>OZ014520.1:544925232-547425232 GCA_963966055.1 Lathyrus aphaca
CTTCATCAGCACTTATCCTACTCAGTCCTCAGCACTCATGGCTCCAAAGAAAAGCAACATCACCTATCATTTCTTCCAACCAGACTTGTCAGACATCAGGAGGATCCAAACCCTGATCACTCCAGATCACATACCCTTGTTCAGGGAGAATTATGGGGATATACTTGACATGGTTATGGATCTGGACCCTTCACAGAGGAGCCTCATCCACACCTGCATTCAGTTCTATGATCCCCCATTGAGATGTTTCACCTTTCAAGACTTTCAGTTGGGGCCTCTTTTAGAAGAATACTCATCTTTGATTGGTTTGCCTATCAAGAGGGAGATCCCTTTTAACCCTGAAATGGTCTTTCCCAGCAATGGAGAGGTAGCAAAAGCTTTGCATCTGGAGCCTGTCCTAATTGAGCAGCATATGACCTCTAAAGCTGGGATCCCTGGATTTCATCTTGACTTCCTGATTTCTCAAGCTAGTTTGAAGGCCTCCTTGGGGGAGTGGAAAGCTGTTTGTGCTCTGTTGGCCTTAAGTGTATATGGAATTGTGTTGTTTGCAGATGAGCCTCGATTCATTAGCAAGAATGCAATCCATTT
Organism: Lathyrus aphaca; assembly: GCA_963966055.1. Classification (NCBI taxonomy): domain Eukaryota; kingdom Viridiplantae; phylum Streptophyta; class Magnoliopsida; order Fabales; family Fabaceae; genus Lathyrus; species Lathyrus aphaca. The sequence continues at coordinate 544,925,821 of OZ014520.1, forward strand.
GTTCATCCTGAAGAACCCAGTGCCAACTTTACTGGGTGATCTCTATTACTCAGTCCATCAGAGAAATGAGAAGCAGAGGGGAAGATTAGTGAGGATTTGTGCTCCATTATTTCATGCTTGGCTTCTCAGGCATCTACCCAGGACAGATGCATTTCTCAATCCTCATCAGCAAAGCAACTGGGCTAAGAGGCTCACTACTCTCACTTCAGCAGATATCAGATGGTGTACTCAAAGCACCAAGGGCAGAGATATGATCACCAGCTGTGGGCACTTTCCCAATGTGCCTTTAATAGGGGTCAAGGGAAGTATCAATTACAACCCTCTGCTGTTCAGGAGACAATTGGGCTATGCACTGGTCCACATTCCTAGGGAACAAGACTTGGTTGAGACCCTCTACTGTGAGAACAAGATTAGTTTGACTGTTGTTAGGCAGGCTGCCTGGGCCTGGGATCATGTTCAAACCAAGGGAATCACCATTCTGGGGAAGTGCAATAATGTGGCATCAGTCCAATATTATGAGTGGTCCCATGCCAGGGCCCAATTCTCTGGAATGCCCTTTACCATAGAAGACATGCCTGAGTCATCTTCAGCACCACCCCCTGCCACTATCAGTTTGGAAGAGTTTGAGAGCTTGAAGGAAAGAAATGAGAAGTTAACCCAAGCCTTGCAGAAGACCCTCCGGGAGAGGAGTGAAGGTGTGAGGGAGATTGAAAGATTGGAGAAATTGAGGGTAGAACACTTGACTAAGATTGAAAAGTCTGGAGATTATATCAACAAGTCTAAAGCTGGTGAACAGATTCTGAAGAATGCATGTAAGGAAGCCCAGTTTCAGAGAGCAAGGACAGACTTGTATTTGAAGGAGAGCCAAGCCCGGTGGGTCCGGATCACTGAGGCCCGTACTCTAGAAGACAAGAGAGTTCAGGACAAGATGGAGCAGATGGAAAAAGCCCTGGCAGCAGCCCAGGAGGAAATATCAGAGCTGAAAATCAAAGCGGGAGTGAAGAGGTCTAAAGACCAAAGTCAGAACAGGAAGTTGACTGCAGCTGTTGCAACAAGAAACCTTCTCATCAGAAGTCTCACGGAGCATCCGGCTGATCCTGTGACCGAAGCACTTCTCAAGGAAGTTCGTGAGGATGAGTTTGGCCTTGGAGTTTGATCATTTGCTTGTTGTTGTTCCTATTTCATGTACTTTTGCTTTTTGTGATGTATTTTGACCCCTTTGAGGGCTTGTGTTGTAAGATGAACAAGGTGTATTATTTCACGTTTTGTAATATATTTGCAACTTCAACAGCATCATCTTCAAGGGTCTGGAAGGGTCAAAACTGAAGGCCAAACCGGATACCTTGAGAACAAATAAGCATAACTGCATTGCATGCTAACCCTTTTGTTTGTTTTGTAGGTTTTTGTTTTGTTGTTGCTAACCTCTGTTGTGAATCTCAGGAATTATTGCTCGCCGCCGGGTATTTCCTCTCAACAGGCCACACAGGTACCCAACTAGAAACAACCTTCCGGGAATTCAGATGGATCAGATGCAGCAGGACCTTACGGAGGTCAGAAACCAGATGGCCAACGAAAGGTTGGAGATGAGAACTCAGATAACGCAATTCATGGAAGTGATGAACAATTTAGCTCAAAGCCAGGAGAGGCTCAGAGTTTTGGTAGAAGGAAGGAATCAAGAGGAACCCCATGTGGGGACTGCTGGCACAAGTAACAATGAACGGGTGCAACCCCATGTTAATCCTCCTGTGTTTGGCCCACATCTACATCCTGAGATTAACATTCCTGCAAACATTCAAGGGACAGCCACAGCAGCCAGAGTACTTCAAGAAGATCCTCAGGAGGACCAGTATACAGTGATGGGTGCCGGAGAGGAAACATATGATAGACGATTGGAAGAAATAGCTGAGAAGTTGAGATCACTGGAGTCTCAAAACTCTTTGGGGTTCAACGTCATGGACATGGGTTTGGTAGAAGGGGTCAGGATCCCCCATAAGTTCAAGCCTCCTTGTTTCGAAAAGTATAATGGGACTTCATGCCCCCGGACTCATTTGCAATCATTTCTGGGAAGGCTGAAAGCCTATACAATGGATGAGAAACTTTGGATGTTCTACTTCGAAGATAGCTTGACTGGAGCATCAAGGGAATGGTATTCCCATCTGACAAGAGCAACTATAAGATGCTGGAAGGACCTGGCAGAAGCCTTCATCAGACAGTATCAGTATAATCTAGACATGGCACCCAACAGGACTCTCCTGATGGGAATGTCACAGTCGTCAAGGGAAAGTTTCCGAGAATATGCCCAGAGATGGAGGCAATTGGCTGCTGCCGTTCAACCACCAATGTCTGAGAGAGAAATGGCAGACATGTTTATGAACACTCTTCAGGGAACCTATATTGATAGGTTGGCTGCTTTCTCATCTACTAGCTTCGCAGATGTTGTCATAGCTGGGGAGAGAATTGAAAGCCTGTTAAAGATGGGAAAGATCTCAGACAACGGTGCAAGCTCGTCCAGTAGTACAAGAAAGCCTTTTGCAGGCCCGAGAAGAACTGGCGAGACCAATGCCATCCACACCAACAGGGGTAGGCCCCAATATGCTCAGAGGTCAATAGCAGCAGTCACTATCCCTGCTCCAGCTCATCCTCAGCCAATCTATCAACCTCCGCAACAAAACTTCCAACAACAACCTCAGTATCAGCAGAATCAGTATCCTCCAAGGAACTTCAACAACAACAACTCCAACAACAACAATCAACAGAGGCCATTCCAACAGAGGCCATCCCAAGCTAACCGAGTGATCGACCCGATCCCAATGCCGTATGCTGCTTTGCTGCCACAACTTCTGAAACTCAACCTGGTTGAGCTAAGAACGTTGGCACCTCCGGATCCCAACAGCCTACCAAGGAACTATGACTCCAATGCTAGGTGTGCTTTTCACTCAAACGCACCTGGTCACAGTACAGAAAAATGCAGGGCTCTGCATATGAAGGTACAAGACTTGGTAGACTCCAAGGCTCTGAATTTTGCACCTCCGCCCAATGTCAATAAAAACCCAATGCCAAACCATGGTGGTCCCCGAATTAATGCTATTGAAGAAGACAGACCGTCTTATTTAATAACCAGTGTGGATCAGATCAGGACACCATTGGTGGAAATCAAAGCTCAACTCCGCGAAAACCAAATATTTCCGGGGTGTGAACTAGGATGTCCCTATTGCAATATTTCATGGAATGGGTGTGAGGACCTGAGGAATGGCATTGACAGCCTTATTCAGAGTGGCCTGCTACAGATCACTACATCATTTCCGACAAATCCGGCAACTTCATCAACAACGGTTTCAGAACCTCCTACAACTACAGCAACTATTGTTCCCAACAATTCACCAGCAACACCAACAAGCGCTTCACCTGTCCTTCCAAATGATCAGTTTTCAACAGTACCTCCTACAACACCAGCAATCAATCATGAAGATGTCTCCACTGTTACCATATTTTACGATCCTGAAAATAATTCCGCCTACCATTCAGAAGGTGCTGCTCCCGCCAGAGCACCAGTTACGATCTTTTATGATCCACAAACAATAACAGTCCCTTCAGCAGCAGCAATCAGTCCAGTCACTGTCACGGTGCCTGGACCAGTACCATATGAAAGCAATAGGGCCATCCCTTGGCACTATGGCTCTGACGTGTACTGTGAAGGGAAAAGAATCACTCTTGACACATCAACACCTGCACCACAAGTAGATAATGTGGGGGGAGGCGGAGGCTTCACTCGAAGCGGACGTCTCTTTGCTTCACAAGTTCAAAAACCTATTGCCGAAGCAGAAGCTGCTGCCAAGGCAAAAGGAAAAGGCCCGGTGCAGGAAGATCCAGCTGCCAAAGAAGCCCTGAAGACTCCATTTGATCAGGAAGTTGATGAGTTTATGCGGATCATCAAAAAGAGTGATTATAAAATTGTGGATCAACTTCACCAGACGCCATCCAAAATCTCTATCCTCTCACTGCTTATGTGCTCCGAAGCCCATCGGAATGCACTACTTAAAGTCCTGCACGCAGCTTACGTGCCTGAGGAGATTACTGTCAACCAATTGGAAACCGTGGTTGGAAATGTTACTGCTAGCAATGGGATAGGGTTTACCAATTCTGACTTGACAGCGGATGGCCGCAATCACAACAAAGCCTTGCACATAACCATGGAATGCAAAGGAGCTGTCCTTTCTCATGTGCTGGTGGACACAGGTTCTTCCCTGAATGTCTTACCAAAGAAGGCTCTGGTGAAGCTTGAATATGATGGATTGGCATTGAGACCCATCAACCTGGTAGTAAGAGCCTTTGATGGTTCTAAGAGATCGGTTCTGGGAGAGATTGAGCTGCCTGTGACAATTGGCCCACAGACTTTTAAAACTATCTTTTATGTGATGGACATTCAGCCCGCCTACAGCTGTTTGTTGGGTAGACCCTGGATTCACGCCGCCGGCGCAATAACGTCTACCCTTCACCAAAAGTTAAAATTTGAGTGGGAAGGCCAAGTTGTCACAATCTGTGGGGAGGAGGATATCTTTGTTAGCCATCTGGCTACTTATAAATACATTGAGATGGATGGAGAGATCCATGAAACAATGAGCCAAGGTTTTGAAGCCTTGAATGTCAATGAAGCATCTGCTGTATCTGGTACCCCAATGTCATCATACCAACAAGCCCGGAAGGTTGTTGAAGAAGGAACTGCCCTAGGCTGGGGCAAGGTCTTAGCTGTGGAGGAGAAGAAGGACAAGTTTGGGTTGGGTTACAGACCAACTCAACATCAAGCAAAGGCTGCTGCAGAGCCTGGTTTTGTCAGTGGGGGGATGCTTACCCCCGATGCTATCAACTGTCTGGAAGACGAGCTGGAAGAGGAGCGCAATCTGGAGAATTGGATTCGTCCAAAGATCCCGGGGAGCAGTGTCTCGAACTGGTCTTCCCAGGAAATTATAAGAGTTACTCATGCAGAGTAATTATTATTTCCTGTATTTTTTAGCATGCATCCAAGTCTTGCATCTTGCCCAAGATGACAAGACTCATTTTGTAACCAGGGCCATCTGTACTTTTGTGCAAACAAGATTAAATTAATGAAATATCAGACATCTTTTTGCAAACGAGTCTTTTTCTTTTCTGCTCACTTTTTTTCCATTTTTCTTTTTGTACAAAAAATAAATGGCGGTGTTTTCAAAATGATAACTTCATTTCACCTTTTTCTAAAGCAAGATTAAAATCAATCACTAAAATGAACAAACTTAACCCTTGCAGAGTGTGCCTTCCAGACTGCACCGACAACAGCACGGCTATGACATCGTATGACTTTGACAATCCAATCAATCAAGCTGATGAAGGGGTTGATGAAGAATATGAGCTTCCTGAAGAGCTAGCCAGGTTGTTGAGACAAGAGGAAAAGGTTATTACCCCTCACCAGGAGGAGGTTGAAGTGATTAATCTTGGTACAGACGAAGACGTGAAAGAGGTTAAAATAGGGGCCTGCCTGCAAGACTCCGTGAAGAGACAACTGATAGATCTGCTTCAAGAGTATGTTGATGTGTTTGCTTGGTCGTATCAAGATATGCCAGGGTTGGATACCGACATTGTTGTGCACAAGCTGCCTCTGAGGGAAGAATGCCCGCCAGTTAAACAGAAGTTGCGCCGAACTCGCCCAGACATGGCTATGAAAATCAAGGAAGAGGTACAAAAGCAATGGGACGCCGGGTTCCTTGCTGTGACTAGCTATCCGCCGTGGGTTGCTAACATAGTACCTGTGCCTAAGAAGGACGGCAAAGTAAGAATGTGTGTTGACTACCGGGACCTGAACAGAGCCAGCCCGAAAGATGACTTCCCATTACCTCACATTGATGTATTGGTGGATAACACGGCTCAGTTCTCGGTATTCTCCTTCATGGATGGATTTTCAGGATACAATCAGATCAAGATGTCACCTGAAGACATGGAGAAGACAACATTCATCACACCTTGGGGCACGTTCTGTTACAAAGTAATGCCATTTGGGCTCAAGAATGCTGGTGCAACATATCAACGGGCTATGGTGACATTGTTCCACGATATGATCCACAAGGAAATAGAATGTTATGTGGATGATATGATCGCCAAGTCCCTTACAGAGGAAGATCACCTGGTGAATCTGCTCAAGTTATTCAAGCGTCTGAGGAAGTATCAATTGAAGCTGAACCCCAACAAATGCACATTCGGGGTGAGATCTGGTAAGCTGCTGGGCTTTATTGTAAGCGAGAAAGGGATTGAAGTTGACCCTGATAAAGTCAAGGCTATTCAAGAAATGCCTGCACCAAAAATTGAGAAAGAAGTTCGAGGGTTCTTAGGTCGATTGAACTACATTTCAAGGTTCATATCTCACCTCACAGCAACCTGCGAACCCTTGTTCAAGCTGTTAAGAAAAGAACAAACGGTCAGGTGGAACGAAGATTGCCAGAAGGCTTTTGACAAGATCAAGGAGTATTTACAAGAACCTCCAATCCTTATGCCTCCAGTTGAAGGAAGACCTCTGATAATGTACTTGACAGTATTAGAAGAGTCGATGGGGTGTGTGCTGGGCCAGCATGACGAGTCTGGTCGAAAAGAGTATGCAATATACTACCTAAGCAAAAAGTTTACCGACTGTGAACAACGTTATTCACTGCTCGAGAAAACTTGCTGTGCTTTAGCGTGGGCTGCTCGCCGACTGAGACAGTATATGTTGACCCACACTACCTTATTAATCTCAAAAATGGATCCAGTTAAGTACATTTTCGAGAAGCCAGCTCTTACCGGACGGGTTGCAAGATGGCAGATGATTCTCACAGAATACGACATACAGTACACATCTCAGAAAGCCATCAAGGGCAGTGTATTATCTGAATATCTTGCTGAGCAACCCATTGATGACTACCAGCCTATGAGGTTCGACTTCCCTGATGAAGACATCATGTTCATTAAAGCAAAAGATCACGAGGAGCCTATTCACACTGAAGGGCCTGACCCGGAAGAAGAATGGACTATGATGTTTGATGGGGCTGTTAACATGAATGGCCGTGGCGTTGGTGCAGTACTCATTACACCAAAAGGAGTTCACATGCCTTTCTCGGCAAAACTCACTTTCAACTGCACTAACAACGAAGCTGAATACGAAGCTTGCATTATGGGTCTTGAGGAAGCCATCGACCTCAGGATCAAAACATTGACCGTATTCGGAGATTCAGCTCTGGTAGTCAATCAAACCAGCGGGAAATGGTACACCCACCAAGATCATCTGATACCTTACAGGGATTATACAAGGAGGTTACTGACTTTCTTCACAACAGTCAAGCTTGAGTATATCCCTCGGGACGAGAATCAGTTTGCGGATGCTCTTGCTACCATTTCGTCCATGATCAAAGTTCGAGCTGCTAACTTTGTACCTCAGATTTCAGTGTCGAGACTTGATAGACCAGCATATGTATTCGCAGCAGATGTTGTCAAAGACGATAAGCCTTGGTTCCATGACATTAAGTGCTTCTTGGAGGACCAAACATACCCGCCTGGGGCATCTTCCAATGATAAGAAGACTTTGAGAAGGCTTGCTGGTAGTTTCTTTCTGAACACTGATGGGTCTTTATACAAAAGGAACTTTGACATGGTACTCCTCAGATGTGTTGACAAGACGGAAGCAGATTTGCTGATGCATGAAGTGCACGAAGGATCTTTTGGTACCCATGCAGGAGGGCATGCCATGGCTAAAAAGTTGTTAAGATCAGGCTATTACTGGATCACAATGGATGCAGACTGTTGTGCTTACGCCAGAAAATGCCACAAATGCCAGATCTATGCAGATAAGGTGCATGTGCCTCCTAATCCTTTGAACATCATGTCTTCACCATGGCCCTTTGCTATGTGGGGCATTGATATGATTGGCAAGATTGAGCCAACTGCTTCAAATGGTCACAGATTCATCTTAGTCGCCATCGACTATTTCACCAAGTGGGTTGAAGCAGCCTCATATGCTAATGTTACAAGGCAAGTGGTAGCCAGATTTCTGAAAAGAGATATCATCTGTCGATATGGAGTGCCCGAGCGAATCATTACTGATAATGGTTCCAATTTAAACAACAAAATGATGGCAGAGCTGTGCCGGGACTTCAAAATCCAACATCACAATTCTTCTCCTTACAGGCCAAAGATGAACGGCGCTGTTGAGGCAGCAAATAAGAATATCAAGAAGATTGTGCAGAAGATGGTAGTCACATACAAAGACTGGCATGAAATGCTACCGTTTGCCTTGCATGGGTACCGCACATCAATCAGAACATCCACTGGGGCAACACCGTATCAGCTCGTATATGGTATGGAAGCAGTCCTACCTGTTGAAGTTGAATTACCCTCTCTACGGGTATTAATGGATGTTAAACTGAGTGAAGCAGAATGGGTACGGTCCCGATACGAACAACTGAGTCTGATCGAAGAGAAAAGATTGGCTGCAATCTGCCATGGACAGTTATATCAGAAGAGAATGAAGAGAGCCTTCGATCAGAAAGTCAGGCACCGAGAGTACCAAGTAGGAGATCTTGTGCTGAAGAGAATCCTCCCTCCGCATACAGACCACAGGGGCAAATGGACTCCAAACTATGAAGGACCGTTTGTTGTAAAGAAAGTTTTCTCTGGTGGAGCACTGATGCTCAGCACCATGGATGGTGAAGATTTCCCATCCCCTATGAATTCAGATGCAGTTAAAAAATACTTCGCATAAAATGACCCGCTGGACATAAAAACAGAATGTAAGTCCAGGCAAAAATAGGGCATCCCGGCGAGTCAAAAACAGAATAAAAGACTCGGGCAAAAGTAAGGGAAAATGAATAAAAAATGTACACCCGCTGAGTTGAAAAGCCGCATTGGACAGCTCAGGCAAAAATGGGTATCCCGATGGATTGAAAACCCGAAAGGGCGATCCATGTAAAATAAGGGAATAAGCGAACAACTGCATTCTGAATTCGTCTGTATCGCTTACAACTTGGTAAGCTCCAAAGGATCAAGCTTCAATCAGAATCAACTCTCTCCAGAAAGCAAGACGAGAAGAACGTCATTGTCATACGAGTCATAGCAGAAGAGGAAGCTCCTTGAAAGCGTCGCCAGCACTTTATTTCTCAATTTGTAACAATCTCCTCATTTCAGGAGATATGTTTCTTTGACTGTATCTTGCCAATTCAGGGCACATGAATTAATAAAATCAGATTCTCAGTCATGTCTCGTTTTTACATTTACGTTTTGCAAAGAGTTGTCTGATATCTCTAAAAAATACAATTGCATAAGTACAGATGCCTTTCTCTAAAAACAAAAACACATGCTTACAGGGAATGTGATTATTCTCGAAAGTACTTAACTCCTATGACGGAATCCAGTAAGGGATACCCCGGGACCTTTTTGTACGTTTCCTTACCTTTGCAGGATTGCAGGTATCCAGAGCGCAACCTGGGGCATGCAAGTTACGTCTCAGCAAACTGGCGAATCATTATCAACTCACATGGCACTGGGAGGTGCCCATTTCCCCAGCTGAGTTGCCTCTTGTTGCTCTCCCCAGCTGAGTTGCCTCCCATTTCCCCAACGAAGTTGCCAAATCAACATGCACTCAATCTCAGCATCCGAAATGATCTATCCCCAGCTGAGTTGCCTCTTGTTGCTCTCCCCAGCTGAGTTGCCTCTCACAATTCCCCAGCCGAGTTGCCATTCTTCCTCAGCAGAATGCAGAAGTCAGGGAATCATCTCCCCACAGAGTCTTCAGCCTCTATCCAGAAGAGCAACGCATAAAGAAATCACAACAGAGTACAGAAGCTTCTGCAAACCCCAGCTGGGTCCCATATTATAAGGTTATGTCAACCAGTGACATATATCCCCGAGCAGATACATCATCAGATCTACCAATGATCTCATCCCCAGCTGGGATGTTCACTTCAAGCAGATCGACCAGAGATCTTCGCAGCAATGGGATCCGAATCCCGTATCTGTGCCTCTTTGCATAATCATGGCATCCGCATCATATTCACCCCCCAGAGCGTAGCATTCCGTCCAATACGGAGCATTATGGCAAAAATCAAATGCATAGCATAATCATAAGTCATGTTGTGAATTGAACACTTGTGAATAATAAACTGTTCATCATCACTGTACAAAAATCCCCATCAGAGCCCCAGCGAAAGCAGCTGCCTCACAATCACAAACACCAGTATATACACCTTTTGGTACCCGTCCGTACCATCACTCCCCAGTAAAGTCGCCTGAACATCTTTACGAACAAGATCACCCGTATTACAGATACGTCCTGACACCCGTCCGTGTCATACCCCAGCAGAAAGCCAAAGACATCTTCTTTGCACTCACATATACCTATATATACATTTTCTTGACACCCGTCCGTGTCATATCCCCAGCGCAGTCGCTTACACCTTTATCACCCATACACTTGTTAATATTATACTTTTCTCTCTTGACACTCGTCCGTGTCACTCTCCCCAGCAGTTAAAACACTCATCAATACAATACAATACTCACTACTCATGGTACGCTTATACAGATACTCGTCCGTATCTTGTATACATCATCATTCATATCCCCACAGATTCGGCAGTAGTCCTTGTTCTTTGTTAACTAGTTGGTACTCGTCCGTACCATCATCTCAGAACGTTGCGTCTAGTGTTTGTTTCTACATGATACTCGTCCGTATCATAGTCTTAAGGATGCTCGTCCGCATCTTTAATCCATACACCGTGTCAAACACCTATGTCTTCTTGAATATAGATACTCGTCCGTGTCTACTACTCCCCAGAAGAGTCCTTTCAGATGCAACACTCGTCCGTGTTCTTTGTTAACCAGTTGATACTCGTCCGTATCATCATCTCTAAACATGTGACAGTTTGTTTCTACATGATACTCGTCCGTATCATAGTCTTAGGGATGCTCGTCCGCATCCTTAATCTATACACAATACCAAACACTTATACCTTTTGTTTCTTGGATGTAAACGCTCGTCCGTGTTTACTACTCCCCAGTAGATCACCAACAAATTTTTCTTTTTATCTAACACTCGTCCTGTGTTATGATACCTCTGAGAGCAGCCGTACCCTACTGAGTGGTCGTCCTCCACTTCTTGATGGTCGTCCTCCATCATGCTCATCCGATGGCCGTCCCCATCGTTGATTTTAGCAGCCGTCCCCTGCTAGGTGGTCGTCCTCCACCTCTTGATGATCGTCCTTCATCACTTTATCCAATGGCCGTCCCCATTGTTGATTTTTGGTTATCTGACATTCGTCCTATGTCACGACAAACCTCGAGAGCAGCCGTCCCCTGCTGAGTGGTCGTCCTCCACTTCTTGATGGTCGTCCTCCATCTTGCTCGTCCGATGGCCGCCCCCATCGTTGACCTTTTCTATCCGATGGCCGTCCCCATCGTTGATATTTTCGGCAGCCGTACCCTGCCAGGTGGTCGTCCTCCACCTTTGATGGCCGTCCCCATCATATTTCTTTTATTCCCAACAGAGCAGCCGTCCCCTGCTAGGTGATCGTCCTTCACCTTTGATGGCCGTACCCCATCAGCTGTTTATTTCATTTATTCTTTAACCCGATGGCCGTCCCCGTCGTGGTCCCTTTTCCTTTTTAGCCCGATGGCCGTCCCCATCGTTGGTTACTTGACCTTTATGAACTTGATGGCCGTCCCCGTCATGTTTCATTAATCCCCAGAGAACTTTTACAGTTTTATCGTGATGGCCGTCCCCATCATGATTTTACTTTCCCCAGCTAGTCGGCCGTCCCCGTCTTAGCTTTACTTGTTTTTCCCCAGCTAGTTGGCCGTCCCCGTCTTAGCTTTACTCTTTTTATCCCCAGCATGTCGGCCGTCCCCGTCATCGCTTTATTTCCTGCACTTTACCAGCATGTCGGCCGTCCCCGTCATCGCTTTGCTTCACATACCACTTTACCCAGCAGTCTTCCTCTGCTCGACGGTCGTCCTCCGTCGCCCACACCTTACAATATACTTTATTTTGCTTTTACAATCTATATCCCTTTTCTTCTTCATTCTGTGAGTGCAAATTTTGGACTGTCTTTGGTATTCAACCACAAGTTATCTTGTTTGGCCTGTTAAGCCGTCGCTTACACCCTGCACAGCTAACTCATGTTTGAATAGGGGCAGCTGTAAACACCCCAAATTTGCCCTCACCCATTCACACCATGGCTTGTGATCATTCTCATATGCATAAATACAATCATATCATCTCACATCTCATTTTTGATTCACTGGATAGTTTCTAAGGTATCTGCACCTAGGGTTTGTGATCTGAGCAATCCCAAAGCATCTTGAGCCATTCCAAAGGCCACCAATCAACTCAAAAGGGGTCTATGTGTGTTCATACATCATATTCTATCTCCTCAATGTCAAAAATGCAGTGGAATCACAAGAGCTAGGGTTTGAGTGGATGCAGAGCCAGGTTGAACTGCACAGTTGACTGAAAATTAGGGTTTTGGTTTCAGAGGCCATAACTCCAATTTTTTTGGTCATTCTTGTTTCCATTGATCTCTATATGGTATAGGGAGTATGCATATCAATTTTCATGAAGAAATTCCATGGGGAAGTCATCTGATCAAGAGTTGACTTTTCAGACAAGTCAGTGCAAAATCAGGGCATCTGAGGCCCCCAATGACCCAACCAATGGGTGATCTTCATCATTTTGAGTGTATATGGTCTTTATTTGATCATGGAAGAAGATTGAAGTTCATAGAAATCAAGAATTTAGGGTTTTTGCAAATGTTGACTTTTTGGGCATAGTTGACTTTTCAAGAATGCATCATTTTAGGTCATTTTTCAAGCTTTGATTCTTGGTCCAAAAAGGCTTCAAATGGAAAAACTTTGGTCATGAAAGTTGTAGATCTCATCTTTCCCTTTTCAAAAAGTACAAGAACATGATCAAACTCTTCTTGGATCAAAAGTTATGGTAATGCAAAGTTGGCTAAAATCATTAATTTTCAAGGCATGCCCTAAGTGAGAACTTTGCAAAATCTTGGACCAATGCACATTGCAGCCTTTAATTCATTTCAAACCAGCACATAAGCATTCTCTAAGTTACAAAATTCAGAATTGGATCAAGTTTCATCATGGTTTGGTTTGTGTAACAAGGCATTTTTCATGAAAATCCATAAAGTAACCAAGTTGCAAAACTCATGATCAAGCCTTCACCACTTGCTGCCTTGAATGCTGGACCAAGCTGACATTTCCCCCTCATCTTGCTGCGCATAGCCCATGCCTTGTACCAAGCTAGCACCTCACCATACTTTCTCTTACACAAGAGTTGACAAATTGCAAAAGTTGCCTCACCTATCCATAAAGCACATGTCAAATCAACTGACCAATGAGAGAGAGTCATATGGACAATTTGCAAGCAAAGCATAGCATAAGGCAAGGCTGAAACCATCACATTGACCACATACACAAAAACTCACCATCTTGCAACTTGCTTCGAATTTCTCTATACAGCCTGCAAACACTCAAACCTTTTCCTCCATTCAACTCACCATGTATCACTGAGTAGAAACCACCCAAAGCACAAGCCTAAAACATCCAGAACACCTCATTGCCATCTCTCACTCCATTCTGCAGATTCATTCGAATCTCCCTCCCTAGCCCACAAACAGCCAAACAAACCTTGCAAAGCTTCTCCATACATCATCTGGACCACAAGCAATCACTCACCATGGCCTGAATCAGTCAGAATCACCATAGCCATTGTTGACTGAGCTTGAAGCAGTTCCTTTCGAAACTCATTATCCAGCCAGCACAAACTCATTTTGAGCATTCAAACATCATCAAGGGGCTCTAAGGAGTAGATTGCACATAAAGAGAAGGCCAGAAAGTCCTCAAGTGGAAAGCTTCAAATCTCAGGTAGCCTGAAATTTATTTTTCCAGAAATGATTTTGCTTGTTACAAACTTGTTCTTCATGTCTTGCTGATCATCCTGGTACCATTAGTTTTGAAAATGATTGTGATTTGAGCATTTAATTTGACTCTGAAACTGGTTTGCCCTAAAAATGTTTGCCTTCGATTCATGTGATTGATGAAGAATAAATTTGTTTGGGGTTAGGGTTTTGATTCAGGAGATCATGGGGTTCATTTCTACGTGCTTAGTTTTCATTTTAGTTACGATTTGAGTGATTTGGAGTTTTCTCAGGTGAGATGCTGGCCGGAGAAGACGACCGGAGGTCTTCTCCGGCCACCTGAAAGTCATTAGGGCAAATCCCTGTAATTAATGAGCGTTTGAATGGTGAGCGTTGGATGGGTTGACTTGGTCCATTCCCGCGCGTGATCAAGGGCCCAGATTCGTTCATTAAACCCTAATCAGCTTTATTTATTTAATTAATTAAAATTAAGCCTGTTTGAATTGAGACCCTTGGATGAAGCGCGCAGTCAACCTTTTCAAACTCTGGATCAATCTCAGCCTTCCATTGTGCATACTTCAGTTTTATTCATTTTTAATTCATTTTCATTTCATTAAATTTGCACAATTATTTTAAAATAGCTAAAAAATCTTAAAAATTATGAAACTTTTTCTTTAAAGTTTTATTAATTTTTAAGACCCAAAAATATTTTTTATTTTATTTTTATCATTAAAAAAGTATTTTTAAATATTTAAAATATTATTTTTAATTGATTAATGAGAATTAATTAATTAAAAATACTTTTAGGTATTTAAAAATTACAAAAAAATTCATGAAATGTTCTAAGACATTTAGAAACATTGTCCAACCTTCAAACCAAATTTCTTTTTTGATCTTGATGCATTTTAAGAATTTTTCATTGAATTAAATCATTTTTTATGCATTATTTTGATCACATGTTTGAAAATTCATTTCTGCCTTTTGAAGAAGGTTGAGACATTGGTTCTTATTGCATTGTTTTGTGTTTAGCATGTATTTTCAAGGATAAAAAGGCCATGAATTGTTCTTGCATTTTAAAATTGTTTGGCATTTGTTTTGTTAAGAACCCTAAAAAACCCTAATAACTTAGAAAATTCATATCTTGAGTTTGGTTGAGAGTTGAGAGCTCCCCTTTGGGCAGTGGTTTATTATAGGTCTAGGGTTTCCTTGGGTACCATTTTCCATTTTTACTTTAGGGTTTTGCTTCTGTTTTTGGTTTGTGTTTGATGTTTGATCCATAAACCCTAATTTGGGCTTCCATTTGCATCCTTCTTACATTTCTTTGCATAACATGACTTGTCTTTGCATTTTGTGCATTCTTGTGATTCATTTGACATATCAAGACATGTAGGAAGCATCATTGATCATTGCATCTCATACTTGCCATGTCATTTGTCTTGTATGCTTCATAACATTTCATGTTTGTTCATGCTCCTTAGCTTGCATCATTTGCATTCATAATCTTGTATGAACATTCCCATTGCTTTGCCTCATGTTTGCAGCACCTCATAACATCATAATCATCATCACCATGCTTCTGGTCTTGCTTTGCATCATATCATTTCATCTCATCTTGCATTGCATTGCATTTTCTTTCTAACATTGCAGGTGGTAAGTAAACTTGAGAAGTGGATTTGCCTTCACTTCTCATAACTGTTCTTTTCATCTCTCTTGCATCCATTGCTGCATTCTTATATGTGTTTGAGTTTGAGCTTGCTCATTCTTCTTCTTCCCACTTTCTTTCTTCAAGTGACTTGACTTCTTGAATGAAGCAAGTCACTTTTGCTTCTCTTGATCTTATTCATCTGCTTCCTGGTGGTTCTTCTGAAGATTGTTCTTGCAAACCTCACAAACCTTAGGACCAACCAAGCATGACAATGAATTAGGGTTTTGATTAGTCCCCCCATAGTTTTTACCTTTGTGTCTCTCCTTGAGTCCTCTCTTCTCACCTCATAATCAGGGACTAAACCCTAAAGGCTTTAAGACTTTGTGATTAAGCTTATGCCTGCATCCTTCTCTTAGGATGGAGTGTATAACTTTAATCCTAAGTCTTGAACCCTTTATGTGTTTAAATCTCTTAATCAATCCATCTAATAATTATCAAGACATTACACTTGTAACTTGGGCCTTGCATTAGGGTTCTAATTCTTCCTTAAGTGGTTAAGAAGGACTAACCCTAGTGTTAATGGACAAGTCCCTCTCAAGTTGTCTTACAAATCATAAAATTCACTTCATCATCATATCATTAACTAAAATCCACTTAATAAAGGCTTTGTTTTGTCATGGGTTTAATCCCTAATCATGGATTAAGTTGAGGAGTCTTCCTCAGCTTAAACATTCTCATCTATTATCCTTCTTTTAGGATGGTGTAATGAGTCTGTTTAATCCTTGATTATGGCTTAACCTCATTACTCAACACTAAACAAAATCACCAAAAACATCTAAATAATCACAAGTAGGTTAATGATCTTAATCTTACATCAAAGGTGATTAAGTGTGAGAATCTGACTTCACACTTAAGGTATTCTCATTACCCCTAATCAGAGGGAAGATGTGATGAGTTTACTAAATCCATTGGTTTAGACTTAAGCTCATTATCCTATGACAAACTCCAAAAAGAAATAAAAGACTGAAAACTCGAAAACAAACAATAATCGTCTCCTTCGGGATTCTTTTCTCATCATCTTCACTCACAATCGAGAACTTGCTTCTTCCGTCTAATGCAAGACAGTAAGCACCTGAGCCAGACAGGTCATACACTTGAGCATTGACAAGCAAGCAGTTCACAAGTCAATTCATCTTTCAGTCTCTTTGGGTCGAACTACGGTGTTCTGACTTCCTCATTGCACGAGAGGATACGTAGGCATAACTTAACAGTTATCGAACAAAAGTCTCTGTATATTCCCCCCCTTTCTAGCTTCATTCTTTAAGCCTCATGATCTTGAGCATCTTATTCCAGTTCCTACACTGACACTGTACATTTATACACATCACATTTCTTTACACTGACACCTGTACATTCTTTTCTAGCTATCTTTACACACAGATTGCACTGACACTACCCCTTTAAAGCACAAATCTTTTAAGCGTGGATCCCGTCGAGTACGGCGGACAATCTGGGTGCTAATACCTTCCCAGGTTGTAACCAACCCCCTTTCTCAGTCTCTCTGGTTCGCAAACCGTCTTATCCATCTCTTTCCAGGTCTATGCAGCATTGCCTTTCCTCCGGGATAAAAATGCCTAGCTGGCGACTCTTTTCATCTCCAGTGAGTTCACGGCTGTGTGTTCTCACTGTTCCCTTCGCCGACCATTCGCGCTTGTACCGGGATGCAAATCTTCGGGAGCGACAACATGTTCTGCGATGATGATACGGACGAGTATCAACTGGTTAACAAAGAACACGGACGAGTGTTGCGTCTGAAAGGACTCTTCTGGGGAATAGTAGACACGGACGAGTATCTACATCCAAGAAGACATAAGTGTTTGACACGGTGTATGGATTAAAGATGCGGACGAGCATTTTTAAGACTATGATACGGACGAGTATCATGTAGAAACAAACACTAGACGCAATGTTCTGAGATGATGATACGGACGAGTACCAACTGGTTAACAAAGAACAAGGACTACTGTCGAATCTGTGGGGATATGAGTGATGATGTATACAAGATACGGACGAGTATCTGTATAAGTGTACCATGAGTAGTGAGTATATATAATGTATAGATGAGCGTTTATCTGCTGGGGAGAGTGACACGGACGAGTGTCAAAAAGAAAAGTAAAATATTAACAAGTGTATGGGTGATAAAGGTGTAAGCGACCGCGCTGGGGATATGACACGGACGGGTGTCAAGAAAATGTATATATAAGTATATGTGAGTGCAAAGAGGATGTCTTTGGCTTTCTGCTGGTGATTTGACACGGACGGGTGTCCAAAAGTGTATATATTGGTGTTTGCTGATTTGCGAGGCAACTGCTTTTGCTGGGACTCTGGTGGGATTTTTGTACAATGATGATGAACAGTTTATTATTCACAAGTGTTACTTCAGAACATGGCTTATGATTATGCTATGCATTTGATTTTTGCCGTAATGCTCCGTATTAGACGGAATGCTACGCTCTGGGGGGATAGTATGATGCAAATGCCATGATTATGCAAAGGTATCAAACCGGGATTCGGATCCCGTTGCTGCGAAGATCTCTGGATGATCTGTTCGAAATGGACCTCCCAGCTGGGGATGAGATCATTGATAGACCTGGAGATACGTCTCTGCTTAGGGATACGGGTCATTGGTTGATATATCCTTGTAATACGGGACCCAGCTGGGGTTTGTAGAAGCTTTCTTCACTCTGTTGTGATCTTCCTGCGTTGCTCTTCTGGATAGAGGCTGGAACTCTGTGGGGAGACGATTCCCTGACTCCTGTACTCAGCTGAGGATGAAATGGCAACTCGGCTGGGGACTTGTGAGAGGCAACTCAGCTGGGGAGAGCAACAAGTGGCAACTCAGCTGGGGGATAGGGCATTTCAGATGCTGAGATTAAGTGTATGTTGATTTGGCAACTTTGTTGGAGAAGTGGGCACTCTCCAGTGCCACGTGGAAGGTAGACCGAGTTGAT
This sequence comes from Lathyrus aphaca, assembly GCA_963966055.1. Taxonomy (NCBI): domain Eukaryota; kingdom Viridiplantae; phylum Streptophyta; class Magnoliopsida; order Fabales; family Fabaceae; genus Lathyrus; species Lathyrus aphaca. Next base: position 544,944,396 of record OZ014520.1, read on the forward strand.
AGTGATTCACCAGCCTGCTGAGACGTAACTTGCATGCCCCAGGTTGCGTTCTGGATACCGGCAATCCTGCAAAGATAAGGAGACGCACAAAAGGTCCCGAGGTATCCTTTACTGGATTCCGTCAAAGGAGTTAAGCATTCTCACGAGTAAGTATATTCCCTGCAAGCATGTGTTTTATTATTATTACTTTTGGGAGAAAAGCATCTGTACTTATGCAACTGGTTTTTTTTTAGAGACATCAGACATCCTTTGTAAATAAAAATGTACAAGACGAAACATGACTGAAAAATCTGATTTTATTAATTCATATGCCCTGAATTGGCAAGATACAGTCAAAGGAACAAATCCCCTGAAATGAGGAGATTGTTACAAATTGAGAAACAAAATGCTGGCAGTGTTGGCGACGCTTTGAGGAGCTTCCTCTCCTGCTATGACTCGTATGACAATGACGTTCTTCTCGTCTTGCTTTCTGAAGAAAGTTGATTCTGAATGAAGCTTGATCCTTTGTAGCTTACCGAGTTGTACATAATACAGACGAATTCAGAATGCAGTTGTTCGCTTATTCCCTTATTTTGCATGGATCGCCCTTTCGGGTTTTCAATCCATCGGGATACCCATTCTTGCCTGAGTTGTCCAATGCGGCTTTTCAACTCAGCGGGTGTACATTTTTCATTTATTTCCCTTATTTTTGCCCGAGTCTTTTATTCTGTTTTTGACTCGCCGGGATGCCCTATTTTTGCCTGGACTTACATTCTGTTTTTATGTCCAGCGGGTCATTTTATGCGAAGTATTTTTTAACTGCATCTGAATTCACAGGGGACGGGAAATCTTCACCATCCATGGTGCTGAGCATCAGCGCTCCACCAGAGAAAACTTTCTTTACAACGAATGGTCCTTCATAGTTTGGAGTCCATTTGCCCCTGTGGTCTGTATGAGGAGGGAGGATTCTTTTCAGTACAAGATCTCCCACTTGGTACTCTCGGTGCCTGACTTTCTGATCGAAGGCTCTCTTCATTGTCTTCTGATATAACTGCCCATGACAGATTGCAGCTAATCTCTTCTCTTCGATCAGACTTAGTTGCTCGTATCGGGCCCGAACCCATTCTGCTTCACTCAGTTTAACATCCATTAATACCCGTAACGAGGGTAGTTCAACTTCAACAGGTAGGACTGCTTCCATACCATATACAAGCTGATACGGTGTTGCCCCAGTGGATGTTCTGATTGACGTGCGGTACCCATGCAAGGCAAACGGTAGCATTTCATGCCAGTCTTTGTATGTGATTACCATCTTCTGCACAATCTTCTTAATATTCTTATTCGCTGCCTCAACAGCGCCATTCATCTTTGGCCTGTAAGGAGAAGAATTGTGATGTTGGATCTTGAAGTCCCGGCACAGCTCTGCCATCATTTTGTTGTTTAAGTTGGAACCATTATCAGTAATGATTCGCTCGGGCACTCCATACCGACAGATGATATCTCTCTTCAGAAATCTGGCTACCACTTGCCTAGTAACATTCGCATATGAGGCTGCTTCAACCCACTTGGTGAAATAGTCGATGGCGACCAGGATGAATCTGTGGCCGTTTGAAGCAGTTGGCTCAATCTTGCCAATCATATCAATGCCCCACATAGCAAAGGGCCATGGTGAAGACATGATGTTCAAAGGATTGGGAGGCACATGCACCTTATCTGCGTAGATCTGGCACTTATGACATTTTCTGGCGTAAGCACAACAGTCTGCATCCATTGTGATCCAGTAATAGCCTGATCTTAACAACTTTTTAGCCATGGCATGCCCTCCAGCATGGGTACCAAAAGATCCTTCGTGCACTTCATGCATCAACAAATCTGCTTCCGTCTTGTCAACACATCTGAGGAGTACCATATCAAAGTTCCTCTTGTATAAAGACCCATCAGTGTTCAGAAAGAAACTTCCAGCAAGCCTTCTCAAGGTCTTCTTATCATTGGAAGATGCCCCAGGTGGGTATGTCTGATCCTCCAAGAAGCACTTAATGTCATGGAACCAAGGCTTATCATCTTTTACAACATCCGCTGCAAATACATATGCTGGTCTATCAAGTCTGGACACTGAAATCCGAGGTACAAAGTTAGCGGCTTGAACTTTGATCATGGATGAAATGGTAGCAAGAGCATCTGCAAACTGATTCTCGTCCCGAGGGATATACTCAAGCTTGACTGTTGTGAAGAAAGTCAATAACCTCCTTGTATAATCCCTGTAAGGTATCAGATGATCCTGGTGGGTGTACCATTTTCCGTTGGTTTGATTGACTACCAAAGCTGAATCTCCGAATACGGTCAATGTCTTGATCCTGAGGTCAATGGCCTCCTCAAGACCCATAATGCAAGCTTCGTATTCAGCTTCGTTGTTAGTGCAGTTGAAAGTGAGTTTTGCCGAGAAAGGCATGTGAACTCCTTTAGGTGTAATGAGTACTGCACCAACACCACGACCATTCATGTTAACAGCCCCATCAAACATCATAGTCCATTCTTCTTCCGGGTCGGGCCCTTCAGTGTGAACAGGCTCTTCATGATCTTTTGCTTTAATGAACATGATGTCTTCATCAGGGAAGTCAAACCTCATAGGCTGGTAGTCATCAATGGGTTGCTCAGCAAGATATTCAGATAGTACACTGCCCTTGATGGCTTTCTGAGATGTGTACTGTATGTCGTATTCTGTGAGAATCATCTGCCATCTTGCAACCCGTCCGGTAAGAGCTGGCTTCTCGAAAATGTACTTAACTGGGTCCATTTTTGATATCAATAAAGTAGTGTGGGTCAACATATACTGTCTCAGTCGGCGAGCAGCCCACGCTAAAGCACAGCAAGTTTTCTCGAGCAGTGAATAACGCTGTTCACAGTCGGTAAACTTTTTGCTTAGGTAGTATATTGCATACTCTTTTCGACCAGACTCGTCATGCTGGCCCAGCACACACCCCATTGACTCTTCTAATACTGTCAAGTACATAATCAAAGGTCTTCCTTCAACTGGAGGCATAAGGATTGGAGGTTCTTGCAGATACTCCTTGATCTTGTCAAAAGCCTTCTGGCAATCTTCGTTCCACCTGACCGTCTGTTCTTTTCTTAACAGCTTGAACAAGGGTTCACAGGTCGCTGTAAGGTGAGATATGAACCGTGAAATGTAGTTCAATCGACCTAAGAACCCTCGAACTTCTTTCTCAGTTTTCGGCGCAGGCATTTCTTGAATAGCTTTGACTTTATCAGGGTCAACTTCAATCCCTTTCTCGCTTACAATAAAGCCCAGCAGCTTACCGGATCGCACCCCGAACGTGCATTTGTTGGGGTTCAACTTTAGTTGGTACTTCCTCAGTCGCTTGAACAACTTCAGCAGATTCACCAGGTGATCTTCCTCTGTAAGGGACTTGGCGATCATATCATCCACATAACATTCTATTTCCTTGTGGATCATATCGTGGAACAATGTCACCATAGCCCGTTGATATGTGGCACCAGCATTCTTCAGTCCGAATGGCATCACCTTGTAACAGAACGTGCCCCAAGGTGTAATGAATGTTGTCTTCTCCATGTCTTCAGGCGACATCTTGATCTGATTATATCCCGAAAATCCATCCATGAAGGAGAATACCGAGAACTGAGCCGTGTTATCCACCAATACATCAATGTGAGGTAATGGGAAGTCATCTTTCGGGCTGGCTCTGTTCAGATCCCGGTAGTCAACACACATTCTTACTTTGCCATCCTTCTTAGGCACAGGTACTATGTTAGCAACCCATGGCGGATAACTAGTCACAGCAAGGAACCCGGCGTCCCATTGCTTTTGTACCTCTTCCTTAATTTTCATAGCCATGTCTGGGCGAGTTCGGCGCAGCTTCTGTTTGACTGGTGGGCATTCTTCCCTTAGAGGCAGCTTGTGCACAACAATGTCGGTATCCAACCCTGGCATATCTTGATACGACCAAGCAAACACATCAACATACTCTTGAAGCAGATCTATCAGTTGTCTCTTCACTGAGTCTTGCAGGCAGGCCCCGATTCTAACTTCTTTCACGTCTTCATCTGTACCAAGATTGATCACTTCAACCTCCTCCTGATGAGGGGTAATAACCTTTTCCTCTTGCCTTAACAACCTGGCTAGCTCTTCAGGAAGCTCATATTCTTCATCAACCCCTTCATCAGCTTGATTGATTGGATTGTCAAAGTCATACGATGTCATGGCCGTGCTGTTGTCGGTGCTGTCTGGAAGGCACTTTCTGCAAGGGTTAAGTATGTTCATTTTAGTGATTGATTTTAATCTTGCTTTAGAAAAAAGTGAAATGAAGTTATCATTTTGAAAACACCGCCATTTATTTTTTGTACAAAAAGAAAAATGGAAAAACAGTGAACGAAAAGAAAAAGACTCGTTTGCAAAAAGATGTCTGATATTTCATTAATTGATCTTGTTTGCACAAAAGTACAGATGGCCCTGATTACAAAATGAGTCTTGTCATCTTGGGCAAGATGCAAGACTTGGATGCATGCTATAAAAATACAGGAAATAATAATTACTCTGCATGAGTAACTCTTATAATTTCCTGGGAAGACCAGTTCGAGACACTGCTCCCCGGGATCTTTGGACGAATCCAATTCTCCAGATTGCGCTCCTCTTCCAGCTCGTCTTCCAGGCAGTTGATAGCATCAGGGGTAAGCATTCCCCCACTGACAAAACCTGGCTCTGCAGCAGCCTTTGCTTGATGTTGAGTTGGTCTGTAACCCAACCCAAACTTGTCCTTCTTCTCCTCCACAGCTAAAACCTTGCCCCAGCCTAGGGCAGTTCCTTCTTCAACAACCTTCCGGGCTTGTTGGTATGATGACATTGGAGTACCGGATACAGCAGATGCTTCATTCACATTCAAAGCTTCAAACCCCTGGCTCATTGTTTCATGGATCTCCCCATCCATTTCAATGTACTTATAGGTTGCCAGGTGGCTGACAAAAATGTCCTCCTCTCCACAGATTGTGACAACTTGGCCTTCCCACTCAAATTTTAACTTTTGGTGAAGGGTAGACGTTATTGCGCCGGCGGCGTGAATCCAGGGTCTACCCAACAAACAGCTGTAGGCGGGCTGAATGTCCATCACATAAAAGATAGTTTTAAAGGTCTGTGGGCCAACTGTCACAGGTAGCTCAATCTCTCCCAGAACCGATCTCTTAGAACCATCAAAGGCTCTTACCACCAGGTTGCTGGGTCTCAATGCCAATCCATCATATTCTAACTTCACCAGAGCCTTCTTTGGTAAGACATTCAGGGAAGAACCTGTGTCCACCAGCACATGAGAAAGGACAGCTCCTTTGCATTCCATGGTTATGTGCAAGGCTTTGTTGTGGTTGCGGCCATCCACTGTCAGGTCAGAATTGGTAAACCCTAGCCCATTGCTAGCAGTAACATTCCCAACCACGGTTTCCAATTGGTTGACAGTAATCTCCTCAGGCACGTAAGCTGCGTGCAAGACTTTGAGTAGTGCATTCCGATGGGCTTCGGAGCACATAAGCAGTGAAAGGATAGAGATTTTGGATGGCGTCTGGTGAAGTTGATCCACAATTTTGTAATCACTCTTTTTGATGATTCTCATAAACTCATCAACTTCTTGATCGAACGGAGTCTTCAGGGTTTCTTTGGCAGCTGGATCTTCCTGCACCGGGCCCTTTCCTTTTGCCTTAGCAGCAGCTTCTGCCTCGGCAGTAGGTCTTTGAACTTGTGAGGCGAAGAGACGTCCGCTTCGAGTGAAGCCTCCGCCTCCCCCCACATTATCTACTTGTGGTGCAGGTGTTGATGTTTCAAGAGTGATTCTTTTTCCTTCGCAGTACACGTCAGAGCCGTAGTGCCAAGGGATGGCCCTATTGCTTTCATATGGTACTGGTCCAGGCACCGTGACAGTGACCGGACTGATTGCTGCTGCTGAAGGGACTGTTATTGTTTGTGGATCATAAAAGATTGTAACTGGTGCTCTGGCGGGAGCAGCACCTTCTGAATGGTAGGCGGAATTATTTTCAGGATCGTAGAATATGGTAACAGTAGAGACATCTTCATGATTGATTACTGGTGTTGTAGGAGGTGTTGTTGGAAGGACTGATGTTGTTATTGATGGAGATTCGAGATGGAATGAAGCTGAAGTTGTAGCAGGAGAAACTGTTGAAAACTGATCATTTGGGAGGACAGACGAAGTACTTGTTGATGTTGCTGGTGAATTGTCGGGAACAATAGTTGCTGCATTTGTAGGAGGTTCTGGAACCGTTGCTAATGAAGTTGTTGGGTTTGTCGGAAATGATGTAGTGATCTGTAGCAAGCCACTCTGAATAAGGCTGTCAATGCCATTCCTCAGGTCCTCACATCCATTCCATGAAATATTACAATAGGGACACCCTAGTTCACACCCTGGAAATATTTGGTTTTCACGGAGTTGAGCTTTGATTTCCACCAATGGTGTCCTGATCTGATCCACACTAGTTATTAAATAAGACGGTTGGTCTTCTTCAATAGCGTTAATTCGGGGACCACCATGGTTTGGCATTGGGTTTTTATTGACATTGGGCGGAGGTGCAAAATTCAGAGCCTTGGAGTCTACCAAGTCTTGTACCTTCATATGCAGAGCCCTGCATTTTTCTGTACTGTGACCAGGTGCGTTTGAATGGAAAGCACACCTAGCGTTGGAGTCATAGTTTCTTGGTAGACTGTTGGGATCCGGAGGTGCCAACGTTCTTAGCTCAACTAGGTTGAGTTTCAGAAGTTGTGGCAACAAGGCAGCATACGGCATTGGGATCGGGTCGATCACTCGGTTAGCTTGGGATGGCCTCTGTTGGAATGGCCTCTGTTGATTGTTGTTGTTGGTGTTGTTGTTGAAGTTTCTTGGAGGATACTGATTCTGATGATACTGAGGTTGTTGTTGGAAGTTTTGTTGCGGAGGTTGATAGACTGGCTGAGGATGTGCTGGAGCAGGGATGGTGACTGCTGCTATTGACCTTTGAACGTATTGGGGTCTACCCCTGTTGGTGTGAATGGCATTGGTCTCGCCAGTTCTTCTCGGGCCTGCAAAAGGCTTTCTTGTACCACTGGACGAGCTTGCACCGTTATCAGAGATCTTACCCATTTTTAACAGGCTTTCAATTCTCTCCCCAGCTATAACAACATCTGCGAAGCTAGTGGAAGAGAAAGCAGCCAACCTGTCAATATACGTTCCCTGGAGAGTGTTCATAAACATGTCTGCCATTTCTCTCTCAGACATTGGTGGTTGAACGGCAGCAGCCAATTGCCTCCATCTCTGGGCATATTCTCGGAAACTTTCCCTTGACGACTGTGACATTCCCATTAGGAGAGTCCTGTTGGGTGCCATGTCTAAGTTGTATTGATACTGTCTGATGAAGGCCTCTGCCAGGTCCTTCCAGCATCTAATTGTTGCTCTTGTCAGATGGGAATACCACTCCCTCGAAGCTCCAGTCAAGCTATCTTCAAAATAGAACATCCACAATTTCTCATCCATTGTATAGGCCTTCAGCCTTCCCAGAAATGATTGCAAATGAGTCCGGGGGCATGAAGTCCCATTATACTTTTCGAAACAAGGAGGCTTGAACTTATGGGGGATCCTGACCCCGTCTACCAAACCCATGTCCATGACGTCGAAGCCCAAAGAATTTTGAGACTCCAGTGATCTCAACTTCTCAGCTATTTCCTCCAATCGTCTATCATAAGTTTCCTCTCCAGCACCCATTACTGTAAATTGGTCCTCCTGAGGATCTTCTTGAAGTACTCTGGCCGCAGTGGCTGTCCCTTGAATGTTTGCAGGAATATTAACTTCAGGATGGAGATGTGGGCCAAACACAGGGGGGTTAACATGTGGTTGCACCCTTTCATTGTTACTTGTGCCAGCAGTCCCCACATGGGGCTCATCTTGATTCCTTCCTTCTACCAAGGCTCTGAGCCTCTCCTGGCTTTGAGCTAAGTTGTTCATCACTTCCATGAATTGTGTTATCTGGGTTCTCATCTCCAATCTTTCGTTTGCCATCTGGTTTCTGACCTCTGTAAGGTCCTGCTGCATCTGATCCATCTGAATTCCCGGAAGGTTGTTTCTAGTTGGGTACCTGTGTGGCCTATTGAGAGGAAATACCCGGCGGCGAGCAATAATTCCTGAGATTCACAACAGAGGTTAGTAACAACAAAACAAAACCTACAAAACAAACAAAAGGGTTAGTATGCAATGCAGTTATGCTTATTTGTTCTCAAGGTATCCGGTTTGGCCTTCAGTTTTGACCCTTCCAGACCCTTGAAGATGATGCTGTTGAAGTTGCTTTTGAAGTGAACTTGGATGGAACGAACTAACAAATATATTACATAAGATGAAATAATACAACTTGTTCATTTTTACAACACAAGCCCTCAAAGGGGTCAAAATACATCACAAAAACAAAAGTACATGAAAAGGAATAACAACAAGCAAATGATCAAACCCCAAGGCCAAACTCATCCTCACGAACTTCCTTAAGAAGTGCCTCGGTCACAGGATCAGCCGGACGCTCCGTGAGACCTCTGATGAGAAGGTTTCTTGTTGCAACAGCTGCAGTCAACTTCTTGTTCTGACTTTGGTCCTTAGACCTCTTCACTCCAGCTCTGATTTCTAGCTCTGATATTTCCTTCTGGGCTGCCGCCAGGGCTTTTTCCATCTGTCCCATCTTGTCTTGAACTCTCTTGTCTTCTAGAGTACGGGCCTCAATGATCCGGACCCACCTGGCCTGACTCTCTTTCAAATACAAGTCTGTCCTTGCTCTCTGGAACTGGGCTTCTTTACAAGCATTCTTCAGAATCTGTTCACCAGCTTTAGACTTGTTGATATAATCTCCAGACTTCTCAATTTTAGTCAAGTGTTCCACTCTCAATTTCTCCAATCTCTCAATCTCCCTCACACCTTCACTCCTCTCCCGGAGGGTCTTCTGCAAAGCCTGGGTTAACTTCTCATTTCTTTCCTTCAAGCTCTCAAACTCTTCCAAACGGATAGTGGCAGGGGGTGGTGCTGAAGATGACTCAGGCATGTCTTCTATGGTGAAGGGCATTCCAGAGAATTGGGCCCTAGCATGGGACCATTCATAATATTGTGCTGATGCCACATTATTGCACTTACCCAGAATGGTGATTCCCTTAGTTTGAACATGATCCCAGGCCCAGGCAGCCTGTCTAACAGTTGCCAGACTAATCTTGTTCTCACAGTAGAGGGTCTCAATCAGGTCCTGTGTCTTAGGAGTATGGACCAGTGCATAGCCCAGTTGCCTCCTGAACAGCAGAGGGTTGTAATTGATACTTCCCTTAACTCCTATTAAAGGCACATTGGGAAAGTGCCCACAGCTGGTAATGATATCTCTGCCCTTGGTGCTTTGAGTACACCATCTGATGTCTGCTGAAGTTAGGTTAGTGAGCCTCTTAGCCCAGTTGCTCTGCTGATGAGGATTGAGAAATGTATCTGTCCTGGGTAGATGCTTAAGAAGCCAAGCATGGAATAATGGAGCACAACACCTCACTAGCCTTCCCCTCTGCTTCTCATTCTTCTGATGTACTGAGTAATAGAGATCTCCTAGCAAAGTTGGCACTGGGTTCTTCAGGATGAGCAAATGGATTGCATTTTTGCTAATGAATCGAGGCTCATCTGCAAACAACACAATTCCATATATGCACAAGGCCAGCAGAGCACAAACAGCTTTCCACTCCCCCAGGGAGGCTTTCAGACTAGCTTGAGAAATCAGGAAGTCCAGATGAAATCCAGGGATCCCAGCTTTAGAGGTCATATGCTGCTCAATTAGGACAGGCTCTAGGTGCAAAGCTTTTGCTATCTCTCCATTGCTGGGAGGGACCATTTCAGGGTTGAAAGGGATTTCTCTCTTGATAGGCAAACCAATCAAAGATGAGTATTCTTCTAATAAAGGCCCCAACTGGAAGTCTTGAAAGGTGAAGCATCTCAAAGGAGGATCATAAAACTGAATGCAGGTGTGGATGAGGCTCCTCTGTGAAGGGTCCAGATCCATAACCATGTCCAGTATATCTCCATAACTCTCCCTGAACAAGGGTATGTGATCTGGAGTGATCAGGGTTTGGATCCTCCTGATGTCTGATAAGTCTGGTTGGAAGAAATGATAGGTGATGTTGCTTTTCTTTGGAGCCATAAGTGCTGAGACTGAGTAGAGTGCTGATGAAGATGCTGAGGAGTGGGCCACTGGCTGGCTAGTGCAAGTAACTGAAGTATATGGCTGGCAAGCTGAAGCAAATGCTGGTGGAGATAGGTCAATGATGCAGATGGGGTCAAAACCAAAACCAGATGAAGATGGATACCCTGAAACACAAATAAGCAAATGTTAATATGATGCAATGAGTATGTATGCAAATGAAATGCAAGGGTTTGTGACTGAGCTGGATCTGATTAACTGCCTTGGTATAGATCCATGTGTGTCCAAGAATTCCAGATGGAGGTCTAAAAATCCAGTAACCAAGGTGGGGGACTCAAATAAAGAGCCACATGTCCAGGGTTTAGAATCACAAGAACTATCCAACATGGAGTATTCTTAACAAATCAAAGTAACATGGTATTCTGAGGTCAAGGTACCTGCAAACCTGTAAACAGCCCAACCCCCCTCACAGGTGATGATCTAAAACAAGGATCCTCAGACTTGGATCAGTTATGAGAAGTGTAAACACTTCTAACCCGGAGGTACAGTGTTTACAATAACCATAACAATTCCTCCTCTAATTCACCTCAGTTTCTGAAGGTCAATACTAAAAGGTCATCCAGACTTAGCAGGCTTCCCAGATAGCCCTAGCATTGCAGGAAATCTGCAACACAGAGTTCTCAAGAAGAAACCCATATCTGAACCGTGTTTCATATTCCCGCACCAGACCGAAATGGAATGGGAAAGAATATGATTCACTCTAGCCTAGGTGTCACTCAGGTCCCAGGTATAGGACCTTAACTCTCAATGAAACACCCCACCCATCAAAACAAAAGACCAGATCCAGCCAGCAGCATGACAGTATGATATATACAAAAGCAATAAAGAAAGCAGTAAAGCAACTGTACATAAATCAGTAAAAATAAAACAAGTATACAAACACAAACAAGCACATAACACCCCAGTAAACACAAATCAATCAAGCGCTAGGAGGAACCCACAAAAAGAACCAGAAGCCCTGGTTGCAGTATAAGGTTCCCCAGCAGAGTCGCCAAGCTGTCGCTCCCGATAAGTGACACAGGGTCAGATAAGGGTACAGACGCGAACGGTCGGCGAAGGGAACAGTGAGAACACACAGCCGTGAACTCACTGGAGATGAATAGAGTCGCCAGCTAGGCATTTTTATCCCGGAGGAAAGGCAATGCTGCATAGACCTAGAAAAAGAATGGATAAGAAGGTTGCGAACCAGAGAGACTGAGAAAGGGGGTTGGTTACAACCTGGGAAGGTATTAGCACCCAGATTGTCCGCCGTACTCGACGGGATCCACGCTTAAAAGATTTGTGTTTTAAAGGGGTAGTGTCAGTGCAATTTGTGTATAAAATAGCTGGAAGAGATGTACAGGTGTCAGTGTAGAAGAAGTGAAGTGTATAAATGTACAGTGTCAGTGTAAGGACAGGAGTAAGATGCTCATGATAATGAGGCTGAAGAATAAAGCTGGAAGGAGGGGGGATGAACAGAGACTTTTGTTCGATAACTGTTAAGTTATGCCTACGTATCCTCTCGTGCAATGAGGAAGTCAGAACACCGTAGTTTGACCCAAAGAGACTGAAAGATGAATTGACTTGTGAACTGCTTGCTTGTCAATGCTCAAGTGTATGACCTGTCTGGCTCAGGTGCAAACTGTCTTGCATTAGACGGAAGAAGCAAGTTCTCGTTTGTGAGTGAAGGTGATGAGAAAAGAATCCCGGAGGAGACGATTATAGTTTGTTTTTGAGTGCTTTCAGTCTTTTATTGCTTTTGAGAATTTGTCATAAGTTAATGAGCTTAAGCCTAAACCAATGGGTTAGTAAACTCATCACATCTTCCCTCTGATTAGGGGTAGTGAGAATACCTTAAGTGTGAAGTCAGATTCTCACACTTAATCACCTTTGGTGTAGGATTAAGATCATTAACCTACTTGTGATTATTTAGATGTTTTTGTGGTTTTTGTTTAGTGTTGAGTAATGAGGTTAAGCCATAATCATGGATTAAACAGACCCATTACACCATCCTAAAAGAAGGATGATAGATGAGAATGTTTAAGTTGAGGAAAGCTCCTCAACTTAATCCATGATTAGGGATTAAACTCATGACAAAACAAACCTTTGATTAAGTGGATTTTATTTAATGGTAAGATGATGAAATGGATTTTATGATTTGTAAGACAACTTGAGGGGGACTTGTCCATTAACACTAGGGTTAGTCCTTCTTAACCACTTAAGGAAGAATTAGAACCCTAATGCAAGGCCCAAGTTACAAGTGTGATGTCTTGATGATTATTAAGTGAATTGATTAAGAGATTTAAACAACTTAAGGGTTCAAGACTTAGGATTAAAGTTATACACTCCATCCTAAGAGAAGGATGCAGGCATAACCCTAATCACAAAGTCTTAAAGCCTTTAGGGTTTAGTCCCTGATTATGAGGTGAGAAGAGAGGACTCAAAGAGAGGCACAAAGGTAAAACTATGGGGGAACTAATCAGAACCCTAATTCATTGTCATGCTTGGATGATCCTAAGGTTTGTGAGGTTTGCAAGAACAAATCTTCAAAGGAGCCACCAGGAAGCAGATGAATAAGATTAAGAGAAGCAAAGTGACTTGCTTCATTCAAGAAGTCAAGTCACTTGAAGAAAGAAGGTGGGAGGAACAAGAATGAGCAAGCTCAATCTCAAACACAAATAGAAATGCAGCAATGGATGCAAGAGAGATGAAAAGAAAAGTTATGAGAAGTGAAGGCAAATTCACTTCTCAAGTTCACTTACCACCTGAAATGTTAGAAAGAAATGCAATGCAATGCTAAATGAAATGAAATGACATGATGCTATACCAAACCAGAAGCATGTTGATGATGATAATGATGCTATGAGATGCTGCAAACATGAGGCAAGGCATGGGGATGATCATACAAGTTCATGAATGCAAATGAAGCAGGTTAAGAACCATGAAAACACATGAAAAGTTATGAATCATACAAGACAAATGACATGGCAAATATGTAATGCAATGGTCAAACATGCTTTCTATATGTCTTAAGATGTCAAATGGATCACAAGAATGCACAAAATGCAAAGACAAGTCATGTTATGCAAGGGAATGCAAGAGGGATGCAAATGAAAGCCCAAATTAGGGTTCATGGATCAAACATCAAACAAAAACCCAAAACAGAAGCAAATCCTAAGATAAAAAATGGAAAATGCTACCCAAAGAAACCCTAAACCTATAATAAACCACTGCCCAAAGGGGAGCTCTCAACTCTCAACCAAACTCAAGTTATGAATTTTCTAAGTTATTAGGGTTTTTTAGGGTTCTTAACAAAATAAATGTCAAACAATTGGAAAATGCAAGATCAAATCATGGCCATTTTACCCTAGAAACTACATGCCAAACACAAAACAATGCAAGAAGAATCAATGTCTCAACCTTCTCCAATAGGAAGAAATGAATTTTTGAACTTATGATCAAAATAATGCATAAAAAATGATTTAATTCAATGAAAAAATCTTAAAATGCATCAAGATCAAAAAAGAAATTTGGTTTGAAGGTTGGACAATGTTTCTAAATGTCTTAGAACATTTCATGAATTTTTTTGTATTTTTTAAATACCTAAAAGTATTTTTAATTAATTAATTTCCATTAATCAATTAAAAATAATCTTTTAAATATTTAAAAATGTTTTTTTAATGATAAAAAATAAAATAAAAATGTTTTTGTGTCATAAAAATTAATAAAACTTTTAGGAAAAAGTTTCATAATTTTTATGTATTTTTTGCTATTTTAAAATAAATATGCAAGTTAATTGAAATAAAAATGAATTAAAAATCAAATAAAAAAGAAAGTCAAAGGAAAGGATGGCTGAGATGAGCCCTGAGTTCAAATTGGTTGACTGGCGCGTGAATGGAGGGTGTGGATTGCATCTGGATTAATTAATTTAATTACGAATTAATTAAAGTTAATGAGAGAGATTAGGGCAAACAAAATGATTTGGGCCATTCAAAAGAGAGGGAAGTCAACAGGTCAACGCTCATCTATGGCTCAAATTCAAACTAGAGTTAATGACGCAATTAGGGCATAATCACTCTCAGGTGGCCGGAGAAGACCTCCGGTCGTCTTCTCCGGCCAGCACCTCACCTGAAAAATCCCCAAACCCCTCAAATCGTATCAAAAATGAAAACTAAGAACATAGAAATGATCTCCATCCTCTCACGAATCAAACCCCTCTCTCAAAACACATTTCTTCTTCCTAAACAAGCTGAATCGAAAGAAATAAAAACTAGGGCACGCAAGCTTCAGAGACAAATTAAATACTCAAATCAAAGCCATTTCAAAAACTAAGAACATCAGGATGATCAGTGAATCACATAGAACAAGTTTGTAACAAGGAAAATGATTTCTGGAAAAATAATTTTCAAGCTACCTGAGATCTGGAGCTTTCAATTTGAGGACTTTCTGGCCACTTCTCCTTGTGCAATCCACTCCACTTGGTCCACAGAAGATGCTTGAATGCTCAAAAGGAGTTTAAGTTGGCTGGATAATGAGATTCGGAAGCTCCTGCTCAAGCTTGGTCAGAAATGGCAATGGAGTTTCTGGCACTTTCAGGTCATGGTGAGGGGTTGTTTGTGATCCTGAGGATGAATGGAGAAGGTCTGTGGTGTTTGTTTGTGTGTTTGTGAGCTAGGAAGAAAGATTCGAATGAAACTGCAAAGTGAGGTAAGGAATGGCAGTGAGGTGTTCTGGTTGTTTCAGGCTTGGGTTCTTGGTGCTGGGTGGTCTATGGAGCAAGGTGAGTTGAATGGTGAAGATAGTTTGAGTGTTTGCAAGCTGTGGAATCAGATTCGAAACAAATTGCAATTGGGAGTGTTTTTGTGAATGTGTGGAATGAGGATGTTTCAGCCTTGCCTTGTGTTATGTCTAGCTTGCAAATGGATAGTATAAACTAATCCAATTGGTCAGAGGATGTGACTTGTGCTTTTTGGATAGGTGTAGCCACTTTTGCAAATATGTCAACTTCTTGTAAGATAGGGCATGGGCAACTTCTAGCCAAGTACAAAGGGCATGGTCTGCGCAGCAAAGTGAAGGGAAAGGCTAGGCTTGGTCCAACATTCAAGGCAGCAAGTTGGTAAAATGTTATGAGTGGTTTTGCAAGTTGTTGTAACTTTGGTTCACATGTGAGAAAGTCTTGTTACACAAACCAAACCATGGGGAAACTTGGTCCAATTCTGATTTTTAAGGCTCATAGAATGTTTGTGTAATGGTTTCAAATGAATTAGAGGCTGCAATATGCATTGGTCCAAGACTTTGCAAAATTTCCACTTAGGGCATGCCTTGAAAATCAATGATTTTAGCCAACTTTGCATTGCCATAACTTTTGATCCAAGAAGAGTTTGGTCATGTTCTTGTACTTTTTGAAAAGGGAAAAATGAGATCTACAACTTTCATGACCAAAGTTTTTCCATTTGAAGCATTTTTGGATCAAGGATCAAGGCTTGAAAAATGACCTAAAATGATGCATTCTTGAAAAGTCAACTATGCCCAAAAAGTCAACATTTGCAAAAACCCTAAATTCTTGATTTCCATGAACTTCAACCTTCTTCCATGATCAAATAAAGATCATATACACTCAAAATGATGAAGATCACCCATTGGTTGGGTCATTGGGGGCCTCAGATGCCCTGATTTTACACTGACTTGTCTGAAAAGTCAACTCTTGATCAGATGACTTCCCCATGGAATTTCTTCATGAAAATTGATATGCATACTCCCTATACCATATAGAGATCAATGGAAACAAGAATGACCAAAAAA
Organism: Lathyrus aphaca; assembly: GCA_963966055.1. Taxonomy (NCBI): domain Eukaryota; kingdom Viridiplantae; phylum Streptophyta; class Magnoliopsida; order Fabales; family Fabaceae; genus Lathyrus; species Lathyrus aphaca. The sequence goes on from OZ014520.1 coordinate 544,960,419, forward strand.
TTTGGAGTTATGGCCTCTGAAACCAAAACCCTAATTTTCAGTCAACTGTGTAGTTCAACCTGGCTCTGCATCCACTCAAACCCTAGTTCTTGTGATTCCTCTGCATTTTTGACTTTGAGGAGAGGGAATATGACATAAGAACACACATGGACCCCTTTGAGTTGATTGGTGACCTTTGGAACGGCTCAAGAAGCTTTGGGATTGCTCAGATCACAAACCCTAGGTGCAGATGCCTTAGAAGCTATGCAGTGAATCAAAAAAATGAGATGTGAGATGATATGATTGTATTTATGCACATGAGGATGATCACAAGCCATGGTGAAATGGGTGAGGGCAAATTTGGGGTGTTTACATGCAGCAGATTGAAGAGTTACATGCTTCCTTTGATCTAAGGGACCTCCTCATCCAGAGACTCATCCAGGAGCCTGATCATCCGGATATCGTTCAGTTATTCCAGAATGTCAAGCGTCTTAGTTGGAGGCTGCAAGACTTAGAGCTCCCTAGGGTTTAGTTTCATGCTATTGTACTTAGATTACCCACAGGCTTGTTGTGGGATTCCTTTTATTTGATGTACTTTGTTGTTCTTTTGATTGTCACCCTTCGGGGACTTTGTTGTTTCAATTTCCAGTTAATGTGATTGACTTGCTTTGAATCTTTTGTTTGTTATTTGTTGCACCGACACGGGGTAATGAGCACCAATTCTCTACGGCCGTCAAAGTATTTGAACATCGCTTGGGTCTTCTTCCCAATTATTATTCTCTTAATGCCAGGACCAGAAACAGGGAAAGACTTGGGAATAAAAGGAACACATTGCATTGCATACGCATCATTTGCATTTCTTCTTTGTTTTTGCAGGTTTTTCTACAGGATGCTTAACTTATCTGTGTTACATGAAAAGATTGCGAGAGCTACCAAGACCCGGCATCTCCGTCAAGATATCCCACATCGCTAAGCAACTCGCAGCAACCAGAGGACAGTCATGGACGCTATGCAAACTGAGCTTAATGAGTTTCACTCCAGAATGGGAGAGTTCGTGGTCATGATACAAGGGATGGCTCAGGGGCAACAAGAGTTAAGGAATGCAATTCAAGGACTCAACCCTCCTCAGACTAATACTCCTGTGACCACTCCTGACGTGCAAGGGGCTCCTCCCAACACCAGCAATGGCCCGGGTGGACCTCAGATTCCAGAACAAGGCACGACAACTTTCATTCCAGTACAAGACAAGCAGGAGGATCAATTCCCTTCTTTCAACAATGACATGGGGTTCGCTGGAGAAGGAAATCTTCATGATTTTTTGATGCTTGCTGAGAAAGTCAAAGCCCTCGAGTGTAGAGACACTTTGGGGATAAATGTGTCTGACATGGGCCTAGTCACTAGGGTGGTTATTCCCCACAAATTCAGGCTGCCTACTTTTGACAAGTACAACGGTAGTTCCTGCCCAAAAACTCACTTGCAGGCATTCTATCGGAAGATCGCTGCCCATACTCGGGATGAAAAACTCTGGATGTACTACTTCCAGGATAGTCTCTCCGGAGGGTCCTTGGAATGGTATATGAAGCTAGAGAGAAGTTCTGTAAGAAACTGGAAGGAATTGGGAGAAGCATTCCTCAAGCAGTATCAGTATAATATTGACATGGCGCCCAGTCGCACCCAACTTCAGAGTCTGACTCAGAGGAGCTCAGAGAGTTTCAAATATTACGCACAAAGGTGGCGTGAAGTGGCAGCTCGAGGGCAATCGCCTTTGTTGGAGAGAGAAATGGTAGACCTGTTCCTGGATACCCTCCCTGGGCATTTCATGGAAAGGCTAGCTGGATGTTCTTCAAGTGGGTTCTCAGATATCATCTTGACTGGCGAGAGGATAGAAAGTTGGATCAAGCAAGGGAAGATTCAGAACAGAGGCGCTTCAAGTTCTGGTGTTAAGAAACCCTTCGTGAAAAGAAGAGAAGGAGAGACTGGTGAAGTGTATTGTTGCACCCCAAAATTTGCCCTCAACAAGACAAGAAATTGTGTCTCAAGAGGTTCACAAGATTCACAATGTTCACAAGACATCTCATGAGGTTAACAAGGTTCACAGGGTTCACAATCAGTCAGAAAATTTGACAATTCCCTCAGACAATGCATCCTCCTAAGCACTGCATCTTAAACTAGGGTTTTGACTTTCATCAGGCTAAATGGACTTCCAAGACTTCAAGTGAGCTTCATAAAATCCTATATGTGTTCAAGAATCCCCATGACAAGTTTCAATACTTTCCCAAAAGATTTGCTCAGTCAGATGATCAGATAAGTTAAAACCAGTCAAAGCAGTTAAAAAGTCAAACTGAGGTCAACTGTGGTCAAACCAAAGTCAAACTTCATGATTTTTTGCCAACATAAAGTATATGAAGTAAAATTAATCATTTGATCAAGGGTTGATCATGATTCATCAAGGAGATTTCAGATCATCAAGAATCAGAAGTTTCTAAATTAGGGTTTTCATAGGAAAAGTCAACTGAACTTTGACCAGCCATAACTTTCACATGCTTCATCAAAAATTTTCCATCCAAAGCTCATTTTGAAGGAAATTTAATTCTCTACAACTTTGTGTTTCACAAGCCAAGCCCAAAAATGCTTCATTTGGAAGGTATGAGCTAAGACATTATAGGTCCTTTTGAAAGTCAACAAAAAGTCAACAACTTCAAAAGAGCATAACTTGAGAATGGTAAAAGATATGAACATGAAACCAAAGAGGTTGGTTAGAGGACTCTTTAAGATTTCCAAAATGTCCAAGAACACCTTCATAGCATTAAAATTGATGGATTTGTGCCCTTGCAAAGTTGGGAAATTTTTGAGAGGTTTATGAAGCAAATGGGGTCTTAAAACCATAATTCACTAAATGGGCTTGCTTTTTTATGATCCAAACACTTCCATGACATCATGCACGAAATAAAATTTATTTATTCATTATTTTATTCATTTAATTTTATTTATTATGATTTTTTATGTTAAAAATCATTTTAAATTAAAATAAAATATAAAATGATGGATATTTGATTTGATTTGGTTTCTAGAAAGTCTTAAGACTTATTTAGACTTGATTGATACAAAAATAATGAAGATCATCCAAACATAGCAATGTTAGATCAAAATGTTTCAAGTTTTAAGATCAAATCTTTTTCAATCTCTATGGATCAAAAAGTTCAAAGGATGGACCAAACTCTTGACCTAATTTCATTCACTCATATATATACAACATTAAGCAGCCTCAAAGTCACGATTTCAGGGCCTCCTATAGCATTCTCCAATTTCAAAATTTCATTCAAAAACTCCAATTCGGATTTCAAGCTAGAGGAGATTTCAAAGCAATTTAAAGGTGGCAATGCGTTCTATGATGTCTATTGAACATATTTGGATCATAAACAACACCTAGAACACCTCCATTTGCATGAACCGAACGCATGTTCATATCACATTTGAATTTTTTCGATTCCATGATTTCAATAATTTTTAATTGATTTTGATTGTCTAACTGTGTTTGTTTCTTTGCACTGAAGCTTTCTGGACAGTTGAATTAGAGTTTCATGGACTGAATCGAAATATGCCATAGTTAGGGTTTACTGACCTCACTTAGGGTTTTACGATTTATCACATATAAATGAGTTTAGAGGACATGGTTGTGTTGTATGGACCTCAAGGATCATATTTCATTCATCAATTTAAGAAAATTTCACTGTTTGCTTGATGTTTGAGAATTCGCAGGGGTTAACATGCAAGAAAAATCGCAACAAAATTCGTATGAAAAATCGCAGGAAAACCTGCAAATTCAAGGAAGAAGATGCAGCTGATTGGGCGCGAAAATCATATTTGAAATTGATGCAGGGCTTAAAACAAATTCGTTTCATATATCTGTCACAATGAGAGCGTAGCTCAGCTGGTTTTGGTGCGTGTACATCCTAATGAAAGGCCTGGGTTCGAAATCGGCCAAGGGAATTTTTTGCTTTGATTTATTTTATTTTGCAGGATAAGCAACAAAACGATTGCTACCTGATTACTATCACCAGCACGCAGTTGGCCTGGTGGAAGCCTTATGCGTCCAAGGGTGGTGAAGCCTAGGGCGTGGGTTCAATCCCTGCCCTAGGTAAGTTTTAATTTTTGTTTTGTTTAATTATTTTTTATTAGTTATTTTATTTTCTAATTAATTATAATCATGTTTAATATATATTTAAATAATTATAGGTAAATAATATGTAAACATTTCACATTTTCTAAAAAACCTCTAATTTATTTTCTAAACTCTTAATCCTAGTTTTTATTTTATTTAAATTAAAATATGTAGATATTTATTAATCAAATTAATAATGTAAATTAAATTGGAAACCCTAGTTTTATTTTCTAAAAATTCTAACCCTAATTTTATTTTTTTTAAATTCCTAACCCTAGTTCTTATTTAAATGTTAAAATTAGTCAAACTTTTCTAATATCTAATTAAAATAATTAATACTATATTCTTTGTAAATAATTATTATATGGTTTCTTATTTTATTTTCATCTCAAAAATTCTTTAAAATTGTTTATTAAAATCTAAAAATACTTAATTGAATTATATATATATTTTGTATATTGTTACTAACTTTTTCTTCTTATAATTATTTTATCACTAACCTTTTATTTAATTGCTTATTTTATTATATAGTTATTATTTAATTTGTTTTTATTATAATGTAACTGCAAAAGCTTTGTAATAGTCGTAGTTTATGATTGCTTTATGATTTATAAATATTATTGCTTTGGTTAGTAATATAGGGAGTGATAACCTATTTGCTTTAAAATTAATTTAGATCACTAATCATAAGATAAAAATTTGAACATATACACGCACACACGTAAGTCGATCTTTGATCGCCATCTCACTTCCTAAGGTTATCCCTCATGTTGCCTAAATCAAAAGGTCAAGTAAGGTGTCTAAAAGCAATATCCCATCTCCTAAAATATCATCAAGTCCCTTTACGATTATAAGATCAAGTCCCTTCGATGTTTCCTTCGTAAATGATCTTGTCCCTTTCGAATAAAAGATGATAAGTGTCGCTCCCACCAAATGACACCCGGGGCCAAGAGGGGTACAGACGCGAACGGTCAGCGAAAAGAGGATGTGAGAACACACAGGAGTGAACTCACAAGAAAAGAAAAGAGTCGCCAGCTAGGCATTTTTATCCCGAAGGAAAGGTAATGCTGCATAGACCTAGAGAGATATGGACAAGACGGTTGCGAACCAGAGAGACTGAGAAAGGGGGTTGGTTACAACCTGGGAAGGTATTAGCACCCAGATTGTCCGCCGTACTCGACGGGATCCACGCTTAAAAGATTTGTGTTTTAAAGGGATAGTGTCAGTGCAATCTATGTATCAGAGAGCTGGAAAAGGATGTACATGTGTCAGTGTAAGAGAAGTGAAGTGTATAAGTGAAGTGTTAGTGTAGGAACAGGAGTATAATGCTCAAGACTATGAGGCTTAAAGAATAAAGCTGGAAAAAGGGGGAATATACAGAGACTTTTGTTCGATAACAGTTAAGTTATGCCTACGTATCCTCTCGTGCAATGAGGAAGTCAGAACACCGTAGTTCGACCCAAAGAGACTGAAAGATGAATTGACTTGTGAACTGCTTACCTGTCTATGCTCAAGTGTATGACCTGTCTGGCTCAGGTACAAACTGTCTTGCATTAGACGGAAGAAGCGAGTTCTCGTTTATGAGTGAATGAGATGAGAAAAGAATCCCGGAGGAGACGATTATTGTTTGTTTTTGAGTGTTTTCAGTCTTTTATTGCTTTTGAAAGTTTGCCATAAGAAAATGAGCTTAAGCCTAAACCAATGGGTTAGTAAACTCATCACATCTTCCCTCTGATTAGGGGTAATGAGGATACCTTAAGTGTGAAGTCAGCATCTCACACTTAATCACCATGGTGTAGGATTAAGATCATTAACCTACTTGTGATTATTTAGATGTTTTTGTTGTTTTTGTTTAGTGTTGAGTAATGAGATTAAGCCATAATCAGGGATTAAACAGACTCATTACACCATCCTAATAGAAGGATAATAGATGAGAATGTTTAAGCTGAGGAAAGCTCCTCAACTTAATCCATGATTAGGGATTAACCTCATGACAAAAAAAAGCCTTTATTAGATGGATTTTAGTTAATGGTAAGATGAAGAAATGATTTTTATGGTTTGTAAGACAACTTGAGGAGGACTTGTCCATTAACACTAGGGTTAGTCCTTCTTAACCAATTAAGGAAGAATTAGAACCCTAATGCAAGGCCCAAGTTACAAGCTTGATGTCTTAGTGATTATTAGATGGATTAATTAAAGTATTTAAACACATTAAGGGTTTAACACTTAGGATTAAAGTTATACACTCCATCCTAATAGAAGGATGCAAGCATAAGCTTAATCACAAAGCCTTAAAGCCTTTAGGGTTTAGTCCCTGCTTATGAGGTGAGGAGAGAAGACTCAAAGAGACACAAAGGTAAAAGCTAAGTGGGGGACTAATCAAACCCTAATTGTTATCATGCTTGGTCATTCCTAGGGTTTGTGAGGCTTAAGAGAGAAATCTTCAAAGAGCCACCAAGGAGAGAAAGCAGATGAAAGGAGCAAGAAGCAAAACAACTTGCTTCACTTAAGAAGACAAGTTGCTTGAAGAAAGAAGGTAAGGTGAACAAGAATGAGCAAGCTCAATCCAATACACATACAAAAATTCAGCAATGATGCAAGAGAGATGAGAAGAGATTGTGAGAAGTGAAGGCAAATTCACTTCTCCATACAACTTACCACCTGAAAAGTTAGTAAAGAAATGAAATGCAATGCAAAATGAGATGAAATGTGATGATGCAAACCAGAACCAGAAGCATGAGTATGATGTTAGTGATGCTAAGAGATGATGCAAACATGAGGCAAGACATGATAATGATCAAACAAACATAAAGATGCAAGAGAAGCATGCTTTGAACCATGAATGTTCATGAAAAGTTATGAAATGTAAATGACATACAACATGGAAAATGAAAGATGCAATGATCAAACATGATTCTAATATGTCCTAAGATGTCATATGAATCAAATGGATGCACAAAATGTCATGGCAAGTCATGGTATGCAAGCAAATGGAAGATGGATGCAAAGGAAGGCCTAAATTAGGGTTTATGATCAAAACTCAAAGCAAAATTCAAAACCCGAAACATATGACATGATAAAAATTTGAAAATGCAATCAAAGGAACCCTAAACCTATACAAACTCACTTCCCAAAGGAGGGGATCCAACTCTTATCCTATTGAAAGTTATGAATTTCCTAAGATTGCTAGGGTTTTAAGGTACCTTGTCAAGGAAAATGCAAAACAAAATGAAAATGCAAGATCAATTCATGCCAATTTTATCCTATAAACTACATGCTATACAAGATGCAATGCAAAAAGAATCATCATCCAACTCTCAATGGTTAGGCAGAAATGAATTTTTGAAGTTTGAACCAAAATATTGCCTTGAAATGAAATTAATTCCAATGAAAATGATCAAAAGGCATTAAGAACAAAAAAAGAATTTGGTTTGAGAGTTGGACAATGTTTCTAAATGTTTTTAAAGGTTACATGGATTTTTTTGTGATTTTTAAATACCTAAAAGTATTTTTAATTAATTAATTTTCATTAATTAATTAAAAATAAACTTTTAAATGATTTAAAAATAATTTTTAATGCAAAAAATAAAAATAAAAATATTTTTGTGTTCTGAAAAATAATGAAAACCTTGACAAAAATTTTCATAATTTTTAAACATGTTTTGCTATTTTAATTAATTCGTGCAAAATAAATCAAAAGAAATGAAAATAAAATGAATTTTAAATGAAAAATAAGAAAGTATGCAAATCCAAGGGCTGTGGTTCAAACTGGGACGCGCGGGAATTGACTTAGCGCACAAATGAACAGCCAGAATTCAAACTTGCCTAATTATGTCATTAGCCCTAATCCTAACCCTAATCACTTTCAGATGACCGGAACAGTGTTCCGGTCATCTTCTCCGGCGAAACCCCTCCCCTGAATCCCTCAAAACACCATGAAACTTCACCAAAAGCTCCAGAAACAATCAATGATCAACAACAAAACATAATCCAGCAACAAATCCCATTTATTTCAACTCAAAATCAAGATACGAATCAAACATCAAAAACTGCAAAAATTTCAGAAACACGATACAAGCTCATTTCTCAATCATTTCCAAAAGTAAAAGGTTCAGTGAACTCAGGGATGCATGCTTTATCATTTAGAAACAAGAAATGAGAGTTCTGGAAAAATGAATTTCCATGGCTACCTGAATCGAAGTTTTCAAATCAGGGACTTTCTGGCCAGTTCTTTGCTTCAAATCCCCTCCAATGAACCTCCTAAGAAGCTTGCAATGCTTGGTTGGAGTTTAAATAGCCTCTGGAGAGAGTTTGCAGAATCTCAGTTTGTGAAATGTGAAAATCGTGTTTTTGATTGTGGATGTTTTATGGCAAAATGGAGGGTGGGAAATGATCAGTGAGGTTTATGGAGTTGAATGGTGAAAAAAGTTTGAAGGTTTTATGGCTAAATCAAGAGATTCGAAGGCTTTTGCAAATGAGAGGATTTTTGAGTGTGCTGTGTTCTTGGAGTTTCAGGCTGAGTTGTTATGTGCTTTTGCTTGCCTTTGATCCACATAAAGAAGTGTGATAGGTCAGAGAGTGGGTGCTGGCCTATGTTGATTGGTATGAGCAAGTTGCCAAAATGTCAAACTTTGTGTAAGAGAGGTATGGGCTCATAGCTAGCCAAGGACAAATGGGGTGTCCTGTGCAGAAAGAAGTGTGGAGATCCCTAGGATCAATTATGAAGTCAGCAAGCAAGTGGATTAGGGTTTGAATGAGGTTTTGCAACTTGGTTCATCTTTGGCCCTTTTGAAGTTTCTTGCCCCACAAGTCACAAAAATGAGTGATTCTTTGATGAAATATGACTTTTAGGCCTTGGTTCATGTTTGTGTGAAGTTTAGAAGTCCATTTGGAAGTTCAATTTGCCTTGGCAAGTGGTTTTGCAACTTTGCCTCTTTGGTAGAAAACTTCAAATTATGTGATTTTGGCCAACTTTGACAAGCCATAACTTTTGATCCAAAATGAATTAGAACAAGTTCTTGTACTTTTTGAAAAGGGAATGATCCATTCTACAACTTTCATGACCAAAGTTTTTCCATTTGAAGCATTTTTGAATCAAAAAGCAAGGGTTGAAAAAGTTTCCCAAAATGGCAATTTTCATCATAAGTCAACTTTCCCAAAAAGTCAACTTTGCAAATGGCTTGAAATTCTTCAAATTTGTGAACTTATAACATATTATATGATCAAATAAAGATCATACACAATCAAAATGATGAAGAACACCCTTTGGTTGGGTCATTGAGGGCCTCAGATACCCTAATTTTGCACTGACTTGCTCAAAAAGTCAACTCTTGATCAGATGACTTACCCATGGAATTTCTTCATGAAAATTGATATGCATGATACCTATACCATATAGAGACCAATAGAAACAAGAATGACCAAAAAAATTTGGAGTTATGGCCTTTGAAACCAAAACCCTAATTCTAGGTCATCTGTGTAGTTAAACCTGGCTCTGCTTCCATGCCATTCTCAGTTCTTGTGATTTTTTGACATTCTTGACTTTGAGAGGATATATTATGATGCTTGAACATACATGGACCCCTTTGAAGTGATTGTTGACCTTTGGAGTGGCTCAAGAAGCTCCTGGATTGCTCAGATCACAAACCCTAGATGCAGATGACTTTGAACCAATGCAGTGAAGCAAATAGGCAATATGGGATGCTATGATTGAAATTATGCATATGAGGATATCACAAGCCATGGTGTGAATGGGTGAGGGCAAATTTGGGGTGTTTACAGCTGCCCCTATTCAAACATGAGTTAGCTGTGCAGGATGTAAGCAACGGCTTAACAGGCAAACAAGATGACTTGTGGTTGAATACTAAAGACAATCCAAAATTTGCACTCACAGAATGAAGAAGAAAAGGGATATAGATTGTAAAAGAAAATAAAGTATGTTGTAAAGTGTGGGCGACGGAGGACGACCGTCGAGCAGAGGACGACTGCTGGGGAAAGAGCAATGACGGGGACGGCCGACATGCTGGGGAAAAATGCGGGAAATAAAGCAATGACGGGGACGGCCGACAAGCTGGGGATAAAAGGGATTATGATGGGGATGGCCCTCAAGTAAAGCTGTAAGATTCTCTGGGGATTATAGGTAATGATGAGGTACGGTCATTAGGTTCATAAAGTAATACAAACAACGATGGGGACGACCATCGGGCTAAACTGATGAAGGACGATCATCAGGAAAAGGAAAAGGGACCACGACGGGGACGTCCATCGGGTTAAAGAATAAATGAAATAATGATGAGGGACGGTCATCAAAGGTGAAGGACGATCACCAGGAAAAGGAAAAGGGACCACGACGGGGACGACCATCGGGTTAAAGAATAAATGAAATGATGATGAGGGACGATCATCAAAGGTGAAGGACGATCACCTAGCAGGGGACGGCTGCTCTGTTGGGGATAAGATGAGGGACGGTCATCTAAGGTGAAGGACGATCACCTGGCAGGGTACGGCTGCCGAAAATATCGCGACATAGGACGAATGCCGGATAAAAGGTCGACGATGGGGACGGCCATCGGACGAGCATGATGAAGGACGATCATCAAGAGGTGAAGGACGATCACCTAGCAGGGGACGGCTGCTCTCAAGGTTTATCATGACATAGGACGAATGTCAGATAACAAGATCAACGATGGGGACGGCCATCGGATAAAATGATGAAGGACGATCATCAAAAGGTGAAGGACGATCACCTAGCAGGGGACGGCTGCTAAAAAACACGACATAGGACAAATGCCGGATAAAGGGTCAAAGATGGGGACGGCCATCGGACGAGCATGATGAAGGAAGATCATCAAGAGGTGAAGGACGATCACCTAGCAGGGGACGGCTGCTAAAAATCACGACATAGGACGAATGCCGGATAAAGGGTCGACGATGGGGACGGCCATCGGACGAGCATGATGAAGGACGATCATCAAGAGGTGAAGGACGATCACCTAGCAGGGGACGGCTGCTCTCAATATCACGACATAGGACGAATGCAGGATAAAGGGTCGACGATGGGGATGGCCTTCGGACGAGCATGATGAAGGACGATCATCAAGAGGTGAAGGACGATCACCTAGCAGGGGACGTCTGCTCTCAATATCACGACATAGGACGAATGCCGGATAGAAAAGGGGTTTTAATGAATAGAGACTCCGCTGGGGAAAGGATGAGGGATGGTCATCCAAAGGTGAAGGACGATCACCTGGCAGGGTACGGCTACTGAAAGTATCGTGACATAGGACGAATGTCAGATAGAAAAGAAGTTTTGTTTTGCTGGCGACCTACTGGGGAATAGTAAACACGGACGAGTGTTTACATCCGAGAAATAAAAGGTATAAGTGTTTTGACGTTGTGTATAGATTAAAGATGCGGACGAGCATCCCTAAGACTACGATACGGACGAGTATCGGGTAGAAACAAATACTGACACGTGTTCAGAGATGATGATACATACGAGTACCAACTGGTTAACAAGGAACACGGACGAGTGTTGATTCTGAGGGGATTTAAGTGGTATATACAAGGTACGGACAGGTATTCGTATGAGTGAAACAAGTATGAGTGGTGTACAGGAGAGTGTTTAACTTGCTGGGGAGAGTGACACGGACGAGTGTCAAGAAGAGAAAAGTATAATATGAACAAGCGTATGCTTTACTAAGTGTATAGGTAACTATGTTGGGGAAGGTGACACGGACGTGTGTCAGGGAATCTGTATAAGAATATATCTGTGAGTGCAAAGGGGGTGCTTTGGCTTTTGCTGGGGATGTGACACGGATGGGTGTCAAGAAGTATCTGTAATATACAAGTGTTTGTTTGTAAAGAAGGCCCGGGCGACTTTACTGGGGAATGATGACACGGACGAGTGCCAAAAGGAAAGTGTATTTGTATTTGTGAGTGTAAGGCCGATGTTTTAGCTTTAGCTCTCTGCTGGGGATATGACACGGACGGGTGTCAGGACGTATCCGTATCTTTGGGGAAGGTGCCTTGGCCCTCTGCCGGGGAATCTGGGGAGTTTTCTGTATATCTTCGACGGATTGCCAGTATTCACAAGTGTTTGATTCAGAACATGGCTTATGATTATGCAATATGTTTGATTTTTGCCGTAATGCTCCGTATTAGATGGAATGCTACGCTCTGTGGGAAATATGATGCGAATGCCATGATTATGCAAAGATACCGATCCGGGATTCGGGTCCCGTTGCTGAGGAGATCTCTGACTGATCTGCTTGAAGTGAACATCCCAGCTGGGGATGAGATTATTGGTATGTCTGAAATATGGGACTCTGCTTGCTGATATAGGTCACTGATAGACCTCTCTTTGGTAATGAGGGACCCAGCTGGGGTTTGTAGAAGCTTTCTTCACTCTGTTGTGAGTTCTCCGGGCATTGCTCTTCTGGATGGAGGCCGAAGCTCTGTGGGGAGATGGTTTCCCGGCTTTTGTACTCGGCTGAGGAGGAAGTAAATGGCAACTCGGCTGGGGCGAAATAATGAATGGCAACTCAACTGGGGAGAAAGCACCTACGGTGCTAAGACTGAGTGGATAGTGATTTGCCAGCTAGCTGGGATGAAACTTTCATGTCCCATGCTGTGCTTTGAACACCTGCAAATCCTGAAAAGACAGAGAAATGCACAAGTGATCCCGAGGTATCCCTTACCGGATTCCGTCATAGGAGTTTAGACACTCCCGGGAGTAACTATATTTCCTGCAAGCACGTATTTTAAAGAAAAGGCATCTGTATTTATGCAATTAGTATCTTAAGGACATCAGACCCCTTTTTTTGCAAACGAAAATAAAATGTACGAGACAAAACATGACTGAAAATCTGATTTTATTAATTCGTATGCCCTGAATTGGCGAGATACAGTCAAAGAAACAAATCCCCTGAAATGAGGAGATTGTTACAAATTGAGAAATAAAAGGTGTTGGCAATGTTGACGACGCTTCGGGGAGCTTCCCTTTGGCTATGACTCATATGACTTTTGACATTCTTCTCGTCTTGCTTTCTGAAGAAGGCTGATTCTGACCGGCGCTTGAATCTTTTCGGAGCTTACCAAGTCGTAAGTGATACAGACGAATTCAGAATGCAGTTGTTCGCTTATTCCCTTGTTTTGCGTGGATCGCCCTTTCAGGTTTTCAATCCACCGGGATACCCATTTTTGCCTGAGTTGTCCGATGCGGCTTTTCTACTCAGCGGGTGTACACATTTTTTATTTATTTTCCCTTATTTTTGCCCGAGTCTTTTATTCTGTTTTTGACTCGCCGGGATGCCCTATTTTTGCCTGGACTTTCATTCTGTTTTTATGTCCAGCGGGTCATTTTTATGCGAAGTATTTTTTAACTGCATCTGAATTCACAGGGGACAGGAAGTCTTCACCATCCATAGTACTGAGCATGAGTGCTCCACCGGAGAAAACTTTCTTTACCGCGAATGGTCCTTCATAGTTTGGAGTCCATTTGCCCCTGTGGTCTGTATGAGGAGGGAGGAGTCTTTTCAGCACAAGATCTCCTACTTGGTATTCTTGGAGCCTGACTTTCTGATCGAAGGCCTTCTTCATTTTTTTCTGATACAGCTGCCCATGACAGATTGCAGCTAACCTTTTCTCTTCTATCAGACTCAGTTGTTCGTATCGGGATCGGACCCATTCTGCTTCGTTCAGCTTAACATCCATTAATACCCGTAGGGAGGGTAACTCAACTTCAACAGGTAGGACTGCTTCCATACCATACACAAGTTGATACAGTGTTGCCCCAGTGGATGTCCTGATTGACGTACGGTACCCATGCAAGGAAAACGGTAGCATTTCATGCCAGTCTTTGTAGGTGACTACCATCTTCTGTACAATCTTCTTGATATTCTTATTTGCTGCCTCAACAGCGCCATTCATCTTTGGCCTGTAAGGAGAAGAATTGTGGTGTTGGATCTTGAAGTCCCGGCACAGTTCTGCCATCATTTTGTTGTTTAAGTTGGAACCATTATCAGTAATGATTCGCTCGGGAACTCCATACCGACAGATGATGTCTCTCTTCAGAAATCGGGCTACCACTTGCCTTGTAACATTTGCATATGAAGCTGTTTCAACCCACTTGGTGAAATAGTCAATGGCTACCAAGATGAATCTGTGGCCGTTTGAAGCAGTCGGTTCAATCTTGCCAATCATATCAATGCCCCACATGGCAAAGGGCCAGGGTGAAGACATCACATTCAAAGGATTGGGAGGCACATGCACCTTACCCGCATAAATCTGGCATTTATGGCATTTTCTGGCATAAGCACAACAGTCGGCATCCATTGTGATCCAGTAATAGCCTGATCTTAGAAACTTTTTTGCCATTGCATGCCCTCCGGCATGGGTATCAAAGGATCCTTCGTGCACCTCGTGCATTAACAAGTCTGCTTCTGTTCTATCAACGCATCTGAGGAGTACCATATCAAAGTTTCTCTTGTACAGGGAGCCATCAACATTCAGGAAGAAACTACCAGCTAGCCTTCTTAGTGTCTTCTTATCATTGGAAGATGCCCCAGGTTGGTATGTTTGATCCTCCAAGAAGCACTTAATGTCATGAAACCAAGGCTTATCATCTTTGGCAATATCTGCTGCAAATACATACGCTGGTCTGTCGAGTCTGGATACTGAAATCCGAGGTACAAAGTTGGCAGCTTGAACTTTGATCATGGATGAAATGGTAGCCAGAGCATCTGCAAACTGATTCTCGTCTCGAGGGATATACTCAAGCTTGACCGTTGTGAAGAAAGTCAATAACCTTCTAGTATAATCCCTGTAAGGTATCAGATGATCTTGGTGGGTGTACCATTTACCGTTGGTTTGATTGATTACCAGAGCTGAATCTCCGAACACAGTCAAAGTCTTGATCCTGAGGTCAATGGCTTCCTCAAGACCCATAATACAAGCTTCGTATTCAGCTTCGTTGTTAGTGCAATTAAAGGTGAGTTTTGCCGAGAAGGGCATGTGAACTCCTTTGGGTGTAATGAGTACTGCACCAACACCACGACCGTTCATATTAACAGCCCCGTCAAACATCATAGTCCATTCTTCTTCCGGGTCAGGCCCTTCAGTGTGAACAGGCTCTTCATGATCTTTTGCTTTTATGAACATGATGTCTTCATCAGGGAAGTCAAATCTCATAGGCTGGTAATCATCAATGGGTTGCTCAGCAAGATAATCAGATAATACACTGCCTTTGATGGCTTTCTGAGATGTGTATTGGATGTCATATTCTGTGAGGATCATTTGCCATCTTGCAACCCGTCCGGTAAGTGCTGGCTTCTCAAAAATGTACTTAACTGGGTCCATCTTTGAGATCAATAAGGTAGTGTGGGTCAACATATACTGTCTCAGTCGGCGAGCAGCCCACGCTAAAGCACAACAAGTTTTCTCGAGCAGTGAATAACGTTGTTCACAGTCGGTAAACTTTTTGCTCAGGTAGTATATTGCATACTCTTTTCGACCAGACTCGTCATACTGGCCCAGCACACACCCCATTGACTCTTCTAAAACTGTCAAGTACATTATCAGAGGTCTTCCTTCAACTGGAGGCATGAGGATTGGAGGTTCTTGCAGGTACTCCTTGATTTTGTCAAAGGCCTTTTGGCAGTCTTCGTTCCACCTGACCGTTTGTTCTTTTCTTAACAGCTTGAACAAAGGTTCACAGGTTGCCGTAAGGTGAGATATGAACCGTGAAATGTAGTTCAATCTTCCTAACAAACCCCCGAACTTCTTTCTCTGTCTTTGGTGCAGGCATTTCTTGAATGGCTTTGACTTTATCAGGGTCAACTTCAATCCCTTTCTCACTTACAATAAATCCCAGCAGTTTACCGGATCGCACCCCGAATATGCACTTGTTGGGGTTCAGCTTCAGTTGGTACTTCCTCAGACGCTTGAATAACTTCAGCAGATTTACCAGGTGGTCTTCTTCTGTGAGGGACTTGGCAATCATGTCATCCACATAACATTCAATTTCTTTATGGATCATGTCATGGAATAACATTACCATAGCCCGTTGATACGTTGCACCAACATTCTTCAGTCCGAATGGCATCACCTTATAACAGAACGTGCCCCAGGGTGTGATGAAAGTTGTCTTCTCCATGTCTTCAGGTGACATTTTGATCTGATTGTATCCTGAAAATCCATCAATGAAGGAGAATACCGAGAACTGTGCTGTATTATCCACCAATACATCAATGTGAGGTAAAGGGAAGTCATCTTTCAGACTGGCTCTGTTCAAGTCCCGGTAGTCTACACACATCCTTACCTTGCCGTCTTTCTTAGGCACAGGCACAATATTAGCAACCCACGGCGGATAGCTAGTCACAGCAAGGAACCCGGCGTCCCACTGCTTTTGCACCTCTTCTTTGATCTTCATTGCCATGTCTGGGCGAGTACAGCGCAGTTTCTGTTTAACCGGTGGGCAATCTTCTCTCAAAGGCAGCTTGTGCGTAACGATATCGGTGTCCAACCCTGGTATATCCTGATAAAGACCAAGCAAACACATCCACATATTCACGAAGCAGGTCAATCAGTTGTTTCTTTACTGAGTCTTGTAAGCAGGCCCCGATCTTAACCTCTTTCACATCTTTATCCGTGCCAAGATTAATCGCTTCGACCTCCTCCTGATGAGGAGTGATAACCTTCTCCTCTTGCCTTAAAAACCTGGCTAGCTCTTCAGGAAGCTCATAATCTTCTTCAACCCCTTCATCAGCTTGATTGATTGGATTGTCAAAGTCATACGAAGCCATAGCTGTGCTGTTGTCGGTGCAGTCTGAAAGGCACTCTCTGCAAGGGTTTAGATTGTTCATTTTAGTGATTGATTTTAATCTTGTTTAGAAAAGTGAAATAAAGTTGTCATTTTGAAAACATTGCCATTTTATTTTTGTACAAAAAGAAAAATGAAAAACAGTGAGCGGAAAAGAAAAAGACTCATTTGCAAAAGATGTCCGGTATTCATTGATTGATCTGTTTGCATAAAATTATAGATGGCCCGATTACAAAATGAGTCTTGTCATCTTGGGCAAGATGCAAGACTTGATGCATGCTTAAAATATACAGGAAATAATAATTACTCTGCAGGAGTAACCCTTATAATTTCCTGGGAAGACCAGTTTGAGATACGACTCCCCGAGATCCTTGGACGTATCCAGCTCTCCAGGTTGCGTTCATCTTCCGACTCATCTTCCAAGTTTTTCACTACATCTGGGGTGAGCATTCCCCCACTGACAAAACTGGGCTTCTTAGCAGCCTCTGATTGATCTTGTTGAGTTGGTCTGTAACCCAACCCAAATCTGTCCTCCTTCTTCTCCACGGGCAGCAGCTTACCCCAGCCTTGGGCAGTCCCCTCTTCAACAACCTTCCTGGCTTGCTGATAAGACGTCATGGAGGTTCCTAGTACAGCAGATGCTTCATTTATGTTCAGGGCCTCAAATCCCTGGCTCATAGTTTCATGGATTTCTCCATCCATCTCAATGTATTTGTATGTAGCCAAATGGCTAACAAAGATATCTTCTTCACCACAGATGGTGATGATTTGGCCTTCCCACTCGAATTTCAGCTTCTGGTGAAGGGTAGACGTAACTGCGCCAGCGGCATGGATCCAAGGTCTACCCAACAAACAGCTGTAGGCCGGCTGAATGTCCATCACATAGAAGGTAATTTTAAAAGTCTGCGGGCCAATCATCACAGGCAGATCAATCTCTCCTAGCACTGATCTTTTAGAGCCATCGAAGGCTCTCACCACCAAATTACTCGGACGTAATGCCAAGCCATCGTACTCCAGCTTCACCAAGGCTTTCTTTGGTAGAACATTGAGTGAAGACCCAGTGTCCACCAGTACATGGGATAGAACAGCACCCTTGCATTCTAGAGTGATGTGTAAAGCCTTGTTGTGGTTACGTCCCTCAGTTGTTAAATCAGTATTGGTAAAACCCAATCCATGGCTAGTATTGACATTTGCTACCACGGTTTCCAGCTGATTAACGGTGATCTCTTCTGGTACGTATGCTGCGTGCAAGACTTTCAGTAATGCGTTCCTGTGAGCTTCAGAACACATCAGCAGGGATAATATGGAGATCTTTGAGGGAGTTTGGTGAAGCTGATCCACCACCTTGTAATCACTTCTCTTTATAATTCTCATAAACTCGTCTACATCTTGCTCGAAAGATGTCTTCTGAGTTTCTTTGACAGCCAGTTCTTCAAATACCACACTCTTTCCTTTTGCTTTGGCAGCAGCTTCTGCTTCGGCATTGGGTCTTTGCAATTGTGAGGCAAAAAGGCGTCCGCTTCTGGTGAAGCCTCCGCCTCCCCCAACATTATCAATCTGTGGAGAAGAGGTTGAAGAGTCCAAAGTGATTTTCTCCCCGTTGCAGTAAAGGTCAGAGCCATAATGCCAAGGGATGGCATTACTGCTTTCATATGGGACGGGTCCAGGCACCGTGATGGTAACTGGACTGACTGCTGCAGAGGAGGGTGCTGAAATGGTGTGCGGATCGTAGTAGATGGTGACTGGTGACCTGGCAGGAGGTACCACTGTTTGTTGTTGAAAGTTGTTGTTTGGAGGAACATATGCTGGATCATAATAAATGGTGACTGCTGAGATATCTGTTGGCGTTGTAGAAGATTCTGTGGAATAAATTGGTGCTGATGTTGTAGAAGAGATGGTTGTTGATATCTGATTTGTTGAAGTGGTGGACGGAGCCACTGTTGATGATATTGATGAATTTGTTGGAATGATTGTTGTTGCAGTTGTAGAAGAGTCAAGAATTGTTGTCAAAGGGATCGCTGGATTTGTAGGAGCTGAGGTTGTGATCTGAAGGATACCACTTTTGATAAGACCATCTATGCCGCTTCTTAAGTTATCACACCCGTTGACCGAAATGTTGCAATAACCACAACCGAGCTCACACCCGGGGAACATCTGGCATTCTAGGAGCTGAGCTTTAATTTCTACCAGAGGTGTCCGAATCTGCCCAACACTGGTGATTAAGAAAGATGGCTTATCTTCCTCAATAGCATTAATTCTTGGTCCTCCATGATTGGGCATGGGATTCTTGTTGACATTTGGAGGGGGTGCAAAGTTGAGAGCTTTGGAATCCACTAGATCCTGTACTTTCATTTGTAAAGCCCTGCATTTCTCAGTACTGTGGCCAGGTGCATTGGAGTGAAAAGCACACCGGGCGTTGACATCATAATTTCTTGGAAGACTGGCAGGATCTGGAGGTGCCAATGTCCTTAGCTCAACCAGGTTGAGTTTCAGGAGTTGCGGCAATAAAGAGGCATAAGGCATAGGGCTAGGGTCAATCACCCTATTTGCCTGAGATGGTCTTTGCTGAAAGGGTCTTTGCTGTTGATTGTTGTTGTTGTTGTTGTTGTTGTAGTTTCTTTGTGGCGGATACTGAACTTGCTGCTGATAGTGGGGTTGTTGTTGTGGTTGATATGCTGGTCGCTGAGGAATTGGAGCTGGAATTGTGACAGCTGCTATTGATCTGTGGACATACTGAGGCCTGCCCCTGTTGGCATGAATAGCATTAGTCTCACCAGTTCTTCTTGGTCCCACAAAAGGCTTCCTGGGATTGCTTGACGAACTTGCACCATTATCAGTAATTTTTCCCATCTTTAATAGGCTTTCAATTCTTTCTCTAGCTATGACTACGTCAGCGAAGCTGGTGGAAGAAAACGCAGCTAGCCTATCAATATATGTTCCTTGCAGAGTATTCATAAACATGTCGGCCATTTCTCTTTCCGACATGGGTGGCTGGACAGCAGCAGCAAGCTGTCTCCACCTCTGGGCATATTCCCGGAAGCTTTCTTTGGAGGACTGAGACATTCCCATCAGAAGGTTCCAGTTAGGAGCCATGTCCAGGTTGTATTGGTACTGCCTGATGAAGGCCTCAGCTAGATCCTTCCAGCACCTGATTGTAGCTCTGGTCAAGTGAGAGTACCACTCCCTTGAAGCCCCAGTCAAACTATCTTCAAAGTAAAACATCCACAGTTTTTCATCCATGGTGTATGCCTTAAGTCTTCCCAGAAAAGACTGCAAGTGAGTTCGTGGACAGGAAGTTCCGTTGTACTTTTCGAAGCACGGGGGCTTAAACTTGTGAGGAATCCTTACCCCATCCACTAATCCCATGTCCATGACATCAAAACCCAAGGAGTTTTGAGACTCCAGAGATCTCAATTTCTCAGCAATTTCATCAAGCCTCCTATCATAGGCTTCATCTCCAGCCCCCATTACAGTAAATTGATCCTCTTGGGGGTCTTCCTATAAGACTCTGCCTGCAGTAGCATTCCCTTGCACATTAGTAGGGATGTTGATCTCTGGATGAAGATGAGGCCCATATACCGGTGGGTTAACATGAGGCTGAACCCTCTCATTGTTACTTGTTCCTCCAGTCCCTAGATGGGGTTCTTCCGGGGTCTGTCTTTCTACCAATGCCCTTAATCTTTCTTGGCTTTGAGCCAAGCCATTCATTACTTCCATGAACTGGGTCATTTGGTTTCTCATCTCCAGCCTTTCATTAACCATCTGGGTTCTGACCTCTGTCAGCTCTTGCTGTACTTGGTCCATCTGGATACCAGGAAGGTTGTTGCGAGTAGGATATCTGTGTGGACGGTTGAGAGGGAACACCCGACGGCGAGCAATAATTCCTGAACCACAACAAAGTTAGTAACAATCAAAACAAAACCTACAAAACAAAACAAAGGTTAGCATGCAATGCAGTATGCTTATTTGTTTCCAAGGTATCCGGCTTGGCTTTTGGTTTTGACCTTTCCAGACCCTGAGGAAGATGCTTTGATGTTGCTTGAGAGAAAGAGAACTCAGTGAAACAAACTAACAAATATATTACAAAGAGTGAATAATACATAGTCTGCTTTTACAACACGTGCCCCTGAAGGGTCAAAATACAATAAAAAGAAAAGTACATCAAATGAAAATAGCAACAAACAAAGTAGTCAAACATCTAAGCCAAACTCATCCTCCTTAACTTCCTTCAGAAGTGCTTCAGTTACAGGATCAACCGGATGCTCTGTAATGCTCCTGATAAGAAGATTCCTGGTGGTAATAGCAGTGGTCAGCTTCTTGTGTCTGTCTTGGTCCTTTGACCTCTTTACACCAGCCCTAAGCTTCAACTCTGAAATTTCCTTCTGGGCTGCTAGCAGAGCCTCCTGTTGCTTCTTTTCACTTGCCTCCAACTGCTCAATTCTGTCTTGAGTTCTCTTATCTTCTTGAGTGCGAGCTTCAGTAATTCTGACCCACCTAGCTTGACTTTCTTTCAGATAAAGATCAGTCCTAGCCTTCTGAAACTGGGCCTCTTTACAGGCATTCTTCAAAATTTGCTCTCCAGCTCTTGATTTCTTGATGTAGCCTTCTGCCTTCTCAATCCTGGCTAAATGCTCCACCTTTAGCTTTTCTAACCTTTCAATGTCTAGACGACCATCACTCCTCTCCCAGAGGGTCTTCTGCAGAGCTTGAGTCAGATTGTCATTCCTCTCCTTCAGTTTCTCAAATTCCTCTAGGCTGACAGTAGCTGGAGGGGGTGCTGTGGATGGTCCAGGTGCATCCTCAATGGTGAAAGGCATCCCAGAAATCTGAGCCCTAGCATGAGACCACTCATAATACTGTGCTGAAGCCACATTGTTGCATTTCCCAAGAATGGCCATTCCTTTGGTCTGGATGTTGTCCCAAGCCCAGGATGCTTGTCTGACAACAGCTAGATTAGGCTTTATCTCACAATAAAGGGTTTCAGTCAAGTCTTGCACTCTAGGAGGGTGAACCAGAGCATAGCCCAACTGTCTTTTGAATAGCAAAGGGTTGTAGTTGATGCAACCCTTCACTCCTATTAGAGGTACATTGGGGAACTGCCCACAACTAGTAATTATGTCCCTGCCTTTGGTGCTCTGGGTACACCACCTGACGTCATCTGAGGTCAAAGCAGTAAGTCTTCTAGCCCAGTTCTTCTGTTGGTGAGGGTTCAAGAAAGCATCAGTCTTGGGCAGGTGTTTAAGCAGCCAGGTATGAAATAGAGGAGCACATCATCTCACCAATCTCCCTCTCTGCTTCTCATTCCTTTGGTGAACAGAATAGTAGAAGTCTCCCAGCAAGGTGGGCACTGGGTTCCTCAAAAGGAAGAGGTGGATAGTATTCTTGCTAATAAACTTGGGCTCATCTGCAAAAAGTATAACCCCATATATACTGAGGGCTAACAATGCACAAACTGCCTTCCATTCTCCCAAGGAGGCCTTCAGGATGGCCTAAGAAGTGAGAAAATCCAAATGTAGGCCAGGAATTCCAGCCTTTGTAGTCATGTTTTGCTTAATTAGAACAGGTTCCAAATACAGTGCCTTTTCCACTTCTTCATTACTGGGAGAGGCCATCTCTGGGTTGAAGGGGATACCACCCCTGACAGGTACTCCAATCAGTGATGAAAACTCCTCCAACAGAGGTCCCAACTGAAAATCCTGAAAAGTGAAGCATCTCAAAGGAGGATCATAGAACTGTAAGCAAGTGTGAATCAAACTCCTCTGAGAAGGGTCCAAGTCCATAACCATATCAAGGATGGCCCCATAATGTTCTCTGAATAATGGGATATGGTCTGGAGTTATGAGTGCCTGGACCTGCCTGATGCCAGCAAGCACAGGCTCAAAGAAGTGGTATGAAATGTTGCTCTTTTTGGGTGCCATGACTGCTGTTGAAGGGCTGAAAATAATTGCTGATGAAGACTGATACTGGTGATGAGCCACTGACAGGCTAAGACTGGTGATAACAGTAGCTGAAGCAGGCAACTGATGAAGATGGATGAAGCAGATAGCTGATGCACATGGGTCTAATCAGATAAAGGGGTCAAAACCAAGCCAAGATATAATGTGGATACCCTGAAAAACAAATAAGCAAATGTTAAATGATGCAATGATGATGTATGCAAATGATATGCAAGGGTTTGTGATCAAGCTGGATCTGATTAACTGCCTTGATATAAGTCCATGTATGTCTAAGAAGTCCAGATGGAGTTTCAAAAGTCCAGTAACCAAGGTGGGGGACTCAAATAAAGAGTCACATGTCCAGGGTTAAATCACAAGAACTGCCCAAAGTGAAGCATTCTTAAACAAAATAAGAAACAGGGTATGATGTGGCCAAGGGTTCCTGCAAACCTGTAAACAACCCAACCCCCTCACAGGTGATGTTCTAAAACAAGGATCCTCAGACTTGGATCAGTTATGAGAAGTGTAAACACTTCTAACCCGGAGGTACAGTGTTTACCATAACCATAAAAGATCCTCCTCTAACTCACCTCAGTTTCTGAAGGTCATAATAAAGGTCATCCAGACTTAGCAGGCTTCCCAGATAGCCCTAGCACTACAGGAGATCTGTAGCACAGAGTTCTCAAGAAGAAACCCATATCTGAACCGTGTTTCATATTCCCGCACCAGACCGAAATGGAATGGGAAAGAACATGAACCACTCTAGCCTAGGTGTCACTCAGGTCCCAGGTATAGGACCTTAATCACTCAGTGGAACCCCACCCACCAAAACAGAAAACAGATCCAGCCAGAACAGTATGACAGTATGATGTATGTAAAGTTGTAAAGAAAGCAATAAATAACTGTACATAAAGTAGTAAATAAAGCAAATATACAAACACAATCAGCACATAACACCCCAGTAAACACAAATCAATCAAGCTCTAGGAGGAACCCACAAAAAGAACCAGAAGCCCTGGTTATAGTATAAGGGTCCCCAGCAGAGTCGCCAAGCTGTCGCTCCCACCAAATGACACCCGGGGCCAAGAGGGGTACAAACGCGAACGGTCGGCGAAAAGAGGATGTGAGAACACATAGGAGTGAACTCACAAGAAAAGAAAAGAGTCGCCAGCTAGGCATTTTTATCCCGAAGGAAAGGTAATGCTGCATAGACCTAGAGAGATATTGACAAGACGGTTGCGAACCAGAGAGACTGGGAAAGAGTTTTGGTTACAACCTGGGAAGGTATTAGCACCCAGATTGTCCGCCGTACTCGACGGGATCCACGCTTAAGAGATTTGTGTTTTAAAGGGGTAGTGTCAGTGCAATCTGTGTATCAGAGAGCTGGAAAAGGATGTACAGGTGTCAGTGTAAGAGAAGTGAAGTGTATAAGTGAAGTGTCAGTGTAGGAACAGGAGTATAATGCTCAAGACTATGAGGCTTAAAGAATAAAGCTGGAAAGAGGGGGAATATACAGAGACTTTTGTTCGATAACAGTTAAGTTATGCCTACGTATCCTCTCGTGCAATGAGGAAGTCAGAACACCGTAGTTCGACCCAAAGAGACTGAAAGATGAATTGACTTGTGAACTGCTTACTTGTCTATGCTCAAGTGTATGACCTGTCTGGCTCAGGTACAAACTGTTTTGCATTAGACGGAAGAAGCGAGTTCTCGTTTATGAGTGAATGAGATGAGAAAAGAATCCCGGAGGAGACGATTATTGTTTGTTTTTGAGAGTTTTCAGTCTTTTATTGCTTTTGAAAGTTTGCCATAAGAAAATGAGCTTAAGCCTAAACCAATGGGTTAGTAAACTCATCACATCTTCCCTCTGATTAGGGGTAATGAGGATACCTTAAGTGTGAAGTCAGCATCTCACACTTAATCACCATGGTGTAGGATTAAGATCATTAACCTACTTGTGATTATTTAGATGTTTTTGTTGTTTTTGTTTAGTGTTGAGTAATGAGATTAAGCCATAATCAGGGATTAAACAGACTCATTACACCATCCTAATAGAAGGATAATAGATGAGAATGTTTAAGCTGAGGAAAGCTCCTCAACTTAATCCATGATTAGGGATTAACCTCATGACAAAACAAAGCCTTTATTAGATGGATTTTAGTTAATGGTAAGATGAAGAAATGATTTTTATGGTTTGTAAGACAACTTGAGGAGGACTTGTCCATTAACACTAGGGTTAGTCCTTCTTAACCAATTAAGGAAGAATTAGAACCCTAATGCAAGGCCCAAGTTACAAGCTTGATGTCTTAGTGATTATTAGATGGATTAATTAAAGGATTTAAACACATTAAGGGTTTAACACTTAGGATTAAAGTTATACACTCCATCCTAATAGAAGGATGCAGGCATAAGCTTAATCACAAAGCCTTAAAGCCTTTAGGGTTTAGTCCCTGCTTATGAGGTGAGGAGAGAAGACTCAAAGAGACACAAAGGTAAAAGCTAAGTGGGGGACTAATCAAACCCTAATTGTTATCATGATTGGTCATTCCAAGGGTTTGTGAGGCTTAAGAGAGAAATCTTCAAAGAGCCACCAAGGAGAGAAAGCAGATGAAAGGAGCAAGAAGCAAAACAACTTGCTTCACTTAAGAAGACAAGTTGCTTGAAGAAAGAAGGTAAGGTGAACAAGAATGAGCAAGCTCAATCCAATACACATATAAAAATGCAGCAATGATGCAAGAGAGATGAGAAGAGATTATGAGAAGTGAAGGCAAATTCACTTCTCCATACAACTTACCACCTGAAAAGTTAGTAAAGAAATGAAATGCAATGCAAAATGAGATCAAATGTGATGATGCAAACCAGAACCAGAAGCATGAGTATGATGTTAGTGATGCTAAGAGATGATGCAAACATGAGGCAAGGCATGATAATGATCAAACAAACATAAAGATGCAAGAGAAGCATGCTTTGAACCATGAATGTTCATGAAAAGTTATGAAATGTAAATGACATACAACATGGCAAATGAAAGATGCAATGATCAAACATGATTCTAATATGTCCTAAGATGTCATATGAATCAAATGGATGCACAAAATGTCATGGCAAGTCATGGTATGCAAGCAAATGGAAGATGGATGCAAAGGAAGGCCTAAATTAGGGTTTATGATCAAAACTCAAAGCAAAATTCAAAACCCGAAACATATGACATGATAAAAATTTGAAAATGCAATCAAAGGAACCCTAAACCTATACAAACTCACTGCCCAAAGGAGGGGATCCAACTCTTATCCTATTGAAAGTTATGAATTTCCTAAGATTGCTAGGGTTTTAAGGTACCTTGTCAAGGAAAATGCAAAACAAAATGAAAATGCAAGATCAATTCATTCCAATTTTATCCTATAAACTACATGCTATACAAGATGCAATGCAAAAAGAATCATTATCCAACTCTCAATGGTTAGGCAGAAATGAATTTTTGAAGTTTGAACCAAAATATTGCCTTGAAATGAAATTAATTCCAATGAAAATGATCAAAAGGCATTAAGAACAAAAAAAGAATTTGGTTTGAGAGTTGGACAATGTTTCTAAATGTTTTTAAAGGTTACATGAATTTTTTTGTGATTTTTAAATACCTAAAAGTATTTTTAATTAATTAATTTTCATTAATTAATTAAAAATAAACTTTTAAATGATTTAAAAATAATTTTTAATGCAAAAAATAAAAATAAAAATATTTTTGTGTTCTGAAAAATAATGAAAACCTTGACAAAAATTTTCATAATTTTTAAACATGTTTTGCTATTTTAATTAATTCGTGCAAAATAAATCAAAAGAAATGAAAATAAAATGAATTTTAAATGAAAAATAAGAAAATATGCAAATCCAAGGGCTGTGGTTCAAACTGGGACGCGCGGGAATTGACTTAGCGCGCAAATGAACGGCCAGAATTCAAACTTGCCTAATTATGTCATTAGCCCTAATCCTAACCCTAATCACTTTCAGATGACCAGAACAGTGTTCCGGTCATCTTCTCCGGCCAAACCCCTCCCCTGAATCCCTCAAAACACCATGAAACTTCACCAAAAGCTCCAGAAACAATCAATGATCAACAACAAAACATAATCCAGCAACAAATCCCATTTATTTCAACTCAAAATCAAGATACGAATCAAACATCAAAAGCTGCAAAAATTTCAGAAACACGATACAAGCTCATTTCTCAATCATTTCCAAAAGTAAAAGGTTCAGTGAACTCAGGGATGCATGCTTTATCATTTAGAAACAAGAAATGAGAGTTCTGGAAAAATGAATTTCCATGGCTACCTGAATCAAAGCTTTCAAATCAGGGACTTTCTGGCCAGTTCTTTGCTTCAAATCCCCTCCAATGAACCTCCTAAGAAGCTTGCAATGCTTGGTTGGAGTTTAAATAGCCTCTGGAGAGAGTTTGCAGAATCTCAGTTTGTGAAATGTGAAAATCGTGTTTTTGATTGTGGATGTTTTATGGCAAAATGGAGGGTGGGAAATGATCAGTGAGGTTTATGGAGTTGAATGGTGAAAAAAGTTTGAAGGTTTTATGGCTGAATCAAGAGATTCGAAGGCTTTTGCAAATGAGAGGATTTTTGAGTGTGCTGTGTTCTTGGAGTTTCAGGCTGAGTTGTTATGTGCTTTTGCTTGCCTTTGATCCACATAAAGAAGTGTGATAGGTCAGAGAGTGGGTGCTGGCCTATGTTGATTGGTATGCGCAAGTTGCCAAAATGTCAAACTTTGTGTAAGAGAGGTATGGGCTCATAGCTAGCCAAGGACAAATGGGGTGTCCTGCGCAGCAAGAAGTGTGGAGAGCCCTAGGATCAATTATGAAGTCAGCAAGCAAGTGGATTAGGGTTTGAATGAGGTTTTGCAACTTGGTTCATCTTTGGCCCTTTTGAAGTTTCTTGCCCCACAAGTCACAAAAATGAGTGATTCTTTGATGCAATCTGACTTTTAGGCCTTGGTTCATGTTTGTGTGAAGTTTAGAAGTCCATTTGGAAGTTCAATTTGCCTTGGCAAGTGGTTTTGCAACTTTGCCTCTTTGGTAGAAAACTTCAAATTATGTGATTTTGGCCAACTTTGACAAGCCATAACTTTTGATCCAAAATGAATTAGAACAAGTTCTTGTACTTTTTGAAAAGTGAATGATCCATTCTACAACTTTCATGAACAAAGTTTTTCCATTTGAAGCATTTTTGAATAAAAAAGCAAGGGTTGAAAAAGTTTCCCAAAATGGCAATTTTCATCATAAGTCAACTTTCCCAAAAAGTCAACTTTGCAAATGGCTTGAAATTCTTCAAATTTGTGAACTTCTAACATCTTCTATGATAAAATAAAGATCATACACAATCAAAATGATGAAGAACACGATTTGGTTGGGTCATTGAGGGCCTCAGATACCCTAATTTTGCACTAACTTGCTCAAAAAGTCAACTCTTGATCAGATGACTTCCCCATGGAATTTCTTCATAAAAATTGATATGCATGATCCCTATACCATATAGAGACCAATAGAAACAAGAATGACCAAAAAAATTTGGAGTTATGGCCTTTGAAACCAAAACCCTAATTCTAGGTCATCTGTGTAGTTAAACCTGGCTCTGCTTCCATGCCATTCTCAGTTCTTGTGATTTTTTGACATTCTTGACTTTGAGAGGATATATTATGATGCTTGAACATACATGGACCCCTTTGAAGTGATTGTTGACCTTTGGAGTGGCTCAAGAAGCTCCTGGATTGCTCAGATCACAAACCCTAGATGCAGATGACTTTGAACCAATGCAGTGAAGCAAATAGGCAATATGGGATGCTATGATTGAAATTATGCATATGAGGATATCACAAGCCATGGCGTGAATGGGTGAGGGCAAATTTGGGGTGTTTACAATAAGTCCCTTCGAATTGCTAAGACACCTTACAGTTGCCTAAACATAGATGATCCTTTACATGTCCCTTACAACATCCATGGTAATGACTACCTATTCCTTAATAATAGGGATAGTCTTATCATGGAAAGAACATTTAAGAACAGTAAAGATTTAATCATAGGGCAGGTTCCTCTTAAGTACTTGCTCACTTATTCAAAAATATTTCATTACACTTCACATTTTAAACAATTTTCAAAACAAAGTCTTTATATATATCCGTACAAGGATCATTATAAAGTACTTAAGAAAATTTTTAATCACACACTACACTTCTCAAAACATTTTAAAGTGAGCTAAGTAACTAAGAGCCCATGGATAACCATGGATGTAAAGGGTGCTAACACCTTCCCTTTACATAACCTACCCCTCGAACCCAAAAATCTTTTAAGGTCTTTCCTGTTCTTTCATGCCCTTTCCTTTGGATAAAATAAAAGTCGGTGGCGACTCTTGCTATCCGCAACATTTAACTAAAGTCAGTTCTCCCACCGTGTTACATGTACGCGCAGAGGGGAGGAATCAACAGAGAATTTTATCAGCAAGTGGCCCCTGTCACTATCTCAGCTCAACCTGTTCAACAGCAAGTCCAACCACCGCAGCCGCAACGCTCGCAAGGGTATCAACAAAGAACTCCTCGTCCATACTATTTTCAAAGGACCAGAGAAATGCAGTTTGACACTCCGACTATGTCCTATTCACAACTTCTGAAGAATCTCCTCCAACTCTAGTTGTTTCAGCTCAGAACTTTGCAGCCCCCGAAGCCGGGGCAACTTCCTGAAGGGTACGATACGAACGCTAGATGCGAATTTCATTCCGGAGCTCCTGGACATACCATGGAAAACTGCAAGGCCTTGAAGTATGTAGTCCAAGACTTAGTAGATTCCAAAGTGATTAACTTCGCTCTTACTCCTAATGTAATACAGAACCCTATGCCTTCTCACGGAGGTACAGTCGGGGCAGTCGATGAAGGGGAGAATCTAAACTTGGTGTGTGATGTCAACGACCTGCAGACTCCATTGAATGTTGTTAAAGTTTGCTTATCAAAGAAAGGTATCTTCCCTGGGTGTGAAGATGATTGTCTAGGATGTGCTAAAGCTACAAATGGGTGTGAGCAGTTGAAAGCAGGGATCCAGAGTATGATTGATGAGGGAATGTTGCAGTTTGACAATATTGTAAAAGAAAGCGAAGTCTCCATAATAACTATCTTCTACGATCCATCTCAAGTTCCTTCACAGGCTAGAGCGGCACCGATAACTATCACCACTGCAGGATCGGTAATGTATCAGAGCGATAGAGTTGTTCCTTAGAATTATGGTGGTTAAGTATACTGTAACGGCCATAAGCAAGAGTTGGCCACGTCTAGTACAACCCCATCTCAAGTAGAAAATGTTGGAGTAGGGGGCTTTACTAGAAGTGGAAGGTTGTTTGCGCCGGAAACACTAAGAAATAGTGTGATACCACCCAGAGACACCGCAGAAGCCCAGGCTAGAGCAAGAGGGAAGAAGCCAGTGGTTGTCAATAATCCTGCACCAGCAACTGATCCAGACCTTACCTTTGATAAAGAAGCTGAAGAATTCCTGAGGATTATCAAAAAGAGCGACTACAAGATTGTGGACCATTTGCAGCAGACTCCGTCGAAAATTTCCATCTTGTCCTTGCTCATGTGTTCTGATTCCCACAGGAAGGCTCTCTTGATTATTTTGAACAAGGCGTATATTCCTCAGGATATTTTAGTAAATTAGTTGGAAGCGGTGGTATCCAGCGTCAATGCCAGTCACGGATTGGGTTTCACAGATATGGATCTGACCTCTGAAGGGCATGCTCATAATCAGGCATTGCATATCTCTTTAGAATGTAAAGGTGTAGTACTCTCTCACGTGTTGGTAGATACTGGATCATCGTTAAACGTCTTGCCTAAGAAAGCACTGATGAAGTTGGATTATGATGGAGTAATTCTAAAGCCCAGCGACCTAGTAGTTCGAGCATTTGATGGGTCGAGGAGATCGGTGTTTGGGGAGGTGGAGTTACCAATTAAAGTAGGTCCACAGATCTTCAATACCACGTTCTACATAATGGATATACAGCTTGCATACAGTTGTTTTCTCGGAAGACCTTGGATACATTCAGCAGGAGCAGTATCGTCCACACTCCATCAAAAACTAAAGTTCGTATGGGAGGGTCAAATTGTAACT
The DNA here is from genome assembly GCA_963966055.1 of Lathyrus aphaca. NCBI lineage: Eukaryota > Viridiplantae > Streptophyta > Magnoliopsida > Fabales > Fabaceae > Lathyrus > Lathyrus aphaca. The sequence goes on from OZ014520.1 coordinate 544,991,462, forward strand.
GTCAGTGGGGAAGAAGATATTTTTGTTAGTCATCTGGCTTCATTCAAATATGTGGAGATGGATGGCGAAATAGTTGAGACTCCATGTCAGGCTTTTGAGCCCTTAAAGACTGAACAAGCATCTGCAGTGGCAGCTTCTCCTGAAGAACCAAAGAAGGGGCTTTCTGTGGCCTCTTATAAGCAAGCGCTTGAATTGGTAGAGTCCGGGATACGAGAAGGCTGGGGCAGTCACATTTTAAACAATTTTCAAAACAAAGTCTTTATATATATCCGTACAAGGATCATTATAAAGTACTTAAGAAAATTTTTAATCACACACTACACTTCTCAAAAAATTTTAAAGTGAGCTAAGTAACTAAGAGCCCATGGATAACCATGGATGTGAAGGGTGCTAACACCTTCCCTTTACATAACCTACCCCCCGAACCCAAAAATATTTTAAGGTCTTTCCTGTTCTTTTATGCCCTTTCCTTTGGATAAAATAAAAGTCAGTGGCGACTCTTGCTATCCGCAACATTTAACTAAAGTCAGTTCTCCCACCGTGTTACAGAACTGGCGACTCTGCTGGGGATTAATAAAAGAGGGGTACCCTTAGGAATTAGATCACCTTAAAATTGTTTGCCTTGTTTGCTTTATACTTATCTTGTTGGGTGCTCTTATGTGTGAAAGATCCTAACCCGGATCTAGTGTACCTTAGGTAAATGGCAATAGACCAAGGAAACTGTACGGCGTATACCAATATGGTTGATCTGGTGGCCATAGTTAGTGTGACTTCTTGGTTGGTGCTTATGTTCCTTAAGTCAAGTTGAGGATAATATGAGGCTGCCATATGTTGTCAATACACTAACTAACTTTTAGAACCCTAGTTATCCCATCTTGGCCTTTAGAAAGTAGTGAGATAACCGACTTTGGTGAAGACTGAAGTTGGTTGATACTCGATACTACGCTCATTGAGATTCTAAACTTGGAGGGTTTTGGTTGGCAAGTAAGTTGCCTACTGAACAACCACCCTTGTGAAGGGTCAATGATATTGAGATCCCTTAGAACCTGGTTACTTTTGTAGGACAGGATGAACCAACTAAACTTCAGGGGAGGGTATTTACCTTTAAACCTCATGCAAGTCTCTAAACCTAGGGCTATGGTGTGACTTGTTTGTGTGTGCCACATGTTTGTGATTGAACATAACATCATGACATCATCATGCATCATAAGCATAACATTTTCACTAACCATTTCAAGGACCAAAGTATTTATCTTTGTTCTTTGTTGCAGGTCATGACTTCTGCTCGTAGGAATACTATCCGGATCAACTTTGTAGGGATACCTCCTAAGCTTAAATAATTGGTCTCTCAAGTTTCTGAAAACTCCCAGTTCATCAAGAAGCATGGTCACCTACTGGATTTAGTCACTTCAGGGTTCAATGAAGACATGATGAGTGTTCTGTTTTAGTTCTTTGATCCTAAACATCATTGCTTCACGTTCCCCGACTATCAGCTGGTTCCTACAATGGAATAGTTCTCCAAGCTTCTGGGTATACCTATCCTTGATCAGAGACCTTTCACAGGCTTAGAGAAAGAGCCTAAACCTGAAGTCATTGCTGCAGCCCTACATTTGAAGAAATCAGACATTGTCCTAGAAACAAGGAGTGGAGTTAAGGGTATTCTTGCTAAGGTATTGATGGAGAAAGCTCAAGTGTTCCTGAAGGCTATAAGTTATGATGCTTTTGAGGAGATCTTAGCCTTGTTGATTTATGGCTTAGTGTTGTTCCCCAATCCAGATCAGTTCATAGACGTTCACATCATCAACATATTTCTGACTCATAATCCAGTGCCTACATTACTTGGAGACATCTTACACTCTCTTTATACCCGTACTACAAAGGCACGAGGAACTTTGATGTGTTGTATACCTCTATTGTCTAGGTGGTTTATTTCTCACCTTCCTCGATCAGTGATGAAGAATGAACAAGGGTTCAGGTGGTCCAAGAGGATTATGTCACTCTCTCATTCAGATATTCATTGGTGCTCTAGATCTATGGAGAATGTTATTATCATTGACCATTGTGGGGAGTTTCCTAATGTGCCACTCCTTGGCATAAGAGGGGGCATTACCTACAACCCTTCCTTAGCTTTACTTCAGTTTGGTTACGCTCGGAGTGATGGTCCTCATGACATGTTGATTCAGGGTATTGTGTTTGACTACGACAACGATCTGCAAGGTTACCGTCAAAGGTTCATACGAGCATGGGGGAAAGTGAACAAGGTTGACAACAAGACTCTGGAGCTCAAGTACACTATTCCTATGGAAGCTTATCTCAGATGGGTACGATCTCGTGCTCAGACTCTTATGATGCCATATCCTTCCATCCTGCCAGTTACTATGAAGCTTGTTGCTGAAGGAGATACTTCGTATAACATCCTCCACCCAGACATGCCCACTGACATGGAAGAGCTACAGAGGTCCTGGATCCAGTTGAAGGAGCAAAGGGATACTTTTGAGACTCATTACAAAGAAAGTCAAGAAAGAATCTTGGAGCTAACAAAACAACTTCACGAGGAGCGGAACCTCAACTCATACCTCAACACAAAGAGGAAACGTCCATGGGAGACTTAAAACCCCATCTTTTGTATTCATTTCATTTTTATTATAAGCCCAAGGGGCAAACAAATTTATTACTAATAAAAGTTTACTTTTTGGTTGTTTAAACGAATTTAAATCCTGCGGTGCTTGAAAACATTGCATACGCATTTATACACCATATCACTGCATCACAAGTTTCTTATGTACAGGTATCTTATCTTCTCGCTGTTTATTTCAGCAGAAATGGCTCTTGAACAAACAGTCAAAGATCTCCAGGCACATAATGCACAATTCCAAGAGCTGATCTTGAACTTGTCCAAGGGATAGGATGAATTGAAGACACTGCTGGCTAAGAAGACTAAGAAGGCTAGAAGATCAGGAGGCCTTATTAATCTAGGAAGAAGATTCAGAGGTCCTGTCAAGACCAAGGAACAGGTTGAAGATTACGAGTCTGAAGAGTCTGAGAAAGAGGGAGGCAGTCTCCATAATACTATGGGGGATTTTGATTCTGAAGCAAATTACTATCATGATCCTAATGAAGATAAGTTCAAGATGCTGGTGGATAGAATGAATGCTATGGAATTGCAAAAGTCTTCTGGGCTGGATTTTGAAGATTTGAGTTTGATATCTGGAGTGGTCATACCCATTGGTTTCAAGGTCCCTGCTTTTGTCGTATATGATGGTGTTTCATGCCCCAAGTTGCATCTAAGGTCCTATGTCCGGAGGATTCAACCTCATATTGCTGATAAGAAGTTATGGATCCATTTCTTTCAAGAGAGTTTGTCTGGAGCTCAATTGGAATGGTTCTATCAATTGGAGAGTGTCAACATCCGTGATTGGAATGATCTTGCTGAGGCCTTCTACAGGCAATACCAATACAATGCTGATCTAGCACCTACTCGCATGCAACTCCAAAGCATGTCAATGGGTGCTAAGGAGAATTTCAAGGAGTATGCCCAGAAGTGGAGAGACTTGGCTGGTAGAGTTCAACCTCCTCTGACTAGCAGGGAGTTAGTGGATATGTTTATGAGTACGCTGAATGGTCCTTTCTATAGTCATCTCATTGGAAGCTCATCATCTGGCTTCACTGAGCTGATAATGACTGGAGAGCGTGTGGAAAGTGGCATAAGAAGTGGCAAGATATAGGTGGGTGCCTCTTCATCAAGTACTGCAAAGAAGCCCCCTAGTGGGAAGAAGGAGTCAAATGCTGTTTATGGTCAACCTGGTCGTAATAGGAGTCACCAGTCTGTGGGAGCAATTCACATCTCCAATCCTACTCCTGTAGCACCAGAACCACCACAGAGCAATCAACAGAAGCCTAGAAGACAGTTCACCAAGATCAACATGTCACTGGCCCAAGCCTTGCAACACTTGTTGAAAGGGGAACTCATTACTTTGAAGGACCCTCCTCATAATCCTAATGTTACCTCTCTTCGGTACAATCCTAATGCACGATGTGCCTATCATTCTAATTGTCCGGGACATGACACCAACAACTGCTGGATATTGAAAAACAAGATTCAAGATATGATTGATGCTGGAGAGATTGAATTTGACCCTCCTGGGACTCCAAATGTAATTACTGCTCCCATGCCAAATCATGAAAAGACTGTTAATGCCATTGATGAAGTTTCATATATTTCCTCAGTTGCAGATGTGACTACTCCATTATCTGTCATTAAGAAGAAGTTGGTACAAGCTGGGTTCTTTCCAGGTTGTAATGAAGATTGTTTTTATTGTGCTTATAAACCTGATAGTTGTTGGAAGTTAAAGGATGGTATTCAACTCCTCATGGACAATTACACCATATTGTTTGAGAGGACACCTTCTGTGGAGAGTATGGTTGAACATCTAACTCAAGGTGCAAAGGTTGAAGATGTGGACATGGTTGATAAAGTGCCAGTGAGGATTACTTCCAAAGGCCCTATTAAGATCACTTCCAAGGGACCTATCAAGATTACTGCTGAAGGTCTGGTGAAGACTGTTGCTGAAGCTAGAGTGGCTCCCATGATTATTACCACTCCTGGTCCTATTCCATATACTTCTGACAAAGCTATACCCTGGAATTACGGTTCCGATGTTTATATCCATGGTGTTAAACATGAACCTTTGACTGATATCCCTGCTACTGATGATAACCTTGATGTTGATAATATAGCTGGATCTAGTAAGATCACAAGAAGTGGAAGAATTTTCTCTCCTCCAGTTACCTCCAAGAATACAGTTACTCCAACTACTACCTCTACTTCTGAGCCAAATGCAGATGCTCGGGGCAAAGGTCCTATGATTGAACCTGTGCAAACTGATGCACCGACTGTTGAGAATATTTCTAAACAGATGGAAGAGGTGTTGAAGATCATTCGCAAGAGTGATTATGATATTGTTGATCAATTGGGGCATACTCCCTCCAAAATTTCCATGTTGTCTTTGTTGCTGTGTTCTGAGGCTCATGCTAAAGCCTTGATTAAGTTCTTGAGGACTGCTCATGTACCAAATGAAATTTCTGTGGATCAGTTTGAAAATTGTGTTGCACATCTGACTTATGATAATAGGTTATATTTTTTTGATGCTGACTTGACTCCTGCCAAGAGGAATCATAACAGAGCTTTACATATCTCCATTGAATGTAGGGGCATTACCTTGTCTCATGTGTTGATAGACAATGGTTCTTCACTGAATGTACTTCCCAAAGAGGTTTTGAACAAACTTAGTCCTGAAGATGCTGTGTTGAGACCAAGTAATATAGTGGTGAGGGCCTTTGATGGTTCAAGAAGGGTGGTGCATGGAGAAATAGATCTCCCAATCAAAGTAGGCTCTCAAGTTTTCAATTCTACATTCTATGTAATGGATATTCGTCCTGCATACTCTTGTTTGCTTGGGCACCCCTGGATCCATGGGGCAGGTGCTGTGACCTCCACTTTACATCAGAAGTTGAGATACCTAGTGAAGGGAAAGGTTGTCACTGTTTACAGAGAAGAAGAATATATGATCAGTCATGTGAATACGTTTAAGTATGTTGAAGTGGAAGGTGAATATGTTGAGACTCCTTGCCAGACATTTGAAGTAGTTCCTTGGGTTGTTCCTGCTACTGAAGCTCCTCCTGTTGTCAAAAGAGTTCTTGTGGTCACCAGAGTACCTCCTACAATGGCCTCCCTCAAAGATGCTAGAGTTGTGGTTGAAGAAGGTGGTTGTACTATTTGGGGTCAACTTCCTGACATTCCTTACAAGTCTGACAAGTTTGGTTTGGGTTTCACTGCAGAGTCCCAGAAGGTTGTTCGTCGTGCTCGTGCTGTTCGTATCACCAATCAAGGGATCATGAAAGATCAGATCAATGCTGTGGGTGACTATAATGAAGACTACAACCTGGATGACTGGATCTTTCCTACTGTGGGTGATGGGCTCAACAATTGGAAGGCTGAAGACGTTATTCCTATCTCCTTTAGTCAGGAGTAAATACTATTACTGTGTTGTTTTTCAGTTTGTAATTTTTGAACAATTAAACTTTTAAGCCTTGTGCCTTACCCGAGGCACAATGGTATACTTGTTACGGGATGTCATTTCATTTGCATACTTCATTCAATAAAAATCAATGGACGTTTCGTTTTCGTAAATATTGTGCTCCTTGTCTTTCTTTTATTTTATTTTTTGTTTTATCAGCTATGTGTTCTTACACACACCCACATCACTAAAATGCAGATCCTCATCCACTCTGGATCCTGTTGATAACAGTTCTATTATTGCCAATTATAATTTGGAGAATCCGATCTATCAAGCTGAAGATGGAAAGGAGGAAGATTATGAAGTACCTGTAGAGCTTGCTAGGTTGTTACAACAAGAAGAGAAAGCTATACAGCCACATGAAGAGCCAATCGAAGTTGTGAATCTGGGAACTGAAGAAAATAGGAAAAAGGTCAAGATAGGGGCTGAACTAGAAGATGGTGTTAAGATCAGATTAATTCAGATGTTACATGATTATGTGGAGATCTTTGCTTGGTCCTATGAAGATATGCCAGGGTTGGATACAGACATTGTGGTTCACCGTTTACCGGTAAAAGAAGATTGTCGTCCAAAGAAGCAGAAGGTTCGTCGCATGCGTCCTGAAATGACAGAGAAGATTAAAGCAGAGGTGATGAAACAGTTTGATGCAGGGTTCTTAGCTGTAACTTCTTATCCTTAATGGGTTGCAAATGTGGTACCGGTACCTAAGAAAGATGGTAAGGTATGTATTTTGTAGACTATAGGGATTTGAATAAGGCCAGCCCCAAAGATGACTTTCCACTTCCTCATATTGATGTTCTGGTAGACAACACTGCTCAGCATAAGGTATTCTCTTTCATGGATGGTTTCTCTGGTTACAATCAAATCAAGATGGCACCTGAAGATATGGAGAAGACAACATTTGTTACACAGTGGGGCACTTTTTGTTATAAAGTGATGCCTTTTGGTTTGAAGAATGCCGGGGCAACATATCAGCGTGCTATGGTGGCTTTGTTTCACGATATGATTCATCATGAGATAGAAGTATATGTGGATGATATGATAGCCAGGTACCAGAATGAAGAGCAACATCTTGATCATATGCATAAGTTGTTTGAAAGGTTGAAGAAATATAAGTTGAGATTAAACCCAAACAAGTGTACTTTTGGAGTAAGGTCTGGTAAACTCTTGGGTTTCATCGTCAGTGGAAAAGGTATTGAAGTAGATCCCGCGAAAGTGAAAGCTATACAAGAGATGCCAGCTCCCCGTACTGAGAAGGAAGTAAGAGGTTTCTTGGGACGATTGAATTACATTACAATATTTATTTCCCAATTAACTGCTACCAGTGAGCCAATCTTCAAGTTGTTGTAGAAAGATCAGGTGATGGAATGGAATGATGAGTGCCAGACAGCCTTTGATGAAATCAAGAAATATCTGCTAGAACCTCCCATTTTAATGCCACCAGTTGATGGAAGACCCTTGATTATGTACTTAACAGTATTAGACAACTCAATGGGGTGTGTACTGGGGCAACATGACGAGTCTGGTCAAAAAGAGCAGGCAATATACTACCTTAGCAAAAAGTTTACCGACTGTGAAACAAGATACTCACTGCTCGAGAAAACTTGCTACGCTTTGGCATGGGCTGCTCGCCGACTAAGACAGTATATGTTGACTCATACTACCTTATTGATTTCGAAGATGGATCCAATCAAGTACATATTCGAGAAACCTACTCTCTCCGGACGAATAGCAAGATGGCAAATGATCTTAACAGAATATGATATACAGTACACTACTCAGAAGGCCATTAAGGGTAGTGTGGTAGCTGATCATTTGGCTCATCAAGCAGTGGATGATTACCAGTCAATGAGTTTTGAGTTCCCCGATGAAGACATTATGATTATTACCAAAGAACCTGGACAATATGACAGACTTGAACAAGGATCCCGATGGACTATGGTTTTTGATGGAGCTTTTAATGCACTTGGTAATGGTGTTGGTGTTATGATCAGTTCCCCTGAAGGTTATCATACCCCGATTACTGCAAGACTTTGTTTCTATTGTACCAATAACATGGCTGAGTATGAGGCATGTATCCTGGGTATCAAAGCTGCCATTGATATGAAGATTCAGTTCCTGGACGTATATGGAGATTCAGCCCTGGTAGTAAGTCAAATTAAAGGAGATTGGGATACCAAGCATGATAATCTCATTCCTTACAGAGATCATGTATTGTCTTTGATCCCATATTTTGAAGAGATTACTTTTGGACATATTCCACGAAGAGAAAATCAGTTGGCAGATGCATTAGCCACCATGGCATCTATGTTTGAGATCAGCTGGGATGATGAAGCTCCCAAGATTACTATTGATAGATTTGAGAAGCCTGCATACTGCAATGAGATTGACACTGAAGAAACAGAGGAGAAGCCTTGGTTCCATGAGGTGAAAAGATATCTTGAAGCTCAGGAATTCCCTGAAGGGGCATCTGTCAAAGATAAGAAGTTTCTGAGGAGGTTTTCTGCTAAGTTCTTCTTGAGTAATGGAATTTTGTACAAGCGCAATCATGATTCAACTTTGCTTCGTTGTGTGGATAAGAAGGAAGCAACAAAATTTTTGAAAGATATGCATGACGGGATCTTTATCACTCATTCTAGTGGTCATACCATGGCAAAGAAGATATTGAGAGCAGGTTACTATTGGTCTACCATGGAAGCTGACTGCTATCAACATTCCAGAACATGTCACAAGTGTCAAATCTATGCTGATAAAGTACATATACCTCCATCACCATTGAATGTGTTGACTGCTCCTTGGCCTTTTTCCATGTGGGGCATTGATATGATTGGTGAGATCAAACCTACTGCTTCTAATGGGCATCGTTTCATCCTGGTTGCTATTGATTACTTCATAAAGTGGGTGGAGGCAACTTCATTTGCATCTGTTACTAAGAGTGTGGTGGCTCGATTCATTAAGAATAATCTCATATGTAGGTATGGCATCCCTGAAAGGATTATTACTGACAATGGCTCTAATCTGAACAACACTATGATTACTGATCTTTGCACACAGTTCAAGATTAAACATCACAACTCTTCTCCGTATCGTCCAAAGATGAATGGGGCAGTAGAAGCTGCTAATAAGAACATTAAGAAGATTCTACAGAAGATGACTGTTACTTACAAAGATTGGCACGAGATGTTACCATTTGCTCTTCATGGTTATCGTACTACAATACGTACTTCAACAGGGACAACCCCATTCTCCTTAGTCTTTGGTATGGAAGCAGTTCTACCCATTGAAGTTCAGATCCCCTCCTTAAGAATCATGAAGGATGCAGGCTTGGATGAAGATGAGTGGATTCAGACTCGACTTGACCAGATAAATTTGATTGATGAGAAGAGGTTGGCAGCTGTTTGTCATGGTCAGATGTACCAGAAACGGATGATCAAAGCTTTTAATAAGAAGGTTAGGCCAAAGGTATATCAGGCTGGTGACTTGGTAATCAAGCGTATCATATTACCACAGGGTGATCCTAGGGGCAAGTGGACTCCTACATATGAATGGCCCTTTGTGGTCAAAACAGTATTCTCAGGAGGTGCCATGATGCTTACCACTATGTGTAAACACCCCAAATTTGCCCTCACCCATTCACACCATGGCTTGTGATCATTTCATATGCATAAACACAATCATATCACCTCATATCTCATTTTTGATTCACTGCATAGTTTCTAAGTCATCTGCATCTAGGGTTTGTGATCTGAGCAATCCCAGAGCTTCTTGAGCCACTCCAAAGGCCACCAATCACTTCAAAGGGATCCATGTTTGTTCTTATATCATATCACATCCTCCCAAATTCAAAAATGCAAAAGAATCACAAAAAACTGGAAATGGTGTGGATGCAGAGCCAAGTTTGACTGCACAGTGGACTTGAAATTAGGGTTTTGGTTTCAGAGGCCATAACTCCAAACTTTTTGGTCATTCTTGTTTCCATTGGTCTCTATATGGTATAGGGAGTATGCATATCAATTTTCATGAAGAAATTCCATGGGGAAGTCATCTGATCAAGGGTTGACTTTTCAGACAAGTCAGTGTAAAATCAGGGCATCTGAGGCCCCCAATGACCCAACCAAGGGGTGATCTTCATCATTTTGAGTGTATATGATCTTTATTTGATCATGGAAGAAGGTTGAAATTCACAAAATTCAAGAATTTGAAGTTTTTGCAAAGTTGACTTTTTAGGGCATGGTTGACTTTTCAAGAATATGTCATTTTATGCCATTTTTCAAGCCTTGCTTTTTGATCCAAAAATGCTTCAAGTGGAAAAACTTTGGTCATGAAAGTTGTAGAATACATTTTTCCCTTTTCAAAAAGTACAAGAACATGACCTAATTCATTTTGGATCAAAAGTTATGGTGTGACAAAGTTGGCAAAAATCACTAATTTTCAAGATATGCACCAATTGGAAAACTTGCAAAAACTTTGTACCAAGGCATTTGTGACTTCTAATTGATGCCTAATCCTTATACCAACATAATCCAAGCCTTAAAGTTCAAATTGAACCAAGGGAATCACATGTCTTCATGGTTTGTGAGGCATGATCTTTTCATGAGAACTAAAGGCAAGCAAGTTGCAAAACCAATGATAACACTTCATCCACTTGCTGCCTAGCCTGCTGAATCACCCTAGCCTTTCCCTCATGCCATGCTGCGCCAGACAAGCCCTCTGTACTTGGCTAGAAGTTGCCCATGCCCTCTCTTACAAGAAGTTGACATATTTGCAAAAGTAACATCACCTATCACAAAAGCACAGGTCACATCTTCTGACCAATCCCATTTGTTTATACAAACAAAGAGCAAGACATTTCATATAGCCAGCAAGCCTGAAACACAAGAGAGCATCACTTTCCCATTTTTCACCCTTGGAGCAAAAACCTTCGAAACTCAGAAAACAAGCCACCAACTCACAAACACACTCCATAGAACTCATCACCACATCCTCCTGATCATTTCCCTGCCTTCATCCACCCTTGAAACACCACATAAGCCAAACACGATTCTCACCTGAGCTTGAACAGAACCTGTCCAAACTCTCAAACCAGCCAACAAAAATCTTTTCTAAGCATCAAGGGTTCATCAGGAGCACAAAAGGAGTGGATAGCACAAAGGAAAGCACCCAGAAAGCTATGAACTGAAAGCTTCAAAACTCAGGTAGCTCAAGAACATTTTTTCCAGAAATCCTTTTTTAAGTTCTAAATAGATTCTATATGTTCTCCTGATCATCCTGATGTCATTGGTTTTGAAAATGGTGGAGAGATGAGAGTTTAATCGTGCTCTGAAATTTTTGCCCTAGAAACTGTTTTGATTCGATTCTCTTTGATTTTGAATGATAAATGATGTTTGAGTGAGGGGTTTGAATCGTTTTAAGGTGGGGATGATTTCTGGATAGTTAGTTTTCATTTTCATAGCTTGTAGAGTAACTTAGCATTTGAGCTCGCCGGAGAAGATGACCGGAACAACTGTTCCGGTCATCTGAAAGTCATTAGGGCAAAATTAGGGCTTAATCAGTGTAATTAGCAAGTTTGAATTCTGGCCCTTGGATGTGGCGCCAAGTCAAAACGCGCGCATGTGAGTTTGAATGAGAACCATCAGATCTGTTGACTTTTACTTTTTCAGTTTAAAATTCATTTATTTTCATATTTAATTCATTTGTTTTGCACAATTTATTAAAAATAGCAAAAATGCTTTAAAAATTATGAAATTTTTTATCCTGAGTTTCATTAATTTTTAAAACACAAAAATATTTTTATTTTCATTTTTAGCATTAAAAAAGTATTTTTAAATATTTAAAAGTTTATTTTTAATTGATTAATGAGAATTAATTTATTAAAAATACTTTTAGGTATTTAAAAATCACCAAAAAATTCATGAAATGTTCTAAGACATTTAGAAACTTTGTCCAACCTTCAAACCAAATTTATTTTTTGATCTTGATGCATTTTAAGAATTTTTCATTGAATTAAAATCATTTTTGTGCATTATTTGATCCAAAGTTCAAAAAATCACTTCTGCCTATCCATGAAGAGTTGGACATTGATTCTTCTTGCATTGCATTGTGCTTAGCATGTAGTTTGTGAGATTAAATAGCCATGGTTTGATCTTTCATTTTCAATTTGTTTGACAATTTTCTTGTTTAGGAACCCTAAAACCCTAGAAAACTTGTAAAAATCATAACTTGAACTTGGTTAGGAGTTGAAGCTTCTCCTTTGGGCATTGGTTTAGTATAGGATTAGGGGTCCTTTGAGTGGAATTTTCAATTTTTATCTTAGGGTTTGCTTCTGATTTTGGTTTTTGTTTGTTGCATTGTTCATAAACCCTAATTTGGGCTTCCATATGCATCCATCTTGCATTTTCTTGCACAACATGACTTGCCATGACATTCCATGCCTCCATTTGATTCATTTGACATCATAAGACATATAGAAAGCATGTTTGATCATTGCATCATGTATTTGCCATGTTGTATGCCATGTGCACTTCATAACTTTCCATGTATGCTCATGGTTCCTAACTTGCTTCATTTGCATCCATAAGCTTGTATGATCATTCCCATGTGCTGCCTCATGTTTGTAGCATCTCATAACATCATTAGCATCATATATATGCTTCTGGTTTTGTTTCTCATCATGACATCTCATCCCATTTTGCATTGCATTGCATTTCTTTCCTAACCTTTCAGGTGGTAAGTAATTCTGAGAAGTGAATTTGCCTTCACTTCTCATAACTTCTCTTCATCTCTCTCTTGCATCCATGCTGCATTTTGGTATGTGTTTGAGTTTGAGCTTGCTCATTCTTCTTCTCCTTTCTTTCTCCAAGTGACTTGACTTCTTGAATGAAGCAAGTCACTTTGCTTCTCTTGATCCTTTCATCTGCTTCCTGGTGGTTCCATTGAAGATTTCTTTTGAAAACCTCACAAACCTTAGGAACAACCAAGCATGACAATGATTAGGGTTTTGATTAGTCTCCCCTCTTAGTTTTACCTTTGTGTCTCTTTGTGTCTTCTCTTCTCATCTCATAATCAGGGACTAAACCCTAAAGGCTTTAAGGCTTTGTGATTAAGCTTATGCCTGCATCCTTCTCTTAGGATGGAGTGTATAACTTTAATCCTAAGTGTTAAACCCTTAATGTGTTTAAATCTCTTAATCAATTCATTTAATAAGTATCAAGACATCATACTTGTAACTTGGGCCTTGCATTAGGGTTCTAATTCTTCCTTAATTGGTTAAGAAGGACTAACCCTAGTGTTAATGGACAAGTCCCCCTCAAGTTGTCTTACAAACCCTAAAAATCACTTCATCATCATATCATTAAATAAAATCCACTTAATCAAAGGCTTGTTTTGTCATGAGTTTAATCCCTAATCATGGATTAAGTTGAGGAGCTTTCCTCAGCTTAAACATTCTCATCTATTATCCTTCTATTAGGATGGTGTAATGAGTCTGTTTGATCCTTGATTATGGCTTAACCTCATTACTCAACACTAAACAAAAACACCAAAAACATCTAATTAATCACAAGTAGGTTAATGATCTTAATCCTACACCAAAGGTGATTAAGTGTGAGAATCTGACTTCACACTTAAGGTATTCTCATTACCCCTAATCAGAGGGAAGATGTGATGAGTTTACTAATCCATTGGTTTAGGCTTAAGCTCATTGACTTATGACAAACTTTCAAAAGCAATAAAAGACTGAAAACTCAAAAACAAACAATAATCGTCTCCTTCGGGATTCTTTTCTCATCTCATTCACTCACAAACGAGAACTTGCTTCTTCCGTCTAATGCAAGACAGTTTGCATCTGTGCCAGACAGATCATACACTTGAGCATAGGCAAGTAAGCAGTTCACAAGTCAATTCACCTTTCAGTCTCTTTGGGTCGAACTACGGTGTTCTGACTTCCTCATTGCACGAGAGGATACGTAGGCATAACTTAACTGTTATCGAACAAAAGTCTCTGTGTATTCCCCCTCTTCCAGCTTTATTCTTTCAGCCTCATTATCATGAGCATTTCATCTTCGTTCTGCACTGACACTTCACTTACACACTTCACTTCTTTTACACCGACACCTGTACATTCTTTTCCAGCTCTTTACACACAAATTGCACTGACACTACCCCTTTAAAACACAAATCTTTTAAGCGTGGATCCCGTCGAGTACGACGGACAATCTGGGTGCTAATACCTTCCCAGGTTGTAACCAACCCCCTTTCTCAGTCTCTCTGGTTCGCAACCGTCTTATCCATCTTTTTCTAGGTCTACGCAGCATTGCCTTTCCTCCGGGATAAAAATGCCTAGCTGGCGACTCTATTCATCTCCAGTGAGTTCACGGCTGTGTGTTCTCATTGTTCTTTTTGCCGACCGTTCGCGTCTGTACCTTTATCTGGGCCTGGTCCCATTTATCGGGAGCGACAGCTTGGCGACTCTGCTGGGGAACCTTATATTGCAACCAGGGCTTTTGGTTCTTTTTGTGGGTTCCTCCTAGCGCTTGATTGATTTGTGTTTACTGGGGTGTTATGTGTTTATTTGTGTTTATATATGTTTTATTTTTGCTTTATGTACAGTTGTTTATCTGCTTTCTTTACTGCTTTACATATACCATACTGTCATGCTGTCTGGCTGGATCTGGTTTTACTTTGGTGGGTGGGTGTTCAATTGAGAGTTAAGGTCCTATACCTGGGACCTGAGTGACACCTAGGCTAGAGTGAATCATATTCTTTCCCATTCCATCTCGGTCAAGTGCGGGAATATGAAACACGGTTCAGATATGGGTTTCTTCTCGAGAACTCTGTGTTGCAGATTTCCTGCAATGCTAGGGCTATCTGGGAAGCCTGCTAAGTCTGGATGACCTTTTAGTATTGACCTTCAGAAACTGAGGTGAATCAGAGGAGGAACTTTTATGGTTATTGTAAACACTGTACCTCCGGGTTAGAAGTGTTTACACTTCTCATAACTGATCCAAGTCTGAGGATCCTTGTTTTAGAACACCACCTGTGAGGGGGTTGGGCTGTTTACAGGTTTGCAGGTACCTTGACCTCAGAATACCCTGTTGCTTTGACTTGATTAAGAATACTTCATGTTGGAACAGTTCTTGTGATTCTAAAACCCTGGACATGTGGCTCTTTATTTGAGCCCCCCCACCTTGGTTACTGGATTTATAGACCTCCATCTGGAATTCTTGAACATACTTGGACCTATATCAAGGCATTTGATCAGATCCAGCTCAGTCACAAACCCTTGCATATCATTTGCATACATAAACATTGCATCATATTGACATTTGCTTATTTGTGTTTCAGGGTATCCATCTTCACTTGGTTCTGGTTTTGACCCCATCTTCAGTATTGACCTATCTTCATCAGCACCTGCTTCAGCTATCAGCTATCTACCTCAGTCACTTGCACCAGCCAATCAGTGGCCCATTCTTCAGTGTTATCACCAGCACTTGTCTCTACTCAGTCTCAGCATCATGGCTCCTAAAAAGAGTAACATCACCTACCATTTCTTCCAGCCAGAGCTATCTGACATCAGGAGGATTCAGACCCTGATCACTCCAGATCATATACCATTGTTCAGGGAACATTATGGAGATATACTTGATATGGTTATGGATCTGGACCCTTCACAGAGAAGCCTGATCCACACTTGCCTTCAATTTTATGATCCCCCATTGAGGTGTTTTACTTTCCAAGACTTTCAGTTGGGCCCTCTATTGGAAGAATACTCATCATTGGTTGGTATACCTATCAGGGGTGGAGTCCCTTTCAACCCTGAGATGGTCTTCCCTGGTAATGGAGAAGTAGCAAAGGTTTTGCATCTGGAACCTGTTCTGATTGAGCAGCATATGACTTCTAAAGCTGGAATCCCTGGCTTTCATCTGGATTTCTTGATCTCTCAAGCTACCCTGAAAGCTTCTTTAGGAGAGTGGAAAGTTGTCTGTGCTTTGTTGGCCTTGAGTATATATGGAATTGTGTTGTTTGCAGATGAGCCTCGATTCATTAGCAAGAATGCAATCCATCTTTTCATCTTGAAGAACCCAGTGCCCACTTTATTGGGGGACCTCTACTACTCAGTGCATCAGAGGAATGAAAAGCAGAGGGGAAGATTGGTGAGGTGTTGTGCTCCTTTGTTCCATACTTGGCTTCTCAGGCATCTACCCAGGACAGATGCATTCTTGAATCCTCATTAGCAGGAAAACTGGGCTAAAAGACTCACTGCTCTAACTTCAGCTGATATCAGGTGGTGCACTCAAAGTGCCAAAGGCAGGGGTATCATCACCAGCTGTGGGCATTTTCCCAATGTGCCCCTAATAGGAGTTAAGGGTAGTATTAGTTACAACCCTCTGCTATTTAGAAGACAACTGGGCTATGCACTGGTCCACACTCCTAAGGCACAGGACTTGGTTGAGACTCTTTATTGTGAGAACAAGCCTAATCTGACTATTGTTAGGCAGGCTGCTTGGGCCTGGGATAATGTTCAAACCAAGGGAGTAACCACTCTGGGGAAGTGCAACAATGTGGCATCAGCACAATATTATGAGTGGTCCCATGCCAGGGCTCAATTCTCTGGAATGCCCTTTACCATAGAAGATATGCCTGAATCATCTTCAGCACCACCCCCTGCCACTGTCAGTTTGGAAGAGTTTGAGAGCTTGAAGGGAAGAAATGAGAAGTTAACTCAGGCTTTGCAGAAGACTCTCCGGGAGAGGAATGATGGCAGGATGGAGATTGAGAGACTAGAGAAGCTGAGAGTGGAGCATCTGGTTAAGATTGAGAAGTCTGGGGATTATATCAAAAAGTCTAAGGCTGGAGAACAAATTCTGAAGAATGCTTGCAAGGAAGCCCAGTTCCAGAGAGCAAGGACAGACTTGTATCTGAAGGAGAGTCAGGCTAGGTGGGTCAGGATCACCGAGGCTCGTACTCTGGAGGACAAGAGAGTTCAAGACAAGGTGGAGCAACTGGAAGCTAGTGCCAAAGAACAGCAGGAAGCCCTGGCAGCAGCCCAGAGAGAGATATCAGAGCTGAAGATCAAAGCCGGAGTAAAGAGGTCAAAGGACCAAAGTCAGCACAAGAAACTAACAGCAGCTGTTACGACCCGGAATCTCCTCATCAGGAATCTCACAGAGCGCCCAGCTGATCCTGTGACCGAAGCACTTCTCAAGGAAGTTCGTGAGGATGAGTTTGGCCTTGGTGTTTGACCACTTGCTTGTTGTTGCTTTCATTCCATGTACTTTTATTTTCTTTTCTTGTAATGTATTTTGACCCTCCAGAGGGCTTGTATTTGTAAACAAACTATGTACCGTTTGACTTTTGTAATGTATGTATTAGTTTGTTCCATCCGAGTTTCACTTCAAAAGCAACATCAACAGCATCTTCAAGGGTCTGGAAGGGTCAAAACTGAATGCCAAGCCGGATACCTTGAAAACAAATAAGCATACTGCATTGCATGCTAACCTTTTGTTTGTTTTGTAGGTTTTTGTTGTATTGCCACTAACTCTGTTGTGATGTTCAGGAACTATTGCTCGGCGCCGGGTATTTCCCTTCAACCGTCCGCACCGTTATCCAACCCGTAACAACCTTCCGGGCATACAAATGGATCAGGTACAGCAGGACCTTGCAGAGGTTAGAAATCAAATGGCAAACGAAAGATTGGAAATGAGAACACAGATGACTCAGTTCATGGAAGTGATGAACAACATGGCTCAAAGCCAGGAAAGATTGAGAGCCATGGTGGAAAGGCAGAATCAAGAAGATCCACATATAGGAACTGCCGGCACCAGCAACAATGAAAGGGTCCAACCTCATGTTAACCCCCCTGTATTTGGCCCCCATCTTCATCCAGAGGTCAATATTCCTGCAAATGTTCAAGGGACTGCCACTGCAGCCAGGGTACTTCAAGAAGACCCCCAGGAGGATCAGTTCACAGTAATGGGTGCTGGGGAAGAAGCTTATGATAGAAGGCTGGATGAGATAGCTGAGAAATTGAGGTCCTTAGAATCTCAAAACTCTTTGGGTTTCGATGTCATGGACATGGGCTTGGTAGACGGGGTCAGGATTCCCCATAAGTTCAAGCCTCCTTGTTTTGAAAAATACAACGGGACTTCATGCCCCCGGACTCATTTACAATCATTTCTGGGGAGGTTGAAAGCCTATACTATGGATGAGAAGCTCTGGATGTTCTATTTCGAGGATAGCTTAACTGGAGCGTCAAGAGAATGGTACTCTCACTTGACAAGGGCAACTATTAGATGCTGGAAGGACCTGGCAGAGGCCTTCATCAGACAGTATCAGTACAACTTAGATATGGCACCCAACAGGACCTTCCTAATGGGAATGTCACAATCGTCAAGGGAAAGTTTCCGAGAATATGCCCAGAGATGGAGGCAATTGGCTGCTGCTGTTCAACCACCTATGTCTGAGAGGGAAATGGCAGATATGTTTATGAACACCCTTCAGGGGACATATATTGACAGGCTGGCTGCTTTCTCTTCCACTAGCTTTGCGGATGTTGTCATAGCTGGGGAGAGAATCGAGAGCCTGCTAAAAATGGGCAAGATCTCAGACAACGGTGCAAGCTCGTCCAGTAGTACAAGAAAGCCTTTTGCAGGCCCAAGAAGAACTGGCGAGACCAATGCCATCCACACCAACAGGGGCAGGCCCCAATATGTTCACAGATCAGTGGCAGCAGTCACCATTCCTGCTCCAGCTCATCCTCAGCCAGTTTATCAACCTCCGCAACAAAACTATCAGCAACAACCTCAGTACCATCAACAAGCTCAGTATCCTCCGAGAAATTACAACAACAGCAACACCAACAACAATAACCAGCAAAGGCCATTCCAACAGAGGCCTTCTCAAGCCAACAGGGTAATCGATCCAATCCCTATGCCATATGCTACATTGCTGCCACAACTCCTGAAACTCAACCTAGTTGAGCTAAGGACGTTGGCACCTCCAGATCCCAACAGTCTACCCAGGAATTATGATTCCAACGCCAGATGTGCCTTCCATTCAAATGCACCTGGCCACAGTACAGAAAAGTGCAGAGCCCTGCACATGAAGGTACAAGACCTGGTAGACTCAAAAGCTCTGAATTTCGCACCACCACCTAATGTCAATAAGAACCCTATGCCAAACCACGGTGGTCCCAGGATTAATGCTATTGAAGAAGACAAGCCGTCTTATTTAATAACCAGTGTGGGTCAGATCCGGACACCGTTGGTGGAAATTAAGGCTCAGCTCCTCGAATGTCAAATGTTCCCGGGGTGTGAGTTGGGGTGTGCTTACTGTAATATCTCAGTAAATGGGTGCGATAACCTGAGAAATGGCATAGACGGTCTCATTCAGAGTGGCCAACTTCAGATCACCACATCATTTCCTACAAATCCAGCAATCTCATCAGCAACAGTTCCAATATCTCCTACAACTGCAACAACCATTGTTCCTGACAATTCTTCGGCTTCATCAACAAGTACTTCATCTATTATCTCAACTGATCAGTTATCAACAAATTTTTCTTCTACAACTTCAGCATCACTCCATTTTGAAACTCCTACAACAACAACATCTATCCTTCCACCAATGTCTCCTACAACACCAGCAACAAATCATGAAGATGTCTCAACTGTCACAATATTTTATGATCCTGAAAACAACTCTGCCTACAACTCAGAAAGTGCTGCTCCCATCAGAGCACCAGTTACAATTTATTATGATCCACAGACTATCACAATTCCTTCCGTAGCTGCAACCAGTCCAGTCACTATCACGGTGCCTGGACCAGTACCTTATGAAAGTAGTAATGCCATCCCCTGGCATTACGGCTCTGACCTGTACTGCGAAGGACAAAGAATCACTTTTGAATCATCAACCCCTGCACCACAAATTGACAATGTGGGAGGAGGCGGAGGCTTCACTCGAAGCGGACGTCTTTTCGCTCCACAAATTCAGAGACCCACTGCCGAAGCAGAAGCTGCTGCTAAGGCAAAAGGAAAAAGCTTGGTGCAGGAAGAACAGACTGTTAAAGAAGCTTTGAAAACACCCTTCGATCAAGAGGTTGATGAGTTCATGCGAATCATCAAGAAGAGTG
Source organism: Lathyrus aphaca (assembly GCA_963966055.1). Lineage (NCBI taxonomy): Eukaryota > Viridiplantae > Streptophyta > Magnoliopsida > Fabales > Fabaceae > Lathyrus > Lathyrus aphaca. The sequence goes on from OZ014520.1 coordinate 545,011,670, forward strand.
ATTATAAAATAGTGGATCAGCTTCATCAAACGCCTTCCAAGATCTCAATCCTATCATTGCTTATGTGCTCCGAGGCCCACCGGAATGCACTACTCAAAGTCTTGCACGCAGCTTACGTGCCTGAAGAGATCACTGTCAATCAGCTGGAAGCTGTAGTTGGAAATGTTAATGCTAGTCATGGACTAGGGTTCACCAACACTGATTTGACTACGGAAGGCCGCAACCATAACAAAGCCTTGCACATAACCATGGAATGTAAAGGTGCAGTCCTTTCCCATGTGCTGGTAGACACAGGGTCATCCCTCAATGTCTTACCGAAAAAGGCCCTGGTGAAGCTAGAGTATGACGGATTGGCGTTGAGACCCAGCAACCTGGTGGTGAGAGCCTTTGATGGTTCAAAGAGATCGGTTCTGGGAGAGATTGAGTTGCCCATAACGATTGGCCCGCAGACCTTCAAAACGACCTTCTACGTGATGGATATACAGCCTGCCTACAGCTGTCTATTGGGTAGGCCATGGATTCACGCCGCTGGCGCCGTGACCTCTACCCTTCACCAGAAGTTAAAATATGAGTGGGAGGGTCAAATCGTTACAATCTGTGGGGAGGAGGATATTTTTGTCAGCCACCTGGCTACCTATAAATACATTGAGATGGATGGGGAGATCCATGAAACGATGAGCCAGGGTTTTGAAGCTTTGAATGTCAATGAAACATCTGCTGTGTCTGGTACTTCAATATCATCATACCAACAAGCCCGGAAGGTTGTTGAGGGAGGAAACGCCCAAGGCTGGGGCAAACTGCTATCGGTGGAGAAGAAAGAGGATAGATTTGGGTTGGGTTACAAACCAACTCAACAAGATCAAGCAGAGGCTACGAAAGAGCCCAACTTTGTGAGTGGGGGGATGCTCACCCCTGATGCTGTCAACTGTCTGGAAGACGAGCTGGAAGAAGAACGCAACCTGGAAAGCTGGATTCGTCCAAAGATCCCGGGGAGCAGTATCTCAAACTGGTCTTCCCAGGAAATTATAAGAGTTACTCATGCAGAGTAATTATTATTTCCTGTATTTTTATAGCATGCATCAAAGTCTTGCATCTTGCCCAAGATGACAAGACTCATTTTGTAATCGGGCCATCTGTACTTTTTGTGCAAACAAGATTAATCAATGAAATGTCAGACATCTTTTTGCAAATGAGTCTTTTTCTTTTCCGCTCACTGTTTTTCCATTTTTCTTTTTGTACAAAAAATAAATGGCAGTGTTTTCAAAATGACAACTTTATTTCACTTTTCTAAAACAAGATTAAAATCAAGTCACTAAAATGAACAAACTGAACCCTTGCAGAGAGTGCCTTCCAGACTGCACCGACAACAGCACGGCTATGACTTCGTATGACTTTGACAATCCGATCAATCAAGCTGATGAAGGGGTTGAAGAAGAATATGAGCTTCCTGAAGAGCTAGCCAGGTTATTAAGGCAAGAGGAAAAGGTTATTACTCCTCACCAAGAGGAGGTCGAAGTGATTAATCTTGGTACAGATGAAGACGTGAAAGAAGTTAAAATCGGGGCCTGCTTACAAGACTCAGTGAAGAAACAACTGATTGACCTGCTTCAAGAGTATGTGGACGTGTTTGCTTGGTCTTATCAAGACATTCCAGGGTTGGATACCGACATTGTTGTGCACAAGCTGCCTTTGAGAGAAGAGTGCCCGCCAGTTAAGCAGAAACTGCGCCGTACTCGCCCGGACATGGCAATGAAAATCAAGGAGGAGGTACAAAAGCAATGGGACGCCGGTTTCCTTGCTGTAACTAGCTATCCACCGTGGGTTGCTAACATAGTACCTGTGCCTAAGAAAGACGGCAAAGTAAGAATGTGTGTTGACTACCGGGATCTGAACAAAGCCAGCCCGAAAGATGATTTCCCTTTACCTCACATTGATGTATTGGTGGATAATACGGCTCAGTTCTCGGTATTCTCCTTCATGGACGGATTTTCAGGATATAATCAGATCAAAATGTCACCTGAAGACATGGAGAAGACAACCTTCATCACACCCTGGGGCACGTTCTGCTACAAGGTAATGCCATTTGGGCTCAAGAATGCCGGTGCGACGTATCAACGGGCTATGGTGACATTATTCCACGATATGATCCATAAAGAAATTGAATGTTATGTGGATGACATGATCTCCAAGTCCCTTACTGAAGAAAACCACCTGGTAAATCTGCTGAAGCTATTCAAGCGTCTGAGGAAGTATCAACTGAAATTGAACCCCAACAAATGCACATTCGGGGTGCGTTCTGGTAAGCTGCTGGGTTTTATTGTAAGCGAGAAAGGGATTGAAGTTGACCCTGATAAAGTCAAAGCCATCCAAGAGATGCCTGCACCGAAAACAGAGAAAGAAGTTCGAGGGTTCTTAGGTCGATTGAACTACATCTCACGGTTCATATCTCACCTTACGGCTACCTGTGAACCCTTGTTCAAGTTGTTAAGAAAAGAACAAACGGTCAGGTGGAATGAAGACTGCCAGAAGGCTTTTGACAAAATCAAGGAATACTTACAAGAACCTCCAATCCTTATGCCTCAAGTTGAGGGAAGACCTCTGATAATGTACTTGACAGTATTAGAAGAGTCGATGGGGTGTGTGTTGGGCCAGCATGACGAGTCTGGTCGAAAAGAGTATGCAATATACTACCTAAGCAAAAAGTTTACCGACTGTGAACAACGTTATTCACTGCTCGAGAAAACTTGCTGTGCTTTAGCGTGGGCTGCTCGCCGACTGAGACAGTATATGTTGACCCACACTACTTTGTTTATCTCAAAAATGGACCCAGTCAAGTACATTTTCGAGAAGCCAGCTCTTACCGGACGGGTTGCAAGATGGAAAATGATTCTCACAGAGTACGACATCCAGTACACCTCTCAGAAAGCCATCAAGGGCAGTGTATTATCTAAATATCTTGCTGAGCAACCCATTGATGATTACCAGCCTATGAGATTTGACTTCCCTGATGAAGACATCATGTTCATAAAAGCGAAAGACCATGAAGAGCCTGTTCACACTGAAGGGCCTGACCCGGAAGAAGAATGGACTATGATGTTCGACGGGGCTGTTAACATGAATGGTCGTGGTGTTGGTGCAGTACTCATTACACCTAAAGGAGTTCACATGCCTTTCTCGGCAAAACTCACTTTCAACTGCACTAACAACGAAGCTGAATACGAAGCTTGCATTATGGGTCTTGGGGAAGCCATTGACCTCAGGATCAAGACGTTGACTGTATTCGGAGATTCAGCTTTGGTAGTCAATCAAACCAACGGCAAATGGTACACCCACCAGGATCATCTGATACCTTACAGGGATTATACAAGGAGGTTATTGACTTTCTTTACAACAGTCAAGCTTGAGTATATCCCTCGGGACGAGAATCAGTTTGCAGATGCTCTGGCTACCATTTCATCCATGATCAAAGTTCAAGCTGCCAACTTTGTGCCTCAGATTTCAGTGTCCAGACTTGACAGACCAGCATATGTGTTCGCAGCAGATGTTGTCAAAGATGATAAGCCTTGGTTCCATGACATTAAATGCTTCTTGGAGGATCAAACATACCCACCTGGGGCATCTTCCAATGATAAGAAGACTTTGAGAAGGCTTGCTGGTAGTTTCTTTCTGAACACTGATGGATCTTTATACAAAAGGAACTTTGATATGGTACTCCTCAGATGTGTTGACAAGACGGAAGCAGATTTGTTGATGCATGAAGTGCACGAAGGATCTTTTGGTACCCATGCTGGAGGGCATGCCATGGCTAAAAAGTTGCTAAGATCAGGCTATTATTGGATCACAATGGATGCAGACTGTTGTGCCTACGCCAGGAAATGCCATAAATGCCAGATTTATGCGGATAAGGTGCATGTGCCTCCCAATCCTTTGAACATCATGTCTTCACCCTAGCCCTTTGCTATGTGGGGCATTGATATGATCGGCAAGATTGAACCGACTGCTTCAAATGGCCACAGATTCATCCTGGTTGCCATTGAATATTTCACCAAGTGGGTCGAAGCAGCCTCCTATGCCAATGTTACAAGACAAGTGGTAGCCAGATTTCTGAAAAGAGATATCATCTGTCGGTACGGAGTTCCCGAGCGAATCATTACTGATAATGGTTCCAATCTAAACAACAAAATGATGGCAGAACTGTGTCGGGACTTCAAGATCCAACATCACAATTCTTCTCCTTACAGGCCAAAGATGAATGGCGCTGTTGAGGCGGCTAACAAGAATATCAAGAAGATTGTGCAGAAGATGGTAGTCACCTACAAAGACTGGCATGAAATGCTACCGTTTGCCTTGCATGGGTACCGCACGTCAATCAGAACATCCACTGGGGCAACACCGTATCAACTTGTGTATGGTATGGAGGCAGTCCTACCTGTTGAAGTTGAATTACCCTCTCTACGGGTACTAATGGATGTTAAACTGAGTGAAGCAGAGTGGGTTCGGTCCCGATTCGAACAACTGAGTCTGATCGAAGAGAAGAGATTGGCTGCAATCTGTCATGGGCAGTTGTATCAAAAGAGAATGAAGAGAGCCTTCGATCAGAAAGTCAGGCACCGGGAGTACCAAGTAGGAGATCTTGTGCTGAAAAGAATCCTCCCTCCTCATACAGACCACAGGGGCAAGTGGACTCCAAACTATGAAGGACCATTCGTGGTAAAGAAAGTTTTCTCTGGTGGGGCACTGATTCTCAGCACCATGGATGGTGAAGATTTCCCATCCCCTGTGAATTCAGATGCAGTTAAAAAATACTTCGCATAAAATGACCCGCTGGACACAAAAACAGAATGTAAGTCCAGGCAAAAATAGGGCAGCCCGGCGAGTCAAAAACAGAATAAAAGACTCGGGAAAAAATAAGGGAAAATAAACAAAAAAATGTACACCCGCTGAGTTGAAAAGCCGCATTGGACAGCTCAGGCAAAAATGGGTATCCCGATGGATTGAAAACCCGAAAGGGCGATCCATGCAAAATAAGGGAATAAGCGAACGACTGCATTCTGAATTCGTCTGTATCATCTACAACTCGGTAAGCTTCGAAAGGATCAAGCCTCAATCAGAATCAACATTCTTCAAAAAAAAAGCAAGATGAGAAGAACGTCAAAAGTCATACGAGTCATAGTGAAGGGGAAGCTCCTTAAAGCGTCATCAACACTGCCAGCATTTTGTTTCTTAATTTGTAACGATCTCCTCATTTCAGGAGATTTGTTTCTTTGACTGTATCTCGCCAATTCAGGGCATATGAATTAATAAAATCAGATTTTCAGTCATGTCTCGTCTTGTACATTTTTATTTGCAAAAAATGTCTGATGTCTTAAAGAAAAACGATTGCATGAATATAGATGTTTATCTTCAAAAGTAAAAACATGCTTGCAGGAAATATGCTTACTCTCAGAAGTATCCTAACTCCTATGACGGAATCCAGTAAAGGATACCTCAGGATTATCTTGTGCGTTTCTATATCTTTTTCAGGATTGCAGGTATCCAGAACGCAACTTGGGGCATGAAAACTTTATCCCAGCAAGCTGGCAAATCCACACTCAATTTTAGCACCCGAAGTGCTCTCTCCCCAGCTGAGTTGCCTCCCATGACTTCCCCAGCTGATTTGCCACTTGTCGCTTATCCCCATCAGAGTTGCCAGGCATCACAGAAGGCACCTATATCCCCGGCTGAGTCAAGGATCCTCTTCAACAGAATCCCTAGGGAGGTATCTCAATGATCTCTCTTCCTCCCCATCCGAGTTGCCATCTCGCCCTCAGCCGAGTATAAAAGTCAGAGAGCTATCTCCCCACAGAGTTCCAGCCTCTATCCAGAAGAGCAGCGCAAAGAAGATCACAACAGAGTGAAGAAAGCTCCTACAAAACCCAGCTGGGTCTCTCAGTTATGAAGGATAGGTCTATCAATGGCCCGAATCCCCAAGAAGATATCATATCATCAGATCTACTAATGATCTCATCCCCAGCTGGGATGTCTACTTCAAACAGATCGATCGAAGATCCTCGCAGCAACGGGACCCGGATCCCGGTTTGGTGTCTTTGCACAGTCATAGCATCCGCATCATGTTCACCCACAAAGCGTAGCATTCCGTTTTAACACGGAGCATTACGGCAAAATCCAACACATAGCATAATCATAAGCCATGTTTTGGATCAGCACTTGTGAATAATGACCGTTCATCAACATACGGAAAAATCCCCACCAGGATCCCCAGCAAAAACAGCTGCCTCTCAATCCACAAACACCAGTAAACACTCATTTCAACACCCGTCCGTGCCATCTTTCCCCAGTAAAGTCACCTGAACACTCTTTGCAAACAAGATCACCCGCACTACAGATACGTCCTGACACCCGTCCATGTCATATCTCCCGGCAGAAAGCCAAAGACATCCTCTTTGCACTCACATGTACTTACATACACAATCCTTTGGCACCCGTCCGTGTCATATCCCCAGCACAGTCGCTTGCACTTTTACAGCCCATATACTTGTTGATATTATTACACTTTTCTCTCTTGACACTCGTCCGTGTCATCCTCCCCAGCAGATAAACACTCATCTATACAATACTCATACTCATTACTCATGTTACACTCATACAGATACTCGTCCGTATCTTGTATATACCATTCATATCCCCACAGATTCGACTTTGGTCTTTGTTCTTTGTTAACCCGTTGGTACTCGTCCGTACCATCATCTCTGAACATGCGTCCAGAGTTTGTTTCTACGTGATACTCGTCCGTATCATAGTCTTAAAGATGCTCGTCCGCATCTTTAATCCATACATCGTGTCAAACACTTTTGTCTTCTTGAATATAGATACTCGCCGGTGTCTGTCATTCCCCAGAAGAATCCTCTCAGATTCAACACTCGTCCGTGTTCTCTGTTAACCAGTTGATACTCGTCCGTATCATCATCTTTGAACATGCGTCGGTATTTGTTTCTACCCGATACTCGTCCGTATCGTAGTCTTAGGGATGCTCGTCCGCGTCTTTAATCTATACACCAACATCTAAACACTTATACCTTCTGTTTCTTGGATGTAAATACTCGTCCGTGTTTACTATTCCCCAGTACATCACCAATTTTCTTTTTTTCTAACACTCGTCCTGTGTTATGATAAAACCTGAGAGCAGCCGTACCCTGCTAGGTGGTCGTCCTCCACCTCTTGATGGTCGTCCTCCATCATGCTCATCCGATGGTCGTCCCCATCGTTGATATTTTTAGCAGTCGTCCCCTGCTAGGTGGTCGTCCTCCACCCCTTTGATGATCGTCCTTCATCATTTTATCCAATGGCCGTCCCCATTGTTGATTTTGGTTATCTGGCATTCGTCCTATGTCATGATAAACCCTGAGAGCAGCCGTCCCCTGCTAGGTGGTCGTCCTCCACCTCTTGATGGTCGTCCTCCATCATGCTCATCCGATGGCCGTCCCCATCGTTGATATTTTCGGCAGCCGTACCCTGCCAGGTGGTCGTCCTCCACCTTTGATGGCCGTCCCCATCATAATTCCTTTATTCCCCAAAAGAGCAGCCGTCCCCTGCTAGGTGATCGCCCTTCACCTTTGATGGCCGTCCCCCATCATCTGTTTATTCCATTTATTCTTTAACCCGATGGCCGTCCCCGTCGTGGTCCCTTTTCTTTTAGCCCGATGGCCGTCCCCATCGTTGGTTACCTTGCTTTATGAACTTGATGGCCGTCCCCATCATATTATCTTATTTTTCCCAGCTAGTCGGCCGTCCCCGTCTTTGCTTTACCTTTTATCCCCAGCATGTCGGCCGTCCCCGTCATTGCTTTACTTCACACACTTTCCCCAGCATGTCGGCCGTCCCCGTCATTGCTCTTTACCCAGCAGTCGTCCTCTGCTCGACGGTCGTCCTCCGTCTCCCATACTTTACAATATACTTTATTTCCCTTTTACAATCTATATCCCTTTTCTTCTTCATTCTGTGAGTGCAAATTTTGGACTGTCTTTGGTATTCAACCACAAGTTATCTTGTTTGCCTGTTAAGCCGTTGCTTACATCCTGCACAGCTAACTCATGATTGAATAGGGGCAGCTGTAAACACCCCAAATTTTCCCTCACCCATTCACACCATGGCTTGTGATCATTTCATATGCATAAACACAATCATATCACCTCATATCTCATTTTTGATTCACTGCATAGTTTCTAAGTCATCTGCATCTAGGGTTTGTGATCTGAGCAATCCCAGAGCTTCTTGAGCCACTCCAAAGGCCACCAATCACTTCAAAGGGATCCATGTTTGTTCTTATATCATATCACATCCTCCCAAAGTCAAAAATGCAAAAGAATCACAAAAAACTGGAAATGGTGTGGATGCAGAGCCAAGTTTGACTGCACAGTGGACCTGAAATTAGGGTTTTGGTTTCAGAGGCCATAACTCCAAACTTTTTGGTCATTCTTGTTTCCATTGGTCTCTATATGGTATAGGGAGTATGCATATCAATTTTCATGAAGAAATTCCATGGGGAAGTCATCTGATCAAGGGTTGACTTTTCAGACAAGTCAGTGTAAAATCAGGGCATCTGAGGCCCCCAATGACCCAACCAAGGGGTGATCTTCATCATTTTGAGTGTATATGATCTTTATTTGATCATGGAAGAAGGTTGAAATTCACAAAATTCAAGAATTTGAAGTTTTTGCAAAGTTGACTTTTTAGGGCATGGTTGACTTTTCAAGAATATGTCATTTTATGCCATTTTTCAAGCCTTGCTTTTTGATCCAAAAATGCTTCAAGTGGAAAAACTTTGGTCATGAAAGTTGTAGAATACATTTTTCCCTTTTCAAAAAGTACAAGAACATGACCTAATTCATTTTGGATCAAAAGTTATGGTGTGACAAAGTTGGCAAAAATCACTAATTTTCAAGATATGCACCAATTGGAAAACTTGCAAAAACTTTGTACCAAGGCATTTGTGACTTCTAATTGATGCCTAATCCTTATACCAACATAATCCAAGCCTTAAAGTTCAGATTGAACCAAGGGAATCACATGTCTTCATGGTTTGTGAGGCATGATCTTTTCATGAGAACTAAAGGCAAGCAAGTTGCAAAACCAATGATAACACTTCATCCACTTGCTGCCTAGCCTGCTGAATCACCCTAGCCTTTCCCTCATGCCATGCTGCGCCAGACAAGCCCTCTGTACTTGGCTAGAAGTTGCCCATGCCCTCTCTTACAAGAAGTTGACATATTTGCAAAAGTAACATCACCTATCACAAAAGCACAGGTCACATCTTCTGACCAATCCCATTTGTTTATACAAACAAAGAGCAAGACATTTCATATAGCCAGCAAGCCTGAAACACAAGAGAGCATCACTTTCCCATTTTTCACCCTTGGAGCAAAAACCTTCGAAACTCAGAAAACAAGCCACCAACTCACAAACACACTCCATAGAACTCATCACCACATCCTCCTGATCATTTCCCTGCCTTCATCCACCCTTGAAACACCACATAAGCCAAACACGATTCTCACCTGAGCTTGAACAGAACCTGTCCAAACTCTCAAACCAGCCAACAAAAATCTTTTCTAAGCATCAAGGGTTCATCAGGAGCACAAAAGGAGTGGATAGCACAAAGGAAAGCACCCAGAAAGCTATGAACTGAAAGCTTCAAAACTCAGGTAGCTCAAGAACATTTTTTCCAGAAATCCTTTTTTAAGTTCTAAATAGATTCTATATGTTCTCCTGATCATCCTGATGTCATTGGTTTTGAAAATGGTGGAGAGATGAGAGTTTAATCGTGCTCTGAAATTTTTGCCCTAGAAACTGTTTTGATTCGATTCTCTTTGATTTTGAATGATAAATGATGTTTGAGTGAGGGGTTTGAATCGTTTTAAGGTGGGGATGATTTCTGGATAGTTAGTTTTCATTTTCATAGCTTGTAGAGTAACTTAGCATTTGAGCTCGCCGGAGAAGATGACCGGAACCACTGTTCCGGTCATCTGAAAGTCATTGGGGCAAAATTAGGGCTTAATCAGTGTAATTAGCAAGTTTGAATTCTGGCCCTTGGATGTGGCGCCAAGTCAAAACGCGCGCATGTGAGTTTGAATGAGAACCATCAGATCTGTTGACTTTTACTTTTTCAGTTTAAAATTCATTTATTTTCATATTTAATTCATTTGTTTTGCACAATTTATTAAAAATAGCAAAAATGCTTTAAAAATTATGAAATTTTTTATCCTGAGTTTCATTAATTTTTAAAACACAAAAATATTTTTATTTTCATTTTTAGCATTAAAAAAGTATTTTTAAATATTTAAAAGTTTATTTTTAATTGATTAATGAGAATTAATTTATTAAAAATACTTTTAGGTATTTAAAAATCACCAAAAAATTCATGAAATGTTCTAAGACATTTAGAAACTTTGTCCAACCTTCAAACCAAATTTATTTTTTGATCTTGATGCATTTTAAGAATTTTTCATTGAATTAAAATCATTTTTGTGCATTATTTGATCCAAAGTTCAAAAAATAACTTCTGCCTATCCATGAAGAGTTAGACATTGATTCTTCTTGCATTGCATTGTGCTTAGCATGTAGTTTGTGAGATTAAATAGCCATGGTTTGATCTTTCATTTTCAATTTGTTTGACAATTTTCTTGTTTAGGAACCCTAAAACCCTAGAAAACTTGTAAAAATCATAACTTGAACTTGGTTAGGAGTTGAAGCTTCTCCTTTGGGCATTGGTTTAGTATAGGATTAGGGGTCCTTTGAGTGGCATTTTCAATTTTTATCTTAGGGTTTGCTTCTGATTTTGGTTTTTGTTTGTTGCATTGTTCATAAACCCTAATTTGGGCTTCCATATGCATCCATCTTGCATTTTCTTGCACAACATGACTTGCCATGACATTCCATGCCTCCATTTGATTCATTTGAAATCATAAGACATATAGAAAGCATGTTTGATCATTGCATCATGTATTTGCCATCTTGTATGCCATGTGCACTTCATAACTTTTCATGTATGCTCATGGTTCCTAACTTGCTTCATTTGCATCCATAAGCTTGTATGATCATTCCCATGTGCTGCCTCATGTTTGTAGAATCTCATAACATCATTAGCATCATATATATGCTTCTGGTTTTGTTTCTCATCATGACATCTCATCCCATTTTGCATTGCATTGCATTTCTTTCCTAACCTTTCAGGTGGTAAGTAATTCTGAGAAGTGAATTTGCCTTCACTTCTCATAACTTCTCTTCATCTCTCTCTTGCATCCATGCTGCATTTTGGTATGTGTTTGAGTTTGAGCTTGCTCATTCTTCTTCTCCTTTCTTTCTCCAAGTGACTTGACTTCTTGAATGAAGCAAGTCACTTTGCTTCTCTTGATCCTTTCATCTGCTTCCTGGTGGTTCCATTGAAGATTTCTTTTGAAAACCTCACAAACCTTAGGAACAACCAAGCATGACAATGATTAGGGTTTTGATTAGTATCCCCTCTTAGTTTTACCTTTGTGTCTCTTTGTGTCTTCTCTTCTCATCTCATAATCAGGGACTAAACCCTAAAGGCTTTAAGGCTTTGTGATTAAGCTTATGCATGCATCCTTCTCTTAGGATGGAGTGTATAACTTTAATCCTAAGTGTTAAACCCTTAATGTGTTTAAATCTCTTAATCAATTCATTTAATAAGTATCAAGACATCATACTTGTAACTTGGGCCTTGCATTAGGGTTCTAATTCTTCCTTAATTGGTTAAGAAGGACTAACCCTAGTGTTAATGGACAAGTCCCCCTCAAGTTGTCTTACAAACCCTAAAAATCACTTCATCATCATATCATTAAATAAAATCCACTTAATCAAAGGCTTGTTTTGTCATGAGTTTAATCCCTAATCATGGATTAAGTTGAGGAGCTTTCCTCAGCTTAAACATTCTCATCTATTATCCTTCTATTAGGATGGTGTAATGAGTCTGTTTGATCCTTGATTATGGCTTAACCTCATTACTCAACACTAAACAAAAACACCAAAAACATCTAATTAATCACAAGTAGGTTAATGATCTTAATCCTACACCAAAGGTGATTAAGTGTGAGAATCTGACTTCACACTTAAGGTATTCTCATTACCCCTAATCAGAGGGAAGATGTGATGAGTTTACTAATCCATTGGTTTAGGCTTAAGCTCATTGACTTATGACAAACTTTCAAAAGCAATAAAAGACTGAAAACTCAAAAACAAACAATAATCGTCTCCTTCGGGATTCTTTTCTCATCTCATTCACTCACAAACGAGAACTTGCTTCTTCCGTCTAATGCAAGACAGTTTGCATCTGTGCCAGACAGATCATACACTTGAGCATAGGCAAGTAAGCAGTTCACAAGTCAATTCACCTTTCAGTCTCTTTGGGTCGAACTACGGTGTTCTGACTTCCTCATTGCACGAGAGGATACGTAGACATAACTTAACTGTTATCGAACAAAAGTCTCTGTGTATTCCCCCTCTTCCAGCTTTATTCTTTCAGCCTCATTATCATGAGCATTTCATCTTCGTTCTGCACTGACACTTCACTTACACACTTCACTTCTTTTACACCGACACCTGTACATTCTTTTCCAGCTCTTTACACACAAATTGCACTGACACTACCCCTTTAAAACACAAATCTTTTAAGCGTGGATCCCGTCGAGTACGACGGACAATCTGGGTGCTAATACCTTCCCAGGTTGTAACCAACCCCCTTTCTCAGTCTCTCTGGTTCGCAACCGTCTTATCCATCTTTTTCTAGGTCTACGCAGCATTGCCTTTCCTCCGGGATAAAAATGCCTAGCTGGCGACTCTATTCATCTCCAGTGAGTTCACGGCTGTGTGTTCTCATTGTTCTTTTCGCCGACCGTTCGCGTCTGTACCTTTATCTGGGCCTGGTCCCATTTATCAGGAGCGACACTATGGACGGTGAAGACTTCCCACAGCCTGTAAACGCAAACATAGTTAAAAAATACTACGCATAAAAAGAGACCCGCTAGGTTGACTGGCCTAGGAAAAAATAAGGGCATCCCGGTGAACCAAAAGGGTTCGGGCAAAAATTAGGGATATATATAAAATAAAAAATGTACACCCGGCAAGTCGAAAACCTGAAAAGGCGGCTTGGGCAAAAAAGGGTATCCCGGTGGATTGAAAACCTGAAAGGGAAATCCAGGCAAAAGTTAGGGATTAAAGCGTATGACTATGTCTCGTTTGGATCACCCATGTAACTCCAACCAGTTGTGCTACTTAATTCAAGCTCGAACAGATAAAGATCAATCCAATTGTTTCCGTCTCAACAACAGAAGATGAGATACTTTAAGATAATGGGAATAGTAGAATTGAAACTCAATAGGATTATTTCCCACATAGCTGTTTTCTTTGTTTTGTAAAAATTTTATGACAAATTCCTCTTACTAGGATTTCTGTCTCCTTGTACAAACTTGCCTATGTATAGGTCACTTTGTGATATAAATAAAATTTCATCTTTGAATCCAGATTTACTTTTACTCTATTTGCATAAGCGAAACGTCCATTGGTTGTGTTTGAATGTATGTATGCTTTTGAATATGATTGATGTTTACCAAAAATGCATGAAAATGCAGTAATAGTATTTACTAAGGACGAACGAAGGTAGGAATTCAACGAAGCTTTGTCGGTTCATCCTCACAAGAAGACTACAAATCCCCAATACATCAAATCTATGCTTCAAGTTACATCTCCCCTTGAATTTATGTCCATCTCTTTTATCCTCAGTCGGGATACTCAGGAACTTATTCCTTCAATAAAAGTACGAGGAACAAAGACGGGAGGATATAAATACTATATTATCAAACAAGACGGGAACGAGTTCCTCATATTCTTCAGAAACGAATCGGGATTTATTTTCCCTATCTAGCAGTTGTTATACAAGGATATCCAGACGCTTCAGGCTGCATGATTCATACATACATCATTTACATCATACCATAACATATCCATAAATGCATAATACATTTACTTAGGTGCATCATACTATGCATGCATACATATTGCATAAACTAACATTTTCCTTGCAGGATAGTTATATGCAGATAAAACAGCATCAACAATTCATAACATGGTCAGAAATGATCCATACATTACTCAAGATGTCCTCGGAGAGTGGGCAAACGGCCTGTAAGAAGATCCATTCTCTAATCCAGGATATTTCCAGAAGATTCCATCTATCTGGTCTTGAATAGCAAGTAAACGGTCTGTACAAAGATCCATTCCCTGGTTCAAGATATTTTCAGAAGATTTAATCTATTTCCTCGGAGAGTAGGCAAACGGCATGTACAAAGATCCATTCCCTAATCCAGGATATTTTCAGGAGACTTGATCCTGACACTTTTTTGTCCTCGGAGAGTAGGCAAACGGTCTGTAAGAAGATCCATTCCCTAATCCAGGATATTTCCAGAAGATTTCATCTATCTGGTCTTGAATAGCAGGCAAACGGTCTGTACAAAGATCCATTCCCTGGTTCAAGATATTTTCAGAAGATTTAATCTATTTCCTCGGAGAGTAGGCAAACGGTTTGTACAAAGATCCATTCCCTAATCCAGGATATTTTCAAGAGACTTGATCCTGACACTTTTTTGTCCTCGGAGAGTAGGCAAACGGTCTGTAAGAAGATCCATTCCTTAATCCAGGATACTTCCAGAAGATTTCATCTATCTGGTCTTGAATAGTAGGCAAACGGTCTGTACAAAGATCCATTCCCTAGTTCAAGATATTTTCAGAAGATTTAATCTATTTGCTCTTGAATAGTAGGCAAACGGTCTGTACAAAGATCCATTCCCTAGTTCAAGATATTTTTCAGAAGAATTAATCCTGACGTTCTTTTGACCTTGGGGAGTAGGCAAACGGTCTGTACAAAGATCCATTCCCTAATCCAAGATAATTCCAGAAGAGATAATCGTCACGAAAATTTATTTCTGCTGGTCCATTCAACAATTCAAATCATGTTGCATAAACGATTCAGAGACAGCCTATATGAAGACCTAGTACTGATATCCAGTATCAACATAAAGCTATCATCACATCCTGATATTTTAGATGGCATCTCTAATCCATCTCCAGTTCCTCCAGATGGCATCTCTAAGACCATCTCAAGTTCCTCCAAGTGGCATCTTCAAGCCCACTCAAGCATATACAATTAATCATCAGTGTTACTCTACGCACCGGCGAGTGCAAATTTTTGGGCTTTTGTGTTCAATCCCCTTCAACCTTCCAGGTCACGAATGACACATATACCAATCTAACCCCTCAGGTTTCAGAAAATTGAATAGGGGCAGCTGTTGCACCCCAAAATTTGCCCTCCACAAGACAAGACATTGTGTCTCAAGAGGTTCACAAGATTCACAATGTTCACAAGACATCTCATGAGGTTAACAAGGTTCACAGGGTTCACAATCAGTCAGAAAATTTGACAATTCCCTCAGACAATGCATCCTCCTAAGCACTGCATCTTAAATTAGGGTTTTGACTTTCATCAGGATAAATGGACTTCCAAGACTTAAAGTGAGCTTCATAACATCCTATATGTGTTCAAGAATCCCCATGACAAGTTTCAAGACTTTCCCAAAAGATTTGCTCAGTCAGATGATCAGATAAGTTAAAATCAGTCAAAGCAGTTACAAAAGTCAAACTGAGGTTAACTGTGGTCAAACCAAAGTCAAACTTCATGATTTTTTGCCAACATAAAGTATATGAAGTAAAATTCATCATTTGATCAAGGGTTGATCATGATTCATCAAGGAGATTTCAGATCATCAAGAATCAGGAGTTTCTAAAATAGGGTTTTCATAGGAAAAGTCAACTGAACTTTGACCGGCCATAACTTTCACATGCTTCATCAAATTTTTTCCATCCAAAGCACATTTTGAAGGAAATTGAATTCTATACAACTTTGTGTCTCACAAGCCAAGCCCAAAAATGCTTCATTTGGAAGGTATGAGCTATAAGACATTATAGGTCCTTTTGAAAGTCAACAAAAAGTCAACAACTTCAAAAGAGCATAACTTGAGAATGGTAAAAGATATGAACATGAGACCAAAGAGGTTGGTTAGAGGACTCTTTAAGCTTTCGAAAATGTCCAAGAACACCTTCATAGCATTAAAATTGAAGGGGTTACTGACCTCACTTAGGGTTTTACTGACCTCACTTAGGGTTTTACGATTTATCACATATAAATGAGTTTAGAGGACATGGTTGTGTTGTATGGACCTCAAGGATCATATTTCATTCATCAATTTAAGAAAATTTCACTGTTTTCTTGATGTTTGAGAATTCGCAAGGGTTAACACGCAAGAAAAATCGCAACAAAATCCGTATGAAAAATCGCAGGAAAACCTGCGAATTCAAGGAAGAAGATGAAGCAGATTGGGCGCGAAAATCATATTTGAAATTGATGCAGGGCTTAAAACAAATTTGTTTCATATATCTGTCACAATGAGCACGTAGCTCAGCTGGTTTTGGTGCGTGTACATCCTAATGAAAGGCATGGGTTCGAAACCGGCCAAGGGAATTTTTTGCTTTGATTTATTTTATTTTGCAGGATAAGCAACAAAACGATTGCTACCTGATTACTATCACCAGCACGCAGCTGGCCTGGTGGAAGCCTTATGTGTCCAAGGGTGGTGAAGCCTAGGGCGTGGGTTCAATCCCTGCCCCAGGTAAGTTTTAATTTTTGTTTTGTTTAATTATTTTTGATTAGTTATTTTATTTTCTAATTAATTATAATCATGTTTAATATATATTTAAATAATTATAGGTAAATAATATGTAAACATTTCATATTTTCTAAAAAACCTCTAATTTATTTTCTAAACTCTTAATCCTAGTTTTTATTTTATTTAAATTAAAATATGTAGATATTTATTAATCAAATTAATAATGTAAATTAAATTGGAAACCCTAGTTTTATTTTCTAAAAATTCTAACCCTAATTTTATTTTTTTTAAATTCCTAACCCTATTTCTTATTTAAATGTTAAAATTAGTCAAACTTTTCTAATATCTAATTAAAATAATTAATACTATATTCTTTGTAAATAATTATTATATGGTTTCTTATTTTATTTTCATCTCAAAAATTCTTTAAAATTGTTTATTAAAATCTAAAAATACTTAATTGAATTATATATATATTTTGTATATTGTTACTAACTTTTTCTTCTTATAATTATTTTATCACTAACCTTTTATTTAATTGCTTATTTTATTATATAGTTATTATTTAATTTGTTTTTATTATAATGTAACTGCAAAAGCTTTGTTATAGTCGTAGTTTATGATTGCTTTATGTTTAATAAATATTATTGCTTTGGTTAGTAATATAGGGAGTGATAACCTATTTGCTTTAAAATTAATTTAGATCACTAATCATAAGATAAAAATTTGAACATATACACACACACACATAAGTCGATCTTTGATCGCCATCTCACTTCCTAAGGTTATCCCTCATGTTGCCTAAATCAAAAGGTCAAGTAAGGTGTCTAAAAGCAAGGTCCCTTCTCCTAAAATATCATCAAGTCCCTTTACGATTATAAGATCAAGTCCCTTCGATGTTTCCTTCGTAAATGATCTTGTCCCTTTCGAATAAAAGATGATAAGTCCCTTCGAATTGCTAAGACACCTTACAGTTGCCTAAACATAGATGATCCTTTACATGTCCCTTACAACATCCAATGTAATGACTACCTATTCCTTAATAATAGGGATAGTCTTATAATGGAAAGAACATTTAAGAACAGTAAAGATTTAATCATAGGGCAGGTTCCTCTTAAGTACTTGCTCACTTATTCAAAAATATTTCATTACACTTCACATTTTAAACAATTTTCAAAACAAAGTCTTTATATATATCCGTACAAGGATCATTATAAAGTACTTAAGAAATTTTTTAATCACACACTACACTTCTCAAAACATTTTAAAGTGAGCTAAGTAACTAAGAGCCCATGGATAACCATGGATATAAAGGGTGCTAACACCTTCCCTTTACATAACCTACCCCCCGAACCCAAAAATCTTTTAAGGTCTTTCCTGTTCTTTCATGCCCTTTCCTTTGGATAAAATAAAAGTCGGTGGCGACTCTTGCTATCTGCAACATTTAACTAAAGTCAGTTCTCCCACCGTGTTACATGTACGCGCAGAGGGGAGGAATCAACAGAGGATTTTATCAGCAAGTGGCCCCTGTCACTATCTCAGCTCAACCTGTTCAACAGCAAGTCCAACCACCGCAGCCGCAACGCTCGCAAGGGTATCAACAAAGAACTCCCCGTCCATACTATTCTCAAAGGACCAGAGAAATGCAGTTTGACACTCCGCCTATATCCTATTCATAACTTCTGAAGAATCTCCTCCAACTCTAGTTGGTTCAACTCAGAACTTTGCAGCCCCCGAAGCCGGGGCAACTTCCTGAAGGGTACGATACGAACGCTAGATGCGAATTTCATTCCGGAGCTCCTGGACAAACCATGGAAAACTACAAGGCCTTGAAGTATGTAGTCCAAGACTTAGTAGATTCCAAAGTGATTAGCTTCGCTCCTACTCCTAATGTAATACAGAACCCTATGCCTTCTCACGGAGGTACAGTCGGGGCAGTCGATGAAGGGGAGAATCTAAACTTGGTGTGTGATGTCAACGACCTGCAGACTCCGTTGAATGTTGTTAAAGTTTGCTTATCAAAGAAAGGTATCTTCCCTGGGTGTGAAGAAGATTGTCCAGGATGTGCTAAAGCTACAAATGAGTGTGAGCAGTTGAAAGCAGGGATCCAGAGTATGATTGATGAGGGAATGTTGTAGTTTGACAAAATTGTAAAAGAAAGTGAAGTCTCCACAATAACTATCTTCTACGATCCATCTCAAGTTCCTTCACGGGCTAGAGCGGCACCGATAACTATCACCACTGCAGGACCGGTAATGTATCAGAGCGATAGAGCTGTTCCTTAGAATTATAGTGGTTAAGTATACTGTAACGGCCAGAAGAAAGAGTTGGCCACGTCTAATACAACCCCAGCTCAAGTAGAAAATGTTGGAGTAGGGGGCTTTACTAGAAGTGGAAGGTTGTTTGCGCCAGAAACACTAAGAAATAGTGTGATACCACCCAGAGACACTGCAGAAGCCCGGGCTAGAGCAAGAGGGAAGAAGCCAGTGGTTGTCAATGATCCTGCACCAGCAACTGATCCAAACCTTACCTTTGATAAAGAAGCTGAAGAATTCCTGAGGATTATCAAAAAGAGCGACTACAAAATTGTGGACCATCTGCAGCAGACTCCGTCGAAAATTTCCATCTTGTCCTTGCTCATGTGTTCTGATTCCCACAGGAAGGCTCTCTTGATTATTCTGAACAAGGCGTATATTCCTCAGTATATTTTAGTAAATTAGTTGGAAGCGGTGGTATCCAGCGTCAATGCCAGTCATGGATTGGGTTTCACAGATATGGATCTGACCTCTGAAGGGCATACTCATAATCAGGCATTGCATATCTCTTTAGAATGTAAAGGTGTAGTACTCTCTCACGTGTTGGTAGATACTGGATCGTCGTTAAACGTCTTGCCTAAGAAAGCACTGATGAAAATGGATTATGATGGAGTAATTCTAAAGCCCAGCGACCTAGTAGTTCGAGCATTTGATGGGTCGAGGAGATCGGTGTTTGGGGAGGTGGAGTTACCAATTAAAGTAGGTCCACAGATCTTCAATACCACGTTCTACATAATGGATATACAGCCTGCATACAGTTGTTTGCTCGGAAGACCTTGGATACATTCAGCAGGAGCAGTATCGTCCACACTCCATCAAAAACTAAAGTTCGTATGGGAGGGTCAAATTGTAACTGTCAGTGGGGAAGAAGATATTTTTGTTAGTCATCTGGCTTCATTCAAATATGTGGAGATGGATGGTGAAATAGTTGAGACTCCATGTCAGGCTTTTGAGCCCTTAAGGACTGAACAAGCATCTGCAGTGGCAGCTTCTCCTGAAGAACCGAAGAAGGGGGTTTCTGTGGCCTCTTATAAGCAAGCGCTTGAATTGGTAGAGTCTGGGATACGAGAAGGCTGGGGCAGTCCAGTAAAAGTGCCAGAAAAGAAAGATATGTTCGGAATTGGTTATCATCCTGGGAAGTCATCGTCTAGACCAAGTGCTAAAGGTTGTCAAAGCCCGATCACTTTCACGAGTGCGGGAGTGGTCGATTATGGAAACATCAGTGCCGTGCAGGATGACACAGTTGATAGTGACTGTGACCTAGATGAGTGGATCAGGCCTGCCGTTCCAGGGACTCAGCTTAGCAATTGGACATCAGAAAGGCTTATTTCAGTCACCTCTTTCGAAGAGTAATAATTTTTGTTTTTGTTTTTCTTGTATTCAAGCACTATGTCTTTCCCGGGGCATAGTAGCTCTTTGTAAGGGTTCTTTTGTTCTTAACACAATTCGTAATCATAAATAAAGCTGACGTTTCACATTCATTCATGTTGTTCATTGTATTTCATTTTTGCTTTTTGTTTTTCAAAAAGAAAGAACAATTTTAAAATGGCAATGTTTCTCATTTTCTCAAGTTTTTGCTAAAGCCTTGCATGAATCACCATTCATGCAGGTGCTCGTCACCGGATCTTATCAATGATGACCCTGTTATGGCTAAGTATGACTTCGACAATCCAATTTATCAAGCCGATGAGGAAGGTGAAGAGGATTGCGAACTACTTTAAGAATTGGACAGACTTCTTAAACAGGAGGAGAAGATGATTCAGCCGCACGAAGAAGTTGTCGAAGTAATAAACCTGGGTACTGAAGAAGACAAGAAAGAAGTCAAGATCGGGGCTGCATTAGAAGAATCTGTCAAGACTCGTTTGATTGCTATGCTTCGAGAGTATGTCGATGTCTTTGCATGGTCCTACCAAGATATGCCTGGTTTAGACACTGACATTGTGGTACACAAGTTGCCTCTCAGAGAAGATTGTCCTCCAGTAAAGCAGAAGTTGAGGCGCACGCATCCCGACATGGCAATTAAAATAAAAGAAGAAGAACAAAAATAGTTTGATGATGGCTTCTTGGCCGTGACCAGTTACCCTCCGTGGGTTGCCAACATTTTGCCGGTTCCTAAGAAGAACGATAAAGTCAGGATGTGCGTAGACTACATGGATTTGAATAAGTCCAGCCCTAAAGATGACTTCCCTCTACCTCACATAGATGTGCTCGTCGATAATACTGCTCAGTTTTTCGTGTTCTCCTTCATGGATGGATTTTCCGGCTATAACCAGATTAAGATGTCTCCCGATGACATGGAAAAGACAACCTTCATCACGCCTTGGGGCACCTTCTGTTACAAGGTTATACCATTTGGTTTGAAGAATGCTGGAGCCACTTATCAACGAGCGATGGTGACGCTATTTCACGACATGATTCATCATGAAATTGAGGTTTATGTTGATGATATGATAGCAAAATCCCAAATGGAGGAAGAGCACTTGGTTAATCTAGCAAAGTTGTTTGACAGACTCCGGAAGTTCAGACTGAGGTTGAATCCGAATAAGTGTACCTTCGGGGTCCGTTCTGGCAAGCTACTCGGCTTCATCGTTAGTGAGCGAGGAATTGAGGTTGATCTAGAAAAAGTGAAAGCTATCCAAGAGATGCCTGTGCCGAAGACTGAAAAGCAAGTGCGTGGCTTCTTAGGGAGACTAAACTACATTGCACGGTTTATATCTCACCTAACTACCACGTGCGAGCCCATCTTTAAGCTTCTGAGGAAGAATCAGGCCATTAAATGGAACGGAGACTGCCAGCAAGCCTTTGATCGAATCAAAGAATACCTGCTAGAACCTCCAATTCTTATGCCTCCAGTGCCAGGGAGACCTTTGATTATGTATCTTACCATGCTTGAAGGATCGATGGGATGTGTACTGGGTCAGTAGGACGAGTCTGGTCGAAAAGAGCACGCCATTTATTACCTTAGCAAAACGTTTACTGATTGTGAGACGCGCTACTCATTTCTCGAGAAAACTTGCCGCGCTTTGGCATGGGCTACTCGCCGACTAAGAAAGTACATGCTGACTCACACTACTCTCTTAATTTCCAAGATGGATCCTGTGAAATACATTTTTGAAAAGCCAGCTCTGACAGGAAGAGTAGCTCGGTGGCAGATGATACTAACAGAGTATGATATACATTACACTTTGCAAAAGGCAATCAAAGGAAGTGTGTTATCAGAATACTTGGCTCAGAAGCCAATCGATGATTATCAACCCATGAGGTTCGAGTTTCCGAATGAGGACATCATGTTCCTTAAGTCGAAAGACTACGAAGAACCACTTCCGGAGGAGGGGCCAAACCCTGAATCCAAATGGAAGTTGATGTTTGACGGAGCTGTGAACATGAATGGAAGTGGAGTAGGTGTTGTTATCATCTCGCCAGAAGGGGTCCATACACCTTTAGCTGCTCGTTTGACTTTCAAATGCACTAACAATGAGGCAGAGTATGAAGCTTGTATCATGGGGATCGAAGAGGCAATCGACTTGCGAGTCAAGAACCTCAAGATCTTCGGAGATTCTGCTTTGGTGGTGAATCAAGTCAATGGAAAATGGCTAGTTCATCAACCTCACTTGATTCCTTACAGAGATTATGTCAGGAGGCTGTTAACTTTCTTCACCAAAGTCAAGCTGAATTATATTCCTCGAGATGAAAACCAATTCGCCGATGCTCTAGCAACTTTGTCGTCCATGATTAAAGTTTGTCAAGAGAATTTCGTGCCTCGAATTACGGTCTCCCGTATTGAAAGACCTGCTTATGTCTTTGTAGTTGACGATGGTGAAGATAACAAGCCTTGGTATCATGATATCAAGCAATTCCTGAAGGCTCAAGAATACCCGACTGGGCATCTAGTAAGGACAAGAAGACCATTAGAAGACTGGAAGGAGGTTTCTTCTAGAATCAAGATGGCATGTTGTACAAGCGAAACTTCGACATGGTTCTGCTCAGATACGTGGATAGACACGAAGCAGACCTGTTGATGCAGGAGGTCCATGAAGGCTCCTTTGGTACCCATGCTGGAGGACATGCTATGGCCAATAAATTGTTGAGATCGGGATATTATTGGATTACCATGGAATCTGATTGCTGTAAATACTCCCGTAAATGCCACAAGTGTCAAATTTACGCTGATAAGGTCCATGTACCTCCGAATCCATTGAGTGTCATGTCTTCACCATGGCCGTTCTCTATGTGGGGCATTGATATTATTGGCAAGATCGAGCCGACAACTTCTAATGGTCATTGCTTCATCCTGGTTGCTATAGATTATTTCACGAAGTGGGTTGAAGCGGCATCTTACACCAATGTCACTAAACAAGTGGTAGCTCGGTTTATTAAAAGAGACATCATTTGCCGGTATGGAATTCCTGAAAGGATCATTACTGATAATGGTTATAATCTCAACAACAAGATGATGGTTGACTTGTGTCGAGATTTCAAAATAGAACATCACAACTCTTCTCCATATCGCCCGAAGATGAATGGCGTTGTCGAGGCGGCCAATAAGAACATTAAGAAGATTATGCAGAAGATGGTTGTGACATACAAAGACTGGCATGAGATGCTACCATTTGCATTGCATGGGTACAGAACGTCAGTACGTACTTTAACAAGGGCAACCCTGTTCTCACTGGTGTATGGTATGGAGGCAGTCCTACCAGTTGAAGTGGAAATCCCTTCGTTGAGGTTAATGATGGACATTAAGCTAGATGAAGCTGAGTGGCTCCGATCCAGATATAATCAGTTGAGCCTCATTGAAGAGAAGCATCTAGCAGCTGTATTCCATGGACAGTTGTATCAACGGCGGATGAAGCAGGTTTTTGACAAGAAGGTGCGACCACAGAGGTACATGCCAGGTGACTTAGTGCTGAAAAGGATTCTTCCTCCTCTTAACAATCACAAGGGCAAGTGGACACCCAACTATGAAGGACCGTTCGTGGTTAAAAAGGTTTTCTCAGGTGGAGCCTTGATGCTGACAACCATGGACGAAGAAGACTTCCAATCCCCTGTTAACGCAGACGCAGTAAGAAAATACTTCGTGTAAAAGGACCCGCTGGATAAAAACAGAATAAAGATCCAGGAAAAAATGGGCATCCCGGCGAGCCAAAAGCAGAATAAAGGCTCGGGAAAAAGTTATGGAAATCTTAAAAAAATGTACACCCGCTGAGTTGAAAAGCCACATCGGACAACTCAGGCAAAAAAGGGTATCCCGGTGGATTGAAAACCTGAAAAGGCGATCCACGCAAAAGAGGGATTAACACGAACGACTGCGATCTGCAAGATCCGTAACCTATCTACAGTTGAGGCTATCCTAAGGGTTGAAGATCAGTTCAATTACTTTTTCTCAAGAGGCAGAGCGAGTGGAGCGTCTTGAAGATATACGAGTCATAACCGGGTTGAGACTTGATGAGATCCACTTCTCACATTGCCAATAGGATAGTTTGTTTTCCTTTTTGGTTGTTCCCTCTTTCCAGGGAACTGCTTCCTTTGTATTGCCTATTCATGGCCATTTTTCCGAATCAATAAAATTCAATTTCGGTCAACTTGTGACCATTCACTTTTTGTTTTTGTTTTTCATCTAACATTGATTGATTGCGAAAACGTCCAGAAAATTGTGATTTACATCGTGTTGTGAACATTTGAATGCTTTCTAACTCGTACAAGAGGACATAAACATTTAATACAACTCTGAAAGGGTGTCGAGATACCCAAATAATGATTCATACTACGAGCCTAGGGCAGGCAGGTCCCAAACAAACTCTCCATGTTGCAGGTACTATCGATTGTGTTCATGCAGGTACATGTACCAGTGTTGTTAACAGAGCTAAAAGCAAATTCCCAGGAGTAGCATTTCTTTATGGTTGAACAGGAGCATGTGTCTCCCAGGGTGTCTCCAATCATCCCCAGTAAAGTGAAATTTGAAATTTCTCCCAGCAAGGTAGCAGAAGGTGGGTGTCATCCCCAAGCAGAAGTTTCCCTTCAGACTGAGGCAATTCTCAACAATATAAAGAGTGTCTTTCCTCCCCAGCAGTTGTTTCCTCAGTAGTGTCATGCCTTTGGTTCCAAGCCAAGTCAGGAGGTCCTCACTTCCCCATCAGAGTTCAAGAAGGGTCCATCTCCAACAGGGTCTTGGCGCTCCAATCTCAAAGTCCAATTTAGTTTTGGCAATGGCAGCTGTTCAGAGCCGGTATATCATTGACAACTTTCCCCGCAGAGTTGTCTCCTCCTCATCAAGATGGATCAAATCAGTGCAGTGGCCATCAGTTCTCCCCAGTCAAGCCATCTGGGATACCTGTAGTCTCCTTATCAGGAGATCTCTTTTCATTTGCATATGCGTAATCATCATTACATTTCCATCCTCCAGAGTGTAGAATTCCCATCCTCATAGAGCATTACGCCATAAATCCAACATGTGCATGCCAGCATGGGCCAGTTTTGAGGTGTTACAGTCAACCTATAACATCATTTTCAACCTGAAGTATTCCTCGCAGAAGATACTTAAGCCATTTTCCAGATATCTTGGTCCTTCCAAGTTAATGTTTCACCTTCCGTGGCTTGGTCCTGCCCAGCAGTCGCGGGTTTTTTCTTTATGGCTTGGTCCTGCCCAGCAGTCATATTGATTGAGTTCCATTCCGCTAATGGTCTCATTAAAGTCCTATTTTACCAATGTAAACACCCCAAATTTGCCCTCACCCATTCACACCATGGCTTGTGATCATTTCATATGCATAAGTTCAATCATAGCATCTCATATTGCATATTTGCTTCACTGCATTGGTCCAAAGTCATCTGCATCTAGGGTTTGTGATCTGAGCAATCCAAGAGCCACTTGAACCACCCCAAAGGTCATCAATCACTTCAAAGGGGTCCATGTATGTTCAAGCATCATATTATATCCTTTCAAAGTCAATAATGTCAAAGGATCACAAGAACTGAGAATGGCATGGAAGCAGAGCCAGGTTTAACTGCACAGATGACCTAGAATTAAGGTTTTGGTTTCAAAAGCCATAGCTCCAAATTTTTTGTTCATTCTTGTTTCTATTGGTCTCTATATGGTATAGTGATCATGCATGTCAATTTTCATGAAGAAATTCCATGGGGAAGTCATCTGATCAATAGTTGACTTCTTGAGCAAGTCAGTGTAAAATCAGGGCATCTGAGGCCCCCAATGACCCAACCAAAGGGTGTTCTTCATCATTTTGAATGTATATGATCTTTATTTGATCATAGAAGATGCTGGAAGTTCACAAGATTGAAGAATTTCAAGCCATTTGCAAAGTTGCCTTTTTGGGAAAATGACTTATAATGGAAACTTGCCATTTTGGGAAACTTTTTCAAACCTTTCTTTTTGATTCAAAAATTCCTCAAATGAGAAAACTTTGGTCATGAAAGTTGTAGAATGGATCATTACCTTTTCAAAAAGTACAAGAACTCATTCTAATTCATTTTGGATCAAAAGTTATGGCTTGTCAAAGTTAAGAAAAATCACATAATTTCAAGTTATGTACCAAAGAGGCAAAGTTGCAAAATCCCTTGCCAAGGCAAATTGAGACCTCAAATGGACTTCTAATCTTCACACAAACATGAACCAAGGCCTAAAAGTCAGATTGCATCAAAGAATCACTCATTTTTATGACTTGTGGGGCAAGAAACTTCAAAAGGGCCAAAGATGAACCAAGTTGCAAAACCTCATTAAAACCTTAATCCACTTGCTTGTTGACCTCATAATTGATCCTAAGGCTCTCCACACTTCTTGTTGCGCAGGACACCCCATTTGTCCTTGGCTAGCTATGAGCCCATACCTCTCTTACACAAAGTTTGACATTTTGGCCAAAGACCCATACCAATCACAATAGGGCACACCAACTCCACAGGCCTATCCATGAGTGATAAGTGGACCAAAGGCCGAATCCCGGATCGGTATCTTTGCATAATCATGGCATTCGCATCATATTTCCCACAAAGCGTAGCATTCCGTCTAATACGGAGCATTACAGCAAAAATCAAACATATTGCATAATCATAAGCCATGTTCTGAATCAAACACTTGTGAATACTGGCAATTCATCAGAGATATATAGAAAATTCTCCAAATTCCCCCACCAGAGAGCCGAAGCACTGGCCTTACACTCATAATTTTTAAATACACACCTCTTTTTGCACCCGTCCGTGTCATCATATCCCCAGTAAAGTCGCCCGGGCCTTCTTTACAAACAGGCACATATACTTCTTGACACCCGTCCGTGTCACATCCCCAGCAAAAGCCAAAGCGTCCCCTTTGCACTCACAGATACATTCTTATACAGATTCCCTGACACCCGTCCATGTCACCTTCCCCAACATAGTTACCTATACACTTAGTAAAGCATACACTTGTTCATATTATACTTCTTGACACTCGTCCGTGTCACTCTCCCCAGCAAGTTAAACACTCATCTGTACACCACTCATACTTATGTCACTCATACAGGTACCCATCCATACCTTGTATATACCACTCATATCCCCTCAAATTCGACACTCGTCCATGTTCTTTGTTAACCCGTTGATACTCGTCCGTATCATCATCTCAGAGCATGCGTCAAGCGTTTGTTTCTACCTAATACTCGTCCGTATCATAGTCTTAAGGATGCTCGTCCGCATCTTTAAATCCATACACATGTCAAACACTCATGTCATCTTGAGCTTAGACACTCGTCTGTGTCTATTATTCCCCAGAAGAGTCCCCTCAGAATCAACACTCGTTCGTTGTTCCTGGTTAACCGGTTGATACTCGTCCGTATCATCATCTCTGTACCACGTGTCAATATTTGTTTCTACTCGATACTCGTCCGTATCGTAGTCTTAAGGATGCTCGTTCGCATCTTTAATCTATACACAACGTCAAAACACTATACCTTTTATTTCTTGGATGTGAACACTCGTCCGTGTTTACTATTCCCCAGTAGGTCGTCAACAAAGCAACCTTTTTCTATCCGACATTCGTCCTATGTCGTGATACTTTCGGCAGCCGTACCCTGCTAGGTGATCGTCCTTCACCTTTTGATGATCGTCCTTCATCATTTCTATCCGATGGTCGTCCCCATCGTTGATCTTGTTATCTGACATTCGTCCTATGTCATGATAAACCTTGAGAGCAGCCGTCCCCTTCTAGGTGATCGTCCTTCACCTCTTGATGATCGTCCTTCATCATGCTCGTCCGATGGTCGTCCCCATCGTGGACCTTTTATCCGGCATTCGTCCTATGTCGTGATACTTTCGGCAGCCGTACCCTGCCAGGTGATCGTCTTTCACCTTTGATGGCCGTCCCCATCATAATCCCTTTTATCCCCAGCTTGTCGGCCGTCCCCGTCATTGCTTTATTTCCCGCATTTTCCCCAGCATGTCGGCCGTCCCCGTCATTGCTCTTTCCCCAGCAGTCGTCCTCTGCTCGACGGTCGTCCTCCGTCGCCCACACTTTACAATATACTTTATTTTCTTTTACAATCTATATCCCTTTTCTTCTTCATTCTGTGAGTGCAAATTTTGGACTGTCTTTGGTATTCAACCACAAGTTATCTTGTTTGCCTGTTAAGCCGTTGCTTACATTCTGCACAGCTAACTCATGCTTGAATAGGGGCAGCTGTAAACACCCCAAATTTGCCCTCACCCATTCACACCATGGCTTGTGATCATTTCATATGCATAAGTTCAATCATAGCATCTCATATTGCATATTTGCTTCAATGCATTGGTCCAAAGTCATCTGCATCTAGGGTTTGTGATCTAAGCAATCCAAGAGAAACTTGAACCACCCCAAAGGTCATCAATCACTTCAAAGGGGTCCATGTATGTTCAAGCATCATATTATATCCTTTCAAAGTCAATAATGTCAAAGGATCACAAGAACTGAGAATGGCATGGAAGTAGAGCCAGGTTTAACTACACAGATGACCTAGAATTAGGGTTTTGGTTTCAAAAGCCATAGCTCCAAATTTTTTGGTCATTCTTGTTTCTATTGGTCTCTATATGGTATAGGGATCATGCATGTCATTTTTCATGAAGAAATTCCATGGGGAAGTCATCTGATCAATAGTTGACTTCTTGAGCAAGTCAGTGTAAAATCAGGGCACCTGAGGCCCCCAATGACCCAACCAAAGGGTGTTCTTCATCATTTTGAATGTATATGATCTTTATTTTATCATAGAAGATGCTGGAAGTTCACAAGATTGAAGAATTTCAAGCCATTTGCAAAGTTGCCTTTTTGGGAAAATGACTTATAATGGAAACTTGCCATTTTGGGAAACTTTTTCAAACCTTTCTTTTTGATTCAAAAATGCCTCAAATGAGAAAACTTTGGTCATGAAAGTTGTAGAATGGATCATTACCTTTTCAAAAAGTACAAGAACTCATTCTAATTCATTTTGGATCAAAAGTTATGGCTTGTCAAAGTTAAGAAAAATCACATAATTTCAAGTTATGTACCAAAGTGGCAAAGTTGCAAAATCCCTTGCCAAGGCAAATTGAGACCTCAAATGGACTTCTAATCTTCACACAAACATGAACCAAGGCCTAAAAGTCAGATTGCATCAAAGAATCACTCATTTTTATGACTTGTGGGGCAAGAAACTTCAAAAGGGCCAAAGATGAACCAAGTTGCAAAACCTCATTAAAACCTTAATCCACTTGCTTGCTGACCTCATAATTGATCCTAAGGCTCTCCACACTTCTTTCTGCGCAGGACACCCCATTTGTCCTTGGCTAGCTATGAGCCCATACCTCTCTTACACAAAGTTTGACATTTTGGCCAAAGACCCATACCAATCACAATAGGGCACACCAACTCCACAGGCCTATCCATGAGTGATAAGTGGACCAAAGGCAAGCCATAGCACATAACCATTCATGCTGAAACACACTCCAAGCCCTAGTTCCAAGTTTATGCTTCATATGCAAAACCTTTCGAAACTGACTCCACAAGCTTCAAACACCCAAACAAACTCCACAAACAATCTCAACATGACTCACTGATCACAAACCAACCATTGAAACAGCCTGAAAGTCACTAAAACCAAAACACGATCACCACCACCCCTTGAACAGAACTTCTTCCATCTCCCAAACCAGCCATCAACAAGAGTTGTGAAGCATTCCATTGAGCTCAGGGGGACCAAAGGAGTCAGTTTGCATAGGAGGAAGGCTCAGAAAGCTCCTGTTCGAAGGACTTCAGTTCAGGTATCCATCAAGAACAAATTTTCCAGAACTCCATTTACTTGTTATAAATTGGTTCTACATGTTATCCTGATCATCATGATGTGTTTAAAAATGAAAATGGTGGAATATTGAGTATGTATGAGTTGTCTGAAACTTTCTGCCCTAAATTTGTTTTGCTTCGATTTGCATGATTGATGAATGAAAAATGGTTTTTGTTTGGGGGTTTTGATTCAGTGTTGAGTGGGGTTTGATTCTGGGCAGAGAGATTTCATTTTCATTGCGTGGAGAGAGAGATAGTGATTTCAGCTTGTCGGAGAAGATGACCGGAACACTGTTCCGGTCATCTGAAAGTGATTAGGTTTAGTTAATTAGGGTTTAGTCTTAATTACGGAAATTTGAATGCTGGCCGTCCAGATGCGCGCCTAGTCAATTCACGCGTTTCCCAGTTTGAATCATGGCCCTTTGATTTGCATACTTTCCCATTTTTAGTTTAAATTCAATTTTATTTTCATTTAAATTCATTTCTTTTGTACATTTATTTAAAAATAGCAAAACACTTTGAAAAATTCTGAAAATTTTTATCAAACCTTTTATTAATTTTCAGAAACCAAAAATATTTTTATTTTTATTTTTTGCATAAAAAATTATTTTTAAATCATTTAAAAGTTTATTTTTAATTAATTAATGAAAATTAATTAATTAAAAATACTTTTAGGTATTTAAAAATCACAAAAAATTTCATGTGACATTCAAAAACATTTAGAAACATTGTCCAACTCTCAAACCAAATTTCGTTTTTGATCTTGATGCCTTTTGACAATTTTCAATGGATTTAATTTCATTTCAAGGCATTATTTTGATCCAAACTTCAAAAATTCATTTCTGCCTAACCATTAAGAGTTGGACAATGATTCTTTTTGCATTGCATCTTGTATAGCATGTAGTTTATAGGATTAAATTGGCATGAATTGATCTTGCATTTCCTTTTTGTTTGACATTTTTCTTGATGAGGTACCTTAAAACCCTAGCCAACTTAGGAAATTCATAACTTGCACTAGGTTAAGAATTGGATCCTCTCCTTTTGGCAGTGAGTTTGTATAGGTTTAGGGTTCCTTTGATTGCATTTTCAAATTTTTATCATGATGTTTGCTTCTGGTTTTGGTTTTTGTTTTGTACATTGATCATGAACCCTAATTTGGGCTTCCTTTTGCATTCATCTTACATTTGCTTGCATACCATGACTTGCCATGACATTTTAGGCATTCATTTGATTCATAACACATCCTAAGACATATTAGAATCATGTTTGATCATTGCATCTTTCATTTGCCATGTTGTATGCCATTTGCATTTCATAACTCTTCATGTATGTTCATGGTTCTAAGCATGTTTCTTTTGCATTCCATATGTTTGTATGATCATCCTCATGCATTATTTCATGTTTGCATCATCTCTTAGCATCATTAACATCATGTGTTTGCTTCTGACTTTGTCTTGCATCATGCCATTGCATCTCATTTGCATTGCATTTCATTCCTTTCACTAACCTTTCAGGTGGTAAGTTACTTTGAGAAGTGAATTTGCCTTCACTTATCACAATCTCTTTTCATCTCTCTTATGCATCATTGCTGCATTTTTGTATGTGTTTGGATTGAGCTTGCTCATTCTTGTTCATCTTATCTTTCTTTCTTCAAGCAACTTGACTTCTTAAGTGAAGCAAGTTGTTTTGCTTCTCTTTGCTCCTTTCATCTGCTTCCCTCCTTGGTGGTTCTTTGAAGATCTTTCTCTTAAACCTCACAAACCCTAGGACTTCCAAGCATGATAATAATTAGGGTTGTTTAGTCCCCCACTTAGCTTTTACCTTTGTGTCTCTTTGAGTCCTCTCTTCTCATCTCTTAATCAAGGGCTAAACCTTAAAGGTTTTAAGGCTTTGTGGTTAAGCTTATGCCTGCATCCTTCTATTGGGATGGAGTGTATAACTTTAATCCTAAGTGTTAAACCCTTAATGTGTTTAACTCCTTTAATCAATCCATCTAATAATCACTAAGACATCAAGCTTGTAACTTGGGCCTTGCATTAGGGTTCTAATTCTTCCTTAATTGGTTAAGAAGGACTAACCCTAGTGTTAATGGACAAGTCCTCCTCAAGTTGTCTTATAAATCATAAAAATCACTTCTTCATCATATCATTAACTAAAATCCACTTAATAAAGGCTTGTTTTGTCATGAGTTTAATCCCTAATCATGGATTAAGTTGAGGGGTTTTTCCTCAGCTTAAACATTCTCATCTATTATCCTTCTATTAGGATGGTGTAATGAGTCTGTTTAATCCCTGATTATGGCTTAGTCTCATTACTTAACACTAAACAAAAACAACAAAAAACATCTAAATAATAACAAATAGGTTAATGATCTTAACCCTATATCAAAAGGTGATTAAGTGTGAGATGCTGACTTCACACTTAAGGTATTCTCATTACCCCTAATTAGAGGGAAGATGTGATGAGTTTACTAACCCATTGGTGTAGGCTTAAGCTCATTAACTTATGACAAACATCCAAAAGCAATAAAAGACTGAAAACACAAAAAAACAAACAATAATCGTCTCCTCCGGGATTCTTTTCTCATCTCACTCACTCATAAACGAGAACTTGCTTCTTCCGTCTAATGCAAGACAGTTTGCACCTGAGCTAGACAGGTCATACACTTGAGCATGGATAAGTAAGCAGTTCATCAGTCAATTCATCTTTCAGTCTCTTTGGGTCGAACTACGGTGTTCTGACTTCCTCATTGCACGAGAGGATACGTAGGCATAACTTAACAGTTATCGAACAAAAGTCTCTGCATATTCCCCCCCTTTCCAGCATTATTCTTTAAGCCTCATAGTCTTGAGCATTTCACTCTGTCTTTACACTGACACTTCACTTATATACACTTCACTTCTCTTACACTGACACCTGTACATCCTTCTCCAGCTCTTTTATACACAAATTGCACTAACACTACCCCTTTAAAACACAAAACTTTCAAGCGTGGATCCCGTCGAGTACGGCGGACAATCTGAGTGCTAATACCTTCCCAGGTTGTAACCAACCCCCTTTCTCAGTCTCCCTGTTTCGCAACCGTCTTATCCATATCTTTCTAGGCCTATGCAACATTGCCTTTCCCCCGGGATAAAAATGCCTAGCCGGCGACTCTTTTCTTTTCTTGTGAGTTCACTCCTGTGTGTCCCCACATTCCTCCTCTCGCCGACCGTTCGCGTCTGTACCCCATTTGATCTAGCCTCATTTGGTGGGAGCGACAGCTTGGCGACTCTGCTGGGGAACCTTATACTGTAACCAGGGCTTCTGGTTCTTTTTGTGGGTTCCTCCTAGCGCTTGATTGATTTGTGTTTACTGGGGTGTTATGTGCTGATTTTGTTTATATAGTTGTTATATTTACTGCTTTATGTACAGTTATTTATTGCTTTCTTTACAGCTTTATATATCATACTGTCATATTGTCATCTGGCTGGATCTGTTTTTTTTGCTTTGGTGGGTGGGGTTTCATTGAGAGTTTAAGGTCCTATACCTGGGACCTGAGTGACACCTAGGCTAGAGTGGTTCATGTTCTTTCCCATTCCATTTCGGTCTGGTGCGGGAATATGAAACACGGTTCAGATATGGGTTTCCTTTTGAGAACTCTGTGCTACAGATTTCCTGTAGTGCTAGGGCTATCTGGGAAGCCTGCTAAGTCTGGATGACCTTTACTATGACCTTTAGAAATTGAGGTGAATTAGAGGAGGATCTTTTATGGTTATTGTAAACACTGTACCTCCGGGTTAGAAGTGTTTACACTTCTCATAACTGATCCAAGTCTGAGGATCCTTGTTTTAGAACATCACCTGTGAGGGGGTTGGGCTGTTTACAGGTTTGCAGGAACCCTTGGCCACATCATACCCTGTTTCTTATTGTGTTTAAGAATGCTTCACTTTGGACAGTTCTTGTGATTTAACCCAGGACATGTGACTCTTTAGTTGAGTCCCCCACCCTGGTTACTGGACTTTTGAACCTCCATCTGGACTTCTTAGACATACATGGACTTATATCAAGACAGTTAATCAGATTCAGCTCGATCACAAACCCTTGCATATCATTTGCATACATCATCATTGCATCATTTAACATTTGCCTATTTGTTTTTCAGGGTATCCATATCACATTTGGCTTGGTTTTGACCCCTTTTACCTGCACAGACCCTTGTTCATCAGCTATCTGCTTCAGCCATCTTCATCAGTTGCCTGCTTCAGCTACTGTTATCACCAGTCTCAGCCTGTCAGTGGCTCATCACCGGTATCAGTCTTCATCAGCAGTTATTTTCAGCTCTTCAAAAGCAGTCATGGCACCCAAAAAGAGCAACATTTCTTACCACTTCTTTGAGCCTGTGCTGGCTGGCATCAGGCAGGTCCAGGCACTCATCATTCCAGATCATATCCCATTATTCAGAGAACATTATGGAGGCATCCTTGACATGGTTATGGACTTAGACCCTTCTCATAGGAGTTTGATTCACACTTGCCTACAGTTCTATGATCCTCCTTTGAGATGCTTCACTTTCCAGGATTTTCAGTTGGGACCTCTATTAGAGGAGTTTTCATCATTGGTTGGAGTACCTGTCAAGGGTGGTATCCCCTTCAACCCAGAGATGGCTTTTCCTAGCAATGAAGAAGTGGCAAAGGCACTGTATTTGGAACCTATTCTGAATGAGCAGAACATGACTACAAAGGCTCGAATTCCTGGCCTACACTTGGATTTTCTCACTTCTCAGGCCATCCTGAAGGCCTCCTTGGAAGAATGGAAGGTAGTTTGTGCATTATTAGCCCTCAGTATATATGGGGTTATACTTTTTGCAGATGAGCCCAAATTTATTAGCAAGAATGCTATTCATCTCTTCCTTTTGAGGAACCCAGTACCCACCTTGCTGGGAGATTTCTATTATTCCATTCACCAAAGGAATGAGAAGCAGAGGGGGAGGTTGGTAAGGTGCTGTGCTCCTCTATTCCATACCTGGTTGCTCAAACACTTACCCAAAACTGATGCCTTCCTGAACCCTCACCAACAGAAAAACTGGGCTAGAAGACTTACTGCTTTGACCTCAGATGACATCAGGTGGTGCACCCAGAGCACCAAAGGCAGGGACATAATTACTAGTTGTGGGAAGTTCCCCAATGTATCTCTGATAGGAGTGAAGGGTTGCATCAACTACAACCCTTTGCTATTCAAAAGACAGTTGGGCTATGCTCTGGTTCACCCTCCTAGAGTGCAAGACTTGGCTGAAACCCTTTATTGTGAGATAAAACCTAATCTAGTTGTTGTCAGACAAGCATCCTGGGATTGGGACAACATCCAGACAAAAGGGATGGCCATTCTTGGGAGATGCAACAATGTGGCTTCAGCTCAGTATTATGAGTGGTCTCATGCCAGGGCTCAGATTTCTGGGATGCCTTTCACCATTGAGGATGCACCTGGACCATCCACAACACCCCCTCCAGCTACTGTCAGCCTAGAGGAATTTGAGAAACTGAAGGAGATGAATGAGAATCTGACTCAAGCTCTGCAGAAGACCCTCTGGGAGAGGAGTGATGGTCGTCTAGACATTGAGAGGTTGGAAAAGCTAAAGGTAGAGCATCTAGCCAGGATTGAGAAATCAGAGGGCTACATCCAGAAATCAAGAGCAGGAGAGCAAATTTTGAAGAATGCCTATAAAGAGGCCCAGTTTCAGAAGGCTAGGACTGACCTCTATCTGAAAGAAAGTCAAGATAGGTGGGTCAGGATCACTGAAGCTCGCACTCAAGAAGATAAGAGAACTCAGGCCAGGATTGAACAGTTAGAGGCCATTGAGAAGAAACAACAGGAGGCTCTGCTATCAGCCCAGAAGGAAATCTCAAAATTGAAGCTTATGGCTGGTGTGAAGAGGTCAAAGGACCAGGACAGACACAAGAAGCTGACCACTGCTATTACCACCAGGAACCTTCTCATCAGAAGCATTACAGAGCATCCGGCTGGTCCTGTAACTGAAGCACTTTTGAAGGAAGTTAAGGAGGATGAATTTGGCTTAGATGTTTGACTTATTTGCTTGTTGTTGTTTCCATTTCATGTACTTTTCCTTCTGTGTTATATTTTGACCCCTCAGGGGCATGTGTTGTAAAAACAAACTATGTATGAATCACCTTTTGTAATATATTTGTTAGTTTGTTTCATTAAGTCTCTCTCTCTCAAGCAACATCAAAGCATCTTCCTCAGGGTCTGGAAAGGTCAAAACCAAGTGCCAAGCCGGATACCTTGGAAACAAATAAGCATACTGTATTGCATACTAACTTTTGTTTTGTTTTGTAGGTTTTTGTTTTGTTTGTTACTAACTCTATTGTGATTCAGGAATTATTGCTCGCCGTCGGGTGTTCCCTCTCAACCGTCCACACAGATATCCTACTCGCAACAACCTTCCTGGTATCCAGATGGACCAAGTACAGCAAGAACTGACAGAGGTCAGAACCCAGATGGTTAACGAAAGGCTGGAGATGAGAAACCAAATGACCCAGTTCATGGAAGTAATGAATGGCTTGGCTCAAAGCCAAGAAAGATTGAGGGCATTGGTAGAAAGACAGACCCCGGAAGAACCCCATCTGGGGACTGGAGGAACAAGTAACAATGAGAGGGTTCAGCCTCATGTTAACCCACCAGTATATGGGCCTCATCTTCATCCAGAGATCAACATCCCTACTAAAGTGCAAGGGAATGCTACTGCAGGCAGAGTCTTACAGGAAGACCCCCAAGAGGATCAATTCACTGTAATGGGAGCTGGGGATGAAGCCTACGATAGGAGGCTTGATGAAATCGCTGAGAAATTGAGATCTCTGGAGTCTCAAAACTCCTTGGGTTTTGATGTCATGGACATGGGGTTAGTGGATGGGGTAAGGATTCCTCACAAGTTTAAGCCCCCGTGCTTCGAAAAGTACAACGGAACTTCCTGTCCACGAACTCACTTGCAGTCTTTTCTGGGAAGACTTAAGGCATACACCATGGATGAAAAACTATGGATGTTTTACTTTGAAGATAGTTTGACTGGGGCTTCAAGGGAATGGTACTCTCACTTGACCAGAGCTACTATCAGATGCTGGAAGGATTTAGCTTAAGCCTTCATCAAACAATACCAATACAATCTAGACATGGCTCCTAACAGAAC
The DNA here is from genome assembly GCA_963966055.1 of Lathyrus aphaca. NCBI lineage: Eukaryota > Viridiplantae > Streptophyta > Magnoliopsida > Fabales > Fabaceae > Lathyrus > Lathyrus aphaca. The sequence continues at coordinate 545,049,170 of OZ014520.1, forward strand.
CCTTCTGATGGGAATGTCTCAGTCCTCCAGAGAAAGCTTCAGAGAATATGTCCAGAGGTGGAGACAGCTTGCTGCTGCTGTCCAGCCACCCATGTCGGAAAGAGAAATGGCCGACATGTTTATGAATACCCTGCAAGGGACATATATTGATAGACTAGCTGCCTTTCTTCCACCAGCTTCGCTGATGTAGTCATAGCCGGAGAAAGAATTGAAAGCCTTCTGAAGATGAGCAAAATTTATGATAATGGTGCAAGTTCGTCAAGTAATCCCAGGAAGCCTTTTGTGGGACCAAGAAGAACCAGTGAGGCAAATGCCGTTCATGCCACCAGGGGCAGACCTCAGTATGTCCATAGGTCAGTGGCAGCTGTCACTATTCCAGCTCTGATTCCTTAGCAACCAGCATATCAACCACAACAACAACCACACTATCAGCAACAAGTTCAGTATCCGCCACAAAGGACCTACAACAACAACAACAGTCAACAACAAAGACCTTTTCAGCAAAGACCATCACAGGAAAATAGGGTGATTGACCCTATCCCTATGCCTTATGCCGCTTTATTGCCACAACTCCTGAAACTCAACCTGGTTGAGCTAAGGACATTGGCACCTCCAGATCCTGCCAGTCTTCCAAGAAATTACGATGTCAACGCCCGGTGTGCTTTTCATTCTAATGCACCAGGCCACAGTACAGAAAAATGCAGGGCTTTACAAATGAAAGTGCAGGATCTAGTGGATTCCAAGGCCCTCAACTTTGCACCCCCGCCAAATGTCAACAAGAATCCCATGCCCAATCATGGAGGACCAAGAATTAATGCCATAGAGGAAGACAAACCATCTACTTTGATCACCAGTGTTGCACATATTCGAACACCTCTGGTCGAAATTAAAGCTCAGCTTCTAGAGTACCAGATGTTCCCTGGGTGTGAGCTCGGTTGTGGGTATTGCAACATTGCAGTCAATGGGTGTGATAATTTGAGAAGCGGCATAGATGGTCTTATCAAAAGTGGTGTACTCCAGATCACAACATCAGCTCCTACAAATCCAGCAATCCCTTTAACAACAGTTCCTGACTCTCCTACAACTGCAACGACAATCATTCCAACCAATTCATCAATATCATCAACAATGGCTCCACCCATCACTTCAACAAATCAGATGTCAACAACCATCTCTTTTACAACATCAGCACCTATTTATTCAACGGAATCTTCTACAACGCCAACAGATATCTCAGCAGTCACCATTTACTACGATCCATCATATGTTCCTCCAAACAACAATTTTCAACAACAAGCAGTGGCATCTCCTGCCAGGTCACCAGTCACCATCTACTACGATCCGCACACCATTTCAGTACCATCCTCTGCAGCAGTCAGTCCAGTTACCATCACGGTGCCTGGACCCATTCCATATGAAAGCAGTAATGACATACCTTGGCATTATGGCTCTGACCTCTACTGCAATGGGGAGAAAATCACTTTGGATTCTTCAACCTCTCCTCCACAGATTGATAATGTTGGGGGAGGCGGAGGCTTCACCAGAAGCGGACGCCTCTTTGCCTCACAATTACAGAGACCTAATGCTGAAGCAGAAGCTGCTGCCAAAGCAAAAGGGAAGAGGGTGGTGGTTGAAGAGCCAACTGTCAAAGAAACTCAGAAGACATCTTTTGAGCAAGATGTAGACGAGTTTATGAGGATTATAAAAAGAAGTGATTACAAGGTGGTGGATCAGCTTCACCAAACTCCCTCAAAGATCTCCATATTATCCCTGCTAATGTGTTCTGAAGCTCACAGGAATGCATTACTGAAAGTCTTGCACGCAGCATACGTGCCAGAGGAGATCACTGTTAATCAGCTGGAAACCGTGGTGGCAAATGTCAACACCAGTCATGGACTGGGTTTTACCAACACTGACTTAACAACTGAGGGGCGTAACCACAACAAGGCTTTACACATCACTCTAGAATGCAAGGGTGTTGTCCTATCTCATGTACTGGTGGACACTGGGTCTTCACTCAATGTTCTGCCAAAGAAAGCCTTGGTAAAGCTAGAATATGATGGCTTGGCACTGCGCCCGAGTAATTTAGTGGTGAGAGCATTCAATGGCTCTAAAAGATCAGTGCTAGGGGAGATTGATCTGCCTGTGATGATTGGCCCGCAAACCTTCAAAATTACCTTCTATGTGATGGACATTCAGCCGGCCTATATTTGTTTGTTGGGTAGACCTTGGATCCATGCCGCTGGCGCAGTTACGTCTACCCTTCACCAGAAGCTGAAATTCGAGTGGGAGGGTCAGATAATCACTATCTATGGTGAAGAAGATATCTTTGTTAGCCATCTGGCTACATACAAATACATTGAGATGGATGGAGAGATCCATGAAACTATGAGCCAGGGGTTTGAGGCCCTGAACATAAATGAAGCATCTGCTATACTGGGAACCTCCATGACGTCTTATCAGCAAGCCAGGAAGGTTGTTGAAGAGGGGACTGCCCAAGGCTGGGGCAAGCTGCTGCCCGTAGAAAAGAAGGAGGACATATTTGGGTTGGGTTACAAACCAACTCAACTAGATCAATCAGAGGCTGCTAAGAAGCCCAGTTTTGTCAGTGGGGGGATGCTCACCCCAGATGCAGTGAACAACTTGGAAGATGAGTCGGAAGATGAGCGCAACCTGGAGAGCTGGATACGTCCAAGTGTAAACACCCCAAATTTGCCCTCACCCATTCACACATGACTTGTGATCATCTCATATGCATAAACACAATCACATCATCTCATGTCTCATTTGGTTTCACTGGATAGTTTCTAAGACATCTGCACCTAGGGTTTGTGATCTGAGCAACCTCAGGGCCTCCTGAGCCATTCCAAAGGCCACTAATCAACTCAAAGGGGTCCATGTGTGTTCTTATATCATGTTACATCCTCGCAAAGTCAAAATTGCAGAGGGATCACAAGAACTAGGGTTTGAGTGGATGCAGAGCCAGGATGAACTGCACAGTTGACTGAAAATTAGGGTTTTGGTTTCAGAGGCCATAACTCCAAATTTTTTGGTCATTCTTGTTTCCATTGGTCTCTATATGGTATAGGGAGTATGCATATCAATTTTCATGAAGAAATTCCTTGGGGAAGTCATCTGATCAAGAGTTGACTTTTCAGACAAGTCAGTGCAAAATCAGGGCATCTGAGGCCACCAATGACCCAACCAATGGGTGATCTTCATCATTTTGAGTGTATATGATCTTTATTTGATCATGGAAGAAGGTTGAAGTTCATGGAAATCAAGAATTTAGGGTTTTTGCAAAAGTTGACTTTTTGGGTTTTGTTGACTTTTCAAGAATGCATCATTTTAGGTCAATTTTCAAGCCTTGATTCTTGATCCAAAAATGCTTCAAATGGAAAAACTTTGGTCATGAAAGTTGTAGATCTCATCTTTCCCTTTTCAAAAAGTACAAGAACATGATCAAACTCTTCTTGGATCAAAAGTTATGGCCATGCAAAGTTGCCAAAAATCATTGTTTTTCAAGTCATGCACCAAGTGGGAATTTTGCTAAGTCTTGAATCAATGCATGATTGCTGCCTCAAATTCATGTCAAACCAGCATGTGAATGTTCTCTAAGTCACAAAAATCAGAAATGGACCAAGTTTGCTCATGGTTTGGTTCATGTAACAAGGCATTTCCATGGAAAACCATAAAGCTAGCCAACTTGCATTTTCACTCATGACTACTTCACCAACTTATGACATTGGCTGCTGACTTTGGGCTAGCCTCTCCCTCACCTTTTGCTGCACCAGCACCCAACTTGTACTTGCCTAGTATCATGCCATGCCCTATCTTACACAAAAGTGGATTTTTAGCAAAAGTAGCCTCACCTATCCCTGCAGGCCAGGTCACATCTCACAGCCACTTGCATTTGTTTATTCATTCATTTTGCTGGCCATATCACATAGCAACCAAGGCTGAACCAACATCACTCATCACTTACATAAAAATCTCCCAACTTGCAAGTTCTATCGAATTCCTCTACACAGCCTGCAAACACAAAATCTTTTTCCTCCATTCATCTCACCTTGATCCATAGAACACAAAGCATCAAGAACCAGAGCTTGAAACAACCAAAACACTTCACTGCCATCTCTCACCTCAGTTTGCAGTTTCACTTGCAACTCTCACCATAGCTCACAAACATCAAAACAAACTTTGCCAAACTTCTCAATACACTTCATAGATCACAAACAACCATCTCTCATAGCCTGAAAGTGCCAGAATCTCAACTGCCATTGTTGACTGAACTGAAGCAGTTCTCTTCGAAACTCATCATCCAGCAAGTCTAAACTCCATTTGAGCATCCAGACATCTTTGGGGGGCCAAGAGGAGCAGCTTGCACTTAAAGAAAGGGCCTGAAAGTTCCTAAATCAGAGGTTGCAAATCTCAGGTAGCTCCAAATAATTTTTTCCAGAAATCTCTTTTTTAGTTACAAACTTGTTCCTTATGATCTCCTGATCATGCTGATGCTTTTAGTTTTTGAAATGGATGTGTTTTGAGAATTTAATTGCTGTTTGAAGCTCACGAACCCTAGATTTTGTTTTCTTCGATTCAACTTGTTTAGGTTAGATAAATTTGTTTTGAGAGAGGGTTTTAGTTCGTGAGGTGTTGGAGATCATTTCCCATAGCTTAGTTTTCATTTATGATGCGTTTTGAGAAATCTTGAAGATTTTCAGGTGACCCTCTGGCCGGAGAAGATGACCGGAGGTCTTCTCCGGCCACCTGAATGCAATTAGGGTTTAATCCCATAATTAATGACAGTTTGAATGCTGGCCGTGGATATGCGCTGACTTGTTGACTTCCCTCCAGATTGAGTGGCCCAGATGTGTTTGATTAACCCTAATCCACGTGTTAGGGTTAATTAATCTTAATTTATTTAATTTAGTCAGTTCAAACGTGGACCATTGGATGTGGCGCGTGGTCAATGAATTTATCCCCAGAATCAATCTCACGCGTCCAATCTGATTACTTCTCTTTTTATTCAATTTTTAATTCATTTATTTTCATTTAATTTGTATCAATTATTTAAAATAGTTAAAAAATCATAAAAATTATGAAACTTTTTCTTTAAGGTTTTATTAATTTTTATGACACAAAAACATTTTTATTTTATTTTTTATCATTAAAAAAGTATTTTTAAATATTTAAAAGATTATTTTTAATTGATTAATGAGAATTAATTAATTAAAAATACTTTTAGGTATTTAAAAATTACAAAAAAATTCATGAAATGTTCTAAGACATTTAGAAACATTGTCCAACCTTCAAACCAAATTTCTTTTTTAATCTTGATGCATTTTAAGAATTTTTCATTGAATTAAATCATTTTTGATGCATTATTTTGGTCATATGTTTGAAAATTCATTTCTGTCTTTTGGTGAAGGTTGAGACATTGATTCTTTTTGTTTTGTTTTCCATTTGGCATGTATTTTCAAGGGTAAAAAGGCCATGATTTGATCTTACATTTTCTAATTGATTGGCATTTGTTTTGTTGCAAACCCTAAAAAACCCTAATAACTTGCAAAATTCATAACTTGAGTTTGGTTGAGAGTTGAGAGCTCCCCTTTGGGCAGTGGTTTATTATAGGTCTAGGGTTTCTTTGGGTACCATTTTCCATTTTTTATGTTAAGGTTTGCTTCTGTTTTTGGTTTATGTTTGATGTTTGATCCATGAACCCTAATTTGGGCTTTCATTTGCATCCCTCTTGCATTCTCTTGCATAACATGACTTGCCATTACATTTTGTGCATTCTCATGATTCATTTAACATCTTAAGACATGTATGAATCATGTTTGATCATTGCATTGCATATTTGCCATGTCATTTGTCTTGTATGTTTCATAACATTTCATGTTTGTCCATGCTCCTCAACTTGCATCATTTGCATCCATGACTTTGTATGAACATCTCAATGCCTGGTCTCATGTTTGCAGCACTTCACAACATCATAGTCATCATGTGTATGCTTCTGGTTTGGCCTTGCATCATATCATTTCATCTCATCTTGTATTGCATTGCATTTGTTTCTAACATTTCAGGTGGTAAGTAAACTTGAGAAGTGAATTTGCCTTCACTTCTCATACCCTCTATTCTCATCTCTCTTGCATACATTGCTGCATTTATGTTTGTGTTTGAGTTTGAGCTTGCTCATTCTTCTTCCTCCCACTTTCTTTCTTCAAGTGACTTGACTTCTTGAAGGAAGCAAGTCACTTTGCTTCTCTTGATCTTGTTCATCTGCTTCCTGGTGGCTCCTCTGAAGATTGTTCTTGAAAACCTCACAAACCTTAGGGACAACCAAGCATGATAAGGAATTAGGGTTTTGATTAGTCTCCCCATAGTTTTTACCTTTGTGTCTCTCTTTGAGTCTTCTCTCCTCACCTCATAATTAGGGACTAAACCCTCAAGGCTTTAAGACTTTGTGATTAAGATCATGCCTGCATCCTTCTTTTAGGATGGAGTGTATAACTTTAATCCTAAGTCTTGGACCCTTAAGGTGTTGAACTCTCTTAATTAATCCATCTAATAATCATCAAGACATTACACTTGTAACTTGGGCCTTGCATTAGGGTTCTAATTCTTCCTTAATTGGTTAAGAAGGACTAACCCTAAAGTTAATGGACAAGTCCCCCTCAAGTTGTCTTACAAATCATAAAAAACACTTCATCATCATACCATTAACTAAAATCCACTTAATTAAAGGCTTGTTTTGTCATGGGTTTAATCCCTAATCATGGATTAAGTTGAGGAGTCTTCCTCAGCTTAAACACTCTCATCTATCATCCTTCTTTTAGGATGGTGTAATGGGTCTGTTTAATCCTTGATTATGGCTTAACCTCATTACTTAACACTAAACAAAAATCACAAAAACATCTAATTAATCACAAGTAGGTTAATGATCTTAACCCTACATCAAAGGTGATTAAGTGTGAGAATCTGACTTCACACTTAAGGTAATTCTCATTACCCCTAATCAGAGGGATGATGTGATGAGTTTTACCAAATCCATTGATTTAGGTTTAAGCTCATTATCCTATGACAAAAATCCAAAAAGCAATAAAAGACTGAAAAACTCAAAAAACAAACAATAATCGTCTCCTCCGGGATTCTTTTTCTCATCACACTCATTCACAACCGAGAACTTGCTTCTTCCGTCTAATGCAAGACAGTTCGCACCTGAGCCAGACAGGTCATACACTTGAGCATTGACAAGCAGGCAGTTCACAAGTCAATTCACCTTTCAGTCTCTTTGGGTCGAACTACGGTGTTCTGACTTCCTCATTGCACGAGAGGATACGTAGGCATAACTTAACAGTTATCGAACAAAAGTCTCTGTACATCCCCCCTCTTCCAGCATCTTTCTCTTAGCCTCATTATCATGAGCAATTCATTTCATTCCTGATCTCACATTGACACTGTACATTTATACACATCACATTTCTTTACACTGACACTTGTACATCTTTTTCAGCTCTTTTATGCACAAATAGCACTGGCACTACCCCTTTAAAACACAAATCTTCTAAGCGTGGATCCCGTCGAGTACGGCGGACAATCTGGGTGCTAATACCTTCCCAGGTTGTAACTAACCCCCTTTCTCAGTCTCTCTGGTTCGCAAACCGTCTTATCCATCTTTTTCTAGGCCTATGCAGCATTGCCTTTCCTCCGGGATAAAAATGCCTAGCTGGCGACTCTATTCATTCTCCAGTGAGTTCACGGCTGTGTGTTCTCACTGTTCTCTTCGCCGACCGTTCGCGTCTGTACCCTCATATGACCATGTTTCATTTGTCGGGAGCGACAGCTTGGCGACTCTGCTGGGGAACCTTATACTGCAACCAGGGCTTCTGGTTCTTTTCGTGGGTTCCTCCTAGCGCTTGATTGATTTGTGTTTACTGGGGTGTTATGTGCTTGTTTGTGCTTGTATTTATTTTTGTTTATTGCTTTATGTACAGTTACTTTACTGCTTTCTTTACTGCTTTTATATATCATACTGTCATACTGTGCTGGCTGGATCTGGTTTTTCTTTGGTGGGTGGGTGTTCCATTGAGAGTTAAGGTCCTATACCTGGGACCTGAGTGACACCTAGGCTAGAGTGAATCATATTCTTTCCCATTCCATTTCGGTCTGGTGCGGGAATATGAAACACGGTTCAGATATGGGTTTCTTCTTGAGAACTCTGTGCTACGGATTTCCTGTAGTGCTAGGGGGATCTGGGAAGCCTGCTAAGTCTGGATGACCTTTTAGTATTGACCTTCAGAATTTGAGGTGAATTAGAGGAGGAATTGTTATGGTTATTGTAAACACTGTACCTCCGGGTTAGAAGTGTTTACACTTCTCATAACTGATCCAAGTCTGAGGATCCTTGTTCTAGATCACTACCTGTGAGGGGGTTGGGCTGTTTACAGGTTTGCAGGTACCTTGACCTCAGAATACCCTGTTACTTTGACTTTGTTAAGAATGCTCCATGTTGGATGGTTCTTGTGATTCTAAAACCCTGGACATGTGGCTCTTTATTTGAGTTCCCCACCTTGGTTACTGGATTTATAGACCTCCATCCGGAATTCTTGAACACACATGGATCTATACCAAGGCAGTTTATCCAGATCCAGCTCAGTCACAAACCCTTTGCATATCATTTGCATACATCCTCATTGCATCATATTAACATATGCTTATTTGTTTTTCAGGGTATCCATTTTCATCAGGTTTTGGTTTTGACCCCATCTGCAGCTTTGACCCATCTTCACCAGCATCTGCTTTAGTTTAGCTGTCTGCTTCAGCACCAGCCAGTCAGTGGTTTTCTCTACTTCAGCATTGTCATCAGCACTCTACCCAGTCTTCAGCATCATGGCTCCAAAGAAAAGCAACATCACTTACCATTTCTTCCAACCAGACTTGTCAGACATCAGGAGGGTCCAAACCCTGATGACCCCAGATCACATACCTCTGTTCAGAGAGCATTATGGGGATATACTTGACTTGGTTATGGATATGGACCCATCTCAGAGAAGCCTAATCCATACCTGCATTCAGTTCTATGACCCCCCATTGAGGTGTTTCACCTTTAAAGACTTTCAGTTAGGACCTCTCTTAGAAGAATATGCATCTTTGGTTGGTTTGCCTATCAAGAGAGAAATTCCTTTTAACCCTGAAATGGTCTTTCCCAGCAATGGAGAGATAGCAAGAGCTTTGCACCTGGAACCTGCTTTGATTGAGCAGCATATGACCTCTAAAGCTGGGATCCCTGGTTTTCATCTGGACTTCCTGATTTCTCAAGCTAGTTTGAAGGCCTCCCTGGGGGAGTGGAAAGCTGTTTGTGCATTGTTGGCCTTGAGTGTATATGGAATTGTGTTGTTTGCAGATGAGCCCAGATTCATCAGCAAGAATGCCATCCACCTGTTCATCCTGAAGAACCCAGTGCCAACCTTGTTGGGTGACCTCTATTACTCAGTACATCAGAGGAATGAGAAACAGAGGGGTAAGCTAGTGAGGTGTTGTGCTCCACTATTCCATGCTTGGCTTCTCAAGCATCTACCCAGGACAGATGCATTCCTGAATCCTCATCAGCAAAGCAACTGGGCTAAGAGGCTCACTACTCTCACTGCAGCAGACATCAGATGGTGCACCCAAAGCACCAAGGGCAGAGATATGATCACAAGCTGTGGGCACTTTCCCAATGTACCTTTGGTAGGAGTTAAGGGAAGTATCAACTACAACCCCCTGCTGTTCAAGAGGCAATTGGGCTATGCACTGGTTCATGCTCCTAGGGAACAAGACCTGGTTGAGACCCTCTACTGTGAGAACAAGATCAGTTTGACTGTTGTTAGGCAGGCTGCCTGGGCCTGGGATCATGTTCAAACCAAGGGAATCACCATTCTGGGGAAGTGCAATAATGTGGCATCAGCCCAATATCATGAGTGGTCCTATGCTAGGGCCCAAATCTCAGGATTGCCCTTCACCATCAAAGACATGCCTGAGTCATCATCAGCACCACCCCCTGCTACTGTCAGTTTGGAAGAGTTTGAAGGCTTGAAAGAAAGAAATGAGAAACTATCCCAAGCCCTGCAGAAGACCCTCAGGGAGAGGAGTGAAGGTGTAAGGGAGATTGAAAGATTGGAGAAGCTGAGAGTGGAACACTTGACTAAGATTGAGAAGTCTGGAGACTATATCAACAAGTCTAAAGCTGGTGAGCAGATTCTGAAAAATGCTTGTAAAGAAGCCCAGTTCCAAAGAGCAAGGACAGACTTGTACTTGAAAGAGAGTCAGGCCAGGTGGGTCCGGATCACTGAAGCCCGTACTCTAGAAGACAAGAGAGTTCAAGATAAGATGGAGCAGATGGAAAAAGCCCTGGCAGCAGCCCAGGAGGAAATTTCAGAGTTAAAAATCAAAGCTGGAGTGAAGAAATCCAAAGACCAAAGCCAGAACAAGAAGTTGACTACAGCTGTTGCAACAAGAAACCTTCTCATCAGGAATCTTACGGAGCATCCGGCTGATCCTGTGACCGAAGCACTTCTTAAGGAAGTTCGCGAGGATGAGTTTGGCCTTGGAGTCTGATTATTTGCTTGTTGTTGTTCCTTTTCCATGTACTTTTGCTTTTTGGTGATGTATTTTTGACCCCTTAGAGGGCTAGTGTTGTAAAAAATGAACAATTTGTATTATTTTACCTTTGTAATATATTTGTGTTTGTTTCCATCTGGGTTCACTTCAAAAGCAACTTCAACAGCATCATCTTCAAGGGTCTGGACGGGTCAAAACTGAAGACCAAGCCGGATGCCTTGATAGCAAATAAGCATACTGCATTGCATACTAACCCTCTTGTTTGTTTTGTAGGATTTGTTTTATTGTTTCTAACCTCTGTTGTGACATTCAGGAATTATTGCTCGCCGCAGGCTATTCCCTCTCAACAGGCCACACAGGTACCCTACAAGAAACAACCTTCCGGGCATCCAGATGGACCAGTTGCAGCAAGACCTCAATGAGGCCAGAACCCAGATGGCTAATGAAAGGGTGGAGATGAGAACCCAAATAACTCAGTTCATGGAAGTGATGAATAATTTAGCTCAAAGCCAGGAGAGGCTTAGGGTTCTGGTAGAGGGGAGAACTCAAGATGACCCCCATGTGGGAACTGCTGGCACCAGTAACAATGAAAGGGTGCAACCACATGTTAACCCCCCTGTGTTTGGTCCACATCTACATCCTGAGATTCATATTCCTGCAAACGTTCAAGGAACAGCTACTGCAGCCAGAGTACTTCAAGAGGATCCTCAGGAGGATCAGTTTACAGTCATGGGTGCTGGAGAGGAAACCTATGATAGGAGATTGGATGAGTTGGCTGAGAAGTTGAGGTCTTTGGAATCCCAAAATTCTTTGGGGTTCGATGTCATGGACATGGGTTTAGTAGAGGGGGTCAGGATCCCTCACAAGTTCAAGCCTCCATGTTTTGAAAAGTATAATGGGACTTCTTGTCCTCGAACCCATCTGCAATCTTTTCTCGGAAGATTAAAAGCTTACACCATGGACGAGAAATTGTGGATGTTCTACTTCGAAGACAGCTTGACTGGAGCATCAAGGGAATGGTATTCCCATCTGACAAGAGCAACTGTAAGATGCTGGAAGGACCTGGCAGAGGCCTTCATCAGACAGTATCAGTATAATCTGGATATGGCACCCAATAGGACCCTCCTAATGGGGATGTCACAATCATCAAGAGAGAGCTTCAGGGAATATGCTCAAAGATGGAGACAGCTTGCTGCTGCTGTCCAGCCACCTATGTCTGAAAGAGAGATGGCTGATATGTTCATGAATACCCTTCAGGGAACCTATATTGATAGGCTAGCTGCTTTCTCTTCCACCAGCTTCGCAGATGTTGTTATAGCCGGGGAGAGAATTGAAAGCCTATTAAAGATGGGTAAGATATCTGATAATGGTGCTAGTTCGTCCAGTGGTACAAGAAAGCCTTTTGCAGGCCCTAGAAGAGCTGGCGAGACCAATGCCATTCATACCAACAGGGGTAGGCCCCAATATGTTCAAAGGTCCATAGCAGCAGTCACTATCCCTGCTCCGGCTCATCCACAGCCAGTCTATCAACCTCCTCAACAAAGCTTCCAACAACAACCTCAGTATCATCATCAGAATCAGTATCCTCCAAGAAACTACAACAATAACAACTCCAACAACAACAATCAACAGAGGCCATTCCAACAAAGGCCCTCTCAAGCTAATCGAGTGATCGACCCGATTCCAATGCCGTATGCTGCTTTGCTGCCACAGCTTCTGAAACTCAACCTAGTTGAGCTAAGAACGTTGGCACCTCCGGATCCCAACAGTCTACCAAGAAACTATGACTCCAATGCTAGGTGTGCTTTTCATTCGAACGCACCTGGTCACAGTACAGAAAAATGCAGGGCTCTGCATATGAAGGTACAAGACTTGGTAGACTCCAAGGCTCTGAATTTTGCACCTCCGCCCAATGTCAACAAAAACCCAATGCCAAACCATGGTGGTCCTCGAATTAACGCAATTGAAGAAGACACACCGTCTTATTTCATAACCAGTGTGGATCAGATCAGGACACCATTGGTGGAAATCAAGGCTCAACTCCGTGAAAGCAATATATTTCCGGGGTGTGAACTAGGGTGCCCATACTGCAATATTTCTTGGAATGGGTGTGAAGACTTGAGGAATGGCATTGACAGCCTTATTCAGAGTGGCTTACTGCAGATCACTACATCATTTCCGGCAACTCAAGCAACTCCATCGACAACGGTTTCAGATCCTCCTACAAATGCAACAACAATTGTTCCCAACAATTCATCAGCAACATCAGCAAGTACTTCATTTGTTCTACCCAATGATCAGTTTTCAACAGTTTCTCCTGCTACAACTTCAGCTTCAGTCCACTTCGACTCCCCATCAACAACAACAACAGTTCTTCCAATAGAACCTTCTACAACACCAGCAAACAATCACGAAGATGTCTCCACTGTTACCATATTCTACGATCCAGAAAACAATTCCGCTTACCATTCAGAAGGTGCTGCTCCCACTAGAGCACCAGTTACAATCTTTTATGATCCTCAAACAATAACAGTCCCTTCAGCAGCAGCAATCAGTCCGGTCACTGTCACGGTGCCTGGACCTGTACCATATGAAAGCGATAGGGCCATCCCTTGGCACTATGGCTCTGACGTGTACTGCGAAGGAAAAAGAATCACTCTTGAAACGTCAGCACCTGCACCACAAATTGATAATGTGGGCGGAGGCGGAGGCTTCACTCGAAGCGGACGTCTCTTTGCTTCACAAGTCCAAAGACCTACTGCCGAAGCAGAAGCTGCTGCCAAGGCAAAAGGAAAAGGCCCGGTGCAGGAAGATCCAGCTGCCAAAGAAGCCCTGAAAACTCCATTCGATCAGGAAGTTGATGAGTTTATGAGAATCATCAAAAAGAGTGACTACAAAATTGTGGATCAACTTCACCAGACGCCATCCAAAATCTCTATCCTCTCACTGCTTATGTGCTCCGAAGCCCATCGGAATGCACTACTGAAAGTACTGCACGCAGCTTACGTGCCCGAGGAGATTACTGTCAATCAATTGGAAACCGTTGTTGGAAATGTCACTGCTAGCAATGGGCTAGGGTTTACCAATTCTGACCTGACAGTGGATGGTCGCAATCACAACAAAGCCTTGCACATAACCATGGAATGCAAAGGAGCTGTCCTTTCACATGTGTTGGTGGACACAGGATCATCCCTGAATGTCTTACCAAAGAAGGCTCTGGTGAAGCTTGAATATGATGGACTGGCATTGAGACCCAGCAACCTGGTGGTTAGAGCCTTTGATGGCTCAAAGAGATCGGTTCTGGGAGAGGTTGAGCTGCCTGTGACAATCGGCCCGCAAACATTTAAAACTATCTTTTATGTGATGGACATTCAGCCCGCCTACAGCTGTTTGTTGGGTAGACCCTGGATTCACGCCGCTGGCGCAATAACGTCTACCCTTCACCAAAAGTTAAAATATGAGTGGGAAGGCCAAGTTGTCACAATCTGCGGGGAAGAGGATATATTTGTTAGCCATCTAGCTACTTACAAGTATATTGAAATGGATGGTGAGATCGTTGAAACCATGAGCCAAGGTTTTGAGGCCTTGAATGTGAATGAAGCATCTGCTGTTTCGGGGATCTCCATGTCGTCATACCAACAAGCCCGGAAGGTTGTTGAGGAAGGAACTGCCCTAGGCTGGGGCAAGGTCTTAGCTGTGGAGGAGAAGAAGGACAAATTTGGGTTGGGTTACAAACCAACTCAACATCAAGTGAAGGCTGCTGGAGAGCCTGGTTTTGTCAGTGGGGGGATGCTTACCCCCGATGCTATCAACTGTCTGGAAGACGAGCTGGAAGAGGAGCGCAACCTGGAGAATTGGATTCGTCCGAAGATCCCGGGGAGCAGTGTCTCGAACTGGTCTTCCCAGGGAATTATAAGTGTTACTCGAGCAGAGTAATTATTATTTCCTGTATTTTTAAGCATGCATCAAAGTCTTGCATCTTGCCCAAGGTGACAAGACTCATTTTGTAATCAGGGCCATCTGTACTTTTGTGCAAACAAGATTAAATTAATGAAATATCAGACAATCTTTTTGCAAACGAGTCTTTTTCTTTTATGCTCACTGTTTTTCCATTTTCTTTTTGTACAAAAAATAAATGGCAGTGTTTTTCAAAATGACAACTTCATTTCACTTTTCTAAATAAGACTAAAATCAGATCACTCAAATGAACCAATTAAACCCTTGCAGAGAGTGCCATCCTGACCGCACCGACAACAGCACAGCTATGACATCGTATGACTTTGACAATCCGATCAATCAAGCTGATGAAGGGGTTGATGAAGAATACGAGCTTCCTGAAGAGCTAGCCAGGTTGCTGAGACAGGAGGAAAAAGTTATTACTCCTCATCAGGAGGAGATTGAAGTGATTAATCTTGGTACGGAGGAAGACGTGAAAGAAGTCAAAATCGGGGCCTGCCTGCAAGACTCAGTGAAGAGACAGCTGATAGATCTGCTTCAAGAGTATGTTGATGTGTTTGCTTGGTCGTATCAAGATATGCCAGGGTTGGATACCGACATTGTTGTGCACAAGCTGCCTCTAAGGGAAGAATGCCCACCAGTGAAACAGAAGCTGCGCCGAACTCGCCCAGACATGGCTATGAAAATCAAGGAAGAGGTACAAAAGCAATGGGACGCCGGGTTCCTTGCTGTGACTAGCTATCCTCCGTGGGTTGCTAACATAGTACCTGTGCCTAAGAAGGACGGAAAAGTAAGAATGTGTGTTGATTACCGGGATCTGAACAGAGCCAGCCCGAAAGATGACTTCCCATTACCTCACATTGATGTATTGGTGGATAACACGGCTCAGTTCTCGGTATTCTCCTTCATGGATGGATTTTCAGGGTATAATCAGATCAAGATGTCGCCTGAAGACATGGAGAAGACAACATTCATCACACCTTGGGGCACGTTCTGTTACAAAGTGATGCCATTCGGGCTGAAGAATGCTGGTGCAACGTATCAACGGGCTATGGTGACATTATTCCATGATATGATCCACAAGGAAATAGAATGCTATGTGGATGATATGATCGCCAAGTCCCTTACAGAGGAAGATCACCTGGTAAATCTGCTCAAGTTATTCAAGCGTCTGAGGAAGTACCAACTGAAGTTGAACCCCAACAAATGCACATTCGGGGTGCGATCCGGTAAGCTGCTGGGCTTTATTGTAAGTGAGAAAGGGATTGAAGTTGACCCTGATAAAGTCAAAGCTATTCAAGAAATGCCTGCACCGAAAACTAAGAAAGAAGTTCGAGGGTTCTTAGGTCGATTGAACTACATTTCACGGTTCATATCTCACCTTACAGCAACTTGTGAACCCTTATTTAAGCTGTTAAGAAAGGAGCAAACGGTCAGGTGGAACGAAGACTGCCAGAAAGCTTTTGACAAGATCAAGGAGTATTTGCAAGAACCTCCAATCCTTATGCCTCCAGTTGAAGGAAGACCTCTGATTATGTACTTGACAGTATTAGAGGAATCAATGGGGTGTGTACTAGGTCAGCATGACGAGTCTGGTCGAAAAGAGTATGCGATATACTACCTAAGCAAAAAGTTTACCGACTGTGAACAGCGTTATTCACTGCTCGAGAAAACTTGCTGTGCTTTAGCGTGGGCTGCTCGCCGACTAAGGCAGTATATGTTGACCCATACTACTCTATTGATCTCAAAAATGGATCCAGTTAAGTACATTTTCGAGAAGCCAGCTCTTACCGGACGGGTTGCAAGATGGCAGATGATTCTCACAGAATACGACATACAGTACACATCTCAGAAAGCCATCAAGGGCAGTGTACTATCTGAATATCTTGCTGAGCAACCCATTGATGACTACCAGCCTATGAGATTTGACTTCCCCGATGAAGACATCATGTTCATTAAAGCAAAAGATCATGAAGAGCCTATTCACACTGAAGGGCCTGACCCAGAAGAAGAATGGACTATGATGTTTGATGGGGCTGTCAACATGAATGGCCGTGGTGTTGGTGCAGTACTCATTACACCTAAAGGGGTTCACATGCCTTTCTCGGCAAAGCTCACTTTCAACTGCACTAACAACGAAGCTGAATACGAAGCTTGCATTATGGGTCTTGAGGAAGCCATTGACCTCAGGATCAAGACATTGACCGTATTCGGAGATTCAGCTTTGGTAGTCAATCAGACCAACGGAAAATGGTACACCCACCAAGATCATCTGATACCTTACAGGGATTATACAAGAAGGTTATTGACTTTCTTCACAACAGTCAAGCTTGAGTATATCCCTCGGGACGAGAATCAGTTTGCGGATGCTCTTGCTACCATTTCATCCATGATCAAAGTTCAAGCTGCTAACTTTGTACCTCAGATTTCAGTATCGAGACTTGATAGACCAGCATATGTATTTGCAGCAGATATTGCTAAAGATGATAAGCCTTGGTTCCATGACATCAAGTGCTTCTTGGAGGATCAAACGTACCCACCTGGGGCATCTTCCAATGATAAAAAGACTTTAAGAAGACTTGCTGGAAGTTTCTTTCTGAACACTGATGGATCTTTATACAAGAGGAACTTTGATATGGTACTCCTCAGATGTGTTGACAAGACAGAAGCAGATTTGTTGATGCATGAAGTGCACGAAGGATCCTTTGGTACCCATGCAGGAGGGCATGCCATGGCTAAGAAGTTGTTAAGATCAGGCTATTACTGGATCACAATGGATGCAGACTGTTGTGCTTACGCCAGAAAATGTCATAAATGCCAGATTTATGCAGATAAGGTGCATGTGCCTCCCAACCCTTTGAACGTCATGTCTTCACCTTGGCCCTTTGCTATGTGGGGCATTGATATGATTGGCAAGATTGAGCCAACTGCTTCGAATGGTCACAGATTTATCCTGGTCGCCATCGATTATTTTACAAAGTGGGTTGAAGCAGCCTCATATGCAAATGTCACAAGGCAAGTGGTAGCCAGATTTCTGAAAAGAGATATCATCTGTCGGTATGGAGTGCCCGAGCGAATCATTACTGATAATGGTTCCAACTTGAACAACAAAATGATGGCTGAATTATGCCGGGACTTCAAGATCCAACATCACAATTCTTCTCCTTACAGGCCAAAGATGAACGGCGCTGTTGAGGCAGCAAATAAGAATATCAAGAAGATTGTGCAGAAGATGGTAATCACCTACAAAGACTGGCATGAAATGTTGCCATTTGCCTTGCATGGGTACCGCACATCAATCAGGACATCCACTGGGGCAACACCGTATCAACTTGTGTATGGTATGGAAGCAGTCCTGCCTGTTGAAGTTGAACTACCCTCGTTACGGGTATTAATGGATGTTAAGCTAAACGAAGCAGAATGGGTTCGATCCCGGTTCGAACAACTGAGTCTGATCGAAGAGAAGAGATTGGCTGCAATCTGCCACGGGCAGTTATATCAGAAAAGGATGAAGAGAGCCTTCGATCAAAAAGTCAGGCACCGAGAGTACCATGTAGGGAATCTTGTGCTGAAAAGAATCCTCCCTCCTCATACAGACCACAGGGGCAAATGGACTCCGAATTACGAAGGACCATTTGTTGTGAAGAAAGTCTTCTCTGGTGGAGCACTGATGCTCAGCACCATGGATGGTGAAGATTTCCCGTCCCCTGTGAATTCAGATGCAGTTAAAAAATACTTCGCATAAAATGACCCGCTGGACATAAAAACAGAATGTAAGTCCAGGCAAAATAGGGCATCCCGGCGAGTCAAAAACAGAATAAAAGACTCGGGCAAAAATAAGGGAAATAAACAAAAAAATGTACACCCGCTGAGTTGAAAAGCCGCATTGGACAGCTCAGGCAAAAATGGGTATCCCGATGGATTGAAAACCCGAAAGGGCGATCCATGCAAAATAAGGGAATAAGCGAACAACTGCATTCTGAATTCGTCTGTATCACCTACAACTTGGTAAGCTCCAAGGGATCAAGCTGCAATCAGAATCAACTCTCTCCAGAAAGCAAGACGAGAAGAACGTCATTGTCATACGAGTCATAGCAGAAGAGGAAGCTCCTTGAAAGCATCGCCAGCACCGCCAGCACTTTATTTCTCAATTTGTAACAATCTCCTCATTTCAGGAGATATGTTTCTCTGACTGTATCTTGCCAATTCAGGGCACACGAATTAATATAATCAGATTTTCAGTCATGTCTCGTTTTTTACATTTAAGTTTTGCAAAAGAGCTGTCTGATATCTCTAAAAACACAACTGCATAAGTACAGATGCCTGTCTTTAAAAATAAAACACATGCTTGCAGGTAATGTGATTACTCTCGAAAGTACTTTTTTTCCTATGACGGAATCTCAGTAAAAGATACCTCGGGACCATTTGTGCGTTTCTTTATCTTTGCAGGATTGCAGGTATCCAGAACACAACCTGGGGCATGCCAATTACGCCTTAGCAAGATGGCGAATCGTTATCAACTCGGTCTATCTTCCACGTGGCAATGGGATGTGCCCATCTCCCCAGCGGAGCTGTCAAATCAGCATACACTCAATCTCAGCATCTGAAATGTTCTTCCCCCAGCTGAGTAGCTCCCCATTGCCTTCCCCAGCAAAGTTGCCGAATCAACATACAGCATCGGGAATGCTCTATCCCCAGCTGGGTTGCCTCTCACAATTCCCCAGCTGAGTTGGCAGTTTATTACTTATCCCCATCAGAATGGGCAGGTGTCACAGAAGATGCCCTTATCCCCGGCGGAGTCAAGAAGTCACCGTAACAGATTTTCTAGGGAGATCTTTCAGTGATGCCTCTCTCTCTCCCCAGCCGAGTTGTCATCTCGCCCTCAGCTGAGTACAAATCGGGGAATCATCCCCACAGAGCTCCAGCCTCTATCCAGAAGAGCGGCGCATAGAAGATCACAACAGAGTACAGAAAGCTTCTACAAACCCCGGCTGGGTCCCGTATTATAAGAATATGTCAATCGATGACGTATGTCCCCAAGCAGATACAACTACAGATCTATCAATGATCCCATCCCCAGCTGGGATGTTCACTTCAAGCAGATCGATCAGAGATCTTTGCAGCAACGGGATCCGAATCCCGGATCGGTGCCTCTTTGCATAATCATAGCATTCGCATCATATTCACCCCCAGAGCGTAGCATTCCGTCTAATACGGAGCATTGCGGCAAAAAAATCAAATGCATAGCATAATCATAAGTCATGTTGTGATTTGAACACTTGTAAATATTGACAATCTGTCGGCATACAGAATACATCCCCATCAGAGTCCCAGCAAAAGCAGTTGCCCCATATCACAAACACCAGTGCATATCTCCTTTTTGATACCCGTCCGTATCATCATTTCCCAGCAGGTTGCCTGAATACACTTTACAAACCAAGATCACCAGTATTGCAGATACATCCTGACACTCGTCCGTGTCGTGTCACCAGCAGAAAGCCAAAGACACCCTCTTTGCACTTACATATACCTATACACTTTCTTGACACCCGTCCGTGTCATATCCCCAGCGTGGTCGCCTATACTTGTATATACACTTTCCTGACACCCGTCCGTGTCATATCCCCAGCAGATAAACACTCACCTATACATTATATACTCACTACTCATTGGTACACCTACTCAGATACCCGTCCGTATCTTGTATACACCATGTATATCCCCGCAGATTCGACAAGTAGTCCTTGTTCTTTGTTAACCAGTTGGTACTCGTCCGTACCATCATCTCAGAACATTGCGTCTAATGTTTGTTTCTACATGATACTCGTCCGTATCATAGTCTTAAGGATGCTCGTCCGCATCTTTAATCCATACACCGTGTCAAACACTTATGTCTTCGTGAATATAGATGCTCGTCTGTGTCTACTATTCCCCCAGAAGGATACTTTCAGATGCAACACTCGTCCGTGTTCCTTGTTAACCAGTTGATACTCGTCCGTATCATCAGCTCTGAGCACGTGTCAGTTTGTTTCTACATGATACTCGTCCGTATCATAGTCTTAAGGATGCTCGTCCGCATCTTTAATCTATACACAATACCAAACACTTATACCTTTTGTTTCTTGGATGTAAACGCTCGTCCGTGTTTACTATCTCCCCAGTAGATCGCCAACAAATTTCCTTTTATCTAACAATTCGTCCTGTGTTATGATACCTCTGAGAGCAGCCGTACCCTGCTGAGTGGTCGTCCTCCACTTCTTGATGGTCGTCCTCCATCATGCTCATCCGATGGCCGTCCCCATCGTTGATTTTAGCAGCCGTCCCCTGCTAGGTGGTCGTCCTCCACCTTTTGATGATCGTCCTTCATCACTTTATCCAATGGCCGTCCCCATTGTTGATTTTAGTTGTCTAACACTCATCCTGTGTTATGATAAACGTTGAGAGCAGCCGTACCCTGCTGAGTGGTCGTCCTCCACTTCTTGATGGTCGTCCTCCATCATGCTCATCCGATGGCCGTCCCCATCGTTGATTTTAGCAGCCGTCCCCTGCTAGGTGGTCGTCCTCCACCTTTTGATGATCGTCCTTCATCACTTTATCCAATGGCCGTCCCCATTGTTGATTTTAGTTGTCTAACACTCATCCTGTGTTATGATAAACGTTGAGAGCAGCCGTCCCCTGCTGAGTGGTCGTCCTCCACTTCTTGATGGTCGTCCTCCATCATGCTCGTCCGATGGCCGTCCCCATCGTTGACCTTTTCTATCCGATGGCCGTCCCCATCGTTGATATTTTGGCAGCCGTACCCTGCCAGGTGGTCGTCCTCCACCTTTGATGGCCGTCCCCATCATATTTCTTTTATCCCCAACAGAGCAGCCGTCCCCTGCTAGGTGATCGTCCTTCACCTTTGATGGCCGTACCCCATCATCTGTTTATTTCATTTATTCTTTAACCCGATGGCCGTCCCCGTCGTGGTCCCTTTTCCTTTTAGCCCGATGGCCGTCCCCATCGTTGGTTATTTTACCTACCTTATGAACTTGATGGCCGTCCCCGTCATGTTTCATTTGATTCCCAGAGAATGCTATAGCTTTATCTTGATGGCCGTCCCCATCATAATTTTCTATTTTCCCCAGCTAGTCGGCCGTCCCCGTCTTAGCTTTACCTTTTTACCCCCAGCATGTCGGCCGTCCCCGTCATTGCTTTATTTTCCGCACCTTCCCCAGCGTGTTGGCCGTCCCCGGCATTGCTATTTACCCAGCAGTCGTCCTCTGCTCGACGGGCGTCCTCCGTCGCCCATACTTTACGATATACTTTGTTTTGCTCTTACAATCTATATCCCTTTTCTTCTTCATTTCTGTGAGTGCAAATTTTGGACTGTCTTTGGTATTCAACCACAAGTTATCTTGTTTGCCTGTTAAGCCGCCGCTTACAACCTGCACAGCTAACTCATGCTTGAATAGGGGCAGCTGTAAACACCCCAAATTTGCCCTCACCCATTCACACATGACTTGTGATCATCTCATATGCATAAACACAATCACATCATCTCATGTCTCATTTGGTTTCACTGGATAGTTTCTAAGACATCTGCACCTAGGGTTTGTGATCTGAGCAACCTCAGGGCCTCCTGAGCCATTCCAAAGGCCACTAATCAACTCAAAGGGGTCCATGTGTGTTCTTATATCATGTTACATCCTCGCAAAGTCAAAATTGCAGAGGGATCACAAGAACTAGGGTTTGAGTGGATGCAGAGCCAGGATGAACTGCACAGTTGACTGAAAATTAGGGTTTTGGTTTCAGAGGCCATAACTCCAAATTTTTTGGTCATTCTTGTTTCCATTGGTCTCTATATGGTATAGGGAGTATGCATATCAATTTTCATGAAGAAATTCCTTGGGGAAGTCATCTGATCAAGAGTTGACTTTTCAGACAAGTCAGTGCAAAATCAGGGCATCTGAGGCCACCAATGACCCAACCAATGGGTGATCTTCATCATTTTGAGTGTATATGATCTTTATTTGATCATGGAAGAAGGTTGAAGTTCATGGAAATCAAGAATTTAGGGTTTTTGCAAAAGTTGACTTTTTGGGTTTTGTTGACTTTTCAAGAATGCATCATTTTAGGTCAATTTTCAAGCCTTGATTCTTGATCCAAAAATGCTTCAAATGGAAAAACTTTGGTCATGAAAGTTGTAGATCTCATCTTTCCCTTTTCAAAAAGTACAAGAACATGATCAAACTCTTCTTGGATCAAAAGTTATGGCCATGCAAAGTTGCCAAAAATCATTGTTTTTCAAGTCATGCACCAAGTGGGAATTTTGCTAAGTCTTGAATCAATGCATGATTGCTGCCTCAAATTCATGTCAAACCAGCATGTGAATGTTCTCTAAGTCACAAAAATCAGAAATGGACCAAGTTTGCTCATGGTTTGGTTCATGTAACAAGGCATTTCCATGGAAAACCATAAAGCTAGCCAACTTGCATTTTCACTCATGACTACTTCACCAACTTATGACATTGGCTGCTGACTTTGGGCTAGCCTCTCCCTCACCTTTTGCTGCACCAGCACCCAACTTGTACTTGCCTAGTATCATGCCATGCCCTATCTTACACAAAAGTGGATTTTTAGCAAAAGTAGCCTCACCTATCCCTGCAGGCCAGGTCACATCTCACAGCCACTTGCATTTGTTTATTCATTCATTTTGCTGGCCATATCACATAGCAACCAAGGCTGAACCAACATCACTCATCACTTACATAAAAATCTCCCAACTTGCAAGTTCTATCGAATTCCTCTACACAGCCTGCAAACACAAAATCTTTTTCCTCCATTCATCTCACCTTGATCCATAGAACACAAAGCATCAAGAACCAGAGCTTGAAACAACCAAAACACTTCACTGCCATCTCTCACCTCAGTTTGCAGTTTCACTTGCAACTCTCACCATAGCTCACAAACATCAAAACAAACTTTGCCAAACTTCTCAATACACTTCATAGATCACAAACAACCATCTCTCATAGCCTGAAAGTGCCAGAATCTCAACTGCCATTGTTGACTGAACTGAAGCAGTTCTCTTCGAAACTCATCATCCAGCAAGTCTAAACTCCATTTGAGCATCCAGACATCTTTGGGGGGCCAAGAGGAGCAGCTTGCACTTAAAGAAAGGGCCTGAAAGTTCCTAAATCAGAGGTTGCAAATCTCAGGTAGCTCCAAATAATTTTTTCCAGAAATCTCTTTTTTAGTTACAAACTTGTTCCTTATGATCTCCTGATCATGCTGATGCTTTTAGTTTTTGAAATGGATGTGTTTTGAGAATTTAATTGCTGTTTGAAGCTCACGAACCCTAGATTTTGTTTTCTTCGATTCAACTTGTTTAGGTTAGATAAATTTGTTTTGAGAGAGGGTTTTAGTTCGTGAGGTGTTGGAGATCATTTCCCATAGCTTAGTTTTCATTTATGATGCGTTTTGAGAAATCTTGAAGATTTTCAGGTGACCCTCTGGCCGGAGAAGATGACCGGAGGTCTTCTCCGGCCACCTGAATGCAATTAGGGTTTAATCCCATAATTAATGACAGTTTGAATGCTGGCCGTGGATATGCGCTGACTTGTTGACTTCCCTCCAGATTGAGTGGCCCAGATGTGTTTGATTAACCCTAATCCACGTGTTAGGGTTAATTAATCTTAATTTATTTAATTTAGTCAGTTCAAACGTGGACCATTGGATGTGGCGCGTGGTCAATGAATTTATCCCCAGAATCAATCTCACGCGTCCAATCTGATTACTTCTCTTTTTATTCAATTTTTAATTCATTTATTTTCATTTAATTTGTATCAATTATTTAAAATAGTTAAAAAATCATAAAAATTATGAAACTTTTTCTTTAAGGTTTTATTAATTTTTATGACACAAAAACATTTTTATTTTATTTTTTATCATTAAAAAAGTATTTTTAAATATTTAAAAGATTATTTTTAATTGATTAATGAGAATTAATTAATTAAAAATACTTTTAGGTATTTAAAAATTACAAAAAAATTCATGAAATGTTCTAAGACATTTAGAAACATTGTCCAACCTTCAAACCAAATTTCTTTTTTAATCTTGATGCATTTTAAGAATTTTTCATTGAATTAAATCATTTTTGATGCATTATTTTGGTCATATGTTTGAAAATTCATTTCTGTCTTTTGGTGAAGGTTGAGACATTGATTCTTTTTGTTTTGTTTTCCATTTGGCATGTATTTTCAAGGGTAAAAAGGCCATGATTTGATCTTACATTTTCTAATTGATTGGCATTTGTTTTGTTGCAAACCCTAAAAAACCCTAATAACTTGCAAAATTCATAACTTGAGTTTGGTTGAGAGTTGAGAGCTCCCCTTTGGGCAGTGGTTTATTATAGGTCTAGGGTTTCTTTGGGTACCATTTTCCATTTTTTATGTTAAGGTTTGCTTCTGTTTTTGGTTTATGTTTGATGTTTGATCCATGAACCCTAATTTGGGCTTTCATTTGCATCCCTCTTGCATTCTCTTGCATAACATGACTTGCCATTACATTTTGTGCATTCTCATGATTCATTTAACATCTTAAGACATGTATGAATCATGTTTGATCATTGCATTGCATATTTGCCATGTCATTTGTCTTGTATGTTTCATAACATTTCATGTTTGTCCATGCTCCTCAACTTGCATCATTTGCATCCATGACTTTGTATGAACATCTCAATGCCTGGTCTCATGTTTGCAGCACTTCACAACATCATAGTCATCATGTGTATGCTTCTGGTTTGGCCTTGCATCATATCATTTCATCTCATCTTGTATTGCATTGCATTTGTTTCTAACATTTCAGGTGGTAAGTAAACTTGAGAAGTGAATTTGCCTTCACTTCTCATACCCTCTATTCTCATCTCTCTTGCATACATTGCTGCATTTATGTTTGTGTTTGAGTTTGAGCTTGCTCATTCTTCTTCCTCCCACTTTCTTTCTTCAAGTGACTTGACTTCTTGAAGGAAGCAAGTCACTTTGCTTCTCTTGATCTTGTTCATCTGCTTCCTGGTGGCTCCTCTGAAGATTGTTCTTGAAAACCTCACAAACCTTAGGGACAACCAAGCATGATAAGGAATTAGGGTTTTGATTAGTCTCCCCATAGTTTTTACCTTTGTGTCTCTCTTTGAGTCTTCTCTCCTCACCTCATAATCAGGGACTAAACCCTCAAGGCTTTAAGACTTTGTGATTAAGATCATGCCTGCATCCTTCTTTTAGGATGGAGTGTATAACTTTAATCCTAAGTCTTGGACCCTTAAGGTGTTGAACTCTCTTAATTAATCCATCTAATAATCATCAAGACATTACACTTGTAACTTGGGCCTTGCATTAGGGTTCTAATTCTTCCTTAATTGGTTAAGAAGGACTAACCCTAAAGTTAATGGACAAGTCCCCCTCAAGTTGTCTTACAAATCATAAAAAACACTTCATCATCATACCATTAACTAAAATCCACTTAATTAAAGGCTTGTTTTGTCATGGGTTTAATCCCTAATCATGGATTAAGTTGAGGAGTCTTCCTCAGCTTAAACACTCTCATCTATCATCCTTCTTTTAGGATGGTGTAATGGGTCTGTTTAATCCTTGATTATGGCTTAACCTCATTACTTAACACTAAACAAAAATCACAAAAACATCTAATTAATCACAAGTAGGTTAATGATCTTAACCCTACATCAAAGGTGATTAAGTGTGAGAATCTGACTTCACACTTAAGGTAATTCTCATTACCCCTAATCAGAGGGATGATGTGATGAGTTTTACCAAATCCATTGATTTAGGTTTAAGCTCATTATCCTATGACAAAAATCCAAAAAGCAATAAAAGACTGAAAAACTCAAAAAACAAACAATAATCGTCTCCTCCGGGATTCTTTTTCTCATCACACTCATTCACAACCGAGAACTTGCTTCTTCCGTCTAATGCAAGACAGTTCGCACCTGAGCCAGACAGGTCATACACTTGAGCATTGACAAGCAGGCAGTTCACAAGTCAATTCACCTTTCAGTCTCTTTGGGTCGAACTACGGTGTTCTGACTTCCTCATTGCACGAGAGGATACGTAGGCATAACTTAACAGTTATCGAACAAAAGTCTCTGTACATCCCCCCTCTTCCAGCATCTTTCTCTTAGCCTCATTATCATGAGCAATTCATTTCATTCCTGATCTCACATTGACACTGTACATTTATACACATCACATTTCTTTACACTGACACTTGTACATCTTTTTCAGCTCTTTTATGCACAAATAGCACTGGCACTACCCCTTTAAAACACAAATCTTCTAAGCGTGGATCCCGTCGAGTACGGCGGACAATCTGGGTGCTAATACCTTCCCAGGTTGTAACTAACCCCCTTTCTCAGTCTCTCTGGTTCGCAAACCGTCTTATCCATCTTTTTCTAGGCCTATGCAGCATTGCCTTTCCTCCGGGATAAAAATGCCTAGCTGGCGACTCTATTCATTCTCCAGTGAGTTCACGGCTGTGTGTTCTCACTGTTCTCTTCGCCGACCGTTCGCGTCTGTACCCTCATATGACCATGTTTCATTTGTCGGGAGCGACACCAAGGATCCTGGGGAGCCATATCTCAAACTGGTCTTCCCAGGAAATTATAAGGGTTACTCCTGCAGAGTAATTATTATTTCCTGTATATTTTAAGCATGCATCAAGTCTTGCATCTTGCCCAAGATGACAAGACTCATTTTGTAATCGGGCCATCTGTAATTTTGTGCAAACAGATCAATCAATGAATATCGGACATCTTTTGCAAATGAGTCTTTTTTCTTTTCCGCTCACTGTTTTTCATTTTTCTTTTTGTACAAAAATAAAATGGCAATGTTTTCAAAATGACAAATTTATTTCACTTTTCTAAACAAGATTAAAATCAATCACTAAAATGAACAATCTAAACCCTTGCAGAGAGTGCCTTTCAGACTGCACCGACAACAGCACAACTATGGCTTCGTATGGCTTTGACAATCCAATCAATCAAGCTGATGAAGGGGTTGAAGAAGATTATGAGCTTCCTGAAGAGCTAGCCAGGTTGTTAAGGCAAGAGGAGAAGGTTATCACTCCTCATCAGGAGGAGGTTGAAACAATTAATCTTGGTACGGATGAAGATGTGAAAGAGGTTAAGATCGGGGCCTACTTACATGACTCAGTAAAGGAACAACTGATTGACCTGCTTCGTGAATATGTGAATGTGTTTGCTTGGTCTTATCAGGATATGCCAGGGTTGGACACCGATATTGTTATGCACAAGCTGCCTTTAAGAGAAGATTGCCCACCGGTTAAATAGAAACTGCGCCGTACTCGCCCAGACATGGCAATGAAGATCAAAGAAGAGGTGCAAAAGCAGTGGGACGCCGGGTTCCTTGTTGTGACTAGCTATCCGCCGTGGGTTGCTAATATTGTGCCTGTGCCTAAGAAAGACGGCAAGGTGAGGATGTGTGTGGACTACCGGGATTTGAACAGAGCTAGCCCGAAAGATGATTTCCCATTACCTCACATTGATGTGTTGGTGGATAATACGGCACAGTTCTCGGTGTTCTCCTTCATGGACGGATTTTCAGGATACAATCAGATCAAAATGTCACCTGAAGACATGGAGAAGACAACTTTTATCACACCCTGGGGCACGTTCTGTTACAAGGTGATGCCATTCGGACTGAAGAATGCTGGTGCAACATATCAACGGGCTATGGTGACATTATTCCATGACATGATCCATAAAGAAATTGAATGTTATGTGGATGACATGATTGCCAAGTCCCTCACAGAAGAAGACCACCTGGTAAATCTGCTGAAGCTATTCAAGCGTCTGAGGAAGTACCAACTGAAGTTGAACCCCAACAAGTGCACATTCGGGGTGCGATCTGGTAAGCTGCTGGGATTTATTGTAAGTGAGAAAGGGATTGAAGTTGACCCTGATAAAGTCAAAGCCATTCAAGAAATGCTTGCACCGAGAACTGAAAAAGAAGTTCGGGGGTTCCTAGGTAGATTGAACTACATTTCACGGTTCATATCTCACCTTACAGCAACTTGTGAACCTTTGTTCAAACTGTTAAGAAAAGAACAAACGGTCAGGTGGAACGAAGACTGCCAAAAGGCCTTTGACAAAATCAAGGAGTACCTGCAAGAACCTCCAATCCTCATGCCTCCAGTTGAAGGAAGACCTCTGATAATGTACTTGACAGTTTTAGAAGAGTCAATGGGGTGTGTGCTGGGCCAGCATGACGAGTCTGGTCGAAAAGAGTATGCAATATACTACCTAAGCAAAAAGTTTACCGACTGTGAACAACATTATTCACTGCTCGAGAAAACTTGCTGTGCTTTAGCGTGGGCTGCTCGCCGACTAAGGCAGTATATGTTGACCCACACTACCTTATTGGTCTCAAAGATGGACCCAGTTAAGTACATTTTTGAGAAGCCAGCACTTACCGGACGGGTTGCAAGATGGCAAATGATCCTCACAGAATATGACATCCAATACACATCTCAGAAAGCCATCAAAGGCAGTGTATTGTCTGATTATTTTGCTGAGCAACCCATTGATGATTACCAGCCTATGAGATTTGACTTCCCTGATGAAGACATCATGTTCATAAAAGCAAAAGATCATGAGGAGCCTGTCCACACTGAAGGGCCTGACCCAGAAGAAGAATGGACTATGATGTTTGACGGGGCTGTTAATATGAATGGTCGTGGTGTTGGTGCAGTACTCATTACACCTAAGGGAGTTCACATGCCTTTTTCGGCAAAACTCACCTTTAACTGCACTAACAAAGAAGCTGAATACGAAGCTTGCATTATAGGTCTTGAGGAAGCCATTGACCTCAGGATCAAGACTTTGATTGTGTTCGGAGATTCAGCTTTGGTAATCAATCAAACCAACGGAAAATGGTACACGCACCAGGATCATCTGATACCTTACAGGGATTATACAAGGAGGTTATTGACTTTCTTCACAACAATCAAGCTTGAGTATATCCCTCGGGACGAGAATCAATTCGCAGATGCTCTTGCCACCATTTCATCCATGATCAAAGTTCAAGCTGCCAACTTTGTGCCTCGGATTTCAGTGTCCAGACTTGACAGACCGGCATATGTGTTCTCAGTAGACGTTGTTAAAGATGATAAGCCTTGGTTCCATGACATTAAGTGCTTCTTGGAGGGTCAAACATACCCACCTGGGGCATCTTCCAATGATAATAAGACTTTAAGAAGGCTAGCTGGTAGTTTCTTCCTGAATACTGATGGTTCCCTGTACAAGAGAAACTTTGATATGGTACTCCTCAGATGCGTTGATAGAACAGAAGCAGACTTGTTGATGCACGAGGTGCACGAAGGATCATTTGGTACCCATGCGGGAGGGCATGCCATGGCCAAGAAGTTGCTAAGGTCAGGTTATTACTGGATCACAATGGATGCCTGTTGTGCTTATGCCAGGAAGTGCCATAAATGCCAGATTTATGCGGATAAAGTGCATGTACCTCCCAATCCTTTGAATGTGATGTCTTCACCCTGGCCCTTTGCCATGTGGGGCATTGATATGATTGGCAAGATTGAACCGACTGCTTCAAATGGCCACAGATTCATCCTGGTAGCCATTGACTATTTTACCAAGTGGGTTGAAGCAGCTTCCTATGCAAATGTTACAAGGCATGTGGTAACCCGATTTCTGAAGAGAGACATCATCTGCCGGTATGGAGTTCCCGAGCGAATCATTACTGATAATGGTTCCAACTTAAACAACAAAATGATGGCAGAGCTATGTCGGGACTTCAAGATCCAACACCACAATTCTTCTCCTTACAGGCCAAAGATGAATGGCGCTGTGGAGGCAGCTAATAAGAACATTAAGAAGAATGTGCAGAAGATGGTAGTCACCTATAAAGACTGGCATGAGATGTTACCTTTTGCTTTGCATGGATACCGTACGTCAATCAGAACATCCACTGGGGCAACACCGTATCAGCTTGTTTATGGTATGGAAGCAGTCCTACCTGTTGAAGTTGAGTTACCCTCCCTATGGGTGCTAATGGATGTTAAGCTGAACGAAGCAGAATGGGTTCGATCCCGATACGAACAATTGAATCTGATTGAAGAGAAGAGATTGGCTGCAGTATGTCATGGGCAGTTATATCAGAAAAGAATGAAGAAAGCCTTCGATCAGAAAGTCAAGCTTCGAGAATACCAGGTAGGAGATCTTGTACTGAAAAGACTCCTCCCTCCTCATACAGACCACAGGGGCAAGTGGACTCCGAACTATGAAGGACCATTCGTAGTAAAGAGAGTTTTCTCTGGTGGAGCACTGATGCTCAGCACTATGGATGGGGAAGACTTCCCGTCCCCTGTGAATTCAGATGCAGTTAAAAAATACTTCGCATGAAAATGACCCGCTGGACATAAAAACAGAATGTAAGTCCAGGAAAAATAGGGCATCCCGGCGAGTCAAAAACAGAATAAAAGACTCGGGCAAAAATAAGGGAAAATAAATAAAAAATGTGTGCACCCGCTGAGTTGAAAAGCCGCATTGGACGACTCAGGAAAAAATGGGTATCCCGATGGATTGAAAACCCGAAAGGGCGATCCATGCAAAACAAGGGAATGAGCGAACAACTGTACTCTGAATTCTTCTGTATTACTTACAACTTGGTAAGCTTCAAAAAGATTCAACCGCCAGTCAGAATCAGCCTTCTTCAGAAAGCAAGACGAGAAGAACGTCAAATGTCATACGAGTCATAGCAAAAGGAAGCTCCTTGAAGCGTCATCGACATTGCCAACATCGTTTGCTTCTCAATTTGTAACAATCTCCTCATTTTAGGGGATCTGTTTCTCTGACTGTATCTCGCCAATTCAGGGCATATAAATCAATAAAATCAGATTTTCAGTCATGTTTTGTCTCGTACATTTTATTTTCATTTGCAAAATGTCCAATGTCCTTAAGATACTGATTGCATAAATACAGATGCTTCTCTTAAAACACGTGCTTGCAGGAAATATACTTACTCCCGGGGGTGTTTAAACTCCTATGATGGGAATCTGGTAAGGGATACCTCGGGATTACTTGTACATTTCTCTGTCTTTTTAGGATTGCAGGTATTCAAAGCACAACATGGGGCCTGAAAACTTCACCCCAGCCAGCTGGCAAATCATTATCTACTCAGCCTTAGCACCGGAGATGGTTTCCCCCCCAGCTGAGTTGTCAAGTATCATCCTCAGCAGGACCCCTACAGAAATCTCCAGGAAGACCTTCCCATGGTCTTTCTTCTTCCCCATCCGAGTTGCCATTTACTATTCCTCCGCAGCCAAGTGCGAAAGCCAGAGCTTCAGCCTTTATCCGAAAGAGCAATGCCTGAGGATTCCACAACAGAGTGACGAAAGCTTCTACAAACCCCAGCTGGGTCCCTCATTACCAAAGATAGGCCTATCAGTGACCTATATCCCCAAGACAGATCCACCAATGATCTCATCCCCAACTGGGATGTCCATTTCAAGCAGATCAACCAGAGACCTTCGCAGCATCGGGATCCGAATCCCGGATCGGTATCTTTGCATAATCATGGCATTCGCATCATATTTCCCACAAAGCGTAGCATTCCGTCTAATACGGAGCATTACGGCAAAAATCAAACATATTGCATAATCATAAGCCATGTTCTGAATCAAACACTTGTGAATACTGGCAATTCATCAGAGATATATAGAAAATTCTCCAAATTCCCCCACCAGAGAGCAGAAGCACTGGCCTTACACTCATAATTTTTAAATACACACCTCTTTTTGCACCCGTCCGTGTCATCATATCCCCAGTAAAGTCGCCCGGGCCTTCTTTACAAACAGGCACGTATACTTCTTGACACCCGTCCGTGTCACATCCCCAGCAAAAGCCAAAGCGTCCCCTTTGCACTCACAGATACATTCTTATACAGATTCCCTGACACCCGTCCATGTCACCTTCCCCAACATAGTTACCTATACACTTAGTAAAGCATACACTTGTTCATATTATACTTCTTGACACTCGTCCGTGTCACTCTCCCCAGCAAGTTAAACACTCATCTGTACACCACTCATACTTATGTCACTCATACAGGTACCCATCCGTACCTTGTATATACCACTCATATCCCCTCAGATTCGACACTCGTCCGTGTTCTTTGTTAACCAGTTGATACTCGTCCGTATCATCATCTCAGAGCATGCGTCAAGCGTTTGTTTCTACCTGATACTCGTCCGTATCATAGTCTTAAGGATGCTCGTCCGCATCTTTAAATCCATACACATGTCAAACACTCATGTCTTCTTGAGCTTAGACACTCGTCTGTGTCTATTATTCCCCAGAAGAGTCCCCTCAGAATCAACACTCGTCCGTTGTTCCTGGTTAACCGGTTGATACTCGTCCGTATCATCATCTCTGTACCACGTGTCAGTATTTGTTTCTACTCGATACTCGTCCGTATCGTAGTCTTAAGGATGCTCGTTCGCATCTTTAATCTATACACAACGTCAAAACACTATACCTTTTATTTCTTGGATGTGAACACTCGTCCGTGTTTACTATTCCCCAGTAGGTCGTCAACAAAGCAACCTTTTTCTATCCGACATTCGTCCTATGTCGTTATACTTTCGGCAGCCGTACCCTGCTAGGTGATCGTCCTTCACCTTTTGATGATCGTCCTTCATCATTTTTATCCGATGGTCGTCCCCATCGTTGATCTTGTTATCTGACATTCGTCCTATGTCATGATAAACCTTGAGAGCAGCCGTCCCCTTCTAGGTGATCGTCCTTCACCTCTTGATGATCGTCCTTCATCATGCTCGTCCGATGGCCGTCCCCATCGTCGACCTTTTATCCGGCATTCGTCCTATGTCGTGATACCTTCGGCAGCCGTACCCTGCCAGGTGATCGTCTTTCACCTTTGATGGCCGTCCCCATCATAATCCCTTTTATCCCCAGCTTGTCGGCCGTCCCCGTCATTGCTTTATTTCCCGCATTTTCCCCAGCATGTCGGCCGTCCCCGTCATTGCTCTTTCCCCAGCAGTCGTCCTCTGCTCGACGATCGTCCTCCGTCGCCCACACTTTACAATATACTTTATTTTCTTTTACAATCTATATCCCTTTTCTTCTTCATTCTGTGAGTGCAAATTTTGGACTGTGTTTGGTATTCAACCACAAGTTATCTTGTTTGCCTGTTAAGCCGTTGCTTACATTCTGCACAGCTAACTCATGCTTGAATAGGGGCAGCTGTAAACACCCCAAATTTGCCCTCACCCATTCACACCATGTCTTGTGATCATTTCATATGCATAAGTTCAATCATAGCATCTCATATTGCATATTTGCTTCACTGCATTGGTCCAAAGTCATCTGCATCTAGGGTTTGTGATCTAAGCAATCCAAGAGCAACTTGAACCACCCCAAAGGTCATCAATCACTTCAAAGGGGTCCATGTATGTTCAAGCATCATATTATATCCTTTCAAAGTCAATAATGTCAAAGGATCACAAGAACTGAGAATGGCATGGAAGCAGAGCCAGGTTTAATTGCACAGATGACCTAGAATTAGGGTTTTGGTTTCAAAAGCCATAGCTCCAAATATTTTGGTCATTCTTGTTTCTATTGGTCTCTATATGGTATAGGGATCATGCATGTCAATTTTCATGAAGAAATTCCATGGGGAAGTCATCTGATCAATAGTTGACTTCTTGAGCAAGTCAGTGTAAAATCAGGGCATCTGAGGCCCCCAATGACCCAACCAAAGGGTGTTCTTCATCATTTTTAATGTATATGATATTTATTTGATCATAGAAGATGCTGGAAGTTCACAAGATTGAAGAATTTCAAGCCATTTGCAAAGTTGCCTTTTTGGGAAAATGACTTATAATGGAAACTTGTCATTTTGGGAAACTTTTTCAAACCTTTCTTTTTGATTCAAAAATGCCTCAAATGAGAAAACTTTGGTCATGAAAGTTGTAGAATGGATCATTCCCTTTTCAAAAAGTACAAGAACTCATTCTAATTCATTTTGGATCAAAAGTTATGGCTTGTCAAAGTTAAGAAAAATCACATAATTTCAAGTTATGTACCAAAGAGGCAAAGTTGCAAAATCCCTTGCCAAGGCAAATTGAGACCTCAAATGGACTTCTAATCTTCACACAAACATGAACCAAGGCCTAAAATTCAGATTGCATCAAAGAATCACTCATTTTTATGACTTGTGGGGCAAGAAACTTCAAAAGGGCCAAAGATGAACCAAGTTGCAAAACCTCATTAAAACCTTAATCCACTTGCTTGCTGACCTCATAATTGATCCTAAGGCTCTCCACACTTCTTGCTGCACAGGACACCCCATTTGTCCTTGGCTAGCTATGAGCCCATACATCTCTTACACAAAGTTTGACATTTTGGCCAAAGACCCATACCAATCACAATAGGGCACACCAACTCCACAGGCCTATCCATGAGTGATAAGTGGACCAAAGGCAAGCCATAGCACATAACCATTCATGCTGAAACATACTCCAAGCCCTAGTTCCAAGTTTATGCTTCATTTGCAAAACCTTTCGAAACTGACTCCACAAGCTTCAAACACCCAAACAAACTCCACAAACAATCTCAACATGACTCACTGATCACAAACCAACCATTGAAACAGCCTGAAAGTCACTAAAACCAAAACACGATCACCACCCCCCCTTGAACAGAACTTCTGCCATCTCCCAAACCAGCCATCAACAAGAGTTGTGAAGCATTCCATTGAGCTCAGGGGGACCAAAGGAGTCAGTTTGCATAGGAGGAAGGCTCAGAAAGCTCCTGTTCGAAGGACTTCAGTTCAGGTATCCATCAAGAACAAATTTTCCAGAACTCCATTTACTTGTTATAAATTGGTTCTACATGTTATCCTAATCATCATGATGTGTTTAAAAATGAAAATGGTGGAATATTGAGTATGTATGAGTTGTCTGAAACTTTCTGCCCTAAATTTGTTTTGCTTCGATTTGCATGATTGATGAATGAAAAATGGTTTTTGTTTGGGGGTTTTGATTCAGTGTTGAGTGGGGTTTGATTCTGGGCAGAGAGATTTCATTTTCATTGCGTGGAGAGAGAGATAGTGATTTCAGCTTGCCGGAGAAGATGACCGGAACACTGTTCCGGTCATCTGAAAGTGATTAGGTTTAGTTAATTAGGGTTTAGTCTTAATTACGGAAATTTGAATGATGGCCGTCCAGATGCGCGCCTAGTCAATTCGCGCGTTTCCCAGTTTGAATCCTGGCCCTTTGATTTGCATACTTTCCCATTTTCAGTTTAAATTCAATTTTATTTTCATTTAAATTCATTTCTTTTGTACATTTATTTAAAAATAGCAAAACACTTTGAAAAATTCTGAAAATTTTTATCAAACCTTTTATTAATTTTCAGAAATCAAAAATATTTTTATTTTTATTTTTTGCATAAAAAATTATTTTTAAATCATTTAAAAGTTTATTTTTAATTAATTAATGAAAATTAATTAATTAAAAATACTTTTAGGTATTTCAAAATCACAAAAAATTTCATGTGACATTCAAAAACATTTAGAAACATTTTCCAACTCTCAAACCAAATTTCTTTTTTGATCTTGTTGCCTTTTGACAATTTTCAATGGATTTAATTTCATTTCAAGGCATTATTTTGATCCAAACTTCAAAAATTCATTTCTGCCTAACCATTAAGAGTTGGACAATGATTCTTTTTGCATTGCATCTTGTATAGCATGTAGTTTATAGGATTAAATTGGCATGAATTGATCTTTCATTTCCTTTTTGTTTGACATTTTTCTTGATGAGGTACCTTAAAACCCTAGCCAACTTAGGAAATTCATAACTTGCACTAGGTTAAGAATTGGATCCTCTCCTTTGGGCAGTGAGTTTGTATAGGTTTAGGGTTCCTTTGATTGCATTTTCAAATTTTTATCATGATGTTTGCTTCTGGTTTTGGTTTTTGTTTTGTACATTGATCATGAACCCTAATTTGGGCTTCCTTTTGCATTCATCTTACATTTGCTTGTATACCATGACTTTCCATGACATTTTAGGCATTCATTTGATTCATAACACATCCTAAGACATATTAGAATCATGTTTGATCATTGCATCTTTCATTTGCCATGTTGTATGTCATTTGCATTTCATAACTCTTCATGTATGTTCATGGTTATAAGCATGTTTCTTTTGCATTCCATATGTTTGTATGATCATCCTCATGCATTATTTCATGTTTGCATCATCTCTTAGCATCATTAACATCATGTGTTTGCTTCTGACTTTGTCTTGCATCATGCCATTGCATCTCATTTGCATTGCATTTCATTCCTTTCATTAACCTTTCAGGTGGTAAGTTACTTTGAGAAGTGAATTTGCCTTCACTTCTCACAATCTCTTTTCATCTCTCTTATGCATCATTGCTGCATTTTTGTATATGTTTGGATTGAGCTTGCTCATTCTTGTTCATCTTATCTTTCTTTCTTCAAGCAACTTGACTTCTTAAGTGAGGCAAGTTGTTTTGCTTCTCTTTGCTCCTTTCATCTGCTTTCCTCCTTGGTGGTTCTTTGAAGATCTTTCTCTTAAACCTCACAAACCCTAGGACTTCCAAGCATGATAATAATTAGGGTTGTTTAGTCCCCCACTTAGCTTTTACCTTTGTGTCTCTTTGAGTCCTCTCTTCTCATCTCTTAATCAAGGGCTAAACCTTAAAGGTTTTAAGGCTTTGTGGTTAAGCTTATGCCTGCATCCTTCTATTAGGATGGAGTGTATAACTTTAATCCTAAGTGTTAAACCCTTAATGTGTTTAACTCCTTTAATCAATCCATCTAATAATCACTAAGACATCAAGCTTGTAACTTGGGCCTTGCATTAGGGTTCTAATTCTTCCTTAATTGGTTAAGAAGGACTAACCCTAGTGTTAATGGACAAGTCCTCCTCAAGTTGTCTTATAAATCATAAAAATCACTTCTTCATCATATCATTAACTAAAATCCACTTAATAAAGGCTTGTTTTGTCATGAGTTTAATCCCTAATCATGGATTAAGTTAAGGGGTTTTTCCTCAGCTTAAACATTCTCATCTATTATCCTTCTATTAGGATGGTGTAATGAGTCTGTTTAATCCCTGATTATGGCTTAGTCTCATTACTTAACACTAAACAAAAACAACAAAAAACATCTAAATAATAACAAATAGGTTAATGATCTTAACCCTATATCAAAAGGTGATTAAGTGTGAGATGCTGACTTCACACTTAAGGTATTCTCATTACCCCTAATCAGAGGGAAGATGTGATGAGTTTACTAACCCATTGGTGTAGGCTTAAGCTCATTAACTTATGACAAACATCCAAAAGCAATAAAAGACTAAAAACACAAAAAAAAAAACAATAATCGTCTCCTCCGGGATTCTTTTCTCATCTCACTCACTCATAAACGAGAACTTGCTTCTTCCGTCTAATGCAAGACAGTTTGCACCTGAGCCAGACAGGTCATACACTTGAGCATGGACAAGTAAGCAGTTCATCAGTCAATTCATCTTTCAGTCTCTTTGGGTCGAACTACGGTGTTCTGACTTCCTCATTGCACGAGAGGATACGTAGGCATAACTTAACAGTTATCGAACAAATGTCTCTGCATATTCCCCCCCTTTCCAGCATTATTCTTTAAGCCTCATAGTCTTGAGCATTTCACTCTGTCTTTACACTGAGACTTCACTTATATACACTTCACTTCTCTTACACTGACACCTGTACATCCTTCTCCATCTCTTTTATACACAAATTGCACTGACACTACCCCTTTAAAACACAAAACTTTCAAGCGTGGATCCCGTCGAGTACGGCGGACAATCTGGGTGCTAATACCTTCCCAGGTTATAACCAACCCCCTTTCTCAGTCTCCCTGGTTCGCAACCGTCTTATCCATATCTTTCTAGGCCTATGCAGCATTGCCTTTCCCCCGGGATAAAAATGCCTAGCTGGCGACTCTTTTCTTTTCTTGTGAGTTCACTCCTGTGTGTCCCCACATTCCTCCTCTCGCCGACCGTTCGCGTCTGTACCCCATTTGACCTAGCCTCATTTGGTGGGAGCGACAGCCAAGAGGCACCTTCCGTGGCTTGGTCCTGCCCAGCAGTCGCGTGTTTTTTCTTTATGGCTTAGTCCTGCCCAGCAGTCATATTGATTGAGTTCCATTCCGCTAATGGTCTCGTTAAAGTCCTGTTTCGCTACCAGGCACCTTCCGTGGCTTGGTCCTGCCCAACAGTCGCGTGTGTTTTCTTTATGGCTTGGTCCTGCCCAGCAGTCATATTGATTTGGGTTCCATTCCGCTAATGGTCTCGTTAAAGTCATGTTTCGCCAACAGGCATCCTCCGTGGCTTGGTCCTACCCAGCAGTCGCGTGTGTTTTCTTTATGGCTTGGTCCTGCCCAGTAGTCATATTGATTCGAGTTCCATTCCGCTAATGGTCTCGTTAAAGTCCTGTTTAGCTAACAGGCACCTTCCGTGGCTTGGTCCTGCCCAACAGTCGCATGTGTTTTTCTTTATGGCTTGGTCCTGCCCAGCAGTCATATTGATTTGAGTTCCATTCTGCTAATGGTTTCGTTAAGCCCTATTTCGCTAACAGGCATCTCCCGCGGCTTGGTCCTGCCCAATAGTCGTGTTTTTTTTTGTGGCTTGGTCCTGCCCAGCAGTCACATTGATGAGTTTCTGTTTCGTTGATGGCTTCGTTAAGCCATGTTTCGCCAACAGGCACCCTCGTTGTGGCTTTGATTCGCTCAGCATTCACAGTGCAAGTTATTGCATTGATTCTATTCCACCTGGTTCTATTTTCGCTTTCTATTCAGAGGTCAAAACAAAAATGAGCATAAATAAGGGGCATATGGCATTTCTGTTATCCTGAGTTCAAATTTCCAGGTCTTTTTATTCGAGTATCCAATCACTCCATACCTTGAACATATAAAAGCTGTTGCAATTATTCGTTCAGGCTTGCAGATGATTGAATATGGGAAACTATAATACCTCAAAATTTGCCCTCATTATTTATTCCCTTTATTGGTTTGTGGTTCACATTCATCTGCATCCCCCTTAGGCTATAACATCCATAATCATGCATTTCATCGATTTCTAAGGCATGTGATCGAAGCGTTTCCTTGTGATATGAATTTTCCTATTCATAGGTGATATATTTGGTTATTGCTATCAAGTTCGAGACAAAGGTTGAATTCACATCATCATGGGAACATTCCTATTCAGAGGATCACCAAGTTCTAAGATTCTTCCTATTCAGAGGATCCATAAAAAATGCTAAATCAGGATGTTATTAATGTGATTAAAGGTTTATTTCCTTTCATTATTGGTGGCTACTCTTTTCATCAGATTGCGATAGTGAAATGTGGAATTAGTGTTTTGATGCAAGAATCTTCAACCGCACTGTTCATTCATATGAGCGACTCGGGGTTTCAGGTCGCAAAGATCAGTGGTCTTTTCGTTTGTTTACTGCTTGGTAATGTAGATTTGAGATTAAAGTTGGAATTTAATCTGAGATACAAGTTGGTGCATCTAAACCTATTCATATCCATTATCTAAATTTATCCTAAATTTTGGTTCAATGTCATGCAATGTCATCCCTCAATCCACTCTTTGATTTTTTGTCATAAATTCAAACATCATTCATCGTGTTATAAGTCCATGTTTACTAATTATTAAAGTCATCCTTTTATATTTCTCCAAGTTTTTTTTATGATCTATGTCCATATTTTTGTTTCAATCCAGATCACAAAGCCCATTACAAAATTTATTAGTCCATTTCATTTTATTAAGCCATTAACTTTGAAGTCAGCTTATTCTTCTCCTTTTGTGATTATGCCGATTGGTATGGTAAAGTACAGGGGGTGGTATGTGGATATCACATAAAGGACAATGGAGATTATACAATAATAAGAATCATTAAAAAATACATAACCGAGACTAAAAAAGGTCGGGATGCATTACACCAAAATTACGAGGAAAACAAAACTTCCTCCAAATTCAGTTACAAAAAAAAGTAATTTAACAGAATAACAGGAACTCTCTTTTTCACCCATCTTGATAGTGACTCTACAACCATTCTTCACATCATCGTTGCGTCATCATCTTCAGATCATCATCACTGCCGATGCAACGACAATCACTGGCCTCAATCACCATCCAATCTTCATAAACTGCCACAAAAAATGCAAGATCTTGCTTCAATGAGGATCATCAACATGAGCTGCAGTAAGAAAAAGAAGAAGATTCGTGAACCAGAA
This sequence comes from Lathyrus aphaca, assembly GCA_963966055.1. Classification (NCBI taxonomy): domain Eukaryota; kingdom Viridiplantae; phylum Streptophyta; class Magnoliopsida; order Fabales; family Fabaceae; genus Lathyrus; species Lathyrus aphaca. Next base: position 545,090,083 of record OZ014520.1, read on the forward strand.
GAAGTTCAATGATAATAAATTACAGTTTCGGGGCAGAAGAAGAGATTGGAGCTTACTTGCGTTTCTCTGATACATCCGTTTTCTCGAATCGCCAACTTTGTGATATCATCATCATCGTCGCACTTGTCACGAACTGATTCTTCAACTTGCATCAAGAACAATACCGCAAGAGCCTACAAAAAATCAATTCACATTCGTGATGAGTTCGGGATTGTGTATAGAAGAAAAAACTTGCAACAGAAAGTAAAGGGAGGAAGATTCAGTTGTAATAAACTTTTTAACGGCTTTTCTCACATCTCCATTAACTCAATTCATCCTACAATCACAAAAGAAATAAGATCAGCAAAGGAAATTCGAATTGAAGATAACACTGTCAATTAGCACCAACTGTCAAAACAGAAATTCAGAAAAACCGAAAATGAATAACTGAAATCATAACTAACTTCTAACAACACCCTAACAGAATTTCACCAAAAGAGAATCAGTAGAAATTTCAGACCACAAGCTCATAACATAATTGAAAAAAATCAAAAGTCATAACAGAAAAGTTAACAAACTTCTAACTGAATTCTTCTGGAAACTTCACCTGAGTTTTTCACAAAGCCTTGATCTTCATTCTCTATAAATCAATCATTATTCATAACTTCAGCTTCTTCTTCATAATCCATTCACTTCACCATAATTTTCTTCCACACTTTCTCCATTTTCTTTCACTTCTTCTGAACATTCGTCTTCCCTAACTCTTCTCCATCACAGACCATTCACATCACAATCTTCTTCTTCAGTCTTCTCCTCCTTCCATAACCTCCCTCAATTGACAAACTTCTTCAATCTTCCTCTCAATCCAAATCGTCATCTTCCACACTTTCTCTATTCTGTGTCTTCCTCTCGATCCGAATCTCTTCTTCATCATCATCAATCCTTCACAATATCATCATCAATCTCCCACTGAAATCACCAACAAACTCTCATCATCTTCAACTTAGAGAGGACCTGTAACGGATCCAAGGTGCAATAAGGTTCAATAATAACGATCCGCAAAACAAGAAGAGCAAGAGAATTGGGATTTAATCATAAACTCACCTCTTCACCATCGCTTACACCATCTTCCGATCGATTCTTAGCGTTCTGCGACTTCGACAACAAACGAATTTCTTCATTTCCACCGAGTCGAAATTTTCATCAATACCTTCGTAGCAACTTCATTCTCCAAGTGGAAGTGCGATCAAGTCGTCGCGGCTTCGAAACTACTGAATCAGCGCCCGTCTTTATGATAATGTCAATACAACGTATGCAAGGTACGAGTTCTCCGTTCCTGTTAGAGGTTTCTGTGATGTTTACTTAGGATCTTCTTCAGTTTGCTTTCTGAATTCGTATCATGGTTTAAAATGGATAAGAATGGTTAGGTAGGGGTGATGATTTGTGGTTCATAGTCGCATTAGGTTTGCCATTTGGTTAATCGCTTCGGGGAAGGTGAGTTGAGGATGAAGGAGGTTAGGTTAGTTGGCGGTGGAGGTTAGGTTAAAGAAGATGTGGAGGGTGACGAAGATAATAGAAGGTGGTGGTGTGGAAAAGAAGAGGAGACGAATGGGGGAGATGCCGCGGCGGCGGGGAAAGAGAAGAAGAATATAAAGATTTAGGGTTAGGGTTCGGTTCCCCTTTGCCCTTTTGTTTCAGCTTTTGTTCTCTTTTTCAATATTCAAATGTAAATTATAATTAATGTAATTTAGTGATTATTAAGGAATAAAATAAGTTTAATAGATAATTAATGGTTAGTTAATGGAATATTAAAAGGCAATGATTTTCCTAATCCCCCATGAAACTCACCGTTAGAAGAGGATGAGATAGGCCTCTTTTGAATTCCAACCATACCGGCGGTGACACGTGTCACCGTCCGGTTGGCTTTCTGCGGGGTGGTCCTGTGTGTTTGTTCCATCATAATTTCCATGCACCTTCATTCCATAAACCGTGCGATTAGAGTACCTTAGGAGAATTTTTGATCACACGGCCCAGATTAGAGTCAATTTAGTTGACTGATAGTCCATACTATACACCTCATTGAAACCTGCGTGTGGGCCTTTCCTCTTTGTCTATTAACACCCTCATTTGAAGCCCATGTTGAAAAACAACCATAAAAAATACTGAATGCACCCCCCATAGGAGACATGCGCATGGGCCTAGACCTTTTGCTAGTAACACCACCTTTTTAAGCCCAATAGAGAAACAACTTAAAAACAATCACTTAACGAACCCCCATTCTATTTCTTTTAGAATTTTTAATTTTTAGTTTACTATAGTTCATAAATAAATCAAATAAAAATAGTAAAAAGTAAAATAAAATTCCCCAAAAAATCAAGTAGATTAATAATTCCCATTAGAAATTTTTGACATTTTATTTTTCTGAATTTGGCTATTTTTCAATTTAATTCTGATTTTGCTTTTAATTAGCTTTTATTGAATTTCTTTTAACTGTACATGATTTTGTTCATTTTATTTTTTAACCTTCCAGTAGGATTTTTGATCCATTATTTCTTCCATAGTTAGAAGACCCATAATAGGACCTAGGATAATTTTGGTAGAATATTTAGGTCATTTTATCCCCTATTTTAGGAGCTTAATCCATTGAAAATCATAGTTAATCCTTAGGTAGAATTAAGTGATTTTTAGACATAGTTAACTTCTGATTTTTTAGGATATTTTTTAACACAATATTATAGGTAGTTTTAGGACCCTATAAAATTAATCCCATAATTTTTCCAGGACCTTTACTATTTTTAGGGTGTTAATCTTTAGGCCTTTATACATGTAAATTTCCATTAGTTTAGGCTAGAATATTAGGATTCATTAAAAAATAGTTTAATTTGATTTAATCTTAGGATTTTAAAATGGCTTAGCTTAGTCTAATTTCTGATTTTTAGAATGACAATATTAGGTAATGCCCTTAGTTTTAGGACTTAGGCTTAGAATTCATAATAAATGAACTTAGATTAAGTTTAGGCTTGTTTTTGGTTTCATACCTTTAAATGTTTTTTTTTTTTTTGAAGTTTATTCCTTATATTCAATTTTATTACTTTTCCATATTATTTGATATTTCACTTGAATAGGCTTCCCCTTTGTTTTAGAATCAACTTATCTTCCTTAGGAAGTAAGTTGAATTCTAGTAGTTTCTAGTTCCTTCTTTCATTAGGTTTAGAAACCTCACAAACCATTAGGACCACTTGAAAATAAATAAACAAAATTAGGGTTGTGTCTTAGTCCCTTAGATTTTTTCCTTTTGCAACTTGAGTTATTCTTTCTCACCTCATGAAGACAATAATAAAACACGTAATAAAAATCGGACGTTCTTGTACGACACGAGACTTTGTTGCGGAGTGTTTATACGCGTCCTGTTTCGGGGCGAGGTATAAATACTCACCGCGATGGATAGGTCTTAGCATGAGAATGTTCACAAACAAATTCAAAACATTTCTCATAAAAGACAAAAACAAATAACAAGCGACTTTCCTGCGGGAACTTATTTTCTCACCTCATTCACTCATAACGCGAACTCGCGACGACTTGTCTCACATGCAAGACGGTAAACGCACTCGTACCAGACGAGCCTGCAACTCCTGAGCATAAACATACGCAGTTCCAGCATAAAAAACACAAACAAATAGTTCCCGCCTTAGTTAGGCGAACTACGTCGACTCTGATCCTCATTTTCCCGATGAGGTACGTAGGCAGTGGGGTATGGCCCATTCGAGCACATTCTTTATTTTCCCTACATTTTCCCCATCCTTTCTTTCCATTTCAATTCCATTTCTCCTTTTCCATTTCCATTCTAGTTCCAATAGCAGTTTTATTTAGCAACACTTTATTTTCTCACCATTTGAAACAAAACAAGCAAGCGTGGATCCCGTCGGGTACGACGGACGATCTGGGGTGCTAATACCTTCCCAGGTCGTAACCGACTCCCGAACCCAGATCTTTGGTTCGCAGGACCTTGTCCTTTCCTTCTTCCTCAGGTTTGTGCAACATTACCTTTCCCATTCTTTCGGGATAAAAATGCCTGGATGGCGACTCTACCCTTTCCGCGCCACTTTCGCGTTTGTACCAGGATGAAAATCCCGGGAGCGACACACCGGGAAGAAAATCCAGGGAGCGACAGCTTGACGACTCTGCTGCGGACCTTTGCAACCAGGGCTTCTGGTTCTCTTGTGGGTTTCTCCTAGCGCTTGTTTGTTTGTGTTTATTGGGGGTGTTATGTGCTATTTATGTTTATGTTTTTCTTTACTTATTGCTTCCTGTACAGCTTTATTTATTGCATTTACTTTATCGCTTTCATTTACTGCTTTTCTCATTTCATTCTTTATCATATCACTGTGTTGGATTGTTGTTACCTTGGTGGGTGGGGTATTCGAGTGAGAAAGGCACAACACAAAGGCCTGAGTGACACATAGGATTATAATGGTTTTGTATTCTTTCCCATTCCATTTCGGTCTGGTGCGGGAATATGAAAACTCTGTGCTACGGATTTCCTGTAGTGTTAGGGCTATCTGGGAAGCCTGCTAACTTTGGATGACCTTTTTAGATGACCTTAAGCATCTGAAGTGAATTAGAGGAGGATCCTTTAGGGTTAGGGTAATAACTGTACCTCCGGGTAAGAAGTGTTTACACTTCTCATAATAGATCCGAATTTGAGGATCTTGTTCTAGAACAATACCTGTGAGTGGGTTGGGTTGTTTACAGGTTTGCAGGAACCCTTGACCTCAACATACCTTGCTACTGGAATCTGTTCTTAAGGTTGTACAATTTTGGACTAGTTCTTTGAAACCCTAGATTATTGACTCTTTATTTGAGTTCCCCACCCGGTTACTGGTTCTCAGACTTCCATCCGAAACTCTGAGCACTCAAGGATCCCACCAAAAGCAACTGATAATCCAGCACATGATCACAAATCCTTGCATATCATAAGCATACATCATATTGCATCATTTAACATTTTCCTATTTGTTTTATAGGGTATCCATCTTCTCTTGGTTTGGTTTTGACCGTTCTTATGCTCAGCTTATCTGCTTCAACACTTCTTCAACTATCTTCTTCATTTATCCTTTTCAGTTATCTCCTTCAGCACACATCTTCAACATGGATTCAACCAGGAAAAGAAACATCACCTACCACTTCTTTGAGTATACTCTAGCAGGCATCAGGCAAATACATGCCCTTATCACCCCTGATCGTGTTCCCTTATTCATAGAGCATTATGGTGGAATCCTGGACATGATCATGGACCTGGACACATTGCAGAGGAGCATGATTCACACTTGTCTTCAGTTTTATGACCCTTCGCTCCATTGTTTCGCTTTCCCAGATTTTCAGATAGGTCATTTGCTGGAAGAATACTCTATGCTATTAGGTGTCCCCATCAGAAGGGGAATTCCTTTCAACCCTGAAATGACCCCTCCAAATAATGAAGACATAGCCAAAACACTACATATGTAGGCAACTATCATTGATGAGCACATGAATTCCAAGGCTGGAATCCCAGGCCTTCATCTGGATTTCTTGTTCAGTAGGGAATTGGGAAACTGTGTGTGCTCTCCTGGCTCTCAGTATTTATGGTATCATTTTGTTTGCAGACGAGCCTAAGTTTGTAAGCAAGAATGTCATTCACATCTTCATGCTAAGGAACCCAGTTCCCACCTTATTGGGAGACTTCTACTACTCAGTTCATCAGATGAATGAGAAATAGAGAGGAAGACTGGTAAGATGTTGTGCACCTCTTTTCTACAGTTGGTTGATGAAGCATATGCCGAAGACGAAAGCTTTCCTAAACCCACATCAGTCAAAGAATTGGGCTAAGAGGATGATTGCCCTTACTTCAGAAGATATCAGATGGTGTACTCAGAACACCAAGGGCCGGGACATAATAACAAGTTGTAGGCAATACACAAATGTGCCACTTATTGGAGTAAAGGGTTGCATCAATTACAATCCTTTACTTTTAAAGAGACAGTTGGGGTATGCCTTGATACATCCACCTAGGGAGAAGGACTTAGCAGAGTCTCTTTGTGCTGTTCAGAACAATCATACCATCTGACAAGCAGCCTAGGCTTGGGACCACATATAGACTAAAGGGACTGCTATTCTGGGGAAATGCAACAACATAGCTTCTGCTCAGTACACTGAATGGTCACGCATCAGAGGAAAAATTACTCGTATGCCATTCACCCTGGGTTTAGGGTTCAGGGCCATCAGCAGTTGAGCCCATAACCATAGTCAGTCTGGAAGAATTTGAAAAGCTGAAGGAAAGGAATGCTCAGCTAGCTGAAGCTTTGAAGAAGACCCTTTGGGAAAGGAATGATGGTCGTCTGGACATTGAGAGGTTAGAGAAGTTGCGCATCGAGCATGTAACCAAAATTGAGAAGACTGAAGACTTCATCAGGAAGGTCCAAGCAGGAGAACTTGTATTGAATCATGCATGTAAGGAAGCAAATATTCAAAGGGCAAGAGCTGATCATTATCTGGAAGAGAGTCACGATAGATGGGTCAGGATAACTGAGGCTCGTCTGGAAGAAGACCAGAATATGCAAGCTAAGATAGAACAGTTGGAGGCCAATGAGAAAATAAGCCAAGAGGCACTGTTAGCAGCTCAGAAGAAGATCTCAGAGTTGAAACTCCGGGTGGGGTTAAAGAGATCCAAAGAACAGGACAAGTATCAGAAGATGACAAATGCCATTGCAACCAGAAACCTTCTCATCATAACCATTACAGAGCACCCAGTTGGACCGATAACTGAGGCTCTCCTGAAGGAAGTCAAGGAGGATGCTTTTGGATTGGATGTGTGATTTTCTTTACTTGTATCTAATTGATTGTACTTTAGCTCACCATGGTGATTTTGTCTGTTGTATTCTTGAATTTGATTGTATTTTAATTCACCATGGGAGTATGTTTGGTTATAATTCATGAACTATTTGTATTTTGGCATTGCCGCTGGTAGTTTTATGGTTATGTATTGGATTTTTCTTATGCTACAACATCTTCATCTTCTCAAGAGAGGTCTGGAAGGTCAAAACCAATAACCAAACCGGATACCTTCGAAAGACAAATAGGCATATTGCATTGCATTCTGACATACCTTTTGTTTTTGCAGGTGATTTTGTTGTTGTCTTCTCACTTTGTTGATTGTTTTAGGAAATATTTCTCGTAGGAGGGTCTTTCCCGTCAATCGCATCCACAGATATCCAACTCGACACAACCTTCCAAGTCTACAAATGGATCAGCTACAGCAGGAACTGACAGATGTGAGGACTCAGATGACTGATGTAAGGACAAAAGTGAGGACCCTGATGAATCAATTCATGGCAGTGATGACTGGGCTGGAACAGACCCAGGAAAGATTGAGGGAGTTAGTCGAGCGGAAAACTCCAGAAGATAACCACGCAGGCACTGGAGGTACTAGCAACAATGAGCGCGAGCAGCCGCGAATGACTCTAGTAGTGTTTGGACCTCACAACAATCCTGAAGCTAATATCGTTGGACATGGCCAAAGGAACACTAGAGATCGTATTCTGGAGGAAGATCCTCAAGATGAGCAGTTTACAGTGTTGGGTGCTGGGGCAGATGAAGATTATGATCGTCGTCTGGATGAGATATCTGAGAAGCTGAAATCCCTGGAATCCCAGAACTCTTTGGGATTTGATGTGATGGATATGGGCTTAGTGGAATGGGTAAGGATTCCTCACAAGTTCAAACCTCCATGCTTTGAAAAGTATAATGGTACCTCCTGTCCTCGTACCCATTTGCAATCTTTTATGAGAAGATTGAAAGCATATACCATGGATGAGAAGCTGTGGATGCTTTACTTCAAAGATAGTTTAACCGGAGCATCCAGAGAGTGGTATTCACACTTATCATAGGATACTGTCAGGAACTGGAAAGATTTAGCTGAGGCCTTTATACTCCAATATCACTACAACCTGGATATGACACCCAATAGGACCCTTTTGATGGGTATGTCTCAATCCTCGAGAGAAAGTTTTCGCGAATACGCTCAAAGGTGGAGACAACTCGCTGCCGCCGTCCAGCCACCTTTGTCTGAAAGGGAAATGGCTGATATGTTTATGAATACTTTGCAAGGGACCTACATTGATAGACTTGGTGCTTTCTCTTCCACTAGCTTTGCTGACGTGGTCATAGCGAGAGAGAGAATTGAACGTTTGCTGAAGATGGCAAAGATTTCTGATAATGGTGCTAGCTCCAGCAATGCGAAGAAACCTTTCTCGAGACCTCGAAGGACAGGAGAGACCAATGCAGTACATGTTAATAGAGGTAGACCCCAGTACTTGCAAAGATCAGTAGCTGCAGACACCATCCCTACTCCAGCACCTCAACAACAATAGTATCCTCAACAACAACAAAGATCTTATAACAACGACAACCAACAACAATGTCCTTTCCAAAAAAGGCCTTCTCATATTAATAGGGTGATCGATCCCATCCCGATGCCCTATGCAGTCTTACTCCCGCAGCTATTGAAGCTTAACCTTAGTGAACTGAGGACTTTGGCTCCACCAGATCCTCTGAATCTTCCAAGGAATTATGATGTCAACGCTAGATGTGTTTTTCACTCCAATGCACCTGGTCATTCAACAAAGAAGTGTAGGGCCCTGCACATGAAATTCCAAGATTTGATTGACTCCAAAGCTTTGAATTTTTCACCTCCACCAAATGTCACAAAGAATCCCATACCGAATCACGGTGGGCCGAGGATTAATGCCATTGAAAAAAGACCAACCAGCAATTATGATTGATGACATTGCAAGTATTCAAACACCACTGGCCGAAGTAAGAGCTCAGCTATTGAAGTGCCAAGTGTTTCCAGGTTGTAAGACCCATTGTGAAGCTTGCAAAGTTTCTGCCAATGGTTGTGAAAATCTGAAGAATGGTATTAGCAGTCTTATCAGAGAAGGCATCCTGCAAATCACATCAACAGTTCCATCTTCTACAAAGACAACAAAAATCATTTCTACAACACCAGCAAAAGTCATTCCAACAGAATCTCCTACAACGCCAACAAAATTCATTTCAACGTAATCGACTACAACAACAGCAAACACCGGCAGTGACATCTCAATGGTTACCATCTACTATGATCCAGCAACCATCCATGTTCTAGAATATCTCAACAACAAATTCCAGCAACACCCTCATCAACAACTTCCTTCACCTGCACCATCTTCAATAAGACCTCCTGTCACCATCTACTATGATCCACAGACTATCATTACTCCTTATTCTGCTGCAATTAGTAAGGTGACCATCACGGTGCCTGGACCAATTCCTTATGATAACAACTATGCCGTGCCTTGGCATTATGGTTCAGATCTTTACTGTCACGGAAGGAAGATCACTCTTGACTCCTCAATACCTGTACCACAAATTGACAATGTCGGGGGAGGCTGAGGCTTCACTCGAAGCGGACGTCTCTTCGCTTCATAAATCCCCAGAGCTAATGCTGAAACAGAAGTCGTTGCCAAGGCAAAAGGCAAAAGTGTGGTGCCAGAAGAACCAGCTGCAAACGAAACTCAGAAGACACCCTTTGATCAGGATGTAGACAAGTTTATGAGGATTATCAAAAGAAGTGACTACAAAGTTGTGGATCGGCTCCATCAAACACCCTCCAAGATCTCCATACTATCTCTGCTCATATGTTCTGAGGCTCACCGGAATGCACTACTCAAGGTCCTGCACGCAACTTATGTGCCTGAAGAGATCACGGTTAACCAGTTAGAAACAGTGGTTGAGAATGTCAATACTAGTCATGGACTAGGTTTCACCAATGCTGACTTGACTACAGAGGGGCGTAATCACAACAAGGCTTTGCATATCACTTTGGAATGTAAAGGTGATGTAAATTCTCATGTCCTTGTTGATACTGGATCATCACTCAATGTGTTGCCAAAGAAAGCTTTAGTCAAGCTGGAGTATGATGGTCTTGCACTCCGTCCGAGCAACCTAGCTGTCAGAGCTTTTGATGGTTCTAAAAGATCGGTTCTCAGAGAAATTAAGCTGCCTGTGGTGATTGGCCCACAAGTTTTCAAAACTACCTTCTACGTGATGGACATACAGCCTGCCTACAAATGTTTGTTAGGTCGACCCTGGATCCACGCCACCGGCGCGTGAACGTCTACCCTTCACCAGAAGTTAAAATACGAGTGGGAAGGCCAAATTATCACCATCTGTGGAGAGGAAGACATCTTTGTCAGTCACCTGGCTACATACAAGTACATAGAAATGGATGGGGAGATCCATGAAACCATGAGCCAAGGTTTTGAAACTCTGAACATCAACGAAGCTACAACTGAGGTGTTTACTGCATCCCAAGAGGAAATGATGGGCACCTTAATTGCTTCCTACAAACAGGCTCGGAAGGTTGTGGAAAAAGGGAATACCCAAGGCTGGGGCAAGCTGCTGAAGGTTCAGATGAAAGAAGACAAATTCGGTTTGGGTTACAGACCATCCAGACAAGTTCCATAGGAGGTTGTTGAAGCTCCCAAGTTCATAAATGGGGGAATGCTAACCCCGGATGATGTCAACACTTTGGAAGACGAGGCTGAGAGCGACTACAACCTGGAAAACTGGATCCTTCCAAGAGTCTCGGGCCAACAAGTCCTCAATTGGTCTTCCCAGGAAATTATAAGGGTTACTGCTACAAAGTAATTATTATTTCCTGTTTTAAGCATGCATCAAAGTCCTGCATCTTTCCCAAGATGTCAGGACTCATTTTGTAATAGGGCCATATGTATTTTGTGAAAATTGAATATTAATGAACAATGGACATCTTTTTGCAAATGATCTTTTTCGCTCCCTGGTTTTCATTTTTGTTATTTTCGAACAAAATAATAAATGGCAATGTTTTTCTGAATAAAAACATCATTCACATTTTCTAAATAAGATAAAATCAATCAATAAAATGAACCAAATCTCAACCCTTGCAGAGATAGCCCTCCAGATTGCACCGACAACGACACTTCTATGACCTCGTATGACTTCGACAATCCGATTAATCAAGCAGATGAAGGGGTTGAAGAAGACTACAATTTACCTGAAGAGCTAGTCAGGTTATTGAGACAAGAGGAAAAGGTGATTGCTCCTCATTAGGAGGAGGTTGAGACTATCAATCTTGGTACCGAGGAAGATGTGAAAGAGGTGAAGATTGGAGCTAGTCTGCAAGCTCCAGTAAAAGAACAACTTATCAGTATGCTGCGAGAATATGTTGATGTGTTCGCTTGGTCCTATCAAGATATGTCGGGTTTTGATACAGATATTGTCATGCACAAGCTGCCATTGAAAGAAGATTGTCCTCCAGTTAAACAGAAATTGCACCATACTCGCCCAGACATGGCCCTGAAAATCAAAGAGGAAGTACAAAAGCAGTGGGACGCCGGTTTTCTTGTTGTAACTAGTTACTCGTCGTGGGTTGCTAACATTGTATCCGTACCTAAGAAGGATGGCAAGGTGCGTATGTGTGTTGATTACCGGGATCTGAACAGAGCAAGCCCGAAAGATGACTTCCCATTACCTCACATTGATGTATTGATAGACAACACAACTCAATTCTCGGTATTTTCCTTCATGGACAGATTTTCTGGATACAATCAGATCAAAATGTCACCTGAAGACATGGAGAAGACAACCTTCATCACACCATGGGGCACGTTCTACTACAAATTAATGTCATTTGGTCTGAAGAATGCTTGTGCAACATACCAACGGGCTATGGTAACATTATTCCACGATATAATCCATAAAGAAATCAAGTGCTACGTGGATGACTTGATTGGCAAGTCCCAAACAGAGGAAGAGCATTTGGTAAATCATTGAAACTGTTCAAGCGTCTAAGAAAGTATCAGTTAAGGTTGAACCCCAACAAATGCATATTCGGGGTACATTCTAGTAAGCTGTTTGGTTTTATTGTAAGCGGAAAAGGAATTGAGGTTGACCCCGACAAAGTCAAAGCAATTCAGGAAATGCCTGCACCTAAGACTGAGAAAGAAGTTTGAGGGTTCTTAGGTAGATTGAATTATATTTCATGGTTCATATCTCATCTCACTGCAACCTGCGAGCCCTTATTCAAACTGCTAAGAAAGGAACAAACAGTCAGGTGGAACGATGATTGTCAAAGAGCTTTTGACAAAATCAAAGAGTATTTTCAAGAACCTCCAATTCTCATGCCTCCAATTGAAGGAAGACCTCTAATAATGTACCTGACAGTATTAGATGAATCAATGGGGTGTGTGTTGGGCCAGCATGACGAGTCTGGTCGAAAAGAGTATGCAATATACTACCTAAGCAAAAAGTTTACCGACTGTGAACAACGTTATTCATTGCTCGAGAAAACTTGTTGTGCTTTAGCGTGGGCTGCTCGCCGACTGAGACAATATATGTTGACTCATACTACCTTGTTGATCTCAAAGATGGACCCCGTCAAGTACATATTTGAGAAGCCAGCACTTACCGGAAGGGTTGCAAGGTGGAAAATGATTCTAACAGAATATGATATTCAGTACACCTCTCAGAAAGCCATCAAGGGCAGTGTATTGTCTTACTATATGGCCGAGCAACCCATCGATGACTACCAGCCTAGGAGATTTGATTTCCCCGATGAAGACATCATGTTCTTAAAATAAAAAGATTATGAAGAGACTGTTAACACTGAAGGGCCTGATCCAGAAGAAGTATGGACTATGATGTTCGACGGGGAAGTTGATTGTAACGGTCGTGGGGTTGGTGCAGTGGTTATTACACCTAAGGGAGTCCATTTTCCTTTCTCAGCAAAGCTCACCTTTTCCTGCACTAACAACGAAGCAGAATACGAAGCTTGTATCATGAGTCTTGAGGAAGCCATTGACCTCAAGATCAAAACCTTGAATGTATTCAGAGATTCAGCTTTGGTGATCAACCAAACTAATGGTAAGTGGTATACTCATCAAGAGCATCTGGTTCCCCACCGTGACTATACGAGGAGATTGTTGAATTTCTTCACAACAGTCAAGCTTGAATATATCCCTGGAGATGAGAATCAATTTGCAGACGCTTTGGCCACTATTTCATCTATGATCAAAGTACAGACTGCCAACTATGTGCCTCAGATTTTAGTATCCAGATTGGACCGACCAACATATGTCTTCTCTGTAGACATTGTCATTGAAAACAAGCCATGGTTCCACGACATCAAATGCTTCTTGAGACTCAGACATACCCACCTGGAGCATCGTCTAATGTTAAGAAGACATTGAGAAGGCTAGCCGACAGTTTCTTACTCAATACTGATGGCTGCTTATACAAGCGGAACTTCGACATGGTTTTGCTCAGATATGTTGACAAGAAGGAAGCAGACCTACTAATGCACGAAGTACATGAGGGTTCTTTCGGGACCCATGCCGGAGGACATGCAATGGCAAAGAAGTTGTTGAGATCAGGTTACTATTGGATCACAATGGATGCACACTGTTGTGCCTATGCCAGAAAGTGCCATAAATGCTAGATCTACGTAGACAAAGTGCATGTGCCTCCTAATCCTTTGAATATATTGTCTTCACCCTGGCCCTTCGCCATGTGGGGCATTGATATGATTGGAAAGATCGAACCAACTGCTTCAAATGGTCACAAATTCATCCTGGTAGCCATTGATTACTTCACCAAATGGGTTGAAGCAGCTTCGTATGCAAATGTCACCAGGCAAGTGGTGGCCCGATTTCTGAAAAGGGATATCATGTGTCGATATGGAGTTCCCGAGAAAATCATTACTGATAATGGTTCAAACCTTAACAACAAGATGATGGTAGAACTGTGTTGAGACTTAAAAATTCAACATCACAACTCTTCTCCTTACAGGCCAAAGATGAATGGCGCTGTTAAGGCGGCTAAAAAGAACATTAAGAAGATTGTGCAAAAGATAGTAGTCACATACAAAGACTAGCATGAAATGTTACCATTCGCCTTGCATGGGTACCGAACTTCCATCAGAACATCTACCAGGGCAACACCTTATCAACTTGTGTATGGTATGGAAGTAGTCCTACCCGTTGAAGTTGAATTACCCTCCTTGCGGGTAATGATGGATGTAAAACTGGACGAAGCAGAATAGGTCTGATCCTGTTATAACCAACTGAGCCTGATTGAAGAAAAGAGATTAGTAGCTATCTGTCATGGTCAATTATATCAGAAACGGATGAAGAAAGCCTTCGATCAAAAAGTCAGACCTCGGGAATATTAAGTGGGAGAGCTTGTACTGAAAAGAATCCTTCCTCCTCATACAGACCACATGGGCAACTGGACACCAAACTATGAAGGTCCCGACGTGATAACAAAAGTCTTTTCAGGCGGGGCATTGATGCTCACAACCATGGATGGTGAAGACTTCCGACTCTGGTGAATTCAGATGCAGTTAAAAAATACTTCACATAAATGACCCGCTGGACATAAAAACAAAATGTAAGTCCAGGAAAAAATAGGGCATCCCGGCGAGTCAAAAACAGAATAAAAGACTCGGGCAAAAATAAGGGAAAAATTGTAAAAAATATACACCCGCTGAGTTGAAAAGCCACATCGGACAGCTCAAGCAAAAAAGGGTATCCCGGTGGATTGAAAACCCGAAAGGGCGATCCACGCAAAAACAGGGAAAAAGCGAACAATTGCATTCTGAATTAATTTGTATCACTCACCTAACATGGCAAGATTCGAAAGGACAAAGTGTCGATCAGAATCAACTTTCTTCAAAAGGTAAGACAAGAAGAGTGTTCAGGTCATACAGGTCTGTCGCTCCCCCGAAAAGACACCTGGTCAGATAGGGTACAGACGCGAACGGTCGGCGAGAGGAGAAATGAAGGTGAAGATGAATAGAGTCACCAGCTAGGCATTTTTATCCCGAAGGAAAGGTAATGCTGCATAAACCTAGGAAAAGATGGATAAGACGGTCGCAAACCAGAGAAACTGAGAAAGGGGGTTGGTTACAACCTGGGAAGGTATTAGCACCCAGATTGTCCGTCGTACTCCACGGGATCCACGCTTGAAAGTTTGTGTTTAAAGGGGTAGTGTCTGTGCTATCTATGTGCAAAAGCTGGAAAAGAATATACAAGTGTCAGTGCAAGAAAATGAAGTGAGGTGCTCAAGAATGAGGCTTAAAAAGAATGCTGAAAGAGGGGGAAGACACAAAGACTTTTGTTCGATAACTGTTAAGTTATGCCTACGTATCCTCTCGTGCAATGAGGAAGTCAGAACACTGTAGTTCGACTCAAAGAGACTAAAAATATAAATTGACAATGAACTGCTTACTTGTCTATGCTCAAGTGTATGACTCGTCTGGCTCGAGTGCTAACTGTCTTGCATTAGGCGGAAGAAGCGAGTTCTCGTTTATGAATGAGTGTGATGAGAAAAGAATCCCGAAGGAGACAATTATTGTTTGTTTTTGTGTTTTCAATTTTTAATTGCTTTTTTGTGTTTGTCATAAGTTAATGAGCTTAAGCCTAAACCAAGGGTTAATAAACTCTTCATATCCTCCCTTTGATTCGGGATAATGAGAATACTTTAAGCATGAGATAAACATCTCAACTTAATTACCACGATGATGTAGGATTAAGATCATTAACCTACTTGTGATTATTTAGATGTTTTTGAGTTTTTGTTTAGTGTTAATTAATGAGTTTAAGCCATAATCAAGGATTAGTGGACTCATTAACCTACTTGTGATGCTTTGATGCTTGAAAGGAGTTTATAATGGCTGGTTTGAGTGGTTGTTCTTCAGCAGGTCAAAAATCGTGTTTCAGTTTTAGGTGCTTTTAGGCTGTAATGAAGGGTGGGAAATGATCCCTTGGTGATGCTGAGCTGATTGGTGAAAAAAGTTTTAAGTTTGTGTGTGTGAGCACAGTGTTTCGAAAGCTTTTGCTTTTGGGGTTATTTTGAGAAACTTGGTGATTCTGAGGTTCCAGGCCTGTGTGATGTGTGTTATGAGTTGCTTTTGATCCACATAACATTGCTTGATAGGTCAGAAAGTGGGTGGTGGACTGTGGTGATTGGTATGGGCAAGTTGCCAAAATGTCAACATAACTTGTACTTGAGGTATGGGCTGGTTCAGTGGTTGTTTCAAGGCATGGATCGAGTCAGCTTGGTTCAAGGATAGCCATGGAAGTCATACTTTGCAGCTGGCACAAGTGGAAGCATGGTTGTATGAGTTTTTGCAAGTTTTGTACATTTTGGCCCCTTTGTGATTTCATGATGTGCAAGGCATAGAAACTTGAGATTCTTAGGCCAATTCTGATTCTTAGGAAATACACTATGTTTGTATGATGCCTGGAGGTGTATTAGAGGTCCAAAAATGGCTTGGTATGTGAATTTGCAAAATTCCCTCTTTGGTGTGAAACTTGAAATTTTAGGATTTTTGCCAACTTTGCAAAGCCATAACTTGAGTTCCACAATGAATTAGAACTTTTTCTTGTACTTTTTGAAAAGGGAATGATCCAATCTACAACTTTCATGACCAACAATTTTTCATTTGAAGCAATTTTGGTTGAGAAAGAGGAGGTTGAAAAACTTTCCTAAAATGGAAAGTTTCCATTACAAGTCATTTCCATTTTTGGCAACTTTTGGTTTAGCTCAAATTTCTTCAATTTTGTGAACTTCCAAGCACTTCAATGATCAAATAAAGATCATATAACTTCAATTTGATGAAAAATCCACTTTGGTTCCATTGTTGGGGGCCTCAGATGCCCTGATTTTGCTCTGACTTGCTCAAGAGGTTACCCAGTGAACAGATGACTTCCACAATGAATTTATTCATCAAACTTGGTACACATGATCCTTATAACACATTTAGACTATTAGAAACAAGAATGACCAAAAAAATTGGAGTTATGGCCTCTAAAACCAAAACCCTAATTTCAGGTCATCTATGTAGTGAAACCCTAGCTCTGCTTCCATGCTTTCTAAGTTCTTGTGATTTCTTGACTTTCTTGATCTTTGAGGGATATAATATGATGATAGAACACACATGGACCCTCTTGGAATGATTGGAGACCTTTGGAGTGGCTCAGATGGATCTTGGATTGCTCAGATCACAAACCCTAGATGCAGATGAACTTGAACTATGCAGATGAAACAAAAATGCAATATGAGATGATATGCTTAAACTAATGTAAATATGAAAGATCACAAGCCATGGTGTGAAATTGGTGAGGGAAAATTGTGGGTGTTTACAAGGTCATATCAAAAGGAAGATTGAAGCATCAACCTTAGCATTGCCAAATAGGACTTTTATTTTCTCAATTTTGTAGCAATCTCATCATTTTAGGGATTAACTTCTTCACTGTACTCGCCTATTCAGGGCATACAAATCAATAAAGTCAAATATTTGTTCACACATTGTTTTGTACCTTTTTGTTTTGTTTGCAAAATGTCCAAAGTTTGTAATACAACATTTGCATAAAAACATATAAGCCATTTTAAATAAATGCTTGCAGGAAATATGTGCTTTTAAGCGAACCTAACTCCTATGACGGAATCCGGTTGAGGATACCTCAGGGCACTTGTGCATTTCCTTTGTTTAACAGGTTGCAAAGATAATATGTGGATACCCTGTAAAACAAATAGATAAATGTTAAATGGTGCAAAATGATGTATGCATAATGATATGCAAGGGTTTGTGATCAAGTGCTGGATCTATTATCTGCCTTGATAGGGTCCATGTGTGTTCATAAGTCCGGATGGAGGTTTAGAAAACCAGTAACCAGGTGGGGGACTCAAATAAAGAGTCACAAGTCCAGGGTTTCTCAAGAACAGTCCAAAATGATGTGACCTTAAAACAAAACTGGTAATAGGGTATGATGAGGCCAAGGGTTCCTGCAAACCTATAAACGTCCCAACCCCCTCACATGTATTGTTCTAGAACAAGGATCCTCAGACTTGGATCAGTTATGAGAAGTGTAAACACTTCTAACCCGGAGGTACAGTGTTTACAATAATCATAAAGGTTCCTCCTCTAATTCACCTCAGCTGCCGAAGGTCATAAAAAGGGTCATCCAGACTTAGCAGGCTTCCCAGATAGCCCTAGTACTACAGGAAATCTGTAGCACAGAGTTCTCAAGAAGAAACCCATATATGAACCGTGTTTCATATTCCCGCACCAGACTGAAATGGAATGGGAAAGAATATGAAGCCACTCTATCCTATGTGTCACTCAAGCTCCCGGTATGGAACCTTTACTCACTCAAAGTCCCTCCCACCAAAACAGATAGAAGATCCAACACAATGATATGATGATAATATGAAATGCATAAAAAAACATTAAAAAAAGCAATAAATAAAGCTGTACAGAAAGAAATAAATAAAAAAGTAAACAAAAATCACAAGTAACACATAACACCCCCATAAACACAAATCAAACAAGCGCTAGCAGAAACCCACAAAAAGAACCAGAAGCCATGGTTGCAAGATAAGTTGCATCCCCAGCAGAGTCGCCAAGATGTCGCTCCCGAAGAGTTGCATCCCGGTGCAGACGCGAACGGTCGGCGAAGAGAGAAAAATGAAGTGAACTGAATAGAGTCGCCAGCTAGGCATTTTTATCCCGAAGGAAAGGTAATGTTGCATAAACCTAGAAAGAGATGGATAAGACGGTTGCGAACCAGAGAAACTGAGAAATGGGGTTGGTTACGACCTGGGAAGGTATTAGCACCCAGATCGTCCGTCGTACTCGATGGGATCCACACTTACAATATTGTGTTTAAAAGGGTAGTGTATGTGTTATCTGTGTTCCAAAGCTAAGGAAAGAAAGTACAGGTGTCAGTGTAAAAGGTGTGAATTACTCAGGGACTGAGCCTTAGAAAAGAATGCTGAAAGAGGGGGATGACAAAGATACATTTGTTTGATAACTGATAAGTTATGCCTACGTATCCTCGAGAGCAATGAGGAAGTCAGAACACCGTAGTTCGACTCAAAGAGACTGAAAATAAATTGATTGTGAACTGCTTGCTTGTCAATGCTCAAGTGTATGACTCGTCTGGCTCGAGTGCTAACTGTTTTGCATTAGAAGGAAGAAGCAAGTTCTTGTTTTTGAATGAGGGTGACGAGAAAAGAATCCCGAAGGAGACAATTATTGTTTGTTTTTTGTGTTTTCAGTTTTTTTTTATTATTTTTGGTGTTTGCATAAGTTAATGAGCTTAAGCTTAAATCAAAGGTTGTAAACTCATTATATCCTCCCTTAATTAGGGATAATGAGCCTACTTAAGTATGAGATAAGCATCTTAACTTAATTGCCATGATGATGTAGGATTAAGATCATTAACCTACTTGTGATTATTTAGGTGTTTTTGGGTTTTTGTTTAGTGTTAAGTAATGAGTTTAATCTCTAATCACAGATTAGTGAACTCATTACACCATCCTAATAGAAGGATAATAGATGAGAACACTTAAGAAATGGATTTTATGGTTTGTAAGACAACTTGAGGGGGACTTGTCCATTAAACACTAGGTGTAAACACCCCAAATTTTCCCTCACTCATATCACCACTGGCTTGTGATTTTTCATATTTGCATTAGTTTAAACATATCATCTCATATTGCATTTTTGTTTCACTACATTAGTTCAAGTTCATCTGCATCTAGGGTTTGTGATCTGAGCAATCCAAGGATCCATCTGAGCCACTCCAAAGGCCTCCAAGTGTTCTAAGAGGGTCCATGTGTGTTCTATCATCATATTATATCCATCAAAGATCAAGGAAGTCAAGAAATCATAAGAACTTAGAAAGCATGGAAGCAGAGCTAGGGTTTCACTACACAGTGTCGTACCTCGAAAAATACGATCCCTCGCGAACGCGGTCGCGGCTGGGCTGACTTGAGAGTCGCCACCTAATTTTATTTATTCCCGAAGAGGGAAATGGAAAATATAGATAAAACCACCAAGAAGGGATAAAACAAGGTCATCGCAAACCATTGTCGGGGTTCGGAAGTCGGTTATGTAGGAGGAAGGTATTAGCACCTCCTACATCCATCGTACTCGATGGGAACCATCTAGGTTGTCACGCGCGAAGGGATGTCTATACTTATGATTACTTGTTGAACTAAAGGGTTTATTGATCCTAGGGGCTCGGCAAGGATTGAGATCCTCGTGCCTACGTATTCCCTTGTGCAATGGGAAAGTCAGAGCTTCGTAGTTCGGCCTGATATGGGTATCGGTTGTTGATTTTATTACCTTTCTTTGATGAAAGGATTTAAGAGTCCATTTGCACTAAAGACTATGGATAGTTTATTTCGTCCAACAAGACGAATGTCTTGCGCCGAAATAATCGGAGCGAGTAACGAAAGCTCGTTATCCCCCTTTCTATCGCTTAAGGCTCGTGGCGTGCAATTTTCCTCGTATTTATTGAAGTGTTTTGTTTCCTAAGACCGCTTGATGTTGGATCAAGGGTTTGGATCTAAGAAGTAACATTTCGGTTTTTGAAATTTAAGGTGAATGCAAGTGGAGGTTTATTTGTTGGTTTTGTTAGCGAGGCACAAAGTGCTCGACTCGCAAAGTTTGAGGAACTAAGCTAAGGACTAGCTATGGAAAACAAGCGCAATGCGTTGATTCGTTAAGTTGGAAAAAGTTGCTGAAAGTGTAAGGTGCAAAGTTCGTGCAGATGGCGATCGAGGAACGATCGACTTACGTGTGTGTATGAAGCGAAGTGCATATGGATGTTTATTTGGCGTTGGACCAAAGATTTCGTTTATCTTTGAAATGAATAATCTTAATGTGCGTTCGTTTTTTACTTAGCAATTTATCGTCAAAAATGCGAAAAGTAATCACACAAATAAGCATTGCATCAAGTCACAAGCAAATTGGAATCGAGCATACGCAAAACTCATATCACACACATAGAATCGAACAAAGATGAAAAGATTAATTAATCAAATTAAATAGAAATATTTAATTAGATTAATTAACGAATTAATTAATAGAATTAAATAAAAATATTTAAGATAATTAATTAACAAAATTTGTTTTTTTTTTTATTCAAATAGAGAAGTTAAATTGAAGAAAGAAATCAAAATTGGCACAAAACTAGATTAGAAAATGATTTTTTTTTAGTTTTTTCTTTGAATATTAAAGAGAAAATGATAACCAATTAAATTAAATAAGACTAATTAATAAAATTAATTTATAAATTAATTAGTTAGATTAAAAACATTATTCAATAAAATTAGTCACTAAAAACTTTTGTTTCTATGAAATTTTTATGAAAGAATAACAAATATAAATAAAAGAGAAAATAAATGGTTTGCTGTTGTAGTAGAAAAAAACAGTTGTGCTTAGGGATTTGGATCTAGGCCCAGGAGCACAAAGGCCCACGGAACCTCCAATAAGTCAACCCGGGTCATAAACAAACCAAAACATGACCCACCTCAAAGACAAAACCCTAGCCATTTGAAATTCTTTAGAGTCAAAGCAGCTAAACAGCTGCTGACACGCGTATCAAGGTTGGCAGTCATTGGGCATGTGCAGGAAGAGACCATTGAATGCTCATAAATTAAAAAGTGAAAACAAAAAAAACTCAAATCGTCACATTAATATTTTCTGAAACAAAATTCATAGGGAAACAAGGAGTCAAAACGGGTGCAAGTCCTATCACCATCCTCTTCCCCTTCTTCTCGGCATCAATTCAACTCGGCGGTGTTCTCACGAACACCAACCTTCATCGTATCATCACCATACTCACCTTCATCCGAAAACCAAACACAAATTCGACGGAAAACAAACACAGTCATAAATCTAGGAAACAAACCTAAACCTAAAGAAAAACCGATGATCATCACCCCTTCATCAATAAGGTTTCGAGCCTCTGTGCTTAGCCATGGGCTTCATCGCACATCATCGCTCCATATTCTCAAAGAAACGAATCAAACCATTGGAGCAAAGAAAACAACATACATGGGACAAGATTTCACAGCGAGCAAAGAGCAAGGATAAAGAAGACTACCTTAATCGGAGTAGCAACGACCTATACTGCTTCAAGGTACAATGCACAGTTCTTTTTTATCTGCTTTGGGTCTTACTTTCCCGTCTCCTTCTTCTTGTTGTTTGCGTCCAAAACCACGGTGTATGAGAGCTTAGCTCAGGTATTTTCAGAGTTCTAATGATGAACTCTGAAAACCTATTATGGATGAGCTTTGAGTGATTAGGGTTTTTGAGAATTGATTTTGGCAGTGTTTCAATATGAATTTTTGCGTCTCCTAGGGTTTTTCTTCAGGTGTAGGTCCCCTTTGTGTGTCAATGATTGGCTCTTTTATAGAGGAATGTTGGGAATCTGATACGTGTGAGCAAAATGGAATTTGTGTGAGGTTGCCATTTCGTACGTGAGAGTCATTGTGAGCTGTATACTGCAATCAGTTGGGATGATTTGTGGTGAGGCTTGTGGGGACCCTTTGTGAATTTGCGAAATCCTTCCTTTTTGTCTGTAGTGAAATAGAAAACTGTTGTGGCCCCACAAAATCTGATATTTTCATTTTTTACTGCTGTGAAAGCATGTGACTAATGCTTTGGTTTCTTTTGCCTTTCTATACTTTACTTGCTTGCATTGTTGCACTATCATCTGTGCTGATCATGAATATTTGCTACTGAATGCTGAACACTACATGGTAGGATCCCTATTCTAACTTCCCTCTTCTTTTGATAACAGGTTCTTTTTGTGCTTCCTCACCTTCTCATCTTCACCTTGGACTTGCCCAATTTCACCAGCTGGATTGGTAAAGGAGGCATCAAGCCATCCTTCAGAGGTTGCCTTGGTGACATATGTCTGAAACAAAGCCTTTAGCTGATGGAACATCAAGAGCAAAATCACCTAGACCTTCTTCCAATCTAGAAAATCCTCTCACCATTTGGCTGGAACTAATCAGCCTTTCTTCTGTTGCTTCTTTTAATAGCTTCAGCTGTAGAAGTTCTGACGAAGGCATCTCCATGGCAAGTACCAGAGCTTTCTTCACAACTTCGATCCCTGTCTTGAATTCCTCCTCTATAATGACTTTTTTGACAGGTCTCTTTCATGTATTTGCTGTAGGTACATCGACGGCAGCTTGAGTGTATAGTGGTATGAAGAGTGAAAACAAGGCTCCTCATTGAGATAGATTAATGCAGACTAAATGGACTGATAGCTACTACTGGTACATCTCTACTGTGATTTTGGATTGCAGTAAAACATGAGTTTGCAACTTTCATTGCGTTTATCACTTTACTGATTATAAATCATGAATTGCCTTGTTGATCCCTGTTTGAGCCATCTTGTTTATGATTTTGTATTAGCACGAACCAGAGTTGGCTAACTGATTGTAAAATGAAACTTCAGGTTATGGTACGAAAGTTTCTTGATGATGGGATGTTTAAGATTGATCTCAAGAACCCTCCTTCTACGCATGTAAGCTTGCCTCTTAGCATTTGACAGAGTTTGAGACTGCATGATTCTCTCCATGTTTGCACTCCAACCAAACTTTGATGTCATGACCACGCAAGGAATGTTATCCAGTCGATTGAACATCTTCACATCATATCTTCACATCATCAACATTAACTTTTGAAAGGGAATTTTCCACCAAGTTTCAGACCCTCCCTGGACACATTTTGGAACTTCTTGTCTTCATAATCCACCAGATGTTGCATCAAGTATTCCTTAACTGGATTTGTGAAGAAAATAACTTCATAATTCTTCCTCTTAAACCGCCCAAGGAATGAAGAATTTTCAAGCCGCTCTTGCTGGTTCCAACTATGTAAAAGACATCTCTTTGTCCAACTTCATTCTAGGTGCATAATAGTCAAGACATGTCAATTTACCTTCAGACTTGGCAGTTTCATGTTTGAACAGTTTTACCAAGCAATTTCTGTTGGTGGCGTCCTTAATGATACACAGTCTAATGGATTTGCTAAATCCATTCCAAAACTTAGTGTGTTGACCTCTCTTCTCATCCACATCAAAAGACAAATCTTCTTCATTTTCTTTATTAGTGGACTTATCAGGATCCTCTTCAGCACACTTGCAGATCATATCAAGGGCTTTCCTAATAAGCTTCTTTTTATTGTCTTCACACTACTGTATTGCTGAAGCATTTCCTGCGATACATCAACTTCAAGTTGGATTTGTATGCATTCCTGTAATGTTCTCCCTTCCTTTTTTACAAGAAAAATAATCCTTGAGTTTCTTATTATGTCAATGTGTTTTGCTTGTGCAGGTTAAGTTAGTTGGTGTTAAGCCAAGGGAGCTGTAGCAAACTGAGTGTACTAGCGATAGATGAACATGAGCATTAAACATGTCTTCAGTTCTGACTTCAAAGGTCTTCATTGATTGCCTTAAAACATTCTACTCCAAAGTATGATTATGTTCTCTTTTAGAGCTCTCTCTCTCTTTTGCTGCACTATGACTCTCAGTATGTTGTTTTTGCAGGTACACATCAAACTCTTGGCTATAAATGTTGTGCCATTAGTGTGCAGATACGTGAGATCTCATTTTTCAAAACATGGCGAGCTTTCATAGGTATAGTGCTTGTATCCTGAAGCTCCCTCTTGTGATTGAGATCTTGGAATGGGCAAGCAACCTTAGCACTGGATCCATTTCCGTCAGCGATCCGTCATCCCCGAACCTCCACCCTTTTTTGTATTCCTCTCTGAATTTCAGTCCATGACTTGTAATTATTTTCTTTAATCCGTGTAGGAGTTCATTGCGAGGATGTCGGAGATTATGGTAGCATTGAGTTCACCTGAATGGGTCAACATGTGATTTCAGGATTGGCGTGAAGACTTGGAATTTCCTGACGACCTTAACCTTTAAGTATACAGAACTTTGAGTTTGTTTGAATAAAACAACAATTTTAGTCTAAACCCAAGTTCTGTCAAAACCAAACTCTGTCAAGGATGGTATTTTCGTGCCATATCAATGTGCCTTTAACCTGGTTGTTGCATTTTTGTTTATTGCAAACAGGTTTAGCATAGAACTTATGTTTCCTTGTATTTTTGTTTCTAAATAATGATATATGAGTTCCTTTCAAATGAACTGTATTATTCTGATTGCAAATGGTTTTAAAATAACTGTGATCTAGTTTTTTCCTTTCAAATTGGTACTTTGAATTTTGGCATGAGGATTGGACCTTATATCACATGCTTGCGGTTGTAGTGAATTAAAGGATTTTGGACCCGTAAATCTTGGATTGAGCCCACTTGCATCTTGTTTGAAGAATTTTATAAACTTAGGTATCAGCAACAATATTAATTGGAATTTGGTGCCATGGGAACTCATTTTATCAACCTTGCACGTGAAACATGAATCATAACTCATCCACCTCTTAAAGCTGGCATTATGGCTTCAAAACCATAATGGATCAAAGCATAACCTTTACCATAACCCACATAATCTTTTGAATTTTGCATGTATCCATCATTAGACCAATTAGAAGGTAATACAACCTCTATTTGGTCACGCTCTGACTATAGAGTTCCTGAACAAACTTGTTAGTTATAATGATCGTATACATAGCTTTATGACTTAAATCTTAAAAGACCATGGCCATAGGCCAAATGATCTTTCAAAAATAAAACCAAAAAGAGGTAGGACAAATTTGGGGTATGACAGATGCCCCTATCTAATTATCTTGAAACCGAAGAAATTGAAATGCTGCATGGCGTTCAAATTTTTAGGTTGAAAGTCAATTAGATACAAACAGACCCCAAAATTTGTCAGACAAGAGAGAAAGTGCGACACCACTGAAAGGGATATGAGGATAAGATTGGCAAATTGTGCGAAATATCTGAGGTTCTTTGAATTAACGAAGTAGTATCTCAATAAATTTCTCCAGGTCGTATGAAGCAGTTCCTTTCAGTCAAGGCTCTTCAGTGACTCTAGAACAAATGTCTTAATAAACATGAGATTCTTTAGCCCATCAAAGCAGTACCTTACCAATGAAGGCTCTTTAGGAACGTCAGAACAAAATCTCGAATAAATAATGCAAGATTTTCTAGATCATGCGAAGCAGTTCCCTATATTCAAGGATCTCCAGTGATACTAGAACAGTATTTCGAACAAATGATATTTTCCTAGCTCATCAAAGCAGTACCTTACCAATGAAGGCTCTTTGGGAATATTTAGGGCAGTATCCCGAATAAATAGTGCAAGACTTCCTAGATGTGAAGCAGTTCCCTATATTTAAGGATCTTCAGTGATACTAGAACAGTATCTTTACACAACACGAGATTCTTCGGATCTTGTGAAGCAGTACCTTTTCGATTAAGGTTCTTCGGAGAAAACCAAAGCAGTATCTCGAACAATGAGATTCCCTAGCTCATCAAAGCAGTACCTTACCATAAAGGCTCTTTGGAAATATTTAGGGCAGTATCCCGAATAAATAGTGTCAGACTTTCTAGATGTGAAGCAGTTCCCTATATTTAAGGATCTTCAATGATACTAGAATAGTATCTTTACCAAATGATGCAAGATTTTCTAGATCATGCGAAGCAGTTCCTTATATACAAGGATCTTCAATGATACCAGAACAGTATCTCCATCACAATATGAGATTCTCCAATCCAAGCAAAGCATTACCTTACTAATGAAGGTTCCTTGGGGATATTTAGAGCAGTATCTCTCCCTTATGGCATAAGACTTTCTAGGTCACGTGAAGCAGTTCCCTATATTTAAGGATCTTCAGTGATACTTAGAATAGTATCTTAACCATAACATGAGATTCTTCGGATCTTGCGAAGCAGTACCTTTTCGATTAAGGTTCTTCAGAGAAAACCAAAGCAGTATCTCAATCAAATCTTCCAGGATGCTCTCTGCTTGGAGAGCAACGAAGATGGTGGACAAAATCATCATCAACTATAGAGCTTGAAGAATGATTTGCTGGGGAATAAAATCCGTAAGCGCATGCGGGATATCAGCTCCTTTCAGAGGAATACCATCAACTTTGAGAGGAAAATCCTGGATGCATGTCCTGGATCCTCCTGTGCTATCCTGATATGACCTCGCACATTGCATGATGCACGATAATTCTTATGAAAATGCAATCGCAAATGATTCTAATGCAAATGCTTTGTTATATGCTAATGATTAATATGATTGTGTTTGATGACATTCTTGTTTTTGGACAAAAAATGCTATGTATGCCATGCTTATGATAATGCAAATGGTTGCATATGCTGGAGATAAAATTTGATAATTGCCAAGAATATTGGGCTTTGGGAGGTGTGTGCCAAACATGGTTGGGCTTTTGGCTTTCTGGTAGTTGCCACCATAGTGGACTTTGGGAATTATGAGGGTGCCAATAGAATTGGGCTTTAGCTTTTAGTAATTGCCAAGGAAAATGGACTTTTAGGTTTTATGAAGGATGCCAGCATGGTGGACTTTAAGACTTTTGGTGGTTGCAAATGAAAATTGGACTTTCAAAGGTTTTGGAGGATTTTAGATTTTCCAACACTTGGTACATGAGACCTTGATAAAGTTGTGAGCAACAAAGAGAGAGACATGAGTGCCCCTGGTAAAGTTTCGACTGACGTTTATCATTCGTCAATGGGATGTATTGTCTGTGCGGAAACAATCACCATGACTGACAATGATATTAGTTAACGGGAGAACTGTCACGTTCCTTCTATCATCCAAAAAGATAACCGTACTACTTTTCAAATATTTGTTTATTATTTTACCAAAATTTCAAAACAGAGTTTATCATTAATAAAACATTTTGCAAACAAACAGATAAAGTAAAAACGATTAAGCACAATTTGATGAGAAATTTCTCTTTTTATTGCCAAAACCCGCAAAAGGGTATAAATGTACATACAGATGCAATTCCTTAATGAGGTAATTGCTGTGCAAGAAAAGTACAATGACAATGACAATAAATGAAGTTCCATTGAATCTCGACATTGCTATGGTCTCTATATCTCTGAAAATCTCATCAGTTAAACTTTGTAAGAAGACGATTGGATGGATCCTTTTCTTTCGTAGTTCCCCATAATCACCTGAATGTGCAGATCATAATATTTGCCTTGGAATTAGTCCCTAACTTTTGCCTGGATCGCCCTTTCGGGTTTTCAATCCACCGGGACGCCCTTTTTTGCCTGAGCCGCCCTTTCGGGTTTTCAACTCAGCGGGCTAATTTTTATTTGTATCCCTAATTTTTGCCTGGACCGCCCTTTCGGGTTTTCAGTCCACCGGGATAGCCTATTTTTGCCTAAGTCGCCTTTTCAGGTTTTCGACTTAGCGGCTTTTATTCCAATCTTTTAGGCATAATATCTTTTAACGGCATCTGCATTCACGGGAGTAGAAAGCTCTTCACCGTCCATTCTTGCAAGAATCAAGGCACCTCCGGAGAAAGCTCTCACCACCACAAACGGTCCTTCATAATTAGGCGCCCACTTGCCCCTGGGCTCTTTGTGCATGGTAGTGATTCGTTTGAGCACCAAATCACCTTCCTGGTAAGTCTGAGGACGTACTTTTTTGTCAAAAGCTTTCTTCATACGTCTCTGGTAAAGTTGCCCATGACATAGCGCCGTCATACGCTTTTCTTCAATAAGATTAAGCTCATCAAACCTCGTTCGGACCCATTCAGCTTCATCTAATTTGGCTTCCATCAGAACTCTCATTGAAGGAATTTCAACTTCTATCGGGAGGACAGCTTCCATGCCATATACCAAAGAAAAAGGGGTTGCCCCTGTCGAAGTACGTACTGAAGTACGGTAACCGTGCAATGCGAAAGGCAACATCTCATGCCAATCTTTATACGTGATCACCATTTTCTGAATGATCTTCTTGATATTCTTGTTGGCAGCTTCGACAGCTCCATTCATCTTGGGTCTGTATGGTGTGGAGTTATGATGCTCAATCTTGAAACTGGTACATAACTCTTCAATTGTCTTGTTATTGAGATTTGACCCGTTGTCGGTAATGATCCGGTGAGGAACTCCGTACCTACATATGATGTTATTCTTCAGGAAGCGAGCAACCACTTGCTTGGTAACATTAGCGTAAGAGGCAGCCTCGACCCATTTCGTGAAGTAATCTATGGCAACAAGTATAAACCTATGCCCATTTGAAGCCTTTGGTTCAATCATCCCGATCATGTCTATTCCCCACATGGAGAAAGGCCATGGTGAAGTCAAGACGTTCAACGGAGTAGGAGGTACGTGTACCCTGTCAGCATAAATTTGGCATTTGTGGCATGTTCGAACATGAGAATGACAATCAGTCTCCATTGTTAGCCAGTAGTATCCTGCTCTAAGGATTTTCTTTGCCATTGTATGCCCACTCATATGAGTACCAAACAATCCTTCATGTATCTCTTTTATAATTTGCTCGGACTCCTGTTCATCTACACATCGGAGCAGGATCATGTCATGATTTCTTTTGTACAACACCTCCCCATTCAGAAAGAAATTTGAGGCCAATCTCCTTAGTGTTCTTTTATCCATACTCAAAGCACCTTCTGGGTATTCTTTCTTCTCTAAGTAGCGCTTGATATCATAGAACCAAGGCTTGACACTTGATTCTTCTTCGGCAGTCAGACAATGAGCAGGTTCTTCAAAGCGCTTGAGATCAAAGGAAGGCCGATGATTGGGCCAAATCAGCTGGTACATGGACGCCAGAGTTGCCAGAGCATCAGCCATTTGATTTTCACTACGAGGCACATGAGTGAAGGTAATGTCATCAAACCTGGGGAGTAGCTTCAACACATAATCCCGATATGGAATCAGATGGTCACATTTTACTTCCCAATCTCCTGTAGTTTGATATATCACTAGAGCTGAGTCACCATATACATCGAGTGTTTTAATCCTCAGATCAATGGCTTCATCTAGTCCCATAATGCATGCTTCATACTCAGCCACATTGTTTGTACACGGAAAACAAAGCTTAGCTGTAAAAGGTATATGGAAATCCTTAGGAGATGTCAGTACTGCCCCAATTCCACAACCTCGATCATTGGCCGCTCCATCGAACATGAGAGTCCATCGCTCTCCTGGTTCAGGCCCTTCGTCCGGTCCAGGCTCTTCATTGTCTCTAATCAACATGATGTCCTCGTCTGGAAAGTCGAACTTCAAAGGTTGGTAATCCTCCACAGGCTGATGAGCAAGATGATCTGCTAGTATGCTACCTTTGATAGCCTTTTGAGTGACATACTGAATATCATACTCCGACAAAAGCATTTGCCATCTGGCGATCCTACCAGTGAGAGCGGGTTTCTCAAATATATATTTAAGAGGATCCATCTTAGAAATCAAATATGTTGTATGGGTCAACATGTATTGTCGAAGACGCTTGGCAGTCCATGCGAGAGCGCAACAAGTCTTCTCAAGTGCTGAATATCTCGTTTCACAATCGTTGAACTTCTTGCTCAAGTAGTAGATGGCATGCTCCTTCTTGCCAGTCTCATCTTGTTGCCCCAACACACAACCCATGGATTCGTCAAGAACTGTCATATACATGATGAGAGGTCTTCCAGGAACGGGAGGCACCAAGATTGGTGGTTCTTGCAAATATTCCTTAACTTTATCAAAAGCTGTTTGACATTCATCATCCCATTCAATTGCTTGATCCTTTCTTAAAAGCTTGAAGATCGGTTTGCAGGTAGCAGTGAGATGCGAAATAAACCTAGCAATGTAATTCAACCTTCCAAGGAAACCTCTGACCTCCTTTTCAGTTTTTGGCGCAGGCATACTTTGAATGGCTCTGACTTTGTCAGGATCAACCTCGATCCCTTTCTGGCTCACAATGAATCCTAGCAATTTTCCGGATCGAACCCCAAAGGTACACTTATTCGGGTTAAGTCTGAGCTTGAAATCTCTTAATCGTACAAATAATTTTTGTAGATTAACCATGTGTTCTTCCTCTGTTTGGGATTTTGCAATCATATCATCGACATATACTTCAATCTCTTTATGAATCATATCATGAAAGAGAGTTACCATTGCACGTTGATATGTTGCTCCGGCATTTTTGAGTCCGAATGGCATTACTTTGTAGCAAAAAGTTCCCCACGGCGTAATGAACGTGGTCTTCTCCATGTCTTCTGGATCCATTTTGATTTGGTTATATCCAGAGAAGCCGTCCATAAAAGAGAACACTGAAAACTGAGCTGTATTATCCACCAATACATCGATATGAGGTAGTGGGAAATCATCTTTGGGACTAGCTCTGTTCAAGTCTCGGTAGTCGACACACATGCGGACCTTTCCATCTTTCTTTGGAACGGGCACGATGTTGGCGATCCACTGTGGGTATTTAGCTACTGCTAGAAATCCGGCGTCAAATTGCTTTCTTACTTCCTCCCGAATCTTGAGGGCCATGTCTGGGAGAGTCCTTCTCAACTTCTGCTTGACTGCTGGACATTCTTCTCTGAGTGGCAACTTGTGCACGACGATGTCAGTATTTAGCCCAGGCATATCCTGATATGACCATGCGAACACGTCGGCGTACTCGTGGAGGAGCTCTATCAACTTTGCCTTCACTTCGGGTTGCAAAGAAGCACCTATCTTCACTTCACGCTTATCCTCCTCTGATCCCAAGTTGATGACTTCAATGTCCTCTTGGTGAGGCTGGATGACCTTCTCTTCTTGTTTGAGCAGTCGGGCTAACTCTTCAGGAAGTTCGCAGTCTTCAATGCCTTCTTCCTCTGCTTGGTTGATCGGATAATCAAAGTTATACGGGACCATAGCAACATCGTCATCAAGGACTTCGGTGGTGTCTCTGCATGTTTATGATTTATGCATTTATTTTAGAAAATGATGTGCATTAAAACATTGCCATTTTATTATAAAAGAAAAATGAAAGAAAGAGAACAAATATTGAATGCAAACTGATTTATTATATTGATAATCAAAGTTTTAAGACAATGGTGGCCCGACAACATCCCAATATGCCTTGGGCAGAACATATGGTTTTTGGAAAAAGAAGTGGAATTACTTTTTAGGGTAAATAAACTGAGGAATCTCGACAGTTCTCCAGTTCTCTAATTCTTCCCCTGGACCGGCTTGACGAATCCAATTGCAAGTCTCTTCATGGTAGTCTTCGCCTGAGATCATTGCAGCATGATCCTCAAAGATGTATCCAGCGCTTATAAATGTATCACTTACTCGAGGAAATTGGCCATGTTCTTCATATGCTGAGACCGTTGTTGTACTGGAAGATGGCTGGTAGCCAATGCCGTGCATGTCTCTCTTGTCTTGTATCTCGACAACTTTGCCCCAGCCTTGCGTGTTCCCGGTCTCCAAGACAGCCAAGGCTTCCTTCAGTGATGTCATTGACATTGATGGCTGTGGGCGCTCAGATTCTCGTTGAACTGCCAGCATGCTCACTATTTCAAAAGATTGAAACGGTGTCTCGACAGTTTCGCCTTCCACATCAATATATCTAAAAGAAGTCAAATGACTCACTAGGATATCCTCTTTACCTCCAATCACCACAATTCGGGTCTGCATAGGGAATTTTAATTTTTGATGGAGAGTGGATGTAACGGCCCCTGCGTTATGAATCCATGGTCTTCCTAGAAGACAGCTGTACCCTGGATGAATATCCATTACTTGGAAAGTAATGGTGAACAAAGCAGGTCCTATCTTAATCGGGAGATCCACCTCTCCTATGACCGCACGCCTGGAACCATCGAAGGCTTTCACTATCAATGCGCTTGGCTTCATCACCACTCCTTGTACAGGCATTCTTTCCAATGTCGTTTTTGGCATCACATTTAAGGAGGAGCCCGTATCCACCAACACCCTTGATAGCAACGTATCTTCACACCTTATGGAAATGTGTAAAGCTTTATTGTGATTCTTCTTATCAGCAGTGAGCTCTTCATCATTGAAACCAAGGAAGTTACCAGTGGTAACGCTGGCTATGACGTCATCAAATTGGGCCACTGTGATATCTTTGGTGATGTGCGCCGCACTTAGTACTTTCAGCAGAGAGGATCTATGTGCTTCAGAACTAAGTAGTAAAGCTAACATAGATATTTTGGCGGGAGTTTGGTTCAGCTGGTCGACCACCTTGTAGTCGCTTTTCTTGATGATCCTCAAGAACTCTTCCGCTTCTTTCTGAGAGAATGCAGCTTTGGGCGATGACGGTTCTTCTGGTGACCCCTGAGGAATAGGAGTAACAACCGGTGCAGCAGTCGTCTTTTGCTTTTGCTGGGATGATGACTCCACTGGTCTTGGTGCGAACAATCTTCCACTACGAGTCATACCACTGGGTCCGGCAATGGCTGTGACAATAGGAAATTCAAGATTAATAGGCTGTCTTCTCCGGCCTTGCCTAGCGTTTGCTGGTTCATAACTCCATGGCACATCTTGGTTATTTTCCCCGGTGTAGTGAACGGGATACTCTATAACCATAGGAGTACTATTGTTTGGAGTTTGAGGTGCGTCATAAAACATCTCTGTTGCAGCCACCATTCTTTTCTCCATTCCACGCCTTTCAATCTGTATCAGACCTTGATTGAGGAGTTTTTGCAAGCACTCCCTGGTATTCTCTTCGGAATGATCAACCCCCTCATCCCTTGCCAGCATCAATCCTGCTTTCTCCAACTGTTTGCCAATCACAGCCAATGGGGTCTGGACGTCTTCTGCCTTCAAGATTAACCCACAATCGTCCTCTTCCTCCACGACATTAACATTTGCTCCCCCATGAGGCGGCAATGGGTCATTTTTGATATTTGGACCTCTTGGAGTAAATGTCAAATCCTTCGACTCTACCAGGTCCTGAACGTGATTTTGAAATGCATAGCATTTGTCAATAGTGTGTCCAGGTGCGCCCTTGTGAAATTCACAAGTGGCATTGGCATCGTAATTTGGGGGGTACGGGAAAGTGGCTGGCCTTAGATCCCTCAGAACCAGTTGCCCACGTTGGTTCAACTGATTAAAGATATCCCTATAAGTCATGGGGACTGGATCGATATGCCTTCTTTGCCTAAACTGCCTTTGCGCCGGACCAGTCCGTCTATATTGTTGATTGGGCTGCTGTGCTGGAGCCTGTTGATATTGTTGTTGTTGGGGAGCATGCGGTTGATACGGAATTGACGCAACATTAGCTACATGCCCATAAGGCATGTTATACGGTAAGTTAGCCCTTCCTCTCATGATAGCATTGTCCTCTCCTTCCTTTTTCTTTTGGAAATTAGAAAAAGGTTTCTTGCCAGTGTTTGCAGAAGTAGCTGCTCCTTTGCCTTTTTTCAGCTGGCTCTCGATTCTTTCCCCTACGGACACGATTTCAGAGAAACTAGGAAAACTAGCTCCCATCATTCTGTCCATATACTTATCCTCCAGCGTATTTAAGAACATGTCCGTCAACTCTTTAGGAAGCAATGGCGGTTGAACCCGTGCAGCGAGTCCTCTCCACCGTTGCGCATATTCTTTGAACGATTCATTGCTACGTTGTGTCATGTCTTGCAATTGAGTACGATTAGGTGCAAGATCAACATTTTATTGATAATGTTCAAGGAATGCGCGTGAGAGGTCATTCCACGTTTTAATTCGGCTTCTCTCCAGCTGGACGTACCACTCCAAAGATGCCCCGGACAGACTGTCCTGGAAGCAATGAACCAGGAGCTGGTCGTTTCTAGCATATAGAGCCATCTTTCTGCAGTAGGCCCGGAGATGGGTGTGAGGACAGCTGTTCCCTTTATATTTATCGGGAAAGTCCGGAGCTTTGAACTTATACGGGATTACCAGTCCTGGCACCAGACACATTTCCTCAGCATCTATACCTGGAATGGTATTAATATCCATCGCCTTAAGCTTTTCCTCCATTGAGCGCAATATTTCTGCTACTGGATCCAGAAGAATTTCGGTGCGGTGAGCTGGTGGATCTGCGTAGAAGACATCAGATTGTTCATCCATGTCTTTAAACGACCCATGGTGGACATCTAAAGATGGTACATTGGGTGGATTTACCCCAGCAAGAACGAAATTATCTTTGGCCGTCCCCGAAGTGCCCGCCTGCCTAGCGAGTTTCTCAGCTTCTTCCTCCCTCTTAGCCATAGTGATGACCTCGAGGATTTGGTCCAGCTTTCCCTTGAGTGAGTCGATATCAGCTCTCATGGCATTCTGTTCTTCATGAATTTGCTCCAATGTCATTTTGTAGATTTTTCTGGTCTCGTACCTTCGTCGAAAAATCCGGAAAGTCAGCTTTTTTGGAGAGGGAAGGTAAAGTGTATGAGTTTGTGTTTTTGTTTGGTTGTAAAGATGAGCGTATGAATGCATATGTTTGATTACAAAGCCCTCATTCATCTTATCGATTTATTACCAGAGATATTTAACGTATTTATCATTGCAAATAAGACAAGATTTAAAATCCAAAAGCAACAATTTTCATTCATCTAAATCAAACAAGTACATTAGAGATTCCACGAGTTTTCATATTACAATGCAAAAGATAACAACAACTTTCTTGAACATAAACTATGGTGCAACCCTAAAAACAACCCCTTGAGCTTTGCGGACTGCCACTAGATTTGTGGTGAGCTCCTTGATGGTTCTCTTGCAAACTTTCACACACCGGTAGACTTCTTCAGGCGTGTTTTCTGGGCACATGACACGATCTGCATCTTCAAGCTTCTCAGGAAGGTCTTGACTTGCCAGGTTCAACATGCTAGCCAGGTTTACAAACTTCTGCTTCCACTCTTCGTACAAACCTTGGAGATTTGCAATTACCACATCTCTTCCGCCTATGGCTTCTTCAGCATCTCGACACTTGTTCATCCATTGGATGCAAGTATTCTCCAGGTCTTGATAAGCTTTCTGAGATCTCAGGTAATCAATTTGCTCCACAGCTTGCTCATGTTGAAATTTCTCACGGTCGTACTTTCGCTGATAACTGTCCTTTTCCAACTTTTCTGCTGCTAGCTTGTCCTCTTCTCTCTTGAGAGAATCCTCTAAGCTCTTGATCTTTGCTTCTAAAGTGATCCTATCATCCTTCTTGTTCTTAAGGCACACCTCTATGTCCTTCTGTAAATTGATAATTCGAACTTCAGCCCTTCTTAATTGGTCATTACGATGATCCAGATCCATGCTGGCTCCATAAAGAGCACCCAAGCATTTTTCTCTCTTATCTTCTTCTATTCTGCATCTTTTGTTACTGCTTTCCACTCTTTCTTTCATCTTTTTACTTTTCTCCTCCCACACTTCTTTCTTTCCTTTGGTTTGAAGGAGTTCGATCCGCATGCGTTCGTTCTCCAATTCTAAGCCTTTGATTCTTTCGTTGAGCTCATCTATGTCTTCAGGTAGCAATGGTATTTTCTCAGGAAGGGGTGGGAAAGCTATTGGATCAAGAAAGAATGGAATCTTAACGATGCGAGCTCTTTCTTTTACCCATAAGACATAAGGTTCCTTCACAGCAATATTCTTGCGGACACTAGGATCACTTGTAACGATCTTCTTCCAAGCCGCCTTGAATTTCTTCAACTCTTCTTTAGATGGATTATCAACAACAAAAGGTACCAAATGCCTTTCTTCAGGAGGAGTCTCCATAGGGAGCCCAAGTTGTCTCTTAAGCAGCACCGGGTTGTAATTTATGCAACCATGATTTCCTATCAGAGGGACATTAAGGAAACTTCCACATCTAAGCACAATACCCCCAATCTTCCAATCTCTTGAGTACCATGTGAGGTCATTAGCCCTGAGCGAAGCAAATCTGTAAGGCCACGACAAATTCCTAGACACAAAATAACCCTCCTTAGGCATGTGCATTTTCATCCACATGTGTAACAACGGAGCGCAGCAAAGGAATACACCTCCTCTCTTTGTATGCCGGGTATGGAAAGTGTGATAAAAATCTGCCAATAAGAACGGAACTGGATTTCCTATCATGAAAATCTCTATAGCAGCACGATCAACAAACTTATCTGACTTTGGGAACAACACGATCCCATACACAAGAAGAGCTAGGATGGCTCCGCAGGAGGACCAGCTTCCTTTCTCAGCACATTGCCAAGCTTGTTTCTCCAGGAACAGTCTCGTGAATCCTTCCTTGTCTGACTTGTTGTCCACTAACAAACTTGCAGGAAGTCCCAACACAGTAGCCAACTTAGTCATAGTGACTTCTTCTTCTAGCTTTGGGAATGGATTCCGGTCTCTAATACGAAGACCCACAAGCAACTCGAATTCTTCCAAAGTAGGAGCAATCTGGAAGTCTGGGAAGGTGAAGCACCGTAGCTGAATGTCGTAATACTGAGCAAGAGCATGAAGAGCATCAATATTTGCCGTCTCGTCCAGTATACTCAAGATTCTTCCGAAGCGAGCCTGGAAGCTGTTGTGTTTGATAGGAGTGATCTTGGCTCTCAAGGCTAGTAGCGAGTCAACCTTTGGTTCCAAGAACTTGAAATTGTAAGTGCTTTTCTTGGAAATTCGATTCATCTTGATTGCTTTGACAAATACTTCAAATCTGCAATAAATATAAGTAACTGAGAGCTATGTATTATTTTTTTATGAATGAATGTATGCAACAATGAACGGGTAAACCCAAAATGCAATGTTTCAGAAACAACTAGAACGGATGGAAGATACTTTGATCACTTTCCTTACAAGGATCTCACTGGGTGACCTCTACAGTTTTAGGGATCCCAAAGTTAATAACTCATATGGATGTTCATTACACGCGCCATCAACATGACGGTTAATTGACTCCACCATATGAATTTCGTTTGGGTGAGATCTTCGTATCGAGTCACACAAGAGAGAAGTCTCCTGGTACCCCATACTACGTGATCGTCGACACGAGGTTTAAAACAAAGTCCTGGAGTTATGGAACTTTCTCAAATGTTTGATGCACTTGTCAATTTTGACAGTCAATCAACTCCATTGAGTAAGTCTATTCCAAGTGAGGTTTTCGTATTGAGCCACGCGAGGGCGAACCCTGGTGCCCAGTACTACGCAACCATCAACCGATGTTTTAACCAAAAGGTTCTAAAGGTCCTCAGAGTCAACGACTTTAATGAAAACAACTGAGCACACACGCCAAAAGCTTGACGGTTGTCAGTATTTCCATTAAAATCTACTCCGAGTGAGGTTTTCGTATCGACAACCCACGAGAGAGGTTCTCTCGGGAGCCCATACTACACAACCTCGCTAACTTATGTTTACACTCATAGACCCGGGTATAGAGCCTTTCCCTCAAATTGTTTTGATCAAAGTATCCATCCAGTACCAAAGATCCACAATAAGGATATAAAATGTAAAGCAATAAAGAAAGCGATAAACAAGTAACACGTAATCAAACATCCAAACAAACGTGGAAACCTAGACTAGGCTCGACTTGCATAGGGGTGAACCAGTCCCCAGCAGAGTCGCCAGCTGTCGTACCTCGAAAAATACGATCCCTCGCGAACGCGGTCGCGGCTGGGCTGACTTGAGAGTCGCCACCTAATTTTATTTATTCCCGAAGAGGGAAATGGAAAATATAGATAAAACCACCAAGAAGGGATAAAACAAGGTCATCGCAAACCATTGTCGGGGTTCGGAAGTCGGTTATGTAGGAGGAAGGTATTAGCACCTCCTACATCCATCGTACTCGATGGGAACCATCTAGGTTGTCACGCGCGAAGGGATGTCTATACTTATGATTACTTGTTGAACTAAAGGGTTTATTGATCCTAGGGGCTCGGCAAGGATTGAGATCCTCGTGCCTACGTATTCCCTTGTGCAATGGGAAAGTCAGAGCTTCGTAGTTCGGCCTGATATGGGTATCGGTTGTTGATTTTATTACCTTTCTTTGATGAAAGGATTTAAGAGTCCATTTGCACTAAAGACTATGGATAGTTTATTTCGTCCAACAAGACGAATGTCTTGCGCCGAAATAATCGGAGCGAGTAACGAAAGCTCGTTATCCCCCTTTCTATCGCTTAAGGCTCGTGGCGTGCAATTTTCCTCGTATTTATTGAAGTGTTTTGTTTCCTAAGACCGCTTGATGTTGGATTAAGGGTTTGGATCTAAGAAGTAACATTTCGGTTTTTGAAATTTAAGGTGAATGCAAGTGGAGGTTTATTTGTTGGTTTTGTTAGCGAGGCACAAAGTGCTCGACTCGCAAAGTTTGAGGAACTAAGCTAAGGACTAGCTATGGAAAACAAGCGCAATGCGTTGATTCGTTAAGTTGGAAAAAGTTGCTGAAAGTGTAAGGTGCAAAGTTCGTGCAGATGGCGATCGAGGAACGATCGACTTACGTGTGTGTATGAAGCGAAGTGCATATGGATGTTTATTTGGCGTTGGACCAAAGATTTCGTTTATCTTTGAAATGAATAATCTTAATGTGCGTTCGTTTTTTACTTAGCAATTTATCGTCAAAAATGCGAAAAGTAATCACACAAATAAGCATTGCATCAAGTCACAAGCAAATTGGAATCGAGCATACGCAAAACTCATATCACACACATAGAATCGAACAAAGATGAAAAGATTAATTAATCAAATTAAATAGAAATATTTAATTAGATTAATTAACGAATTAATTAATAGAATTAAATAAAAATATTTAAGATAATTAATTAACAAAATTTGTTTTTTTTTTATTCAAATAGAGAAGTTAAATTGAAGAAAGAAATCAAAATTGGCACAAAACTAGATTAGAAAATGATTTTTTTTTAGTTTTTTCTTTGAATATTAAAGAGAAAATGATAACCAATTAAATTAAATAAGACTAATTAATAAAATTAATTTATAAATTAATTAGTTAGATTAAAAACATTATTCAATAAAATTAGTCACTAAAAACTTTTGTTTCTATGAAATTTTTATGAAAGAATAACAAATATAAATAAAAGAGAAAATAAATGGTTTGCTGTTGTAGTAGAAAAAAACAGTTGTGCTTAGGGATTTGGATCTAGGCCCAGGAGCACAAAGGCCCACGGAGCCTCCAATAAGTCAACCCGGGTCATAAACAAACCAAAACATGACCCACCTCAAAGACAAAACCCTAGCCATTTGAAATTCTTTAGAGTCAAAGCAGCTAAACAGCTGCTGACACGCGTATCAAGGTTGGCAGTCATTGGGCATGTGCAGGAAGAGACCATTGAATGCTCATAAATTAAAAAGTGAAAACAAAAAAAACTCAAATCGTCACATTAATATTTTCTGAAACAAAATTCATAGGGAAACAAGGAGTCAAAACGGGTGCAAGTCCTATCACCATCCTCTTCCCCTTCTTCTCGGCATCAATTCAACTCGGCGGTGTTCTCACGAACACCAACCTTCATCGTATCATCACCATACTCACCTTCATCCGAAAACCAAACACAAATTCGACGGAAAACAAACACAGTCATAAATCTAGGAAACAAACCTAAACCTAAAGAAAAACCGATGATCATCACCCCTTCATCAATAAGGTTTCGAGCCTCTGTGCTTAGCCATGGGCTTCATCGCACATCATCGC
This sequence comes from Lathyrus aphaca, assembly GCA_963966055.1. NCBI lineage: Eukaryota > Viridiplantae > Streptophyta > Magnoliopsida > Fabales > Fabaceae > Lathyrus > Lathyrus aphaca. The sequence goes on from OZ014520.1 coordinate 545,130,483, forward strand.
TCCATATTCTCAAAGAAACGAATCAAACCATTGGAGCAAAGAAAACAACATACATGGGACAAGATTTCACAGCGAGCAAAGAGCAAGGATAAAGAAGACTACCTTAATCGGAGTAGCAACGACCTATACTGCTTCAAGGTACAATGCACAGTTCTTTTTTATCTGCTTTGGGTCTTACTTTCCCGTCTCCTTCTTCTTGTTGTTTGCGTCCAAAACCACGGTGTATGAGAGCTTAGCTCAGGTATTTTCAGAGTTCTAATGATGAACTCTGAAAACCTATTATGGATGAGCTTTGAGTGATTAGGGTTTTTGAGAATTGATTTTGGCAGTGTTTCAATATGAATTTTTGCGTCTCCTAGGGTTTTTCTTCAGGTGTAGGTCCCCTTTGTGTGTCAATGATTGGCTCTTTTATAGAGGAATGTTGGGAATCTGATACGTGTGAGCAAAATGGAATTTGTGTGAGGTTGCCATTTCGTACGTGAGAGTCATTGTGAGCTGTATACTGCAATCAGTTGGGATGATTTGTGGTGAGGCTTGTGGGGACCCTTTGTGAATTTGCGAAATCCTTCCTTTTTGTCTGTAGTGAAATAGAAAACTGTTGTGGCCCCACAAAATCTGATATTTTCATTTTTTACTGCTGTGAAAGCATGTGACTAATGCTTTGGTTTCTTTTGCCTTTCTATACTTTACTTGCTTGCATTGTTGCACTATCATCTGTGCTGATCATGAATATTTGCTACTGAATGCTGAACACTACATGGTAGGATCCCTATTCTAACTTCCCTCTTCTTTTGATAACAGGTTCTTTTTGTGCTTCCTCACCTTCTCATCTTCACCTTGGACTTGCCCAATTTCACCAGCTGGATTGGTAAAGGAGGCATCAAGCCATCCTTCAGAGGTTGCCTTGGTGACATATGTCTGAAACAAAGCCTTTAGCTGATGGAACATCAAGAGCAAAATCATCTAGACCTTCTGCCAATCTAGAAAATCCTCTCACCATTTGGCTGGAACTAATCAGCCTTTCTTCTGTTGCTTCTTTTAATAGCTTCAGCTGTAGAAGTTCTGACGAAGGCATCTCCATGGCAAGTACCAGAGCTTTCTTCACAACTTCGATCCCTGTCTTGAATTCCTCCTCTATAATGACTTTTTTGACAGGTCTCTTTCATGTATTTGCTGTAGGTACATCGACGGCAGCTTGAGTGTATAGTGGTATGAAGAGTGAAAACAAGGCTCCTCATTGAGATAGATTAATGCAGACTAAATGGACTGATAGCTACTACTGGTACATCTCTACTGTGATTTTGGATTGCAGTAAAACATGAGTTTGCAACTTTCATTGCGTTTATCACTTTACTGATTATAAATCATGAATTGCCTTGTTGATCCCTGTTTGAGCCATCTTGTTTATGATTTTGTATTAGCACGAACCAGAGTTGGCTAACTGATTGTAAAATGAAACTTCAGGTTATGGTACGAAAGTTTCTTGATGATGGGATGTTTAAGATTGATCTCAAGAACCCTCCTTCTACGCATGTAAGCTTGCCTCTTAGCATTTGACAGAGTTTGAGACTGCATGATTCTCTCCATGTTTGCACTCCAACCAAACTTTGATGTCATGACCACGCAAGGAATGTTATCCAGTCGATTGAACATCTTCACATCATATCTTCACATCATCAACATTAACTTTTGAAAGGGAATTTTCCACCAAGTTTCAGACCCTCCCTGGACACATTTTGGAACTTCTTGTCTTCATAATCCACCAGATGTTGCATCAAGTATTCCTTAACTGGATTTGTGAAGAAAATAACTTCATAATTCTTCCTCTTAAACCGCCCAAGGAATGAAGAATTTTCAAGCCGCTCTTGCTGGTTCCAACTATGTAAAAGACATCTCTTTGTCCAACTTCATTCTAGGTGCATAATAGTCAAGACATGTCAATTTACCTTCAGACTTGGCAGTTTCATGTTTGAACAGTTTTACCAAGCAATTTCTGTTGGTGGCGTCCTTAATGATACACAGTCTAATGGATTTGCTAAATCCATTCCAAAACTTAGTGTGTTGACCTCTCTTCTCATCCACATCAAAAGACAAATCTTCTTCCTTTTCTTTATTAGTGGACTTATCAGGATCCTCTTCAGCACACTTGCAGATCATATCAAGGGCTTTCCTAATAAGCTTCTTTTTATTGTCTTCACACTACTGTATTGCTGAAGCATTTCCTGCGATACATCAACTTCAAGTTGGATTTGTATGCATTCCTGTAATGTTCTCCCTTCCTTTTTTACAAGAAAAATAATCCTTGAGTTTCTTATTATGTCAATGTGTTTTGCTTGTGCAGGTTAAGTTAGCTGGTGTTAAGCCAAGGGAGCTGTAGAAAACTGAGTGTACTAGCGATAGATGAACATGAGCATTAAACATGTCTTCAGTTCTGACTTCAAAGGTCTTCATTGATTGCCTTAAAACATTCTACTCCAAAGTATGATTATGTTCTCTTTTAGAGCTCTCTCTCTCTTTTGCTGCACTATGACTCTCAGTATGTTGTTTTTGCAGGTACACATCAAACTCTTGGCTATAAATGTTGTGCCATTAGTGTGCAGATACGTGAGATCTCATTTTTCAAAACATGGCGAGCTTTCATAGGTATAGTGCTTGTATCCTGAAGCTCCCTCTTGTGATTGAGATCTTGGAATGGGCAAGCAACCTTAGCACTGGATCCATTTCCGTCAGCGATCCGTCATCCCCGAACCTCCACCCTTTTCTGTATTCCTCTCTGAATTTCAGTCCATGACTTGTAATTATTTTCTTTAATCCGTGTAGGAGTTCATTGCGAGGATGTCGGAGATTATGGTAGCATTGAGTTCACCTGAATGGGTCAACATGTGATTTCAGGATTGGCGTGAAGACTTGGAATTTCCTGACGACCTTAACCTTTAAGTATACAGAACTTTGAGTTTGTTTGAATAAAACAACAATTTTAGTCTAAACCCAAGTTCTGTCAAAACCAAACTCTGTCAAGGATGGTATTTTCGTGCCATATCAATGTGCCTTTAACCTGGTTGTTGCATTTTTGTTTATTGCAAACAGGTTTAGCATAGAACTTATGTTTCCTTGTATTTTTGTTTCTAAATAATGATATATGAGTTCCTTTCAAATGAACTGTATTATTCTGATTGCAAATGGTTTTAAAATAACTGTGATCTAGTTTTTTCCTTTCAAATTGGTACTTTGAATTTTGGCATGAGGATTGGACCTTATATCACATGCTTGCGGTTGTAGTGAATTAAAGGATTTTGGACCCGTAAATCTTGGATTGAGCCCACTTGCATCTTGTTTGAAGAATTTTATAAACTTAGGTATCAGCAACAATATTAATTGGAATTTGGTGCCATGGGAACTCATTTTATCAACCTTGCACGTGAAACATGAATCATAACTCATCCACCTCTTAAAGCTGGCATTATGGCTTCAAAACCATAATGGATCAAAGCATAACCTTTACCATAACCCGCATAATCTTTTGAATTTTGCATGTATCCATCATTAGACCAATTAGAAGGTAATACAACCTCTATTTGGTCACGCTCTGACTATAGAGTTCCTGAACAAACTTGTTAGTTATAATGATCGTATACATAGCTTTATGACTTAAATCTTAAAAGACCATGGCCATAGGCCAAATGATCTTTCAAAAATAAAACCAAAAAGAGGTAGGACAAATTTGGGGTATGACACACAGATGACATGAAATTAGAGTTTTGGTTTCAGAGGCCATAACTCCAAATTGTTTGGTCATTCTTGTTTCTAATAGTCTCAATATGTTATAAGTATCATGTGTTCCAAGTTTGATGAAGAAATTCATTGTGGAAGTCATTTGTTCACTGGGTAACTTCTTGAGCAAGTCAGAGCAAAATCAGGGCATCTGAGGCCCCCAACAATGGAACCAAAGTGGATTTTTCATCAAATTGAAGTTATATGATCTTTATTTGATCATTGAAGTGTTTGGAAGTTCACAAAATTGAAGAAATTTGAGCTAAGCCAAAAGTTGCCAAAAATGGAAATGACTTGTAATGGAAACTTTCCATTTTGGGAAAGTTTTTCAACCTCCTCTTTCTCAACCAAAAATGCTTCAAATGAAAAATTGTTTATCATGAAAGTTGTAGATTGGATCATTCCCTTTTCAAAAAGTACAAGAATAAGTTCTAATTCATCATGGAACTCAAGTTATGGCCTTGCAAAGTTGGCAAAAATCCTATAATTTTCACTTTCACACCAAAGAGGATTTTTTGCAAATTCACATACCAAGTCACTTTGTGACCTCAAATCAGTCTCTAAGCATCATACAAAAAAAATACATTGCATTGTGACCAAAATTTCCCAAGTAATCACAAGTTTCCATGCCTTGCACTTCAAGATTTCTCAAAGGGGGAAAATCACATAACACTTGCAAAACCTATGAGATCTTTTCCTCCAAGTCATCCAGCTGCACAATCTCAATCCCATGGCTCTCCTTGATCAATGCTGAGCCAGGACATGCCAAAGAACAGCTGCAACATGAGTCAATACCTCAAGTACACAATTTGTTGACTTTTTGCAAAAGGACCCATACCAATCAGCTGCAGCCACAACCACTCTCTGGCCAATATGGTTATGTTATGTGGACCAAAAGCAAGCCAATACATAACACACACAAGCCTGAAACCTCAGATACACCAAGTTTCACAAAATCACCTTCAAGCTTCAAACTTTTGAAACACTCTTCTCAGCCACTCAAACTCCAAACAAACTTCATCATTCAACTCACCATCATCATTAGAACATTTCCCAACCATTACCAAGCCCTAAAAGCCAGCCAAACAAAAATACGATTCTGGACCAGCTGTGTTGCAACCTCTCAATCCAACCATTTTAAACTCATTCTAAGAATTGCAACACCATCAAGGGGTCAAGTGAAGTGGATTTGCACAAAAGGAGAGGTCTGAAAGCTCCAAAAGTGAAAGCTCCAGCTCAGGTATCCATCTTCAAACTTTTTTCCAGAAGCATGATTTTAAGTTTCTAAATTGTTCTACATGTTATGCTAATCACCATGATATAATTTGTTTTGAAAATGAGTTGAAAATAAGCTTGTATTTAACTTCTGAAACTTTGCCCGTGAAACATGTTCTTGTTTGATTCTCATGATTGATGCAAAATAAATTAGTTTTGAGGGTGGATTCGTGTTTAGGGTGAGTTAGGGATTCGATCTGGAGCTTTAGAGCTCCTGAAAAGACCTAGGGAGAGAGTTTGGAAAACTACCCTGCCGGAGAAGACGATCGGAACACTGTTCTGACCGTCTGAGTTGGATTAGGGCTAATCTCAGGTGATTAGCTGAGTTTGAATCTGGAGCGTAGGATTTAGGTTTCGCGCGTGTGTGGAGGGCCAGGATGGTTTCACTTAACCCTAATCATTTTAATTTAATTATTTAATTAGATTTAGGCCAGATTGAATCTGGGCCTTTGATTTGCGCGCTGGTCAAAGCATTTCCCCCTAGTTTGAATCTGATCCATTGGATTGGATTACTTTCATTTATTTCATTTAAATCCTAATTTCTTTACCATTTTATTTAAAATACATAGAAAAATCATAAAAATATTTCCTTCTGCATTTTAATTTCAAATATTTTCTTCACCCAAAAACATTTTTATTTTTATTTTTTGCATTAGAAAATCATTTTAAAAATATTTAAATGTTTATTTTAATTAATTAATGGAAATTACTTAATTAAAATACCATTTAGGTTTCTAAAAATCACAAAAAAAAATTACATTGCATCTTAGGACATTTAGAAACACTGTCAAACCATTCATACAAATTTCTTTTTGGTTTTGATCCAATTTTGACATTTTTCTTGAATTTAGGGTTCATAAAATTCCCTTTTTGGAACCCTAACTTTGAAAATTCTTTTCTGCCTAACCATGAAGGGTTTGACAATGATTCTTTTTGTGTTGTTTTCCATATATCATTTAGTTTCTAGGATATTATTGTCATGAATTTATCTTGAATTTTCCATTTGATTTGCATTTTCCCTCTTAAGGTACCCAAAAACCCTAGTTAACTTAGAAAAATCACAACTTCTTTTAGTTTAGGAGTTGGACCTTCTCCTTTGGGGAGTGACATCATATGGGGTTAGGGTTTGTTTTAGCCCATTTGCAAATTTTTATCATGTGAATTGTTTCAGTTTTGGTCATTTGCATCTCATCCTTTCATGTAACCCTAGTTTTGCATCCATACTTGCATCATACATTGCATTGCATGAACATGTGAACTTGCATTGACATTCTAAGCACTTGTATGCCATCTTAGACATCTTAAGTAATTTCTTGAACATTTCTTAGTCATTTCTTCATACATTTTCTATGCTTTGCATTCATTTCATTTCATAAACATCCATGTGTTTTCATGCTTCCTACATGTTTCCTTTGCATTCTTTCTCTTTGTATGAACATTCATAACACTTGGTTTGCATTTGCATCATCTTATAGCATCATTTGCATCATTTGAGTGCTTCTAGTTTTGTTTCTTTGTCATTTCATATGCTTCATTTCATTTCATCTCTGTCTTTATGCTAACATTTTCAGGTGGTAAGTAATTTGAAAAGTGAATCTGCCTTCACTTTTCATTTCTCTTCATCTTCTTCATATGTATCTTTGCTGCATTTTCCTTTGTCTTAGAGTGAGCTTGCTCATTCATGTTCATCTCTCACTTTCTTTCTCCAAGTTACTTATCTTCTTCAGTGAAGTAAGTAACTTATCTCATCTATTTCTTCCTCCTTTCATCTGCTTCTTCCATTGGTGGCTTCTTTGAAGATCTTTCTCAAGCCTTACAAACCATAGGAACATCCAAGCATGACAATAATTAGGGTTGTGATTAGTCCCCCTTTAGCTTTTACCTTTGAGTCTTCTTTGTGTCTCTCATCTCATCTCATCATTAGAGACTAAACCTTTAAGGTTTTAAGACTTTGTAATTAGGGTTATGCATGCATCCTTCTCTTAGGATGGAGTGTATAACTTTAATCCTAAGTGTTAAATCCTTAATTTGTTTAAACCTCTTAATCTATTCATCTAATAATCACTAAGACATTAACTTGTAACTTGGGCCTTGCATTAGGGTTCTAATTCTTCCTTTATTGGTTAAGAAGGACTAACCCTAGTGTTTAATGGACAAGTCCTTCTCAAGTTGTCTTACAAACCATAAAATCCACTTCTTAATCTCACCCTTAATTAAAATCCACTTTAATAAAGGCTTGTTTTGTCATGAGGTTAATCCCTAATCATGGTTTAAGTTGAGGTATCTTCCTTAGCTTGAGTGTGCTCATCTATTATCCTTCTATTAGGATGGTGTAATGAGTTTACTAATCCTTGATTATGGCTTAAAATCATTACTTAACACTAAACAAAAACCCAAAAGCATCTAAATAATCACAAGTAGGTTAATGATCTTAATCCTACACCATCATGGTAATTAAGTTGAGATGTTTATCTCATACTTAAGGTATTCTCATTATCCCAAGTCAAAGGGAGGATATAATGAGTTTACTAACCCTTGGTTTAGGCTTAAGATCATTAACTTATGACAAACACCAAAAAAACAATAAAAGATTGAAAACACAAAAACAAACAATAATCGTCTCCTTCGGGATTCTTTTCTCATCATCTTCACTCACAAACAAGAACTCGCTTCTTCCGTCTAATGCAAGACAGTTAGCACTTGAGCCAGACAAGTCATACACTTGAGCATAGACAAGCAAGCAGTTCACAGTCAATTTATCTTCCAGTCTCTTTGAGTCGAACTATGGTGTTCTGACTTCCTCATTGCACGAGAGGATACGTAGGCACAACTTAACTGTTATCGAACAAAAGTCTCTGTGTCTTCCCCCTCTTTCAACATTCTCTCTTAAGCCTCAGTTCCTGAGCAATTCACCTTTTTGCACTGACACTTGTAAATTTCTTTTCCAGCTTTTACACACAGATAGCACATACACTACCCCTTTAAACACAAACTTTTAAGCGTGGATCCCGTCGAGTACGACGGAAAATTTGGGTGCTAATACCTTCCCAGGTTGTAACCAACCGCCTTTCTCAGTTTCTCTTGTTCGCAATGTCTTATCCATCATTCCTAGGTTTATGCAGCATTACCTTTCCTTCGGGATAAAAATGCCTAGCTGGCGACTCTATTCAGTTCATCTTCATTTTCGCCTTTCGCCGACCGTTCGCGTCTGTACCGGGATGCTTAATATTTGGGAGCGACAACTTAGCGACTCTACTGGGGAACTTTGCAACTAGGGCTTCTGGTTCTTTTTATGGGTTCCTCCTAGCGCTTGTTTGACTTGTGTTTACAAGGGTGTTATGTGATACTTGTGCTTATTCATTTGCTTTATTTATTGCTTTATGTAGAACTTTATTTATTGCTTTCTTTTACAGTTTTATGCATTTCATACTATCATTATCATGTGCTGGATCTGTGTTTTCCTTGGTGGGTGGGGTTCATTGAGTGATTAAGGTCCTATACCTGGGACCTGAGTGACACATAGGCTGGAGTGGCTTCATATTCTTTCCCATTCCATTTCGGTCTGGTGCGGGAATATGAAACACGGTTCAAACATGGGTTTCTTCTTGAGAACTCTGTGCTACAGATTTCCTGTAGTACTAGGGCTATCTGGGAAGCCTGCTAAGTCTGGATGACCTTTTTATGACCTTCAGCATCTGAGGTGAATTAGAGGAGGATCTTTTATGGTTATTGTAAACACTGTACCTCCGGGTTAGAAGTGTTTACACTTCTCATATTTGATCCAAGTCTGACGATCCTTGTTCTAGAACATTACATGTGAGGGGGTTGGGATGTTTACAGGTTTGCAGGAACCATTGGCCTCATCATACCCTTTGTTACTAGATTTGTTAAGGTTGTATTATTTGGATAGTTCTTGTGATCACCCTGGACTTGTGACTCTTTATTTGAGTCGCCCACCTGGTTACTAGATTTCTAAGCCTCCATCCGGACTTAAGGACATAAATGGACTTTTACCAAGACAGATAAACAGATCCAGCACGTGGTCCCAAACCCTTTGCATATCATTTTGCATACATCATTTATGCATCATTTAACATTTGCTTATTTGTTTTACAGGGTATCCATCATATTATCTTTGGTTTGGTTTTGACCCCTTCTGCTGCTCAGACTGCTTCAGTTATTTTCTCCAGCACCTTCATTAGTTTGTTAGTGATTTCTCCTCCAGCTATCTTCATCAGAGACCCATCTCCAGCATCTCATTCAGTGACCTTCATCAGCAGTTGCTCTCAGCTTCTTCACCAGCATCCATGGACACTTTAAGAAAGAGCAACATCACATACCACTTCTTTGAGCCCACCCTGACTGGCATCAGGCAGATCCAGTCCCTCATTACTCCTAATCATGTCCCACTATTCAGAGAACATTATGGAGGCATATTAGACATGGTCATGGACCTAGATGCATCTCAGAGGAGCATGATCCATACTTGCTTGCAGTTTTATGATCCCCCACTCAGATGTTTCACTTTCCCTGATTTCCAGTTGGGACCTCTGCTTGAAGAATTTTCCATGTTGTTAGGAGTTCCTATCAGGAGAGGGATTCCTTTCAACCCGGAGATGGTTGCTCCCATAAATGAAGACATAGCCAAGGCATTGCATTTGGAGCCTGCCCTCATCGATCAGAACATGACAACCAAGGCTGGGGTTCTAGGCCTTCACCTAAACTTCTTGATCTCCCAAGCCACCCTGCATGCTGCAGTAGGGGAATGGAAAGCTGTCTGTGCACTTCTAGCCCTCAGTATATATACGGTTATCTTATTTGCAGATGAGCCAACGTTTGTGAGCAAGAGTGCCATTCACCTGTTCTTACTAAGGAACCAAGTTCCTACCTTGCTTGGAGACTTCTATTACTCAGTACATCAGAGGAATGAGAAGCAAAGAGGAAGACTAGTTAGATGTTGTGCTCCTCTCTATTACTCTTGGCTACTAAAACATTTTCCAAAGTCAGACACCTTCCTGAACCCCCATCAGCAAAAGAACTGGGCTAAGAGATTTATTGCCTTGACATCAGAAGACATTAGATGGTGCACTCAGAGCACCAAAGACAAGGACATTATTACTAGCTGTGGGCAATATCCTAATGTGCCTTTGATAGGAGTGAAAGGTTGCATCAATTACAACCCTTTACTATTTAAGAGACAATTAGGGTATGCTTTGGTTCATCCTCCCAGAGGGCAAGACTTGACTGAGACCCTCTACTGTGAAGTCCAGCCCAATTCTGCTGTTGTCAGACAAGCTGCCTGGGCTTGAGATAACATTCAGACTAAGGGAACAACCATCCTTGGCAAGTGCAACAACATTGCTTCAGCACAATATTCTGATTGGTCTCGTACCAGGGCTCAGATAACCCGGATGCCATTTACTTTAGAAGATGTACTTGGACCTTCTACAGTACAACCTACAGCTACTGTCAGTTTGGGAGATTTTGAGAAACTGAAAGAGAGGAATACTCAGCTATCTGAAGCCTTAAAGAAGACTCTATGGGAGAGAAATGACAGCCATCTAGATAATGAGATATTGGAAAGGCTCAGGATTGAGCACTTGACCAAGATTGAGAAGACGGATGACTACATCAAAAAAGCAAGGGTAGGGGAGTTAGTACTTAAGAATGTTTGCAAGGAAGCAAAGACTCAAAAGGCTAGGGCAGAGCATTATCTGGAGGAGAGCCAGGCTAGGTGGATCAGGATCACTGAAGCCTGTTCACAGGAAGATCAAAGGACTCAGGCTAAGATAGAGCAGTTAGAGGCTAGTGAGAAGAAGCATTAGGAGGCATTATTAGCAGCTCAGAAAGAGATATCTGAATTAAAACTCCGGGAGGGGTTGAAGAGGTCAAATGATCAGGACAAGCATAAGAAGTTGACCAATGCCATTGCTACAAGGAACCTCCTCATCAGGACTATTACAGAGCACCCAATGGGTCCAGTGACTAAGGCCCTCCTGAAGGAAGTCAGATAGGATGACTTTGGATTAGATGTTTGACTCCTTTGCTTGTACTTTTTCTTTTGTTGTACTTTTCTTTTGTTGTTGTATTTTGACCCACCATGGGGATGTATTGTAATCAAACTATGTATTTTCACCCTTAGTAATATATCAATTTGTATCATTTTTGGTGGGCTTTATCTATCTCTACAACATCATCAGCATTTCCTCGAGATCTGGAAAGGTCAAAACCAAAGAATCAAACCGGATACCCTTGGAAGACAAATAGGAATATTGCATTGCATACTAACATCTTCGTTGTTTTGTAGGTTTTTGTTTTATTGCTATTTCTCACTTTGTTGTGGTTTCAGGAAACATTGCTTGCAGAAGAGTGTTCCCTGTCAACAAAACACACCGGTACCCGACAAGAAACAACCTTCCGGGACTCCAGATGGATCAAGTTCAGCAAGACTTGAATGAAGTAAGGGTCCAGATGGCCAATGAGAGGGTTGAGATGAGAAATCAGATGACCCAACTCATGATTGTAATGACTGGCTTAGCTCAGAGCCAGGAAAGACTAAGGGAGTTGGTTGAGATACAAACTCCTGAAGAACACCATCCAGGTACAGGAGGTACCAGTAACAACAATCACGTGCAACCTCGCACTAATCCACCAGAGTTTGGGCCTCATCTGAACCCAGAAATCAATGCCATAAGGAATACTCAGGGTAACACTGCTGGAGGAAGGGTCTTGCAAGAGGATCCTCAAGAAGAGCAATTTACAGTTGTTGGGGCTGGGGACAAAGTTTACGACCGTAGGCTGGATGAAATTGCAGAGAAGATGAGGTCTCTTGAATCCCAAAATTCCATGGGTTTTGATGTAATGGACATGGGATTGGTGGAAGGGGTGAGAATTCCTCACAAGTTCAAACCCCCGTGTTTTGAAAGGTATAATGGCACATCCTGCCCACACACCCACCTTCAATCATTCTTGGGAAGATTAAAAGCATACACCATTGACGAGAAGTTGTGGATGTTTTACTTCGAGGATACTCTAACAAGGGCATCCCAAGAATGGTATTCCCATTTGACTAGAGCCACAGTGAGGAACTGGAAAGACTTGGCTGAAGCTTTTATCCGTCAGTATCAGTATAACTTGGACATGGCCCCAAACAGGACCCTTCTAATGGGAATGTCTCAATCTTCCTGTGAGAGCTTCAGAGAATATGCCCAAAGGTGGAGGCAACTTGCTGCTGCAGTTCAACCCCCCATGTCTGAAAGGGAAATGGCAGACATGTTCATGAATACTCTCCAAGGAACCTACATTGCTAGATTGGATGCATTTTCTTCTACCAACTTTGCAGATGTGGTGATAGCTGGGGAAAGAATAGAGAGCCTACTAAAAATGGGAAAGATCTCCGATAACGGTGTCAATTCAAGCAGTACAAGAAAACCATTTGCTGGGCCCCGTAGATCTGGTGAGACAAACTCTGTGCACATGGGAAGAGGGAGACCCCAATACTTGCCCATAACAGTTGGTGCTATTACTATCCCTGCTCCACCTTCTCAGTATACTCAACAACCACAACACTTTCTGCAACAACAACAGTTTCCTCAACAGAGATCATACAACAACAATAACAACAACCAACAACAACAACTCCCGTTTCAACAGCGGCCATCTCAGGTCAACCGAGTGATTGACCCCATTCTAATGCCATATGCTACACTACTGCCACAACTCCTAAAGCTCAATATTGTTGAGTTAAGGACATTGGCTCCACCTGATCCTCAAAACCTTCCAAGAAACTACGATGTCAACTCTAGGTGTGCTTTTCATTCTAACACACCTGGTCACTTTATGGAAAAATGCAGAGCTCTGTATATGAAGGTTCAGGATCTGGTAGATTCAAAAGCCCTGAACTTTGCACCTCCTCCCAATGTAATGAAAAATCCTATGCCAAGCCACAGTGGGCCAAGGATTAATGGTGTAGAGGATGGCTCACCCATGAGTTTAATAGAAGACATTGCAGGTATTCAGACACCTCTGGCAGAGGTTAAAGCCCAGCTCTTAAAGTGCCAAGTGTTCCCAGGTTGTGAGGCCTGTTGTGAATTATGCAAACTCTCTGAGAATGGGTGTGCTAGCTTGAGGAGTGGAATTAATGGATTGATCAAAGAAGGAATTCTGCAAATTACAACCACAACTTCTACAACACCAGCAACCCTTTTGTCAACAGCAAGTGGTGCTTCTACAAATGCAATAACCATCTTTCCTAGTGATTCTTCTACAACTGCAGCAACTATTGTTCCAACTGATTCATCTACAACTTCAGCAATCATTCCATCTGTCACTTCAACACACACCAATTCATTTGCACCAGCTACTACAACTTCAACAAACACTCACAATGATGTTTTCACTGTCACAATTTATTACGACCCAACAATGGTCCCGAATTCCAACAACTGTCAACAACATCAACAACAGTTTCAATCAAGCTTCAATTCACCACCATCAACATCCACAAGAAGTCCTGTCACTATCTTTTATGACCCACATACAATTATGGTCCCAACTTCTACTGCAGTGAGTCCAGTCACCATCACGGTGCCAGAGCCAATTCCATATGATAAAAATAGTGCTATACCATGGCATTATGGTGCTGACCTTTACTGCAACGGAGAGAAAGTCCTTCTTGATTCTCTAGTTCTTACTCCCCAAGTGGATAATGTCGGGGGAGGCGGAGGCTTCACCCGAAAAGGACCTCTCTTCGCGTCACAAGCTCCTATAACCAACACTGAGGCAGAGGCTGCTGCCAAAGCCAAAGGGAAGAGTGTGATACCTGAAGAATCTGCACCAAAAGAGACTCATAAATCATCCTTCGATCAGAATGTGGATGAATTTATGAGAATAATTAAAAGAAGTGACTATAAAGTTGTGGACCAGCTCCACCAGACTCCTTCAAAGATCTCTATCTTATCCCTACTGTTGTGTTCCGAAGCCCATCGGGATGCACTACTCAAAGTTCTGCACGCTGCCTACGTGCCAGAAGAGATCACAGTGAATCAGCTTGAAACAGTTGTATCAAATGTCAATACTAGCCATAGGCTAGGTTTCACTGACGCTGATTTGACAACAGAAGGACGTCACCACAACAAAGCTTTGCACATAATCCTGGAGTGCAAAGGAGATGTAATATCTCATGTTCTTGTAGACACTGGGTCCTCACTCAACGTCTTACCCAAGAAAGCTCTTGTCAAACTCGAATATGATGGAATAGCTCTCCGGCCAAGCAATCTTGTGGTCAGGGCTTTTGATGGTTCCAAAAGATCTGTTCTTGGAGAGGTGGAGCTGCCAGTGACAATCGGTTCGCAAGTTTTTAAGACTACTTTCTATGTGATGGACATTCAGCCGTCGTACAGCTGTTTGTTAGGTCGACCTTGGATTCACGCCGCAGGCGCAGTAACGTCGACCCTTCACTAGGAACTAAAATATGAGTGGGAAGGACATATTATCACCATCTGTGGTGATGAGGACATCTTTGTTAGCCATCTGGCTACATATAAATACATTGAGATGGATGGTGATATCCATGAAAATATGAGCCAAGGGTTTGAGGTCCTGAATGTCAATGAGGCGGCGACTGAAGTATTTGATGCATCCCAGGAAGATAGGATGGGTACTTCAATCGTCTCCTATCAGCAAGCCCAGAAGGTTGTTGAAGACGGTAATGCCCAAGGCTGGGGAAAGCTGCTGCCCGTAGAGAAGAAGGAGGACAAATTCGGTTTGGGTTACAAACCATTCCGAAAAGATCAATCAGAGGCTACTAAAGAGCCCAAGTTCATCAGTGGGGGGATGCTCACCCCAGATGCTGTTAACAATCTGGAAGACGAGGCGGAAGACGACCGCAACCTGGAAAGCTGGATACGTCCAAGGATCCCAGGGAACCAAGTCCTTAACTGGTCTTCCCAAGAAATTATAAGGGTTACTCCTGCAGAGTAATTATTATTTCTTGTCTTTTTTAGCATGCATCAAGTCCTGCATCTTGCTCAAGGTGTCAGGACTCATTTGTAATAGGGCCATATTGTATTTTGTGCAAATGATTAATCAATGAATATCGGACATCTTTTGCAAACAAGTCTGTTTTCGCTCACTCTCTTTTCATTTTTCACTTTTGTACAAAACAATAAAATGGAAATGTTTTCAAAATAAACAACTTCATTTTTTTCTAAACAAGATTAAAATTGATCACCAAAACGAACCAATCTCAACCCTTGCAGAGATTATCCTCCAGATTGCACCGACAACAGCACTGTTGTGATCTTGTATGACTTCGACAATCCGATTAATCAAGTTGATGAAGGGGTTGAAGAAGACTATGAGTTGCCTGAAGAGTTAGCCAGGTTGTTGAGGCAAGAAGAGAAAGTGATCACCCCTCATCAAGAGGAGGTTGAAACAGTTAATCTTGGTACCGAAGAAGACTTGAAAGAAGTGAAGATCGGGGCCAGTCTGCAAGATTCAGTGAAGGAACAACTTATTGATATGCTTCGAGAGTACGTCGACGTCTTTTCTTGGTCTTATCAAGATATGCCGGGTCTGGATACTGATATCGTTATGCACAAGTTGCCATTAAAGGAAGACTGTCCTCCAGTAAAACAAAAGCTACACCGTACTCGTCCAGATATGGCCATGAAGATTAAAGAAGAAGTACAAAAACAGTGGGATGCCGGTTTCCTTATTGTAACTAGTTACCTGCCATGGGTTGCTAACATTGTACCAGTGCCTAAGAAGGATGGCAAAGTATGGATGTGTGTGGATTACCGGGACCTGAACAGAGCTAGCCCGAAGGATGATTTCCCTTTACCTCACATTGATGTATTGGTCGACAACACAACTCAGTTCTCGGTATTTTCCATCATGGATGGTTTATCAGGGTATAATCAGATCAGAATGTCACCCGAGGACATGGAGAAGACTACCTTTATCACACCTTGGGGCACATTTTGTTACAAAGTAATGCCTTTTGGACTAAAGAATGCTGGTGCCACTTATCAACGGGCTATGGTAACGTTATTCCACGACATGATCCACGAAGAAATTGAATGCTACGTGGATGACATGATTGCCAAGTCCCTCACTGAAGAAGACCATCTGGTAAATCTTCTGAAGTTGTTCAAGCGTCTGAGAAAGTATCAGCTGAAGCTAAACCCCAACAAATGCATATTCGGGGTGCGGTCCGGTAAGCTGCTGGGATTCATTGTAAGTGAAAAAGGAATTGAAGTTGATCCTGACAAGGTCAAAGCCATTCAGGAGATGCCTGCACCTAGGACTGAAAAGGAAGTTCGGGGGTTCTTAGGTAGATTGAATTACATATCAAGGTTCATATCTGTAAACACCCCAAATTTGCCCTCACCCATTCACAGCATGGCTTGTGATCATTTCATATGCATAAACTCAATCATACCACCTCATATCCCCATTTTTGATTCACTGCATAGTCTCTAAGTCATCTGCATCTAGGGTTTGTGATCTGAGCAATCCAAGAGCTTCTTGAGCCACTCCAAAGGCTACTAATCACTTCAAAGGGATCCATGTGTGTTCTTGTATCATATAGCATCCTCTCAAAGTCAAAAGTGCCAAAGAATCACAAGAACTGGGATTGGTGTGAATGCAGAGCCAGGTTTGACTGCACAGTTGACCTAAAATTAGGGTTTTGGTTTCAGAGGCCATAACTCCAAATTTTTTGGACATTATTGTTTCCATTGGTCTCTATATGGTATAGGGAGTATGCATATCAAGTTTCATGAATAAATTCCATGGGGAAGTCATCTGATCAAGAGTTGACTTTTCAGACAAGTCAGTGCAAAATCAGGGCATCTGAGGCCCCCAATGACCCAACCAAGGGATGATCTTCATCATTTTGAGTGTATATGATCTTTATTTGATCATGGAAGAAGGTTGAAGTTCACAAAAATCAAGAATTTGAAGTTTTTTGCAAAGTTGACTTTTTAGGGCATAGTTGACTTTTAAAGAATATGTCATTTTTGGTCATTTTTCAAGCCTTGATTTTTGATCCAAAAAAGCTTCAAATGGAAAAACTTTGGTCATGAAAGTTGTAGAATACATTTTTCCCTTTTCAAAAAGTACAAGAACATGACCTAATTCATTTTGGATCAAAAGTTATGGTGTGACAAAGTTGGCAAAAATCACTAATTTTCAAGACATGCACCAATTGGAAAATTTGCAAAATCATGTAGCAAGGCCATTTTGTAACTTCTAGTTCACTTCAAACCAATGTACAAACATCACATAAGTTCTAAAAATCAGAATTGAACCAAAGTTTCTCATGTACATGGTTTGTATAACAAGATATTTTCATGAAGTTTCAAAGACAAGCAAGTTGCAAAATCACTCATGACACTTCACCCACTTGTTACATTGGATGCTGAACCATGCTAGCCTCCCACACACACCATGCTGCGCCAGCCCTAGCCATTGTACCAAGCTAGAACTCAAGCCATACCTCTCTTACAACAAAGTTGACATTTTGCAAAAGTGAACTTACCAATCAATAAAGGCCAGGTCACATCATCTGACCTATGGGATTATCTTATACTATCCATTTGCAAGCTAAACATAAGGAGAAGCAAGGCTGAAACACACAAGAACTTACCATTCACAAAAACACCCCATTTTGCATTTCTCTTCGAATCTGCCTCCACAAACCAAAAACACTCAAACCAATTCCACTACTCATCTCACCATGCTTCATTGGTCCCAAACCAACAAGACTCAAGCCTGAAACCAGCATGAACTGAGCTTCACCATTTCTCATCTTCAAAACCAGAACTCTTCGAATCCCATTATCCAGCCATCAAACACACCATTTTTCTTCACCAACAAGTCAAGCACACCTAAGGGAGCAAGAATCCACCATTGGAGTGGCCTGAAACCTCCCTATTCTTGACTGTGCCATCTGCTACACCAGAACCATTCCTCTCAAATCAGCCATCCACAAGAGCTTTGAGGTATCCCATTGAGTTCAGGAGAGTCAAGGAGGTTCATTTGCACACAAAGAAGGCCCTGGAAGCTCAGTATTGAAGCTTTCCAGCCCAGGTATGAACATGAACATTTTCTCCCAAAGCTTGCGTTTTAAGTTATGAATCTATTGCTTATGCTTTGCTGGTCATGGGGATACTTTCAGAATCAAAAATAAGTGAGAAATGAGTTTGTATGGTCCCCCTGAAATTTCACCCGTGGATTTTGTTCTCTTCGATTTGCATGATTTTTGGGGTTTAAATGATGTTTGAGCATAGATTCATGACCTAGGTTGTTAGAGGATCTTTAGGTTGTGTTTAATTTGTTGTTTAGTGGCCTGAATCATGTTTTAGGGTTTTGGGGTCGCCGGGGAAGATGACCGGAGCTTCTCTCCGGTCACCTGAATGTGGTTAGCCCTAATCTCAGGTCATTAAGTGCGTTTGAATATTGAGCGTTGGATTGGTTGACCCAGTGGACTTCCCGCGCGCATGAAGGGCTCAGATCCTTTTGCTTTGCCCTAATCAACTTTAATTAATTAAATAAATCATAATTAAGTTAATTAATCTGAGCCAACCACAGCCCTTGGATTCGCGCGCCAGTCAACTCTTTTAAACCCAGTTCAAATCTCCACCCTTGGATCTGAATACTTTCCATTTTTCTTATTTTTATTTCATTATTTGTCATTTAATTTGCACAATTTATTTAAAATAGTAAAAATTGTCTAAAAATTATGAAATTTTTTCTCAAGAGTTTCATTAATTTTTATGACATAAAAAATATTTTTATTTTCATTTTTGCATTAAAAAAGTATTTTTAAATATTTAAAAGATTATTTTTAATTGATTAATGGAAGTTAATTTATTAAAAATACTTTTAGGTATTTAAAAATCACCAAAAAATTCATGAAATGTTCTAAGGCATTTAGAAACATTGTCCAACCTTCAAACCAAATTTCTTTTTTGATCTTGATGCATTTTGAGAATTTTCCATTGAATTAAAATCATTTTTGTGCATTATTTTGATCCAAAGTTCAAAAAATCATTTCTGCCTATTCATGAAGAGTTGGACATTGATTCTTTTTGCATTGAATTGTGTTTAGCATATAGTTTGTGAGATTAAATGGCCATGATTTGATCTTTCATTTTCAATTTGTTTGACATTTCTTTTGTTTGGAAACCCTAAAACCCTAAAAAACTTGTGAAAATCATAACTTGAACTTGGTTAGGAGTTGAGACCTCTCCTTTGGGCATTGGTTTAATATAGGATTAGGGGTCCTTTGAGTGGCATTTTAAATTTTTTGTAATGTTGTTTGCTTCTGATTTTGGTTTGTGTTTGTTGTATGATTCATAAACCCTAATTTGGGCTTCCATATGCATCCATCTTGCATTCTCTTGCATAACATGACTTGTCATGACATTTCAAGTATCCATGTGATTCATTTGACATCATAAGACATAGTGAAAGCATGTTTGATCATTGCATCAAGTATTTGCCATGTTGTATGCCATGTGCACTTCATAACTTTTCATGTTTGATCATGGTTCCTAGCTTGCTTCATTTGCATTCATGAACTTGTATGATCATTTCCATGTGCTGCCTCATGTTTGTAGCATCTCATAACATCATTAAAATCACATATGTGCTTCTGGTTTTGGTTTGCATCATGTCATTCCATCCCATTTTGCATTGCATTGCATTTCCTTTCTAACCTTTCAGGTGGTAAGTGATTCTGAGAAGTGAATTTGCCTTCACTTATCATACTTTCTCTTCATCACTCTCTTGCATCCATTGCTGCATTTTTATATGTGTTTGAGTTTGAGCTTGCTCATTCTTCTTCTTCCCACTTTCTTTCTTCAAGTGACTTGACTTCTTGAATGAAGCAAGTTGCTTTGCTTCTCTTGATCCTTTCATCTGCTTCCTGGTGGTTCCATTGAAGACTTGTTCTTGCAAACCACACAAACCTTAGGAACAACCAAGCATGACAATGATTAGGGTTTTGATTAGTCCCCCCCTCTTAGTTTTCACCTTTGTGTCTCTTTGAGTCTCCTCTTCTCACCTCATAATCAAGGACTAAACCCTAAAGGTTTTAAGGCTTTGTGATTAAGCTTATGCCTGCATCCTTCTCTTAGGATGGAGTGTATAACTTTAATCCTAAGTGTTAAACCCTTAATGTGTTTAACTCCTTTAATCAATTCACTTAATAACCATCAAGACATCACACTTGTAACTTGGGCCTTGCATTAGGGTTCTAATTCTTCCTTAAATGGTTAAGAAGGACTAACCCTAGTGTTAATGGACAAGTCCCCCTCAAGTTGTCTTACAAACCTTAAAAATCACTTCATCATCATATCATTAACTAAAATCCACTCAATAAAGGCTTGTTTTGTCATGAGCTTAATCCCTAATCATGGATTAAGTTGAGGAGCATTCCTCAGCTTAAACATTCTCATCTATTATCCTTCTATTAGGATGGTGTAATGAGTCTGTTTAATCCTTGATTATGGCTTAACCTCATTACTCAACACTAAACAAAAACAACAAAAACATCTAAATAATCACAAGTAGGTTAATGATCTTAATCCTGCACCAAAGGTGATTAAGTGTGAGAATCTGACTTCACACTTAAGGTACTCTCATTACCCCTAATCAGAGGGAAGATGTGATGAGTTTGCTAAATCCATTGGTTTAGGCTTAAGCTCATTAACTTATGACAAACCTTCAAAAGCAATAAAAGACTGAAAATACAAAAACAAACAATAATCGTCTCCTCCGGGATTCTTTTCTCATCACCTTCACTCATAAACGAGAACTCGCTTCTTCCGTCTAATGCAAGACAGTTTGCACCTGAGCCAGACAGGTCATACACTTGAGCATAGGCACGTAAGCAGTTCACAAGTCAATTCACCTTTCAGTCTCTTTGGGCCGAACTACGGTGTTCTGACTTCCTCATTGTAGACACCCTAAATTTGCCCTCTGGCTTTTCTATCTTTGTCAACTTTTCATTTTGCATTCATATACATTTTGCATATCATTTGCATGATCTCCTGAGACATGGGATCGTTTTTTCCTGAAGATTAGGATTTCACCCCCTAGTTGTGGATTATCAGGAGAATTCAAGGTTGTATCTATACATCCATCAGTGGCGTCATTTTCTTATTGCTTCCGTCACAGAATTAGGGTTTATTTCCCTGATTAAGTGATATTCAAGGATTTCACGTTTGTAAGGACTATTCACCATGCCTTTGGCCTATCATCAGACTATTCTTTTCTGCATCAAGTTACAAGTTCAAGTGTGTTTATTCATTCACGATCCAGTTCAGATGGACGTTTGACCTAATCCTGGTCAAACTATCAAGATATTTCTTCAAGTGCAAGTTATTTGTGTCACTGATTTATTTCTCAGTCAGTGGCTGTCCAAAGTCAAATTACGGTGTGTGGCTCTTCAGATTATCAAGAAATGATTCGTGTAAGGTTTGGTTCGAAAAATCAGATGGTTGTTATTTCAGTGGCGAATTGTTTAGTGGTTCAGGAGTGTGTTCATCCATTTTTTTTAATCAGGAGTTGTTGAAAGAGTTTCAAGTGTGGTCTTTGGATTGAATTCAGTCAAGATGCATAAGTGGAAAATATTGACAGAGGGTGTATTCAAGTTCATTTTGAATTTTATTGTCCATATTTCTAACCAATTTTCTATCTGTATCCATTTGTTAATAGAGCCCATTAGACTTTCTTTTCTTTCTATCACCATCCAAATCCATTTCTTTTCCTAAATTAAATTTCTTTCCATTCACCCTTTAAGTTTATCTAATATCCGTTATTCTCTAAGTTCACATCCATTGTTAGACATTATCCATTAAATTCATTTTCATAAACCAATTATCCTTTCTTTATCATTAATCCACTTCATATTTCTCTTAATACAAATTGTTGTTCTTTTCATTATCATATTTTTAATATCCATTTTAATCGATTTTAAATCCATATTCAAGGCCCGGCCCATGTCATGCTACAAAATTAAACAAAATAATAACAAGGCAATGTTAGCCTTTCGAAACAGCTGGCAACAACAAGCATTCAGCTAAAAAATTTCCACTTTAGGTAGCTCTATTACCAAATGACGTTCCATCATGGTCCCCTCACTCAACTTCTATCAGCTGCCAGCCAGTTTTCATAACAAATCCCGTACATAATATTCCTTTAATTCACAATCACTACTCACTATAACAAACACACAACAAAGCCATCACAGAAAAATCACACAAAAAACCCACTCTGCTCACACCGTACAACTTCAATTACACTACCACGCCTCTCACACCGGCCAACAACATTCTGTTTTTGGTACCACAATGCACAAAACCTCAAGTTGATACCTCTCACGCTTCCTTCAACAAAAACGCAAAACCGTCACCCTTCTCCTATTCTTTATCAGTAAATCAATTTTCACTGACTCAGAGATCTGCAAAACAGAGAAACAAACCATATTCACAAAATCTATCAAACAAAATCACAGATGGTTTGAGGCAAACAAACTAATATACAACTATGCACTTCTTTGTTCTTCAACCACCATAATTCCTTTCATTATTCTTCGGAAACAAAACTCCACTCAGCCATCATCCCTACCGTTTTCTCACACCAAAATCATAAGATAAAAAAAAACTTCAACACTCATCCTCAACCAACACCCTTAATCTTAACCTCACACCTTCAAACAAATCACCGCTCCATCTTCAAACCTCAACTCAAACCACGCATCCACAACTTCAATCGGTTTCCATCACCAAACCACCAGCACCAACCTCACCGCAATTCATGTTCGTCACAACCACCCTTTTCAAACCAACAGAAACAAAACTCAGATCAAAACCAAAAACAGAAAGAAGAAGACGAAGAAGAGATCGAGATTGAGAGAAGGATTTTGGACCGAAACTCACCGCGAAATCAATGGAAGACAACCGGTGAGGACGTCGAGTTGTTGATGACGAAATCACTGTAGCCGGAGCTTGAACCTCGAGCTTGAGAGAGTCGAGATTGAACGGAGATTCGCAATGGATGAACGGCGAGCGGAGAGACCGACGAAGCTTCAAGAAGAAGAAGTAGATCAACGGTGAAGTGTTGTTGTCCGGCGAAGCTTGATGGTTGGCGTGAGGTTGATGACGATGGAGGCTTGAGCTTGCGGCGACTTTGCCCTTGGCGGCGTCGTTATTGAGCTTTTGTTTGTGAATTTAAGAGAGAAATAGGTTGAGGTCATATATCAGGTTCCTGGACTGTGTTTGGTGGACTTTGAAGTCCACTGAATTGCTACCAACGCCCTCAATAGCTTGCGGAATCCCTCCCCCTCTTCTTGTCCTTTTTCTTTTTCTCTTTATTATATTTTATTTGTTCATTAATGAATGTATTAGTATAGCTAAAAATAATTTGTTTTGTTTTGATATTTGAGGCTATTATTTTTATTAGAATTTTGAGTAGGTTTGTTAATTATTTTTGTTAATGTTTTTCTAGTTTAGAATTTTATTAGAGTTTTAATATAGCTTTGATTTTGTAGTTTGTTTAAATAAATAGAATGATGATCTTAATTTTGTTTTAGCTTGTGTTTGAGGTTTTGTAGGGTTATTGCTCGACTTCAAGGATGGCTGATTGGACTTGGTGATAACTATGCAGTTGATTCGTTTATGGATTGTTGACTTGTTAACATTCGTGGAATTCTCGATGGTGGAAGCGCGTATTGGACTTTGTCTGATACCCTAATAATGGGCAATTGCGTTTGACTTCGATATTCGTTCAGGACTTGATTTTCTTATTGATTTTCTCTTGCGCTTATTGAAGAGGCAACGAACCTTCTCCGTTAGGTACCACTGGGACCCGATTTCATCTTATTGCATGCTGCTGCATCTGGAAGTCCTACTGGTGTAGGCTCTGTTTGTGCATTGTCTGTTCATCTCCATTTCGCATTCTCATCTTCTTATCTTATTTCTATTTCATCCAATTCATTTTCTTCATCTTTCTTATTCCTCATCTTCTTCTATTCTTTCTTAACCTGAGGTGTGCCTAGGCCACCGTGGAGCTTCTCCTTTCATCTTTCTCTCTTCTTCTCCTTCATTAGGGTAGTGAGCCTCACTAACCTAGGACCATCCGAGCATGTGAATATTAGGGTTAGACTTTCCCCTTTAGATTTTTTTCTTTGAGATCCTTTTGGTGCTCTCTCTTCTCATCTTCAAACTTAATTCTAATTCATTTAATAAAGGTTGAGTACTTTCATGTGACATGAGACTTTGCTATGAGATGCTTGCATGCGTTCCGTTTCGGGGCGAGGTGTGAGTCATCACTCGTGGTGGATAGGTCTTAGCATGAGTACTTCACAAAGAAAAGCTAAAAAAAAACACCTCTTAACCAAAAACCACAAAAACACTTAATAATGGTAATAGGTCAGTGTGCTTAAGCCTTCACTTGTGGGACTAGCTTTGGGGATTTCCTCCATAGATAGGTGTGCCTCTTGCGCATTCCATTTCGGGATGATGTGAGACGTACACATCCCATTGAGTAAGACTTAGGTACACTTACCTATGCAAACTTTCACTCATAAAAGCTTCTAAAAAACACAAACAAACAATAAGCGTCTTTCCTTCGGGAATTCTTTTCTCATCTCCTTCGCTTCGTACGCGAACTTGCTCCTACTTGTCATCTTGCAAGACGGTTACGCACTCGTCGTCCGAGTCTGCAACACCTGAGCAATGACATAGGCAGTTCAAGCCTTTAATTCACAAGCAATTTTCCTTTGTTACCCCTAGTTAGGGGAACTACGGCGTCTCTGATCCTCATTTTCCCGATGAGGTACGTAGGCAGCGGGGTAGGGCCCGTTCGAGCACAATCTTTATTTTCCCTACATTTTTCCTTTTGCTTTCTTATTTCAGTTCTTTTGCAGTTCTAGTTCCTTCTCATTTTCATTTCTTTTTGCTGCAGCTTTCATACCCTCACCCTTTGAAACAGTTTCTTTTGCAAGCGTGGATCCCGTCGGGTACGGCGGACGATCTGGGTGCTAATACCTTCCCAGGTCGTAACCGACTCCCGAACTCAGTCTCTTTGGTTCGCAGGACCTGTGTCCTTCCTCTTCTTTCTTCTGGTTTGTGCAGCATTACCATTCCCGTTCCTTCGGGATAAAAATGCCTGGCTGGCGACTCTATTCTTTTTCCGCGCCACTTTCGCGTTTGTACCAGGATGGAAATCCGGGGAGCGACAGCTTGGCGACTCTGCTGGGGATTGAACCCAGAATCTCTGGTTCCCCTGTGAGTCTCTCCTAGCGCTTGTGTGTTTCTATTTCATTGGGTGATGTTTGTTTGTTGTGGCTTGTTGTATTTTATTGTTGTTTATTTACAGCTTTATTTACAGCTTTATTTACAGTTTTCAGTATTTATTTTCCGCATCATATATCATGTTGGACTGTCTGGACTGGTTTTCTGTTTGGTGGGCTCGGGTGATACTGTTTCTGAGAAATAAGCCAAGTACCCGGCTTGAGTGCACCCTAGGATTAGAGTGGACATATTGTACTCGCATGTGGCATGATGAGTGGCGATGTGTTTCACGCCCAGATTGCGACTGTCTTGGAAATATCTTGTGTGGGGATTTCCTCCACTTCGGGATAGGACCTTGATAGTTATGTGCATCTGGGGACCGATCATTGAGAACCTTTGTGGAAACAACCCTCTCCAGTGGTGACAGTGGCAGATCACATTTCGTGGCAAACCCATTCGCACCCGAGGGTCCACTGGGAACTCGCATAGGATGGCCTGGTTCTCTTATAGGAACTCAGTCAAAGCATCTGGTCGTATGACATTAGTACTGTATCCTACGGGCTGAATGTACTATTGTTTCTCGATCTCAGCGCTTGAAGCTGGGAACTTATAAGGGATGCTTGTTTTTCCCGGACTCAGCTGAGGCCTCCCTGCGTAGTATATAATGCCAAACCGATTCTCTGATGTGGTCATGAGCCATTTCTCGGAAATGGTGAAAGTATTATTGCTATTCGGCTTTGAGAGTCCGTGATGTTTGACCCGGAGCACACCCGTGAGATTGGGAGGGGTTTACAGGTTTGCAGGAACCCTCGACCTCAACATACACTCATTTCCAGTGCAGTCTTACGTTTTGATCCAGTCACTATGATCCTGAAGTTCTTGACCTTTGGTTCTCGGCTACTATTTTGGGTTATTATACAGAGATCTTGTGGTTACAGACACTCGATTCTTGGCAGTATTCCAGATTCCAGGCAGTTTCCAGTTGTGATCCCATGTCTTTGCATCTTTTGCATCATCATATTGCATTTTGCATTTGCATCATCATTACATTTTCTTCCTCCAGAGAGCTTATCCTTCCTCTTTTGTCCATGACCAACCAGCTGATTTCTCGGTACCCAGTTTGAACAAGTGTTAACCGTTGGAAGACGACAGAGTGTGTGAAGCTAGATTGAACAGTGTCAAGAGTTAAGAAGGGTCAGTTCGAAAGCCGTCAGTAGCTATGTCAGAAAGCGACCATCAGAATGTTGAGTTTCCACCTGGTTTCACTTCGATGACCAATCCCCTGTTTGGTCTTTCTCCTGATGAGGATCTTCCACCAGTGAACAACCTTAATCAAGCTCAGCCTGCACAGACCCCGATTGTGAATCAGAGTGTACCTGAACCATCTGTTGTCCGAGGTGGGCCTTCATCTTCTTCTGATTCTACGGATTATCAGAGCTTTGCTTTCCCTATGCCAGACTTCCAAGGGGCAATCCCCCTTGTGAAAGATAAGGATCCATCAACTTTTGATCCTGCTGAAAGGTTTCGTGTGTTGGATGAGCAAATCAAAGCCTTAGCAGATCCTGATGCCTTTGGTTTTGATGCTCTAAGCCTATGTTTGGTGCCTGGTCTTGTCATTCCTCCAGATTTCAAGACTCCGAAGTTCGAGAAGTACACTGGTGTCAGTTGCCCAAAGCGTCATTTGGTGATGTTCTGTAGAAAAATGACTTCTCATGCCCGCAACGATAAGCTGATGATTCATTGTTTTCAGGATAGTTTAAGCGGTGCATCCTTAAGTTGGTACATGGATTTGGAAAGCAGTAGCATCCGATCTTGGAATGATTTATCCAGAGCTTTCGTAAAGCAATACCAGTACAATGTGGACATGGCGCCCAGTCGCACGCACTTGCAGAGCCTATCTCAGAGGACTGGTGAATCTTTCAGAGAATATGCACAGCGGTGGAGAGAGTTGGCAGCCCAAGTGCAACCACCACTTTCAGACAGAGAATTAGTTGACCTATTCGTGGGCACGTTGCAAGGTCCGTACTTGGAAAGAATGAGTAGCATTTGGACATCAAGCTTCTCTGATTTGATAAAAGTTGGAGTACGCATTGAAAGCCTGCTCAAAAGTGGAAAGATCCAAGGCGCTTCGAACATCCCAGCTAGTGAAGGTGAATCTATTGTTAACTCCCAAGAGGAAGAATGGTATGACGCCAGTGCAGTCATGGAAAATATCGAATATTCTAGACCATCATCTTCTCAGAGATCATCCGTTCCTAGGTCTGGTTACTCTTATGGGCATCCAGCAATGCTCAGAGCACCGTATCAGAAACCGTGGACTCCGCCTCGTCCAAATCTGCAAGCTCATGATCGAAGACCTCATAATCAACTTCAGGGCCAGCCAAGGCCTCGCAACAATCTAGAAAGAAGGAATGCTCCTCTTCATCCAGTTCCCATGGCGTACAGTGAAATATTGCCACATCTAATTCAGAGCTCATTGGTGGTTCCTAAGCCTCTCAAGTCGTTGCCAGAGCCGTACCCTCCAGGGTACAATCCTCGTGAGCAGTGTGGGTATCACGGTGGGTCAATAGGGCATTCAACTGAAGACTGCAAAGTGTTTCAGGCCAAAGTACAACAGTTGATCGACAAGGGGTACATATCCTTCCCAGAAGGAAGCTTGGTTGTGCATGTCAACCTCTCACCTGTTTGAGTTCAAAGACTTCAAAGGAACATCTCCTGATTTCAGTGGTCCAGACAAGAAGATGTCATCAGAGCTGATGATCACTGTATCCTTTTATCATTTGCATTTGTAGTTTCTTTCCTGTTAGCAGCTACTTGTCTTTTAAGCACTGTTATTTTGAATGGTAATGTTAATGTAATGATCTTGCACTTTTTGAATTAATTATATCGCATTCGCTCATTTTTCTTTACTTGCATTGAAAACAAAAATAAAAAAATTGCATCCATTTACCTCCCATTTATTTCACTGTTGTTTAGCAGGTTTGAGGGAGGATGATGACAACTGAATACCCATGATTGTTGAAGGTATGCTTTCAGAGTAGAACCTGCTGACGATGTACAGGCATTACTTCAATTCCCAAACACCGGAGATATAAGGGAGATAGACCTTCGTCAACCCCTTTTGAGCCTTGAAGTAGGAGTTTCTTTTCTAAACGAAAAAAACCCTCACATCTAACCCGGGGCAGGGTAGTCATCAGTTAAATTTGACCGAGCGTTCAAATTTCCAAAGGAGTGTGCATCCGAGGATCCATTACCTTTTATTCATTACACCTTAAGAGGTCAAGGAACGTGAAACCACAATGGTTATCCCTCCACAACAAAGGAATGAGGCAGTCATTACCCTTTCAAGCAAGTCAGACAAACCAGTGTCACACGATTTGTTCACAAAAAAAAAAAATCAAGAAAAAAAGAGAAATAAAGCCTGCTAAGTCGAAAAAAAACGTGAAAACAAATGACTTAGGCAAAAGTTAGGGCCTCCCGCTGGACTTCAAAATCGAAAATTCAAAAAAACATTCAGTCCAGGCAAAAATTAGGGAATAAAAAGAAAAAAAAATCAGAAAGAAAAAGTTCCATAAGAACAAAGTCGTGTGACCAAACACAAAGACAAGGGGGTGACTGTTACTCCAAGAAACCTCATTGGTGCTTAAACTGTCAACGTCATTGGTTCCTCAACCATCACAAAACCCTTCCGAGAGGTGTGCGCTTAAGTCGAATTAGCTGAACATAGGACTGGAGAACATCAAGGAGAATGGGTGGGCACAGATAAACTTTGAGCCATAAATCTTTCCTTCTAAAACCGTGAACCAGACCACGTCATAACCCTTGAAAGTCCTAATTGAATTAGGTTCAATTCTGAAAGCATACTACGACAAGGTTGCATAAACTGACTCCTAACGATTTGCTAACTCAGCACTACGTTTGGACTATTCGTCCATTCGTCACACACTGTCACAACATTCAAAATAATAAATTTTCAAAACTTGCATGTGCACTGCATTAAAATTACCATTTGTAAATGAACAGTTTTAATTGCAAGTCAGTTTGTGACATCAGGGAAGTTCCTACAAAGAGCAATCACGAGGGAACTTGATCAGTCAACAATGATGACCAGAATCAGGAGCATCTTGTTAGCCCATGAATCAGGGGCATGTTATCCAGTGGTTTTGTCGGCCAAGGAATTTGTCAGCATAAAGCGAGCTCCATAGCTTCAGTTGATTGAGGAACATCTTTCAAAGTCAGTTGTACAGAGCTGAAATTGCCAAGCAGGGGCAGGCCACCCGAAATTTTCTATTGACCAAGATTGAATTCTTCCAATGCTCAGTCAGATTGAGTCAAGTCGCTTCCATGCTCATACCGGGGCAGGACACCTCCAGAGATCGCTAAGTGCAACTCTCCTCGAGAGAACATCCAAGTATGCCATGCCAGGAATGGGATAATCAGTGACAGTCTGTTCAGAGACTCCCCCCCCCCAGGGGCAAACTTTAGCTACACAAAGCAAGTATATCAGAAATTTCCAAGTTCAAGACGAGTATTGGGAAATCATGCTACCCACCATCGCCTTTGTCACCCTTCTCAATCAGAAGCCTTGTCATAAGACCTTTCTTCCCATCCTTGGGAGTTTTTCTAGATTTTCATAAGCATTGCATAAATTATTTGCATACGTTATTCATGTCGCATCTCTAGAGCATATGCATCATAAGTGCATTGGGCATCCTAACCCCCCGCAACATCATCAGATCTCACACCCAGGGCCTCGTAACCCCAACTTCTTGACGTCTCAAAGTCCAGTTCTCGTCTGGCAAACCGTTTTAAAGTCCAGTTCTCGTCTGGCAAGCCAATTCAAAGTCCAGTTCTCGTCTGGCAAGTCAACCCAAAGTCCAGTTCTCGTCTGGCAAACCAACTTCAAATACCAGTTCTCGTCTGGTAGGCGAATCTTTTAACCAGTTCTCGTCTGGTCACCTTTTTTCATTTAGCCTGTTGAACGCCAGTTCCCGTCTGGTAGTCACTCTTTTTCAGAGTCAATTCCCGTTTGACAATGAACCTAAGAAGTCAGTTCTCGTCTGACGACTTTTTCTTTGCCCATCAGTTCTCGTCTGGTGGCCTACCTTCAATAAACCGGTTCTCGTCTGGTAATTCACCATTTAAGTCCAATTGCTTGGCAACCAAAACCAAAAATTCCTATCAACCTGGCCTTACACCCGGTCATCCTCGTTTCTTTTTTCCATGGCTTGCATGAGCATACGTCTGCATTGTACATCATTTGCATTGCATCTTCATACCGCATGGTTTTTGTTTTAGCTCTGATGTGGGGCAAGAGCCGTTACAAGACGCAGCCTGGGGCAGTTATCTCAAAATATGATGAATTTCTGCGAGAGTTTGAAGACACTGGGGCAAGTCTGGATGCCATGTCTTCTGTAAAATCCTCTGAAGGCGATCTTGTTATAAACGATGCAATCTGAGACAATTTGAAGAGTAAAGGGATGCTTGGTCACTCTAGATGATCAGTATGCATCTGTTGAGCTCAGGAGCTTGGAACACTGTGATAATTCTCAGGGAATGTCTGGTAATTATTTTACCGGCGGGTCATTGGAAGTTTATTTCTTTCCCGAGCATAAGATCTTCTTTCAGCCAACAAGGTTTCCTCGTGAGAAGTGGGTATACAGTCAAAGTCCAATCTTCATTGGCATATCTTCCCAACGCAGTCATTGTACTACACTTGGGGCATATTTTGACTTATTTGATTCTCCAGCAAAGTCTCTCCTAGCAGAGCATAGCCAAATATGTTTATCAACCATGCCAGAAGGTTGACATCCCCAGCTGAGTTAGAGCAGGTGATATCCCCAGCAGAACTTCAAGGCTAATTGAATCATTCTCATCCCCAAGCGGACTTATCTTTCCACAATGAAGTTTTCCCAACAGGCAGCTGAAGGCCTTGTTTCCCCACAAAGTTAGAATTGTCAGAGCTCTCTCTCTCCAGCAAGGGTCCCAGCAAGAGTTATTTGACGAAGCATCTTCCCTAGCCAAGTCTGAAGATGATCTTTCCCCACAGAGTTCATGTCTGATCTCCACTTCCGGCAGTGAAATATTTCCCAACAAAGTTGCCATACTGGTGGTCATTTGATGATACAGTCAGGTATATATCACCTCAGTCAGAGATGGGTAGATTGACCTCTAGACTTATCTTCCCCTGCAGAGTTGTAACTCTCGGTGGCCAATCAGGCATTTGTCTACCGCTTGGCTGCGTTTGTCAACACTCGTCTGTGTTATCTCTAAGCAGAGTTATCCCCAGCAGTGATATATCATGCTTTATTGCTGCTCGTCTGCATCTTTCAACACTCGTCTGTGTTAGCTCTGTGGTATTGCTCATTTGCTTTCCCCAGTATAGTCTATATCTACTAGCACTTGTCTGTGCTCGCATCTTTATTTGATGCTCATCCTCTTTCAGCACTCGTCCGTGCCTTTTCCTCAGCAGATTCCTCTTTATTTGAGGTATTCCTCAGCACTCGTCCGTGCTAGCATCTTTATTTGATGACCGTCCGCAGCTCTCGGCACTCGTTCATGCTTATTAGTCTTTGAAGTTTTTTCCCCAGCGAAGGATTAATATCATTAACTAAAATCCACTCAATAAAGGCTTGTTTTGTCATGAGCTTAATCCCTAATCATGGATTAAGTTGAGGAGCATTCCTCAGCTTAAACATTCTCATCTATTATCCTTCTATTAGGATGGTGTAATGAGTCTGTTTAATCCTTGATTATGGCTTAACCTCATTACTCAACACTAAACAAAAACAACAAAAACATCTAAATAATCACAAGTAGGTTAATGATCTTAATCCTGCACCAAAGGTGATTAAGTGTGAGAATCTGACTTCACACTTAAGGTACTCTCATTACCCCTAATCAGAGGGAAGATGTGATGAGTTTGCTAAATCCATTGGTTTAGGCTTAAGCTCATTAACTTATGACAAACCTTCAAAAGCAATAAAAGACTGAAAATACAAAAACAAACAATAATCGTCTCCTCCGGGATTCTTTTCTCATCACCTTCACTCATAAACGAGAACTCGCTTCTTCCGTCTAATGCAAGACAGTTTGCACCTGAGCCAGACAGGTCATACACTTGAGCATAGGCAAGTAAGCAGTTCACAAGTCAATTCACCTTTCAGTCTCTTTGGGCCGAACTACGGTGTTCTGACTTCCTCATTGTAGACACCCTAAATTTGCCCTCTGGCTTTTCTATCTTTGTCAACTTTTCATTTTGCATTCATATACATTTTGCATATCATTTGCATGATCTCCTGAGACATGGGATCGTTTTTTCCTGAAGATTAGGATTTCACCCCCTAGTTGTGGATTATCAGGAGAATTCAAGGTTGTATCTATACATCCATCAGTGGCGTCATTTTCTTATTGCTTCCGTCACAGAATTAGGGTTTATTTCCCTGATTAAGTGATATTCAAGGATTTCACGTTTGTAAGGACTATTCACCATGCCTTTGGCCTATCATCAGACTATTCTTTTCTGCATCAAGTTACAAGTTCAAGTGTGTTTATTCATTCACGATCCAGTTCAGATGGACGTTTGACCTAATCCTGGTCAAACTATCAAGATATTTCTTCAAGTGCAAGTTATTTGTGTCACTGATTTATTTCTCAGTCAGTGGCTGTCCAAAGTCAAATTACGGTGTGTGGCTCTTCAGATTATCAAGAAATGATTCGTGTGAGGTTTGGTTCGAAAAATCAGATGGTTGTTATTTCAGTGGCGAATTGTTTAGTGGTTCAGGAGTGTGTTCATCCATTTTTTTTAATCAGGAGTTGTTGAAAGAGTTTCAAGTGTGGTCTTTGGATTGAATTCAGTCAAGATGCATAAGTGGAAAATATTGACAGAGGGTGTATTCAAGTTCATTTTGAATTTTATTGTCCATATTTCTAACCAATTTTCTATCTGTATCCATTTGTTAATAGAGCCCATTAGACTTTCTTTTCTTTCTATCACCATCCAAATCCATTTCTTTTCCTAAATTAAATTTCTTTCCATTCACCCTTTAAGTTTATCTAATATCCGTTATTCTCTAAGTTCACATCCATTGTTAGACATTATCCATTAAATTCATTTTCATAAACCAATTATCCTTTCTTTATCATTAATCCACTTCATATTTCTCTTAATACAAATTGTTGTTCTTTTCATTATCATATTTTTAATATCCATTTTAATCGATTTTAAATCCATATTCAAGGCCCGGCCCATGTCATGCTACAAAATTAAACAAAATAATAACAAGGCAATGTTAGCCTTTCGAAACAGCTGGCAACAACAAGCATTCAGCTAAAAAATTTCCACTTTAGGTAGCTCTATTACCAAATGACGTTCCATCATGGTCCCCTCACTCAACTTCTATCAGCTGCCAGCCAGTTTTCATAACAAATCCCGTACATAATATTCCTTTAATTCACAATCACTACTCACTATAACAAACACACAACAAAGCCATCACAGAAAAATCACACAAAAAACCCACTCTGCTCACACCGTACAACTTCAATTACACTACCACGCCTCTCACACCGGCCAACAACATTCTGTTTTTGGTACCACAATGCACAAAACCTCAAGTTGATACCTCTCACGCTTCCTTCAACAAAAACGCAAAACCGTCACCCTTCTCCTATTCTTTATCAGTAAATCAATTTTCACTGACTCAGAGATCTGCAAAACAGAGAAACAAACCATATTCACAAAATCTATCAAACAAAATCACAGATGCTTTGAGGCAAACAAACTAATATACAACTTTGCACTTCTTTGTTCTTCAACCACCATAATTCCTTTCATTATTCTTCGGAAACAAAACTCCACTCAGCCATCATCCCTACCGTTTTCTCACACCAAAATCATAAGATAAAAAAAAACTTCAACACTCATCCTCAACCAACACCCTTAATCTTAACCTCACACCTTCAAACAAATCACCGCTCCATCTTCAAACCTCAACTCAAACCACGCATCCACAACTTCAATCGGTTTCCATCACCAAACCACCAGCACCAACCTCACCACAATTCATGTTCGTCACAACCACCCTTTTCAAACCAACAGAAACAAAACTCAGATCAAAACCAAAAACAGAAAGAAGAAGACGAAGAAGAGATCGAGATTGAGAGAAGGATTTTGGACCGAAACTCACCGCGAAATCAATGGAAGACAACCGGTGAGGACGTCGAGTTGTTGATGACGAAATCACTGTAGCCGGAGCTTGAACCTCGAGCTTGAGAGAGTCGAGATTGAACGGAGATTCGCAATGGATGAACGGCGAGCGGAGAGACCGACGAAGCTTCAAGAAGAAGAAGTAGATCAACGGTGAAGTGTTGTTGTCCGACGAAGCTTGATGGTTGGCGTGAGGTTGATGACGATGGAGGCTTGAGCTTGCGGCGACTTTGCCCTTGGCGGCGTCGTTATTGAGCTTTTGTTTGTGAATTTAAGAGAGAAATAGGTTGAGGTCATATATCAGGTTCCTGGACTGTGTTTGGTGGACTTTGAAGTCCACTGAATTGCTACCAACGCCCTCAATAGCTTGCGGAATCCCTCCCCCTCTTCTTGTCCTTTTTCTTTTTCTCTTTATTATATTTTATTTGTTCATTAATGAATGTATTAGTATAGCTAAAAATAATTTGTTTTGTTTTGATATTTGAGGCTATTATTTTTATTAGAATTTTGAGTAGGTTTGTTAATTATTTTTGTTAATGTTTTTCTAGTTTAGAATTTTATTAGAGTTTTAATATAGCTTTGATTTTGTAGTTTGTTTAAATAAATAGAATGATGATCTTAATTTTGTTTTAGCTTGTGTTTGAGGTTTTGTAGGGTTATTGCTCGACTTCAAGGATGGCTGATTGGACTTGGTGATAACTATGCAGTTGATTCGTTTATGGATTGTTGACTTGTTAACATTCGTGGAATTCTCGATGGTGGAAGCGCGTATTGGACTTTGTCTGATACCCTAATAATGGGCAATTGCGTTTGACTTCGATATTCGTTCAGGACTTGATTTTCTTATTGATTTTCTCTTGCGCTTATTGAAGAGGCAACGAACCTTCTCCGTTAGGTACCACTGGGACCCGATTTCATCTTATTGCATGCTGCTGCATCTGGAAGTCCTACTGGTGTAGGCTCTGTTTGTGCATTGTCTGTTCATCTCCATTTCGCATTCTCATCTTCTTATCTTATTTCTATTTCATCCAATTCATTTTCTTCATCTTTCTTATTCCTCATCTTCTTCTATTCTTTCTTAACCTGAGGTGTGCCTAGGCCACCGTGGAGCTTCTCCTTTCATCTTTCTCTCTTCTTCTCCTTCATTAGGGTAGTGAGCCTCACTAACCTAGGACCATCCGAGCATGTGAATATTAGGGTTAGACTTTCCCCTTTAGATTTTTTTCTTTGAGATCCTTTTGGTGCTCTCTCTTCTCATCTTCAAACTTAATTCTAATTCATTTAATAAAGGTTGAGTACTTTCATGTGACATGAGACTTTGCTATGAGATGCTTGCATGCGTTCCGTTTCGGGGCGAGGTGTGAGTCATCACTCGTGGTGGATAGGTCTTAGCATGAGTACTTCACAAAGAAAAGCTAAAAAAAAACACCTCTTAACCAAAAACCACAAAAACACTTAATAATGGTAATAGGTCAGTGTGCTTAAGCCTTCACTTGTGGGACTAGCTTTGGGGATTTCCTCCATAGATAGGTGTGCCTCTTGCGCATTCCATTTCGGGATGATGTGAGACGTACACATCCCATTGAGTAAGACTTAGGTACACTTACCTATGCAAACTTTCACTCATAAAAGCTTCTAAAAAACACAAACAAACAATAAGCGTCTTTCCTTCGGGAATTCTTTTCTCATCTCCTTCGCTCCGTACGCGAACTTGCTCCTACTTGTCATCTTGCAAGACGGTTACGCACTCGTCGTCCGAGTCTGCAACACCTGAGCAATGACATAGGCAGTTCAAGCCTTTAATTCACAAGCAATTTTCCTTTGTTACCCCTAGTTAGGGGAACTACGGCGTCTCTGATCCTCATTTTCCCGATGAGGTACGTAGGCAGCGGGGTAGGGCCCGTTCGAGCACAATCTTTATTTTCCCTACATTTTTCCTTTTGCTTTCTTATTTCAGTTCTTTTGCAGTTCCAGTTCCTTCTCATTTTCATTTCTTTTTGCTGCAGCTTTCATACCCTCACCCTTTGAAACAGTTTCTTTTGCAAGCGTGGATCCCGTCGGGTACGGCGGACGATCTGGGTGCTAATACCTTCCCAGGTCGTAACCGACTCCCGAACTCAGTCTCTTTGGTTCGCAGGACCTGTGTCCTTCCTCTTCTTTCTTCTGGTTTGTGCAGCATTACCATTCCCGTTCCTTCGGGATAAAAATGCCTGGCTGGCGACTCTATTCTTTTTCCGCGCCACTTTCGCGTTTGTACCAGGATGGAAATCCGGGGAGCGACACTCATTGCACGAGAGGATACGTAGGCATAACTTAACAGTTATCGAACAAAAGTCTCTGTACATTCCCCCTCTTCCAGCATCATTCTCTTAGCCTCATTATCATGAGCACTTCACTCTTGTCCTTGCACTGACACATCATTTATACACTTTGCACACCGACACCTGTACATTTCATTTTCCAGCTATTTTATACACAAATTGCACTGACACTACCCCTTTGAAACACAAATCTTTTAAGCGTGGATCCCGTCGAGTACGGGGGACAATCTGGGTGCTAATACCTTCCCAGGTTGTAACCAACCCCCTTTCTCAGTCTCTCTGGTTCGCAACCTTCTTATCCATCTTTTCTAGGTCTATGCAGCATTGCCTTTCCTCCGGGATAAAAATGCCTAGCTGGCGACTCTTTTCTTTTCCAGTGAGTTCACTGCTGTGTGTTCTCATTGTCCCTCTCGCCGACCGTTCGCGTCTGTACCTTTATTTGGGCCTTTCCCATTTATCGGGAGCGACAGCTTGGCGACTCTGCTGGGGACCCTTATACTGCAACCAGGGCTTCTGGTTCTTTTTGTGGGTTCCTCCTAGCGCTTGATTGGTTTGTGTTTACTGGGGTGTTATGTGCTTATTTGTGTTTGTGTATTTGTATTTATTTTGTACAGTTTTGTTTATTGCTTTCTTTATAGCTTTATGCATATATATTCATATTGTCATACTGTGCTGCTGGCTGGATCTGTTTGTTTGCTTTGGTGGGTGGGTGTTCCAT
Source organism: Lathyrus aphaca (assembly GCA_963966055.1). NCBI lineage: Eukaryota > Viridiplantae > Streptophyta > Magnoliopsida > Fabales > Fabaceae > Lathyrus > Lathyrus aphaca. Next base: position 545,168,082 of record OZ014520.1, read on the forward strand.
TGAGAGTTAAGGTCCTATACCTGGGACCTGAGTGACACCTAGGCTAGAGTGAATCATATTCTTTCCCATTCCATCTCGGTCTGGTGCGGGAATATGAAACACGGTTCAGATATGGGTTTCTTTTTGAGAACTCTGTGTTGCAGATTTCCTGCAATGCTAGGGCTATCTGGGAAGCCTGCTAAGTCTGGATGACCTTTAGTATTGACCTTCAGAAACTGAGGTGAATTAGAGGAGGAACTTTTATGGTTATTGTAAACACTGTACCTCCGGGTTAGAAGTGTTTACACTTCTCATAACTGATCCAAGTCTGAGGATCCTTGTTCTAGAACACCACCTGTGAGGGGGTTGGGCTGTTTACAGGTTTGCAGGTACCTTGACCTCAGAATACCCTGTTACTTTGACTTGATTAAGAATACTCCATGTTGGAACAGTTCTTGTGATTCTAAAACCCTGGACATGTGGCTCTTTATTTGAGTCCCCCACCTTGGTTACTGGATTTATAGACCTCCCTCTGGAATTCTTGAACATACTTGGACCTATATCAGAGTTTTTGATCAGATCCAGCTCAGTCACAAACCCTTGCATATCATTTGCATACATAACCATTGCATCATATTGACATTTGCTTATTTGTGTTTCAGGGTATCCATCTTCATTTGGTTCTGGTTTTGACCCCATCTTCAGTACTGACCTATCTCCATCAGCATTTGCTTCAGCTATCTAATTTAGTTATCTGCACCAGCCAATCAGTGGCTCATTCTTCAGTGTTATCATCAGCACCTGTCAGCATCATGGCTCCCCAAAAGAGCAACATCACATATCACTTCTTCCAGCCAGAGCTATCTGACATCAGGAGGATTCAGACCCTGATCACTCCAGATCACATACCATTGTTCAGGGAACATTACGGAGATATACTTGATATGGTTATGGATCTGGACCCTTCACAGAGAAGCCTGATCCACACTTGCATTCAGTTCTATGATCCCCCACTGAGATGTTTTACTTTCCAAGACTTTCAGCTGGGCCCTTTATTGGAAGAATACTCATCATTGGTTGGCATGCCTATCAGGGGTGGAATCCCTTTCAACCCTGAGATGGTCTTTCCTGGTAATGGAGAAGTAGCAAAGGCCTTGCATCTGGAACCTGTTCTGATTGAGCAGCATATGACTTCCAAAGCTGGAATCCCTGGTTTTCATCTGGATTTCTTGATCTCTCAAGCTACCTTGAAGGCCTCTTTAGGAGAGTGGAAAGCTGTCTGTGCTTTATTAGCTTTGAGTATATATGGAATTGTGTTGTTTGCAGATGAGCCTCGATTCATTAGCAAGAATGCAATCCATCTTTTCATCCTGCAGAACCCAGTACCCACTTTATTGGGGGATCTCTATTACTCAGTGCATCAGAGGAATGAAAAGCAGAGGGGAAGATTAGTGAGGTGTTGTGCTCCATTGTTCCATACTTGGCTTCTCAGGCATCTACCCAGGACAGATGCATTTTTGAATCCTCATCAGCAGAAAAACTGGGCTAAGAGACTCACTGCTCTAACTTCAGCTGATATCAGATGGTGCACTCAAAGCACCAAGGGCAGGGATATCATCACCAGCTGTGGGAATTTTCCCAATGTGCCCCTAATAGGAGTTAAGGGTAGTATCAATTACAACCCTCTGCTGTTCAGAAGACAACTGGGCTATGCACTGGTCCACACTCCTAAGGCACAGGACTTGGTGGAGACTCTTTATTGTGAGAACAAGATTAATCTGGCTATTGTTAGGCAGGCTGCTTGGGCCTGGGATAATGTTCAAACCAAGGGAATAACCATTCTGGGGAAGTGCAGCAATGTGGCATCAACACAATATTATGAATGGTCCCGTGCCAGGGCTCAATTCTCTGGGATGCCCTTTACCATAGAAGATATGCCTGAATCATCTTCAGCACCACCCCCTGCCACTATCAGTTTGGAGGAGTTTGAGAGCTTGAAGGAAAGAAATGAGAAGTTAACTCAGGCTTTGCAAAAGACCCTCCGGGAGAGGAGTGATGGTAGGTTGGAGATTGAGAGGCTAGAGAAGCTGAGAGTGGAGCATCTGGTTAAGATTGAGAAGTCTGGGGATTATATCAAGAAGTCTAAGGCTGGAGAACAAATCCTGAAGAATGCTTGCAAGGAAGCCCAGTTCCAGAGAGCAAGGACAGACTTGTATCTGAAGGAGAGTCAAGCTCGGTGGGTCAGGATCACCGAGGCTCGTACTCTGGAAGACAAGAGAGTTCAAGACAAGATGGAGCAACTGGAAGCTAGTGCAAAAGAACAGCAAGAAACCCTGGCAGCAGCCCAGAGGGAGATATCAGAGCTGAAGATCAAAGCTGGAGTGAAGAGGTCAAAGGACCAAAGGCAGCACAAGAGGCTAACAGCAGCTATTACGACCCGGAATCTCCTCATCAGGAATCTCACGGAGCGTCCGGCTGATCCTGTGACCGAAGCACTTCTCAAGGAAGTTCGTGAGGATGAGTTTGGTCTTGGTGTTTGACCATTTGTTTGTTGTTGCTTTCATTCCATGTACTTTTATTTTCCTGTAATGTATTTTGACCCCTCAGAGGGCTTGCATTTGTAAAACAAACTATGTACCATTTTGCTTTTTGTAATATATGTATTAGTTTGTTCCATCCGAGTTTACTTCAAAAGCAACATCAACAGCATCTTCAAGGGTCTGGAAGGGTCAAAACTGAATGCCAAACCGGATACCTTGAGAACAAATAAGCATACTGCATTGCATGCTAACCCTTTTGTTTGTTTTGTAGGTTTTTGATTTATTGCTACTAACTCTGTTGTGATATTCAGGAACTATTGCTCGGCGCCGGGTATTTCCCCTCAATCGTCCGCACCGTTATCCGACCCGTAGCAACCTTCCGGGCATTCAAATGGATCAGATGCAGCAGGACCTTACTGAGGTCAGAAATCAAATGGCAAATGAAAGGCTAGAAATGAGGAATCAAATGACTCAGTTTATGGAAGTGATGAACAACATGGCTCAGAGCCAGGAAAGATTGAGAGCCATGGTGGAAAGGCAAAATCAAGAAGATCCACATATAGGGACTGCCGGCACCAGCAACAATGAAAGGGTCCAACCTCATGTTAACCCCCTGTATTTGGACCACACCTCCATCCTGAGGTCAATATTCCTGCAAATGTTCAAGGAACTGCCACTGCAGCCAGGGTACTTCAAGAAGACCCCCAAGAGGATCAATTCACGGTAATGGGTGCTGGGGAAGAAGCTTATGATAGAAGGCTGGATGAGATAGCTGAGAAATTGAAGTCCTTAGAGTCTCAAAACTCTCTGGGTTTCGACGTCATGGACATGGGCTTGGTAGACGGGGTCAGAATTCCCCATAAGTTCAAGCCTCCTTGTTTTGAGAAATACAACGGGACTTCATGCCCCCGCACTCATTTGCAATCATTTCTGGGGAGGCTGAAGGCCTATACTATGGATGAGAAGCTCTGGATGTTCTATTTCGAAGACAGCTTGACAGGAGCTTCAAGAGAATGGTACTCTCACTTGACAAGGGCAACTATCAGATGCTGGAAGGACCTGACAGAGGCCTTCATCAGACAGTATCAGTACAACTTAGACATGGCACCCAACAGGACTCTCCTAATGGGAATGTCACAGTCGTCAAGGGAAAGTTTCCGAGAATATGCCCAGAGATGGAGGCAATTGGCTGCTGCTGTTCAACCACCTATGTCTGAAAGGGAAATGGCAGATATGTCCATGAACACCCTTCAGGGGACTTACATTGACAGGCTGGCTGCTTTCTCTTCCACAAGTTTTGCAGATGTTGTCATAGCCGGGGAGAGAATTGAAAGCCTATTGAAGATGGGTAAGATCTCAGACAACGGTGCAAGCTCGTCCAGTAGTACAAGAAAGCCTTTTGCAGGCCCGAGAAGAACTGGCGAGACCAATGCCATCCACGCCAACAGGGGCAGGCCCCAATATGTTCACAGATCAGTGGCAGCAGTCACCATTCCCGCTCCAGCTCATCCTCAACCAGTTTATCAACCTCCGCAACAAAACTATCAACAACAACCTCAGTACCATCAACAAAATCAGTATCCTCCGAGAAATTACAACAACAGCAACACCAATAACAATAACCAGCAAAGGCCATTCCAACAGAGGCCTTCTCAAGCCAACAGGGTAATCGATCTGATCCCTATGCCATATGCTACATTGCTGCCACAACTCCTGAAACTCAACCTAGTTGAGCTAAGGACGTTGGCACCTCCAGATCCCAACAGTCTACCCAGGAATTATGATTCCAACGCCAGATGTGCCTTCCATTCAAATGCACCTGGCCACAGTACGGAAAAGTGCAGAGCCCTGCACATGAAGGTACAAGACCTGGTAGACTCAAAAGCCCTGAATTTCGCACCACCACCTAATGTCAATAAGAACCCCATGCCAAACCACGGTGGCCCCAGGATTAACGCTATTGAAGAAGACAAGCCGTCTTATTTAATAACCAGTGTGGGTCAGATCAGGACACCGTTGGTAGAAATTAAGGCTCAGCTCCTCGAATGTCAATTGTTCCCGGGGTGTGAGTTGGGGTGTGCTTACTGCAATATTTCAGTCAATGGGTGCGATAACCTGAGGAATGGCATAGACGGTCTCATTCAAAGTGGCCAAATCCAGATCACCACATCATTTCCTACAAATTCAGCAATCTCATCAGCAACAACTCCAGAACCTCCTACAACGGCAACAACCATTGTTCCTGACAATTCTTCAGCTTCATCAACAAGTACTTCATCTATTATCTCAACTAACCAGGCATCAACAAATTTTTCTTCTACAACTCCAGCACCACTCCATTTTAAAACTCCTACAACAACAACATCCATCCTTCCACCAATGTCTCCTACAACACCAGCAATAAATCATGAAGATGTCTCAACTGTCACAATATTCTATGATCCTGAAAGCAACTCCGCCTACAACTCAGAAGGTGCTGCTCCCATCAGAGCACCAGTCACAATTTATTACGATCCACAGACTATCACAATTCCTTCCGCAGCTGCAGTCAGTCCAGTCACTATCACGGTGCCTGGACCAGTACCTTATGAAAGCAGCAATGCCATCCCGTGGCATTACGGCTCTGACCTGTACTGTGAAGGACAAAGAATCACTTTTGAATCATCAACCCCTGCACCACAAATTGACAATGTGGGAGGAGGCGGAGGCTTCACTCGAAGCAGACGTCTCTTTGCTCCACAAATTCAGAGACCCACTGCCGAAGCAGAAGCTGCTGCTAAGGCAAAAGGAAAAAGCTTGGTGCAGGATGAGCAAGTTGTTAAAGAAGCTTTGAAAACACCCTTTGACCAAGAGGTTGATGAGTTCATGCGAATCATCAAGAAGAGTGATTATAAAATAGTGGATCAGCTTCATCAGACGCCTTCCAAGATCTCAATCCTATCATTGCTTATGTGCTCCGAAGCCCATCGGAATGCACTACTCAAAGTCTTGCACGCAGCTTACGTGCCTGAAGAGATCACTGTCAATCAGCTGGAAGCTGTAGTCGGAAATGTTTATGCTAGTCACGGACTAGGGTTCACCAATACTGATTTGACAACGGAAGGCCGCAACCATAACAAAGTCTTGCACATAACCATGGAATGCAAAGGTGCTGTCCTTTCTCATGTGCTGGTAGACACGGGGTCATCCCTTAATGTCTTACCTAAGAAGGCCTTGGTGAAGCTAGAATACGATGGATTGGCGTTGAGACCCAGCAACCTGGTGGTGAGAGCCTTTGATGGTTCAAAGAGATCGGTTCTGGGAGAGATTGAGTTGCCCATAACGATTGGCCCGCAGACCTTCAAAACGACCTTCTACGTGATGGATATACAGCCTGCCTACAGTTGTCTATTGGGTAGGCCATGGATTCACGCCGCTGGCGCCGTGACCTCTACCCTTCACCAGAAGTTAAAATATGAGTGGGAGGGTCAAATCGTTACAATCTGTTGAGAGGAGGATATTTTTGTCAGCCACCTGGCTACCTATAAGTATATTGAGATGGATGGGGAGATCCATGAAACAATGAGCCAGGGTTTTGAAGCCTTGAACGTCAATGAAACATCTGCTGTGCCTGGTACTTCAATATCATCATACCAACAAGCCCGGAAGGTTGTTGAGGGAGGAAACGCCCAAGGCTGGGGCAAACTGCTATCGGTGGAGAAGAAAGAGGACAGATTTGGGTTGGGTTACAGACCAACTCAACAAGATCCAACGGAGGCTGCAAAAGAGCCCAACTTTGTGAGTGGGGGGATGCTCACCCCTGATGTTATCAACTGTCTGGAAGACGAGCTGGAAGAAGAACGCAACCTGAAAAGCTGGATTCGTCCAAAGATCCCGGGGAGCAGTATCTCAAACTGGTCTTCCCAGGAAATTATAAGAGTTACTCATGCAGAGTAATTATTATTTCCTGTATTTTTATAGCATGCATCAAAGTCTTGCATTTTGCCCAAGATGACAAGACTCATTTTGTAATAGGGCCATCTGTACTTTTTGTGCAAACAAGATTAATCAATGAAATATCAGACATCTTTTTGCAAATAAGTCTTTTTTCTTTTCCGTTCACTGTTTTTCCATTTTTCTTTTTGTACAAAAAAATAAATGGCAGTGTTTTCAAAATGACAACTTTATTTCACTTTTCTAAAACAAGATTAAAACCAAATCACTAAAATGAACAAACTGAACCCTTGCAGAGAGTGCCTTTCAGACAGCACCGACAGCAGCACGGCTATGACTTCGTATGACTTTGACAATCCAATCAATCAAGCTGATGAAGGGGTTGAAGAAGAATATGAGCTTCCTGAAGAGCTAGCCAGGTTATTAAGGCAAGAGGAAAAGGTTATTACTCCTCACTAGGAGGAGGTTGAAGTGATCAATCTTGGTACAGACGAAGACGTGAAAGAAGTTAAAATCGGGGCCTGCCTGCAAGACTCAGTGAAGAGACAACTGATTGATCTGATTCGAGAATACGTGGACGTGTTTGCTTGGTCTTATCAAGATATGCCAGGGTTGGACACCGACATTGTTGTGCACAGGTTGCCTTTGAGAGAAGAATGCCCGCCGGTTAAACAGAAACTGCGCCGTACTCGTCCAGACATGGCTATGAAAATCAAGGAGGAGGTACAAAAGCAATGGGACGCCGGGTTCCTTGCTGTGACTAGCTATCCACTGTGGGTTGCTAATATAGTACCTGTGCCCAAGAAGGAAGGCAAAGTAAGAATGTGTGTTGACTACCGAGATCTGAACAGAGCCAGCCCGAAAGATGACTTCCCATTACCTCACATTGATGTATTGGTGGATAATACAGCTCAGTTCTCGGTATTCTCCTTCATGGACGGATTTTCAGGATATAATTAGATCAAGATGTCACCTGAAGACATGGAGAAGACAACTTTCATCACACCCTGGGGCACGTTCTGCTACAAGGTGATGCCATTCGGACTGAAGAATGCTGGTGCCACATATCAACGGGCTATGGTGACATTATTCCACGATATGATCCATAAAGAAATAGAATGTTATGTGGATGACATGATTGCCAAGTCCCTTACTGAAGAAGATCACCTGGTAAATCTGCTCAAGTTGTTCAAGCGTCTGAGGAAGTATCAACTGAAATTGAACCCCAACAAATGCACATTCGGGGTGAGATCTGGTAAGCTGCTGGGTTTTATTGTAAGCGAGAAAGGGATTGAAGTTGACCCTGATAAAGTCAAAGCTATTCAAGAAATGCCTGCACCAAAAACAGAGAAGGAAGTTCGAGGGTTCTTAGGTCGATTGAACTACATTTCACGGTTCATATCTCACCTTACGGCAACCTGTGAACCCTTGTTCAAACTGTTGAGAAAAGAACAGACGGTCAGGTGGAACGAAGACTGCCAGAGGGCTTTTGACAAGATCAAAGAATACTTACAAGAACCTCCAATCCTTATGCCTCCAGTTGAAGGAAGACCTCTGATAATGTACTTGACAGTATTGGAAGAATCGATGGGGTGCGTGTTGGTCCAGCATGACGAGTCTGGTCGAAAAGAGTATGCAATATACTACCTAAGCAAAAAGTTTACCGACTGTGAACAACGTTATTCACTGCTCGAGAAAACTTGCCGTGCTTTAGCGTGGGCTGCTCGCCGACTGAGACAGTATATGTTGACCCACACCACTTTATTGATCTCAAAAATGGACCCAGTCAAGTACATTTTCGAGAAGCCAGCTCTTACCGGACGGGTCGCAAGATGGCAAATGATCCTCACAGAATATGACATCCAATACACATCTCAGAAAGCCATCAAGGGCAGTGTATTGTCCGAATATCTTGCTGAGCAACCTATTGATGATTACCAGCCTATGAGGTTTGACTTCCCTGATGAAGACATCATGTTCATAAAAGCGAAAGATCATGAAGAGCCTATTCATACTGAAGGGCCTGACCCGGAAGAAGAATGGACTATGATGTTTGATGGGGCTGTTAATATGAATGGTCGTGGTGTTGGTGCAGTACTCATTACACCGAAAGGAGTCCACATGCCTTTTTCGGCAAAACTCACTTTTAACTGCACTAACAACGAAGCTGAATACGAAGCTTGCATTATGGGTCTTGAGGAAGCCATTGACCTCAGGATCAAGACGTTGACTGTATTCGGAGATTCAGCTTTGGTAGTCAATCAAACCAACGGTAAATGGTATACACACCAGGATCATCTAATACCTTACAGGGATTATACAAGGAGGTTATTGACTTTCTTTACAACAGTCAAGCTTGAGTATATCCCTCGGGATGAGAATCAGTTTGCAGATGCTCTGGCTACCATTTCATCCATGATCAAAGTTCAAGCTGCCAGCTTTGTACCTCAAATATCAGTGTCCAGACTTGACAGACCAGCATATGTGTTCGCAGCAGATGTTGTTAAAGATAATAAGCCCTGGTTCCATGACATTAAGTGCTTCTTAGAGGATCAAGCATACCCACCTGGGGCATCTTCCAATGATAAGAAGACTTTGAGAAGGCTTGCTGGTAGTTTCTTTCTGAACACTGATGGGTCTTTATACAAAAGGAACTTTGATATGGTACTCCTCAGATGTGTTGATAAGACAGAAGCAGACTTGTTGATGCACGAGGTGCACGAAGGATCCTTTGGTACCCATGCTGGAGGACATGCCATGGCTAAGAAGTTGTTAAGATCGGGTTATTACTAGATCACAATGGATGCCGACTGTTGTGCCTACGCCAGAAAATGCCACAAATGCCAGATTTATGCAGACAAGGTGCATGTGCCTCCCAATCCTTTGAACATCATGTCTTCACCATGGCCCTTTGCCATGTGGGGCATTGATATGATTGGCAAGATCGAGCCAACTGCTTCGAACGGCCACAGATTCATCCTGGTTGCCATTGATTATTTCACCAAGTGGGTCGAAGCAGCTTCCTATGCCAATGTTACAAGACAAGTGGTAGCCAGATTTCTGAAGAGAGATATCATATGTCGATATGGAGTTCCCGAGCGAATCATTACTGATAATGGTTCCAACTTGAACAACAAAATGATGGCAGAGCTATGCCGGGACTTCAAGATCCAACATCACAATTCTTCTCCTTACAGGCCAAAGATGAATGACGCAGTTGAGGCAGCAAATAAGAATATCAAGAAGATTGTGCAGAAGATGGTAGTCACTTACAAAGACTGGCATGAAATGCTACCATTTGCCTTGCATGGGTACCGCACGTCAATCAGAACATCCACTGGGGCAACGCCGTATCAACTTGTGTATGGTATGGAGGCAGTCCTACCTGTTGAAGTTGAATTACCCTCCTTACGGGTACTGATGGATGTTAAACTGAGTGAAGCAGAATGGGTTAGGTCCCGATACGAACAACTGAGTCTGATTGAAGAGAAAAGATTGGCTGCTATTTGTCATGGGCAGTTGTATCAGAAAAGAATGAAGAAAGCCTTCGATCAGAAAGTCAGGCACCGAGAGTACCAAGTAGGAAATCTTGTGCTGAAGAGAATCCTCCCTCCTCATACAGACCACAGGGGCAAATGGACTCCAAACTACGAAGGACCATTTGTAGTAAAGAAAGTTTTCTCTGGTGGAGCACTGATGCTCAGCACCATGGATGGTGAAGATTTCCCGTCCCCTGTGAATTCAGATGCAGTTAAAAAATACTTCGCATAAAAATGACCCGCTGGACATAAAAACAGAATGTAAGTCCAGGCAAAAATAGGGCATCCCGGCGAGTCAAAAACAGAATAAAAGACTCGGGCAAAAATAAGGGAAAATAAACAAAAATGTACACCCGCTGAGTTGAAAAGCCGCATTGGACGACTCAGGCAAAAATGGGTATCCCGATGGATTGAAAACCCGAAAGGGCGATCCATGCAAAATAAGGGAATAAGCGAACAACTGCATTCTGAATTCGTCTGTATCGTCTACAACTTGGTAAGCTTCGAAAAGATCAAGCTTCAATCAGAATCAACATTCTTCAAAAAGCAGGATGAGAAGAACGTCAAAAGTCATACGGGTCATAGTGAAGAGGAAGCTCCTTAAAGCATCGTCAACACTGCCAGCATTTTGTTTCTCAATTTGTAACAATCTTCTCATTCCAGGAGATTTGTTCCTTTAACTGTATCTCGCCAATTCAGGGCATATGAATTAATAAAATCAGATTTTCAGTCATGTCTCGTCTTGTACATTTTATTTGCAAAAATGTCTGATGTCTTAAAAGAAAAAACTGATTGCATGAATACAGATGATTATCTTCAAAAGTAAAAACATGCTTGCAGGAAATATGCTTACTCTCAGAAGTATCCTAACTCCTATGACGGAATCCAGTAAGGGATACCTCGGGATTACCTTGTGCGTTTCTCTATCTTTGTCAGGATTGCAGGTATCCAGAATGCAACTTGGGGCATGAAAACTTCATCTCGGCAAGCTGGAAAATCAACACTTAATTTTAGCACCCGAAGTGCTCTCTCCAGCTGAGTTGCCTTTCATGACTTCCCCCAGCTGAGTTGTCATTTCCCCATCAGAGTTACCAAGGCACCTATATCCCCGGCAGAGTCAAGGATCCTCTTCAACAGAATCCCTAGGGAGGTCTCTCAATGGTCTCTTTTCCTCCTCAGCCGAGTTGCCATCTCGCCCTCAGCCGAGCACAAAGGTCAGGGGACCATCTCCCCACAGAACCCTTGCCTCTATCCAGAAGAGCAACGCATGAAGGAGTCACAACAGAGTGAAGAAAGCTTCTGCAAAACCCAGCTGGGTCTCTCATTATATCCCCAAGCAGATATCATATCATCAGATCTACTAATGATCTCACCCCCAGCTGGGACGTCTACTTCAACAGATCGATCGAAGATCTTCGCAGCAACGGGACCCGGATCCCGGTTTGGTACCTTTGCACAATCATAGCATTCACATCATATTTACCCACAAAGCGTAGCATTCCGTTTTAACATGGAGCATTACGGAAAAAATCCAACACATAGCATAATCATAAGCCATGTTCTAAACCAACACTTGTGAATAATGACAGTTCATCAACGTACAGAAAAATCCCCACCAGGGTCCCCGGCAAAAGCAGTTGCCTCACAATCCACAAACACCAGTATATACTCATTTTGACACCCGTCCGTGCCATTTTCCCCAGTGAAGTCGCCTGAACGCTCTTTACAAACAAGATCACCCGCACTACAGATACTCCTTGACACCCGTCCATGTCATATCTCCCAGCAGAAAGCCAAAGACATCCTCTTTGCACTCACCTATACTTATATACACCTTCTTGGCACCCGTCCGTGTCGTATCCCCAGCGCAGTCGCCTACACTTTTACAACCCATATACTTATTGATATTATCATACTTTTCTCTCTCGACACTCGTCCGTGTCACTCTCCCCAGCAGATAAACACTCATCTATACACTCATACAGATACTCGTCCGTATTTTGAATACACTTTTTATATCCCCACAGATTCAACACTAGTCCTTGTTCTTTGTTAACCCGTTGGTACTCGTCCGTGCCATCATCTCAGAACACGCGTCTAAAGTTTGTTTCTACATGATACTCGTCCGTATCATAGTCTTAAGGATGCTCGTCCGCATCTTTAATCCATACACTGTGTCAAACACTTTTGTCTTCTTGAATATAGATGCTCGCCTGTGTCTACTATTCCCCAGAAGAATCCTCTCAGATTCAACACTCGTCCGTGTTCTCTGTTAACCAGTTGATACTCGTCCGTATCATCATCTTTGAACACGCGTCAGTTTGTGTTTCTACCCGATACTCGTCCGTATCGTAGTCTTAGGGATGCTCGTCCGCATCTTTAATCTATACACAATACCAAACACTTATACCTTTTGTTTCTTGGATATAAACACTCGTCCGTGTTTACCTCTCCCCAGTAGATCGCCAACAAGGCAAATTTTCTTTTATCTAACACTCGTCCTGTGTTATGATAAAACCTGGGAGCAGCCGTACCCTGCTAGGTGGTCGTCCTCCATCATGCTCATCCGATGGCCGTCCCCATCGTTGATTTTAGCAGCCGTCCCCTGCTAGGTGGTCGTCCTCCACTTCTTGATGATCGTCCTTCATCAATTTTATCCAATGGTCGTCCCCATTGTTGATTTTGGTTATCTGGCATTCGTCCTATGTCATGATAAACCCTGAGAGCAGCCGTCCCCTGCTAGGTGGTCGTCCTCCACCTCTTGATGGTCGTCCTCCATCATGCTCATCCGATGGCCGTCCCCATCGTTGATATTTTCGGCAGCCGTACCCTGCCAGGTGGTCGTCCTCCACCTTTGATGGCCGTCCCCATCATATTCCTTTTATTCCCAACAGAGCAGCCGTCCCCTGCTAGGTGATCGTCCTTCACCTTTGATGGCCGTACCCCATCATCTGTTTATTTCATTTATTCTTTAACCCGATGGCCGTCCCCGTCGTGGTCCCTTTTCTTTTAGCCCGATGGCCGTCCCCATCGTTGGTTACTTTGCTTTGTGAACTTGATGGCCGTCCCCGTCATGTTTCATTGATCCCCAGAGAATTTTACAACTTTATCTTGATGGCCGTCCCCATCATAATATCTCATTTTTCCCAGCTAGTCGGCCGACCCCGTCTTGGCTTTACCTTTTATCCCCAGCATGTCGGCCGTCCCCGTCATTGCTTTATTTTCAGCACTTTTCTCAGCATGTCGGCCGTCCCCGTCATTGCTCTTTACCCAGCAGTCGTCCTCTGCTCGACGGTCGTCCTCCGTTGCCCACACTTTATAATATACTTTATTTTCCTTTTACAATCTATATCCCTTTTCTTCTTCATTCTGTGAGTGCAAATTTTGGACTGTCTTTGGTATTCAACCACAAGTTATCTCGCTTGCCTGTCAAGCCGTTGCTTACAACCTGCACAGCTAACTCATGTTTGAATAGGGGCAGCTGTAAACACCCCAAATTTGCCCTCACCCATTCAGACCATGGCTTGTGATCATTTCATATGCATAAACTCAATCATACCACCTCATATCCCCATTTTTGATTCACTGCATAGTCTCTAAGTCATCTGCATCTATGGTTTGTGATCTGAGCAATCCAAGAGCTTCTTGAGCCACTCCAAAGTCTACTAATCACTTCAAAGGGATCCATGTGTGTTCTTGTATCATATAGCATCCTCTCAAAGTCAAAAGTTCCAAAGAATCACAAGAACTGGGATTGGTGTGAATGCAGAGCCAGGTTTGACTGCACAGTTGACCTAAAATTAGGGTTTTGGTTTCAGAGGCCATAACTCCAAATTTTTTGGACATTCTTGTTTCCATTGGTCTCTATATGGTATAGGGAGTATGCATATCAAGTTTCATGAAGAAATTCCATGGGGAAGTCATCTGATCAAGAGTTGACTTTTCAGACAAGTCAGTGCAAAATCAGGGCATCTGAGGCCCCCAATGACCCAACCAAGGGATGATCTTCATCATTTTGAGTGTATATGATCTTTATTTGATCATGGAAGAAGGTTGAACTGAGCCTGAAACCAATGACCCAACCAAGACTCAAGCCTGAAACCAACATGAACTGAGCTTCACCATTTCTCATCTTCAAAACCAGAACTCTTCGAATCCCATTATCCAGCCATCAAACACACCATTTTTCTTCACCAACAAGTCAAGCACACCTAAGGGAGCAAGAATCCACCATTGGAGTGGCCTGAAACCTCCCTATTCTTGACTGTGCCATCTGCTACACCAGAACCATTCCTCTCAAATCAGCCATCCACAAGAGCTTTGAGGTATCCCATTGAGTTCAGGAGAGTCAAGGAGGTTCATTTGCACACAAAGAAGGCCCTGGAAGCTCAGTATTGAAGCTTTCCAGCCCAGGTATGAACATGAACATTTTCTCCCAAAGCTTGCGTTTTAAGTTATGAATCTATTGCTTATGCTTTGCTGGTCATGGGGATACTTTCAGAATCAAAAATAAGTGAGAAATGAGTTTGTATGGTCCCCCTGAAATTTCACCCGTGGATTTTGTTCTCTTCGATTTGCATGATTTTTGGGGTTTAAATGATGTTTGAGCATAGATTCATGACCTAGGTTGTTAGAGGATCTTTAGGTTGTGTTTAATTTGTTGTTTAGTGGCCTGAATCATGTTTTAGGGTTTTGGGGTCGCCGGGGAAGATGACCGGAGCTTCTCTCCGGTCACCTGAATGTGGTTAGCCCTAATCTCAGGTCATTAAGTGCGTTTGAATATTGAGCGTTGGATTGGTTGACCCAGTGGACTTCCCGCGCGCATGAAGGGCTCAGATCCTTTTGCTTTGCCCTAATCAACTTTAATTAATTAAATAAATCATAATTAAGTTAATTAATCTGAGCCAACCACAGCCCTTGGATTCGCGCGCCAGTCAACTCTTTTAAACCCAGTTCAAATCTCCACCCTTGGATCTGAATACTTTCCATTTTTCTTATTTTTATTTCATTATTTGTCATTTAATTTGCACAATTTATTTAAAATAGTAAAAATTGTCTAAAAATTATGAAATTTTTTCTCAAGAGTTTCATTAATTTTTATGACATAAAAAATATTTTTATTTTCATTTTTGCATTAAAAAAGTATTTTTAAATATTTAAAAGATTATTTTTAATTGATTAATGGAAGTTAATTTATTAAAAATACTTTTAGGTATTTAAAAATCACCAAAAAATTCATGAAATGTTCTAAGGCATTTAGAAACATTGTCCAACCTTCAAACCAAATTTCTTTTTTGATCTTGATGCATTTTGAGAATTTTCCATTGAATTAAAATCATTTTTGTGCATTATTTTGATCCAAAGTTCAAAAAATCATTTCTGCCTATTCATGAAGAGTTGGACATTGATTCTTTTTGCATTGAATTGTGTTTAGCATATAGTTTGTGAGATTAAATGGCCATGATTTGATCTTTCATTTTCAATTTGTTTGACATTTCTTTTGTTTGGAAACCCTAAAACCCTAAAAAACTTGTGAAAATCATAACTTGAACTTGGTTAGGAGTTGAGACCTCTCCTTTGGGAATTGGTTTAATATAGGATTAGGGGTCCTTTGAGTGGCATTTTAAATTTTTTGTAATGTTGTTTGCTTCTGATTTTGGTTTGTGTTTGTTGTATGATTCATAAACCCTAATTTGGGCTTCCATATGCATCCATCTTGCATTCTCTTGCATAACATGACTTGTCATGACATTTCAAGTATCCATGTGATTCATTTGACATCATAAGACATAGTGAAAGCATGTTTGATCATTGCATCAAGTATTTGCCATGTTGTATGCCATGTGCACTTCATAACTTTTCATGTTTGATCATGGTTCCTAGCTTGCTTCATTTGCATTCATGAACTTGTATGATCATTTCCATGTGCTGCCTCATGTTTGTAGCATCTCATAACATCATTAAAATCACATATGTGCTTCTGGTTTTGGTTTGCATCATGTCATTCCATCCCATTTTGCATTGCATTGCATTTCCTTTCTAACCTTTCAGGTGGTAAGTGATTCTGAGAAGTGAATTTGCCTTCACTTATCATACTTTCTCTTCATCACTCTCTTGCATCCATTGCTGCATTTTTATATGTGTTTGAGTTTGAGCTTGCTCATTCTTCTTCTTCCCACTTTCTTTCTTCAAGTGACTTGACTTCTTGAATGAAGCAAGTTGCTTTGCTTCTCTTGATCCTTTCATCTGCTTCCTGGTGGTTCCATTGAAGACTTGTTCTTGCAAACCACACAAACCTTAGGAACAACCAAGCATGACAATGATTAGGGTTTTGATTAGTCCCCCCCTCTTAGTTTTCACCTTTGTGTCTCTTTGAGTCTCCTCTTCTCACCTCATAATCAAGGACTAAACCCTAAAGGTTTTAAGGCTTTGTGATTAAGCTTATGCCTGCATCCTTCTCTTAGGATGGAGTGTATAACTTTAATCCTAAGTGTTAAACCCTTAATGTGTTTAACTCCTTTAATCAATTCACTTAATAACCATCAAGACATCACACTTGTAACTTGGGCCTTGCATTAGGAATCTAATTCTTCCTTAAATGGTTAAGAAGGACTAACCCTAGTGTTAATGGACAAGTCCCCCTCAAGTTGTCTTACAAACCTTAAAAATCACTTCATCATCATATCATTAACTAAAATCCACTCAATAAAGGCTTGTTTTGTCATGAGCTTAATCCCTAATCATGGATTAAGTTGAGGAGCATTCCTCAGCTTAAACATTCTCATCTATTATCCTTCTATTAGGATGGTGTAATGAGTCTGTTTAATCCTTGATTATGGCTTAACCTCATTACTCAACACTAAACAAAAACAACAAAAACATCTAAATAATCACAAGTAGGTTAATGATCTTAATCTTGCACCAAAGGTGATTAAGTGTGAGAATCTGACTTCACACTTAAGGTACTCTCATTACCCCTAATCAGAGGGAAGATGTGATGAGTTTGCTAAATCCATTGGTTTAGGCTTAAGCTCATTAACTTATGACAAACCTTCAAAAGCAATAAAAGACTGAAAATACAAAAACAAACAATAATCGTCTCCTCCGGGATTCTTTTCTCATCACCTTCACTCATAAACGAGAACTCGCTTCTTCCGTCTAATGCAAGACAGTTTGCACCTGAGCCAGACAGGTCATACACTTGAGCATAGGCAAGTAAGCAGTTCACAAGTCAATTCACCTTTCAGTCTCTTTGGGCCGAACTACGGTGTTCTGACTTCCTCATTGTAGACACCCTAAATTTGCCCTCTGGCTTTTCTATCTTTGTCAACTTTTCATTTTGCATTCATATACATTTTGCATATCATTTGCATGATCTCCTGAGACATGGGATCGTTTTTTCCTGAAGATTAGGATTTCACCCCCTAGTTGTGGATTATCAGGAGAATTCAAGGTTGTATCTATACATCCATCAGTGGCGTCATTTTCTTATTGCTTCCGTCACAGAATTAGGGTTTATTTCCCTGATTAAGTGATATTCAAGGATTTCACGTTTGTAAGGACTATTCACCATGCCTTTGGCCTATCATCAGACTATTCTTTTCTGCATCAAGTTACAAGTTCAAGTGTGTTTATTCATTCACGATCCAGTTCAGATGGACGTTTGACCTAATCCTGGTCAAACTATCAAGATATTTCTTCAAGTGCAAGTTATTTGTGTCACTGATTTATTTCTCAGTCAGTGGCTGTCCAAAGTCAAATTACGGTGTGTGGCTCTTCAGATTATCAAGAAATGATTCGTGTGAGGTTTGGTTCGAAAAATCAGATGGTTGTTATTTCAGTGGCGAATTGTTTAGTGGTTCAGGAGTGTGTTCATCCATTTTTTTTAATCAGGAGTTGTTGAAAGAGTTTCAAGTGTGGTCTTTGGATTGAATTCAGTCAAGATGCATAAGTGGAAAATATTGACAGAGGGTGTATTCAAGTTCATTTTGAATTTTATTGTCCATATTTCTAACCAATTTTCTATCTGTATCCATTTGTTAATAGAGCCCATTAGACTTTCTTTTCTTTCTATCACCATCCAAATCCATTTCTTTTCCTAAATTAAATTTCTTTCCATTCACCCTTTAAGTTTATCTAATATCCGTTATTCTCTAAGTTCACATCCATTGTTAGACATTATCCATTAAATTCATTTTCATAAACCAATTATCCTTTCTTTATCATTAATCCACTTCATATTTCTCTTAATACAAATTGTTGTTCTTTTCATTATCATATTTTTAATATCCATTTTAATCGATTTTAAATCCATATTCAAGGCCCGGCCCATGTCATGCTACAAAATTAAACAAAATAATAACAAGGCAATGTTAGCCTTTCGAAACAGCTGGCAACAACAAGCATTCAGCTAAAAAATTTCCACTTTAGGTAGCTCTATTACCAAATGACGTTCCATCATGGTCCCCTCACTCAACTTCTATCAGCTGCCAGCCAGTTTTCATAACAAATCCCGTACATAATATTCCTTTAATTCACAATCACTACTCACTATAACAAACACACAACAAAGCCATCACAGAAAAATCACACAAAAAACCCACTCTGCTCACACCGTACAACTTCAATTACACTACCACGCCTCTCACACCGGCCAACAACATTCTGTTTTTGGTACCACAATGCACAAAACCTCAAGTTGATACCTCTCACGCTTCCTTCAACAAAAACGCAAAACCGTCACCCTTCTCCTATTCTTTATCAGTAAATCAATTTTCACTGACTCAGAGATCTGCAAAACAGAGAAACAAACCATATTCACAAAATCTATCAAACAAAATCACAGATGGTTTGAGGCAAACAAACTAATATACAACTATGCACTTCTTTGTTCTTCAACCACCATAATTCCTTTCATTATTCTTCGGAAACAAAACTCCACTCAGCCATCATCCCTACCGTTTTCTCACACCAAAATCATAAGATAAAAAAAAACTTCAACACTCATCCTCAACCAACACCCTTAATCTTAACCTCACACCTTCAAACAAATCACCGCTCCATCTTCAAACCTCAACTCAAACCACGCATCCACAACTTCAATCGGTTTCCATCACCAAACCACCAGCACCAACCTCACCGCAATTCATGTTCGTCACAACCACCCTTTTCAAACCAACAGAAACAAAACTCAGATCAAAACCAAAAACAGAAAGAAGAAGACGAAGAAGAGATCGAGATTGAGAGAAGGATTTTGGACCGAAACTCACCGCGAAATCAATGGAAGACAACCGGTGAGGACGTCGAGTTGTTGATGACGAAATCACTGTAGCCGGAGCTTGAACCTCGAGCTTGAGAGAGTCGAGATTGAACGGAGATTCGCAATGGATGAACGGCGAGCGGAGAGACCGACGAAGCTTCAAGAAGAAGAAGTAGATCAACGGTGAAGTGTTGTTGTCCGGCGAAGCTTGATGGTTGGCGTGAGGTTGATGACGATGGAGGCTTGAGCTTGCGGCGACTTTGCCCTTGGCGGCGTCGTTATTGAGCTTTTGTTTGTGAATTTAAGAGAGAAATAGGTTGAGGTCATATATCAGGTTCCTGGACTGTGTTTGGTGGACTTTGAAGTCCACTGAATTGCTACCAACGCCCTCAATAGCTTGCGGAATCCCTCCCCCTCTTCTTGTCCTTTTTCTTTTTCTCTTTATTATATTTTATTTGTTCATTAATGAATGTATTAGTATAGCTAAAAATAATTTGTTTTGTTTTGATATTTGAGGCTATTATTTTTATTAGAATTTTGAGTAGGTTTGTTAATTATTTTTGTTAATGTTTTTCTAGTTTAGAATTTTATTAGAGTTTTAATATAGCTTTGATTTTGTAGTTTGTTTAAATAAATAGAATGATGATCTTAATTTTGTTTTAGCTTGTGTTTGAGGTTTTGTAGGGTTATTGCTCGACTTCAAGGATGGCTGATTGGACTTGGTGATAACTATGCAGTTGATTCGTTTATGGATTGTTGACTTGTTAACATTCGTGGAATTCTCGATGGTGGAAGCGCGTATTGGACTTTGTCTGATACCCTAATAATGGGCAATTGCGTTTGACTTCGATATTCGTTCAGGACTTGATTTTCTTATTGATTTTCTCTTGCGCTTATTGAAGAGGCAACGAACCTTCTCCGTTAGGTACCACTGGGACCCGATTTCATCTTATTGCATGCTGCTGCATCTGGAAGTCCTACTGGTGTAGGCTCTGTTTGTGCATTGTCTGTTCATCTCCATTTCGCATTCTCATCTTCTTATCTTATTTCTATTTCATCCAATTCATTTTCTTCATCTTTCTTATTCCTCATCTTCTTCTATTCTTTCTTAACCTGAGGTGTGCCTAGGCCACCGTGGAGCTTCTCCTTTCATCTTTCTCTCTTCTTCTCCTTCATTAGGGTAGTGAGCCTCACTAACCTAGGACCATCCGAGCATGTGAATATTAGGGTTAGACTTTCCCCTTTAGATTTTTTTCTTTGAGATCCTTTTGGTGCTCTCTCTTCTCATCTTCAAACTTAATTCTAATTCATTTAATAAAGGTTGAGTACTTTCATGTGACATGAGACTTTGCTATGAGATGCTTGCATGCGTTCCGTTTCGGGGCGAGGTGTGAGTCATCACTCGTGGTGGATAGGTCTTAGCATGAGTACTTCACAAAGAAAAGCTAAAAAAAAACACCTCTTAACCAAAAACCACAAAAACACTTAATAATGGTAATAGGTCAGTGTGCTTAAGCCTTCACTTGTGGGACTAGCTTTGGGGATTTCCTCCATAGATAGGTGTGCCTCTTGCGCATTCCATTTCGGGATGATGTGAGACGTACACATCCCATTGAGTAAGACTTAGGTACACTTACCTATGCAAACTTTCACTCATAAAAGCTTCTAAAAAACACAAACAAACAATAAGCGTCTTTCCTTCGGGAATTCTTTTCTCATCTCCTTCGCTCCGTACGCGAACTTGCTCCTACTTGTCATCTTGCAAGACGGTTACGCACTCGTCGTCCGAGTCTGCAACACCTGAGCAATGACATAGGCAGTTCAAGCCTTTAATTCACAAGCAATTTTCCTTTGTTACCCCTAGTTAGGGGAACTACGGCGTCTCTGATCCTCATTTTCCCGATGAGGTACGTAGGCAGCGGGGTAGGGCCCGTTCGAGCACAATCTTTATTTTCCCTACATTTTTCCTTTTGCTTTCTTATTTCAGTTCTTTTGCAGTTCCAGTTCCTTCTCATTTTCATTTCTTTTTGCTGCAGCTTTCATACCCTCACCCTTTGAAACAGTTTCTTTTGCAAGCGTGGATCCCGTCGGGTACGGCGGACGATCTGGGTGCTAATACCTTCCCAGGTCGTAACCGACTCCCGAACTCAGTCTCTTTGGTTCGCAGGACCTGTGTCCTTCCTCTTCTTTCTTCTGGTTTGTGCAGCATTACCATTCCCGTTCCTTCGGGATAAAAATGCCTGGCTGGCGACTCTATTCTTTTTCCGCGCCACTTTCGCGTTTGTACCAGGATGGAAATCCGGGGACGACAGCTTGGCGACTCTGCTGGGGATTGAACCCAGAATCTCTGGTTCCCCTGTGAGTCTCTCCTAGCGCTTGTGTGTTTCTATTTCATTGGGTGATGTTTGTTTGTTGTGGCTTGTTGTATTTTATTGTTGTTTATTTACAGCTTTATTTACAGCTTTATTTACAGTTTTCAGTATTTATTTTCCGCATCATATATCATGTTGGACTGTCTGGACTGGTTTTCTGTTTGGTGGGCTCGGGTGATACTGTTTCTGAGAAATAAGCCAAGTACCCGGCTTGAGTGCACCCTAGGATTAGAGTGGACATATTGTACTCGCATGTGGCATGATGAGTGGCGATGTGTTTCACGCCCAGATTGCGACTGTCTTGGAAATATCTTGTGTGGGGATTTCCTCCACTTCGGGATAGGACCTTGATAGTTATGTGCATCTGGGGACCGATCATTGAGAACCTTTGTGGAAACAACCCTCTCCAGTGGTGACAGTGGCAGATCACATTTCGTGGCAAACCCATTCGCACCCGAGGGTCCACTGGGAACTCGCATAGGATGGCCTGGTTCTCTTATAGGAACTCAGTCAAAGCATCTGGTCGTATGACATTAGTACTGTATCCTACGGGCTGAATGTACTATTGTTTCTCGATCTCAGCGCTTGAAGCTGGGAACTTATAAGGGATGCTTGTTTTTCCCGGACTCAGCTGAGGCCTCCCTGCGTAGTATATAATGCCAAACCGATTCTCTGATGTGGTCATGAGCCATTTCTCGGAAATGGTGAAAGTATTATTGCTATTCGGCTTTGAGAGTCCGTGATGTTTGACCCGGAGCACACCCGTGAGATTGGGAGGGGTTTACAGGTTTGCAGGAACCCTCGACCTCAACATACACTCATTTCCAGTGCAGTCTTACGTTTTGATCCAGTCACTATGATCCTGAAGTTCTTGACCTTTGGTTCTCGGCTACTATTTTGGGTTATTATACAGAGATCTTGTGGTTACAGACACTCGATTCTTGGCAGTATTCCAGATTCCAGGCAGTTTCCAGTTGTGATCCCATGTCTTTGCATCTTTTGCATCATCATATTGCATTTTGCATTTGCATCATCATTACATTTTCTTCCTCCAGAGAGCTTATCCTTCCTCTTTTGTCCATGACCAACCAGCTGATTTCTCGGTACCCAGTTTGAACAAGTGTTAACCGTTGGAAGACGACAGAGTGTGTGAAGCTAGATTGAACAGTGTCAAGAGTTAAGAAGGGTCAGTTCGAAAGCCGTCAGTAGCTATGTCAGAGAGCGACCATCAGAATGTTGAGTTTCCACCTGGTTTCACTTCGATGACCAATCCCCTGTTTGGTCTTTCTCCTGATGAGGATCTTCCACCAGTGAACAACCTTAATCAAGCTCAGCCTGCACAGACCCCGATTGTGAATCAGAGTGTACCTGAACCATCTGTTGTCCGAGGTGGGCCTTCATCTTCTTCTGATTCTACGGATTATCAGAGCTTTGCTTTCCCTATGCCAGACTTCCAAGGGGCAATCCCCCTTGTGAAAGATAAGGATCCATCAACTTTTGATCCTGCTGAAAGGTTTCGTGTGTTGGATGAGCAAATCAAAGCCTTAGCAGATCCTGATGCCTTTGGTTTTGATGCTCTAAGCCTATGTTTGGTGCCTGGTCTTGTCATTCCTCCAGATTTCAAGACTCCGAAGTTCGAGAAGTACACTGGTGTCAGTTGCCCAAAGCGTCATTTGGTGATGTTCTGTAGAAAAATGACTTCTCATGCTCGCAACGATAAGCTGATGATTCATTGTTTTCAGGATAGTTTAAGCGGTGCATCCTTAAGTTGGTACATGGATTTGGAAAGCAGTAGCATCCGATCTTGGAATGATTTATCCAGAGCTTTCGTAAAGCAATACCAGTACAATGTGGACATGGCGCCCAGTCGCACGCACTTGCAGAGCCTATCTCAGAGGACTGGTGAATCTTTCAGAGAATATGCACAGCGGTGGAGAGAGTTGGCAGCCCAAGTGCAACCACCACTTTCAGACAGAGAATTAGTTGACCTATTCGTGGGCACGTTGCAAGGTCCGTACTTGGAAAGAATGAGTAGCATTTGGACATCAAGCTTCTCTGATTTGATAAAAGTTGGAGTACGCATTGAAAGCCTGCTCAAAAGTGGAAAGATCCAAGGCGCTTCGAACATCCCAGCTAGTGAAGGTGAATCTATTGTTAACTCCCAAGAGGAAGAATGGTATGACGCCAGTGCAGTCATGGAAAATATCGAATATTCTAGACCATCATCTTCTCAGAGATCATCCGTTCCTAGGTCTGGTTACTCTTATGGGCATCCGGCAATGCTCAGAGCACCGTATCAGAAACCGTGGACTCCGCCTCGTCCAAATCTGCAAGCTCATGATCGAAGACCTCATAATCAACTTCAGGGCCAGCCAAGGCCTCGCAACAATCTAGAAAGAAGGAATGCTCCTCTTCATCCAGTTCCCATGGCGTACAGTGAAATATTGCCACATCTAATTCAGAGCTCATTGGTGGTTCCTAAGCCTCTCAAGTCGTTGCCAGAGCCGTACCCTCCAGGGTACAATCCTCGTGAGCAGTGTGGGTATCACGGTGGGTCAATAGGGCATTCAACTGAAGACTGCAAAGTGTTTCAGGCCAAAGTACAACAGTTGATCGACAAGGGGTTAATATCCTTCCCAGAAGGAAGCTTGGTTGTGCATGTCAACCTCTCACCTGTTTGAGTTCAAAGACTTCAAAGGAACATCTCCTGATTTCAGTGGTCCAGACAAGAAGATGTCATCAGAGCTGATGATCACTGTATCCTTTTATCATTTGCATTTGTAGTTTCTTTCCTGTTAGCAGCTACTTGTCTTTTAAGCACTGTTATTTTGAATGGTAATGTTAATGTAATGATCTTGCACTTTTTGAATTAATTATATCGCATTCGCTCATTTTTCTTTACTTGCATTGAAAACAAAAATAAAAAAATTGCATCCATTTACCTCCCATTTATTTCACTGTTGTTTAGCAGGTTTGAGGGAGGATGATGACAACTGAATACCCATGATTGTTGAAGGTATGCTTTCAGAGTAGAACCTGCTGACGATGTACAGGCATTACTTCAATTCCCAAACACCGGAGATATAAGGGAGATAGACCTTCGTCAACCCCTTTTGAGCCTTGAAGTAGGAGTTTCTTTTCTAAACGAAAAAAACCCTCACATCTAACCCGGGGCAGGGTAGTCATCAGTTAAATTTGACCGAGCGTTCAAATTTCCAAAGGAGTGTGCATCCGAGGATCCATTACCTTTTATTCATTACACCTTAAGAGGTCAAGGAACGTGAAACCACAATGGTTATCCCTCCACAACAAAGGAATGAGGCAGTCATTACCCTTTCAAGCAAGTCAGACAAACCAGTGTCACACGATTTGTTCACAAAAAAAAAATCAAGAAAAAAAGAGAAATAAAGCCTGCTAAGTCGAAAAAAAACGTGAAAACAAATGACTTAGGCAAAAGTTAGGGCCTCCCGCTGGACTTCAAAATCGAAAATTCAAAAAAACATTCAGTCCAGGCAAAAATTAGGGAATAAAAAGAAAAAAAAATCAGAAAGAAAAAGTTCCATAAGAACAAAGTCGTGTGACCAGACACAAAGACAAGGGGGTGACTGTTACTCCAAGAAACCTCATTGGTGCTTAAACTGTCAACGTCATTGGTTCCTCAACCATCACAAAACCCTTCCGAGAGGTGTGCGCTTAAGTCGAATTAGCTGAACATAGGACTGGAGAACATCAAGGAGAATGGGTGGGCACAGATAAACTTTGAGCCATAAATCTTTCCTTCTAAAACCGTGAACCAGACCACGTCATAACCCTTGAAAGTCCTAATTGAATTAGGTTCAATTCTGAAAGCATACTACGACAAGGTTGCGTAAACTGACTCCTAACGATTTGCTAACTCAGCACTACGTTTGGACTATTCGTCCATTCGTCACACACTGTCACAACATTCAAAATAATAAATTTTCAAAACTTGCATGTGCACTGCATTAAAATTACCATTTGTAAATGAACAGTTTTAATTGCAAGTCAGTTTGTGACATCAGGGAAGTTCCTACAAAGAGCAATCACGAGGGAACTTGATCAGTCAACAATGATGACCAGAATCAGGAGCATCTTGTTAGCCCATGAATCAGGGGCATGTTATCCAGTGGTTTTGTCGGCCAAGGAATTTGTCAGCATAAAGCGAGCTCCATAGCTTCAGTTGATTGAGGAACATCTTTCAAAGTCAGTTGTACAGAGCTGAAATTGCCAAGCAGGGGCAGGCCACCCGAAATTTTCTATTGACCAAGATTGAATTCTTCCAATGCTCAGTCAGATTGAGTCAAGTCGCTTCCATGCTCATACCGGGGCAGGACACCTCCAGAGATCGCTAAGTGCAACTCTCCTCGAGAGAACATCCAAGTATGCCATGCCAGGAATGGGATAATCAGTGACAGTCTGTTCAGAGACTCCCCCCCCCAGGGGCAAACTTTAGCTACACAAAGCAAGTATATCAGAAATTTCCAAGTTCAAGACGAGTATTGGGAAATCATGCTACCCACCATCGCCTTTGTCACCCTTCTCAATCAGAAGCCTTGTCATAAGACCTTTCTTCCCATCCTTGGGAGTTTTTCTAGATTTTCATAAGCATTGCATAAATTATTTGCATACGTTATTCATGTTGCATCTCTAGAGCATATGCATCATAAGTGCATTGGGCATCCTAACCCCCCGCAACATCATCAGATCTCACACCCAGGGCCTCGTAACCCCAACTTCTTGACGTCTCAAAGTCCAGTTCTCGTCTGGCAAACCGTTTTAAAGTCCAGTTCTCGTCTGGCAAGCCAATTCAAAGTCCAGTTCTCGTCTGGCAAGTCAACCCAAAGTCCAGTTCTCGTCTGGCAAACCAACTTCAAATACCAGTTCTCGTCTGGTAGGCGAATCTTTTAACCAGTTCTCGTCTGGTCACCTTTTTTCATTTAGCCTGTTGAACGCCAGTTCCCGTCTGGTAGTCACTCTTTTTCAGAGTCAATTCCCGTTTGACAATGAACCTAAGAAGTCAGTTCTCGTCTGACGACTTTTTCTTTGCCCATCAGTTCTCGTCTGGTGGCCTACCTTCAATAAACCGGTTCTCGTCTGGTAATTCACCATTTAAGTCCAATTGCTTGGCAACCAAAACCAAAAATTCCTATCAACCTGGCCTTACGCCCGGTCATCCTCGTTTCTTTTTTCCATGGCTTGCATGAGCATACGTCTGCATTGTACATCATTTGCATTGCATCTTCATACCGCATGGTTTTTGTTTTAGCTCTGATGTGGGGCAAGAGCCGTTACAAGACGCAGCCTGGGGCAGTTATCTCAAAATATGATGAATTTCTGCGAGAGTTTGAAGACACTGGGGCAAGTCTGGATGCCATGTCTTCTGTAAAATCCTCTGAAGGCGATCTTGTTATAAACGATGCAATCTGAGACAATTTGAAGAGTAAAGGGATGCTTGGTCACTCTAGATGATCAGTATGCATCTGTTGAGCTCAGGAGCTTGGAACACTGTGATAATTCTCAGGGAATGTCTGGTAATTATTTTACCGGCGGGTCATTGGAAGTTTATTTCTTTCCCGAGCATAAGATCTTCTTTCAGCCAACAAGGTTTCCTCGTGAGAAGTGGGTATACAGTCAAAGTCCAATCTTCATTGGCATATCTTCCCAACGCAGTCATTGTACTACACTTGGGGCATATTTTGACTTATTTGATTCTCCAGCAAAGTCTCTCCTAGCAGAGCATAGCCAAATATGTTTACCAACCATGCCAGAAGGTTGACATCCCCAGCTGAGTTAGAGCAGGTGATATCCCCAGCAGAACTTCAAGGCTAATTGAATCATTCTCATCCCCAAGCGGACTTATCTTTCCACAATGAAGTTTTCCCAACAGGCAGCTGAAGGCCTTGTTTCCCCACAAAGTTAGAATTGTCAGAGCTCTCTCTCTCCAGCAAGGGTCCCAGCAAGAGTTATTTGACGAAGCATCTTCCCTAGCCAAGTCTGAAGATGATCTTTCCCCACAGAGTTCATGTCTGATCTCCACTTCCGGCAGTGAAATATTTCCCAACAAAGTTGCCATACTGGTGGTCATTTGATGATACAGTCAGGTATATATCACCTCAGTCAGAGATGGGTAGATTGACCTCTAGACTTATCTTCCCCTGCAGAGTTGTAACTCTCGGTGGCCAATCAGGCATTTGTCTACCGCTTGGCTGCGTTTGTCAACACTCGTCTGTGTTATCTCTAAGCAGAGTTATCCCCAACAGTGATATATCATGCTTTATTGCTGCTCGTCTGCATCTTTCAACACTCGTCTGTGTTAGCTCTGTGGTATTGCTCATTTGCTTTCCCCAGTATAGTCTATATCTACTAGCACTTGTCTGTGCTCGCATCTTTATTTGATGCTCATCCTCTTTCAGCACTCGTCCGTGCCTTTTCCTCAGCAGATTCCTCTTTATTTGAGGTATTCCTCAGCACTCGTCCGTGCTAGCATCTTTATTTGATGACCGTCCGCAGCTCTCGGCACTCGTTCATGCTTATTAGTCTTTGAAGTTTTTTCCCCAGCGAAGGATTAATATCATTAACTAAAATCCACTCAATAAAGGCTTGTTTTGTCATGAGCTTAATCCCTAATCATGGATTAAGTTGAGGAGCATTCCTCAGCTTAAACATTCTCATCTATTATCCTTCTATTAGGATGGTTTAATGAGTCTGTTTAATCCTTGATTATGGCTTAACCTCATTACTCAACACTAAACAAAAACAACAAAAACATCTAAATAATCACAAGTAGGTTAATGATCTTAATCCTGCACCAAAGGTGATTAAGTGTGAGAATCTGACTTCACACTTAAGGTACTCTCATTACCCCTAATCAGAGGGAAGATGTGATGAGTTTGCTAAATCCATTGGTTTAGGCTTAAGCTCATTAACTTATGACAAACCTTCAAAAGCAATAAAAGACTGAAAATACAAAAACAAACAATAATCGTCTCCTCCGGGATTCTTTTCTCATCACCTTCACTCATAAACGAGAACTCGCTTCTTCCGTCTAATGCAAGACAGTTTGCACCTGAGCCAGACAGGTCATACACTTGAGCATAGGCAAGTAAGCAGTTCACAAGTCAATTCACCTTTCAGTCTCTTTGGGCCGAACTACGGTGTTCTGACTTCCTCATTGTAGACACCCTAAATTTGCCCTCTGGCTTTTCTATCTTTGTCAACTTTTCATTTTGCATTCATATACATTTTGCATATCATTTGCATGATCTCCTGAGACATGGGATCGTTTTTTCCTGAAGATTAGGATTTCACCCCCTAGTTGTGGATTATCAGGAGAATTCAAGGTTGTATCTATACATCCATCAGTGGCGTCATTTTCTTATTGCTTCCGTCACAGAATTAGGGTTTATTTCCCTGATTAAGTGATATTCAAGGATTTCACGTTTGTAAGGACTATTCACCATGCCTTTGGCCTATCATCAGACTATTCTTTTCTGCATCAAGTTACAAGTTCAAGTGTGTTTATTCATTCACGATCCAGTTCAGATGGACGTTTGACCTAATCCTGGTCAAACTATCAAGATATTTCTTCAAGTGCAAGTTATTTGTGTCACTGATTTATTTCTCAGTCAGTGGCTGTCCAAAGTCAAATTACGGTGTGTGGCTCTTCAGATTATCAAGAAATGATTCGTGTGAGGTTTGGTTCGAAAAATCAGATGGTTGTTATTTCAGTGGCGAATTGTTTAGTGGTTCAGGAGTGTGTTCATCCATTTTTTTTAATCAGGAGTTGTTGAAAGAGTTTCAAGTGTGGTCTTTGGATTGAATTCAGTCAAGATGCATAAGTGGAAAATATTGACAGAGGGTGTATTCAAGTTCATTTTGAATTTTATTGTCCATATTTCTAACCAATTTTCTATCTGTATCCATTTGTTAATAGAGCCCATTAGACTTTCTTTTCTTTCTATCACCATCCAAATCCATTTCTTTTCCTAAATTAAATTTCTTTCCATTCACCCTTTAAGTTTATCTAATATCCGTTATTCTCTAAGTTCACATCCATTGTTAGACATTATCCATTAAATTCATTTTCATAAACCAATTATCCTTTCTTTATCATTAATCCACTTCATATTTCTCTTAATACAAATTGTTGTTCTTTTCATTATCATATTTTTAATATCCATTTTAATCGATTTTAAATCCATATTCAAGGCCCGGCCCATGTCATGCTACAAAATTAAACAAAATAATAACAAGGCAATGTTAGCCTTTCGAAACAGCTGGCAACAACAAGCATTCAGCTAAAAAATTTCCACTTTAGGTAGCTCTATTACCAAATGACGTTCCATCATGGTCCCCTCACTCAACTTCTATCAGCTGCCAGCCAGTTTTCATAACAAATCCCGTACATAATATTCCTTTAATTCACAATCACTACTCACTATAACAAACACACAACAAAGCCATCACAGAAAAATCACACAAAAAACCCACTCTGCTCACACCGTACAACTTCAATTACACTACCACGCCTCTCACACCGGCCAACAACATTCTGTTTTTGGTACCACAATGCACAAAACCTCAAGTTGATACCTCTCACGCTTCCTTCAACAAAAACGCAAAACCGTCACCCTTCTCCTATTCTTTATCAGTAAATCAATTTTCACTGACTCAGAGATCTGCAAAACAGAGAAACAAACCATATTCACAAAATCTATCAAACAAAATCACAGATGCTTTGAGGCAAACAAACTAATATACAACTATGCACTTCTTTGTTCTTCAACCACCATAATTCCTTTCATTATTCTTCGGAAACAAAACTCCACTCAGCCATCATCCCTACCGTTTTCTCACACCAAAATCATAAGATAAAAAAAAACTTCAACACTCATCCTCAACCAACACCCTTAATCTTAACCTCACACCTTCAAACAAATCACCGCTCCATCTTCAAACCTCAACTCAAACCACGCATCCACAACTTCAATCGGTTTCCATCACCAAACCACCAGCACCAACCTCACCACAATTCATGTTCGTCACAACCACCCTTTTCAAACCAACAGAAACAAAACTCAGATCAAAACCAAAAACAGAAAGAAGAAGACGAAGAAGAGATCGAGATTGAGAGAAGGATTTTGGACCGAAACTCACCGCGAAATCAATGGAAGACAACCGGTGAGGACGTCGAGTTGTTGATGACGAAATCACTGTAGCCGGAGCTTGAACCTCGAGCTTGAGAGAGTCGAGATTGAACGGAGATTCGCAATGGATGAACGGCGAGCGGAGAGACCGACGAAGCTTCAAGAAGAAGAAGTAGATCAACGGTGAAGTGTTGTTGTCCGACGAAGCTTGATGGTTGGCGTGAGGTTGATGACGATGGAGGCTTGAGCTTGCGGCGACTTTGCCCTTGGCGGCGTCGTTATTGAGCTTTTGTTTGTGAATTTAAGAGAGAAATAGGTTGAGGTCATATATCAGGTTCCTGGACTGTGTTTGGTGGACTTTGAAGTCCACTGAATTGCTACCAACGCCCTCAATAGCTTGCGGAATCCCTCCCCCTCTTCTTGTCCTTTTTCTTTTTCTCTTTATTATATTTTATTTGTTCATTAATGAATGTATTAGTATAGCTAAAAATAATTTGTTTTGTTTTGATATTTGAGGCTATTATTTTTATTAGAATTTTGAGTAGGTTTGTTAATTATTTTTGTTAATGTTTTTCTAGTTTAGAATTTTATTAGAGTTTTAATATAGCTTTGATTTTGTAGTTTGTTTAAATAAATAGAATGATGATCTTAATTTTGTTTTAGCTTGTGTTTGAGGTTTTGTAGGGTTATTGCTCGACTTCAAGGATGGCTGATTGGACTTGGTGATAACTATGCAGTTGATTCGTTTATGGATTGTTGACTTGTTAACATTCGTGGAATTCTCGATGGTGGAAGCGCGTATTGGACTTTGTCTGATACCCTAATAATGGGCAATTGCGTTTGACTTCGATATTCGTTCAGGACTTGATTTTCTTATTGATTTTCTCTTGCGCTTATTGAAGAGGCAACGGACCTTCTCCGTTAGGTACCACTGGGACCCGATTTCATCTTATTGCATGCTGCTGCATCTGGAAGTCCTACTGGTGTAGGCTCTGTTTGTGCATTGTCTGTTCATCTCCATTTCGCATTCTCATCTTCTTATCTTATTTCTATTTCATCCAATTCATTTTCTTCATCTTTCTTATTCCTCATCTTCTTCTATTCTTTCTTAACCTGAGGTGTGCCTAGGCCACCGTGGAGCTTCTCCTTTCATCTTTCTCTCTTCTTCTCCTTCATTAGGGTAGTGAGCCTCACTAACCTAGGACCATCCGAGCATGTGAATATTAGGGTTAGACTTTCCCCTTTAGATTTTTTTCTTTGAGATCCTTTTGGTGCTCTCTCTTCTCATCTTCAAACTTAATTCTAATTCATTTAATAAAGGTTGAGTACTTTCATGTGACATGAGACTTTGCTATGAGATGCTTGCATGCGTTCCGTTTCGGGGCGAGGTGTGAGTCATCACTCGTGGTGGATAGGTCTTAGCATGAGTACTTCACAAAGAAAAGCTAAAAAAAAACACCTCTTAACCAAAAACCACAAAAACACTTAATAATGGTAATAGGTCAGTGTGCTTAAGCCTTCACTTGTGGGACTAGCTTTGGGGATTTCCTCCATAGATAGGTGTGCCTCTTGCGCATTCCATTTCGGGATGATGTGAGACGTACACATCCCATTGAGTAAGACTTAGGTACACTTACCTATGCAAACTTTCACTCATAAAAGCTTCTAAAAAACACAAACAAACAATAAGCGTCTTTCCTTCGGGAATTCTTTTCTCATCTCCTTCGCTCCGTACGCGAACTTGCTCCTACTTGTCATCTTGCAAGACGGTTACGCACTCGTCGTCCGAGTCTGCAACACCTGAGCAATGACATAGGCAGTTCAAGCCTTTAATTCACAAGCAATTTTCCTTTGTTACCCCTAGTTAGGGGAACTACGGCGTCTCTGATCCTCATTTTCCCGATGAGGTACGTAGGCAGCGGGGTAGGGCCCGTTCGAGCACAATCTTTATTTTCCCTACATTTTTCCTTTTGCTTTCTTATTTCAGTTCTTTTGCAGTTCCAGTTCCTTCTCATTTTCATTTCTTTTTGCTGCAGCTTTCATACCCTCACCCTTTGAAACAGTTTCTTTTGCAAGCGTGGATCCCGTCGGGTACGGCGGACGATCTGGGTGCTAATACCTTCCCAGGTCGTAACCGACTCCCGAACTCAGTCTCTTTGGTTCGCAGGACCTGTGTCCTTCCTCTTCTTTCTTCTGGTTTGTGCAGCATTACCATTCCCGTTCCTTCGGGATAAAAATGCCTGGCTGGCGACTCTATTCTTTTTCCGCGCCACTTTCGCGTTTGTACCAGGATGGAAATCCGGGGAGCGACACTCATTGCACGAGAGGATACGTAGGCATAACTTAACAGTTATCGAACAAAAGTCTCTGTACATTCCCCCTCTTCCAGCATCATTCTCTTAGCCTCATTATCATGAGCACTTCACTCTTGTCCTTGCACTGACACATCATTTATACACTTTGCACACCGACACCTGTACATTTCATTTTCCAGCTATTTTATACACAAATTGCACTGACACTACCCCTTTGAAACACAAATCTTTTAAGCGTGGATCCCGTCGAGTACGGGGGACAATCTGGGTGCTAATACCTTCCCAGGTTGTAACCAACCCCCTTTCTCAGTCTCTCTGGTTCGCAACCGTCTTATCCATCTTTTCTAGGTCTATGCAGCATTGCCTTTCCTCCGGGATAAAAATGCCTAGCTGGCGACTCTTTTCTTTTCCAGTGAGTTCACTGCTGTGTGTTCTCATTGTCCCTCTCGCCGACCGTTCGCGTCTGTACCTTTATCTGGGCCTTTCCCATTTATCGGGAGCGACAGCTTGGCGACTCTGCTGGGGACCCTTATACTGCAACCAGGGCTTCTGGTTCTTTTTGTGGGTTCCTCCTAGCGCTTGATTGGTTTGTGTTTACTGGGGTGTTATGTGCTTATTTGTGTTTGTGTATTTGTATTTATTTTGTACAGTTTTGTTTATTGCTTTCTTTATAGCTTTATGCATATATATTCATATTGTCATACTGTGCTGCTGGCTGGATCTGTTTGTTTGCTTTGGTGGGTGGGTGTTCCATTGAGAGTTAAGGTCCTATACCTGGGACCTGAGTGACACCTAGGCTAGAGTGAATCATATTCTTTCCCATTCCATCTCGGTCTGGTGCGGGAATATGAAACACGGTTCAGATATGGGTTTCTTCTTGAGAACTCTGTGTTGCAGATTTCCTGCAATGCTAGGGCTATCTGGGAAGCCTGCTAAGTCTGGATGACCTTTAGTATTGACCTTCAGAAACTGAGGTGAATTAGAGGAGGAACTTTTATGGTTATTGTAAACACTGTACCTCCGGGTTAGAAGTGTTTACACTTCTCATAACTGATCCAAGTCTGAGGATCCTTGTTCTAGAACACCACCTGTGAGGGGGTTGGGCTGTTTACAGGTTTGCAGGTACCTTGACCTCAGAATACCCTGTTACTTTGACTTGATTAAGAATACTCCATGTTGGAACAGTTCTTGTGATTCTAAAACCCTGGACATGTGGCTCTTTATTTGAGTCCCCCACCTTGGTTACTGGATTTATAGACCTCCCTCTGGAATTCTTGAACATACTTGGACCTATATCAGAGTTTTTGATCAGATCCAGCTCAGTCACAAACCCTTGCATATCATTTGCATACATAACCATTGCATCATATTGACATTTGCTTATTTGTGTTTCAGGGTATCCATCTTCATTTGGTTCTGGTTTTGACCCCATCTTCAGTACTGACCTATCTCCATCAGCATTTGCTTCAGCTATCTAATTTAGTTATCTGCACCAGCCAATCAGTGGCTCATTCTTCAGTGTTATCATCAGCACCTGTCAGCATCATGGCTCCCCAAAAGAGCAACATCACATATCACTTCTTCCAGCCAGAGCTATCTGACATCAGGAGGATTCAGACCCTGATCACTCCAGATCACATACCATTGTTTAGGGAACATTACGGAGATATACTTGATATGGTTATGGATCTGGACCCTTCACAGAGAAGCCTGATCCACACTTGCATTCAGTTCTATGATCCCCCACTGAGATGTTTTACTTTCCAAGACTTTCAGCTGGGCCCTTTATTGGAAGAATACTCATCATTGGTTGGCATGCCTATCAGGGGTGGAATCCCTTTCAACCCTGAGATGGTCTTTCCTGGTAATGGAGAAGTAGCAAAGGCCTTGCATCTGGAACCTGTTCTGATTGAGCAGCATATGACTTCCAAAGCTGGAATCCCTGGTTTTCATCTGGATTTCTTGATCTCTCAAGCTACCTTGAAGGCCTCTTTAGGAGAGTGGAAAGCTGTCTGTGCTTTATTAGCTTTGAGTATATATGGAATTGTGTTGTTTGCAGATGAGCCTCGATTCATTAGCAAGAATGCAATCCATCTTTTCATCCTGCAGAACCCAGTACCCACTTTATTGGGGGATCTCTATTACTCAGTGCATCAGAGGAATGAAAAGCAGAGGGGAAGATTAGTGAGGTGTTGTGATCTATTGTTCCATACTTGGCTTCTCAGGCATCTACCCAGGACAGATGCATTTTTGAATCCTCATCAGCAGAAAAACTGGGCTAAGAGACTCACTGCTCTAACTTCAGCTGATATCAGATGGTGCACTCAAAGTACCAAGGGCAGGGATATCATCACCAGCTGTGGGAATTTTCCCAATGTGCCCCTAATAGGAGTTAAGGGTAGTATCAATTACAACCCTCTGCTGTTCAGAAGACAACTGGGCTATGCACTGGTCCACACTCCTAAGGCACAGGACTTGGTGGAGACTCTTTATTGTGAGAACAAGATTAATCTGGCTATTGTTAGGCAGGCTGCTTGGGCCTGGGATAATGTTCAAACCAAGGGAATAACCATTCTGGGGAAGTGCAGCAATGTGGCATCAACACAATATTATGAATGGTCCCGTGCCAGGGCTCAATTCTCTGGGATGCCCTTTACCATAGAAGATATGCCTGAATCATCTTCAGCACCACCCCCTGCCACTATCAGTTTGGAGGAGTTTGAGAGCTTGAAGGAAAGAAATGAGAAGTTAACTCAGGCTTTGCAAAAGACCCTCCGGGAGAGGAGTGATGGTAGGTTGGAGATTGAGAGGCTAGAGAAGCTGAGAGTGGAGCATCTGGTTAAGATTGAGAAGTCTGGGGATTATATCAAGAAGTCTAAGGCTGGAGAACAAATCCTGAAGAATGCTTGCAAGGAAGCCCAGTTCCAGAGAGCAAGGACAGACTTGTATCTGAAGGAGAGTCAAGCTCGGTGGGTCAGGATCACCGAGGCTCGTACTCTGGAAGACAAGAGAGTTCAAGACAAGATGGAGCAACTGGAAGCTAGTGCAAAAGAACAGCAAGAAACCCTGGCAGCAGCCCAGAGGGAGATATCAGAGCTGAAGATCAAAGCTGGAGTGAAGAGGTCAAAGGACCAAAGCCAGCACAAGAGGCTAACAGCAGCTATTACGACCCGGAATCTCCTCATCAGGAATCTCACGGAGCGTCCGGCTGATCCTGTGACCGAAGCACTTCTCAAGGAAGTTCGTGAGGATGAGTTTGGTCTTGGTGTTTGACCATTTGTTTGTTGTTGCTTTCATTCCATGTACTTTTATTTTCCTGTAATGTATTTTGACCCCTCAGAGGGCTTGCATTTGTAAAACAAACTATGTACCATTTTGCTTTTTGTAATATATGTATTAGTTTGTTCCATCCGAGTTTACTTCAAAAGCAACATCAACAGCATCTTCAAGGGTCTGGAAGGGTCAAAACTGAATGCCAAACCGGATACCTTGAGAACAAATAAGCATACTGCATTGCATGCTAACCCTTTTGTTTGTTTTGTAGGTTTTTGATTTATTGCTACTAACTCTGTTGTGATATTCAGGAACTATTGCTCGGCGCCGGGTATTTCCCCTCAATCGTCCGCACCGTTATCCGACCCGTAGCAACCTTCCGGGCATTCAAATGGATCAGATGCAGCAGGACCTTACTGAGGTCAGAAATCAAATGGCAAATGAAAGGCTAGAAATGAGGAATCAAATGACTCAGTTTATGGAAGTGATGAACAACATGGCTCAGAGCCAGGAAAGATTGAGAGCCATGGTGGAAAGGCAAAATCAAGAAGATCCACATATAGGGACTGCCGGCACCAGCAACAATGAAAGGGTCCAACCTCATGTTAACCCCCTGTATTTGGACCACACCTCCATCCTGAGGTCAATATTCCTGCAAATGTTCAAGGAACTGCCACTGCAGCCAGGGTACTTCAAGAAGACCCCCAAGAGGATCAATTCACGGTAATGGGTGCTGGGGAAGAAGCTTATGATAGAAGGCTGGATGAGATAGCTGAGAAATTGAAGTCCTTAGAGTCTCAAAACTCTCTGGGTTTCGACGTCATGGACATGGGCTTGGTAGACGGGGTCAGAATTCCCCATAAGTTCAAGCCTCCTTGTTTTGAGAAATACAACGGGACTTCATGCCCCCGCACTCATTTGCAATCATTTCTGGGGAGGCTGAAGGCCTATACTATGGATGAGAAGCTCTGGATGTTCTATTTCGAAGACAGCTTGACAGGAGCTTCAAGAGAATGGTACTCTCACTTGACAAGGGCAACTATCAGATGCTGGAAGGACCTGGCAGAGGCCTTCATCAGACAGTATCAGTACAACTTAGACATGGCACCCAACAGGACTCTCCTAATGGGAATGTCACAGTCGTCAAGGGAAAGTTTCCGAGAATATGCCCAGAGATGGAGGCAATTGGCTGCTGCTGTTCAACCACCTATGTCTGAAAGGGAAATGGCAGATATGTCCATGAACACCCTTCAGGGGACTTACATTGACAGGCTGGTTGCTTTCTCTTCCACAAGTTTTGCAGATGTTGTCATAGCCGGGGAGAGAATTGAAAGCCTATTGAAGATGGGTAAGATCTCAGACAACGGTGCAAGCTCGTCCAGTAGTACAAGAAAGCCTTTTGCAGGCCCGAGAAGAACTGGCGAGACCAATGCCATCCACGCCAACAGGGGCAGGCCCCAATATGTTCACAGATCAGTGGCAGCAGTCACCATTCCCGCTCCAGCTCATCCTCAACCAGTTTATCAACCTCCGCAACAAAACTATCAACAACAACCTCAGTACCATCAACAAAATCAGTATCCTCCGAGAAATTACAACAACAGCAACACCAATAACAATAACCAGCAAAGGCCATTCCAACAGAGGCCTTCTCAAGCCAACAGGGTAATCGATCTGATCCCTATGCCATATGCTACATTGCTGCCACAACTCCTGAAACTCAACCTAGTTGAGCTAAGGACGTTGGCACCTCCAGATCCCAACAGTCTACCCAGGAATTATGATTCCAACGCCAGATGTGCCTTCCATTCAAATGCACCTGGCCACAGTACGGAAAAGTGCAGAGCCCTGCACATGAAGGTACAAGACCTGGTAGACTCAAAAGCCCTGAATTTCGCACCACCACCTAATGTCAATAAGAACCCCATGCCAAACCACGGTGGCCCCAGGATTAACGCTATTGAAGAAGACAAGCCGTCTTATTTAATAACCAGTGTGGGTCAGATCAGGACACCGTTGGTAGAAATTAAGGCTCAGCTCCTCGAATGTCAATTGTTCCCGGGGTGTGAGTTGGGGTGTGCTTACTGCAATATTTCAGTCAATGGGTGCGATAACCTGAGGAATGGCATAGACGGTCTCATTCAGAGTGGCCAAATCCAGATCACCACATCATTTCCTACAAATTCAGCAATCTCATCAGCAACAACTCCAGAACCTCCTACAACGGCAACAACCATTGTTCCTGACAATTCTTCAGCTTCATCAACAAGTACTTCATCTATTATCTCAACTAACCAGGCATCAACAAATTTTTCTTCTACAACTCCAGCACCACTCCATTTTAAAACTCCTACAACAACAACATCCATCCTTCCACCAATGTCTCCTACAACACCAGCAATAAATCATGAAGATGTCTCAACTGTCACAATATTCTATGATCCTGAAAGCAACTCCGCCTACAACTCAGAAGGTGCTGCTCCCATCAGAGCACCAGTCACAATTTATTACGATCCACAGACTATCACAATTCCTTCCGCAGCTGCAGTCAGTCCAGTCACTATCACGGTGCCTGGACCAGTACCTTATGAAAGCAGCAATGCCATCCCGTGGCATTACGGCTCTGACCTGTACTGTGAAGGACAAAGAATCACTTTTGAATCATCAACCCCTGCACCACAAATTGAAAATGTGGGAGGAGGCGGAGGCTTCACTCGAAGCGGACGTCTCTTTGCTCCACAAATTCAGAGACCCACTGCCGAAGCAGAAGCTGCTGCTAAGGCAAAAGGAAAAAGCTTGGTGCAGGATGAGCAAGTTGTTAAAGAAGCTTTGAAAACACCCTTTGACCAAGAGGTTGATGAGTTCATGCGAATCATCAAGAAGAGTGATTATAAAATAGTGGATCAGCTTCATCAGACGCCTTCCAAGATCTCAATCCTATCATTGCTTATGTGCTCCGAAGCCCATCGGAATGCACTACTCAAAGTCTTGCACGCAGCTTACGTGCCTGAAGAGATCACTGTCAATCAGCTGGAAGCTGTAGTCGGAAATGTTTATGCTAGTCACGGACTAGGGTTCACCAATACTGATTTGACAACGGAAGGCCGCAACCATAACAAAGTCTTGCACATAACCATGGAATGCAAAGGTGCTGTCCTTTCTCATGTGCTGGTAGACACGGGGTCATCCCTTAATGTCTTACCTAAGAAGGCCTTGGTGAAGCTAGAATACGATGGATTGGCGTTGAGACCCAGCAACCTGGTGGTGAGAGCCTTTGATGGTTCAAAGAGATCGGTTCTGGGAGAGATTGAGTTGCCCATAACGATTGGCCCGCAGACCTTCAAAACGACCTTCTACGTGATGGATATACAGCCTGCCTACAGTTGTCTATTGGGTAGGCCATGGATTCACGCCGCTGGCGCCGTGACCTCTACCCTTCACCAGAAGTTAAAATATGAGTGGGAGGGTCAAATCGTTACAATCTGTTGAGAGGAGGATATTTTTGTCAGCCACCTGGCTACCTATAAGTATATTGAGATGGATGGGGAGATCCATGAAACAATGAGCCAGGGTTTTGAAGCCTTGAACGTCAATGAAACATCTGCTGTGCCTGGTACTTCAATATCATCATACCAACAAGCCCGGAAGGTTGTTGAGGGAGGAAACGCCCAAGGCTGGGGCAAACTGCTATCGGTGGAGAAGAAAGAGGACAGATTTGGGTTGGGTTACAGACCAACTCAACAAGATCCAACGGAGGCTGCAAAAGAGCCCAACTTTGTGAGTGGGGGGATGCTCACCCCTGATGTTATCAACTGTCTGGAAGACGAGCTGGAAGAAGAACGCAACCTGAAAAGTTGGATTCGTCCAAAGATCCCGGGGAGCAGTATCTCAAACTGGTCTTCCCAGGAAATTATAAGAGTTACTCATGCAGAGTAATTATTATTTCCTGTATTTTTATAGCATGCATCAAAGTCTTGCATTTTGCCCAAGATGACAAGACTCATTTTGTAATAGGGCCATCTGTACTTTTTGTGCAAACAAGATTAATCAATGAAATATCAGACATCTTTTTGCAAATAAGTCTTTTTTCTTTTCCGTTCACTGTTTTTCCATTTTTCTTTTTGTACAAAAAAATAAATGGCAGTGTTTTCAAAATGACAACTTTATTTCACTTTTCTAAAACAAGATTAAAACCAAATCACTAAAATGAACAAACTGAACCCTTGCAGAGAGTGCCTTTCAGACAGCACCGACAGCAGCACGGCTATGACTTCGTATGACTTTGACAATCCAATCAATCAAGCTGATGAAGGGGTTGAAGAAGAATATGAGCTTCCTGAAGAGCTAGCCAGGTTATTAAGGCAAGAGGAAAAGGTTATTACTCCTCACTAGGAGGAGGTTGAAGTGATCAATCTTGGTACAGACGAAGACGTGAAAGAAGTTAAAATCGGGGCCTGCCTGCAAGACTCAGTGAAGAGACAACTGATTGATCTGCTTCGAGAATACGTGGACGTGTTTGCTTGGTCTTATCAAGATATGCCAGGGTTGGACACCGACATTGTTGTGCACAGGTTGCCTTTGAGAGAAGAATGCCCGCCGGTTAAACAGAAACTGCGCCGTACTCGTCCAGACATGGCTATGAAAATCAAGGAGGAGGTACAAAAGCAATGGGACGCCGGGTTCCTTGCTGTGACTAGCTATCCACTGTGGGTTGCTAATATAGTACCTGTGCCCAAGAAGGAAGGCAAAGTAAGAATGTGTGTTGACTACCGAGATCTGAACAGAGCCAGCCCGAAAGATGACTTCCCATTACCTCACATTGATGTATTGGTGGATAATACAGCTCAGTTCTCGGTATTCTCCTTCATGGACGGATTTTCAGGATATAATTAGATCAAGATGTCACCT
The DNA here is from genome assembly GCA_963966055.1 of Lathyrus aphaca. Lineage (NCBI taxonomy): Eukaryota > Viridiplantae > Streptophyta > Magnoliopsida > Fabales > Fabaceae > Lathyrus > Lathyrus aphaca. The sequence goes on from OZ014520.1 coordinate 545,209,367, forward strand.
GAAGACATGGAGAAGACAACTTTCATCACACCCTGGGGCACGTTCTGCTACAAGGTGATGCCATTCGGACTGAAGAATGCTGGTGCCACATATCAACGGGCTATGGTGACATTATTCCACGATATGATCCATAAAGAAATAGAATGTTATGTGGATGACATGATTGCCAAGTCCCTTACTGAAGAAGATCACCTGGTAAATCTGCTCAAGTTGTTCAAGCGTCTGAGGAAGTATCAACTGAAATTGAACCCCAACAAATGCACATTCGGGGTGAGATCTGGTAAGCTGCTGGGTTTTATTGTAAGCGAGAAAGGGATTGAAGTTGACCCTGATAAAGTCAAAGCTATTCAAGAAATGCCTGCACCAAAAACAGAGAAGGAAGTTCGAGGGTTCTTAGGTCGATTGAACTACATTTCACGGTTCATATCTCACCTTACGGCAACCTGTGAACCCTTGTTCAAACTGTTGAGAAAAGAACAGACGGTCAGGTGGAACGAAGACTGCCAGAGGGCTTTTGACAAGATCAAAGAATACTTACAAGAACCTCCAATCCTTATGCCTCCAGTTGAAGGAAGACCTCTGATAATGTACTTGACAGTATTGGAAGAATCGATGGGGTGCGTGTTGGTCCAGCATGACGAGTCTGGTCGAAAAGAGTATGCAATATACTACCTAAGCAAAAAGTTTACCGACTGTGAACAACGTTATTCACTGCTCGAGAAAACTTGCCGTGCTTTAGCGTGGGCTGCTCGCCGACAGAGACAGTATATGTTGACCCACACCACTTTATTGATCTCAAAAATGGACCCAGTCAAGTACATTTTCGAGAAGCCAGCTCTTACCGGACGGGTCGCAAGATGGCAAATGATCCTCACAGAATATGACATCCAATACACATCTCAGAAAGCCATCAAGGGCAGTGTATTGTCCGAATATCTTGCTGAGCAACCTATTGATGATTACCAGCCTATGAGGTTTGACTTCCCTGATGAAGACATCATGTTCATAAAAGCGAAAGATCATGAAGAGCCTATTCATACTGAAGGGCCTGACCCGGAAGAAGAATGGACTATGATGTTTGATGGGGCTGTTAATATGAATGGTCGTGGTGTTGGTGCAGTACTCATTACACCGAAAGGAGTCCACATGCCTTTTTCGGCAAAACTCACTTTTAACTGCACTAACAACGAAGCTGAATACGAAGCTTGCATTATGGGTCTTGAGGAAGCCATTGACCTCAGGATCAAGACGTTGACTGTATTCGGAGATTCAGCTTTGGTAGTCAATCAAACCAACGGTAAATGGTATACACACCAGGATCATCTAATACCTTACAGGGATTATACAAGGAGGTTATTGACTTTCTTTACAACAGTCAAGCTTGAGTATATCCCTCGGGATGAGAATCAGTTTGCAGATGCTCTGGCTACCATTTCATCCATGATCAAAGTTCAAGCTGCCAGCTTTGTACCTCAAATATCAGTGTCCAGACTTGACAGACCAGCATATGTGTTCGCAGCAGATGTTGTTAAAGATAATAAGCCCTGGTTCCATGACATTAAGTGCTTCTTAGAGGATCAAGCATACCCACCTGGGGCATCTTCCAATGATAAGAAGACTTTGAGAAGGCTTGCTGGTAGTTTCTTTCTGAACACTGATGGGTCTTTATACAAAAGGAACTTTGATATGGTACTCCTCAGATGTGTTGATAAGACAGAAGCAGACTTGTTGATGCACGAGGTGCACGAAGGATCCTTTGGTACCCATGCTGGAGGACATGCCATGGCTAAGAAGTTGTTAAGATCGGGTTATTACTAGATCACAATGGATGCCGACTGTTGTGCCTACGCCAGAAAATGCCACAAATGCCAGATTTATGCAGACAAGGTGCATGTGCCTCCCAATCCTTTGAACATCATGTCTTCACCATGGCCCTTTGCCATGTGGGGCATTGATATGATTGGCAAGATCGAGCCAACTGCTTCGAACGGCCACAGATTCATCCTGGTTGCCATTGATTATTTCACCAAGTGGGTCGAAGCAGCTTCCTATGCCAATGTTACAAGACAAGTGGTAGCCAGATTTCTGAAGAGAGATATCATATGTCGATATGGAGTTCCCGAGCGAATCATTACTGATAATGGTTCCAACTTGAACAACAAAATGATGGCAGAGCTATGCCGGGACTTCAAGATCCAACATCACAATTCTTCTCCTTACAGGCCAAAGATGAATGACGCAGTTGAGGCAGCAAATAAGAATATCAAGAAGATTGTGCAGAAGATGGTAGTCACTTACAAAGACTGGCATGAAATGCTACCATTTGCCTTGCATGGGTACCGCACGTCAATCAGAACATCCACTGGGGCAACGCCGTATCAACTTGTGTATGGTATGGAGGCAGTCCTACCTGTTGAAGTTGAATTACCCTCCTTACGGGTACTGATGGATGTTAAACTGAGTGAAGCAGAATGGGTTAGGTCCCGATACGAACAACTGAGTCTGATTGAAGAGAAAAGATTGGCTGCTATTTGTCATGGGCAGTTGTATCAGAAAAGAATGAAGAAAGCCTTCGATCAGAAAGTCAGGCACCGAGAGTACCAAGTAGGAAATCTTGTGCTGAAGAGAATCCTCCCTCCTCATACAGACCACAGGGGCAAATGGACTCCAAACTACGAAGGACCATTTGTAGTAAAGAAAGTTTTCTCTGGTGGAGCACTGATGCTCAGCACCATGGATGGTGAAGATTTCCCGTCCCCTGTGAATTCAGATGCAGTTAAAAAATACTTCGCATAAAAATGACCCGCTGGACATAAAAACAGAATGTAAGTCCAGGCAAAAATAGGGCATCCCGGCGAGTCAAAAACAGAATAAAAGACTCGGGCAAAAATAAGGGAAAATAAACAAAAATGTACACCCGCTGAGTTGAAAAGCCGCATTGGACGACTCAGGCAAAAATGGGTATCCCGATGGATTGAAAACCCGAAAGGGCGATCCATGCAAAATAAGGGAATAAGCGAACAACTGCATTCTGAATTCGTCTGTATCGTCTACAACTTGGTAAGCTTCGAAAAGATCAAGCTTCAATCAGAATCAACATTCTTCAAAAAGCAGGATGAGAAGAACGTCAAAAGTCATACGGGTCATAGTGAAGAGGAAGCTCCTTAAAGCATCGTCAACACTGCCAGCATTTTGTTTCTCAATTTGTAACAATCTTCTCATTCCAGGAGATTTGTTCCTTTGACTGTATCTCGCCAATTCAGGGCATATGAATTAATAAAATCAGATTTTCAGTCATGTCTCGTCTTGTACATTTTATTTGCAAAAATGTCTGATGTCTTAAAAGAAAAAACTGATTGCATGAATACATATGATTATCTTCAAAAGTAAAAACATGCTTGCAGGAAATATGCTTACTCTCAGAAGTATCCTAACTCCTATGACGGAATCCAGTAAGGGATACCTCGGGATTACCTTGTGCGTTTCTCTATCTTTGTCAGGATTGCAGGTATCCAGAATGCAACTTGGGGCATGAAAACTTCATCTCGGCAAGCTGGAAAATCAACACTTAATTTTAGCACCCGAAGTGCTCTCTCCAGCTGAGTTGCCTTTCATGACTTCCCCCAGCTGAGTTGTCATTTCCCCATCAGAGTTACCAAGGCACCTATATCCCCGGCAGAGTCAAGGATCCTCTTCAACAGAATCCCTAGGGAGGTCTCTCAATGGTCTCTTTTCCTCCTCAGCCGAGTTGCCATCTCGCCCTCAGCCGAGCACAAAGGTCAGGGGACCATCTCCCCACAGAACCCTTGCCTCTATCCAGAAGAGCAACGCATGAAGGAGTCACAACAGAGTGAAGAAAGCTTCTGCAAACCCCAGCTGGGTCTCTCATTATATCCCCAAGCAGATATCATATCATCAGATCTACTAATGATCTCACCCCCAGCTGGGACGTCTACTTCAACAGATCGATCGAAGATCTTCGCAGCAACGGGACCCGGATCCCGGTTTGGTACCTTTGCACAATCATAGCATTCACATCATATTTACCCACAAAGCGTAGCATTCCGTTTTAACATGGAGCATTACGGAAAAAATCCAACACATAGCATAATCATAAGCCATGTTCTAAACCAACACTTGTGAATAATGACAGTTCATCAACGTACAGAAAAATCCCCACCAGGGTCCCCGGCAAAAGCAGTTGCCTCACAATCCACAAACATCAGTATATACTCATTTTGACACCCGTCCGTGCCATTTTCCCCAGTGAAGTCGCCTGAACGCTCTTTACAAACAAGATCACCCGCACTACAGATACTCCTTGACACCCGTCCATGTCATATCTCCCAGCAGAAAGCCAAAGACATCCTCTTTGCACTCACCTATACTTATATACACCTTCTTGGCACCCGTCCGTGTCGTATCCCCAGCGCAGTCGCCTACACTTTTACAACCCATATACTTATTGATATTATCATACTTTTCTCTCTCGACACTCGTCCGTGTCACTCTCCCCAGCAGATAAACACTCATCTATACACTCATACAGATACTCGTCCGTATTTTGAATACACTTTTTATATCCCCACAGATTCAACACTAGTCCTTGTTCTTTGTTAACCCGTTGGTACTCGTCCATGCCATCATCTCAGAACACGCGTCTAAAGTTTGTTTCTACATGATACTCGTCCGTATCATAGTCTTAAGGATGCTCGTCCGCATCTTTAATCCATACACTGTGTCAAACACTTTTGTCTTCTTGAATATAGATGCTCGCCTGTGTCTACTATTCCCCAGAAGAATCCTCTCAGATTCAACACTCGTCCGTGTTCTCTGTTAACCAGTTGATACTCGTCCGTATCATCATCTTTGAACACGCGTCAGTTTGTGTTTCTACCCGATACTCGTCCGTATCGTAGTCTTAGGGATGCTCGTCCGCATCTTTAATCTATACACAATACCAAACACTTATACCTTTTGTTTCTTGGATATAAACACTCGTCCGTGTTTACCTCTCCCCAGTAGATCGCCAACAAGGCAAATTTTCTTTTATCTAACACTCGTCCTGTGTTATGATAAAACCTGGGAGCAGCCGTACCCTGCTAGGTGGTCGTCCTCCATCATGCTCATCCGATGGCCGTCCCCATCGTTGATTTTAGCAGCCGTCCCCTGCTAGGTGGTCGTCCTCCACTTCTTGATGATCGTCCTTCATCAATTTTATCCAATGGTCGTCCCCATTGTTGATTTTGGTTATCTGGCATTCGTCCTATGTCATGATAAACCCTGAGAGCAGCCGTCCCCTGCTAGGTGGTCGTCCTCCACCTCTTGATGGTCGTCCTCCATCATGCTCATCCGATGGCCGTCCCCATCGTTGATATTTTCGGCAGCCGTACCCTGCCAGGTGGTCGTCCTCCACCTTTGATGGCCGTCCCCATCATATTCCTTTTATTCCCAACAGAGCAGCCGTCCCCTGCTAGGTGATCGTCCTTCACCTTTGATGGCCGTACCCCATCATCTGTTTATTTCATTTATTCTTTAACCCGATGGCCGTCCCCGTCGTGGTCCCTTTTCTTTTAGCCCGATGGCCGTCCCCATCGTTGGTTACTTTGCTTTGTGAACTTGATGGCCGTCCCCGTCATGTTTCATTGATCCCCAGAGAATTTTACAACTTTATCTTGATGGCCGTCCCCATCATAATATCTCATTTTTCCCAGCTAGTCGGCCGACCCCGTCTTGGCTTTACCTTTTATCCCCAGCATGTCGGCCGTCCCCGTCATTGCTTTATTTTCAGCACTTTTCTCAGCATGTCGGCCGTCCCCGTCATTGCTCTTTACCCAGCAGTCGTCCTCTGCTCGACGGTCGTCCTCCGTTGCCCACACTTTATAATATACTTTATTTTCCTTTTACAATCTATATCCCTTTTCTTCTTCATTCTGTGAGTGCAAATTTTGGACTGTCTTTGGTATTCAACCACAAGTTATCTCGCTTGCCTGTCAAGCCGTTGCTTACAACCTGCACAGCTAACTCATGTTTGAATAGGGGCAGCTGTAAACACCCCAAATTTGCCCTCACCCATTCAGACCATGGCTTGTGATCATTTCATATGCATAAACTCAATCATACCACCTCATATCCCCATTTTTGATTCACTGCATAGTCTCTAAGTCATCTGCATCTATGGTTTGTGATCTGAGCAATCCAAGAGCTTCTTGAGCCACTCCAAAGTCTACTAATCACTTCAAAGGGATCCATGTGTGTTCTTGTATCATATAGCATCCTCTCAAAGTCAAAAGTTCCAAAGAATCACAAGAACTGGGATTGGTGTGAATGCAGAGCCAGGTTTGACTGCACAGTTGACCTAAAATTAGGGTTTTGGTTTCAGAGGCCATAACTCCAAATTTTTTGGACATTCTTGTTTCCATTGGTCTCTATATGGTATAGGGAGTATGCATATCAAGTTTCATGAAGAAATTCCATGGGGAAGTCATCTGATCAAGAGTTGACTTTTCAGACAAGTCAGTGCAAAATCAGGGCATCTGAGGCCCCCAATGACCCAACCAAGGGATGATCTTCATCATTTTGAGTGTATATGATCTTTATTTGATCATGGAAGAAGGTTGAACTGAGCCTGAAACCAATGACCCAACCAAGACTCAAGCCTGAAACCAACATGAACTGAGCTTCACCATTTCTCATCTTCAAAACCAGAACTCTTCGAATCCCATTATCCAGCCATCAAACACACCATTTTTCTTCACCAACAAGTCAAGCACACCTAAGGGAGCAAGAATCCACCATTGGAGTGGCCTGAAACCTCCCTATTCTTGACTGTGCCATCTGCTACACCAGAACCATTCCTCTCAAATCAGCCATCCACAAGAGCTTTGAGGTATCCCATTGAGTTCAGGAGAGTCAAGGAGGTTCATTTGCACACAAAGAAGGCCCTGGAAGCTCAGTATTGAAGCTTTCCAGCCCAGGTATGAACATGAACATTTTCTCCCAAAGCTTGCGTTTTAAGTTATGAATCTATTGCTTATGCTTTGCTGGTCATGGGGATACTTTCAGAATCAAAAATAAGTGAGAAATGAGTTTGTATGGTCCCCCTGAAATTTCACCCGTGGATTTTGTTCTCTTCGATTTGCATGATTTTTGGGGTTTAAATGATGTTTGAGCATAGATTCATGACCTAGGTTGTTAGAGGATCTTTAGGTTGTGTTTAATTTGTTGTTTAGTGGCCTGAATCATGTTTTAGGGTTTTGGGGTCGCCGGGGAAGATGACCGGAGCTTCTCTCCGGTCACCTGAATGTGGTTAGCCCTAATCTCAGGTCATTAAGTGCGTTTGAATATTGAGCGTTGGATTGGTTGACCCAGTGGACTTCCCGCGCGCATGAAGGGCTCAGATCCTTTTGCTTTGCCCTAATCCACTTTAATTAATTAAATAAATCATAATTAAGTTAATTAATCTGAGCCAACCACAGCCCTTGGATTCGCGCGCCAGTCAACTCTTTTAAACCCAGTTCAAATCTCCACCCTTGGATCTGAATACTTTCCATTTTTCTTATTTTTATTTCATTATTTGTCATTTAATTTGCACAATTTATTTAAAATAGTAAAAATTGTCTAAAAATTATGAAATTTTTTCTCAAGAGTTTCATTAATTTTTATGACATAAAAAATATTTTTATTTTCATTTTTGCATTAAAAAAGTATTTTTAAATATTTAAAAGATTATTTTTAATTGATTAATGGAAGTTAATTTATTAAAAATACTTTTAGGTATTTAAAAATCACCAAAAAATTCATGAAATGTTCTAAGGCATTTAGAAACATTGTCCAACCTTCAAACCAAATTTCTTTTTTGATCTTGATGCATTTTGAGAATTTTCCATTGAATTAAAATCATTTTTGTGCATTATTTTGATCCAAAGTTCAAAAAATCATTTCTGCCTATTCATGAAGAGTTGGACATTGATTCTTTTTGAATTGCATTGTGTTTAGCATATAGTTTGTGAGATTAAATGGCCATGATTTGATCTTTCATTTTCAATTTGTTTGACATTTCTTTTGTTTGGAAACCCTAAAACCCTAAAAAACTTGTGAAAATCATAACTTGAACTTGGTTAGGAGTTGAGACCTCTCCTTTGGGCATTGGTTTAATATAGGATTAGGGGTCCTTTGAGTGGCATTTTAAATTTTTTGTAATGTTGTTTGCTTCTGATTTTGGTTTGTGTTTGTTGTATGATTCATAAACCCTAATTTGGGCTTCCATATGCATCCATCTTGCATTCTCTTGCATAACATGACTTGTCATGACATTTCAAGTATCCATGTGATTCATTTGACATCATAAGACATAGTGAACGCATGTTTGATCATTGCATCAAGTATTTGCCATGTTGTATGCCATGTGCACTTCATAACTTTTCATGTTTGATCATGGTTCCTAGCTTGCTTCATTTGCATTCATGAACTTGTATGATCATTTCCATGTGCTGCCTCATGTTTGTAGCATCTCATAACATCATTAACATCACATATATGCTTCTGGTTTTGGTTTGCATCATGTCATTCCATCCCATTTTGCATTGCATTGCATTTCCTTTCTAACCTTTCAGGTGGTAAGTGATTCTGAGAAGTGAATTTGCCTTCACTTCTCATACTTTCTCTTCATCACTCTCTTGCATCCATTGCTGCATTTTTATATGTGTTTGAGTTTAAGCTTGCTCATTCTTCTTCTTCCCACTTTCTTTCTTCAAGTGACTTGACTTTTGAATGAAGCAAGTTGCTTTGCTTCTCTTGATCCTTTCATCTGCTTCCTGGTGGTTCCATTGAAGACTTGTTCTTGCAAACCACACAAACCTTAGGAATAACCAAGCATGACAATGATTAGGGTTTTGATTAGTCCCCCCCTCTTAGTTTTCACCTTTGTGTCTCTTTGAGTCTCCTCTTCTCACCTCATAATCAAGGACTAAACCCTAAAGGTTTTAAGGCTTTGTGATTAAGCTTATGCCTGTATCCTTCTCTTAGGATGGAGTGTATAACTTTAATCCTAAGTGTTAAACCCTTAATGTGTTTAACTCCTTTAATCAATTCACTTAATAACCATCAAGACATCACACTTGTAACTTGGGCCTTGCATTAGGGTTCTAATTCTTCCTTAAATGGTTAAGAAGGACTAACCCTAGTGTTAATGGACAAGTCCCCCTCAAGTTGTCTTACAAACCTTAAAAATCACTTCATCATCATATCATTAACTAAAATCCACTCAATAAAGGCTTGTTTTGTCATGAGCTTAATCTCTAATCATGGATTAAGTTGAGGAGCATTCCTCAGCTTAAACATTCTCATCTATTATCCTTCTATTAGGATGGTGTAATGAGTCTGTTTAATCCTTGATTATGGCTTAACCTCATTACTCAACACTAAACAAAAACAACAAAAACATCTAAATAATCACAAGTAAGTTAATGATCTTAATCCTGCACCAAAGGTGATTAAGTGTGAGAATCTGACTTCACACTTAAGGTACTCTCATTACCCCTAATCAGAGGGAAGATGTGATGAGTTTGCTAAATCCATTGGTTTAGGCTTAAGCTCATTAACTTATGACAAACCTTCAAAAGCAATAAAAGACTGAAAATACAAAAACAAACAATAATCGTCTCCTCCGGGATTCTTTTCTCATCACCTTCACTCATAAACGAGAACTCGCTTCTTCCGTCTAATGCAAGACAGTTTGCACCTGAGCCAGACAGGTCATACACTTGAGCATAGGCAAGTAAGCAGTTCACAAGTCAATTCACCTTTCAGTCTCTTTGGGCCGAACTACGGTGTTCTGACTTCCTCATTGCACGAGAGGATACGTAGGCATAACTTAACAGTTATCGAACAAAAGTCTCTGTACATTCCCCCTCTTCCAGCATCATTCTCTTAGCCTCATTATCATGAGCACTTCACTCTTGTCCTTGCACTGACACATCATTTATACACTTTGCACACCGACACCTGTACATTTCATTTTCCAGCTATTTTATACACAAATTGCACTGACACTACCCCTTTGAAACACAAATCTTTTAAGCGTGGATCCCGTCGAGTACGGCGGACAATCTGGGTGCAAATACCTTCCCAGGTTGTAACCAACCCCCTTTCTCAGTCTCTCTGGTTCGCAACCGTCTTATCCATCTTTTCTAGGTCTATGCAGCATTGCCTTTCCTCCGGGATAAAAATGCCTAGCTGGCGACTCTTTTCTTTTCCAGTGAGTTCACTGCTGTGTGTTCTCATTGTCCCTCTCGCCGACCGTTCGCGTCTGTACCTTTATCTGGGCCTTTCCCATTTATCGGGAGCGACAATATCTCACATCACTGCAACCTGTGAGCCCTTATTCAAATTGCTAAGAAAGGAACAAACAGTTAGGTGGAACGGAGATTGTCAGAAGGCTTTTGACTAAATCAAGGAGTACTTACAAGAACCTCCAATTCTTATGCCTCCAGTTGAAGGAAAACCTCTAATAATGTACCTGACATTATTAGAAGGATCAATGGGGTGTGTGTTGGGCCAGCATGACGAGTCTGGTCGAAAAGAGTATGCAATATACTACCTAAGCAAAAAGTTTACCGACTGTGAACAACATTATTCACTGCTCGAGAAAACTTGTTGTGCTTTAGCGTGGGCTGCTCGCCGACTAAGACAGTATATGTTGACTCACACTACCTTGTTGATCTCAAAAATGGACCCTGTCAAGTACATATTTGAGAAGCCGACGCTTACCGGAAGGGTTGCAAGATGGCAAATGATTCTGACAGAGTACGACATTCAATACACATCTCAAAAGGCTATCAAGGGCAGTGTACTGTCTGACTATCTAGCTGAGCAACCCATTGATGATTACCAACCAATGAGATTTGACTTCCCTGATGAATATGTCATGTTCCTAAAAGCAAAAGATCATGAAGAGCCTGTTCACACTGAAGGGCCTGACCCAAAAGAAGAGTGGACAATGATGTTTAATGGGGCTGTCAATATGAATGGTCGTGGGGTTGGTGCAGTGCTCATTACACCTAAAGGAGTTCATATGCCTTTCTCGACAAAGCTCACCTTTGCATGCACTAACAACGAAGCTGAGTACGAAGCCTGTATCATGGGTCTTGAGGAAGCGATTGACCTCAGGATCAAGACTTTAACTGTATTCGGAGATTCATCTCTGGTAATCAATCAGACCAACGGAAAATGGTACACTCACCAAGAGCATCTGATTTTATACCGTGACTACACGAGGAGATTATTGACTTTCTTCACAACAGTCAAACTTGAGTATATCCCTCGAGATGAAAATCAGTTCGCATATGCTTTAGCTACCATTTCCTCCATGATCAAGGTTCAAACTGCCAATTATGTGCCTCGGATTTCGGTATCTAGACTTGACCGACCAGCATACATTTTCTCTGTGGACATTGCCAAAGATGACAAGCCTTGGTTCCATGATATCAATTGCTTCTTGGAGGATCAAACATACCCACCTGGGGCATCATCCAATGATAAGAAGACATTAAGAAGGCTGGCCGTTAGCTTCTTCCTTAATGCTGATGGATCATTATACAAGAGAAACTTCGACATGGTTCTTCTCAGATGTGTTGATAAGAAAGAAGCAGACTTGCTGATGCACGAGGTGCATGAAGGATCTTTCGATACCCATGTTGGAGGACATGCAATGGCTAAGAAATTGTTAAGATCAGGTTACTACTGGATCACAATGGATGCAGACTGTTGTGCCTATGCCTGGAAATGCCATAAATGTCAGATCTACGCAGACAAAGTGCATGTGCCTCCAAATCCTTTGAACGCGATGTCTTCACCTTGGCCCTTTGCCATGTGGGGCATTGACATGATTGGAAAGATCGAACCGACTGCTTCAAATGGCTACATATTCATCCTGGTAGCCATTGATTACTTCACCAAATGGGTTGAAGCAGCTTCATATGCAAACATCACCAGACAAGTGGTAGCCAGATTCCTGAAAAGAGACATCATCTGTCGATATGGAGTACCAGAGCGAATCATTACTGACAATGCTTCCAATCTGAATAACAAAATGATGGCAGAACTCTGTCGGGACTTCAAAATTCAACATCACAACTCTTCTCCTTACAGGCCAAAGATGAATGGTGTTGTTGAGTCAGCTAACAAAAACATTAAGAAGATTGTGCAGAAGATGGTGGTTACTTACAAAGACTGGCATGGGATGCTACCATTTGCCTTGCATGGGTATCAAACCTCAATCAGAACGTCCACTGGGGCAACACCGTATCAGCTTGTGTATGGTATGGAGGCAGTCCTACCTGTTGAATTTGAATTACCCTCCTTACGGGTATTGATGGATGTAAAGTTGAATGAAGCAGAATGGGTCCGTTCTCGGTACAATCAACTGAATCTGATCGAAGAAAAGAGATTAGCTGCAATCTGTCACGGGCAGTTATATAAGAAAAGGATGAAGAAAGCCTTCGATCAGAAAGTTAGGCTTCGGGAATACCAAGTGGGAGATCTTGTGCTGAAAAGACTTCTTCCTCCTCATACAGACCACAGGGGCAAGTGGACTCCAAACTACGATAGCCCATTCATAGTAAAGAAGGTTTTCTCTGGTGGAGCACTGATGATCACTACTATGGATGGTGAATATTTCTTATCCCCTGTGAATTCAGATGCAGTTAAAAAATACTTCGCATAAAATGACCCGCTGGACATAAAAACAGAATGTAAGTCTAGGAAAAAATAGGGCATCCCGGCGAGTCAAAAATAGAATGAAAGACTCGGGAAAAAATAAGGGAAAATTGAAAGAATGTACACCCGCTGAGTTGAAAAGCCGCATTGGAAAGCTCAGGTAAAAATGGGTATCCCGGTGGATTGAAAACCCGAAAGGGCGATCCACGCAAAATCAGGGAATAAGCGAACAACTGCATTCTGAATTCGTCTGTATCACTTACAACATGGCAAGCTTCGAAAGGATAAAACGTCATTCAGAATCAACGTTCTTCAGAAAGCAAGATGAGAAGAACGTCAAGGTCATACAGGTCATAGCAAAGGAAGCTCACTGAAGCGTCATCAACATTGTCAGCACTTTTACTATTTCAATTTGTAACAATCTCCTCATTCCAGGGGATTTGTTTCTTTGACTGTATTTGCCAGTTCAGGACACCCAGATTAATAAAATCAGATTTCAGTCACATCTCATTTCGTACATTTTTGTTTCGTTTGCAAAATGTCCAATATCCATGATATAATATTTGCATAAAATAAATGGGCCATTCTTAAATAAATGCTTGCAGGAAATAATCTTACTTCCAAGAATATCTAACTCCTATAAGGGAATCCGGTAAGGGATACCTCGGGATACTCGTGCGTTTCTTTGTCTTAACAGGTTGCAGGTATTCAATACGTAGCATGGGGCATGCTAAGCATCATTTCCCTAGCACACCTCCTCCAAGTAGTATCTGGAATACTTTTCCCAGCGGAGATGTCAAAGCCTCCTCATCCCCAACTGGGATCCCCACATATATCTCTAGGAAGATCGTTCGGTGATCTTTCCTCCCCAAAACAGAGTGCCAAGTCTCTCAAAGACAAAAGAACCACCTTCCCGCAGAGTTCCAGCCTCTCCCCAGAAGAGCAATGCTTGAAGCTCTTACACAACAAAGTGACGGAAGCCTCCTTCTCCCTAGCTGGGTTTCTCCTTACAGGATAGGTCTATCAATGATCTCTTCCCCCAAGCAAAGCTGTATATCCTAATAGATCTACCAATGATCTCATCCCCAGCTGGGATACTCCTCCAAGCAGACCAGCCAGAGATCTTCATAGCAGTGGGATCCGAATCCCGGATCGGTTTCTTTGCATAATCATGGCATTTACATCATTTTTCCCCACAAAAGCGTAGCATTCCATCTAATACAGAGCATTACGGCAAAAATCAAACATTTGCATGATCACAAGTCAGGTTCAAACCAGTCACCTGCAAATACCACCAACATTTCATCATCAACGTATATAAAAGCTCACACCCCTTGCAAGTAAAAAGTAAAAAGCCAAAATACCCCCTTTGCACTCTCCAATAAATACATGTTCATATATACCTTTCCGACACTCGTCCGTGTCATTTTATTTCCCTGCAGATATAAACCACAAACATCCTCTGTGATTACAGATACCTATACACTCTCTTGACACCCGTCCGTGTCACCACTCCCCAGCATAGTTGCCTAAACACTTGTTGCAAACCAAACACTTGTTTATAATACACTCTCATTGACATCCGTCCGTGTCATCCTATCCCCACAGGTCGCCAGAATACCTTTTACACTCATAAGTTCATAACTTATACACTTTCTCTTTTGACACCCGTCCGTGTCAAACTTTTCCCAGCAAGTTGAACACTCATCCATGTCTTGCTCATACTTCACAAACACTTGTTCATACTTATACAAATACTCGTCCGTATCTTGTATATACGCTTATTCCCCACAGATTCGACACTTGTCTGTGTTCTTTGGTAACCAGTTAGTACTCGTCCGTACCATCTTCTTTGAACATGCGTCAGCATTTGTTTCTACCGATACTCGTCTGTATCATGGTCCTAAGGATGCTCGTCCGCATCTTTAATCTATACATATCGTCAAACACTTATACCTTTTATTTTTGAAAGCATAAATACTCGTCCGTGTTTACCATTCCCCACTTTTCTCCTATCCGACATTCGTCCTATGTCGAGATACTTTCGGCAGCCGTACCCTGCCAGGTGATCGTCCTTCACCTTTGGATGATTGTCCCTCATCCTTTCCCCAGTGGAGTCCCCGCTATTGGAACCCTTTCCTATCCGACATTCGTCCTATGTCGAGATATTTAGCAGCCGTCCCCTACTAGGTGATCGTCCTTCACCTTTTGATGATCGTCCTTCATCATTTTATCTGATGGTCGTCCCCATCATTGATCTTGTTATCCGGCATTCATCCTATGTCATGATAAAAGAGCAGGAGTCCCCTGCTAGGTGATCATCCTTCACCTCGTGATGATCGTCCTTCATCATGCTTATCCGTTGGCCGTCCCCATCGTCGACCTTTTTCTATCCGACATTCGTCCTATGTCGTGATAAAGAGCAGCCGTCCCCTTCTAGGTGATCGTCCTTCACCTTTGATGATTGTCCCTCATCATTTATTTCATTTATACTTTGAACCGATGGCCGTCCCCATCGTTGTTTACCTTACCTTGCAAACCCGATAGTCGTCCCCATCGTTGTTTACTTTACTTCCCTAGCATGATGGTCGTCCCCGTCATGATCTCTTTACTTCCCCAGCATGTCGGCCGTCCCCGTCATTGCTTTATCCCCAACAGTCGTCCTCTTCTCGATGGTCATCCTCCATCACTTTCATTTGATAATCATGCTATACTTTCTTTTACAATTTATATCCCTTTTCTTCTTCTCCCCAGTGAGTGAAAATTTTGGATTGTCTTTGGTATTCAACCACAAGTTATCTTGTTTGTCTGTTAAGCCCGTCGCTTACATCCTGCACAGCTAACTTATGCTTGAATAGGGGAAGCTGTAAACACCCCAAATTTTCCCTCACTCATATCACCACTGGCTTGTGATTTTTCATATTTGCATTAGTTTACACATATCATCTCATATTGCATTTTTGTTTCACTACATTAGTTCAAGTTCATCTGCATCTAGGGTTTGTGATCTGAGCAATCCAAGGATCCATCTGAGCCACTCCAAAGGCCTCCAAGTGTTCTAAGAGGGTCCATGTGTGTTCTATCATCATATTATATCCCTCAAAGATCAAGGAAGTCAAGAAATCATAAGAACTTAGAAAGCATGGAAGCAGAGCTAGGGTTTCACTACACAGATGACATGAAATTAGGGTTTTGGTTTCAGAGGCCATAACTCCAAATTGTTTGGTCATTCTTGTTTCTAATAGTCTCAATATGTTATAAGTATCATGTGTGCCAAGTTTGATTAAGAAATTCATTGTGGAAGTCATTTGTTCACTGGGTAACTTCTTGAGCAAGTCAGAGCAAAATCAGGGCATCTGAGGCCCCCAACAATGGAACCAAAGTGGATTTTTCATCAAATTGAAGTTATATGATCTTTATTTGATCATTGAAGTGTTTGTAAGTTCACAAAATTGAAGAAATTTGAGCTAAACCAACAGTTGCCAAAAATGGAAATGACTTGTAATGGAAACTTTCCATTTTGGGAATGTTTTTCTACCTCCTCTTTCTCAACCAAAAATGCTTCAAATGAAAAATTTTTGGTCATGAAAGTTGTAGATTGGATCATTCCCTTTTCAAAAAGTAAAGGAACATTTTCTAATTCATCATGGAACTCAAGTTATGCCCTTGCAAAGTTGGCAAAATTCCTATAATTTTCACTTTCACACCAAAGAGGATTTTTTGCAAATTCACATACCAAGTCATTTTGTGACCTCTAATCACTCTCTAAGCATCATACAAACATAATACATTGCATTGTGACCAAAATTGCCCAAGGAATCACAAGTTTCCATGCCTTGCACTTCAAGATTTCTCAAAGGGGGAAAATCACATAACACTTGCAAAACCTATGAGATCTTTCCCTCCAAGTCATCCAGCTGCACAATCTCAATCCCATGGCTCTCCTTGATCAATGCTAAGCCAGGACATGCCAAAGAACAGCTGCAACATGAGCCCATGCCTTAAGTACACAATTTGTTGACTTTTTGCAAAAGGACCCATACCAATCAACTGCAGCCACAACCACTCTCTGGCCAATGGGGTTATGTTATGTGGACCAAAAGCAAGCCAATACATAACACACACAAGCCTGAAACCTCAGATACACCAAGTTTCACAAAATCACCTTCAAGCTTCAAACTTTCAAAACACTCTGCTCAGCCACTCAAACTCCAAACAAACTTCATCATTCAACTCACCATCATCATTAGAACATTTCCCAACCATTACCAAGCCCTAAAAGCCAGCCAAACAAAAACACGATTCTGGACCAGCTGTGTTGCAACATCTCAATCCAACCATTTTAAACTCATTCTAAGCATTGCAACACCATCAAGGGGTCAAGTGAAGTGGATTTGCACAAGAGGAGAGGTCTGAAAGCTCCAAAAGTGAAAGCTCCAGCTCAAGTATCCATCTTCAAACTTTTTTCCAGAAGCATGATTTTAAGTTTCTAAATTGTTCTACATGTTATGCTGATCACCATGATATAATTTGTTTTGAAAATGAGTTGAAAAGAAGCTTGTATTTGACTTCTGAAACTTTGCCCGTGAAACATGTTCTTGTTTGATTCTCATGATTGATGCAAAATAAATTAGTTTTGAGGGTGGATTCGTGTTTAGGGTGAGTTGGGGATTCGATCTGGAGCTTTAGAGCTCCTAAAATGACCTAGGGAGAGAGTTTGGAAAACTACCCTACCGGAGAAGACGACCGGAACACTGTTCCGGCCGTCTGAGTTGGATTAGGGCTAATCTCAGGTGATTAGCTGAGTTTGAATCTGGAGCGTAGGATTTTGGTTTCGCGCGTGTGTGGAGGGCCAGAATGGTTTCACTTAACCCTAATCATTTTAATTTAATTAATTAATTAGATTTAGGCCAGATTGAATCTGGGCCTTTGATTTGTGCGCTGGTGAAAGCATTTCCCCCCAGTTTGAATCTGATCCACTGGATTGGATTACTTTCATTTATTTCATTTTTTATTTCATTTAAATCCTATTTTCTTTACCATTTTATTTAAAATACTTAGAAAAGTCAAAAATATTTCCTTCTGCATTTTAATTTCAAATATTTTTCTTCGCCCAAAAACATTTTTATTTTTATTTTTTGCATTAGAAAATCATTTTAAAAATATTTAAATGTTTATTTTAATTAATTAATGGAAATTAATTAATTAAAATACCATTTAGGTTTCAAAAAATCACAAAAAAAATTCACATTGCATCTTAGGACATTTAGAAACATTGTCAAACCATTCATACAAATTTCTTTTTGGTTTTGATCCAATTTTGACATTTTTCTTGAATTTTGGGTTCATAAAATTCCCTTTTTGGAACCCTAACTTTGAAAATTCTTTTCTGCCTAACCATGAAGGGTTTGACAATGATTCTTTTTGTGTTGTTTTCCATATAGCATTTAGTTTCTAGGATATATTTGTCATGAATTTATCTTGCATTTTCCATTTGATTTGCATTTTCCCTCTTAAGGTACCCAAAAACCCTAGTTAACTTAGAAAAATCACAACTTCTTTTAGGTTAAGAGTTGGACCTTCTCCTTTGGGGTGTGATATCATATGGAGTTATGGTTTGTTTGAGCCTATTTGAAATTTTTTATCATGTGAATTGTTTCTGTTTTGGTCATTTTCATCTCATCCTTTCATGTAACCCTAGTTTTGCATCCATACTTGCATCTTACATTGCATTGCATGAACATGTGAACTTGCCATGACATTCTAAGCACTTGTATGCCATCTTAGACATCTTAAGACATTTCTTGAACATTTCTTGGTCATTTCTTCATACATTTGCTATGCTTTGCATTCATTTCATTTCATAAACATCCATGTGTTTTCATGCTTCCTACATGTTTCCTTTGCATTCTTTCTCTTTGTATGAACATTCATAACACTTGGTTTGCCTTTGCATCATATCATAACATCATTTGCATCATGTGAGTGCTTCTGGTTTTGTTTCTTTGTCATTTCATATGCTTCATTTCATTTCATCTATGTCTTTATGCTAACATTTTCAGGTGGTAAGTAGTTTGAGAAGTGAGTTTGCCTTCATTTCTCATTTATCTTCATCTTTTTCATATGTATCTTTGGTGAATTTTCCTTTGTCTTAGAGTGAGATTGCTCATTCATGTTCATATCTCACTTTCTTTCTCCAAGTTAGTTATCTTCTTCAGTGAAGTAAGTAACTTATCTCATCTATTTCTTCCTCCTTTCATATGCTTCTTCCATTGGTGGCTTCTTTGAAGATCTTTCTCAAGCCTTACAAACCATAGGAACATCCAACCATGACAATAATTAGGGTTGTGATTAGTCCCCCTTTAGCTTTTACCTTTGAGTCTTCTTTGTGTCTCTCTTCTCATCTCATCATTAGAGACTAAACCTTTAAGGTTTTAATACTTTGTAATTAGGGTTATGCCTGCATCCTTCTCTTAGGATGGAGTGTATAACTTTAATCCTAAGTGTTAAATCCTTAATTTGTTTAAACCTCTTAATCAATCCATCTAATAATCACTAATACATTAACTCGTAACCTGGGCCTTGCATTAGGGTTCTAATTCTTCCTTTATTGGTTAAGAAGGACTAACCCTAGTGTTTAATGGACAAGTCCTTCTCAAGTTGTCTTACAAACCAAAAAATCCACTTCTTAATCGCACCCTTAATTAAAATCCACTTTAATAAAAGCTTGTTTTGTCATGAGGTTAATCCCTAATCATGGATTAAGTTGAGGTATCTTCCTTAGCTTAAGTCTGCTCATCTATTATCCTTCTATTAGGATGGTGTAATGAGTTCACTAATCCTTGATTATGGCTTAAACTCATTACTTAACACTAAACAAAAACCCAAAAGCATCTAAATAATCACAAGTAGGTTAATGATCTTAATCCTACACCATCATGATAATTAAGTTGAGATGTTTATCTCATACTTAAGGTATTCTCATTATCCCTAGTCAAAGGAAGGATATAATGAGTTTACTAACCCTTGGTTTAGGCTTAGGCTCATTAACTTATGACAAACACCAAAAAAACAGTAAAAGATTGAAAACACAAAAACAAACAATAATCGTCTCCTTCGGGATTCTTTTCTCATCATCTTCACTCACAAACGAGAACTCGCTTCTTCCGTCTAATGCAAGACAGTTAGCACTTGATCCAGACAAGTCATACAGTTGAGCATAGACAAGCAAACAGTTCACAGTCAATTTATCTTCCAGTCTCTTTGAGTCGAACTACGGTGTTCTGACTTCCTCATTGCACGAGAGTATACGTAGGCATAACTTAACTGTTATCGAACAAAAGTCTCTGTGTCTTCCCCCTCTTTCAGCATTCTCTTTTAAGCCTCAGTTCCTGAGCAATTCACCTTTTTGCACTGACACTTGTACATTTCTTTTCCAGCTTTTGCACATAGATAGCACATACACTACCCCTTTAAACACAAATTTTAAGCGTGGATCCCGTCGAGTACGATGGACAATCTGGGTGCTAATACCTTCCCAGGTTGTAACCAACCCCCTTTCTCAGTTTCTCTGGTTCGCAACCATCTTATCCAACCTTCCTACGTTTATGCAACATTACCTTTCCTTCGGGATAAAAATGCCTAGCTGGCGACTCTATTCAGTTCATCTTCATTTTCTCTTTTCGCCGACCGTTCGTGTCTGTATCGGGATGTTTAATCTTTGGGAGAGACACTAGGGTTAGTCCCTCTTAACCATAAGGAAGAGATAAAACCCTAATGTAAGGCCCAAGTTACAAGATAAAGTCTTAGTGATTATTAATGTGTTTTGATTAAGAGGTCTAAAAAAATTAAAGGTTTAACACTTAGGATTAAAGTTATACACTCAATCCTAAGAGAAGGATGCAGGCATAACCCTAATTCCAAAGTCCTAAAACTTTAAGAGTTTAGTCTCTGATTATTGAGATGAGAAGAAAGACTCAAGGAGACTCAAAGGTAAAAAGCTAAGGGGGACTAATTAAAACCCTAATTATTATCATGCTTGGATATCCTATGGTTTGTGAGGCTTAATAAAGATCTTCAAGGAAGCCCCCAATGGAAGAAGTAGATGAAAGAAGGAGGAAGCAGAAGAATAAGTTACTTACTTCCTAAAAAGATAAGTAACTTAAAGGGAGAAAGTGAGAGAGATGGAACATAAATGAATCAAATTCACTTCAAATACAAACCAAGATGCATATGAAAGAGATAAGAAGAAGTGAGAGGTGAAGGCAAATCCACCTCCCAAAATAACTTACCAAAAGTTCCTGAAAAGTTAGGATGGATGCATAAGACATAAAGCATGAAGAAATGAATTGAAATGAGATGTAAAGACCAAAGTAAGAAGTGCTTATGTTGTGCAAATATCATGTGAGATGATTCATAGTCATACAAAATGCATATGTGTGATCATACAAAGATGAGATGCAAAGGAAGCATGCTTTGAAGTTTGAAATCACATGAAAGTTTATGAAATGAAATGAATGCTAAGCATGGAAATGGATGAAGAAATGATCAAGCAAGTTTCTAAAATGTCCTAAGATGTCTATGATGACATATGAATGCATGAAATATCATGGCAAGTTCATGTAATGATGCATATGCAAGGTGAATGCAAATGAACATGAGAAATTAGGGTCTTATGGACATGTAAGATACAAATGGATAAAACAGAAGCATATGACATGATAAAAATCTGAAATCAAGGTAAAACAAACCCTAGTCCCATATTAGGTCACACCCCAAAGGAGAAGGTCAGAAGCCTAACCTATCAAAAGTTATGATTTTCCTAAGTTTTCTAGGGTTTTTGGGTGGTTCAAAGGGAAAAATGCAAATCAAATTGAAAATGCAAGATAAATTAATGAGGAAAAAGACCTATAAACTACATGAAATATGTAACACAATGCAAAAATAAACAAGTTCAAACTCTTCTTGGTTAGGCATAAATGATTTTTCAAAGTTAGGGCTTAAAAAAATGTGATTTTTATGACACTTAATTCAAAGAAAATTGGTAAACTATGATCAAACCTAAAAATAAATTTGTGTGAAGAGTTTGAAAATGTTTCTAAATGCATTGGAATGGTTCATGATTTTTTTGGTGATTTTTAGAAACCTAAATGCATTTTTAATTAATTAAAATACTTTAATTAATTAAAAATAATATTTAAATATTTTAAAAATACTTTTTAAATACAAAAAATAAAATAAAAATTGTTTACAGGTTCAGAAAAATATTTGAAATCAGAATGCAAAGTTTCATATTTTTTGAATGCTTTTTTGATATTTTAAATAAATATCACAAAATAAATGAAAATAAAATGAATTAAAATGAATAAAAATGAAAAGTATGCGTATCCAAAGGCTGAGATTCAAACCTAGGGGGATATGGTTGACTGTGCGCGTGAATCAATGGTTGGGATTGTTTATGGGCTAAATGACCTAATTAAATTAATTAATTCAGATTTTATTTAATTAATTAGGTTAGGGTTTTAATGACAAGATCTGGGCCATCCATACGCAAAATTAAAACAGATCCAAGGGTCCACGTTGAAACTGGCAAACTAACCCTAATTAGCCCTAATTAATATCAGGTGACCGGAGCTAAGCTCCAGTCATCTTCTCCGGCCAACTCCTCACCTGAGTTCCCTCAAAACACCACAACAATGCATCAAACTCTCCAGAAATGATCAATGCACATCATTAAACAAGAATCCAGACATGAAATCCATTTATATTGCATCAACAACAAGAATCGAAGCAAACAAGTTTCACGGGCAAAATTTCAGAACAAGCATACATGACCATTTTTCACTCATTTTCAAAACAAATTATATCATGGTGATCAGTAAAGCATGTAGAATCATTCTATAACATGAAAACACGTTTCTGGAAAAAAAGTTCTTGATGACTACCTGAGATGATGAACTGCAAATGTGGACTTTCAGAGCTCCTCCTTTGTGCAATCCAACTCCTTTGGTCCCCCTGAGTCTATGTTGATGCTTGGAATGAGTTTATTTTGGCTGAATCATGAGTTCCAGTTCTGAGTATGCAGAAATCGTGTTTGTGTTTGAGAGTGTTTTAGGTTATGGTGATGGATGGGAAATGATCCTGGGTGATGTTGAGTTGATTGGTGGAAGAAGTTTGAAGTTTTGATGGTTGTGCTATGAATTTCGAAGAGAGGAAGGTTTCTTGAGGTTTTTTGCAATCTGAGTGTGTGAGAGGTTTCAGGCTTGTGTGTTGTATTGTTTGTGATCCATAATGTTTGCATAAATCAATGGGATTTCTCAGAAAGTGGGTGGTGGCACAGGCTAATTGGTATGGGAGTTTTTGCAAAAAGTCAAGATTGTGTACTATGAGGTATGGGCACGGGTCAGAGGTGATTTCATGGGGTGTCTGGCCTCAGCTTGGTTCAAGGATGGCCATGGGATTGATTTTGATGTGCTGGAAGGCTTGGATGAAGAGTTATCACATGTTTTGCAAATTTCCCTCTTTGAAGTTTCTTGGATCATAAGTCATGAAATGCTTCAATCCTTGGGTCAATTCTGATCTTTTGAAGTTGCATAGGCATGTTATGAAGTGTTTGTGCACATTAGAGGTCATTAGAATGCTTGGCAAGTGAAATTGCAAAATTCCCTCTTTGGCATGAACTTGAAAATTATGTGATTTTTGCCAACTTTGAAAGGCCATATCTTAAGTTCTATGATGAATCAAGACATGTTCTTGTACTTTTTGAAACGGGAAAGACCTAATCTACAACTTTCATGCCCAAGAATTTTTCATTTGAAGCATTTTTGGTCATGAAAGAGGAGGTTGAAAATCTTTCCCAAAATGGAAAGTTTGCATTTCAAGTCATTTCCAAAAATGGCAAGTTTGCAATTGGCTCAAAATTCTTCAATCTTGTGAACTTCTAACCACTTCTAAGATCAAATAAAGATCATTGAACTTCAATTTGATGAAAATGATCCTTTGGTACCTTGTTGGGGGCCTTAGATGCCCTGATTTTGACTTAACTTGCTCAGGAAGTTACCCAGTAAACAGATGACTTCCACAATGAGTTTCTTCGTCAAACTTGGTACACATGATCCTTATAACATATTAAGAGAATTAGAAACAAGAATGGCCAAAAAATTTGGAGTTAAGGCCTCTGAAACCAAAACCCTAATTTTGGTCATCTGTGTAGTGAAAACCCTAGCTCTGCTTCCATACCTTTGCCAGTTCTTGTAATTTCTTGACTTTCATGAACTTTGAGGAGCATAATATGATGATAGAACACACATGGACCCTCTTGTAAAGCTTTAAGACCTTTGGGATGGCTCAGATGGATTCTTGGATTGCTCAGACCACAAACCCTAGATGCAGATGAACTTGAACTATGCAGTGAAACAAAAATGCAATATGAGATAGTATGCTTATGCTTATGTAAAAATGAAAGATCACAAGCCATGGTATGATAAAGAGTGAGAGCAAATTTGGGGTGTTTACAGCTGCCCTTATTCAAGCATGAGTTACTTGTGCAGGATGTGAGCGCCTGGCTTAACAGACAAACAAGATAACTTGTGGTTGAATACCAAAGACAATCCGAAATTTGTACTCGCTGGGTAGAAGAAGAAAAGGGATATAAATTGCAAAAGGTAGTATAATATGATTATCAAAATGAAGGCGACGGGGGACGAACATCGAGCAGAGGACGACTGCTGGGGATAAAATGGTAAGTAAAGCAATGACAGGGACGACCGACAAGCTGGGGAAATAAAGAGATCATTGATGGGGATGGCCATCAGGCTTGAATAGTAAAGTAAACAATGACGGGTGTAAACACCCCAAATTTGCCCTCACCCATTCACACCATGGCTTGTGATCATCTCATATGCATAAACACAATCATACAATCTCATATCTCATGTTTGATTCACTGCATAGTTTCTAAGTCATCTGCACCTAGGGTTTGTGATTTGAGCAATCCCAAAGCTTCTTGAGCCACCCCAAAGGCCACCAATCATCTCAGAAGGGTCCATGTGTGTTCTTGTATCATGTTACATCCTCACAGAGTCAAAATTGCAGAGGAATCACAAGAACTAGGGTTTGAGTGGATGCAGAGCCAGGTTGAACTGCACAGTTGACCTAAAATTAGGGTTTTGGTTTCAGAGGCCATAATCTCAAATTTTTTGGTCATTCTTGTTTCCATTGGTCTCTATATGGTATAGGGAATATGCATATCAATTTTCATGAAGAAATTCCATGGGGAAGTCATCTGATCAAGAGTTGACTTTTCAGACAAGTCAGTGCAAAATCAGGGCATCTGAGGCCCCCAATGACCCAACCAATGGGTGATCTTCATCATTTTGAGTGTATATGATCTTTATTTGATCATGGAAGAAGGTTGAAGTGCATAAAATCAAGAATTTAGGGTTTTTGCAGAAGTTGACTTTTTGAGGCATAGTTGACTTTTCAAGAATGCCTCATTTTAGGCTAATTTTCAAGCCTTGATTCATGATCCAAAGATGCTTCAAATGGAAAAACTTTGGTCATGAAAGTTGTAGATCTCATCTTTCCCTTTTCAAAAAGTACAAGAACATGATCAAACTCTTCTTGGATCAAAAGTTATGGCATTGCAAAGTTAGCAAAAATCATTGGTTTTCAAGTTATGCACCAAATGGAAATTTTGCAAAGTCTTGAACCAATGCATTATGCAGCCTCTAATTCATGTCAAACCATTATGTAAACATCCTCTAAGTCACAAAAATCAGATTTGGATCAAGTTTGCTCATGGTTTGGTTCATGTAACTTGACTTTTCTCATGAAAATCCATAAAGCTAACCAAGTTGCAAAACACTCATGACCTTTTCACCAACTTGCTGCATTGATCCTTGAGTCAAGCCAGCCTCTCACACTCACCATGCTGCACCAGAACCCAACTTGTACTTGCCTAAACTTGAGCCATGCCCTATCTTACACAAAAGTGGACTTTGAGCAAAAGTAGCCACACCTATCTCTGCAGGCCAGGTCACATCCCCCAGCCACTTGCAATTGTTTATTGAATCAATTTGCTGGCCATAACACATAGGAACCAAGGCTGAAACATAACCATTCATCACATCCACAAAAACTCACCTCATTGCAAGTTCCTTCGAAATTCTTTCCACAGCCATCAAACATTCAAACTCTCATCATCACTCAACTCACCACACCCCATAGACAAGAAACACCCCAAGCATAAGCCTGAAACAAGCCTGAAAACTCCATTGCCATCATTCACCTCAAGCTGCAGTTTCATTCGAAACTCTTATCCTAGCTCACAAACACACCAACCAACACCACAAACCTTCTCAACACACTTCATAGATCACAAACAACCCCTTTTCACAGCCTGAAAGTGCCAGAATCTCATCTGCCATTGTTGACTGAACTGAAGCAGTTCCTTTCGAATCTTTTTCCCCAGCCAACACAAACTCATTTTGAGCATTCAAATACACTTGGGGGATCAAGTGGAGTAGCTTGCATCAAAGGAAACAGCCAGAAAGTCCCAAAACTGAAAGCTCCAAATCTCAGGTAGCTCGAAATTAATTTTCCCAGAAATGATTTTTATTGTTACAAACTTGTTCTTCATGATGCACTGATCATTCTGGTACCTTTAGTTTTTGAAATGGTTTTGTTTTAAGCATTTAATTGGTGTCTGAAGCTCACGAACCCTAGAAATTGTTTGCTTCGATTCAGATGATTTAAGAAAGATAAATTTGTTTTAGGTTAGGGGTTTGATTCGTGAGAGTGAGAGGGTCATTTCCCTGGTCTTAGATTTCATTTATGTTACGTTTTTAGGAAGTTTGAAGATTTTCAGGTGAGCTTCTGGCCGGAGAAGACGACCGGAAGTCTTCTCCGGCCACCTGAGTGTGATTAGGGTTTAATCCCATAATTAATGCTGGTTTGAATATTGGCCGTGGGATGCGTTGAATTTGTTGACTACGCGCGCAAGGGAAGGGCCAGGATCTCTTTGATTAACCCTAATCCACGTGTTAGGGTTAATTAATCATATTTTAGTTAATTTAATCAGAAACAATCTGGGCCTCTCATTCTGGCGCGCAGTCAATGCTTTTAAACTCAGGAGCAATCCTGGCCATCCAATCTGTTTACTTTCATTTTCTTTGAATTTTAATTCATTTCTTTTTCATTTAAATTGTACATTTATTTTAAAATAGTTAAAAAATCATAAAAATTATGAAACTTTTTCTTTAAGGTTTCATTAATTTTTATGACACAAAAACATTTTTATTTTATTTTTTTATCATTAAAAAAGTATTTTTAAATATTTAAAAGTTTATTTTTAATTGATTAATGAGAATTAATTAATTAAAAATACTTTTAGGTATTTAAAAATTACAAAAAAATTCATGAAATGTTCTAAGACATTTAGAAACATTGTCCAACCTTCAAACCAAATTTCTTTTTTGATCTTGATGCATTTTAAGAATTTTTCATGGAATTAAATCATATTTTGTGCATTATTTTGATCACAAGTTTAAAAATTCATTTCTGCCTATTGGTGAAGGTTGAGACATTGATTCTTTTTGCATTGTTTTCCATTTGACATGTATTTTCAAGAATAAAAAGGCCATGATTTGATCTTGCATTTTCTAATTGATTGGCATTTGTTTTGATGAGAACCCTAAAAAACCCTAATAACTTGAAAAAATCATATCTTGAGTTTGATTGAGAGTTGAGAGCTCCCCTTTGGGCAGTGGTTTATTATAGGTCTAGGGTTTCCTTGGGTACCATTTTCCATTTTTTACTTTAGGGTTTTGCTTCTGTTTTTGGTTAGTGTTTGATGTTTGATCCATAAACCCTAATTTGGGTTTTCTTTTGCATCCTTCTTGCATTCTCTTGCATAACATGACTTATCATTGCATTTTGTGCATTCTTGTGATCCATTTGACATCTTAAGACATGTATAAAGCATCTTTGATCATTGCATTGCATATTTGCCATGTCATTTGTCTTGTATGATTCATAACTTTTCATGTTCCTTAGCTTGCATCATTTGCATTCATGATCTTGTATGAACATCCCCATTGTCTTGCCTCATGTTTGCAGCACCTCATAACATCATAATCATCATCAACATGCTTCTGGTCTTGCTTAGCATCATATCATTTCATCTCATCTTGCATTGCATTGCATTTTCTTTCTAACATTGCAGGTGGTAAGTAAACTTGAGAAGTGGATTTGCCTTCACTTCTCATACCTTTTCTTTTCATCTCTCTTGCATCCATTGCTGCATTTCTATTTGTGTTTGAGATTGAGCTTGCTCATTCTTCTTCCTCCCACTTTCTTTCTTCAAGTGACTTGACTTCTTGAATGAAGCAAGTCACTTTGCTTCTCTTGATCCTGTTCATCTGCTTCCTGGTGGCTCCTTTGAAGTTTGTTCTTGAAAACCTCACGAACCTTAGGATCATCCAAGCATGACAATGAATTAGGGTTTTGATTAGTCCCCCCATAGTTTTTACCTTTGGGTCTCCCTTTGAGTCTTCTCTTCTCACCTCATAATCAGGGATTAAACCCTAAAGGCTTTAAGGCTTTGTGCTTAGGGTTATGCCTGCATCCTTCTCTTAGGATGGAGTGTATAACTTTAATCCTAAGTATTAAACCCTTAAGGTGTTTAAATCTCTTAATCAATTCACTTAATAATCATCAAGACATCACACTTGTAACTTGGGCCTTGCATTAGGGTTCTAATTCTTCCTTAAGTGGTTAAGAAGGACTACCCCTAGTGTTAATGGACAAGTCCCCCTCAAGTTGTCTTACAAACCATAAAAAACACTTCATCATCATACCATTAAATAAAATCCACTTAATAAAGGCTTGTTTTGTCATGGGTTTAATCCCTAATCATGGATTAAGTTGAGGAGTTTTTCTCAACTTAAACATTCTCATCTATTATCCTTCTTTTAGGATAGTGTAATGAGTCTGTTTAATCCTTGATTATGGCTTAACCTCATTACTCAACACTAAACAAAAACCACAAAAACATCTAAATAATCACAAGTAGGTTAATGATCTTAATCCTACACCAAAGGTGATTAAGTGTGAGAATCTGACTTCACACTTAAGGTACTCTCATTACCCCTAATCAGAGGGAAGATGTGATGAGTCTACTAACCCATTGGTTTAGACTTAAGCTCATTATCCTATGACAAACTTCAAAAAGAAATAAAAGACTGAAAACTCAAAAACAAACAATAATCGTCTCCTCCGGGATTCTTTTCTCATCATCCTCACTCACAATCGAGAACTTGCTTCTTCCGTCTAATGCAAGACAGTAAGCACCTGAGCCAGACAGGTCATACACTTGAGCATTGACAAGCAAGCAGTTCATAAGTCAATTCATCTTTCAGTCTCTTTGGGTCGAACTACGGTGTTCTGACTTCCTCATTGCACGAGAGGATACGTAGGCATAACTTAACAGTTATCGAACAAAAGTCTCTGTTCATTCCCCCTCTTCCAGCTTCATTCTTTAGCCTCATGATCTTGAGCATTTTACTCCTGTCCTTACACTGACACATCACTATAACACTCCACTTCCTTTACACTGACACCTGTACATTCTCTTTCCAGCTATTTCATACACAGATTGCACTGACACTACCCCTTTAAAACACAAATCTTTTAAGCGTGGATCCCGTCGAGTACGGCGGACAATCTGGGTGCTAATACCTTCCCAGGTTGTAACCAACCCCCTTTCTCAGTCTCTCTGGTTCGCAACCGTCTTATCCATCTTTTTCTAGGCCTTTGCAGCATTGCCTTTCCTCCGGGATAAAAATGCCTAGCTGGCGACTCTTTTCATCTCCAGTGAGTTCACGGCTGTGTGTTCTCACTGTTCCCTTCGCCGACCGTTCGCGCTTGTACCAGGATGCAAATCTTTGGGAGCGACAGCTTGGTGACTCTGCTGGGGATACCTTATACTGCAACCAAGGCTTCTGGTTCTTTTTGTGGGTTCCTCCTAGCGCTTGTTTGATTTGTGTTTACTGGGGTGTTATGTGCTTGTATGTGCTTGTATTTATTTTTGTTTATTGCTTTATGTACACTTGATTTATTGCTTTCTTTATAGCTTTATATTTTCATACTGTCATACTGTGCTGGCTGGATCTGGTTTTTCTTTGGTGGGTGGGTGTTCCATTGAGAGTTAAGGTCCTATACCTGGGACCTGAGTGACACCTAGGCTAGAGTGAATCATATTCTTTCCCATTCCATTTCGGTCTGGTGCGGGAATATGAAACACGGTTCAGATATGGGTTTCTTCTTGAGAACTCTGTGTTGCAGATTTCCTGCAATGCTAGGGCTATCTGGGAAGCCTGCTAAGTCTGGATGACCTTTTTAGTATTGACCTTCAGAAATTGAGGTGAATTAGAGGAGGAATTGTTATGGTTATTGTAAACACTGTACCTCCGGGTTAGAAGTATTTACACTTCTCATAACTGATCCAAGTCTGAGGATCCTTGTTCTAGATCACCACCTGTGAGGGGGTTGGGCTGTTTACAGGTTTGCAGGTACCTTGACCTCAGAATACCCTGTTATTTTGACTTTGTTAAGAGTGCTCCATGTTGGACAGTTCTTGTGATTCTAAAACCCTGGACATGTGGCTCTTTATCTGAGTCCCCTACCCTGGTTACTGGATTTATAGACCTCCATCTGGAATTCTTGAACACATGGATCTATACCAAGGCAGTTAATCAGATCCAGCTCAGTCACAAACCCTTTGCATATCATCTGCATACATACTCATTGCATCATATTAACATGTGCTTATTTGTGTTTCAGGGTATCCACCTTCATCTCTGGTTTTGGTTTTGACCCCATCTGCATCATTGACCTATCTCCACCAGCACTTGCTTCAGCTTGTCAGCCATATACTTCAGTTACTTGCACCAGCCAATCAGTGGCTCATTCTCTCAGCATCTTCATCAGCACTCTACTCAGTCTTCAGCATCATGGCTCCAAAGAAAAGCAACATCACCTATCATTTCTTCCAACCAGACTTATCAGACATCAGGAGGGTCCAAACCCTGATCACTCCAGATCACATACCCCTGTTCAGGGAGAGTTATGGAGATATACTGGACATGGTTATGGATATGGACCCATCTCAGAGGAGCCTCATCCACACCTGCATTCAGTTCTATGATCCCCCATTGAGATGTTTCACCTTTCAAGACTTTCAGTTGGGTCCCCTATTAGAATAATACTCATCATTGATTGGTCTGCCCATCAAAAGAGAAATCCCATTCAACCCTGAAATGGTCTTTCCCAGCAATGGAGAGATAGCAAAAGCTTTGCACCTGGAACCTGTATTGATTGAACAACACTTGACCTCTAAAGCTGGGATCCTTGGATTTCACCTGGACTTCCTGATTTCTCAAGCTAGTTTGAAGGCCTCCTTGGGGGAGTGGAAAGCTGTTTGTGCCCTGTTGGCCTTAAGTGTATATGGAATTGTGTTGTTTGCAGATGAGCTTCGATTCATTAGCAAAAATGCAATCCACTTGTTCATCCTGAAGAACCCTGCGCCAACTTTGCTAGGAGATCTCTATTACTCAGTACATCAGAGGAATGAGAAGCAGAGGGGAAGACTAGTAAGGATTTGTGCTCCATTATTTCATGCTTGGCTCCTCAGGCATCTACCCAGGACAGATGCATTTCTCAATCCTCATCAACAAAGCAACTGGGCTAAGAGACTCACTGTCCTGACTTCAGCAGATATCAGATGGTGTACACAGAGCACCAAGGGCAGAGATATGATCACCAGCTGTGGGCACTTTCCCAATGTGCCCTTAATAGGAGTTAAGGGGAGTATCAACTACAACCCTCTGCTGTTCAGAAGGCAATTGGGCTATGCACTGGTTCATACTCCTAGGGAACAAGATTTGGTGGAGACCCTCTACTGTGAGAACAAGATTAGTCTGGCAACTGTTAGGCAGGCTGCCTGGGCCTGGGATCATGTTCAGACTAAGGGAATCACCATTCTGGGTAAGTGCAATAATGTGGCATCAGCCCAATATCATGAGTGGTCTTATGCTAGGGCCCAATTCTCTGGAATGCCCTTTACCATAGAAGGCATGCCTGAGTCATCTTCGGCACCACCCCCTGCCACTATCAGTCTGGAGGAGTTTGAGAGTTTGAAGGAAAGAAATGAGAAGTTAACCCAAGCCTTGCAGAAGACCCTCAGAGAGAGGAGTGAAGGTGTGAGGGAGATTGAGAGATTGGAGAAATTGAGGGTAGAACACTTGACTAAGATTGAGAAGTCTGGGGAGTATATCAACAAGTCTAAAGCTGGTGAGCAGATTCTGAAGAATGCTTGTAAAGAAGCCCAGTTCCAAAGAGCAAGAACAGACTTGTATTTGAAGGAGAGTCAGGCCAGGTGGGTCCGGATCACTGAGGCTCGTACTCTAGAAGACAAGAGAGTTCAGGACAAGATGGAGCAGATGGAAAAAGCCCTGGCAGCAGCCCAGGAGGAAATATCAGAGCTGAAAATCAAAGCAGGATTGAAGAGGTCTAAGGACCAAAGTCAGAGCAAGAAATTGACTGCAGCTGTTGCAACAAGAAACCTTCTCATCAGAAGTCTCACGGAGCATCCGGCTGATCCTGTGACCGAAGCACTTCTCAAGGAAGTTCGTGAGGATGAGTTTGGCCTTGGAGTTTGATCATTTGCTTGTTGTTGTTCCTTTTCCATGTACTTTTGCTTTTGTGATGTATTTCGACCCCTTTGAGGGCTTGTGTTGTAAAAATGAACAAATTGTATTATTTCACCTTTGTAATATATTTGTGTTGGGGTTCACATCAAAAGCAACTTCAACAGCATCATCATTCAAGGGTCTGGAAGGGTCAAAACTGAAGACCAAACCGGATACCTTGGTAGCAAATAAGCATAACTGCATTGCATGCTAACCATTTTGTTTGTTTTGTAGGTCTTTTGTTTTGTTGTTGCTAACCTCTGTTGTGAATCTCAGGAATTATTGCTCGTCGCCGGGTATTTCCTCTCAACAGGCCACACAGGTACCCAACCAGAAACAACCTTCCGGGAATCCAGATGGATCAAGTTCAACAAGATCTTGCTGATGTCCGAAATCAGCTAGCCAATGAAAGATTGGAGATGAGGACACAGATGACGCAGTTCATGGAGGTTATGAACAACATGGCTCAGAGCCAGGAGAGACTAAGGGCTATGGTTGAGAGGCAAAATCCAGAGGAGCCTCATGTAGGAACTGCAGGCACCAGTAACAATGAAAGGGTGCAACCACATGTGAATCCCCCTGTGTTTGGTCCACATCTACATCCTGAGATTAATATTCCTGCCAACATCCAAGGAACAGCTACTGCAGCCAGAGTACTTCAAGAAGATCCTCAGGAGGACCAATTTACAGTAATGGGTGCTGGAGAGGATGCTTATGATAGGAGATTGGATGAAATAGCTGAGAAGTTAAGGTCTTTAGAATCTCAAAATTCTTTGGGCTTCGACGTCATGGACATGGGTTTGGTTGAAGGGGTCAGGATTCCCCACAAGTTCAAGCCTCCATGTTTCGAAAAGTATAATGGGACTTCATGCCCCCGAACTCATTTGCAATCATTTCTGGGAAGGCTGAAGGCCTATACAATGGATGAGAAACTGTGGATGTTCTATTTTGAAGATAGCTTGACTGGAGCTTCGAGGGAGTGGTATTCCCATCTGACAAGGGCAACTATTAGATGCTGGAAGGACCTGGCAGAGGCCTTCATCAGACAGTATCAGTATAATCTAGATATGGCACCCAACAGGACCCTCCTAATGGGAATGTCGCAGTCTTCGAGGGAGAGTTTCAGAGAATATGCTCAGAGATGGAGGCAATTGGCTGCTGCTGTTCAACCACCAATGTCTGAGAGGGAAATGGCAGACATGTTTATGAACACTCTTCAGGGAACCTATATTGACAGGTTGGCTGCTTTCTCTTCCACCAGCTTCGCAGATGTTGTCATAGCTGGGGAGAGAATTGAAAGCCTGTTAAAAATGGGTAAGATCTCAGACAATGGTGCAAGCTCGTCCAGTGGTACAAGAAAGCCTTTTACAGGCCCGAGAAGAACTGGCGAAACCAATGCCATTCACACCAACAGGGGTAGGCCCCAATATGCTCAGAGGTCAATAGCAGCAGTCACCATCCCTGCTCCAGCTCATCCACAGCCAGTCTATCAACCTCCTCAACACAACTTCCAACAACAACCTCAGTATCATCAGCAGAATCAATATCCTCCAAGAAACTAAAACAACAACAACTCCAACAACAACAATCAACAGAGGCCATTCCAATAAAGGCCATCCCAAGCTAACCGAGTGATCGACCCAATTCCAATGCCGTATGCTGCTTTGCTGCCACAGCTTCTGAAACTCAACCTAGTTGAGCTAAGAACGTTGGCACCTCCGGATCCCAACAGTCTACCAAGAAACTATGACTCCAATGCTAGGTGTGCTTTTCATTCAAACGCGCCTGGCCACAGTACAGAAAAATGCAGGGCTCTGCATATGAAGGTACAAGACTTGGTAGACTCCAAGGCTCTGAATTTTGCACCTCCGCCCAATGTCAATAAAAACCCAATGCCAAACCATGGTGGTCCTCGAATTAACGCAATTGAAGAAGACACACCGTCTTATTTCATAACCAGTGTGGATCAGATCAGGACACCATTGGTGGAAATCAAAGCTCAGCTCCGTGAAAACAATATATTTCCGGGGTGTGAACTGGGATGTCCCTACTGCAATATTTCATGGAATGGGTGTGAGGACTTGAGGAATGGCATTGACAGCCTTATTCAGAGTGGCCTACTTCAGATCACTACATCGTTTCCTGCAAATCCGACAACTTCATCAGCAACGATTTCAGACCCTCCTACAACTGCAGCAACTAATGCTCCCAACAATCCATCAGCACCATCAACAAGTACTTCA
Source organism: Lathyrus aphaca (assembly GCA_963966055.1). Classification (NCBI taxonomy): domain Eukaryota; kingdom Viridiplantae; phylum Streptophyta; class Magnoliopsida; order Fabales; family Fabaceae; genus Lathyrus; species Lathyrus aphaca. The sequence continues at coordinate 545,244,075 of OZ014520.1, forward strand.
CCTGTCCTTCCGAATGATCAGTTTTCAACAGTTTCTCCTGCTACAACTTCAGCTTCATTCCATTTCAACTCTCCATCAACAACAACAACAGTCCTTCCAACAGTACCTCCTACAACACCAGCAATCAATCATGAAGATGTCTCCACTGTTACCATATTCTACGATCCTGAGAATAACTCCGCCTACCATTCAGAAGGTGCTGCTCCCATCAGAGCACCAGTTACAATCTTTTATGATCCACAAACAGTTACAATCCCTTCAGCAGCAGCAGTCAGTCCGGTCACTGTCACGGTGCCTGGACCAGTACCATATGAAAGCAATAGGGCCATCCCTTGGCACTATGGCTCTGACGTGTACTGCGAAGGAAAAAGAATCACTCTTGAAACATCAACACCTGCACCACAAATTGATAATGTGGGCGGAGGCGGAGGCTTCACCCGAAGCGGACGTCTTTTCGCCCCACAAATTCAAAAGCCTACAGCCGAAGCAGAAGCTGCTGCTAAGGCAAAAGGAAAGAGCCCTGTGCAGGAAGATCAAGCTACCAAAGAAGCCCTGAAGACTCCATTTGATCAGGAAGTTGATGAGTTTATGCGGATCATCAAAAAGAGTGATTACAAGATTGTGGATCAACTTCACCAGACGCCATCCAAAATCTCCATCCTCTCACTGCTTATGTGCTCCGAAGCCCATCGGAATGCACTACTTAAAGTCTTGCACGCGGCTTACGTGCCTGAGGAGATTACTGTCAACCAATTGGAAACCGTGGTTGGAAATGTCACTGCTAGCAATGGGCTAGGGTTTACCAATTCTGACCTGACCGTGGATGGCCGCAACCACAACAAAGCCTTGCACATAACCATGGAATGCAAAGGAGCTGTCCTTTCTCATGTGTTGGTGGACACAGGTTCTTCCCTGAATGTCTTACCAAAGAAGGCTTTGGTGAAGCTTGAACATGATGGATTGGCATTGAGACCCAGCAACCTGGTGGTACGGGCCTTTGATGGTTCGAAGAGATCGGTTCTGGGAGAGATTGAGCTGCCCGTGACAATTGGCCCACAGACCTTTAAAGCTATCTTTTATGTGATGGACATTCAGCCCGCCTACAGCTGTTTGTTGGGTAGACCCTGGATTCACGCCGCCGGCGCAATAACGTCTACCCTTCACCAAAAGTTAAAATTTGAGTGGGAAGGCCAAGTTGTCACAATCTGTGGAGAGGAGGACATTTTTGTTAGCCATCTGGCTACTTATAAATACATTGAGATGGATGGGGAGATCCATGAAACAATGAGCCAAGGTTTTGAAGCTTTGAATGTGAATGAAGCATCTGCTGTATCTGGTATCTCCATGTCATCTTACCAACAAGCCCGGAAGGTTGTTGAAGAAGGAACCGCCCAAGGCTGGGGCAAGATCTTAGCTGTGGAGGAGAAGAAGGACAAGTTTGGGTTGGGTTACAGACCAACTCAACATCAAGCAAAGGCTGCTGCAGAGCCTGGTTTTGTCAGTGGGGGGATGCTTACCCCTGATGCTATCAACTGCCTGGAAGACGAGCTGGAAGAGGAGCGCAATCTGGAGAATTGGATTCGTCCGAAGATCCCGGGGAGCAGTGTCTCGAACTGGTCTTCCCAGGAAATTATAAGTGTTACTCGAGCAGAGTAATTATTATTTCCTGTATTTTTATATAGCATGCATCCAAGTCTTGCATCTTGCCCAAGATGACAAGACTCATTTTGTAACCAGGGCCATCTGTACTTTTGTGCAAACAAGATTAAATTAACGAAATATCAGACATCTTTTTGCGAACGAGTCTTTTTCTTTTATGCTCACTGTTTTTCCATTTTTCTTTTTGTACAAAAATAAATGGCGGTGTTTTCAAAATGATAACTTCATTTCACTTTTTTTCTAAAGCAAGATTAAAATCAATCACTAAAATGAACAAACTTAACCCTTGCAGAGAGTGCCTTCCTGACAGCACCGACAACAGCACGGTTATGACATCGTATGACTTTGACAATCCAATCAATCAAGCTGATGAAGGGGTTGATGAAGAATATGAGCTTCCCGAAGAGCTAGCCAGGTTGTTGAGACAGGAGGAAAAGGTTATTACTCCTCATCAGGAGGAGATCGAAGTGATTAATCTTGGTACTGACGAAGACGTGAAAGAAGTGAAAATCGGGGCCTGCCTGCAAGACTCAGTGAAGAGACAACTGATAGATCTGCTTCAAGAGTATGTTGATGTGTTTGCTTGGTCGTATCAAGATATGCCAGGGTTGGATACCGACATTGTTGTGCATAAGCTGCCTTTGAGGGAAGAATGCCCACCAGTTAAACAGAAACTGCGCCGGACTCGCCCAGACATGGCTATGAAGATCAAAGAAGAGGTACAAAAGCAATGGGACGCCGGGTTCCTTGCTGTAACTAGCTATCCGCCGTGGGTTGCTAACATAGTACCTGTGCCTAAGAAAGACGGAAAAGTTAGAATGTGTGTTGATTACCGGGATCTGAACAGAGCCAGCCCGAAAGATGACTTCCCATTACCTCACATTGACGTATTGGTGGATAACACGGCTCAGTTCTCGGTATTCTCCTTCATGGATGGATTTTCAGGATATAATCAGATCAAGATGTCACCTGAAGACATGGAGAAGACAACATTCATTACACCCTGGGGCACGTTCTGTTATAAAGTGATGCCATTCGGATTGAAGAATGCAGGTGCAACATATCAACGGGCTATGGTGACATTATTCCATGATATGATCCACAAGGAAATAGAATGCTATGTGGATGATATGATCGCCAAGTCCCTCACAGAAGAAGACCATCTGGTGAATCTGCTCAAATTATTCAAGCGTCTGAGGAAATACCAATTGAAGCTGAACCCCAACAAATGCACATTCGGGGTGCGATCCGGTAAGCTGCTGGGCTTTATTGTAAGCGAGAAGGGGATTGAGGTTGACCCAGATAAAGTCAAGGCTATACAAGAGATGCCTGCACCAAAGACAGAGAAAGAAGTTCGAGGGTTCTTAGGTCGATTGAATTACATCTCGAGGTTCATCTCTCACCTTACGGCTACCTGCGAACCCTTGTTCAAGTTGTTAAGAAAGGAACAGACGGTCAGGTGGAATGAAGACTGCCAGAAGGCTTTTGACAAGATCAAGGAGTACTTACAAGAACCTCCAATCCTTATGCCTCCAGTTGAAGGAAGACCTCTAATAATGTACTTGACAGTATTAGAAGAGTCAATGGGGTGTGTGTTGGGCCAGCATGACGAGTCTGGTCGAAAAGAGTATGCAATATACTACCTAAGCAAAAAGTTTACCGACTGTGAACAGCGTTATTCACTGCTCGAGAAAACTTGCTGTGCTTTAGCGTGGGCTGCTCGCCGACTGAGACAGTATATGTTGACCCACACTACCTTGTTAATCTCAAAAATGGATCCAGTTAAGTACATTTTCGAGAAGCCAGCTCTTACCGGACGGGTTGCAAGATGGCAGATGATTCTCACGGAATATGGCATACAGTACACATCTCAGAAAGCCATCAAGGGCAGTGTACTATCTGAATATCTTGCTGAGCAACCTATTGATGATTACCAGCCTATGAAATTTGACTTCCCTGATGAAGACATCATGTTCTTAAAAGCGAAAGATCACGAAGAGCCTATTCACACTGAAGGGCCTGACCCGGAGGAAGAATGGACTATGATGTTTGATGGGGCTGTTAACATGAATGGCCGTGGTGTTGGTGCAGTACTCATTTCACCAAAGGGGGTTCACATGCCTTTCTCGGCAAAACTCACTTTCAACTGCACTAACAACGAAGCTGAATACGAAGCTTGCATTATGGGTCTTGAGGAAGCCATTGACCTCAGGATCAAGACATTGACCGTATTCGGGGATTCAGCTTTGGTAGTCAATCAAACCAACGGGAAATGGTACACCCACCAAGATCATCTGGTACCTTACAGGGATTATACAAGAAGGCTACTGACTTTCTTCACAACAGTCAAGCTTGAGTATATCCCTCGGGACGAGAATCAGTTTGCAGATGCTCTTGCTACCATTTCATCCATGATCAAAGTTCAAGCTGCTAACTTTGTACCTCAGATATCAGTGTCTAGACTTGATAGACCAGCATATGTATTTGCAGCGGATGTTGTAAAAGATGATAAGCCTTGGTTCCATGACATTAAGTGCTTCTTGGAGGATCAGACATACCCACCTGGGGCATCTTCCAATGATAAGAAGACTTTGAGAAGGCTTGCTGGTAGTTTCTTTCTGAACACTGATGGGTCTTTATACAAGAGGAACTTTGACATGGTACTCCTCAGATGTGTTGACAAGACGGAAGCAGATTTGTTGATGCATGAAGTGCACGAAGGATCCTTTGGTACCCATGCTGGGGGACATGCAATGGCTAAGAAGTTGTTAAGATCAGGCTATTATTGGATCACAATGGATGCAGACTGTTGTGCCTATGCCAGAAAATGTCACAAATGCCAGATCTACGCAGACAGGGTGCATGTGCCTCCCAATCCTTTGAGCATCATGTCTTCACCATGGCCCTTTGCTATGTGGGGCATCGATATGATTGGCAAGATTGAGCCAACCGCTTCAAACGGCCACAGATTCATCCTGGTCGCCATCGACTATTTCACCAAGTGGGTTGAAGCAGCCTCATATGCAAATGTTACAAGGCAAGTGGTAGCCAGATTTCTGAAAAGGGATATCATCTGTCGGTATGGAGTGCCCGAGCGAATCATTACTGATAATGGTTCCAATCTCAACAACAAAATGATGGCAGAGCTGTGCCGGGACTTCAAGATCCAACATCACAATTCTTCTCCTTACAGGCCAAAGATGAATGGCGCTGTTGAGGCAGCAAATAAGAATATCAAGAAGATTGTGCAGAAGATGGTGGTCACATACAAAGACTGGCATGAAATGCTACCATTTGCCTTGCATGGGTACCGCACATCAATCAGAACATCCACTAGGGCAACACCGTATCAGCTTGTATATGGTATGGAAGCAGTCTTACCTGTTGAAGTTGAATTACCCTCCCTACGGGTATTAATGGATGTTAAACTGAGTGAAGCAGAATGGGTTCGGTCCCGATACGAACAGCTGAGTCTGATCGAAGAGAAAAGATTGGCTGCAATCTGTCATGGGCAGTTATATCAGAAGAGAATGAAGAGAACCTTCGATCAGAAAGTCAGGCACCGAGAGTACCAAGTAGGGGATCTTGTGCTGAAAAGAATCCTCCCTCCTCATACAGACCACAGGGGCAAATGGACTCCAAATTACGAAGGACCATTCGTCGTCAAGAAAGTTTTCTCTGGTGGAGCACTGATGCTCAGCACCATGGATGGTGAAGATTTTCCATCCCCTGTGAATTCAGATGCAGTTAAAAAATACTTCGCATAAAATGACCCGCTGGACATAAAAACAGAATGTAAGTCCGGGCAAAAATAGGGCATCCCGGCGAGTCAAAAACAGAATAAACGACTCGGGCAAAAGTAAGGGAAAATAAACAAAAAATGTACACCCGCTGAGTTGAAAAGCCGCATTGGACAGCTCAGGCAAAAATGGGTATCCCGATGGATTGAAAACCCGAAAGGGCGATCCATGCAAAATAAGGGAATAAGCGAACAACTGCACTCTGAATTCGTCCGTATCACCTACAACTTGTTAAGCTTCAAAGGATCAAGCTCCAATCAGAATCAAATCTCTCCAGAAAGCAAGACGAGAAGAACGTCATTGTCATACGAGTCATAGCAGAAGAGGAAGCTCCCTCAAAGCGTCGTCAACACTGCCAGCATTTTGTTTCTCAATTTGTGACAATCTCCTCATTTCAGGAGATATGTTTCTTTGACTGTATCTTGCCAATTCAGGGCACATGAATTAATAAAATCAGATTTTCAGTCATGTCTCGTTTTTACATTTATGTTTTGCAAAGAGTTGTCTGATGTCTCATAAGTACAGATGCATTTCTCTAAAAATAAAAACACATGCTTACAGGGAATGTGATTATTCTCGAAAGTACTTAACTCCTATGACGGAATCCAGTAAGGGATACCTCGGGACCTTTTGTACGTTTCCTTACCTTTGCAGGATTGCAGGTATCCAGAACGCAACCAGGGGCATGCAGGTTACGTCTCAGCAAGTAGGCGAATCATTATCAACTTGGTCTATCTTCCACATGGCACTGGAGGATGCCCATTTCCCCAGCGGAGCTGCCAAATCAGCATACACTCCATCTCAGCATCCGAGATGCTCTTTCCCCAGCTGAGTTGCTCCCCGTTGCTCTCCCCAGCTGAGTTGCCTCTCAATTCCCCAGTCGAACGGCCATTCTTCCTCAACAGAATACAGAAATCAGGGAATCATCTCCCCACAGAGCTTCAAGCCTCTATTCGGAAGAGCAACGCACGAAGAGATCACAACAGAGTGAAGAAAGCTTCTACAAACCCCAGCTGGGTCTCTCATTTACAAGGATATGCCAACCGGTGACATATATCCCCAAGCAGATACATCATCAGATCTACCAATGATCTCATCCCCAGCTGGGAGGTCCACTTCAAGCAGATCGACCAGAGATCTTCGCAGCAGTGGGATCCGAATCCCGGATCTGTGCCCCTTTGCATAATCATGGCATCCGCATCATATTCACCCCCCAGAGCGTAGCATTCCGTCTAATGCGGAGCATTACGGCAAAAATCAAATGCATAGCATAATCATAAGTCATGTTATGAATTAAACGCTTGTGAATACAGATTACCTTCCCCGAGAGTCCCCATCAGAGTCCCAGCAAAAGCAGTTGCCTCACAAATCACGAACACCCGTATATACACCTTTTGGCACCCGTCCGCGTCATCTTTCCCCAGTAAAGTCGCCTGAACACCCTTTACAAACAAATCACCCTCATTACAGATACTTCCTGACACCTGTCCGTGTCATGTCCCAGCAAAAAGCCAAAGACATCCTCTTTGCACTCACACATACTCGTATATACACCTTTTGACACCCGTCCGTGTCATATCCCCAGCGCAGTCGCTTACACTTTTGCAACCCATATACTTGTTAATATTATACTTTTCTCTCTTGGCACCCGTCCGTGTCATTCTCCCCAGCAGATAAACACTCATATACAATACTCACTACTCGTCGGTACACTTATACAGATACTCGCCCGTATCTTGTATACATCACCACTCATATCCCCACAGATTCGACAGTAGTCCTTGTTCTTTGTTAACCAGTTGGTACTCGCCCGTACCATCATCTCAGAGCATTGCGTTTAATGTTTGTTCTACATGATACTCGTCCGTATCATAGTCTTAAAGATGCTCGTCCGCATCTTTGATCCATACACCATGTCAAACACTTATGTCTTCCTGAATATAGATACTCGTCTGTGTCTACTATTCCCCCAGAAGAGTCCCTTCAGATGCAACACTCGTCCGTGTTCTTTGTTAACCAGTTGATACTCGTCCGTATCATCATCTCTGAACATGTGTCAGTTTGTTTCCACGTGATACTCGTCCGTATCATAGTCTTAAGGATGCTCGTCCGCATCTTTAATCTATACACAATACCAAACACTTATACCTTTTGTTTCTTGGATGTAAACGCTCGTCCGTGTTTACTATCTCCCCAGTAGATCGCCAACAAAGCAAATCTTTCCTTTTTATCTAACACTCGTCCTGTGTTATGATAACCCTGAGAGCAGCCGTACCCTGCTGAGTGGTCGTCCTCCACTTCTTGATGGTCGTCCTCCATCATGCTCATCCGATGGCCGTCCCCATCGTTGATTTTAGCATCCGTCCCCTGCTAGGTGGTCGTCCTCCACCTCTTGATGATCGTCCTTCATCATTTTATCCAATGGCCGTCCCCATTGTTGACTTTGGTTATCTGACATTCGTCCTATGTCATGATAAACCCTGAGAGCAGCCGTCCCCTGCTGAGTGGTCGTCCTCCACTTCTTGATGGTCGTCCTCCATCATGCTCGTCCGATGGCCGTCCCCATCGTTGACCTTTTCTATCCGATGGCCGTCCCCATCGTCGATATCTTCGGCATCCGTACCCTGCCAGGTGGTCGTCCTCCACCTTTGATGGCCGTCCCCATCATATTTACTTTTTATTCCCAACAGAGCAGCCGTCCCCTGCTAGGTGATCGTCCTTCACCTTTGATGGCCGTACCCCATCATCTGTTTATTTCATTTATTCTTTAACCCGATGGCCGTCCCCGTCGTGGTCCCTTTTCCTTTTAGCCCGATGGCCGTCCCCATCGTTGGTTACTTTACCTTTATGAACTTGATGGCCGTCCCCGTCATGTTTCATTAATTCCCAGAGAACCCTACTTTATCTTGATGGCCGTCCCCATCATATTTTGACTTTCCCCAGCTAGTCGGCCGTCCCCGTCTTAGCTTTTTCCTTATATCCCCAGCATGTCGGCCGTCCCCGTCATCGCTTTACTTTACACACTTTTCCCAGCATGTCGGCCGTCCCCGGCATTGCTATTTACCCAGCAGTCGTCCTCTGCTCGACGGTCGTCCTCCGTCGCCCACACTTGCAATATACCTTACTTAATCTATATCCCTTTTCTCCTCCATCCTGTGAGTGCAAATTTTGGACTGTCTTTGGTATTCAACCACAAGTTATCTTGTTTGCCTGTTAAGCCGTTGCTTACATCCTGCACAGCTAACTCCTGTTTGAATAGGGGCAGCTGTAAACACCCCAAATTTGCCCTCACCCATTCACACCATGGCTTGTGATCATCTCATATGCATAAACACAATCATACAATCTCATATCTCATGTTTGATTCACTGCATAGTTTCTAAGTCATCTGCACCTAGGGTTTGTGATTTGAGCAATCCCAAAGCTTCTTGAGCCACCCCAAAGGCCACCAATCATCTCAGAAGGGTCCATGTGTGTTCTTGTATCATGTTACATCCTCACAGAGTCAAAATTGCAGAGGAATCACAAGAACTAGGGTTTGAGTGGATGCAGAGCCAGGTTGAACTGCACAATTGACCTAAAATTAGGGTTTTGGTTTCAGAGGCCATAATCTCAAATTTTTTGGTCATTCTTGTTTCCATTGGTCTCTATATGGTATAGGGAATATGCATATCAATTTTCATGAAGAAATTCCATGGGGAAGTCATCTGATCAAGAGTTGACTTTTCAGACAAGTCAGTGCAAAATCAGGGCATCTGAGGCCCCCAATGACCCAACCAATGGGTGATCTTCATCATTTTGAGTGTATATGATCTTTATTTGATCATGGAAGAAGGTTGAAGTGCATAAAATCAAGAATTTAGGGTTTTTGCAGAAGTTGACTTTTTGAGGCATAGTTGACTTTTCAAGAATGCCTCATTTTAGGCTAATTTTCAAGCCTTGATTCATGATCCAAAGATGCTTCAAATGGAAAAACTTTGGTCATGAAAGTTGTAGATCTCATCTTTCCCTTTTCAAAAAGTACAAGAACATGATCAAACTCTTCTTGGATCAAAAGTTATGGCATTGCAAAGTTAGCAAAAATCATTGGTTTTCAAGTTATGCACCAAATGGAAATTTTGCAAAGTCTTGAACCAATGCATTATGCAGCCTCTAATTCATGTCAAACCATTATGTAAACATCCTCTAAGTCACAAAAATCAGATTTGGATCAAGTTTGCTCATGGTTTGGTTCATGTAACTTGACTTTTCTCATGAAAATCCATAAAGCTAACCAAGTTGCAAAACACTCATGACCTTTTCACCAACTTGCTGCATTGATCCTTGAGTCAAGCCAGCCTCTCACACTCACCATGCTGCACCAGAACCCAACTTGTACTTGCCTAAACTTGAGCCATGCCCTATCTTACACAAAAGTGGACTTTGAGCAAAAGTAGCCACACCTATCTCTGCAGGCCAGGTCACATCCCCCAGCCACTTGCAATTGTTTATTGAATCAATTTGCTGGCCATAACACATAGGAACCAAGGCTGAAACATAACCATTCATCACATCCACAAAAACTCACCTCATTGCAAGTTCCTTCGAAATTCTTTCCACAGCCATCAAACATTCAAACTCTCATCATCACTCAACTCACCACACCCCATAGACAAGAAACACCCCAAGCATAAGCCTGAAACAAGCCTGAAAACTCCATTGCCATCATTCACCTCAAGCTGCAGTTTCATTCGAAACTCTTATCCTAGCTCACAAACACACCAACCAACACCACAAACCTTCTCAACACACTTCATAGATCACAAACAACCCCTTTTCACAGCCTGAAAGTGCCAGAATCTCATCTGCCATTGTTGACTGAACTGAAGCAGTTCCTTTCGAATCTTTTTCCCCAGCCAACACAAACTCATTTTGAGCATTCAAATACACTTGGGGGATCAAGTGGAGTAGCTTGCATCAAAGGAAACAGCCAGAAAGTCCCAAAACTGAAAGCTCCAAATCTCAGGTAGCTCGAAATTAATTTTCCCAGAAATGATTTTTATTGTTACAAACTTGTTCTTCATGATGCACTGATCATTCTGGTACCTTTAGTTTTTGAAATGGTTTTGTTTTAAGCATTTAATTGGTGTCTGAAGCTCACGAACCCTAGAAATTGTTTGCTTCGATTCAGATGATTTAAGAAAGATAAATTTGTTTTAGGTTAGGGGTTTGATTCGTGAGAGTGAGAGGGTCATTTCCCTGGTCTTAGATTTCATTTATGTTACGTTTTTAGGAAGTTTGAAGATTTTCAGGTGAGCTTCTGGCCGGAGAAGACGACCGGAAGTCTTCTCCGGCCACCTGAGTGTGATTAGGGTTTAATCCCATAATTAATGCTGGTTTGAATATTGGCCGTGGGATGCGTTGAATTTGTTGACTACGCGCGCAAGGGAAGGGCCAGGATCTCTTTGATTAACCCTAATCCACGTGTTAGGGTTAATTAATCATATTTTAGTTAATTTAATCAGAAACAATCTGGGCCTCTCATTCTGGCGCGCAGTCAATGCTTTTAAACTCAGGAGCAATCCTGGCCATCCAATCTGTTTACTTTCATTTTCTTTGAATTTTAATTCATTTCTTTTTCATTTAAATTGTACATTTATTTTAAAATAGTTAAAAAATCATAAAAATTATGAAACTTTTTATTTAAGGTTTCATTAATTTTTATGACACAAAAACATTTTTATTTTATTTTTTTATCATTAAAAAAGTATTTTTAAATATTTAAAAGTTTATTTTTAATTGATTAATGAGAATTAATTAATTAAAAATACTTTTAGGTATTTAAAAATTACAAAAAAATTCATGAAATGTTCTAAGACATTTAGAAACATTGTCCAACCTTCAAACCAAATTTCTTTTTTGATCTTGATGCATTTTAAGAATTTTTCATGGAATTAAATCATATTTTGTGCATTATTTTGATCACAAGTTTAAAAATTCATTTCTGCCTATTGGTGAAGGTTGAGACATTGATTCTTTTTGCATTGTTTTCCATTTGACATGTATTTTCAAGAATAAAAAGGCCATGATTTGATCTTGCATTTTCTAATTGATTGGCATTTGTTTTGATGAGAACCCTAAAAAACCCTAATAACTTGAAAAAATCATATCTTGAGTTTGATTGAGAGTTGAGAGCTCCCCTTTGGGCAGTGGTTTATTATAGGTCTAGGGTTTCCTTGGGTACCATTTTCCATTTTTTACTTTAGGGTTTTGCTTCTGTTTTTGGTTAGTGTTTGATGTTTGATCCATAAACCCTAATTTGGGTTTTCTTTTGCATCCTTCTTGCATTCTCTTGCATAACATGACTTATCATTGCATTTTGTGCATTCTTGTGATCCATTTGACATCTTAAGACATGTATAAAGCATCTTTGATCATTTCATTGCATATTTGCCATGTCATTTGTCTTGTATGATTCATAACTTTTCATGTTCCTTAGCTTGCATCATTTGCATTCATGATCTTGTATGAACATCCCCATTGTCTTGCCTCATGTTTGCAGCACCTCATAACATCATAATCATCATCAACATGCTTCTGGTCTTGCTTAGCATCATATCATTTCATCTCATCTTGCATTGCATTGCATTTTCTTTCTAACATTGCAGGTGGTAAGTAAACTTGAGAAGTGGATTTGCCTTCACTTCTCATACCTTTTCTTTTCATCTCTCTTGCATCCATTGCTGCATTTCTATTTGTGTTTGAGATTGAGCTTGCTCATTCTTCTTCCTCCCACTTTCTTTCTTCAAGTGACTTGACTTCTTGAATGAAGCAAGTCACTTTGCTTCTCTTGATCCTGTTCATCTGCTTCCTGGTGGCTCCTTTGAAGTTTGTTCTTGAAAACCTCACGAACCTTAGGATCATCCAAGCATGACAATGAATTAGGGTTTTGATTAGTCCCCCCATAGTTTTTACCTTTGGGTCTCCCTTTGAGTCTTCTCTTCTCACCTCATAATCAGGGATTAAACCCTAAAGGCTTTAAGGCTTTGTGCTTAGGGTTATGCCTGCATCCTTCTCTTAGGATGGAGTGTATAACTTTAATCCTAAGTATTAAACCCTTAAGGTGTTTAAATCTCTTAATCAATTCACTTAATAATCATCAAGACATCACACTTGTAACTTGGGCCTTGCATTAGGGTTCTAATTCTTCCTTAAGTGGTTAAGAAGGACTACCCCTAGTGTTAATGGACAAGTCCCCCTCAAGTTGTCTTACAAACCATAAAAAACACTTCATCATCATACCATTAAATAAAATCCACTTAATAAAGGCTTGTTTTGTCATGGGTTTAATCCCTAATCATGGATTAAGTTGAGGAGTTTTTCTCAACTTAAACATTCTCATCTATTATCCTTCTTTTAGGATAGTGTAATGAGTCTGTTTAATCCTTGATTATGGCTTAACCTCATTACTCAACACTAAACAAAAACCACAAAAACATCCAAATAATCACAAGTAGGTTAATGATCTTAATCCTACACCAAAGGTGATTAAGTGTGAGAATCTGACTTCACACTTAAGGTACTCTCATTACCCCTAATCAGAGGGAAGATGTGATGAGTCTACTAACCCATTGGTTTAGACTTAAGCTCATTATCCTATGACAAACTTCAAAAAGAAATAAAAGACTGAAAACTCAAAAACAAACAATAATCGTCTCCTCCGGGATTCTTTTCTCATCATCCTCACTCACAATCGAGAACTTGCTTCTTCCGTCTAATGCAAGACAGTAAGCACCTGAGCCAGACAGGTCATACACTTGAGCATTGACAAGCAAGCAGTTCATAAGTCAATTCATCTTTCAGTCTCTTTGGGTCGAACTACGGTGTTCTGACTTCCTCATTGCACGAGAGGATACGTAGGCATAACTTAACAGTTATCGAACAAAAGTCTCTGTTCATTCCCCCTCTTCCAACTTCATTCTTTAGCCTCATGATCTTGAGCATTTTACTCCTGTCCTTACACTGACACATCACTATAACACTCCACTTCCTTTACACTGACACCTGTACATTCTCTTTCCAGCTATTTCATACACAGATTGCACTGACACTACCCCTTTAAAACACAAATCTTTTAAGCGTGGATCCCGTCGAGTACGGCGGACAATCTGGGTGCTAATACCTTCCCAGGTTGTAACCAACCCCCTTTCTCAGTCTCTCTGGTTCGCAACCGTCTTATCCATCTTTTTCTAGGCCTTTGCAGCATTGCCTTTCCTCCGGGATAAAAATGCCTAGCTGGCGACTCTTTTCATCTCCAGTGAGTTCACGGCTGTGTGTTCTCACTGTTCCCTTCGCCGACCGTTCGCGCTTGTACCAGGATGCAAATCTTTGGGAGCGACAACGGGGATGACCATCAGTTTAAAGAATAAATGAAATAATGATAAGGGACGGTCATCAAAGGTGAAGGATGATCACCTAGCAGGGGACGACTACTCTTTATCACGACATAGGACGAATGTCGGATAGAAAAGGTCAACAACGGGGACGGGCATCGGATAAGCATGATGAAGGACGATCATTAAGGGGCGAAGGACGATCACCTAGCAGGGTACGGCTGCTCTCGGGGTTTATCACGACATAGGACGAATGTCGGATAGCAAGATCAACGATGGGGACGGCCATCAGATGAAATGATGAGGGACGATCATCAAAAGGTAAAGGACGATCACCTAGAAGGGGATGACTGCTAAAGATATCACGACATAGGATGGATGTCGGATAGAAAACGGTTCCACTAATAGGGACTCCGCTGGGGAAAAGGATGAGGGACGGTCATCCAAAGGTGAAGGACGATCACCTGGAAGGGGACGTCTACCGAAAATATCACGACATAAAACGAATGTCGGATAGAAGAAAGTAATTTTGTTGGTGACTTACTAGGGAACGGTAAACACGGAGGAGTGTTCACGCTTATGAATAAAAGGTGTAAGTGCTTGACGTTGTGTATAGATTAAAGATGCAGACAAGCATCCTTAGAACCATGATACGGACGAGTTTCGGTAGAAACAAACGCTGACACATGTTCAAAGATGATGATACATACGAGTACCAACTGGTTAACAAGGAACACAGACGAGTGTCGAATCTGTTGAGGAGTGATATAAACAAGATATGGACGAGTATCAAAGATTTATGTATAAGTATGTGTGAGTATTGGTTCGTTGGTGAAGTAAGAGCAAGACACGGACGAGTGTTTGATCAGCCGGGGAAGCATGACACGGACGAGTGTCATATATGTATAAATAGAAATAGGCCTCAATTTCGAGAATGCAAAGGAGATGCTTTGGCTTTCTGTGGGGATAGGATGACACGGACGGGTCTCGAAAAGAACATGCTATGAACAAGTATTTGTTTTTTTTTAATTTTAAAAGTGCAAAGGGGACGCTTCTGCTTTTATGTGCAGGGGTGTATTTGTATTATTGCTGATGAAATATTGATGGTAATTGCAGGTGACTGGATCGAACCTGGCTTGTGATCATGCAAATGCTTGATTTTTGCCGTAATGCTCCGTATTAGACGGAATGCTACGCTCTGCGTGGGGAAAATGATGCAAATGCCATGATTATGCAAAGGGGAGAAACTGATCCGAGACTCGGATCCTGCTGGGATAAAGATCTCTGGCTGATCTGCTCGGAGAGATATCTCGGCTGGGGAAGAGATCATTGGTAGATCTATCCATAAGGAGAAACTCCGTTGGGGAGAAGGAAGCTTCAGCAACTCCACTAGGAAAGTATGTATGCATTGTTCTCCTGGGGAGAAGATGGAAACTCTGTGGGGAAGCAGTTCTTTTAACCTTGCTGAGGATGAGAGATCCAACACTCAGGTGGGGAATAGGAAATCCCTTGTTCATATTGCTGTAAAATAGTTGTCAGGTACTGCTTGGGGAGGAGTTAACTTATGGGAAGTAGCATGCTGGGGATTCAATGCCTGTCTTGCCCCATGCTGTGTATTGGATACCTGCAACCTGTCAAGACAAAAGAAACGCACAAGTATTCTGAGGTATCCCTAACTAGATTCTCTAATAAGAATTAGACTTTCCTGAAGGTAATATATTTCATGCCAGCATTTATTAAAAATGGCTCATTTGTTTTATGCAAGTGTTGTATTATGAATATTGGACATTTTGCAAACGAAACAAAAATGTAGCAAACGAGGTGTGACTGAAAACTCTGATTTTATTAATTTTGGGAGCCCTGAATTGGAAAATACAGTCAAAGAAACAAATCCCCTGAAATGAGGAGATTGCTATAAATTGAGAAAATAAAGGTGTTGGCAATGTTGACGACGACGTTCCAGTGATCTTCCTTTGCTATGACCTGTATGACCTTGACGTTCTTCTCATCTTGCCTTCTGAAGAAGGCTGATTCAGAATGATGCTTTATACTTTCGAAGCTTGCCGTGTTGTGAGTGATATAGACGAATTCAAAATGAAGTTGTTCGCTTATTCCCTGATTTTGCGTGGATCGCCCTTTCGGGTTTTCAATCCACCGGGATACCCATTTTTTCCTGAGTTGTCCAATGTGGCTTTTCAACTCAGCGGGTGTACACACATTTTTTTGATTTTCCCTTTTTTTTCCCGAGTCTTTTTATTTTGCTTTTGACTCGCCGGGATGCCCTATTTTTTCCTGGACGTACATTTTGTTTTTATGTCCAGCGGGTCATTTTATACGAAGTATTTTTTTAACTGCATCTGAATTCACAGGGGATACAAAATCCTCGCCATCCATAGTAGTGAGCATCAATGCCCCACCAGAGAAAACCTTCTTTACTATGAATGGACCATCGTAGTTTGGAGTCCATTTTCCCCTGTGGTATGTATGAGGAGGAAGGAGTCTTTTCAGCACAAGATCTCCCACTTGGTATTCCCGAAGCCTGAGTTTCTGATCGAAGGCTTTCTTCATCCTTTTCTGATATAACTGCCCATGACAGATGGAAGCTAGCCTTTTCTCTTTGATCAGATTTAGTTGATTGTATCGTGAACGGACCCATTCTGCTTCATCTAGCTTCACATCCATCATTACCCGTAAGGAGGGTAGCTCAACTTCAAAAGGTAGGACTGCCTCCATATCGTACACAAGCTGATAAGGTGTTGCCCCAGTGGACGTTCTGATTGAGGTTCGATACCCATGCAAGGCAAATGGTAGCATTTCATGCCAGTCTTTGTAAGTGACCACCATCGTTTGCAAAATCTTCTTGATGTTTTTGTTGGCTGCCTCAACAGTGCCATTCATCTTTGGCCTGTAAGGAGAAGAGTTGTGATGTTGGATTTTGAAGTCCTGGCACAGTTCTGCCATCATTTTGTTGTTCAAATTGGAACCATTATCAGTAATGATTCGCTCGGGTACTCCATATCGACAAATGATGTCTCTTTTTTAGAAATCTGGCTACCACTTATCTGGTGACGTTTGCATATGAAGCTGCTTCAACCCATTTGGTGAAGTAATCAATGGCCACCAGGATGAATCTGTGCCCATTTGAAGCAGTAGGTTCAATCTTTCCAATCATGTCGATGCCCCACATGGCAGAGGGCCAAGGTGAAGACATCACGTTCAAAGGATTTGGAGGCACATGCACTTTATCCACGTAGATTTGGCACTTGTGGCATTTTCTGGAATAGGCACAACAGTCTTCATCCATTATGATCCAGTAGTAACCTGATCTTAATAACTTCTTAGCCATTTTATGTCCTCCAGCAAGGGTACCGAAAGATCCTTCATGCACCTCGTGCATCAGCAAGTCTGCTTCTTTCTTGTCAACACTTCTGAGTAGCACCATGTCAAAGATTCGCTTGTATAATGAACCATCAACATTAAGGAAGAAACAACCAGCCAGCCTTCTTAATGTCTTCTTATCATTGGATGATGCCCCAGGTGGGTATGTCTGATCCTCTAAGAAGCTTTTGATGTCATGGAACCAAGGCTTGTCATCTTTAGCAATGTCCACAGAGAATACGTATGCTGGTCGGTCTAGTCTGGATACCAAAATACGAGGCACATAATTGGCGGTTTGAACCTTGATCATGGAGGAAATGGTAGCTAAAGCATCTGCGAACTGATTTTCGTCTCGAGGGATGTACTCAAGTTTGACTATTGTGAAGAAAGTCAATAATCTCCTTGTATAGTCACGATATGGAATCAGATGCTCTTGCTGAGTGTACCATTTGCCGTTGGTTTGATTGATTACCAAAGCTGAATCTCTGAATACATTCAATGTTTTGATCCTGAGGTCAATGCCTTCCTCAAGACCCATGATACATGATTCGTATTCTGCTTCGTTGTTAGTGCATGAAAAGGTAAGTTTTGCCGAGAAAGGCACATGAACTCCTTTAGGTGTAATGAGCACTGCACCAACTCCACGACCATTCATATTGACAGCCCCGTCAAACATCATAGTCCATTCTTCTTCTGGATCAGGCCCTTTAGTGTGAATTGGCTCTTCATAATCTTTTGCTTTTAAGTACATTATGTCTTCATCCGGGAAGTCAAATCTCATGGGCTGGTAATCATCAATGGGTTGCTCAGCCAGATAGTCAGACAGCACACTGCCCTTGATGGCTTTTTGAGATGTGTACTGAATGTCATACTCTGTCAGAATCATTTGCCATCTTGCAACCCTTCCAGTAAGTGCTGGCTTCTCAAATATGTACTTGACTGGATCCATTTTTGAGATCAACAAGGTAGTGTGAGTCAACATATACTGTCTTAGTCGACGAGCAACCCACGCTAAAGCACATCAAGTTTTCTCGAGCAGTGAATATCGTTGTTCACAGTCGGTAAACTTTTTGCTTAGGTAGTATATTCCATACTCTTTTCGACCAGACTCGTCATGCTGGCCCAACACACACCCCATTGACCCTTCTAATACTATCAGGTGCATTATCAAAGGTCTTCCTTCAATTGGAGGCATGAGAATTGAAGGCTCTTGTAGGTACTCCTTGATCTTGTCAAAATCCTTTTGACAATCGTTGTTCCATTTGACTGTCTGTTCCTTTCTTAATAGCTTGAACAGGGGCTCACAGGTTGCAGTGAGGTGAGATATGAACCTTGATATATAGTTTAATCTACCTAAGAAACCCCGAACTTCTTTTTCAGTCCTAGGTGAAGGCATCTCCTGAATGGCTTTGACTTTGTCAGGATCAACTTCAATTCCCTTTTCACTTACGATAAATCCCAGCAACTTACCGGAACGTACCCCGAATGTACATTTGTTGGGGTTTAGCTTCAGCTGATACTTCCTCATACGCTTGAACAACTTCAACAGATTTACCAGATGATCTTCTTCAGCAAGGGACTTGGCAATCATGTCATCCACATATCATTCAATTTCTTTATGGATCATATCATGGAATAATGTTACCATAGCCCGTTGATACGTGGCACCGACATTCTTTAGTCCAAATGGCATTACCTTGTAGAAGAATGTGCCCCAAGGTGTGATGAAGGTTGTTTTCTCCATTTCTTCGGGTGACATCTTTATATGATTGTATCTAGAAAATCCGTCCATGAAAGAAAATACCGAGAACTGAGCTGTGTTGTCGACCAAGACATCAATGTGAGGTAATGGGAAATCATCCTTCGGGTTAGCTCTGTTCAGGTCCCGGTAATCCACACACATACGCACCTTGCCATCCTTTTTAGGAACTGGTACAATGTTAGTAACCCACGGCGAGTAACTAGATACAACAAGGAAACCGGCGTCCCACTGTTTTTGTACTTCTTCCTTAATCTTCATGGCGATATATGGGCGAGTACAGCGTAGCTTTTGCTTCACTGGAGGGAAATCTTCTTTCAATGGTAGCTTGTGCATGACAATATCCGTATCTAGACCTGGAATGTCTTGATAGGACCACGTGAAGACGTCGACATATTCTCGAAGCATGTGGATAAGTTTTTCTTTTACTGAAGCTTGCAGACTGGCTCCAATCTTCACTTCTTTTAAATCCTCCTCGGTACCAAGATTAACAGTTTCAACCTCCTCCTGGTTAGGAGTAATCACTTTCTCTTCTTGCCTCAACAACCTGGCTAACTCTTCAGGCAACTCATAGTCTTCTTCAACCCCTTCATCAGCTTGATTAATTAGATTGTCGAAGTCATACAAGGTCAAAGCAGTGCTATTGTCGGTGCAATCTGGAGGATTAGTTCTGCAAGGGTTGAGATTTGTTCGTTTTAGTGATCAATTTTAATCTTGTTTAGAAAGTGTAAAAATGAAGTTTTTATTTTGAAAACATTGCCATTTTATTGTTTTGCACAAAAGTGAAAAATGAAAATACAGTGAGCGAAAGAGAGAATTGTTTGCAAAAGATGTCTGATATTCATTGATATTACATTTGCACAAAATTACAAATATGGCCCTATTACAAAATGAGTCCTGACACCTTGGGCAAGATGCAGGACTTGATGCATGCTGAAAAAAGGCAGGAAATAATAATTACTCTGCAGGAGTAACCCTTATAATTCCCTGGGAAGACCAGTTAAGGACTTGATGACCCGAAATCCTTGGACGAATCCAGTTCTCCAGGTAGAGGTTTCTTTCCACCTCGTCTTCCACGTAATTGACAGCATCCGGGGTGAGCATACCCCTACTGACGAACTTGGGCTCCTTAGCAGCCTCTGCTTGATCTTGTCAGAATGGTTTGTAACCCAAACCGAATATGTCCTCCTTCTTTTCCACTGGTAGCAGCTTACCCCAGCCTTGGGCATTTCCATCTTCAACAACCTTCCGGGCTTGCTGATAGGAGACAATTGAAGTACCCATCCTATCCTCCTGGGATGCAACAAATACTTCAGTTTTCGCCTCATTGACGTTCAGTGCTTCGAACCCTTGGCTCATGGTTTCATGGATTTCACCATCCATCTCAATGTATTTGTATGTAGCCAGATGGCTAATAAAGATATCCTCTTCACCACAGATGGTGATAATCTGCCCTTCCTACTCAAATTTCAATTTCTGGTGAAAGGTCGACGTAACTGCGCTAGCGGCGTGAATCCATGGTCGACCCAACAAACAGCTGTAGGCCGGATGAATGTCCATCACATAGAAAATAGTCTGAAAGACCTGCGGCCGATTATCACAGGAAGCTCCACCTCTCCAAGAACAGACCTCTTGGAACCGTCAAAAGCTCTGACCACCAGATTGCTTGGTCGGAGAGCTATGCCATCATATTCGAGCGTGACAAAAGCCTTCTTTGGAAAGACATTGAGTGAAGACCCAGTGTCAACAAGAACATGTGAAAGCACCGCCCCTTTACACTCCAGGGTGATGTGTAAAGCTTTGTTGTGGTGACAACCTTTCATTGTTAAATCAGTGTTGGTGAAGCCTAGCCCATGGCTAGTATTAACATTAGACACCACTGTCTCGAGCTGATTCACTGTGATCTCCTCCGACACGTAGGCTGCGTGCAAGACTTTAATTAGTGCATCCCGATGAGCTTCAGAACACAACAGCAGGGATAAGATGGAGATCTTGGAAGGAGTCTGGTGGAGCTGATCCACAACCTTGTAGTCACTTCTTTTGATTATCCTCATAAATTCATCCACATCCTGATCAAAGGATGATTTATGGGCTTCTTTTGGTACAGGTTCTTCAGGTGCCACAATTTACCTTTGGCTTTGGCAGCAGCCTCTGCCTCAGTATTAGCTCTTGGAACTTGTGATAAAAAGAGGCGTCCACTTCGGGTGAAGCCTCCGCCTCCCCCGACATTATCCACTTGTGGTGTATGAACTGAAGAATCAAGAAGGACTCTCCCTCTCCGTTGCAGTAAAATTTTGAACCATAGTGCCATGGTACATCATTGTCTTTATCATATGGAATGGGCCCCGACACTGTGATGGTGACTGGGCTGACTGCAACAGAGGTAGGAATTGTTATTGTTTGTAGATCATAAAAGATGGTAACAGGACTTCTGATTGATGTTGGTGGTGATTGACTGAAGCTTGGTTGTTGCTGAAACTATTGTCGAGATTGTTGCTGATAATTGTTGGAATCCGGGACCGTTGCAGGGTCATAATAGATGGTGATTGTGGAGACGTTGTTGTTAATGGTTGTAGAAGTGGATGCGATTGAACTGGTATTTGTTGAAGTGATGGAGGAAGTGGTTGCTAATTTTGTAGACGAGTCTGTAGGAACAATTGTCTTTGCAGTTGTAGGAGAAATACTTGTTGTTGCTGAAAAAGGAATTGCTGGTGTTGTAGAAGCCGTTGCTGTTATTTGCAGGATACCTTCTTTGATCAGGCCATTGATGCCATTCCTCAAGCTTGCACACCCATTGACGAAAATCTTGCAAGATTCACAGTAGGCCTCACAACCTGGGAACACCTGGCATTTTAAAAGTTGAGCTTTAACCTCTGCCAAAGGTGTTTGAATACTTGCAGTGTCTTCAATTAAATTCATGGGTTGGCCCTCCTCAATTGCGTTTATCCTAAGCCCACCATGGCTGGGCATAGGATTCTTCGTGACATTAGGAGGTGGTGCAAAATTTAGGGCCTTTGAATCAACCAGATCCTGGACCTTCATGTGCAAAGCTCTGCACTTTTCTGTAGTGTGGCCAGGTGCATTAGAATGAAAAGCACACCTGGGGTTGACGTCGTAATTTCTCGGAAGGTTCTGAAGATCTGGTGGAGCCAAAGTCCTTAACTGGACAAGATTAATCTTCAGGAGTTGTGGCAACAAGGTGGCATATGGCATTGGTATAGGGTCAATCACCCTGTTACCTTGAGATGGCCTTTGTTGGAAAGGGCATTGTTGTTGGTTATTGTTGTTATTGTAGGATCTCTATTGAGGAAACTGTGGCTGTTGAGGAAAACGTTGTGGCTGTTGAGTGTATTGAGGAGGTGGAGTAGGAATTAGTGACAACGACAATTGATCTTGGCAGGTATTGGGGTCTTCCTCTGCCCATATGTACAGAAGTTGTTTCACCGGATCTGCGAGACCCTGCGAATGGTTTCCTTGCACTGCTTGAACTTGCGCCGTTATCAGAAATCTTTCCTATTTTCAATAAGCTCTCAATTTTTCCCCCAGCTATAACCACGTCTGTAAAGCTAGTGGAATAAAAAGTAGCCAAACTATCAATATAAGTCCCCTGGAGGGTGTTCATAAACATGTCTGCCATTTCCCTTTCTGACACCGGGGGTTGAACGGAAGTAGCTAATTGCCTCCATCTTTGGGCGTACTCTCTAAAGCTTTCCCGGGAAGACTGTGACATTCCCATCATAAGGGTTCTGTTTGGAGCCATGTCCAGATTATATTGATATTGGCGAATGAAAGCCTCGGCCAAATCTTTCCAATTCCTTACTATGGCCCTGGTCAAATGAGAGTACCACTCACGGGATGCCCCTGTCAATCTATCCTCAAAATAGAACATCCATAGCTTTTCATCCATGGTGTAGGCTTTCAATCTCCCTAGGAAAGATTGGAGATGGGTACGAGGGCAGGATGTACCATTGTATCTTTCAAAACAGGGAGGTTTGAATTTGTGAGGAATTCTAACCCCCTCCACTAGCCCCATATCCATGACATCAAAACCCAGAGAGTTTTGGGATTCCAGAGACCTCAACTTTTCTGCTATCTCGTCCAGCCGACGATCATAGACTTCGTCTTCTGCCCTGACCACAATAAATTGTTCTTCCTGAGGGTCCACCTGCATGACATGCCCTCTAGTGTTATCCTGGGTGTTCCTTATAGCATTGATGTCTGGGTTAAGATGAGGTCCAAACTCTGGGGGATCAGTACGAGGCTGTACATGATCATTATTGCTGGTACCCCCTGTACCTGGGTGGTTTTCTTCGGGCGTTTTCCGCTCGACCAACTCTCTCAGTCTTTCTTGGCTCTGGGCCAACCCAGTCATCACTGCCATAAAATGGTTCATTTGGGCCCTCATCTCAGTCCTTTCATTGGCCATTTGGGTTCTCACGTCCGTCAGATCTTGCTGAACCTAGTCCATTTGTAAGCCCGAAAGGTTGTTTCTTGTCGGATACTGATGAACCCTGTTGATGGGGAAGACTCTTCTACGAGCAATGTTTCCTGAAACCACAACAAAGTGAGAAACAACAAAAACAGAAACCCTACAAAACAAAGAGATGAGGTTAGTATGCAATGCAGGATGTCTATTTGTCTTCCAAGGGTATCGGGTTTGGTTCTTTGGTTTTGACCTTCCAGACCTCGAGGAATGATGATGTTGAAGAAAGATAAAGCCCATGAAATAATACAAACCATATATTACAAAATGCAAAGATACATAGTTTGATTACAACAAAGTCCCTAGAGTGGGTCAAAATACAACAACAAAAATACAATCAAAATGAAGTACAACCAAAGATATCAAACATCCAATCCATAATCATCTTCTTTGACTTCCTTCAGGAGAGCATCAGTCATTGGGCTAACTGGATGTTTCGTGATGGTCCTGATAAGAAGGTTCCTGGTGGCAACGGCACTGGTCAACCTCTTATGCTTATCTTGGTCCTTTGATCTCTTCAACCCCGCCCAGAGTTTCAACTCAGAGATTTCTTTATGTGCTGCTAACAAGGCCTCCTGATTCTTCTTCTCACTAGCTTCCAGCTGCTCTATCCTAGCCTGCGTCCTCTGATCTTCTTGTGAACGAGCCTCAGTGATCCTGATCCACCTTGCCTGACTCTCTTCCAAGTAGTGCCCAACTCTGGCCTTTTGAACCTTACCTTCCTTGCAAGCATTCTTTAGTACCAACTCCCCTTCTCGGGCTCTTCTGATGTAATCATTTGTCTTCTCAATCTTGGTCATATGCTCGATCCGGAGCTTCTCTAACCTCTCATTGTCCAGACAACTATCATTCCTCTCCCAGAGGGTCTTCTTCAGAGCTTCAGAAAGCTGATTATTCCTTTCCTTCAACTTCTCAAACTCCTCTAAACGGACTGTGGCCACAGGCTCCACTGCTGATGGTCCTGGCACATCCTCTAAGGTGAATGGTATATGGGTGATCTGTCCCCTGATACGAGACTAATCAAGATACTTAGATGAATCTATGTTGTTGCACTTTCCCAGAATAGCAGTCCCTTTTGTCTGAATATTATCCCAAGCCCAAGCTGCTTGTCTGGCAATGGCAAGGTTGTGCTGAATGTCACAGTAAAGGGTTTCTGACAAGTCTTGCTCTCTTGGTGGATGTACCAAGGCATACCCTAATTGTATTTTGAATAGCAAAGGATTGTATTTGATGAAACCCTTCACTCCAATTAGGGGTACATTGGGATACTTCCCACAACTGGTGGTGATATCTCTGCCCTTGGTGCTCTGAGTGCACCATCTGATGTCTTCTGAAGTAAGGGCAATCATTCTCTTAGCCCATTTTCTTGACTGATGAGGGTTCATGAAAGCTTCTGTCTTTGGCAAGTGCCTCAACAACCAACATTAGAAGAGAGGTGCACAACATCTGACTAATCTTCCCCTCTACTTCTCATTCCTTTGATGCACTGAGTAGTAAAAGTCTCTCAGCAAGGTAGGGACTGGATTCTTCAACAAGAAAAGGTGGATAGCACTCTTGCTTACAAACTTAGGCTCGTCTGCAAACAAGATGATACCATATATGCTAAGGGCCAGAAGAGCACAAACAATATCCCACTTCCCTGCTGCAACATGAATGGTGGCCTGAGTAACCAAGAAGTCCAAATGAAGGCCTGTGATTCTAGCCTTGGTGGTCATATTCTGGTCAATGAGGGTGGATTCCAAATGCAAAGCCTTAGCTATATCTTCATTCCTGGGAGCAGTCATCTCAGGGTTGAAAGGAATCCCTCTCCTGATGGGGACACCCAACAACATGGAAAATTCTTCTAGCAAATGGCCCAACTGGAAATCTGGGAAAGTGAAACATCTAAGAGGAGGGTCATAGAACTGGAGATAGGTGTGGATCATACTTCTCTAGGAGGCATCCAAGTCCATGATCATGTCCATAATGCCACAATAATGTTCCCTGAATAAAGGGACATGATCAGGAGTGAGGAGAGTTTGAATCTGTCTGATGCCTGTCAGAGTGGGCTCAAAGAAATGATAAGTGATATTTCTCTTCCTGGATGGGTCCATGCTGACAATGGATGTTGGTGAAGATGACTGAGGAGAAGTACTGGAGAAGGTTGCTGAAGATAGTTGGAGAAGACACTGAAGAGGATCTCTGATGAAGATAACTGATGAAGATGGCTAATGCAGATAGTTGAAGGAATCTGAGCAGTAGAACAGGTCAAAACCAAACCAAAGATAAAATGTGGATACCCTGTAAAACAAATAGATAAATGTTAAATGGTGCAAAATGATGTATGCAGAATGATATGCAAGGGTTTGTGATCAAGTGATGGATCTGTTATCTGCCTTGATAGGGTCCATGTGTGTTCATAAGTCCGGATGGAGGTTTAGAAACCCAGTAACCGGGTGGAGGACTCAAATAAAGAGTCACAAGTCCAGGGTTTCACAAGAACAGTCCAAAATGATGTGACCTTAAAACAAAACTGGTAATAGGGTATGATGAGGCCAAGGGTTCCTACAAACCTGTAAACATCCCAACCCCCTCACATGTATTGTTCTAGAACAAGGATCCTCAGACTAGAATCAGTTATGAGAAGTGTAAACACTTTTAACCCGGAGGTATAGTGTTTAAAATAATCATAAAGGTTCCTCCTCTAATTCACCTCAGATGCTGAAGGTCATAAAAAAGGTCATCCAGACTTAGCAGGCTTCCCAGATAGCCCTAGTACTATAGGAAATCTGTAGCACCGAGTTCTCAAGAAGAAACCCATATCTGAATCGTGTTTCATATTCCCGCACCAGACCGAAATAGAATGGGAAAGAATATGAAGCCACTCTATCCTATATGTCACTCAGGCTCCCGGTATGGAACCTTTACTCACTCAAAGTCCCTCCCACCAAAATAGACAGAAGATCCAACACAATGATATGATGATAATATGAAATGCATAAAAAAACAGTAAAATAAAGCAATAAATAAAGCTGTACAAAAAGCAATAAATAAAGCAGTAAAAAAAATCACAAGTAACACATAACACACCCATAAACACAAATCAAACAAGCACTAGGAGAAACCCACAAAAAGAACCAGAAGCCCTGGTTGCAAGATAAGTTGCATCCCCAGCAGAGTCGCCAAGTTGTCGCTCCCGAAGATTTGCATCCTAGTCCAGACGCGAACGGTTGGCGAAGAGAGAAAAATGAACTAGAAGCCCTGGTTACAAGAGTCTTATCCCCATCAGAGTCGCCAAGCTGTCGCTCCCCCAAAAAGACACCAGGTCAAATAGGGTACAGACGCGAACGGTCGGTGAAAAGAGAAATGAAATGAAGATGAATAGAGTTGTAAGCTAGGCATTTTTATCCCGAAGGAAAGGTAATGCTGCATAAACCTTGAAAGAGATGGATAAGACGATTGTGAACCAGAGAAACTGAGAAAGGGGGTTGGTTACGACCTGGGAAGATATTAGCACCCAGATCGTCAGTCGTACTTGACGGGATCCACACTTATAAGATTGTGTTTAAAAGGGTAGTGTACGTGCTATCTGTGTGCCAAAGCTAAGGTAAGAAAGTACAGGTGTCTGTGTAAGAGGTGTGAATTGCTCAGGGACTGAGGCTGAGAAAAGAATGCTGAAAAAGGGGGATGACAAAGAGACTTTTGTTCGATAACTGTTAAGTTATTCCTACGTATCCTCGCGTGCAATGAGGAAGTCAGAACACCGTAGTTCGACTCAAAGAGACTGAAAATAAATTGACTGTTAAATGCTTTCTTGTCAATGCTCAAGTGTATGACTCGTCTGGATCGAGTGCTAACTGTCTTGCATTAGACGGAAGAAGCAAGTTCTCGTTTGTGAATGAGGGTGACGAGAAAAGAATCCCGAAGGAGACGATTATTGTTTGTTTTTTGTGTTTTCAGTTTTTTTATTATTTTTGGTGTTTGCAAAAGTTAATGAGCTTAAGCCTAAATCAAAGGTTGTGAACTCATTATATCCTCCCTTGATTAGTGATAATGAGCCTACTTAAGTATGAGATAAGCATCTCAACTTAATTTCCATTATGATGTAGGATTAAGATCATTAACCTACTTGTGATTATTTAGGTGTTTTTGTGTTTTTGTTTAGTGTTAAGTAATGAGTTTAATCTCTAATCACCGATTAATGAACTCATTACACCTTCCTAATAGAAGGATAATAGATGAGAACACATAAGATGAGGAAGATACCTCAAATTAATCCATGGTTAGGGATTTAATTCATTATATAACAAGCCTTTGTTAAGTGAATTTTATTTAAGGGGGACTTATCCATTAAACACTAGGGTTAGTCCCTCTTAACCATAAGGAAGAGATAGAACCATAATGTAAGGCCCAATTTACAAGATAAAGTCTTAGTGATTATTAATGTGTTTTGATTAAGAGGTTTAAAATAATTAAAGGTTTAACACTTAGGATTAAAGTTATATACTCCATCCTAAGAGAAGGATGTTGGCATAACCCTAATTCCAAAGTCCAAAAACTTTAAGAGTTTAGTCTCTGATTATTGAGATGAGAAGAGAGACTCAAGGAGACTCAAAGGTAAAAATCTAAGGGGGACTAATTACAACCCTAATTATTATCATGCTTGGATATCTTATGCTTTGTGAGGCTTAAGAAAGATCTTCAAGGAATCCACCAATGGAAGAAGCGGATGAAAGGAGGAGGAAGCAGAAGATTAAGTTACTTACTTCCTAAGAAGATAAGTAACTTAAAGGGAGAAAGTGAGAGAGATGGAACATAAAAGAATCAAATTCACTTCAAAGACAAACCAAGATGCATATGAATGAGGTAAGAAGAAGTGAGAGGGGAAGGCAAATCCACCTCCCAAAATAACTTACCAAAAGTTCCTGAAAAGTTAGCATGGATGCATAAGACATAAAGCATGAAGAAATGAATTGAAATGAGATGAAATGATATGAAAAGACCAAAGTCAGAAGTGCTTATGTTGTGCAAATTTCATAAGAGATGATGCAAAGTCATAAAAAATGCATATGTGTGATCATACAAAGATGAGATGCAAAGGAAGCATGCTTTGAAGTTTGAAAACACATGAAAGTTTATGAAATGAAATGAAATGAATGCTAAGCATGGAAAATGGATGAAGAAATGATCAAGCAAGGTTCTAACATGTCCTAAGATATCTAAGATGACATATGAATGCATGAAATATCATGGCAAGTTCATTTAGTGATGCATATGGAAGGTGAATGCAAATGAACATGAGAAATTAGGGTTTTATGGACATGTAAGATGCAAATGGATAAAACAAAAGCATATGATATGATAAAAATTTGAAATAAAGCTCAAACAAACCCTAATCCCATATAAGGTCAAACCCCAAAGGAGAAGGTCAGAAGCCTAACCTATCAAAAGTTATGATTTTCCAAATTTTCTAGGGTTTTTGGGTGGTTCAAAGGGAAAAATGCAAATCAAATTGAAAATGAAAGATAAATTAATGAGGAAAAATACCTATAAACTAGATGCAATATGTAACACAATGCAAAAATAATCAAGTTAAACCTCTTCTTGGTTAGGCAGAAATAATTTTTCAAAGTTAGAGCTTAAAAATGTTATTTTTATGACCCTTTAAGTTGTCGCTCCCGAAGATTTGCATCCCTGTGCAGACGCAAACGTTCGGCGAAGAGAGAAAAATGAAGTGAACTAAATAGAGTCCCCAGCTAGGCATTTTTATCCCGAAGGAAAGGTAATGCTACATAAACCTAGAAAGAGATGGATAAGACGGTTGTGAACCAGAGAAACTTAGAAAGGGGGTTGGTTACGACCTGGGAAGGTATTAGCACCCAGATCGTCTGTCGTACTCGACGGGATCCACACTTACCAGATTCTGTTTAAAAGAATAGTGTATGTGCTATTTGTGTGCCAAAGCTAAGGAAAGAAAGTACAGGTGTCAGTGTAAAAGGTGTGAATTTCTCAGGGACTGAGGCTTAGAAAAGAATGCTGAAAGAGGGTGATGACAAAGAGACTTTTGTTCGATAACTGTTAAGTTATTCCTACGTATCCTCACGTGCAATGAGGAAGTCAGAACACTGTAGTTTGACTCAAAGATACTGAAAATAAATTGATTGTTAACTGCTTGCTTGTCAATGCTCAAGTGTATGACTCGTCTGGCTCGAGTGTTAATTGTCTTGCATTAGACGGAAGAAGCAAGTTCGCGTTTGTGAATGAGGGTGACGAAAAAAGAATCCCGAAGGAGACGATTATTGTTTGTTTTTTGTGTTTTCAGTTTTTTTTATTGTTTTTGGTATTTGCATAAGTTAATGAGCTTAAGCCTAAATCAAAGGTTGTAAACTCATTATATCCTCCCTTGATTAGGGATAATGAACCTACTTAAGTATGAGATAAGCATCTCAACTTAATTGCCATGGTGATCTAGGATTAAGATCATTAACCTACTTGTGATTATTTTGGTTTTTTTAGGTTTTTGTTTAGTGTTAAGTAATGAGTTTAATCTCTAATCACAGATTAGTGAACTCATTACACCATCCTAATAAAAGGATAATAGATGAGAACACTTAAGCTGAGGAAGATAACTCAACTTAATCCACGATTAGGGATTAAATTCATTATATAACAAGCCTTTGTTAAGTGGATTTTATTTAAGGGATGAGATTAAGAAATGGATTTTATGGTTTGTAAGACAACTTGAGGGGGACTTGTCCATTAAACACTAGGGTTAGTCCCTCTTAACCATAAGGAAGAGATAGAACCCTAATGTAAGGCCCAAGTTACAAGATAAAGTCTTAGTGATTATTAATGTGTTTTATTAAGATATTTAAACAAATTAAAGGTTTAACACTTAGGATTAAAGTTATACAATCCATCCTAAGAGAAGGATGCAGGCATAACCCTAATTCCAAAGTCCTAAGACTTTAAGAGTTTAGTCTCTGATTATTGAGATGAGAAGAAAGACTCAATGAGACTCAAAGCTAAAAAGCTAAGGGGGACTAATTACAACCCTAATTATTATCATGCTTGGATATCCTATGGTTTGTGAGGCTTAAGAAAGATCTTCAAGGAAGCCACCAATGGAAGAAGCAGATGAAAGGAGGAGGAAGCAGAAGAATAAGTTACTTACTTCCTAAGAAGATAAGTAACTTAAAGGGAGAAAGTGAGAGAGATGGAACATAAATGAATCAAATTCACTTCAAAGATAAACCAAGATGCATATGAAAGAGATAATAAGAAGTGAGAGGTGAAGGAAAATCCACCTCCCAAAATAACTTACCAAAAGTTCCTGAAACGTTAGCATGGATGCATAAGATATAAAGCATGAAGAAATGAATTGAATTGAGATGAAATGAGATGCAAAGACCAAAGTCAGAAGTTTTTATGTTGTTCAAATTTCATGTGAGATGATGCAAAGTCATACAAAATGCATATGTGTGATCATACAAAGATGAGTTGAAAAGGAAGCATGCTTTGAAGTTTGAAAACACATGACAGTTTATGAAATGAAATGAATGCTAAGCATGGCAAATGGATGAAGAAATGATCAAGCAAGGTTCTAACATGTCCTAATATGTCTAAGATGACATATGAATGCATGAAATATCATGGCAAGTTCATGTAATGATGCATATGCAAGGTGAATGCAAATGAACATGAGAAATTAGGGTTTTATGGACATGTAAGATGCAAATGGATAAAACAAAAGCATATGATATGATAAAAATTTGAAATCAAGCTCATACAAACCATAATTCCATATTAAGTCACACCCCAAAGGAGGAGGTCAGAAGCCTAACCTATCAAAAGTTATGATTTTCCTATGTTTTCTAGGGTTTTTGGGTGGTTCAAAGGGGAAAATGCAAATCAAATTGAAAATGAAAGATAAATTAATGAGGAAAAATACCTATAAACTACATGCAATATGTAACACAATGCTAAAATAATCAAATTCAAACTCCTGTTGGTTAGGCAGAAATGATTTTTCAAAGTTAGGGCTTAAAAATTTGATTTTTATGACCCTTTAAGTTGTCGTTCCCGAAGATTTGCATCCTGGTGCAGACGCGAACGGTCGGCGAAGAGAGAAAAATGAAGTGAACTGAATAGAGTCGCCAGCTAGGCATTTTTATCCTGAAGGAAAGGTAATGCTGCATAAACCTACAAAAAGATGGATAAGACAGTTGCGAACCAGAGAATCCGAGAAAGGGGGTTGATTACGACCTGGGAAGGTATTAGCACCCAGATCGTCCGCCGTACTCGACGGGATTCACACTTACAAGATTTTGTTTAAAAGGGTAGTGTATGTGGTATCTGTGTGCCAAAGCTAAAGAAAGAAAGTACAGGTGTCAGTGTAAAAGGTGTGAATTGCTCAGGGACTGAGGCTTAGAAATGAATGCTGAAAAAGGGGGATGACAAAGAGACTTTTGTTCGATAACTGTTAAGTTATGCCTTCGTATCCTCGCGTGCAATGAGGAAGTCAGAACATCGTAGTTCGACTCAAAGAGACTGAAAATAAATTGACTGTGAACTGCTTGCTTGTTAATGCTCAAGTGTATGACTCGTCTGGCTCGAGTGCTAACTGTCTTGCATTAGACGGAAGAAGCAAGTTCTCGTTTGTGAATGAGGGTGACGAGAAAAGAATCCCGAAGGAGACGATTATTTTTTGGTTTTTGTGATTTCAGTTTTTTTTATTGTTTTTGGTGTTTGCAGAAGTTAATGAGCTTAAGCCTAAATCATAGGTTGTAAACTCATTATATCCTCCCTTGATTAGGGATAATGAGCCTACTTAAGTATGAGATAAGCATTTCAACTTAATTTCCATAATGATGTAGGATTAAGATCATTAACCTACTTGTGATTATTTAGGTGTTTTTGGGTTTTTGTTTAGTGTTAATTAATGTGTTTAATCTCTAATCACAGATTAATGAACTCATTACACCATCCTAATAGAAGGATAATAGATGAGAACACTTAAACAGAGGAAGATACCTCAACTTAATCCATGGTTAGGGATTAAATTCATTATATAACAAGCCTTTGTTAAGTGGATTTTATTTAAGGGATGAGATTAAGAAAAGAATTTTATGGTTTGTAAGACAACTTGAGGGGCTTGTCCATTAAACACTAGGGTTAGACCCTCTTAACCATAAGGAAGAGATAGAACCATAATGTAAGGCCCAAGTTACAAGATAAAGTCTTAGTGATTATTAATGTGTTTTGATTAAGAGGTTTAAACAAATTAAAGGTTTAACACTTAGGAATAAAGTTATACACTACATCCTAAGAGAAGGATGTTGGCATAACCCTAATTCCAAAGTCCTAAATCTTTAAGAGTTTAGTATCTGATTATTGAGATGAGAAGAGAGACTCAAGGAGACTCAAAGGTAAAAATCTAAGGGGGACTAATTACAACCCTAATTATTATCATGCTTGGATATCTTATGGTTTGTGAGGCTTAATAAAGATCTTCAAGGAAGCCACCAATGGAAGAAGCGGATGAAAGGAGGAGGAAGCAGAAGAATAAGTTACTTACTTCCTAAGAAGATAAGTAACTTAAAGGGAGAAAGTGAGAGATATGGAACATAAAATAATCAAATTCACTTCAAAGACAAACCAAGATGCATATGAAAGAGATAAGAAGAAGTTTGAGGTGAAGGCAAATCCACCTCCCAAAATAACTTACCAAAAGTTCCTGAAAAGTTAGCATGGATGCATAAGACATAAATCATGAAGATATGAGATGAAATGAGATGCAAAGACCAAAGTCAGAAGTGCTTATGTTGTGAAAATTTCATGTGAGATGATGCAAAGTCATACAAAATGCATATGTGTGATCATACAAAGATGTGATGCAAAGGAAGCATGCTTTGAAGTTTGAAAACACATGAAAGTTTATGAAATGAAATGAATGCTAAGCATGGCAAATGGATGAAGAAATGATCAAGAAAGGTTATAACATGTCCTAATATGTCTAAGATGACATATGAATGCATGAAATATCATGGCAAGTTCATGTAATGATGCATATGCAAGGTGAATGCAAATGAACATGAGAAATTAGGGTTTTATGGAAATGTAAGATGAAAATGGATAAAACAAAAGCATATTCTATGATAAAAATTTGAAATAAAGCTCAACAAAACCCTAATCCCATATAAGGTCACATACCAAAGGAGAAGGTCAGAAGCCTAACCTATCAAAAGTTATGATTTTCCTAAGTTTTCTAGGGTTTTTGGGTGGTTCAAAGGGAAAAATGAAAATCAAATTGAAAATGAAAGATAATTAATGAGGAAAAATACCTATAAACTACATGAAATATGTAACACAATGCTAAAATAATCAAATTCAATCTCTTGTTGGTTAGGCAGAAATGATTTTTCAAAGTTAGGGCTTAAAAATTTGATTTTTATGACCCTTTAAGTTGTCGCTCCCGAAGATTTGCATCCTGGTGCAGACGCGAACGGTCGGCGAAGAGAGAAAAATGAAGTGAACTGAATAGAGTCGCCAGCTAGGCATTTTTATCCTGAAGGAAAGGTAATGCTGCATAAACCTACAAAAAGATGGATAAGACGGTTGCGAACCAGAGAAACCGAGAAAGGGGGTTGATTACGACCTGGGAAGGTATTAGCACCCAGATCGTCCGCCGTACTCGACGGGATTCACACTTACAAGATTTTGTTTAAAAGGGTAGTGTATGTGGTATCTGTGTGCCAAAGCTAAAGAAAGAAAGTACAGGTGTCAGTGTAAAGGTGTGAATTGCTCAGGGACTGAGGCCTAGAAATGAATGCTGAAAAAGGGGGATGACAAAGAGACTTTTGTTCGATAACTGTTAAGTTATGCCTTCGTATCCTCGCGTGCAATGAGGAAGTCAGAACACCGTAGTTCGACTCAAAGAGACTGAAAATAAATTGACTGTGAACTGCTTGCTTGTCAATGCTCAAGTGTATGACTCGTCTGGCTCGAGTGCTAACTGTCTTGCATTAGACGGAAGAAGCAAGTTCTCGTTTGTGAATGAGGGTGACGAGAAAAGAATCCCGAAGGAGACGATTATTTTTTGGTTTTTGTGTTTTCAGTTTTTTTTATTGTTTTTGGTGTTTGCATAAGTTAATGAGCTTAAGCCTAAATCATAGGTTGTAAACTCATTATATCCTCCCTTGATTAGGGATAATGAGCCTACTTAAGTATGAGATAAGCATTTCAACTTAATTTCCATAATGATGTAGGATTAAGATCATTAACCTACTTGTGATTATTTAGGTGTTTTTGGGTTTTTGTTTAGTGTTAATTAATGTGTTTAATCTCTAATCACAGATTAATGAACTCATTACACCATCCTAATAGAAGGATAATAGATGAGAACACTTAAGCTAAGGAAGATACCTCAACTTAATCCATGGTTAGGGATTAAATTCATTATATAACAAGCCTTTGTTAAGTGGATTTTATTTAAGGGATGAGATTAAGAAATGAATTTTATGGTTTGTAAGACAACTTGAGGGGGCTTGTCCATTAAACACTAGGGTTAGACCCTCTTAACCATAAGGAAGAGATAGAACCCTAATGTAAGGCCCAAGTTACAAGATAAAGTCTTAATGATTATTAATTTGTTTTATTAAGAGATTTAAACAAATTAAAGGTTTAACACTTAGGATTAAAGTTATACACTCCATCCTAAGAGAAGGATGCAGGCATAACCCTAATTCCAAAGTCCTAAAACTTTAAGAGTTTAGTCTCTGATTATTGAGATGAGAAGAGAGACTCAATGAGACTCAAAGCTAAAAAGCTAAGGGGGACTAATTACAACCCTAATTATTATCATGCTTGGATATCCTATGGTTTGTGAGGCTTAAGAAAAATCTTCAAGGAAGCCACCAATGGAAGAAGCAGATGAAAGGATGAGGAAGCAGAAGAATAAGTTACTTACTTCCTAAGAAGATAAGTAACTTAAAGGGAGAAAGTGAGAGAGATGGAACATAAATGAATCAAATTCACTTCAAAGACAAACCAAGATGCATATGAAAGAGATAATAAGAAGTGAGAGGTGAAGGAAAATCCACCTCCCAAAATAACTTACCAAAAGTTCCTGAAAAGTTGGCATGGATGCATAAGACATAAAGCATGAAGAAATGAGATGAAATGAGATGCAAAGACCAAAGTCATAAGTGCTTATGTTGTGAAAATTTCATGTGAGATGATTCAAAGTCATACAAAATGCATATGTGTGATCATACAAAGATGAGATGCAAAGGAAGCATGCTTTGAAGTTTGAAAACACATGAAAGTTTATGAAATGAAATGAATGCTAGGCATGGCAAATGGATGAAGAAATGATCAAGAAAGGTTCTAACATGTCCTAAGATGTCTAAGATGACATATGAATGCATGAAATATCATGGCAAGTTCATGTAATGATGCATATGCAAGGTGAATGCAAATGAACATGAGAAATTAGGGTTTTATGGACATGTAAGATGAAAATGGATAAAACAAAAGCATATGCTATGATAAAAATTTGAAATAAAGCTCAAACAAACCCTAATCCCATATAAGGTCACACACCAAAGGAGAAGGTCAGAAGCCTAACCTATCAAAAGTTATGATTTTCCTAAGTTTTCTAGGGTTTTTGGGTCGTTCAAAGGGAAAAATGCAAATCAAATTGAAAATGAAAGATAATTAATGAGGAAAAATACCTATAAACTACATGCAATATGTAACACAATGAAAAAATAATCAGGTTCAAACTCTTCTTGGTTAGGCAGAAATGATTTTTCAAAGTTAGAGCTTAAAAATGTGATTTTTATGACCCTTTAAGCTGTCGCTCCCGAAGATTTGCATCCCTATGCAGACGCGAACGGTCGGCGAAGAGAGAAAAATGAAGTGAACTGAATAGAGTCGCCAGCTAGGCATTTTTATCCCGAAGGAACGGTAATGCTACATAAACCTAGAAAGAGATGGATAAGACGGTTGCGAACCAGAGAAACTGAGAAAGGGGGTTGGTTACGTCCTGGGAAGGTATTAGCACCTAGATCGTCCGTCGTACTCGACGGGATCCACACTTACCAGATTCTGTTTAAAAGAGTAGTGTATGTGCTTTTTGTGTGCCAAAGCTAAAGAAAGAAAGTACAGGTGTCAGTGTAAAAGGTGTGAATTTCTCAGGGTCTGAGGCTTAGAAAAGAATGCTGAAAGTGGGGGATGACAAAGAGACTTTTGTTCGATAACTTTTAAGTTATGCCTACGTATCCTCGCGTGAAATGAGGAAGTCAGAACACTGTAGTTAGACTCAAAGAGACTGAAAATAAATTGACTGTTAACTGCTTGCTTGTCAATGCTCAAGTGTATGACTCGTCTGGCTCGAGTGCTAACTGTCTTGCATTAGACGGAAGAAGCAAGTTCTCGTTTATGAATGAGGGTGACGAGAAATGAATCCCGAAGGAGACGATTATTGTTTGTTTTTTGTGTTTTTCAGTTTTTTTTATTGTTTTTGGTGTGTGCATAAGTTAATGAGCTTAAGCCTAAATCAAAGGTTGTAAACTCATTATATCCTCCCTTGATTAGGGATAATGAGCCTACTTAAGTATGAGATAAGCATCTCAACTTAATTGCCATGATGATGTAGGATTAAGATCATTAACCAACTTGTGATTATTTTGGTTTTTTTGGAATTTTTTTAGTGTTAAGTAATGAGTTTAGTCTCTAATCACAGATTAGTGGACTCATTACACCATCCTAATAGAAGGATAATAGATGAAAACACTTAAGCTGAGGAAGATACCTCAACTTAATCCACGATTAGGGATTAAATTCATTATATAACAAGACTTTGTTAAGTGGATTTTATTTAAGGGATGAGATTAAGAAATGGATTTAATGGTTTGTAAGACAACTTGAGGGGGACTTGTTCATTAAACACTAGGGTTAGTCCCTCTTAACCATAAGGAAGAGATAGAACCCTAATGTAAGGCCCAAGTTACAAGATAAAGTTTTAGTGATTATTAATGTGTTTTGATTAAGAGGTTTAAACAAATTAAAGGTTTAATACTTAGGATTAAAGTTATACACTCCATCCTAAGAGAAGGATGCATGCATAACCCTAATTCAAAACTCCTAAAACTTTAAGAGTTTAGTCTCTGATTATTGAGATGAGAAGAGAGACTCAATGAGACTAAAAGGTAAAAGGCTAAGGGGGACTAATTACAACCCTAATTATTATCATGCTTGGATATCTTATGGTTTGTGAGGCTTAAGAAAGATCTTCAAGGAAGCCACCAATGGAAGAAGCAGATGAAAGTAGGAGGAAGCAGAAGAATAAGTTACTTACTTCCTAAGAAGATAAGTAACTTAAAGGGAGAAAGTGAGAGATATGGAACATAAATGAATCAAATTCACTTCAAATACAAACCAAGATGCATATGAAAGAGATAAGAAGAAGTGAGAGGTGAAGGAAAATCCACCTCCCAAAATAACTTACCAAACGTTCCTGAAACGTTAGCATGGATGCATAAGACATAAAGCATGAAGAAATGAATTGAAATGAGATGAAATGAGAAGAAAAGACCAAAGTCAAAAGTGCTTATGTTGTATAAATTTCATGTGAGTTGATGCAAAGTCATACAAAATGCATATGTGTGATCATACAACGATGAGATGCAAAGGAAGCATGCTTTGATGTTTGAAAACACATGAAAGTTTATGAAATGAAATAAATGCTAAGCACGACAAATGGATGAAGAAATGATCAAGCAAGGTTCTAAAATGTCCTAAGATGTCTAAGATGACTTATGAATGCATGAAATATCATGGAAAGTTCATGTAATGATGCATATGCAAGGTGAATACAAATGAACATCAGAAATTAGGGTTTTATGGACATGTAAGATGCAAATGGATAAAACAAAAGCATATGATATGATAAAAAATTGAAATCAAGCTCAAACAAACCCTAATCCCATATTAGGTCACACCCCAAAGAAGAAGGTCAGAATCCTAACCTATAAAAAGTTAAGATTTTCCTAAGTTTTCTAGGGTTTTTGGGAGGTTCAAAGGGCAAAATGCAAATCAAATTGAAAATGAAAGATAAATTAATGAGGAAAAATACCTATAAACTACATGAAATATGTAACACAATGCAAAAATAATCAAGTTCAAACTCTTCTTGATTAGGCAGAAATGATTTTTCAAAGTTAGGGCTTAAAAATGTGATTTTTATGACCCTTTAAGCCGTCGCTCCCGAAGATTTGCATGCCTGTGCAGACGCGAACGGTCGGCGAAGAGAGAAAAATGAAGTGAACTGAATAGAGTCGCCAGCTAGGCATTTTTATCCCGAAGGAAAGGTAATTCTACATAAACCTAGAAAGAGAAGGATAAGACGGTTGCGAACCAGAGAAACTGAGAATGGGGGTTGGTTACGACATGAGGAGGTATTAGTACCCAGATCGCCTGTCGTACTCAACGGGATCCACACTTACCAGATTGTGTTTAAAAGAGTAGTGTATGTGCTATCTGTGTGCCAAAGCTAAGGAAAGAAAGTACATGTGTCAGTGTAAAAGGTGTGAATTTCTCAGGGACTGAGGCTTAGAAAAGAATGTTGAAAGAGGGGGATGACAAAGAGACGTTTGTTCGATAACTGTTAAGTTATGCCTATGTATCCTCGCGTGCAATGAGGATGTCAGAACACCGTAGTTCGACTCAAAGAGACTGAAAATAAATTGACTGTTAACTGGTTGCTTGTCAATGCTCAAGTGTATGACTCGTCTGGTTCGAGTGCTAACTGTCTTGCATTAGACAGAAGAAGCAAGTTCTCGTTTGTGAATGAGGGTGACGAGAAAAGAATACCGAAGGAGACGATTATTGTTTGTTTTTTGTGTTTTTAGTTTTTTTTATTGTTTTTGGTGTTTGCATAAGTTAATGAGCTTAAGCCTAAATCAAAGGTTGTAAACTCATTATATCCTCCCTTGATTAAGGATAATGAGCCTACTTAAGTATGAGATAAGCATCTCATCTTAATTGCAATGATGATGTAGGATTAAGATCATTAACCTACTTGTGATTATTTAGGTTTTTTTGGGTTTTTGTTTAGTGTTAAGTAATGATTTTAATCTCTAATCACAGATTAGTGAACTCATTACACCATCCTAATAGAAGGATAATAGATGAGAACACTTAAGCTGAGGAAGATACTTCAACTTAATCCATGGTTAGGGATTAAATTCATTATATAACATGCCTTTGTTAAGTGTATTTTATTTAAGGGATGAGATTAAGAAATGGATTTTATGGTTTGTAAGACAACTTGAGGGGGACTTGTCCATTAAACACTAGGGTTAGTCCCTCCTAACCATAAGGAAGAGATAAAACCCTAATGTAAGGCCCAAGTTACAATATAAAGTCTTAGTGATTATTAA
Source organism: Lathyrus aphaca (assembly GCA_963966055.1). NCBI lineage: Eukaryota > Viridiplantae > Streptophyta > Magnoliopsida > Fabales > Fabaceae > Lathyrus > Lathyrus aphaca. The sequence goes on from OZ014520.1 coordinate 545,283,950, forward strand.
TGTGTTTTGATTAAGAGGTTTAAACAAATTAAAGTTTCAACACTTAGGATTAAAGTTATACACTCCATCCTAAGAGAAGGATGCAGACATAACCCTAATTCCAAAGTCCTAAAACTTTAAGAGTTTAGTCTCTGATTATTGAGATGAGAAGAGAGACTCAAGGAGACTCAAAGGTAAAAAGATAAGGGGGATTAATTAAAACCCTAATTATTATCATTCTTGGATATCCTATGGTTAGTGAGGCTTAAGAAATATCTTCAAGGAAGCCACTAATGGAAGAAGCAGATGAAAGGAGGAGGAAGCAGAAGAATAAGTTACTTACTTCCTAAGAAGATAAGTAAATTAAAGGGAGAAAGTGAGAGAGATGGAACATAAATGAATCAAATTCACTTTAAAGACAAACCAATATGCATATGAAAGAGATAAGAAGATGTTAGAGGTGAAGGCAAATCCACCTCCCAAAATAACTTACCAAAAGTTCCTGAAACGTTAGCATGGATGCATAAGACATAAAGCATGAAGAAATGAATTGAAATGAAAGGAAATGAGATGCAAAGACCAAAGTCAGAAGTGCTTATGTTGTGAAAATTTCATGTGAGATGATGCAAAGTCATACAAAATGCATATGTGTGATTATACAAAGATGAGATGCAAAGGAAGCATGCTTTGAAGTTTGAAAACACATGAAAGTTTATGAAATGAAATGAATGCTAAGCATGGAAAATGGATGAAGAAATGATCAAGCAAGGTTCTAACATGTCCTAATATGTCTAAGATGACATATGAATGCATGAAATATCATGGCAAGTTCATGTAATGATGCATATGCAAGATGAATGCAAATGAACATGAGAAATTAGGGTTTTATGGACATGTAAGATGAAAATGGATAAAAACAAAAGCATATGATATGATAAAAATTTGAAATCAAGATCAAACAAACCCTAATCCCATATTAGGTCACACCCCAAAGGAGAAGGTCAGAAGCCTAACCTATCAAAAGTTATGATTTTCCTAAGTTTTCTAGGGTTTTTGGGTGGTTCAAAGGGAAAAATGCAAATCAAATTGAAAATGAAAGATAAATTACAGAGGAAAAATATATATAAACTACATGAAATATGTAACACAATGCAAAAATAATCAAATTCAAACTCTTGTTGGTTAGGCAGAAATGAGTTTTCAAAGTTAGGGCTTAAAAATGTGATTTTTATGACCCTTTAAGTTGTCGCTCCCGAAGATTTGCATCCCGGTGCAGACGCGAACGGTCGGCGAAGAGAGAAAAATAAAGTGAATTGAATAGAGTCTCCAGCTAGGCATTTATTTCCCGAAGGAAAGGTAATGTTGCATAAACCTAGAAAGAGATGGATAAGACGGTTACGAACTAGAGAAACTGAGAATGGGGGTTGGTTACGACCTGGGAAGGTATTAGCACCCAGATCGTCCGTCGTACTTGACGGGATCCACACTTACAATATTGTGTTTAAAAGGGTAGTGTATGTGCTATCTAAATGCCAAAGCTAAGGAAAGAAAGTACAGGTGTCAGTGTAAAAGGTGTGAATTGCTCAGGGACTGAGGCTTAGAAAAGAATGCTGAAAAAGGGGGATGACAAAGAGACTTTTGTTCGATAACTGTTAAGTTATGCCTACGTATCCTCGTGTGCAATGAGGAAGTCAGAACACCATAGTTCGACTCAAAGAGACTGAAAATAAATTGACGGTGAACTGGTTTCTTGTCAAGGCTCAAGTGTATGACTCGTCTGGCTCGAGTGCTAACTGTCTTGCATTAGACTGAAGAAGCAAGTTCATGTTTGTGAATGAGGGTGACGAGAAAAGAATCCCGAAGGAGACGATTATTGTTTATTTTTTGTGTTTTTCAGTTTTTTTTATTGTTTTTGGTGTTTGCATAAGTTAATGAGCTTAAGCCTAAATCAAAGGTTGTAAACTCATTATATCCTCCCTTGATTAGGGATAATGAGCCTACTTAAGTATGAGATAAGCATTTCAACTTAATTGCCATGATGATGTAGGATTAAGATCATTAACCTACTTGTGATTATTTAGGTGTTTTTGGGTTTTTGTTTAGTGTTAAGTAATGAGTTTAATCTCTAATCACAGATTAGTGAACTCATTACACCATCATAATAGAAGGATAATAGATGAGAACACTTAACCTGAGGAAGATACCTCAACTTAATCCATGGTTAGGGATTAAATTCATTATATAACAAGCCTTTGTTAAGTGGATTTTATTTAAGGGATGAGATTAAGAAATGGTTTTTATGGTTTGTAAGACAACTTGAGGGGGACTTGTCCATTAAACACTAGGGTTAGTCCCTCTTAACCATAAGGAAGAGATAGAACCCTAATGTAAGGCCCAAGTTTCAAGATAAAGTCTTAGTGTTTATTAATGTGTTTTGATTAAGAGGTTTAAACGAATTAAAGGTTTAACACTTAGGATTAAAGTTATACACTCCATCCTAAGAGAAGGATGCAGGCATAACCCTAATTCCAAAGTCCTAAAACTTTAAGAGTTTAGTCTCTGATTATTGAGATGAGAAGAGAGACTCAAGGAGATTCAAAGGTAAAAAGCTAAGGGGGACTAATTACAACCCTAATTATTATAATGCTTGGATATCCTATAGTTTGTGAGGCTTAAGAAAGATCTTCAAGGAAGCCACCAATGGAAGAAGCAGATGAAAGGAGGAGGAAGCAGAAGAATAAGTTACTTACTTCCTAAGATGATAAGTAACTTAAAGGGAGAAAGTGAGAGAGATGGAACATAAATGAATCAAATTCACTTCAAATACAAACCAATATGCATATGAAAGAGATAAGAAGAAGTGAAAGGTGCAGGCAAATCCACCTCCCAAAATAACTTACCAAAAGTTCCTGAAAAGTTAGCATGGATGCATAAGACATAAAGCATGAAGAAATGAATTGAATTGAGATGAAATGATATGCAAAGACCAAAGTAATAAGTGCTTATGTTATGAAAATGTCATGTGAGATGATGCAAAGTCATACAAAATGCATATGTGTGATCATACAAAGATGAGAAGGAAAGGAAACATGCTTTGAAGTTTGAAAACCAATGAAAGTTTATGAAATGAAATGAATGCTAAGCATCGAAAATGGATGAAGAAATGATCAATCAAGGTTCTAACATGTCCTAAGATGTCTAATATGACATATGAATGCATGAAATATCATGGCAAGTTCATGTAATGATGCATATGCAAGGTGAATGCAAATGAACATGAGAAATTAGGGTTTTATGGACATGTAAGATGAAAATGGATAAAACAGAAGCATATGACATGATAAAAATTTGAAATAAAGCTAAAACAAAGCCTAATCCCATATTAGGTCACACCCCAAAGGAGAAGTGTAAACACCCCAAATTTGCCCTCACCCATTCACACCATGGTTTGTGATCATTTCATATGCATAAACACAATCATATCATCTCATATCACATTTTTGATTCACTGCATAGTTTCTAAGTCATCTGCACCTAGGGTTTGTGACCTGAGCAATCCAAGAGCTTCTTGAGCCACCCCAAAGGTCAACAATCACTTCAAAGGGATCCATGTGTGTTCTTATATCATATCATATCCTCCCAAAGTCAAAAATGCCAAAGAATCACAAGAACCGGGATTGGTATGGAAGCAGAGCCAAGTTTGACTGCACAGTTGACCTAAAATTAGGGTTTTGGTTTTAGAGGCCATAACTCCAAATTTTTTGGTCATTCTTGTTTCCATTGGTCTCTATATGGTATAGGGAGTATGCATATCATTTTTCATGAAGGAATTCAATGGGGAAGGCATCTGATCTAAAGATGACTTCTTGAGCAAGTCAGTACAAAATCAAGGCATCTGAGGACCCCAATCGTCCAACCAAAGGGTTTTTGTAGATATTTTAGAATTGGTAGGATTTTTGGACAAATAAGAAGTGTTGAAGTTCAGACTTCAGGATGTCCCACCAGATGTTGTGACATTGTGTAAGTTAATGTAATAAGTTCAGTTTTTTCAGGATGTCCCAACAGATGTCCCAACGGATGTTGGGACATCTCGAACCTGATCCCAGAATTTCAGCTTTCCCCATCATTTTGAATGTGTATGATCTTTATTTGATCATTAGAATCATATAAACAATGCATGACCTGAAATTCAGTTTGGCCTAAAGAATTTCCCATTTCTATGCTTTGATTTTCAAGTGACCATAAATCATTTTTCATGAAAGTGCAAAGGGGGATTTCTTGCAAACTGATTCTCAAAGGTTTTGTTTGACCTCTAGCTGGTTTCAGAACTTGGCCATGACCTAATGAAGCATGCCTCACCAACAATTCAGCAAGACTTCTCACATTCACATAGCCAAAATCATGAAATGTCACAAGTGGGCAAGTTGCAAAAACTCCTCTAGCTCATGATCCAAATGCAGTAGCCTTTCATGAACCATCCAAGGGCCTTCCTTGAACTCAGCTGATGCAGTACAGGTTAGGAAACCATCTTTGACACATCCCATGCTTCAAGTACACCAAACCATGACTTTTTGCAATTTCTCCCATGCTTTTGGAATAGTGATCAGCCACCTCTACAAACCTGCTCCATAGCCTACTCAAACATTATGGAACATAAAGCAAGCCATACACAAGCTGAATACACACATTGCAGCATACACAAAAAAAACTGGTCTGAACCTTCTCCTCTTCAAAACTCTCTCCACAACCTTCAAACATTAAAAAAAAAATTCCTTCACACACAAATCACAAATCATCCATAGAACAGATCCCACCCCTTACAATGATCTGAAACACAACACACAAGAACTGCATTTCCTGTTACACCAGAACTGAACCACAAAAAACTAGCCACTTTCAGCCTCATTCAAGGTTTCCATTGGCCTCAAGGGGTTAAAGGGAGATCATTTGCACAAGAGGGAAGCTCTGAAAGCTCACTTTCGAAGGTCTCCAGCTCAGTACAGACGCGTCTTATTCTGTTTCATTCTTCCATAATTAATTCCAGGTAACTTTCCTTAATTTATTCGGTTCTGTTAGTCATTAATTCTGGTAGCAGGTCTGAGATGTCACAACATCTGTTGGGACATCCTGAAAAAAACTGAGCTTATTTCATTAACTGATACAATGTCCCAACATCTGGTGTGACATTCTGAATTAAGTTCATTTGCTCATGCTCTGTTTGATAATGTCACAACATCTGTTGGGACATCCTGAAAAAACTGAGTTTATTTCATTAACTGATACAATGTCCCAACATCTGGTGTGACATTCTGAATTAAGTTCATTTGCTCATGCTCTGTTTGATAATGTCACAACATCTGTTGGGACATCCTGAAAAAACTGAGTTTATTTCATTAACTGATACAATGTCCCAACATCTGGTGTGACATTCTGAATTAAGTTCATTTGCGCATGCTCTGTTTGATAATGTCACAACATCTGTTGGGACATCCTGAAAAAAACTGAGTTTATTTCATTAACTGATACAATGTCCCAACATCTGGTGTGACATTCTGAATTAAGTTCATTTGCTCATGCTCTGTTTGATAATGTCACAACATCTGTTGGGACATCCTGAAAAAACTGAGTTTATTTCATTAACTGATACAATGTCCCAACATCTGGTGTGACATTCTGAATTAAGTTCATTTGCTTATACTCTGTTTGAGATGTCCCAACATCTGTTGGGACATCCTGAAAAACTGAACTTATTTCACAAATCTTGACATGTGTTTGCATCATCTCTTAGCATCATTAACATCATGTAAATGCTTCTGGTTTTGTTTCTCATCATGTCATCTCATCCCATTTTGCATTGCATTGCATTTCTTTTCTAACATTTCAGGTGGTAAGTGATGTTGAGAAGTGAATTTGCCTTCACTTCTCACAACTTTTTCCTTTCATCTCTCTTGCATCCATGCTGCATTTTTATATGTGTTTGAGTTTGAGCTTGCTCATTCTTCTTCTTCCCACTTTCTTTATTCAAGTGACTTGACTTCTTGAATGAAGCAAGTCACTTTGCTTCTCTTGATCCTTTCATCTGCTTCCTGGTGGTTCCATTGAAGATTTCTCTTGCAAACCTCACAAACCTTAGGAACAACCAAGCATGACAATGATTAGGTTTTTGATTAGTCTCCCCTTTTAGTTTTACCTTTGTGTCTCTCTTGAGTCTTCTCTTCTCACCTCATAATCAGGGACTAAACCCTAAAGGTTTTAAGGCTTTGTGATTAAGCTTATGCCTGCATCCTTCTATTAGGATGGAGTGTATAACTTTAATCCTAAGTGTTGAACCCTTAATGTGTTTAAATCCTTCAATTAATCCATCTAATAATCATCAAGACATCACACTTGTAACTTGGGCCTTGCATTAGGGTTCTAATTCTTCCTTAATTGGTTAAGAAGGACTAACCCTAGTGTTAATGGACAAGTCCCCCTCAAGTTGTCTTACAAACCATAAAAATCACTTCTTCATCATACCATTAAATAAAATCCACTTAATCAAGGGCTTGTTTTGTCATGAGTTTAATCCCTAATCATGGATTAAGTTGAGGAGCTTTCCTCAGCTTAAACACCCTCATCTATTATCCTTCTATTAGGATGGTGTAATGAGTCTGTTTAATCCTTGATTATGGCTTAACCTCATTACTTAACACTAAACAAAAAAAACACCAAAAACATCTAAATAATCACAAATAGGTTAATGATCTTAATCCTACACCAAAGGTGATTAAGTGTGAGAATCTGACTTCACACTTAAGGTAATCTCATTACCCCTAATCAGAGGGAAGATGTGATGAGTTTACCAAATCCATTGGTTTAGACTTAAGCTCATTAACTTATGACAAAATCCAAAAAACAATAAAAGACTGAAAACACAAAAAACAAACAACAATCGTCTCCTTCGGGATTCTTTTCTCATCTCATTCACTCACAACCGAGAACTTGCTTCTTCCGTCTAATGCAAGACAGTTTGCACCTGAGCCAGACAGGTCATACACTTGAGCATAGACAAGCAAGCAGTTCACAAGTCAATTCATCTTTCAGTCTCTTTGGGTCGAACTACGGTGTTCTGACTTCCTCATTGCACGAGAGGATACGTAGGCATAACTTAACGGTTATCGAACAAAAGTCTCTGTATATTCCCCCTCTTTCCAGCATCTTTCTCTTAGCCTCATTATCATGAGCAATTCATTCTCATTCTTACACTGACACTGTATATATTACACTTCACTTCCTTTACACTGACACCTGTACATCCTTTTCCAGCTATTTTACACACAGATTGCACTGACACTACCCCTTTAAGACACAAATCTTTTAAGCGTGGATCCCGTCGAGTACGACGGACAATCTGGGTGCTAATACCTTCCCAGGTTGTAACCAACCCCCTTTCTCAGTCTCTCTGGTTCGCAACCGTCTTATCCATCTTTTTCTAGGTCTATGCAGCATTGCCTTTCCTTCGGGATAAAAATGCCTAGCTGGCGACTCTTTTCATCTCCAGTGAGTTCACGGCTGTGTGTTCTCATTGTTCCCTTCGCCGACCGTTCGCGTCTGTACCTTTATTTGGGCCGGTCCCACTTATCGGGAGCGACAGCTTGGCGACTCTGCTGGGGAACCTTACACAGCAACCAGGGCTTCTGGTTCTTTTTTTTGTGGGTTCCTCCTAGCGCTTGTTTGATTTGTGTTTACTAGGGTGTTATGTGCTTATTTGTGTTTGTATATTTGTGTTTACTTTTACTTTATGTACAGTTTGTTTTACCGCTTTCTTTAGTGCTTTTGTATATATCATATTGTCATGCTGCTGGCTGGATCTGGTCTTTGTTTTGGTGGGCGGGTGTTCCATTGAGAGTTAAGGTCCTATACCTGGGACCTGAGTGACACCTAGGATAGAGTGAATCATATTCTTTCCCATTCCATTTCGGTCTGGTGCGGGAATATGAAACACGGTTCAGATATGGGTTTCTTCTTGAGAACTCTGTGTTGCAGATTTCCTGCAATGCTAGGGCTATCTGGGAAGCCTGCTAAGTCTGGATGACCTTTTAGTATTGACCTTCAGAAACTGAGGTGAGTTAGAGGAGGAACTTTTATGGTTATTGTAAACACTGTACCTCCGGGTTAGAAGTGTTTACACTTCTCATAACTGATCCAAGTCTGAGGATCCTTGTTCTAGAACACCACCTGTGAGGGGGTTGGGCTGTTTACAGGTTTGCAAGTACCTTGACCTCAGAATACCTTGTTGCTTTGATTGTTTAAGAATGCTCCAATTTGGAACAGTTCTTGTGATTCTAAAACCCTGGACATGTGGCTCTTTATTTGAGTCCCCCACCTTGGTTACTGGATTTATAGACCTCATCTGGAATTCTTGAGCACACTTGGACTTATATCAGAGTTTTGATCAGATCCAGCTCAGTCACAGACCCTTGCATTTCATTTGCATACATAATCATTGCATCATATTGACATTTGCTTATTTGTGTTTCAGGGTATCCATCTTCATTTGGTTTTGGTTTTGACCCCATCTTCAGTATTGACTTATCTTCATCAGCTATCTGCTTCAGTTATCACCTGCACCAGCCAGTCAGTGGCCCACTTCTTCAGTATTATCATCAGCACCTGTCTCTACTCAGTCTTCAGCATCATGGCTCCTAAAAAGAGCAACATCACCTATCACTTCTTCCAGCCAGAGCTATCAGATATCAGGAGGATTCAGACCCTGATCACTCCAGATCACATACCTTTGTTCAGGGAACATTATGGAGATATACTTGACATGGTTATGGATCTGGACCCATCACAGAGGAGCCTGATCCACACCTGCATTCAGTTTTATGATCCCCCATTGAGATGTTTCACCTTTCAAGACTTTCAATTGGGCCCTCTTTTAGAAGAATACTCATCTTTGGTTGGTGTGCCTATCAGGGCTGGAATCCCTTTCAACCCTGAGATGGTCTTTCCCAGCAATGGAGAAGTAGCAAAGGCTTTGCATCTGGAACCTGTCCTGATTGAGCAGCATATGACTTCTAAAGCTGGAATCCCTGGTTTCCATCTGGATTTCTTGATCTCTCAAGCTACCCTGAAAGCTTCTTTAGGAGAGTGGAAAGCTGTTTGTGCATTACTGGCCTTGAGTATATATGGAATTGTATTGTTTGCGGATGAGCCTCGATTCATTAGTAAGAATGCAATCCATCTATTCATCCTGAAGAACCCAGTGCCCACCTTGTTGGGAGATCTCTACTATTCTGTGCATCAGAGGAATGAAAAGCAGAGGGGGAGGTTAGTGAGGTGTTGTGCTCCATTGTTCCACACTTGGCTTCTCAGGCATCTACCCAGGACAGATGCATTTCTAAACCCTCATCAGCAGAGCAACTGGGCCAAGAGACTCACTGTTCTAACTTCAGCTGACATCAGATGGTGCACTCAGAGCACCAAGGGCAGGGATATCATCACCAGCTGTGGGCATTTTCCCAATGTGCCTTTAATAGGAGTTAAGGGTAGTATCAATTACAATCCTCTGCTGTTCAGAAGGCAACTGGGCTATGCACTGGTCCACACTCCTAAGGCACAGGACTTGGTTGAGACTCTTTATTGTGAGAACAAGATTAATTTGACTGTTGTTAGGCAGGTTGCCTGGGCCTGGGATAATGTTCAAACCAAGGGAATAACCATTCTGGGGAAGTGCAACAATGTGGCATCAGCACAATATTATGAATGGTCCCGTGCCAGGGCCCAATTCTATGGGATGCCTTTTACTATAGAAAATATGCCTGAGTCATCTTCAGCACCACCCCCTGCCACTATCAGTTTGGAAGAGTTTGAGAGCTTGAAGGAAAGGAATGAGAAGCTAACCCGGGCCTTGCAGAAGACCCTCCGGGAGAGGAGTGAGGGTATGAGGGAGGTTGAAAGATTGGAGAAGTTGAGAGTGGAGCATCTGACTAAGATTGAGAGGTCTGGGGATTATATCAAATAGTCTAAGGCTGGAGAACAAATTCTGAAGAATGCTTGCAAAGAAGCCCAGTTCCAGAGAGCAAGAACAAACTTGTATCTGAAGGAGAGTCAGGCTCGGTGGGTCAGGATCACCGAGGCTCGTACTCTGGAGGACAAGAGAGTTCAAGACAAGATGAAGCAACTGGAAGCCAGTGCAAAAGAACAGCAAGAAGCCCTGGCAGCAGCCCAGAGGGAGATATCAGAACTGAAGATCAAAGCAGGGGTGAAGAGGTCAAAAGACCAAACTCAGCACAAGAAGCTAACAGCAGCTGTTACCACCCGGAATCTCCTCATCAGGAATCTCACGGAGCGTCCGGCTGATCCTGTGACCGAAGCACTTCTCAAGGAAGTTCGTGAGGATGAGTTTGGTCTTGGTGTTTGACCATTTGTTTGTTGTTGCTTTCTTTCCGTGTACTTTTATTTTGACCCCTTAGAGGGCTTGTTGTTGTAAAACGAACAAGTTGTATTATTTCACCTTCTGTAATATATTTGTGTTAGTTTGCTTCATCTGAGTTTTCTTCAAGCAACAACAACAGCATCTTCAAGGGTCTGGAAGGGTCAAAACTGAATGCCAAACCGGATACCTTGAGAACAAATAAGCATAACTGCATTGCATGCTAACCCTTTGTTTGTTTTGTAGGTTTTTGTTTTATTATCGCTAACCTCTGTTGTGATGCCTCAGGAACTATTGCTAGGCGCCGGGTATTTCCCCTCAACCGTCCGCACCGTTATCCAACCCGAAACAACCTTCCGGGAATTCAAATGGATCAAATGCAGCAGGACCTTACTGAGGTCAGAAATCAAATGGCAAATGAAAGGCTAGAGATGAGGAATCAAATGACTCAGTTTATGGAAGTTATGAACAACATGGCTCAGAGCCAGGAAAGATTGAGGGCCATGGTGGAAAGGCAGAATCAAGAAGATCCACATATAGGGACTGCCGGTACCAGTAACAATGAAAGGGTACAACCTCATGTCAACCCTCCGGTATTTGGACCACACCTCCACCCTGAGGTCAATATTCCAGCAAATGTTCAAGGGACTGCCACCGCAGCCAGGGTACTACAAGAAGATCCTCAGGAGGACCAATTCACAGTAATGGGTGCTGGGGAAGAAGCTTATGATAGAAGGTTGGATGAGATAGCTGAGAAGTTGAGGTCCTTAGAATCTCAAAACTCTTTGGGCTTCGACGTCAGGGACATGGGCTTGGTAGACGGGGTCAGGATTCCCCATAAGTTCAAGCCTCCTTGCTTTGAAAAATACAACGGGACTTCATGCCCCCGGACTCATTTACAGTCATTTCTGGGAAGGCTGAAGGCCTATACTATGGATGAGAAGCTCTGGATGTTCTATTTCGAAGACAGCTTAACTGGAGCATCAAGAGAATGGTACTCTCACTTGACAAGGGCAACTATCAGATGCTGGAAGGACCTGGCAGAGGCCTTCATCAGACAGTATCAGTACAACTTAGATATGGCACCCAACAGGACTCTCCTAATGGGAATGTCACAGTCGTCAAGGGAAAGTTTCCGAGAATATGCCCAGAGATGGAGGCAATTGGCTGCTGCTGTTCAGCCACCTATGTCTGAAAGGGAAATGGCAGATATGTTTATGAACACCCTTCAGGGAACTTATATTGACAGGCTGGCTGCTTTCTCTTCCACTAGCTTTGCAGATGTTGTCATAGCCGGGGAGAGAATTGAAAGCTTGTTAAAAATGGGAAAGATCTCAGACAACGGTGCAAGCTCGTCCAGTAGTACAAGAAAGCCTTTTGCAGGCCCGAGAAGAACTGGCGAGACCAATGCCATCCATTCAAACAGGGGCAGGCCCCAATATGTTCAAAGGTCAATAGCAGCAGTCACCATTCCTGCTCCAACTCATCCTCAACCTGTCTATCAACCTCCGCAGCAAAACTATCATCCGCAACCTCAGTACCATCAGCAAAATCAGTATCCTCCAAGGAATTACAACAACAGCAACACCACCAACAACAGTCAATAAAGGCCGTTTCAGCCGAGGCCATCTCAAGCTAACAGGGTAATTGATCCGATCCCTATGCCATATGCTACATTGCTGCCTCAACTCCTGAAACTCAATCTAGTTGAGTTAAGGACGTTGGCACCTCCAGATCCCAACAGTCTACCCAGGAATTATGACTCCAACGCTAGGTGTGCCTTTCATTCAAACGCACCTGGCCATAGTACAGAAAAGTGTAGAGCCCTGCACATGAAGGTACAAGACCTGGTGGACTCAAAAGCTCTGAATTTTGCACCACCGCCCAATGTCAATAAGAACCCGATGCCAAACCACGGTGGTCCCAGGATTAACGCTATTGAAGAAGACAAGCCGTCTTATTTAATAACTAGTGTGGGCCAGATCAGGACACCGTTGGTAGAAATCAAAACTCAGCTCTTGGAATGTCAAATGTTCCCGGGGTGTGAGTTGGGTTGTGCTTACTGCAATATCTCTGTAAATGGGTGCGATAATTTGAGGAATGGCATAGACGGCCTTATTCAGAGTGGCCAACTTCAGATCACCACATCATTTCCAACAAATCCAGCAATCTCATCATCAACGGTTTCAGAACCTCCTACAACTGCAACAACCATTGTTCCTGACAATTCTTCGGTTTCATCAACAAGTACTTCATCTATTATCTCAACTGATCAGTTTTCAACAAATTTTCCTGCTACAACTTCAGCATCACTCCATTTTGAACCTCCTACAACAACAACATCCACACTCCCGTCAATGTCTTCTACAACACCAGCAACAAATCATGAAAATGTCTCAACTGTCACCATATTCTACGATCCTGGAAACAACTCCGCCTACAACTCAGAAGGTGCTGCTCCCACTAGAGCACCAGTTACGATTTATTATGATCCGCAGACCATCACAGTTCCTTCAATAGTTGCAGTCAGTCCAGTCACTATCACGGTGCCTGGACCAATACCTTATGAAAGCAGTAATGCCATCCCCTGGCATTACGGCTCTGACTTGTACTGCGAAGGACAAAGAATCACTTTTGAATCATCAACCCCTGCACTACAAATTGACAATGTGGGAGGAGGCGGAGGCTTCACTCGAAGCGGACGTCTTTTCGCTCCACAAATTCAGAGACCCACAGCCGAAGCAGAAGCTGCTGCCAAGGCAAAAGGGAAGGGCCCTGTGCAGGAAGATCAAACTGTTAAGGAAGCTTTGAAAACACCATTCGATCAAGAGGTTGATGAGTTCATGCGAATCATCAAAAAGAGTGATTATAAAATAGTGGATCAGCTTCATCAGACGCCTTCCAAGATCTCAATCCTATCACTGCTCATGTGCTCCGAAGCCCATCGGAATGCACTACTCAAAGTCCTGCACGCAGCTTACGTGCCTGAAGAGATCACTGTCAATCAACTGGAAGCAGTAGTGGGAAATGTTAATGCTAGTCACGGACTAGGGTTCACCAATACTGATTTGACAACGGAAGGCCGTAACCATAACAAAGCCTTGCACATAACCATGGAATGCAAAGGTGCTGTCCTTTCCCATGTGCTGGTAGACACGGGGTCATCCCTTAATGTCCTACCTAAAAAGGCTTTGGTGAAGCTAGAGTACGACGGATTGGCATTGAGACCCAGCAACCTGGTGGTAAGAGCTTTTGATGGCTCAAAGAGATCGGTTCTGGGAGAGATTGAGCTGCCCGTAACGATTGGCCCGCAGACTTTCACAACTATCTTCTACGTGATGGATATACAGCCCGCCTACAGCTGTTTATTGGGTAGGCCATGGATTCACGCCGCTGGCGCCGTGACCTCCACCCTTCACCAGAAGTTAAAATATGAGTGGGAGGGTCAGATCGTTACAATCTGTGGAGAAGAGGACATTTTTGTCAGCCACCTGGCAACCTATAAGTACATTGAGATGGATGGGGAGATCCATGAAACAATGAGCCAGGGGTTTGAAGCCTTGAATGTCAATGAAACATCTGTTGTGCCTGGTACTTCAATATCATCATACCAACAAGCCCGGAAGGTTGTTGAGGAGGGAACTGCCCAAGGCTGGGGCAAGCTACTACCGGTGGAGAAGAAAGAAGACAGATTTGGGTTAGGTTACAGACCAACTCAACAAGATCAAGCAGCGGCTGCGAAAGAGCCCAATTTTGTGAGTGGGGGGATGCTTACCCCTGATGCTATCAATTGTCTGGAAGACGAGCTGGAAGAGGAGCACAACCTGGAAAGCTGGATTCGTCCAAAGATCCCGGGGAGCAGTGTCTCGAACTGGTCTTCCCAGGAAATTATAAGAGTTACTCATGCAGAGTAATTATTATTTCCTGTATTTTTATAAGCATGCATCAAAGTCTTGCATCTTGCCCAAGATGACAAGACTCATTTTGTAATCGGGCCATCTGTACTTTTTGTGCAAACAAGATCAATTAATGAAATATCAGACATCTTTTTGCAAACGAGTCTTTTTCTTTTCGTTCACTGTTTTTCCATTTTTCTTTTTGTACAAAAAATAAATGGCGGTGTTTTCAAAATGACAACTTCATTTCACCTTTCTAAATAAGACTAAAATCAGATCACTAAAATGAACAAACTTAACCCTTGCAGAGAGTGCCTTCCAGACAGCACCGACAACAGCACGACTATGACTTCGTATGACTTTGACAATCCAATCAATCAAGCTGATGAAGGGGTTGAAGAAGAATATGAGCTTCCTGAAGAGCTAGCCAGGTTGTTAAGACAAGAGGAAAAGGTTATTACTCCTCACCAGGAGGAGGTTGAAGTGATCAATCTTGGTACAGATGAAGACGTGAAAGAAGTTAGAATCGGGGCCTGCCTGCAAGACTCAGTGAAGAGACAACTGATTGATCTGCTTCAAGAGTATGTAGATGTGTTTGCTTGGTCTTACCAAGATATGCCAGGGTTGGATACCGATATTGTCGTGCACAAGCTGCCTTTGAGAGAAGAATGCCCGCCAGTTAAACAGAAGTTGCGCCGTACTCGTCCGGACATGGCAATGAAAATCAAGGAGGAGGTACAAAAGCAATGGGACGCCGGGTTCCTTGCTGTGACTAGCTATCCACCGTGGGTTGCTAACATAGTACCTGTGCCTAAGAAGGACGGAAAAGTAAGAATGTGTGTTGATTACCGGGATCTGAACAGAGCCAGCCCGAAAGATGACTTCCCATTACCTCACATTGATGTATTGGTGGATAACACGGCTCAGTTCTCGGTGTTCTCCTTCATGGACGGATTTTCAGGGTATAATCAGATTAAGATGTCACCTGAAGACATGGAGAAGACAACATTCATCACACCCTGGGGCACGTTCTGCTACAAAGTAATGCCATTTGGGCTCAAGAATGCCGGTGCGACATATCAACGGGCTATGGTAACATTATTCCACGATTTGATCCATAAAGAAATAGAGTGTTATGTGGATGATATGATTGCCAAGTCCCTCACTGAAGAAGAACATCTGGTAAATCTGCTCAAATTGTTCAAACGTCTGAGGAAGTACCAACTGAAGTTGAACCCCAACAAATGCACATTCGGGGTACGATCTGGTAAGCTGCTGGGTTTTATTGTAAGCGAGAAAGGGATTGAGGTTGACCCTGATAAAGTCAAAGCCATCCAAGAGATGCTTGCACCGAAAACAGAGAAAGAAGTTCGAGGGTTCTTAGGACGATTGAACTACATTTCACGGTTCATATCTCACCTTACAGCAACCTGTGAACCCTTGTTCAAGCTGTTAAGAAAGGAACAGACGGCAGGTGGAACGAAGACTGCCAAAAGGCTTTTGACAAGATCAAAGAATATCTGCAAGAACCTCCAATCCTTATGCCTCCAGTTGAAGGAAGACCTCTGATTATGTACTTGACAGTATTAGAAGAGTCAATGGGGTGTGTGCTGGGCCAGCATGACGAGTCTGGTCGAAAAGAGTATGCAATATACTACCTAAGCAAAAAGTTTACCGACTGTGAACAACGTTATTCACTGCTCGAGAAAACTTGCTGTGCTTTAGCGTGGGCTGCTCGCCGACTGAGACAGTATATGTTGACCCACACTACTTTGTTGATATCCAAAATGGACCCAGTTAAGTACATTTTCGAGAAGCCAGCTCTTACCGGACGGGTTGCAAGATGGCAAATGATTCTCACGGAATATGACATTCAGTACACCTCTCAGAAAGCCATCAAGGGCAGTGTACTATCTGAATATCTTGCTGAGCAACCCATCGATGACTACCAGCCTATGAGATTTGACTTCCCTGATGAGGACATCATGTTCATTAAAGCAAAAGATCATGAAGAGCCTATTCACACTGAAGGGCCCGACCCGGAGGAAGAATGGACTATGATGTTTGATGGGGCTGTTAACATGAATGGTCGTGGTGTTGGTGCAGTACTTATCACACCTAAAGGAGTTCACATGCCTTTCTCGGCAAAACTTACTTTCAACTGCACTAACAACGAAGCTGAATACGAAGCTTGCATTATGGGTCTTGAGGAAGCCATTAACCTCAGGATCAAGACGTTGACTGTATTCGGAGATTCAGCTCTGGTAATCAATCAGACCAACGGCAAATGGTATACACACCAGGATCATCTGATACCTTACAGGGATTATACAAGAAGGTTATTGACGTTCTTCACAACAGTCAAGCTTGAGTATATCCCTCGGGACGAGAATCAGTTTGCAGATGCCTTGGATACCATTTCGTCCATGATCAAAGTTCAAGCTGCTAACTTTGTACCTCAGATTTCAGTGTCAAGACTTGATAGACCAGCATATGTATTTGCAGCGGAAGTTGTCAAAGATGATAAGCCTTGGTTCCACGACATTAAATGCTTCTTGGAGGATCAAACATACCCACCTGGGGCATCTTCCAATGATAAGAAGACTTTAAGAAGGCTTGCTGGGAGTTTCTTTATGAACACTGATGGATCTTTATACAAAAGGAACTTTGATATGGTACTCCTCCGATGTGTTGACAAGACAGAAGCAGATTTATTGATGCATGAAGTGCACGAAGGCTCCTTTGGTACCCATGCTGGAGGACATGCAATGGCTAAGAAGTTGTTAAGATCAGGCTATTATTGGATCACAATGGATGCAGACTGTTGTGCCTATGCCAGGAAATGCCACAAATGCCAGATCTACGCAGATAAAGTGCATGTGCCTCCCAATCCTTTGAACATAATGTCTTCACCCTGGCCCTTTGCTATGTGGGGCATTGATATGATTGGCAAGATTGAGCCGACTGCTTCAAATGGCCACAGATTCATCCTGGTTGCCATTGATTATTTCACCAAGTGGGTCGAAG
The DNA here is from genome assembly GCA_963966055.1 of Lathyrus aphaca. Classification (NCBI taxonomy): domain Eukaryota; kingdom Viridiplantae; phylum Streptophyta; class Magnoliopsida; order Fabales; family Fabaceae; genus Lathyrus; species Lathyrus aphaca. The sequence continues at coordinate 545,301,269 of OZ014520.1, forward strand.
CAGCCTCATATGCAAACGTTACAAGACAAGTGGTAGCCAGGTTTCTGAAAAGAGATATCATCTGTCGATATGGAGTTCCCGAGCGAATCATTACTGATAATGGTTCCAACTTAAACAATAAGATGATGGCTGAGTTATGCCGGGACTTCAAGATCCAACATCACAATTCTTCTCCTTACAAGCCAAAGATGAATGGCGTTGTTGAGGCGGCAAACAAGAATATAAAGAAGATTGTGCAGAAGATGGTAGTCACCTACAAAGACTGGCATGAAATGCTACCGTTTGCCTTGCATGGGTACCGCACATCAATCAGAACATCCACTGGGGCAACACCGTATCAGCTTGTGTATGGTATGGAAGCAGTCCTACCTGTTGAAGTTGAATTACCCTCTCTGCGGGTACTAATGGATGTTAAACTGAACGAAGCAGAATGGGTTAGGACCCGATACGAGCAACTGAGTCTGATCGAAGAGAAAAGATTGGCTGCAATCTGTCATGGGCAGTTGTATCAGAAGAGAATGAAGAAAGCCTTCGATCAGAAAGTCAGGCACCGAGAGTACCAAGTAGGAGATCTTGTGCTGAAGAGAATACTCCCTCCTCATACAGACCACAGGGGCAAATGGACTCCAAACTATGAAGGACCATTTGTGGTAAAGAAATTTTTCTCGGGTGGAGCACTGATGCTCAGCACCATGGATGGTGAAGATTTCCCGTCCCCTGTGAATTCAGATGCAGTTAAAAAATACTTCGCATAAAATGACCCGCTGGACACGAAAACAGAATGTAAGTCCAGGCAAAAATAGGGCATCCCGGCGAGTCAAAAACATAATAAAAGACTCGGGCAAAAATAAGGGTAAATAAATGAAAAAATGTACACCCGCTGAGTTGAAAAGCCGCATTGGACAGCTCAGGCAAAAATGGGTATCCCGATGGATTGAAAACCCGAAAGGGCGATCCATGCAAAATAAGGGAATAAGCGAACAGCTGCATTCTGAATTCGTCTGTATCATTTACAACTTGGTAAGCTTCGAAAGAATCAAGCTTCAATCAGAATCATTTCTTCAAAAAGCAAGATGAGAAGAACGTCAAAAGTCATACGAGTCATAGTGAAGAGGAAGCTCCTCAAAGCGTCATCAACACTGCCAGCATTTTGTTTCTCAATTTGTAACGACCTCCTCATTTCAGGAGATACGTTTCTTTGACTGTATCTTGCCAATTCAGGGCACTCGAATTAATAAAATCAGATTTTCAGTCATATCTCGTTTTGTACATTTTTATTTTGCAAAAATGTCTGATATCTTAAAGGAACATTGATTGCATAAGAATACAGATGTTTATCTTCAAATAAAAACATGCTTGCAGGAAATTTTGCTTACTCTCAGAAATATTTAAACTCCTATGACGGGACCCAGTAAGGGATACCTCGGGATTATCTTGTGCGTCTCTCTATCTTTTTCAGGATTGCAGATATCCAGAGCGCAACTTGGGGCATGAGGCCTCATCCCAGCAAGCTGGCAAATCCACACTCAATTTTAGCACCCGAAGTGCTCTCTCCCCAGCTGAGTTGCCTCTCATAACATCCCCCCCAGCGGAGTTGCCAGCTATTACTTATCTCCATCAGAGTTGCTAAGCATCCTAGAAGGCACCTACATCCCCGACTGAGTCAAGGATCCCTCTTTCTCCCCAGCCGAGTTGCCGTCCCGCCCTCAGCCGAGTACAAAGTCAGGGAACCATCTCCCCACAGAGTTCCAGCCTCTATCCAGAAGAGCAATGCATGGAGATCACAACAGAGTAAAGAAGGCTTCTGCAAACCCCAGCTGGGTCTCTCATTTATAAGGATGGGTCTATCAATGACCCACGTCCTCAAGCAGATATCATCTCATCAGATCTACCAGTGATCTTATCCCCAGCTGGGATGTCCGCTTCATACAGATCGATCAAAGATCTTCGCAGCAATGGGACCCGGGTCCCGGTTTGGTATCTTTGCACAATCATAGCATTCGCATCATATTCACCCCCAAAGCGTAGCATTCCGTTTTAACGCGGAGCATTGCGGCAAAAATCAAACACATAGCATAATCATAAGCCATGATTTGAACCAACGCTTGTGAATAATAACCATTCATCAGAATGCAGAATACTTTCCCCAAAATCCCCACCAGAGTCCCCGGCAAAAACAGCTGCTTCTCAATCAACAAACACCAGTATATACTCATTTTGACACCCGTCCGTGCCATCACTCCCCAGTAAAGTCACCTGAATGCTCTTTACAAACAAGATCACCCGTATTACAGATACTCCTTGACACCCGTCCATGTCATATCTCCCAGCAGAAAGCCAAAGACATCCTCTTTGCACTCACATATACCTATATGCACCTTCTCGACATTCGTCCGTGTCATATCCCCAGCGCAGTCACCTACACTTTGTATATCAAATACTTGTTCATATTACACTCTTCTCCTTTGACACTCGTCCGTGTCGCTCTCCCCAGCAGTTAACTACTCATACTACTCAGATACTCGTCCGTATCTTGTATATACCACTCTTATATCCCCACAAATTCGACACTAGTCCTTGTTCTTTGTTAAACAGTTGGTACTCGTCCGTATCATCATCTCAGAACATGCGTCAAGCGTTTGTTTCTACATGATACTCGTCCGTATCATAGTCTTAAGGATGCTCGTCCGCATTTTTAATCCATACACTGTGTCAAACACTTATGTCCTCTTGAATATAGATACTCGTCTGTGTCTATTATTCCCCAGAAGAGCCCCTTCAGATTCAACGCTCGTCCGTGTTCTCTGTTAACCAGTTGATACTCGTCCGTATCATCATCTTTGAACACGCGTCAGTATTTGTTTCTACCCGATACTCGTCCGTATCGTAGTCTTAGGGATGCTCGTCCGCATCTTTAATCTATACACAATACTAAACACTTATACCTTTTGTTTCTTGGATATAAACACTCGTCCGTGTTTACTTTTCCCCAGTAGATTACCAACAAACAAATTTTCCCTTTTATCTGACACCCGTCCTGTGCCATGATAAACCCTGAGAGCAGCCGTACCCTGCTGAGTGGTCGTCCTCCACTTCTTGATGGTCGTCCTCCATCATGCTCATCCGATGGTCGTCCCCATCGTCGATATTTAGCAGCCGTCCCCTGCTAGGTGGTCGTCCTCCACCTTTTGATGATCGTCCTTCATCATTTTATCCAATGGCCGTCCCCATTGTTGATTTTGGTTATCTGGCATTCGTCCTATGTCATGAGAAACCTCGAGAGCAGTCGTACCCTGCTGAGTGGTCGCCCTCCACTTCTTGATGGTCGTCCTCCATCATGCTCGTCCGATGGCCGTCCCCATCGTTGACCTTTTCTATCCGGCATTCGTCCTATGTCGCGATATTTTCGGCAGCCGTACCCTGCCAGGTGGTCGTCCTCCACCTTTGATGGCCGTCCCCATCATATTTCTTTTATTCCCAACAGAGCAGCCGTCCCCTGCTAGGTGATCGTCCTTCACCTTTGATGGCCGTACCCCATCATCTGTTTATTTCATTTATTCTTTAACCCGATGGCCGTCCCCGTCGTGGTCCCTTTTCCTTTTTAGCCCGATGGTCGTCCCCATCGTTGGTTACTTTACCTTTGTGAACTTGACGGCCGTCCCCGTCATGTTTCATTAATCCCCAGAGAATCTTACAGCTTTATCTTGATGGTCGTCCCCATCATAATTTTATTTTCCCCAGCTAGTCGGCCGTCCCCGTCTTGGCTTTACCTTTTATCCCCAGCATGTCGGCCGTCCCCGTCATTGCTTTGTTTCCCGCACTTTACGATATACTTTATTTTCCTTTTGCAATCTATATCCCTTTTCTTCTTTATTCTGTGAGTGCAAATTTTGGACTGTCTTTGGTATTCAACCACAAGTTATCTTGTTTGCCTGTTAAGCCGTCGCTTACATCCCACACAGCTAACTCATGTTTGAATAGGGGCAGCTGTAAACACCCCAAATTTGCCCTCACCCATTCACACCATGGTTTGTGATCATTTCATATGCATAAACACAATCATATCATCTCATATCACATTTTTGATTCACTGCATAGTTTCTAAGTCATCTGCACCTAGGGTTTGTGACCTGAGAAATCCAAGAGCTTCTTGAGCCACCCCAAAGGTCAACAATCACTTCAAAGGGATCCATGTGTGTTCTTATATCATATCATATCCTCCCAAAGTCAAAAATGCCAAAGAATCACAAGAACCGGGATTGGTATGGAAGCAGAGCAAAGTTTGACTGCACAGTTGACCTAAAATTAGGGTTTTGGTTTCAGAGGCCATAACTCCAAATTTTTTGGTCATTCTTGTTTCCATTGGTCTCTATATGGTATAGGGAGTATGCATATCAATTTTCATGAAGGAATTCAATGGGGAAGGCATCTGATCAAAAGATGACTTCTTGAGCAAGTCAGTACAAAATCAAGGCATCTGAGGACCCCAATCGTCCAACCAAAGGGTTTTTGTAGATATTTTAGAATTGGTAGGATTTTTGGACAAACAAGAAGTGTTGAAGTTCAGACTTCAGGATGTCCCACCAGATGTTGTGACATTGTGTAAGTTAATGTAATAAGTTCAGTTTTTTCAGGATGTCCCAACAGATGTCCCAACGGATGTTGGGACATCTCGAACCTGATCCCAGAATTTCAGCTTTCCCCATCATTTTGAATGTGTATGATCTTTATTTGATCATTAGAATCATATAAACAATGCATGACCTGAAATTCAGTTTGGCCTAAAGAATTTCCCATTTCTATGCTTTGATTTTCAAGTGACCATAAATCATTTTTCATGAAAGTGCAAAGAGGGATTTCTTGCAAACTGATTCTCAAAGGTTTTGTTTGACCTCTAGCTGGTTTCAGAACATGGCCATGACCTAATGAAGCATGCCTCACCAACAATTCAGCAAGACTTCTCACATTCACATAGCCAAAATCATAAAATGTCACAAGTGGGCAAGTTGCAAAAACTCCTCTAGCTCATGATCCAAATGCAGTAGCCTTTCATGAACCATCCAAGGGCCTTCCTTGAACTCAGCTGATGCAGTACAGGTTAGGAAACCATCTCTGACACAGCCCATGCTTCAAGTACACCAAACCGTTGACTTTTTGCAATTTCTCCCATGCTTTTGGAATAGTGATCAGCCACCTCTACAAACCTGCTCCATAGCCTACTCAAACATTATGGAACATAAAGCAAGCCATACACAAGCTGAATACACACATTGCAGCATACACAAAAAAAACTGGTCTGAACCTTCTCCTCTTCAAAACTCTCTCCACAACCTTCAAACATTAAAAAAAAAAATTCCTTCACACACAAACCACAAATCATCCATAGAACAGATCCCACCCCTTACAATGATCTGAAACACAACACACAAGAACTGCATTTCCTGTTACACCAGAACTGAACCACAAAAAACTAGCCACTTTCAGCCTCATTCAAGGTTTCCATTGGCCTCAAGGGGTTAAAGGGAGATCATTTGCACAAGAGGGAAGCTCTGAAAGCTCACTTTCGAAGGTCTCCAGCTCAGTACAGACGCGCCTTATTCTGTTTCATTCTTCCATAATTAATTCCAGGTAACTTTCCTTAATTTATTCGGTTCTGTTAGTCATTAATTCTGGTAGCAGGTCTGAGATGTCACAACATCTGTTGGGACATCCTGAAAAAAACTGAGCTTATTTCATTAACTGATACAATGTCCCAACATCTGGTGTGACATTCTGAATTAAGTTCATTTGCTCATGCTCTGTTTGATAATGTCACAACATCTGTTGGGACATCCTGAAAAAACTGAGTTTATTTCATTAACTGATACAATGTCCCAACATCTGGTGTGACATTCTGAATTAAGTTCATTTGCTCATGCTCTGTTTGATAATGTCACAACATCTGTTGGGACATCCTGAAAAAACTGAGTTTATTTCATTAACTGATACAATGTCCCAACATCTGGTGTGACATTCTGAATTAAGTTCATTTGTGCATGCTCTGTTTGATAATGTCACAACATCTGTTGGGACATCCTGAAAAAAACTGAGTTTATTTCATTAACTGATACAATGTCCCAACATCTGGTGTGACATTCTGAATTAAGTTCATTTGCTCATGCTCTGTTTGATAATGTCAAAACATCTGTTGGGACATCCTGAAAAAACTGAGTTTATTTCATTAACTGATACAATGTCCCAACATCTGGTGTGACATTCTGAATTAAGTTCATTTGCTTATACTCTGTTTGAGATGTCCCAACATCTGTTGGGACATCCTGAAAAACTGAACTTATTTCACAAATCTTGACATGTGTTTGCATCATCTCTTAGCATCATTAACATCATGTAAATGCTTCTGGTTTTGTTTCTCATCATGTCATCTCATCCCATTTTGCATTGCATTGCATTTCTTTTCTAACATTTCAGGTGGTAAGTGATGTTGAGAAGTGAATTTGCCTTCACTTCTCACAACTTTTTCCTTTCATCTCTCTTGCATCCATGCTGCATTTTTATATGTGTTTGAGTTTGAGCTTGCTCATTCTTCTTCTTCCCACTTTCTTTATTCAAGTGACTTGACTTCTTGAATGAAGCAAGTCACTTTGCTTCTCTTGATCCTTTCATCTGCTTCCTGGTGGTTCCATTGAAGATTTCTCTTGCAAACCTCACAAACCTTAGGAACAACCAAGCATGACAATGATTAGGTTTTTGATTAGTCTCCCCTTTTAGTTTTACCTTTGTGTCTCTCTTGAGTCTTCTCTTCTCACCTCATAATCAGGGACTAAACCCTAAAGGTTTTAAGGCTTTGTGATTAAGCTTATGTCTGCATCCTTCTATTAGGATGGAGTGTATAACTTTAATCCTAAGTGTTGAACCCTTAATGTGTTTAAATCCTTCAATTAATCCATCTAATAATCATCAAGACATCACACTTGTAACTTGGGCCTTGCATTAGGGTTCTAATTCTTCCTTAATTGGTTAAGAAGGACTAACCCTAGTGTTAATGGACAAGTCCCCCTCAAGTTGTCTTACAAACCATAAAAATCACTTCTTCATCATACCATTAAATAAAATCCACTTAATCAAGGGCTTGTTTTGTCATGAGTTTAATCCCTAATCATGGATTAAGTTGAGGAGCTTTCCTCAGCTTAAACACCCTCATCTATTATCCTTCTATTAGGATGGTGTAATGAGTCTGTTTAATCCTTGATTATGGCTTAACCTCATTACTTAACACTAAACAAAAAAAACACCAAAAACATCTAAATAATCACAAATAGGTTAATGATCTTAATCCTACACCAAAGGTGATTAAGTGTGAGAATCTGACTTCACACTTAAGGTAATCTCATTACCCCTAATCAAAGGGAAGATGTGATGAGTTTACCAAATCCATTGGTTTAGACTTAAGCTCATTAACTTATGACAAAATCCAAAAAACAATAAAAGACTGAAAACACAAAAAACAAACAACAATTGTCTCCTTCGGGATTCTTTTCTCATCTCATTCACTCACAACCGAGAACTTGCTTCTTCCGTCTAATGCAAGACAGTTTGCACCTGAGCCAGACAGGTCATACACTTGAGCATAGACAAGCAAGCAGTTCACAAGTCAATTCATCTTTCAGTCTCTTTGGGTCGAACTACGGTGTTCTGACTTCCTCATTGCACGAGAGGATACGTAGGCATAACTTAACGGTTATCGAACAAAAGTCTCTGTATATTCCCCCTCTTTCCAGCATCTTTCTCTTAGCCTCATTATCATGAGCAATTCATTCTCATTCTTACACTGACACTGTATATATTACACTTCACTTCCTTTACACTGACACCTGTACATCCTTTTCCAGCTATTTTACACAAAGATTGCACTGACACTACCCCTTTAAGACACAAATCTTTTAAGCGTGGATCCCGTCGAGTACGACGGACAATCTGGGTGCTAATACCTTCCCAGGTTGTAACCAACCCCCTTTCTCAGTCTCTCTGGTTCGCAACCGTCTTATCCATCTTTTTCTAGGTCTATGCAGCATTGCCTTTCCTTCGGGATAAAAATGCCTAGCTGGCGACTCTTTTCATCTCCAGTGAGTTCACGGCTGTGTGTTCTCATTGTTCCCTTCGCCGACCGTTCGCGTCTGTACCTTTATTTGGGCCGGTCCCATTTATCGGGAGCGACAAGAAGGTCAGAAGCATAACCTATCAAAAGTTATGATTTTTCTAAGTTTTCTAGGGTTTTTGGGTGGTTCAAAGGGAAAAATGAAAATAAAATTTTAAATGCAAGATAAATTAATGAGGAAAAATACCTATAAACTACATGCTATATGTAACACAATGCAAAAAGAATCATGTTCAAACTCTTCTTGCTTGTCCATAAAACCCTAATTTTATGTGTTCACTTGCATTCATCTTGCATATGCATCAATACATGAACTTGCCATGACATTTCATGCATTCATATGTCATCTTAGACATCTTAGGACATGTTAGAACCATACTTGATCATTTCTTCATTCATTTTCCATGATTTGCATTCATTTCATTTCATTAACTTTCATGTGTTTTCAAACTTCAAAGCATGCTTACATGACATCTCATTCTTGTATGATCATGCATATGCACTTTGTATGCCTTTGCATCATCTTACACGACATTAACATTTCATAAACACTTTTGAATTTGGTCATTTCATCTCATTGCATCTCATTTCATTTCATTTCTTTATGCTTTACATCTTATGCATTCATGCTAATATTTTCAGGTGGTAAGTTACTATGAGAAGTGGATTTGCCTTCACTTCTCACTTCTTCTTATCTCTTTCATTTGCATTCTTACTTGTCATCCAAGTGAATTTGATTCACTTATGTTCATTTTCTATCATTTTCTTTCTTTAAGTTACTTACCTTCTTTAGTGAAGTAAGTAACTTATTCTTCTGCTTCCTCCTACTTTCATCTGCTTCTTCCATTGATGGCTTCCTTGAAGATCTTTCTTAAGCCTCACAAACCATAGGAACATCCAAGCATGATAATAATTAGGGTTGTAATTATTCCCCCTTATCTTTTACCTTTGAGTCTCCTTGAGTCTCTCTTCTCATCTTCATAATCGGAGACTAAACTCTTAAAGTTTTTGGACTTTGGAATTAGGGTTATGCATGCATCCTTATCTTAGGATGGAGTGTATAACTTTAATCCTAAGTGTTAAACCTTTAATTTTTTTAAACCTCTTAATCAATTCATCCTAATAATCACTAAGACTTCATCTTGTAACTTGGGCCTTACATTAGGGTTCTAATTCTTCCTCTATGGTTAAGAAGGACTAACCCTAGTGTTTAATGGACAAGTCCCCCTCAAGTTGTCTTACAAACCATAAAACTCATTTCTTAATCTCATCCTTAATTAAAATTCACTTAATAAAGGCTTTGTTATATAATGAATTTAATCCCTAACCATGGATTAAGTTGATTAGGATGGTGTAATGAGTTCACTAATCTGTGATTAGATATTAAACTCATTACTTAACACTAAACAAAAACCAAAAACATCTAAATAATCACAAGTAGGTTAATGATCTTAATCCTACATCATCATGGTAATTAAGTTGAGATTCTTATCTCATACTTAAGTAGGCTCATTATCCCTAATCAGGGAGGATATAATGAGTTTGCAAGCCCCTTGATTTAGGTTTAAGCTCATTAACTTATGCAAAACATCAAAAACAATAACAAAACTGAAAACACAAAAACAAACAATAATCGTCTCCTCCGGGATTCTTTTCTCATCATACTCACTCACAAACGAGAACTTGCTTCTTCCGTCTAATGCAAGACAGTTAGCACTTGAGCCAGACGAGTCATACACTTGAGCATAGGCAAGCAAATAATTCACAGTAAATTTATTTTCAGTTTCTTTGAGTCGAACTACGATGTCCTGACTTCCTCATTGCACGAGAGGATACGTAGGCATAACTTAACAGTTATCGAACAAAAGTTTCTTTGTCATCCCCCTCTTTCAGCATTCTTTTTCTAAGCCTCAGTTCCTGAGTATTCACCTTTTGCACTGACACTTGTATATTCATTCTCAGCTTTTGCACACAGATAACACATACACTACCCCTTTTAAACACAATCTTTTAACCATGGATCCCGTCGAGTACGACGGACAATCTGGGTGCTAATACCTTCCCAGGTTGTAACCAACCCCCTTTCTCAGTTTCTCTGGTTCGCAACCGTCTTATCCATCTCTTTCTAGGTTTATGCAGCATTACCTTTCCTTCGAGATAAAAATGCCTAGTTGGCGACTCTATTCATCTTCATTTAATTTCTCTTTTCGCCGATCCTTCACGTCTGTACCCTATTTGACCTGGTGTCTTTTTGGGGGAGTGATAGCTTGGTGACTCTGCTGGGGATAAGACTCTTGTAACCAGGGCTTTTGGTTCTTTTTGTGGTTTTCTCCTAGCGCTTGTTTGATTTGTGTTTACGGGGGTGTTATGTACTACTTGTGCTTATTTATTTGCTTTATCTATTGCTTTCTATACAGCTTTATTTATTGCTTTCATTTATAGTTTTTATGCATTTCATAATGTCATTATCATGTGTTGGATCTGTTGTTTCCTTGGTGGGTATGGGATCATTGAGTGATTAAGGTCCTATACCGGGGACCTGAGTGACACATAGGCTAGAGTGGCTTCATATTCTTTCCCATTCCATTTCGGTCTGGTGCGGGAATATGAAACACGGTTCAGACATGGGTTTCTTCTTGAGAACTCTGTGCTACGGATTTCCTATAGTACTAGGGCTATCTGGGAAGCCTGCTAAGTCTGGATGACCTTTTTTATGACCTTCAGGATCTGAGGTGAATTAGAGGAGGATCTTTTATGGTTATTGTAAACACTGTACCTCCGGGTTAGAAGTGTTTACACTTCTCATAACTGATCCAAGTCTGAGGATCCTTGTTCTAGAACAATACATGTGAGGGAGTTGGGACGTTTACAGTTTTGCAGGAACCCTTGGCCACATCATACCCTGTTACTAATATTGTTTTAAGAATACATCACTTTGGACAGTTCTTGTGAAAACCCTGTATTTGTGACTCTTTATCTGAGACCCCCACCTGGTTACCGGATTTCTAAGCCTCTATCCAGACTTATGAACACACATGGACCTTATCAAGGTAGATACCAGATCCAGAACTTGATCACAAACCCTTTGCATATCATTCTGCATACATCATTTTTGCATCAATTAACATTTGCCTATTTGTTTTACAGGGTATCCACCTTATTAACTTTGGTTTGGTTTTGACCCATTCTGCTGCACAGACTTCTTCAGTTATCTTCTCCAGCACCTTCATCAGTTTGTCAGAGACTCTCCTCCAGTTATCTTCTCCAGCACTTTCATCAGTTTGTCAGTGACTCTTCTCCAATTTGTCTTCGTTAGAGACCCTTCTTCAGCACCTTCTCCAGTTATCTTCATCAGTCTTCAGCAGTTATCTTCATCAGGGTTTATCTCATTTTCTTCATCAGCATCCATTATCAGCACGAACACTTCCAAGAAGAGCAACATCACCTACCATTTCTTTGAGCCTACTCTGACAGGCATCAGACAGATCAAGTCTCTCATCACTCCTGATCATGTCCCATTATTCAGGGAAAATTATGGAGGCATATTGGACATGATCATGGACCTGGATGCATCCCAGAGGAGCATGATCCATACTTGCTTTCAGTTTTATGATCCTCCCCTCAGATGCTTCACATTCCCTAATTTCCAGTTGGGACCTTTACTAGAAGAGTTCTCTATGTTGTTAGGAGTTCCTATCAGGAGAAGGATTCCTTTCAACCCTTAGATGGTTACTATCGCTCCCGAAGATTTGCATCCCGGTACAAGCACGAACGGTCGGCGAAGAGAGAAATGAAGGTGAAGTGAATAGAGTCGCCAACTAGGCATTTTTATCCCGAAGAAAAGGTAATGCTGCATAAACCTAGAAAATGATGGATAAGACGGTCACGAACCAGAGAAACTGAGAAAGGGGGTTGGTTACAACCTGGGAAGGTATTAGCACCCAGGCTGTCCGTCGTACTCGACGGGATGCACGCTTGAAAGTTTGTGTTTAAAAGGGGTAGTGTATATGCTATTTGTGTGCAAAAGCTGGAAAAGAATGCAAGTTTCAGTGCAAGAAAGTGAAGTGAAGTGCTCAGGAATGAGGCTTAGAAAAGAGAATGCTGGAAGAGGGGGAAGACAAAGAGACTTTTGTTCGATAATTATTAAGTTATGCCTACGTATCCTCTCGTGCAATGAGGAAGTCAGAACACTGTAGTTCGACTCAAAGAGAATGAAAGATAAATTGACTTGTGAACTGCTTGCTTGCCTATGCTCAAGTGTATGACTCGTCTGGCTCGAGTGCTAACTGTCTTGCATTAGACAGAAGAAGCAAGTTCTCGTTTGTGAATGAGTGTGATGAGAAAAGAATCCCGAAGGAGACAATTATTGTTTGTTTTTGCGTTTTCAATCTTTTATTTGTTTTTGGTGTTTGTCATAAGTTAATGAGCTTAAGCCTAAACTAAGGGTTAGTAAACTCATCATATCCTCCCTTTGATTAGGGATAATGAGAATACTTTAAGTATGAGATAAACATCTCAACTTAATTACCATGATGGTGAAGGATTAAGATCATTAACCCACTTGTGATTATTTATATGTTTTTGAGTTTTTGATTAGTGTTAAGTAATAAGTTTAAGCCATAATCAAGGATTAGCGAACTCATTACACCATCCTAATAGAAGGATAATAGATGAGCACACTTAAGCTGAAGAAGATACCTCAACTTAATCCATGATTAGGGATTAACCTCATGAAAAAACAAGCCTTTATTAAAGTGGATTTTAATTAAGGGTGAGATTAAGAAATGAGTTTTATGGTTTGTAAGACAACTTGAGGGGGACTTGTCCATTAAACACTAGGGTGAGTCCTTCTTAACCCATAAAGGAAGAATTAGAACCCTAATGTAAGGCCCAAGTTTCAAGTTAAAGTCTTAGTGATTATTAAGATGGATTGATTAAGAGGCTTAAATAAATTAAGGGTTTAACACTTAGGATTAAAGTTATACACTCCATCCTAAGAGAAGGATGCAGGCATAACCCTAATTCCAAAGTCTTAAAACCTTAAAGGTTTAGTCTCTAATGATGAGATGAGAAGAGAGACACAAAGAAGACACAAAGGTGAAAACTAAGGGGGACTAATCACAACCCTAATTATTGTCATGCTTGGGTGTTCCTATGGTTTGTGAGACTTAAAAGAGATCTTCAGAGAAGCCACCAATGGAAGAAACAGAAGGAAGGAGGAAGAAGTAGAAGAAAAATAGTTACTTACTTCATTGAAGAAGATAAGTAGCTTAGAGAAAGAAAGTGAGAGATGAACATGAATGAGCAAGCTCACTCTAAGACAATGAAAAATGCAGCAAAGGATTCATATGAAGAAGATGAAGAGAAGTGAGAAGTGAAGGCAAATTCACTTCTCAAATTACTTACCACCTGAAAATGTTATCATAAGGAAAGAAATGATATGAAATGATGCATATGAATGGGCCAATGCCAAAACCACAATAAAACACATGATGCAAATGATGCTATGAGATGATGTGAGAGCAAACAAGGTGCACATATGTGATCATACAAGAGAAAGAATGCATATGGGGAATGTGGGAAGTATGAAAACACATGGATGTTTATGAAATGAAATGGATGCAAAGCATGGAAAATGTATGAAGAAATGACCAAGCAATGTTCAAGCAATGTCTTAAGATGTCTAAGATGGCATACAAATGCTTAGGATGTCATCGCAAGTTCATATGTTCATGCAATGCAATGTAAGATGCAAGTATGGATGCAAAATTAGGGTTACATGAAAGGATGAGATGCAAATGATCAAAACAGAAACAATTCACATGATTAAAATTTGCAAATGAACTCAAAAAATCCTAACTCCATATGATATCACACCCCAAAGGAGAAGGTCTAACTCTTAACCCAAAGGAAGTTATGATTTATCTAAGTTAACTAGGGTTTTTGGGTACCTTAAGAGGAAAAATGCAAATCAATTTTAAAATGAAAGATAAATTCATGATAAAATATCCTGGAAACGACATGCTATATGAAAAACAATGCAAAAAGAATCATTGTCAAAAATTTCATGGTTAGGCAGAAAAGAATTTTCAAAGTTATGGTTCCAAAAAGGGAATTTTATGAACCCTAAATTCAAGAAAAATGTCAAAATTGGATCAAAACCAAAAATAAATTTGTATGAATGGTTTGACAATGTTTTTAAATGTCTTAAGATGCAATGTGAATTTTTTTGGAATTTTTAGAAACCTAAATGGTATTTTAATTAATTAATTTCCATTCATTAATTAAAATAAACATTTAAATATTTTTAAAATGATTTTTTAATGCAAAAAATAAAAATAAAAATGTTTTTGGGTGAAGAAAAATATTTGAAATTAAAATGAAGAAAGAAATATTTTTTGGATGATTTTTACTATTTTAAATAAATAAACAAAATAAAATAGAAAGAAATAAAAAATAAAAATGAAAGTATGCAGGATGAGAGGTTGGGATCAAAAGTTGAGAAATCTAGTGGTCAGGATGCAAAGTCAGCGTGACTTGGGGTATTTAGATCCAAAGGTTGTGACTTAATCTTTCCAATTAAGTGAAATCCTACGGCTATGACTTAACCTGACTTAATTAAATTAATTAAAAAAGATTAGGGTTAATGAAGTGATCTCAGCCTTCCAAAACACGCGCCAAACACTCATCAAACTGCCCAAATTCAAACTCATCTAATCACCTGAGATTAGCCCTAATCCACCTCAGACGGCCGGAACAGTGTTCCGGTCGTCTTCTCCGGCAGGGTACTTTTCCAAACTCTCTCCCTAGGCCATTTCAGGAGCTCTAAAGCTCCAGATCAAATCCCCAACTCACCCTAAACACGAATCCACCCTCAAAACCAATTTATTTTGCATCAATCATGAGAATCAAACAAAAACATGTTTCACGGGCAAAGTTTCAGAAGTCAAATACAAGCTTGTTTTCAACTCATTTTCAAAACTAATTATATCATGATGATCAGCATAACATGTAGAACAATTTAGAAACTTAAAATCATGCTTCTGGAAAAAAGTTTGAAGATGGATACCTGAGCTGGAGCTTTCACTTCTGGAGCTTTCAGGCCTCCTCTTTGGTGCAAAAAGCTTCCACCTGATCCCCTGATGTTGTTGCAAGCCTTGGAATGAGTTGAAATGAGCTGGATTGAAAGGTTGCAACTCAACTGGCCTGAAATCGTGTTTTGTGTTTGTGGGGTTTCAGGCTTGTTTGATGGTTGGGAAATGTTCTATTGATGATGGTGAGTTGAATGATGAAGTTTGTTTGAGGTTTGAGTGGCTGGACAGAGTGTTTCGAAAGTTTGAAGCTTGAAGGTGATTTTGTGAAACTTGGTGTATCTGATGATTCAGGCTTGTGTGTGTGGTGTTATGGCTTGCTTTTGGTCCACATAACATAACCCTATTGGCTAGAGAGTGGTTGTGGCTGCAGCTGATTGGTATGAGGTGATTTGCAAAAAGTCAACAAATGGTGTACTTGAGGTATAGGAAAATGACAGGCTTGGATTTGGGCATGTCTTGGTTCAACAGAGATCAAGGAAGGCTCATAGATCAGATTTGATGAGCTGTAACAAGTGTATGAGAGGTTTTGTATCATTTTGCAATTTTGAGGAACTTTGGCCCTTTTGGAATTTCTTGAAGTTCAAGGCATGAAATTGAATGATTCTTTGGGCAATTCTGGTCACAATGAGTTGTATTATGTTTGTATGATGCTTAGAGATCACAAAATGACTTGGTATGTGAATTTGCAAAAAATCCTCTTTGGTGTGAAAGTGAAAATTATAGGATTTTTGCCAACTTTGCAAGGCCATAACTTGAGTTCCATAATGAATTAGAACTTGTTTTTGTACTTTTTGAAAAGGGAATGATCCAATCTACAACTTTCATGACCAACAATTTTTCATTTGAAGCATTTTTGGTTGAGAAAGAGGAGGTTGAAAAACTTTCCCAAAATGGAAAGTTTCCATTACAAGTCATTTCCATTTTTGGCAACTTTTGGTTTAGCTCAAATTTCTTCAATTTTGCGAACTTCCAAGCACTTAAATGATCAAATAAAAATCATATAACTTCAATTTGATGAAAATACCACTTTGGTTCCATTGTTGGGGGTCTTAGGTGCCCTGATTTTGCTCTGACTTGCTCAAGAAGTTACCCATTGATCAGATGACTTCCACAATGAATTTCTTCATAAAACTTGGTACACATGATCCATATAGCATCCTAAGAACAATAGAAACAAGAATGACCAAAAATTTTTGAGTTATGGCCTCTGAAACCAAAACCCTAATTTCAGGTCATATGTGCTGTGAAACCCTAGCTCTGCTTCCATGCCTTGCAAGTTCTTGTGATTTCTTGACTTCCTTGATCTTTGAGGGATATGATATGATGATAGAACACCCATGGACCCTCTTGGAATGATTGGAGACCTTTGGAGTGGCTCAGATGGATTCCTTGGATTGCTCAGATCACAAACCTTAGATGCATATGAACTTGAACTGATGCAGTGAAACAAAAATGCAATATGAGATGGTATGCTTATGGTTATGCAAACATGAAAGATCACAAGCCATGGTGTGAAATAAGTGAGGGAAAATTTGGGGTGTTTACAGTTGCTCCCAAGACTGGGGTTCTAGGCCTTCACTTAGATTTCTTGATCTCCCAGGCCACCTTGAATGATGCAATAGGAAAGTGGGATGTTGTTTGTGCACTCTTAGCCCTCAGCATATATGGGATTATCTAGTTTGCAGACGAGCTAAAGTTTGTAAGCAAGAATGCTATTCACCTGTTCTTACTGAGGAACCCAGTTCCTACTGTCGCTCCCCGGATTTCTGTCCTGGTACAAACGCGAAAGTGGCGCGGAAAAAAGAATAGAGTCGCCAGCCAGGCATTTTTATCCCGAAGAAAGGGAATGGTAATGCTGCACAAACCAGAAGAAAGAAAGAGGAAGGACATGGGTCCTACGAACCAAAGAGACTGAGTTCGGGAGTCGGTTACGACCTGGGAAGGTATTAGCACCCAGATCGTCCGCCGTACCCGACGGGATCCGCGCTTGCAAAAGAAACTGTTTCAAAGGGTGAGGGTATGAAAACTGCAGCAAAAGAAATGAAAATGAAAAGAAACTGGAACTAGAAAAGAACTGAAATAAGAAAACAAAGGAAAAATGTAGGGAAAATAAAGATTGTGCTCGAACGGGCCCTACCCCGCTGCCTACGTACCTCATCAGGACAATGAGGATCAGAGACGCCGTAGTTCCCCTAACTAGGGGTACTAAAAGGAGAATTGCTTGTGAATTAAAGCTTGAACTGCCTGTGCCATTGCTCAGGTGTTGCAGACTCGGACGACGAGTGCGTAACCGTCTTGAAAAGTGACAAGTAGGAGCAAGTTCGCGTACGGAGCGAATGAGATGAGAAAAGAATTCCCGAAGGAAAGACGCTTGTTGCTTGTTTGTGTTTTTTATGAAGCTTTTATGAGTGTGTCACAACGAAGTGAACTCAAGCTCTTTTCCATGGAATATGCACTTGTCACTACATTCCAAGATGGAATAATAGAACAAGCACACTCAAGTAAGGAGAAGATCCCCAAAACTTGAACCCAAAGATTAGGGCCTAGGCTCACTAACTTGTTTACTTATTAAGTGGTTTTGTATTTTTGATGAAGAAGTGTTTTTTATGCTTTTCTTTTATGAAGAAGATACCTTGATCAGACTTGTGCATCACAAGATAAACATGTTCTATCCCAAGATGGGAAGACTACAAGCATACCTCACGGAATAAGGCTATGGATCAAATGCATCACTTCAAAGTTATTAAAGTTTTTTTTAGAGTTATGAGATGAGAAGAGAAGAAGAACCAAAAGGATCTCAAAGGAAAAATTCTAAGGGGGACTAAAAATAATCCTAAGTGTTAACATGCATGGATGTCCTAAGGGTTAGTGAGGTTTCTATCCTAGTGAAGAAGAGAAGAAGAAGATAGAAGAAGGGATGAGAAAGGCCTAAGCCCAACGGCTAATGGTTAGTTCACATAACATAAGAGGAAGAGATGAGAATTGGAGATGTGGAACTCAATTCCCACACCTCACAATTACCATAGCTCCGGCAAGGTTTGCAAAATCCAGCAAATGCTCATTAATAAAATCAAGGCAATGACACGCTCAAAGTTCGCACTAATCAAGATCACATAATTAGGTCATACATGGCACAAACAAGCATTTGCATGTCGAAAACACGGAAGCATGCATGGATCAGCAAGAAAATCACTCAAACAAACATGTTCAATGATCATATAATGATCCATGGTATTTAGGACAAGTATGGAGATCAAACATGCCAAAAATAACTCAAAAGTAGCTCACTGCTTCAGTGTTAACCGGTTAACCAATCCGTTAACCGGTTAACCATGCCAGAACCTACGTAAAACAACAAAAACCAGGTGCGTTAACCGGTTAACCAATCCGTTAACCGGTTAACACTGTTAAAACATCAGCAAAAAACTGCAGAAACCAGCTCACAAACAGCTTATTCCAAACGATCTCATACCAGTCCAGCAAGCATTTGAACATGAAAATAGTGCATCAATTCACATTAAATGGCATCATGAAGCTTATGAACACTAATACATGGATCCGATCACAAATAAATCAACCAATTCACTCAATACAAGCAAATACGCAAACACATGGCGCATCTAAAACGCAAGCATGCAAATAAGCTAAAACAGAGCTAGACCTTTAAATTAACCGACCTACAAAGCCGAGGAGTGCTTTGGTAATTGTTGATCGAACTGAAAATGATGGATCTCACGCAAAGCCTTGAAGATCCGGTGCTAAAATTCACACTCCGTGCAAAATAAATGCAAGAACAAGCTCTTGATGCAGAATTTCGGATCCAAAAGCACTTCTAGATCCCAAACCAGATCTGAATCACCAATTAAACCAGCAAAAAGATGCAATGAAACTATGTGTTGAGGTCTAGTTCCAAGATCTACAAACCTCAAGGCAAGGTTGTGTGATCTTCAAAGAGGAACTTTGAGTGATTTGGAAAATTGGGAGAGAAAAGTGAGAGAATTGTGAGTGAGAGGAGTGAAAATTCAGAAAATGAGAGTGAAAAATGAGGGAAGAGCCCCTTTGGTTTGGAAAGAAATGAATAAATATGGTTTAGGTTTGGGGCCCAAAAATTAGGCTTGGGATCCAAAATTATGGTTTGGGTAGTGTGATTAGGATGTAGCAATGGGATTAGGCTTGGACAAGAGCTCTAGATCTTTCCTTTAATTTCCAATTAATTCAAAAATGAATAAAAACCAGAAAAATGAAAATGGAGCAAAAATCACACATGTTGAATTGCTGCTGAAAATTCAAAATTCGTGACCGTTAACCGGTTAACCAATCCGTTAACCGGTTAACGCCAGTGAATTTTGAATTTCCCTCCTTTTGGTGGGAACCTTCAAAAATAAGCTTGTGCCAACCATTTTGATCTGATTTTGATCCTTGACCTTGCCAAATCTCTTTTAACATTATAAGAACATCCCTTGGCTAGAAAAAATGGGGTTGGACCCCTTGAAGTCTCACAGTTGCCTTTTTCAGGGCTCTGTTGACTTTTTCCTTCATCTGCAAGCAACTGAGGCATTGTCTGACTTCCACATGGAATTTTCTCATGAAATTTGACACATAGGATCCTCTCAACATATAGAAGACTTGGCCCACAAGAAATGGCCAAAGTTGTGAGGTCTTGGTGATTGAATCCCAAACCATGATTTGGGTGCACTGCATAGGAGCTTTGCCTTGTCCTGAGATCTCTGATGATCATGCAATCTTCTGAGCTTTTTCCAATGGACTTGATCTTGTAAATGGAGTGTAGACTCACCACATAACTTGTACAAACTCATTGGGACCCTTGTCATGGCTTGAAATGCATCTTGGAACTCCACAAATGACCATATGATGGTGCTAGGACATGAAGTATGTTATGCTTCATCTTTCCATGCTAGGATGCTGAGGAAATGATATGAGTATGATGAATATGATGTGATATGATGCTTAAAAGAAGAGGTCAAATTTGGGGTGTTACAGCTGCCCCTATTCAATCATCAGTTAATCTGAAAAGGACGATAGTACGGGCTATCAACCATTCAAGATAAATTGTGGTTGAATACCCAGAAGACCAGAAATTTGTACTCTGACGAAGAATACAACATCGGGAAATAAACCCTGACAAATGCCCTGGGGATAAGCAGGGGAGAAAAAGCAGACGAGCTTCTTCCAAGTTGAAACTGATATCTAGAATAAGAACAAGTTGACAGTCAAGTCTTCGAACAATCCTGTGACGCCAGGAGCTGGACATACGAGTCCTCAAACACTTCAAACATAATCTGAGACAGACGAGTCTTCAAACAATCTTGTGACGCCAGGAGCTGGACATACGAGTCCTCAAATGCTGCCTATAGCATGAGACAGACGAGTCTCCTTCGGATTTACCTGTTACGCCAGGACGAGTAATGCACTTAAGTCTGTGGGATAGACATGCAATCAAGGTAGACGAACCTTCTTCATATATTATTCGCGGGTATATGGTATGAGACAGACAAGTCTTCTGAGCAAACCTGTGACGCCAGGTGCAACAACAATAATAATTGGTGCCTGAGACAGACGAGCCTCCTTCGGATTTACCTGTTACACTAGGACCGGTAATCATTTTGACATTAATTCTCACTGTCAGGATTTGAAACCTCTTCAATACGGACGAGTATTGGATGATCATCAAGATAACACATACGAGTGCTAAAAGTAAATGATACAGACGAGTATCAGACGACGATCCGAGAAACACAGACGAGTGTCTCAGGCCATGATATAGACGAGTATCAGCCACTGGTATAGACGAATACCATAAATTCAAACACAAACGAGCATTTGAAGTAGCAACAGGAATATCAGGATAAACAGCAAATCCTCACATATAGATGCAAGCTAGCACAGACGAGTGCTGGGGATGATACAGACGAGTATCCAAGCAAAGCAGACGAGCTTCAGAACACAGACGACTTCTGGGGAATAAAAGCAGACGAGCTTCAAACAAACACAGACGAGTGTTGGATATGATACAGACGAGTATCCACGAATATCAGGTGTGCCAAACACAGGCGAGTGCTGGAAAGTTGCAGACGAGCAATAGTTGAAAATACACAGCAAGGCACAGACGAGTGCAGCAAAGGATCCAATACCAAACACAAACGAATGTTGAGGAGTTGCAGACAAACAACGGCAGGTGAGATACCACAACACAGACGAGTGTTGGAGATTTGCAGACGAGCAATAGCAAATATCATATCAGAACACAGACGAGTGCCGGAAATTGCAGATGAGCAAACAACAACTGATATAACCAAACACAGACGAGTGTTTGAAATTGCAGACGAGCAATATCAAGGCAATCATAAACCACTGTTGGGGAAAGCAAACGAGCAATACCAAAGAGCTAACACTGACGAGTGTTGAGAGATGCAGATGAGCAGCAATGAAGCAGTAACATGCCCCTGCTGGGGAAAATCTTGCTTAGGGATAACACGGACGAGTGTTGAAAAGTTGCAGACGAGCAACAAACAAATGCCTGATCGGCCACAAGAGCTACGACTCTGCAGGGGAAGATAAGCCAAGAGGTCTGGATACTCAACTCTGACTGAGGAGATGAATACGTGACTGTATCATCAAATACCAAAAAGTATGGCAACTTTGCTGGGAAATATTTCACGGACGGAGTGAACATCAAATGTGAGCTCTGTGGGGATAGGATCACCTTCAGACTTGGCTGGGGAAGCTGCTTGAACAATACTCTGGCTGGGGAGAGCATCTGATGATTCAAGACTCTGAGGGGATATCAGACTTTTAGATACACCTACCGGGAAGGACTCTTGCTGAGGATAGAATACTGATGATTCCAACTCTGGTGATGTCAGGCTTTCAGATACCTGCTGGGCATACTCCACTGGGGAAGCAGAAACTGCTTGGGTCGCTGCCAAGGCTTAGCTGGAGAAAATCTCTGCTGGAGATGTCAGGCTTCAGATACCTGCTGGGAGAAGAAATCTCTGCTTGGGGAGATACTCTATTGGGGAAGAGTACATTGCTTGAGAATGTGACGCCATCCTGCAACCTGCAACAAAAGAAAACACAAGTGTGCCCCGGGAATTTGCATGGAATGATCTGTTCATCCATCGTCACCCGACACTCAAAGAGAGTTACAGTTTCCCTGCATGTCAGTTTTCTTTTCAAAATTATCACCATGTTTAGATGCAATGCTATTTTTGCTGAAAGTTCAGGACATTTTGCAAACAAAAATAAACACACGCAGCTTTTTGACTGAATATTCTTTTTATTGAATGGCCTCTGAATAGGCAAAGATTTTACAACCGGAAGCAACCACCTGGAAAGAGGTAGCCACTATAAAATTGAGAAAAAGGAACTATCCTAATGGCAATGGACGACATTCCAAGGAGTTCCATTTCTGCTATGACCTGCATGTCTTCGAGACTCTCCATTCTGCTTTGGCTTTCTGAGAGGATGAGGGGACTGTTTCCTATCCCTCTGACATTGTCAAGTTGTACGAAACGAAGATGTGGTTTAGGTAACTCGGATCGCAGTTGTTCGCTTGTTCCCTTGTTTTGCATGAATTGCCCTTTCAGGTTTTCAATCCACCGGGATACCCTTTTTTGCCTGAGCTGTCCAATGTGGCTTTTCAACTCAGCGGGTGTACATTTTTTTCATTTCTTTCCCTAACTTTTGCCCGAGCTTTTTATTCTGTTTTTAGCACGCCGGGATGCCCCTTTTTTGCCTGGACTTTTATTCTGTTTTTGTGTCCAATGGGTCTCTTTATGCGAAGTATTTTTTAACTGCGTTCGAGTTATCAGGGGACTGGAAATCATCTCCATCCATAGTGGTGAGCATTTGTGCTCCTCCTGAAAAGACCTTCTTCACTATGAATGGTCCTTCGTAGTTTGGGGTCCATTTGCCCCTGTGATCTGAACATGGAGGAAAGATCCTCTTCAACACAAGTTCTCCCACTTGATATTCTCGAGTACGTACTCGTTGGTCAAATGCACGCTTCATTCTCCTCTGATAAAGCTGACCATGACAGATAGCCGCTAACCTCTTTTCCTCAATTAGACATAGTTGATTATAATGAGCACGCACCAATTCAGCCTCATCCAGCTTGACATCCATCATCACGCGCAGTGAAGGAATCTCTACTTCAACAGGCAAGACTGCTTCCATGCCATACACTAGAGAGAAGGGAGTTTCCCCTGTCGACGTCCTGACCGACGTACGGTACCCATGCAAAGCAAACTGTAACATCTCATGCCAATCTTTGTAGGTGACAACCATTTTCTGCACAATCTTCTTGATATTCTTGTTAGCTGCCTCTACCGCACCATTCATCTTTGGTCAGTAAGGAGAAGAATTGTGATGCTGTATCTTGAAGTCCCGGCACAAGTCTGCCATCATCTTGTTGTTGAGATTAGAACCATTGTCAGTAATGATCCTTTCGGGTACTCCGTATCTGCATATGATATCTCTTTTCAGAAATCTTGCCACCACCTGACGAGTGACGTTGGCATAAGATGCTGCTTCTACCCACTAGGTAAAGTAATCAATCGCGACCAGGATGAAGCAATGACCATTCGAAGCAGTTGGCTTGATCTTCCCGATCATGTCAATGCCCCACATAGAAAAGGGCCAAGGAGATGACATGATGTTGAGCGGGCTAGGAGGAACATGCACTTTATCGGCATATATTCGGCACTTGTGGCACTTACGAGCGAATGAACAACAGTCTGCATCCATTGTCATCCAGTAATACCCTGATCTCAATAATTTCTTTGCCATAGCATGACCTCCTGCATGGGTACCGAAAGATCCTTCGTGGACTTCCTGCATCAACAGGCTTGCTTCGTGTCTATCCACACATCTGAGCAAGACCATGTCGAAGTTTCTCTTGTACAAAACTCCGTTTGTGTTCAAGAAGAAACTAGCAGCAAGTCGCCTCAAGGTCTTCTTGTCATTGGAAGATGCCCCAGTTGGGTATTCTTGCTTTTCCAGGAATAACTTGATATCAAAATACCAAGGTTTCTCGTCAGACACGGTGTCTACAGAGAAGACATAAGTTGGAGCGTCAAGCCTGGATATATCAATTCTGGGCACATAATTCCAACACAAGACTTTAATTGACGAAGAGAGAGTGGCCAATGCGTCGACAAACTGATTTTCATCACGTGGTATGTATTGAAGTTTAACTGTCGTGAAGAACGTCAACAGTTTTCTAGCATAATCCCTGTATGGAATTAGATGCTCTTGATGCGTATACCACTTGCCGGTAACTTGGTTAATGACGAGGGCTGAATCCCCGAATATATCGAGGTTCTTAATCCGAAGATCAATTGCCTCCTCTATTCCCATTATACACGCCTCATATTCCGCTTCATTGTTGGTGCAGCCAAAAGTAATTCTGGCAGCGAAGGGTAAGTGAACACCTTCAGGAGTAATGAGTACGGCACCAACTCCACGACCATTGATATTGACTGCCCCATCAAACATCAACTTCCATTTGGATTCAGGGTCTGGTCCCTCCTCCGGAAGTGGTTCCTCATAATCGTTTGTTTTGAGGTACATGATGTCCTTATCAGGGAAATCAAACTTCATCGGCTGATAATCATCCTCAAGAGGTTGCTGTGCAAGGTATTCCGACAATACACTCCCCTTGATGGCTTTCTGAGAAGTATACTGGATGTCGTATTCAGTTAAAATCATCTGCCACCTAGCAACCCTTCCGGTCAACACTGGATTCTCAAAGATGTACTTGACAGGATCCATTTTAGAAATGAGCAGTGTGGCATGAGTCAACATGTACTGCCTCAGTCGGCGAGCAGCCCATACCAAAGCGCAACAAGTTTTCTCGAGCAGTGAGTATCGGGATTCACAATCAGTAAACTTTTTGCTAAGGTAATAAATGGCGTACTCTTTTCGACCAGACTCGTCATGTTGGCCGAGCACACACCCCATTGACCTTTCTAGCACAATCAAGTACATGATTAATGGCCTTCCTTCCACTGGAGGCATTAGAATTGGTGGCTCCTGCAAATATTCTTTTATTTTGTCGAAAGCTCTTTGGCAGTCATCGTTCCACCTGACCGTTTTCTCTTTTCTTAGCAATTTGAATATTGGCTCGCACGTAGCCGTTAGATGAGATATGAACCGAGAAATGTAGTTCATCCTCCCTAAAAACCCGCGCACTTCTTTTTCTGTCTTCGGTGCAGGCATATCTTGAATAGCTTTTACTTTAGCAGGATCTACCTCAATTCCTCTTTGACTAACAATGAAACCCAGCAGTTTCCCAGACCGCACTCCGAAAGTGCACTTCTTCAGATTCAACCTCAGCTTGTACTTGATCAGTCTATCAAAAAGCTTCTTCAGGTTGACCAGATGCTCTTCTTCGTCTCGGGACTTAGCAATCATATCGTCCACATAACATTCAATCTCCTTGTGGATCATGTCATGGAACAATGTGACCATCGCCCGTTGATAAGTTGCCCCTGCGTTCTTCAAACCAAAAGGGCATGACCTTATAGCAGAATGTACCCCACGGGGTAATGAACGTTGTCTTCTCCATGTCTTCCGG
This sequence comes from Lathyrus aphaca, assembly GCA_963966055.1. Lineage (NCBI taxonomy): Eukaryota > Viridiplantae > Streptophyta > Magnoliopsida > Fabales > Fabaceae > Lathyrus > Lathyrus aphaca. Next base: position 545,327,115 of record OZ014520.1, read on the forward strand.
CGCCATCTTGATCTGGTTATAACCGGAGAAACCATCCATGAAGGAGAATACCGAGAATTGAGCAGTATTGTCTACCAACACATCAATGTGTGGCAACGGAAAATCATCTTTTGGGCTTGCTCTATTCAAATCCCGGTAGTCAACGCACATCCGGACCTTGCCGTCCTTCTTAGGTACTGGTATGATGTTAGCTACCCAAGGTGGGTAACTAGTCACAGCAAGGAACCCGACATCCCACTGCTTCTGAACCTCCTCTTTAATCTTCATCGCCATGTCAGGACGAGTTCTTCTCAATTTCTGCTTCACAGGAGGACAGTCCTCTCTCAGAGGTAGCTTATGCATCATGATATCGGTATCTAACCCTGGCATATCTTGATATGACCAAGCAAAGTTATCCACATACTCTCTCAGCATACTGATCAGCTCTTTCTTAACGTCGGCCTGCAGACTGGCCCCAATCCTGATTTCCTTCTTTGCATCTTCACTGCCAATGTTGATGATCTCAATCTCCTCTTGATGAGGCTGAATAACCCGTTCCTCTTGTTTCAATAATCTATCCAATTCTTCAGGGAGGTCACAGTCTTCCTCAACCCCTTCATCAGCTTGGTAGACTGGATTATCAAAGTCATGCATAGTCATAGCAGGAACGTTATCCGTGGAATCCGGATGATCAACACTGCACAAATGATGTGCTTATTCAGAATCTGCTTATTTTGAAAAAGAGACGCTAACACAAAAACAAAAAGGAAAACACATTGCCATTTTATATTTTGTTTGTGAAAAAGTTTAAAAACAAAGAAAGAGAACACAGTTTGTCTGAAAATGTCCTTTTATTTCAAAGCAAAATAACGATGCAATACAAAACATGGTGGCCCAATACAATGGATCCAAGCATCTTGGGCAGAATGCTGGATTTGACAATGCAGTATGCTAATAAAAGGAAACAAAATAATTACTTTGAGAGCCAGGTGACTTGAACAATGTCTTCTGCAGACCAATTTCCTAGCTCCTCGTCGGGCGCACACAGGTGGATCCAATTGTCCCAGTCTCCGTCACTATCCCCATCTTGGCTTGCTGTACAGATCTGGCTGTGGTCGAGCAACCCAGCACTTGTGAACTTGATAGCCTTACCACCCTGAGTAGATCCACCAGGCTGGTACCCTAAGCCAAACTTATCGTCTTTCTTTTCCAGCTCCAACAGCTTGCCCCAGCCCTGGGCACTGCCTGATTGAACAACCTCCTTTGCTTCCCGTTAGGAATGAATAGACGTACCCTCCTTGTCATTGCTCTTCTTCACAGGAGTCAGGATGCTGACGTCTGCTTCAAAAGCTTGGCATAAAGTCTCATGGATTTCTCCATCCATTTCTACGTACTTGAATGTCGACAAATGGCTGACGAATATGTCCTCCTCCCCATAGACTGTGATAACCTGGCCGTCAACCACGTACTTAAGCTTCTGATGCAGGGTTGAAGTGACGGCTCCAGCAGCATGTATCCACGACCTTCCCAACAAACAGCTATATGTAGGCTGGATGTCCATAACATAGAAAACACTTTTAAAGACTTGAGAGCCTATCTTGACGGGCAGCTCAACCTCTCCAAAAACTGATCTTCTTGAACCATCGAAAGCTTTAACATCCAGATCACTTGGCGTCAGGACAATCCCATCAATATCAAGCTTCATCAGTGCCTTCTTCGGAAGCACATTCAAGGAAGAGCATGTGTCCACGAGCACATGAGACAGCACAACGCCCTTGCACTCCATCGTGATGTGTAGTGCTTTGTTGTGGTTTCTACCCTCCTAAGTGAGGTCTCTGTCAGTAAAGCCTAAGCCATGGCTTGCATTGACACTTCCTACGACAGCCTCGAGTTGGTTGATAGTGATCTCTTGAGGAACGTAAGCCATTTGCAGGACTTTCAATAGGGCCTCTCGGTGTTCTGGAGAGCACATCAGTAGTGACAAGATGGAAATCTTTGAAGGCGTCTGGTTCAGTTGATCAACCACCTTATAGTCACTCTTTTTAATAATCCTCATGAATTCCTCAACTTCTTTTTCAAACGTACCCTGCCCCGCCACAGGAGTACTTGACTCATCATTCACAACCTACTTTCCTTTGGCCTTGGATGAAGCCTCGGCCTCAGGATCCCCTCTCAGCACAGGGGGAGCAAATAACCTACCACTTCAAGTGAAACCACCAACACCTCCGACATTCTCTACAGTCAGGTCAGCAACAGCAGATCTGCTCTCAATCTTCTGTCCAGCTACATATACCTCTGAGCCATAATTCCAAGGAATGGCTCTATCGTCTGTGTACGGCACAGGCCCAGGTACGGTAATAGTTATGGGACTAACCTGAGGAGCATAGATTGTAACCGGCTCTCTTCTGACAGGCATGTCAGCTTCATCGTAGAAAATAGTAATGGTTGACACATCATCATCCTCTTCATTACCAACTTTACTGAACTGCAAGGATCCAATATCAATCAAACCCTGCAAACCCATCTTCAATTTCTCACAGCCATTCTCAGCATTTATACAGTCTTCACAATCAAAACAACAACCAGGAAACACCAGACCCTTCAACAGTCTCTCTTTCACTACCCTCAAAGGTTTCCTTACTTCCTCAACACTCAGCACAAGACTCAACTTTTCCCCATTCTCAACAGCATTAACTCTTGCCCCTCCATGATTCGGCATAGGGTTCGAGTTAACATTCGGCGGCGGTGCAAAGTTGATTGCCTTAGAGTCTACAAGATCCTGAACCTTGTGATGCAAAGCCCTTCACTTCTCAGTCGAGTGCCCGGGTGCTCCCGAGTGGAAAGCGCATCGTGCATTGACATCATAACCAACTGGAAGCTCTCCAGGAGGTGGTGGTGCCAAAGTCCTCAGTTGAATCAGGTTCAAATCTAACAGTCTTGGAAATAAGGCAGCATCGTCATCGGGATAGCCTCAATCACCCTATTAGCCGGGCGAGCTTGCCTCGGCTGATACGGTCTCTGCTGATAGTTGGTACGAGGTTGTTGTTGCTGATGTTGTTGTGGAGGAGGTAGCATCTGTTGTACTGGAGCTGCAGGAATGGTGACGGCAGCCACATGTTCATAGGGTCTTCTATAGCCACGGCCCCGGCCTCGGCTAAATACAGCGTTTGTCTCACCCTCTCGCCTTCTGGGAGGTCCACTAAAAGCTTTCCTCGCACCATTTGAAATACTAGCACTGGGATCTTGTATCTTCCCCATCTTCAGCAATGTTTCAACTCTTTCTCCAGCAATAACAATATCGTTGAATTTAGTAGCAGAGATGGACGCCAGCCTCTCAAGGAAAACACCCTGTAGAGTACCCATAAACATGTCAGCCATTTCGCTCTCTAGCAGCGGTGGTTGCACCCTGGCAGCGAGTTGGCGCCACCTTTGAGCATATTCTTTGAAACCTTCTTTTTCCGTCTGAGCCATGTGCTGCAACTGCGTGCGGTTCGGAGCCATGTCCAAGTTGTATTGATACTGCCTCACAAAGGCTTCAGCTAGATCTTTCCAACTCTTGATATTAACTCTGCTGAGCTTCATGTACCATTCCAGCGAAGCTCCAACCAAGTTGTCTTGAAAATAATACATCCATAGTTTCTCATCATCCGTGTGAGCAGCAATTCTCCCAACAAATGATTGCAGATGGGTCTTTGGGCACGCAGTGCCATTATACTTCTCAAAGGTTGGAACTTTGAACTTGTATGGGATCCTGACCCCAGGAACCAAGCCCAAATATGTTATGTCAAATCCCAAGGAGCTCTGGGATTGAATAGCTCTGATTTGCTCAGCCATCTCTTCGAACCTCTTGTTCATCTCTGCTCCTTGATCTTCAGCTTCATCAAGTAGAGTGAACTGGTCGTCATGATTATCCATCTGAATGTTGTTCAATCCATCATTGATGATACTCACTCTTGGTTGAGCAATAGGAATTTTAACCTGACGTGCGCCCGCACCGGTACGATTATCAGCAATAGCAGCAGCAGCAGTGTTCCTGGTCTGATTCTCAATCATCTCCTGCAGACGCTCTTGGTTCTGCCCCATGCCGGCCATCACTGTCATAAAGTTATCCATTCTCAGTCTCAGATCTGCCAAGTCTGCTTGCATCTGGTCCATGGCTCGCTCTCTGTTAATCTTGGTTGGATACCGATGTGCTACTGGTTGCTCCTGAACTTTACGAGGAGCTATAGTGCTTGTAACACAAAACACGTTAGTAACTGAGACAACACCTGCAAAACAAGCAAACAGGTTATATGCAATGCAATGTAACTGTTCATGTTCCCAGGTTTTAAGTATTTGGCATACCCCAGTTCTGGCATCTAATCTCAGACAATCACTTTCAGTATTTGCTTTCAAACTTTCTCTTTGATAAGTGTTCAGATATTAGCAGTATCCAAACAAACGAGTCTTGCACATTCAAAATAATAACTTGCACATTAATATTGTATATGAACAAACCACTGCAGGCCAAAAGTCAGAATACAACCAGAAATATTCCCCGAAGGGTTACAAGCCAGTGCATAAAATAAAGACAAAAGAGATAAAAGCAAGACTCCTACAACAAGCCTGTAGGTAGTCTGGAAGATAAACAACTAATCTAAGGACCCCGGCTCTGCCACCTCTGCCCTGCCTTTCTTGACACCCGCTCTCGGCTTGAGCTCCTCGATCTCTCTCCTTGCTTCCTCCAAAGCTAACTGACTTTGGGCTAGTTGTTGGGTCTTCTCCCTCCGGATGGCGTGGACTTGCTCCACTTCCTCCTTCTTGAAAGCCATCTGAACTTCAAAGAACTCTTCCTTCTCTTTGAATTTCTTCTGCTCTTCATCCCTTTGGCCTTGCAGCCAAGCAATGGATTGACGAGCATCTTTGAGAGTCTTTAGAGTCTTCTTGCACTTAGCTTCTCTTTGAGCTTCCATCATACCCAACCTGTGGAAATGGGCTTCTCTACCAGCAAAGTCCTTCTCTTTGGCTTCTAGAGAGGCTTGGAGCTTCTGCAGCTTGTCTTCAGCTTCATTCTTGGCCCTGTTGGCTTGGTGGTACAGGCTTACCATCTCAGTATTCTCCACTCTGACCTCATGCAGCTGAGCTTCTAGCTTCTTGTACTCTTCCAAGGAAACAGTACTGCTCTGACTAGGCACCTCTCGGGGATAAAGTGGAGCCTCGACTGAAAAAGGCATGAGAACTAACTCGATATGTCTTTGCAACCATTCAGCATATGGTGGATATGTCTTGGGATCAACTTGGCCGAAGTCTTTCTTCCCCTTTTTTATCCTGTGAGCCCAAGCTTGGACTGCTTGTTGAACTAACTCTCTGTTTCCGTCCGCAGGAAAATACAAAGATTCAGCAAACATTTCCATCTGAGGAGGATCTTTCAAAGGGTAGCCAAACTGCTTTCTGGCTAATGTTGGATAGTAATTGATGACACCTTTCCTTCCCAGCAAAGGTACTCCAGCAAACCTTCCGCAACTAACCATCAACTCCTTTCCTAGCAAATCCCTGTCATATCCCCAAGCAATGTCTTCTACAGTCAATCCCATCAGTCTTCTGGACCATCTCCATTCGTCCCGCATCTCCTTGAAGGAACCTGACTTAGGCAACTGTCTAGCAAACCACTCAGCGAACAAAGGAGCACAGCACACTACTGGACCACCCCTACCCTTCTCATTTCTGTAGTGGACACTGAAGTAGAAGTCACCCAAAAGAGTAGGCACTGGATTGACTTTTGCGAAGATTGAGATCACTTCTAAGCTGACAAACTCCTTCTCTCCAGGAAACAAATTGGACCCATATACCATCAATGCAAGCAAAGCTCCAAAGTCATTCCACTTATCCTCTGTAGCATATCTCTCTGCCTCCGGGATAAGCACACTCCAGGGTAGACCTTTACCTTCACTCTCTTGCAGAGCCTTCCTGACTGAAGCAGCTGGAAACCTACAAACCTTGGCTATGTCTTCATCTCTGAGCACAACCTCTGACCCGTAGAACGACAATGTCTCTCTGATCGGAACATTCAGCATGCTGGAGATCTTTTCTAATGTTGGAGCTAAGATGTAACCTGGAAAAACAAAGCAACGCAGCAGAGGATCATAAAATTGCAGCAGGGTATGCAGGCTCTCCTTCTGGTCTGCAGTGGGCTTGTCCACAAACTTCAGTATCTGGCCATATCTTTTCTTGAAATTACCCAAGACTTGATCGTTCATCAGACCCGCTAACCTCTGAACACTTTTAACTTCCGGCTGAAGAAAGGTATAATGCACATTCTTTTTTCTCGGAACTCTTCTAATTTCTTCCATGGAGATTAGATCACCAGAACTGGGAACAGATGTGAGCAATGACCTGAAAAATGGGAAACATAAATAGTTAATGCAAAGAATGATGCAAATGCAATGCAATGCAAGCATATGATCAACTGGGACCGTCTGAACTGGATCACTGACAAGGGCCCCTCTGAATAACTTGCAAACCCAAAAGTCCACTGAGTCACACTCTCTGATAATCACAACTCACTGAAGAAGATCTCAAGACCAAAATATCAAGAATACCATAACAAGAACTCCAGCAAACCAGAATCAAGAAAACCAGAACTCCGGAACCAAAAGACCATAGAACCAAAGATCATAATCACAGGACCACAGATCATAACAAGAACCACTGAACAGATGAGTGTATGTTGAGGTCACGGGTTCCCGCACACCTGTAAACACCCCCCAACTCACAGGTAAAAGGCTTCGGGTCAGGCATCACGGACTCTCAAAGCCACATAGCAATAATACTGTCACCATCTCTGAGAAATGGCTCATGACCAAATCAGGGAATCGGTTTGGCATTATATACCACGCAGGGAGGCCTCAGTTGAGTCCAGGACACAAGGTCATCCTATGCGATCCCCAGGTGGGCTCTCGGATGCGAATGGTTTTGCCACAAAATGTGGGCTGCCACTGTCATCACTAAAGAGGGATGTTTCCACAAGGTTCTCAATGATCGGTCCCCAGCTGCATATAACTGTCAGGGTTATGAAATGAGAGAAGAAGATCCCCAAATCAAGACATTTCCAAGACAATCGCAACATGGGTATGGAACTCACTACTACCCCCATGACAAGATCTCATGAGGCCAAAGTGGAACCACGCTAAGTCCTATGGTGCACTCGAGCCGGGTACTTGGCTCATATCTCTCAAGAACAAGTAACACCCATCCCACCAAAGAAAACCAGTCCAGACAGTCCAGTATATACATGATGCAGTAAATAAAGACTGAAAACTATAAATAAAGCTGTAAATAAACAACAATAAAATACAACAAGTCACAACAAACAAACATCACCCAATGAAACAGCAACACACAAGCGCTAGGAGAGACTCACAGGGGAACCAGAGATTCTGGGCTTTTCTCCAGCAGAGTCTCCAGTTGTCGCTCCCCGAATTTCCGTCTGGTACAAATGCGAAAGTGGCGTGGAAAAAAGAATAGAGTCGCCATCCAGGCATTTTTATCCCGAAGAAAGGGAATGGTAATGCTGCACAAACAAGAAGAAAGAAAGAGGAAGGACACGGGTCCTACGAACCAAAGAGACTGAGTTCAGGAGTCGGTTACGACCTAGGAAGGTATTAGCACCCAGATCGTCCGCCGTACCCGACGGGATCCGCGCTTGCAAAAGAAATTGTTTCAAAGGGTGAGGGTATGAAAACTGCAGCAAAAGAAATGAAAATGAAAAGAAACTGGAACTGGAAAAGAACTGAAATAAGAAAACAAAGGAAAAATGTAGGGAAAATAAAGATTGTGCTCGAATGGGCCCTACCCCGCTGCCTACGTACCTCATCAGGACAATGGGGATCAGAGACGTCGTAGTTCCCCTAACTAGGGGTACTAAAAGGAGAATTGCTTGTGAATTAAAGCTTGAACTGCCTGTGCCATTGCTCAGGTGTTGCAGACTCGGACGACGAGTGCGTAACCGTCTTGCAAAGTGACAAGTAGGAGCAAGTTCGCGTACGGAGCGAATGAGATGAGAAAAGAATTCCCGAAGGAAAGACGCTTGTTGCTTGTTTGTGTTTTTTATGAAGCTTTTATGAGTGTGTCACAACGAAGTGAACTCAAGCTCTTTTCCATGGAATGTGCACTTGTCACTACATTCCAAGATGGAATAATAGAACAAGCACACTCAAGTAAGGAGAAGATCCCCAAAACTTGAACCCAAAGATTAGGGCCTAGGCTCACTAACTTGTTTACTTATTAAGTGTTTTTGTATTTTTGATGAAGAAGTGTTTTTTATGCTTTTCTTTTATGAAGAAGATACCTTGATCAGACTTGTGCATCAAAAGATAAACATGTACTATCCCAAGATGGGAAGACTACAAGCATACCTCACGAAATAAGGCTATGGATCAAATGCATCACTTCAAAGTTATTAAAGTTTTTTTAGAGTTATGGGATGAGAAGAGAAGAAGAACCAAAAGGATCTCAAAGGAAAAATTCTAAGGGGGACTAAAAATAATCCTAAGTGTTAACATGCATGGATGTCCTAAGGGTTAGTGAGGTTTCTATCCTAGTGAAGAAGAGAAGAAGAAGAAGATAGAAGAAGGGATGAGAAAGGCCTAAGCCCAACGACCAATGGTTAGTTCACATAAAATAAGAGGAAGAGATGAGAATTGGAGATGTGGAACTAAATTCCCACACCTCACAATTACCATAGCCCCTGCAAGGTTATCAAAATCCAACAAATGCTCATTAATAAAATCAAGGCAATGACACGCTCAAAGTTCGCACTAATCAAGATCACATAATTAGGTCATACATGGCACAAACAAGCATTTGCGTGTCGAAAACACGGAAGCATGCATGGATCAGCAAGAAAATCACTCAAACAAACATGTTCAATGATCATATAATGATCCATGGTATTTAGGACAAGTATGGAGATCAAACATGCCAAAAATAACTCAAAATTAGCTCACTGCTTCAGTGTTAACCGGTTAACCAATCCGTTAACCGGTTAACCATGCCAGAACCTGCATAAAACAGCAAAAACCAGGTGTGTTAACCGGTTAACCAATCCGTTAACCGGTTAACACTGCTAAAACAGCAGCAAAAAACCTGCAGAAACCAGCTCACAAACAGCTTATTCCAAACGATCTCATACCAGTCCAACAAGTATTTGAACATGAAAATAGTGCATCAATTCACATTAAATGGCATCATGAAGCTTATGAACACTAATACATGGATCCAATCACAAATCAATCAACCAATTCACTCAATACAAGAAAATACGCAAACACACGGCGGATCTAAAACGCATGCATGCAAATAAGCTAAAACAGAGCTAGACCTGAAATTAACCGACCTACAAAGCCGAGGAGTGCTTTGGTAATTGTTGATCGAACTAAAAATGATGGATCTCGCGCAAAGCCTTGAAGATCCGGTGCTAAAATTCACACTCCGTGCAAAATAAATGCAAGAACAAGCTCTTGATGCAGAATTTCGGATCCAAAAGCACTTCTAGATCCCAAACCAGATCTGAATCATCAATTAAACCAGCAAAAAGATGCAATGAAACTATGGGTGGAGGTCTAGTTCCAAGATCTACACACCTCAAGGCAAGGTTGTGTGATCTTCAAAGAGGAACTTTGAGTGATTTGGAAAATTGGGAGAGAAAAGTGAGAGAATTGTGAGTGAGAGGAGTGAAAATTTAGAAAATGAGAGTGAAAAATGAGGGAAGAGCCCCTTTGGTTTGGAACGAAATGAATAAATATGGTTTAGGTTTGGGGCCCAAAAATTACGCTTGGGATCCAAAATTATGGTTTGGGTAGTGTGATTAGGATGTAGCAATGGGATTAGGCTTGGACAAGAGCTCTAGATCTTTCCTTTAATTTCCAATTAATTCAAAAATGAATAAAAACTAGAAAAATGAAAAATGGAGAAAAAATCACACATGTTGAATTGTTGCTGAAAATTCAAAATTTGTGACCGTTAACCGGTTAACCAATCCGTTAACCGGTTAACGCTAGTGAATTTTGAATTTCCCTCCTTTTGGTGGGAACCTTCAAAAATAAGCCGGTGCCAACCATTTTGATCTGATTTTGATCCTTGACCTTGCCAAATCTATTTTAACACTATAAGAACATCCCTTGGCTAGAAAAAATGGGGTTGGACCCCTTGAAGTCTCACAGTTGACATTTTCAGGGCTCTGTTGACTTTTTCCTTCATCTGCAAGCAACTGAGGCATTGTCTGACTTCCACATGGAATTTTCTCATGAAATTTGACACATAGGATCCTATCAACATATAGAAGACTTGGCCCACAAGAAATGGCCAAAGTTGTGAGGTCTTGGTGATTGAATCCCAAACCCTGATTTGGGTGCATTGCATAGGAGCTTTGCCTTGTCCTGAGATCTCTGATGATCATGCAATCTTCTGAGCTTTTGCCAATGGACTTGATCTTGTAATTGGAGTGTAGACTCACCACAAAACTTGTACAAACTCATTGGGACCCTTGTCATGGCTTGAAATGCATCTGGGAACTCCACAGATGACCATATGCTGGTGCTAGGACATGAAGTATGTTATGCTTCATCTTTCCATGCTAGGATGCTGAGGAAATGATATGCGTATGATGAATATGATGTGATATGATGCTTAAAAGAAGAGGGCAAATTTGGGGTGTTACACCTACCTTGCTTGGAGACTTCTATTATTCAGTGCACTAGAGGAATGAGAAGCAAAGAGGAAGACTGGTCAGATGTTGTGCTCCCCTTTATTACTCCTGGTTGTTAAGACATTTTCCAAAGTCAGACACTTTCCTGAACCCTCATCAGCCAAGGAACGGGGCTAAGAGATTGATTGCCTTGACATTAGAAGACATCAGATGGTGCACTCATAGCACCAAGGGCAAAAACATCATTACTAGCTGTAGGCAGTATCCTAATGTGCCTTTTATTGGAGTAAAAGGTTGCATCAATTACAACCCCTTACTTTTTAAGAGACAATTGGGGTATGCTTTGGTTCATCCTCCAAGAGGGCAAGACCTAACTGAGACACTCTATTGTGAAATCCAGCACAACTCTGCTGTTGTCAGACAAGCTGCCTGGGCTTGGGATAACATTCAGACTAAGGGAATAGCCATCCTTGGAAAATGCAACAATATTGCTTCAGCACAGTATCTTGATTGGTCTCGTACTAGGGCACAGATTACCCGGATGCCATTCACATTAGAAGATGTACCTGGACTTTCAACAGTGCAACCTGCAGCTACTGTCAGTTTGGAAGAGTTTGAGAAACTGAAAGAGAGGAACACTCAGCTCTCTGAAGCCTTAAAGAAGACTCTCTGGGAGAGAAATGACAGTCGTCTGGATAATGAGAGGTTAAAGAAGCTTCGAATTGAGCACCTGACCAAGATTGAGAAGACAGATGACTACATCAGAAAGGCTAGGGCAGGGGAGTTAGTACTGAAGAATGCTTGCAAGGAAGCAAAGACTCAGAAGGCTAGGGCAGAGCATTATTTAGAGGAAAGCCAGGCTAGGTGGATCAGGATCACTCAGGCCCGTGCACAAGAAGATCAAAGGACTCAAGCTAAGATAGAGCAACTAGAGGCTAGTGAGAAGATGCATCAGGAGGCATTATCAGCAGCACAGAAGGAGATCTCTGAATTGAAACTCCGGGCGGGGTTAAAGAGGTCAAAGGATTAGGATAAGCATAAGAAGTTAACCAATGCCATTGCTACCAGGAACCTCCTCGTCAGGACTATCACAGAGCACCCGTTTGGTCCAGTGACTGAGGCCCTTCTGAAGGAAGTCAGAGAAGATGACTTTGGGCTGGATGTTTGACTCTTCTTGTTTGTACTTCATTTTGACTGTATTTTCCTTTTTTTGTTGTATTTTGACTCACTATGGGAATGTTATTCTAATCAAACTATGTATCATCACTCTTTGTAATATATATGGTTTGTATTATTTTTAGTGGGCTTTATCTCTCTCCACACCATAATCAGTATTTCCTCGAGGTTTGGAAAGGTCAAAACCAAAGAACTAAACCGGATACCCTTGGAAGACAAATAGGCATCCTGCATTGCATACTAACATTTTCTTTGTTTTGTAGGTTTTTGTTTGTTGTTGTTTCTCACTTTGTTGTGGTTTCAGGAAACATTGCTCGCAGAAGAGTGTTACCTGTCAACAGAATACACCAGTACCCGACAAGAAACAACCTTCCGGGATTACAGATGGATCAAGTTCAGCAAGACTTGAATGAAGTGAGGACCCAGATGGCCAATGAAAGGGTTGAGATGAGAAATCAGATGACTCAATTCATGACAGTAATGACTGGTCTAGCTCAGAGCCAGGAAAGAATAATGGAGTTAGTTGAGCGACAAACTCATGAGGAACACCATCCAGGTACAGGGGGTACCAGTAATAACGATCACGTGCAGCCTCGCACTGATCCGCCAGAGTTTGGACCTCATCTAAATCCAGAGATTAATGCCATAAGAAACACATTGGGTAACACTGCTGGAGGAAGGGTCTTGCAAGAAGATCCTCAAGAAGAGTAGTTTACAGTGGTTGGGGCTGGAGACGAAGTTTACGACCGCCGGTTAGATGAAATTGAAGAGAAGTTGAGGTCTCTTGAATCCCAAAAATCCCTAGATTTTGATGTCATGGATATGGGATTGGTGGAAGGGGTGAGAATTCCTCACAAGTTCAAACCCCCGTGTTTTGAAAGATACAATGGCACATCCTACCCACGTACCCATCTTCAGTCTTTCCTTGGGAGATTGAAAGCCTACACCATGGATGAGAAACTGTGGATGTTTTACTTCGAAGATAGCTTGACAGGGGTATCCCGAGAATGGTAGTCCCACTTGACCAGAGCCACAGTAAGGAATTGGAAAGACTTGGCTGAAGCTTTCATCCGTCAATATCAGTATAATCTGGACATGGCTCCAAACAAAACCCTTTTGATGGGAATATCACAATCTTCCCGTGAAAGATTTAGAGAGTATGCCCAAAGGTGGAGGCAACAAGCTGCTGTCGTCCAACCCCCGATGTCAGAAAGGGAGATGGCAGACATGTTCATGAATACTCTCCAAGGTACCTATATTGACAGATTGGCTGCATTTTCTTCCACCAGCTTTGCAGACGTGGTGATAGCTGAGGAAAGAATTGAGAGCTTACTGAAGATGGGAAATATTTCTGAAAACGGTGCCAGTTCAAGCAGTGCAAGAAAGCCATTTGCTGGTGTCATACCCCAAATTTGTCCTACCCGCACCATTATTAAAAAAAAATCAAGAATGTGTACCACTTTATTTTTCTGTCTAGTATTTGAGAAATTCAAAAAAAATGCATTTATTTCTTTTAAAATTTGAAATTCAAATTCTCTTTTTTATTTAGTTCATTATCAAAAAAAAAAAAAATTTGTTATTATTTTCATTTTCACATAAGCCGTTTTTCTTAAGCTCATTTATTAAATATTTAAAAAAAAAAAATCTTTTCTAGTTTTATCATATTATTATTATCTTTATATTTTATTAAATCCAACTTTCCAAAAATTATTAAAAAAACTATTTCAACATCTTGTCATTTTTACTACTCTAAATTTTTATCCATTTTTAGATATCATTTTTACTACTCTTAATTTTTATCCATTTTTATTATTATTATTTTTATTGTTATTTTAATTATTATTTTTGTTAATATTATCACTATTATTATCATTATTTTTGTTATTACCTTAATTATTATTATTCCAAAATCAGCATTTTCTTTCACAGTTTATAATGATACCATTACTCTCTTGTGAAAAAGAAGGCGCCAGCTGTAAAAATGATTAGGTCCCCACAACATGACTAACAACCAAAGCATCTCGTACATATTCGCAGCAACACGTTCTTTTTCCTTTCTTTTGAAACGTACCCATTGCTTTCCACTACCAACAATTTCATCCTCCTTCACAACCACAACTCAGCAAAAAGATTCTTGCTCTCCATTTTTTTTAATCCTCAAAATCACACCTGACTTCACTATATAAGAGCACTCTTGCTCATAATCAAAAGGGAGGATCCGAAAAAATCAACGAAAAAAAACTCTTCATAACTTTTTTATCCACCTCCATAAACAGAGTACACAGCCAAAAAACTAACAATAACAGGAACCCTTCCTCTTCATTTTTATTTTCAGAACACAGTAATAACCACAAATTCTGTTCTTCATTCACAAACCTTCCTTCACTGCAAATCGAAACCCTCAACATCACCACAGCCACAAACCGCTTTTCCGTTAAACCATCACCAACGAAAAAACTCCAAAACTCACCTGAACCGCATCCATCTGTGAACGAAAACCGTAAACCACATTTTCACAAAATTTCCGCCGTCCAGACCTCCCACATAACCAACCTTCAAACAAACTTGAAACTATTCATCACCTTCATCGTTCATCTTCTCAACGCCATAGCTCATCACCAAATCACCGCCGATGTAAACCAGTTGCAAACCTCTGTTAAATCGCCGCTCACATCCGGATCCAGCTTCTCACCGAATCGTCCACACCCATAAACCCTTCGCAAAACCAAATTTGAAACAGAAACTATCCTTCTCCCTCTAAAGTTACAGACAAACCTTCTTCTTCTTTGTTACCGCCAGCCATAACCTTCACCCAAACATAAACCAAAAAAAAACCTGCGAAACCTGCCGCACAAAACCATTCAATTCGACCTTCCTTCCAATCTTATCATTCAAGCCTTCAAAAAGAGAACCGAAAACCCGAAACAGAACAACCTTCCAACAACATCTCATCATCATATAACATAACTTTCACCATTTTCGTCAAATCTGAGAAACAAAAAAAAACACACATTCCCACAAATTGAAACTGAAATAACAAACCCATTTGAAAACCAGAAAGAATCTTAACCCCAAAACAAGAACACAAACGCGAAAATGGCGAGCATCCCCAAATCGCACTGTCGCTCAACCTTCGAACCAAATCAACACCACCATTCGACGAACCAAACTCAGTTTTCACCGAACCACCAACACACCGCGTCGTGAAATCTTCCAGAAGCCGCCGTTAACACCATAACCGCCGCCGTCAAACTCGAAGCCATCCGTCAAAATCGAACAAACCATGGCCGCCGTGAACTGATTCGAGGGTAGGTCGCATTCTCTGTTTTTTTTAGAAAGTGTTCTTAGCAGAAAGGAGGGTGGGTCTCCTTATGTTCGTACCATTTCTTCTTTGGGTTGTGTGAACAAGACGTGATACCGAACCTTTTTCTCTTTTTTCTTTTTTCCAAAATCAGTAAAAACTTTGTGTTTGTTTATGAAACGTGTTTTGGTTGTTTGATACCCCTTCGTGAGGTTTCGTTTGGGCCCAGCCCATGGTTCGTTTCCGTTTTTTCTTACACCACCTTAGATATGTAGTACACACCTTCCTACTCATCATTCCTTGTTTTAATGGTTAGAATGAGGCCATTAGGTCCATTTTAATCTTGCTGAACACACCCCTAGGGCTGTCCCTGACACTTTTTTTATTTTATCCATTTGTTCACTTATTTATTTTAATATTTTTATTCTTTAAATATCTTTAGAATATTTCTTATTTTTATTATTAGTAATTAGAATATGTTTTTGTTTTAGATTTTCTTATTCCCTTATTTTCCACCTTTATTTACTTTTGATTTTTATTTCAATTTTATTTTTTTGGGGCCGATGATATTATAAAAGGCCGTTTTCGCCCGATTACATTTAATCGGTGATGAGCGGTCAATATGAGGCCCTCTTTTATTTTATTCTATTATTTTTATTTAGAACAAAAAACTTGTAATATAATTTATTGATTATTTATTTTATTATTTTATATTCATTATTCTATTTAATTCTTCGCGATTCAATTCATTTAATTTATTAATTTAATTCACATTTTAAATTACGATTCGACTCCTCATAGAACGATTTCATTAAATCGGCTCTAAGGCAGTTCACGAACAAAATTTCGCCGCGTCCCAAAAAGGTCCAACGCCTTCGAATAGTTGCGCTCGAAAAAGGTCCAACTCCTTCGAATAGTTGTGTCCCGATCAAACATGCCGAACGCCTTCGAATAGTTCAAACACACTGCACACACGCTTTCTCTTGGGCTAATTACAACGAGACCTTTTATTTCGCGCAATCCCCTGTATTTATTTTGTATCCCTCTCCCATTATTTTGTAAGTATTTTATTTTCCGCATTTTATTTAATTTCGAATCCTTGGTCCAACGCCAAGCGATTGCACTTGCACACTCGCACCTTTTTATTTCATTTCGTTTATTAGGATCCACCTATCTTTGCGAGCCGAGCGCTTCGTGCCTCGCTGACAAAACCACAAAAATAAACCTCCAATTGCATTTACCATTTTAACCTCAAAAAACCAAAACGTTTCGATTAGATCCAAACCCTTGATCCAACGTCAAGCGGCTTTAGGAAATAAAACACATTCTAATAAAACGAGAAGATTTGTACGCCACGAGCCTTAAGCGGTAGAAAGGAGGATAACGAGCTCTCGTTACTCGCTCCGATTATTTCGACGCAGGACACCCGTCTTGTTGGGCGAGATAAACTATCCCTAGTCTTTAGTGCATTCAACTCCTAAACCCTTTCATCGACGAAAGGTAATAAAATCAACAACCATTACCCTTAGTAGGCCGAACTACGAGGCTCTGACTTTCCCATTGCACACGGGAGTACGTAGGCACGAGGATCTCAATCCTTGCCGAGCACCTAGGTTCAATCTAACTTATAATTCAACTCATTTCCCTCTAGCAAGCAATTCGTTTAAGCATAGACATCCTTTCGCGCGCGATAACTTAGATGGTTCCCATCGAGTACGATGGATGTAGGGGGTGCTAATACCTTCCCCCTGCATAACCGACTCCCGAACCCAGGCAATGGTTCCGTTGACCTTTGTCCTCATCCTTCTCTTCCCGGGTTGTATCTATATCTCCCCTTTCCCTCTTTGGGAATAAATATAATTAGGTGGCGACTCTTCAGTCCGTCCGGCGCGCGGCTCCGTCCATTCGGATCGCGTGAGGTCGTATTTTTCGGGGTACGACAGTTGGCGACTCTGCTGGGGACTGGTTCACCCCTATGCGAGTCAAGCCTAGTCTAGGTTCCCGTGCTTGTTTGGATGTTTGCTTTTATACCTTGCTTGTTTATTTTTATCGCTTTCTTTATCGCATTCCATTTTATATATCTTGTGGCTCCTTGGTACTATAATTTGGATCGATACTTTGCAAAAGAAACTTGAGGGAAAAGCTCTATACCCGGGCTTTCGAGTACAAACTTAAGTTAGCGAGGTTGTGTAGTATGGGCTCCCGAGGGAACCTCTCTCGTGGGTTGTCGATACGAAAACCTCACTTGGAGTAGATTCTATTGAGAATACTGACAACCGTCAAGTCCTTGACGTGTGTGCTCAGTTGCTTTCATTAGGGTCGTCAACTCTGAGGACCTTTAGAACCTTTTGGATTAAAAACATCAGTTGATGGTTGCGTATTATTTGGGCACCAGGGTTCGCCCTCGCGTGGCTCAATACGAAAACCTCACTTGGAATAGACTTACTCAATGGAGTTTATTTACTGTCAAGAATGTATGAAATTGACACGTGCATCAAACAGTTGAGAAAGTTCCATAACTCCAGGACTTTGTTTTACACCTCGTGTCGATGATCACGTAGTATGGACTCCCGAGAAAATTTGATCTCGTGGGTTGTCGATACGAAGATCTCACCCAAAATAGATTCATATGGCGGAGTCAATCAACCGTCATGCTTATGGCGCATGTGATGAACAGCCATATGAATTGATAACTTTGGGATCCCTGAACTTTAGAGTCTACCCAGTGAGTTCTTGATCAGAGTATCCTCCATCTGTACCTTGGACCCATGAGACCCTGATCTTGTGATCCTGGATTCTGACATTGCATATCATTTCATTTGCATTATTTATTCATATTGCATTTCATTCCAAAAGCCAAAAACTTATTTCATGCTCCTCCATCTTCAGTAAATCAAGTTGGTTTCCCGACGCCCGTATCGTGCTAGACGACCGTATTTGACTAGAGCCAACACTAGAGGACTGCTGGATCAGATTCGACAAGAACAAGATGCTATGAGGGGAGAGATTGACTCAATCAAGAGCAAGATTGATCGTATTCATGAGGCCATGCAAGCCTTGGCCAAGATGGTTGTGTCTCATCAGCCTGTTCCTTCAATGCCTGTTCATCTAGCTATTCAAGCTCTGCTTCCGCCGTCGATGGCTTATCAACCATATCCACCTCCAATGGGTGCAGCTGCGCAATATGGACCTAGACCATACCAGCAACCGGCTTATCCATACCAGCAACCGGCTTATCAACAACAGCCCGGTCAACAACAACAACGCGCTCCTCAACAGCGTCCACCATATCAACAAAGAGGATATGATAGGCACATTGATCCCTTGCCTATGCCATACGCCGAAATCTTTAATCAGTTAATGGCAAAAGGATCTCTTACATTGAGAGATATGCCACCTCAGGCTGGCAATGCCCGTAATTATGATGCCAATGCCCGCTGTGAGTATCACAAAGGCGCTCCAGGTCACACAATTGAGAATTGCCACACCTTCAAGCATGTGGTTCAAGATATGATCAACTCTAAGGACCTCACCTTTACTCAGAAGGGTCTGAATGTCCAGAGCAATCTAGTGTCGCCGCAAGTGGCCCCTCAACGAATGCTTTTGATGAAGTGGTTGAAGACCAAAGCCGAGTAGTCTCCAACTTTGAAGAATCAAGTCATATCAAGAGAAGTTCAATTCCTCAAATCAAGGCAGCCAGTGCCATTTACGATTTCAGCATTCCTGTTGTTTTGTAATGTTTGTTAAGTACTATTTGCTTTGAACATCGTTATTTGTACTTGGTTATGTTAATGTTTTGTTTATGCATGTTTTGAATCAATTTATTCGCATTCGCTCATATTTATCATTTATCACAAAATCATAAAAAATATTCCCTCACTTCACTTTAGCAAATATTTGAGGGAGGATGATGAAAACGAAATACCCATAACTGTTGCGGTATGCTTTCGGATAAAACCTCGTCAATGATGTACAGGCATTCTTTCAAATCCCCAAACACTGGAGATATAAGGAGTTAATCCCTAGTCAACCACTTCAAGCCTAGAAGTAGGAGTTTCTTTCGGATACAACCCTTACATTTAACCTGGGGCAGGGTAGTTGTTCAGTTAACCTGACTACACCTTCAAATCGCAAGATGAGACATCCCGTCAGAGGACCATCAGCAAGTGACTTGGCAGTCACAACATTCAAACAAAAAAAAAATAGAAAAGAAAAGCCACTAAGTTGAGCACCCGAAGGGAGACTTAGTCGGAAAAAAAATGAATCAAAGAGAGGAACTCAAATCCTCAGCAAAAACAAAACAAATATCAGTGACCACCAAATCAAAAAATCAAGGGGTCACCAACAGCAAAATGAGATGACTGCCACTTCAAGCAAACCTCGAAGTTTCATCTTCACTCTTGCAACATCAAAACAAATGTAAAGTTAACTGAATGTAGGACTGAAGAACATCACGAAGAAGGGGTGGGTACAAATCATTTGAGCCTTACACCTTTGTTTCTCAAACCATTAACCAGACCACGTTACAACCCTCAAAAGACCTAATTGAGGCACGGTTTATTATGAAAGCATGCTACCAACAAGGTTGCGTAATATGACTCCCATATATTTGCTAAATCTTCAATATCGATTGCACATTATTCTTGCTGCATCTTTTCATACACTTTCTAAATCAACACCTCGTTTGGACTAACGGTCCATTCGTCACACTATCATAAACATTCAAATAAATTGACTTTTTCAAAACTTACATGAACTTTACATTAACACTACCATTTGTGTATGACCAATTTAATTGCAAATTAGTGCTTGACATCAGTACAATCCCAACAAGGGGCAATCAAAAGAGAAACTTGAACTTCATCGCCAACATGAATCAAGACTACGTCAACAGCCCAATCAGGGGCAAATTATCTTCAATCAGCTCAATCAGGGGCAAATCACCTTCAAAGGTTCAATCAGGGGCAGACCATGCCATGGCCATTGTCAAAGCTTCCCCACCAGATTTATTTCAAATACCCTGCAGGCAGGGGCAAGCAAGCAAGGAGCAAATCTTCCTCTCTTCTCCCCAGCTGAACAAGCAGTCCTTGCTAGACATTGGCAATCATTCAAAGCAAAATCAGTTCTCATACGTCAATCAAGTCGCTTCGCTCACCAGCAGATTACCAAACTTGGAGCTTTCAGATCCATCTTCTGATTGTACATCGTCGAAGATCGAGTGTTGGGGAATCAAGCCCTCCACCCACCCAAAGTCCGATCATTATTGACAACTACCAGACCAAAAGTCCACCAAGCTGACACCTTTCTTTTTTCAATCACTCATATGCATCGTTATGCATCATTAACGTCATAAAGCATCATTACATCAATCATTTGCAACATATGCATCATATGCATGCCTAAATAAATCAACTTTTTATTTTCCCCAACAGTTTCAATTTACATCTCAGTGCATAAACATTTGCATCGTATCTCCATCATTATGGAATACCTTTTCAAAAAAAAAAACAATCAAGCATACGCACATAGTTCAGGATCCAGGATCAATCCAAGATTCCAGGCCTTCCCCCAGCGAAAGTCAGGATCCAGGGTCGATCGAAGTTTCTCCTAGGTGTTTTCAGTGGACGTCCCCGTTGGATATTCCTCTCCCAGATTATTTTAATTTTCTGTTACTCAACATCGACCTAGCATCGAGTGTTGGGTTCGCATTATCATCCTTGCGGTGGTAAGCGATTATTTACTTTTCAGTTACTCAACATCGACCTAGCATCAAGTGTTGGGGTCGTATTATCATCCTTGCGGTGGTAAGCGATTATTTAATTTTCTGTTACTCAACATCGACCTAGCATCGAGTGTTGGGGTCGCATTATCATCCTTGCGGTGGTAAGCGATTATTTAATTTTCTGTTACTCAACATCGACCTAGCATCGAGTGTTGGGGTCGCATTATCATCCTTGCGGTGGTAAGCGATTATTTAATTTTCTGTTACTCAACATCGACCTAGCATCGAGTGCTGAGTTCGCATTATCATCCTTGCGGTGGTAAGTGATTATTTATTTTTTCTGTCACTCGGCATCCATATCGACCTAGCATCGAGTGCTGAGTTCGCATTATCATCCTTGCGGTGGTAAGCGATTATTTATTTTTTCTGTCACTCGGCATCCATATCGACCTAGTTCGAGTGCTGAGTTCGCATTATCATCCTTGCGGTGGTAAGCGATTATTTATTTTTTCTGTCACTCGGCATCCATATCGACCTAGCATCGAGTGTTGAGTTCGCATTATCATCCTTGCGGTGGTAAGCGATTATTTATTTTTTCTGTCACTCGACATCCATATCGACCTAGTTCGAGTGCTGAGTTCGCATTATCATCCTTGCGGTGGTAAGCGATTATTTATTTTTTCTGTCACTCGGCATCCATATCGACCTAGTTCGAGTGCTGGGGTCGCATTATCATCCTTGCGGTGATAAGCGATTATTTAATTTTCGCATCACCTTCATTTTCCAATTTTAATCATCGATTTACTGCATGTTTTCTTTTGCGGACAAATTTGGAGTCTGTTTATATCTAATTATCTTATACCTTGAAAGTTTGAACGCGAGCCAGTTCATCTTACTCGGTCTAAGCCAATTCGATAGGGGCATCTGTCATACCCCAAATTTGTCCTACCCGCACCATTATTAAAAAAAAATCAAGAATGTGTACCACTTTATTTTTCTGTCTAGTATTTGAGAAATTCAAAAAAAATGCATTTATTTCTTTTAAAATTTGAAATTCAAATTCTCTTTTTTATTTAGTTCATTATCAAAAAAATAAAAATAAAAATTTGTTATTATTTTCATTTTCACATAAGCCGTTTTTCTTAAGCTCATTTATTAAATATTTAAAAAAAATATATCTTTTCTAGTTTTATCATATTATTATTATCTTTATATTTTATTAAATCCATCTTTCCAAAAATTATTAAAAAAACTATTTCAACATCTTGTCATTTTTACTACTCTTAATTTTTATCCATTTTTAGATGTCATTTTTACTACTCTTAATTTTTATCCATTTTTATTATTATTATTTTTATTGTTATTTTAATTATTATTTTTGTTAATATTATCACTATTATTATCATTATTTTTGTTATTACCTTAATTATTATTATTCCAAAATCAGCATTTTCTTTCACAGTTTATAATGATACCATTACTCTCTTGTGAAAAAGAAGGCGCCAGCTGTAAAAATGATTAGGTCCCCACAACATGACTAACAACCAAAGCATCTCATACATATTCGCAGCAACATGTTCTTTTTCCTTTCTTTTGAAACGTACCCATTGCTTTCCACTACCAACAATTTCATCCTCCTTCACAACCACAACTCAGCAAAAAGATTCTTGCTCTCCATTT
This sequence comes from Lathyrus aphaca, assembly GCA_963966055.1. Classification (NCBI taxonomy): domain Eukaryota; kingdom Viridiplantae; phylum Streptophyta; class Magnoliopsida; order Fabales; family Fabaceae; genus Lathyrus; species Lathyrus aphaca. Next base: position 545,349,657 of record OZ014520.1, read on the forward strand.
TTTTTAATCCTCAAAATCACACCTGACTTCACTATATAAGAGCACTCTTGCTCATAATCAAAAGGGGGGATCCGAAAAAATCAACGAAAAAAAACTCTTCATAACTTTTTTATCCACCTCCAAAAACAGAGTACACAGCCAAAAAACTAACAATAACAGGAACCCTTCCTCTTCATTTTTATTTTCAGAACACAGTAATAACCATAAATTCTGTTCTTCATTCACAAACCTTCCTTCACCGCAAATCGAAACCCTCAACATCACCGCAGCCACAAACCGCTTTTCCGTTAAACCATCACCAACGAAAAAACTCCAAAACTCACCTGAACCGCATCCATCTGTGAACGAAAACCGTAAACCACATTTTCACAAAATTTCCGCCGTCCAGACCTCCCACAGAACCAACCTTCAAACAAACTTGAAACTATTCATCACCTTCATCGTTCATCTTCTCAACGCCATAGCTCATCACCAAATCACCGCCGATGTAAACCAGTTGCAAACCTCTGTTAAATCGCCGCACACATCCGGATCCAGCTTCTCACCGAATCGTCCACACCCATAAACCCTTCGCAAAACCAAATTTGAAACAGAAACCATCCTTCTCCCTCTAAAGTTACAGACAAACCTTCTTCTTATTTGTTACCGCCAGCCATAACCATCACCCAAACATAAACCAAAAAAAAACCTGCGAAACCTGCCGCACAAAACCATTCAATTCGACCTTCCTTCCAATCTTATCATTCAAGCCTTCAAAAAGAGAACCGAAAACCCGAAACAGAACAACCTTCCAACAACATCTCATCATCATATAACATAACTTTCACCATTTTCGTCAAATCTGAGAAACAAAAAAAAAACACACATTCCCACAAATTGAAACTGAAATAACAAACCCATTTGAAAACCAGAAAGAATCTTAACCCCAAAACAAGAACACAAACGCGAAAATGGCGAGCATCCTCAAATCGCACCGTCGCTCAACCTTCGAACCAAATCAACACCACCATTCGACGAACCAAACTCAGTTTTCATCGAACCACCAACACACCGCGCCGTGAAATCATCCAGAAGCCGCCGTTAACACCATAACCGCCGCCGTCAAACTCGAAGCCATCCGTCAAAATCGAACAAACCATGGTCGCCGTGAACTGATTCGAGGGTAGGTCGCATTCTCTGTTTTTTTTAGAAAGTGTTCTTAGCAGAAAGGAGGGTGGGTCTCCTTATGTTCGTACCATTTCTTCTTTGGGTTGTGTGAACAAGACGTGATACTGAACCTTTTTCTCTTTTTTCTTTTTTCCAAAATCAGTAAAAACTTTGTGTCTGTTTATGAAACGTGTTTTGGTTGTTTGATACCCCTTCGTGAGGTTTCGTTTGGGCCCAGCCCATGGTTCGTTTCCGTTTTTTCTTACACCACCTTAGATATGTAGTACACACCTTCCTACTCATCATTCCTTGTTTTAATGGTTAGAATGAGGCCATTAGGTCCATTTTAATCTTGCTGAACACACCCCTAGGGCTGTCCCTGACACTTTTTTTATTTTATCCATTTGTTCACTTATTTATTTTAATATTTTTATTCTTTAAATATCTTTAGAATATTTCTTATTTTTATTATTAGTAATTAGAATATGTTTTTGTTTTAGATTTTCTTATTCCCTTATTTCCACCTTTATTTACTTTTGATTTTTATTTCAATTTTATTTTTTTGGGGCCGATGATATTATAAAAGGCCGTTTTCGCCCGATTACATTTAATCGGTGATGAGCGGTCAATATGAGACCCTCTTTTATTTTATTCTATTATTTTTATTTTGAACAAAAAACTTGTAATATAATTTATTGATTAATTATTTTATTATTTTATATTCATTATTCTATTTAATTCTTCGCGATTCAATTCATTTAATTTATTAATTTAATTCACATTTTAAATTACGATTCGACTCCTCATAGAACGGTTTCATTAAATCGGCTCTAAGGCAGTTCACGAACAAAATTTCGCCGCGTCCCAAAAAGGTCCAACGCCTTCGAATAGTTGCGCTCGAAAAAGGTCCAACGCCTTCGAATAGTTGTGTCCCGATCAAACAGGCCGAACGCCTTCGAATAGTTCAAACACACTGCACACACGCTTTCTCTTGGGCTAATTACAACGAGACCTTTTATTTCGCACAATCCCCTGTATTTATTTTGTATCCCTCTCCCATTATTTTGTAAGTATTTTATTTTCCGCATTTTATTTAATTCCGAATCCTTGGTCCAACGCCAAGCGATTGCACTTGCACACTCGCACCTTTTTATTTCATTTCGTTTATTAGGATCCACCTATCTTTGCGAGCCGAGCGCTTCGTGCCTCGCTGACAAAACCACAAAAATAAACCTCCAATTGCATTTACCATTGTAACCTCAAAAAACCAAAACGTTTCGATTAGATCCAAACCCTTGATCCAACGTCAAGCGGCTTTAGGAAATAAAACACATTCTAATAAAACGAGAAGATTTGTACGCCACGAGCCTTAAGCGGTAGAAAGGAGGATAACGAGCTCCCGTTACTCGCTCCTATTATTTCGACGCAGGACACCCGTCTTGTTGGGCGAGATAAACTTTCCCTAGTCTTTAGTGCATTCAACTCCTAAACCCTTTCATCGACGAAAGGTAATAAAATCAACAACCATTACCCTTAGTAGGCCGAACTACGAGGCTCTGACTTTCCCATTGCACACGGGAGTACGTAGGCACGAGGATCTCAATCCTTGTCGAGCACCTAGGTTCAATCTAACTTATAATTCAACTCATTTCCCTCTAGCAAGCAATTCGTTTAAGCATAGACATCCTTTCGCGAGCGATAACTTAGATGGTTCCCATCGAGTACGATGGATGTAGGGGGTGCTAATACCTTCCCCCTGCATAACTGACTCCCGAACCCAGGCAATGGTTCCGTTGACCTTTGTCCTCATCCTTCTCTTCCCGGGTTGTATCTATATCTCCCCTTTCCCACTTCGGGAATAAATAGAATTAGGTGGCGACTCTTCAGTCCGTCCGGCGCGCGGCTCCGTCCATTCATATCGCGTGAGGTCGTATTTTTCGGGGTACGACAACTGGGCCCCGTAGATCTGGTGATACAAATTTTGTACATGTGGGAAGAGGAAGACCCCAATATCTGCCCAGATCAGTAGCTTCCGTCACTATTCCTACTCCACCTCCTCAATATACTCAACAACCACATCACTTTCCTCAACAACCACAGTTTCCTCAACAGAGATCGTACAACAACAATAACAACAATCAACAACAATGCCCTTTTCAACAGCGGCCACCTCAGATCAACAGGGTGATTGACCCTATTCCAATGCCATATGCCACATTGCTACCATAATTCCTAAAGCTCAATCTGGTTGAGTTGAGGAAATTGGCTCCACCTAATCCTCAGAACCTTCCGAGAAACTACGATGTTAACGCTAGGTGTGCTTTTCATTCTAATGCACCTGGTCACTCCACAGAAAAATGCAGGGCTCTGCACATGAAGGTCCAGGATCTAGTAGATTCAAAGGCCCTGAACTTTGCACAACCTCCCAATGTCATGAAAAATCCTATGCCAATCCACAGTGGGCCAAGGATTAATGCTATAGAGGAAGGCTCACCCATGATTCCCATTGAAGATATTGCAAGTATTCAGACACCTCTGGCAGAGGTTAAATCTCATCTTTTGAAATGCCAAGTGTTTCCAGGTTGTAAGGCCTGTTGTGAATCTTGCAAGGTTTCCGAGAACGGATGTGCAAGCTTGAGGAATGGCATCAATGGCTTGATTAGAGAAGGCATTCTGCAAATAACAACAACAGCTTCTACAACACCAGCAACTCCTTTGTCAGCAACAAATGATTCTCCTACAACTGCAACAACAATTGTTCCTACCGATTCATCTACAAAATCAGCAACCACTTCTTCCATCACTTCAACAAACCACAGTTCCATATCATCCACTTCTACAACTTCAGCAATCACCAACAATGATGTCTCCATAGTTACTATTTATTATGACCCTACAACGGTCCCAAACTCCAGCAACTTTCAACAACAATCCCAGCAACAGTTTCAGTAACAACCAAGCTTCAATTCATCACCATCAACACCCACAAGAAGTCCTATCACCATCTTTTATGATCCACAGACAATAACGATTCCAACCTATGCTGCAGTAAGCCCAGTCACCATCATGGTGCTAGGACCTATTCCATATGATAAAGACAGTGATATACCATGGCATTATGGTGCCGACCTTTACTGCAGCAGAGAAAAAGTCCTTCTTGATTCTTCAGTTCCTTCCTCACAAGTGGATAATGTCGGGGGAGGCGGAGGCTTCACCCGAAGCGGACGTCTCTTCGTGTCGCAAGCTCCAAAGACTAATACTGAGGCAGAGGCTGCTGCCAAAGCCAAAGGGAAAAGTGTGATACCTGAAGAATCTACATCAAAAGAGACTCATAAATCATCCTTTGATCAGGATGTGGATGAATTTATGAGGATAATTAAAAGAAGTGACTACAAAGTTGTGGATCAGCTCCACCAGACTCCTTCTAAGATCTTCATCTTATCCCTACTGTTGTGTTCTGAAGCTCACCGGGATGCATTACTTAAAGTTCTGCACGCTGCCTACGTGCCAAAAGAGATCGCAGTGAATCAGCTTGAGACAATGGTGTCTAATGTCAATACTAGCCATGGGCTAGGTTTCACTAATGTTGATTTAGAAATAGAAGGACGTCACCACAACAAAGCTTTGCACATAACCCTGGAGTGCAAAAGAGCTGTACTATCTCATGTTCTCGTAGACACCGGGTCCTCACTCAATGTCTTACCCAAGAAAGCTCTTGTCAAGCTCGAATATGATGGAATAGTTCTCCGGCCAAGTAATCTTGTGGTCAGGGCTTTTGATGGCTCCAAAAGATCTGTTCTTGGAGAGGTGGAGCTTCCAGTGATAATCGGTCCGCAGGTCTTTAAGACCACTTTCTATGTGATGTACATACAGCCTGCTTACAGCTGTTTGTTAGGTCGACCATAGATTCACGCCGCGGGTGCAGTAACATCGACCCTTCACCAGAAACTAAAATATGAGTGGGAAGGACATATTATCACCATCTATGGTGAAGAGGACATATTTGTTAGCCATCTGGCTACATACAAGTATATCGAGATGGATGGTAAAATCCATGAAACTATGAGCCAAGGGTTCGAGGCCCTAAATGTCAATGAGGCGATGACTGAAGTATTTGCTGCATCCCAGGAAGACAGGATGGGTACTTCAATTGTCTCCTATCAGCAAGCCCGGAAGGTTGTTGAAGATGGTAACGCTCAAGGATGGGGCAAGTTGCTGCCAGTGGAGAAGAAGGAAGATATATTCGGTTTGGGTTACAAATAATTCCGACAAGATCAATCAGAGGCTGCCAACGAGCCCAAGTTTATCTGTGGGGGATGCTCACCCCAGATGCTGTTAACAACCTGGAAGACGAGGTGGAAAGCGACCACAACCTGGAGAGCTGGATACGTCCAAGGATCCTGGGGAACCAAGTCCTTAACTGGTCTTCCCAGGAAATTAGAAGGGTTACTCCTGCAGAGTAATTATTATTTCCTATCTTTTTTAGCATGCATCACGTCCTGCATCTTGCCCAAGGTGTCAGGACTCATTTTGTAATAGGGCCATATTGATATTTTGTGCAAATGGATTAATCAAAGAATATCGGACATCTTTTGCAAATAAGTCTCTTTTTCGCTCACTGTCTTTTCAATTTTCACTTTTGTACAAAACAATAAAATGGCAATGTTTTCAAAATAATAACTTCATTTTCACTTTTTCTAAACAAGATTAAAATTGATCACTAAAACGAACCAATCTCAACCCTTGCAGAGATTATCCTCCAGATTGCACCGACAACAGCACTGTTATGACCTTGTATGACTTCGACAATCCAATTAATCAAGCTGATGAAGGGGTTGAAGAAGACTATGAGTTACCTGAAGAGGTTGAAACAGTTAATCTTGGTACCAAAGAGGATCTGAAATAATTAAAGATTGGGGGCGGTTTGCAAGCTTCAGTGAATGAACAGCTTATTGACATGCTTCAAGAATACGTCGACGTCTTTGCTTGGTCCTATCAAGACATGCCAGGTCTGGATACGGATATTGTTGTACACAAGCTACCTTTGAAAGAAGATTGCCCTCCAGTGAAATAGAAGCTACGTCGTACTCATCCAGATATGGCCATGAAGATTAAGGAAGAAGTACAAAAACAGTGGGACGTCGGTTTCCTTGCTGTAACTAGTTACCCGCCGTGGGTCGCTAATATTGTACCAGTACCTAAAAAGGATGGCAAAGTAAGGATGTGTGTGGATTACCGGGATCTGAACAGAGCTAGCCCAAAGTATGATTTCCCATTACCTCACATTGATGTATTGGTTGACAACACAGCTCAGTTCTCGGTATTCTCTTTCATGGATGGATTTTCCGGGTATAATCAGATCAAGATGTCACCCGAAGACATGTAGAAAACAACCTTCATCACACCTTGGGGAACATTTTGTTACAAGGTAATGCCTTTTGGCCTGAAGAATGCTGGTGCGACTTACCAACGGGCTATGGTAACATTATTCCACGACATGATCCACAAAGAAATTGAATGCTACGTGGATGACATGATTGCCAAGTCCCTCACTGAAGAAGATCATCTGGTAAATCTGCTGAAGTTGTTCAAGCATCTGAGAAAGTATCAGTTGAAGCTAAACCCCAACAAATGCACATTTGGGGTACGTTCCGGTAAACTGCTGGGATTTATTGTGAGTGAAAAAGGAATTGAAGTTGATCCTGACAAAGTCAAAGAGATTCAGGAAATGCCTGCACCTAGGACTGAAAAGGAAGTTCGGGGGTTCTTGGGTAGATTGAACTACATATCAAGGTTCATATCTCACCTTACTGCAACCTGTGAGCCCCAATTCAAATTGTTAAGAAAGGAACAAACAGTCAGGTGGAACGGAGATTGTCAGAAGGCTTTTGACTAAATCAAGGAGTACTTACAAGAACCTCCAATTCTTATGCCTCCAGTTGAAGGAAAACCTCTAATAATGTACCTGACAGTATTAGAAGGATCAATGGGGTGTGTGTTGGGCCAGCATGACGAGTTTGGTCGAAAAGAGTATGCAATATACTACCTAAGCAAAAAGTTTACCGACTGTGAACAACATTATTCACTGCTCGAGAAAACTTGTTGTGCTTTAGCGTGGGCTGCTCGCCGACTAAGACAGTATATGCTGACTCACACTACTTTATTGATCTCAAAAATGGACCCCGTCAAGTACATATTTGAGAAGCCAACACTTACCGGAAGGGTTGCAAGATGGCAAATGATTCTGACAGAATATGACATTTAGTACACATCTCAAAAGGCCATCAAGGGAAGTGTATTGTCTGACTATCTAGCTGAGTAACCCATTGATGATTACCAACCAATGAGGTTTGACTTCCCTGATGAAGAAATCATGTTCCTAAAAGTAAAAGATCACGAAGAGCCTGTTCATACTGAAGGGCCTGACCCAGAAGAAGAGTGGACAATGATGTTTGATGGGGATGTCAATATGAATGGTCGTGGAGTTGGTGCAATGCTCATTACACCTAAAGGAGTTCATATGCCTTTCTCGATGAAACTCAGCTTTGCGTGCACTAACAAAGAAGCTGAATACGAAGCCTGTATCATGGGTCTCGAGGAAGCCATTGACCTCAGGATCATGACATTAACTGTATTCGGAGATTCAGCTTTGGTAATCAATCAGACCAATGATAAATGGTACACTCACCAAGAGCATCTGATCCCATACCGTGACTACATGAGGAGATAATTGACTTTCTTCACAACATTCAAACTTGAGTACCTCCCTCGAGATGAAAATCAGTTCGCAGATGCTTTAGCTACCATTTCCTCCATGATCAAGGTTCAAATTGCCAATTTTGTGCCTTGGATTTTGCTATCCATACTAGACCGACCAGCATACGTATTCTCTGTGGACATTGCTAAAGATGACAAGCCGTGGTTCCATGACATCAAAAGCTTCTTAGAGGATCAAACATACCCACCCGGGGCATCATCCAATGACAAGAAGACATTAAGAAGGTTGGCTGGTAGTTTCTTCCTTAATGCTGATGGTTCATTATACAAGCAAAACTTTGACATGGTTCTTCTCAGATGTGTTGATAAGAAAGAAGCAGACCTGCTGATGCACGAGGTGCATGAAGGATCCTTCGGTACCCATGTTTCAGGACATGCAATGGCTAAGAAATTATTATGATCAGGTTACTACTAGATCACAATGGATGTAGACTGTTGTGCCTATGCCAGAAAGTGCCACAAATGCCAGATCTATGTAGATAAATTGCATGTGCCTCCGAATCCTTTGAACGTGATGTCTTAGCCTTGACCCTTTGCCATGTGGGGCATTGACATGATTGGAAAGATTGAACCGAATGCTTCAAATGGTCACAGATTCATCCTGGTAGCCATTGATTACTTCACCAAATGGGTTGAAGCAGCTTCATATGCAAACGTCACCAGACAAGTGGTAGCCAGATTCTTGAAAAGAGACATCATCTATCGATATGGAGTACCCTAGCGAATCATTACTGACAATGGTTCCAATTTGAACAACAAAATGATGACAGAACTGTGTCGGGACTTCAAAATCCAACATCACAACTCTTCTCCTTACAGGCCAATGATGAATGGCGCTGTTGAGGCAGCTAACAAAAACATCAAGAAGATTATGCAGAAGATGGTGGTTACTTACAAAGACTGGCATGAAATGCTACCGTTTGCCTTGCATGGGTACCGTACCTCAATCAGAACGTCTACTGGGGCAACACCGTATCAACTTATGTATAGTATGGAGGCAGTCCTACCTGTTGAAGTTGAGCTACCCTCCTTACGGGTACTGATGGATGTAAAGTTGAATGAAGCAGAATGGGTACGATCTCGGTACAATCAACTGAATTTGATCGAAGAAAAAAGATTAGCTGCTATCTTTCATGGGCAGTTATATCAAAAAAGAATGAAGAAAGCATTCGATCAGAAAGTCAGGCTTCGGGAATACCAAGTGGGAGAGTTTGTGCTGAAAAGACTCCTTCCTCCTCATACAGACCACAGGGGCAAATGGACTCCAAATTACGACGGTCCATTCATAGTAAAGAAGGTTTTCTCCGGTGGAGCACTGATGCTCACTACTATGGACGGTGAAGATTTCTTATCCCCTATGAATTCAGATGCAGTTAAAAAATACTTCGCATAAAAAGACCCGCTGGACATAAAAACAGAATGTAAGTCCAGGCAAAAAATAGGGCATCCCGGCGAGTCAAAAACAGAATAAAAGACTCGGGCAAAAATAAGGGAAAAATCAAAAAAAATGTGTGCACCCGCTGAGTTGAAAAGCCGCATTGGACAGCTCAGGAAAAAATGGGTATCCCGGTGGATTGAAAACCCAAAAGGGCAATCCACACAAAATCAGGGAATAAGCGAACAACTGCATTCTGAATTCGTCTGTATCACTTACAACACGACAAGCTTCGAAAGGATAAAACATCAGTCAGAATCAACCTTCTTCAGAAATCAAGATGAGAAGAACGTCAAGGTCATATAGGTCATAGCAAAGGATGCTCGCCGGAGCGTCGTCAACGTTGCCAGCACTTTTACTTTTTCAATTTGTAACAATCTACTCATTCCAGGGGATTTGTTTCTTTGACTGTATCTGCCAATTCAGGGCACCCAGATTAATAAAATCAGATTTTCAGTCACACCTCGTTTCGTACATTTTTGTTTCGTTGGCAAAATGTCCAATATCCATGATATAATATTTGCATAAAACAAATGAGCCCTTTTTAAATAAGTGCTTGCAGGAAATGTATTTACTCTCAGGAATATCTATGACGGAATCCGGTAAGAGATATCTCGAAATACTCGTGCGTTTCTTTGTCTTAACAGGTTGTGGATATTCAATATGCAGTCTGGGGCATGCCAAGCACACTTCCTCAGCGTACCTCCTCCCTGAACAGTATCTGGAATGCTTTTCCCCAGTGGAGTTGTCAAAACTTCCTCATCCCTAGCATAAGGCTATTCAACAGAAGCTTCCCCAGCCGGGATCCCCACAAAGTTCTCTAGGAAGATCGTTCAGTGATCTTTTGTTCCCCAAGCAGAGTGCTAGGCCTCCCAAAGATAAAAGAACTATCTCCCCGCAGAAGTTCCAGCCTCTCCCTAGAAGAGCAATGCCTGAGACTCCCACACAACAAAGTGACGAAAGCTTCTTTCTCCCCAGCTGGGTTTCTCCTTACAGGATATGTTTTTCAATGATCTAGTTCCCTAAGCAGAGCCATGCATCTTATCAGATCTACCAATGGTCTCCCCCCAGCTGGGATATCCCTCCAAGCAGATCAGCTAGAGATCTTCACAACAGCGGGATCTGAATCCCGGATCGGTTTCTTTTTGCATAATCATAGCATTCACATCATTTTCCCCCACAGAGCGTAGCATTCCATCTAATACAGAGCATTACGGAAAAAATAAAACATTTACATGATAACAAGCCAGGTTCGAGCCAGTCACCTGCAAATACCACCAGCATTTCATCGAGCAATGTATATAAAAGCTTACTTCCCCTACCAATAAAAGCCAAAGCGTCCCCATTGCACTCTCCAACACAAATACCTGTTCATATATACCCTTTTCGACACTCGTCCATGTCATACCATTCCCCTACAGATATAAGCCAAAACATCCTCTTTGCATCCAGAAAACTATACATTCTCTTTCGACACTCGTCTGTGTCACCTTCCCCAGCAAGTTAAACACTCGTCTGTGTCTTGATCATGCTTCACTAGAAATACTCACTCATACTTATACAGAAGCTTCTGATACTCGTCTGCATCTGGTATATATATTATCATTCCCCCACAAATTCGACACTCGTCCGTGTTCTTTTTAACCAGTTGGTGCTCGTCCGTACCATCATCTCTGAACATGCGTCAGTGTTTGTTTCTACCGATACTCGTCCGCATCATGGTCTTAAGGATGCTCGTCCGCATCTTTAATCTATACACATCATCAAAACACTTATACCTTTAATTCTTAAGCGTAAACACTCGTCAGTGTTTACCATTCCCCATCAAATTAACTTTTCTTCTATCCGACATTCGTCCTATGTCGTGATACTTTCGGCAGTCATACCCTGCCAGGTGATCGTCATACACCTTTGGATGACCGTCCCTCATCCTTTCCCCAATGGAGTCTCCATCATTAGAACCCTTTCTTATCCGCCATTCGTCCTATGTCGTGATATTTAGCAGTCGTCCCCTGCTGGGTGATCGTCCTTCATCTTTTGATGATCGTCCTTCATCATTTTATCTGATGGTCGTCCCCATCGTTGATCTTGTTATCCGACATTTGTCCTATGTTGTGATAAGCCTCAAAGAGCAGCCTTCCCCTGCTAGGTGATCATCATTCACCTCTTGATGATCGTCCTTCATCATGCTTATCCGATGGTCGTCCCCATCTTCGACCTTTTCTATCAGACATTCGTCCTATGTCGTAATAAAGAGCAGCCGTCCCCTGCTAGGTGATCGTGTTTCACCTTTGATGACCGTCCCTTATCATTATTTCATTTATTCTTTAAAACTGATGGCCATCCCCGTCGTTGTTTACTTTACTTTGCAAACCTGATGGTCGTCCCCATCATTGACTTTACCTTTAATCCCTAGAGAATCTTGTTGTCCGTCCCCATCATGATCTCTTTATTTCCCCAACTTGTCGGTCGTCCCCGTCATTGCTTAATTTACTGTTTTATCCCCAGCAGTCGTCCTCTGCTCGATGGTCGTCCTCCATCGTCCGCATTTTATAATCATGTTATACTTCCTTTTACAATTTATATCCCTTTTCTACTTCTCCCCAGCGAGTGCAAATTTTGGATTGTCTTTGGTATTCAAGCACAAGTTATCTTGTTTGTCTGTTAAGCCAGGCGCTTACATCCTGCATAGCTAACTCATGTTTGAATAGGGGCAGCTGTAAACACCCCAAATTTTCCCTCACTCATTTCACACCATGGCTTGTTATCTTTCATTTTTTTTGCATTAACATAAGCATTACATCTCATATTGCATTTTTTGCTTCACTGCATAGTTCAAGTTCATCTGCATCTAGGGTTTGTGATCTAAGCAATCCAAAGATCCATCTGAGCCACTCCAAAGGCCTCCAAGCATTCCAAGAGGGTCCATGTGAGTTCAATCATCATATTATATCCCTCAAAGTTCAAGGAAGTCAAGAATTCACAAGAACTGGCAAGGCATGGAAGCAGAGCTAGGGTTTTCACTGCACAGATGACCAAAATTAGGGTTTTGGTTTCAGAGGCCATAACACCAAATTTTTTGTCCATTCTTGTTTATAATGTTCTCAAGATGTTATAAGGATCATGTGTACCATGTTTGATGAAGAAATTCATTGTGGAAGTCATTTGTTCACTGGGTAACTTCTTGAGCAAGTCAGAGCAAAATCAGGGCATCTGAGGCCCCCAATAATGGAACCAAAGGGGTATTTTCATCAAATTGAAGTTATATAATCTTTATTTGATCATTGAAGTGCTTAGAAGTTCACAAAATTGAAGAAATTTGAGCTAAACCAAAAGTTGCCAAAAATGGAAATGACTTGTAATGGAAACATTCCATTTTGGGAAAGTTCTTCAACCTCCTCTTTCTCAACCAAAAATGCTTCAAATGAAAAATTGTTGGTCATGTGTGTTGTAGATTGGATCATTCCCTTTTCAAAAAGTACAAGAACATGTTCTAATTCATTATGGAACTCAAGTTATGATCTTTCAAAGTTGGCAAAAATCCTATAATTTTCACTTTCACACCAAAGAGGATTTTTTGCAAAACCACTTGCCAAGCCATTTTGTGACCTCTAATGCATCTCTAGGCATCATAAAAACATAGTACAATGCATTGTGATCATAATTTCCCAAAGAATCATTCACTTTCATGCCTTGAACTTCAAGAAATTCAAAAAGGGCCAAAGTTCTTCAAATTTGCAAAATGGCATGAATCTTCTCATACACTTGCTTCAGCACCCCAAATCATTTTCTATGGACCTCCTTGATCAATGATGAACCAATACATGCCATGAAACAACTTTTGCACAAGCCCATACCTCAAGTACACAAGTTGTTGACTTTTTGCAATTGAACCCTGTCGCTCCCGACAAATGAAAATGGATCATATGAAGGTACAGACGCGAACGGTCGGCGAAGGGAACAGTGAGAACACACAGCCGTGAACTCACTGGAGATGAAAAGAGTCTCCAGCTAGGCATTTTTATCCCGGAGGAAAGGCAATGCTGCATAAGCCTAGAAAGATGCGGATAAGACGGTTGCGAACCAGAGAGACTGAGAAAGGGGGTTGGTTACAACCTGGGAAGGTATTAGCACCCAGATTGTCCGTCGTACTCGACGGGATCCACGCTTAAAAGATTTGTGTTTTAAAGGGGTAGTGTCAGTGCAATTTGTGTGTAAAATAGCTGGAAAGATGTACAGGTGTCAGTGTAAAGTGTATAAGTGATGCGGAGTATGAAAGTGTCAGTGTAAGAATGAGAATGAATTGCTCATGACCATGAGGCTCAAAGAATGAAGCTAGAAAGAGGGGGAATATACAGAGACTTTTGTTCGATAACCGTTAAGTTATGCCTACGTATCCTCTCGTGCAATGAGGAAGTCAGAACACCGTAGTTCGACCCAAAGAGACTGAAAAATGAATTGACTTGTGAACTACTTGCTTGCCTATGCTCAAGTGTATGACCCGTCTGGCTCAGGTGCTAACTGTCTTGCATTAGACGGAAGAAGCGAGTTCTCGTTTGTGAGTGAAGGTGATGAGAAAAGAATCCCGGAGGAGACGATTATTGTTTGTTTTTTTGTTTTCAGTCTTTTATTTCTTTTTGAAGATTTGTCATAAGATAATGAGCTTAAGTCTAAACCAATGGATTTAGTAAACTCATCACATCTTCCCTCTGATTAGGGGTAATGAGAATACCTTAAGTGTGAAGTCAGATTCTCACACTTAATCACCTTTGGTGTAGGATTAAGATCATTAACCTACTTGTGATTATTTAGATGTTTTTGTGATTTTGTTTAGTGTTGAGTAATGAGGTTAAGCCATAATCAAGGATTAAACAGGCCCATTACACCATCCTAAAAGAAGGATAATAGATGAGAATGTTTAAGCTGAGGAAAACTCCTCAACTTAATCCATGATTAGGGATTAAACCCATGACAAAACAAGCCTTTGATTAAGTGGATTTTATTTAATGATATGATGAAGAAGTGATTTTTATGATTTGTAAGACAACTTGAGGGGGACTTGTCCATTAACACTAGGGTTAGTCCTTCTTAACCACTTAAGGAAGAATTAGAACCCTAATGCAAGGCCCAAGTTACAAGTGTGATGTCTTGATGATTATTAGATGAATTGATTAAGAGATTTAAACACCTTAAGGGTTCAAGACTTAGGATTAAAGTTATACACTCCATCCTAAGAGAAGGATGCAGGCATAAGCTTAATCACAAAATCTTAAAGCCTTTAGGGTTTAGTCCCTGATTATGAGATGAGAAGAGAGGACTCAAAGAGAGACACAAAGGTAAAACTATGGGGGGACTAATCAAAACCCTAATTCATTATCATGCTTGGATGATCCTAAGGTTTGTGAGGTTTGCAAGAACAATCTTCAAAGGAACCACCAGGAAGCAGATGAACAGGATCAAGAGAAGCAAAGTGACTTGCTTCATTCAAGAAGTCAAGTCACTTGAAGAAAGAAAGTGGGAAGGAGAAGAATGAGCAAGCTCAAACTCAAACACATATAAAAATGCAGCAATGAATGCAAGAGAGATGAAAAGAAAAGGTATGAGAAGTGAAGGCAAATCCACTTCTCAAGTTTACTTACCACCTGCAATGTTAGAAAGAAAATGCAATGCAATGCAAGATGAGATGAAATGATATGATGCTAAGCAAAACCAGAAGCATGTTGATGATGATTATGATGTTATGAAGTGCTGCAAACATGAGGCAAGACAATGGGGATGTTCATACAAGGTCATGAATGCAAATGATGCAAGCTAAGGAGCATGAACAAGCATGAAAAGTTATGAATCATACAAGACAAATGACATGGCAAATATGTAATGCAATGATCAAAGATGCTTTATACATGTCTTAAGATGTCAAATGAATCATAAGCATGCACAAAATGCAAAGACAAGTCATGTTATGCAAGAGAATGCAAGAAGGATGCAAAAGAAAGCCCAAATTAGGGTTCATGGATCAAACATCAAACAAAAACCCAAAACAGAAGCAAACCTCATGATAAAAAATGGAAAATGGCACCCAAAGAAACCCTAGGCCTATGATGAACCACTGCCCAAAGGGGAGCTCTCAACTCTCAACCAAACTCAAGATATGAATTTTCTAAGTTATTAGGGTTTTTTAGGGTTCTTAACAAAACAAATGCCAAACAATTTGAAAATGCAAGAACAATTCATGGCCTTTTTATCCTAGGAACTACATGCAAAACAAAAGACAATGCAAGAAGAATCAATGTCTCAACCTTCTCCAATAGGCAGAAATGAATTTTTGAATCCATGATCAAAATAATGCATAAAAAATGATTTAATTCAATGAAAAATTCTTAAAATGCATCAAGATCAAAAAAGAAATTTGGTTTGAAGGTTGGACAATGTTTCTAAATGTCTTAGAACATTTCATGAATTTTTTGGTGATTTTTAAATACCTAAAAGTATTTTTAATAAATTAATTTCCAT
The DNA here is from genome assembly GCA_963966055.1 of Lathyrus aphaca. Taxonomy (NCBI): domain Eukaryota; kingdom Viridiplantae; phylum Streptophyta; class Magnoliopsida; order Fabales; family Fabaceae; genus Lathyrus; species Lathyrus aphaca. Next base: position 545,365,528 of record OZ014520.1, read on the forward strand.
TAATCAATTAAAAATAATCTTTTAAATATTTAAAAATACTTTTTTAATGCTAAAAATGAAAATAAAAATATTTTTGGGTCATAAAAATTATTAAAACTCAGAGGAAAAAGTTTCATAATTTTTATGTGTTTTTTACTATTTTAAAATAAATGTGCAAGTTAAATGAAAGAAAATGAAATAAAAATTAAATAAAATAGGAAGTAATCAGGATTGATGGATGAGATTGATTCTGAGTTCAAATGTGTTGACTGCGCGCGTGATCTTGTGGTTCAGATTCAAACTAGGTTAATCTTAATTAATTAAATAAATTAAACCTAATTAAAACTAATGACAAGATCCAGGCCTTCCATTCACGCGCGGGAAACAGGATCTAAAGGCCCAGGTTCAAAGTTGGTGCCCTAACCCTAATTAGTGATTAATGACTTTCAGGCTGCCGGAGAAGACTTCCGGTCGTCTTCTCCGGCCAGCCCTCACCTGAGAAAACTCAAAACCTCTCAAAACGTAACAAAAACAAAATCTATGAATTGGGAAATGATCTCCAGCCTCTCACGAATCAAACCCCTCTCTCAAAACAAATTTATTCTTCCTAAACAAGCTGAATCGAAAGAAAGAAAAACTAGGGCACGCAAGCTTCAGAGATAAATTAAACACTCAAATCACAACCATTTTCAAAACCAATGGTACCAGAATGATCAGGATAACACAAAGAACAAGTTTGGAACAAAAGAAATGATTTCTGGAAAAATTATTTTCGAGCTACCTGAGATTTGGAGCTTTCAGTTTTGGAACTTTCTAGCCACCTCTCTTTGTGCAATCTACTCCTTAGAACCTCTTGATGATGTTTGAATGCTCAAAAGGAGTTTAAGTTGGCTGGATAGTGAGATTCGAAAGCTCCTGCTCAAGCTTGGTCAGAAATGGCAATGGAGTTTCTGGAGGTTTCAGGCCATGGTGAAGTGTTGTTTGTGATCCTGAGGGTTAATGGAGAAGGTCTATGGTGTTTGTTTGGATGTTTGTGGCTTGTGGAGAGAGATTCGATAGAAAATGCAGGCTGAGGTGAAGGATGGTTATGGAGTGTTCAGGCTTGTTTCAGGCTTGAGCTTTGGTGGTTTCTTGTCTATGAAGTGTGTTGAGTTGGATGATGAAGAAAGTTTGAGTGTTTGCAGGCTGTATAGAGAAATTCGAAGGCTTGTGCAATGTGGAAGGTTTTTGTGAATGTGGTGAATGGGATGGTTTCAGCCTTGCTTCTTCATATCTTTGGCTTGCCAAAGGATATTGTATTATAATCCTATAGGTCAGATGATGTGACCTGGCCTATAGTGATTGGTAAGTTTACTTTTGCTCAAAATCCACTTTATGTGTAAGAGAGGTATGGTGAAGTGCTAGGCAAGGACATGGGCTGGTTCTGGCGCAGCAAAGTGAAGGGAAAGGCTAGGCTTGGTCCAGCATTCAAGGCAGCAAGTTGGTAAAGCATGATCATGAGTTTTTGCAAGTTGTGACATTTTGGTTCACATGTGATTCTTTTGCCTAACCAAACATAAAACCATGGCATTCTTAGTTCAAATCTGATTTTTAGGACTTAGAGAATGTTTGTGTAATGGTTTGAAATGAATTAGAGGTCACATGATGCATTGGTTCAAGGTTTTGCAAAATTTCCAAATGAGGCATGCCTTGAAAATTAATGATTTTAGCCAACTTTGCATTGCCATAACTTTTGACCCAAGAAGAGTTTGATCATGTTCTTGTACTTTTTGAAAAGGGAAAGATGAGATCTACAACTTTCATGACCAAAGTTTTTTCATTTGAAGCATTTTTGGACCAAGAATCAAAGCTTGAAAATTGACCTAAAATGATGCATTCTTGAAAAGTCAACTATGCCCAAAAAGTCAACCTTTGCAAAAACCCTAAATTCTTGATTTCTATGAACTTCAACCTTCTTCCATGATCAAATAAAGATCATATACACTCAAAATGATGAAGATCACCCATTGGTTGGGTCATTGGGGGCCTCAGATGCCCTGATTTTGCACTGACTTGTCTGAAAAGTCAACTCTTGATCAGATGACTTCCCCATGGAATTTCTTCATGAAAATTGATATGCATACTCCCTATACCATATAGAGATCAATGAAAACAAGAATGACCAAAAAATTTGGAGTTATGGCCTCTGAAACCAAAACCCTAATTTTCAGTCAACTGTGCAGTTCAACCTGGCTCTGCATCCACTCAAACCCTAGTTCTTGTGATCCCTCTGCAATTTTGACTTTGAGGAGATGAAATATGATATAAGAACACACATGGACCACTTTGAATTGATTGGTAGCCTTTGGAATGCCTCAAGAAGCTTTGAGGTTGCTCAGATCACAAACCCTAGGTGCAGATGCCTTAGAAACTATCCAGTGAATCAAAAATGAGATGTGAGATGATATGATTGTGTTTATGCATATGAGATGATCACAAGCCATGGTGTGAATGGGTGAGGGCAAATTTGGGGTGTTTACAGCTGCCCCTATTCAAACATGAGTTAGCTGTGCAGGGTGTAAGCGACGGCTTAACAGGCAAACAAGATAACTTGTGGTTGAATACCAAAGACAGTCCAAAATTTGCACTCACAGAATGAAGAAGAAAAAGGGATATAGATTGTAAAAGCAAAACAAAGTATATTGTAAAGTATGGGCGACGGAGGACGATCGTCGAGCAGAGGACGACTGCTGGGTAAATAGCAATGACGGGGACGGCCGACATGCTGGTAAAGTGCAGGAAAATAAAGCAATGACGGGGACGGCCGACATGCTGGGGATAAAAGGTAAAGCTAAGACGGGGGCGGCCGACTAGCTGGGGAAAATAAAATCATGATGGGGACGGCCATCAAGATAAAGCTGTAAAATTTCTCTGGGAATCAAATGAAACATGACGGGGACGGCCATCAAGTTCATAAAGTAGGTAAAATAACCAACGATGGGGACGGCCATCGGGCTAAAAAAGAAAAAGGGACCACGACGGGGACGGCCATCGGGTTAAAGAATAAATGAAATAAACAGATGATGGGGTGCGGCCATCAAAGGTGAAGGACGATCACCTAGCAGGGGACGGCTGCTCTGTTGGGTATAAAAGAAATATGATGGGGACGGCCATCAAAGGTGGAGGACGACCACCTGGCAGGGTACGGCTGCCGAAAATATCAACGATGGGGACGGCCATCGGATAGATAAGGTCAACGATGGGGACGGCCATCGGATGGAAAAGGTCAACGATGGGGACGGCCATCGGACGAGCATGATGGAGGACGACCATCAAGAAGTGGAGGACGACCACTCAGCAGGGGACGGCTGCTCTCGAGGTTTGTCATGACATAGGACGAATGTCAGATAACCAAAATCAACAATGGGGACGGCCATTGGATAAAATTGATGAAGGACGATCATCAAGAGGGTGGAGGACGACCACCTAGCAGGGGACGGCTGCTAAAAATCAACGATGGGGACGGCCATCGGATGAGCATGATGGAGGACGACCATCAAGAAGTGGAGGACGACCACTCAGCAGGGTACGGCTGCTCTCAAAGGTATCATAACACAGGACGAGTGTTAGATAAAAAGAAAATTTGTTTTGTTGGCGATCTACTGGGGAGATAGTAAACACGGACGAGCGTTTACATCCAGGAAACCAAAAGGGTATAAGTGTTTGGTATCGTGTATAGATTAAAGATGCGGACGAGCATCCTTAAGACTATGATACGGACGAGTATCATGTAGAAACAAACTGACACATGTTCAGAGATGATGATACGGACGAGTATCAACTGGTTAACAAGGAACACGGACGAGTGTTGCATCTGAAAGGACTCTTCTGGGGGATAGTGGACACAGACGAGTATCTATATTCAAGAAGACACAAGTGTTTGACACAGTGTATGAATTAAAGATGCGGACGAGCATCCCTAAGACTATGATACGGACGAGTATCATGTAGAAACAAACGCTAGATGCAATGTTCTGAGATGATGGTACGGACGAGTACCAACTGGTTAACAAAGAACAAGGACTACTGCCGAATCTGTGGGGTTATGAGTGATGATGTATACAAGATACGGACGAGTATCTGTATAAGCGTACCATGAGTAGTGAGTATTGTATTGATGAGTGTTTTAACTGCTGGGGAGAGTGACACGGACGAGTGTCAAGAGAGAAAAGTATAATATTAACAAGTGTGTGGGTGATAAGGGTGTAAGCGACTGCGCTGGGGATATGACACGGACGGGCGTCAAGAAAAGTGTATGTATAAGTATATGTGAGTGCAAAGAGGATGTCTTTGGCTTTTTGCTGGTGATTTGACACGGACGGGTGTCAGGATGTATCTGTAATGAGGGTGATTTGTTTGTAAAGGGTGTTCAGGCGACTTTACTGGGGAAAGATGACACGGACGGGTGCCAAAAGGTGTATATACCGGTGTTTGTGATTTGAAAGGGCAGCTGCTTTTGCTGGGACTCTGATGGGGATGTTTGTATAATGATGATGAACGGCTTATTATTCACAAGTGTTAATTCACAACATGACTTATGATTATGCTATGCATTTGATTTTTGCCGTAATGTTCCGTATTAGACGGAATGCTACGCTCTGGGGGGTGAATATGATGCGGATGCCATGATTATGCAAAGGGGGCACTGATCCGGGATTCGGATCCCGTCGCTGCGAAGATCTCTGGTCGATCTGCTTGAAATGGACATCCCAGCTGGGGATGAGATCATTGGTAGATCTAATGATGCATCTGCTCGGGGATATAGGTCACTGATTGACATATCCTTATAATACGGGACCCAGCTGGGGTCTGTAGAAGCTTCCTGTACTCTGTTGTGACTTCTGCGCTGCTCTTCTGGATAGAGGCTGGGGAAGATGTGGGGAGATGATTCCCTGATTTCTGCATTCTGCTGAGGAAGAATGGCAACTCGGCTGGGGAATTGTGAGAGGCAACTCAGCTGGGGAGAGCAACAAGAGGCAACTCAGCTGGGGATATAGCATCCTGAGTGTTAAGCCTGTTAGTTGATTTGGCAACTTTGCTGGGGAAGGCAATGGGGAGCTACTCAGCTGGGGATAGAGCATCTCGGATGCTGATATCTTTTGTTGATTTGCCAGCTTGCTGGGATGTACCTTACATGCCCCAAGTTGCGTTCTGGATACCTGCAATCCTGCAAAGATAAGGAAACGTACAAAAGGTCCCGAGGTATCCCTTACTGGATTCCGTCATAGGAGTTAAGTACTTTCGAGAATAATCACATTCCCTGTAAGCATGTGTTTTTATTTTTAGAGAAAGGCATCTGTACTTATGCAATTGTATTTTTAGAGATATCAGACGACTCTTTGCAAAACATAAATGTAAAAGACGAAACATGACTGAAAATCTGACTTTATTAATTCATGTGCCCTGAATTGGCACGATACAGTCAAAGAAACAAATCCCCTGAAATGAGGAGATTGTTACAAATTGAGAAACAAAAAGCTGGCGATGTTGACGACGCTTTCAAGGAGCTTCCTCTTCTGCTATGACTCGTATGACAATGACGTTCTTCTCGTCTCGCTTTCTGGAGAGAGTTGATTCTGATTGAAGCTTGATCCTTTGAAGCTTACCAAGTTGTAGGTGATACAGACGAATTCAGAATGCAGTTGTTCGCTTATTCCCTTGTTTTGCATGGATCGCCCTTTCGGGTTTTCAATCCATCGGGATACCCATTTTTGCCTGAGCTGTCCAATGCGGCTTTTTCAACTCAGCGGGTGTACATTTTTTTGTTTATTTTCCCTTACTTTTGCCCGAGTCTTTTATTCTGTTTTTGACTCGCCGGGATGCCCTATTTTTGCCTGGACTTGCATTCTGTTTTTATGTCCAGCGGGTCATTTTATGCGAAGTATTTTTTAACTGCATCTGAATTCACAGGGGACGGGAAATCTTCACCATCCATGGTGCTGAGCATCAGTGCTCCACCAGAGAAAACTTTCTTTACAATGAATGGTCCTTCATAATTTGGAGTCCATTTGCCCCTGTGGTCTGTATGAGGAGGGAGGATTCTTTTCAGCACAAGATCTCCTACTTGGTACTCTCGGTGCCTGACTTTCTGATCGAAGGCTCTCTTCATTCTCTTCTGATATAACTGTCCATGGCAGATTGCCGCCAATCTCTTCTCTTCGATCAGACTCAGTTGTTCGAATCGGGACCGAACCCATTCTGCTTCATTCAGTTTAACATCCATTAATACCCGTAGAGAGGGCAATTCAACTTCAACAGGTAGGACCGCTTCCATACCATACACAAGTTGATACGGTGTTGCCCCAGTGGATGTTCTGATTGATGTGCGGTACCCATGCAAGGCAAACGGTAGCATTTCATGCCAGTCTTTGTAGGTGATTACCATCTTCTGCACAATCTTCTTGATATTCTTGTTAGCTGCCTCAACAGCGCCATTCATCTTTGGCCTGTAAGGAGAAGAATTGTGATGTTGGATCTTGAAGTCCCGGCACAGCTCTGCCATCATTTTGTTGTTTAAATTGGAACCATTATCAGTAATGATTCGCTCGGGAACTCCGTATCGACAGATGATATCTCTCTTCAGAAATCTGGCTACCACTTGTCTTGTAACGTTTGCATATGAGGCTGCTTCAACCCACTTGGTGAAATAGTCAATGGCGACCAGGATGAATCTGTGACCATTCGAAGCAGTCGGCTCAATCTTGCCAATCATGTCAATGCCCCACATGGCAAAAGGCCATGGTGAAGACATGATGTTCAAAGGATTGGGAGGCACATGCACCTTATCTGCGTAGATCTGGCATTTATGACATTTCTTGGCATAGGCACAACAGTCTGCATCCATTGTGATCCAGTAATAGCCTGATCTTAACAACTTTTTAGCCATGGCATGCCCTCCCGCATGGGTACCAAAGGATCCTTCATGCACTTCATGCATCAACAAATCTGCTTCTGTCTTATCAACACATCTGAGGAGTACCATGTCAAAGTTCCTTTTGTATAAAGACCCATCAGTGTTCAGAAAGAAACTACCAGCAAGCCTTCTCAAAGTCTTCTTATCATTGGAAGATGCCCCAGGTGGGTATGTTTGGTCCTCTAAGAAGCATTTAATGTCGTGAAACCAAGGCTCATCATCTTTTACAACATCCGCTGCAAATACATATGCTGGTCTGTTGAGTCTGGACACTGAAATCTGGGGTACAAAGTTAGCCGTTTGAACTTTGATCATGGATGAAATGGTAGCGAGAGCATCTGCAAACTGATTCTCGTCCCGAGGGATATACTCAAGCTTGACTGTTGTAAAGAAAGTCAGTAACCTTCTCGTATAATCCCTGTAGGGTATCAGATGATCTTGGTGGGTGTACCATTTCCCGTTGGTTTGATTGACTACCAGAGCTGAATCTCCGAATACGGTCAATGTTTTGATCCTGAGGTCAATGGCTTCCTCAAGACCCATAATGCAAGCTTCGTATTCAGCTTCGTTGTTAGTGCAATTGAAAGTGAGTTTTGCCGAGAAAGGCATGTGAACTCCTTTTGGTGTAATGAGTACTGCACCAACACCACGGCCATTCATGTTAACAGCCCCATCAAACATCATAGTCCATTCTTCCTCCGGGTCAGGCCCTTCAGTGTGAATAGGCTCTTCGTGATCTTTTGCTTTAATGAACATGATGTCTTCATCAGGGAAGTCAAACCTCATAGGATGGTAGTCATCAATGGGTTGCTCAGCAAGATATTCAGATAGTACACTGCCCTTGATGGCTTTCTGAGATGTGTACTGTATGTCGTATTCTGTGAGAATCATCTGCCATCTTGCAACCCGTCCGGTAAGAGCTGGCTTCTCAAATATGTACTTGACTGGATCCATTTTTGAGATTAATAAGGTAGTGTGGGTCAACATATACTGTCTCAGTCGGCGAGCAGCCCACGCTAAAGCACAGCAAGTTTTCTCGAGCAGTGAATAACGTTGTTCACAGTCGGTAAACTTTTTGCTTAGGTAGTATATTGCATACTCTTTTCGACCAGACTCGTCATGCTGGCCCAGCACACACCCCATCGACTCTTCTAATACCGTCAAGTACATTATCAGAGGTCTTCCTTCAACTGGAGGCATGAGAATTGGAGGTTCTTGTAAATACTCCTTGATCTTGTCAAAAGCCTTCTGGCAATCTTCGTTCCACCTGACCGTTTGTTCTTTTCTTAACAGCTTGAACAAGGGTTCACAGGTTGCTGTGAGGTGAGATATGAACCTTGAAATGTAGTTCAATCGACCTAAGAACCCTCGAACTTCTTTCTCAGTTTTCGGTGCAGGCATTTCTTGAATAGCTTTGACTTTATCAGGGTCAACTTCAATCCCTTTCTCGCTTACAATAAAGCCCAGCAGCTTACCGGATCGCACCCCGAATGTGCATTTGTTGGGGTTCAGCTTCAGTTGGTATTTCCTCAGACGCTTGAATAATTTGAGCAGATTCACCAGATGGTCTTCTTCTGTAAGGGACTTGGCGATCATATCATCCACATAGCATTCTATTTCTTTGTGGATCATATCGTGGAACAATGTTACCATAGCCCGTTGATACGTCGCACCGGCATTTTTGAGCCCAAATGGCATTACCTTGTAGCAGAACGTGCCCCAGGGTGTGATGAATGTTGTCTTCTCCATGTCTTCAGGTGACATCTTGATCTGATTATATCCTGAAAATCCATCCATGAAGGAGAATACCGAGAACTGAGCCGTGTTATCCACCAATACATCAATGTGAGGTAATGGGAAATCATCTTTCGGGCTGGCTCTGTTCAGATCCCGGTAATCAACACACATTCTTACTTTGTCGTCTTTCTTAGGCACAGGTACTATGTTAGCAACCCACGGTGGATAGCTAGTCACAGCAAGGAACCCGGCGTCCCATTGCTTTTGTACCTCTTCCTTGATTTTCATAGCCATGTCTGGGCGAGTTCGGCGCAACTTCTGTTTGACTGGTGGGCATTCTTCCCTCAAAGGCAGCTTGTGCACCACAATGTCGGTATCCAACCCTGGCATATCTTGATACGACCAAGCAAACACATCAACATACTCTTGAAGCAGATCTATCAGTTGTCTCTTCACTGAGTCTTGCAGGCAGGCCCCGATTTTAACTTCTTTCACGTCTTCATCGGTACCAAGATTAATCACTTCAATCTCCTCCTGATGAGGAGCAATAACCTTTTCCTCCTGTCTCAACAACCTGGCTAGCTCTTCAGGAAGCTCATATTCTTCATCAACCCCTTCGTCAGCTTGATTGATCGGATTGTCAAAGTCATACGATGTCATAGCTGTGCTGTTGTCGGTGCTGTCAGGAAGGCACTCTCTGCAAGGGTTAAGTTGGTTCATTTTAGTGATTGATTTTAATCTTGCTTTAGAAAAAAAAGTGAAATGAAGTTATCATTTTGAAAACACCGCCATTTATTTTTGTACAAAAAGAAAAAGGAAAAACAGTGAACAGAAAAGGAAAAGACTCGTTTGCAAAAAAGATGTCCGATATTTCATTAATTTAATCTTGTTTGCACAAAAGTACAGATGGCCCTGGTTACAAAATGAGTCTTGTCATCTTGGGCAAGATGCAAGACTTGGATGCATGCTATAAAAAATACAGGAAATAATAATTACTCTGCATGAGTAACTCTTATAATTTCCTGGGAAGACCAGTTCGAGACACTGCTCCCCGGGATCTTTGGACGAATCCAATTCTCCAGATTGCGCTCCTCTTCCAGCTCGTCTTCCAGACAGTTGATAGCATCAGGGGTAAGCATCCCCCCACTGACAAAACCAGGCTCTGCAGCAGCCTTTGCTTGATGTTGAGTTGGTCTGTAACCCAACCCAAATTTGTCCTTCTTCTCCTCCACAGCTAAAACCTTGCCCCATCCTAGGGCAGTTCCTTCTTCAACAACCTTCCGGGCTTGTTGGTAAGATGACATGGAGATTCCAGATACAGCAGATGCTTCATTCACATTCAAAGCTTCAAACCCCTGGCTCATTGTTTCATGGATTTCCCCATCCATCTCAATGTACTTATAGGTTGCCAGGTGGCTGACAAAAATGTCCTCCTCTCCACAGATTGTGACAACTTGGCCTTCCCACTCAAATTTTAACTTTTGGTGAAGGGTAGACGTTATTGCGCCGGCGGCGTGAATCCAGGGTCTACCCAACAAACAGCTGTAGGCGGGCTGAATGTCCATCACATAAAAGATAGTTTTAAAAGTCTGTGGGCCAATTGTCACAGGCAGCTCAATCTCTCCCAGAACCGATCTCTTGGAACCATCAAAGGCTCTTACTACCAGGTTGCTGGGTCTCAATGCCAATCCATCATATTCAAGCTTCACCAGAGCCTTCTTTGGTAAGACATTCAGGGAAGAACCTGTGTCCACCAGCACATGAGAAAGGACAGCTCCTTTGCATTCCAGGGTTATGTGCAAGGCTTTGTTGTGGTTGCGGCCATCCGCTGTCAAGTCAGTATTGGTGAACCCTAGCCCATTGCTAGCAGTAACATTTCCAACCACGGTTTCCAATTGGTTGACAGTAATCTCCTCAGGCACGTAAGCTGCGTGCAGGACTTTAAGTAGTGCATTCCGATGGGCTTCGGAGCACATAAGCAGTGAGAGGATGGAGATTTTGGATGGCGTCTGGTGAAGCTGATCCACAACTTTATAATCACTCTTTTTGATGATTCGCATAAACTCATCAACTTCCTGATCAAATGGAGTCTTCAGGGCTTCTTTGGCAGCTGGATCTTCCTGCACCGGGCCTTTACCCTTTGCCTTGGCAGCAGCTTCTGCTTCGGCAGTGGGTCTTTGAACTTGTGAGGCGAAGAGACGTCCGCTTCGAGTGAAGCCTCCGCCTCCCCCCACATTATCTACTTGTGGTGCAGGTGTTGATGTTTCCAGAGTGATTCTTTTTCCTTCGCAATACAAGTCAGAGCCATAGTGCCAGGGGATGGCCCTATTGCTTTCATATGGTACTGGTCCAGGCACCGTGACAGTGACCGGACTGATTGCTGCTGCTGAAGGGACTGTTATTGTTTGTGGATCGTAGAAGATTGTAACTGGTGCTCTGGTGGGAGCAACACCTTCTGAATGGTAGGCGGAATTATTTTCAGGATCATAGAATATGGTAACAGTAGAGACATCTTCATGATTGATTGCTGGTGTTGTAGGAGGTACTGTTGGAAGGACTGTTGTTGTTGTTGATGGAGATTCGAAATGGAATGAAGCTGAAGTTGTAGCAGGAGAAACTGTTGACAACTGATCATTTGGAAGGACAGGTGAAGTACTTGTTGATGGTGCTGATGAGTTGTTGGGAACATTAGTTGTTGCAGTTGTAGGAGGGTCTGAAACTGTTGCTGATGACGTTGTCGGATTTGCCGGAAATGATGTAGTGATCTGGAGTAGGCCACTCTGAATAAGGCTGTCAATGCCATTCCTTAAATCTTCACACCCATTCCATGAAATATTGCAGTAGGGACACCCTAGTTCACACCCCGGAAATATATTGCTTTCACGGAGTTGAGCTTTGATTTCCACCAATGGTGTCCGGATCTGATCCACACTGGTTATCAAATAAGACGGTTGGTCTTCTTCAATAGCATTAATTCGGGGACCACCATGGTTTGGCATTGGGTTTTTATTGACATTGGGCGGAGGCGCAAAATTCAGAGCCTTGGAGTCTACCAAGTCTTGTACCTTCATATGCAGAGCCCTGCATTTTTCTGTACTGTGACCAGGTGCGTTGGAATGAAAAGCACACCTAGCATTGGAGTCATAGTTCCTTGGTAGACTGTTGGGATCCGGAGGTGCCAACGTTCTTAGCTCAACTAGGTTGAGTTTCAGAAGTTGTGGCAGCAAGGCAGCATATGGCATTGGGATCGGGTCGATCACTCGGTTAGCTTGGGATGGTCTTTGTTGGAATGGCCTTTGTTGATTGTTGTTGTTGGAGTTGTTGTTGTTGAAGTTCCTTGGAGGATACTGATTCTGCTGATACTGAGGTTGTTGTTGGAAGTTTTGTTGAGGAGGTTGATAGACTGGCTGTGGATGAATTGGAGCAGGGATAGTGACTGCTGCTATTGACCTCTGAGCATATTGGGGCCTACCCCTGTTGGTGTGGATGGCATTGGTCTCGCCAGTTCTTCTCGGGCCTGCAAAAGGCTTTCTTGTACTACTGGACGAGCTTGCACCGTTGTCTGAGATCTTTCCCATTTTTAACAGGCTTTCAATTCTCTCCCCAGCTATGACAACATCTGCGAAGCTGGTGGAAGAGAAAGCAGCTAACCTGTCAATATACGTTCCCTGAAGAGTGTTCATAAACATGTCTGCCATTTCTCTCTCAGACATTGGTGGTTGAACAGCAGCAGCCAGTTGCCTCCACCTTTGGGCATACTCTCGGAAACTCTCCCTCGAAGACTGTGACATTCCCATTAGGAGGGTCCTGTTGGGTGCCATATCTAGATTATACTGATACTGTCTGATGAAGGCTTCTGCCAGGTCCTTCCAGCATCTAATTGTTGCTCTTGTCAGATGGGAATACCACTCCCTCGAAGCTCCAGTCAAGCTATCTTCAAAATAGAACATCCACAATTTCTCATCCATTGTATAGGCCTTCAGCCTTCCCAGAAATGATTGCAAATAAGTTCGGGGGCATGAAGTCCCATTATACTTTTCGAAACAAGGAGGCTTGAACTTGTGGGGAATCCTGACCCCTTCTACCAGCCCCATGTCCATGACGTCGAACCCCAAAGAGTTTTGAGACTCCAGTGATCTCAACTTCTCAGCTATTTCTTCCAATCGTCTATCATAAGTTTCCTCTCCAGCACCCATCACTGTATACTGGTCTTCCTGAGGATCTTCTTGAAGTACTCTGGCTGCTGTGGCTGTCCCTTGAATGTTGACTGGGATGTTGGCCTCTGGATGGAGATGGGGTCCAAAAACTGGGGGATTGACATGAGGTTGGACCCTCTCATTGTTACTTGTGCCAGCAGTTCCCACATGGGGCTCCTCTTGATTCCTCCCTTCTACCAAAGTTCTGAGCCTCTCCTGGCTTTGAGCCAGGTTGTTCATCACTTCCATGAACTGTGTTATCTGAGTTCTCATCTCCAACCTTTCGTTGGCCATCTGGTTTCTGACCTCCGTAAGGTCCTGCTGCATCTGATCCATCTGAATTCCCGGAAGGTTGTTTCTAGTTGGGTACCTATGAGGCCTGTTGAGAGGAAAAACCCGGCGGCGAGCAATAATTCCTGAACATCACAACAGAGGTTAGCAACAACAAAACAAAAACCTACAAAACAAACAAAAGGGTTAGCATGCAATGCAGTTATGCTTATTTGTTCTCAAGGTATCCGGTTTGGCCTTCAGTTTTGACCCTTCCAGACCCTTGAAGATGCTGCTGTTGAAGTGAACTTGGATGGAAACCAACATAAATATATTACAAAGGTGAAATAGTACAATTTGTCCATTTTACAACACAAGCCCTCAAAGGGGTCAAAATACATCACAAAAAAGCAAAAGTACATGGAAAAGGAACAACAACAAGCAAATGATCAAACTCCAAGGCCAAACTCATCCTCACGAACTTCCTTGAGAAGTGCTTCGGTCACAGGATCAGCCGGATGCTCCGTGAGACTTCTAATGAGAAGGTTCCTTGTTGCAACAGCTGCAGTCAATTTCTTGTTCTGACTTTGGTCCTTAGACCTCTTCACTCCTGCTTTGATTTTCAGCTCTGATATTTCCTCCTGGGCTGCTGCCAGGGCTTTTTCCATCTGCTCCATCTTGTCCTGAGCTCTCTTGTCTTCTAGAGTACGGGCCTCAGTGATCCGGACCCACCTGGCCTGACTTTCTTTCAGGTACAAGTCTGTTCTTGCTCTCTGGAACTGGGCTTCTTTACAAGCATTCTTCAGAATCTGCTCACCAGCCTTAGACTTGTTGATATAATCTCCAGACTTCTCAATCTTAGTCAAGTGTTCCACTCTTAACTTCTCCAATCTCTCAATTTCCCTCACACCTTCACTCCTCTCCCTGAGGGTCTTCTGCAAGGCTTGGGTTAACTTCTCATTTCTTTCCTTCAAGCTTTCAAACTCCTCCAGATTGATAGTGACAGGGGGTGGTGCTGAAGATGACTCAGGCATGTCTTCTATGGTAAAGGGCATTCCAGAGAATTGGGCCCTGGCATAGGACCACTCATGATATTGGACTGATGCCACATTATTGCACTTCCCTAAAATGGTGATTCCCTTGGTTTGAACATGATCCCAGGCCCAGGCAGCCTGCCTAACAACAGTCAAACTAATCTTGTTCTCACAGTAGAGGGTCTCCACCAAATCTTGTTCCCTAGGAGTATGAACCAGTGCATAGCCCAATTGTCTCCTGAACAGCAGAGGGTTGTAGTTGATACTTCCCTTAACTCCTATCAAAGGCACATTGGGAAAGTGCCCACAGCTGGTGATTATATCTTTGCCTTTGGTGCTCTGAGTACACCATCTGATATCTGCTGAAGTGAGAGTAGTGAGCCTCTTAGCCCAGTTGCTTTGCTGATGAGGATTTAGAAATGCATCTGTCCTGGGTAGATGCCTGAGAAGCCAAGCATGGAATAATGGAGCACAAATCCTCACTAATCTTCCCCTCTGCTTCTCATTTCTCTGATGGACTGAGTAATAGAGATCACCCAGTAAAGTTGGCACAGGGTTCTTCAGGATGAACAAGTGGATTGCATTCTTGCTGATGAATCGAGGCTCATCTGCAAACAGCACAATTCCATATACACTCAAGGCCAATAGGGCACAAACAGCTTTCCACTCCCCCGAGGAGGCCTTCAGACTAGCTTGAGAAATCAGGAAGTCAAGATGAAAACCAGGGATTCCAGCTTTAGAGGTCATGTGTTGCTCAACCAAAACAGGCTCCAGATACAAAGCTTTTGCTATCTCTCCATTGCTGGGAAAGACCATTTCAGGGTTGAAAGGGATTTCCCTCTTGATAGGCAAACCAATCAAAGATGAGTATTCTTCTAATAGAGGCCCCAACTGAAAGTCTTGAAAGGTGAAACATCTCAATGGGGGGTCATAGAACTGAATGCAGGTGTGGATGAGGCTCCTCTGAGAAGGGTCCAGATCCATGACCATGTCCAGTATATCTCCATAACTCTCCCTGAACAAGGGTATGTGATCTGGAGTGATCAGGGTTTGGATCCTCCTGATGTCTGATAAGTCTGGTTGGAAGAAATGATAGGTGATGTTGCTTTTCTTTGGAGCCATGATGCTGAGGACTGAGTAGGATAAGTGCTGATGAAGATGCTGAGGAGTGGGCCACTGGCTGGCTAGTGCTAGTAACTGAAGTATAGCTGACAAACTGAAGCAAGTGCTGGTGGAGATAGGTCAAAGCTGCAGATGGGGTCAAAACCAAAACCAGATGGAGGTGGATACCCTGAAACACAAATAAGCAAATGTTAATATGATGCAATGAGTATGTATGCAAATGATATGCAAGGGTCTGTGACTGAGCTGGATCTGATTAACTGCCTTGGTATAGATCCATGTGTGTTCAAGAATTCCAGATGGAGGTCTAAAAATCCAGTAACCAGGGTGGGGGACTCAAATAAAGAGCCACATGTCCAGGGTTTAGAATCACAAGAACTATCCAACATGGAGCATTCTTAACAAAGTCAAAGTAACAGGGTATTCTGAGGTCAAGGTACCTGCAAACCTGTAAACAGCCCAACCCCCTCACAGGTGGTGATCTAGAACAAGGATCCTCAGACTTGGATCAGTTATGAGAAGTGTAAACACTTCTAACCCGGAGGTACAGTGTTTACAATAACCATAACAATTCCTCCTCTAATTCACCTCAGTTTCTGAAGGTCAATACTAAAAGGTCATCCAGACTTAGCAGGCTTCCCAGATAGCCCTAGCATTGCAGGAAATCTGCAACACAGAGTTCTCAAGAAGAAACCCATATCTGAACCGTGTTTCATATTCCCGCACCAGACCGAAATGGAATGGGAAAGAATATGATTCACTCTAGCCTAGGTGTCACTCAGGTCCCAGGTATAGGACCTTAACTCTCAATGAATCACCCACCCACCAAAACAAAAAAAAAAACAGATCCAGCCAGCAGCATGACAGTACGATATATGTAAAGCAGTAAAGAAAGCAGATAAACAACTGTACATAAAGCAAAAATAAAACATATATAAACACAAATAAACACATAACACCCTAGTAAACACAAATCAATCAAGCGCTAGGAGGAACCCACAAAAAGAACCAGAAGCCCTGGTCGCAGTATAAAATTCCCCAGCAGAGTCGCCAAGCTGTCGCTCCCGACAAATGAAAATGGATCATATGAAGGTACAGACGCGAACGGTCGGCGAAGGGAACAGTGAGAACACACAGCCGTGAACTCACTGGAGATGAAAAGAGTCGCCAGCTAGGCATTTTTATCCCGGAGGAAAGGCAATGCTGCATAAGCCTAGAAAGATGCGGATAAGACGGTTGCGAACCAGAGAGACTGAGAAAGGGGGTTGGTTACAACCTGGGAAGGTATTAGCACCCAGATTGTCCGTCGTACTCGACGGGATCCACGCTTAAAAGATTTGTGTTTTAAAGGGGTAGTGTCAGTGCAATTTGTGTGTAAAATAGCTGGAAAGATGTACAGGTGTCAGTGTAAAGTGTATAAGTGATGCGGAGTATGAAAGTGTCAGTGTAAGAATGAGAATGAATTGCTCATGACCATGAGGCTCAAAGAATGAAGCTAGAAAGAGGGGGAATATACAGAGACTTTTGTTCGATAACCGTTAAGTTATGCCTACGTATCCTCTCGTGCAATGAGGAAGTCAGAACACCGTAGTTCGACCCAAAGAGACTGAAAAATGAATTGACTTGTGAACTGCTTGCTTGCCTATGCTCAAGTGTATGACCCGTCTGGCTCAGGTGCTAACTGTCTTGCATTAGACGGAAGAAGCGAGTTCTCGTTTGTGAGTGAAGGTGATGAGAAAAGAATCCCGGTGGAGACGATTATTGTTTGTTTTTTTGTTTTCAGTCTTTTATTTCTTTTTGAAGATTTGTCATAAGATAATGAGCTTAAGTCTAAACCAATGGATTTAGTAAACTCATCACATCTTCCCTCTGATTAGGGGTAATGAGAATACCTTAAGTGTGAAGTCAGATTCTCACACTTAATCACCTTTGGTGTAGGATTAAGATCATTAACCTACTTGTGATTATTTAGATGTTTTTGTGATTTTGTTTAGTGTTGAGTAATGAGGTTAAGCCATAATCAAGGATTAAACAGGCCCATTACACCATCCTAAAAGAAGGATAATAGATGAGAATGTTTAAGCTGAGGAAAACTCCTCAACTTAATCCATGATTAGGGATTAAACCCATGACAAAACAAGCCTTTGATTAAGTGGATTTTATTTAATGATATGATGAAGAAGTGATTTTTATGATTTGTAAGACAACTTGAGGGGGACTTGTCCATTAACACTAGGGTTAGTCCTTCTTAACCACTTAAGGAAGAATTAGAACCCTAATGCAAGGCCCAAGTTACAAGTGTGATGTCTTGATGATTATTAGATGAATTGATTAAGAGATTTAAACACCTTAAGGGTTCAAGACTTAGGATTAAAGTTATACACTCCATCCTAAGAGAAGGATGCAGGCATAAGCTTAATCACAAAATCTTAAAGCCTTTAGGGTTTAGTCCCTGATTATGAGATGAGAAGAGAGGACTCAAAGAGAGACACAAAGGTAAAACTATGGGGGGACTAATCAAAACCCTAATTCATTATCATGCTTGGATGATCCTAAGGTTTGTGAGGTTTGCAAGAACAATCTTCAAAGGAACCACCAGGAAGCAGATGAACAGGATCAAGAGAAGCAAAGTGACTTGCTTCATTCAAGAAGTCAAGTCACTTGAAGAAAGAAAGTGGGAAGGAGAAGAATGAGCAAGCTCAAACTCAAACACATATAAAAATGCAGCAATGAATGCAAGAGAGATGAAAAGAAAAGGTATGAGAAGTGAAGGCAAATCCACTTCTCAAGTTTACTTACCACCTGCAATGTTAGAAAGAAAATGCAATGCAATGCAAGATGAGATGAAATGATATGATGCTAAGCAAAACCAGAAGCATGTTGATGATGATTATGATGTTATGAAGTGCTGCAAACATGAGGCAAGACAATGGGGATGTTCATACAAGGTCATGAATGCAAATGATGCAAGCTAAGGAGCATGAACAAGCATAAAAAGTTATGAATCATACAAGACAAATGACATGGCAAATATGTAATGCAATGATCAAAGATGCTTTATACATGTCTTAAGATGTCAAATGAATCATAAGCATGCACAAAATGCAAAGACAAGTCATGTTATGCAAGAGAATGCAAGAAGGATGCAAAAGAAAGCCCAAATTAGGGTTCATGGATCAAACATCAAACAAAAACCCAAAACAGAAGCAAACCTCATGATAAAAAATGGAAAATGGCACCCAAAGAAACCCTAGGCCTATGATGAACCACTGCCCAAAGGGGAGCTCTCAACTCTCAACCAAACTCAAGATATGAATTTTCTAAGTTATTAGGGTTTTTTAGGGTTCTTAACAAAACAAATGCCAAACAATTTGAAAATGCAAGAACAATTCATGGCCTTTTTATCCTAGGAACTACATGCAAAACAAAAGACAATGCAAGAAGAATCAATGTCTCAACCTTCTCCAATAGGCAGAAATGAATTTTTGAATCCATGATCAAAATAATGCATAAAAAATGATTTAATTCAATGAAAAATTCTTAAAATGCATCAAGATCAAAAAAGAAATTTGGTTTGAAGGTTGGACAATGTTTCTAAATGTCTTAGAACATTTCATGAATTTTTTGGTGATTTTTAAATACCTAAAAGTATTTTTAATAAATTAATTTCCATTAATCAATTAAAAATAATCTTTTAAATATTTAAAAATACTTTTTTAATGCTAAAAATGAAAATAAAAATATTTTTGGGTCATAAAAATTATTAAAACTCAGAGGAAAAAGTTTCATAATTTTTATGTGTTTTTTACTATTTTAAAATAAATGTGCAAGTTAAATGAAAGAAAATGAAATAAAAATTAAATAAAATAGGAAGTAATCAGGATTGATGGATGAGATTGATTCTGAGTTCAAATGTGTTGACTGCGCGCGTGATCTTGTGGTTCAGATTCAAACTAGGTTAATCTTAATTAATTAAATAAATTAAACCTAATTAAAACTAATGACAAGATCCAGGCCTTCCATTCACGCGCGGGAAACAGGATCTAAAGGCCCAGGTTCAAAGTTGGTGCCCTAACCCTAATTAGTGATTAATGACTTTCAGGCTGCCGGAGAAGACTTCCGGTCGTCTTCTCCGGCCAGCCCTCACCTGAGAAAACTCAAAACCTCTCAAAACGTAACAAAAACAAAATCTATGAATTGGGAAATGATCTCCAGCCTCTCACGAATCAAACCCCTCTCTCAAAACAAATTTATTCTTCCTAAACAAGCTGAATCGAAAGAAAGAAAAACTAGGGCACGCAAGCTTCAGAGATAAATTAAACACTCAAATCACAACCATTTTCAAAACCAATGGTACCAGAATGATCAGGATAACACAAAGAACAAGTTTGGAACAAAAGAAATGATTTCTGGAAAAATTATTTTCGAGCTACCTGAGATTTGGAGCTTTCAGTTTTGGAACTTTCTAGCCACCTCTCTTTGTGCAATCTACTCCTTAGAACCTCTTGATGATGTTTGAATGCTCAAAAGGAGTTTAAGTTGGCTGGATAGTGAGATTCGAAAGCTCCTGCTCAAGCTTGGTCAGAAATGGCAATGGAGTTTCTGGAGGTTTCAGGCCATGGTGAAGTGTTGTTTGTGATCCTGAGGGTTAATGGAGAAGGTCTATGGTGTTTGTTTGGATGTTTGTGGCTTGTGGAGAGAGATTCGATAGAAAATGCAGGCTGAGGTGAAGGATGGTTATGGAGTGTTCAGGCTTGTTTCAGGCTTGAGCTTTGGTGGTTTCTTGTCTATGAAGTGTGTTGAGTTGGATGATGAAGAAAGTTTGAGTGTTTGCAGGCTGTATAGAGAAATTCGAAGGCTTGTGCAATGTGGAAGGTTTTTGTGAATGTGGTGAATGGGATGGTTTCAGCCTTGCTTCTTCATATCTTTGGCTTGCCAAAGGATATTGTATTATAATCCTATAGGTCAGATGATGTGACCTGGCCTATAGTGATTGGTAAGTTTACTTTTGCTCAAAATCCACTTTATGTGTAAGAGAGGTATGGTGAAGTGCTAGGCAAGGACATGGGCTGGTTCTGGCGCAGCAAAGTGAAGGGAAAGGCTAGGCTTGGTCCAGCATTCAAGGCAGCAAGTTGGTAAAGCATGATCATGAGTTTTTGCAAGTTGTGACATTTTGGTTCACATGTGATTCTTTTGCCTAACCAAACATAAAACCATGGCATTCTTAGTTCAAATCTGATTTTTAGGACTTAGAGAATGTTTGTGTAATGGTTTGAAATGAATTAGAGGTCACATGATGCATTGGTTCAAGGTTTTGCAAAATTTCCAAATGAGGCATGCCTTGAAAATTAATGATTTTAGCCAACTTTGCATTGCCATAACTTTTGACCCAAGAAGAGTTTGATCATGTTCTTGTACTTTTTGAAAAGGGAAAGATGAGATCTACAACTTTCATGACCAAAGTTTTTTCATTTGAAGCATTTTTGGACCAAGAATCAAAGCTTGAAAATTGACCTAAAATGATGCATTCTTGAAAAGTCAACTATGCCCAAAAAGTCAACCTTTGCAAAAACCCTAAATTCTTGATTTCTATGAACTTCAACCTTCTTCCATGATCAAATAAAGATCATATACACTCAAAATGATGAAGATCACCCATTGGTTGGGTCATTGGGGGCCTCAGATGCCCTGATTTTGCACTGACTTGTCTGAAAAGTCAACTCTTGATCAGATGACTTCCCCATGGAATTTCTTCATGAAAATTGATATGCATACTCCCTATACCATATAGAGATCAATGAAAACAAGAATGACCAAAAAATTTGGAGTTATGGCCTCTGAAACCAAAACCCTAATTTTCAGTCAACTGTGCAGTTCAACCTGGCTCTGCATCCACTCAAACCCTAGTTCTTGTGATCCCTCTGCAATTTTGACTTTGAGGAGATGAAATATGATATAAGAACACACATGGACCACTTTGAATTGATTGGTAGCCTTTGGAATGCCTCAAGAAGCTTTGAGGTTGCTCAGATCACAAACCCTAGGTGCAGATGCCTTAGAAACTATCCAGTGAATCAAAAATGAGATGTGAGATGATATGATTGTGTTTATGCATATGAGATGATCACAAGCCATGGTGTGAATGGGTGAGGGCAAATTTGGGGTGTTTACAAACCCATACCAATCAGCTGCAACCACAAAGCCTTGTAACATCATTAGTGGATCAAGTGGAGGCTATTTTCACAAGACAGAGGTCCAGAAAGTGCCAAACTGAAAAGCTTCATCTCAGGTATACCTCAAGAACAAATTTTCCAGAACTTGTTTTTTATGTTATAGAAATGATATATATGCTTCACTGATCACACTGCACTTGTTGGTTTTGAAAATGATTGAGTATTGAGTCTGTATCGTGTTTCTGAAAGTTTTTCTATTTTTGAGTTTTGATTCGTATCTTGTTCATGAGCCATTAGAAATTTTTTTTAAGGGTGGATTTAGGCTTGGGAAGGTTTGGGGATCTGATCTGGAGCTTTAGAGCTCTTAAAATGACCTAGGGAAGAAGTTGGATTGAGGGTCCTGCCGGAGAAGATGACCGGAGATAGCTCCGGTCACCTGAAAGTCATTAGGGCTAATTTTTAGGGTTTAAGGCCCAGTTTGAATGTAGGTCGTAGGATCAAGTTTAGCGCGAAATGGAAGGCCAGGATTAGTTCATAAAAACCCTAATTAGTTTAATTAATTTAATTAATTAGGTTTAATTAAAATAAATGCCAGAATCAATCTCAACCCTCCAAAAACGCGTGTGGTCTTTCCCTCGTTTCCCAGTTTGAATATCAACCATCAGATGCGCATACTTCTCATTTATTTCATTTTTATTTCATTTTTTCTTATTTCTTTTGCATAATTATTTTAAAATATCAAAACTCATCCAAAAAATTTCAAACTTTGCATTTTTGATTCAAATATTTTTCTTCATCCAAAAACATTTTTATTTTTATTTTTTGCATTAAAAAAACATTTTTAAAATATTTAAATGTTTATTTTAATTAATTAATGGAAATTAATTAATTAAAATACCATTTAGGTTTCTAAAAATCACAAAAAAATTCACATTGCATCTTGAGACATTTATAAACATTGTCAAACCATTCATACAAATTTCTTTTTGGTTTTGATCCTACTTTGACATTTTCTTTGAATTTAGGGTTCATAAAATCCCCTTTTTGGAACCCTAACTTTGAAAATTCTTTTCTGCCTAACCATGAAGGGTTTGATAATGATTCTTTTTGCATTATTTTCCATATAACATGAATTTTCTAGGATATTTTTGTCATGAATTTATCTTTCATTTTCAAATTGATTTGCAATTTTTCTTTTAAGGTACCCAAAAAACCCTAGTTAACTTAGAAATATCATAACTTTCTTTAGGTTAAAAGTTAGACCTTTTTCTTTGGGGTGTGATATCATATGGGGTTAGGGTTTGTTTGAGCTCATTTGAAAATTTTTATCATGTGAATTTCTTCTGTTTTGATCATTTGCATCTCATCCTTTCATGTAACCCTAATTTTGCATCCTTACTTGCATCTTACATTGCATTGCATGAACATATGAACTTGCCATGACATTCTAAGCACTTGTATGTCATCTTAGACATCTTAAGACATTGCTTGAATCATGCTTAATCATTTCTTCATTCATTGCCATGATTTGAATCCATTTCATTCCATAAACTTTCATGAACTTTCAAACTTCAAAGCATGCTTCCATTTGCATCTCATCTTTATATGAACATTCATGACACTTTGTATGCCTTTGCATCATGTCATAGCATCATTTGCATCATGTGATTGTTTCTGGTTTTGATCTTTGCCTTTGTATATGCATCATTTCATGTCATTTCTTTCTTTATGCATCTTGTGCTAACATTTTCAGGTGGTAAGTTAACTTGAGAAGTGAATTTGCCTTCACTTCTCATTTCTCTCCCTCTTCTTCATATGAATCTTTGCTGCATTTTTTTAATTGTCTTTGAGTGAGATTTCTCATTCATGTTCATCTCTCACTTTATTTCTTTAAGTTACTTATCTTCTTCAATGAAGTAAGTAACTTATTCATCTGCTTCTTCCTCCTTCCATCTGCTTCTTCCATTGGTGGCTTCTTTGAAGATATTTCTCAAGCCTTACAAACCATAGGAACATCCAAGCATGATAATAATTAGGGTTGTGATTAGTCCCCCCTAATTTTTTACCTTTGAGTCTTCTTTGTGTCTCTCTTCTCACCTCATCATTAGAGACTAAACCTTTAAGGTTTTAGGACTTTGGAATTAGGGTTATGCCTGCATCCTTCTCTTAGGATGGAGTGTATAACTTTAATCCTAAGTGTTAAGCCCTTAATTTGTTTAAACCTCTTAATCAATCCATCTAATAATCATTAAGACATTAACTTGTAACTTGGGCCTTACATTAGGGTTCTAATTCTTCCTTTATGGTTAAGAAGGACTAACCCTAGTGTTTAATGGACAAGTCCCCCTCAAGTTGTCTTACAAACCATAAAATCCACTTCTTAATCTCATCTCTTAATTAAAATCCACTTTAATAAAGGCTTGTCATCTAATGACTTTAATCCCTAATCATGGATTAAGTTGAGGTATCTTCCTCGGCTTAAGTGTTCTCATCTATTATCCTTCTATTAGGATGGTGTAATGAGTTCACTAATCCTTGATTATGGCTTAAACGCATTACTTGACACTAAACAGAAAACTCAAAAACATCTAAATAATCACAAGTAGGTAATGATCTTAATCCTACATCATCATGGCAATTAAGTTGAGATGCTTATCTCATACTTGAAGTATTCTCATTATCCCTAATCAAGAGAGGATATAATGAGTTTACAAGCCCTTGATTTAGGTTTAAGCTCATTAACTTATGTAAAGCACCAAAAACAATAACAAAACTGAAAACAATAACCTCCGATTCTCATCACACTCATTCATAAACGAGAACTTGCTTCTTCTGTCTAATGCAAGACAGTTAGCACTCGAGCCAGACGAGTCACACACTTGAGCATAGACAAGTAAGCAGTTCACAGTTAACAAATCATCCAGTCTCTTTGAGTCGAACTACGGTGTTCTGACTTCCTCATTGCACGAGAGGATACATAGACATAACTTAACTGTTATCGAACAAAAGTCTCTGTGTCTTCCCCCTCTTTCAGTATTCTCTTTTAAGCCTCATTTTTGAGCATTTCACTTCACCATTTTGCACTGACACTTGTACATTCTTTTCCAGCATTTGCACACAGATAACACAAACACTACCCTTTTAAACACAATCTTTCAAGCGTGGATCCCGTCGAGTATGACGGACAATCTGGGTGCTAATACCTTCCCAGGTTGTAACCAACCCCCTTTCTCAGTTTCTCTGGTTCGCAACCGTCTTATCCATCCTTTTATAGGTTTATGCAGTATTACCTTTCCTTCGGGATAAAAATGCCTAGCTGGCGACTCTATTCACTTCACCTTCATTCTCTCCCTTCGCCGACCGTTCACGTCTGTACCTTATCTGACCCGGTGTCTTTTCGGGGGAGCGACAGACCCCGTCGAGTATGACGGACAATCTGGGTGCTAATACCTTCCCAGGTTGTAACCAACCCCCTTTCTCTGTTTCTCTGGTTCGCGACTGTCTTATCCATCTTTTTTCTAGGTTTATGCAGCATTACCTTTCCTTCGGAATAAAAATTCCTAGCTGGCGACTCTTTTCACTTCATCTTCATCTTCTCTTTTCGCCGACCGTTTGCGCCTGCACAGGGATGCAAATCTTTGGGAGCGACAGCTTGGCGACTCTGCTGGGGACTATCTTGCAACCAGGACTTTTGGTTCTTTTTGTGGGTTTCTCCTAGCGCTTGTCTGATTTGTGTTTATGGGGATGTTATGTGCTACTTATGCTTGTGGTTTATTGCTTTATTTATTGCTTTATTTATTGCTTTCTGTACAGCTTTATTTATTGCTTTCATTTACTGTTCTTATGCACTTCATTATTATCATCATATCATGGTGTTGGATCTTTGGTTTTCCTTGGTGGGAGGGATATTGAGTGAGTAAGGTTCCATACCGGGAGCCTGAGTGACACATAAGATAGAGTGGCTTCATATTATTTCCCATTCCATTTCGGTCTGGTGTGGGAATATGAAACACGATTCAGACATGGGTTTCTTCTTGAGAACTTTGTGCTACGGATTTCCTATAGTACTAGGGCTATCTGGGAAGCCTGCTAAGTCTGGATGTACTTTTTATGACCTTCAGCATCTGAGGTGAATTAGAGGAGGATCTTTTATGATTATAGTAAACAATGTACCTCCGGGTTAGAAGTGTTTACACTTCTCATAACTGATCCAAGTCTGAGGATCCTTGTTCTAGAACAATACATGTGAGGGGGTTGGAATGTTTACCAGTGTTGTTTTAAGATTGCATCATTTTGGACTATTCTTGTGAAACCCTGGACTTGTGACTCTTTATTTGAGTCCCCCACCTGGTTACTTGTTCTTGAAGCCTCCATCCGGACTTATGAACACACATGGACCCTATCAAGGCAGATAACAAACCCATCACTTGATCACAAACCCTTGCATATCATTCTGCATGCATTATTTTGTATCATATTAACATTTGTCTATTTGGTTTTGACATGTTCTACTGCTCAGATTCCTTCAGCTATCTGCATCAGCCATCTTCATCAGTTATCTTCATCAGAGATTCCTCTTCAGTATATCCTCCAGTTATCTTCATCAGTCTTCATCAGTACCTCTCCTCAGTCTTCTTCACCAGCATCCATTGTGAGAATGGACCCATCTAGGAAAAGCAACATTACATACCATTTCTTTGAGCCCACTCTGGCCGGCATCAGACAGATTCAGACACTCATCACTCCTGATCATGTCCCTTTATTCAGGGAACATTATGGTGGCATTATGGACATGATCATGGACTTGGATGCATCACAGAGGAGCATGATCCACACTTGCCTTCAATTCTATGACCCTCCTCTCAGATGTTTCACTTTCCCAGACTTCCAGTTGGGCCCTTTGCTAGAGGAGTTCTCCATGTTGTTGGGTGTCCCCATCAGGAGAGGGATTCCTTTCAATCCTGAGATGACAGCTCCCAAGAATGAAGATGTAGCTAAGGATTTGCACTTGGAGTCCACCCTCATTGACCAGAATATGACCACCAAGGCTGGAATCCCAAGCCTTCATTTGGACTTCTTGGTTACTCAGGCTACCATTCATGCTGCAGCAGGGAAGTGGGACACTGTTTGTGCTCTTCTGGCCCTTAGCATATATGGTATCATCTTGTTTGCAGACAAGCCTAAGTTTGTAAGCAAGAGTGCTATCCACCTTTTCTTGTTGAGGAATCCAGTCCCTACCTTGCTTGGAGACTTTTACTACTCAGTGCATCAAAGGAATGAGAAGCAGAGGGGAAGATTAGTCAGATGTTGTGCACCTCTCTTCTATTGTTGGTTATTAAGGCACTTTCCAAAGTCAGAAGCTTTATTGAATCCTCATCAATCAAGAAATTGGGCTAAGAGAATGATTGCCCTTACTTCAGAAGGCATCAGATGGTGCACTCAGAGCACCAAGGGCAGAGATATCATCACCAGCTGTGGGCAGTATCCCAATGTACCCCTAATTAGAGTGAAGGGTTGCATCAACTACAATCCTTTGTTGTTAAAAAGGCAATTAGGGTATGCCTTGGTACATCCACCAAGAGAGAAAGACTTGTCAGAAACCCTTTACTGTGACATTCAGCACAACCTTGCCATTGCCAGACAAGCAGCTTGGGCTTGGGATAATATTCAGACAAAAGGGACTGCTATTATTGGCAAGTGAAACAACATAGCTTCAACTCAGTATCTGGATTGGTCACGTATCAGGGGACATATCACCCGCATGCCATTCACCCTATAGGATGTGCATGGACCATCTGGAGTAGAGCCTGCAGCTACAGTCAGTTTAGAGGAGTTTGAGAAGTTGAAGGAAAGAAATACTCAGCTTTCTGAAGCTCTGAAGAAGACCCTCTGGGAGAGGAATGATAGTCGTCTGGACAATGAAAGGTTAGAGAAGCTCCAGATCGAGCATATGACCAAGATTGAGAAGATAGATGATTACATCAGAAGGGCTAGAGCAGGGGAGTTGGTCTTGAAGAATGCTTGCAAGGAAGCCAAGATTCAAAAGGCCAGAGCTAAGCACTACTTGGAAGAGAGTCAGACTAGGTGGATCAGGATCACTGAGGCTCGTTCACATGAAGATTAGAGGACCCAGGCTAGGATAGAGCAACTAGAAGCTAATGAGAAGAAGAATTAAGAGGCCTTGTTAGCAGCACAGAAAGAAATCTCTGAGTTGAAACTCCAGGCGGGGTTGAAGAGATCATAGGACCAAGACAAGCATAAGAAGTTGACAAATGCCATCGCCACCAGGAACCTTCTTATCAGGACCATCACAGAGCATCCAGTTGGCCTAGTGACTGAGGCTCTCCTGAAAGAAGTCAAAGAGGATGATTATGGGCTTGATGTTTGATTTCTTTGTACTTGTACTTCATTTTGTTTGTACTTTTATTGTTGTATTTTGACCCACCGTGGGGATTTGTTGTAATCAAAACTATGTATCTTTACATTTTGTAATATATGGTTTGTGTTATTTTGTGGGCTTCATATCTCTCCAATGTCATCATTCCTCGAGGTCTGGAAGGTCAAAACCAAAGAACCAAATCGGATACCCTTGGACGACAAATAGACATCCTGCATTGCATACTAACCTCATTTCTTTGTTTTGTAGGTTTTTTTTGTTGTTTCTCACTTTGTTGTGGTTTTAGGAAACATTGCTCGTAGGAGAGTCTTCCCCATCAATAGAGTTCACCGGTACCCGACAAGAAACAACCTTCAGGGCTTACAGATGGACCAAGTTCAGCAAGATCTGACTGACGTAAGAATCCAGATGGCTAATGAAAGAACCAAGATGAGGGCACATATGAACCAGTTCATGGCAGTAATGATTGGGTTGGCCCAAAGCCAAGAAAGATTAAGAGAGTTGATCGAGCGGAAAACTCCTGAAGAAAACCACCCAGGTACAGGGGGTACTAGCAACAATGATCATGTACAACCTCGTACTGACCCCCCAGAGTTTGGACCTTATCTCAACCCTGACATTAATGCTATAAGAAATACCCAGGGTAACACTGGAGGGCGTGCCTTGCAGGAGGACCCTCGGGAAGAACAATTCACTATAGTTGGGGAAGGAGATGAAGTCTATGATTGTCGGCTGGACGAGATAGCAGAAAAGTTGAGGTCTCTGGATTCTCAAAACTCCTTAGGTTTTGATGTTATAGGCATGGGACTAGTAGAGGGGGTTAGAATTCCTCACAAGTTCAAACCTCCCTACTTTGAAAGATACAATGGTACATCCTGCCCTCGCACCCATCTCCAATCTTTCCTGGGAAGATTAAAATCCTACACCATGGATGAAAAGCTATGGATGTTCTATTTTGAGGATAGCTTGACAAGGGCGTCCCGTGAGTGGTACTCTCATTTGACCAGGGCCACAGTAAGAAATTGGAAAGATTTGGCCGAGGCTTTCATTCGCCAATATCAATACAATCTGGACATGGATCCTAACAGAACACTTCTAATGGGAATGTCACAGTCTTCCAAGGAAAGCTTTAGAGAGTATGCTCAAAGATGGAGGCAATTAGCTGCTGCCGTTCAACCTCCAATGTCAGAAAGGGAAATGGCAGATATGTTTATGAACACTCTCCAGGGGACGTACATTGATAGGTTAGCTGCTTTCTCTTCCACTAGCTTTGCAGATGCGGTTATAGCTGGAGAAAGGATTGAGAGTTTACTGAAAATGGGAAAGATTTCTGATAACGGCGCCAGTTCAAGAAGTGCAAGGAAACCATTTGCAGGGACTCGCAGGACGGGCGAAACAAACTCCGTACACATGGGCAGGGGAAGACCCCAGTATCTGCCAAGATCAATTGCAGCTGTCACTATTCCTACTCCACCTCCTCAATACACTCAACAACCACAACATTTTCCTCAACAACAACCATTTCCTCAACAAAGATCTTATAACAACAATAACAACCAACAACAACACCCTTTCCAGCAAAGGCCATCTCAAGTCAACAGGGTAATTGACCCTATACCAATTCCATATGCCACCTTGTTGCCACAACTCCTGAAGCTTAATCTTGTCGAGTTAAGGACTTTGGCTCCACCAGATCCTCAGAACCTTCCGAGAAATTACGACGTCAATGCCAGATGTGCCTTTCATTCTAATGCACCTGGTCACACCACGGAAAAGTGCAGAGCTTTGCACATGAAGGTCCAGGATCTGGTTGATTCAAAGGCCCTAAATTTTGCACCACCTCCTAATGTCACGAAGAACCCTATGCCTAGTCATGGTGGGCCCAGGATAAATGCAATTGAGGGGGGCCAACCCATGAATTTAATTGAAGATATTGCAAGCAATCAAACACCTCTGGCAGAGGTTAAAGCTCAGCTTTTAAAATGCCAGGTGTTCCCAGGTTGTGAGGCCTGCTGTGAATCTTGCAAAGTTTCCATCAATGGGTGTGCAAGCTTGAGAAGTGGCATCGATGTCCTGATCAGAGAAGGTATCCTGCAAATAACAACAACGGCTTCTACAACATCAGCAACTCCTTTTTCAGCAACAACAAGTACTCCTCCTACAACTGCAAAGACAATTGTTCCTACAGACTCGTCTACAAAATCAGCAACCACCTCTTCCATCACTTCAACAAACACTAGTTCAATCGCATCTGTTTCTACAACTACAACAACCATTAACAACGACGTCTCCATAGTCACCATATATTACGACCCTGCAACGGTCCCTGATTCCAACAATTTTCAGCAACGATCTCAACAACAATTTCAGCAACAACCCAGCTTCATTCAATCACCACCACCATCAATCAGAAGTCCAGTTACCATATTTTATGATCCGCAAACAATAACGGTTCCTACCTCTGCTGTAGTCAGTCCAGTCACCATCACGGTGCTGGGACCCATTCCATACGAAAAAGATAATGTTGTACCATGTCAATA
Source organism: Lathyrus aphaca (assembly GCA_963966055.1). Classification (NCBI taxonomy): domain Eukaryota; kingdom Viridiplantae; phylum Streptophyta; class Magnoliopsida; order Fabales; family Fabaceae; genus Lathyrus; species Lathyrus aphaca. Next base: position 545,395,928 of record OZ014520.1, read on the forward strand.
TGGTTAAGACCTCTACTGCAACAGAGAAAGAGTCCTTCTTGATTCTTTAGTTCACACACCACAAGTAGATAGTGTCGGGGGAGGTGGAGGCTTCACCCGAAGCGGACGCCTCTTCCCGTCACAAGTTCCAAGAGCTAATACTGAGGCAGAGGATGCTGCCAAAGCCAAAGGTAAAAATGTGGTGCCGGAAGAGCCAACTTTGAAAGAAGCCCATAAAACATCCTTTGATCAAGATGTGGATGAATTTATGAGGATAATCAAAAGAAGATACTAAAAGGTTGTGGATCAGCTCCACCAGACTCCTTCCAAGATCTCCATCTTATCCCTGCTGTTGTGTTCCGAAGCTCATCGGGATGCACTACTTAAAGTCCTGCACGCAGCCTACGTGCCGGAGGAGATCACGGTAAATTAGCTTGAGACAGTGGTGTCTAATGTTAATACTAGCCATGGGCTAGGATTCACCAACTCTGATTTGACCACGGAAGGTCGTCACCACAACAAGGCTATACACATCACCCTGGAGTGTAAAGGGGTCGTGCTTTCACATGTTCTTGTTGACACTGGGTCTTCACTCAATGTCTTTCCAAAGAAAGCTCTTGTCAAGATCGAATATGATGGTATAGCTCTCCGACCAATCAATCTGCATCCCAGGAAGATAGGATGGGTACTTCAATTGTCTCCTATAAACAAGCTCGGAAGGTTGTTGAAGATGGAAGCGCCCAAGGCTGGGGCAAGCTGTTACCGGTGGAGAAGAAGGAGGACAGATTCGGTTTGGGTTACAAACCATTCCGACAAGAAAAAGCAGAGGCTGCTAAGGAGCCCATGTTCATAAGTAGAGGGATGCTCACCCCAGATGCTGTCAATAACGTGGAAGACAAGGTGGAAAGCGACCTCAACCTGGAAAGTTGGATTCGTCCAAGGATCACGGGTCAACAAGTCCTTAACTGGTCTTCCCAGGAAATTATAAGGGTTACTCCTGCAGAGTAATTATTATTTCCTGCTTTTTAGCATGCATCAAGTCCTACATCTTGCCCAAGGTGTCAGGACTCATTTTGTAATAGGGTCATATTTGTAATTTTATGCAAATGGAATATCAATGAACAATGGATATCTTTTGCAAACAATTTTCTCTTTCGCTCACTGTGTTTTCATTTTTGTTATTTTTCGCACAAAACAATAAAATGGCAATGTTTTCAAAATAAATAACTTCATTTTTTGAACAAGATTAAAATTGATCACTAAAACGAACTAATCTCAACCCTTGAAGAAATAATCCTCCAGATTGCACCGATAACAACACTACTATGACCTTGTATGACTTCGACAATCCAATTAATCAAGTTGATGAAGGGGTTGAAGAAGACTATGAGTTGCCTGAAGAGTTAGCCAGGTTGTTGAGGCACGAAGAAAACGTGATTACTCCTCATCAGGAGGAGGTTGAAACTATTAATCTTGGTACCGAGGAGGATTTGAAAGAAGTGAAGATTGAAGCCAATCTGCAAGCTTCAGTAAAAGAACAGCTTATCAGCATGCTTCGAGAACATGTCGACGTCTTTGCTTGGTCCTATCAAGACATGCCAGGTCTAGATACGGATATTGTCATGCACAAGCTACCCTTGAAAGAATATTGCCCTCCAGTGAAGCAAAAGTTACGCCGTACTCGCCCAGATATGGCCATGAAGATTAAAGAAGAAGTACAGAAACAGTGGGATGCCGGTTTTCTTGCTGTAACTAGTTACCCGCCGTGGGTTGCTAATATTATACCCGTGCCTAAGAAGGATGGCAAGGTGCGTATGTGTGTAGATTACCGGGATCTGAACAGAGCTAGCCCGAAGGATGATTTCCCATTACCTCACATTGATGTATTAGTCGACAACACAGCTCAGTTCTCGGTATTTTCTTTCATGGATGGATTTTCTGGTTATAATCAGATCAAGATGTCACCCGAAGACATGGAGAAAACAACCTTCATCACACCTTGGGGCACATTTTGTTACAAGGTAATGCCTTTTGGTTTGAAGAACGCCGGTGCCACTTATCAACGGGATATGGTAACGTTGTTCCACGATATGATCCACAAAGAAATTGAATGCTACGTGGATGATATGATTGCCAAGTTCCTTACTGAAGAAGATCATCTGGTGAATCTGCTGAAGTTGTTCAAGTGTCTGATGAAATATCAGCTGAAGTTGAACCCCAACAAATGCACATTCGGGGTACGTTGCGGTAAACTGTTGGGATTTATCGTAAGTGAAAAGTGAATCGAGGTTGATCCCGACAAAGTCAAAGCCATTCAAGAGATGCGTGCGCCTAGGACTGAGAAAGAAGTTCGAGGGTTCTTGGGTAGATTGAACTACATATCCAGGTTGATATCTCACCTCACTGCAACTTGTGAACCCTTGTTCAAGCTATTAAGAAAGTAACAAACAGTCAGGTGGAACGACGATTGTCAGAAAGCTTTTAACAAGATCAAAGAGTACCTGCAAGAACCTCCGATTCTCATGCCTCTAGTTGAAGGAAGACCTCTGATAATGTACTTGACAGTATTAGAAGGATCAATGGGGTGTGTGTAGGGACAGCATGACGAGGCTGGTCGAAAAGAGTATGAAATATACTACCTAAGCAAAAATTTTATCGACTATGAACAACGTTATTCACTGCTCAAGAAAACTTGTTGTGCTTTAGCGTGGGCTGCTCGCCGACTAAGACAGTATATGTTGACTCACACTACCTTGTTGATCTCAAAAATGGACCCTGTCAAATACATATTTGAGATGCCAGCACTTACCGGAAGGGTTGCAAGATGGAAAATTATTCTGACAGAGTATGACATTCAGTACACATCTCAAAAGGCCATCAAAGGCAGTGAATTATCTGACTATCTGGCTGAGCAACCCATTGATGATTACCAGTCCATGAGATTTGACTTCCCTGATAAAGACATCATGTTCTTGAAAGCAAAAGATTGTGAAGAGCCTGTTCACACTGAAGGGCCTGACCCAGAAGAAGAATCGACTATGATGTTTGACGGGGCTGTCAATATGAATGGTCGTGGGGTTGGTGCAGTGCTCATTACACCTAAAGGATTTCATATGCCTTTCTTGGAAAAACTCACCTTTGCCTGCACTAACAATGAAGTAGAATACGAAGCATGTATCATGGGTCTTGAGGAAGCCATTGACCTCAGGATCAAAACTTTGAATGTATTCGGACATTCAGCTTTGGTAATCAATTAGACCAACGACAAATGGTACACTCACCAAGAGCATCTGATTCCTTACCGTGACAATACGAGGAGATTATTGACTTTTTTCACAACAGTCAAACTTAAGTACATCCCTCGAGACGAAAATCAGTTTGCGAATGCTTTAGCTACCATTTCCTCCATGATCAAGGTTCAAACTGCAAATTATGTACCCCGGATTTTGGTATCCAGACTAGACCGACCAGTATACGTATTCTCTGTGGACACCGCCAATGATGACAAGCCTTGGTTCTATGACATTAAAAGCTTCTTAGAGGATCAAACATACCCACCAGGGGCATCATCCAATGATAAGAAGACATTAAGAAGGTTGGCGGTAGTTTCTTCCTTAATGTTGATGGTTCATTATACAAGCGAAACTTCGACATGGTTCTGCTCGGATGTGTTGATAAGAAAGAAGCAGACCTATTGATGCACGAGGAGCATGAAGGTTCGTTCGGTACCCATGCTGAGGACATGCAATGGCAAAGAAATTGTTCAGATCGGGTTACTACTGGATCACAATGGATGCAGACTGTTGTGCCTATGCCAAAAAATGCCACAAATGCCAGATCTACGCAGATAAAGTGCATGTGCCTACGAATCCTATGAACGTGATGTCTTTGCCTTGGACCTTTGCCATGTGGGACATTGACATGATTGGAAAGATCGAACCGACTGCTTCAAATGGCCACAGATTCATCCTGGTAGCCATTGATTACTTCACCAAATGGGTTGAAGCAGCTTCGTATGCAAACGTCACTAGACAAGTGGTAGCCAGATTTCTGAAAAGAGACATCATCTGTCGATATAGAGTTCCCGAGCGAATCATTACTGACAATGGTTCCAATTTGAACAACAAAATGATGGTAGAACTGTGTCGGGACTTCAAAATTCAACATCACAACTCTTCTCCTTACAGGCCAAAGATGAATGGCGTTGTTGAGGCAGCTAACAAAAACATCTAAAAGATTTTGTAGAAGATGGTGGTCACTTACAAAGACTGGCATGAAATGCTACCATTTTCCTTGCATGGGTATCGAACCTCAATCAGAACGTCTACTGGGGAAACACCTTATCAGCTTATGTATGGTATGGAGGCAGTTCTACCTATTGAAGTTAAGCTACCCTCCTTACGGGTAATGATGGATGTAAAACTAGATGAAGCATAATGGGTCCGGTCTCGGTACAATTAACTAAATTTGATCGAAGAGAAGAAGCTAGTTGTCATCTGTCAAGGGCAGTTATATCAAAAGAGGATGAAGAAAGCCTTCGATCAGAAAGTCAGACTTCGGGAATACCAAGTGGGAGATCTTGTTCTGAAAAGACTCCTTCCTCCTCATACAGACCACAGGTGCAAGTGGACGCCAAACTACGATGTTCCGTTTATAGTAAAGAAAGTTTTCTCTGGCGGAGCACTGATGCTCACTACTATGGATGGCGAGGATTTCTTATCCCCTGTGAATTCAGATGCAGTTAAAAGATACTTCGCATAAAATGACCCGTTGGACATAAAAACAGAATGTACGTCCAGGAAAAAATAGGGCATCCCGGCAAGTCAAAAACAGAATAAAAAGACTCGGGCAAAAATAAGGGAAAATAAAAAAAAATGTCCACCCGCTGAGTTGAAAATCCACATCGGACAGCTCAGGCAAAAATGGGTATCCCAGTGGATTGGAAACCCGAAAGGGTGATCCACGCAAAATCAGGGGATAAGCGAACAACTGCATTCTGAATTCGTTGGTATCATTCACAACATGGCATGCTTCGAAAGGAAAAAGCATCGGTCAGAATCAGCCTTTTTCAGAAAGTAAGATAAGAAGGACGTCAAGGTCATACAAGTCATAGCAAAGGAAGTTCACTGGAACGTCGTCGTCAATATTGCCAACACTTTTATTTTCTCAATTTACAGCAATCTCCTCATTTCAGGGGATTTGTTTCTTTGACTGTATTTGCCAATTCAGGGCACCCAAATTAATAAAACTAGAGTTTTCAGTCACACCCCGTTTGTACATTTTTGTTTCGTTTGCAAAATGTCCAATATTCATAATACAACACTTGCATAAAACAAATGAGCCATTTAAATACTTGCAGGAAATATATTACTTTCAGGAAAGTCTAACTCCTATGACGGAATCCGGTTAGGGATACCTCGGGATACTTGTGCGTTTCTTTTGTCTTAACAGGTTGCAGGTATTCAATACACAGCATGGGGCATGCCAAGCATTGAATCCCCAACATGTTACTTCCAGAAGTTATCTGCTCTCCAAGCAAGACCTCCCGAGAAATACTTGACAACTCATCCTCAGCAAAGTCAAAGGAACTGCCTCCCTACAGAGTTTCCATTCCTTCCCCAGAAGAGCAATGCCTGAAACCCATCCCCAACAAAGTGGCTGAAGCTTCCTTCTCCCCAGCTGAGTTCTCCTTACTGATAGATCTACCAATGATCTATTCCCCCAAGCAGAGTTCTCCCTCCTGACAGATCTACCAATGATCTCTCCCCCCAGTCGGGTTGTTCCTCTAAGCAGATCAGCCAGAAATCGTCATCCCAGCAAGATCCGGGTCCCAGATCAGTTTCTCCCTTTTGCATAATCATAGCATTTGCATCATATTCACCAAATAAGTGTAGCATTCCTTCTAATACGGAGCATTACGGAAAAAATCAAACATTTGCATGATCACAAACCAGGTTCGAGCCAGTCACCTGCAATTACCATCAATATTTCATCAGTAATATACAAAAAACATCCCTTGCACATAAAAGCCAAAGTATCCCCTTTGCACTCTCAAGTACAAATACTTGTTCATAACACACTCTTTTCGACACCCTTCCGTGTCATCCTATCCCCGCAGGACGCCCGAACACCTTCTGCAAGCAGATACTTGTCCATAACATGTCCTTCTCAACACTTGTTCGTGTCATCCTAATCTCCCCACAGAAAGCCAACTCATCTCCTTTGCACTCTCAAAACAGATGCCTGTTTATATTTATACATGTTTGACGCTCGTCCATGTCATACCTTCCCCAGCAAGTCGAACACTCATTCATGTCTTGCACATACCCCACCAGCAGGTCATACTCGTACATACTTATACAAAAGTATTTAATACTCGACTGTATCTTGTTTATATCACTCCTCAACAGATTCAACACTCGTCCGTGTTCCTTGTTAACTAGTTGATACTCGCCCGTATCATCATCTTTGAACACGCGTCAGCGTTTGTTTCTACCGGTACTCGTCTGTATCATGGTCCTAAGGATGCTCGTCCGCATCTTTAATCTATACACAGCGTCAAACACTTGTATATTTTATCCTTGGAAGCGTAAACACTCGTCCGTGTTTACCACTCCCCAGTAAGTCGCCGACAAAACAATTTTCTTCTATCTGACATTCGTCCTATGTCGTGATACTTTTGGCAGCCGTCCCTGCCAGGTGATCGTCCTTCACCTTTGGATGACCTTCCCTCATCCTTTCCCCAGTGGAATCTCCATTATTGGAACCTTCTATCCGACATTCGTCCTATGTCGTGATATTTTTAGTAGTTGTCCACTGCTAGGTGATTGTCCTTCACCTTTTGATGATCGTCCCTCATCATTTATCCGATGGCCGTCCCCATCGTCGATCTTGTTGTCCGACATTCGTCCTATGTCGTGATAATCCCCGAGAGTAGCCGTACCCTGCTAGGTGATCGTCCTTTACCTCTTGATGATCGTCTTTCATCATGCTTATCTGATGGCCGTCCTCATCGTTGGCCTTTTCTATCCTACATTCGTCCTATGTCGTAATATTTTCGGCAGCCGTCCCCTGCTAGGTGATCATCCTTCACCTTTGATGACCGTCCCTCATCATTGTTTCATTTATTCTTTCACCTGATGGTCGTACCCATCGTTGTTTACTTTAAATTTCCAAAGCCTGGTGGCCGTCCCCATCATTGCTTTTCCCATTACTCTAACCCCCAGAGAATCTTGTTTCTTTACCCAATGGTCGTCCCCATCATGATCTCTTTATTTCCCCAGCTTGTCGGTCGTCCACGACATTGCTTTACTTACCACTTTATCCCCAATTGTCGTCCTCTGCTCGATGGTCGTCCTCCATCGCCTTCATTTGATAATCATACTATACTATCTTTTACAATTTATATCCCTTTTCTTCTTATCCCCAGAGAGTGCAAATTTCAGACTGTCTTTGGTATTCAACCACAAGTTATCTTGTTTGTCTGTTAAGCCAGGCGCTTACATCCTGCACAGCTAACTCATGCTTGAATAGGGGCAGCTGTAAACACCCTAAATTTTCCATCACTCTTTATCACACCATGGCTTGTAATCTTTCATTTTTTGTTTTAACATAAGCATTACATCTCATATTGCACTTTTGTTTCACTGCATAGTTCAAGTTCATCTGCATCTAGGGTTTGTAATCTGAGCAATCTAAGAATCCATCTGAGCCATCCCAAAGGTCTTAAATCTTTCCAAGAGGGTCCGTGTGTGTTTTATCATCATATTATGCTCCCTAAAGTTCATGAAAGTCAATGGATCACAAGAATTGTCAAAGGCATGGAAGCAGAGCTAGGGTTTTCACTACACAGATGACCAAAATTAGGGTTTTGGTTTCAGAGGCCTTAACTCCAAATTTTTGGGTCATTCTTGTTTCTAATGTTCTTAATATGTTATAAGGATCATGTTTACCAAGTTTTATGAAGAAACTCATTGTGGAAGTCATCTGTTTACTGGGTAACTTCCTGAGCAAGTTAAGTCAAAATCAGGGCATCTGAGGCCCCCAACAATGGAACCAAAGTGGTATTTTCATCAAATTGAAGTTCAATGATCTTTATTTGATCTTAGAAGTGGTTGGAAGTTCACAAGATTGAAGAATTTTGAGCCAATTGCAAACTTGCAATTTTTGGAAATGACTTGAAATGGAAACTTTCCATTTTGGGAAAGATTTTCAACCTCCACTTTCATGACCAAAAATACTTCAAATGAAAAATTCTTGGGCATGCAAGTTGTAGATTAGGTCTTTACTTTTTCAAAAAGTACAAGAACATGTCTTGATTCATCTTAGAACTCAAGATATGGCCTTTCAAAGTTGGCAAAAATCACATAATTTCAAGGTTCATGTCAAAGAGGGATTTTGCATTTTGGCATGTTCAAGCATTCTAATGACCTCTAATGTACACAAATATGTTACAACATGTCAAGGAAACTTCAAAGGATCAAAATTGGCCCAGGAATTGAAGAATTCCATGGCTTGAATCACAAGAAACATCAAAGAGGGAAACTTGCATAAACCATGAGAACTCTCCATCCAAGCCTTCCATCTACATAACTTTGACCCAAAGGCCATCCTTGATGCAAGCTAAGGCCAGACACCCCATGAAAACACCTCTGACCCGTGCCATGCTTCAAGTACACATAACCTTGACTTTTTGCATTTTTGCCCATACCAATCAAACTATGCCACACCAACTCTTTGAACCAATCAGTATGACTTATGTGAACCTCATGTACCTAAAACAACACAACACACAAGCCTGAAAACCTTTCAACACTCAGATTGCCAAAAATCACCTCATACCTTCATCTCTTCGAATCACACTGCACCACCAACAAACTTTGTTTCTTTCTTCACCAATCAACTCAAAAACACCCAAGGATCATTTTCCACCCCTCACCATTGCCTGAAACACCCCACAACACAAACATGATTTCTCACTCCTCAGAACTGAAACTCACAAAGGAGGCCATTTAAACTCCATTCAAGCTTTCCAAAAGCATCAGAGGGATCATTGGAGGCATTTTGCACAAAGGAAGAGGTCAGAAAGCTCCAGATTGCAAAGCTTCAACTCAGGTAGCCATGATGAACATTTTTCCAGAACTCTTGTTTTAAGTTTCTAAATGATTCTACATGTTTAGCTGATCATTGTGATATGTTTATTTTTGAAAATGATTGAGAAATGGGCATGTATTGTTCTTCTGAAACTTTGCCCGTGAATTTGTTCTTGCTTCGATTCATCATGTATGCATGAAATAAATTGTTTTTGATGGTTGATTCTGGCCTATTGATGCTTGGGGAGTGATTCTGGAGAGTTGGGGAGGTTTTTATGGCCTGTGGAGAGAGATAGAGTAGAGGCCTTGCCGGAGAAGACGACCGAAACACTGTTCCGGCCGTCTGAAAGTGATTAGGGCTAATCTCATTTAATTAGCTGAGTTTAAATGTAGACCCTTGGATGTGTGTTTTCCGCACGTTTTGGATGGCCAGGATTGATCATTAAAACCCTAAACCTAATTAATTATTTAATTTAAGTCAGATTAAAACGTGACCATTGGATCTCATTTAATTAATAAGTTTAAATCATGGCCCTAGGATCAGATAACCACAAGTCACGTGGACTTTCCATCCTGACCACTGGATCCCTCAACTTCCAATCACAGTCTTTCATCTTGCATACTTTTGTTTTTATTTTATTTTTCTTTGCATTTTATTTCACATAATTATTAAAAATACCAAAAATCATCACAAAAATATTTTCTTTTGCATTCTGAATTTAAATATTTTTCTAAATCCAAAAATAATTTTTATTTTATTTTTTGCATTTAAAAATTATTTTTAAAATATTTAAATGTTATTTTTAATTAATTATAGTATTTAAATTAATTAAAAATGCATTTAGGTTTCTAAAACCACCAAAAAAATCATGAATCATCCCAATACATTTATAAACATTTTCAAACTCTTCAAACAAATTTCTTTTTAGATTTGATCATAGTTTCCCAATTTTCTTTGAATTAAGGGTCATTAAAATCACATTTTTAAACCCTAACTTTAAAAAATCATTTCTGCCTAACCTAGAAGAGTTTGAACTTGATTCGTTTTGCATTGTGTTACATATTGCATATAGTTTATAGGTCATTTTCCTCATGAATCTATCTTGCATTTTCAATTTGATTTGCATTTTTCCTTCTGAATCACCCAAAAACCCTAGAAAACTTAGGAAAATCATAACTTTTGATAGGTTAGACTTCTGACCTTCTCCTTTGGGGTGTGACCTAGTATGGGATTAGGGTTTGTTTGAGATTAATTTCAAATTTTTATCATTTTGTTTGCTTCTGTTTTAGTCATTTGCATCTCACATGTCCATAAAACCCTAATTTCTCATGTTCATTTGTATTCACTTTGCATATTCATCATCACATGAACTTGCCATGACATTTCATGCATTCATATGTCATCTTAGACATCTTAAGACATGTTATAACCTTGCTTGACCATTTCTTCATTCATTTTCCATGTTTTGCATTCATTTCATTTCATATGCATCCATGTGTTTTCAAACCTTTAAGCATGCTTTCATGACACCCCATCCTTGTATGATCATTCATGTGCATCTTGTATGATATTGCATAATTTTAAATGACATTTGCATAGCATAAACACTTCTGACTTTGGTCTTTACATCTCATTTCATCTCATTTCAATTCATTTCTTCATGCTTTATGTCTTATGCGTCCATACTAACGTTTCAGGAACTTTTGGTAAGTTATTTTGGGAGGTGGATTTGCCTTCACCTCTTACTTCTTTTTATCTATTTCATATGCATTTTGACTTGTATTTGAAGTTAATTGGATTCACTTGTGTTCTATCTCTCTCACTTTCTTCCTTTAAGTTACTTATCTTCTTAGGAAGTAAGTAACTTATTCTTCTGATTCCTCCTCCTTTCATCTGCTTCTTCCATTGGTGGCTTCCTTGAAGATCTTTCTCTAAGCCTCATAAACCATAGGATATCCAAGAATGATAATAATTAGGGTTGTGATTAGTCCCCCTTAGCTTTTTACCTTTGAGTCTCCTTGAGTCTCTCTTCTCATCTCAATAATCAGAGACTAAACTCTTAAAGTTTTAGGACTTTGGAATTAGGGTTATGCATGCATCCTTCTCTTAGGATGGAGTGTATAACTTTAATCCTAAGTGTTAAACCTTTAATTTGTTTAAACCTCTTAATAAAATCACTTAATAATCACCAAGACTTTATCTTGTAACTTGGGCCTTACATTAGGGTTCTAACTCTTCCTTATGGTTAAGAGGGACTAACCCTAGTGTTTAATGGACAAGTCCCCCTCAAGTTGTCTTACAAACTTAAAATCCACTTCTTAATCTCAACCCTTAATTAAAATCCACTTAATAAAGGTTTGTTATATAATGAATTTAATCCCTAACCATGGATTAAGTTGAGGTATCTTCCTCAGCTTAAGTGTTCTCATCTATTATCCTTCTATTAGGATGGTGTAATGAGTTCACTAATCTGTGATTGGAGATTAAACTCATTTCTTAACACTAAACAAAAAAACCAAAAACATATTAATAATCACAAGTAGGTTAATGATATTAATCCTACATCATCATGGTAATTAAGTTGAGATGCTTATCTCATACTTAAGTAGGCTCATTATCCCTAATCAGGGAGGATATAATGAGTTTACAAGCCCTTGATTTAGGCTTAAGCTCATTAACTTATGCAAAAACACCAAAAGCAATAACAAACTGAAAACATAAAAAACAAACAATAATCGTCTCCTTCGATATTCTTTACTCATCACACTCACTCATAAACGAGAACTCGCTTCTTCCGTTTAATGCAAGACAGTTAGCACTCGAGCCAAACGAGTCATACACTTGAGCATAGGCAAGCAAGCAGTTCATAGTCAATTTCTTTTTCAGTCTTTTTGAGTCGAACTACGATGTTCTGACTTCCTCATTGCACGAGAGTATACGTAGGCATAACTTAACTGTTATCGAACAAAAGTCTATGTGTCCTCCCCCTCTTTCAGCATTTTTCTCTAAGCCTCAGTTCCTGAGCATTCACCCTTTTGCACTGACACCTGTACATTCATTCTTTAGCTTTTGCACAAAGATAGCACATACACTTACCCCTCTAAACACAATATTTTAAGCGTGGATCCGTCGAGTACGACGGACAATCTGGGTGCTAATACCTTCCCAGGTTGTAACCAACCCCCTTTCTCAGTTTCTCTGGTTCGCAACCGTCTTATCCATCTTTTTTCTAGGTTTATGCAGAATTACCTTTCCTTCGGGATAAAAATGCCTAGTTGGTGACTCTTTTCACTAAATCTTCATCTTCTCTTTTCGCCGACCGTTCGCGCCTGCACAGGGATGCAAATCTTTGGGAGCGAAACCCGTATGCCATTCACCCTGGAGAATGTGCCTGGACCATCAGCAGTAGAACCTGTAGCTACAGTCAGTTTAGAGGGGTTTGAGAAATTGAAAGAAAGGAATGTTCAGCTTTCTGAAGCTCTAAAGAAGACCCTCTGGGAGAGGAATGATAGTCGTCTGGACAATGAGAGGTTAGAGAACCTCCGGATCGAGCATATGACCAAGATTGAGATGGCATATGATTACATCAGAAGGGTCCGAGCTGGAGAGTTAGTATTGAAGAATGCTTGCAAAGAAGCTAAGATTCAGAATGCTAGAGTTGAGCACTACTTGGAAGAAAGTCTGGCTAGATGGATCAAAATTACTAAGGCTCATTCACAGGAAGATCAGAAGACCCGGACTAGGATAGAGCAGCTAGAAGCTAATGAGAAGAAGAGTCAGGAAGCCTTGTTAGCAGCACAGAAGGAAATCTCAGAGTTGAAACTCCGGGCGGGGTTGAAGAGATCAAAATACCAAGACAAGTATAAGAAATTGACAAGTGCCATTGCTACCAGGAACCTTCTTATCAGGACCATCACAGAGCATCTAGTTGGACCGGTGACTGATGCTCTCCTAAAGGAAGTCAAAGAGGATGACTTTGGGATGGATGTTTGATTTCTTTGTACTTGTATTTCATTTTGTTTGTACTTTTGTTGATTTTGTTGTATTTTGACCCATCATGGGAACTTGTTGTAATCATAAACTATGTATCTTTGCATTTGTAATATATGGTTTGTGTGTTATCCTTTGGGCTTCATTTCTCTTCAACATCCTCATTCCTCGAGGTTTGGAAGGTCAAAAACAAAGAACCAAACCGGATACCCTTGGAAGACAAATAGACATACTGCATTGCATACTAACCTCATTCTTTGTTTTGTAGGTATTTTTGTTGTTATTTTCTCACTTTATTGTGGTTTTAGGAAACATTGCTCATAGGAGGGTTTTCCCCATCAACAGAGTTCACCGGTATCCTACAAGAAACAACCTTCCGAGTTTACAGATGGATCAAGTTCAGCAAGATTTGACTGATGTGAGAACTCAGATGGCTAATAAGAGAAATGAGATAAGGGCTCAAATGAACCAGTTCATGGCAGTAATGACTGGGTTGGCCCAAATCCAAGAAAGATTAAGAAAGTTGGTCGAGCGGTAAACTCTTAAAGAGAATCATCCAGGTACGGGAGTGTAAACACCCCAAATTTGCCCTCACCCATTCACACCATGGCTTGTGATCCTTCTCATATGCATAAACACAGTCATATCATCTCACATCTCATTTTTTGATCCACTGCATAGCTTTCAAGGCATCTGCACCTAGGGTTTGTGATCTGAGCAATCCCAAAGCTTCTTGGGCCACTCCAAAGGCTACCAATCAACTCAAAAGGGGTCTATGTGTGTTCATACATCATATTCTATCTCCTCAAAGTCAAAAATGCAGAGGAATCACAAGAGCTAGGGTTTGAGTGGATACAGAGCCAGGTTGAACTGCACAGTTGACTGAAAATTAGGGTTTTGGTTTCAGAGGCCATAACTCCAAATTTTTTGGTCATTCTTGTTTTCATTGATCTCTATATGGTATAGGGAGTATACATATCAATTTTCATGAAGAAATTCCATGGGGAAGTCATCTGATCAAGGGTTGACTTTTCAGACAAGTCAGTGTAAAATCAGGGCATCTGAGGCCCCCAATGACCCAACCAATGGGTGATCTTCATCATTTTGAGTGTATATGATCTTTATTTGATCATGGAAGAAGGTTGAAGTTCATAGAAATCAAGAATTTAGGGTTTTTGCAAATGTTGACTTTTTGGGCATAGTTGACTTTTCAAGAATGCATCATTTTAGGTCATTTTTCAAGCCATGATTTTGGATCCAAAAATGCTTCAAATGGAAAAACTTTGGTCATGAAAGTTGTAGATCTCATCTTTCCCTTTCCAAAAAGTACAAGAACATGATCTAATTCATCTTGGATCAAAAGTTATGGTTTGTTAAAGTTGGCAAAAATCACTAAATTTCAAGTTATGCACTAAATGGAAAACTTGCAAATTCATGTATCAAGCATTCTAGTGACTTCAAAGTGACTTCAAAACTTCATCACATGATCACATATGCCCTAAAAAACAGAATTGGCCCAAGGGATTCTTCTTTGTTTGCCTTGATTTTCAAGAAATCCATAAGACATTTTCCATTACAAGTGCAAAGTTGGATTTTTGGCATAGTCATTTTCCAAGGAATTATGTGGTCTCTAGCTGACTCTTAAACATTGCCATGACTAAAAGAAGTGTTATGCTACAAAATTCAGCAAGAAGATTCACATGTACTTAGCATAAACTCATGAGAAAACACAAGTTGTCAAGTTGCAAAAGCTAGCATAGCTTGTCATCCACATGCTGCAGACATTCTCAAGCCATCCAAGGGTTGTCCCTGACTCAAGCTGAAGCAAGACATGCCCTAACATAGCTGCTGCCATAGCCCAAGCTGCAAGTACAACAACTTTTGACTTTTTGGCCAATTGCTCCATACTTTTCCCACAGTGCATGTCAAGTCTTCTGACTGGTTCCAATAGATTAGGGATAATGTATGGATCATAAAACACACCATTCACAAGGCAGAAACCTCCCACAATCCAGCATCCAAGAAATCTGACCAAAACTTCTCCTCTTCGAATCTTCACACACAGCCATCAAACTTCATTTTTTCTTTCACCAATAAGTCACAAATTGTCCCTAGAACAAAAGCCACCCCTCAAAGCAGCCTGAAACATCACATACAAGGATCCCCATTTCTGCTACACCAGAGCTGAATCTTTCAAACCAGCCACTCCACAAGCTTTCTAAGCTCCATTCCATCCTCAGGAGGTTCAAGGAAGCAAGCTTGCGCAAAAGAAAAGCCCAGAAAGCTCATAAACAGAGAAGCTTCATCTCAGGTAACATGAAGAACATTTCTCCCAGAAACTGATTTTTAAGTTCTTTTATGATGCTATGTCTTCTCCTGATCATGGATATGTGTTTATTTTTTGAAATAGTGAAGAAACCAGCATGTATGGTATCTCTGAACATTTGCCCGTATTTTGTGTTTTGCTTCGATTCAAGCTTATGAGTGAAAATAAATGAGTTTGGGGAGAGGGGTTGGGTTTAGATTGAGGAGAAGATCATTTTGGTGGAAGAAATTTGTTGATTGGTGACCTGTAGAAAAACCTAGGGTTTTGGCTCGCCGGAGAAGACGACCGGAAGTCTTCTCCGGCAGCCTGAGAGTCATTAGCTCTAATCTGAGTGATTAAATGAGGTTTGAATCCTGTGCGTTAGATCAGCTGACTTTGGTTGACTTGCGCGCAAATGTGTGGCCAGGATGTGTCATTAAAACCCTAATCCCTTTTTAATTAATTCAAATCCTGTTTAATTAATTCATAAAACAAATTAGCCAGATTTGAATCTGGGCCCTTGGATCTGGCGCGCAGTCAACCAGTCCAAGCCCAGATCAAATCCTGGCCCTCCCTTTTGCATACTTTCATTTATTTTATATTTTATTTCATTTAAATTGATTTATCTTTTACATTTTATTTAAAATAGCAAAAACCATTTAAAAATTATGAAATTTTTTGTCAAATATTTCACTAATTTTTAAAACCCAAAAATATTTTTATTTTCATTTTTAGCATTAAAAAAAGTATTTTTAAATATTTAAAAGATTATTTTTAATTGATTAATGGAAATTAATTTATTAAAAATACTTTTAGGTATTTAAAAATCACCAAAAAATTCATGAAATGTTCTAAGACATTTAGAAACATTGTCCAACCTTCAAACCAAATTTCTTTTTTGATCTTGATGCATTTTGAGAATTTTTCATTGAATTAAATCATATTTTGTGCATTATTTTGATCATAAGTTCAAAAAATCATTTCTGCCTATTGGAGAAGGTTGAGACATTGATTCTTCTTGCATTGTTTTGTGTTTAGCATGTATTTTAAAGGATAAAAAGGCCATGAATTGTTCTTGCATTTTCAAATTGTTTGGCATTTACTTTGTTAAGAACCCTAAAAAACCCTAATAACTTGCAAAAATCATATCTTGAGTTTGGTTGAGAGTTGAGAGCTCCCCTTTGGGCAGTGGTTCATTATAGGTCTAGGGTTTCTTTGGGTACCATTTTCCATTTTTACTTTAGGGTTTTGCTTCTGTTTTTGGTTTGTGTTAGATGTTTGATCCATAAACCCTAATTTGGGCTTTCTTTTGCATCCTTCTTGCATTCTCTTGCATAACATGACTTGTCTTTGCATTTTGTGCATTCTTGTGATTCATTTGACATATCAAGACATGTAGGAAGCATATTTGATCATTGCATTACATATTTGCCATGTCATTTGTCTTGTATGTTTCATAACTTTCCATGCTCATTCATGCTCCTTAACTTGCATCATTTGCATTCATGATCTTGTATGAACATCCCCATTGTCTTGCCTCATGTTTGCAGCACCTCATAACATCATAATCATCATCAACATGCTTCTGGTTTTGCTTAGCATCATATCATTTCATCTCATCTTGCATTGCATTGCATTGCATTTTCTTTCTAACATTGCAGGTGGTAAGTAAACTTGAGAAGTGGATTTGCCTTCACTTCTCATACCTCTTCTTTTCATCTCTCTTGCATCCATTGCTGCATTTTTATTTGTGTTTGAGATTGAGTTTGCTCATTCTTCTTCCTCCCACTTTCTTTCTTCAAGTGACTTGACTTCTTGAATGAAGCAAGTCACTTTGCTTCTCTTGATCCTGTTCATCTGCTTCCTGGTGGTTCCTCTGAAGATTGTTCTTGCAAACCTCACAAACCTTAGGACCAACCAAGCATGACAATTAATTAGGGTTTTGATTAGTCCCCCCATAGTTTTACCTTTGTGTCTCTCTTTGAGTCTTCTCTTCTCATCTCATAATCAGGGACTAAACCCTAAAGGCTTTAAGACTTTGTGATTGAGCTTATGCCTGCATCCTTCTCTTAGGATGGAGTGTATAACTTTAATCCTAAGTATTAAACCCTTAAGGTGTTTAAATCTCTTAATCAATTCACTTAATAAATATCAAGACATTACACTTGTAACTTGGGCCTTGCATTAGGGTTCTAATTCTTTCTTAAGTGGTTAAGAAGGACTAACCCTAGTGTTAATGGACAAGTCCCCCTCAAGTTGTCTTACAAACCATAAAAATCACTTCATCATCTTATCATTAACTAAAATCCACTTAATAAAGGCTTTGTTTTGTCATGGGTTTAATCCCTAATCATGGATTAAGTTGAGGAGTTTTTCTCAACTTAAACATTCTCATCTATTATCCTTCTTTTAGGATGGTGTAATGGGTCTGTTTAATCCTTGATTATGGCTTAACCTCATTACTCAACACTAAACAAAAATCCCAAAAACATCTAAATAATCACAAGTAGGTTAATGATCTTAATCCTACACCAAAGGTGATTAAGTGTGAGAATCTGACTTCACACTTAAGGTATTCCCATTACCCCTAATCAGAGGGAAGATGTGATGGGTTTGCTAAATCCATTGGTTTAGGCTTAAGCTCATTATCTTATGACAAACTTTCAAAAGCAATAAAAGACTGAAAACTCAAAAACAAGCAATAATCGTCTCCTTCGGGATTCTTTTCTCATCACCTTCATTCACAAACGAGAACTTGCTTCTTCCGTCTAATGCAAGACAGTTAGCACCTGAGCCAGACAGGTCATACACTTGAGCATAGACAAGCAAGCAGTTCATCAGTCAATTCACCTTTCAGTCTCTTTGGGTCGAACTACGGTGTTCTGACTTCCTCATTGCACGAGAGGATACGTAGGCATAACTTAACAGTTATCGAACAAAAGTCTCTGTATATTCCCCCTCTTTCTAGCTTTATTCTTTAAGCCTCATGATCTTGAGCAATTCATTCTCATTCTTACACTGACACATCATTTATACACTTCACACTTCCTTTACACTGACACCTGTACATCTTGTTTTCCAGCCCTTTTACACACAAATTGCACTGACACTACCCCTTTAAACACAAATCTTTTAAGCGTGGATCCCGTCGAGTACGGCGGACAATCTGGGTGCTAATACCTTCCCAGGTTGTAACCAACCCCCTTTCTCAGTCTCTCTGGTTCGCAACCGTCTTATCCGTATCTTTCTAGGCCTATGCAGCATTGCCTTTCCTCCGGGATAAAAATGCCTAGCTGGCGACTCTTTCATCTCCAGTGAGTTCACGGCTGTGTGTTCTCATTGTCCCTCTCGCCGACCGTTCGCGTCTGTACCCTTATCTGACCCTGTGTCACTTATCGGGAGCGACAGCTTGGCGACTCTGCTGGGGAATGCTGTTATATTGCAACCAGGGCTTCTGGTTCTTTTTGTGGGTTCCTCCTAGCGCTTGTTTGATTTGTGTTTACTGGGGTGTTATGTGCTTGTTTGTGCTTGTATTTATTTTTGTTTATTGCTTTATGTACAGTTACTTTACTGCTTTCTTTATTGCATTTATATATCATATTGTCATTGTTGCTGGCTGGATCTGTTGTTTGCCTTGGTGGGTGGGTGATTCATTGAGAGTTAA
The DNA here is from genome assembly GCA_963966055.1 of Lathyrus aphaca. Lineage (NCBI taxonomy): Eukaryota > Viridiplantae > Streptophyta > Magnoliopsida > Fabales > Fabaceae > Lathyrus > Lathyrus aphaca. The sequence goes on from OZ014520.1 coordinate 545,414,959, forward strand.
GGTCCTATACCTGGGACCTGAGTGACACCTAGGCTAGAGTGAATCATATTCTTTCCCATTCCATTTCGGTCTGGTGCGGGAATATGAAACACGGTTCAGATATGGGTTTCTTCTTGAGAACTCTGTGTTGCAGATTTCCTGCAATGCTAGGGCTATCTGGGAAGCCTGCTAAGTCTGGATGACCTTTTAGTATTGACCTTCAGAAGCTGAGGTGAATTAGAGGAGGAATTGTTATGGTTATTGTAAACACTGTACCTCCAGGTTAGAAGTGTTTACACTTCTCATAACTGATCCAAGTCTGAGGATCCTTGTTCTAGATCATCACCTGTGAGGGGGTTGGGCTGTTTACAGGTTTGCAGGTACCTTGACCTCAGAATACCCTGTTACTTTGACTTTGTTAAGAATGCTCCATGTTGGATAGTTCTTGTGATTCTAAACCCTGGACATGTGGCTCTTTATTTGAGTCCCCCCACCTTGGTTACCGGATTTATAGACCTCCATCTGGAATTCTTGGACACACATGGATCTATATCAAGGCAGTTAATCAGATCCAGCTCAGCCACAAACCCTTGCATTTCATTTTGCATACATACTCATTGCATCATATTAACATTTGCTTATTTGTGTTTCAGGGTATCCATTTTCATCTGGTTTTGGTTTTGACCCCATCTGCAGTATTGACCTGTCTCCACCAGCACTTGCTTCAGTTTGTCAGCCATATACTTCAGTTACTTGCACTAGCCAGCCAGTGGCCCACTCCTCAGCATCTTCATCAGCACTTATCCTACTCAGTCCTCAGCATCATGGCTCCAAAGAAAAGCAACATCACCTATCATTTCTTCCAACCAGACTTATCAGACATCAGGAGGATCCAAACCCTGATCACTCCAGATCACATACCTTTGTTCAGGGAACATTATGGGGATATGCTTGACATGGTTATGGATCTGGACCCTTCACAGAGAAGCCTGATCCATACCTGTATTCAGTTTTATGACCCCCCATTGAGATGTTTCACCTTTCAAGACTTTCAGTTGGGCCCTCTTTTGGAAGAATACTCATCTTTGGTTGGTCTACCTATCAGGAGAGAAATCCCTTTCAATCCTGAGATGGCTTTCCCAAGCAATGGAGAGGTAGCAAAAGCTTTGCACCTGGAACCTGTTTTGATTGAGCAACATATGACCTCTAAAGCTGGGATCCCTGGTTTTCATCTGGACTTCTTAATTTCTCAAGCTAGTCTGAAGGCCTCCTTGGGGGATTGGAAAGCTGTTTGTGCTCTGTTGGCCTTAAGTGTATATGGAATTGTGTTGTTTGCAGATGAGCCTCGATTCATTAGCAAGAATGCAATCCATTTGTTCATCCTGAAGAACCCAGTGCCAACTTTACTGGGTGATCTCTATTACTCAGTACATCAGAGAAATGAGAAGCAGAGGGGAAGATTAGTGAGGATTTGTGCTCCATTATTCCATGCTTGGCTTCTCAGGCATCTACCCAGGACAGATGCATTTCTCAATCCTCATCAGCAAAGCAACTGGGCTAAGAGGCTCACTACTCTCACTTCAGCAGACATCAGATGGTGTACTCAGAGCACCAAGGGCAGAGATATAATCACCAGCTGTGGGCACTTTCCCAATGTGCCTTTGATAGGAGTTAAGGGAAGTATCAATTACAACCCTCTGCTGTTCAGAAGGCAATTAGGCTATGCACTGGTTCATACTCCTAGGGAACAAGACTTGGTTGAGACCCTCTACTGTGAGAACAAGATTAGTTTGGTTGCTGTTAGGCAGGCTGCCTGGGCCTGGGATCATGTTCAAACCAAGGGAGTCACCATTCTAGGGAAGTGCAATAATGTGGCATCAGTCCAATATTATGAGTGGTCCCATGCTAGGGCCCAATTCTCTGGAATGCCCTTTACCATAGAAGACATGCCTGAGTCATCTTCAGCACCACCCCCTGCCACTATCAGTCTGGAGGAGTTTGAAAGCTTGAAGGAAAGAAATGGGAAGTTAACCCAAGCCTTGCAGAAGACCCTCAGGGAGAGGAGTGAAGGTGTGAGGGAGATTGAGAGATTGGAGAAACTGAGAGTGGAACACTTGACTAAAATTGAGAAGTCTGGAGATTATATCAACAAGTCTAAAGCTGGTGAACAGATTCTGAAGAATGCTTGTAAAGAAGCCCAGTTCCAGAGAGCAAGAACAGACTTGTATTTGAAAGAGAGTCAGGCCAGGTGGGTCCGGATCACTGAGGCCCGTACCCTAGAAGACAAGAGAGCTCAAGACAAGATGGAGCAGATGGAAAAAGCCCTGGCAGCAGCCCAGAAGGAAATATCAGAACTAAAGATCAGAGCTGGAGTGAAGAGGTCTAAGGACCAAAGTCAGAACAGGAAGTTGACTGCAGCAGTTGCAACAAGAAACCTTCTCATCAGAGGTCTCACGGAGCATCCGGCTGATCCTGTGACCGAAGCACTTCTCAAGGAAGTTCGTGAGGATGAGTTTGGCCTTGGAGTTTGATCATTTGCTTGTTGTTGTTCCTTTTCCATGTACTTTTGCTTTTTTGTGATGTATTTTTTGAGGGCTTGTGTTGTAAAAATGAACAAGTTGTATTATTTCACCCTTTGTAATATATCTGTGTTGGTTTCTATCTGGGTTCACATCAAAAGCAACTTCAACAGCAGCATCTTCAAGGGTCTGGACGGGTCAAAACTGAATACCAAACCGGATACCTTGAGAGCAAATAAGCATAACTGCATTGCATGCTAACCCTTTTTGTTTGTTTTGTAGGTTTTTGTTTGTTGTTGCTAACCTCTGTTGTGAATCTCAGGAATTATTGCTCGCCGCCGGGTATTTCCTCTCAACAGGCCACACAGGTACCCAACTAGAAACAACCTTCCGGGAATTCAGATGGATCAGATGCAGCAAGACCTTACGGAGGTCAGAAACCAGATGGCAAACGAAAGGCTGGAGATGAGAACCCAGATAACCCAGTTCATGGAAGTGATGAACAACTTAGCTCAAAGCCAGGAGAGGCTCAGAACTTTGGTAGAAGGAAGGAATCAAGAGGAGCCCCATGTGGGAACTGCTGGCACAAGTAACAACGAGAGGGTCCAACCTCATGTCAATCCCCCAGTTTTTGGACCCCATCTCCATCCAGAGGCCAACATCCCAGTCAACATTCAAGGGACAGCCACAGCAGCCAGAGTACTTCAAGAAGATCCTCAGGAGGACCAGTATACAGTGATGGGTGCTGGAGAGGAAACTTATGATAGACGATTGGAAGAAATAGCTGAGAAGTTGAGATCACTGGAGTCTCAAAACTCTTTGGGGTTCGACGTCATGGACATGGGATTGGTAGAAGGGGTCAGGATTCCCCACAAGTTCAAGCCTCCTTGTTTCGAAAAGTATAATGGGACTTCATGCCCCCGGACTCATTTGCAATCATTTCTGGGAAGGCTGAAGGCCTATACAATGGATGAGAAACTTTGGATGTTTTACTTCGAAGATAGCTTGACTGGAGCATCAAGGGAATGGTATTCCCATTTGACAAGGGCAACTGTGAGATGCTGGAAGGACCTGGCAGAGGCCTTCATCCGACAGTATCAATACAACTTAGACATGGCACCCAACAGGACTCTCCTAATGGGAATGTCACAGTCGTCAAGGGAAAGTTTTCGAGAATATGCCCAGAGATGGAGGCAATTGGCTGCTGCCGTTCAACCACCAATGTCTGAGAGAGAAATGGCAGACATGTTTATGAACACTCTTCAGGGAACGTATATTGACAGGTTAGTTGCTTTCTCTTCCACCAGCTTCGCAGATGTTGTCATAGCTGGGGAGAGAATTGAAAGCCTGTTAAAAATGGGAAAGATCTCAGACAACGGTGCAAGCTCGTCCAGTAGTACAAGAAAGCCTTTTGCAGGCCCGAGAAGAACTGGCGAGACCAATGCCATCCACACCAACAGGGGTAGGCCCCAATATGTTCAAAGGACAATAGCAGCAGTCACTATCCCTGCTCCAATTCATCCACAGCCAGTCTATCAACCTCCTCAACAAAACTTCCAACAACAACCTCAGTATCAGCAGAATCAGTATCCTCCAAGGAACTTCAACAACAACTCCAACAACAACAATCAACAGAGGCCATTCCAACAAAGGCCATCTCAAGCTAACCGAGTGATCGACCCGATCCCAATGCCGTATGCTGCCTTGTTGCCACAACTTCTGAAACTCAACCTGGTTGAGCTAAGAACGTTGGCACCTCCGGATCCCAACAGTCTACCAAGAAACTATGACTCCAATGCTAGGTGTGCTTTCCATTCAAACGCACCTGGTCACAGTACAGAAAAATGCAGGGCTCTGCATATGAAGGTACAAGACTTGGTAGACTCCAAGGCTCTGAATTTTGCACCTCCGCCCAATGTCAATAAAAACCCAATGCCAAATCATGGTGGTCCCCGAATTAACGCTATTGAAGAAGACCCACCGTCTTATTTGATAACTAGTGTGGATCAGATCAGGACACCATTGGTGGAAATCAAAGCTCAACTCCGTGAAAACCAAATATTTCCGGGATGTGAACTAGGGTGTCCCTATTGCAATATTTCATGGAATGGGTGCGAGGACCTGAGGAATGGCATTGACAGCCTTATTCAGAGTGGCCTACTCCAGATCACTACATCATTCCCAACAAATCCGGCAACTTCATCAACAACGGTTTCAGAACCTCCTACAACTACAGCAACTATTGTTCCCGACAACTCACCAGCAACATCAACAAGTACTTCACTTGTCCTTCCAAATGATCAGTTTTCAACAGTTTCTCCTGCTACAACTTCAGCTTCATTCCATTTCGAATCTCCGTCAGCAACAACAACAGTCCTTCCAACAATACCTCCTACAACACCAGCAATCAATCATGAAGATGTCTCTACTGTTACCATATTCTACGATCCTGAAAATAACTCCGCCTACCATTCAGAAGGTGCTGCTCCCGCCAGAGCACCAGTTACAATCTTTTACGATCCACAAACAATAACAGTCCCTTCAGCAGCAGCAATCAGTCCAGTCACTGTCACGGTGCCTGGACCAGTACCATATGAAAGCAATAGGGCCATCCCCTGGCACTATGGCTCTGACATATACTGCGAAGGAAAAAGAATCACTCTTGAAACATCAGCACCTGCACCACAAGTAGATAATGTGGGGGGAGGCGGAGGCTTCACTCGAAGCGGACGTCTCTTTGCTTCACAAGTTCAAAGACCTACTGCCGAAGCAGAAGCTGCTGCCAAGGCAAAAGGAAAAGGCCCGGTGCAGGAAGACCAAGTTGCCAAAGAAGCCCTGAAAACTCCATTTGATCAGGAAGTTGATGAGTTTATGCGAATCATCAAAAAGAGTGATTATAAGGTGGTGGATCAACTTCACCAGACGCCATCCAAAATCTCTATCCTCTCACTGCTTATGTGCTCCGAAGCCCATCGGAATGCACTACTTAAGGTCTTGCACGCAGCTTACGTGCCTGAAGAGATTACTGTCAACCAGTTGGAAACCGTGGTTGGAAATGTTACTGCTAGCAATGGGCTAGGGTTTACCAATTCTGACTTGACAGCGGATGGCCGCAATCACAACAAAGCCTTGCACATAACCATGGAATGCAAAGGAGCTGTCCTTTCTCATGTGCTGGTGGACACAGGTTCTTCCCTGAATGTCTTACCAAAGAAGGCTCTGGTGAAGCTTGAATATGATGGATTGGCATTGAGACCCAGCAACCTGGTAGTAAGAGCCTTTGATGGTTCTAAGAGATCGGTTCTGGGAGAGATTGAGCTGCCCGTGACAATTGGCCCACAGACTTTTAAAACTATCTTTTATGTGATGGACATTCAGCCCGCCTACAGCTGTTTGTTGGGTAGACCCTGGATTCACGCCGCCGGCGCAATAACGTCTACCCTTCACCAAAAGTTAAAATTTGAGTGGGAAGGTCAAGTTGTCACAATCTGTGGGGAAGAGGATATTTTCGTTAGCCATCTGGCTACTTACAAATACATTGAGATGGATGGGGAGATCCATGAAACAATGAGCCAAGGTTTTGAAGCCTTGAATGTCAATGAAGCATCTGCTGTGTCAGGTATCTCCATGTCATCTTACCAGCAAGCCCGGAAGGTTGTTGAAGAAGGAACTGCCCTTGGCTGGGGCAAGGTCTTAGCTGTGGAGGAGAAGAAGGACAAATTTGGGTTGGGTTACAGACCAACTCAACATCAAGCAAAGGCTGCTGCAGAGCCTGGTTTTGTCAGTGGGGGGATGCTTACCCCCGATGCTATCAACTGTCTGGAAGACGAGCTGGAAGAGGAGCGCAATCTGGAGAATTGGATTCGTCCGAAGATCCCGGGGAGCAGTGTCTCGAACTGGTCTTCCCAGGAAATTATAAGAGTTACTCATGCAGAGTAATTATTATTTCCTGTATTTTTATAGCATGCATCCAAGTCTTGCATCTTGCCCAAGATGACAAGACTCATTTTGCAACCAGGGCCATCTGTACTTTTGTGCAAACAAGATTAAATTAATGAAATATCAGACATCTTTTTGCAAACGAGTCTTTTTCTTTTATGCTCACTGTTTTTCCATTTTTCTTTTTGTACAAAAATAAATGGCGGTGTTTTCAAAATGATAACTTCATTTCACTTTTCTCTAAAGCAAGATTAAAATCAATCACTAAAATGAACCAACTTAACCCTTGCAGAGAGTGCCTTCCAGACTGCACCGACAACAGCACGGCTATGACATCGTATGACTTTGACAATCCAATCAATCAAGCTGATGAAGGGGTTGATGAAGAATATGAGCTTCCTGAAGAGCTAGCCAGGTTGCTGAGACAAGAGGAAAAGGTTATTACCCCTCACCAGGAGGAGGTTGAAGTGATTAATCTTGGTACAGATGAAGACATGAAAGAAGTTAAAATCGGGGCCTGCCTGCAAGACTCAGTGAAGAGACAGCTGATAGATCTGCTTCAAGAGTATGTTGATGTGTTTGCTTGGTCTTACCAAGATATGCCAGGGTTGGATACCGACATTGTTGTGCACAAGCTGCCTTTGAGAGAAGAATGCCCTCCAGTCAAACAGAAGCTGCGCCGAACTCGCCCAGACATGGCTATGAAAATCAAGGAAGAGGTACAAAAGCAATGGGACGCCGGGTTCCTTGCTGTGACTAGTTATCCACCGTGGGTTGCTAACATAGTACCTGTGCCTAAGAAAGACGGAAAAGTAAGGATGTGTGTTGACTACCGGGATCTGAATAGAGCCAGCCCGAAGGATGACTTCCCATTACCTCACATTGATGTATTGGTGGATAACACGGCTCAGTTCTCGGTATTCTCCTTCATGGATGGATTTTCAGGATATAATCAGATCAAGATGTCACCTGAAGACATGGAGAAGACAACATTCATCACACCTTGGGGCACGTTCTGTTACAAAGTGATGCCGTTCGGACTGAAGAATGCTGGTGCAACATATCAACGGGCTATGGTGACATTATTCCACGATATGATCCATAAGGAAATCGAGTGTTATGTGGATGATATGATCGCCAAGTCCCTTACAGAGGAAGATCACCTGGTGAATCTGCTCAAGTTATTCAAGCGTCTGAGGAAGTACCAATTGAAGCTGAACCCCAACAAATGCACATTCGGGGTGCGATCCGGTAAGCTGCTGGGTTTTATTGTAAGCGAGAAAGGGATTGAAGTTGACCCTGATAAAGTCAAAGCTATTCAAGAAATGCCTGCACCGAAAACTGAGAAAGAAGTTCGAGGGTTCTTAGGTCGATTGAACTATATTTCGCGGTTCATATCTCACCTTACAGCAACCTGTGAACCCTTGTTCAAGCTGCTAAGAAAGGAACAAACGGTCAGGTGGAACGAAGACTGTCAGAAGGCTTTTGACAAGATCAAAGAATACTTACAAGAACCTCCAATCCTTATGCCTCCAGTTGAAGGAAGACCTCTGATAATGTACTTGACAGTATTAGAAGAGTCGATGGGGTGTGTGCTGGGCCAGCATGACGAGTCTGGTCGAAAAGAGTATGCAATATACTACCTAAGCAAAAAGTTTACCGACTGTGAACAACGTTATTCACTGCTCGAGAAAACTTGCTGTGCTTTAGCGTGGGTTGCTCGCCGACTGAGGCAGTATATGTTGACCCACACTACCTTATTAATCTCAAAAATGGATCCAGTTAAGTACATTTTCGAGAAGCCAGCTCTTACCGGACGAGTTGCAAGATGGCAAATGATTCTCACAGAATACGACATACAGTACACATCTCAGAAAGCCATCAAGGGCAGTGTACTATCTGAATATCTTGCTGAGCAACCCATTGATGACTACCAGCCTATGAGGTTTGACTTCCCTGATGAAGACATCATGTTCATTAAAGCAAAAGATCACGAAGAGCCTATTCACACTGAAGGGCCTGACCCGGAGGAAGAATGGACTATGATGTTTGACGGGGCTGTTAACATGAATGGTCGTGGTGTTGGTGCAGTACTCATTACACCCAAAGGGGTTCACATGCCTTTCTCGGCAAAACTCACTTTCAATTGCACTAACAACGAAGCTGAATACGAAGCTTGCATTATGGGTCTTGAGGAAGCCATTGACCTCGGGATCAAAACATTGACCGTATTCGGAGATTCAGCTTTGGTAGTCAATCAAACCAACGGGAAATGGTACACCCACCAAGATCATCTGATACCTTACAGGGATTATACGAGGAGGTTATTGACTTTCTTCACTACAGTCAAACTTGAGTATATCCCTCGGGATGAGAATCAGTTTGCAGATGCCTTGGCTACCATTTCGTCCATGATCAAAGTTCAAGCTGCTAACTTTGTACCTCAGATTTCAGTGTCCAGACTCAACAGACCAGCATATGTATTTGCAGCGGATGTTGTAAAAGATGATAAGCCTTGGTTCCATGACATTAAGTGCTTCTTGGAGGATCAAGCATACCCACCTGGGGCATCTTCCAATGATAAGAAGACTTTGAGAAGGCTTGCTGGTAGTTTCTTTCTGAACGCTGATGGGTCTTTATACAAAAGGAACTTTGACATGGTACTCCTCAGATGTGTTGACAAGACGGAAGCAGATTTGTTGATGCATGAAGTGCACGAAGGATCTTTTGGTACCCACGCAGGAGGGCACGCCATGGCTAAGAAATTGTTAAGATCAGGCTATTATTGGATCACAATGGATGCAGACTGTTGTGCTTACGCCAGAAAATGCCATAAATGCCAGATCTATGCAGATAAGGTGCATGTGCCTCCTAATCCTTTGAACATCATGTCTTCACCATGGCCCTTTGCTATGTGGGGCATTGATATGATTGGCAAGATTGAGCCAACTGCGTCAAACGGCCACAGATTCATCCTGGTCGCCATCGACTATTTCACTAAGTGGGTTGAAGCAGCCTCATATGCTAATGTTACAAGGCAAGTGGTAGCCAGATTTCTGAAAAGAGATATCATCTGTCGGTATGGAGTGCCCGAGCGAATCATTACTGATAATGGTTCCAACTTGAACAACAAAATGATGGCAGAACTGTGCCAGGACTTCAAGATTCAACATCACAATTCTTCTCCTTACAGGCCAAAGATGAACGGCGCTGTTGAGGCAGCAAATAAGAATATCAAGAAGATTGTGCAGAAGATGGTAGTCACATACAAGGACTGGCATGAAATGCTACCATTTGCCTTGCATGGGTACCGCACATCAATCAGAACATCCACTGGGGCAACACCGTATCAGCTTGTATATGGTATGGAAGCAGTCCTACCTGTTGAAGTTGAACTACCCTCTTTGCGGGTGTTAACGGATGTTAAACTGAGTGAAGCAGAATGGGTACGGTCCCGATACGAACAACTGAGTCTGATCGAAGAGAAAAGATTGGCTGCAATCTGCCATGGGCAGTTATATCAGAAGAGAATGAAGAAGGCCTTCGATCAGAAAGTCAGACACCGAGAGTACCAAGTAGGGGATCTTGTGTTGAAAAGAATTCTCCCTCCTCATACAGACCACAGGGGCAAATGGACTCCAAATTATGAAGGACCATTTGTTGTAAAGAAAGTTTTCTCTGGTGGAGCACTGATGCTCAGTACCATGGATGGTGGAGATTTCCCGTCCCCTGTGAATTCAGATGCAGTTAAAAAATACTTCGCATAAAATGACCCGCTGGACATAAAAACAGAATGTAAGTCCAGGCAAAAATAGGGCATCCCGGCGAGTCAAAAACAGAATAAAAGACTCGGGCAAAAATAAGGGAAATAAACAAAAAATGTACACCCGCTGAGTTGAAAAGCCGCATTGGACAGCTCAGGCAAAAATGGGTATCCCGATGGATTGAAAACCCGAAAGGGCGATCCATGCAAAAATAAGGGAATAAGCGAACAACTGCATTCTGAGTTCGTCTGTATCACCTACAACTTGGTAAGCTACGAAGGATCAGACTTCAATCAGAATCAACTCTCTCCAGAAAGCAAGACGAGAAGAACGTCATTGTCATACGAGTCATAGCAGAAGAGGAAGCTCCTTGAAAGCGTCGTCAACACTGCCAGCACTTTATTTCTCAATTTGTAACAATCTCCTCATTCCAGGAGATATGTTTCTTTGACTGTATTTTGCCAATTCAGGGCACATGAATTAATAAAATCAGATTCTCAGTCATGTCTCGTTTTTACATTTACGTTTTGCAAAGAGTTGTCTGATATCTCTAAAAATACAATTGCATAAGTACAGATGCCTTTCTCTAAAAATAAAAACACATGCTTACAGGGAATGTGATTATTCTCGAAAGTACTTAACTCCTACGACGGAATCCAGTAAGGGATACCTCGGGACCTTTTGTACGTTTCCTTACCTTTGCAGGATTGCAGGTATCCAGAACGCAACCTGGGGCATGCAAGTTACGTCTCAGCAAACTGGCGAATCATTATCAACTCACATGGCACTGGGAGGTGCCCACTTCCCCAACAAAGTTGCCAAATCGACATGCACTCAATCTCAGCATCGGAAATGCTATATCCCCAGCTGAGTTGCCTCTTGTTGCCCTATCCCCAGCTGAGTTGCCTCTCACAATTCCCCAGCCGAGTTGCCATTCTTCCTCAACAGAATACAGAAGTCAAGGGAATCATCTCCCCACAGAATCCCCAGCCTCTATTCAGAAGAGCAACGCACGAAGAGATCACAACAGAGTGAAGAAAGCTTCTACAAACCCCAGCTGGGTCTCTCATTTATAAGGATATGTCAATCAGTGACATATATCCCCAAGCAGATGCATCATTAGATCTACCAGTGATCTCATCCCCAGCTGGGATGTCCATTTCAAGCAGATCGACCAGAGATCTTCGCAGCAACGGGATTCGAGTCCCGAATCTACGCCTCTTTGCATAATCATAGCATTCGCATCATATTATACCCTCAGAGCGTAGCATTCCGTCCAATACGGACCATTACGGCAAAAATCAAATACATAGCATAATCATGAGTCATGTTGTGAATTAACACTTGTGAATAACAACCGTTCATCACCATTGTACAGAAATCCCCACCAGAGTCCCCGGCAAAAGCAGCTGCCTCTCAAACCACAAACACCAGTATATACACCTTTTGGCACCCGTCCGTGCCATCTTTCCCCAGTAAAGTCGCCTGAACACCCTTTACAAACAAATCACCCTCATTACAGATACGTCCTGACACCCGTCCGTGTCATATCCCAGCAGAAAGCCAAAGAGGTCCTCTTTGCACTCACATGTACTTGTATATACACCTTTCTTGACACCCGTCCGTGTCATATCCTCAGCGCAGTCGCTTACACTTTCATCACCCATATACTTGTTAATATTATACTTTTCTTTTTGACACTCGTCCGTGTCACTCTCCCCAGCAGTTAAAACACTCATTTACACAATACAATACTCACTACTCATGGTACGCTTATACAGATACTCGTCCGTATCTTGTATACATCATCACTCATAACCCCACAGATTCGGCAGTAGTCCTTGTTCTTTGTTAACCAGTTGGTACTCGTCCGTACCATCATCTCAGAACATTGCGTCTAGTGATTGTTTCTACATGATACTCGTCCGTATCATAGTCTTAAGGATGCTCGTCCGCATCTTTAATCCATACACCATGTCAAACACTTATGTCTTCTTGAGTATAGATACTCGTCCGTGTCTACTATTCCCCAGAAGAGTCCTTCCAGATGCAACACTCGGTCGTGTTCTCTGTTAACCAGTTGATACTCGTCCGTATCATCATCTCTGAACATGTGTCAGTTTGTTTCTACATGATACTCGTCCGTATCATAGTCTTAGGGATGCTCGTCCGCATCTTTAATCTATACACAATACCAAACACTTTTACCTTTTGTTTCTTGGGTGTAAACACTCGTCCGTGTTTACATTATCCCCAGTAGATCACCAACAATTTTCTTTTTATCTAACACTCGTCCTGTGTTATGATACCTTTGAGAGCAGCCGTACCCTGCTGAGTGGTCGTCCTCCACTTCTTGATGGTCGTCCTATATCATGCTCATCCGATGGCCGTCCCCATCGTTGATATTTAGCAGCCGTCCCCTGCTAGGTGGTCGTCCTCCACCTCTTGATGATCGTCCTTCATCACTTTATCCAATGGCCGCCCCCATTGTTGATTTTGGTTATCTGACATTCGTCCTATGTCATGACCAACCTTGAGAGCAGCCGTACCCTGCTGAGTGGTCGTCCTCCACTTCTTGATGGTCGTCCTCCATCATGCTCATCCGATGGCCGTCCCCATCGTTGACCCTTTCTATCCGGCACTCGTCCTATGTCGCGATATTTTCGGCAGCCGTACCCTGCCAGGTGGTCGTCCTCCACCTTTGATGGCCGTCCCCATCATATTTCTTTTATACCCAACAGAGCAGCCGTCCCCTGCTAGGTGATCGTCCTTCACCTTTGATGGCCGTACCCCATCATCTGTTTATTTCATTCATTCTTTAACCCGATGGCCGTCCCCATTGTGGTCCCTTTTCCTTTTAGCCCGATGGCCGTCCCCATCGTTGGTTACTTTGCTTTATGAACTTGATGGCCGTCCCCGTCATGTTTCATTAATCCCCAGAGAATTTTATAACTTTATCTTGATGGCCGTCCCCATCATAATTTCTTTTCTTTCCCCAGCTAGTCGGCCGTCCCCGTCTTGGCTTTACCTTTTATCCCCAGCATGTCGGCCGTCCCTGTCATTGCTTTATTTTCCTGCACTTTTCCAGCATGTCGGCCGTCCCCGTCATCGCTTTACTTCACATTTATCCCAGCATGTCGGCCGTCCCCGTCATCGCTCTTTACCCAGCAGTCGTCCTCTGCTCGACGGTCGTCCTCCGTCGCCTACACTTTACGATATACTTTATTTTTCTGTCATAATCTATATCCCTTTTCTTTTGTGAGTGCAAATTTTGGACTGTCTTTGGTATTCAACCACAAGTTATCTTGTTTGCCTGTTAAGCCGTCGCTTACATCCTGCACAGCTAACTCATGTTTGAATAGGGGCAGCTGTAAACACCCCAAATTTGCCCTCACCCATTCACACCATGGCTTGTGATCCTTCTCATATGCATAAACACAGTCATATCATCTCACATCTCATTTTTTGATCCACTGCATAGCTTTCAAGGCATCTGCACCTAGGGTTTGTGATCTGAGCAATCCCAAAGCTTCTTGGGCCACTCCAAAGGCTACCAATCAACTCAAAAGGGGTCTATGTGTGTTCATACATCATATTCTATCTCCTCAAAGTCAAAAATGCAGAGGAATCACAAGAGCTAGGGTTTGAGTGGATACAGAGCCAGGTTGAACTGCACAGTTGACTGAAAATTAGGGTTTTGGTTTCAGAGGCCATAACTCCAAATTTTTTGGTCATTCTTGTTTTCATTGATCTCTATATGGTATAGGGAGTATACATATCAATTTTCATGAAGAAATTCCATGGGGAAGTCATCTGATCAAGGGTTGACTTTTCAGACAAGTCAGTGTAAAATCAGGGCATCTGAGGCCCCCAATGACCCAACCAATGGGTGATCTTCATCATTTTGAGTGTATATGATCTTTATTTGATCATGGAAGAAGGTTGAAGTTCATAGAAATCAAGAATTTAGGGTTTTTGCAAATGTTGACTTTTTGGGCATAGTTGACTTTTCAAGAATGCATCATTTTAGGTCATTTTTCAAGCCATGATTTTGGATCCAAAAATGCTTCAAATGGAAAAACTTTGGTCATGAAAGTTGTAGATCTCATCTTTCCCTTTCCAAAAAGTACAAGAACATGATCTAATTCATCTTGGATCAAAAGTTATGGTTTGTTAAAGTTGGCAAAAATCACTAAATTTCAAGTTATGCACTAAATGGAAAACTTGCAAATTCATGTATCAAGCATTCTAGTGACTTCAAAACTTCATCACATGATCACATATGCCCTAAAAAACAGAATTGGCCCAAGGGATTCTTCTTTGTTTGCCTTGATTTTCAAGAAATCCATAAGACATTTTCCATTACAAGTGCAAAGTTGGATTTTTGGCATAGTCATTTTCCAAGGAATTATGTGGTCTCTAGCTGACTCTTAAACATTGCCATGACTAAAAGAAGTGTTATGCTACAAAATTCAGCAAGAAGATTCACATGTACTTAGCATAAACTCATGAGAAAACACAAGTTGTCAAGTTGCAAAAGCTAGCATAGCTTGTCATCCACATGCTGCAGACATTCTCAAGCCATCCAAGGGTTGTCCCTGACTCAAGCTGAAGCAAGACATGCCCTAACATAGCTGCTGCCATAGCCCATGCTGCAAGTACAACAACTTTTGACTTTTTGGCCAATTGCTCCATACTTTTCCCACAATGCATGTCAAGTCTTCTGACTGGTTCCAATAGATTAGGGATAATGTATGGATCATAAAACACACCATTCACAAGGCAGAAACCTCCCACAATCCAGTATCCAAGAAATCTGACCAAAACTTCTCCTCTTCGAATCTTCACACACAGCCATCAAACTTCATTTTTTCTTTCACCAATAAGTCACAAATTGTCCCTAGAACAAAAGCCACCCCTCAAAGCAGCCTGAAACATCACATACAAGGATCCCCATTTCTGCTACACCAGAGCTGAATCTTTCAAACCAGCCACTCCACAAGCTTTCTAAGCTCCATTCCATCCTCAGGAGGTTCAAGGAAGCAAGCTTGCGCAAAAGAAAAGCCCAGAAAGCTCATAAACAGAGAAGCTTCATCTCAGGTAACATGAAGAACATTTCTCCCAGAAACTGATTTTTAAGTTCTTTTATGATGCTATGTCTTCTCCTGATCATGGATATGTGTTTATTTTTTGAAATAGTGAAGAAACCAGCATGTATGGTATCTCTGAACATTTGCCCGTATTTTGTGTTTTGCTTCGATTCAAGCTTATGAGTGAAAATAAATGAGTTTGGGGAGAGGGGTTGGGTTTAGATTGAGGAGAAGATCATTTTGGTGGAAGAAATTTGTTGATTGGTGACCTGTAGAAAAACCTAGGGTTTTGGCTCGCCGGAGAAGACGACCGGAAGTCTTCTCCGGCAGCCTGAGAGTCATTAGCTCTAATCTGAGTGATTAAATGAGGTTTGAATCCTGTGCGTTAGATCAGCTGACTTTGGTTGACTTGCGCGCAAATGTGTGGCCAGGATGTGTCATTAAAACCCTAATCCCTTTTTAATTAATTCAAATCCTGTTTAATTAATTCATAAAACAAATTAGCCAGATTTGAATCTGGGCCCTTGGATCTGGCGCGCAGTCAACCAGTCCAAGCCCAGATCAAATCCTGGCCCTCCCTTTTGCATACTTTCATTTATTTTATATTTTATTTCATTTAAATTGATTTATCTTTTACATTTTATTTAAAATAGCAAAAACCATTTAAAAATTATGAAATTTTTTGTCAAATATTTCACTAATTTTTAAAACCCAAAAATATTTTTATTTTCATTTTTAGCATTAAAAAAAGTATTTTTAAATATTTAAAAGATTATTTTTAATTGATTAATGGAAATTAATTTATTAAAAATACTTTTAGGTATTTAAAAATCACCAAAAAATTCATGAAATGTTCTAAGACATTTAGAAACATTGTCCAACCTTCAAACCAAATTTCTTTTTTGATCTTGATGCATTTTGAGAATTTTTCATTGAATTAAATCATATTTTGTGCATTATTTTGATCATAAGTTCAAAAAATCATTTCTGCCTATTGGAGAAGGTTGAGACATTGATTCTTCTTGCATTGTTTTGTGTTTAGCATGTATTTTCAAGGATAAAAAGGCCATGAATTGTTCTTGCATTTTCAAATTGTTTGGCATTTACTTTGTTAAGAACCCTAAAAAACCCTAATAACTTGCAAAAATCATATCTTGAGTTTGGTTGAGAGTTGAGAGCTCCCCTTTGGGCAGTGGTTCATTATAGGTCTAGGGTTTCTTTGGGTACCATTTTCCATTTTTACTTTAGGGTTTTGCTTCTGTTTTTGGTTTGTGTTTGATGTTTGATCCATAAACCCTAATTTGGGCTTTCTTTTGCATCCTTCTTGCATTCTCTTGCATAACATGACTTGTCTTTGCATTTTGTGCATTCTTGTGATTCATTTGACATATCAAGACATGTAGGAAGCATATTTGATCATTGCATTACATATTTGCCATGTCATTTGTCTTGTATGTTTCATAACTTTCCATGCTCATTCATGCTCCTTAACTTGCATCATTTGCATTCATGATCTTGTATGAACATCCCCATTGTCTTGCCTCATGTTTGCAGCACCTCATAACATCATAATCATCATCAACATGCTTCTGGTTTTGCTTAGCATCATATCATTTCATCTCATCTTGCATTGCATTGCATTTTCTTTCTAACATTGCAGGTGGTAAGTAAACTTGAGAAGTGGATTTGCCTTCACTTCTCATACCTCTTCTTTTCATCTCTCTTGCATCCATTGCTGCATTTTTATTTGTGTTTGAGATTGAGTTTGCTCATTCTTCTTCCTCCCACTTTCTTTCTTCAAGTGACTTGACTTCTTGAATGAAGCAAGTCACTTTGCTTCTCTTGATCCTGTTCATCTGCTTCCTGGTGGTTCCTCTGAAGATTGTTCTTGCAAACCTCACAAACCTTAGGACCAACCAAGCATGACAATGAATTAGGGTTTTGATTAGTCCCCCCATAGTTTTACCTTTGTGTCTCTCTTTGAGTCTTCTCTTCTCATCTCATAATCAGGGACTAAACCCTAAAGGCTTTAAGACTTTGTGATTGAGCTTATGCCTGCATCCTTCTCTTAGGATGGAGTGTATAACTTTAATCCTAAGTATTAAACCCTTAAGGTGTTTAAATCTCTTAATCAATTCACTTAATAAATATCAAGACATTACACTTGTAACTTGGGCCTTGCATTAGGGTTCTAATTCTTTCTTAAGTGGTTAAGAAGGACTAACCCTAGTGTTAATGGACAAGTCCCCCTCAAGTTGTCTTACAAACCATAAAAATCACTTCATCATCTTATCATTAACTAAAATCCACTTAATAAAGGCTTTGTTTTGTCATGGGTTTAATCCCTAATCATGGATTAAGTTGAGGAGTTTTTCTCAACTTAAACATTCTCATCTATTATCCTTCTTTTAGGATGGTGTAATGGGTCTGTTTAATCCTTGATAATGGCTTAACCTCATTACTCAACACTAAACAAAAATCCCAAAAACATCTAAATAATCACAAGTAGGTTAATGATCTTAATCCTACACCAAAGGTGATTAAGTGTGAGAATCTGACTTCACACTTAAGGTATTCCCATTACCCCTAATCAGAGGGAAGATGTGATGGGTTTGCTAAATCCATTGGTTTAGGCTTAAGCTCATTATCTTATGACAAACTTTCAAAAGCAATAAAAGACTGAAAACTCAAAAACAAGCAATAATCGTCTCCTTCGGGATTCTTTTCTCATCACCTTCATTCACAAACGAGAACTTGCTTCTTCCGTCTAATGCAAGACAGTTAGAACCTGAGCCAGACAGGTCATACACTTGAGCATAGACAAGCAAGCAGTTCATCAGTCAATTCACCTTTCAGTCTCTTTGGGTCGAACTACGGTGTTCTGACTTCCTCATTGCACGAGAGGATACGTAGGCATAACTTAACAGTTATCGAACAAAAGTCTCTGTATATTCCCCCTCTTTCTAGCTTTATTCTTTAAGCCTCATGATCTTGAGCAATTCATTCTCATTCTTACACTGACACATCATTTATACACTTCACACTTCCTTTACACTGACACCTGTACATCTTGTTTTCCAGCCCTTTTACACACAAATTGCACTGACACTACCCCTTTAAACACAAATCTTTTAAGCGTGGATCCCGTCGAGTACGGCGGACAATCTGGGTGCTAATACCTTCCCAGGTTGTAACCAACCCCCTTTCTCAGTCTCTCTGGTTCGCAACCGTCTTATCCGTATCTTTCTAGGCCTATGCAGCATTGCCTTTCCTCCGGGATAAAAATGCCTAGCTGGCGACTCTTTCATCTCCAGTGAGTTCACGGCTGTGTGTTCTCATTTTCCCTCTCGCCGACCGTTCGCGTCTGTACCCTTATCTGACCCTGTGTCACTTATCGGGAGCGACAGGGAGGTACCAACAACAATGATCACGTGCAGCCACGTATTGACCCTCCGGAGTTTGGGCCTCATCTCAACCCTGAAGTTAATGCTATCAGGAATACCCAAGGTAACACTGGAGGACGTGCCTTACAAGAGGACCCTCAAGAGGAACAATTTACTGTAATAGTTGTTGGTGATGAACCCTATGATCGTCTTTTGGATGAAATAGCAGAAAAGCTGATATCTTTTGAGTCCCAAAACTCCTTAGGATTTGATGTTATGGACATGGGTCTAGTTGAGGGAGTCTGAATTCCTCACAAATTCAAACCCCCTTGATTTGAAAGATATAATGGAACCTCTTGTCCTCGTACCCATCTTCAATCCTTTCTGGGAAGATTGAAGGCTTACACTATGGACGAAAAGTTGTGGATGTTCTACTTCGAGGATAGTCTGACCGGGGCATCCCGTGAATGGTACTCTCATCTAACCAGAGCAACAATCAGAAATTGGAAGGATTTGGCCGAGGCTTTCATACGCCAATATCAATACAATTTAGACATGGCTCCCAAAAGAACTCCCCTAATGGGTATGTCACAATCCTCAAGAGAAAGCTTCAGAGAGTATGCCCAGAGATGGAGACAGTTAGCTGCTGCTGTTCAACCTCCAATGTCGGAAAGAGAAATGGTCGATATGTTCATGAACACCCTACAAGGGACATACATTGATTGGCTGGTTGCTTTCTCTTCCACTAGCTTTGCTGATGTGGTCATAGCAGGAGAGAGAATTGAAAGTTTGTTAAAGATGGGTAAGATTTCTGATAATGGCGCCAGCTCCAGCAGCACAAGCAAACCTTTTGCGGAGCCTCGCAGGTCGGGTGAACCAATTCAATACACATGGGCAGAGGTAGGCCCCAATACATGCCGAGATCAATAGCCGCTGTCACTATTCCCACTCCATCACCTCAACAAAAACACACTACACAACCACAAAATTTCCCTCAGCAACAACATTTTCCTCAACAAAGGTCTTACAATAACAACAACCAACAACAACGTCCTTTCCAGCAAAGGCCATCTCAAATCAACAGGGTAATCGATCATATCCTGATGCCCAATGCCACTTTACTACCACAACTTTTGAAACTCAATCTTGTTGAATTAAGGACTCTGGCTCCACCAGATCCTCAGAACCTTCCAAGGAATTACGACGTCAACGCCAGATGTGCCTTCCATTCCAATGCACCTGGCCATACAACAGAAAACTGCAGAGCCTTGCACATGAAGGTCCAAGATTTAGTTGATTCCAAGGCTTTAAATTTTGCACCTCCTCCTAATGTCACAAAGAATCCTATGCCTAGCCATGGTGGGCCCAGGATAAATGCAATAGAGGAGGATCAACCAGTGAACCTAATTGAAGATATTGCGAGTATTCAAACACCTTTGGCCGAGGTTAAAGCCCAGCTTTTGAAATGCCAGGTGTTCCCAGGTTGTGAGGCCTGCTGTTAATCTTGCAAAATTTCCACCAATGGTTGTGCAAGTTTAAAAAGTGGCATCAATGGTCTTATCAGAGAAGGTATCTTGTAGATAACATCAATGGTTTCAGCTTCTACAACATCAACAATTCCTCCTACAACACCAACAAGCATCCCTCTTACAACTTCAAAAAAAATTGTTCCGACAGACTCTTCTACAAAGTCAACAATCATCTCTTCTACTACTTCAATGGACATTAGTTCAATCGCATCCGCCTCTACAACAACAGCAACCATTAAGGATGACATCTCCACAGTCAACATATACTACGACCCGACAATGGTCCCCGATTCCAACAACTTTAAACAACAATCTCAACAACAACCTGTCATACCTCGAAAAATACGACCTCACGATAAAAGATACCGCGGATAAAAATTAAAACAACAGATTCGCCACCGAACTTATTTTATTCTAATTAAGGAAAAGGAAAATATCGAGAAACCTTTTGGAAAACGGATGGATAAAACAAGGTCTTTGAAACCAGATTCTAGATTCGGGAGTCGATTTCGTAAGGGGAAGGTATTAGCACCCCTTACGTCCGTTGTACTCAACGGGAACCTCTTAGTTTAATTTGCGATTCAATGTTGACTTATGCTTTCTGTTTTCTTCAAATAATAAAGTAAATGTGAACGATTCTAAGCTAGGGTTAAAGGAAAATGGGTTGTTTGGTTCCTATGGTGCTCATCAAGGAGTAAGATCCGTGTGCTTACGTATTCCCTTGTGCAATGGGAAAGTCAGAGCTTCGTAGTTCGTGGTGCTAAAGTTGGTTGGTTTGTTTTAATGAACGATTATTTAAACTGCATTCTAACTGCTAAGCGTTGGCTTGTCTGCTCGCGATAGGAGACGGAAGCGCTAGCTTATTTGTGAGATAGAAAGGATTTAAACAATGTTCGTTTGAAAAATGTTTGATTCGATTAGTGTTTTAGGAACGAAAGGATGAATGAACCACGTCCCGTGGGGTGAGCCTCAGGAGCGTCCATTCAAGAATTCGAGGAATGCTAGACTCCGGAATTCAATTCTTTCGTTATTTGATGTGTAGATTAAACGTTTTAATTACGGAAAGTCGAATGAACCACGTCCCGTGGGGCGAGCCTCGGGAGCGTTCATTCAAGAATTCGAGGAATGCTAGACTCCAGAATTCAGTTTTTCCGTTATTTAATTAAGTAAATATTTGAAGTGTTCGAGTTTGGAAGTGGTTTGATGGCGAGGCACGATGCGCTCGGCTTACATTGGTTCGCGATTCGATTAAAGCGATAAAATGCGGCAAACTAAATTCTATTGCGAGAAATACAGAGGTCTCGTTGTAATTCGTCCAAGAGAAAGCGTGTATGCGGTGTTCCTAACTATTCGAAGGCGTTGGACCTTTTTATCGGGTGCGTCGAAATATGGTTCGTTTACTTCCTTAGAGCCGGTTAAAATTTGGAACCGTTCTATGAGGAGTCGAATCGTTTATTTAAAATGCTATAAAATAAATAAACTAAATTAAATAGAATTGCGGAAATTAAATAATAACTAATAAATAATATATAATAAATAATAAATAAACTGAAATGAATATTTAATAATAATACAATAACTAAATTTAATGGGAAAAAATAAAAATAAATGATAAACAAAATAAATCTACCTACTTTGGCCTCATATTGATCGATTTTTGCCGATTTAACAAAATCGGGCTAAAGTCGACAATTTAACATATCATCGGCCCCAAATATAATAAAATAAATGGAAATCAAATGAACATTATAATATTTAGATTTTTCATATGAAAATAAAAGCAAGATTTATATAAGAAACATTTCATTTAAAGAAATCAAAATAATAAAACAAGATAAACAATAAATTAATAAATCAAAGATGGATGTCTCGCTGAGTCTTAGGGTGTGAATAGAAAGTTGTCTTGGATCTATAATTGATAGCCCAAATAACAAAAGCAAAAAATCAAAAGCAGACATGGGTGCGCGTGGAATATGATGGCTTACCTCGCAAATTTGTGGGTTTTCTAAAACCCAACAAATCAAAACCAACAGAAATTATAAAGAAAGAAAAACTATTTTAAAAACGCAATAAACACATAAAAAAGAAAAGTGAAACAAGGATACCCTGTATTGTTCAAAAGTGAGTTTCAGAGAAAAAAGAGAAATCCACCTTCAACGCTCAAAGCTAATACCGACGGCGGCGATGCCTTCTTTTTATGGCGTTTTCACGACTCAAATCTCTCTCACACGACTCATGGTTCACTCATCTCAGATCTCTCTCGCTGATCTCAAACATGTGATTGCTCCGGTAAACTCACGGATTCGGCTGTGGTAACTGCGTTTTGGTCAGTGTTTCACGATGAATCTTGTTTCGGATGATTTTGCGGAATGGTTGCGGATTTCACGATTGCCTCTTTACTCGGGCATCATCACTTCCAAAACTCTCTCAATCTCGTTGAATCTCCTTGCCCAAAATCAGAAAAAAAGAAATCGAACCTCAAAACACTCACGGCCGGAAACTCTCGTGCAAATTTGCAATGGTTTGTTTCAGTTTCAGGTTTGTGTGCTCATGGTGGTTTCGAGTTGTACGATGGAAGGTGTTTAGTTTGCGTATTCTAATTGTATTCTCACTGTTTTCATGGTTTTTATTCGTAGGTCTGTGATTGTTTGCGGTTCTCATATCTCTCATCTCATCTTTTTTATGGTTTTGTGTTTATGTGTGTTTGGATGGTATTTTGAGGTTAATGGTGGAACGTGATTGGGTGGTGGTTCAGTAAGTTTGTTGATGGTGAAGGGTTAGTTTGTAAAAGAGTCTAGTTATGAAAAGATGGTGGTTTGATTGGATTTCTGCATTATCAGAAGGTTTTGTTTGGTTAAAAATGAGGGAAAATGGATTCTGTGTTTTTTGTTGAAGCTTGGTTGAAATAATTTCGCATAGTGGGTTAAGGTTCCAAGCCTCTAGGATTTGTGAATGGGAGGCTGATTATATAAAGTTTGAAAAGGGGAGATTCAGAATGTGTCCATTGTTGTGTGCTGCGCGAAATTTGTTTGAGTGGGTGGAATATTGTTGGTACTGTGAATTGTTTGTTGCTGGAAATTGTTTATGGGGCCAGTGATTATGTTGCAAAAGTGTGTGAATGGAAGGTTGGGTGTAGCTGTGTACATTGCTGATGGTAAGAGAAAAATGTGGCCTCAAGGAAAATAAAGTTGAGGTGATTGGATTTGTGATGTTGTACTGATAATTGATAAGAATTGAAACTTAAAGAATAATATAATAATAATAAATGATTAATAATAAAAATTAATAAGAATAATAATAGTAAACAAATGATTAATAATAATAGTTTAATAATAATGGTAATAATAATTGATGATAATAATAATAATAATCATGATGATAATAATAATAATAATAATAATAATAATAATAATAATAATAACAGTATAAATTTGAATAATAAAAATAGTAATATGTGATTCTATAAAAATAGAAATAATAATAATAGATAATGATGATATTGAAAAAAAAAAGAATAGCAATAATAAGAAAATAATGAAAATAATAAAGATAATAAAAACGAATAATAATAATAATAATGAAAATGAGATGGAAATTTTTGTAGTTTTAATTGGAATAAAAAGAAAATGTGATAATTAAAAAAAAATCTAGATTTGAAAAATAAGAAAATGGTTTAATGAGATAACAAACTAAAAATGGAAGAGTGATTTTCTTAGAATTAATAATGGGCCTAACAAATGAAATAGAATAAAAATAATACATTTTTTGAAATTTGGAAATAATAAGTGACATATTTTTTTATTTTTTTCGAGTATCACATAGAAAAATAAAATGGCACATATTTTGGATATTTGAGGTAATGGTTTGACAGTAAAATAAAATGGTGCAGTTAGGACAAATTTGGGGTATGACAGTTGCCCCTATCGAATTGGCTTCGACCGAGTAAGATGAACTGGCTCGCGTTCAAAATTTCACGGTATAAGATAATTAGATACGAAAAGACTCCAAAGTTGTCTGAAAAAAGCGTAATGATTAAAGCCAAATGACTGAAAATTGGAAAAAATGGGTGACACATCGAAGAAAAAAGTTTGAAAAAATAAATCATTTATCACCAACGGATGATAAAGCGGGTGACTGAAAATAAAATCACTTATCACCAACGGATGATGAGGCGAGTGACTGGAAATAAAATCACTTATCACCAAAAGATGATAAGGCGAATGACTAAGAAAATAAAATCACTTATCACCGAAGAATGATAAGGCGAATGACTAAAAAATCACTTATCACCGAAGGATGATAAGGCGAATGATTGAAAATAAAATCACTTATCACTAAAGGATGATAAGGCGAAAGACTGAAAATAAAATCACTTATCACCGAAGGATGATAAGGCGAATGATTGAAAATAAATCACTTAATCGAAGGATGATAAAGCGAATGACTGAAAATAAAATCACTTATCACCGAAGAATGATAAGGCGAATGATCGAAAATAAATCACTTATCACTGAAGAATGATAAGGCGGGTGATTGAAAATAAATCACGTATCATCAAAGGATGATAAGGCGGGGGATTGAAAATAAAATCACTTGATAAGGTGAATGACTGAAAAGGAAATCACTTATCACTGAAGGATGATAAGGTGAATGATTGAAAATAAAATCACTTATCACCAAAGGATGATAAGGCGAAAGACTGAAAATAAAATCACTTATCAACGAAGGATGATAAGGCGATCCCGACACCAAAAGGATGTTGAGTAACAAAAAATTAAATAATCGACCCCCGCCACCAAAGGGAAAACCGGGTGACTGAAAATTAAACAACGGTCTGATTTAAGAAATACTGGTAAAATGAGTAAAATGCTTGGGGAAGAAAAGGTTGAAGAGAATTATATCCAATGGGAGACGACCACTGGAATTGCTGAGGAGATGCCTGGAATATTCGATCGATCCTGGATCCTGACTTATGTATGCATGTTTGATTTTTTGAAATGGTATTCCATAATGATGGAGATATCAATGCAGGTGTTTATGCACTGCTGAAAGTTAAAATGTCGGGGATATGAAAAGCTGATTTATTTGGGTATGCAAATGATGCGTATGAGATAAATGATGCATAATGATGCTTATGACTGATTGGAATGAAAAGTGTCAGCTTGGTGGATTTTTGGTTTGGTAGTTGCCAATAATGATTGGACTTTGGGTGGATGGAGGGTTTGATTCCCCGACACTCGATCTTTGACGATGTATGGTCAGAAAATAGATCTGAAAGCTCCAAGTTTGGTTATTTGCTGGTGAGCGAAGCGACTTAATTGACACATGAAGACTGATTTTGCTTTGAATGATTGCCAACGTCTAGCAAGGACTGCCTGTTCAGCTAAGGAGTAGAGATAGGAAAACTTGCTCCTTGTTTGGTTTCCCCTACCTGTAGGGTATTTGAAATAAATCAGGTGGGGAGCCTTGACAATGGTCATGGCATGATCTGCCCCTGTATCTGGATTTGGTAGGCGCATGCCCCTGATTGAGCTGTTTGAAGATGATTTGCCCTTGATTGGGATGTTGAAGATGATTTTGCCCCTGATTGAGCTGTTGAGAATAGTTTTGCCCCTGATTGAGCTGATTTTGAAGAAGTATTGATTCAAGTTCCTCTTTCGATTGCCCTCTGTTGGGATGGCACTGATGTCAAACACTGATTTGCAATTAAATTGTTCATACACAAATGGTAGTGTTAATGCAACGTTCATATAAGTTTTGAAAAAGTCAATTATTTGAATGATTGTGATAGTGTGACGAATGGACCGTTAGCCCAAATGAGGTGCTGATTTAGAAAGTGCGTGAAAGATGCAGCAAGAATAATGTGCAAACGCGATTGAAGATTAGCAAATATATGGGAGTCAATTTACGCAACCTTGTTGGTAGCATGCTTTCAGAATAAACTCTGCCTCAATTAGGACTTTTGAGGGTTGTAACGTGGTCTGGTTAATGGTTGAGAAACAAAGGTATAAGGCTCAAATGATTTGTACCCACCCCTTCTTCATGATGTTCTCCAGTCCTACGTTCAGTTAACTTCTACACATGCATTCGTTTTGACTTTGCAAGAGTGAAGATGAAGCTTTAAAGTTCGCTTGAAGTGACAGTCATTTTATTTTGTTGGTGACCCTTTGATTTTTTATTTGGTGGTCACTGATATTTGTTTTGCTTTTACTGAGGATCTGAATTCCTCTTTTGATTTGTTCTCTTTTTTTGTCGACTAAGTCTCCCTTCGGGTACTCAACTTAGTAGTTTTTTTTCTATATTTTTTTTTGTATTTTGTTGAATATTGTGACTGCTAAGTCATTTGTTGATGGTCCTCCGACGGGATGTCTCATCTCTCAATTTGAAGGTATAGTCAGGTTAACTGAACAACTACCCTGCCCCGGGTTAGATGTAAAGGTTGTATCCGAAAGAAAACTCCTACTTCTAGGCTCGAAGTGGTTGACTAGGGATTAAATCCTTATCTCTTCAGTGTTTGGGGATTTGAAAAAAATGTCTGTACATCATTGACAAGGTTTATCTGAAAGCATACCGCAATAGTTATGGGTATTTCGTTTTCATCATCCTCCCTCAAATATTTGCTAAAGTGAAGTGAGGGAAATATTTTTGTGAATATGATAAATAATGAGCAAATGTGAATAGATTGATTCAAAACATGCATAAACATAATATTAACAAAACCAAGTACAAACGATAATGTTCAAAGCAAATAGTACTTAACAAACAGTACAAAATAACAAAGATGCGAAAATGATAAATGGCGACGACTGCCTTGATTTGAGGAATTGAACTTCTCTTGATTTGACTTATTCAGAGTTGGAGACCATTCAACTCGATCTTCAACAACCCCTTCAAATGTCTTCACTTGTTGGCATCGTGCGGAGGCATTGGATTGTTCTGGACATTTGGATTTCTCTGAATGAGGGTGAGATCCTTAGAGTTGATCATATCTTGAACCTTGTGTTTGAAGGCATGGCAGTTCTCGATTGTGTGACCTGGAGCGCCTTTGTGATACTCACAGCGAGCATTGGCATCATAATTCCGGGCATTACCAGCCTGAGGTGGCATATCTTTTAAAGTAAGAGATCCTTTTGCCATCAGCCCATTAAAGATTTTGGAATATAACATAGGCAGGGGATCAATGTGCCTATCAGATCCTCTTTGTTGATATGGTGGGCGCTGTTGAGGAGCGTGTTGTTGTTGTTGACCAGGCCGTTGTGGGTAGGCCGGTTGCTGGTACGGATTGGGCGCATGCTGCGCAGCTGCAATCATAGGATACAGACGTGGTTGATAAGCCATCTGAGGCGGAAATGGAGCTTGAACGGCCTGTTGATAAGGCATTGGAGGAATTGGCTGATATGGCACGGGAGCATATTGCGCAGCAGCAACATAGGGATACTGGTAGTAGGGAATCTGAGTAGGTGCACTTTGTTGCGGATTCCCACTTGCACCAGAAATGGCATTTGTTTCGCCCTTCTTGTACCCATTGAAAGGCTTCTTGACACTGGCTTGGCTGCTAGAACCTCCTTGGATCTTTCCACTTTTCAAACCTTCTTCAATTCTTTCTCCGACGATTACCATGTCTGAAAATCCAGAAGATACGCTGCTGATCAGCTTTTCGTAGTATTGCCCTTGCAAAGTACCCATGAAGAAATCGATCAATTCACGGTCAACCAAAGGAGGATGCACTCCGGTGGCTAGTTCCCTCCAGCGTTGGGCGTACTCCTTAAAGGATTCGTTCTCCTTTTGAGTCATACTCTGAAGTTGAGTACGATTCGGAGCTAAGTCAGTGTTGTACTTGTACTGCTTTTTGAATGCATCAGATAGATCAAGCCAAGTACGAATATTGTTGCGTTCGAGCTGCATGTACCATTCTAGAGATGCTCCAGACAGGCTGTCTTGGAAGCAATGGATCATGAGTCTGTCGTCTTTGGCATGAGCGGCCATTTTTCTGCAGTACATCCTCAGATGGAGCTCAGGACAACTGAGGCCTTTGTATTTCTCGAATTCTGGCAATTCGAACTTAGCAGGGATCACAACATCTGGAACTAAGCACATGTCTGGGGCACTCAGAGAAGTGGAATTGTGTCCTTCCATGATTCGGAGTTTTTCAGCTAACTCGCGACACATCTTCATAGCTTCAGATTCTTGAACAATATGAGGGTTGTGTCGCTCCCACCTGATGACACAGGGTCAATAGGGGTACAGACGCGAACGGTCGGCGAAAGAGGAAGAGTACACGCAAGGGTGAACTCAGAAGAACGAATAGAGTCTCCAGCTAGGCATTTTTATCCCGGAGGAAAGGTAATGCTCCATAAACCTAGAAAGATATGGATAAGACGGTTGCGAACCAGAGAGACTGAGAAAGGGGGTTGGTTACAACCTGGGAAGGTATTAGCACCCAGATTGTCCGCCGTACTCGACGGGATCCACGCTTAAAAGATTTGTGTTTAAAAGGGGTAGTGTCAGTGCAATCTGTGTATCAAAGCTGGAAAGAATGCAAGTGTCAGTGTAAAAGAAGTGTGGAGTGTATAAGAGAAGTGTCAGTGTAAGAACAGGAGTATGAAGCTCAAGACTATGAGGCTTAAAGAATAATACTGGAAGGAGGGGGAATATACAGAGACTTTTGTTCGATAACTGTTAAGTTACGCCTACGTATCCTCTCGTGCAATGAGGAAGTCAGAACACCATAGTTCGACCCAAAGAGACTGAAAGGTAAATTGACTTGTGAACTGCTTACTTGTCTATGCTCAAGTGTATGACCTGTCTGGCTCAGGTGCAAACTGTCTTGCATTAGACGGAAGAAGCGAGTTCTCGTTTGTGAGTGAATGAGATGAGAAAAGAATCACGGAGGAGATGATTATTTTTTTTTGTGTTTTCAATCTTTTATTGCTTTTGGAGTTTTCCATAAGTTAATGAGCTTAAGCCTAAACCAAAGGTTAGTAAACTCATCACATCCTCCCTCTGATTAGGGGTAATGAGAATACCTTAAGTGTGGAGTAAGCACCTCACACTTAATCACCATAATGTAGGATTAAGATCATTAACCTACTTGTGATTATTTAGATGTTTTTGGAGTTTTTGTTTAGTGTTAAGTAATGAGTTTAAGCCATAATCAAGGATTTAATGGACCCATTACACCATCCTAATAGAAGGATAA
Source organism: Lathyrus aphaca (assembly GCA_963966055.1). Taxonomy (NCBI): domain Eukaryota; kingdom Viridiplantae; phylum Streptophyta; class Magnoliopsida; order Fabales; family Fabaceae; genus Lathyrus; species Lathyrus aphaca. The sequence goes on from OZ014520.1 coordinate 545,444,361, forward strand.
TAGATGAGAACATTTAAGCTGAGGAAAGCTCCTCAACTTAATCCATGATTAGGGATTAACCTCATGACAAAATAAAGCCTTTGTTAAATGGATTTTAATTAAGGATAAGGTGAATAAGTGATTTTTTAGGTTTGTAAGACAACTTGAGGGGGACTTGTCCATTAACACTAGGGTTAGTCCTTCTTAACCAGTTAAGGAAAGAATTAGAACCCTAATGCAAGGCCCAAGTTACAAGCTTGATGTCTTAGTGATTATTAAGTGAATTTATTAAAGGATTTAAACACATTAAGGGTTTAACACTTAGGATTAAAGTTATACACTCCATCCTAATAGAAGGATGCAGGCATAAGCTCAATCACAAAGCCTTAAAACCTTTAGGGTTTAGTCCTTGATTAAGAGATGAGAAGAGAAGACTCAAAGATGACACAAAGGTAAAAGCTAAATGGGGGACTAATCAAACCCTAATTATTATCATGCTTGGTTATTCCTAGGGTTAATGAGGTTTGCAAGAAGATCTTCAGAGAAACCACCAGGAAGGAAGCAGATGAAAGGAGCAAGAAGCAAAGAGAAGCAAAACAACTTGCTTCACTTAAGAAGACAAGTTGCTTGAAGAAAGAAAGTAAGATGAACATGAATTAGCAAGCTCACTCAAATACACAAGATAAAATGCAGTAATGATACACAAGAGTGATGAAAAGAGATTGTGAGAAGTGAAGGCAAATTCACTTCTCAAAATAACTTACCACCTGAAAAGTTAGCAAAAGAAATGAAATGCAATGCAAATGAGATGAGATGCCATGGTACAAACCAAAACCAGAAGAATAGACATGATGTAAATGATGCTAAAAGGGGATGCAAACACAAGGCAAGACATGAGAATGATCATACAAGGATATGGGTGCAGATGAAGCATGCTTGAACCATGGAAGTTCAAGAAAAGTTTATGAAATGCAATGGACATACAACATGGCAAATGACAGATGCAATGATCAAACATGATTCTAATATGTCCTAAGATATATTATGAATCATGTGGATGCACAAAATGTCATGGCAAGTTGTTGGATGCAAGCAAATGAAAGATGGATGCAAAGGAAGGCACAAATTAGGGTTTATGATCAACACACAAAGCAAAAATTCAAAATCAGAAGCAAATGACATGATAAAAAATTGAAAATGCAATCAAAGATACCCTAAACCTATATAAGTTCACTGCCCAAAGGAGGGGATCTAACTCTTAACCTAGTGAAAGTTATGAATTTCTCAAGTCAATTAGGGTTTTAAGGTACCTCATCATGAAAAATGCAAAACAAATTGAAAATGGAAGTTCAAATGAAACCAATTTTATCCTATAAACTACATTCCATGAAGGATGCAATGCAAGAAGAACCACCATCAAACTCTCAATGGTTAGGCAAAATGGATTTTTCAAAGTTTGCACAAAAATATTGCCTTAAAATGAATTTAATTCCATGGTAAATTGTCAAAATGCATCAAGAACTAAAAAGAAATTTGCTTTGAGAGTTGGATAATGTTTCTAAATGTTTCTAAATGCAATGTGAATTTTTTGGTGATTTTTAAATACCTAAATGCATTTTTTATTAATTAATTTCCATTAACTAATTAAAAATAAACATTTAAATGATTTAAAAATAATTTTAAATGCAAAAAATAAAAATAATAATATTTTTGGGTTCTAAAAATTAATGAAATGCTTGACAAAAATTTTCAGAATTTTTAAATGCTTTTTGCTATTTTAAATAATTCGTAAAAGGTAAATCAAATAAAATGAAAATAAAAATGAATTAATGAGAAGTATGCAGATCCAGAGGCTGAGGTTCAAACAAAATTGGAGGGAATTGACCCGCGCCACATCCAATGGCTGACATTCAAATTGACTGGATTTATTTAAACTTAATTAATTAATCTAATTAATTAGGATTAGGGTTTTAATGAATGATCTGGGCCCTTCAAACGCGCGGGAGTCAATGCCAGTCAAACCAATCCATGGCCCAAATTCAAACTGAACCCTAAACGTGATTAATACACTAATGACTCTCAGGTGGCCGGAAATGACCTCCGGTCATCTTCTCCGGCCACAAACCTCCCTGAAAATTGTTATCTTCTTCCCTAGGTCACTAAAATCCAATCTCTCTGCCCAGAAATGATCCTCATACATCATACATCAAGAATCAACAAACAAACAACATTTAAAACACATCAACAAGGAGAATCGTATCAAAACAGTTTTAGGTCAAAAAGTTTCAGAACACGAATACATACTCATTTCTCCACCATTTTCAAAACAAAACATATCAACATGATCAGTGAAGCATAGAGACTTTCTGGCTGCCTCTTTGATCACCTGAACTGGAGCTTTGATCTTTGGGACTTTCTGGCTATCTCTTTGATCCAAAACGCCTCTAATGAACCTCCTGAGAAGCTTGCAGTGCTTGGTTGGAGTTTCTTTTGGCTGATTTGAGAGATTGATAGAGTTCTGTTCAGGAGGGGTGAGAAATCGTGTTTCTGCTTGGGGTGGTTTCAGGGACAAATGAGGATTGGGAAATGATCAGAGGAACATGTTGAGTGATTCTATGAAGTTTGTTTTGATGTTTGTGGCTTGTGGGATGAGTTTCGAAACAAAATGCATAAGAGGTGCGTTTTTGGAACTATGGCTTGTGAGATGTTTCAGGCTGTGTTGTGTTATGTGTTGGGTTGCTTTTGGTACACATATCAATCCTTGATAGGTCAGAGAGTTGTTGTGGAGCAGTGTGATTGGTATGGAGCAAAATGCATAAAGTCAACTTTTTGTGTAAGAGAGGTATGGGCTATGGCAGTCAAGGTACAAGGCATGGCTTGGCTGCAGCTTGAATCAGGGAGAGCCATCGAAATGGATTAGAGGCAATGCAGCAAGTGGATTAGGGTTTGTGAGAGTTTTTGCAATTTCACAAAGTCTTGGCCCTTTTGTGATTACTTGAAGTATAAGTCATGAAAATGGGAGGTTCTTTGGTGCAATCTGTTTTTTAAGTCATGGTTCATGTTTGTGTAATGCATAGAAGTCAATTTGAAGTCACATAAAGGCTTGGCATGAGGTTTTGCAACTTTGCCTCTTTGGTACAAAAGTGAAAATTAAGTGATTTTTGCCAACTTTGACAAGCCATAACTTTTGATCCAAAATGAATTAGAATGAGTTCTTGTACTTTTTGAAAATGGGAGGATCCATTCTACAACTTTCATGACCAAAGTTTTCTCATTTGAAGCATTTTTGAATAAAAAAGAAAGGGTTGAAAAACTTTCCCAAAATGGCAAGTTTTCATTACAAGTCACTTTCCCAAAAAGGCAACTTTGCAAATGGCTTGAAATTCTTCAATTTTGTGGACTTCTAACATCTTCTGTGATCAAATAAAGATCATACACATTCAAAATGATGAAGAACACCCTTTGGTTGGGTCATTGGGGGCCTCAGATGCCCTGATTTTGCACTGACTTGCCCAAGAAGTCAACTCTTGATTAGATGCCTTCCCCATGGAATTTCTTCATGAAAATTGATATGCATGATCCTTATAACATATAGAGACCAATAGAAACAAGAATGACCAAACAATTTGGAGTCATGGCCTCTGAAACCAAAACCCTAATTCTAGGTCATCTGTGCAGTTAAACCTGGCTCTGCTTCCATGCCTTTCTCAGTTCTTGTGATTCTTTGACTTTCTTGACTTTGAGAGGATATAATATGATGTTTGAACACACATGGACCCCTTTTTAAGTGATTGAAGACCTTTGAAGTGGTTCAAATGGCTCAGGGATGGCTCAGATCACAAACCCTAGATGCAGATGACTTAGAAGCAATGCAGTGAATCAAAAATGTGGTATGAGATGCTATGATTGAATTTATGCATATGAAAAGATCACAAGCCATGGTGAAATGGGTGAGGGCAAATTTGGGGTGTTTACAGCTGCCCCTATTCAAGCATGAGTTAGCTGTGTAGGATGTAAGCAACGGCTTAACAGGCAAACAAGATAACTTGTGGTTGAATACCAAAGACAGTCCGAAATTTGCACTCACTAAATGAAGAAGAAGAGGGATATAGATTGTAAAGGAAAATAAAGTATAATTATAAAGTGCGGGCGACGGAGGATGACCGTCGGGCAGAGGACGACTGTTGGGGATGAAGCAATGACGGGGACGACCGACATGCTGGGGAAGATGCGGGAAACAAAGCAATGACGGGGACGACCGACAAGCTGGGGACATAAGAGATTATGATGGGGACGGCCATCGAAATAAGGCAACAAAGATTCTCTGGGGGTTAAGGGTAAATGATGGGGACGACCATCGGGTTCAAAGCATAAATGAAATAAATGATGAGGTACGGTCATCAAGGGTGAAGGACGATCACCTAGCAGGGGACGGCTGCTCTGTTGGGGATAAGATGAGGGACGGTCATCTAACGGTGAAGGACGATCACCTGGCAAGGTACGGTTGCCAAAAGTATCGCGACATAGGACGAATGCCGGATAAAAAGGTCGACGATGGGGACGACCATCGGATAAGTATGATGAAGGACGATCATCAAAAGGTGAAGGACGATCACCTAGCAGGGTACGGCTGCTCTGAGGGTATCATGACATAGGACAAATGTCAGATAGAAAGGAAATAATTTAGTAAAGTTTGATGGGGACTCTTTTGGGGAATAGTAGACACAGACGGGTGTCTAAATTTAAGAAAATAAGTGTTTGACACGGTGTATAGATCAAAGATGCGGACGAGCATCCTTAAGACTATGATACGGACAAGTATCGGTAGAAACAAACGTTTGACGCATGTTCAGAGATGATGATACGGACGAGTATCAACTGGTTAACAAGAAACACGGACAAGTGTTGATTCTGAGAGAATTCAGGTGGCATATGTAAGATACGGACGAGTATCTGTATGAGTAACAAGTGATGAGTGAGACACAGACGAGTATTTAAATTGCTAGGGAAAGCATGACACGGACGAGTGCCAGGAAAAGCGTATTATAAACAAGTATTTGGTTTGCAAAGTGTTTAGGCAATTGTGTTAGGGGAGGTGACACGGACGGGTGTCAGGGAAGAAGTATATATGTATCTGTGAGTGCAAAGGGGGCGCTTTGGCTTTCTGCTGGGGAAATGACACAGACGAGCGCCCAAAGGAGCATGTATCTGTATTTGTGAGGGTAAAGGGAAAATGCTTTGGCTCTCGGGTGAGGAATTAGGAAATATTCTGTATGTTGTCTGAAGGATGGTCATTTTTACAAATGTTCAGTTCGACACATGGCTTATGATTATGCAATATGTTTGATTTTTGCCGTAATGCTCCGTATGAGACGGAATGCTATGCTTTGCGGGGAAAATATGATGCGAATGCTATGATTATGCAAAGATACCGATCTTGGATTCGGATCTCGCTGCTGTGGAGATCTCTGGCTGATCTGTTTGAAGTGGATTTCCCAGCTGGGAATAAAATCATTGATAGATCTGTCATATATGACTTTGCTCGGGGAAATAGATCACTGATAGATCTATCTCAGTAATAGGGACCCATCTGGGGTTTGTAGAAGCTTTCGTCACTCCGTTGTGAGATCTTCAGGCGTTGCTCTTCTGGATAGAGGTTGAAACTCTACGGGGAGATGGTTCCCGGTCTTTGCTTTTGGCTGAGGAGGAATGATGAACGACAACTCAACTGGGGAGAAAACACCTCCAGTGCTAAACGGGAGACAGACTGAGTGGATAATGATTAGACAGCTTGTTGGGGAGAAGCCTTCACGCCCCATGTTGTTCTTTGAACACCTGCAATCCTGTAAAGAGAAAGATACGTACAAGCATCCCGAGATATTCCTTATTGGATTCCGTCATAGGAGTTTAGGCAATCCCAGGAGCAAACATATTTCCTGTAAGCATGTATTCTTTAGAAAGGAAACATCTGTATTTATGCGAATCAATATCTTAAAGACATCAGACATTTTTGCAAACGAAAATAAAATGTACGAGACGAGACATGACTGAAAATCTGATTTTATTAATTCATGTGCCTTGAATCGGCAAGATACAGTCAGAGAAACAGATCCCCTGAAATGAGGAGATCGTTACAAATTGAAAGACAAAAAAAGCGCTGGCAATGTTGATGATGCTTCAAGGAGCTTCCCCTTTTTTCTATGACTCGTATGACATTGACGTTCTTCCCATCTTGCTTTCTGAAGAAGGATGGTTCTGACCGACGCTCGAACCTTTCGGAGCTTACCATGTTGTAAGTGATACAAACGAATTCAGAATGCAGTTGTTCGCTTATTCCCTTATTTTGCGTGGATCGCCTTTCCAGGTTTTCGATCCACCAGGATACCCATTTTTGCCTGAGTTGTCCAATGCGGCTTTTCAACTCAACGGGTGTACATTTTTATTTATTTTCCCGAGTCTTTTATTTTGTTTTTTACTCGCCGGGATGCCCTATTTTTGCCTGGACTTACATTCTGTTTTTATGTCCAGCGGGTCATTTTCATGCGAAGTATTTTTTAACTGCATCTGAATTCACAGGGGACAGGAAGTCTTCACCATCCATAGTACTGAGCATCAGTGCTCCACCAGAGAAAATTTTCTTTACTACGAATGGCCCTTCATAGTTCGGAGTCCACTTGCCCCTGTGGTCTGTATGAGGAGGGAGGAGTCTTTTCAGTACAAGATCTCCTACTTGGTATTCTCGGATCCTGACTTTCTGATTGAAGGCTTTCTTCATTCTCTTCTGATATAACTGCCCATGACAGATTGCAGTTAATCTCTTCTCTTCTATCAGATTCAGTTGCTCGTATCGGGATCGGACCCATTCTGCTTCATTCAGTTTAACATCCATTAGTACCCGCAAGGAGGGTAATTCAACAGGTAGGACTGCCTCCATACCGTAAACAAGCTGATATGGCGTTGCCCCAGTGGATGTTCTGATTGACGTTCGGTACCCATGCAAGGCAAACGGTAGCATTTCATGCCAGTCTTTATAGGTAACCACCATCTTCTGCACAATCTTCTTGATATTCTTATTAGCTGCCTCGACAACGCCGTTCATCTTTGGCCTGTAAGGAGAAGAATTGTGGTGTTGGATCTTGAAGTCCCGGCATAGTTCTGCCATCATTTTGTTATTCAAGTTGGAACCATTATCAGTAATGATTCTCTCGGGCACTCCATACCGACAAATGATATCTCTCTTCAGAAATCGGGCTACCACTTGCCTTGTAACATTTGCATAGGAAGCTGCTTCGACCCACTTGGTGAAATAGTCAATAGTAACCAGGATGAATCTGTGGCCGTTTGAAGCAGCCGGTTCAATCTTGCCAATCATATCAATGCCCCACATGGCAAATGGACAGGGTGAAGACATCACATTCAAAGGATTCGGAGGCACATGCACTTTATCCGCATAAATCTGGCATTTATGACATTTTCTGGCATAAGCACAACAGTCTGCATCCATTGTGATCCAGTAGTAGCCTGATCTTAGCAACTTTTTAGCCATTGCATTCCCTCCAGCATGGGTACCAAAGGATCCTTCGTGCACCTCGTGCACTAACAAGTCTGCTTCTGCCCTATCAACGCACCTGAGGAGTACCATATCAAAGTTTCTCTTGTACAGGGAACCATCAGTATTCAGGAAGAAACTGCCAGCAAGCCTTCTTAATGTCTTCTTATCATTGGACGATGCCCCAGGTGGGTATGTTTGATCTTCCAAGAAGCATTTGATGTCATGGAACCAAGGCTTATCATCTTTGACAACATCTGCTGAGAACACATATGCTGGTCTGTCAAGTATGGATACTGATATTCGAGGCACAAAGTTGGCAGCTTGAACTTTGATCATGGATGAAATGGTAGCAAGAGCATCCGCAAACTGATTCTCATCGCGAGGGATATTCTCAAGCTTGAATGTTGTGAAGAAAGTCAATAACCTTCTTGTATAATCCCGGTAAGGTACCAGGTGATCTTGGTGGGTGTACCATTTGTCGTTGGTTTGATTAATTACCAGAGCTGAATCTCCGAACACAGTCAAAGTTTGTATCCTGAGGTCAATGGCTTCCTCAAGACCCATAATACAAGCTTCGTATTCAGCTTCGTTGTTAGTGCATTTAAAGGTGAGTTTTGCCGAGAAAGGCATGTGAACTCCCTTAGGTGTAATGAGTACTGCACCAACACCACGACCATTCATATTAACAACCCCATCGAACATCATTGTCCATTCTTCTTCCGGGTCAGGCCCTTCAGTGTGAATGGGCTCTTCGTGATCTTTTGATTTAATGAACATGATGTCTTCATCAGGGAAGCCAAATCTCATAGGCTGGTAATCATCAATGGGTTGCTCAGCAAGATAGTCAGACAGTACACTGCCCTTGATGGCCTTCTGAGATGTGTACTGAATGTCATATTCTGTGAGGATCATTTGCCATCTTGCAACCCGTCCGGTAAGTGCTGGCTTCTCAAAAATGTACTTAACTGGATCCATGTTTGAGATCAATAAAGTAGTGTGGGTCAACATATACTGTCTTAGTCGGTGAGCAGCCCACGCTAAAGCACATCAAGTTTTCTCGAGCAGTGAATAACGTTGTTCATAGTCGGTAAACTTTTTGCTTAGGTAGTATATTGCATACTCTTTTCGACCAGACTCGTCATGCTGGCCCAGCACACACCTCATTGATTCTTCTAACACTGTTAAGTACATGATTAGAGGTCTTCCTTCAACTGGAGGCATAAGGATTGGAGGCTCCTGTAAGTATTCCTTGATTTTGTCAAAAGCCTTCTGGCAGTCTTCGTTCCACCTGACCGTTTGTTCTTTTCTTATCAGCTTGAACAAAGGCTCACAGGTTGCTGTAAGGTGAGATATGAACCTTGAAATGTAGTTCAATCTACCTAGGAACCCCCGAACTTCTTTCTCAGTCTTTGGCGCAGGCATTTCTTGAATGGCTTTGACTTTATCAGGGTTAACTTCAATCCCTTTTTCACTTACAATAAATCCCAGCAACTTACCGGATCGCACCCCGAATGTGCATTTGTTGGGGTTTAATTTCAGTTGGTATTTCCTCAGATGCTTGAATAACTTCAACAGATTCACCAGGTGTTCTTCTTCTGTAAGGGACTTGGCAATCATGTCATCCACATAACATTCAATTTCTTTGTGGATCATGTCATGGAATAATGTTACCATAGCCCGTTGATAGGTGGCACCATCATTCTTCAGTCCGAATGGCATCACCCTACAACAGAACGTGCCCCAGGGTGTGATGAAAGTTGTCTTCTCCATGTCTTCAGGTGACATCTTGATCTGATTGTATCCTGAAAATCCATCCATGAAGGAGAATACCGAGAACTGAGCCGTATTATCAACCAATACATCAATGTGAGGTAAAGGGAAGTCATCCTTCGGGCTAGCTCTGTTTAGGTCCCGGTAATCCACACACATCCTCACCTTGCCATCTTTCTTAGGCACAGGTACAATATTAGCAACCCACGGCGGATAGCTAGTTACAGCAAGGAACCCGGCGTCCCACTGCTTTTGTACCTCTTCCTTAATCTTCATTGCCATATCTGGGCGAGTACGGCGCAATTTATGTTTTACCGGTGGGCAATCTTCTCTCAGAGGCAGCTTGTGCATGACAATGTCGGTGTCCAACCCTGGCATATCCTGATAAGACCAAGCAAAAACATTCGCATACTCCCGAAGCATGTCAATCAGTTGCTCTTTCACTGAATCTTGCAAGCAGGCCCCGATCTTAACTTCTTTTACATCTTCTTCTGTACCAAGATTAACCGTTTCGACCTCCTCCAGATGAGGAGTGATAACCTTCTCCTCTTGCCTTAACAACCTGGCTAGCTCTTCAGGTAGCTCATAATCTTCTTCAACCCCTTCATCAGCTTGATTGATTGGATTGTCAAAGTCATACGAAGTCATAGCCGTGTTGTTGTCGGTGCAATCTGAAAGGCACTCTCTGCAAGGGTTTAGATTGGTTTATTTTAGTGATCAATTTTAATCTTGTTTTAGAAAAAGTGAAATGAAGTTATCATTTTGGAAAACAATGCCATTTTATTTTTGTACAAAAAGAAAAATGAAAAACAGTGAGCGGAAAAGGAAAAGACTCATTTGCAAAAGATGTCCGATATTCATTGATTGATCTATTTGCACAAAATTACAAGATGGCCCGATTACAAAATGAGTCTTGTCATCTTGGGCAAGATGCAAGACTTGATGCATGCTTAAAAATACAGGAAATAATAATTACTCTGCAGGAGTAACCCTTATAATTTCCTGGGAAGACCAGTTAAGGACTTGGCTTCCCGGAATCCTTGGACGTATCCAGCTCTCCAGGTTGCGGTCGCTTTCCTCCTCGTATTCCAAGTTGTTTACAGCATCCGGGGTGAGCATTCCCCTGCTAACAAAATTGGGCTCTTTGGCAGCCTCTGATTGATCTTGTTGAGTTGGTTTGTAACCCAACCCAAATCTGTCTTCTTTCTTTTCCACGGGCAGCAGCTTGCCCCGGCCTTAGGCAGTACCCTCTTCAACAACCTTCCTGGCTTGCTAATAAGACGTCATGGAAGTTCCCAGTACAGCAGATGCTTCATTAATGTTCAGGGCCTCAAACCCCTGGCTCATAGTTTCATGGATATCCCCGTCCATCTCTATGTACTTATACGTAGCCAGATGGCTAACAAAGATGTCTTCTTCCCCACAGATGGTGATGATCTGGCCTTCCCACTCGAATTTCAGCTTCTGGTGAAGGGTAGACGTAACAGCGCCAGCGGCATGGATCCAAGGTCTACCCAACAAACAGCTGTAGGCCGGATGAATGTCCATCACATAGAAGGTAATTTTTAAGGTCTGCGGGCCAATCATCACAGGCAGATCAATCTCCCCAAGCACTGATCTTTTAGAGCCATCAAATGCTCTTACTACCAAATTACTCGAACGCAGTGCCAAGCCATCGTACTCCAGCTTCACCAAGGCTTTCTTTGGTAGAACATTGAGTGACGATCCAGTGTCCACCAGTACATGAGATAAAACAGCACCTTTGCATTCTAGGGTGATGTGTAAAGCCTTGTTGTGGTTACGTCCCTCAGTTGTTAAGTCAGCATTGGTAAAGCCCAGTCCATGACTGGTATTGACATTTGCTACCACGGTTTCTAGCTGATTAACAGTGATCTCCTCTGGCACATATGCTGCGTGCAGGACTTTCAGTAATGCATTCCTGTGAGCTTCAGAACACATCAATAGGGATAATATGGAGATTTTTGAGGGAGTTTGGTGAAGCTGATCCACCACCTTGTAATCACTTCTTTTTATGATTCTCATAAACGCGTCTACATCTTGTTCAAAAGATGTCTTCTGAGTTTCTTTGACAGCTGGCTCTTCAGATACCACACTCTTTCCTTTTGCTTTGGCAACAACTTCTGCTTCCACATTAGACCTCTGAGTTTGTGAGGCAAAAAGGCGTCCGCTTCTGGTGAAGCCTCCGCCTCCCCCAACATTATCAATTTGTGGAGAAGAGGTTGAAGAATCCAAAGTGATTTTCTCCCCGTTGCAGTAGAGGTCAGAGCCATAATGCCAAGGTATGGCATTACTGCTTTCATATGGAACTGGTCCAGGCACCGTAATGGTAACTGGACTGACTGCTGCAGAGGAGGGTATTTTGATAGTGTGTGGATCGTAATAAATTGTGACTGGTGACCTGGCAGGAGGTGCCACTGTTTGTTGCTGAAAGTTGCTATTTGGAGGAACAATTGATGGATCATAGTAGATGGTGACTGCTGAGATATCTTCATTAATTTCTGCTGGTGTTGTAGAAGATTCGGTTGAATAAATGGATGTTGATGTTGTAGAAGAAAGAGTTGTTGACATTTGATTTGTTGAAATGATGGACGGAGCCATTGCTGATGATATTGACGAATCGGTAGGAATGATTGTTGCTGCTGTTGTAGAAGAATCAGGAATCGTTGTCAAAGGAATTGTTGGATTTGTAGGCGCTGTTGTTGAGATCTGAAGTATGCCATCTTTGATAAGACCATCTATGCCGCTTCTCAAGTTATCACACACGTTGACTGCAATGTTGCAATACCCACAACCGAGCTCACACCCGGGGAACATCTGGCATTCTAGAAGCTGAGCTTTAATCTCGACCAGAGGTGTCCGAATTTGTGCAACGCTGGTGATCAAGGTAGATGGTTTGTCTTCCTCAATGGAATTAATCCTTGGCCCGCCATGATTAGGCATAGGATTCTTGTTGACATTTGGAGGGGGTGCAAAGTTGAGGGCTTTAGAATCCACCAGATCTTGGACTTTCATTTGCAGGGCCCTGCATTTTTCCGTATTATGGCCAGGTGCATTGGAGTGAAAAGCACATCTGGCGTTGACATCATAATTCCTTGGGAGATTGGAGGGATCTGGTGGTGCCAATGTCCTTAACTCAACCAAGTTAAGCTTCAGGAGTTGTGGCAATAAGGCAGCATAAGGCATAGGGATATGATCAATCACCCTATTTTCCTGTGATGGTCTTTGCTGGAAGGGTCTTTGTTGTTGATTGCTATTGTTGTTGTTGTAGGTTCTTTGTGGCGGATACTGAACTTGGTGTTGATAATGTGGTTGTTGTGGTTGTTGATATGCTGGTTGCTGAGGAATCGGTGCTGGAATAGTGACAGCTGCTACTGATCTGTGAACATACCGAGGTCTGCCCCTACTGGCATGAATGGCATTTGTCTCACCGGTTCTTCGAGGTCCCACAAAAGGCTTCCTGGGATTACTGGACGAACTTGCACCATTATCAGAAATTTTGCCCATTTTTAATAGACTTTCAATTCTTTCACCGGCTATGACTACGTCAGCAAAACTGGTGGAAGAAAAGGCAGCCAGCCTATCAATATATGTTCCTGTTAAAGTATTCATGAACATGTCGGCCATTTCTCTTTCCGACATGGGTGGTTGGACAGCAGCAGCAAGCTGTCTCCACCTTTGGGCATATTCCCTGAAGCTTTCTCTGGAGGACTGAGACATTCCCATCAGGAGGGTCCTATTAGGAGCCATGTCTAGATTGTATTGGTACTGCCTGATGAAAGCTTCAGCTAGGTCCTTCCAGCATCTGATAGTAGCTCTGGTCAAGTGTGAATACCACTCTCTTGAAGCTCCAGTCAAGCTATCTTCAAAATAGAACATCCACAGTTTTTCATCCATGGTATATGCTTTAAGTCTTCCCAGGAAGGATTGTAAGTGAGTTTGTGGATAGGAAGTTCCATTGTACTTCTCGAAGCACGGGGGTTTAAACTTGTGGGGAATCCTTACCCCATCCACTAACCCCATATCCATTACATCGAAGCCTAAGGAATTTTGAGACTCCAGAGATCTCAACTTCTCAGCAATTTCATCAAACCTCCTATCATAGACTTCATCTCCAGCTCCCATTACAGTAAACTGCTCCTCTTGAGGATCTTCTTGCAAGATCCTGCCTGCAACAGTGTTGCCCTGTACATTTCTTGGGATGTTGACTTCCGGATCTAGATGAGGTCCAAATACTGGTGGGTTAACATGAGGCTGACCTCCCTCATTATTACTAGTCCCTCCAGTCCCAGGATGAGGTTCCTCGGGGTTTTGTCTTTCTACCAATGCCCTCAGCCTTTCCTGACTCTGGGCCAAGCCAGTCATTACAGTCATGAATTGGGCCATTTTGTTTCTCATCTCCACTCTTTCATTAGCCATCTGGGTTCTGACCTCAGTCAGGTCTTGCTGTACTTGCTCCATTATAATACCCGGAAGGTTGTTGCGAGTAGGATACCGGTGTGCACGGTTGACAGGGAACACTCTTCTGCGAGCAATATTTCCTGAACCCACAACAGAGTTAGAAACAAACAAAATAATAACAAAGCCTACAAAACAAAACAATAGTTAGTATGCAATGCAGTATGCTTATTTGTTTTCCAAGGTATCCGGCTTGGTTCTTGTTTTTGACCTTTCCAGACCTCGAGGAAGATGCTTTGATGTTGTTGAGAAAAAAGAAACCCCACAATGGAAACAAACTAAAATATATTACAAATGGTGGATCATACATAGTTTGTTTTTTACAACACATGCCCCTGAAGGGTCAAAATACAACACAAAAGAAAGTACATCAAATGAAAACAACAACAATCAAAAGGTCAGACATTTAGTCCAAACTCATCCTCCTTAACCTCCTTCAAAAGTCCTTCCGTCACTGGACCAGTTGGATGCTCTGTGATGTTTCTGATGAGGAGGTTCCTGGTGGCAATGGCAGTGGTCAGCTTCTTGTGCCTGCCCTGGTCCTATGATCTCTTCAATCCAGCCCTAAGCTTTAACTCTAAAATCTCCTTCTGGGCTGCCAACAAAGCTTCCTGTTGCTTCTTCTCATTGGCCTCTAACTGCTCAATCCTGGCCTGGGTTTTCTGGTCTTCTTATGTCAGGGCTTCAGTGATCCTGACCCACTTAGCCTGACTCTCCTGCAGATAAAGCTCAGTCCTGGCCTGCTGGAACTTGGCCTCTTTACATGCATTCTTCAATATTTGCTCCCCAGCCCTTGCTTTCTTGATGTAGTCCTATGTTTTCTCAATCTTAGCCAGATGCTCCACCTTAAGCTTTTCCAACCTCTCAATGTCCAGACGACCATCACTTCTTTCCCAAAGAGTCTTCTTCAGAGCTTGAGACAGATTCTCATTCCTTTCTTTCAGCTTTTCAAACTCTTCCAGGCTGATAGTGGCTGTTGGCTGTGCTGTGGATGGTCCAGGTATATCTTCAATGGTGAAGGGCATTCCAGTAATCTGAGCCCTAGCATGAGACCAGTCATAGTACTGAGCTGAAGCAACATTATTGCACCTTCCAAGAATAGCCATCCCTTTTGTCTGGATGTTGTCCCAAGCCCAGGATGCTTGTCTGACAGCAGCTAGATTAGGCTTTATCTCACATTACAGAGTCTCAGCTAAATCTTGCACTCTAGGAGGGTGAATCAAAGCATAGCCCAGTTGCCTTTTAAACAGCAAAGGATTGTAGTTGATGCAACCCTTTACTCCTATCAGAGGTACATTTGGGTATTGCCCACAGCTAGTGATGATGTCTTTGCCCTTGGTGCTCTGGGTGCACCATCTGATATCATCTGAAGACAAAGCAATGAGCCTCTTGGCCCAATTCTTCTGCTGATGAGGGTTCAAGAAGGCATCTGTCTTGGGCAGGTGTTTGAGCAGCCAAGTGTGAAATAAAGGAGCACAACATCTCACTAACTTCCCCCTTTGTTTCTCATTCCTCTGATGAATGGAGTAATAGAAGTCTCCCAGCAATGTGGGTACTGGGTTCCTCAGAAGGAAAAGATGAATGACATTCTTGATGATAAATTTGGGCTCATATGCAAACAGTACGACCCCATATATGCTGAGAGCTAGTAATGCAAAAACTACCCTCCATTCTCCCAAAGAGGCCTTCAGGATGGCCTGAGAAGTCAAGAAGTCTAAGTGTAAACCAGGGATCCCAGCCTTTGTTGTCATATTCTGCTCAATCAAAGTAGGCTCCAGGTACAGTGCTTTTGCCACTTCTCCATTGCTGGGAGAAGTCATCTCTGGGGTGAAGGGGACTCCACCCCTGACAGGTACCCCAATCAATGAGGAAAACTCTTCCAGCAGAGGTCCTAGCTGAAAGTCTGGGAATGTGAAGCATCTCAAAGGAGGGTCATAAAATTGTAGGCAAGTGTGGATCATGCTCCTCTGAGAAGGATCCAAGTCCATAACCATGTCAAGGATACCTCCATAATGCTATCTGAATAATGGGATGTGGTCTGGAGTGATAAGTGACTGGACCTGCCTGATACCAGTCAACACAGGCTCAAAGAAATGGTATGAAATGTTGCTTTTCCTGGGAGGAGCCATGACTGCTGATGAAGAGTTGAAGACAAGTGCTGATGAAAATCAAGACTGGTATTGGAGATGAGCCACTGATAAGCTGATAATGATGAAGATAACTGAAGCAAACAACTGATGAAGATAGCTGAAGTAGATAACTGATGAAACAGAGGTCTATGCAGATGAAGGGGTCAAAACCAAGCCAGATACAATGTGGATACCCTGAAAAACAAATAAACAAATGTTAAATGATGCAATGATGATGTATGCAAATGATATGCAAGGGTTTGTGGTCAAGCTAGATCTGATTACTTTCTTGGTATAAAGTCCATGTATGTTCAAGAAGTCCAGATGAAGGTTCATAAATCTAGTAACCAAGGTGGGGGACTCAAATAAAGAGTCACATGTCCAGGGTTAATCACAAGAACTGTCCCAAAATGGAGTACTCTTAATCAAAACAAAGTATCAGGGTATGATGGAGTACTCTTGGATCAGTTATGAGAAGTGTAAACACTTCTAACCCGGAGGTGCAGTGTTTACAATAACCATAAAAGATCCTCCTCTAATTCACCTCAATTTCTGAAGGTCATAATAAAGGTCATCCAGACTTAGCAGGCTTCCCAGATAGCCCTAGCACTACAGGAAATCTGTAGCACAGAGTTCTCAAGAAGAAACCCACATCTGAACCGTGTTTCATATTCCCACACCAGACCGAAATGGAATGGGAAAGAACATGAACCACTCTAGCCTAGGTGTCACTCAGGTCCCAGGTATAGGACCTCAAACTCTCAATAGAACCCCACCCGTCAAAACAACAAACCAGATCCAGCAAGATGACAGTATGACAGTATGATGCATAAAACTGTAAAGAAAGCAATAAACAAAATTGTACATAAAGCAATAAACAAAGTAAATAAACACAATTACCACATAACACCCCAGTAAACACAAATCAAACAAGCGCTAGGAGGAACCCACAAAAAGAACCAGAATCCCTGGTTACAATATAAGGGTCCCCAGTAGAGTCGCCAAGCTGTCACTCCCACCTGATGACACAGGGTCAATAGGGGTACAGACGCGAACGGTCGGCGAAAGAGGAAGAGTACACGCAAGGGTGAACTCAGAAGAACGAATAGAGTCTCCAGCTAGGCATTTTTATCCCGGAGAAAAGGTAATGCTGCATAAACCTAGAAAGATATGGATAAGACGGTTGTGAACCAGAGAGACTGAGAAAGGGGGTTGGTTACAACCTGGGAAGGTATTAGCACCCAGATTGTCCGCCGTACTCGACGGGATCCACGCTTAAAAGATTTGTGTTTAAAAGGGGTAGTGTCAGTGCAATTTGTGTATCAAAGCTGGAAAGAATGCAAGTGTCAGTGTAAAAGAAGTGTGGAGTGTATAAGAGAAGTGTCAGTGTAAGAATAGGAGTATGAAGCTCAAGACTATGAGGCTTAAAGAATAATACTGGAAGGAGGGGGAATATACAGAGACTTTTGTTCGATAACTGTTAAGTTACGCCTACGTATCCTCTCGTGCAATGAGGAAGTCAGAACACCGTAGTTCGACCCAAAGAGACTGAAAGGTAAATTGACTTGTGAACTGCTTACTTGTCTATGCTCAAGTGTATGACCTGTCTGGCTCAGGTGCAAACTGTCTTGCATTATACGGAAGAAGCGAGTTCTCGTTTGTGAGTGAATGAGATGAGAAAAGAATCCCGGAGGAGACGATTATTGTTTGTTTTTTTGTGTTTTCAATCTTTTATTGCTTTTGGAGTTTGCCATAAGTTAATGAGCTTAAGCCTAAACCAAAGGTTAGTAAACTCATCACATCCTCCCTCTGATTAGGGGTAATGAGAATACCTTAAGTGTGGAGTAAGCACCTCACACTTAATCATCATGATGTAGGTTTAAGATCATTAACCTACTTGTGATTATTTAGATGTTTTTGGAGTTTTTGTTTAGTGTTAAGTAATGAGTTTAAGCCATAATCAAGGATTTAATGGACCCATTACACCATCCTAATAGAAGGATAATAGATGAGAACATTTAAGCTGAGGAAAGCTCCTCAACTTAATCCATGATTAGGGATTAACCTCATGACAAAACAAAGCCTTTGTTAAATGGATTTTAATTAATGATAAGGTGAAGAAGTGATTTTTTAGGTTTGTAAGACAACTTGAGGGGGACTTGTCCATTAACATTAGGGTTAGTCCTTCTTAACCAGTTAAGGAAAGAATTAGAACCCTAATGCAAGGCCCAAGTTACAAGCTTGATGTCTTAGTGATTATTAATTGAATTGATTAAAGGATTTAAACACATTAAGGATTTAACACTTAGGATTAAAGTTATACACTCCATCCTAATAGAAGGATGCAGGCATAAGCTCAATCACAAAGACTTAAAACCTTTAGGGTTTAGTCCTTGATTAAGAGATGAGAAGAGAAGACTCAAAGATGATACAAAGGTAAAAGCTAAATGGGGGACTAATCAAACCCTAATTATTATCATGCTTGGTTATTCCTAGGGTTAATGAGGTTTGCAAGAAGATCTTCAGAGAAACCACCAGGAAGGAAGCAGATGAAAGGAGCAAGAAGCAAAGAGAAGCAAAACAACTTGCTTCACTTAAGAAGACAAGTTGCTTGAAGAAAGAAAGTAAGATGAACATGAATGAGAAAGCTCACTCAAATACACAAGATAAAATGCAGTAATGATACACAAGAGGGATGAAAAGAGATTGTGAGAAGTAAAGGCAAATTCACTTCTCAAAATAACTTACCACCTGAAAAGTTAGCAAAAGAAATGAAATGCAATGCAAATGAGATGAGATGCCATGGTACAAACCAAAACCAGAAGCATAGACATGATGTAAATGATGCTAAAAGGGGATGCAAACACAAGGCAAGACATGAGAATGATCATACAAGGATATGGGTGCAGATGAAGCATGCTTGAACCATGGAAGTTCAAGAAAAGTTTATGAAATGCAATGGACATACAACATGGAAAATGACAGATGCAATGATCAAACATGATTCTAATATGTCCTAAGATGTATTATGAATCATGTGGATGCACAAAATGTCATGGCAAGTTGTTGGACGCAAGCAAATGAAAGATGGAGGCAAAGGAAGGCACAAATTAGGGTTTATGATCAACACACAAAGCAAAAATTCAAAATCAGAAGCAAATGACATGATAAAAAATTGAAAATGCAATCAAAGATACCCTAAAGCTATACAAGTTCACTGCCCAAATGAGGGGATCTAACTCTTAACCTAGTGAAAGTTATGAATTTCTCAAGTCAATTAGGGTTTTAAGGTACCTCATCATGAAAAATGCAAAACAAATTGAAAATGGAAGGTCAAATCAAACCAATTTTATCCTATAAACTACATGCCATGAAGGATGCAATGCAAGAAGAACCACCATCAAACTCTCAATGGTTAGGCAGAATGGATTTTTCAAAGTTTGCACAAAAATATTGCCTTAAAATGAATTTAATTCCATGGTAAATTGTCAAAATGCATCAAGAACTAAAAAGAAATTAGCTTTGAGAGTTGGATAATGTTTCTAAATATTTCTAAATGCAATGTGAATTTTTTGGTGATTTTTAAATACCTAAATGCAGTTTTTATTAATTAATTTCCATTAACTAATTAAAAATAAACATTTAAATGATTTAAAAATAATTTTAAATGCAAAAAATAAAAATAAAAATATTTTTGGGTTCTAAAAATTAATGAAATGCTTGACAAAAATTTTCAGAATTTTTAAATGCTTTTTGCTATTTCAAATAATTCGTAAAAGATAAATCAAATAAAATGAAAATAAAAATGAATTAATGAGAAGTATGCAGATCCAGAGGCTGAGGTTCAAACAAAATTGGAGGGAATTGACCCGCGCCACATCCAATGGCGGACATTCAAACTGACTGGATTTATTTAAACTTAATTAATTAATCTAATTAATTAGGATTAGGGTTTTAATGAATGATCTAGGCCCTTCAAACGCGCGGGAGTCAATGCCAGTCAAACCAATCCACGGCCCAAATTCAAACTGAACCCTAAACGTGATTAATACACTAATGACTCTCAGGTGGCCGGAAATGACCTCCGGTCATCTTCTCCGGCCACAAACCTCCCTGAAAATTGCTATCTTCTTCCCTAGGTCACTAAAATCCAATCTCTCTGCCCAGAAATGATCCCCATACATCATACATCAAGAATCAACAAACAAACAACATTTAAAACACATCAACAAGGATAATCGAATCAAAACAGTTTTAGGTCAAAAAGTTTCAGAACAAGAATACATACTCATTTCTCCACAATTTTCAAAACAAAACATATCAACATGATCAGTGAAGCATAGAGAATCATTTAGGAACTTAAAAACATGTTTCTGGAAAAAATGTTCTTGAGCTCACCTGAACTGGAGTTTTGATCTTTGGGACTTTCTGGCTGCCTCTTTGATCCAAAACGACTCTAATGAACCTCCTGAGAAGCTTGCAGTGCTTGGTTGGAGTTTCTTTTGGATGATTTGAGAGATTGATAGAGTTCTGTTCAGGAGGGGTGAGAAATCGTGTTTCTGCTTGGGGTAGTTTTAGGGACAAATGAGGATTGGGAAATGATCAGAGGAACATGTTGAGTGATTCTATGAAGTTTATTTTGATGTTTGTGGCTTGTGGGATGAGTTTCGAAACAAAATGCATAAGAGGTGAGTTTTTGGAACTATGGCTTGTGAGATGTTTCAGGTTGTGTTGTGTTATGTGTTGGGTTGCTTTTGGTACACATATCAATCCTTGATAGGTCAGAGAGTTGTTGTGGAGCAATGTGATTGGTATGGAGCAAAATGCATAAAGTCAACTTTTTGTGTAAGAGAGGTATGGGCTATGGCAGTCAAGGTACAAGGCATGGCTTGGCTGCAGCTTGAATCAGGGAGAACCATGGAAATGGATTAGAGGCAATGCAGCAAGTGGATTAGGGTTTGTGAGAGTTTTTGCAATTTCACAAAGTCTTGGCCCTTTTGTGATTACTTGAAGTATAAGTCATGAAAATGGGAGGTTCTTTGGTGCATTTTGATTTTTAAGTCATGGTTCATGTTTGTGTAATGCATAGAAGTCAATTTGAAGTCACATAAAGGCTTGGCATGAGGTTTTGCAACTTTGCCTCTTTGGTACAAAAGTGAAAATTAAGTGATTTTTGCCAACTTTGACAAGGCATAACTTTTGATCCAAAATGAATTAGAATGAGTTCTTGTACTTTTTGAAAATGGGAGGATCCATTCTACAACTTTCATGACCAAAGTTTTCTCATTTGAAGCATTTTTGAATCAAAAAGAAAGGGTTGAAAAACTTTCCCAAAATGGCAAGTTTTCATTACAAGTCACTTTCCCAAAAAGGCAACTTTGCAAATGGCTTGAAATTCTTCAATTTTGTGGACTTATAACATCTTCTATGATCAAATAAAGATCATACACATTCAAAATGATGAAGAACACCCTTTGGTTGGGTCATTGGGGGCCTCAGATGCCCTGATTTTGCACTGACTTGCCCAAGAAGTCAACTCTTGATTAGATGCCTTCCCCATGGAATTTCTTCATGAAAATTGATATGCATGATCCTTATAACATATAGATACAAATAGAAACAAGAATGACCAAAAACTTTGGAGTCATGGCCTCTGAAACCAAAACCTTAATTCTAGGTCATCTGTGCAGTTAAACCTGGCTCTGCTTCCATGCCTTTCTCAATTCTTGTGATTCTTTGACTTTCTTGACTTTGAGAGGATATAATATGATGTTTGAACATACATGGACCCCTTTTGAAGTGATTGAAGACCTTTGAAGTGGTTCAAATGGCTCAGGGATGGCTCAGATCACAAACCCTAGATGCAGATGACTTAGAAGCAATGCAGTGAATCAAAAATGTGGTATGAGTTGCTATGATTGAATTTATGCATATGAAAAGATCAAAAGCCATGGTGAAATGGGTGAGGGAAAATTTGGGGTGTTTACAGGTTGGTGATTGGAACAGCAGTATGCATCTCATACTCAACTTGATGATCCTCTTCAGCATGAGGAAACTGGACTTGAGTTGGAATAGGTTGAGCTTGAGGAATAGCGCCAACAGTAACACCAGAGGTAAGTATTGTTGAGATGTGGCTTTTTCAACAGCAGGAGTGAATCCTGGAGGCAAACCATAAACCAAAGAATTTAAAACTGGAACTGAAGGCATTGCGCGTGAGGTAGATCCTTGCACTAGAGCATTGTTCATTGCGGCAGCAGCTTCGCGACGTTCTTCCATCCTAGCCAAAGCTTGTATGGTCTCATAAATCAGGTCAATCTTGTTCTTGACCGAGTCAATCTCTTCCCTCATGGCAGCTTGTTCTTCTTGAATCACGTCCATCAGTCTTCTAGTGTTGGCTCTAGTTAGATACAGGCGTCTAGCATAATACGGGCGTCGGGAAACCAACTTGATTTACTGAAGATGAAGGAACATGGAATGAGTTTATGGATTTGGAATGAAATGCAATATGAATAGTTAATGCCAATGAAATTAATATGCGTATGGATGCAATGCAAGATCCAGGATCACGAGTATAATCTGCTCTGAGGTTAACCATAGAAACGAGTACATAACTGGTATCTCTTGATAAAGGTAACCTTAGCAGGTAGACTCTTATAGGATTGTTCTAAGTTCTTTACCCGTAAAACCACTCACATGATAGTTTCTACGGTTATGGATAAGATACTCAAGGTCATGGACGCTGATCGTACTAACATCTTGCCACATGCTAGCTGTATTATGACGATAATAACGATAGGGTCTACTTTGAGTGGAGTTCTCATGTTAGCCGTATGAGGAGCGGGTCCTCAGAGACTAACACTACGCAACTGCCAACATTGAAACTGGTTCTAAAAGTGGTCCCAGAGTCACAACCCTTTCATGAATCAAGTCATGCGACAGGCTAGCTGTGTTATGACGAGATCTGTGAATAGGTCTACTCCCTGGGGAGAGCTTTCATGCTAGGCTTGCAAGGAGCGAGTCCTTGGAGACTAACACTAATAACTTCCAATTCTAAACTAGGTGTTCCCTCTTCTTTTTTGCAAACTCATATGTCGTCCCAGGATCCAACAAGCAAGTATGATCACGATGATAATAAGAAGAACGAATAAACAAGCATAAATAAAAGAGTGTGAAGAAAACAAATAAGCAAAGTCGACATTGATCGCAAAGTAAACTAAGTTAGGCATGACTCTCTGTATTTTCCCCAGCAGAGTCGCCAACTGTCTTACCTCGAAATATACGACCTCGCGATAAAAGATACCGCGGATAAAAATTAAAACAACAGAGTCGCCACCGAACTTATTTTATTCCAATTAAAGAAAAGGAAAATATCGAGAAAACTTTTGGAAAACTGATGGATAAAACAAGGTCTTTGAAACCAGATTCTAGATTCGGGAGTCAATTCCGTAAGGGGAAGGTATTAGCACCCTTTACGTCCGTTGTACTCAACGGGAACCTCTTAGTTTAATTTGTGATTCAATGTTGACTTATGCTTTCTATTTTCTTCAAATAATAAAGTAAATGCGAACAATTTTAAGCTAGGGTTAAAGGAAAATGGGTTGTTTGGTTCCTATGGTGCTCGACAAGGAGTAAGATCCGTGTGCCTACGTATTCCCTTGTGTAGTGGGAAAGTCAGAGCTTCGTAGTTCGTGGTGCTAAAGTTGGTTGGTTTGTTTTAATGAATGATTATTTAAACTGCATTCTAACTGCTAAGCATTGGCTTGTCTGCTCACGATAGGAGGCGGAAGCGCTAGCTTGTTTGCGAGATAGAAAGGATTTAAACAATGTTCGTTTGAAAAATGTTTGATTCGATTAGTGTTTTAGGAATGAAAGGACGAATGAACCACGTCCCGTGGGGCGAGCCTCAGGAGCGTGCATTCAAGAATTCGAGGAATGCTAGACTCCAGAATTCAATTTTTTCGTTATTTGATGTGTAGATTAAACGTTTTAATTACGGAAAGTCGAATGAACCACGTCCCGTGGGGCGAGCCTCGGGAGCATTCATTCAAGAATTCGAGGAATGCTAGACTCCAGAATTCAGTTTTTCCGTTATTTAATTAAGTAAATATTTGAAGTGTTCGAGTTTGGAAGTGGTTTGATGGCGAGGCACGATGCGCTCGGCTTACATTGGTTCGCGATTCGATTAAAGCGATAAAATGCGGCAAACTAAATTCTATTGCGAGAAATAAAGAGGTCTCGTTGTAATTCGCCCAAGAGAAAACGTGTGTGCGGTGTTCCTAACTATTCGAAGGCATTGGACCTTTTTATCGGGTGCATCGAAATATGGTCCGTTTACTACCTTAGAGCCGGTTAAAATTTGGAACCGTTCTATGAGGAGTCGAATCGTTTATTTAAAATGCTATAAAATAAATAAACTAAATTAAATAGAATTGCGGAAATTAAATAATAACTAATAACTAATAAATAATAAATAATAAATAAAATGAAATGAATATTTAATAATAATACAATAACTAAATTTAATGGGCAAAAATAAAAATAAATGATAAACAAAATAAATCTACCTACTTTGGCCTCATATTGATCGATTTTGCCGATTTAACAAAATCGGGCTAAAGTCGACCATTTAACATATCATCGGCCCCAAATATAATAAAATAAATGGAAATCAAATGAACATTATAATATTTAGATTTTTCATATGAAAATAAAAGCAAGATTTATATAAGAAACATTTCATATAAAGAAATCAAAATAATAAAACAAGATAAACAATAAATTAATAAATCAAATATGGATGTCTCGCTGAGTCTTAGGGTGTGAATAGAAAGTTGTCATGGATCAATAATTGACAGCCCAAATAACAAAAGCAAGAAATCAAAAGCAGACATGGCTGCGCGTGGAATATGATGGCTTACCTAGCAAATTTGTGGGTTTTCTAAAACCCAACAAATCAAAACCAACATAAATTATACAGAAAGAAAAACTATTTTAAAAACGCAATAAACACATAAAAAAGAAAGTGAAACAAGGATACCCTATATTGTTCAAAAGTGAGTTTCAGAGAAATAAGAGAAATCCACCTTCAACGCTCAAAGCTAATACCGACGGCGGCGATGCCTTCTTTTTACGGCGGTTTCACGACTCAAATCTCTCTCACATGACTCATGGTTCACTCATCTCAGATCTCTCTCGCTGATCTCAAACTTGCGATTGCTCCGGTAAACTCACGGATTCGGCGGCGGTAACTGCGTTTTGGTTAGTGTTTCACGATGAATCTCGTTTCGGATGATTTCGCGGAATGGTTGCGGATTTCAAGATCTCCTCTCTACTCGGGCATCATCACTTCAAAAACTCTCTCAATCTCGTTGAATCTCCTTGCTCAAAATCAGAAAAAAAAGAAATCGAACCTCAAAACACTCACGGCCGGAAACTCTCGCGCATATTTGCAATTGTTTGTTTCAGTTTCAAGTTTGTGCGCTCATGGTGGTTTCGAGTTGTACGATGGAAGGTGTTTAGTTTGCGGATTCTAATGGTATTCTCACTGTTTTCATGGTTTTTATTCGCAGGTATGTGATTGTTTGTGGTTCTCATATCTCTCATCTCATCTTTTTCATGGTTTTGTGTTTATGTGTGTTTGGATGGTATTTTGAGGTTAATGGTGGGACGTGATTGGTGGTGGTTCAGTAAGTTTATTGATGGTGAAGGGTTAGTTTGTAAAAGAGTTTAGTTATAAAAAGATGGTGGTTTGATTGGATTTCTGCATTATCAGAAGGTTTTGTTTGGTTAAAAATTAGGGAAAATGGATTTTGTGTTTTTTTGTTGAAGCTTGGTTGAAATAATTTTCGCATAGTGGGTTAAGGTTTCCAAGCCTCTAGGATTTGTGAATGGGAGGCTGATTATATAAAGTTTGAAAAGGGCAGATTCAGAATGTGTCCATTGTTGTGTGCTGCGCGAAATTTGTTTGAGTGGGTGGAATATTGTTGGTACTGCGAATTGTTTGTTGCTTGAAATTGTTTGTGGGGCCAGTGTTTATGTTGTAAAAGTGTGTGAATGGAAGGTTGGGTGTAGCTGTGTATGTTGCTGATGGTAAGAGAAAAATGTGGCTGCAAGGAAAATAAAGTTGAGGTGATTGGATTTGTGATGTTGTGTTGATAATTGATAAGAATTGAGACTTAAAGAATAATATAATAATAATAATAAATGATTAATAATAAAAATTAATAAGAATAATAATAGTAAACAAATGATTAATAATAATAGTTTAATAATAATGGTAATAATAATTGATGATAATAATAATAATAATAATGATAATAATAATAATAATAGTAATAATAACAGTATAAATTTGAATAATAAAAATAGTAATATGTGATTCTATAAAAATAGAAATGATAATAATAGATAATGATGATATTGAAAAAAAAAAGAATAGCAATAATAAGAAAATAATGAAACAATAAAGATAATAAAAACGAATAATAATAATAATAATAATAATAATAATAATGAAAATGAGATGGAAATTTTTTTAGTTTTAATTGGAATAAAAAGAAAATGTGATAATTATAAAAAAAATCTAGATTTGAAAAATAAGAAAATGGTTTAATGAGATAACAAACTAAAAAAGGAAGAGTTATTTTTTTTTAGAATTAATAATGGGCCTATAAAATGAAATAGAATAAAAAAAATACATTTTTTGAAATTTGGAAATAATAAGTGACATATTTTTTAATTTTTTTCGAGTATCACACAGAAAAATAAAATGGTACATATTTTTGATATTTGAGGTAATGGTTTGACGGTAAAATAAAATGGTGCAGTTAGGACAAATTTGGGGTATGACACAACCCAACTTCAGTCTTTCACCACCACCATCAGTTAGAAATCCTGTTACCATATATTACGATCCACAGACAATAACAGTTCCTACTTCCGCCGCAGTTAGTCCAGTCACCATCATGGCACCTGGACCCATTCCGTATGAAAAAGATAATGTTGTGTCGTGGCACTATGGTTCAGATCTCTACTGCAACGGGAAGAGAGTCACTCTTGATTCTTCAGCTTATACACCACAGATCGATAATATCGGGGGAGGCAGAGGCTTCACTCGAAGAGGACGTCTCTTCGCGTCACAAGTTCCGAGAGTTAATACTGAGGCAGAGGCTGCTGCCAAGGCTAAAGGCAAGAATGTGGTGCCTGAAGAACCGGTGGAAAAAGAACCACAAAAGACGTCCTTTGATCAGGATGTGAACAAATTTATAAGGATAATCAAGAGAAGCAATTATAAGGTTGTGGATCAGCTCCACCAGACTCCTTCCAAGATCTCCATTCTATCATTGCTATTGTGTTTCGAAGCTCATCGGGATGTGTTGCTCCCCGGATTTTCATCCTGGTACAAACGCGAAAGTGGCGCGGAAAAAGAATAGAGTCGCCAGCCATGCATTTTTATCCCAAAGAAAGGGAATGGTAATGCTGCACAAACCAGAAGAAAGAAAGAGGAAGGACACAGGTCCTACGAACCAAAGAGACTGAGTTCGGGAGTCGGTTACGACCTGGGAAGGTATTAGCACCCAGATCGTCTGCCGTACCCGACGGGATCCACGCTTGCAAAAGAAACTGTTTCAAAGGGTGAGGGTATGAAAACTGCAGCAAAAGAAATGAAAATGAAAAGAAACTGGAACTGGAAAAGAAACTGAGAAAAGCAATGAATATGAAACAAAGAGGAAAAATGTAGGGAAAATAAAGATTTTGCTCGAACGGGCCCTACTCCGATGCCTACGTACCTCATCAGGACAATGAGGATCAGAGACGCCGTAGCTCCCCTAACTAGGGGTACTAAAAGGAAATTGCTTATGAATTAAAGCTTGAACTGCCTATGCCATTGCTCAGGTGTTGCAGACTCGGACGACGAGTGCGTAACCGTCCTTCAAAGTGACAAGTAGGAGCAAGTTCGCGTACGGAGCGAATGAGATGAGAAAAGAATTCCCGAAGGAAAGACGCTTATTGTTTGTTTGGTGTTTTTTATAATCTTTTATGAGTGAAAGTTTGCATAGGTGAGTGTACCTAAGTCTTACTCAATGAGATGTGTACATCTCACATCATCCCGAAATGGAATGCGCAAGAGGCACACCTATCTATGGAGGAAATCCCCAAAGCTAGTCCCATAAGTGAAGGCTTAAGCACACTGGCCTATTACCATTATTAAGTGTTTTTGTGGTTTTTTGGTTAAGAAGTGTTTTTTAGCTTTTCTTTGTGAAGTACTCATGCTAAGACCTATCCACCACGAGTGATGACTCACACTTCGCCCCGAAACGGAACGCGTGCAAGCATCTCATAGCAAAGTCTCATGTCACATGAAAGTACTCAACCTTTATTAAGTGAATTAAAATTGCATTTGGAGATGAGAAGAGAAAAAGAACCAAAAGGATCATAAAGGTAAAAGCTAACAGGAAAAGTCTAATCCTAATATTCACATGCTCGGATGGTCCTAGGTTAGTGAGGCTCACTATCCTAATGAAGAAGAAGAAAAGAAGAAGATGAAAGGAGCAACACCATGGTGGCCTAAGCACACCTCAGGTTAAGAAAGACTAGAAGAAAATGAGGAAGAAGAAATGAAATAAGAAAAGATAAAGAGATGAGAATGCGATATGAAGATGAGATAAGATAAAGAGATGAGAATGTGATATGAAGATGAGATAAGATAAAGAGATGAGAATGCGATATGAAGATGAGATAAGATAAAGAGATGAGAATGCGATATGAAGATGAGATAAGATAAAGAGATGAGAATGAGATATGAAGATGAGATAAGATAAAGAGATGAGAATGCGATAAGAAGATGAGATAAGATAAAGAGATGAGAATGGAGATAATCAGACAATGCACAAACAGAGCCTACACCAGTAGGACTTCCAGATGCAACAACATGCAATACGTAAAATCGGTCCACAGTGTTACCTAACGGAGAAGGTCCGTTGCCTCTTCAATACCCGCGAAAGGAATCAAGAAGAAGATTCGCATAATCGATTCAGTAAGTCCTTAAGTGCTCCACTTCACAAATCACTAGAGTTAGATCGAAACCTTCAATGTGCAAATGAAATCAAGAAAGACTTCGCCAAAACCAATCAGCCGGAAGATCCATCAAGATACGTAATCGTGTCCAGGAAATAATCCACTAAGTGTCACTACTTGCATCAAGTTCCACGAACAATTAACAACAAGACCATCATCAAGAAACACCCTCCAATATCGACATCAAACAATAAGTCTACACAAAATTAACATAAAGCTAAAAACCAAGATTAAACATCATTATATTAATTAAACCAAGATTAAATAATAAACTCTAAGTAACATCAAAACTTTAACAAAAAATCTATTTAGAATCATAAACAAGCGTTAATCATATATTAATTATTAACTAGAACCAATGCCAAAAATTAGCTAAGGGCAAATATCAAACTTATAGAAACAACAAGGGAAAAAAAAAGTATCTAATATGCGAATGGGGATATGTCGCTGGAATTGGTGATAAGAAGATAATGACATGGGCTTCCATAGCCCATTTGAAAGCACCAATAGATCTATCCTAAAGTGAAAGAAAAAAATGAAATGTTAAAATAAATAACAATCAGTATTTAAACAGAAAAGAAAAACAAAACCAATTTAACATAAAATATAAATTAAGACGAAAAAAGAAAAGAAATAAATAACAAAAAAGGCGAAAGAAAGAGACATCAGCGCATGGTTTACACGATTTCCCCTTCAATCACAGATCCCAACACAAGCGAAGACGCTTACCAACCTCGCTTGCTCCGTCTCACCTCACCGATCTCTTTTCGCGCATCACAGGTTCTCCGTTTTCCATCCTCACCACCTTGAGTCGCGTCACCGCAAACTCTCCGTCTCTCAACTTCGCGATAACGTCTCCTCTTTAGCTTATTTGTTCACACTTCTACGATCTCGTGGTTCAGGCTTCGATTTGGTGAGAGGTATCACATCCTCCTTCTTCTTACTCGGCCTCAATCAGCTTCTCCCTCTTTCTTCTCTTTTGATTTTTTTGTTTGTGGACTCTGTT
The DNA here is from genome assembly GCA_963966055.1 of Lathyrus aphaca. Taxonomy (NCBI): domain Eukaryota; kingdom Viridiplantae; phylum Streptophyta; class Magnoliopsida; order Fabales; family Fabaceae; genus Lathyrus; species Lathyrus aphaca. The sequence goes on from OZ014520.1 coordinate 545,474,350, forward strand.
TGCTGTGGTTGTCGATTGTTGAGAAAAGGAAATGGTTTGTGCTGATTTTGGTGAGGAAGGTTGTTGGCGAGATGATGAAGAAGAGGTTCGGTGAGTTGAGTTTGTTGTGGAGATGATGAAGGTTCAAAGGTGGTGATGATTGAAGAAGGGTCAGAGACGTGGTGTGATGGTCGAAGATGACTTGTTTAGTGCTGTGTTGTTATGGTTTTTGCAGGGAACGAAATGCGTGAGTAGAGGTTATGCAGGACTCAGAGAAGGAGCATCAAGAAAAATGAGGTTGTGTTGAGACCCTTTTCTGTTGCATTATTGAGTGTGTGTTTTCAATATTGTTGATGAGTGATCAAAAGAAAGTTAGTAGCTGCCAATGATATGTGCATTGCGAAATGATTATGTGCGTGAGAGGTGTGTATTTGTTGTGCGTGATGCTTGCAGAAGGGTGCGGAGTCCCTCACTTGTATCAAGTTTGTTTTCTTTTTTTGTTACCTTTTTGTGCACCAAATGCGTGCTGGCAAAATGCGTGTGCGGATGGTAGGCCCATGGTGCCTTGCTTTTTGTTGCCAAATTTGTTCTGGAAGGAATATGGTTGGTGTGTGATGTGAATTTTTTGAGTATGGTGGTCCCATGTGAATTGTGCAGCGTGGAAGGTTTTTTTATATTTTTTGAAACAATTGGATAATTAGCTTTATGGATGAATGGGTTGAAACAACATAACAACAAAAAAAAAATATGGCTTGGTGAAGAAACTAAATGGGCCTAATGGAAATAAAAACAAAAGGGTAGAACTCGATTTTATAACAAATAATGGAGGTTTGTATGAATATTGGATTAAAAGAAATAAAAGAAATAAAAGAAGTGGATTTAGAAATTATATGACTATGTATATGGACTTGATTGGATGAAAAATGAATAAATGATTATTATGAAAATGGATAGAAACGGTTAATGAAAATTGGAAACTCAAATATGGATTACTGTGAACTTGGATAAACCTCTACACACGCTCTGACTGAATTCAAACCAAAACTGAACCTCTGCCAATATCCTCTAATACAAATGAAACCCGAGTCATTGAACAACTTGCAACTAAAACAAAAACTTTCTGAATTAATCATCCTCAGACAAGATAATTCTTGGATCATGTTCAATATATCTGAATCCACCACTGGGAAAATAAATCTGTTGATGAACCACTAATGAACCGTTGATCAGACAATATGAACCAAAACTCCTTTTGAATCCCATTTTAGTGATCTAAAGAAATCCACGCACAATAAATTGACTTTAGACGCACACTAACTGATAGATAATTCACTAAAGCGGATAACATGCACTTGAAGAAGCTCCGTAGATACTGAGAAGAGAAGACAATATCCTTGTAACTTGCTGAGGAAGACAATAACCTGATGATGGGCCAAATGCATAGTGAATAGTCCTTGCAGAAGTGAAATCCTTGATCAAGGAAATAAACCCTAATTCAGTGACAGAATCATAAGGAGATGATTCAATTGACGCATGCATAGCAGAAACTTTGAATTCTCTGATAATCCACAAATAAAGATGTGAAAACCAAATTCTTCAGAAAATCTCATTCCCATGTCTTAGGATCCTATGCAAATGATATGCAAAATGCGTATGAATGCAAAACAAAAAGCTGAAAAAGATATAAAAACAAGAGGGCAAATTTAGGGTGTCTACAGCTGCCCCTATTCAATCAACTATTAATCTGAAAAGGATGAGAGCAACGGCTATCAGACGTTCGAGATAAACAGTGATTGAATACAAAGAAGACCCTGAAAATTTGCACTCTGCAGGAGAATGCAGAAATGGGAAATAAACCCAACCAGATGACGCTCTGGGGATAAGAAGGAGAGAAAAAAAAAGCAGACGAGCTTCTTCCAAGGTTAAACTGATAACTGGAATAAGAATATGTTGACAGACGAGTCTTCGAATGACCTGTGACGCCAGGTGCAGAGAGCGGACGAGCCCTTAAGAATCTTCAAAGTAACCTGAGATAGACGAATCTCCTTCACTAATCCTTACGCAGATAAGTGGAATAAGACGGACGAGTCTTCTTCGGACAACCCTTACGCAGGTTCCGGAAATGCATATAAGTCTGTGGGATAGACATGCAACTAGGATAGACGAATCCTCTTCACGAATCCTTACGCAGATAAGTGGAATAAGACGGACGAGTCTTCTTCGGATAACCCTTACGCAGGTTCCGGTAATGCATATAAGTCTGTGGGATAGACATGCAACTAGGATGGACGAATCCTCTTCACGAATCCTTACGCAGATAAGTGGAATAAGACGGACGAGTCTTCTTCGGATAACCCTTACGCAGGTTCCGGAAATGCATATAAGTCTGTGGGATAGACATGCAACTAGGATGGACGAATCCTCTTCATGAATCCTTACGCAGATAAGTGGAATAAGACGGACGAGTCTTCTTCGGATAACCCTTACGCAGGTTCCGGAAATGGTTTTGACGTTTTAATCCCACCATCAGGATTTTCAACCTCTTCAATGTGGACGAGCATTGGAAGGATCATCAAAGAAACACAGATGAGTGTCATAAGTCGACGATACGGACGAGTACCGGACGATGATCCAAGAAACACGGACGAGTGCTTCTAATAATGATACGGACGAGTATCAATCACTGGTATAGACGAATACCAGAAATCCAACACAGACGAGCATTGGAATCTTCAATAGGGCATAATCTAACACAGACGAGTGTCAGAAAAGATACAGACGAGTATCAGCTTATTTCAAACGATCTTCAAAAGAAAATACCAAACACGGACGAGTGCTGGGGCGTGCAGACGAGCACTAGATAAGTAATAGACACGGACGAGTGTCAAAGGATGCGGACGAGCAATCTTCAAAGGAGTAACAAGCACGTACGAGTGCTAAGAGATGCGGTCGAGCATCAAATAAAGATGCGAGTACGGATGAGTACCGGCGACTTTCTTGGGGATATGCCTCAAATAAAGAGGAATCGAAAAATGCACGGACGAGTGCTGCAGGGATGCGGACGAGCACCAAATGAAGATGCGCACACAGACGAGTACAGGCAACTTCACTGGGGAAAAACTTCAAAGAACTAATAAGCACGGACGAGTGCCGAGAGCTGCGGACGGTCATCAAATAAAGATGCTAGCACGGACGAGTGCTGGGGAATACCTCAAATAAAGAGGAACCTGTTGAGAAAAAGGCACGGACGAGTGCCGAAAGAGGATGAGCATCAAATATAAATGCGAGCACAGACGAGTGCTAGTAGACATAGACTCTACTAGGGAAAGCAAACGAGCAATACCACAGAGCTAACACAGACGAGTGTTGAAAGATGCAGACGAGCAGCAATAAAGCATGATATATCACTGCTGGGGATAACTCTGCTTAGGATAACACAGACGAGTGTTGAAAAATGCAGACGAGCGGTAGACAAATGCCTGATTGGCAGCAAGAGATACAACTCTGCAGGGGAAGACAAGTTAAGAGGCCTGGACATCTCACTCTGACTGAGGTGATGACTACCTGACCGTATCATCAAATTACCCAAAAGTATGGCAACTTCGCTGGGGAAAATCTCACTGACGGAAGTGAAAATCAGATATGAACTCTGTGGGGAAAGATCATCTTCAGACTTGGCTGGGGAAGGTGCTTCGTCAAATAACTCTTGCTGGGACCCTTGCTGGAGAGAGAGAGCTCTGACAATTCTAACTTTGTGGGGAAACAAGGCCTTCAGCTGCCTGTTGGGAAAACTTCACTGTGGAAAGTTAAATCCGCTTGGGGACAAGAACGATTCAATTAGCCTTGAAGTTCTACTGGGGATACCATCTGCTCTACCTCAGCTAGGGAGATGTTAACCTTCTGGCCTGGCTGAGAAACATAGTTGGCGGTGCTCTGCTGAGGAGAGGCTTTGCTGGAGAATCAAATAAGTCACAATATGCCCCAAGTATAGTACTATGACTGTGTTGGGAAGATATGCCAATGAAAATTGGACTTTGACTGAATGAGAACACCAACTCCTTATGAGGAAACCTTGTCGGCTGAACGCAAATCCATATGCTCGGGGAAGAAATAAACTTTCAACGCCCTGCTGGTAAAATAAATACCTGATATTCCCTGAGAATTAACACAGTGTTTCAAACTTCTGATCTCAACAGCTGCATACTGATTATCCAAAGTGACCAAGCATCCCTTTACTCTTCAAATTGCCTCAGATTGCATCGTCTATAACAAGATCGCCTTCAGAGGATTTTACAGAAGACCTGGCATCCAGACTTGCCCCAATGTCTTCAAACTCTAGCAGAAATTCATCATATCTTGAGATAACTGCCCCAGATTGCGTCATGTAACCATTCTGCTTCACATCAGAGAAAAACAGAAACCATGCAGTATGAAAATGCAATGCAAATAATGCGAGATGTATATGTATGCTCATGATGCTAAGGATATGATGATACAAGGATGATTGGGCGTAAGGCCAGGTTGATAGAGATTTATTTTGTTTTGGTTGCCAAGCAATTGGACTTTAAAGGTGAAGTAACAGACAAGAACTGGTTTATTAAAGGTAGGCCAACAGACGAGAACTGATGGGCAAAGAATAAGTCGTCAAACGAGAACTGACTCCTTGGGGTTCATTGTCAAACGAGAATTGACTCTGAAAAAGAATGAATACCAGACGGGAACTGGAGTTCAACAGGTTAAATGAAAAGGTGACCAGACGAGAACTGGTTAAAAGATTCGCCTACCAGACGAGAACTGGTATTTGAAGTTGGTTTTCCAGACGAGAACTGGAATCTGGGTTGGTTTGCCAGACAAGAACTGGACTTTGAAACGGCTTTGCCAGACGAGAACTGGACTTTGGAACAGTTCATAAGCTGGGGTTACGGGGCCCTAGATGTGAGATCTGATGTTTGAGGGGAAAGCCTCATGCAACTGATGATGCATATGCTCTACATGCTCGAGCAAAGCGACATGATAACGTATGCAAATGATTTATGCAATGCTTATGAAAAGCTAGAAAAATTACCAATGATGGGAAGAAAGGTCTTATGACAAGGTTTCTGGTGTTGAGAAGGGTGACAAAGGCGAGGGTGGGTAGCATGATTCCCGATACTCATCTTAAACTCTGAGATTACTTGATATAACTTGCTCTGTGTAACTAAAGTTTCCCCTGCATGGGTGAGTCTCTGAACAGACTGTCACTGATTATCCAATTCTTGGAATAACAGACTTGGATATTCTCTCGAGGAGAGTTGCACTTAGTGATCTCTGGAAGTGTTCTGCCCCAATATGAGCGTGGAAGCGACTTGACTCATTCTGACTATACATTGGAAGAAATCATGCTTGGACAACAGAAATTTCGGGTGTCCTGCCCCTGCTTGGCAGATTCAGTTCTGATCAACTGGCTTTGAATGACGTCCCTCAATTAACTGATGCTTGGGAACTTGTTGTACCCTGATTGATTCTTTGGTCGACAAAGCCACTGGATAACATGCCCCTGATTCATAGGCCAACAAGATGCTCTTGATTCTGGTCATCACTGTTGAATGATCAAATTCTCCTCTGATTGCCCTTTGTAGGAACTTCCCTGATGTCACAGACTGACTTGCAATTAAAACTGTTCATTTACAAATGGTAATTTTAATGCAGTACACATGCAAGTTTTGAAAATTATTTATTTGAATGTTTTGACATTGTGTGACGAATGGACGATTAGTCCAAACGTAGTGCTGAGGAAGCAAATCGTTAGGAGTCAGCTTACGCAACCTTGTCGTAGTATGCTTTCAGAATTGAACCTGATTCAATTAGGACTTTCAAGGGTTATAACGTGGTCTGGTTCGCGGTTTTAGAAAGAAGGATTTATGGCTCAAAGTTTATCTGTGCCCACCCATTCTCCTTGATGTTCTCCAGTCCTATGTTCAGCTAATTCGACTTAAGTGCTCGCTTCTCACAAGGGTTTTGTAATGATTGAGGAACCAATGACGTTGATGGTTTATGCACCAATGAGGTTTCTTGGAGTAACAGTCACCCATTCTGACTTTGTGTCTGGTCACACGACTTTGTTCTCATGGGATATTTTTCTTTCTTTGATTTTTTTTACTCCCTAACTTTTGCCTGGACTGAATCTCTTTTTTGAATTTTTCGATTTCGAAGTCCAGCGGGATGCCCTAACTTTTTCCTAAGTCATATGTTTTCACTTTTTTCGACTTAGCGGGCTTTATTTCTCTTTTTTCTTTGATTTTTTTTGAACAAATCGTGTGACACAGGTTTGTCATGACTTGCTGAAAGGGTTGACTGCCTCATTCCTTTGTTGGTGAGGGATAACCATTGTGGTTTCACATCTCTTGACCTCTTGAGGTGTAATGAATAAAAGGTAATGGATCCTCGGATGCACACTCCTTTGGAAATTTGAACGCTCGGTCAAATTAACTGATAACTACCCTGCCCCGGGTTGAATGTGAGGGTTTTATCGTTTAGAAAAGAAACTCCTACTTCAAGGCTCAAAGGGGTTGACGAGGGTCTATCTCCCTTATATCTCCGGTGTTTGGGAATTGAAACAATGCATGTACATCGTCAGCAGGTTCTACCCTGAAAGCATACCTTCAACAATTATGGGTATTCAGTTGTCATCATCCTCCCTCAAACCTGCTAAACAACAGTGAAATAAATGGGAGGTAAATGTATGCAATTCTTTTTTTTTTTGTTTTTTTCAATGCAAGTAAAGAAAAATGAGCGAATGCGACATATTCGATTCAAAAATGCAAGATCACTACATTAACATTACCATTTAAAACAACAATGCTTAAAAGACAAGTAGCTGCTAACAGGAAAGAAACTACAATGCAAATGACAAAAGGATACAATGATCACCAGCTCTGATGACATCTCTTGCTCGGACCACTGAAAAGAGGAGACACTCCTTCGAAGTCATTGAACTCAATCAGGTGAGAGGTTGACGTACACAACCAAGCTTCCTTCTGGAAAGGATATATAGCCCTTGTCGATCAACTGTTGTACTTTGGCCTGAAAAGCTTTGCAATCTTCAGTTGAATGCCCCATCGATCCGCCATGATACCCACACTGCTCATGAGGATTGTACTCTGGAGGGTACGGCTCTGGCAACGACTTTAGAGGCTTGGGAACCACCAATGAGCTCTGAATTAGATGTGGCAATAGTTCACTGAACGCCATGGGAACTGGATGAAGAGGAGCATTCCTTCTTTCCAGATTGTTGCGAGGTCTAGGCTGGCTCTGAAGCTGATTCTGAGGTCTTCGACCCTGAGCTTGCAGATTTGGACGAGGAGGAGTCCAAGGCCTCTGATACTGTGCTCTGAGCATTGCCGAATGCCCATAAGAGTAACCAGACACAGGAATAGATGATCTCCGAGAGGATGTTGGTCTAGAATATTCAATATTTGCCATGACTGCACTGATGTCATGCCCTTCTTCCTCTTGAGATCTAACAACAGACTCACTTCCACTAGCTGGGATATTCGAAAAGTCTTGGATCTTCCCACTTTTGAGTAGGCTCTCAATGCGCACTCCAATTATTATCAAATCAGAGAAGCTTGATGTCCCAATGCTACTCATTCTTTCCAAGTACAGACCTTGTAACGTGCCCACGAACAGGTCCACTAATTCTCTGTCTGAAAGTGGTGGTTGCACTTGGGCTGCCAATTCTCTCCACCGTTGTGCATATTCTCTGAAAGATTCACCAGTTCTCTGAGATAGGTTTTGCAAATGCATGCGATTGGGCGCCATGTCCACATTGTACTGGTATTGCTTTACGAAAGCTCTGGATAAATCATTCCAAGATCGGATACGACTGCTTTCCAAATCCATATACCAACTTAGGGATGCCCCACTTAAACTGTCCTGAAAACAGTGAATCATCAACTCATCGTTGCGGGCATACGAAGTCATTTTTCTGCAGAACATCACCAAATGACGCTTCGGGCAACTGACACCAGTGTACTTCTCGAACTTCGGAGTCTTGAAATCTGGAGGAATGACAAGACCCGGCACCAAACACAGGTTTAGAGCGTCAAAACCAAAGGCATCAGGATCCGCTAAGGCTTTGAGTTGCTCGTCCAACACACGAAACCTTTCAGCAGGATCAAAAGCTTGTGAATCCTTGGTTTTCACAAGAGGGATTTCCCCTTGGAAGTTCGGCATAGGGAAAGCAAAACTCTGATAATCTGTAGAATCAGAAGAAGATGAAGGTCCGCCTCAGACAACAGATGGTTCAGGTACACTCTGATTCACGATCGGGGTCTGTACAGGCTGAGCTTGAGTAAGGTAGTTCACTTGTGGAAGATCCTCATCAGGAGAAAGACCATACAAAGGATTGGTCATCGAAGTGAAACCAGGTGGAAACTCAACATTCTGATGGTTGCTCTCTGACATAGCTACTGATGTATTCCAAACTGACCTTTTACCTCTTGACACTGCTCAATCTTTCTTCAAACACTGTCGTCTTCCAACAATTAACACTTGTTCAAACTGAGTACCGGGAAATCAGCTGGCTGGTCATGGACAAAAAGGAAGGATAAGCTCTCTGGAAGAAGGAAATGCAATGCAGATGCAAATGCAAAATGCAATATGATGATGCAAAGATGCAAAGACATGGGATCACAGCTGGAAACTGCCTGGAATCTGGAATACTGAGCCAAGAATTGAGTGTCTGTAACCACAAGATCTCTGTATAACAACCCAAAATAGTAACCGAGAACCAAAGGTCGGTCACTCCATAATCATAGTGACCGGATCAAAACATAAGACTGCACTGATAATGAGGGTATGTTGAGGTTAATGGTTCCTGCAAACCTGTAAACCCCTCCCAATATCACGGGTATGCTCCGGGTCAAACATCACGGACTCTCAAAGCCGAATAGCAATAATACGTTCACCATTTCCGAGAAATGGCTCATGACCAAATCAGGGAATCGGTTTGGCATTATGTACTATGCAGGGAGGCCTCAGCTGAGTCCGGGAAAAACAAGCATCCCTTATAAGTCCCCAGCTTCGAGCTTTGAAATCGAGAAACAATAGTACATTCAGCCCGTAGGATACAGTATTATTGTCATACGATCAGATGCTTTGACTGAGTTCCTATAAAAGAACCAGGCCATCCTATGCGAGTCCCCAGTGGACCCTCGGGTGCGAATGGGTTTGCCACAAAATGTGGTCTGCCACTGTCACCACTGGAGAGGGTTGTTTCCACAAAGGTTCTCAATGATCGGTCCCCAGATGCACATAACTATCAAGGTCCTATCCCGAAGTGGAGGAAATCCCCACACAAGATATTTCCAAGACGGTCGCAATCTGGGCGTGAAACACACTACCACTCATCATGTCACATGTGAGTACAATATGTCCACTCTAGTCCTATAGTGCACTCAAGCCGGGTACTTGGCTTATCTCTCAGAAACAATATCACCCAAGCCCACCAAACAGAAAACCAGTCCAGACAGTCCAGTATGATATATATGATGCGGAAATAAATACTGAAAACTGTAAATAAAGCTGTAAATAAACAACAATAATATACAACAAGCTACAACAAACAAACATCACCCAATGAAACAGAAACACACAAGCGCTAGGAGAGACTCACAGGGGAACCAGAGATCTCTGGTGTGCAGTCCCCAGCAGAGTCGCCAGCTGTCGCTCCCCGGATTTCCATCCTGGTACAAACGCGAAAGTGGCGCGGAAAAAGAATAGAGTCGCCATCCATGCATTTTTATCCCAAAGAAAGGGAATGGTAATGCTGCACAAACCAGAAGAAAGAAAGAGGAAGGACACAGGTCCTACAAACCAAAGAGACTGAGTTCGGGAGTCGGTTACGACCTGGGAAGGTATTAGCACCCAGATTGTCCGCCGTACCCGACGGGATCCACGCTTGCAAAAGAAACTGTTTCAAAGGGTGAGGGTATGAAAACTGCAGCAAAAGAAATGAAAATGAAAAGAAACTGGAACTGGAAAAGAAACTGAGAAAAGCAATGAATATGAAACAAAGAGGAAAAATGTAGGGAAAATAAAGATTGTGCTCGAACGAGCCCTACCCCGCTGCCTACGTACCTCATCAGGACAATGAGGATTAGAGACGCCGTAGTTCCCCTAACTAGGGGTACTAAAAGGAAATTGCTTGTGAATTAAAGCTTGAACTGCCTATGCCATTGCTCAGGTGTTGCAGACTCGGACAACGAGTGCGTAACCATCTTGCAAAGTGACAAGTAGGAGCAAGTTCGCGTACGGAGCGAAGGAGATGAAAAAAGAATTCCCGAAGGAAAGACGCTTATTGTTTGTTTGGTGTTTTTTATAAGCTTTTATGAGTGAAAGTTTGCATAGGTGAGTGTACCTAAGTCTTACTCAATGGGATGTGTACATCTCACATCATCCCGAAATGGAATGCGCAAGAGGCACACCTATCTATGGAGGAAATCCCCAAAGCTAGTCCCATAAGTGAAGGCTTAAGCACACTGGCCTATTACCATTATTAAGTGTTTTTGTGGTTTTTTGGTTAAGAAGTGTTTTTTAGCTTTTCTTTGTGAAGTACTCATGCTAAGACCTATCCACCACGAGTGATGACTCACACCTCGCCCCGAAACGGAACGCGTGCAAGCATCTCATAGCAAAGTCTCATGTCACATGAAAGTACTCAACCTTTATTAAGTGAATTAAAATTGCATTTGGAGATGAGAAGAGAAAAAGAACCAAAAGGATCATAAAGGTAAAGTCTAACAGGAAAAGTCTAATCCTAATATTCACATGCTCGGATGGTCCTAGGTTAGTGAGGCTCACTATCCTAATGAAGAAGAAGAAGAAAAGAAGAAGATGAAAGGAGCAGCACAATGGTGGCCTAAGCACACCTCTGGTTAAGAAAGACTAGAAGAAAATGAGGAAGAAGAAATGAAATAAGAAAAGATAAAGAGATGAGAATGCGATATGAAGATGAGATAAGATAAAGAGATGAGAATGCGATATGAAGATGGGATAAGATAAAGAGATGAGAATGCGATATGAAGATGAGATAAGATAAAGAGATGAGAATGCGATATGAAGATGAGATAAGATAAAGAGATGAGAATGCGATATGAAGATGAGATAATATAAAGAGATGAGAATGCGATATGAAGATGAGATAAGATAAAGAGATGAGAATGCGATATGAAGATGAGATAAGATAAAGAGATGAGAATGGAGATAATCAGACAATGCACAAACAGAGCCTACACCAGTAGGACTTCCAGATGCAACAACATGCAATACGTAAAATCGGTCCACAGTGTTACCTAACGGAGAAGGCCCGTTGCCTCTTCAATACCCGCGAAAGGAATCAAGAAAAAGATTCGCACAATCGATTCAGTAAGTCCTTAAGTGCTCCACTTCACAAATCACTAGAGTTAGATCGAAACCTTCAATGTGCAAATGAAATCAAGAAAGACTTTGCCAAAACCAATCAGCCGGAAGATCCATCAAGATACGTAATCGTGTCCAGGAAATAATCCACTAAGTGTCACTACTTGCATCAAGTTCCACGAACAATTAACAACAAGACCATCATCAAGAAACACCCTCCAATATCGACATCAAACAATAAGTCTACACAAAATTAACATAAAGCTAAAAACCAATATTAAACATCATTATATTAATTAAACCAAGATTAAATAATAAAATCTAAGTAACATCAAAACTTTAACAAAAAATCTATTTAAAATCATAAACAAGTGTTAATCGTATATTAATTATTAACTAGAACCAATGCCAAAAATTAGCTAAGGGCAAATATCAAACTTATAGAAACAACAAGGGAAAAAAAAGTATCTAATATGCGAATGGGGATATGTCGCTGGAATTGGTGATAAGAAGATAATGACATGGGCTTCCATAGCCCATTTGAAAGCACCAATAGATCTATCCTAAAATGAAAGAAAAAAATGAAATGTTAAAATAAATAACAATCAGTATTTAAACAGAAAAGAAAAACAAAACCAATTTAACATAAAATATAAATTAAGACGAAAAAAGAAAAGAAATAAATAACAAAAAAGGGGAAAGAAAGAGACATCAGCGCATGGTTTACACGATTTCCCATTCAATCACAGATCCCAACACAAGCGAACACATATCCCTTTTTCTCCGTCGCGTATCACCACCGTCTTCTTCATTCACACCTTCGGCGGCGCCGTTCATCGCCGACAACGACGAAGACGCTTACCGACCTCGCTTGCTCCGTCTCACCTCACCGGTCTCTCTTCGCGCATCACAGGTTCGCCGTTTTCCATCCTCACCACCTTGAGTCGCGTCACCGCAAACTCTCCGTCTCTCAACTTCGCGATAGCGTCTCCTCTTTAGCTTATTTGTTCACACTTCTACGATCTCGTGGTTCAGGCTTCGATTTGGTGAGAGGTATCACATCCTCCTTCTTCTTACTCGGCCTCAATCAGCTTCTCCCTCTTTCTTCTCTTTTGATTTTTTTGTTTGTGGACTTTGTTTGTTGTGGTTGTTGATTGTTGAGAAGAGGAAATGGTTTGTTCTGATTTCGGTGAGGAAGGTTGTTGGCGAGATGATGAAGAAGAGGTTCAGTGAGTTGAGGTTGTTGTGGAGATGATGAAGGTTCAAAGGTGGTGATGATTGAAGAAGGGTCAGAGACGTGGTGTGATGGTCGAAGATGACTTGTTTAGTGTTGTGTTGTTATGGTTTTTGCAGGGAACGAAATGAGTGAGTAGAGGTTATGCAGGACTCAGAGAAGGAGCATCAAGAAAAATGAGGTTGTGTTGAGACCCTTTTCTGTTGCATTATTGAGTGTGTGTTTTCAATATTGTTGATGAGTGATCAAAAGAAAGTTAGTAGCTGCCAATGATATGTGCATTGCGAAATGATTATGTGCGTGAGAGGTGTGTATTTGTTGTGCGTGATGCTTGCAGAAGGGTGCGAAGTCCCTCACTTGTATCAAGTTTGTTTTCTTTTTTTGTTACCTTTTTGTGCACCAAATGCGTGCTGGCGAAATGCGTGTGCGGATGGTAGGCCCATGGTGCCTTGCTTTTTGTTGCCAAATTCGTTCTGGAAGGAATATGGTTGGTGTGTGATGTGAATTTTTTGAGTATGGTGGTCCCATGTGAATTGTGCAGCGTGGAAGGTTTTTTTATATTTTTTGAAACAATTGGATAATTAGCTTTATGGATGAATGGGTTGAAACAACATAACAACAAAAAAAACAAAACAAAAATATGGCTTGGTGAAGAAACTAAATGGGCCTAATGGAAATAAAAACAAAAGGGTAGAACTCGATTTTATAACAAATAATGGAGGTTTGTATGAATATTGGATTAAAAGAAATAAAAGAAATAAAAGAAGTGGATTTAGAAATTATATGACTATGTATATGGACTTGATTGGATGAAAAATGAATAAATGATTATTATGAAAATGGATAGAAACGGTTAATGAAAATTGGAAACTCAAATATGGATTACTGTGAACTTGGATAAACCTCTACACACGCTCTGACTGAATTCAAACCAAAACTGAACCTCTGCCAATATCCTCTAATACAAATACAACCCGAGTCATTGAACAACTTGCAACTAAAACAAAAACTTCCTGAATTAATCATCCTCAGACAAGATAATTCTCGGATCATGTTCAATATATCTGAATCCACCACTGGGAAAATAAATCTGTTGATGAACCACTAATGAACCGTTGATAAGACAATATGACCCAAAACTCCTTTTGAATCCCATTTTGGTGATCTAAAGAAATCCACGCACAATAAACTGACTTTAGACGCACACTAACTGATAGATAATTCACTGAAGTGGATAACATGCACTTGAAGAAGCTCCGTAGATACTGAGAAGAGAAGACAATATCCTTGTAACTTGCTGAGGAAGACAATAACCTGATGATGGGCCAAATGCATAGTGAATAGTCCTTGCAGAAGTGAAATCCTTGATCAGGGAAATAAACCCTAATTCAGTGACAGAATCATAAGGAGATGATTCAATCGACGCCTGCATAGCAGAAACTTTGAATTCTCTGATAATCCACAAATAAAGATGTGAAAACCAAATTCTTCAGAAAATCTCATTCCCATGTCTTAGGATCCTATGCAAATGATATGCAAAATGCGTATGAATGCAAAACAAAAAGCTGAAAAAGATATAAAAACCAGAGGGCAAATTTAGGGTGTCTACAAGATGCATTACTTAAAGTCCTGCACGTAGCCTACGTGCCCGAGGAGATTACGGTGAATCAGCTAGAGACGGTGGTTTCTAATGTTAATACCAGTCATGGACTAAGCTTCACCAATGCTGATTTGACTATGGAAGGTCGTCATCATAATAAAGCTTTACACATCCTCTAGAGTGTAAAGGGGTTGTGCTTTCACATGTTCTAGTTGACACTGGGTCCTCACTCAATGTCTTGCCAAAGAAAGCCCTAGTTAAGCTTGGATATGATGGTATAGCTCTCCGACCAAGCAATCTGGTGGTCAGAGCTTTTGATGGTTCCAAGAGGTCTGTTCTTGGAGAAGTGGAGCTGCCTGTGATAATTGGCCCACAGGTCTTTCAAACTACTTTCTACGTGATGGACATTCATCCAGCCTATAGTTGTTTGTTGGGTCGACCTTGGATTCACGCCGCTGGCGTAGTTACGTCGACCCTTCACCAGAAATTAAAATACGAGTGGGAAGGGAAAATTATCACAATCTGTGGAGAGGAGGACATTTTTGTTAGCCATCTGGCTACCTACAAATACATTGAGATGGATGGTGAGATCCACGAGACCATGAGCCAAGGTTTTGAAGCACTAAATGTCAACGAGACGACAACTGAAGTATTTGCTGCATCCCAAGAGGATAGGATGGGTACTTCAATTGTCTCCTACCAACAAGCTCGGAAGGTTGTTGAAGATGGGAACGCCCAAGGCTGCTGCTACCTGTGGAGAAGAAAGAAGACAGATTCGGTTTGGGTTACAAACTATCCCGACAAGATCAAGCAGAGGCTGCTAAAGAGCCCAAGTTCGTAAGTGGGGGAATGCTGACCCCAGATGCTGTTAATAATGTGGAAGACGAGGCTGAAAGCGACCTTAACCTGGAAAGTTGGATCCGTTCAAGAGTCCCGGGCCAACAAGTCCTTAACTGGTATTCCCAGGAAATTATAAGAGTTACTCTTGCAGAGTAATTATTATTTCCTTCTTAAGCATGCATCAAGTTCTGCATCTTGCCCAAGGTGTCAGGACTCATTTTGTAATAGGGTCATATTTGTATTTTGTTCAAATGGAATATCAATGAACAATGGACATCTTTTTGCAAACGATTTTCTTTTTTCGCTCACTGTCTTTTCATTTTTGTTATTTTCACATAAAACAGTAAATGGAAATGTTTTCAAAATAATAGCTTCATTCACACTTTTTCTAAACAAGATTAAAATCAATCACTAAAATGAACAAATCTCAAACCTTGCAGAGATAATCCTCCAAATTGCACCGACAACAGCATTGTTATAACCTTGTATGACTTAGACAATCCAATTAATCAAGCAGATGAAGGGGTTGATGAAGACTACGATTTTCCTGAAGAGTTGGCCAGGTTGTTGAGGCAAGAGGAAAAAGTAATTACTCCTCATCAGGAGGAGGTTAAAACTGTCAATCTTGGTACCGAGGAAGATGTGAAGGAAGTGAAGATTGGGGCCAGTCTACAAGCTCCAGTGAAGGAATAACTCATCAGTATGCTTCGGGAATATGTCGACATCTTTGCTTGGTCCTATCAAGATATGCCAGGTCTAGATACGGATATTGTCATGCACAGGCTACCATTGAAAGAAGATTGCCCACCAGTTAAACAGAAGTTGCGCCGCACTCGCCTCGATATGGCCATGAAAATTAAGGAGGAAGTACAAAAACAGTGGGACGCCGGTTTTCTTGTTATGACTAGTTACCCACTGTGGGTTGCTAACATTGTACCCGTACCTAAGAAGGATGGCAAGGTGCCTATGTGTGTGAATTACCGGGATCTAAACAGAGCTAGCCCGAAGGATGATTTCCCATTACCTTACATTGATGTATTGGTGGATAACACGGCTCAGTTCTCGGTATTTTCTTTCATGGAAGGATTTTCGGGATATAATCAGATTAATATGTCACCTGAAGACATGGAGAAGACAAATTTCATCACACCTTGGGGCACGTTCTATGACAAGGTAATGTCGTTTGGTCTGAAGAACGCCGGTGCAACATATCAACGGGCTATGGTAACATTATTCCATGATATGATCCATAAAGAAATCGAGTGATATGCGGATGATATGATTTCCAAGTCCCTTACAAAGGAAGATCATCTGGTGAATCTGCTGATATTGTTCAAGCGTCTGAGAAAGTATCAGTTGAAGTTGAACCCCAACAAATGCACGTTCGGGGTACGTTCCAGTAAACTGCTGGGTTTTATCGTAAGTGAAAAGGGAATTGAAGTTGATCCCGACAAAGTCAAAGCCATTTAGGAGATGCCTGCACCTAAGACTAAGAAATAAGTTCGAGGGTTCCTAGGTAGATTGAAGTACATCTCAAGGTTCATTTATCATCTCACTGTAACCTGTGAGCCCTTGTTCAAACTGTTAAGGAAAGAACAAACAGTCAGGTGGAACAATGATTGTCAAAGAGATTTTGACAAGATCAAAGAATATTTGTAAGAACCTCCAATTCTCATGCCTCCAATCGAATGAAGACCTTTAATCATGTATCTGACAGTATTAGAAGGGTCAATGGGGTGTGTGTTGGGCCAACATGATGAGTCTGGTCGAAAAGAGTATGCAATATACTACCTAAGCAAAAAGTTTACCGACTGTGAACAACGTTATTCACTGCTCGAGAAAACTTGTTGTGCTTTAGCGTGGGCTGCTCGCTGACTAAGACAATATATGTTGACTCATACTACTTTATTGATCTCAAAGATGGATCCAATCAAGTACATATTTGAGAAGCCAACACTTACTAGAAGGGTTGCAAGATAGCAAATGATTCTGACAGAATATGACATTCAGTACACTTCTTAAAAAGCCATCAAGGGCAGTGTATTATCTGATTATCTGGCTGAGCAACCCATTGATGATTACCAGCCTATGAGATTTGACTTCCCTGATGAAGACATCATGCTCTTGAAAGCAAAAGATTGTGAAAAGCCTATTCACACTGAAGGGCCTGACCCAGAAGAAGTATGGACTATGATGTTTGATGGGGCAGTTAATTGCAATGGTCGTGGAGTTGGTGCAGTACTAATTACACCCATGGGAGTTCATATTCCTTTCTCAGCAAAACTCACCTTTGCTTGCACTAACAACGAAGCGGAATACGAAGCTTATATCATGGGCCTTGAGGAAGCCATTGACCTCAGGATCAAAACCTTGAATGTATTCGGAGATTCAGCTTTGGTAATCAATCAGACCAACGGCAAATGGTACACTCATCAGGAGCATCTGATTCCCTACCGTGACTATACGAGGAGATTATTGACCTTTTTCACCACAGTTAAGCTTGAATACATCCCTCGAGATGAGAATCAGTTTGTGGACGCTTTGGCTACCATTTAATCTATGATCAAAGAAAAAATGCTAATTATGTACCTTGGATTTTGGTATCCAGACTGGACAGACCGACATATGTATTCTCTGTGGACACTGTTACTAACAACAAGCCTTGGTTCCATGACATCAAATGCTTCTTAGAAACTCAGATATACCCACCTGGGGCATCGTCTAATGATAATAAGACATTAAGAAGGCTAGCCGGCAGTTTCTTCCTCAATACTGATGGCTCTTTGTACAAGCGAAACTTCGACATGGTCTTGCTCAGATGTGTTGACAAGAAGGAAGCAGACCTACTGATGCACGAAGTACATGAAGGTTCATTCGGTACCCATGTCGGAGGACATACAATGGCAAATAAGTTGTTAAGATCGGGTTACTATTGGATCACAATGGATGCAGGCTGTTGTGCCTATGCTAGAAAATGCCACAAATTCCAGATCTACACAAATAAAGTGCATGTGCCTCTGAATCCTTTGAACGTAATGTCTTCACCTTAGCCCTTCGCCATGTGGGGCATTGATATGATTGGAAAGATCGAACTGATTGCTTTAAATGGTCACAAATTCATCCTGGTAGCCATTGATTACTTCACCAAATGGGTTGAAGCAGTTTCATATGCAAACATCACCAGACAAGTGGTAGCTCGATTTCTGAAGAGGGATATCATCTGTCGATATGGAGTTCTCGAGCGAATCATTACTGATGATGGTTCCAATTTAAATAACAAGATGATGGTAGAACTTTGTCGGGACTTCAAAATTCAACATCACAACTCTTCTCCTTACAGGCCAAAGATGAATGGCACTATTGAAACAACCAACAAGAACATCTAGAAGATTGTGCAGAAGATGGTAGTCACCTACAAAGACTGGCATGAAATGCTACCATTTTCCTTGCATGGGTACCAAACCTCAATCAGAACGTCTACTGGGGAAACGCCTTATCAGCTTGTGTAAGGTATGGAAGTTGTCCTACCTGTTGAAGTTGAGCTACCCTCCTTACGGGAAATGATGGATGTGAAACTGGATGAAGCAGAATGGGTCCAGTCTCGGTACAATCAACTGAATCTGATTGAAGAGAAAATATTAGTAGCCATCTGTCATGGGAAGTTATATCAGAAACGAATGAAGAAGGCCTTCGATCAGAATGTCAGACCTCGAGAATACCAAGTGGAAGAGCTTATTCTGAAAAGAATCTTTCCTCCTCATACAGACCACAGGGGCAAGTGGACACCAAACTATGAAGGTCCCTACGTAATAACCAAAGTCTTCTCAGGTGGGGCACTGATGCTCGCAACCATGGATGGTGAAGACTTCCCGTCTCCTGTGAATTCAGATGCAGTTAGAAAATACTTCGCATAAAAAGACCCGCTGGACATAAAAATAGAATGTGAGTCCAGGAAAAAATAGGGCATCCCGGCGAGTCAAAAACAGAATAAAAGACTCGGGCAAAAATAAGGGAAAAATCAAAAAACTGTACACCCGCTGAGTTGAAAAGCCGCATTGGACAGCTCAGGCAAAAATGGGTATCCGGGTGGATTGAAAACCCGAAAGGGAGATCCACACAAAATCAGGGAATAAGCGAACAACTGCATTCTGAATTCGTCTGTATCACTCACAACATGACAAGCTTCGAAAGGATAAAGCGTCGGTCAGAATCAACCTTCTTCAGAAAGCAAGATAAGAAGAACGTCAAGGTCATACAGGTCATAGCAAAGGAAACTCACTGGAGCATCATCTTCAACATTGCCAACATTTTTATTTTCTCAATTTACAGCAATCTCCTCCTTTCAGGGGATTCGTCTCTTTGACTATACTTGCCTATTCAGGGCACACAAATCTATAAAATCAGAATATTCAGTCACACTTTGTTATTACCTTTTGTTTTTGTTTGCAAAATGTCCAGAGTTCGTAATACAACATTTGCATGAAACTTATAGGCCATTTTTAACACAATGCTTGCAGGAAATTTGAATTCTTAAGCAAATCTAATTCCTATGACGGAATCCGGTTAAGGATACCTCGGGACACTTATGTGTTTTCCTTTGTCTTAATAGGCTGCAGGTGCTCAAGGCAAACAGTCTTTCGCAACATGGGGCATATCAAGCTTTAAATCCCCAGCATATTACTTCCCAGAAGTTATCTCCTCCCCAAGCGGGATCTCCCGAGCAATGCCTGACGGATTTCCCCCAGCAAAGTAGTTAAGAACTTTCTATTCCCCATCAGAGTTACCAGGATTCTCTCATCCTCAGCAAAGTCGGTAGAATTGCTTCCCCACAGAGTTGGCATTCTCTCCCCAGTAGAGAAATGCATGAAATACATCCCCAACAGAGTTGCTGAAACTTCCTCATCCCCAACTGAGTTCTCCCTCCAAACAAATCAGCCAATGATCTCTTTCCCCAGCTGAGTTCTCCAAATAAGTGTAGCATTCTGTCTAATACGGATCATTACCGCAAAAATCAAACATTTGCATGATCATAAGCTATGTTCGAGCCAGTCACCTGCAAATACTATCATCACCTCACCAGCAATATACAAAACTCATTTCCCTTGCAGATAAGAGACGAAACATCCCTTTTTGCACTTGTCTGTGTCATTTTATCCCCTGCAGGTCTCCAGAATACCTTCTGCACTCTTAAATACAAATACTTGTTCATACTTGTACATATTCTTTTTGGCACTCGTTCGTGTCATACTTCCACAGCAAGTCAAACACTCGTCCGAGTCCCTTGCCCAACATTTTTGACACTCGTTCGTGTCTTGCACATGTTTCCTCAGCACGTCAAACACTTGTACATATACAATCCTCTGATACTCGTCTGTATCTTGTATATATCACCTCCCCAGCAGATTCAACACTCGTCCGTGTTCCTTGATTAATCGATTGATACTCGTCTGTATCATCATCCTTAAACACGTGTCAACGTTTGCTTCTATCGATACTCATCCGTGTCATGGTCTTAAGGATGCTCGTCCGCATCTTTGGTCTATACACACCGTCAAAACACTTATGTCATTTATTTTAAGAGCGTAAGCACTCGTCCGTGTTTACCATTCCTCAGTAAGTCGCCAACAAAACAATTTTCTTCTATCCGACATTCGTCCTATGTCGTGATACTTTCGGCAACCGTCCCCTTCCAGGTGATCGTCCTTCACCTTTGGATGATCGTCCCTCATCCTTTCTCCCAGTGGAATCCCCATTGTTGGAACCTTCTATCCGACATGCATCCTATGTCGTGAGAAAGAGCAGTCATCCCCTGCTAGGTGATCATCCTTCACCTTTTGATAACCGTCCCTCATCATTTATCTGACGGCCGTCCCCATCGTTGATCTTGTTATCCGACATTCGTCCTATGTCGTGATATCCCCAAGAGCAATCGTACCCTGTTAGGTGATCGTCTTTCACCTCTTGATGATCGTCATTCATCATTCTTATTCGATGGTCGTCCCCATCATTGATCTTTTCTATCCAACATTCGTCCTATGTCGTGATATTTTCAGCCGTCGTCCCCTGCTAGGTGATCGTCCTTCACCTTTTGATGGTTGTCCCTCAACATTATTTAATTTATTCTTTTACCCGATGGCCGTCCCTGTTGTGGTCTTTTCTCTTTTGATGATCGTCCTTCATCACTTTACCCGATGGTCGTCCCCGTCGTGGTTCCTTTATTTCCCAACAGTCATCCTCTGCTCGATGGTCGTCCTCCATCGCTTTCATTTGATAATCATACTATACTATCTTTTACAAATTATATCCCTTTTCTTCTTCTCCCCAGCGAGTGCAAATTTCGGACTGTCTTTGGTATTCAACCACAAGTTATCTTGTTTGTCTGTTAAGCCAGGCACTTACATCCTGCACAGCTAACTCATGCTTGAATAGGGGAAGCTGTAAACACCCCAAATTTGCCCTCACTTTTTATCACACCATGGCTTATGATCATTCATTTTTGCATTAGCATAAGCATACCATCTCATGTTGCACTGCATAGTTCCACTTCATCTACATCTAGGGTTTGTGATCTAAGCAATCCAATGAGTGATCTTTGCCATCCCAATGGTATTGAAGCCTTCCAAGAGGATCCATGTGTGTCCCGTGATCAAATTATGCTCCTCAAAGTTCATAAAAGTCAAGAGATCACAAAGAATGACAAAGGCATAGAGGCAAAACTAGGGTTTTTCCTGCACATATGACTAAAATTAAGGTTTTGGTTTCAGAGGCCTTAATCCCAAATTTTTTGGTCATTCTTGTTTCTAATGTTCTTAATATGTTATAAGGATCATGTGTACCAAATTTGATGAAGAAATTCACTGTGGAAGTCATCTGATCATTGGGTAACTTCTTGAGCAAGTAAAGTCAAAATCAGGGCATCTGAGGCCCCCAACAAGGGTACCAAAGGGTCATCATCATCATTTTGAGTCTCTATGATCTTTATTTGATCTTAGAAGTGGTTGGAAGTTCACAAAGTTGAAGAATTTTGAGCCAAATGCAAACTTGCTATTTTTGGAAATGACTTGTAATGGAAACTTTCCATTTTGGGAAAGATTTTCAACCTATTCTTTCATGACCAAAAATGCTTCAAATGAAAAATTCTTGGGCATGAAAGTTGTAGATTATGTCTTCCCATTTTCAAAAAGTACTAGAACATGTTTGCATTCATCCTAGAACTCAAGATATGGCCTTTCAAAGTTGGCAAAAATCCTATAATTTTCAAGTTCATGCCAAAGAGGACTTTTTGCAAATTCAAGTTTCAAGCCATTTCATGATCTCTAATTGATTTCTAAACATCATACAAACATAATGCAACACATTTTGATCAATATTGCACCAAAAATCACAAGTTTCCATGCCTTGCTTCTCAAGAAAATTCAAAGAGGGAAATTTGCAAAATGCTTTGAAACTCTTCATCCACTTGTGCCAGCTGCATAACTTTGATCCTAGGGCTATCCACAAATCATGCCGAGGCCAAGACACCCCAAAAGCCAGCTCTGCCATGGCCCATGCTTGAGGTACAAAAACTTTTGACTTTTTGCAAATTGCCCATGCCAATCACACCGAGCCACAACAACTCCTCTGGCCAATCAAGACATCACATAGAGACCTTATGCAACTCATAAAACACAAGACACAAGCCTGAATGAAGCCTTAAGCTCAGATTGCCAAAAACTTGCAAAAACTTCAAGTCTTTGAATCACACTACACAGCCACTCAAACTCCAAACTCTCGTCACCATTCAATCATACACATCGTAAAGATCACAAAGCACCCATTCCAATGGCCTGAAACCCCCTATAACCAAAACACGATTCCTGCACTATCATAATTGAAGCACACAAACCAAGCCATTTAAACTCCATTCAATCCTTTCAGAAGCATTAGGGTGATCATTGGAGGTGATAGGCACAAAGGAAGAGGTCAGAAAGCTCAAGTTTAGAAAGCTCCAGCTCAGGTAGCTTCTTCAAACAATTTTTCCAGAATCTTGTTGTTTGATTCGATTCATGCTATTCTTGAAATATAATTGAGTTTTTTTGTTTGATTCGTGTTTAGTGATGTTCAATGTTTGATTTTGGAGAGTTTAGTGAGTTTTTGTGGCGTTTTGAGGGAGATGGGGTGAGGAACCCGCCGGAGAAGACGACCGGAGCTCATCTCCGGTCGCCTGAAAGTGTTTAGCCCTAATCTCAATTAATTCCCCAGTTTAAATATGGACCCTTTGATCATGTTTTACCCCGCGTGTGTGTGGCTCGGATTCATCCATTAAGCCCTAATCCTCATTTAATTAATATTAATTAGTTAATTAGGTTAATTTTAATTTGAATGAATCCTGACCCTCCATTTGCGCTCCAGTCAACCTTAGTTTGAACCTAGACCATAGATCCTGATTACTTCTCCTTTTATTTAATTTTTATTTCATTTTATTGCATTTTGTTTCCATAATTTATTAAAAATAGTAGAACTCATCAAAAAAAATATGATCTTTTGCATTTTGGTTTTAAATATTTTTCTCAACCTGAAAATAATATTTATTTTAATTTTTGCATTAAAAAAGTATTTTTAAAATATTTAAATGTTATTTTTAATTAATTAATGGATTTTAATTAATTAAAAATGCATTTAGGTTTCTAAAAATCACCAAAAAATTCATGAACCATTCCAATACATTTAGAAACATTTTCAAACTCATCATACAAATTTCTTTTTTAGTTTGACCTTAATTTCACAATTTTCTTTGAATTAGGGTTCTTAAAAATCACATTTTCTAACCCTAACTTGAAAAATTCATTTCTGCCTAACCATGATGAGTTTGAACTTGATTCTTTTTGCATTGTTTCACATATTGCATATAGTTTCTAGGTTATTTTTCTCATGAATTTATCTTGCATTTTCAATTCGATTTGCATTTTCCCTTAAAAATCACCTAAAAACACTAGCAAACTTAGAAAATTGATAACTCTCACTAGGTTAAGCTTCTGACCTTCTCCTTTGGGGTTTGATTTTGTATAGGTTTAGGGTTTGATTGAGCTTGATTTCAATTTTTTATCATGTTGATTGCTTCTATTTTGGTCATTTGCATCTCATAATTTCATAAAACCCTAATTTCTCATGTTCATTTGCATTCATCTTTGCATATCATCATCATGCAAACTTGTCATGACATTTCAAACATTTATATGACATCTTAGACATCTTAAGACATGTTTGAACATTGCTTGATCATTTCTTCATTCATTTTCTATGCTTTGCATCCATTACATTTCATGAACATCCATGTGTTTTCAAGCTTCTAA
This sequence comes from Lathyrus aphaca, assembly GCA_963966055.1. NCBI lineage: Eukaryota > Viridiplantae > Streptophyta > Magnoliopsida > Fabales > Fabaceae > Lathyrus > Lathyrus aphaca. The sequence continues at coordinate 545,498,735 of OZ014520.1, forward strand.
ACATGTTTCCTTTCCATCTCATACTTGTATTATCATTCATATGCATCTTGTATGAATTTGCATCATCTCATATGTCATTTACATTGCATTTTCACTTATGACTTTGATCTTTGCATCTCATTTCATCTCATTTCCTTTTGCTTTATGTCTTATGCATTCATACTAACATTTTCAGGAACTTTTGGTAAGTTATTTGCGAGGTGGATTTGCCTTCACTTTCCATCTCTTCTCATAATTCATATGCATATTTATTTGTCTTTGAAGTGATTTTGTTTCAATTGTGCTCTATTATTCTTACTTTCTTTCTTTTAAGTTACTTATCTTCTTCAGGAAGTAAGTAACTTATTCTTCTTCCTTCTCTTTTCATCTGCTTCTTCCTTGGTGGCCTTGAAGATCTTTTCTCTTAAGCCTCACAAACCATAGGATAACCAAGCATGATAATTTTTAGGGTTGTGTATAGTACCCCTTAGTCTTTTACCTTTGAGTCTCCTTGAGTCTCTCTTCTCATCTCAATAATCAGAGACTAAACTCTTAAAGCTTTAGGACTTTGGAATTAGGGTTATGCATGCATCCTTATCTTAGGATGGAGTGTATAACTTTAATCCTTAGTGTTAAACCTTTAATTTGTTTACACCTCTTAATCAAAAAACATTACTAATCACCTAGACTTTATCTTGTAACTTGGTCCTTACATTAGGGTTCTATCTCTTCCTTATGGTTAAGAGGGACTAACCCTAGTGTTTAATGGACAAGTCCCCCTCAAGTTGTCTTACAAACTTAAAATCCACTTCTTAATCTCATCCCTTAATTAAAATCCACTTAATAAAGGCTTGTTATATAATGAATTTAATCCCTAACCATGGATTAAGTTGAGGTATCTTCCTCAGCTTAAGTGTTCTCATCTATCATCCTTCTATTAGGATGGTGTAATGAGTTCACTAATCTGTGATTAGAGATTAAACTCATTACTTACCACTAAACAAAAACCCAAAAAAAACATCTAAATAATCACAAGTAGGTTAATGATCTTAATCCTACATCATCATGGTAATTAAGTTGAGATGCTTATCTTATACTTAAGTAGGCTCATTATCCCTAATCAGGGAGGATATAATGAGTTTACAACCCTTGATTTAGGCTTAAGCTCATTAACTTATGCAAAACAATAAAAACAATAACAAAACTGAAAACACAAAAGCAAACAATAATCGTCTCCTCCGGGATTCTTTTCTCATCACCTTCACTCTGAAAACGATAACCCGCTTCTTCCGTCTAAGGCAAGACAGTTAGCACTCGAGCCAGACGAGTCATACACTTGAGCATAGGCAAGCAAGCAGTTCACAATCAATTTATTTTTCAGTCTCTTTGAGTCGAACTACGGTGTTCTGACTTCCTCATTGCACGAGAGGATACGTAGGTATAACTTAACTGTTATCGAACAAAAGTCTCTTTATCATCCCCCTCCTTCAGCATTCTTTTTAAGCCTCAGTTCCTGAGCAATTCACACCTTTTGCACTGACACCTGTACTTTCTTTCCTTAGCTTTTGCACACAGATAACACATGCACTTACCCCTTTAAACACAATCTTGTAAGCGTGGATCCCATCGATTACGACGGACAATCTGGGTGCTAATACCTTCCCTGGTTGTAACCAACCCCCTTTCTCAGTTTCTCTGGTTCGGAACCGTCTTATCCATCTCTTTCCAGGTTTATGCAGCATTACCTTTCCTTCGGGATAAAAATGCCTAGCTGGCGACTCTATTCAATTCAACCATCATTTCTCTTTCGCCGACCGTTCGCGTCTGCACCTTGGGATCCTAGTGTCTTTTTCAGGGGAACGACAACTTGGTAGACCAATCTTTCCTAGATGTAGCGACAGTTTTCTCTAAAATTTGTTTTATCTCTCTATTTAAAACCTCTACTTTAAAACATAATCGACAGTTATGAGCATAAACTTGTTTCCAAAAGAAGATGGGAATGGTCCCATAAAGTCAATTACCCACACATAGAAAACTTCTACTTCTAAAATGCCTTTTTGGGGTATCTGATCGTGCCTCGAGATGTTAACAGTGCGTTGGCATCGGTCGCAATTTAGAATGGTGAGGTGAACATCTTTCCAAAGAGTGGGCCAAAATAGGCCTGATTGAAGGATCTTTGCATAAGTCTTCGAAGTGCTTGCGTGTCCACCATAAGGAGAAGAATGACAATGGGAAATTATGTTTTCCATTTCTTCTTTTGGGACACATCGACGGAAAATACCATCGGATCCTCGCTTGAAAAGCAATGGTTCATCCCAGTAATACTGTTTTAAATCATGGAAGAATTTCTTCATTTCTTGGTATGTGAGATCTGGTAGAATTACCCCGACAGCTAAATAGTTGATTATGTCTGCATACCATGGTAGAGTGGTTTACGCGCAAATTACTTCCACTGTTTCTTCTTGAATTTGTTCCTCTAGAATTAAGGAAGATATCTCACTTTTTAATTGGGCTATAAGACATTCATTGGGAAAATCATCATTAATTGGTATTTGGTCTGGTTTAATTCCTTCCATACGTGATAAGTGGTTTGCTACTACGTTGTCAGTTCCTTTCTTATCTTTAATTTCCAAATCGAATTCTTGTAGTATGAGGATCCATCTTAGAAATCTAGGTTTCGTGTCCTTTTTTCTTAGAAGGTACCTAATGGCGGCGTGATCGATATAGATGATGATTGTAGCTCCTACTAGGTAGGAACAAAATTTATCGAGTGTAAACACGAAGGCTAAGAGCTCTTTCTTTGTTGTGGCGTAGTTCTTCTGAGCAAGGTCTAAAGTCCTACTCTCATAGTATATTACGTAAAGAATCTTATCTTTTCTTTGTCCTAAGATTGCGCCTACATCATAATCACTCACATTGTACATAATCTTGAATGGAAACGTCCAATTTGGTGGTTACATGATGGGTGCAGTGATAAGAGTTGTTTTGAGTGTTTCAAATGCTTTTAAATAGTCTTTGTCAAAGATAAACTCAGTGTCCTTCATTAGAAAACTAGTCAACGACTTAGTGATCTTGGAAAAGTCCTTAATGAATCGTCGGTAAAAACCGAAGTGTCCTAAGAAACTTCTTATTTCTTTCACGGTTTTCGGAGGTCGAAGGTCTTTTATTACTTCTATTTTTTCTTTATCTACCTCGATGCCTCTGTTGGATATCACATGTCCTAAGATGATTCCTAGTCTGACCATAAAGTGGCATTTTTCCCAATTAAGTACAATATTCACTTTTACACATCTTTTGAGTGCCATCACTAAGTTTGATAGACATCCTTCGAAGCTTTGTTCGCATAGTGAGAAGTCATCTATAAACACTTCCATGATGTCGTCTATGAAATCAGCAAAAATAGTCATCATACATCGTTGGAATATCGCTGGAGCGTTACACAAATCGAATGACATATGACGATAATAAAATGTTCCGTAGGGGCATGTGAAGGTGGTTTTCTCTTGTTCATCAGTATGAATAGGAATTTGGAAGAATCTTAAGTAACCATCTAGGTAGCAAAAATATGAATGCTTGGCTAATATTTCCAACATTTGATCGATGAAGGGTAAAGGAAAATGGTCTTTCCGAGTAGCTTTGTTTAGTTTTTGATAATCGATGCACATTCTATTCCCGGTCACTACCCTCTGTGTTATGGATTCACCTTTTTAGTTCTTAGTGACTTTAATGCCTCCCTTCTTTGGTACGACATGCATTGGGCTAACCCATCGACTATCGGATATTGGATATATAATTCCAGCGTCTAGTAACTTCTTTACTTCATATTTGACTATGGTACTTAGAATCGGATCAATCCTTCTCTGAGGTTCTCTAGAGGTCTTACAGTCTTCCTCTAGAATAATGTGGTGCATACATATCGAAGGAGATATTCCTTTCAGATCAGATATGTTTTAGCCTAACGTAGTTGGATATTTTCTTAAAACGTCTAATAGTTTTTCGGTTTCGAGCTGTCCTAAATTTGCATTTACTATAACGGGTCTTTTGAGTTATAAAAATAGGAATTTGTATTTAAGATTGTTAGGTAATACCTTTAGTTCTAGGGCAGGTTCTTTTGGGCATGGCATATGGTTTGGTGTAAGAGCTAGGCATTCATTTAGACTATTGTCCTTATAAGGTTCTTGCCAATTATTATCTTCAAGGATCAGAGGGGATGGGATTTTCATTATATCAGAATAAGAAGTCTCTTCTTTCTCCATTTCCCTTCTGCACTCGTCAATGACGTCTATAAGGTAACAGGTATCGTCTATGGTTGGAGCTTGGAGGAATTGGGTTTAAATGAATTCGACTTTCTCTTCTCCTACTTCGAATGTCAACTTGCCTTTCTTCACGTCTATGATAGCTTCGTTTGTGGCTAAGAATGGTCTTCCAAGTATGATAGGGTTTGTAGCATCTTCCTTGATGTCCATGATTATGAAATCAGTTGGATGTAGAATTTACCTATTCGTATAGGAACAATTTCTAGAATACCAACCGAAAATTTTACTGAGCGGTCGGATAACTGAACTAGCATTTTGGTTGGTCTTAGTTGTCCCATATCGAATTTTTTGCAAATTGATAACGACATAACATTTATAATGGCTCTTAGATCGCATAGAGCTTTGTATATGACGAACTTTCCTATTACACAGGGAATAGAGAAACTTCCTGGATCCTACAGTTTAGGAGGCATGTTATTCTGGATAATAGCGCTACACTCAGCAGTAAGCGTAACTGTTTCATTTTTCTCGATTTTATTTTTGTTGGATAAGATATCTTTTAGAAATTTAGCATATGAGGGCATCTGAGTAATAGCTTCTGTAAAGGGAATCGTAATGTTTAACTGTTTCAGAAGCTCTACATATTTCTTGAATTGTCCCATAGTTTTAGAACTTGTTAACTGTTGGGGGTACGAAATTGGTGGTTTATATGGTGGAAGAGGTACATAAGGATTTTCCTTTTCCTTTGCCTCTTTTTCATTGGCTTCCTTTTTCTGTGGTTTATCATTCTTCTCAGTTGATTTTTCAAGTTGTTGGTACATGGCTGGGTTTTTGGTTCTAGGATCGGTTGGTCTGTCCAATTCTTTTCCACTTCTTAGTATAACTTCATTTGCATGACCTTTAGGATTAGGTTGTGGATGTCCAGGAAACGTTCCAACTGGGGCAGCAGTAGATGCTTGTTGTTGGGCTACTTGAGAAATTTGAGTTTCTAGTATCTTGTTATGAGTAGCTAAAGCATCTACTTTGGTCACCAATTGTTTAATTTGCTCACTGGTATGGATGTTCTGGTTCAGGAATTCTTTATTTGTTTGAGTCTGTGTGACTATGAAGTTTTCCGTCATCAGTTCAAGGTTGGATTTCCTAGGAGTATTTGGATTGGGTGTGGCAGTTTTTTGTATCCTGGTGGTACAACTGGTGTTTTGATAGGTGCATACAAGGCATTATTGTTCTTGTAAGAGAAATTTGGATGATTCTTCCATCCTGGGTTATAGGTATTGGAATACGGATTTCCTTGAGCATAGTTCACCTGATCTGTGGTTAATCCGGCAAGTTGACATTCTGATGGTGTGTGTCCTAGGATTCCACAAATTTCTCAATTTGGAGTTACGGAAACCACGGTGGTTGGTGGTGTTATGGTAAAGTTATCGATCTTTTGGGCTATGGCATCCATCTTAGCATTTACATGATCTAAGTTGTTCATTCCATATATTCCTCCCTTGGTTTGGTTCTGGTAGACGATGGCGCGGATCTAGAAGGAGGGGTTGAATAGATCATTTTTCAAATTAAAATTTTCAAAAATATTTGAACAATGTTTTGTGGAAGTTCCCCAAAAAACTCGTCTAAAACAAATAAAGTCACCTATGATCGGATATGTGTTTTGAAACCGAATGGGAAGTAAATAATGATAAGACATTTAATACAATGCAACAAAATCACTTAAATTCAATTTACTTGATAACCCACTCTCAATAATGAATTAATAGAGAAGAAATAAGCACAAGATAAATGAATGTATGTGTTTTGACTTTTTCACAAACACTTGGTGTGCAAACACACAAAGTGTTATGTCTATGTTGAATTAGTGCAGAATTTTTACAATGATGTTGTCTAAAATTGATAACAATTTATCAAATAGTTGGTGTGCACAAATTCAACCAAAACAAAATATTTCAAACCACGCACATTCAAATTATGCAGAAAATATAAGAACGAAACAACTACAGAACACGAGAGATTTGTTTAGGCAGTTCCTTCAACGTCCTCGCTAGAAGTACTTTCCCCCCAATTCTCAACCGAATTGGGAAATTTCATTAATGTTGCAATTGTTTATAAAAGAAGAAAATTGGAACAACAAACCAATCCGAATTACGATTGCTGCAAAACTTCTTCTTGCCCCTTGATTCGAGAAGAACCAAGTCCTTCACGCACTTCGAGAAAGCCTCTGGTTGATAGCTCCCATCTTGCAAGGATATTCAATCCTTCAAACCTTGAAACGCAACTGATTTTCTTCAATGCTTGTGAACCCACAATAATCTTCGTAATCCTCCGGTTAACGTGATACGAAAGAACGATCCACTTGATCTTCAATCTACCTCACTCGGTTGAATCTACGAATGATGATTGCGTGTAAAACCTCCAAATCCTCTTTGATCTTGGAGGAGAAAACCCTTATAGTTTTTACAAATAAAACCCACAACTTATTTACCCAATCTGAAATCTCTCTATCTCAAATGGATGTTATCACCATAGGTTGCACCTCGATCAACAAAGATTGTTGTGTGTGATTGTTGATTGATGCAAAGAATGAGAAGATGAAGAGAAGGATGTGTATCTATTTCACTTTTCTTGTTAACTTCTCAAAGAAAATGAAAATTTCTATTTATATTGGTTAGACACTAATAAGAAATAGAATGTAAAAAATAAATGCAGGAAAATATTAGTTACAAGAATGAACCGACCTCCCACAGGGGATGAGTCGGCCTAACAGGTCCAATGAGTCGATTCAAATCCCTGGCTCACTCGACCTGTTGGGACCCGAGAGTTTTTTCGAAGAAAAAGGTTCAATTGAGTCGGCTCATGGCATGCTGTGAGTCGACTCAAATCAAATAAACTGAATGAGTCAACCTGTGCAGAAGAATGAGTCGGCTCATTCAGTTGAAAACCCTTCAATATGGTTTTTCTACATAGGATAATTCCCTCTTACTTGTGTTCCCCACATAATTTCAATCATACCAAGTTTTTGACATTTTCAAAACATATGCCATGTCTCACAAACTCCCCCTTTTTGATAGTAGTAAAAACCAACTAAAGATCCCATACAAAGATAGTAAAAATACTCATATAATGAAAATGCTAATGGATATAAAATGAGATGCAATGAATCTATCAATGCCTAAGACCACGCCCCCTATTTGATGGGTACCGATGATGATAAGTAATCGACTGAGACTCATCCCTATCAGCACCAGTATAGTGAAGGAAACTCATGTTGAGTGTGTTGAAAGAGTTTGCAAGGGAAACATTTGTCAGAGTCAATCATCAATATAGTTTCAACTTTATCAGAGTTAGTCATCAATATAGTTTTAACTTCAAGACAAATACCAAAAATATCTTTCCAAACTTGAGAAGTTACAGCAAGCATTCTATCACCCATGCGAAAATTAAAGGCAAAACCCTTGAACTTGCCAACAAGACCAACATAAAACATTCTCACCAAATCCTCATTATACTCTTTATGGCAAGATAAAAATGGATTGATTTCTTGAAAATCAATCAAGTCAATAATATGTGGAATGTGCATCTAATTAGCAGTTCTTTTGGAATAGACATACTGTGAGATAATCTTCCTATTCTTGAACTTTTTATCATAAGTTTCTCTTAAATCGGATGGAAGTAGAGAGAGAGAGAGAGAAGTTACCGGTAAAGAAGAGTTTGATGAGGAGCCCCTTGTTGTTCTTTTACTTGTAGTTCTTGCAGCCATTTTTGGAGATGGTGAAGAATATGAAACTTTTTGGAGAGAAAGAGTTTTAGGGTTTTTTGTAAGGATTTGAGAGATAGAATGTTTGATGAATATGAAATGTAAAATGTATATTATGAATTAAAACATGATTAATTTCATAAAAGAATTCAAATAAATCATAAAGATGTGGAGACAATCAAGAGACGCCGACCTAGGGACTATATATAGCAGGCGACGTGTGTTTTCAAGGCGTACTTGATCAGTCAAATCAGTAATGAGTCGACTCAAACATGACAAAGATTCGCCGCAATTTCAAATTTGAAATGAGCCGACTCAAATAGGTTAGAGGACGACGCACAAGGTCCATGAGTCGACGCATGAGTCGACCTGTTGGGACCCAAGCGTGTAGACCGAAAAATCTCACCAATTTTCAACAATATCACATCATATCATCATAATATCACATCACAATGCATCCAAATGACATACAAATTACTATTTTGATGTATTGATCAATATAATACATAAATAAGAACACATACAAAAACACACACACATTTATTTGTTTTATATCATAGATGAATCACAAATATCCAAAAATCAATCAAGTAGCTCGAGACAAAATACAGTGGGAATGATATTACCTCATGAATTTTAAAATGTAAGATGGATAATCAAACGTAAACACTTCAATAAATGAGTTGTTAGAGAAGAATTATGTTAAGTCAAAAAATAATATATGATAGACATATTTAAGATTAAGATCGATCCGAAATGTCAAGAACACCAAGTTCCCTACGAATATGAAAGAAAGGTTCAGTGGCAAGTGGTTTTGTAAAAAGGTCGGAAAGTTGATTTGAACTATCAACATGTTCAAATACAATATCTCCTTTCTCTACATGATCCCTAAGGAAGTGATGTCGAATTTCAATATGCTTAGTGCGCGAGTGTAAGATCAGATTTTTGGTAAGGTTAATTGCACTAGTGTTGTCACACATAATTGCAATATTTTTAAGAATAATATTGAAGTCGAGTAATTGTTGTTTTAGCCATAAAATTTGGGTACATCAATTTCCAGCTGCAACATATGCCGCCTCCGCAGTTGAAAAAGCAACGAAAACTTACTTTTTGCTATGCCAACTTACAAGAGTGTTAGAAAAGAAATGACAAGTGCCACTAGTGCTTTTCCTATCTACTTTGCAACCGGCAAAGTCGGAATCAGAAAAACCTACCAACGAACAATCACTACCCTTAGGATACCAAAGGCAAAACTTAGAAGTACCACAAAGATATCTAAGAATGCGTTTAACAGGTTTTAAATGTGATTCCTTTGGGTAAGATTGAAATCTAGCACACATACACACACAAAACATAATATCTGAACAAGATGCGGTAAGATAAAGAAGAGATCTGATCATACCTCGATACCTTTTTATATCCACATCCTTACCATTTTCATCACGATCGAGACTTGTTGCCGTAGGAATTGGTGTATCAATAGGTTTTGAATTTGTCATATCAAACCTTTTGAGAAGTTCATTGCAATACTTTGTTTGACTTATGAAAGTGCCCTCTTCAAGCTATCTAATTTGGACTCCGAGAAAGAAATTAAGCTCCCCCGTCATACTCATCTCAATTTCACCTTGCATAGAACTTGAAAACTCCTTGACTAACTTCATACTAGTAGACCCAAAAATAATGTCATCTACATACACTTGTACTAATATTGAGGGATTGCGTTCTCGTTTAATAAAGAGAGTAGTATCAACCTTCCACTTGAAAAACCTTGATTATTCAAAAATTTACTTGGGCGCTCATACCAAGTTCTAGGAGCTTGTTTGAGACCATATAAGGTACATTTAAGCATGTAAACATGATTAGGCTTTTCATGGTTTTCAAATCTGGGAGGTTGACAAACATACTCTTCTTCATTTATGTATCCGTTAAGGGAAGCACTCTTAACATCCATTTGATATAGTTTAAAATTTTGTGAGCATGCAAATGCAAGTAAAAGGCGTATAGCCTCGAGTCGGGAAACAGGAGCATAAGTTTACTCATAGTCTATGTCTTCCTCTTGGTTATACCCTTGAGCAACAAGACAGACCTTGTTGCGAGTAATAATATTGTTTCCGTCCATCTTGTTCCTAAATACCCATTTTGTGCCAATTACTCGATGACCTCGCGGAGGTGGAACAAGATCCCAAACCTCATTTCTTTTAAACTGATTAAGTTCCTCTTGCATAGCTAAAAACCAATTTTCATTGAGTAGAGCATCTTTAGAATTTTGAGGCTCAATTTGAGAGAAGAAAGCATAATGGAAACAAAAACTACTTATCCTTGATCGAGTGGTGACACCCTTTGAGATATCTCCAAGAATATTGTCGATGGGGTGGTCTTTTGAAGTCTCCCATTCCAATGGTAGATCATTTTGAATTGATGCTTGATCTTCATATTTGAGATCAGATTCTTTAACCGGCTCCTCCACAGCTATATCCGGAATGGGTTCAACACGAGACATATCTTGATCTTTAACAAACTCTTCTGAAGAAGCACCTGCACTAATAACAACACTACCTTTTCCGACAACTTTCGGACAAGATTCATCAAAAGAGACATGCACAAATTCTTCAACAATAAGTAATCTTTTGTTGTATATTTTATATGCCTTACTTGAATTGGAGTATCCTAGAAAGATACCTTTGTCCTCCTTTGAATTAAATTTACTTGGGTTTTCTTTTCCATTATTTAACACAACATTTACATCCAAAGACATGAAGATGTGATACATTAGGCTTCCTTCCTTTTAAATGTGCATAGGGCATTTTATTTAGAATGGGTCGAATTATTATTCTATGCAACACATAACATGTGTTGCTAATAGCATCGGCCTAAATGTATTTAGGAAGTCCACTATCATTGATCATAGTTCTTCCTAACTCCTCTAACACATGATTTTTACGTTCTACAACACCATTTTGTTGTGGATTTCTAGGAGCGGAAAACTTATGGTCACCTCTATGGTCACTTTGAATCGTTACAATGTTTGCGTTATGTTTGTTTTGTGATAACTTGGTGAATGTTTCAAAAGCCGAGAAGGTGTCACTTTTACTTGCTAAGAAAATTGTCCAACAAAATCTTGAGTAGTCATCCACAAATAACAAACCCATAATAATTTCCTCCTAGAATTTTGATTCTTGATGGACCAAAAATATCCATATGTAGAAGTTCAAGAGGTCTAGACGTAGAAACTAAATTTTTGGATTTAAAAGATACTTTTGTTTGCTTTCCCATTTGACAAGAATCACAAAGATGATCTTTAGGGAACTTTACTTTTGGTAAACCAACTACTAAGTTCTTGGAAACAAATTTTTTAAGCAAGTCAAAGTTGATGTATGCTAAATGTCTATGCCAAAGCCAAGAGTCATCACTTTTGGAAACTAGACATTTAGGATCATTCATGGATATCGCATTCAAGTCAAGCATGTATACATTATTAACTCATAAGCCCTTAAACATATCATTCTTATAATCATCATGTTCAATTAAGAAACCTTCTTTTGAAAAGACTTTATATCCCTTGTCGCACAATTGACTAATGCTAATAAGATTATGTTTAAGGCCTTCCACTAAGAGGACATTAGAGATATATGTAGAAGAGGGATTACCTACACTACCTATGTTGAGTATAGCTCCATTGTTGTTATCACCATATGTAACAAAACCTTTCTTCTTAGCCACAAAGTCATATAATAAAGAGATGTCACCCGTCATGTGTCTTGAGCATCCACTATCAAGAAACCATCGTTTCTCCGTAGCCTCAATACACTCAACCTACATGATTAAACAAGAGAAAGAGGTACCCAATTTTCATTGGGTCCTTGTGTGTGAGTTTGAAACTTTGGTTTCATTTAGGAAACTATTGAAAAATACCTTTAGGGACCAAGAATCTCCTAAATCGACATTTAGCAATAGTGTGACCCCTCTTGCGACAATAAAGACAACACAAGATTGGTTTATAACCACGTTTGCTATTTTGATCTCTCACTACATAAGTGTATATTTGATATGGATTATTCATGGATTCTCTAAAATTTGAGGGATCAATAGCAAATGTCATCCTCAGTTGTGACATCTTGTCTAATTTGGCTTGAAGAGTTTTGACTTCTTTTTTCCAAATGCAACAAGTTTCACAACTATGAAAGTTATGTCATTCTCATTTGTGTTCTTTAATAGATTCCACCATAGAGCGCTTAAGAGCTTCCAAAGCATTTTGATTGTCAAAAACCTTTTTCTCTAAGTATTTGAAAATACACTTATTGGATGTTACACGCTTAAAAGCTTCTTAAGCTTCTTGGTGGAGAACTTTAAAAGTACTAAGTAAATTAGAATAAGACAATTTTTCAAATTTATCATATTTAGTATGTCTTACTTGCTTTTTCCCCTTTTTTTGTTCCATAAGACAAAGATTCACTTTCTCTTCCTCATCACTTGAGCTTGCTTTGCTAGAGGATTCACTCTCACTTTCCCATGTGATATATGTCCTTCTATCTTTGTTGCCTTTCCTTTGATATTTGTCTTTAGCTTTGTCTTTCTTTAGCATTGGGCATTCTGATTTGTAGTGACCCGGTTTTCCATAATTGTAACATGATCCTTTAACTTTGGTACTTTTGTTTGATTTTTGCTTTGAGGGGTTAGATTTCCTTCTATAGTTAACAAGGCACTTGTCCGAATGAGAGATTTAATTCTTTCTAAGATACCGATTGTATCTTCTAACAAACAACCCCATATCCTCATTGGATTCATCGTCTTCATCACTTGATTCACTCTCACAATCTTTATTGGTGGAAGATTTCGAAGTAGAAGTCTTCAATGCAATAGACTTCTTCTTCTTCTAATTGTCCTTTGGTTTTTCATTCTTTTCCTTTTTCTCATTTTCTTCATGCTCATGTATATTTAAGAGCTCTTGCTCATGATCTTTTAGCTTCCCAATCAACTTTGTCAAATCCAAAGTCCTTACATCATTGGCTTCTTTTATTGTTGTAACCTTTGGTAACCATTCCCTAGTAAGACACCTTAAAATTTTATTAGTAGCTACATCATTGGGAGTGGTTTGTCCAAGAGCATTTAAGCGATTTAACAAATGAGAAAATCTCTTTCCAAATTCACCAATGGTTTCCCCTTGGTTCATGTGAAAGTGATCAAACTCTTGTTGCAAAGTGTTAATTCTAGCTAGTTTCACATCATCAGTTCCCTCATGGGCAATCTGTAACGCTTCCCACATAGCTTTAGCCGTAGTATGATGAGAAACTTTAAAATATTCATCTTCTCCCAAGGAATCAATAATCATATTTCGAGCTTTCCAATCATAGCTATAGTTCTTTTCATATTTTTCATCCCATTGTTCTTCAGGTTTAGGTATTTCAAGGTTATTCTCTCTGGTCATGGTTATTTGAATAGGACCATCTTGAATAACCTTCCATATTTTTCTATCAACATAGTTGATATGAATACACATACAATCCTTCCAGTGACTATGGTTTTCTCTGGTGAAAATAGGTGCTCTATTATACGCCCCCATTGGATCGTTATCCATTTTCTATAAAGTTATATGTGAAGCACTAGATGAATCGGTGCTCTGATACCACTTGTTAGATGATGGCGCAGATCTAGAAGGGGGTGAATAGATCCTTTTTCGAATTAAACTTTTTAAAATTATTTGAAAAATGTTTTGCGGAAGTTCTCCGGAAAACTCGTCTAAAACAATAAAGTCACCGGTGATCGGATATGCGTTTTGAAACCGAATGGAAAGTAAAGGATGATAAGACACGTAATACAATGCAACTAAATCACTTATATTCAATTTACTTGATAACCCATTCTCAACAATGAATTAATTGAGAAGAAATAAGCACAAGATAAATTAATGTATGTGTTTTGACTTTTTCAAAAACATTTGGTGTGCAAACACACAAAGTGTTATGTCTATATTGAATTAGTGAATAATTTTTACAATGATGTTGTCTAAAATTGTTAAAATTTATCAAATATTTGGTGTACACAAATTCAACCAAGATATAATTTTTTAAACCACACACATTCAAATTATGCAGAAAATATAAGAACGAAACAATTAAAGAACACGAGATATTTGTTTAGGCAGTTTCTTCACCGTCCTCGCTAGATGTACTCTGCCCCCAATTCTAAACTGAATTGGGAAATTTTTTTAATATTGCAATTGTTTATACAAGAAGAAATTTGGAACAAAAAACCAATCCGAATTGCGATTACTGCGAAAACTTCTTCTTGCCCCTTGATTCGAGAAGAACCAAGTCCTTCATGCGCGTCAAGAATGCCTCTGGTTGACAGCTCCCTTCTTGCAAGGATATTCAATCCTTTAAACCTTGAGCACGGCTGATTTTCTTCAACGCTTGTGAACCCATAATAATCTTCGTAATCCTTCGGTTAACATGATATGAAAGAACGATCCACTTGATCTTCAATCTACCTTACTCGGCTGAATCTATGAACGTTGATTGCATGCAAAACCTCCAAATCCTCTTTGACCTTGGAGGAGAAAACCCTTATGGTTTTTACAAGAAAAACCCACAGCTTCTCTACCCAATCAGAAATCTCTCTATCTCAATTGGATGTTATCACCATAGACTGCACCTCGATCAATAAAGATTGTTGTGTGTCATTATTGATTGATGCAAAGAAGGAGAAGATGAAGAGAAGGATGTGTATTTATTTCACTTTTCTTGTTAACTTCTCAAAGAAAATGAAAACCGTTATTTATATTGGTTAGACACTTATAAGAAATAGAATGTAAAAAATAAATGTAGGAAAATATTAGTTACAGGAATGAGCCAACCTCCCACAGGGGATGAGTCGGCCTAACAGATCCAGTGAGTCAACTCAAATCCCTGGCTCACTCGACCTGTTGGGACCCGAGAGTTTTTTAGAAGAAAAAGGTTCAATTGAGTCGACTCATGGTATGATGTGAGTCGACTCAAATCAAATAATATGAATGAGTCGACCTGTGAAGGAGAATGAGTCGACTCATTCAGTTGAAAAACCTTCACTATGGTTTTTTTACATAGGATCATTCCCTCTAACTTGTGTTTCCCACACAATTTCAATCATACCAAGTTTTTGACATTTTCAAAACATATGCCATGTCTCACAGGTTCTTCTTTACATATGTTATTTTACCTCCCCATTGGCAATGGTTCTGAGCCATGTTCTCAATAAGGTTGTAGGCTTCATCGTATAGTTTATCCATAAGAGTGTCGTTCGTAGCAGCGTCTACTGTCATCCTCGTGTTTTATAGCAGTTCATTATAGATGGTAATGATGGTTACCCAATTTTCAAACCCATGGTGTGGACAATGTCTCAATAGATCCTTGTATCTTTCCCACACTTCATAAAGTGATTCGGCATCTTTCTGTTTAAAATCCGTTAATCTGAGCGCTCAGCATAGTTGTCTTGCTTGGTGAGAAATATCGTTATAAAAAGACATTCTTCTGTTCTGCCCATGTTGTAACAGAGTTGGTTGGTAGAGATTGTAACCATGCCCAAACTCTATCTCTTAAAGAGAATGGAAAAAGTATCAGTCTTATTGCGTCTTGAGTTACACCATTTTCTTTCACGGTATTTATGTATTGCACAAACTTCGTCAGATGTTCATTAGGGTTGTCCGTAGGATTTCCAGAAAACTGGTTCTATTGTACAACTTGCAGCAATGAAGGTTTCAGTTCAAAATTGTTTCAGGTAATGGTTGGTGCGGCAATACTATTGTGCGGTTCTTGTTGAGTTGTGTCGCTCCCGAGATTTTCATCCTAGTACAAACGCGAAAGTGGCACGGAAAGGTTAGAGTCGCCAGCCAGACATTTTTATCCCGAATGAATGGGAAAGGTAATGTTGCACAAACCTGAGGAAGAAGGAAAAGGACGAGGCCTTGCGAACCAAAGATCTGAGTTCGGGAGTCGGTTACGACCTGGGAAGGTATTAGCACCCCAAATCGTCCGCCGTACCCGACGGGATCCACGCTTGCTTGCTTTGTTTCAAAGGGTGAGAAGAATAACTGCTGCTGAACAAATGAACCGCTAACTGGAATGGAATGAGGAAGGAATAAGAAAATGGAAAGAATGGGGAAAATGTAGGGAAAATAAAGAATGTGCTCGAACGGGCCCTACTCCGCTGCCTACGTACCTCATCGGGATAATGAGGATCAGAGTCGACGTAGTTCGCCTAACCTAGGCGGGAACTATTTGTTTGTGTTTTTTATGCTGGAACTGCGTATGTCTATGCTCAGGTGTTACAGGCTCGTCTGGTACGAGTGCGTTTACCGTCTTGCATGCGAGACAAGTCGTCGCGAGTTCGCGTTGTGAGTGAATGAGATGAGAAAAGAAGTTCCCGCAGGATAGTCGCTTATTGTTTGTTTTTGTCTTTTAAGAGTTTTGTATGAATTTGGCACAAGGAAATGAATTCAAACTCTTTTCCATGGAATGTACACTTGATTCTACATTCCAAGATGGAATAATAGAACAAGCATACCCAGCAAGGAGAATTTATCCAAGACTGGTTTCCTAGGATTAGGGTTTAAGTTCACTAGCTTGTTGAACTTTATTAAGTGTTTTTGTTGCTTTTGTGAAGAAGTGTCTTTTAAGCTTTCTTTGTGAACAACTCCTTGATGAGACTTGTGCATCATGATAAACAAACTTACACCACTCCAAGATGGAATGAATGCAAGTGCTTCATGGAATAAGGCTATACACAAGGAATCCTTCCATTTATTTATTAAGTGTTTTTGGATTTTGTTTGAAGATAAGAAGAGAATGACTCAAGTTGCAAAAGGTAAAAACTAAGGGACTAAGACTCAATCCTAATTTTGTTTATTTACAAGAGGTCATAATGGTTAGTGAGGTTTTCTACTCCTAATGAAAATAAAACTATTAGAATTCAACTTACTTCTTAATGAAGTTAAGTTGATTCTAAGAACAAATGGGGAATCCTATTAAAGTTGTAACAATTAAAATAAAGCAAAACAAATGAACTTGAATTATAAGAAATAATATTCTAAAAAATGCCTTAAAGGCATAAATAATAAATAGTCTATTTATTTATTCTACTTCTATATGGAAATAAAACTTCAAGCCTAAGTATTAAACTAATCTAAGCCTAATATTCAATCTAAAAATCAAGTTTTAACTATCCTAAGTCTAATATTTAATTCTAGGGCTAAACTTAAACTAAACTATTTTATTTTTATTTGGACATTATATTTTTTACTAGTGGCCTAAACTAATGGGAATTATGCCTAACTAGGCTTAAACCTAATATTCTAAAAAAATACTAAAACTCCTAGAAAAATTATGAAAATTAAATTGTAAGGTCTTAATACTATCTAAACTATTATATTAAGAGGGATCCTAAAAAATCTTATTTTTCTACGCCTAACACCTAATTATTTTAAGCTAAGAACTAATTATTATTTCCTAAGGATTTTATTACCAAAACCTAAGATAAAAATTCCTAAAAAATCCACTAAAAATATCCTAAGAACTATCATGGGTCTTTTAATTATAGAAAAAAGAATGACTCAAAAAGTGGTTAGAAGCTATTTAAATAAAATAAACAAAATTCAGCATAAATAATAGAAATTCAATAAAACTAAATACAAGAATAATTCAGAATTAATTCAAAAATAAATAAATTCCAGAAAATAAAAATGTCCCAAATTTCTAAATTGATTTATTGAGCTACCCTAATTTTTACAGAATTTTCTCATGCTTTCTATTATTTTTATTAGATTTAATTTGAAACTATAATCAAACTAAAATGAAATTCTAACAAGAAC
Organism: Lathyrus aphaca; assembly: GCA_963966055.1. Lineage (NCBI taxonomy): Eukaryota > Viridiplantae > Streptophyta > Magnoliopsida > Fabales > Fabaceae > Lathyrus > Lathyrus aphaca. The sequence goes on from OZ014520.1 coordinate 545,516,568, forward strand.
ATAAATGAGGTGCTCTTGGTAATTTTTATTTGTTTTTGTGAACTGGGTCCTAAAAGGAAGGTGCTAATAGAAAAGAACCAGGGCCCAATATGGGGCTTGTATTAAAATTAATGATACCTAGTATATTATTACTTATACTAAACTTAAGCTAATCTTATTATAACATTTTTCTCTAAAAAACTGAAATTAAGAAAATGAGTTAAACTCACCTAAACTAATGTTTTCTAAAAAAAAATATTAATTTAAGGAAATATTAAACTAATCTTAAAAATAATTTCCTCTAAAACCTTAATTTAAATACATCTTATGAACTAATATTTCAAAAATCTTGATTTAAAAAAAAAAGAACTAACCTAAACTTTAAGTTAATATTTATTCTATTTTTACGATTTACTTTGAAACTATATATTAAACCACAACATTAAATTCTAAAGAAAAACAACAGGGTGGTGAACCAAGTATTATTTATAGTTCCTTTTTTAATTGGGCTTCTAAGAGGAGGTACAGAAAGCAAATATTTGGGTCCAAATTCGCAGAAGTGAGAGGGGGTATGAACATCAGTTTTCTTATTGTAATTTTTCTATGGGTTAAATGATGGAGGGTGCTAATAATAAAACATGGCCCATATTTGCAGGTTACAAGGAAATTAGAGATTTTAATTGAGATTCCAAAAAGAATTAAATCAAATTATTACAAATGATTTCCATTAAGACTAATAATTTATACTAAACTATATGATTTACATCAACTACTAATCTTTATTAAAACTATATAATTATCCTTAATAAAATAATATTCTCTTAATTAAACTTAAAATATTCCTTAATATCATATAATTAGCATCCAAATAAATAATAAAAAAAAAAGAACAAGAACAAAAGAAACCCTAGGTTCCCTTCTCCCGCGGCGGCCTCTTCCTCCCAACCCGCGCCGTCAACCTCCATATCCTCTTCTTCCCTAACCTATTTCTTTCGTCCATCCTTCGCCGCCATCACCATCTTCATCCATTCAAACCACAAACCAGTCTTGAAACATATCCTTAACTCTAACCTAAATCAAACTTCATAGCCCTATCTTGCTCTTCATCACTCAGAAATGCCATAACTAAGAGGGATGGAGGTGATTTCGTACCTTGACAAAGGAATGATGGTATCGTTTGATGACGAAGGCGTCTTTTCGGCCAAAAGGTTTACCGAGGAGGTGCGATCGCGATTTCGGGCTTGCTGATGAAGAAGGACCGTAGATGGCGTCGGAAGCAGAGCGATTGGTGATGACGATTCGAAGGTCTTAGCAGAGTCACTCCGTTACTGCTTAAAAGATGAATCCAAACCCCTATAATCTCAGGTATGCACGCGAGCTTTACTCGATTCGGCTCTGCTCCTTCTCTCTGATTACTGTCATCATTGCTTTTTTTTGTTGAAGCAGAATCTTGTATATATTCGTGTTGTTGAAATCTCGGAATCTTTGCAGGTGTAACTGATGATAGAACTCACTGAGGTAGAGTCCTCACATTCGATTTCAACGAGGACGGTGAATTGATGCAGCCATGGAGTAGATCATTCAAGAACACCAATTTCGGAGCTTCACCAATGGAGACAAATGAGAGTCAGAATTAGAAATTGAGGGGAGGAGCTTGCCGAATGACGAAGGGCATTGAAGAGTTGAAGATTTTGATGAATGGTGTTGAAGAATGAAACAGAGGATTGACAAAGATGGTGAAGAAATTGGAATTGTGAAGAAACTGGAGGAGAAGAAGAATCAAATGGGAGAAAAATTGTGAAGAAGAAGAAGAAAAAAATGGTGAAGAAGATTAGATGAAAAGTGATGCTCCTGATTTATAGGAGCTGATTATCCAGATCTTTCTGGAAGATTCTCAGGTAAGTTTGCAATTTTTTATTTCTGTTTTCTGTTATGATTGTTTTGACAGTTAGAATAGTAACTAATTTTTTTTTTTGAATTTCTTCTTTGCTTCTGAATTGCATTGCATTTGTGTACAGATTATGGAGACTCTCTTTGGTTGATGAAGATGGGCTTGGGACTAATGAGAATGCCAAACACACGGAAGAAAACGGGCAGTGGAATAAACCTTCTTGCGGGCCTTGATTATGAGATGGCCGGAACACAATGAGCCTCCACCCTCCTTCTTATTACTAATTCTGTTTTGATCTTCTGTTAACTGGTTTTGGATAAGATCTGTTACAATTCAACCGGGCTCATTTTCTTTTTCCTTCTTTTTCTTAGTAAGACCAATAAACATGGCTATACTTTTCCATTCCTAATTCTGCCATCGTGATTCTCAGACTGAATTTGGTTGTATTGCAGGTTGAATGATGAAGCTCACGGTGATTCACGAGTATTAATGAAACGGAGGTGATGATGAAGAGTTTGAAGAATGTTGTGCGGCTCTTTGACTTTGCAATTCATTGTTGTGACAGGTTGTGATGCATTTGTTGGTGCTGAATCAGAGGTCCGTATACACATTGCTGAAGCTGGCCCTGGAGCAGCACGCCGAATTTGGACGGACAAAGCAGTTCACCGATTGATCTTTTGATCCTCAACGAATAATACGTGCCTCTTGTCTTGTGAATTGATAGCCATCCCGCAAAAGCAAAAGTTGCTTTGCGTTATGGAGTTGAGCTGTGAACCCCTTTTTTCTTAGAAAACTGATTGCAGAAATCTAGTTCCGACTCTAATTTCTTTTGATGTTATGCAGGATCAAGAGCTGAATCTGAATAAAGGAAGTTGATGGAAGGTTGAGATTCAAGAGGTAATGACGGTTCTCCTGAATATGCTCTAAGAGTATCCATCATGAGAGAGACGAAGACTGAAGAAGATCGAATCTATGCAGCCATGAAGATGGATTCCGAAAGATCTTCCTGTTGTGGTTTGTTAGGACAGTTGGAACCATTGATTGATTAGTGACTAAGAGTCATTTGGAATAGAAAATCAATTAGGTTCGCCATTTTCTTTCTAAAATTTCTTCTTGTTTTTTTTAAGTGTGGTAATTGATTCATGGACATAGAATTAACCCTGCAAGAAACAGCATGTGAATGGAAGGACAATATTGAAGATGATGCAAAAATATTCCAAGGGGTGAACCTATGAGTTTGAATTGGTGTCGGTGATGTTATAAATGGTTTCACTATCATCATTGAAGTGAAACTGTTGCTACTATTAATTTGTCTTAAGAAATCATGTCTAGATTAAAAGTGTTGTTGATTATTGAAAATATAATAATGAAAATATTTTGTGTATTGAATTAAATGAAATTGGTATATATTAGTTTGATTAATTGGGGCGAAGATGAATAAATTAAGATATTGGTGAATGAATGAATTGGAAATTTGGAAACAATATTTCTGGTATGTATTTGATTAATAATGTTTGTGTGGATGGGATAATAGTAGATTGGATAGGATTAAAAATGGGAGATAAAATGGGACCAAGAAAAATGACTTAATTTGGCTTAAAGTATGGATGGAAATGGTTAAATGAAGATAGAGTTGGAAATGATCAAATGTAGATATAATTAGAAATTATGATGGAAATCGAATTAGTTGGTTCAGAAACAAGAATATGGGTATAGACTAAGAATGAATCATGAAGGTCAACGGACAGAATTCTCGAATATCAACTTTTATTTTGAAATGGGCATGACATAATTGCTTGGATATGGTGTGATTTCAATGAACTCGCATCTTCGAATTTCACTTAATCCATGCGACTCAACTTAACGTATTTAAATCAACTCGAATGTTCAATCCATATCAAACTTCAGTTTCCAATAAATCTACAACTTCAATCCACTTCAATCTCGAACCTCATGAACTTATATCCTCGCCAACGGACAACCAAGAGAACCATACTGACCTGATTATCACATGAGTTCACCACTTGATCCCTTGTACTGTGAATATTACGATACCCTTGATATGAAAACTTTGAACACCATTTTCGATTAATTAACATCATCAAGAAAGCCATACCAGAGACGAGAAAGCTTGAATTGCTTAAATTGAGTGCAATAGCCGGCTAAACCACTTATGAATAGAAAATTCAAATCACAAAGGAATGCGCCAATCACATGCCATAGGAATCAATAAAATGCCTGATTATGAATGTTAATGACCTAATGGAATATGCAAATGGAATGCAAAGCGGTAAGCCAGTTAAGGTAAAGAGAATGAGGGCAAATTTTGAGGTATTACAGCTGCCCCTATTCAATCAACTGCAGACCTGAACGGATGATTGCAACAGCTTTTAGACGTTCAAGGTATGGAGTGATTGAATACTCGAATAAAACCTGAAAATTTGCACACTGAGAGCAACAGGAATGCCATCTGCCCATTTATTTATTTATTTACGTTTTTTGTTTTTTACCTCTGGATAGGTAGCGAAAACAGAACCAGGCGGAAATATGCTGGGAAGAATGCCATCCTTGAATGACAACTCACAAGATCCTCGGATCTAATACGAAACCATCCTCGAATGGAGACGTAAAGGTATACCGGCCGCAGACGGTAACCGAACACAAATAAAATAGGACAAGATGGAACGGGATCATTGTACTTAAATGATAACCCGAAACGTGACCGTTGTACTGAAACGGAGACACGAGGAAATGAGATTGTTGTACTGAAACAATACTCAAATTTACGAGACCATTGTACTTAAATGGAGGCTCGAAAGGAATGGGATCGTTGTACTTAAACGAGAGCCCAAGCAAACAGGATCATTGTACTTAAATGATAACCTGAGACGCAACTGTTGTACTGAAACAGAGACGCGAAAGAATGAGATTGTTGTACTGAAACAAGACTCAAATATGAGACCATTGTACTTAAATGGAAACTCGAAAGGAACGGGATCGTTGTACTTAAACGAGAGCCCAAGACGCGACCGTTGTACTGAAACGGAGGCATGAGAACATGAGATTGTTGTACTGAAACAATACTCAAAGACGAGACCATTGTACTTAAATGGAGACTCGAATGAAATGGGATCGTTGTACTTAAACGAGAGCCCGAGATGCGACCATTGTACTGAAACGGAAGCATGAGAAAATGAGATTGCTGTACGGAAACAATACTCAAATGGGGATAATAACAAAACTTGGTAGAAGCATCCGTCCTGGGAAATGAAGTTGAATTCCGTGGGGAACATATCACTCTGATGGGAGATATAACAGGTCTCATGTAATATACCTCAAAACTGGCCCATGCTGGCATGCATATATTTGAATTTATGGCGTAATGCTCCATGATGATGGAAATGCTACGCTTTGGAAGATGCAGACGCAATGATGATTATGCGAATGACAATGCCAAAAGATCTCCTGATAAGGAGACTGCAGGTAATTCCAGATAACTCGGCCAGGGAGAAACGATGATCACTGCATTGATCTGGTTCATCCTGATGAGGAGGAAACAAACTCTGCGGGGAAAGCTGTTAATAATTCACTGGCTCTGAATAGCCGCCACTGCCAAAAATAAATTGGACTTTGATATTGGAGCGCCAAGACCCTGCTGGAAATGGACCATTCTTGAACTCTGATGGGGAAGTGAGGACTTCCTGGGAACCAAAGGCACGACACTGCTGAGGAAAAAACTGCTGGGGAGGCAAGACACTCTCTATACTGCCGAGAATTGCCCCTGTCTGCAAGGAGACTTCTGCTTGGGGATTGCACCCATTCTTTGCTACCTTGCTGGGTGAAGTTTCAACTGGCACATGGATGGGGATGATTGGAAACACCCTATGAGACCTTTGTTTCTGCTCAAACAAAAGGGAATGCTCATCCCGGATAATTGTTGTTAACTTTGTTAGCAATATCAGCACCTGTACCTGCATGAACACAATCGATAGTACCTGCAACATAGAGAATTAGTTTGGGACCTGCTTGCCCCAGGCTCATAGCATGAATCATTGTCTAGGTATCTCAGCACCCTTTCAGAGTTGTATTAAATGTTTCTATTCTCCTGCACGAGTTAGAAAAGCATTCAAATGTTCATAACACAATGCAAGTTACCATTTGCTAGACGCTTTCACAATCCATCAATGTTAGATGAAAAAGTAAAAAACAAAAAGTTAAAATGGTCAATTGACTGAAGTTGAATTTTTATTGATTTTGAAAGGTGGCCCTGAATAGGCAATACAAAGGAAGCGGTTCCCTGAAATGAGGGAACAACTAAAAGAAAAACAAACTACCCTATTGGCAATGTGAAAAATGAATCTCATCAAGTATCAACCCGGTTATGACTCGTATGTCTTCAAGACGTTCCGCTCTCTTGCCTCCTGAGAAAAGTAAGTGAACTGATCTTCAACCCTTAGGATAGCCTCAACTGTAGGTAGGTCATGGATCTCGCAGATTGCAGTCGTTCGTGTTAATCCCTCTTTTGCGTGGATCGCCCTTTCGGGTTTTCAATCCACCGGGATACCTTTTTTTGCCTGAGTTGTCCGATGTGGCTTTTCAACTCAGCGGGTGTACATTTTTTTCAAAATTTCCCTAACTTTTGCCCGAGCCTTTTATTCTGTTTTTGGCTCGCCGGGATGCCCATTTTTGCCTGGATCTTTATTCTGTTTTTATCCAGCGGGTCCTTTTTACACGAAGTATTTTCTTACTGCGTCTGCGTTGACAGGGGATGGAAAGTCTTCTCCATCCATGGTTGTCAGCATTAAGGCTCCGCCTGAGAAAACCTTTTTAACCACGAACGGTCCTTCATAGTTGGGTGTCCACTTGCCCCTGTGATCGTTGAGAGGAGGAAGAATCCTTTTCAGCACTAAATCTCCTGGCATGTACTTCTGTGGTCGCACCTTCTTGTCAAAAGCTTGCTTCATTCGTCGCTGATACAACTGTCCATGGCATACAGCTGCTAGACGCTTCTCTTCAATGAGGCTCAATTGATTATATCTGGATAGGAGCCACTCAGCTTCATCTAGTTTGATGTCCATCATTAACCTCAACGAAGGGATTTCCACTTCGACCGGTAGAACTGCCTCCATACCATACACCAATGAGAATGGAGTTGCCCCAGTTGAAGTGCGTACTGAGGTTCTATATCCATGCAAGGCGAATGGTAACATCTCGTGCCAATCTTTGTACGTCACAACCATCTTCTGAACAATCTTCTTGATGTTTTTATTAGCCGCCTCGACGGCGCCATTCATCTTCGGACGATATGGAGAAGAGTTGTGGTGTTCTATTTTGAAGTCTCGACACAAGTCAGCCATCATCTTGTTATTGAGGTTAGAACCATTATCAGTAATGATCCTTTCAGGGACTCCATACCGGTAGATGATGTCCCGCTTAATGAATCGAGCGACCACTTGTTTAGTGACATTGGTGTAGGAAGCTGCTTCGACCCACTTCGTGAAATAATCAATAGCAACTAGGATGAAGCGATGCCCATTAGAAGCTGTTGGCTCAATCTTTCCAATCATATCGATGCCCCACATAGCGAATGGCCACGGTGAAGACATGACACTCAACGGATTCGGAGGCACATGGACCTTGTCAGCATAAATTTGACATTTATGGCATTTACGGGAGTATTTGCAACAATCAGATTCCATGGTAATCCAATAGTATCCCGATCTCAATAATTTCTTGGCCATGGCATGTCCTCCAGCATGGGTACCAAAGGAGCCTTCGTGAACCTCCTGCATTAACAGGTCTGCCTCGTGTCTGTCCACACATCTAAGCAGCACCATGTCAAAGTTCCGTTTGTACAACACACCATCCTGATTCAAGAAGAATCCTCCCGCCAGTCTTCTAAGAGTTTTCTTATCTTTACTGGATGCCACAGCCGGGTATTCTTGAGCCTTCAGGAATTGTTTGATGTCGTGGTACCAAGGCTTGTCATCTTCACCATCACCAACTGCGAAGACATAAGCCGGTCTTTCAAGACGAGAGATCGAAATTCGAGGCACGAAATTCTCTCGGCATACTTTAATCATGGATGATAAAGTTGCGAGAGCATCGGCGAACTGGTTTTCGTCCCTAGGAACATAGCTCAGCTATACTTTGGTAAAGAAGGTTAACAGCCTCTTGACGTAATCTCGGTAAGGAATCAAACGAGCTTGATGAACTAGCCATTTGCCATTGACCTGATTTACCACCAAAGCAGAATCTCCGAAGATCTCAAGGTTCTTGACTCGCAAGTCTATTGCCTCTTCGATCCCCATGATGCAAGCTTCATACTCTGCCTCGTTGTTAGTGCACTCGAAGGTCAACCGAGCAGCGAGAGGTGTGTGGACTCCTTCTGGGGAGATAATAACAACACCCACTCCACTCCCATTCATGTTCACAGCTCCGTCAAACATCAACTTCCATCTGGATTCAGGGTCAGGCCCCTCCTCCGGAAGTGGTTCTTCATGGTCTTTCGACTTGAGGAACATGATGTCCTCATCCGGAAACTCAAACCTCATGGGTTGATAATCATCAATCGGCTGCTGGGCCAAGTATTCTGACAACACACTCCCCTAGATTGCTTTTTGTGAAGTGTATTGTATGTCATACTCCGTGAGTATCATTTGCCAACGGGCCACTCTTCCTGTCAAAGCCGGTTTCTCAAAGATGTATTTTACAGGATCCATCTTGGAAATTAGGAGAGTAGTGTGAGTTAGCATGTACTGTCTTAGTCGGCGAGCAGCCCATGCCAAAGCGCAGCAAGTTTTCTCGAGTAGTGAGTATCGTGTCTCACAATCGGTAAACTTTTTGCTAAGGTAATATATGGCGTGCTCTTTTCGACCAGACTCGTCCTGCTGACCCAGTACACATCCCATCGATCCTTCCAGCACAGTAAGATACATAATCAGAGGCCTTCCTGGCACTGGAGGCATAAGAATTGGTGGCTCCAACAAATATTCTTTGATTCGGTCGAAGGCTCGCTGACAGTCTTCATTCCATTTAATGGCCTGATTCTTCCTCAGAAGCTTGAAGATGGGCTCGCACGTGGCCGTTAGGTGAGAAATAAACCGTGCAATGTAGTTTAATCTCCCCAAGAAACCACGCACTTGCTTTTCAGTCTTTGGCTCAGGCATTTTCTGGATTGCTTTCACTTTGGCCGGATCAACCTCAATTCCTCGTTCACTAACAATGAAACCGAGTAGCTTGCCAGAGCGAACCCCGAAGGTGCATTTATTCGGATTTAACCTCAGTCTGAACTTTCGGAGCCTGTCAAACAATTTTGCTAAGTTGACCAAGTGTTCCTCTTCCGTCTGGGACTTTGCTATCATGTCATCAACATAAACCTCAATTTCATGATGGATCATGTCGTGAAACAACGTCACCATTGCCCGTTGGTAGGTAGCTCCTGCATTCTTTAAACCAAACGGCATGACCTTGTAACAAAAGGTGCCCCAAGGAGTGATGAAAGTTGTCTTTTCCATATCCTCAGGAGCCATCTTGATTTGATTATAGCCTGAGAATCCATCCATGAAGGAGAACACGGAAAACTGAGCAGTATTATCGACAAGTACATCTATGTGAGGTAGAGGGAAATCATCTTTAGGGCTGGCCCTATTCAAATCCCTGTAATCCACACACATTCTGACCTTGCCATCTTTCTTAGGAACCGGCACAATGTTAGCAACCCATGGAGGATAACTAGTCACGGCCAAAAAGCCAGCATCAAACTGTTTTTGCACTTCTTCTTTTATTTTGATTTCCATGTCTGGACGTGTGCGCCTCAACTTCTGCTTTACCGGATGACAACCTTCTCTGAGAGGTAGCTTGTGTACCACGATGTCAGTGTCTAAACCCGACATATCTTGGTAGGACCATGCGAAGACGTCAACGTATTCTCGAAGCATAGCCATCAAACGAGTCTTGACAGATTCTTCTAATGCAGCTCTGATCTTGACTTCTTTCTTGTCCTCTTCAGTACCCAGGTTTATCACTTCAACATCTTCCTCATGCGGCTGAATCATCTTCTCTTCCTGTTTGAGCAGTCTGGCCAGTTCTTCGGGTAAATCACAATCCTCTTCACCTTCCTCATCGGCTTGATAAATTGGATTGTCGAAGTCATACTTAGCCATAACAGGGTCGTCATTGATAAGATCCGGTGACGAGCACCTGCATGAATGATGATTCATGCAAGGCTTTAGCAACAACTCGAGAAAATGAGAAACATTGCCATTTTAAAAACTTTTCTTTCTTTTTGAAAAACAAAAGTAAAAACGAAAGACAGAGAACAACATGAAATGAATGTGAAACGTCAATTTTATTAATGATTGTGTTAATGAACAAATGAACCCTTACAAAGAGTCACTATGCCCCGGGCAAGACATAGTGCTTTAACACAGGAAAACAGAAACAAAAAATCATTACTCTTCAAAAGATGTTACTGAAATGAGCCTTTCTGACGTCCAGTTGCTAAGTTGAGCTCCTGGGACGGCAGGCCTAATCCATTCATCCAAGTCACAGTCACTATCAACAGCTTCATCCTGCACTGCGCTGATATTTCCGTAGTCTATCACTCCTGCACTTGTGAAAGTGACCGGGCTCTGACAACCTTTTGCACTTGTTTCAGACGAAGATCCCCCAGGGTGATAGCCAATCCCGAACATGTCCTTCTTCTCTGGCAATTCGACTGGGCTGCCCCAGCCTTCTCGCACTCCAGATTCTACTAATTCACGCGCTTGTTTATAAGAGGCTATGGACACCCCCTTCTTCAGCACCGCAGGAGAAGTTGCTACGGCGGACGCTTGCTCGGACTTCAAAGGCTCGAAAGCTTGACATGGGGTTTCGACTATTTCGCCATCCATCTCCACATATTTGAATGATGCTAGATGACTGACGAAGATATCTTCTTCCCCGCTGACTGTCACAACTTGACCTTCCCAGACGAACTTTAATTTCTGATGAAGTGTAGAAGAAACCGCTCCTGCCGAGTGTATCCAGGGCCTTCCAAGTAAACAACTATACGCCGGCTGGATATCCATCACGTAAAATGTGGTATTGAAGACTTGTGGACCTACCTTAATAGGTAACTCCACCTCTCCAAATACCGATCTTCTTGATCCATCAAATGCTCGGACTACTAAATCACTGGGCTTTAGCACCACTCCATCATAGTCCAGCTTCATCAATGCCTTCTTAGGCAAGACATTCAGAGATGAACCAGTATCCACCAGCACATGGGAGAGCACTGCACCCTTGCATTCCAGAGAAATATGCAATGCCCGATTGTGAGCACGCCCATCAGAAGTTAAGTCCAAGTCCGTGAAACCCAATCCATGACTGGCATTAACACTGGACACCACCGTTTCTAACTGGTTCACAGAAATATCCTGAGGCACGTATGCCTTGTTCAGAATATTTAAAAGGGCCTTCCTGTGAGAGTCCGAACACATGAGTAATGATAAGATGGAGATCTTTGACGGCGTCTGCTGCAAATGGTCTACAATCTTATAGTCACTCTTCTTGATGATCCTCAGGAATTCTTCGGCGTCTTTATCAAAGGTGAGATCTGGATCAGCTGATGGAGTTGGATCATTGGCCAATACTGGTTGCTTTCCCCTGGCTCTAGCTTGGGCTTCGGCAGTATCCCTGGGTGGTATCACATTGCTTCTCAGTGCTTCCAGCGCAAATAGTCTTCCGCTTCTAGTAAAACCCCCTACTCCAACATTCTCTACCTGAGCTGGGGTTATACTAGTCGTGGCCAACTCTTGCTTCTGGCCGTTGCAATACACTTCGCCACCGTAATTCCAAGGAACTGCTCTTTCACTTTGGTACATTATGGGTCCAGCAGTGGTAATAGTTATTAGCGCCGCTCTGGCAAGCGAGGGAACTTGGGATGGATCATAAAAGATAGTCACTGTAGATACTTCACTTTCTTTCACGATCTTGTCAAATTGCAGCACTCCTTCATCAATCATACCTTGAATTCCGGCCTTCAATCTTTTACAACCGTTGGTAGCTTCTGTGCATTCTGAACAATCATCCTCGCACCCGGGGAAAATGCCTTTCTTCAACAAGCAAACCTTGATAGCAACCAATGAAGTCTGCAAGTCATCTACATCGTCCACCAAATTCAATTTCTCCCCTTCACCAATTGCACCAACCGTGCCCCTGTGAGGAGGCATGGGATTTTCCAGCACATTAGGAGAGGGAGCGAAATTGATCGCTTTAGAATCCAACAAGTCCTGAACAACATGTTTCAATGCTTTGCAATTCTCAGTACTATGGCCGGGAGCTCCAGAATGAAACTCGCATCTAGCATTCGAATCATAACCTTCAGGAATTTGGCCTGGCCTCGGAGGTTGCAAGGTACGGAGCTGAATCATTTGAAGCTGCAGGAGATTCTTCAACAGTTGGGAGTAAGACATTGGTGGAGCTTCAATATGCCTATCCTTCACCCTCTGGGAGTAGTACGGACGAGGGGGTCTTGGCTGATACCCCTGTGAGCGTTGCGGCTGTGGAGGCTGAATCCGTTGTTGAACTGGAGGAGTTGAAATAGTGACGGGGGCCACTTGCTGATAATATCCTTGGTGCATCATTCCTCTCTGTGCGTATATTGCTCCTGTTTCTCCTTCCCTCCTTTTCACAAAGGGTTTCTTGATACCAGACACTGAAGCGCTTCCATTTTGAATCTTCCCCTGTTTGAGCCAGCTTTCGATTCTTTCTCCCGTCAGGATAATGTCCGAAAAACCACTTGAGGAACAACCAGCCAACCTTTCCATGAAATGCCCTGGGAGGGTATTCAGGAAAAGATCGACCATCTCTCTTTCCAATAAAGGTGGTTGCACTCGGGCGGCCACCTCACGCCACCTCTGTGCATAGTCTTTGAAGCTCTCCGAGCTCCTCTGTGTCAAGCTTTGAAGCTGAGTACGGCTAGGTGCCATGTCAATGTTGTATTGATATTGTCTGAGGAAGGCCTCTCCCAAATCCTTCCAGCTTCTAATAGAGCTCCTTTCCAACTTCATGTACCACTCCAAGGACCCTCCAGAAAGACTATCCTGGAAATAGTACATCCATAGTTTCTCGTCTCGCGTGTGGGCCGCAATCTTCCTGTAGAAGGCTTGTAGGTGAGTTTTCGGGCAAGAGCTGCCGTTGTATTTATCAAATGCTGGTGGCCTGAACTTGTGTGGAATGACCACCCCAGGTACTAAACCCATATCTGACACGTCAATCCCCAAAGTGTCTTTGCACTCTAAGGCCTTGACCTTTTCTGCAAGCACCAAGAAGTCGTTGAGATTCCCGTTACCGCCGAAACCCATATCATTGTTGAAGTACTGGAATTGGTCTTCCTGCCTGTCCTGCACAGGAACATACGTAGCCATAGCTGGATCTGGAACATGAAGTCCACCTGTACCGTTGTTAGTATTGGGAGGAGCCCCTAGCCCGCCGGAAGTAGTTGCCTGAGCATTAGTGTTAGGAGGAGTTAACCCTTGAATTGCATTTCTCAGCTCCTGCTGCCCCTGGGCCATCCCCTGCATCAGAGTCACAAATTCTGCCATCTTGGTACGGACATCGTTGAGTTCTGTCTGCATGGCGTCCATTACTGTTCTTTGATTACTGCGGGTCGCGTACCGATGAGGAATATTTTGTCGAATGTACCGGGTCTTGGCGGCCCTCGCAATCTTTGCCTGGTGAACACAGATAAATTAGACATCTCGAAGAAAAACCTGCAAAGACAAAAACAAAATGCAAATGATGTGTATGCAATGCAATGTGTTCCTTTTATTCCCGAGTATTTTACTGTGTCCGGTCCTGGCATTAAGAAGATAAGAATTGGGAAGAAGACCCAAATAATATTCAGACATAATGACGGCTGTGGATAATTGGTGCTCATTATCCCGTGTCGGTGCAAATAACGAACAAGAAATCCGGAACAAATCAATCATATAAACTGGAGTTTGAAAGTACAAAGTCCCCGAAGGGTGCCAATCATAATAACAAAAGTACATCACATATAAGGAATCCCACAACAAGCCTGTGGGTAATCCAAATACAACAATATGAAATTAAACACTAGGGAACTCTATATCTTTCAATCTCCAGCTAAGGCATTTGACGCTCTGGAACAGTTGAATCACATCTGGATGACTGGGCTCCTGGATGAGCTTCTGAATGAGGAGGTCCCTCGTATCAGAAGAAGCGTGTAACTCCTCGATCTGCTGTAGAAATGTTGCTTCACTCTCCTTGCTTTGACTCGACTCGGCTTTCGACCTTTTCACATCAGCTTTCAACTTCAAGTCTTCAATCTCCTTTTGAGCTTCCTTCAGTGCCTGCTGACTTTCTGTTACGCGCCGGATACGATCTTCTTCTTGATAATAAGCTTTCCTGAGAAGTTCTTTCTGCCCATCTAAAGAATCCTGAAGGCTTTTGACTTCCTGCTTGTGCTTGGCGTCCAACTCCTTTTGTTTCTTCAGATTTTCGTCCCATTTCTCCTGCCATAAAGTAACGGCTTCATTGGCTTCACTAAGATCCTTCTTCTCTCTTCGGCGCTGGGCCGTCTTATAAGTCTCAGCTAAACCTTTCTTTCGGAAGTAAAGTTCTCTATCCTCAAAGTCCTTCTGCTTGAAACGGACTATTTCCTCGGCTTGCTCAGCTCTATCTTTCAATTGACGGTTCTGGATCATCAGCTTTTGACAAGAATTAAGAGCCTCTTGATTTTCAACCCTCAGTTGCTTAACCAAAGCTTCTAACTTCTGATATTCCTCCAAAGGCACCGTAGTCCTTGGTGCCACCTCTTTAGGGTAGAGGGGTGTCTCTCTAGAAAATGGTAGAAGATGAGTCTTCACACGATCCTCCAACCAGCTGGCAAAAGGATCATAGGTATTAGGATCTACTCTTCCAAATTCTTTCTTTCCTTTCATCACCCTAATTTCCCAAGCTTGGGATGCCAGGATGCTCATTTTGGAGTTTCCCTCTGCTGGAAAATATAAGGACTCATTTGCATCGTCGACCAAAGGTACTTCTCTTAAAGGATAGCCGAACTGTTTCCTAGACAAGATAGGATTGTAGCTAATTCCACCTTTCCTTCCCATCAAAGGTACATTTGGAAAGCTACCACAACTAACCAACATTTCTTTGCCCACCAAATCTCTGTTGCATCCCCAAGCAATGTCAGCTGAGGTTAAGCCCATTAATCTTTTGGACCACTTCCAAGATTGTTTCAAATCCTGAAAGGGTCCTGATTTAGGGAGTTGCCTTACAAACCAATCAGCGAATATGGGAGCACAACAATTCACAAACCCCTTCCTCTTTTCATTTATGTGGTGAACTCCATAATAAAAGTCAGCTAGCAATGTAGGAACAGGATTTCTCTTGACGAAAATGGTGATGGCCTCCATGTTAATTAGTCCTTTCTCTCCGGGAAACAAACTGATTCCATATACTACCATAGCCAACAGTGCTTTGAAGTCTGCCCACTTCTTTTCCGATGCCATAACACGTGCCTCTACAACAAGAAAGTCCAAAGGGATTCCTTTACTTTGGCCAGCCTCTAATCCCACCTTGAGTCTAGGCATACTCAAATGACAGGCAATAGTGATATCCTCATGAGATGGGATCCTCTCCGAAACATAGTAAGGTACACCCTCCTTAACAGGAACACTCAGCATGCTAGAAACCTCCTCTAATGTAGGTGCCAGAATGTAATCAGGAAAAACAAAAACCCTCAGCTGTGGATCATAGAACTGCAACAAAGAATGCAAGCTATCCTTCTGGTCGACTGTGGGCTTGCTCACATAATTCAGTATCTTGCCATACTCTTTCCTGAAATCATCAAGGACTCGGTCACCCATCAAGTTAATCAAACCCTGAACACTCTCTGTCTCTGGCTGCGGGAAAGTATAATGAACATTTCTCTTCCTCGGAATCTCCATGCTGAAGTAGAAAATATGACCAGGACCTAGGAAGTAATGAACCCTGGGAATAAAAAGAACACAAAATGATTAATGATGATATGATGCTTATGCAAGACAAGGCATGTGATCAGTGAAGTGTCTGTGGTGTGCCAATCATATAATCAGGTGTCGGTGCACGGTCTCGAAATCCAGATATCACAATAATCATCCCTCTGATCCGGGGTCCATAACTTAAGAACAGAAATCCAGATCACAAAACTGAACCAAAGGCAAAGTGGGTATGCTGAAGGTACCAGGGTTCCTGCAAACCTGTAAACCCCTCCCAATCTCACGGGTGTGCTACTCGGGTCAAACATCACGGACTCTCGAGGCCGAATAGCAATAATACGTTCACCATTTCCGAGAAATGACTCATGACCAAATCAGGGAATCGGTTTGGCATTATGTACTACTCAGGGAGGTCTCAGTTGAGTCCGGAAAAACAAGCATCCCTCACAAGTCTCCAGCTTCAAGCACTGAGTCGAGAAACAATAGTACATTCATCCCGAAGGGTACAATACTATCGTCATACGATCAGTTTGCTCTAACTGAATTCCTATGAGAGAACCAGGCCATCCTATGCGAGTTCCCAATGGACCCTCGGATGCGAGTGGGTTTGCCAACAAATGTGGTCTGCCACTGTCATCACTGGAGAGGGATGTTTCCACAAAGGTTCTCAATGATCGGTCCCCTGACTGCACATAACTATCAAGGTAGCGCATCAACCCAGAAAGATTCCGGTATCAATACATTCCCGAGAAGGTCGCAAGTCAAGGTGTGGAACTCACTACTACCAACATAGCAAGATGCCATGAAGCCAAAGTGGAACCACTCTAAGTCCTAGGGTGCACTCAAGCCGGGTAGTTGGCTTATCTCACAGTAACTCCCTCCCACAGAAAAAATGAAAACCAGCACAGCCAGACAGTCCAGTATAATATGATGCATGGAAAATAAAATACTGAAAGCGGTAAATAAATGCGATAAAGTAAAGCTGTAAATAAAACTGTAAATAAAAACAGTAAAGCTAAACTAAAGCACACATCATCAAACAGATAAACACCCAAAGAACAAAACCAAACAGGCGCTAGGATTGACTCTACAAGGGAAACCGGAAGAATCAGGTTAATTCCCCAGCAGAGTCGCCAGCTGTCGCTCCCGGGATTTTCATCCTAGTACAAACGCGAAAGTGGCGCGGAAAGGTTAGAGTCGCCAGCCAGACATTTTTATCCCGAATGAATGGGAAAGGTAATTTTGCACAAACCTGAGGAAGAAGGAAAAGGACGAGGCCTTGCGAACCAAAGATCTGAGTTCGGGAGTCGGTTACGACCTGGGAAGGTATTAGCACCCCAAATCGTCCGCCGTACCCGACGGGATCCACGCTTGCTTGCTTTGTTTCAAAGGGTGAGAAGAATAACTGCTGCTGAACAAATGAACCGCTAACTGGAATGGAATGAGGAAGGAATAAGAAAATGGAAAGAATGGGGAAAATGTAGGGAAAATAAAGAATGTGCTCGAACGGGCCCTACCCCGCTGCCTACGTACCTCATTGGGATAATGAGGATCAGAGTCGACGTAGTTCGCCTAACCTAGGCGGGAACTATTTGTTTGTGTTTTTTATGCTGGAACTGCGTATGTCTATGCTCAGGTGTTACAGGCTCGCCTGGTACGAGTGCGTTTACCGTCTTGCATGCGAGACAAGTCGTCGCGAGTTCGCGTTGTGAGTGAATGAGATGAGAAAAGAAGTTCCCGCAGGATAGTCGCTTATTGTTTGTTTTTGTCTTTTAAGAGTTTTGTATGAATTTGGCACAAGGAAATGAATTCAAACTCTTTTCCATGGAATGTACACTTGATTCTACATTCCAAGATGGAATAATAGAACAAGCATACCCAGCAAGGAGAATTTATCCAAGACTGGTTTCCTAGGATTAGGGTTTAAGTTCACTAGCTTGTTGAACTTTATTAAGTGTTTTTGTTGCTTTTGTGAAGAAGTGTCTTTTAAGATTTCTTTGTGAACAACTCCTTGATGAGACTTGTGCATCATGATAAACAAACTTACACCACTCCAAGATGGAATGAATGCAAGTGCTTCATGGAATAAGGCTATACACAAGGAATCCTTCCATTTATTTATTAAGTGTTTTTGGATTTTGTTTGAAGATAAGAAGAGAATGACTCAAGTTGCAAAAGGTAAAAACTAAGGGACTAAGACTCAATCCTAATTTTGTTTATTTACAAGAGGTCCTAATGGTTAGTGAGGTTTTCTACTCCTAATGAAAATAAAACTATTAGAATTCAACTTACTTCTTAATGAAGTTAAGTTGATTCTAAGAACAAATGGGGAATCCTATTAAAGTTGTAACAATTAAAATAAAGCAAAACAAATGAACTTGAATTATAAGAAATAATATTCTAAAATATGCCTTAAAGGCATAAATAATAAATAGTCTATTTATTTATTCTACTTCTATATGGAAATAAAACTTCAAGCCTAAGTATTAAACTAATCTAAGCCTAATATTCAATCTAAAAATCAAGTTTTAACTATCCTAAGTCTAATATTTAATTCTAGGGCTAAACTTAAACTAAACTATTTTATTTTTATTTGGATATTATATTTTTTACTAGTGGCCTAAACTAATGGGAATTATGCCTAACTAGGCTTAAACCTAATATTCTAAAAAAATACTAAAACTCCTAGAAAAATTATGAAAATTAAATTGTAAGGTCTTAATACTATCTAAACTATTATATTAAGAGGGATCCTAAAAAATCTTATTTTTCTACGCCTAACACCTAATTATTTTAAGCTAAGAACTAATTATTATTTCCTAAGGATTTTATTACCAAAACCTAAGATAAAAATTCCTAAAAAATCCACTAAAAATATCCTAAGAACTATCATGGGTCTTTTAATTATAGAAAAAAGAATGGCTCAAAAAGTGGTTAGAAGCTATTTAAATAAAATAAACAAAATTCAGCATAAATAATAGAAATTCAATAAAACTAAATACAAGAATAATTCAGAATTAATTCAAAAATAAATAAATTCCAGAAAATAAAAATGTCCCAAATTTCTAAATTGATTTATTGAGCTACCCTAATTTTTACAGAATTTTCTCATGCTTTCTATTATTTTTATTAGATTTAATTTGAAACTATAATCAAACTAAAATGAAATTCTAACAAGAACATAAATGAGGTGCTCTTGGTAATTTTTATTTGTTTTTGTGAACTGGGTCCTAAAAGGAAGGTGCTAATAGAAAAGAACCAGGGCCCAATATGGGGCTTGTATTAAAATTAATGATACCTAGTATATTATTACTTATACTAAACTTAAGCTAATCTTATTATAACATTTTTCTCTAAAAAACTGAAATTAAGAAAATGAGTTAAACTCACCTAAACTAATGTTTTCTAAAAAAAAATCTTAATTTAAGGAAATATTAAACTAATCTTAAAAATAATTTCCTCTAAAACCTTAATTTAAATACATCTTATGAACTAATATTTCAAAAATCTTGATTTAAAAAAAAAAGAACTAACCTAAACTTTAAGTTAATATTTATTCTATTTTTACGATTTACTTTGAAACTATATATTAAACCACAACATTAAATTCTAAAGAAAAACAACAGGGTGGTGAACCAAGTATTATTTATAGTTCCTTTTTTAATTGGGCTTCTAAGAGGAGGTACAGAAAGCAAATATTTGGGTCCAAATTCGCAGAAGTGAGAGGGGGTATGAACATCAGTTTTCTTATTGTAATTTTTCTATGGGTTAAATGATGGAGGGTGCTAATAATAAAACATGGCCCATATTTGCAGGTTACAAGGAAATTAGAGATTTTAATTGAGATTCCAAAAAGAATTAAATCAAATTATTACAAATGATTTCCATTAAGACTAATAATTTATACTAAACTATATGATTTACATCAACTACTAATCTTTATTAAAACTATATAATTATCCTTAATAAAATAATATTCTCTTAATTAAACTTAAAATATTCCTTAATATCATATAATTAGCATCCAAATAAATAATAATAATAAAAAAAGAACAAGAACAAAAGAAACCCTAGGTTCCCTTCTCCCGCGGCGGCCTCTTCCTCCCAACCCGCGCCGTCAACCTCCATATCCTCTTCTTCCCTAACCTATTTCTTTCGTCCATCCTTCGCCGCCATCACCATCTTCATCCATTCAAACCACAAACCAGTCTTGAAACATATCCTTAACTCTAACCTAAATCAAACTTCATAGCCCTATCTTGCTCTTCATCACTCAGAAATGCCATAACTAAGAGGGATGGAGGTGATTTCGTACCTTGACAAAGGAATGATGGTATCGTTTGATGACGAAGGCGTCTTTTTCGGCCAAAAGGTTTACCGAGGAGGTGCGATCGCGATTTCGGGCTTGCTGATGAAGAAGGACCGTAGATGGCGTCGGAAGCAGAGCGATTGGTGATGACGATTCGAAGGTCTTAGCAGAGTCACTCCGTTACTGCTTAAAAGACGAATCCAAACCCCTATAATCTCAAGTATGCACGCGAGCTTTACTCGATTCGGCTCTGCTCCTTCTCTCTGATTACTGTCATCATTGCTTTTTTTTGTTGAAGCAGAATCTTGTATATATTCGTGTTGTTGAAATCTCGGAATCTTTGCAGGTGTAACTGATGATGGAACTCACTGAGGTAGAGTCCTCACATTCGATTTCAATGAGGACGGTGAATTGATGCAGCCATGGAGTAGATCATTCAAGAACACCAATTTCGGAGCTTCACCAATGGAGACAAATGAGAGTCAGAATTGGAAATTGAGGGGAGGAGCTTGCCGAATGACGAAGGGCATTGAAGAGTTGAAGATTTTGATGAATGGTGTTGAAGAATGAAACAGAGGATTGACAAAGATGGTGAAGAAATTGGAATTGTGAAGAAACTGGAGGAGAAGAAGAATCAAATGGGAGAAAAATTGTGAAGAAGAAGAAGAAAAAAATGGTGAAGAAGATTAGATGAAAAGTGATGCTCCTGATTTATAGGAGCTGATTATCCAGATCTTTCTGGAAGATTCTCAGGTAAGTTTGCAATTTTTGATTTCTGTTTTCTGTTATGATTGTTTTGACAGTTAGAATAGTAACTAATTTTTTTTTTTGAATTTCTTCTTTGCTTCTGAATTGCATTGCATTTGTGTACAGATTATGGAGACTCTCTTTGGTTGATGAAGATGGGCTTGGGCCTAATGAGAATGCCAAACACACGGAAGAAAACGGGCAGTGGAATAAACCTTCTTGCGGGCCTTGATTATGAGATGGCCGGAACACAATGAGCCTCCACCCTCCTTCTTATTACTAATTCTGTTTTGATCTTCTGTTAACTGGTTTTGGATAAGATCTGTTACAATTCAACCGGGCTCATTTTCTTTTTCCTTCTTTTTCTTAGTAAGACCAATAAACATGGCTATACTTTTCCATTCCTAATTCTGCCATCGTGATTCTCAGACTGAATTTGGTTGTATTGCAGGTTGAATGATGAAGCTCACGGTGATTCACGAGTATTAATGAAACGGAGGTGATGATGAAGAGTTTGAAGAATGTTGTGCGGCTCTTTGACTTTGCAATTCATTGTTGTGACAGGTTGTGATGCATTTGTTGGTGCTGAATCAGAGGTCCGTATACACATTGCTGAAGCTGGCCCTGGAGCAGCACGCCGAATTTGGACGGACAAAGCAGTTCACCGATTGATCTTTTGATCCTCAACGAATAATACGTGCCTCTTGTCTTGTGAATTGATAGCCATCCCGCAAAAGCAAAAGTTGCTTTGCGTTATGGAGTTGAGCTGTGAACCCCTTTTTTCTTAGAAAACTGATTGCAGAAATCTAGTTCCGACTCTAATTTCTTTTGATGTTATGCAGGATCAAGAGCTGAATCTGAATAAAGGAAGTTGATGGAAGGTTGAGATTCAAGAGGTAATGACGGTTCTCCTGAATATGCTCTAAGAGTATCCATCATGAGAGAGACGAAGACTGAAGAAGATCGAATCTATGCAGCCATGAAGATGGATTCCGAAAGATCTTCCTGTTGTGGTTTGTTAGGACAGTTGGAACCATTGATTGATTAGTGACTAAGAGTCATTTGGAATAGAAAATCAATTAGGTTCGCCATTTTCTTTCTAAAATTTCTTCTTGTTTTTTTTTGAAGTGTGGTAATTGATTCATGGACATAGAATTAACCCTGCAAGAAACAGCATGTGAATGGAAGGACAATATTGAAGATGATGCAAAAATATTCCAAGGGGTGAACCTATGAGTTTGAATTGGTGTCGGTGATGTTATAAATGGTTTCACTATCATCATTGAAGTGAAACTGTTGCTACTATTAATTTGTCTTAAGAAATCATGTCTAGATTAAAAGTGTTGTTGATTATTGAAAATATAATAATGAAAATATTCTGTGTATTGAATTAAATGAAATTGGTATATATTAGTTTGATTAATTGGGGCGAAGATGAATAAATTAAGATATTGGTGAATGAATGAATTGGAAATTTGGAAACAATATTTCTGGTATGTATTTGATTAATAATGTTTGTGTGGATGGGATAATAGTAGATTGGATAGGATTAAAAATGGGAGATAAAATGGGACCAAGAAAAATGACTTAATTTGGCTTAAAGTATGGATGGAAATGGTTAAATGAAGATAGAGTTGGAAATGATCAAATGTAGATATAATTAGAAATTATGATGGAAATCGAATTAGTTGGTTCAGAAACAAGAATATGGGTATAGACTAAGAATGAATCATGAAGGTCAACGGACAGAATTCTCGAATATCAACTTTTATTTTGAAATGGGCATGACATAATTGCTTGGATATGGTGTGATTTCAATGAACTCGCATCTTCGAATTTCACTTAATCCATGCGACTCAACTTAACGTATTTAAATCAACTCGAATGTTCAATCCATATCAAACTTCAGTTTCCAATAAATCTACAACTTCAATCCACTTCAATCTCGAACCTCATGAACTTATATCCTCGCCAACGGACAACCAAGAGAACCATACTGACCTGATTATCACATGAGTTCACCACTTGATCCCTTGTACTGTGAATATTACGATACCCTTGATATGAAAACTTTGAACACCATTTTCGATTAATTAACATCATCAAGAAAGCCATACCAGAGACGAGAAAGCTTGAATTGCTTAAATTGAGTGCAATAGCCGGCTAAACCAATTATGAATAGAAAATTCAAATCACAAAGGAATGCGCCGATCACATGCCATAGGAATCAATAAAATGCCTGATTATGAATGTTAATGACCTAATGGAATATGCAAATGGAATGCAAAGCGGTAAGCCAGTTAAGGTAAAGAGAATGAGGGCAAATTTTGAGGTATTACAAGTTGGAGACGCATAAGACTTGAGTGAACGTTGTTTCAAGTAAAAGGGTTTTGTTGGTTAAGGTTCGGCATCTCGAGCTTAAGAAACACTCAACTTCGTCAATTTGGAGTTCTAAGTCTTCGCCTCGGGAGCGAGTACTTGTCATACAATTGACAAAGGGTAATTTTTGTTGCTTTAGTCTAGACGACACAACAACGAATTGCACTATTGACTAAATCTAAGTCCCCGACAACGGCACCAAAAACTTGATCACAACTTTTCGAGTCAAAATATTCTAATTGCAAGTATATAGCCTAATCGCGTAGTAATAAAAGATATCGATCCCACAAAGACTCGATAATCAACCTAGCGCTATCGGGTGTTACTATGTTTAGCTAAGGCGAGTGATATTTTAGGTTTAAAGGGCGAGAAAGTAAGAATTAAGGATTAAATTAAATTATAATAATGATATCGGTATGTAATTGGTACGCCTTCGTGAATTCAATAAAGGGTCGGCTTATTAAGGTTTGTCAAGTTATCTTTCCGTAGAAACTGTCGGTTTAAAAGTTGTTGACTCACACTCTCCTGGTATTGCCTATTACTATACTCCTAAGTTCAATTGAGCGTTCTCGCTGTATTTAAAAGCAATGCTTAATTTCAGCTATCCGGTTACAATATCACACTCCCGTGGTCTTAATTCTAACCTTTTATACTTTCTTACTCTCGTAACAAAAGTTTTTTTATAAATAAGAAATTAAAACCAAAAAGTAACTCGAGTTAATATTTTAGCCTAGGTCTATTGAATTTATTCCGGTTATACAATCACATACCGATTAAACGGTTTAGCCAGACATGTTAAATAAATGCGAAGAAAGATAGAAGAAGAAATGCATAAAATATAACATAATAATTAAAAGGTAAAGCATTAAATTAGGAAACCTAGTTGAAGTACTCTTGATCAATCATTCTTGTAGAAACTTAGACTAAAAACAAAATGAGGTGGCTAGAAAGAAAATAAATGGTGATAGCTTCCCAAGGTAGGATACTATCACTTTGGTTTGGTAATGGAAATAAAGTAAATACTAAAAAGAAAATACTAGAAAGCTCCGAACATAAAAATATTGCTTCGAACAGAAATTTGGCAACAATTCAATATGGTATATGAAGCTCCCTTTGGAACTTATGGTAGTTGCTATTTATAGCTTCTATAAATTGAGTTTATTGAGAATAAGTCGGAATCATAATTGTTCGGCCTTGACTAAGAGTGTGGACTGAGACTGTAGGGTTGAGGGAAGTCTCTGCTGAATGAGAAGAAATCGTATACGGCTATCTGTTTTTGACTGCACTGAAACGTGCCTTTTAGGTTTCTGGTAAATCAATTGGGACTGTCGTCCAGGATGTGAGACGTACGTCTGGGGGTTGTTATGATCGTCTGAGAGTTGAGACGGTCGTCATATAGAAGAAACACATAATCTTCATTTATGTCTATGTATGCTTCATTTATTGGGCTAAAAGTCTTGTTTCTGTCTCATTTTCATTCTTTTCTTCAACAAGTCAAGTATAACTAAATACCTGCAAAAATAAACATAAACTCGCGTAATATTATTCGAAATAAGGAAAATTTTAACTTAAATAAACGGAAACCATGCTAATAAATCGATACAAAATCGTGCTTCCACTCACTACCAAGTTTGAAAACTTGAAAATGAAATATGATGAAAGCATTCATGATTTTCATATGAATGTTCTTGAGATAGCAAACTCCTCAAGTGCTTTAGATGAGAAGATGTCTGAAGAAAATCTTGTCAAAAAAATTCTTAGATCTCTTCCCAAGAGATTTGATATGAAGGTAATTACCATAGAAGAAGCTTAAGACATCTACAATATGAGAGTGGATGAATTTATTGGATCCCTTCAAACATTTTAATTAGGGATAAATGACTGATTTGAGAAGAAGGACAAGAGTATAACTTTTTGTCCAATACTAAAGATGGAGAAGAGGATTGTGATCTGGATACTGATGAAGGATTATCCAATGCTAATGAAGTCAATGCCTAATGTCAAGAACAAAGTGATGATTGGAAGACAGTTTAAAAAAGTGATGAAGAGGATGGACATGAAGTCAATACCTAATGTTAAGAATAATTCATCTGACATCAGCAAGTCTAATGATTCTAACAAAAGAACCAGGTCTAAAGAAAAACTCAATCAAGGGAAAGGGATTCAGTGTCATGGTTGTGAAGGATTTGGGCACATTAGAGTTGAGTGTCCTACTTACCTCAAGAAACAGAAGAAGGGTCTAATTGTATCTTGTTCTAATGAGGACTCTGAAAGTGATATTGAAGAAGAATCTGCCAAAAAGGTTACTGCTTTAACATGAAGATATGTCATTGATGAATATTCTAGTGATAATGAGTTAACCTTTGAAGAACTGGCAACTTCCTACAGAAAGTTGTATCTTAAAAGTGAAGAAGTATGTCAACAGGTGAGAAGTAGAAGAAACTGATATTTCAACTTGAAGCTGAAAAGGAAGAACATCTTGAAACTATTTCTAAGTTGAAGACAGAAGTTGTGCTACTAAACTCTAAACTTGATCAAATTTTCAAATCTGTCAGAATGCTGAACAATGATACTGATATCTTAGATGAAATTCTTCAGACTGGAAAAATGTCAGGTTACATAACTAGAATAGGGTTTAATGGGGAAAAGAAACTCACTGCTGATAACAGTTTTGTTGAATCAAAACCAAAGATGTTGCATCATATGTCTCAACATCATAGAAGAGGCCAACCATAGAAATCTTAGAGATGGAAATGCCATTATTATGGGTGTTTTGGTCAAATAAAGCCTTTTTTTCTTTAGGTTGTATGGATTCCCTAAACCTGCTCCTCAAGCTAGAACCAATCTAAACATACCTGTTAAGAAAAAGCAATGGATTCCTAAGATTGTTACAAACGGTTTGATTGCTCATACCTCCTTCAGGGTCTCATCTAAAAAGAATTGTTATTTTGATAGTGGCTGCACTAGACACATGACTGGAACTCAAAATCTCTTAGTAGACATCAAGTCTCACTCCATCAGCTATGTGACATTTGGGGATGGAACCAAGGGTGAAATTAAGGGAGTTGGAAATCTGAATTGCTCTGGTGTTCTATGTTTTGATAATGTGTTTCTTGTAAAGGGTTTTACTCCAAATCTGATTAACATCAGTCAACTGTATGATCAAGGGTACAATGTCAATTTCACTAAGTTTGAATGTTAGATTAATAATTAAAAGAATGAAGTTGTCATGAAAGGAGTCAGGTCTAAGGATAACTGTTACTTATGGATTCCTCAAGATTCTAGCTACTCATTTATATGTACCTCGGCCAAAGAAGATGAAGTGTAATTGTGGCACCAAAAACTTGGTCATCTACATCTAAAAGGGAAGAAAATGATTATCACTATAGAAGTTGTCAGAGGAATGCCTAAGTTAAAGATTAATGAAGGTAGGGTATGTGGTGAATGTCAAGTTATCAAGCAAACTAAGATGTCACATCCTAAGATTAAACATCTTATTACTTCTAAAGTGTTGGAACTTCTACACATGGATTTTATCGGTCCTATGCAGGTAGAAAGTCTTGGTGGAAAGAAGTATGCTTATGTTGTGGTTGATGATTATTCCAGATACACTTGGGTAAGTTTCATTAGAAAAAAGTCTAAAGTATTTGAAGTTTTCAAAGATCTTTGTTTGAGACTTCAAAGAGAAAAGGACTGCAGTGTTATTAGAATCAAAAGTGACCATGGGAAGGAATTTGAGAATAAAAAATTTGTTGAATTTTGCTATTCTGAAGGGATTGATCAAGAATTTTCTTCTTTCATTACTCCATAACAAAATGGTGTTGTTGAAAGAAAAAATAGAACTATTCAGGAGTCTGCTAGAGCTATGATTCATGTTAAGAAATTGCCTTACCAATTTTGGGGTGAAGCAATGAACATTGCTTGTTATGTTCATAATAGAGTAACCCTGAGAAAAGGAACCATGACTACTCTATATGAAATCTGGAAGGGAAGAAAACCAAATGACAAATACTTCCATGTGTTTGGTAGTAAATGTTGCATCTTGGCATATCGTGAACAAAGAAGAAAGATGGATCCTAAAAGTGATGAGGGAATATTTTTGGATTATTCTACAAACAGCAGAGCCTATAGGGTTTTAAAATTTATAACCAAAGTTATGATGGAATCCATAAATGTGGTTTTTAATGATCTGCATAAGGAAATTGATGTCCCATATGATGTTGAAACATATTATGATACTCCTGCTGAAACGTCCAATAGAAATGATGATGTCAACCCTGTCAATACTGAACCTGAAATTGTACCTGTTGACAAGGGACCCTCCATCAGAATATAGAGGGATCATCCTACATATCTTATCATAGGATATCTAACTAGAGGAGTAACTACTCGATCAAGAGAAGTCATCTCAAGTTCTTGTTTTGTGTCAAAGATTGAACCAACGAATATTAAGGAAGCTTTAACTGATGAGTTTTGGATCAATGTTATACAAGAAGAGTTGGGACAGTTCAAAAGGAATGAAGTATGGGAACTGGTTCCAAGACCTGAAGGAACAAATGTTATTGGAACTAAATGGGTTTACAAGAACAAGTCTGATGAACAGGGAATTGTTACCATGAATAAAGCAAGGCTAGTTGCTAAGGGATACACTCAAGTTAAAGGAATTGATTTTGATAAGAATTTTGCTCATGTTGCTAGACTTGAGTCTATAAGATTGCTCTTAGGGGTTTCTTGCATTATGAAGTTCAAACTATATCAAATGTATGTCAATAGTGCTTTTCTGAATGGCTATTTAAATGAGGAAGTGTATGTGGAACAATCTAAAGGGTTAATTGATCCCAATCTTCCTAACCATGTGTATAAGTTGAGGAAATCTCTATATGGGTTGAAATAAGTCCCAAGGGCCCGGTATGAGAGACTTACTGAATTTCTTGTTAACAATGGTTATAGAAAAGGCATTATTGACAAGACTCTCTTTGTTGAATATGAAGGAAAGAAGCTTGTGATTACTCAAATATATGTTGATGATATTGTGTTTGGTGGGATATCAGATAAGATGGTTCAACATTTTGTTAGACAAATACAGTCTGAATTTGAGATGAGCCTTGTTGGTGAATTAACTTACTTTCTTGGTCTACAAATTAAATAGATGGAAGACTCCATATTCCTATCTCAGAGTAAATATGCCAAGGACACCTGCTCCTACTCATTTGAAGTTATCCAAAGATGAAAATGGTGTGAGTGTGGATCAAATTTTTTACATAAGCATGATAAGGAGTCTATTATATCTCATAGAAAGCAGGCCTGACATTGCTATTGTTGTAGGTGTCTGTGCTATAAATCAAGTTGATTCCAAGGTGAGTTACATCAACCAAGTGAAAAGAATCTTGAAGTATGTCAATAGTATATATGATTATGGTATGTTATACTTTCATGGTTCCAATTCTATGATAAGTAGTTATTGTGATGCTGCTTGGGCAGGGCGTGCTGATGATAGAAAAAACACATCTAGAGGATGCTTCTTTTTGGGAAACAATATGATATCTTGGTTCAGTCTGAAGCAAAATTGTGTTTCTCTATCCACAGTTGAGGCTGAATACATAGCAGTTGGAAGCAGTTTTTTTCAGTTGGTTTGGATGAAGCAAATACTGACAGAATACAATGTCTCACAAGCTGTCATGACATTGTACTATGAGAATTTGAGTGCTATCAACATTTCCAAGAATCCTATTCAACATAGCATAAATAAATATATTGATATTCGTCGTCACTTCATTAGAGAGCTTGTTGAGGGGAAGATTATTATTTTGGAACATGTTGCCATTGAATTGTAATTGGCTGATTTTTCACTAAGACATTGGATGCTAACCAATTTGAGAAATTGAGGGGTAAACTTGGATTTTGTATCCATGAAGGCTTATAGAAATTAACTGCATGTGGGAACATCATTAAGGACATATTATGGTTTTAAGATTTATAATATCAATTAATGTTTTATGGGAATATTTTTGTATTTTCCATTTTTGTCCAACAAATTAATTTCCCTCTTCAAGTGCAATCATTTCAAACTATCCTTACTATCATCCTCACACGCTACCCTAGTTTGCTATTCACTCCCAACAACTCTTTCATCTTCCATACTCTCCAAAGAAACCATTGTATTCCCATTCTCTATACTCCAAACCTTGTCAAAATGTCTCGACAACGTGGTTCGTCTCCCTCCAATAAGTCCTCTCCAACTGACTCTGCTTCTGAATCTAGGGCTCAACCTATGCATATTACCTGGGAAGAGGGTAAGAAGACCATTCCTCTTTTTGTGATACCTTATGTTGTTGATGGTAAGAAGAAGACAAGAACAATTCCTATCAAAGCTTCAGGAGAATTATCTCAAGGTAACTCTTCTGGTACTTCTCATGAACCGTCTGTTGATTATAACTAGAAGGAAGGAAACGAGTATGTAGATAGGGCCATAAGACATTTTGTAACTAGGGTTCTATGGTTTCATGTCCTTCTCCTGAGGTTAATGTTAACCCTTTTCACCCTAAGAAGGATCTGAATGCTAAAAACTTAACAAGCTTTCTAGCTCTGTGATTAAGGATGCTGGAACTAATGTTGAAACATATCCTGGTGGGGAGAATGTTGGTTCTGATGACATTATTGACCTGGATGATATCCTTTTGATAATGATCTGCTGGTAAATGTCAACCTAGTGTGGCTAAGAGATTGAAGAAGAGAAAGGGAAAATCTGCTGCTGAAAATTCTCCTGTCAAAGGTAGTGTGAAGAAGGTGATTGGACCCTCCAGGTCTTAGAGCAAGGTTGATGCCAAGAAGAGAAAAGTTGTTGAATCCAAGGATGATTCTGATTATAATGTCGAATAGGATGTTCAGGACATCACACCTGCTAGAAGAAATGCTCTTGAGAAAACTAATGTGAAGGTTCCTGATGTACCTCTGAATAACATATCTTTTCATTATGATGAAAGTATGAGCAATTGGAAATATGTCTACCAAAGGAGGATGGCACTTGAAAGGTAACTTAGGAATGATGCTTTTGATGCAAGAAGGTAATGGATATTATTTCTTTTCCTGGCCTTTTAAAAATTGTTACTAGGTTTGCCAAGTGTTATGAAATTCTTGTAAAAGAGTTCATTGTCAACCTCACTAAAGGTTGTGCGGATGGGAAATCCAAAGATTTCAGAAGAGTTTATGTCAGAGGAAAATATGTTAGTTTTTCTCCTGTTGTGATCAATCACTACTTAGGTAGAAGTAATGCTGCTCACCCTGAGCATGAGGTCACTGATAATCAAGTGTGCAAGGAAATAACTGCAAAACAAATCAAGGCTTGGCCTATGAAGAAAAAATTATCTATTGGTATGTTGAGTATGAAGTATGCTATGCTTCATAGAATTGGTGTTGTCAACTCGGTGCCTACCAACCATACATCTACCATTGCAACTGAGCTAGGAAGGTTTATTTATGTTGTTGGAACCAAAACTAAATTTGAATATGGTACTTACATTTTTAATTAGACCATGAAGCATGCAGGTACTCTAGATGTGAAGCTCCCTATAGCTTTTCCCTTACTCCTCTGTGGTATCATTTTGACCCAGTACCCTGAAATTCTTATTGACACTGACTCAGTGTGAAAAACAGATACAGTTATGTCTTTTCACTACAAACAATTTTTGGGAACTCATGTCCCTGATATTGTTGTAACATATGTTGGAACATCTTCTGACAGCAAGCCTGCCAACAAGACAGTTGTGATTTTTGAGCTCAAAGATGCTTGCAAGGAGCTAGATGCTTGGAAGAAAAGGTTTGAGAAATTGATCCAAATGTTTGAGAAGGCTAAAGCTGACAATACTGATGTCAACATGGAAGATATAAGGGCTGAGACAAATGATTATGATGCTGAAGATAATGTTAATGGTGATGGTTCTACAGAGAATGACTCTAGTACTGATGTTGGAACTGAGGATGGAAGTTCCATTTTAAATGAAAACTAGTGTTGTGGCTGTTTGACTGTAACTTTTGATTGTTTTCTTTTTTGTTTTCTTTGATAGTAGTTCTGATTTATTTGGCTATGTATGAGCATGGTTTGTAATCCTTTGACTTGGATTCTGATCTTTTGGTCCTAGTTTTATTTATGGATGGATAGTTTATTTCTTTTAATTCCTTTTAGTTGCCTTTTATTAGTATATCTTTTCTTAGTTTGTCTAATTATGGCTAAAAAAGGGGAGTAATGATACCTGTTCATTCTGATCGTTGGCTCATTTGGCTCTTGGTGTTATGGCTTGAGGCAAATGTTCTTTCTTCTACTAGTTTTCTCTGATGGTCTATTGTGTTTGTTTCAGATGTTGTGTTCTCTGTGTTGATTTCTGCTCTAATAGTGTTTTAGCTAAAATTTGCCAAAGGGGGAGATTGTTAGTTCTATGATTGGCAGAAATTTTGGTAAAACAAGATTCTACCTTATGATGTTATGATTGATGTCTTGACATGTCTGTCAAGTATTATGTCAGTGTGATTCTATGTTGTTGCAGATTTATGTTCCTGATGTCAAACCAAATGTTATAACATCTGATGACAAAACATTTAGTTCAGAATGTTTGTTTATCAATTGTGCTTTTATATATTGTGTGCTTATGATGAGTGATTATCTGTGCAATATTTCATGGTAATTTTAGAGCAATATATCACACTTTTGGAAGAATCAGATCTTCCTATTTTGGATGCTATATGAGTTGAAGAATATTTGAAGATAATTCAGCATTTATGGAAGAATCAAATATAATTGTTAGCAGTACCCAAGCCCAAGCAGATTATTTCTTATTTATTCTGATGTAACCCTAATTACAAATTATGAAGATTGAGACATATTGAGAAGGTTGTGTATTATGGTTTAGGGATTAGTATTGTCTTGTTCATTATGAGTCATTCTATCATCACCTAGATGTTTGAATTGGACTGATTTTATTGAGTTGTAATTTGTTTACTCTAAGCTTTTAAGCATGAGTGTTGGTGTTCTTGATTAAAGCTTTTAATCAAGATCAAGTCTTTTGTTTCAGAAGAGTGTTCTTCTGACTTTATAATTTTCCATTTTTTATCACTGTTGTGATTGAGGGGGAGTTAGAAATGTCTAATGTTTAAGAGTTTTAGATAGAAGTTGCATTGGGTAGTGATTAAGTGAAGAGTGTAAACTGTTGAGTTTAACTCTGAATTGGTACTGCTTATAGAGGATTTCCTCCCTAACTTGGTAGCCTCCATACGTAGGTGTGTTTGCACCGAAC
The DNA here is from genome assembly GCA_963966055.1 of Lathyrus aphaca. Taxonomy (NCBI): domain Eukaryota; kingdom Viridiplantae; phylum Streptophyta; class Magnoliopsida; order Fabales; family Fabaceae; genus Lathyrus; species Lathyrus aphaca. The sequence goes on from OZ014520.1 coordinate 545,549,151, forward strand.
TGGGTTAGTAATTGCTTGTGTCTCTTTACAATTGTTTACTGATTTTTGTTATTGGTCATGTTGATCATTGTTCAGATATTAGTATCGTGACATCTCCTTCGACATCTCATATCTGATACCAAAATTTCAATATATATATATATATATATATATATATATATATATATATATATATATATATATATTAAAGCTTATAGTTATGCAGGTCTAACTGACTACTCACGACCCACCAAAACTAACCTTAATGGGTGGTAAATTTTTTAGAGTCAAGATAAAAAAGTTCTTAAAATTTGAGCTCTAATTTTGAAACTTAAACCCCGTGTTTATTGGACTTGACGGATCGACCTATATGAACAACTCATTTTAACAACTATATGTTTGACTCTACTAGTACTCTCAAAGAATTCAACTCACCTAATTTTTTTAAAAGGGAATATAAATTTTATGGGGTAATTGATTTTCTCAAATTTATTAAAATTAAAAATATTATAGGTTTTATGGTAATAATTTTCATTATAACAAAATAAAAAGTAATTACTAAAAATAAACATATCAAAACATCATTTTTAAAAGTATTCCTTTCATCTTATAATATTCATTCTATCATATGCATTATATTAGTTACTCTTGGAGCAGATGTTAGGATTAACCTTAATTAAATTATACAATTGAAAAATTAAAAATTAACAAATTAAATATATTTTTAAAAGACAATGTATTAAAATATATTGTTAAAAAACTTATAAGTTACACAAGAAAATAAAAATGTCATCAAAATTAAGCTCCCAACGAGGATTGAACTCATGACCTTTCCCTTACAAAGGGAACGCACTACCACTATGCTATGGAAGCTTGGTGATTACTCATGATTTATTTATATAATTTAATCATATTATTTTTGTATATTATATATGTATATCACATTATTTGTTAGAAAAAATCATGGTTATTAAAGTTGGATTGTTTGTTCCCATAAGATAAATGATTCAATAGCACTATTGTATTTCATGTCATTAAATTATGAAATTAAAACCGAAAAATAAATAAATTAGACCCTTATTGTATAATATTCCATATTCTTATATCTTAATCAATGTATGCATTTGTTGTATATTAATCAATCCCTAGGAATTGATGAGCATTATTTCTAATTATGGTTTAAGGAAAGATAATTTATCCCTTGAGTCATAATTAATACTCAAGAAAGATTTATACATTAATTAATTCAGTGAGAGCATTTATGTAATCTCACATTATTACATAAGGGTATTTTAGATATTTCACCAAAAATATGCAACACTTGAAGACAAGTTAAGGTTGAATATAACTTAAGGATGGTGATTTGTTCCTTAATTCATAGGTAGTATGCAAGAGAGATAATTAAATTAGTAATTGTGACATATAATGACCAAAACATTTGGGTAATTTCACATTGTTTAATGAAGAACAATTTGGTCATGTGGCAAGTAAGATATTTAAGGTTGGAATTAGAAGGGGAAAAATCAAATTTCATCTTTTTTCTTCCTTTTTTCACACTTGGAATGGAGAGAAAAATCTTGTATGATGAACTCCTATTGGTTGCATGCAATTCTTATCATAGATTTAGGAGGAAAATTGAAGAGAAAGGAAGAAAGGAGAATCATGGAAGTTAAGTTGAGCTGAAGATGAAAGAAGAAAAAGGAGGACATAATTATACATTTGATCAAACTTGCATGCAGCTGAGAGATGATCGTCATATTTATTATTCTTTTGTTAAGGTGGGTTTTCTTTAAGCATTGATCTTATTTAGAAATAAACAAAATAGAATGACATACATGAAATTAGATTAGGGATTCAAGTAACTTATTATATTAAATTTATGTGTAGAATGATTGATTCACTTTAAAATTGTTTGATAATGTTTATGATTTTTCCTAGAAGTTTTATCATCTTCTTGATTGTAAAATAATAAGTTCTAAAAATAAAAGGAAATCCAAAGTTAAGTATGTGGTTAAAAGTATAGAAATGGACAACGATAAGCAATTAGAAACATCAAGATAAAGTCTAATGTCGTATGGATAACTCCAAATGATAAAATGTGTTATGAAATCAGACATCTAGTTCATACTTAACAACATGAAGCCTTGTATGAGTGAGATTGATTACATTTTACAGAAGTGTCACAACATATGTAACATATTCATAAATAAATCTCAAAATTAAACATATAATATTATAAATTGTAATATCTGCTTATAGGAGGAGGCTTTAATGATATTCTGGTAGCTACATAAAAAATAGGAGGCATCTTAGCGTCTAGAAGAAGATGCGAGAAGTTTAAAGACAATATTGATTCTTGCAATCTAAGGGATATATACTCTATTGGCCATAAGTTCAAGGACATAGCCTCCTCTTAGGATTTATACAAGGATTCAAATTCAACTTTCCACATAGCTTCCTCTTGGGTTTTATATAAGGAGATTTTCAAGTCAAACCATAGCCATTCATGGCTTCAAAATCCAACCTCATGTCATAAACCTTATTCATTCTTGGCTTCATACTTCAAACTTAAAATACCTTCCCCCATGGATGAAACATGAGTTATCTTTATAAAAGATATGTCTCTTCAATTTTCACACAAATAATCAATCAAACTTTTTTCAATTTAAATGATGTAAGTGACATACTTGTTGATTCAATATCAAAGCTGGAGTCCCTATCTTATTATGGTACAAAGACACTTCTTTCATTTTAAGCGATGTAATTGTTGATTCTACACCCAAATGCAAGTCCTTCTCTTACATCCTAAGATAATTAGACTTCACCGTGAAACATGTATTATTCCTATACCAAACAAATGAATCATATAAGTCTATACACAACTTTACATCGTGTAAAATAACCGACAGAACAAACAAATAATTTTTATCCTCAAGCGTAACTGCTGCCAGAAAATTTTGTAGCTTCAAGCGCCAACCAGTTCCGGTCCAACTACCGAACTAGTTTACCTTTAGAATAAACGCATCATAGAGGAGGGAGAGAGAGAGGGGATTCACAAGCTTAATGGAGCCAAACCAATTCAATGATGTCTCCCAAAACCAATAAATCTCCTATCACTAAGTTTACAAGATATTGAAGAGGAAAACCAAGGTTTTGATTTGTTATTGTCATACCCCAAATTTTGACCACTTTTTTTTGTCCATGTCAATCACTTAAAGCCATAGTATGCATTAGAGTAAGTATAGTATTTGAGTACCTTGGTTCAGGCTCAATCCATTTGAGCTAATGTATGTGGCCTTGTTCTATTATAGTCCATCACGTGCATGTCATTTGGTCAACTACAATGACCTAAAAAGTCGTAGAAATACCATTTTGACTTTTTATCCTCTTTTAAAAGTTTGTTTTCATTTTGTGATTGGTGTTGTTATTTCTTACCATTTAGTAAAATTAGTTTTAGTATTTATTATTATTATTATTATTATTATTATTATTATTATTATTATTATTATTATATTAGTGTTTTTTTGTAAGCAAGGAATATACTAATCGGAGTACAAAGGGTACTCAAACCTGATTACAAAAGAAACGAGACCAAGCTCGACAAAATAGAGAAATTACCTACCAATTATTCCTAAGATAAATAAAACATAGGATCTTTGTTGAATTCATATAATTTATAATTGCGATGAGTAATTTCTCCGATAAAATTCCACCTCCAAACCAACATTTTCACCAACCAAACTATATTGATAATGTTCCAACCAATGTTTCTAAAAAGATGCCATTTCTTAGAATCCAAAGGTTCCAACAAACAGCCAACCAAATACACCCTTCTCTTCCGGATCTAACACCACTTGATTTAAAAAATTGAAATCAAACCAAAAAAACTCTCCTTGATTCCATTACCACCATAGGAATGCATGCCAATCCACTATGTCACTTCTTTCCAAACCAAACAAGAAACGGAACAATTGAGAACCAAATGTCTCAAAGATTCTGGATAATTATTACAAAGAGAAAAATTGATCCTTCTACCCGCCAGGATAATACCTCTAACAAATAAAGAATTATTTGTTGGAAGCTTATCCAAATACACCCTTCTCTTCCGGATCTAACACCACTTGATTTACAAAATTGAAATCAAACCAAAAAAAACTCTCCTTGATTCCATTACCACCATAGGAATGCATGCCAATCCACTATGTCACTTCTTTCCAAACCAAACAAGAAACGGAACAATTGAGAACCAAATGTCTCAAAGATTCTGGATAATTATTGCAAAGAGAAAAATTGATCCTTCTACCCGCCAGGATAATACCTCTAACAAATAAAGAATTATTTGTTGGAAGCTTATCCAAAAAAAACATCTCCATCCAAAAGCTTTGATTTTGAGGGGAGCCACACTTTCTAAATTAAATCAAAAGCATAATCATCCTTATTAGGTGGATCGAAAGGAATGCGAACCGTATTCATTAACCTATAAAAGGAAATCACTGAATATGTCACATCTTCCTCTAGAAGCCACCTCACCTCATCTTTGATATTAAAATTCAAATACATCCCAACCAAAACATTCTGCAATTCCTCCATCTCCCGCAAAACCACAACTAACATTGAATTTGCGAGACTGTCACGAGCAAGCTCCTGTTGCCCCTGAATAATACTGACTCTCGACCCCCTTCCTGTTCCTACTTAAATTTCCGAAACAACAGAGGTGATGGTCCAGATCGAATCCACAACAGGTTCAGCAGTGGCCTATAAGTTGGCGGAAGGAACCAGCTGAGATAACAACCTATTATGGTTGTCCCGCTGCAGAACAGAGGTTGCTTCTACAACATAAGGGAACACAACAGTAACAGTATCTGCAGGTGAATGAAAATTGTCTGCTGAACTGAAAACAACTCCTAGAATTCCACAATCACCCCACTTCCACTCTTCATTCATCCAACCTCCTATACATGCCACTGCCATTTTCTTTAATTGAGATGACTCAATCAAATTCGGAATTCGCTTATTTAAACTACCCCATCGGTCCAATTACATACCAAACGGAAGTTAAAAGTTTGTTTCCCACCTTAAATAAACAATTACTAAGAAACAAATCCACCAGATACTTATTAGCAATCTAGATAATATCCTTCCACCATATCAACCAAAAGCTCCCAGAATTAATTGTAAGACTAGCTCATGTCAATACACTTCTAATGTTGCCATAGCGCACTTTCAAGACTTTGAACCATAAATCCTCTGGTCCTTCCACAATTCTCCACCACCATTTATGAAGAAGAGTGTAGATTTGAAGTATTTTATGGTAAAACATGTTTTGTATTCTAATGTCATGTTTGATGTTATGTCATGTTATTTAAGCAATCTGCAGATGTGAAAGTTTAAGTGTGATGTTGTTTTAGCAAGATGTCAAGACTGATGTCATGACATCTCTGACTGGTACTGAAGACCTAATTGAATCCTTTAATTATGTGTGCGCGTATTCTGTTATCAGTTTGTGTGTTTTGTTGAGAATTATCAAGCGCTTTAATTAGAAGGTTGTGATTCAACGAGGAGTGGTTTTCGCATAGCATTTTATATGATTACTATATTTGTTCCTTTATTTTAGGAATTAATGTAATTATGTTAAAACTGGTGTGCAACTACAGCAGGCCCTCGCCCACGTTTCAGACTCTACAGAAAGGATGCTAAACCCTATTTGAAGATACAGAAAATAAGGATTGAAAAATATTAGGGTTTTAAGCGTGTTTAGTTTTCTTGTGAGCCAACCAATTATCATGTTGATGGTTGTATTAGACTAGGTTTTATTGAGTTGTATATTGTCCACTCAAAGCTTTTAAGCAAGAGTATTTTGTACTTGACTGAAGCTTTTAAGCAAGGTCAAGGATTATCTTTAAAATGTGTCTTCTTTTTCTTGATGGTTAGTTTGTTATCACTGTTGTGATTGAGGTGGAGTGAGAGGTGTCTCTTATCTAAGAATTCTTAGATAGAAATTGCATTGGATATTAAGTAAAGAGGGTAAATTGAGTGGTTTAATTATGAATTCATACTACTGATAGTGGATTTCCTTCCTAGCTTGGTAGCCCTCAGAGTATGTGTGTTTGCACCGAACTGGGTTAACAATTGCTTATGTCTTTTGCAGTTGTTTTTGTTTATTCACCTTGTTTATTTTTAATCTATCAAATATTAGTGTCGTAATGTCTTATTCGACATCTCATATATGTTTCTATAATTTCAATTGGCATCCGATCAGACACCTTATAGACAAAGGATGGGAACATCCTGTCATTATTAAAAAAGATGGATCAAAGACTTTGAAGCCTGAGGAAGATTGGAGAAAAGAAGAGGATGAGTTGGCTCTAGGTAACTTTAAAGCCTTAAATGCTTTGTTCAATGGAATTGATAGAAACATATCCAAGTTGGTGCACTATTGTGAATTGGCCATGGAGGTTTGGGATATTCTTAAAACCACTCATGAAGGAACTTCCAAGGTCAAGATGTCAAGACTGCAGATGCTCACTACTAAATTTGAAAATCTGATAATGAAAGAAGATGAGACTATTCATGATTTTCACATGAATATTCTTGAGATTGCTAACACCTCGGGAGCTCTAGGAGAAAAATGTCTGATGAAAAGCTTGTGAGGAAAATTCTCAGATCTCTTCCCAAAATATTTTCTATGAAGGTTACTGCTATAGAGGAGGCACAAGACATATGTAATATGAAGGTTGAAGATCTCAATGGATCTCTTCAAACATTTGAAATGGGAATCAATGATATCTCTGAAAAGAAGAATAAAAGCATAGCGCTTGTTTCTAATACTGAAGAAGAAACAGAAGAAGGTGAAGTGGAAACTAAAGAAAGCATGGCAGAAGCTCTTGCCATGATTGGAAGATAGTTCAACAAAGTTATGAAAAGGATGAATATAAATTAAAGACAAAATTTCAGGAACACCTCATCTGACATCAGTAGATCCAATGAGTCTAGCAGAACGACAAATCATGAAGAGAAGCCAAATCAAAGCAAAAGATTTCAATGTCATGGTTGTGAGGGTTTTGGCCACATTAGAGCTGAATGTCATACTTATCTAAAGAAACAAAAGAAAGGTTTATCTATTTCTTGGTCTGATGGAGATTCTGAAAGTGATTTCAAAGAGGAATCGGCTAAACATATCACTGTGTTGACAGGGACATGTATTTCTGATAATGACTCTAGTGAGGATGAGCTAACTTTTGAAGAACTGGCAGCATCTTATAGAAAGCTATGTATCAGATGTGCACAAGTGATTCAAGAAGGAGAAAAGTAGAAGATGATCATAGTAAAACTAGAGTCTAAAAAGGAAGAGCATCTAACAAAAATATCGAACCTGAACAATGAAGTCATCATACTGAATTCCAAGCTTGATCAAATGAACAAATCCATCACAATGTTGAACAGTGGATCTGAAACACTGGATGAGATTCTTCATATTGGTAAAAGTTCAAGAGACCTGTCTAGGATAGGGTTTGATGATACTAAAAACAGCTCGGCAACTAGCAGCCAACCTGAACTAAAGAATGATGTTGCAAATCAGATGTCAAAACCAATGTCTCAACATCATTCTAAAGGAAGATCAAATCATCAAAAGAAAAGATATCAAAGATGGAGGTGTCATACCCCAAATTTGTCCCACCTTGCTCATTTCTCATTGTATTCGATTAGTTTTTTTGGTGACTATGCTCTAAGTGATCATCTGGCCTCTGGCCATGATATTCTAACTTGCAAACCATGGAGATGTTGGTTGTGTTTTTGTTTATGATTCTGGATTTTTGCAAGTGTAAAAAATTAGGTGGAGGGTAAGGAAAGATAAATTCTCATTCTTAAGGCCACGACTTGAATGTTTGTTTTCATATCAAATATGGGATCCAAATTTGAATTGGTTACACAACTAAGGGATGCTTTTGAATCAAGACTTATGGTATAATTAGTTTGGGATCAAAGAGTTGTTTATCATATGAATTCATATCATCTTTCAAATCAAGTTTGTTTGCTAGACATGATTAAAAGTTTTTGTCACAAAGTTTTTATGAGGATTGCTCAAGGTGAGGGTGTTTCTAAACATTTCAAGATTTGAAAATAATATATGGTAGACATTAAGTCACTATGATTTTGGATGCATTTGGTCCATGTTTTCTCAAGTTTAGTTGCAATGTTGTTTAAGGATTTTTGGCATATTTATCTTTTGAAGTATGCTCCAAGTTTATGTCATGGTGTAAGATCGTCCAGGAGCAACCCACAGTAGCCATGTTTTGTGCTCTATGTTGTGTTTCAATTTCTAAGTTCTAACTACATAACAAGTTAAGTAATAGAAGGACATTATGAATTGGATTCTTGTGCGGAAGTAATATATTTTTTCAATCCAAATATTACGGTTTTATGCTTGCTTAAGTTTGCAAAATTCAAAGGAAGAAAAATGAGGATTAAGTAATTCATGTCCAAAGTGTTGCTACAAAGATGGATGACATCAATTGTCTTGCATTACATCAATTGTATCTTTAATTCATGTCCAAAGTTCTTCTACAAAAATGGGTTACATTTTTTTAATTCATTATAACAAATAAGCAACCATTTTGGTACAGTCTGGAACAAGGCAGAATACTTTAATATTTTTTCTATGCATCCCCAACTATGGTGAGTTTACCGATTAGACTTCCATTATAGCCAATCAATTCAACTGCGAAGAACCAGAATATGCATGCCTCATTCCTTCAGCATTCGGTACGTGTTGGAAGCTCAATTGTCTCACATAATCTTCAAAGGGTTCGTCCAAATGCAGGATTTCAGGCTGACTCATCCATGGCATCTGGATTAGAGAATATAGGCATGGTTCGTGATATTCCAGAAATACTTCACTCGTCTGCTAAAGCAAACCATTGAATGATGAAAGGAAATTCTCTCTTGCTTCATGGACTTTAGACGTGCCTGTCTCCGACGGATCATCCCATGTTCTTGGAGAGTTTGTTTTGCTGCAACAAAGTATTGAATCTAACATTAGAAGCAATTGAGTCCCCTGCCACTATAGCAACAACAGGTCATCTAACTCCAACAAAAGCTTAAGCGAGATCAGATGCAATCTACATAACAAACAGAAAACAAAATCCTCCTTACAAAATCCCTCGCGCCAAGTGTCATACCCTAAATTTGTCCTACTTTTAATCTTATTTTCTTTTGCACCATTTCCCTTTGCATCATTAAAGTCCGAAATTAAGGGTTGTTCTTTTTGTTAATCTTGATCAAGTGTTCTTTTATTTTCACATTAATTTCATTTTTTGCATCATTAAAAAAATTGACCAAATTCTCTTTGTTAGAAGTTCAAATTATATATTTTTTTTTATTATTATCTATTGCTTTCTTTCTAACTATTCTTATTCTTTCTTTTATATATATATATATATATATATATATATATATATATATATATATATATATATATATATATATATGAAATATTCATTGTTATTTTCTTACAAAAAAATTCATTTCCATATAAATAATCATGTCGTATATAAATAGTTCATATCACTTAATGTTTACAATTATTTTAGAAATCATCTTTTCATTCTTATATCATTTCCTAATCCATTGCATATCCATAATCCAAATTTTAAATTCAATTGAAAATCATTTCAAGATTTCATTTAAAATTTAAGCTTTTTTATTGTTTCATATCCAAAATAATATACAAATTCATTTTTTATTCATTATTTATTTTCCGTGTGTAATTATCTTTTTACTACCCAAACTATGTTTAAAGTCACAAAAATCAAAAATTCATTTTAGAAAATATCATTTTCATATTAATATAAAAAGTCATTGTTATATAGCTCTTTCCAGAAAATAATAACCAGAATTGTTATATCCGGGTAACTTTCAGAGTTCACATGCTATCATTAACAATTTTTTCCTTCTCTTTTTTATACATCAGCGCAAACCTCATTTTTTTTCCAATAACAGTCGGCAACTTTTCCTTGGTACCACTTCCCTCATGTGCAAAACCATATGCAACAAAACACGTATGTACAATTCAAAACGCAAACCGTACTACATCATATTCCTAGTCACAAATCGCATTAGTGGATACAAGCATAACGAATATTTTCTAGCACCAATTCCACTCCCAACGACATCAGATTCTTCTAAAAATTCCACTTTAAAATCTCTATTCCACCCTTCATTTTTTTTCTGCTATAAAACCATTCGGAAAACAGACTCAAGAAAAAACTCACAAACATAATTTTTACCAAAAAAATCAGAACCACCATCTTTGGACCACCTCTTTCAACATAAGTTATCACTTTTCACCATTAACACCTTCGAACCAAATGGAACAAACCTGAGAATCTGAGCCGGAATTCAAAGATGCAGCGAGAATCCGAGGCAAACCGTCACTGCAAACCGAAAGAGAATCCGAGAAGGCCGCGAGGTAAGTGAGACAGATAGATCTGAGACGAGTGACCTGCGATTCGAAATGAAGAACTGCCGCGAGGTATTTGTACTAAGAGCGTGATTTCCTCCAAGTTTTCCGACCACCGCCCTGTTTCCGTCGCCGTTTATCGCAAAGTGAGATTTTTTTGTTTTTGTTTTACGTTTTTTTTAGAATTGCAGAACCATGGTACTCTTGTGTTTTCAACTTTTTGTTTTAAAAAAAAGGGATATGATGTTGTCTTGTTTTTGTTTTAAATACTTTAGTTTATTTTATAAATAAATAAAAAGCTCTTATGTTGTTGATTGATTGTGGGCTTTTATTCTCATTAGTTTGTTCCACATACCCAATTTTTTTTCTGGTAAAACCCTATTGCTTTGTACTGTTTTTTTTTTGCGAAAAATATGTGGCATATACTAACTCTAGCGGTTGTTTAGCATATATGTATAGGCCTTGCTTGACTAGAATCATTAGCCCATCAATTTGTTTTATTATTATTTGTGAGAGACATTGAAAGATAGTTTTTTTTAAAGGATGTGTTACATTATAATAATTATTTTAATTTATTCAATCTTTTTTTATTCAAATAAAAAACTTATATGGGCCATTTGTTAGATTTAAGTTATTATCTGCACCCTCTTCCAGACTGCAATTAATTTCTTTGTGTTGGTTTGTTTTAATTCTATTATTTGTATAGTTTTCCTCTACCTTTTAATTGGTTTTAATTTTGATTGTATTTATTATTTTGGGTCTATGATATAACCGCGTTCCCTTGATATTCAGTATTTACCGACGTTATCGGAATCATTATGAGACCATTTTGTTTATATTAATTCATAAGTATTTTTATACTCATTTTATTATTTATATTATTTAATGGGCCAATGATATCATAAAAGGCCAATTTTTCGCCCGATTTTAATCAGTGATTTTTGGTCAATATGAGGCCCTCTTTGTAATTAATTTTTATTATTTTATTATTTCGACAAACAAACATGTAAATCAATTTAATTTATTTGATTATTCTTAACATTATTTAATTTATTTAATTTATTCAATTTAATTTAATTCTAGCAAATTCAAATTATTTAATTTATTTTCGCATTTTAAATTACGATTCGACTCCTCATAGAACGATTTCATTAAATCGGCTCTAAGGCAGTAAACGAACAAAATTTCGTCGCGTCCCAAAAAGGTCCAACGCCTTCGAATAGTTGCGCTCGAAAAAGGTCCAACGCCTTCAAATAGTTGTGTCCCGATCAAACAGGTCGAACGCCTTCGAATAGTTCAAACACACTGCACACACGCTTTCTCTTGGGCTAATTACAACGAGACCTTTTTATTTCTCGCAATACCCTGTATTTATTTTGTATCCCTCTCCCATTAATTTGTACGCACTTTTATTTCTCGCATTTTATTTCTGAATCCTTGGTCCAACGCCAAGCGATCTCACTTGCACACTTGCACTTTATTTTCCAGTTATCATTTCGTTTATTAGGATCCTCATATCCTTGCGAGCCGAGCGCTTCGTGCCTCGCTAACAAAACCACAAAAATAACCTCCACTTGCATTTACCTTTTAAACCTCAAAAAACCAAAACGTTTCAATTAGATCCAAACCCTTGATCCAACGTCAAGCGGTCTTAGGAAATAAAACATTCTAATAAAACGAGAAGATTTGTACGCCACGAGCCTTAAGCGGTAGAAAGGGGGATAACGAGCTCTCGTTACTCGCTCCGATTATTTCGACGCAGGACGCTCGTCTTGTTGGGCGAGATAAACTATCCATAGTCTTTAGTGCAATTCGACTCCTAAACCCTTTCGTCGAAGAAAGGTAATAAAATCAACAACCATTACCCTTAGTAGGCCGAACTACGAGGCTCTGACTTTCCTATTGCACACGGGAGTACGTAGGCACGAGGATCTCAATCCTTGCCGATCACCTAGGTTCAATTTAACTTATAATTCAAATCATTTCCCTCTAGCAAGCAATTCGTTTAAGCATAGACATCCTTTCGCGCGCGTTAACTTAGATGGTTCCCATCGAGTACGATGGATGTAGGGGGTGCTAATACCTTCCCCCTGCATAACCGACTCCCGAACCCAGGCAATGGTTCCGTTGACCTTTGTCCTCGTCCTTTTCCTCCCGGGTTGTATCTATATCTCCCCTTTCCCTCTTCGGGAATAAATAGAATTAGGTGGCGACTCTTCAGTCCGTCCGGCGCGCGGCTCCGTCCATTCTGATCGTGTGAGGTCGTATTTTTCGGGGTACGACAGCTGGCGACTCTGCTGGGGAGTGGTTCACCCCTATGCGAGTCAAGCCTAGTCTAGGTTCCCGCGCTTGTTTGAATGTTTGCTTTTATGCCTTGCTTGTTTATCTTTATCGCTTTCTTTATCGCATTCCATTTTATATATCTTGTGGCTCCTTGGTACTATAATTTGGATCGATACTTTGCAAAAGAAATTTGAGGGAAATGTTCTATACCCGGGCTTACGAGTACAAACATAAGTTAGCGAGGTTGTGTAGTATGGGCTCCCGAGAGAACCACTCTCGTGGGTTGTCGATACGAAAACCTCACTCGGAGTAGATTCTATTGAGAATACTGACAACCGTCAAGTCCTTGACGTGTGTGCTCAGTTGCTTTCATTAGGGTCATTAACTCTGAGGACCTTTAGAACCTTTTGGTTAAAACATCGGTTGATGGTTGCGTAGTATTGGGCACTAGGGTTCGCCCTCGTGTGGCTCGATACGAAAACCTCACTTGGAATAGACTTACTCAATGGAGTTGATTGACTGTCAAGAATGTATGAAATTGACACGTGCATCAAACAGTTGAGAAAGTTCCATAACTCCAGGACTTTGTTTTAAACCTTGTGTCGACGATCACGTAGTATGGACTCCCGAGAAAACTTGCTCTCGTGGGTTGTCGATACGAAGATCTCACCCAAAATAGATTCGTATGGCGGAGTCAATCAACCGTCATGCTTATGGCGCGTGTGATGAACAACCATATGAGTTGATAACTTTGGGATCCCTAAAACTTTAGAGTCTACCCAGTGAGTTCCTAATCAAAGTACCCTCCATCTGTACCTTGGACTCATGAGACCCTGATCTTGTGATCCTGGATTCTGACATTGCATATCATCTCATTTGCATTAATTATTCATATTGCATTTCATTCCAAAGCCAAAAAACTTATTTCCATGTTCCTCCATCCTCAATAAATCAAACTGGTTTCTCGACGCCCGTATCGAGCTAAAAGACCGTATCTAACTAGAGCCAACACTAGAAGACTGATGGACGTGATTCAAGAAGAACAAGCTGCCATGAGGGAGGAGATTGACTCGGTCAAGAGCAAGATTGACCAGATTTATGAGACTTTACAAGCTTTGGCAAGAATGGAAGAACGTCGCGAAGCTGCTGCCGCAATGAAAAATGCTCAAGTGCAAGGATCTACCTCACGAGCAATGCCTTCAGTTCCAGTTCCAAATCCTTTGGTCTATGGTTTGCCTCCAGGTTTCACTCCTGCTGTTGAAGAGGTTACTTCCCAACCAATACCTGCTTCTGGTGTTACTGTTGGTGCTATTCCTCAAGCTCAACCTATCCCAACTCAAGTCCAGTTTCCTCAAACTGAGGAGAATCATCAAGTTGAGTATGAGATGCAAACTGCTGTCCCAATCACCAATCCTCGTGCTATTCAAGAATCTGAAGCTATGAAGATGTGCCGCGAGCTAGCTGAAAAACTCCGAATCATGGAAGGACACAACTCAACTTCTCTGAGTGCCTCAGACATGTGCTTAGTTCCCGATGTTGTGATCCCTGCTAAATTCAAACTTCCAGAATTCGAGAAATACAACGGCCTCAGTTGTCCTGAGCTTCATTTGAGGATGTACTGCAGAAAAATGGCCGCTCATGCCAAAGACGACAAACTCATGATCCATTGCTTCCAAGACAGCCTGTCTGGAGCGTCTCTAGAATGGTACATGCAGCTCGAACGCAACAATGTTCGTACTTGGCTTGATCTATCTGATGCATTCAAAAAGCAGTACAAGTACAACATTGACCTTGCTCCTAACCGTACTCAACTTCAGAGTATGTCTCAAAAGGAGAGCGAATCCTTTAAGGAGTACGCCCAACGCTGGAGGGAGCTAGCAGCCAGAGTTCATCCTCCATTGGTTGACCGTGAATTGATCGACATCTTCATGGGTACCCTACAGGGGCAATACTACGAGAAGCTAATCAGCAGCGTATCTTCTGGATTTTCCTACATGGTGATGGTAGGAGAAAGAATCGAAGAAGGTTTGAAAAGCGGAAAGATCCAAGGAGGCTCTAGCAGCCAAAACAATGCCAAGAAGCCTTTCAACGGGTACAAAAAGGGCGAAACAAATGCCGTTTCCGCTGCAAGTGGGAATTTTCAACAGAGTGCACCTGCACCAGTTCCCTACTATCAGTACCCCTATGTTGCTGCTGCACAATACGCTCCTATGCCATATCAGCCAGTTCCTCCAATGCCTTATCAGCAGGCCTTTCAAGCTCTATTTCCGCCTCAAATGGTTCATCAACCACGTCTAATGGTCGCTGCTGCGCAGTATGCGCCCAATCCATACCAGCAACCGGCTTATCCACCACGGCCTGGTCAACAACAACAACGCGCTCCTCAACAGCGTCCCCCATATCAGCAAAGAGGATATGATAGGCACATTGATCCCCTGCCTATGACGTATACCGAAATCTTTAAGGGGATAATGGCAAAAGGAACTCTTGTGTTGAAAGATATGCCACCTCAGACTGGTAATGCCCGAAACTATGATGCCAATGCTCGCTGTGAGTATCACAAAGGCGCTCCAGGTCACAACATCGAGAACTGCCATGCCTTCAAACACTTGATTCAGGATATGATCAATTCTAAGGACCTCACTCTCACTCCGAGAAATCCAAATGTCTAGAACGATCCAATGCCGTCACACGGTGCCAACAAGTGAAGACATCTGAAGGGGTTTGTTGAAGACCAAGCTGAGTAATCACCAACTTTGAAGCATTCAATCAAGAGAAGTTCAATTCCTCAAATCAAGGCAGCCTGTGCCATTTATTATTTCCGCATCCTTGTTGTTTTGTAATGTTTGTTTAAGTACTATTTGCTTTGAACATTGTTATCTGTACTTGGTTATGTTAATGTTATGTTTATGCATGTTTTGAATCAATTTATTCGCATTCGCTCATATCTATCATTTATCGCAAAAATCACAAAAATATTTCCTCACTTCACTTTAGCAAATATTTGAGGGAGGATGATGAAAACTAAATACCCATAACTGTTGTGGTATGCTTTCGGATAAAACCTCGTCAATGATGTACAGGCATTCTTTCAAGTCCCCAAACACTGGAGATATAAGGAGTTAATCCCTAGTCAACCACTTCGAGCCTAGAAGTAGGAGTTTCTTTCGGATACAACCCTTACATCTAACCCGGGGCAGGGTAGTTGTTCAGTTAACACGACTACACCTTCAAATCGCAATATGAGACATCCCGTCAGAGGACCATCAACAAGTGACTTGGCAGTCACAACATTCAAAAAAAAAAGAAAAGAAAAAGAAAAACACTGAGTTGAGCACCCAAAGGGAGACTTAGTCGAAAAAATCAAAAGAGGAACTCAAATCCTCAGCAAAAGCAAAACAAAGATCAGGTGACTACCAAAACAAAATCAAAGGGTCACCAGCAAAATAAGATGACTGCCATTTCCAAGCGAACTTCAAAGCTTCATCTTCATTCTTGAAAAGTCAAAACAAATGCATGTGTAGAGTTAACTGAACATAGGACAGGATAACATCACGAAGAAGGGATGGGTATAAATCAAACTTTGAGCCTTATATCCTTTGTTTCTCAAACTATTAACCAGACCACGTTACAACCCTCAAAAGACCTAATTGAGGCGCGGTTTATTCTGAAAGCATGTTACCAGCAAGGTTGCGTAATATGACTCCCATATATTTGCTAATCTTCATTTTTGTTTGCACATTATTCTTGCTGCATCTTTCATGCACTTTCTAAATCAGCACCTCGTTTGGGCTAATGGTCCATTTGTCACACTATCACAAACATTCAAATAAATTGACTTTTTCAAAACTGACATGAACTTTACATTAACACTACCATTTGTGTATGAATAATTTAATTGCAAATCAGTGCTTGACATCAGTGCAATCCCAACAAGGGGAAATCAAAAGAGGAATTTGAATCAAATACTTCTGTGAAATCAGCTCAATCAGGGGCAAAACACCTTCAACGGCCCAATCAGGAGCAAAGCATCTTCAACGGCCCAATCAGGGGCAGATCACCTTCAAAGGCTCAATTAGGGGCAGGTCATGTCATGGCCATTGTCAAAGCTTCCCCATCAAATTTATTTCAGATACCCTACAGGCAGGGGCAGCCATACAAGGAGCAAATCTTCCTCTCTTTTCCCCAGCTGGACAACTAGATCTTGCTAGACGTTGGCAACCATTCAAAGTAAAATCAGTCTTCATACGTCAATCAAGTCGCTTCGCTCACTAGCAGATAACCAAACTTGGAGCTTTCAGATCCATCTTCTGACCATTCATCGTCGAAGATCAAGTGTCGGGGAATCAGACCCTCCACCGACCCAAAGTCCAATCGTTATTGGCAACTACCAGACCAAAATCCCACCGAGCTAGCACTTTTCAATCACTCATATGCATCATTATGCATCATCAACGTCATAAGCATCATTTACATCAATCATTTACAGCATACGCATCATTTGCATACCCAAATAAATCAGATTTTTATTTTCCCTACAGTTTTATCTTACATCTCAGTGCATAAACATTTGCATTGTATTTCCATCATTATGGAATACCATTTCAAAACAGTCAAGCATAGTTGCATAATTCAGGATCCAGGATCAACCCCAAGTTTCCAGTCCTTTCCCCCCAATGGAAGTCAGGATCATATCAATCGAAGATTCCAAGCATCTCCTCGGCGGATTCAATGGCCGTATTTAAATTATTTTGCCTTATCATCCTCTGGTGATAAGTGAGTTTATTTTCAGTTATTTGCCTTATCATCCTCTGGTGATAAGTGAGTTTATTTCCAGTCCTTTCGCCTTATCATCCTCAGTTGATAAGTGAGTTTATTTTTTCTGTCTTTCGCCTATCATCCTCTGTTGATAGTGATCTTTATTTTTCTGTCTTTCGCCTTATCATCCTCAGTTGATAAGTGAGTTTATTTTTTATGTCTTTCGCTTATCTTCCTCTGTTGATAAGTGATCTTATTTTCTGTCATTCGCCTTATCTTCCTCAGTTGATAAGTGAGTTTATTTTTTCTGTCTTTCGCCTTATCTTCCTCTGTTGATAAGTGATCTTATTTTCTGTCATTCGCCTTATCTTCCTCAGTTGATAAGTGAGTTTATTTTTCTGTCATTTGACTTATCATCCTCTGTTGATAAGTGATTTTATTTTTTCAGTCATTTGCCTTATCATCCTCTGTTGATAAGTGAGTTTATTTTTAGTTATTCGCCTTATCTTCCTCTGTTGATAAGTGAGCTTATTTTCAGTTATTTACCTTATCAGCCTCTGATGATAAGTGACTTATTTTGTCAATTTGTTTATTGTTGTGTTACTCATCATTTCCAGTTTATCGCATTTGCTATTTTCACAATTTTTTCTTTGTCGGACAAATTTGAAGTCTGTTAATATCTAATTATCTTATACCTTGAAAGCTTGAACGCGAGCCAGTTCATCTTACTCGGTCTAAGCCAATTAGATAGGGGCATCTGTCATACCTTAAATTTGTCCTACTTTTAATCTCATTTTCCTTTGCACGATTTCCCTTTGCATCATTAAAGTCCGAAATTAAGGGTTGTTCTTTTTGTTAATCTTGATCAAGTGTTCTTTTATTTTCACATTAATTTCATTTTTTGCATCATTAAAAAAATTGACCAAATTCTCTTTGTTAGAAGTTCAAATTATATATTTTTTTTTATTATTATCTATTGCTTTCTTTCTAACTATTCTTATTCTTTCTTTATATATATATATATATATATATATATATATATATATATATATATATATATATATATATATATATATATATATATATATATATATATATATATATATATATATATATATATATATATATATATATGAAATATTCATTGTTATTTTTTTACAAAAAAATTCATTTCCATATAAATAATCATGTCGTATATAAATAGTTCATATCACTTAATGTTTACAATTATTTTAGAAATCATCTTTTCATTCTTATATCATTTCCTAATCCATTGCATATCCATAATCCAAATTTTAAATTCAATTGAAAATCATTTCAAGATTTCATTTAAAATTTAAGCTTTTTTATTGTTTCATATCCAAAATAATATACAAATTCATTTTTTATTCATTATTTATTTTCCGTGTGTAATTATCTTTTTACTACCCAAACTATGTTTAAAGTCACAAAAATCAAAAATTCATTTTAGAAAATATCATTTTCATATTAATATAAAAAGTCATTGTTATATAGCTCTTTCCAGAAAATAATAACCAGAATTGTTATATCCGGGTAACTTTCAGAGTTCACATGCTATCATTAACAATTTTTTCCTTCTCTTTTTTATACATCAGCGCAAACCTCATTTTTTTTCCAATAACAGTCGGCAACTTTTCCTTGGTACCACTTCCCTCATGTGCAAAACCATATGCAACAAAACACGTATGTACAATTCAAAACGCAAACCGTACTACATCATATTCCTAGTCACAAATCGCATTAGTGGATACAAGCATAACGAATATTTTCTAGCACCAATTCCACTCCCAACGACATCAGATTCTTCTAAAAATTCCACTTTAAAATCTCTATTCCACCCTTCATTTTTTTTCTGCTATAAAACCATTCGGAAAACAGACTCAAGAAAAAACTCACAAACATAATTTTTACCAAAAAAATCAGAACCACCATCTTCGGACCACCTCTTTCAACATAAGTTATCACTTTTCACCATTAACACCTTCGAACCAAATGGAACAAACCTGAGAATCTGAGCCGGAATTCAAAGATGCAGCGAGAATCCGAGGCAAACCGTCACTGCAAACCGAAAGAGAATCCGAGAAGGCCGCGAGGTAAGTGAGACAGATAGATCTGAGACGAGTGACCTGCGATTCGAAATGAAGAACTGCCGCGAGGTATTTGTACTAAGAGCGTGATTTCCTCCAAGTTTTCCGACCACCGCCCTGTTTCCGTCGCCGTTTATCGCAAAGTGAGATTTTTTTGTTTTTGTTTTACGTTTTTTTTAGAATTGCAGAACCATGGTACTCTTGTGTTTTCAACTTTTTGTTTTAAAAAAAAGGGATATGATGTTGTCTTGTTTTTGTTTTAAATACTTTAGTTTATTTTATAAATAAATAAAAAGCTCTTATGTTGTTGATTGATTGTGGGCTTTTATTCTCATTAGTTTGTTCCACATACCCAATTTTTTTTCCGGTAAAACCCTATTGCTTTGTACTGTTTTTTTTTGCGAAAAATATGTGGCATATACTAACTCTAGCGGCTGTTTAGCATATATGTATAGGCCTTGCTTGACTAGAATCATTAGCCCATCAATTTGTTTTATTATTATTTGTGAGAGACATTGAAAGATAGTTTTTTTTAAAGGATGTGTTACATTATAATAATTATTTTAATTTATTCAATCTTTTTTTATTCAAATAAAAAAACTTATATGGGCCATTTGTTAGATTTAAGTTATTATCTGCACCCTCTTCCAGACTGCAATTAATTTCTTTGTGTTGGTTTGTTTTAATTCTATTATTTGTATAGTTTTCCTCTACCTTTTAATTGGTTTTAATTTTGATTGTATTTATTATTTTGGGTCTATGATATAACCGCGTTCCCTTGATATTCAGTATTTACCGACGTTATTGGAATCGTTATGAGACCATTTTGTTTATATTAATTCATAAGTATTTTTATACTCATTTTATTATTTATATTATTTAATGGGCCAATGATATCATAAAAGGCCAATTTTTCGCCCGATTTTAATCAGTGATTTTTGGTCAATATGAGGCCCTCTTTGTAATTAATTTTTATTATTTTATTATTTCGACAAACAAACATGTAAATCAATTTAATTTATTTGATTATTCTTAACATTATTTAATTTATTTAATTTATTCAATTTAATTTAATTCTAGCAAATTCAAATTATTTAATTTATTTTCGCATTTTAAATTACGATTCGACTCCTCATAGAACGATTTCATTAAATCGGCACTAAGGCAGTAAACGAACAAAATTTCGTCGCGTCCCAAAAAGGTCCAACGCCTTCGAATAGTTGCGCTCGAAAAAGGTCCAACGCCTTCAAATAGTTGTGTCCCGATCAAACAGGTCGAACGCCTTCGAATAGTTCAAACACACTGCACACACGCTTTCTCTTGGGCTAATTACAACGAGACCTTTTTATTTCTCGCAATCCCCTGTATTTATTTTGTATCCCTCTCCCATTAATTTGTACGCACTTTTATTTCTCGCATTTTATTTCTGAATCCTTGGTCCAACGCCAAGCGATCTCACTTGCACACTTGCACTTTATTTTCCAGTTATCATTTCGTTTATTAGGATCCTCATATCCTTGCGAGCCGAGCGCTTCGTGCCTCGCTAACAAAACCACAAAAATAACCTCCACTTGCATTTACCTTTTAAACCTCAAAAAACCAAAACGTTTCAATTAGATCCAAACCCTTGATCCAACGTCAAGCGGTCTTAGGAAATAAAACATTCTAATAAAACGAGAAGATTTGTACGCCACGAGCCTTAAGCGGTAGAAAGGGGGATAACGAGCTCTCGTTACTCGCTCCGATTATTTCGACGCAGGACGCTCGTCTTGTTGGGCGAGTTAAACTATCCATAGTCTTTAGTGCAATTCGACTCCTAAACCCTTTCGTCGAAGAAAGGTAATAAAATCAACAACCATTACCCTTAGTAGGCCGAACTACGAGGCTCTGACTTTCCTATTGCACACGGGAGTACGTAGGCACGAGGATCTCAATCCTTGCCGAGCACCTAGGTTCAATTTAACTTATAATTCAACTCATTTCCCTCTAGCAAGCAATTCGTTTAAGCATAGACATCCTTTCGCGCGCGTTAACTTAGATGGTTCCCATCGAGTACGATGGATGTAGGGGGTGCTAATACCTTCCCCCTGCATAACCGACTCCCGAACCCAGGCAATGGTTCCGTTGACCTTTGTCCTCGTCCTTTTCCTCCCGGGTTGTATCTATATCTCCCCTTTCCCTCTTCGGGAATAAATAGAATTAGGTGGCGACTCTTCAGTCCGTCCGGCGCGCGGCTCCGTCCATTCTGATCGCGTGAGGTCGTATTTTTCGGGGTACGACACCAAGCCTTCATGAGCCAATCTCCAATGCGATACCAATAGCTCAAAAAGGTATGTGCATGAAAAGAAAAGAAATAACACACATGATCAAGCATGGCAGTAATCAACGAAATACAAAGATTAATCCACTGATCCTAAAGACCTTGCATCATGTAAAGGATTAGAGAGCAACATGTAAATTATAGGTCACTGCAGTAAAATTGTTGGCATTACATACAACCAATTCGCAGGGAGAGTTCAAACATTACAGATGTCACTTTGTTACAAAAAACCTAAGGAAGACTAATGTCTAAGCTACAACAATTCAAATCCTTAAGAAATAAGTTTCTTGATTCTTACTGTAAAGCTCATGCTACCGGCTATGTAACCTTGCTCCTTGCGTTTGCTTTTTTTATTGAAAGTATCAGGCCATTATCAATACATAGTCATCAGCACACACCAAATGATGCCCAGTCTTCACACTATCACTTGTTCAGATAATGATTTAGAACCACCTGACAAACATATCATTAATCAGGGGTCATCAAGCAAAAGAGAAAAATATTTGTTGCAAAACAAAGACAAAACTCACAGCAAGCAAGGCCAGAACAATTCCAGGATTCGCATTGCAACACTAATACATTAGTCAGCTTACAAGTGCCCAATTGTGGTAATACAATACAAGCATCAATCCTTGCTAGTCAAAACCTGCAATGAATGAAACCTGTCACACAATTTTAACTTGAATGTTAGAATCCTAGCATGAAGACAATTCAGAGATGTCAGATTTGAAAGAATAAGTGAAGAGTACCATGCCTAGAGATGCCTGCAACCAGCTACACACAAGTAAACATGTCATGTGTACGACCCTGCTGTCAAACATTTGCAGCAGCCAAACCTCATTTATGCAAGTACCAGATGCTAATTGAAAATTCATGGTGTAAGTGCAAATTGACAATTCCCTGCTGTGGTTCAAACTTGCCAAGTTTAAACAAGCAAAAAACCATATGCAGAAGCTAGTATCTTGGACTTTCGAAGGCGAACAATCCATGGATAAAACCTGCCAAATGCATTAACAGTCATATCAGAACCATCCACAGCCAAGTTTCCATTGTCTCTTCTCATCTGAATATGTCTTCAACTCCAGCATCTCCAAGTGTTGCGTCAACGCGAACTTCGTATGCCAAGCTTCCAAACTCTGCTCATCACAAAATATAATCCAAGAAAGAAGTCAAGGGCAAAATTAAGCAGCAATTACACAGTTTCAATTTGCAGCAACACAGTCAAGCGGTAAATGAGTGCAGTAAAAAAAAATTGTTCAAGTGAAAACTCAGCATGGGACCACTTTTTTTAGAAAAGTCCAGCTCACATAACAAACAAAAATTCAGCTCATACCTGTCACACTCAAGAGGTCCCCACGAAATCCCTTTCCAAAATTCCCTAACGGATTTCTGATCTTGGCTCGCACGTATCATATAACCAACTTCGTACCAAATCTTCTTCTTCACACGTATCAAGTGTTCTCAAGCCTTCCTATAAAAGCCCAATCATTAGCAATGATTGGGGACGCCACCATCACCTGAAAAACCCTAGAAAGAATCAGAGGAATCAAAACACAAAAAATCACAACCCTAATCACTAAAGCTCAGTTCACATTCTCAGCTCCGATTTTCACATTGAAAATCAGAGTTTGAGGAGCTTAAACCACAACAACAATCCAACAACGAACGAGGAAGAAATAAGTAGAAGAAGAAGAAGATTCGAACGAACACACGAAGAGAAGTTTGAGTCAAAGAAAGGGTACATGGGTCGAATCATCTCTCTGAAAACGTTCCGAGCAGGTAGCGATCTCGTTTCCTTCTTTACGCATAATTCCTGAGTTTCTTCTCCATGTTTTCACTCTCCTTCGTTGATTGATTCATGATTTGTTGTTATCGTGGATAAATGTTAGGGCTAGGGTTTTGTATTTTGGGGATTAAGGTTTCATAGGTTTCGTTGTTGATGATGCGATGAAGTTGGGCTTCTCAAAGGCCATGGCTGATCTGAGAGTAAAGGTTTGTTGTAAGAGAAATGAGTTGAAGCAGAGAGAGAAGGGGATTCGGTGGAGGGGATGCGCATTTCATATTTCTCTGATTTTTTTTCTTTATTTTTGTTTTAAATGAGATTACTGTGATGCATTGAGAACGGGTGTAGATGAGAAGGCACATCCATCGTTTTTTTACTGTGTGCATTTCATATTTAATTAATTAATTTGTTATTTCTTCCAAGACCAGACATTACTCTACCCAAGATTCCATTGGTTTGTGGAATCGGTGGTGGGTTGTCTCACACTAAGACACTTGTCCGGATGAGATTCGTCGGAGAGGTCAACATGGGTTGACTGAGATTCACCATGAACCCTAATTTCGTTTGGGCCATCAATTCCTGGGCCTGCGTTTTTGTTTCTATCAGCACCCCATTGTTTTCTTCAAACCAGGCCCATTAACTTTTAATCTTGTTATGCCTTTATAAAAAATCTAAATAATCATTAATTTTCTTAGTTAGTTAATTATATTAAGTAATGTTCTTTAATATAATTGAATAATTTATTAATTGATTTTATTAAATTATTTTATTTAATTTAATTAATTAATTATTTTCCCTTTTACAACAAAAATATCAAAAAAATATTTTCGTTGATTAATTTAATTAAATAGTTTTATTTAACTTGGTTAATTAACATTTTCCTCTTTGATCGATTTTTGTGTGTGTGATAAATTCTTGTGTATGCTCGATCTTTCTTTCTTGTGAGATGATGATAACCTTATTTGTGAGATTTATGTTTGCATTTTGACGATAAATTGCTAAGTAAAATACGAATGCACGCTAAGACTAATCATTTTTTAAGATAAGCAAAATTTTTGGTCCAACGCCATGTAAATTTATATAATTACACATACACACACGTAAGTCGATCATGATCCGATCGCCGTCTGCACAATTCTCACTTTTCCAAACTTTAAAAATTAAATCAAGGTAACGCATTTATTTCCATGTCAAGTTCTAAACCCTAAAACCATAAAAAACAAACACAATTTTATTAAGGAATTTCTAAATCAAATATCGAAAGAATGGAATTCTGGAGTCTAGCATTCCTCGAATTCTTGAATGGACTCTCCTGAGGTTCGCTTAATGGGATGCAGTTCATTCGATCTTTCATGATTAAAATACCTAAATCCATATATCAAATAATGAAAGAACTGAATTCTGGAGTCCAGCATTCCTCGAATTCTTGAATGGACTCTCCTGAGACTCGCCCCACGGGACGTGGTTCATTCACCCTTTCGTTCCTAAAAAATTATTTAACTCAAATATATTTTCTCTAAGCGATCATTATTTAAATCCTTTCTATCTCGCAAACAAGCTAGCGCTTCCGCCTCCTATCGCGAGCAGACAAGCCAACGTTTAGCAGTTAGAATGCGATCTAAATAATCGTTTATCAAAACTAACGAACCTTAGTACCACGAACTACGAGGCTCTGACTTTCCCATTGCACAAGGGAATATGTAGGCACACGGATATCGATCCTTGCCGAGCACCCTAAGACTAAAATCACCCATTTTTTCTTAACATACCGTTTACCATTAAGAAGACATTAATATCAGTTAGCATTCGATCGCAGATTAGACTAAGAGGTTCCCGTTGAGTACAACGGACGTAAGAGGTGCTAATACCTTCCTCTCGCATAACCGACTCCCGAACTTAGAAGTTGGTTTCGACGACCAAGTTTCCTCCTTTATAGGTTTTATCTATATTTCCCTTTTCCTTTATTAGGAATAGATTAAAATTAGGTGGCTACTCTGTTTGTCTGTTTTTCCGCGTCTTTCGCGAGGATCGTATTTTTCGAGGTACGACAGATGGCGACTCTGCTGGGGACTAGCCTTGTGCATAAGAGAGTCGAGCCTAACTTGGTTGTTCTTGCGTTTGTTTGCTAACTTGTTTTTCTTGTCTTCTTTATTTATTAATATTTACGCTTATTTATCGCTTTCTTCTTTATCATAATGCTCATTATTACATTTGTTTATTGGATCCTGGGTTGACATCACAAGTAAAGTTCTTTGACCGAACTTTAGAAAAAGAAGAGAGAACATCTAAGTTAGATTTGGTAGTCATTAGTGTTAGTCTTCAAGGACTCGCTCCTTGCAAGCCTAGCACGAAAGCTCCTCCAGAGAGTAGACCTATTCATAGATCTCGTCATAACACAGCTAGCCTGTTACATGACTTGATTCATGAAAGGGCTGTGACTCTGGGACCCACTTATAGAACCAGTTTCAATGTTGGTAGTTATGTAGTGTTAGTCTCCGAAGGCACGCCCCTTCATACGCCTAACATGAAAACTCCATTTGAGGTAGACCTTATCATTATTATCGTCATAATACAGCTAGCCTGTGGCAGGACGATAATATGATTAACGTCCGTGACCTTGAGTACCTTGATGTTGTTACCATAGAAGCTACCTTGTGAGCGGGTTTGTGGGTAAAGAATCTATAACTAAATTATTGTGACCTACATTTTAAGAGGGTTTGGGAGTTACTTGTGTCATCCTGGATCCAGTTGTTATGCATTCATAATCATTTGCATAAAAGCATCATGACTTACGAATAATTTTATTTTCAGGGAATTATTTATCATCTGTTTGTTTTGCATTCAAAGTAACAATGAATTCAGAGAAAAGAAAACCACTGCAACTGAAGACCTTTGTACCAAATACCACTGTTGTTAGAGCAAGTCTAGAAGGCATGCCTGCTACTTACAAAGGAATAATGAATGTGAGATTCGGCCGAATTGTTGACCTCCTTACTGTTAAGGTACAAATGCCAGCTATCACTGCCTTGGCACAATTATGATCCACAGATGCAAAGCTTCTTATTTCAAGATATTTAGTTGACTCCTACTTTGGAAGAATTCGAAGGGTTCATGGGTCTCACTGCAAAGGGTAGGGCATCCTATACTATGATTGGAAGATGGCCTAAGGTGAAGGAATTAGTTGAGGCACTTGAGATTGATGTGCCAACAACTAAGAACAATTGGAAGGAAAATAAAGGGTTTCTTTGTTTCCGAAGGCTTTATTTGGAGAACGAAGCTACGAATTTGTTTAAGGATAAATGATGGTATGCTTTGGTGAATGTACTAGCTCTTCTCATATATGGGTTAGTGCTTTTTCCAACTTTTGATGACTTCATTGATGCAACTGCTGTCAGTGTGTTTTGGGCTGTTTGGAAGCAAGGTCAGAGTCTTGTTGTTCCACTCTTGGCTGATGTTTTTTATAATCTTCATCTCTGTCATGAAAAGAAAGGTATCGTCTTGACTTTTTGCTTCCCTTTACTTTACAAGTGGCTTACATCACACATATTCAAGCGCAATTCACTTGTGCTGGATATGACGGACAAACAGTGGGCTCAAAAATTGGTGTCTCTTACTGATAGAAACATCACTTGGTATCCTAATAAGTTGAATGCTGAAGAGATAATCATGGATTGTGGGAGCTTTTGTAATGTGCCATTAATATGGACCAAAGGTTGTATTAACTATAATCCTGTTTTAGTGATACGACAATTTGAGTACCCTATATTGGGAAAGCCAGATGACTAAGACTTAGAAGAGATGATATTGCATGGCATGGGAACTAGGGATCCATCTCTACTCCATAAGATTGTTAAGTCTTGGGAAAAGATCCATTTGGGGTTCGATCCGGAAAGTTGCTGGGATTCATTGTGAGTCAGAAAGGGATTGAGGTTGATCCTGACAAAGTCATAGCCATTCAGAGCATGCCTGCACCAAGAACTGAAAAAGAAGTCAGAGGTTTCTTTGGAAGATTGAACTACATTGCCAGATTTATTTCGCATCTCACTACTACTTGCAAACCGGTCTTCAAGCTTTTAAGAAAGGATCAAGCAATTTAATGGGATAATGAATGTCAAATAGCCTTCGATAGAGTTAAGGAATATTTTCAAGAACCACCAATCTTGGTACCTCCCGTTCCAGGAAGGCCTTTCATCATGTATATGACAGTTCTTGACGAATCCATGGGCTGTGTGTTGGGGCAACAAGATGAGACTGGCAAGAAGGAGCATGCCATCTACTACTTAAGGAAGAAGTTCAATGATTGTGAAACAAGGTATTCAACACTTGAGAAGACTTGTTGTGCTCTTGCATGGGCTGCCAAACGTCTCAGACAATATATGTTGACCCATACGACATATTTGATTTCCAAGATGGATCCTCTTAAATATATATTTGAGAAACCAGCTCTCACTGGCAGGATTGCCCAATGGCAAATGCTTTTGTCAGAGTACGATATTCAATATGTTATTCAGAAGGCCATCAAAGGCAGTATACTAGCAGATCATCTCGCCCACCAGCCTGTGGAGGATTACCAACCCTTGAAGTTTGACTTTCCAGACGAGGATATCATGTTAATTAAAGACCATGAAGAGCCTGGACCTGACAAAGGGCCTGAACCAGGGGAGCAATGGACTCTCATGTTCGATGGTGCTACCAATGATCGAGGTTGTGGAATTGGGGCAGTATTGACATCTCCTAAGGATTTTCACGTACCTTTTACAGCTAAGCTTTGTTTTCCGTGCACGAATAATGTGGCTGAATATGAAGCATGCATTATGGGACTAGAGGAAGCCATTAATCTGAGAATTAAAACACTCAATGTATATGGTGACTCAGCTCTAGTGATATATCAAACTACAGGAGATTGGGAAGTAAGATGTGATCATCTGATTCCGTATCGGGATTATGTGTTGAAGTTACTTCCCAGGTTTAATGATATTACTTTCACCCATGTGCCTCGTAGTGCAAACCAAATGGCTGACGCTCTGGCAACACTGGCATCTATGTACCAACTGATTTGGCCTAATCATCAGCCTTCCATTGACCTCAAGCGTTTTGAAGAACCTGCTCATTGTCTGACTACTGAAGAAGAATCAAATGTCAAACCTTGGTTCTATGATATAAATGCTACTTGGAGAAGAAAGAATACCCAAAAGGTGTTTTGAGTATGGATAAAAGAACACTAAGAAGATTGGCCTCAAATTTCTTTCTGAATGGGGAGGTTTTGTACAAGAGAAATCATGACATGATCCTACTCCAATGTGTAATTGAACAGGAAGCAGAGCAAATCATAAAGGAGATGCATGAAGGATTGTTTGGTACCCATATGAGTGGGCATACCATGGCAAAGAAAATCCTTAGAGCAGGATATTATTGGCTAACGATGGAGGCTGATTGTTATTCTCATGTCCGAACATGCCACAAATGCCAAATTTACACTGATAGGGTACACGTACCTCCCACTCCGTTGAATGTCTTGACTTCGCCGTGGCCTTTCTCCATGTGGGGAATAGATATGATTGGGATGATTGAACCAAAGGCCTCAAATGGGCATAGGTTTATACTTGTTGCCATAGACTACTTCACTAAGTGGGTCGAAGCTGCCTCTTACGCTAATGTTACCAAGCAAGTAGTTGCTCGCTTCTTGAAGAATAACATCATATGTAGATATGGGGTTCCTCACCGGATCATTATTGACAACAGGTCAAATCTCAATAACAAGAGAATCGAAGAGTTATGTGCCAGTTTCAAAATTGAGCATCATAATTCAACACCATACATACCCAAGATGAATGGAGTTGTCGAAGCTGCAAACAAGAATATCAAGAAGATCATTCAGAAGATGGTGGTCACGTATAAGGATTGGCATGAGATGCTACCTTTCGCGCTGCACGGTTACCGTACTTCAGTACGTACTTCGACAGGGGCAACCCCTTTTTCTTTGGTATACGGCATGGAAGCTGTCCTCCCCATAGAAGTTGAAATTCCTTCAATGAGAGTTCTGATGGAAGCTAAATTAGACGAAGCAGAATGGGTCCGAACAAGGTTTGATGAGCTCAATCTTATTGAAGAAAAGCGTATGACGGCACTGTGTCATGGACAACTTTACCAAAGGCGTATGAAGAAAGCTTTTGACAAGAAAGTGCATCCTCAGACTTACCAGGAAGGTGATTTGGTGCTCAAATGAATCACTACCATGCACAGAGAACCTAGGGGCAAGTGGGCGCCTAATTATGATGGCTCGTTCGTGGTGGTGAGAGCTTTCTCCGGAGGTGCCTTGATTCTTGCAAGTATGGACGGCGAAGAACTGTCTACCCCCGTGAACGCAGATGCAGTCAAGAGATATTATGCCTAAAAGAGTGGAATAAAAATCCGCTAAGTCGAAAACCTGAAAGGGCGACTTAGGCAAAAAAATGGCTATCCCGGTGGACTGAAAACCTGAAAGGGAGGTCCAGGCAAAAATTAGGGATGAAAATAAAAAATCTAGCCCGCTGAGTTGAAAACCCGAAAGGGCGACTCAGGCAAAAAAGGGCGTCTCGGTGGATTGACAACCCGAAAGGGCGATCCAGGAAAAAGTTAGGGACTAATTCCAAGGCAAAGTATTATATTCTGTGCATCCACTTGACTCTGGGGAGCTACGAAAGAGAAGGATCCATCCAATTGTCTTCCTACAAAGTTTAACTGATGAGATTTTCAGAGATATAAGGATCATAGCAGTGTCGAAACTCAATAGAACTTCATTTATTTTGTTGCCATTATACTTTATTTGCACAGCAATTACCTCATTAAGGGATTGCATATGTATGTACGTTCATACCCTTCATGGGTCTTAGCAATAAAAAAGAGAAATTTCTCATCAAAAATTGTGCTCAATCATTTTTACTTTGTCTATTTGTTTGCAAAATGTTTTTTACCATTGATAAACTTTGTTTTTAAAATTTTTTGTAAAAATAATAATAATGATTGAAAGGTAGTACGATTATCTTTTTTTGGTTGACAGAGGGGATTTGACAGTTTTCCCATTAGCTAATATCAATATCATTGCCAGTCATTGTGATTGTTTTAGCACAGACAGCATATCCCATTGACGAATGTTAAACCTCAGTCGAAATTTTGCCAAGGGCACTCATGTCTCTCTTCTTGTTGCTTACAGCTTTATTAGGGTCTCGCGTACCAAGTGTTGGAAAATCTAATACCCCCATCACATCCTAAGGTCCAATATTCATTGGTAACCACCAAAAACCTTGAAGTCCACCACGGTGGCATCTCTCATAAAACCTAAAGTCTAATTTTATTGGCAACTACTAAAAAGAAAAAGTCCAATTTCATTGGTACCCTCATGATTCCCAAAAGTCCACTATGGTGGCAACTACCAGAAAGCTAAAAGTCCACCACATTGGCATTCTTCCCTCCAAAGTACAATACTCTTGGCAATTACCAAAAACTTTCCTCCAGCATATGCAACCATCTGCATTGTCACAAGCATGACATGCATAACCTTCTTGTTCGAAAACAAGAATGTCATCAAAATACAATCTCATTAATCATAAGCATTTGCATTAACAATTTCATTTTCATATGAGTCATTGTGCATCATGCAATGCACGAAGTCATATCCAGCATAGCATAGCAGGATCCAGGACATGCATCCAGGGCCTTTCTCTCTCAAAGTCGGCGGTATTCCTCTAAAAAGAGCTAATATCCCGCACGGGCTTGCGGATTTTTATATCCCACAGCAAGTTTTTCTTCAAATTTATAGTTGATGGTAATGATGCCCATCATCTCCTTTTTGTTGCTCTCCAAGTAGAGAGTATCCTGAAAGTATGTTCGAGATACTGCTTTGGCTTTCTCTGAAGAACCTTAGTCGAAAAGGTATTGTTTCGCAAGACCCGAAGAATCTCATGTTGTGATAGAGATACTGTTCTAGTATTACTGAAGATCCTTGAATGTAAGGAACTGCTTCGCATGATCTGGAAAGTCTTGTATCATTTGTTCGAGACACTGCTTTGGAATCCTCCGAAGAACCTTAATCTTGAAGGTACTGCTTCGCAAGACCCGAAGAATCTCATGTTCGGTAAAGATATTGTTCTAGTATCACTGAAGATCCTATATTTAAGGAACTGCTTCACATGATATGGAAAATCTTACCCCATTTATTTGAGATACTGCTTTAAGTATCCCCAAAGAGCCTTCATTGGTAAGGTACTGCTTTGATGAACTGGAGAATCTCATTGTTCGAGATACTGCTTTGGAATCCTCCGAAGAACCTTAATCAAGAAGGTACTGCTTCACAAGACCCGAAGAATCTCATGTTGTGATAGAGATACTGTTCTAGTATCACTGAAGATCCTTGAATATAAGGAACTGCTTCACATGATCTGGAAAATCTTGTGTCATTTGTTCGAGATATTGTTCTAAGTATAACCAAAGAGCCTTCATTGTTAAAGTACTGCTTTGTTTGGATTAGAGAATCTAATTGTTCGAGCTACTGCTTTGGATTTATCCGAAGTACCTTAAATTGAAAAGGTGTTGTTTCGCCAGAATCAAAGAATCCTAGGTTATGGATAAGATATAATTTTAATATCATTTAAGATCCTTGATCGGAAGGAACTGCTTCACGTGACCTAGAGAATATCATGCCATTTGTTAGAGGTGTTGCTCTAAGTATCAATGGAGAGCCTTTATTGTTAAGGAACTGCTTCACACGACCCAAAGAATCATATTTTTTGTTAAGATCTTGTCCCGAAGAAACCCTAATTCATAAGGGACTGCTTTATACGACTTGGAGAAGTTTATTCATCGAATTGGGATACTGCTTTGTTAATACGAAAAATCTCCGACATTCTATACAATCTACCATCTCATCCGCTTATTTCATTATTGCATTGCATTTCACACCTTCTCAGACAAATTTTGGGGTCTGTCTGTCTCTAATTAATCTTCAACCTAAAAATTTGAACGCCATGCAGCATTTCAACTTCTTCGGTTTCAAGAAAATTAGATAGGGGCATCTGTCATACCCCAAATTTGTCCCACCTTGCTCATTTCTCATAGTATTCGATTAGTTTTTTTGGTGATTATGCTCTAAGTGATCATCTGGCCTCTGGACATGATATTCTAACTTGCAAACCATGGAGAAGTTGGTTGTGTTTTTGTTTATGATTGTGGATTTTTGCAAGTGTAAAAAATTAGGTGGAGGGTAAGGAAAGATAAATTATCATTCTTAAGGCCACGACTTGAATGTTTGTTTTCATATCAAATATGGGATCCAAATTTGAATTGGTTACACAACTAAGGGATGCTTTTGAATCAAGACTTATGGTATAATTAGTTTGGGATCAAAGAGTTGTTTATCATATGAATTCATATCATCTTTCAAATTAAGTTTGTTTGCTAGACATGATTAAAAGTTTTTGTCACGAAGTTTTTATGAGGATTGCTCAAGGTGAGGGTGTTTCTAAACATTTCAAGATTTGAAAATAATATATGGTAGACATTAAGTCACTATTATTTTGGATGCATTTGGTCCATGTTTTCTCAAGTTTAGTTGCAATGTTGTTTGAGGATTTTTGGCATATTTATCTTTCAAAGTATGCTCCAAGTTTATGTCATGGTGTAAGATCGTCCAGGAGCAACCCATAGTAGCCATGTTTTGTGCTCTATGTTGTGTTTCAATTTCTAAGATCTAACTACATAACAAGTTAAGTAATAGAAGGACATTATGAATTGGATTCTTGTGCGGAAGTAATATATTTTTTCAATCCAAATATTACGGTTTTATGCTTGCTTAAGTTTGCAAAATTCAAAGGAAGCAGAATGAGGATTAAGTAATTCATGTCCAAAGTGTTGCTACAAAGATGGATGACATCAATTGTCTTGCATTACATCAATTGTCTCTTTAATTCATGTCCAAAGTTCTGCTACAAAAATGGATTACATTTTTTTAATTCATTATAACAAATAAGCAACCATTTTGGTACAGTCTGGAACAAGGCAGAATACTTTAATATTTTTTCTGTGCATCCCCAACTTTGGTGAGTTTACCGATTAGACTTCCATTACAGCCAATCAATTCAACCACGAAGAACCAGAAAATGCATGCCTCATTCCTTCAGCATCCAGTATGTGTTTGAAGCTCAATTGTCTCACAATCTTCAAAGGGTTCGTCCAAATGCAGGATTTCAGGCTGACTCCTCCATGGCATTTGGATTAGAGAATATAGGCATGGTTCGTGATATTCCAGAAATACTTCACTCGTCTGCTAAAGCAAACCAGATTGAATGATGGAAGGAAATTCTCTCTTGCTTCATGGACTTCAGACGTGCCTGTCTCCGACGGATCATCTCATGTTCTTGGAGAGTTTGTTTTGCTGCAACAAAGTATTGAATCTAACATCAGAAGCAAATGAGTCCCCTGCCACTACAGCAACAACAGGTCATCTAACTCCAACAAAAGCTTAAGCGAGATCAGATGCAATCTACATAACAAACAGAAAACAAAATCCTCCTTACAAAATCCCTCGCGCCAAGCCTTCATGAGCCAATCTCCAATGTGATACCAATTGCTCCAAAAGGTATGTGCATGAAAAGAAAAGAAATAACACACATGATCAAGCATGGCAGTAATCAAAGAAATACAAAGATTAATCCACTGATCCTAAAGACCTTGCATCATGTAAAGGATTAGAGAGCAACATGTAAGTTATAGGTCACTGCAGTAAAATTGATGGCATCACATACAACCAATTCGCAGGGAGAGTTCAAACATTACAGATGTCACTTTGTTACAAAAAACCTAAGGAAGACTAATGTCTAAGCTACAACAATTCAAATCCTTAAGAAATATGTTTCTTGATTATTACTATAAAGCTCATGCTACCGGTTATGTAACCTTGCTCCTTGACTTTGCTTTTTTCATTGAAAGTATCAGGTCATTGGCAATACATAGTCATCAGCACACACCAAATGATGCCCAGTCTTCACACTATCACTTGTTCAGATAATGATTTAAAACCACCTGACAAACATATCATTAATCAGGGGTCATCAAGAAAAAGAGAAAAATATTTGTTGCAAAACAAAGACAAAACTCACAGCAACCAAGGCCAGAACAATTTCAGGATTCGCATTGCAACATCAATACATTAGTCAGCTTACAAGTGCCCAATTGTGGTAATACAATACAAGCATCAATCTGTGCTAGTCAAAACCTGCAATGAATGAAACCTGTCACACAATTTTAACTTGAATGTTAGAATCCTAGCATGAAGACAATTCAGAGATGTCAGATTTGAAAGAATAAGTGAAGAGTACCATGCCTAGAGATGCCTGCAACCAGCTGCACACAAGTAAACCTGTCATGTGTATGACCCTGCTGTCAAACATTTGCAGCAGCCAAACCTCATATATGCAGGTACCAGATGCTAATTGAAAATTCATGGTGTAAGTGTAAATTGACAATTCCCAGCTGTGGTTCAAACTTGCCAAGTTTAAACAAGCAAAAAACCATATGCGGAAGCTAGTATCTTGGACTTTCGAAGGCGAACAATCCATGGATCAAACCTACCAAATGCATTAATAGTCATATCAGAACCATCCACAACCAAGTTTCCATTGTCTCTTCTCATCTGAATATGTCTTCAACTCCAGCATCTCAAAGTGTTGCGTCAACGCGAACTTCGTATGCCAAGCTTCCAAACTATGCTCATCACAAAATATAATCCGAGAAAGAAGTCAAGGGCAAAATTAAGCAGCAATTACACAGTTTCAATTTGCAGCAACACAATCAAGCGGTAAATGAGTGCGGTCAAAAAAAATTGTTCAAGTGAAAACTCAGCATGGGACCAGTTTTTTTAGAAAAGTCCAGCTCACATAACAAACAAAAATCCAGCTCATACCTGTCACTCTCAAGAGGTCCCCACGAAATCCCCTTCCAAAATTCCCTAACGGATTTCTGATCTTGGCTCGCACGTATCATATAACCAACTTCGTACCAAATCTTCTTCTTCACACGTATCAAGTTCTCTCAAGCCTTCCTATAAAATCCCAATCATTAGCAATGATTGGGGATGCCACCATCACCTGAAAAAGCCCTAGAAAGAATCAGAGGCATCAAAACACAAAAAATCACCAACCCTAATCACTAAATCTCAGTTCACATTCTCAGCTCCGATTTTCACATTGAAAATCAGAGTTTGAGGAGCTTAAACCACAACAACAATCCAACAACGAACGAGGAAGAAATAAGTAGAAGAAGAAGAAGATTCGAACGAGCACATGAAGAGAAGTTTGAGTCAAAGAAAGGGTACCTGGGTCGAATCATCTCTCTGAAAACGTTCCGAGCAGGTAGCGATCTCGTTTCCTTCTTTACGCATCATTCCTGAGTTTCTTCTCCATTTTTTCACTCTCCTTTGTTGATTGATTCATGATTTGTTGTTATCGTGGATAAATGTTAGGGTTAGGGTTAGGGTTTTGTATTTTGGGGATTAAGGCTTCATAGGTTTCGTTGTTGATGATGCGATGAAGCTAGGCTTCTCAAAGGCCATGGCTGAGCTGAGAGTAAAGGTTTGTTGTGAGAGAAACGAGTTGAAGCAGAGAGAGAAGGGGATTCGGTGGAGGGGATGCGCGTTTCATATTTCTCTGATTTTTTTTCTTTATTTTGTTTTAAATGAGATTACTGTGATGCATTGAGTACGGGTGTAGATGAGAAGGCACATCCATCGTTTTTTTACTGTGTGCATTTCATATTTAATTAATTAATTTGTTATTTCTTCCAAGACCTGACATTACTCTACCCAAGATTCCATTGGTTTGAGGAATCGGTGGTGGGTTGTCTCACACTAAGACACTTGTCCTGATGAGATTCATCGGAGAGGTCAGCATGGGTTGACTGAGATTCACCATGAACCCTAATTTCGTTTGGGCCATCAATTCCTGGGTCTGCGTTTCTGTTTCTATCAGTACCCCATTGTTTTCTTCAAACCAGGCCCATTAACTTTTAATCTTGTTATGCCTTTATAAAAAATCTAAATAACCATTAATTTTCTTAATTAGTTAATTATATTAAGTAATGTTCTTTAATATAATTGATTAATCTATTAATTGATTTTATTAAATTATTTTATTTTATTTAATTAATTAATTATTATCCCTTTTACAACAAAATAATCAAAAAATTATTTTCGTTGATTAATTTAATTAAATAGTTTTATTTAACTTGGTTAATTAACCTTTTCCTCTTTGATCGATTTTTGTGTGTGTGATAAATTCTTGTGTATGCTCGATCTTTCTTTCTTGTGAGATGATGATAACCTTATTTGTGAGATTTACGTTTGCATTTTGACGATAAATTGCTAAGTAAAATACGAACGCACGCTAAGACTAATCATTTTTTAAGATAAGCAAAATTTTTGGTCCAACGCCATGTAAATTTATATAATTACACATACACACACGTAAGTCGATCATGATCCGATCGCCGTATGCACAATTCTCACTTTCCCAAACTTTAAAAATTAAATCAAGGTAACGCATCTATTTCCATGTCAAGTTCTAAACCCTAAACCCATAAAAAACAAACACAGTTTTATTAAGGAATTTCTAAATCAAATATCGAAAGAATGGAATTCTGGAGTCTAGCATTCCTCGAATTATTGAATGGACTCTCTTGAGGCTTGCTCCATGGGACGCGGTTCATTCGATCTTTCATGATTAAAATACCTAAATCCATATATCAAATAACGAAAGAACTGAATTCTGGAGTCCAACATTCCTCTAATTCTTGAATGGACTCTCCTGAGGCTCGCCCCACGGGACGTGGTTCATTCACCCTTTCGTTCCTAATATATTATTTAAATCAAATATATTTTCTCTAATCGATCATTATTTAAATCCTTTCTATCTCGCAAACAAGCTAGTGCTTCTGCCTCCTATCGCGAGCAGACAAGCCAACGCTTAGCAGTTAGAATGTGATCTAAATAATCGTTTATCAAAACTAACAAACCTTAGTACCACGAACTACGAGGCTCTGACTTTCCCATTGCACAAGGGAATACGTAGGCACATGGATATCGATCCTTGCCGAGCACCCTAAGACTAAAATCACCCATTTTTTCTTAACATACCGTTTACCATTAAGAAGACATTAATATCAGTTAGCATTCGATCGCAGATTAGAATAAGAGGTTCCCGTTGAGTACAACGGACGTAAGAGGTGCTAATACCTTCCTCTCGCGTAACCGACTCCCGAACTTAGAATTTGGTTTCGACGACCAAGTTTCCTCCTTTATAGGTTTTATCTATATTTCCCTTTTCCTTTATTAGGAATAGATTAAAATTAGGTGGCGACTCTGTTTGTCTGTTTTTCCGCATCTTTCGCAAGGATCGTATTTTTCAAGGTACGACAGGAGGTTTCATTATTGTGGCAGATTTGGTCACATAAAACCTTTCTGTTTCAGACTTTATGGATATCCTAATCATAATCCTCAGCCCATACCTAACCAAAACATGATCATCAAAAAACATCAATGGGTTCCTAAGAATGTTGCCTTGATAGATCATACTTCTCTTAGAGTGTCAACTAAAGAGGATTGGTATTTTGATAGTGGTTGTTCTAGGCATATGACTGGAATAAAAAATTTGTTGGTTGACATCAAACCTCACTCTACCAGCTATGTAACTTTTGGTGATGGGGCTAAAGGAGAAATCAATGGTATTGGAAAACTTGAGTGTTCAAGAGTTCCAAATCTTGATGGTGTTTTACTTGTGAAAGTATTGACTTCTAATCTTATTAGCATCATTCAACTGTGTGATCAAGGATTTGATGTCAACTTCACCAAATCTGAATGTCTTGTCACAAATGAAGAAAAGGTAGTGATCATGAAGGGAGTCGGGTCTAGAGATAATTGTTATCTCTAGGTTAATCAAGATTCCAATTACTCATATGTGTGTTCCATATCCAAAGAAGAAGAAGTTAAATTGTGGCATCAAAAACTGGGTCATCTTCATCTAAGAGGGATGCAAAGGGTTATAACTATGGATGCTATAAGAGGAATTCCAAAGCTTCTGATTGATGAAGGAAAAGTGTTTGGTGAATGCCAAGTGGGCAAGCAAACCAAGATGTCACATCCGAAGATTCGACATCTTACTACATCTAAAGTCTTAGAGTTGTTACACATGGACTTGATGGGTCCCATGCAGGTTGAAAGCCTTGGAGGGAAGAGGTATGCTTATGTGGTGGTGGATGATTACTCAAGGTTCATTTGGATAAATTTTATCAAAGAGAAATCTGATGTTTTTGATGTGTTCAAGTACCTTTGTTAAAGACTTCAGAGGGAAAAGGAATGTTGTTTTATCGGAATTTGAAGTGACCATAGGAAGGAATTTGAGAATCAAAAGTTTTCTGAATTTTTCTCATCTGAAGGAATCAGCCATGAATTTTATTCTCCCATTACTCCTCAGCAAAATAGAGTTATAGAAAGGAAGAACAAAATTATTCAAGAATCAGCTAGAGTTATGATTCATGCAAAGAGACTTCCTATGCATTTTTGGGCTGAAGTTATGAATATTGCTTGCTATGATCACAATAGAGTCACTTTGAGAAAGGGAACCTACTACTCTCTATGAGATCTGGAAGGGAAGAAAACCTAATGCCAAATACTTTCATGTGTTTGGTAGTGAGTGTTATATTCTGGCAAATGGAGAACAAGGAAGAAAAATGGACCCCAAAAGTGATGAAGGCATATTTCTGGGTTACTCAAATAACATTAGAGCTTATAGAGTCTTCAACTCTAGAACAAGAGTCATGATGGAATCCATAAATGTGATTATTAATGATCTACATAAATAAGATAGTGTCACAGATGATGTTGGAACATTCTTTGATACTCCAGCTGAAGTTAATGATAAAGAGGGAGATCCAAATCCAGTTATCTCAGAAACTGAGCCAGAACCAACAAACAAGGCACCCTCCATCAGAATCCAAAAAGATCATTCTAAAGATCTTATTATAGGTGATCCTAACAGTGGAGTTTTAACTAGATCAAGGGATGTCATCACAAACTCTTGCTTTGTGTTAAAGATTGAACCTAAGAATGTTAAGGAAGCATTGACTGATAAGTTTTGGATTAATGTTATGCAAGACAAGTTAGAACAGTTTAAAAGGAATGAAGTATGGGAACTTGTTCCAAAACCTGAAGGAACCAATGTTATTGGTACTAAATGGGTGTACAAGAATAAATCTGATGAACAAGGAGTTGTGACCAAGAATAAAGCCAGACTAGTTGCTCAAGGATACACTCAAGTTGAAGGCGTTGACTTTGATGAGACATTTTCTCTTGTTGCTAGACTTGAATCCATAAGACTGCTATTGGGAGTTGCTTGCATTTTGAAGTTCAAACTAATCCAAATTGATCTGAATACTGTATTTTTGAATGGATAGTTGAATGAGGAAGTTTATGTTGAATAGCCTAAAGGCTTTGTTGATCCAAACTTTTCAGATCATGTCTACAGGCTGAGAAAGGTTTTGTATGGATTGAAACAAGCTCCTAGGGATTGGTATGAGAGATTGACAGATTTTCCCATCAAGAATTGATACACGAAAGGAGGAATAGATAAGACTCTCTTTGTCAAAGATGAAGAAGGAAAGATAATGATTGCTCAGATTTATGTGGATGATATAGTTTTTGGTGGGATGTCAGATAAGATGGTTAAAAATTTTGTTAGACAAATTCTATTTGAATTTGAAATGAGTCTTGTTAGAGAGTTAACTTTATTTCTTGCCTTGCAACTAAATAGATGGAAGATTCCATCTTTCTTTCTCAAAGCAAATATGCCAGGAACATAGTCAAGAAGTTTGGAATGGAAAATGGCAGCCAAAAAAGAACACCTGCTCCCACTCATCTAAAGATTAATTAAGATGAAAAAGGTGTAAGCGTTGATCAAAGTTTATATAGAAGCATGATAGGAATATTGTTGTATCTTACAGCTAGTAGACCTGATATTGCTTTTGATGTTAGAGTGTGTGCTAGATACCAAGCAGAACCCAAGGTCTCTTACATAAATCAAGTTAAAAGGATTATAAAATATGTGAATGAAACTTGTGACTATGGCATGTTGTACTCTCATGGATGTGATCCCATCTTATCTAGATATTATGATGCTGATTGGGCTGGAAGTGCAGATGATAGAAAAAGTACTTCTTGAGGGTGTTTCTTTGTAGGGAACAATATCATATCTTGGTTTAGCAAGAAGCAAAATTGTGTCTCTTTATCTACTGCAGAGGTTGAGTACATAGCAGCTGGTAGCAGTTGTTCTCAGCTTGTTTGGATGAAACAAATGTTGTCTGAGTATAATATTACACAAGATGTCATGACATTATATTGTGACAATCTAAGCGCTATAAATATTTCCAAGAATCCTATTCATCACAGCAGGACAAAGCACATTGATATTAAGCATCATTTTATCAGAGATCTAGTTGAAGATAAAGTGATCACATTGGAACATGTTGCCACTGAGCTGTAATTGGCTGATATTTTACAAAGGTCTTGGATGCAAATAAATTCGAAAACCTAAGAGGAAAATTAGGAATATGTCTTTATGAGGGTTTATAGCAATTATTTACATGTGGGAACATTCTTAAGGACATATTGTATTTTCAAGAATTAATATTAATGCAATTTAAATACTTTCAATGGAGGCACGTAATATTTGATTTCATCATTAACTATTCTATTCAAGGGAAATACTTTCAAAAGGCTATTATTCCTCATCAAACACGCTACTACACCATACTACTTACCTACTCTTTCATCTTCCACATTCACTCAAAAAAATTTGTTTTCTCACTTTGCGTAACTCAGCCTGCTCAACAATGTCTCAACATCAATCTGCCTCTCCTTCAAAGAAGTTGTCCTCTAATACCGATTCCATCACTCCTTCTAGGGTTCATTCCATGAACCTCTCTTAAGATGTTCTTGATGTTGCTCCCCTTAACGTGGTTGTCCCAGATGTTCCTAAGGTTTCAAAACCTAGAACACCAAATACAAGAAAACCAAAGGAAATGATGTAACTGAACAAAGTACTCCTCGGAGTAAGAGTGCTCAAAGAAAAGGTAATCCCAAGGACACTCCCAAGAAGATTGTTGTTGGCCCTCCCAAAGGATGGAGCAAAGTGATCATACAGAAAAGAAAGGCTAGAGTTATCTCTAATTCAGAAGCTGATGTTGAAAGTGATGTCCCACACATCACTCCAAGGAAGAAACGAACTACCAGTAAACTTGTTGCTATGGTGCCTAATGCACCTCTAGACAACATCTATTTTCACTCCATTACTAGTGTGAGAAAGTGGAAGTTTGTGTATCAAATAAGACTGGAGTTGGAAAGGGAGATAGCTAGTTCTGCCCTTGATTGTTTTGAGGTAATGGACCTTATTTATTTTGCTAGATTATTGAAAACTGTTACTAGATTCTCGAAGTGTTATGAAATTCTTGTCAAAGAATTTATTGTGAATTTGTTTAAGGAATATGTTGATGGGAGTTCAAAGGATTTCAGAAAGGTTTTTGTGCGAGGTAAATGTGTTAACTTCTCCCCAACTGCGATCAATACATACTCAGGAAGAGATACTGCTAGTCACCCTGAATTGAAAGCCATTGATAACCATATTTGCAAAGTTCTCACTGCAAATCAAGTTAAAACTTGGCCTAGGAAAGGAAAACTTTCTACTAGCATGCTTAGTGTGAAGTATGTTATGCTGAACAGAATTGGGGCTGCAAATTGGGTGCCAACAAACCACACTTCTAACATTGCAACTGGTTTAGGTAGATTCATATATGTTGTATGTACCAAGACTAAATTTGATTATGGAACCGATATTTTTTACCAAACTATGAAGCATGCAAGTACTTTGGCTGTCAAGTTACCCATATCATTTCCTTCTCTCATATGTGGTATAATCCGGAATCAGTTCCCGGCCATCCTAACTAAGTCTGACACTACTTGTAAGAGAGAGAGTCCTTTTTCTTTTCACTACAAGTTATTTCAGGGAACTCGTGTCCCTGACATTGTTGTGACATCTACTAGAACATCTCAAAATAGAAAGCCCATTAATAAGAATACTATCATTTATGATTTCAATGAAGCTTGCAATAAGCTAGATGCAAGAAAGATCAACTTTGAGAAGACGATTAGTATGTTGGAAAGGGATGTAACTGATGGTGAACAAGTTGAGGATGAAGCTGAAGCAGGTTCTGATGGTAACTCAATTGGTGATCATGAAAGTGATGGAGATGGTGCATATGTTGAAGATGACTCAGATCAATCTGGTTCTGATGATGAATATGTTGTGACTGATGGTTCTTTCTGATGAAGCTTTTTCTTGGCTTTCTGTTTGATATTTGTTTTTGAATGGTCCTTGAAGGCCCTTATGTAATATGTGCTCTGGTTGGATTTCTAGTTCTCTGATGTATGTTTTGGATTTCTAATGTTCTGATGTAACTTTGGATTCCTGGTCTTCATGAGCTTATGTTCTGGCACTCTTTTTGTAACACCCAATTTCTACCCGGCGATTATATTAAAAATCAGATTATTAAAATTTCAATCAACATGTACACAAACAGGATTCTACATTTTTCAACTTATAAAAACTTCATTTAATTTCATGAAAATTGATACATAATACGTTCGGTTAGGAAGAAACTAAAAACAACAACTTTTATTCATTTATGGAACCAAAATAACTTTTACAACTACGCAGCGAATTTACAATTATTTAACTAAACATGGTATAACATGTTATTCAACTTAAAACAACTTAGTAACAAAATAATCATACTGAAACAACTTAAAAACAACAACTAAAACAACTAAGCATCCATTCCCCGAGTATTACATATCAGAGCACCGACACTGACTTGAACTAATGAAGATAACCATCTTCCTGCAAGCTACATGCACGTTACCAACATAGGGGTAACATTCAAACAGAAGGGGTGAGATATCGATAATTATAAATGATATATGATAAACAATACATAGATAAAGGTTTATACAAGTATCACCACATCACTCCAACAACAACAACTTAATCAACTTATCACAACATAAAAAACGTATCAACTTGCACAACATAAACAATATAATTGACATTGTCATACCCTAAATTTTGACCATGCTTTTTATCATTTCATTCGTTCGACGCATTCATAAATAGAAAAGAGTCATCATCTCTACATAAACATTTTTTTAATCATTCATTTTTCCGATTTATTATTTTTATTTAGGTATTTTTGTTTTAGGCTTATTTA
This sequence comes from Lathyrus aphaca, assembly GCA_963966055.1. Taxonomy (NCBI): domain Eukaryota; kingdom Viridiplantae; phylum Streptophyta; class Magnoliopsida; order Fabales; family Fabaceae; genus Lathyrus; species Lathyrus aphaca. The sequence goes on from OZ014520.1 coordinate 545,593,181, forward strand.
GAATTTAGTTTAAATCTTGTTTTTGTTTTAGTTTACTTAGTTTTATTTTAATTAAATTTTACTAGTTTGGTTCTAATTTTTATTTTAAATCAATTTTATTAACTCAGTGTTATTTTTAATTTTTGGTTTAATTCATTTAATTAATTAATCTTCGCTACTTTTAATGCTTTAGTTTCTTTTATCTTTATTAAAACAATTCAAAAAAATATGTTTACTTTAGTTTAATTTGCAATTTAAGTTTAATGTTAATTTAATTTTAAATTCAATTTAGTTAGATTTAGAAATTTTGTTGTCTTAAATTAGAAAATTCTTTTATAACTTATATTATTATTTACAAAAATTATTTTACTTTAGTTAGTTACTTTACTTTTAATTAGTCATTTATTAGGTTTTATTTTTTTTAGATTAGTACATATTCTTGACCCACATTCCATTCCAAACATTTGCCAACAAATTAATCTTCAAGGACCCTGCTATTTACAAGCATCCATACAAGACAAATGGTACCAAGCTTGCACAATAACCTGAGAAACTCGGACCTGCAAGGTCACATCAATACAATGAGAAAACTTTATGCACAAGAAAAAACATTACCCATTGAACAAGATCAAATCTTTCTCTAAACTTTTCACCAAAATGGGAATAACAAAACATGTAACATAGACCATCAAAAAGAACTTTTCAGAACACCGTAAGAGGGGAAGAAATTGGTTTTAAAAAAGAATAGATATGAACAATAGGGGGGAGAGTTTTGACGAATAAAGGAGGGAGAGGCAAGAACGAAGAAACGGGGCCCAAACTCCTCTCCCATCGCAGCTCACACTTCACCCTCCATAACAAAAATCCATCAACACATGCCTTCATCACCATAGCCAAATCCTTCTTACCTTCATTGAACCCTCCATAAAATATTAACCTTCATCTCCATTTTCTTCCTCCATTACTCACCCTTAACCACAAATCCACAAACCAGAAAACTTACAGAAAAGTCGAAAAATATCAGAAACAGAAAGTGAAAAAAATGAAACTTTACAATAAAAAAACCCCTTTCATCGAGCCTTTACGGACCAACCAAAACCACCACACCATCCTTTCAACCGGATTTTTCTTTTTCACAAACGTTTTTCTCCACCGCAACAACACACAAACGACACCACCCTTCCAAAATCTCAATCACCGTCGATCTGACGAAACCCACTATCGCACAAACCCAGACCCAAATCAAACACAAAACCACAAGTTGAATCTGAATCCACTGAACAGAAACCATATCCGTGAGTGAGGAAGCCATAGAGCGTGAGTGAGCGAGAGAGAAAACTGTGACGATCTAAAACCGTGTGAAGCCACCGCCACTGGTACAAGGGTAGGTGTTGGGTTGTGTTTTTTGCTTTGACGTTTGATTGAGGTTGGGTTTGAGCGAGAGAGAGAAAACTGTGTTTTTCCCTTTTATCATCTGTTTGCTTTATTTTTATAAATAAAAAACATTATTTTCCTAATTATTATTAAAAGTTAGTTTAACTTTGTGTGGGCTTTGATCATTTCCTGAGTCGTTTTGAACTTCTCATGACAATCCCATCGGCCCATGAACCCCTTTTTTTCTTATTTTTTATTATGTTTTTGTGGGCTTAATAGCCCATCTGTTTTGCTGCACTCACACCACATATCTGACCACAAACCCCTCTCTGTTTTATTTAATTTTATTTTTTATTATTTTTATTTTATGATATTAGTAATTGTTTTTTTATTATAATCTATTTTATTTGTTTTTATTTATCTCCTTGATGAAGAAAATATCTAAAAAATATAAGTAAGATTAATGAATCATTTGATTTTTCTTTTTTTCTTTTCTTTTTTTTGGGCCGATGATATAACAGACGATCGAGATTTGCCTGATTTCATTAAATCGGCGAAACTCGATCAATATGAGGCCAATTTTAATTTAGTTATTTGTTTACCATTTTTTTGTTTATTTTCCATTTTTCATTTAATTTAATTCATTTCTTTCCATTATTTATTTTAATTTTTATGGTCGATGAACATAAATAGTCTTGAGAATCGTTGCGAGCCGACTCGACGTCTCGATTAAATTATGAGACCATCTTATTTCATCTATTTTATTTATTTTACTTTTTTTGTATTTTTATACAATATAAACACTCCACTCCTCATAGAACCATTTTAACAATTGAATCGACTCTAAGGTAGTAAAAGAGTTACATTTTGACGGTTCCGAATAATTAAGACACTATACACACGCTTTCTCTTGGGAAAATTACAATGAAACCCTTTATTTCATCGCAATCACGTGTAATTTATTTTGTACCCCTCTCCCGATTTCCATTTGTACGCAATTTATTTTTCGCTTTTATTTATTGTTTCGATCGCTAGGAGCACCCTTAGGGACAAGTTATGTAACACCCCCTTTCTATACCCCCAAATAATCAATTAAATCATTTAGGCACATGTTAAAAATTTCATCAGAGTATAATTAAACATGGTATAAAAGAGGCATGCCACATTATGCTTGAAATTAAAAACATACAACACCTGCTCATTTAAAGATATGCAACGATGGGGTAGTTTTCAACATAGGAAATTTAATCCTTATACCCTTATCTCCAAAGATATAATTACACAGCGGAAACCAAATCAACAACATCAAACATATATGTTTTCATTCATATATATATATATATATATATATATATATATATATATATATATATATATCAACAAGTTTGATGCCAAAAACAACAATATTCATGTTTATACAAAACATCCATCCAACAGATACATGTAGACAATGCATCACAAAAATGGCACTAAGCCAACCTAACTACCCGGTGCTACATATCAGAGCCGACCGACCAAAAGATGAAGACGAGCTTCACACAAAAATGCCATCCAACAACCTACTCTGCAATGCCTCGTAGAGCATCATAAAATAACATAAGGGTGAGAAACATTATCATAATAACATTTCATATAATTATATATCTCAACATATAACATACACATAAAATATATTCTCACCACAATTCATACCTCATCACCTATACACATCGCAACGTGTACATACACAAATCAAGCATGTTCATCATGTGCCAATTCACTAATTCACATGAACTTACATTATTTATGTTTATTCCTCAATTCTATTCATTCCGCATAAACATACGTCTAGCTATGTTTAATCACACATATACATTATAAATGTATAAATCACATACATATACATATATCAAACATGAATATATACCAACAAGTATGTTTCATCACACATACTATCATCTCCATAATACTCCAAATAAACATATGCACATTCATGTTTATTTCTGCATATCATAATTAAAATGATAAAATGCAACTCATAGAGACCGACACACGACTCTATGCAGATGCAAATGCGGTACCGACTCAACATTTCAGCAGGTTCACTCAGAAACCAAATGGAATCATCGCTTGTTACCTAAAGTAACTCCCCATCGGGCACACGATGTTCCCCATTGCTCACACCCCACATGGGCACACAATGTTTATGGATTGCTCACACACCACACGGGCACACAATCCGATTGCTCACACCCCACACGGGCACACAATCAATGTGAGTAAATCACCCATCGCTCACACCCCACACGGGCACAAGATGTTTCTGGATTGCTCACACCCCACATGGGCACACAATCCGATCGCTCACACCCCACATGGGCACACGATCTTGTTGTAGTCATCACTCACACTCCACATTAGCACACAATGCTACAACGGATTCACAAAGAATCCCACAGCACAAGAATGCATACATTATGCTTACATGCAAAATGACACACAACATTCTTGAAAATGCATACATATTCACAATATAGTTATGCATTCATCTCATTCAATTAGCATACATTCGCATTTAATTCAAGCAATGTATCTACTTGCCAAACGGCTACAACACAATTACTTTTCTTAGCATCATTAGTTTCTACGTGTTTCTAGCTTCGAATCGATATAAGGATCACTAAAAACAGATACCCGAAACTAAAGCTACGAATTAAAACACATAACCCCTCAAAACCCTACAGGCTCGCTAAGCGCCCTCTCGCTTGCTGAGCGAGAATCGCCCTGGAACTTTCGTTGAGCGAGGGGTAGCTCGCTGAGCTACCACTGCGATTTCCAGAATTTCCAACTGCGTAACAGTCAACTCTAAGCATCCCATTACTCCAAAATACTTCCATAAACATGATCAACAACATATTCTAGCTATCATACTTCGGTTACAACGATTTCCAACCGATTAATCCATAAATTTCTCACATTTTCTCTCAAACCCTAACTATTCATCTTCTCTAACTTCTACCAAATCAAAAACCCACAAAATCTAACACATACATAATCATATACAAGATTAAGATAACAATGTTTATCACCCTTACCCGATTATACCGATTCCTAGGAGCAATCTTGAAGCTTTTTCAACTTTCATTATTTTCTTTTCTTTTTCTCTTCTCTCCTTTTCATTCTTCTCTTTTTCTTTCTCTTCTTTTCTAACTTTCTATTTCACTCTTTCTTACTCTCTTACATTCTTTTCTCTCTATTTCTATTCTTACTAACTATTCTTATTCTTTCCTTCCTATTTCTACACTTAACTCTATTCTTTCTCTTTCTTTCCAACCAAATATCATTTTCTCACAAAAATACCAATTTCTACTAATTTCTAACTCATCACTAATTAACAAATACCTAAAATACCCTCCAAACCAATTTTACCCGAAAATTCACAAATCGGTAAAATCTCACAACATACCATATCATCACATTAATTCCTCAACATAAAATATCATCATGATAATTTCACACATAGAACAATTATCATACAAATAAAATAAAAGACTCCACAAAAATTAGGAAAATCGAATCGGGGTGTTACAACTCTCCCCCACTTTAGAAATTTTCGTCCTCGAAAATATTACCTGATCCAAACAACTCCAGATACGACTCGTGCGTCCTACTCTCCAATTCCCAAGTCATATTGCCTTCCGCAGCGCCTCCCCACGCCACTTTCACAAGTGTAATATCCTTGCCTCTTAGCTTCTTGATTTCACGGTCCAAAATCCTAACCGGCAAAGCTTCCACCATAAGGTTATCTCTTACTTCAACTTCGTCCATAGGAATAACATGTGACGGATCCAGAACATACTTCCGAAGTTGCGAAACATGGAACACATCATGCAAATTCGAAAGATTCGGAGGCAACGCCTCACGATAAGCCACATCACCCACTCGTGCAGTAATCTGATACGGCCCAATAAAACGAGAAGTCAACTTCTTCGACTTCAAAGCACGACCCACACCCGTAACCGGTGTAACTCTCAAGAACACATGGTCGCCTTCCTGAAACTCAAGATCCTTCATTCTCTTGTCATGATAACTCTTTTGTCTACTTTGCGAAGCTCTCATCTTCTCCCGAATAAAATTTACTTCTTACGTCGTTTGTTGTACCATCTCCGGTCCAACTACCGTTCTTTCCCCGGTGTCATGCCAACACAAAGGTGTTCGACATCTCCAACCATACAAAGCCTCAAATGGTGCCATACCGATACTCAAATGAAAATTGTTATTATAGGTGAACTCAATCAACGCTAAATAACTATCCTAAACACCACCTTGTTCTAGCACATAAGCACGCAACAAATCCTCTAACGATTGGATTGTCCTCTCGGTTTGACCGTCCGTTTGCGGATGGTAAGCCGAACTCAATCTTAGCTTAGAACCCAAAGCCTTTTGCAAACTTTCCCAAAACCTCGATGTAAATCTAGGATCTCTATCTGACACAATACTCTTAGGAACTCCATGAAACTTCACAATCACAGAAACATAAATCTCGGCTAGCTTCTCCAAAGAATAACTAATATCAATCGGAATAAAGTGAGCAGATTTAGTAAGTCTATCGACAATCACCCAAATAGCATTATGACCTCTTTACGTATTCGGCAATCCTGTAACAAAATCCATCGATATACTATCCCATTTCCATTCCGGAATATCCAACGGTTGCATCAAACCACTAGGCTTCTGATGTTCCACCTTAGACTTCTGACAAGTCAAACACGCATACACAAAATGAGCTACATCTCTCTTCATCCGGACCACCAAAAGATATTTTTCAAATCTTGGTACATCTTATTCGCTCCCGGATGTATACTTAAATTACTCCGGCGTCCCTCTTCCAATATCATCTTTTTCAACTCCTCATCATCGGGAATACAAATACGACCACGGAATCTCAAAACTCCAAAATTATCAACCTTGAAATCCTCATTCTCATTAATCATCAAATCAACAAATTTCAAATCCAACCTTTGCTTTTCACTAAAAACGGATACCCAAAACTAAAGCTACGGATTAAAACATGTAACCCCTCAAAAACCTACAGGCTCGTTGAGCGCCCTCTCGCTCGCTGAGCGAGAATCGCCCTGAAAATTTTGCTGAGCGAGGGGTAGCTCACTAAGCGACCACTACGATTTCCAGAATTTCCAGCTGCCTAACAGTCAACTTTAAGCATCCCAAAACTCCAAAATACTTCCATAAACATGATCAACAACATATTCTAGCTATCATACTTCGGCTACAACGATTTCCAACCGATTAATCCATAAATTTCTCACATTTTCTCTCAAACCCTAACTATTCATCTTCTCTAACTTCTACCAAATCAAAAACCCACAAAATCTAACACATACATAATCATATACAAGATTAAGATAACAATGTTTATCACCCTTACCCGATTATACCGATTCCTAGGAGCAATCTTGAAGCTTTTCCAACTTTCCTTCTTTTCTCTTCTTTTTCTCTTCTCTCCTTTTATTTCTTCTCTTTTTCTTTCTCTTCTTTTCTAACTTTCTATTTCACTCTTTCTTACTCTCTTATATTCTTTTCTCTCTATTTCTATTCTTACTAACTATTCTTATTCTTTCCTTCCTATTTCTACACTTAACTCTATTCTTTCTATTTCTTTCCAACCAAATATCATTTTCTCACAAAAATACCAATTTCTACTAATTTCTAACTCATCACTAATTAACAAATACCTAAAATACCCTCCAAACCAATTTTACCCGAAAATTCACAAATCGGTAAAATCTCATAACATACCATATCATCACATTAATTCCTTAACATAAAATATCATCATGATAATTTCACACATAGAATAATTATCATACAAATAAAATAAAAGATTCCACAAAAATTGGGAAAATTGAATCGGGGAGTTACAAGTTAGATCTCGCCTTAATTTGCGAACCCTTGGTCCAACACCAAGCAGTTCCACTTGCACACTTGCACATTCCATTCGATTATGGTTTCATATTGCTAGGGGCACCCCTAGGGACTAGAAATCGAATCCACTTAATCAATCAAACAACCAACCTCCATTTGCATTTCACCTGTAAGTCGATTGCTTCGCGCATCGCCATCTAACGTTTCTAACTTAATAGCATTCAAATTAATTAATAATACGAAAGAACTGAATTATGGAGTCTAGCATTCCACGGGTTCTTGAGTGGATCATTCCTGAGGCCAGCCCCACGGGACGTGATCCATTCACTCTTTCGTACTTAAAATACTTAAAACATTCAACTTCTTCAAAAATATGAGACATGATTCATATATCCAAGTTCGAAGCTTCTTCCCTTTCTATTTTCTCCCTTAACTGTTTGTGGTGAAATAGGTGAGATATCTCACTAAAAGATGACGACTTGTCTCTTTCTTTCAAATCCAATTTATAACATACCCAGCAAATGCTCAAATTGTTTTCATATTAATTAAACGGAGGAACTGAATTCTGGAGTCTAGCTTTCCACATAGTTCTTGAATTAATCATTCTTGAGGCCTGCCCCACGGGACGTGATTCATTCCTCCTCTTGTATTTCAAAACACTTAATTCACATATCGAATAATGAAAGAACTAAATTCTGGAGTCTAGCATTCCACAGGTTCTTGAGTGGATCATTCCTGAGGCCATCCCCATAGGACGTGATTCATTCGCCCTTTCATTCTTAAATTACTAAGTAAGATCAAACTCTTTCTCTAAACGAGCATTGTTTAAGCTCTTTTTATCTCGCAGACAAGCTAGCGCTTCAGCCTCCTATCTCGAGCAGATAAGCCGACACTTAGCAGCTAGAAAGTGTTTTAAACAATCGTTTATTAAAAAACACCAATAAATCGTAGTAGCACGAACTACGAAGCTCTGACTTTCCCATTGCACAAGGGAATACATAGGCATAGGGATTTTAATCCTTCGCGAGCACAATAATAATAATAAATTATCTTTTCTCTGTCACAAATCACCCTAATAAAAATTAACCTTTTCTCCATAATAATAACAAATATTAAAAACTATTTTCCCTTAAAACAAACATTTTAGCAAACCATTTAGAAGACAAGACATAAATCAACATTCAATCGTATAGTTAGGCTAAGAGGTTCCCGTTGAGTACAACGGACGTGAGGGGTGCTAATACCTTCCCCTTGCATAACTGACTCCCGAACTTAGAATTTGGTTTCGTTGACCTTTTCTTATCCTTATTAGGTTGTATCTATATCTCCCTTTTCTTTAATTAGAATAAATAGAATTAGGTGGCGACTCTGTTGTTTTTTCCACGTCACATCGCGAGGATTGTATTTTTCGAGGTACGACAGTTTGGCGACTCTGCTGGGGATTAGCTCCATGCTAGAGAGAGTCGAGCCTAACTTAGCTAGTTGTGCGTTTAATTTTTGATCTTGTCTTATCTGTCTTCTCTATGTTTGTTATTTATGTATGATTATTTGTTCTTTTATAGCTTTCTTTTATTGCTCATTATTATACTTGTTTATGGGATCTTGGGGTTATATCACAAGTAAAAGTTGAGCTTTGGAAAAATAAGAGGGAACACCTAGGTTAGAATTGGTAGCTATTAGTGTTAGTCTCCAATAACTCTCTTCTTAAGGCCTAGTATGAAAGCTCCCCCAGATAGTAGACATATTCGTAGATTTTTTCATAACGCAACTAGCCTGCCACGTGACTTGATTCATGAGAGGGTTGTGATTTTGGGATCCACTATTTAGAACTAGTTTCTATATTGGTTGTTGTGTAGTGTTAGTCTCCAAGGGGTCGCCTCTTGAGGGCCTAACATGAGAACTCCACTCAAGGTAGACCTTGTTGTCATTATCGTCATAATCCAGCTAGCTTGCGGTGGGGTGTTGTAAACACCCCAAATTTGCCCTCACCCATTTCACACCATGGCTGGTGATCATCTCATATGCATAAACACAATCATATCATCTCATATCTCAATTTTGAGTCACTGCATAGTTTCTAAGTCATCTGCACCTAGGGTTTGTGATCTGAGCAATCCAAGAGCTTCTTGAGCCACTCCAAAGGTCAACAATCACTTCAAAGGGGTCCATGTGTGTTCTTATATCATATTACATCCTCTAAAAGTCAAAAATGCAAAAGGATCACAAGAACTGGGATTGGTGTGGATGCAGAGCCAAGTTTGACTGCACAGTTGACCTAAAATTAGGGTTTTGGTTTCAGAGGCCATAACTCCAATTTTTTTGGTCATTCTTGTTTCCATTGGTCTCTATATGGTATGGGGAGTATGCATATCAATTTTCATGAATAAATTCCATGGGGAAGTCATCTGATCAAGGGTTGACTTTTCAGACAAGTCAGTGCAAAATCAGGGCATCTAAGGCCCCCAATGACCCAACCAAGGGGTGATCTTCATCATTTTGAGTGTATATGATCTTTATTTGATCATGGAAGAAGGTTGAAGTTCACAAAATTCAAGAATTACAAGTTTTTGCAAAGTTGACTTTTTAGGGCATGGTTGACTTTTCAAGAATATGTCATTTTAGGTCACTTTTCAAACCTTACTTTTTGATCCAAAAATGCTTCAAATGGAAAAACTTTGGTCATGAAAGTTGTAGATTACATTTTTCCCTTTTCAAAAAGTACAAGAACATGACCTAATTCATCTTGGATCAAAAGTTATGGTGTGTTGAAGTTGGCAAAAATCACTAATTTTCAAGTTATGCACTAAAAAGAAAACTTGCAATTTCATGAACCAAGCATTCTAGTAACTTCAAAGTGACTTCAAAGCTGCATTACATGATCACACATGACCCCAAAAACAGATTTGGCCCAAGGAATTTTGGATGGCTTGCCTTGATTTTCAAAGTTCCATAAAGCATTTTTCCTAAGTATGCAAAAAGAGGATTCTTGGCAAAATCATGCTTCAAGGAATTATGTGATCACTAGCTGATCTCTAAACATTGCCATGACCAATTGAGACATCATGTGACAAAATTCAGCAAGCATTGTCTCATGTACTTAGCATAAACTCATGAGAAAACACAAGTTGTCAAGTTGCAAAAGCTAGCATAGCTTGTCATCCATATGTTGCAGTCAGCTACAAACAATCCAAGGGCTCTCCTCAACTCAAGCTGGAGCAAGACATGACCTCACACAGTTGCTGCCATGACCCATGCTCTCAAGGACACAAACTTGACTTTTTTGCAAAAGGCTCCCATACTCTTGGCACAATATCCAGCCACCCTACTGACCTGCCTCACAGTCTATCCACACAAGTTGGAGATGATATAGCAAAGCATTGATCATTGAAGCTGGCCAGAACATAGCATATCACAAAACTGTCCAAAACTCTTCTCTCTTCGAATCTCATTTTCCAGCCATCAAACACCCCATTTCTCTTCACCAACAAATCAAACACATAAAAAAGAACCAGAATCCACCATGAATGCAGCCTGAAACCCTACTAATCACAACTGCCAAACCTGCCATATCAGAACTCAAGCTTCCAAAATAGCCACTAGCAAGAGGTTGTGAACATTCCATTGGCTTCAAGGGGTCCAGAGAAGGCATTCTGCACCAAAGCAGGGTCAGAAGAGCTCAGATTCACAGTTCATCACTTCAGGTAGCTTCAAGTTTTCAACTTTTCAGAGCTTGATTTTTATGTTAAAAATTGATTGTGTATGCTTTGCTGGTCATGGGGGTGGTTTTAGAATTAGAAATGGTTGAGAAATGAGGATTTACCAGGGCTCTGAAATTTTGCCCGTGAATCTTCATGGCTTCGATTCTCTTAGTTTAAGCATGAGAAATTCATTTTGAGAGTTGATTCGAGTAAGGTTTGAGTAGAGGAATGTTTCCCTGGCTTTAATTTGAGGAATGGTTGCCTGAATCGTATTTTAGGGTTTTGGGGTCGCCGGGGAAGATGACCGGAGCTCCCCTCCGGTCACCTGAATTTGTTTTGCCCTAATCTCAGGTCATTAAGTCCATTTGAATATTGAGCGTAGGATCCCTTGACCCCATTGACTTGCCGCGTGAATGACTGGCCCAGATGCACTCAGTTAGCCCTAATCCCTTTAGTTAGTTTTAATTAATCATAATTAACTTAATTTAATCAGGACCAACCACAGCCCTTGGATTCACGCGCCAGTCAACCCTTTTAAACCCAGTTCAAATCTCAGCCATTAGATCTGAATACTTTTCATTTATTTTCATTTTTATTTCATTTTCTTTCATTTAATTTGCACAATTTATTTAAAATAGTAAAAATTGTCTAAAAATTATGAAACTTTTTCTCAAGAATTTCATTAATTTTTATGACACAAAAATATTTTTATTTTCATTTTTAGCATTAAAAAGTATTTTTAAATATTTAAAAGATTATTTTTAATTGATTAATGAAAATTAATTTATTAAAAATACTTTTAGGTATTTAAAAATCACCAAAAAATTCATGAAATGTTCTAAGACATTTAGAAACATTGTCCAATCTTCAAACCAAATTTCTTTTTTGATCTTGATGCATTTTGAGAATTTTTCATTGAATTAAAATCATTTTTATGCATTAATTTGATCCAAAGTTCAAAAAATCATTCCTGCCTATCCATGAAGAGTTGGACATTGATTCTTTTTGCATTGCATTGTGTTTAGCATGTAGTTTGTGAGATTAAATGGCCATGATTTGATCTTTCATTTTCAATTTGTTTGACATTTCTTTTGTTTAGGAACCCTAAAACCCTAAAAAACTTGTGAAAATCATAACTTGAAATTGGTTAGGAGTTGAGACCTCTCCTTTGGGCATTGGTTTAGTATAGTATTAGGGGTCCTTTGAGTGGCATTTTCAATTTTTTATCTTAGGGTTTGCTTCTGATTTTGACTTTTGTTTGATGTATTGTTCATAAACCCTAATTTGAGCTTCCATTTGCATACATCTTGCATTCTCTTGCATAACATGACTTGCCATGACATTCCATGCTTCCATGTGATTCATTTGACATCATAAGACATATTGAAAGCATGTTTGATCATTGCATCATGTACTTGCCATGTTGTATGTCATATGCACTTCATAACTTTTCATGTATGTTCATGTGTCTTAGCATGCTTCATCTGCATCCATAAGCTTGTATGATCATCTCCATGCCTTGTTTCATGTTTGTATCACTTCATAGCATCTTTATCATCATGTATATGCTTCTGGTTTGGTTTTGCATCATACCATTTCATCTCATTTTGCATTGCATTGCATTTCTTTTCTAACCTTTCAGGTGGTAAGTGATTTTGGGAAGTGAATTTGCCTTCACTTCTCATAACTTTTCTTTTCATTTCTCTTGCATCCTTGCTGCATTTTTGTTTGTGTTTGAGTTTGAGCTTGCTCATTCTTCTTCTTCCCACTTTATTTCTTCAAGTGACTTGACTTCTTGAGAGAAGTAAGTCACTTTGCTTCTCCTGATCCTTTCATCTGCTTCCTGGTGGTTCCATTGAAGATCTTCTTTTGCAAACCTCACAAACCTTAGGAACAACCAAGCATGACAATGATTAGGGTTTTGATTAGTCTCCCCTCTTAGTTTTACCTTGGTGTCTCTTTTGAGTCTTCTCTTCTCATCTCATAATCAGGGACTAAACCCTAAAGGCTTTAAGGCTTTGTGATTAAGCTTATGCCTGCATCCTTCTCTTAGGATGGAGTGTATAACTTTGATCCTAAGTGTTAAACCCTTAATGTGTTTAAATCTCTTAATCAATTCACCTAATAATCATCAAGACATCACACTTGTAACTTGGGCCTTGCATTAGGGTTCTAATTCTTCCTTAATTGGTTAAGAAGGACTAACCCTAGTGTTAATGGACAAGTCCCCCTCAAGTTGTCTTACAAACCCTAAAACTCACTTCATCATCTTACCATTAAATAAAATCCACTTAATCAAAGGCTTGTTTTGTCATGAGCTTAATCCCTAATCATGGATTAAGTTGAGGAGTTTTCCTCAGCTTAAACATTCTCATCTATTATCCTTCTATTAGGATGGTGTAATGGGTCTGTTTAATCCTTGATTATGGCTTAATATCATTACTCAACACTAAACAAAAACCACAAAAACACCTAAATAATCACAAATAGGTTAATGATCTTAATCCTGTATCAAAGGTGTTTAAGTGTGAGAAGCTGACTTCACACTTAAGGTATTCTCATTACCCCTAATCAGAGGGAAGATGTGATGAGTTTACCAAATCCATTGGTTTAGGCTTAAGCTCATTAATTTATGACAAACTTTCAAAAGCAATAAAAGACTGAAAACACAAAAATAAACAATAATCGTCTCCTTCGGGATTCTTTTCTCATCATCCTCACTCACAAACGAGAACTCGCTTCTTCCGTCTAATGCAAGACAGTTTGCACCTGAGCCAGACAGGTCATACACTTGAGCATAGACAAGCAAGCAGTTCACAAGTCAATTCATCTTTCAGTCTCTTTGGGTCGAACTACGGTGTTCTGACTTCCTCATTGCACGAGAGGATACGTAGGCATGACTTAACAGTTATCGAACAAAAGTCTCTGTATATTCCCCCTCCTTCAGCATTATTCTTTTAGCCTCATGATCTTGAGCATCTTATTCTAGTTCTCACACTGACACTTCATTTACACACTTCACTTCTCTTACACTGACACCTGTACATTCTTTTCCAGCTATTGTATACACAGATTGCACTGACACTACCCCTTTAAAACACAAATCTTCTAAGCGTGGATCCCGTCGAGTACGGCGGACAATCTGGGTGCTAATACCTTCCCAGGTTGTAACCAACCCCCTTTCTCAGTCTCTCTGGTTCGCAACCGTCTTATCCATCTTTTTCTAGGCCTATGCAGCATTGCCTTTCCTCCGGGATAAAAATGCCTAGCTGGCGACTCTATTCATTCTCCAGTGAGTTCACGGCTGTGTGTTGTCATTGTCCCTCTCGCCGACCGTTCGCGCTTGTATCTTTATCTGGACTTAGCTTCATTTATCGGGAGCGATAGCTTGGCGACTCTGCTGGGGACCCTTATACTGCAACCAGGGCTTCTGGTTCTTTTTGTGGGTTCCTCCTAGCGCTTGTTTGATTTGTGTTTACTGGGGTGTTATGTGCTTATTTGTGTTTGTGTATTTGTATTTATTTTGCTTTATGTACAGCTTTGTTTATTGCTTTCTTTATAGCTTTATGCATATATTATCATATTGTCATATTGTGCTGCTGGCTGGATCTGTTGTTTGCTTTGGTGGGTGGGTGTTCCATTGAGAGTTAAGGTCCTATACCTGGGACCTGAGTGACACCTAGGCTAGAGTGAATCATATTCTTTCCCATTCCATCTCGGTCTGGTGCGGGAATATGAAACACGGTTCAGATATGGGTTTTTATTGAGAACTCTGTGTTGCAGATTTCCTGCAATGCTAGGGCTATCTGGGAAGCCTGCTAAGTCTGGATGACCTTTTAGTATTGACCTTCAGAAACTGAGGTGAATTAGAGGAGGAACTTTTATGGTTATTGTAAACACTGTACCTCCGGGTTAGAAGTGTTTACACTTCTCATAACTGATCCAAGTCTGAGGATCCTTGTTTTAGAACACCACCTGTGAGGGGGTTGGGCTGTTTACAGGTTTGCAGGTACCTTGACCTCAGAATACCCTGTTACTTTGATTTGATTAAGAATACTCCATGTTGGGACAGTTCTTGTGATTCTAAACCCTGGACATGTGGCTCTTTATTTGAGCCCCCCACCTTGGTTACTGGATTTATAGACCTCCATCTGGATTTCTTGAACATACTTGGACCTATATCAAGGCATTTGATCAGATCCAGCTCAGTCACAAACCCTTGCATATCATTTGCATACATAACCATTGCATCATATTGACATTTGCTTATTTGTGTTTCAGGGTATCCACTTTCATCTTTGGTTTTGGTTTTGACCCCATCTTCAGTATTGACCCATTTTCATCAGCACCTGCTTCAGCTATCAGCCACCTGCACCAGCCAATCAGTGGCCCATTCTTCAGTGTTATCATCAGCACCTGTCTCTACTCATCTTCAGCATCATGGCTCCTAAAAAGAGTAACATCACATATCACTTTTTCCAGCCAGAGTTATCTGACATCAGGAGGATTCAGACCCTGATCACTCCAGATCATATACCATTGTTCAGGGAACACTATGGAGATATACTTGATATGGTTATGGATCTGGACCCTTCACAGAGAAGCCTGATCCACACTTGCCTTCAATTTTATGATCCCCCATTAAGATGTTTCACCTTTCAAGACTTTCAGTTGGGCCCTCTATTAGAAGAATACTCCTCATTGGTTGGTATGCCTATCAGGGTTGGAATCCCTTTCAACCCTGAAATGGTCTTTCCTGGTAATGGAGAAGTAGCAAAGGCTTTGCATCTGGAACCTGTTCTGATTGAGCAGCATATGACTTCTAAAGTTGGAATCCCTGGCTTTCATCTGGATTTCTTGATCTCTCAAGCTACCCTGAAAGCTTCTTTAGGAGAGTGGAAAGCTGTCTGTGCTTTATTGGCCTTGAGTATATATGGAATTGTGCTGTTTGCAGATGAGCCTCGATTCATTAGCAAGAATGCAATCCATCTTTTCATCTTGAAGAACCCAGTGCCCACTTTGTTGGGGGATCTCTATTACTCAGTGCATCAGAGGAATGAAAAGCAGAGGGGAAGATTAGTGAGGTGTTGTGCTCCTTTGTTCCACACTTGGCTTCTCAGGCATCTGCCCAGGACAGATGCATTTTTGAATCCTCATCAGCAGAGAAACTGGGCTAAGAGACTCATTGCTCTGACTTCAGCCGATATCAGATGGTGCACTCAAAGCACCAAGGGCAGGGATATCATCACCAGCTGTGGACATTTTCCCAATGTGCCCCTAATAGGAGTTAAGGGTAGTATTAATTACAACCCTCTGCTGTTCAAAAGACAACTGGGCTATGCACTGGTCCACACTCCTAAGGCACAGGACTTGGTTGAGACTCTTTATTGTGAGAACAAGCCTAATCTGGCTACTGTTAGGCAGGCAGTCTGGGCCTGGGATAATGTTCAAACCAAGGGAGTAACCATTCTGGGGAAGTGCAACAATGTGGCATCAGCACAATATTATGAGTGGTCCTATGCCAGGGCTCAATTCTCTGGAATGCCATTTACCATGGAAGATATGCCTGAATCATCTTCAGCACCACCCCCTGCCACTGTCAGTGTGGAAGAGTTTGAGAGCTTGAAAGAAAGAAATGAGAAGTTGACTCAGGCTTTGCAGAAGACCCTCCGGGAGAGGAGTGATGGCAGGTTGGATATTGAAAGGCTAGAGAAGCTGAGAGTGGAGCATCTGGTTAAGATTGAGAAGTCTGGGGATTATATCAAAAAGTCTAAAGCTGGAGAACAAATTCTGAAGAATGCTTGCAAAGAAGCCCAGTTCCAGAGAGCAAGGACAGACTTGTATCTGAAGGAGAGTCAGGCTAGGTGGGTCAGGATCACCGAAGCTCGTACTCTGGAGGATAAGAGGGTCCAAGACAAGATAGAGCAACTGGAAGCTAGTGCAAAAGAGCAGCAAGAAGCCCTGGCAGCAGCCCAGAGGGAGATATCAGAGCTGAAGATCAAAGCCGGAGTGAAGAGGTCGAAGGACCAAAGTCAGCACAAGAAGCTAACAGCAGCTGTTACAACCCGGAATCTCCTCATCAGGAATCTCACGGAGCGTCCAGCTGATCCTGTGACCGAAGCACTTCTAAAGGAAGTTCGTGAGGATGAGTTTGGTCTTGGTGTTTGACCATTTGTTTGTTGTTGCTTTCATTCCATGTACTTTTATTTTCTTGTAATGAATTTTGACCCCTCCGAGGGCTTGTATTTGTAAAACAAACTATGTACCATTTTCCTTTTGTAATATATGTATTAGTTTGTTTCATCCGGGTTTCACTTCAAAAGCAGCATCAACAACATCTTCAAGGGTCTGGAAGGGTCAAAACTGAATGCCAAGCCGGATACCTTGAAAACAAATAAGCATACTGCATTGCATGCTAACCCTTTTGTTTGTTTTGTAGGTTTTTGTTTTATTGCCACTAACTCTGTTGTGATGTTCAGGAACTATTGCTCGACGCCGAGTATTTCCCCTCAACCGTCCGCACCGTTATCCAACCCGTAACAATCTTCCGGGCATCCAAATGGATCAGGTACAGAAGGACCTTGCAAAGGTTAGAAATCAAATGGCAAACGAAAGATTGGAAATGAGAACACAGATGACTCAGTTTATGGAAGTGATGAACAACATGGCTCAAAGCCAGGAAAGATTGAGGGCCATGGTGGAAAGGCAGAATCAAGAAGATCCACATATAGGAACTGCTGGCACAAGCAATAACGAGAGGGTCCAACCTCATGTCAACCCCCCTGTATTTGGCCCCCATCTCCATCCAAAGGTCAATATTCCTGCAAATGTTCAAGGGACTGCCACTGCAGCCAGGGTACTGCAAGAAGACCCTCAAGAGGATCAGTTCACAGTAATGGGTGCTGGGGAGGAAGCTTATGATAGAAGGCTGGATGAGATAGCTGAGAAATTGAGGTCCTTAGAGTCTCAAAACTCTTTGGGTTTCGATGTCATGGACATGGGCTTGGTAGACGGGGTCAGGATTCCCCATAAGTTTAAGCCTCCTTGTTTTGAAAAATACAACGGGACTTCATGCCCCCGCACTCATTTACAATCATTTCTGGGGAGGCTGAAGGCCTATACTATGGATGAGAAGCTCTGGATGTTCTATTTCGAAGACAGCTTGACAGGAGCTTCAAGAGAATGGTACTCTCATCTGACGAGAGCAACTATCAGGTGTTGGAAGGATTTGGCAGAAGCTTTCATCAGACAGTATCAGTACAACTTAGATATGGCACCCAACAGGACCCTCCTAATGGGAATGTCACAGTCGTCAAGGGAAAGTTTCCGAGAATATGCCCAGAGATGGAGGCAACTGGCTGCTGCTGTTCAGCCACCTATGTCTGAGAGGGAAATGGCAGACATGTTTATGAACACCCTCCAGGGAACATATATTGACAGGCTGGCTGCTTTCTCTTCCACTAGCTTTGCAGATGTTGTCATAGCAGGGGAGAGAATTGAGAGCCTGTTAAAAATGGGCAAGATTTCCGACAATGGTGCCAGCTCGTCCAGTAGTACGAGGAAGCCTTTTGCAGGCCCAAGAAGAACTGGCGAGACCAATGCCATACACACCAACAGGGGCAGGCCCCAATATGTTCACAGATCAGTGGCAGCAGTCACCATTCCCGCTCCAGCTCATCCTCAGCCAACTTATCAACCTCCGCAACAAAACTATCAGCAACAACCTCAGTACCATCAACAAGCTCAATATCCTCCGAGAAATTACAACAACAGCAACACCAACAACAACAACCAGCAAAGGCCTTTTCAGCAAAGGCCATCTCAAGCCAACAGGGTAATCGATCCGATCCCAATGCCATATGCTACATTGCTGCCACAACTCCTGAAACTCAACCTAGTTGAGCTAAGGACGTTGGCACCTCCAGATCCCAACAGTCTACCCAGGAATTATGATTCCAACGCCAGATGTGCCTTCCATTCAAATGCACCTGGCCACAGTACAGAAAAGTGCAGAGCCTTGCACATGAAGGTACAAGACCTGGTAGACTCTAAAGCTCTGAATTTCGCACCACCACCTAATGTCAACAAAAATCCGATGCCAAACCACGGGGGTCCCAGAATTAACGCTATTGAAGAAGACAAACCGTCTTATTTAATAACCAGTGTGGGTCAGATCCGGACACCGTTGGTAGAAATTAAGGCTCAACTCCTCGAGTGCCAAATGTTCCCGGGGTGTGAGTTGGGGTGTGCTTACTGCAATATCTCGGTAAATGGGTGCGATAACCTGAGGAATGGCATAGACGGTCTTATTCAGAGTGGCCAACTTCAAATCACCACATCATTCCCAACAAATCCAGCAATCTCATCAGCAACAACCACAGAACCTCCTACAACTGCAGCAACCATTGTACCTGACAGTTCTTCGGTTTCATCAACAAGTGCTTCATCTATCATCTCAACTGATCAGCCATCAACAAATTTTCCTTCTACAACTCCAGCACCACTCCATTTTGAAACTCCTACAACAACAACATCCATCCTTCCACCAATGTCTCCTACAACATCAACAACAAATCATGAGGATGTCTCAACTGTCACAATATTTTATGATCCTGAAAACAACTCTGTCTATAACTCAGAAGGTGCTGCTCCTATCAGAGCACCGGTCACAATTTATTACGATCCACTGACTATCACAGTTCCTTCCGCGGCCGCAATCAGTCCAGTCACTATCACGGTGCCTGGACCAGTACCTTATGAAAGCAGTAATGCTATCCCCTGGCATTACGGCTCCGACCTGTACTGTGAAGGACAAAGAATCAATTTTGAATCATCAACCCCTGCACCACAAATTGACAATGTGGGAGGAGGCGGAGGCTTCACTCGAAGCGGACGTCTTTTCGCTCCACAAATTCAGAGACCCACTGCCGAAGCAGAAGCTGCTGCTAAGGCAAAAGGAAAAAGCTTGGTGCAGGAAGAGCAGATTGTTAAAGAAGCCTTGAAAACACCTTTTGACCAAGAGGTTGATGAGTTCATGCGAATCATCAAGAAGAGTGATTATAAAATAGTGGATCAGCTCCATCAGACGCCTTCCAAGATCTCAATCCTATCATTGCTTATGTGCTCCGAAGCCCATCGGAATGCACAACTCAAGGTTTTGCACGCAGCTTACGTGCCTGAAGAGATCACTGTCAATCAGCTGGAAGCTGTAGTTGGAAATGTTAATGCTAGTCATGGACTAGGGTTCACCAACACTGATTTGACCACGGAAGGTCGCAACCATAACAAAGCCTTGCACATAACCATGGAATGTAAAGGTGTTGTCCTTTCCCATGTGCTGGTAGACACGGGGTCATCCCTCAATGTCTTACCTAAAAAGGCCCTGGTGAAGCTAGAGTATGATGGATTGGCGTTGAGACCCAGCAACCTGGTGGTGAGAGCCTTTGATGGTTTAAAGAGATCGGTTCTGGGAGAAATTGAATTGCCCATAACGATTGGCCCGCAGACTTTCAAAACGACCTTCTACGTGATGGATATATAGCCTGCCTACAGCTGTTTATTGGGTAGGCCATGGATTCACGCCGCTGGCGCCGTGACCTCTACCCTTCACCAGAAGTTAAAATACGAGTGGGAGGGTCAAATCGTTACAATCTGTGGAGAGGAGGATATTTTTGTCAGCCACCTGGCTACCTATAAATACATTGAGATGGATGGGGAGATCCATGAAACAATGAGTCAGGGGTTCGAAGCTTTGAACGTGAATGAAACATCTGCTGTACCTGGTACTTCAATATCATCATACCAACAAGCCCGGAAGGTTGTTGAGGGAGGAAACGCCCAAGGCTGGGGCAAACTGTTATCGGTGGAGAAGAAAGAGGATAGATTTGGGTTGGGTTACAAACCAACTCAACAAGATCAAGCAGAGGCTGCAAAGGAGCCCAACTTTGTGAGTGGGGGGATGCTCACCCATGATGCTGTCAACTGTTTGGAAGACGAGTTGGAAGAAGAACGCAACCTGGAAAGCTGGATTCGTCCAAAGATCCCGGGGAGCAGTATCTCAAACTGGTCTTCCCAGGAAATTATAAGAGTTACTCATGCAGAGTAATTATTATTTCCTGTATTTTTATAGCATGCATCAAAGTCTTGCATCTTGCCCAAGATGACAAGACTCATTTTGTAATCGGGCCATCTGTACTTTTTGTGCAAACAAGATTAATCAATGAAATATCAGACATCTTTTTGCAAATGAGTCTTTTTCTTTTCCGTTCACTGTTTTTCCATTTTTCTTTTTGTACAAAAAATAAATGGCAGTGTTTTCAAAATGACAACTTTATTTCACTTTTCTAAAACAAGATTAAAATCAAATCACTAAAATGAACAAACTGAACCCTTGCAGAGAATGCCTTCCTGACATCACCGACAACAGCACAGCTATGACTTCGTATGACTTTGACAATCCGATCAATCAAGCTGATGAAGGGGTTGAAGAAGAATATGAGCTTCCTGAAGAGCTAGCCAGGTTGTTAAGACAGGAGGAAAAGGTTATTACTCCTCACCAGGAGGAGGTTGAAGTGATTAATCTTGGTACGGATGAAGACGTGAAAGAAGTTAAAATCGGGGCCTGCCTGCAAGACTCGGTGAAGAGACAACTGATTGACCTGCTTCAAGAGTATGTGGACGTGTTTGCTTGGTCTTATCAAGATATGCCAGGGTTGGACACCGACATTGTTGTGCACAAGCTTCCTTTGAGGGAAGAATGCCCACCGGTCAAACAGAAGCTGCGCCGTACTCGCCCCGACATGGCTATGAAAATCAAGGAGGAGGTACAAAAACAATGGGACGCCGGGTTCCTTGCTGTAACTAGCTATCCACCATGGGTTGCTAATATAGTACCTGTGCCTAAAAAAGACGGCAAAGTAAGGATGTGTGTTGATTACCGGGACCTGAACAGAGCCAGCCCGAAAGATGATTTCCCTTTACCTCACATTGATGTATTGGTGGATAATACGGCTCAGTTCTCGGTATTCTCCTTCATGGATGGATTTTCAGGATACAACCAGATTAAGATGTCACCTGAAGACATGGAGAAGACAACCTTCATCACACCCTGGGGCACGTTCTGCTAAAAGGTAATGCCATTTGGGCTCAAGAATGCCGGTGCGACGTATCAACGGGCTATGGTGACATTATTCCACGACATGATCCATAAAGAAATTGAATGTTATGTGGATGACATGATTGCCAAGTCCCTTACTGAAGAAGATCATCTGGTAAATCTGCTAAAGTTGTTCAAGCGTCTGAGGAAATACCAACTGAAGTTGAACCCCAACAAATGCACATTCGGGGTGCGATCTGGTAAGCTGCTGGGATTTATTGTGAGCGAGAAGGGGATTGAAGTTGACCCTGATAAAGTCAAAGCTATTCAAGAGATGCCTGCACCGAAAACTGAGAAGGAAGTTCGAGGGTTCCTAGGTCGATTGAACTACATTTCACGGTTCATATCACACCTTACTACAACCTGTGAACCTTTGTTCAAGCTGTTAAGAAAAGAACAGACGGTCAGGTGGAATGAAGACTGCCAGAAGGCTTTCGACAAGATCAAAGAGTACTTACAAGAGCCTCCAATCCTTATGCCTCCAGTTGAAGGAAGACCTCTAATTATGTACTTGACAGTATTAGAAGAGTCAATGGGGTGTGTGCTGGGCCAGCATGACGAGTCTGGTCGAAAAGAGTATGCAATATACTACCTAAGCAAAAAGTTTACCGACTGTGAACAACGTTATTCACTGCTCGAGAAAACTTGCTGTGCTTTAGCGTGGGCTGCTCGCCGACTGAGACAGTATATGTTGACCCACACTACTTTGTTGATCTCAAAGATGGATCCAGTTAAGTACATTTTTGAGAAGCCAGCTCTTACCGGACGGGTTGCAAGATGGCAGATGATCCTCACAGAATACGACATCCAGTACACATCTCAGAAAGCCATCAAAGGCAGTGTATTGTCTGAATATCTTGCTGAGCAACCTATTGATGATTACCAACCTATGAGATTTGACTTCCCTGATGAAGACATCATGTTCATAAAAGCAAAAGATCATGAAGAGCCTGTTCACACTGAAGGGCCCGACCCGAGAGAAGAATGGACTATGATGTTTGATGGGGCTGTTAACATGAATGGTCGTGGTGTTGGCGCAGTACTCATTACACCCAAAGGAGTTCACATGCCTTTCTCGGCAAAACTCACTTTCAACTGCACTAACAACGAAGCTGAATACGAAGCTTGCATTATGGGTCTTGAGGAAGCCATTGACCTCAGGATCAAGACATTGACCGTATTCGGAGATTCAGCTCTAGTAATTAATCAGACCAACGGAAAATGGTACACCCACCAGGACCATCTGATACCTTACAGGGATTATACAAGGAGGTTATTGACTTTCTTTACAACAGTCAAACTTGAGTATATCCCTCGGGACGAGAATCAGTTTGCAGATGCTCTGGCTACCATTTCGTCCATGATCAAAGTTCAGGCTGCCAACTTTGTGCCGCAGATTTCAGTGTCCAAACTTGACACGCCAGCATATGTGTTCGCGGCAGATGTTATCAAAGATGATAAGCCTTGGTTCCATGACATTAAGTGCTTCTTGGAGGATCAAACATACCCACCTGGGGCATCATCCAATGATAAGAAGACATTAAGAAGGCTTGCTGGTAGTTTCTTTCTGAACACCGATGGGTCTTTATACAAAAGGAACTTTGATATGGTACTCCTCAGATGTGTTGATAAGACAGAAGCAGACTTGTTGATGCATGAAGTGCACGAAGGATCCTTTGGTACCCATGCTGGAGGACATGCCATGGCCAAGAAGTTGCTAAGACCAGGCTATTACTGGATCACAATGGATGCTGATTGTTGTGCCTACGCCAGAAAATGCCATAAATGCCAGATTTATGCGGATAAGGTGCATGTGCCTCCCAATCCTTTGAACATAATGTCTTCACCCTGGCCCTTTGCCATGTGGGGCATCGACATGATTGGCAAGATTGAGCCAACTGCCTCGAACGGTCACAGATTCATCTTGGTCGCCATTGATTATTTTACCAAGTGGGTTGAAGCAGCCTCCTATGCCAACGTTACAAGGCAAGTGGTAGCCAGATTTCTGAAAAGAGATATCATCTGTCGATACGGAGTGCCCGAGCGAATCATTACTGACAATGGTTCCAATCTAAACAACAAAATGATGGCAGAGCTGTGCCGGGACTTCAAGATTCAACATCACAATTCTTCTCCTTACAGGCCAAAGATGAATGGCGCTGTTGAGGCAGCAAATAAGAATATCAAGAAGATTGTGCAGAAGATGGTAGTCACCTACAAAGACTGGCATGAAATGCTACCGTTCGCCTTGCACGGGTACCGCACGTCAATCAGGACATCCACTAGGGCAACACCGTATCAACTTGTGTATGGTATGGAAGCAGTCCTACCAGTTGAAGTTGAATTGCCCTCCCTACGGGTACTAATGGATGTTAAACTAAGTGAAGCAGAATGGGTTAGGGCCCGATACGAACAACTGAGTCTGATCGAAGAAAAGAGATTAGCTGCAATCTGTCATGGGCAGTTATATCAGAAAAGAATGAAGAAAGCCTTCGATCAGAAAGTCAGGCACCGAGAGTACCAAGAAGGAGACCTTGTGCTGAAAAGAATCCTCCCTCCTCATACAAACCACAGGGGCAAATGGACCCCAAACTATGAAGGACCATTCGTGGTAAAGAAAGTTTTCTCTGGTGGAGCGTTGATGCTCAGCACCATGGATGGTGAAGATTTCCCGTCCCCTGTGAATTCAGATGCAGTTAAAAAATACTTCGCATAAAAATGACCCGCTGGACATAAAAATAGGATGCAAGTCCAGGCAAAATAGGGCATCCCGGCGAGTCAAAAAACAGAATAAAAGACTCGGGCAAAAATAAGGGAAAATAAACAAAAAATGTACACCCGCTGAGTTGAAAAGCCGCAGTGGACAGCTCAGGCAAAAATGGGTATCCCGATGGATTGAAAACCCGGAAGGGCGATCCATGCAAAATAAGGGAATAAGCGAACAATTGCATTCTGAATTCGTCTGTATCACCTACAACTTGGTAAGCTTCGAAAGGATCAAGCTTCAATCGGAATCAACATTCTTCAGAAAGCAAGGTGAGAAGAACGTCAAAAGTCATACGAGTCATGGTAAAGAGGAAGCTCCCTAAAAGCGTCGTCAACACTGCCAGCATTTTGTTTTTCAATTTGTAACAATCTCCTCATTCCAGGGGATATGTTCCTTTGACTGTATCTCGCCAATTCAGGGCATATGAATTAATAAAATCAGATTTTCAGTCATGTCTCGTTTTGTACATTTTATTTGCAAAAAATGTCTGGTGTCTAAAAGAAAACTGATTGCACAAAATACAGATGTTTTATCCTTAAATAAAAAAAACATGCTTGTAGGAAATGTATTTGCTCTCAAAAGTATCCTAACTCCTATGACGGAATCCAGTAAGGGATACCTCGGGATTACCTTGTGCGTTTCTCTATCTTTTTCAGGATTGCAGGTATCCAGAATGCAACTTGGGGCATGTAAGCTTCATCCCAGCAAGCTGGCAAATCAACACTCAATTTTAGCACCCGAAGTGCTCTCTCCCCAGCTGAGTTGCCTCCCATGACTTCCCCCAGCTGAGTTGCCACTTGTTGCTTATCCCCATCAGAGTTGCCAGGCATCACAGAAGGCACCTATATCCCCGGCTGAGTCAAGGATCCTCTTCAACAGAATCCCTAGGGAGGTCTCTCAATGATCTCTCTTTCCCCCCAGCCGAGTTGCCATTTCGTCCTCAGCCGAGCACAAAAGTCAGGGAACCACCTCCCCACAGAGCTTCAGCCTTTATCCAGAAGAGCAACGCATGAAGAACTCACAACAGAGTGAAGAAAGCTTCCACAAACCCCAGCTGGGTCTCTCATTTATTAGGATAGGTCTATCAGTGACCCGTATCCCCAAGAAAATACATCTCATCGGATCTACTAATGATCTCATCCCCAGCTGGGATGTTCATTTCAAGCAGATCGGCCAGAGATCTTCGCAGCAACGGGATTTGAATCCCGGTTTGGTAGCTTTGCATAATCATAGCATTTGCATCATATTCACCCACAAAGCGTAGCATTCCGTCTAATACGGAGCATTACGGCAAAAATCCAACACATAGCATAATCATAAGCCATGTTTTAAATTAGCACTTGTGAATAGTGACAGTTCATCAACGTACAGAAAAATCCTCACCAGAATCCCCAGCAAAAGCAGCTGCCCCTCAATCGACAACACCAGTATACACTCATTTTGACACCCGTCCGTGTCATATCCCCAGCACAGTCATCTACACTTTTACAACCCATATACTTGTTGTTGTTATTATACTTTTCTCTCTTGACACTCGTCCGTGTCACCCTTCCCAGCAGATAAACACTCATCTATACAATACTCATACTCACTGCTCGTGTACACTCTTACACAGATGCCCATCCGTATCTTATATATTCCATTATATCCCCACAGATTCGACGATTGGTTCATGTTCTTTGTTAACCAGTTGGTACTCGTCCGTACCATCATCTCAGAATATGCGTCAAGCGTTTGTTTCTACCTGATACTCGTCTGTATCATAGTCTTAAGGATGCTCGTCCGCATCTTTAATCCATACACTGTGTCAAACACTTTTGTCTTCTTGAATATAGATACTCGCCTGTATCTACTATTCCCCAGAAGAGTCCTCAGATTCAACACTCGTCCGTGTTCTCTGTTAACCAGCTGATACTCGTCTGTATCATCATCTTTGAACACGCGTCAGTATTTGTTTCTACCTGATACTCGTCCGTATCAAAACCTTTAGGATGCCCGTCCGCATCTTTAATCTATACACATATACCAAACACTTATACCTTCTGTTTCTTGGATGTAAATACTCGTCCGTGTTTACTATTCCCCAGTAGATCGCCAACAAAGCAAATTTTCTTTTTATCTGACACTCGTCCTGTGTCATGATAAAACCTGAGAGCAGCAGTACCCTGCTAGGTGGTCGTCCTCCACCTCTTGATGGTCGTCCTCCATCATGCTCATCCGATGGCCGTCCCCATCGTTGATTTTAGCAGCCGTCCCCTGCTAGGTGGTCGTCCTCCACCTCTTGATGATCGTCCTTCATCAATTTTATCCAATGGCCGTCCCCATTGTTGATTTTGGTTATCTGGCATTCGTCCTATGTCATGATAAACCCTGAGAGCAGCCGTCCCCTGCTAGGTGATCGTCCTCCACCTCTTGATGGTCGTCCTCCATCATGCTCATCCGATGGCCGTCCCCATCGTTGATATTTTCGGAAGCCGTACCCTGCCAGGTGGTCGTCCTCCACCTTTGATGGTCGTCCCCATCATAATTCTTTTATTCCCCAACAGAGCAGCCATCCCCTGCTAGGTGATCGTCCTTCACCTTTGATGGTCGTACCCCATCATCTGTTTATTCCATTTATTCTTTAACCCGATGGCCGTCCCCGTCGTGGTCCCTTTTCTTTTAGCCCGATGGCCGTCCCCATCGTTGGTTACTTTGCTTTATGAACTTGATGGCCGTCCCCGTCATGTTTCATTAATCCCCGGAGAATTTTACAGCTTTATCGTGATGGCCGTCCCCATCATAATTTCTTACTTTTCCCAGCTAGTCGGCCGTCCCCGTCTTGGCTTTACCTTTTATCCCCAGCATGTCGGCCGCCCCCGTCATCGCTTTACTTTTCGTACTTTTCCCAGCATGTCGGCCGTCCCCGTCATTGCTATTTACCCAGCAGTCGTCCTCTGCTCGACGGTCGTCCTCCGTCGCCCACACTTTACAATATACTTTATTTTTGCAATCTATATCCTTTTTTTCTTCTTCATTCTGTGAGTGCAAATTTTGGACTGTCTTTGGTATTCAACCACAAGTTATCTTGTTTGCCTGCTAAGCCGTCGCTTACAACCTGCACAGCTAACTCATGTTTGAATAGGGGCAGCTGTAAACACCCCAAATTTGCCCTCACCCATTTCACACCATGGCTGGTGATCATCTCATATGCATAAACACAATCATATCATCTCATATCTCAATTTTGAGTCACTGCATAGTTTCTAAGTCATCTGCACCTAGGGTTTGTGATCTGAGCAATCCAAGAGCTTCTTGAGCCACTCCAAAGGTCAACAATCACTTCAAAGGGGTCCATGTGTGTTCTTATATCATATTACATCCTCTCAAAGTCAAAAATACAAAAGGATCACAAGAACTGGGATTGGTGTGGATGCAGAGCCAAGTTTGACTGCACAGTTGACCTAAAATTAGGGTTTTGGTTTCAGAGGCCATAACTCCAATTTTTTTGGTCATTCTTGTTTCCATTGGTCTCTATATGGTATGGGGAGTATGCATATCAATTTTCATGAAGAAATTCCATGGGGAAGTCATCTGATCAAGGGTTGACTTTTCAGACAAGTCAGTGCAAAATCAGGGCATCTAAGGCCCCCAAGTACCCAACCAAGGGGTGATCTTCATCATTTTGAGTGTATATGATCTTTATTTGATCATGTAAGAAGGTTTAAGTTCACAAAATTCAAGAATTACAAGTTTTTGCAAAGTTGACTTTTTAGGGCATGGTTGACTTTTCAAGAATATGTCATTTTAGGTCACTTTTCAAACCTTACTTTTTGATCCAAAAATGCTTCAAATGGAAAAACTTTGGTCATGAAAGTTGTAGATTACATTTTTCCCTTTTCAAAAAGTACAAGAACATAACCTAATTCATCTTGGATCAAAAGTTATGGTGTGTTGAAGTTGGCAAAAATCACTAATTTTCAAGTTATGCACTAAAAAGAAAACTTGCAATTTCATGAACCAAGCATTCTAGTAACTTCAAAGTGACTTCAAAGCTGCATTACATGATCACACATGACCCCAAAAACAGATTTGGCCCAAGGAATTTTGGATGGCTTGCCTTGATTTTCAAAGTTCCATAAAGCATTTTTCCTAAGTATGCAAAAAGAGGATTCTTGGCAAAATCATGCTTCAAGGAATTATGTGATCACTAGCTGATCTCTAAACATTGCCATGACCAATTGAGACATCATGTGACAAAATTCAGCAAGCATTGTCTCATGTACTTAGCATAAACTCATGAGAAAACACAAGTTGTCAAGTTGCAAAAGCTAGCATAGCTTGTCATCCATATGTTGCAGTCAGCTACAAACAATCCAAGGGCTCTCCTCAACTCAAGCTGGAGCAAGACATGACCTCACACAGTTGCTGCCATGACCCATGCTCTCAAGGACACAAACTTGACTTTTTTGCAAAAGGCTCCCATACTCTTGGCACAGTATCCAGCCACCCTACTGACCTGCCTCACAGTCTATCCACACAAGTTGGAGATGATATAGCAAAGCATTGATCATTGAAGCTGGCCAGAACATAGCATATCACAAAACTGTCCAAAACTCTTCTCTCTTCTAATCTCATTTTCCAGCCATCAAACACCCCATTTCTCTTCACCAACAAATCAAACACATAAAAAAGAACCAGAATCCACCATGAATGCAGCCTGAAACCCTACTAATCACAACTGCCAAACCTGCCATATCAGAACTCAAGCTTCCAAAATAGCCACTAGCAAGAGGTTGTGAACATTCCATTGGCTTCAAGGGGTCCAGAGAAGGCATTCTGCACCAAAGCAGGGTCAGAAGAGCTCAGATTCACAGTTCATCACTTCAGGTAGCTTCAAGTTTTCAACTTTTCAGAGCTTGATTTTTATGTTAAAAATTGATTGTGTATGCTTTGCTGGTCATGGGGGTGGTTTTAGAATTAGAAATGGTTGAGAAATGAGGATTTACCAGGGCTCTGAAATTTTGCCCGTGAATCTTCATGGCTTCGATTCTCTTAGTTTAAGCATGAGAAATTCATTTTGAGAGTTGATTCGAGTAAGGTTTGAGTAGAGGAATGTTTCCCTGGCTTTAATTTGAGGAATGGTTGCCTGAATCGTATTTTAGGGTTTTGGGATCGCCGGGGAAGATGACCGGAGCTCCCCTCCGGTCACCTGAATTTGTTTTGCCCTAATCTCAGGTCATTAAGTCCATTTGAATATTGAGCGTAGGATCCCTTGACCCCATTGACTTGCCGCGTGAATGACTGGCCCAGATGCACTCAGTTAGCCCTAATCCCTTTAGTTAGTTTTAATTAATCATAATTAACTTAATTTAATCAGGACCAACCACAGCCCTTGGATTCGCGCGCCAGTCAACCCTTTTAAACCCAGTTCAAATCTCAGCCATTAGATCTGAATACTTTTCATTTATTTTCATTTTTATTTCATTTTCTTTCATTTAATTTGCACAATTTATTTAAAATAGTAAAAATTGTCTAAAAATTATGAAACTTTTTCTCAAGAATTTCATTAATTTTTATGACACAAAAATATTTTTATTTTCATTTTTAGCATTAAAAAGTATTTTTAAATATTTAAAAGATTATTTTTAATTGATTAATGAAAATTAATTTATTAAAAATACTTTTAGGTATTTAAAAATCACCAAAAAATTCATGAAATGTTCTAAGACATTTAGAAACATTGTCCAATCTTCAAACCAAATTTCTTTTTTGATCTTGATGCATTTTGAGAATTTTTCATTGAATTAAAATCATTTTTATGCATTAATTTGATCCAAAGTTCAAAAAATCATTTCTGCCTATCCATGAAGAGTTGGACATTGATTCTTTTTGCATTGCATTGTGTTTAGCATGTAGTTTGTGAGATTAAATGGCCATGATTGGATCTTTTATTTTCAATTTGTTTGACATTTCTTTTGTTTAGGAACCCTAAAACCCTAAAAAACTTGTGAAAATCATAACTTGAAATTGGTTAGGAGTTGAGACCTCTCCTTTGGGCATTGGTTTAGTATAGTATTAGGGGTCCTTTGAGTGGCATTTTCAATTTTTTATCTTAGGGTTTGCTTCTGATTTTGACTTTTGTTTGATGTATTGTTCATAAACCCTAATTTGAGCTTCCATTTGCATACATCTTGCATTCTCTTGCATAACATGACTTGCCATGACATTCCATGCTTCCATGTGATTCATTTGACATCATAAGACATATTGAAAGCATGTTTGATCATTGCATCATGTACTTGCCATGTTGTATGTCATATGCACTTCATAACTTTTCATGTATGTTCATGTGTCTTAGCATGCTTCATCTGCATCCATAAGCTTGTATGATCATCTCCATGCCTTGTTTCATGTTTGTATCACTTCATAGCATCTTTATCATCATGTATATGCTTCTGGTTTGGTTTTTCATCATACCATTTCATCTCATTTTGCATTGCATTGCATTTCTTTTCTAACCTTTCAGGTGGTAAGTGATTTTGGGAAGTGAATTTGCCTTCACTTCTCATAACTTTTCTTTTCATTTCTCTTGCATCCTTGCTGCATTTTTGTTTGTGTTTGAGTTTTAGCTTGCTCATTCTTCTTCTTCCCACTTTCTTTCTTCAAGTGACTTGACTTCTTGAGAGAAGCAAGTCACTTTGCTTCTCCTGATCCTTTCATCTGCTTCCTGGTGGTTCCATTGAAGATCTTCTTTTGCAAACCTCACAAACCTTAGGAACAACCAAGCATGACAATGATTAGGGTTTTGATTAGTCTCCCCTCTTAGTTTTACCTTGGTGTCTCTTTTGAGTCTTCTCTTCTCATCTCATAATCAGGGACTAAACCCTAAAGGCTTTAAGGCTTTGTGATTAAGCTTATGCCTGCATCCTTCTCTTAGGATGGAGTGTATAACTTTGATCCTAAGTGTTAAACCCTTAATGTGTTTAAATCTCTTAATCAATTCACCTAATAATCATCAAGACATCACACTTGTAACTTGGGCCTTGCATTAGGGTTCTAATTCTTCCTTAATTGGTTAAGAAGGACTAACCCTAGTGTTAATGGACAAGTCCCCCTCAAGTTGTCTTACAAACCCTAAAACTCACTTCATCATCTTACCATTAAATAAAATCCACTTAATCAAAGGCTTGTTTTGTCATGAGCTTAATCCCTAATCATGGATTAAGTTGAGGAGCTTTCCTCAGCTTAAACATTCTCATTTATTATCCTTCTATTAGGATGGTGTAATGGGTCTGTTTAATCCTTGATTATGGCTTAATCTCATTACTCAACACTAAACAAAAACCACAAAAACACCTAAATAATCACAAATAGGTTAATGATCTTAATCCTGTATCAAAGGTGTTTAAGTGTGAGAAGCTGACTTCACACTTAAGGTATTCTCATTACCCCTAATCAGAGGGAATATGTGATGAGTTTACCAAATCCATTGGTTTAGGCTTAAGCTCATTAACTTATGACAAACTTTCAAAAGCAATAAAAGACTGAAAACACAAAAATAAACAATAATCGTCTCCTTCAGGATTCTTTTCTCATCATCCTCACTCACAAACGAGAACTTGCTTCTTCCGTCTAATGCAAGACAGTTTGCACCTGAGCCAGACAGGTCATACACTTGAGCATAGACAAGCAAGCAGTTCACAAGTCAATTCATCTTTCAGTCTCTTTGGGTCGAACTACGGTGTTCTGACTTCCTCATTGCACGAGAGGATACGTAGGCATGACTTAACAGTTATCGAACAAAATTCTCTGTATATTCCCCCTCCTTCAGCATTATTCTTTTAGCCTCATGATCTTGAGCATCTTATTCTAGTTCTCACACTGACACTTCATTTACACACTTCACTTCTCTTACACTGACACCTGTACATTCTTTTCCAGCTATTGTATACACAGATTGCACTGACACTACCCCTTTAAAACACAAATCTTCTAAGCGTGGATCCCGTCGAGTACGGCGGACAATCTGGGTGCTAATACCTTCCCAGGTTGTAACCAACCCCCTTTCTCAGTCTCTCTGGTTCGCAACCGTCTTATCCATCTTTTTCTAGGCCTATGCAGCATTGCCTTTCCTCCGGGATAAAAATGCCTAGCTGGCGACTCTATTCATTCTCCAGTGAGTTCACGGCTGTGTGTTCTCATTGTCCCTCTCGCCGACCGTTCGCGCTTGTACCTTTATCTGGACTTAGCTTCATTTATCGGGAGCGACAGGCGTTAGTACAATAAACGTCTGTGACCTTGAGTATCCTAAACCATCACCGTAGAAACTATCCCGTGAGTGTTTTTATGGGTATGGAATATAGAACCAATCTCTTAAAGGTTACCTATTAGGAAGTTTTGAGTTATTCCAGCTTCTGAGTATGTTTGTGCTTGTGGTCCTAAGCATACTTGCATTGCATCCATTTGCACACCATTTTATCTACATTGCATATCATTTTCTTTCCTCAGAGTAAGCTCATCCTTGTCCTATGTCCATAACCCGCAGCTAATTTCCTGACACCTACATTGGACTGGAAGTAGTTCTTGATTGATCATGGACCCTGGAGGACAAAAGTAGACTGCGTTAAGGGGAGACTTTGATTTGACAAAGGACTAATTGAATCAACTCATGGAGGTTGTGACAACTTTGACAAGGAGAGGGGATAATGTTTAATGGGTTTATGTAACTAAAAGTGTCTTTCCACCTCAAGTGAACAACCTTGTTCAACCTCAGCCTGCAAGGACCCCAGTTGAGGCACCTGTTATTCAAGAGTATACCATTATTCGAGATGGAAACTCCTTACCTCATGATGCAATTGAGTACCAATGCTTTAGATTCTCTGAGCCAAATTCCCAAGGGGCAATCCCAATAAGGAAGACCAAGAGACCAAAAGTTGTTGAGATAACTGAGAGATGTCGGGTGCTACATGAAAGACTCAAGATCGTAGAGGGGCATAATGCTTTTGACCTAAATGCTTTAAACATGTGCTTAGTACCGGGTTTGGTTATACCTCCGAAAGAAGCACCTAACTTTCAAAAATACAAAGGGGATAGTTGTCCAAAGCACCATTTGGTGATGTTCTGTCGAAAAATGACTGCATATGCTTTTGATTAAGTTGATGATTCACTGCTTTCAAGATAGTTTGACTGGGGCACCGTTGAATTGGTACATGGAATTGGAAAGAAGCCATATTCAGTCATGGTTGGACCTAGCCAATGCTTTTGTGAAGCAATACCAATAAAATTTGAAAGAAGCTCCCAGTCGCTTTCACTTGAAGGACATATCTCAAGAAAGTAATGAGCCATTCAAAAGGTACGTCCAGAGATGGAAAGAGTTTTCCGATCGTGTTCAACTTCCGCTCTCAGAGAAAGAGTTAGTTGACTTGTTTATGGATACTCTACAGAGCCCATACTTTGAAAAGATGATAGGCATCGCACCAACAAGTTTCCCTGACCTAGTGAAAATGGGAGAACGTATTAAGGTTGGTCTCAAAAGTGAAAGAATCCAAGGCTCCACTAGTCTCCAGAGTGTAAACACCCCAAATTTGCCCTCACCCATTCACACCATGGCTTGTGATCATTTCATATGCATAAACACAACCACATCATCTCATATCTCATTTTTGATTCACTGCATAGTTTCTAAGTCATCTGCACTTAGGGTTTGTGATCTGAGCAATCCAAGAGCCTCTTGAGCCACTCCCAAAGGCCATCAATCACTTCAAAGGGATCCATGAGTGTTCTTATATCATATTACATCCTCTCAAAGTCAAGAATGCCAAAGAATCACAAGAACTGGGATTGGTATGGATGCAGAGCCAAGTTTGACTGCACAGTTGACCTAAAATTAGGGTTTTGGTTTCAGAGGCCATAACTCCAAATTTTTTGGTCATTCTTGTTTCCATTGGTCTCTATATGGTATAGGGAGTATGCATATCAATTTTCATGAAGAAATTCCATGGGGAAGTCATCTGATCAAGAGTTGACTTCCTGGACAAGACAGTGCAAAATCAGGGCATCTGAGGCCCCCAATGACCCAACCAAGGGGTGATCTTCATCATTTTGAGTGTATATGATCTTTATTTGATCATGAAAGAAGGTTGAAGTTCATAAAAATCAAGAATTTAGGGTTTTTGCAAATGTTGACTTTTTGGGCATAGTTGACTTTTCAAGAATGCATCATTTTATGTCATTTTTCAAGCCATGATTCTTGATCCAAAAATGCTTCAAATGAAAAAACTTTGGTCATTAAAGTTGTAGATCTCATCTTTCCCTTTTCAAAAAGTACAAGAACATGATCAAACTCTTCATGGATTAAAAGTTATGGCAATGCAAAGTTGGCTAAAATCACTTATTTTCAAGGCATGCCCTAAATGAGAATTTTGCAAAATCATGGATCAATGACTTTTGCAGCCTCAAGTTCACCTCTAACCAATGTGCCAACATTCTACAAGTCATAAAATTCAGAATTGAACCAAGAATGCCCATGGTTATAGTTCATGTAACTTGACTTTTCTCATGAAAGTTCAAAAAGCAACAAGTTGCAAAAACTCATGATCACCTCTCACCAACTTGCAGCCTTGAGTACTGAGCTTTGCTAGACCTCTCTCTCACCATGCTGCACCAGAACCAACCTTGTACTTGCCTAGACTTTGAGCCATGCCTCACTTACACAAAAGGTGGACTTTATGCAAAAGTAGACATCCCAATCACAGCAGGACATGTCACATCTCCCAGCCACTTGCAATTGTTTATACTATCCAAATGCTGGCCAAAACATAAGAGAGGCAAGGCTGAAACATACAAAAACATAACATTCACAAAATCATCACACATTGCATTTTCTATCGAATCTGCTCACACAGCCATCAAACACTCAAGCTAACTTCACCATCCAACTCAACACATTTCATAGACCTCAAACCACCAAAGTTCAAGCCTGAAACAAGCCTGACCTGAGCTTCACCATTCTTCACCTTCCAAACCAGTTCCCTTCGAATCTCACTATCCAGCCATCAAACACCTCACCTTTCTTCACCAACAAGTCAAGCATACCACAAGGAGTCAAAACCACCCTTTACTTTGAACTGAAACAGCCTGTACACAAAGCTCATTTCCTGCTACACCAGAACTGGTTCTCACAAATCAGCCATCCACAAGAGCTTTGAAGCCTTCCATTAGCATCAGGGGATACAAGGGAGTCCATTTGCACGCAAGGAAAGCTCTGGAAGTTCAGTTTTGAAGCTTTCCAGCTCAGGTATGATCATGGAAACTTTTCTCTCGAAGCTTGGTTTTTGAGTTATAAATTGGTTAGTCATGTCTTGCTGGTCATGGGGTTGATCTCAGAATTAAAAATGAGTGAAAACTGAGCTTGTATGGTCCCTCTGAATTTTTGCCCGTAAATTTCTTTCCTTTCGATTCCTTTGATTCATGATGCATAAATGTTGTCTGAGCTTGGATTCATGACCTAGGAAGTTAGAGGATCATTTAGGTGTGCTTGATTTGTAGAATAAGTACCTGAATCGTGTTCTAGGGTTTTTGTGCAACCGGAGAAGATGACCGGAGCTTCTCTCCGGTCACCTGAGGGTGATTAACCCTAAACTCAGGTCATTATGACCATTTGAATTTGAGCCGTAGATGGCCTTTGACTTGTTGACTTCCCTCCAGTTTGGATGGCCCAGATCCCTTTGTTAGCCCTAATCCACTTAATTAGTTTTAATTAATTCGTAATTAAATTAATTTGGCCAGAGTGAATCCACACCCTTCATTTGCGCGCTGGTCAACAGATTCAAATCCATAGTGCATCTCAGCCTTCCATTTGGTTTACTTTCATTTTTATTTGTTTTTAATTCATTTTCTTTTCAATTAACTTGCATAATTATTTTAAAATAGCAAAAAATACATAAAAATTATGAAACTTTTTCCTCTGAGTTTTAATAATTTTTATGACCCAAAAATATTTTTAGTTTTATTTTTATCACTAAAAAAGTATTTTTAAATATTTAAAAGATTATTTTTAATTGATTAATGAGAATTAATTAATTAAAAATACTTGTAGGTATTTAAAAATTACAAAAAAATTCATGAAATGTTCCAAGACATTTAGAAACATTGTCCAACCTTCAAACCAAATTTCTTTTTTGATCTTGATGCATTTTAAGAATTTTTCATTGAATTAAATCATATTTTGTGCATTATTTTGATCATAAGTTCAAAAATTCATTTCTGTCAATTGGTGAAGGTTGAGACATTGATTCTTCTTGCATTGTTTTGTGTTTAGCATGTAGTTCCTAGGATAAAAGGCCTTGAATTGTTCTTGCATTTTCAAATTGTTTGGCATTTGTTTTGTTAAGAACCCTAAAAAACCCTAATAACTTGCAAAAATCATATCTTGAGTTTGGTTGAGAGTTGAGAGCTCCCCTTTGGGCAGTGGTTTATTATAGGTCTAGGGTTTCCTTGGGTATCATTTTCCATTTTTACTTTAGGGTTTTGCTTCTGTTTTTGGTTTGTGTTTGATGTTTGATCCATAAACCCTAATTTGGGCTTTCATTTGCATCCCTCTTGCATTCCCTTGCATAACATGACTTGTCTTTGCATTTTGTGCATTCTTATGATTCATTTGACATCTTAAGACATGTATAAAGCATCTTTGATCATTGCATTACATATTTGCCATGTCATTTGTCTTGTATGATTCATAACTTTTCATGCTTGTTCATGCTCCTTAACTTGCATCATTTGCATTCATGATCTTGTATGAACATCCCCATTGTCTTGCCTCATGTTTGCAGCACTTCATAACATCATAATCATCATCAACATGCTTCTGGTTTTGCTTAGCATCATATCATTTCATCTCATCTTGCATTGCATTGCATTTTCTTTCTAACATTGCAGGTGGTAAGTAAACTTGAGAAGTGGATTTGCCTTCACTTCTCATAACTTTTCCTTTCATCTCTCTTGCATCCATTGCTGCATTCTTATATGTGTTTGAGTTTGAGCTTGTTCATTCTTGCTTCTCCCACTTTCTTTCTTCAAGTGACTTGACTTCTTGAATGAAGCAAGTCATTTTGCTTCTCTTGATCCTGTTCATCTGCTTCCTGGTGGCTCCTTTGAAGATTGTTCTTGAAAACCTCACAAACCTTAGGATCATCCAAGCATGACAATGAATTAGGGTTTTGATTAGTCCCCCCATAGTTTTACCTTTGTGTCTCTCTTTGAGTCTCCTCTTCTCACCTCATAATCAGGGACTAAACCCTAAAGGCTTTAAGACTTTGTGCTTAGGGTTATGCCTGCATCCTTCTCTTAGGATGGAGTGTATAACTTTAATCCTAAGTATTAAACCCTTAAGGTGTTTAAATCTCTTAATCAATTCATCTAATAAATATCAAGACATTACACTTGTAACTTGGGCCTTGCATTAGGGTCCTAATTCTTCCTTAAGTGGTTAAGAAGGACTGACCCTAGTGTTAATGGAAAAGTCCCCCTCAAGTTGTCTTACAAACCATAAAAAACACTTCATCATCATACCATTAAATAAAATCCACTTAATCAAAGGCTTGTTTTGTCATGGGTTTAATCCCTAATCATGGATTAAGTTGAGGAGTTTTTCTCAACTTAAACATTCTCATCTATTATCCTTCTTTTAGGATGGTGTAATGAGTCTGTTCAATCCTTGATTATGGCTTAATCTCATTACTCAACACTAAACAAAAACCACAAAAACATCTAAATAATCACAAGTAGGTTAATGATCTTAATCCTACACCAAAGGTGATTAAGTGTGAGAATCTGACTTCACGCTTAAGGTACTCTCATTACCCCTGATCAGAGGGAAGATGTGATGAGTTTACTAAATCCATTGGTTTAGGCTTAAGCTCATTATCTTATGACAAACTTCAAAAAGCAATAAAAGACTGAAAACTCAAAAACAAACAATAATCGTCTCCTCCGGGATTCTTTTCTCATCATCCTCACTCACAAACGAGAACTCGCTTCTTCCGTCTAATGCAAGACAGTTAGCACCTGAGCCAGACAGGTCATACACTTGAGCATAGACAAGCAAGCAGTTCATCAGTCAATTCACCTTTCAGTCTCTTTGGGTCGAACTACGGTGTTCTGACTTCCTCATTGCACGAGAGGATACGTAGGCATAACTTAACAGTTATCGAACAAAAGTCTCTGTTCATTCCCCCTCTTCCAGCTTCATTCTTTAGCCTCATGATCTTGAGCATTTTACTCCTGTCCTTACACTGACACTTTCATACTTCACATCACTTATACACTTTACACTGACACCTGTACATTCTCTTTCCAGCTATTTCATACACAGATTGCACTGACACTACCCCTTTAAAACACAAATCTTTTAAGCGTGGATCCCGTCGAGTACGACGGACAATCTGGGTGCTAATACCTTCCCAGGTTGTAACCAACCCCCTTTCTCAGTCTCTCTGGTTCGCAAACCGTCTTATCCATCTTTTTCTAGGCTTATGCAGCATTGCCTTTCCTCCGGGATAAAAATGCCTAGCTGGCGACTCTATTCATATCCAGTGAGTTCACGGCTGTGTGTTCTCATTGTTCCCTTCGCCGACCGTTCGCGTCTGTACCTTCATCTGACCCGGTGTCACTTGTCGGGAGCGACACAGAGCATTAAGAGTGAATCCCTTAGTGATTCCCAAAAGGAAGAAGATGATGAATCTGATTCAATTGAGGAAGCTCCACATGCTCCACCTCTAGTTCCATACTATCAGCATCCATATGTGTCAGCTGTTCAAAGTTAACAACCTTTTGGGTCTGCATATCTGATGACATTTCCTCCACATGGTCGGTATCCTCCTGTCTTTCATCGACAACAGATGCCACAACAACAACCATACAAACGGCAACATGCTCCTCAGTGACGACACCAGTACACTAAGAAGCCAAAAGGCAGTTTGATCATTTGCCAATACCATACAGTCACATACTGCCACGTTTGATCGATAGTGGATTGGTAGAGCCGAAGAAACTCAATCCAGTGATTCCTCCATACCCACCAAGCTTTGATCCTCATGCCCGATGTGGTTTTCATGCTAATGCTCTAGGGAACTCGACTGAAGATTGCAAACAACTCCAGAATAAGGTTCAGGATCTGATTGAGTCCAAGTTCATCTCATTCACACCTCAAGGTCTTCACATCAACATCAATCCTTCGTCTGGTCAGGTCGGTCCATCAGTTTATTCTATGGAAGAAATTGTCAAGAATGGGTGTGAGGAGGATTGGTGCACCGACCCCAATGAGTATGACGACCTCTAACTCAGAAGAAGGAAGTTCAATTCCCTAAAAGTTGGCAATCCTCTGTTTGTTTCAGCATTGTTGTATTTTCTTTGCATGTTGATTTTACATTTGCTTGTAAGCATTGTTGTTTTTGAATTGGCAAAATTAATGAAATGTTTATGCATCTTTTGAATCAATCCATTCGTATTCACTCGTTTTTCTTTCAGTTATAAAAAAAACAAAAACTTATTTTTCTCATTTTATTTATCAAACTTTTGTTTTAGCAAAGATTGGAGGGAGGATGATGAAAACCAGATACCTAAATTCTCCATTTGTATGCTCTTAATTAAAACCTTTCCAATGATGTATATGCATTGTTTCAAATTCCTAAACACTGGTGAAATAGGAAAGATAATCCCTTGCTAACTCCTTTGAGCCTTGAAGTGGGAGTTTTCTTTTTCAAGAAGTGCAAAAAACCATAATTTCAAACCTGGGGCAGGGTAGTTGGTTTAGTTAATCTATTTGCATTCAATCTTCAAGAGATTCAGTCCATCATTCAAGAAGGATTAGCTACATACTTTACTTCACATGCCAAAGAAGTCGTGAAGGGTAAAAAGTTTGTAGTAATTATTCCCAATCCTCCAACAAAATGGCAGTCACAATCATTCAACA
Source organism: Lathyrus aphaca (assembly GCA_963966055.1). Classification (NCBI taxonomy): domain Eukaryota; kingdom Viridiplantae; phylum Streptophyta; class Magnoliopsida; order Fabales; family Fabaceae; genus Lathyrus; species Lathyrus aphaca. The sequence goes on from OZ014520.1 coordinate 545,634,028, forward strand.
AAAGATAGAAAAGAAAAAAAGAAATACAAAGAAAAAGCCCGCTAAGTCAAAAAACCAAAAAAGATGACTTAGGCACAAAAAAATCAGGGCATCTCAACGAATTGAAGTCGAGAAAAAGAAGTTATCAAATATTCTAAAAAGCAGAGACGAAGCAAGGTAGTTGCATCACTCTTTTAAACCCTGATCCTTATCATGCACCGTTAAAGACTTTTGAGATGTGAATGTGTATGTCAATTTAACTAAATGTAGGATTGGAGTTCATCACGAAGATTGGGTGGGTACAAATAAATTTTGAGCCTTTTATCCTTTGTTTCATAAAATGTGAACCAAACCACGCTACAACCCTTAAAAGACCTAATTGAGGTAGGGTTTATTTCGAGAGCATACTACAACAAGGTGATGTTAACGTGACTCCTAACGATCCTTGCTAATCATTTGTATTGATCACTTCATTTGCCCTTCCATAAATGGCTTGATCTATTTCGTGTTCTTATCATTGATTTTTCCACTATATCACTATTGTCGCTCCCACCTGATGACACCCGAGTCAGAAGGGGTACAGACGCGAACAGTCGGCGAAAGGATAAGGAAATGAATGAATAGAGTCGCCAGCTAGGCATTTCTATCCCGAAGGAAAGGTAATGCTGCATAAACCTAAGAAAAGATGGATAAGACGGTTGCGAACCAGAGAGACTGAGAAAGGGGGTTGGTTACAACCTGGGAAGGTATTAGCACCCAGATTGTCCGCCGTACTCGACGGGATCCATGCTTGAAAGATTTGTGTTTTAAAGGGGTAGTGTCAGTGCAATTTGTGTATCAAAGCTGGAAAGAATGCAAGTTTCAGTGTAAAATGAATGTGAAGTGTATAAGAGAAGTGTCAGTGCAAGAAAAGAGTGAAATTCTCAAGATATTGAGGCTTAAAGAATGATGCTGAAGAGGGGGAATATACATAGACTTTTGTTCGATAACTTTGAAGTTATGCCTACATATCCTCTCGTGCAATGAGGAAGTCAGAACACCGTAGTTCGACCCAAAGAGACTGAAAGATAAATTGACCTATGAACTGTTTACTTGTCTATGCTCAAGTGTATGACCTGTCTGGCTCAGGTGCAAACTGTCTTGCATTAGACGGAAGAAACAAGTTCTCGTTTATGAGTGAATGAGGTGAGAAAAGAATCCCGGAGGAGACGATTATTGTTTGTTTTTGTGTTTTCAATCTTTTATTGCTTTTGAAAGTTTGTCATAAATTAATGAGCTTAAGCATAAACCAAGGGTTAGTAAACTCATCACATCCTCCCTCTGATTAGGGGTAATGAGAATACCTTAGGCATGAAGTAGACACCTCACACTTAATCACCATGATGTAGGATTAAGATCATTAACCTACTTGTATTTATTTAGAAGTTTTTGTTGTTTTTGTTTAGCGTTAAGTAATGAGTTTAAGCCATAATAAGGAATTTAATGGACTCATTACACCATCCTAATAGAAGGATAATAGATGAGAACATTTAAGGTGAGAAAGACTCCTCAACTTAATCTATGATTAGGGATTAACCTCATGACAAAACAAAGCCTTTATTAAAGTGGATTTTAGTTAATGGTGAGATGAAGAAGTGATTTTTATGATTTGTAAAACAACTTGTGGGGGACTTGTCCATTAACACTAGGGTTAGTCCTTCTTAACCAATTAAGGAAGAATTAGAACCCTAATGCAAGGCCCAAGTTACAAGCTTGATGTCTTGATGATTATTAAGTGAATTTATTAAAGGAGTTAAACACATTAAGGGTTTAACACTTAGGATTAAAGTTATACACTCCATCCTAATAGAAGGATGCAGGCATAAGCTTAATCACGAAGCCTTAAAGCCTTTAGGGTTTAGTCCCTGATTATGAGGTGAGAAGAGAGGACTCAAAGATGACACAAAGGTAAAACTAAATAGGGGACTAATCAAAACCCTAATTGTTATCATGCTTGGAGGTCCTAGGGTTAATGAGGCTTCAGAGAGAAAGATCTTCAGAGAAACCACCAGGAAGGAAGCAGATGAAAGGAGAAGAAGCAAAGAGAAGCAAAACAACTTGCTTCACTTAAGAAGACAAGTTGCTTGAAGAAAGAAAGTAAGAGATGAACATGAATGAGCAAGCTCACTCTAATACACATACAAAATGCAGCAAAGATGCAAGAGAGATGAGAAGATATTGTGAGAAGTGAAGGCAAATCCACTTCTCAAAACAACTTACCACCTGAAAAGTTAGCAAAAGAAATGAAATGCAATGTAAATGAGATAAAATGTCATGATGCAAACCAAGGTCAGAAGCATTTACATGATGTGAATGATGCTAAGAGATGATACAAACATGAAGCAAGACATGAGAATGATCTTACAAGGCAATGGATGCAGATGAAACATGCTTTGAACCATGAATGTACATGAAAAGTTATGGAATGCAAAGGACATATAACATGGCAAATGAAAGATGAAATGATCAAACATGATTCTAATATGTCCTAAGATGTATCATGAATCATGTGTATGCACAAAATGTCATGGCAAGTCAATAGATGCAAGCACATGAGAAATGGATGCAAAAGAAGGCACAAATTAGGGTTACATGCATCATGCAAAGCAAAAAATCCAAAACCAGAAGCAAATGACATGATAAAAATTTGAAAATGCAATCAAAGATACCCTATACCTATACAAGATCACTTCCCAAAGGAGGGGATCCAACTCTTAACCTAGGGTAAGTTATGAATTTCCTAAGATTACTAGGGTTTTGGGGTACCTCATCAAGAAAAATGTAAAACAAATTGAAAATGCAAGATCAAATCAAACCAAATTTATCCTATAAACTACATGCTATGAAGAGTGCAATGCAAGAAGAATCATCATCCAACTCTCAATGGTTAGGCAGAAGGGATTTTTCAAAGTTTGCACAAAAAATATTGCCTTAAAATGAATTTAATTCCAGTGAAAATGATCAAAAGGCATCAAGAACTAAAAAGAAATTTGGTTTGAGAGTTGGACAATGTTTCTAAATGTTTCTAAATGCAATGTGAATTTTTTTGTGATTTTTAAATACCTAAATGCATTTTTAATTAATTAATTTTCATTAACTAATTAAAAATAAACATTTAAATGATTTAAAAATAATTTTCAGTGCAAAAATTAAAAATAAAAATATTTTTGGGTTTTAAAAATTAATGAAATCTTTGACAAAAAATTTCATAATTTTTAAATGATTTTAGCTATTTTAAATAAAATGTAAAAGATAAATCAAATTAAATGAAATAAAAATAAAATAAATGGAAGTATGCAGAGGGAAGGGCCAGGATGCAATCTGGGTTTGGACTGGTTGACTGCGCGCCAGATCTAAAGGCCCACATTCAAACTGACTAAATTAAGTTTTATAATTTAATTAAATTGGATTTAATTAATTAATCAGGGATTAGGGTTTTAATGAGGGATCCAAGCCATTCATTCGCGCGGGAGTCAATGGAGGTCAACAGCATCTAAGGTCCAGATTCAAAGTCTCATTAATGACACAATTAGGGCTAAACAAATTCAGGCGACCGGAACAGTTTTCCGGTCGTCTTCTCCGGCGAAACCAAAAACCTAGCTTTCACTACAGGCCACCCCAACCTAAATTAATTTCCCAGAAACATTCTCCTATCCAAACTAAACTCAAATCCACCATCAAACATCATTTATCAAGCATGAACACAGAGAATCGAAGCAAAACATTTTCACGGGCAAAATTTCAGAGCTTGCATACATGGTGGTTTCTCAACCATTTTCAAAAATAAACATATCCCCATGACCAGGGGAACTCAAGGAATCATAAATGAACTTAAAAACAAGCTTCTGAGAAAAAAGTTCATGAAGTATACCTGAGATTGAACTTTCTATTCCTGAGCTTTCTGGACTTTCCTTTGCTGCAAATCCCCTCCTATGAACCTCTGGATGATGAAATGAGGCTTGGAATGAGTTTGTATGGCCTGGTTTGAAGGTTTTGGTTCTGGTGTAGCAGATTTGGAGAGTTGGATATGTGATGATTCAGGCAGTTTCAAAGGGTGGATTCTGTTCTATGGATGATTTGTGGTTTGTGGGTGAAGAAATTTTTGTTGTTTGAAGGCTGTGTTGAGTGATTCGAAAAGGGAAAGATTTTTGACAGTTTTTGTGTATGCTGCAATGTGGGAGGATTCAGCTTGTGTATGGTGTGTCTTTGGATTGCTTGATGTCCACATATCATACTCTGGTTGGGCAGAGAGTTGGTGTGGCATTGTGGGATTGGTATGGGCAAAATGCAAGAAAGTCAAGATATTGTGTACCCTAAGCATGGCTCGGGTCAGAGGCAATCTTGAGGCTTGTCCTGCCTCAGCTTGAGTCAAGGAAGGACCTAGGATCAAGAGAAGACAGCTGGGTGCAATGGATCACATGTTTGAAGTGTTTTTGCAATATAGCAACTTGTTACATTTCATGATTTTTGGCCATGTACATGTGAGAAGTCTTGTTGAATTTTTGGTGTGGGATGCTTCATTAGGTCATGGCAATGTCTTGAGACCAGCTAGAGGTCATACAATCCCTTTGAGAATCATTTTGCAAGAAATCCCTCTTTGCACTTTTATGAAGAATGGCTTATGGTTACTTGAAACTCAAGGCATAGAAATGGGAAATTCTTTGGGCCAAGCTGAATTTTAAGTCATGCATTGTATTTGTATGATGATTAGAGGTCACATTGAAATCACATAAAGGCTTGTTATGAGAATTTGAAAGTTTTACATTTTGTGCAAAAGTGAAATTTCAATGGTTTTATCCAACTTTGCAAGGCCATAACTTTTGATCCAAAATGAATTAGAATGAGTTCTTGTACTTTTTGAAAATGGGAGGATCCATTCTACAACTTTCATGACCAAAGTTTTCTCATTTGAAGAATTTTTGAATCAAAAAGAAAGGGTTGAAAAACTTTCCCAAAATAGCAATTTTCCATTACAAGTCATTTTCCCAAAAAGGCAACTTTGCAAATGGCTTGAAATTCTTCAATTTTGTGAACTTCCAACATCTTCTATGATCAAATAAATATCATACACATCCAAAATGATGAAGAACACCCTTTGGTTGGGTCATTGGGGGCCTCAGATGCCCTGATTTTACACTGACTTGCTCAAGAAGTCAACTCTTGATTAGATGCCTTCCCCATGGAATTTCTTCATGAAAATTGATATTCATGATCCTTATACAATATAGAGACCAATAGAAACAAGAATGACCAAAAAATTTGGGGTTATGGCCCTTGAAACCAAAACCCTAATTCTAGGTCATCTGTGCAGTTAAACCTGGCTCTGCTTCCATGCCTTTTTCAGTTCTTGTGATTTTTTGACTTTCTTGACTTTGAAGGAATATAATATGATGCTTGAACACACATGGACCCCTTTGAAGTGATTGATGACCTTTGGAGTGGCTCAAATGGCTCAGGGATGGCTCAGATCACAAACCCTAGATGCATATGACTTAGAAGCAATGCAGTGAATCAAAAATGTGGTATGAGATGCTATGATTGAATTTATGCACATGAAAAGATCACAAGCCATGGTGTGTATGGGTGAGGGCAAATTTGGGGTGTTTACAGCTGCCCCTATTCAAGCATGAGTTAGCTGTGCAGGATGTAAGCAACGACTTAACAGGCAAACAAGATAACTTGTGGTTGAATACCAAAGACAGTCCAAAATTTGCACTCACAGAATGAAGAAGAAAAGGGATATAGATTGTAAAAGGAAATAAAGTATAATTATAAAGTGCGGGCGACGGAGGACGACCGTCGAGCAGAGGACGACTGCTGGGGATGGTCGCAATGACGGGGACGGCTGACATGCTGGGAAAAAATGTGGGAAGTGAAGCAAAGACGGGGACGACCGACAAGCTGGGAATATGAGAGATCGTGATGGGGACGGCCATCAGGTAAAGCTATAAGATTCTCTGGGGATTATAGGTAAATGAAACAGATGATGAGGTGTGGTCATCAAAGGTGAAGGACGATCACCTAGCAGGGTACGACTGCTCTGTTGGGGATGAGGGACGATCATCAATTGGTGAAGGACGATCACTTGGCAGGTACGGCTGCCGAAAGTATCACGACATAGGACGAATGTCGGATAAAAAAGGTCGACGATGGGGACGCCCATTGGATAAGCATGATGAAGGACGATCATCAAGAGGTGAAGGACGATCACCTGGCAGGGTACGGCTGCTCTCGGGGTTCATCATGACATAGGACGAATATCAGATAACAAGATCAACGATGGGGACGGCCATCAGATAAAATGATGAAGGACGATCATCAGGAGGTGAAGGATGATCACCTAGCAAGGGACGGCTGCTAAAAATATCACGACATAGGACGAATGTCGGATGAGAAGGGGTTCTAATGAATAGAGACTCTACTGGGGGTGATGAAGGGTGACCATCAAAGAGGTGAAGGACGATCACCTGGCAGGGTACGGCTGCCGAAAAGGTATCATGACATAGGACGAATGTCAGATAGAAAGGAAATAGTTTTAACAGGTTTGGTTGGGGACTTCGCTGGGGAAAAGTAAGCACGGAGGAGTGTCTACATCCAATAAATGAGAGGTATAAGTGTTTGGGTACTGTGTATGGACTAAAGATGCGGACGAGCATCCTTAAGACTATGATACGGACGGGTATCAGGTAGAAACAACAGCTGACACATGTTCGGAGATGATGATACGGACGAGTATCAACTAGTTAACAAAGAACACGGACAAGTATTGATTCTGCGGGGACTCTTCTGGGGAACAATAGACATAGACGAGTGTCTGAACTCTAAAAAGAGGTAAAAGTATCTGACGTTGTGTATGGATTAAAGATGCGAACGAGCATCCTTAAGACCATGATATGGACGGGTATTAGTAGAAACAAACGCTGACGCATGTTCAGAGATGATGATACGGACGAGTACCAACTGGTTAACAAATTACACGGACGAGTGTCGAATCTGAGGGGATATAAGTGGTGTATACAAGATACGGACGAATATTTGTATGAGTAAGACAGGAGTAACAAGTATGAGTGGTGTACAGACGAGTGTTTAACTTGCTGGGGAGAGTGACACGGACGAGTGTCAAAAAGAGAAAAGTGTAATATAAACAAGTGTATGTGTACCAAGGAAGTTGTGTATAAGTATCTGTGAGTGCAAAGGGGGCGCTTTGGCTTTCTACTGGGGATGTGACACGGACGGGTGTTAGGAAGTATTTGTATCTTTAAGGAAAGTGCCTTGGCTCTCTGCCGAGGAATTTGGGGAGTTTTCTGTATATCGTTGATGGATTGACAGTATTTACAAGTGTTTGATTCAGCACATGGCTTATGATCATGCAATATGTTTGATTTTTGCCGTAATGCTCTGTATTAGACGGAATGCTACGCTCTGTGGGGAGAATATGATGCGAATGCTATGATTATGCAAAGATACTGATCCGGGATTCGGATCCCGCTGCCGTGGAGATCTCTGGCTGATCTGCTTGAAGTGGATATCCCAGCTGGGGATAAGATCATTGATAGATCTGGCATATGTGACTCTGCTTGGGGATATAGGTCACTGATAGACTTATTTCGGTAATGAGGGACCCAGCTGGGGTTTGTAGAAGCTTTCGTCACTCTGTTGTGAGATCTTCAGGTATTGCTTTAATGGATAGAGGTTGAGACTCTGTGGGGAATTAGTTCTCTGTCTAGCATTTGGCTGGGGAAGAAGAAAAAATCATCGAAAAGATCTGCTTAGAGATTTTTGTGGGGATCCTGCTGAGGATGATACTTGATAACTTAGCTGGGGATATGAACACCTCCTGGTGCTGCTCTGAAGGAAGTGTTGGAGAAGTGATGCCTGACAACTCTGTCGGGGAGAAAGCATCCCTGGTACTGTTTGGAAAGTGTGCTGAGGAAAAAATGATTTGGAAGCCTACTGGAGAGAAGCTTCTATCCCCCATGTTGTGCTTTGAATTACCTGCAATCCTGAAAAGAAAGAGAAACGCACAAGTACCCCGAGGTGTCCTTTACTGGATTCCATCATAGGAGTTTAGACACTCCCGGGAGTAAACATATTTCCTGCATGCATGTAGTTTAAGAAATACGCATCTGTATTTATGCGATTAACAAAGTAATGACATCGAACATTTTTGCAAATGAAAGAGTACGAGACAATGTGTGACTGAAAATCTGATTTTATTAATTCGTGTACCCTGAATTGGCAAGATACAGTCAAAGAAACAAATCCTCTGAAATGAGGAGATTGTTACAAATTGAGAAACAAAAGATGTTGGCAATGTTGATGACGCTTCAAGGAGCTTCCCCTTTACTATGACTCGTATGACATTTGACGTTCTTCTCGTCTTGCTTTCTGAAGAAGGCTGATTCTGACCGACGCTCAAACCTTTTGGAACTTGCCAGGTTGTAAGTGATACAGATGAATTCAGAATGCAATTGTTCGCTTATTCCCTTATTTTGCGTGGATCGCCCTTCCGGGTTTTCAATCCACCAGGATACCCATTTTTTCCTGAGTTGTCCAATGCGGCTTTTCAACTCAGAGGGTGTACATTTTTATTTATTTTCCCTTATTTTTGCCCGAGTCTTTTATTCTGTTTCTGACTCGCCGGGATGCCCTATTTTTGCCTGGACTTACATTCTATTTTTATGTCCAGCGGGTCATTTTTATGTGAAGTATTTTTTAACTGCATCTGAATTCACAGGGGAAGGGAAGTCTTCACCATCCATAGTACTGAGCATGAGTGCTCCACCGGAGAAAACTTTCTTTACTATGAATGGTCCTTCATAATTCGGAGTCCACTTGCCCCTGTGGTCCGTATGAGGAGGGAGGAGCCTTTTCAGCACAAGATCTCCTACTTGGTATTCTCGGAGCCTGACTTTCTGATCGAAGGATTTCTTCATTCTTTTCTGATACAGCTGCCCATGACAGATTGCAGCCAATCTTTTCTCTTCAATCAGACTCAACTGTTCGTATCGGGACCGGACCCATTCTACTTCATTCAGCTTAACATCCATTAGTACTCGCAGGGAGGGTAATTCAACTTCAACAGGTAGGACTGCCTCCATACCGTAAACAAGCTGATACGGCGTTGCCCCAGTGGATGTTCTGATTGACGTACGGTACCCATGCAAAGCAAATGGTAGCATTTCATGCCAGTCTTTGTAAGTAACCACCATCTTCTGAACAATCTTCTTGATATTCTTATTAGCTGCTTCAATAGCGCCATTCATCTTTGGCCTGTAAGGAGAAGAATTATGGTGTTGGATCTTGAAGTCCCGACACAATTCTGCCATCATTTTGTTGTTTAAATTGGAACCATTATCAGTAATGATTCGCTCGGGCACTCCATACCGACAGATGATGTCTCTCTTCAGAAATCGGGCTACCACTTGTCTTGTAACATTTGCATAGGAAGCTGCTTCAACCCACTTGGTGAAATAGTCAATAGCAACCAGGATGAATCTGTGGCCGTTTGAAGCAGTCAGTTCAATCTTGCCAATCATATCAATGCCCCACATGGCAAAGGGCCAGGGTGAAGACATCACATTCAAAGGGTTGGGAGGCACATGCACTTTATCCGCATAAATCTGGCATTTATGGCATCTTCTGGCATACGCACAACAGTCTGCATCCATTGTGATCCAGTAATAGCCTGACCTTAACAACTTTTTAGCCATTGCATGTCCTCCTGCATGGGTACCAAAGGATCCTTCGTGCACCTCGTGCATCAACAAGTCTGCTTCTGTTCTATCAACGCATCTGAGGAGTACCATATCGAAGTTTCTCTTGTACAGGGAACCATCAGTATTTAAGAAGAAACTACCAGCTAGCCTTCTTAATGTCTTCTTGTCATTGGAAGATGCCCCAGGTGGGTATGTTTGATCCTCCAAGAAGCATTTGATATCATGGAACCAAGGTTTATCATCTTTAACAACATCTGCTGCAAATACATATGCTGGTCTGTCAAGTCTGGATACTGAAATCCGAGGCACAAAGTTGGCAGCTTGAACTTTGATCATGGATGAAATGGTAGCAAGAGCATCCGCAAACTGATTCTCATCTCGAGGGATATACTCAAGCTTGACTGTTGTGAAGAAAGTCAATAACCTTCTTGTATAATCCCTGTAAGGTACCAGATGATCTTGGTGGGTGTACCATTTGCCGTTGGTTTGATTAATTACCAGAGCTGAATCTCCGAATACAGTCAAAGTTTTGATCCTGAGGTCAATGGCTTCCTCAAGACCCATAATACAAGCTTCGTATTCAGCTTCGTTGTTAGTGCAATTAAAGGTGAGCTTTGCCGAGAAAGGCATGTGAACTCCTTTAGGTGTAATGAGTACTGCACCAACACCACGGCCATTCATATTAACAGCCCCGTCGAACATCATAGTCCATTCTTCCCCTGGGTCAGGCCCTTCAGTGTGAACAGGCTCTTCATGATCTTTTGCTTTTATGAACATGATGTCTTCATCAGGGAAGTCAAATCTCATAGGCTGGTAATCATCAATGGGTTGCTCAGCAAGATAATCAGACAGTACACTGCCCTTGATGGCCTTTTGAGATGTGTACTGAATGTCGTACTCTGTGAGAATCATTTGCCATCTTGCAACCCGTCCGGTAAGTGCTGGCTTCTCAAAAATGTACTTAACTGGATCCATCTTTGAGATCAACAAGGTAGTGTGGGTCAACATATACTGCCTTAGTCGGCGAGCATCCCACGCTAAAGCACAACAAGTTTTCTCGAGCAGTGAATAACGTTGTTCACAGTCGGTAAAATTTTTGCTTAGGTAGTATATCGCATACTTTTTTCGACCAGACTCGTCATGCTGGCCCAGCACACACCCCGTTGACTCTTCTAATACTGTCAAGTACATGATTAGAGGTCTTCCCTCAACCGGAGGCATAAGGATTGGAGGCTCTTGTAAGTATTCCTTGATTTTGTCAAAAACCCTTTGGCAGTCTTCGTTCCACCTGACCGTTTGTTCTTTTCTTAACAGCTTGAACAAAGGCTCACAGGTTGCTGTAAGGTGAGATATGAACCTTGAAATGTAGTTCAGTCTACCTAAGAACCCCCGAACTTCTTTTTCAGTCTTTGGTGCATGCATTTCTTGAATGGCTTTTACTTTATCAGGTTCAACTTCAATCCCTTTTTCACTTACAATAAATCCTAGCAGCTTACCGGATCGCACCCCGAATGTGCATTTGTTGGGGTTTAACTTCAATTGGTATTTCCTCAGACGCTTGAATAACTTCAACAGATTCACCAGGTGGTCTTCTTCTGTGAGGGACTTGGCAATCATGTCATCCACATAACATTCAATTTCTTTGTGGATCATGTCATGGAATAATGTTACCATAGCCTGTTGATAAGTGGCACCCGCATTCTTCAGTCCGAATGGCATCACCTTATAACAGAACGTGCCCCAGGGTGTGATGAAGGTTGTCTTCTCCATGTCTTCAGGTGACATCTTGATCTGATTGTATCCTGAAAATCCATCCATGAAGGAGAACACCGAGAACTGAGCCATATTATCAACCAATACATCAATGTGAGGTAAAGGGAAATCATCTTTCGGGCTGGCTCTGTTCAGATCCCGGTAATCCACACACATCCTCACCTTTCCGTCTTTCTTAGGTACCGGTACAATGTTAGCAACCTACGGTGGATAGCTAGTTACAGCAAGGAACCCGGCGTCCCACTGCTTTTGTACCTCTTCTTTGATCTTCATTGCCATATATGGGCGAGTACGGCGCAACTTCTGTTTTACCGGCGGACAGTCTTCTTTCAAAGGCAGCTTGTGCATGACAATATCGGTGTCCAACCCTGGCATATCCTGATAAGACCAAGCAAATACATCCACATACTCCCGAAGCATGTCAATCAGTTGTTTCTTTACTGAATCTTGTAAGCAGGCTCCGATTTTAACCTCTTTTACATCTTCTTCCGTACCAAGATTAACCGTTTCGACCTCCTCCTGATGAGGAGTGATAACCTTTTCCTCTTGCCTTAACAACCTGGCTAGCTCTTCAGGAAGCTCATAGTCTTCTTCAACCCCTTCATCAGCTTGATTGATTGGATTGTCAAAGTCATACAGAGTCATAGCTGTGTTGTTGTCGGTGCAGTCTGAAAGGCACTCTCTGCAAGGGTTTAGATTGTTCATTTTAGTGATCGATTTTAATCTTGTTTAGAAAAAGTTAAATGAAGTTATCATTTTGGAAAACATTGCCATTTTATTTTTGTACAAAAAGAAAAATGGAAAACAGTGAGCGGAAAAGGAAAAGACTCATTTGCAAAAGATGTCCGATATTCATTGATTGATCTGTTTGCACAAAATTACAAGATGGCCCGATTACAAAATGAGTCTTGTCATCTTGGGCAAGATGCAAGACTTGATGCATGCTTAAAAATACAGGAAATAATAACTACTCTGCAGGAGTAACCCTTATAATTTCCTGGGAAGAATAGTTTGAGATATGGCTCCCTGGGGTCCTTGGACGTATCCAGCTCTCCAGGTTGCGCTCATCTTCCGACTCATCTTCCAAGTTGTTCACTGCATCCGGGGTGAGCATCCCCCCGCTGACAAAATTGGGCTTCTTGGCAGCCTCTGATTGATCTTGTTGAGTTGGTTTATAACCCAACCCAAATCTGTCCTCCTTCTTCTCCACGGGCAGCAGCATGCCCCAGCCTTGGGCAGTACCCTCTTCAACAACCTTCCTGGCTTGCTGATAAGACGTCATGGAGGTTCCCAGTACAGTAGATGTTTCATTAATATTCAGTGCCTCAAACCCCTGGCTCATAGTTTCATGGATCTCTCCATCCATTTCTATGTACTTATACGTAGCCAGATGGCTAACAAAGATGTCTTCTTCCCCACAGATGGTGATGATCTGGCCTTCCCACTCGAATTTCAGCTTCTGGTGAAGGGTAGACGTAACAGCGCCAGCGGCATGGATCCAGGGTCTACCCAACAAACAGCTGTAGGACGGCTGAATGTCCATCACATAGAAGGTAATCTTAAAAGTCTGCGGGCCAATCATCACAGGTAGATCAATCTCCCCAAGCACTGATCTTTTAGAGCCATCGAATGCTCTCACCACCAAATTAATCGGACGCAATGCCAAGCCATCATATTCCAGCTTCACCAAAGCTTTCTTTGGTAGAACATTGAGTGACGACCCAGTGTCCACCAGTACATGAGATAAAACAGCACCCTTGCATTCTAGAGTGATGTGTAAAGCCTTGTTGTGGTTACGTCCCTCAGTTGTTAAGTCAGCATTGGTAAAGCCTAATCCATGACTGGTATTGACATTTGCTACCACAGTTTCCAGCTGATTAACAGTGATCTCTTCTGGCACGTATGTTGCGTGCAAGACTTTCAGTAATGCATTCCTGTGAGCTTCAGAACACATCAACAGGGATAATATGGAGATCTTTCAGGGAGTTTGGTGAAGCTGATCCACCACCTTGTAATCACTTCTCTTTATGATTCTCATAAACTCGTCTACATCTTGTTCAAAAGACGTCTTCTGAGTTTCCTTGATAGCTGGCTCTTCAAGCACCACACTCTTTCCTTTTGCTTTGGCAGCAGCTTCTGCTTCGGCATTAGGTCTTTGTACTTGTGAGGCAAAAAGGCGTCCGCTTCTGGTGAAGCCTCCGCCTCCCCCAACATTATCAATTTGTGGAGAAGAGGTTGAAGAATCCAAAGTGATTTTCTCCCCGTTGCAGTAAAGATCAGAGCCATAATGCCAAGGTATGGCATTACTGCTTTCATATGGAACGGGTCCAGGCACCGTAATAGTAACTGGACTGACTGCAGCAGAGGAGGGTATTGAAATGGTGTGCGGATCGTAGTAAATGGTGACGGGTGACCTGGCAGGAGGTGCCACTGTTTGCTGTTGAAAGTTGTTGTTTGGAGGAACATTTGATGGATCATAGTAGATGGTGACTGCTGAGATATCTTCATTAAGCCTTGCTGGTGTTGTAGAAGATTCTGCTGAATAAATGGATGCTGATGTTGTAGAAGAAATGGTTGTTGTCATTTGATTTGTTGAAGTGATGGACGGAGCCATTGTTGATGATATTGATGAATCGGTAGGAATGATTGTTGCTGCTGTTGTAGGAGACTCAAGAATTGTTGTCAAAGGAATTGCTGGATTTGTAGGCGTCGTTGTTGAGATCTGAAGTATACCATCCTTGATAAGACCATCTATGCCGCTTCTCAAATTATCACACCCGTTGACTGCAATGTTGCAATACCCACAACCGAGCTCACACCCGGGGAACATCTGGTACAATAGAAGCTGAGATTTAATTTCGACCAGAGGTGTTCGAATCTGTCCAACACTGGTTATCAAGAAAGATGGCTTGTCTTCCTCAATGGCATTAATTCTTGGCCCTCCATGATTGGGCATGGGATTCTTGTTGACATTTGGAGGGGGTGCGAAGTTGAGGGCTTTAGAATCCACCAGGTCTTGGACTTTCATTTGTAAAGCCCTGCATTTCTCAGTATTGTGGCCAGGTGCATTGGAGTGGAAAGCACATCTGGCGTTGATATCATAATTTCTTGGCAGATTGGAGGGGTCCGGTGGTGCCAATGTCCTTAATTCAACCAAGTTGAGTTTCAGGAGTTGTGGCAATAAGGCAGCATAAGGCATAGGGATAGGGTCAATCACCCTATTTGCCTCTGACTGTCTTTGCTGAAAAGGTCTTTGTTGTTGATTGTTGTTATTGTTGTTGTAGGTTCTCTGTGGCGGGTACTGAACTTGCTGTTGATAATGTGGTTGTTGTTGTTGTTGACATGTTGGTTGCTGAGGAATCGAAGTTGGAATAGTGACAGCTGCCACTGATCTGTGGACATACTGAGGTCTGCCCCTGTTGGTATGAATGGCATTTGTCTCATCGGTTCTTCTAGGTCCCACAAAAGGCTTCCTGGGATTACTGGACGAACTTGCACCATTATCAGAAATCTTACCCATTTTCAAAAGGCTTTCAATCCTTTCCCCAGCTATAACTACGTCAGTGAAACTGGTGGAAGAAAAGGCAGCTAGCCTATCAATATATGTTCCTTGCAGAGTATTCATGAACATGTCGGCCATTTCTCTTTCCGACATGGGTGGTTGGACAGCAGCAGCAAGCTGTCTCCACCTTTGGGCATACTCCCTGAAGCTTTCCCTGGAGGATTGAGACATTCCCATCAAGAGGGTTCTATTAGGAGCCATGTCCAGATTGTATTGGTACTGCCTGATGAAGGCTTCAGCCAAGTCCTTCCAGCATCTGATAGTAGCTCTGGTTAAGTGTGAGTACCAATCCCTTGAAGCCCCAGTCAAACTATCTTCAAAATAGAACATCCACAATTTTTCATCCATGGTGTATGCCTTAAGTCTCCCCAGAGAGGACTGTAAGTGAGTTCGTGGACAGGAAGTTCCATTGTACTTCTCGAAGCACGGGGGTTTAAACTGTTGGGGAATCCTTACCCCATCCACTAACCCCATATCCATAACATCGAAGCCTAAGGAATTTTGAGACTCCAGAGATCTCAACTTCTCAGCAATTTCATCAAACCTCCTATCATAAACTTCATCCCCAGCTCCCATTACAGTAAACTGCTCCTCTTGAGGATCTTCTTGCAAGATCCTGCCTGCAGCAGTGTTGCCCTGTACATTCCTTGGGATGTTGGCCTCTGGATCTAGATGAGGTCCAAACACTGGTGGGTTAACATGAGGCTCACCTCCCTCATTGTTGCTGGTTCCTCCAGTGCCGGGATGAGGTTCCTCGGGGTTTTGTCTTTCTACCAATGCCCTTAACCTTTCCTGAATTTGAGCAAGGTTGGTCATTACAGTCATGAATTGGGCCATTTGGTTCCTCATCTCCACTCTTTCGTTAACCATCTAAGTTCTGACCTCTGTCAGGTCCTGCTGTACTTGATCCATTTGGATACCAGGAAGATTGTTGCGAGTAAGATACCGATGCGGACGGTTGAGAGGAAACACCCGGCGGCGAGCAATAATTCCTGAACCACAACAGAGTTAGAAACAAAATAATGACAAAACCTACAAAACAAAACAAAAGTTAGTATGCAATGCAGTATGCTTATTTGATTTCCAAGGTATCCGGCTTGGCTCTTGGTTTTGACCTTTCCAGACCCCGAGGAAGATGCTTTGATGTTGCTTGAGAAAAGAAACTCATTGAAACAAACTAACAAATACATTACAAATGGTGGATCATACATAGTTTGTTTTTACAACATATGCCCCTGAAGGGTCAAAATACAACACAAAAAGAAAAATACATGAAATAGAAATGAACAACAAGCAAAGAAGTCAAACATCTAATCCAAACTCATCCTCCTTAACCTCCTTCAAAAGTGCTTCAGTTACAGGACCAGCCGGATGCTCTGTGATGTTTCTGACGAGGAGGTTTCTGGTGGCAATAGCAGTGGTCAACTTCTTGTGCCTATCTTGGTCCTTTGACCTCTTCAAACCAGCCCTAAGCTTTAATTCTGAAATCTCCTTCTGATCTGCCAGCAAAGCTTCCTGTTGTTTCTTTTCATTGGCCTCTAACTGCTCAATCCTGGCTTAAGTTCTCTTATCTTCTTGAGTACGAGCTTCAGTGATTCTGACCCACCTAGCTTGACTTTCTTGTAGATAGAGATCAGTCCTGGCTTTCTGAAACTGGGCCTCTTTGCAGGCATTCTTCAATATTTGCTCCCCAGCTCTTGATTTCTTGATGTAGTCCTCTGCTTTCTCAATCTTGGCTAGATGTTCCACCTTAAGCTTCTCTAACCTCTCAATGTCCAGACGACCATCACTCCTCTCCCAGAGGATCTTCTTCAGAGCTTGAGACAGATTCTCATTCCTTTCCTTCAGCTTCTCAAATTCTTCCAGGCTGACAGTGGCTGGAGGTGGTACTGTGGATGGTCCAGGTATATCTTCAATGGTGAAGGGCATCCCAGAAATCTGAGCTCTAGCATGAGACCATTCATAATACTGAGCTGAAGCCACATTATTGCACCTCCCAAGAATGGCCATCCCTTTGGTCTGGATGTTTTCCCAAGCCCAGGATGCTTGTCTGACAACAGCTAGATTAGGCTTTATCTCATAATACAGGGTTTCAGCTAAATCTTGCACTCTAGGAGGGTGGACCAGAGCATAGCCCAATTGTCTCTTAAACAGCAAAGGATTGTAGTTGATGCAACCCTTTACTCCTACTAGAGGTACATTGGGGTACTGCCCACAGCTAGTTATTATGTCCCTGCCTTTGGTGCTCTGGGTACACCATCTGATGTCATCTGAAGTCAGAGCAATAAGTCTCTTAGCCCAATTCTTCTGCTGGTGAGGATTCAAGAAGGCATCTGTCCTGGGTAAGTGTTTGAGCAGCCAGGTATGGAATAGAGGAGCACAGCATCTCACCAACTTTCCTCTTTGCTTCTCATTCCTCTGATGAATGGAATAATAGAAATCTCCCAGCAAGGTGGGTACTGGGTTCCTCAGAAGGAAAATATGAATGGCATTCTTACTGATAAACTTGGGCTCATCTGCAAATAGTATAACCCCATATATACTGAGGGCTAACAATGCACAAACTGCCCTCCATTCTCCCAAGGAGGCCTTCAGGATGGCCTGAGAAGTCAGAAAGTCTGAGTGTAAACCAGGGATCCCAGCCTTTGTTGTCATGTTTTGCTCAATCAATATAGGCTCTAGGTACAGTGCCTTTGTCACTTCTCCATTGCTGGGAGAAGTCATCTCTGGGTTGAAGGGGATCCCACCCCTGATAGGCACTCCAATCAGTGATGAAAATTCCTCCAACAGAGGTCCTAACTGAAAGTTCTGGAAAGTGAAGCATCTCAGAGGAGGGTCATAAAACTGTAGGCAGGTGTGGATCATACTCCTCTAAGAAGGGTCCAGGTCCATAACCATATCAAGGATGCCTCCATAATGTCCTCTGAATAATGGGATGTGGTCTGGAGTGATAAGTGCCTAGAGCTGCCTGATGCCATTCAGCACAGGCTCAAAGAAATGATATGAAATGTTGCTCTTCCTGGGTGCCATGACTGCTGATGAAGAACTGAAGACAAGTGCTAATGAAGATCAAAACTGGTACTGTAGATGAGCCACTGATAGGCTGATGCTGGTGATGATGAAAGTGACTGAAGCAGACAACTGATGAAGATAGCTGAAGCAGATAGCTGATGAAACAGGGGTCTATGCAGATGAAGGGGTCAAAACCAAGCCAAGATATAATGTGGATACCCTGAAAAACAAATACACAAATGTTAAAATGATGCAATGAGGATGTATGCAAATGATATGCAAGGGTTTGTGATCAAGCTGGATCTGATTAACTGTCTTGATATAAGCCCATGTATGTTCAAGAAGTCCAGATGGAGGTTCAGAAATCCAGTAACCAGGGTGGGGGACTCAAATAAAGAGTCACATGTCCGTGGTTTAAATCACAAGAACTGTCCAAAGTGAGGTACTCTTAAACCAAATAGTAACAGGGTATGATGTGGCCAATGGTACCTGCAAACCTGTAAACAGCCCAACCCCCTCACAGGTGGTGTTCTAAAACAAGGATCCTCAGACTTGGATCAGTTATGGGAAGTGTAAACACTTCTAACCCGGAGGTACAGTGTTTACAATAAACATAAAGGATCCTCCTCTAATTCACCTCAGTTTCTGAAGGTCATAATAAAGGTCATCCAGACATAGCAGGCTTCCCAGATAGCCCTAGCACTACAGGAAATCTGTAGCACAGAGTTCTCAAGTAGAAACCCACATCTGAACCGTGTTTCATATTCCCGCACCAGACCGAAATGGAATGGGAAAGAATATGAACCACTCTAGCCTAGGTGTCACTCAGGTCCCAGGTATAGGACCTTAAACTCTCAGTAGAACCCCACCCACCAAAACAAAAACCAGATCCAGCAAGATGACAGTATGACAGTATGATGTATAAAGCTGTAAAGAAAGCAATAAATAACTGTACATAAAGCAGTAAATAAAGAAAATATATAAACACAATTAGCACATAACACCCCAGTAAACACAAATCAAACAAGCACTAGGAGGAACCCACAAAAAGAACCAGAAGCCCTGGTTACAGTATAAGGGTCCCCAGCAGAGTCTCCAAGCTCTCGCTCCCAACTGATGACACCCGAGTCAAAAGGGGTACAGACGCGAACAGTCGGCGAAAGGATAAGGAAATGAATGAATAGAGTCTCCAGCTAGGCATTTCTATCCCGAAGGAAAGGTAATGCTGCATAAACCTAAGAAAAGATGGATAAGACGGTTGCAAACTAGAGAGACTGAGAAAGGGGGTTGGTTACAACCTGGGAAGGTATTAGCACCCAGATTGTCCGCCGTACTCGATGGGATCCACGCTTGAAAGATTTGTGTTTTAAAGGGGTAGTGTCAGTGCAATTTGTGTATCAAAGCTGGAAAGAATGCAAGTGTCAGTGAAAAATGAATGTGAAGTGTATAAGAGAAGTGTCAGTGCAAGAAAAGAGTGAAATGCTCAAGATATTGAGGCTTAAAGAATGATGCTGAAGAGGGGGAATATACAGAGACTTTTGTTCGATAACTGTGAAGTTATGCCTACGTATCCTCTCGTGCAATGAGAAAGTCAGAACACCGTAGTTCGACCCAAAGAGACTGAAAGATAAATTGACCTATGAACTGTTTACTTGTCTATGCTCAAGTGTATGACCTGTCTGGCTCAGGTGCAAACTGTCTTGCATTAGACGGAAGAAACAAGTTCTCGTTAATGAGTGAATGAGGTGAGAAAAGAATCCCGGAGGAGACGATTATTGTTTGTTTTTGTGTTTTCAATCTTTTATTGCTTTTGAAAGTTTGTCATAAATTAATGAGCTTAAGCATAAACCAAGGGTTAGTAAACTCATCACATCCTCCCTCTGATTAGGGGTAATGAGAATACCTTAGGCATGAAGTAGACACCACACACTTAATCACCATGATGTAGGATTAAGATCATTAACCTACTTGTATTTATTTAGATGTTTTTGTTGTTTTTGTTTAGCGTTAAGTAATGAGTTTAAGCCATAATCAAGAATTTAATGGATTCATTACACCATCCTAATAGAAGGATAATAGATGAGAACATTTAAGTTGAGAAAGACTCCTCAACTTAATCTATGATTAGGGATTAACCTCATGACAAAACAAAGCCTTTATTAAAGTGGATTTTAGTTAATGGTGAGATGAAGAAGTGATTTTCATGATTTGTAAAACAACTTGTGGGGGACTTGTCCATTAACACTAGGGTTAGTCCTTCTTAACCAATTAAGGAAGAATTAGAACCCTAATGCAAGGCCCAAGTTACAAGCTTGATGTCTTGATGATTATTAAGTGAATTGATTAAAGGAGTTAAACACATTAAGGGTTTAAAACTTAGGATTAAAGTTATACACTCCATCCTAATAGAAGGATGCAGGCATAAGCTTAATCAAAAAGCCTTAAAGCCTTTAGGGTTTAGTCCCTGATTATGAGGTGAGAAGAGAGGACTCAAAGATGACACAAAGGTAAAACTAAATAGGGGACTAATCAAAACCCTAATTGTTATCATGCTTGGAGGTCCTAGGGTTAATGAGGCTTAAGAGAGAAAGATCTTCAGAGAAACCACCAGGAAGGAAGCAAATGAAAGGAGAAGAAGCAAAGAGAAGCAAAACAACTTGCTTCACTTAAGAATGTACATGAAAAGTTATGGAATGCAAAGGACATATAACATGGAAAATGAAAGATGCAATGATCAAACATGATTCTAATATGTCCTAAGATGTATCATGAATCATGTGGATGCACAAAATGTCATGGCAAGTCAATAGATGCAAGCACATGAGAAATGGATGCAAAGGAAGGCACAAATTAGGGTTACATGCATCATGCAAAGCAAAAAATCCAAAACCAGAAGCAAATGACATGATAAAAATTTGAAAATGCAATCAAAGATACCCTAAACCTATACAAGCTCACTGCCCAAAGGAGGGGATCCAACACTTAACCTAGGGTAAGTTATGAATTTCCTAAGATTACTAAGGTTTTGGGGTACCTCATAAAGAAAAATGTAAAACAAATTGAAAATGCAAGATCAAATCAAACCAAATTTACCCTATAAACTACATGCTATGAAGAGTGCAATGCAAGAAGAATCATCATCCAACTCTCAATGGTTAGGCGGAAGGGATTTTTCAAAGTTTGCACAAAAAATATTGCCTTAAAATGAATTTAATTCCAGTGAAAATGATCAAAAGGCATCAAGAACTAAAAAGAAATTTGGTTTGAGAGTTGGACAATGTTTCTAAATGTTTCTAAATGCAATGTGAATTTTTTTGTGATTTTTAAATACCTAAATGCATTTTTAATTAATTAATTTTCATTAACTAATTAAAAATAAACATTTAAATGATTTAAAAATAATTTTCAGTGGAAAAAATAAAAATAAAAATATTTTTGGGTTTTAAAAATTAATGAAATCTTTGACAAAAAATTTCATAATTTTTAAATGATTTTAGCTATTTTAAATAAAATGTAAAAGATAAATCAAATTAAATGAAATAAAAATAAAATAAATGGAAGTATGCAGAGGGAAGGGCCAGGATGCAATCTGGGTTTGGACTGGTTGACTGCGTGCCAGATCCAAAGGCCCACATTCAAACTGACTAAATTAAGTTTTATAATTTAATTAAACTGGATTTAATTAATTAATCAGGGATTAGGGTTTTAATGAGGGATCCAAGCCATTCATTCGCGCGGGAGTCAATGGAGGTCAACAACATCTAAGGTCCAGATTCAAAGTCTCATTAATGACACAATTAGGGCTAAACAAATTCAGGCGACCGGAACAGTGTTTCGGTCGTCTTCTCCGGCGAAACCAAAAACCTAGCTTTCACTACAGGCCACCCCAACCTAAATTAATTGCCCAGAAACATTCTCCTATCCAAACTAAACTCAAATCCACCATCAAACATCATTTATCAAGCATGAACACAGAGAATCGAAGCAAAACATTTTCACGGGCAAAATTTCAGAGCTTGCATACATGGTGGTTTCTCAACCATTTTCAAAAATAAACATATCCCCATGACCAGGGGAACTCAGGGAATCATAAATGAACTTAAAAACAAGCTTCTGAGAAAAAAGTTCATGAAGTATACCTGAGATTGAACTTTCTATTCCTGAGCTTTCTGGACTTTCCTTTGCTGCAAATCCCCTCCTATGAACCTCTGGATGATGAAATGAGGCTTGGAATGAGTTTGTATGGCCTGGTTTGAAGGTTTTGGTTCTGGTGTAGCAGATTTGGAGAGTTGGATATGTGATGATTCAGGCAGTTTCAGAGGGTGGATTCTGTTCTATGGATGATTTGTGGTTTGTGGGTGAAGAAATTTTTGTTGTTTGAAGGCTGTGTTGAGTGATTCGAAGAGGGAAAGATTTTTGACAGTTTTTGTGTATGCTGCAATGTGGGAGGATTCAGCTTGTGTATGGTGTGTCTTTGGATTATTTGATGTCCACATATCATACTCTGGTTGGGCAGAGAGTTGGTGTGGCACTGTGGGATTGGTATGGGCAAAATGCAAGAAAGTCAAGATATTTTGTACCCTAAGCATGGCTCGGGTCAGAGGCAATCTTGAGGCTTGTCCTGCCTCAGCTTGAGTCAAGGAAGGCCCTAGGATCAAGAGAAGACAGATGGGTGCAATGGATCACATGTTTGAAGTGTTTTTGCAATATGGCAACTTGTTACATTTCATGATTTTTGGCCATGTACATGTGAGAAGTCTTGCTGAATTTTTGGTGTGGGATGCTTCATTAGGTCATGGCAATGTCTTGAGACCAGCTAGAGGTCATACAATCCCTTTGAGAATCATTTTGCAAGAAATCCCTCTTTGCACTTTCATGAAGAATGGCTTATGGTTACTTGAAACTCAAGGCATAGAAATGGGAAATTATTTGGGCCAAGCTGAATTTTAAGTCATGCATTGTGTTTGTATGATGATTAGAGGTCACATTGAAATCACATAAAGGCTTGTTATGAGAATTTGCAAGTTTTACATTTTGTGCAAAAGTGAAATTTCAATGGTTTTATCCAACTTTGCAAGGCCATAACTTTTGATCCAAAATGAATTAGAATGAGTTCTTGTACTTTTTGAAAATGGGAGGATCCATTCTACAACTTTCATGACCAAAGTTTTCTCATTTGAAGCATTTTTGAATCAAAAAGAAAGGGTTGAAAAACTTTCCCAAAATAGCAATTTTCCATTACAAGTCATTTTCCCAAAAAGGCAACTTTGCAAATGGCTTGAAATTCTTCAATTTTGTGAACTTCCAACATCTTCTATGATCAAATAAAGATCATACACATCCAAAATGATGAAGAACACCCTTTGGTTGGGTCATTGGGGGCCTCAGATGCCCTGATTTTACACTGACTTGCTCAAGAAGTCAACTCTTGATTAGATGCCTTCCCCATGGAATTTCTTCATGAAAATTGATATGCATGATCCTTATACCATATAGAGACCAATAGAAACAAGAATGACCAAAAAATTTGGGGTTATGGCCCTTGAAACCAAAACCCTAATTCTAGGTCATCTGTGCAGTTAAACCTGGCTCTGCTTCCATGCCTTTCTCAGTTCTTGTGATTTTTTGACTTTCTTGACTTTGAAGGGATATAATATGATGCTTGAACACACATGTACCCCTTTGAAGTGATTGATGACCTTTGGAGTGGCTCAAATGGCTCAGGGATGGCTCAGATCACAAACCCTAGATGCAGATGACTTAGAAGCAATGCAGTGAATAAAAAATGTGGTATGAGATGCTATGATTGAATTTATGCACATGAAAAGATCACAAGCCATGGTGTGAATGGGTGAGGGAAAATTTGGGGTGTTTACAACTATCATACCAATAAATTGTGATTTCAAAAACTTCCATAAATGTTGCATTATAATTGCTAATTTTTAAATGTCTAATGTTTATTTGCAAGTCAATTCAGCATCAAGGGAATCCCAACGAATGCAGCCAGTTAGGGAATTTGACTTGGTAGAGGAATCCCAGCCAGGGGCAACCCCTTCAAGGATAAGTTAATCTGGTCGCATTGAGCCGCTGCGCAATCATTGTGAATTATTTTCTCCTCAGTGTCATTTGGTTGCACTGATCTGTTGTGCTTTCACTTTGAATATTTCCCTGATATCCTCAACCGCTGAGTTGACTTGTTTTCTCGACCCCTGAGTCGATGTCGTTCTAGTTATTTCCTCAACCGTCGAGTTGACGTGTTTCTTGACCCCCGAGTCAATCTTGTTGTCTTCAGTTTTTCAACCCCCAAGTTGATGTGTTTTTTTGACCCTCGAGTCAATCTTGTTGCCTTCAGTTTCTCAACCCCCGAGTTAATGTGTTTTTTTGACCCCCGAGTCAATCTTGTTGCCTTCAATTTCTCAACCCCCGAGTTGATGTGTTTTTTGACCCCCGAGTCATCGTTGCCTTTATGTTTGACCCCCGAGTCAATGATGTTGTCTTTTTCTCAACCCCCAAGTTGATATTTGTTTTTGTTTGACCCCCGAGTCATTATTGCCTTTGTGTTTTCAATCCCCGAGTCGATGTCGTCTTTATCCCTTCAACCCCCGAGTTGACATGATGTCTTTATTCTTTCTCAACCTCCGAGTTGACATGTTGTTATCCCCAGTGAGTCTTCACCCTCATTTTTTGTGGATCACCATTAGAATTTACCTTCATCATTTCGCCAAGCATATTTATCATTCAAAATTAGCATGCTAGGGTTCATGTCATCTCATACCTCATATCCCCAGCAAAAACAGAAAAGAGTCTCTCATGAATTCGTAATATTGCATATCATTGCATTTCATCTGTATCCGGTCAAAATTTTAGGCATTTTAATATTTAATCCTCTTCTACCTCGAATGTCAAAAAACTTTGTTATTCATACATTCAGGTTCAAGATGTTTAAATAGGGGGAACTGTCATACTCTAAATTTTGACCATGCTTTTTATCATTTCATTCGTTCGACGCATTCATAAATAGAAAAGAGTCATCATCTCTACATAAACATTTTTTTAATCATTCATTTTTCCGATTTATTATTTTTATTTAGGTATTTTTGTTTTAGGCTTATTTAGAATTTAGTTTAAATCTTGTTTTTGTTTTAGTTTACTTAGTTTTATTTTAATTAAATTTTACTAGTTTGGTTCTAATTTTTATTTTAAATCAATTTTATTAACTCAGTGTTATTTTTAATTTCTGGTTTAATTCATTTAATTAATTAATCTTCACTACTTTTAATGCTTTAATTTCTTTTATCTTTATTAAAACAATTCAAAAAAATATGTTTACTTTAGTTTAATTTGCAATTTAAGTTTAATGTTAATTTAATTTTAAATACAATTTAGTTAGATTTAGAAATTATGTTGTCTTAAATTAGAAAATTCTTTTATAACTTATATTATTATTTAAAAATTTTATTTTACTTCAGTTATTTACTTTACTTTTAATTAGTCATTTATCAGGTTTTATTTTTTTTAGATTAGTACATATTCTTGACCCACATTCCATGCCAAACAGTAGCCAATAAAATAATCTTCAAGGACCATGCTATACACAAGCATCCATACAACACAAACGCTACCAAGCTTGCACAATAACATGAGCGACTCAGACCTACAAGGTCATAGTAATACAATGACAAATATTTCTGCACAAGAAAACAACTTTACCCATTGAACAAGATCAAATATTACTCTAAACTTTTCACCGAAATGGGAATAACAAAACATGTATCATAGACCATCAAAAAGCACTTTTAAGAACACTAAAAGAAGGGGGGGGGGGAATTGGTTTTAAAAAAGAACATATCTGAATAATAGTGGGGAGATTTTTGACGAATAAAGGAGTGAGAGGCAAGAACGAAGAAAAGGGGGCCCAAACTCCTCTCCCATCGCAGCTCACACTTCACCCTCCATAACAAAAATTCATCAACACAGACCTTAATCACCATAGCCGAGTCCTTCTTACATTCATTGAACCCTCCACAAACCATTAACCTTCACCTCCATTGTCTTCCTCCATTACTCACCCTTAACCACAAATCCACAAACCAGAAAACTTACAGAAAAGCCGAAAAATATCAGAAACAAAAAGCGAAAAAAACGAAACTTTACACATAAAAAACCCTTTTCATCGAACCTTTGCGAACCAACTAAAACCACCACACCATCCTCTCAACCAGATTTTTCTTTTTCACAAACGTTTTCCTCCACCACAACAACACACAAACGACACCACCCTTTCAAAATCTCAATCACCGCCGATCCGACGAAATCCACCATCGCATAAACCCAGACCCAATCAAACACAAAACTGCAAGTTGAATCCAAATTCACTGAACGGAAACCATATACATGAGTGAGGAAGCCATACAACAAGAGAGAAAATTGTGACGATCTGAAACCATGTGAAGCCACCGCCGCTGGTACAAGGGTAGGTGTTGGGTTGTGTTTTTTGCTTTGACGTTTGATTGAGGTTGGGTTTGAGCAAGAGAGAAAACTGCATTTTTCCCTTTTATCATTCGTTTGCTTTATTTTTATAAAAAAACATTCTTTTCCTAATTATTATTAAAAGTTAGTTTAACTTTGTGTGGGCTTTGATCCTTTCCTGAGCCCGGTTGAACTTCTTATGGCACCCCAAGCGGCCCACGAACCCCCTTTTTTCTTATTTTTTATTATGTTTTTGTGGGCTTAACAACCCATCTGTTTTGCTGCACTCACATCACGAACTACGAAGCTCTGACTTTCCCATTGCAAAAGGAAATATGTAGGCACTGGGATTTTAATCCTTTGCGAGCACAATAATAAAAACAAATTATCTTTTCTCCATCACAAATCACCCTAATAAAAAATGAACCTTTTCTCCATAATAATAACAAATAATAAAAACTCGTTTTCTTAAAACAAGCATTTTAGCAAACCATTTAGAAGACAAGACATAAATCAACATTCAATCGCATAGTTAGGCTAAAAGGTTCCCGTTGAGTACAACGGACGTGAGGGGTGCTAATACCTTCCCCTTGCGTAACTGATTCCCGAACTTAGAATTTGGTTTCGTTGACCTTTTCTTATCCTTATTAGGTTGTATCTATATCTCCCTTTTCTTTAGTTATAATAAATAGAATTAGGTGGCGACTCTGTTGTTTTTTCCACGTCCCATCACGAGGATCGTATTTTTCGAGGTACGGCAAACATAAATAATGCAACACAGATACGGCCCTACTATGTATATGCATATGGTACCATTCGGAGTAAGATTCCCAACTTTAAATTATTGCCAGGTTATCGAGGCAATTAAGGCATAAGCCTTCAACTTTCAACTTAGTGTCAATCCAGGCCAACATGGTGTGAGAAACGGCTCCGACATAAAAATTCAAATGATCTACATGGCATACACGACTTTACAACACAAAACAACATAACAACATCAGCAACATAACAACTTATACAACATGAACAACTTAGTATAAACATTGGCTATTAAGCCTCCAACTTGAACAACACAACAACTTCGACAACCCGGAACAACTTAGATAGTATGGTCAACTCAAACGGCATAAACAAGAAACACAAACAACTTATACGACGTGAACAACGTAAATCCAACATCGACTTGTATGTCCTCCAACATAAACAACTTACGACTTTCCGTATACCAGAACGACTTACCAACTCGACCTATACCTGCAACTCGACTTTCCAACATCTTTTCAACAAAACCACATAACAACAATCAACTATTAAACTACCTGACTTACCCCGATGATTTTTGTTAAATTCCAGGCAACTAAGTTTTTCGCCTAATTCGGCTAAACCGACATTGTTTTCGACATTCTGCTATCATTACGAGTTTATTACAAAACCTGCCAATTTTTTGTTTTCTGATAAGTTCTACTTGTCATGAAAATGTAGCCTAAGTTCTGGTTCTGTCAAATTCTTAACCTACCTCTTTCTGTCAAGACTTATTTCTTTACTATTGATATTGTTTTTCTTGCTACTGTTACTTCCATAAAATATCATTTCATTCTGATTCTTAACACAACAAATATCCATGTAACTAGTATGAAACAAGTATTATTTTTAATTAAAATTACTAAAATAAATAAAACATATTTTAAGTGAGTTATTTAATCAAATATTGTATAAAGAAAACAATTGGTTCATTCCATCTACAGGGTGGCTTGCGCCACCCATCCTAGGAGAAAATAAAGTGGCTTGCACCACATTCTAACTTGCTAGCCACATAAAAATGTGGCACCTTCCATAAAAGGACATGGCTTGCGCCATATGAACCTTTAGGGAGCATGGCTCCCGCCACCAAAATGTGGTATTCCATTTTACACTATGTGGCTCCTTCCACATGTGTTCTTCCAATTACTAGTTTCTGTGTCATCGTCCCCAAACCAATCTTTTTCCATAAATTAACACGACGCAACAACGTGAATAAAATCAACAATTTACAGGGCAACTTATAAACGACTTATAATCATTAATCAACAACAATTTCATACCAGATAATTATTGCATCAACACATTAACAGATTTTTACAATCAGCATCAACATCAATGAAACACAACCACCTAAAATTACCCCATCGCAATACCGATTATCATACCCAATTATAAGGATCGAACCCCGCCCTTACCTTAATCGATGGCCACTTGAATCTCAGAGCGACTCTTTCCGATGGCAACTTCTTGCAATCGCGTTCTCCTAATTTTCATCGTTCTACCTCTTTTACATTTTACTTCCTCTTCTTACTGATATCTTATTTTTCTTTTTTGACTAATTCTTCTTTTTATTAAAATATTAATAATCCAATATAAAAATCAATGGGCTTAATCCATACACCCCTCAAATTGCTAATTCCGACGCAATTCAAGCTCATTAACCAATACGCTCCAATAATCAATAATATCACTGATAACATTATTTCCTCGACTTCCCGACTAAAAATTCCGACTTAACAACTTAATTCTGTGCAACACCAATCAACCGAATAATAATTCGCAACTAGTTACTTACTCCCGACTTAATTAGATTAACTTCCAATTATCAACCAAATGGTCCAAACAGTCCAAATCAACATATTCAACAATAAACGGGAGAATACTCCATGTCGTTTTCCACAACTTATATCAACTTAATTAATTAAATTTGACTTAAACCAACTTATAACCATCAACATAATATTCCGATAAATTCGGCCATCAACATAAATCGACACAATTCCACATAAAGCAACGCAAATCGACAAAGATACTCAAATCAACATGAATTACCATAACATACAACAATTATATTTAATTAAATAATTAATTACATAAACAAGCGTTACACTTTTGGCTCTATGTTAAGTTAATTGTTTTGGCTCAATTTCTGGCTAAAAGGGGGAGATATTTATAGATAGACATATAATCTGATATCTTGTTATGTTAGTGTAGTCAAGCTATTTTCTGCAGGATTGTGTTGAGGGGGAGATGTAACCTCTCATGTGTGTTTGTGTTTTCTGCTGTTGTACTCTGATATAGGTTATGTTGAGGGAGAGATTGTTAATCTCTCAAGTGTGTTTCTTCTGCTAATTGTACTCTGATAAATGCTTAAATTGTTTTATCCAAAAATTTGCCAAAGGGGAAGTTTGTAGATGTTGTAGATTGGTAGTATTTTATGGTAAAACATGTTCTGTATTCTAATGGCATGTTTGATATTATGACATGTTATTTAAGAAATATACAGGTGTGAAAGTTTAAGTGTGTTGATGTTTTATTAGGATGCCAATACTGATGTCATGACATCTCTGACTGGTACTGAAGACCTAATTGAATACTTTAATTATGCACGCGCGTATTCTGTTATCAGTTTGTGTGTTTTGTTGAGAATTATCAGGCACTTTAATTAGAAGGTTGTGATTCATAAAGGAGTGGTTTTCGCAAAGCATTTTATATGATTACTATATTTGTTCCTTTATTTTAGGAATTAATGTATTTAGGTTAAAACTGATGTGCAACTACAGCAAGCCCATGCCCACGTTTCAAACACTACAAAAAGGTTGTTAAACCCATTTGAAGATATAGAAAATAAGGATTGAAAAGTATTAGGGCATTACATGTGTTTAGTTTTCTTGTAAGTCAAACAATTATCATGTTGATGGTTGTATTGGACTAGGTTTTATTGAGTTGTATGTTGTTCACTCAAACCGTTTAAGCAAGAGTGTTTTGTACTTGACTGAAGCTTTTAAGCAAGGTCAAGGATTATCTTTGAAGTGTGTATTCTTTTTCTTGATTGTTAGTTTTTTTATCATTGTTCTAATAAAGGGGGAGTGAGAGGTGTCTCTTATCTAAGAGTTCTTAGATAGAAATTGCATTGGGTAGTGATTAAGTGAATAGGGTAAACTAGGTGGTTTAGCTATGAATTGATACTACTAATAGTGGATTTCATTCCTGGCTTGGTAGCCCCCAGAGTAGATGTGTTTTCCCCGAACTGGGTTAACAATTGCTTGTATCTTTTACAGTTGTTTTTATTCATTCACCTTGTTCTTTTTTAATTTGTCGGATATTAGTGTCGTAACATCTTATTTGACATCTCATATATGTTGCCAGAATTTCAAAGAGCCAAGTTAAAGTCTTCAATCCTCTTCAAATTTAAATCTCCCTTTTCGATCGGGGAACAAAGAAAATCTCAATTGATCCAGCGAGTTCTCCTTTTTACCTCTGAGCTACCCCATAAGAATCCACTTTGAAGCTTAACAATGTCCTTCCGGATCTTCTAATGAGCAAAGTAAAAAGAAAGTTTAACAATAGATAAACTATTTAACACGGATTTAAGAAGAGTGATTCTACCACCTAAACTTAAAAAGTTATTTTGCCAACAAGACAACCTATTCTCCAACTTGAAAATCAAAGAAGACCAATTTGATACTGTAAACACCCCAAATTTGCCCTCACCCATTCACACCATGGCTTGTGATCATTTCATATGCATAAACACAATCATATCACCTCATATCCCGTTTTTGATTCACTGCATAGTTTCTAAGTCATCTGCATTTAGGGTTTGTGATCTGAGCAATCCCAGAGCTTCTTGAGCCACTCCAAAGGCCACCAATCACTTCAAAGGGATCCATGTGTGTTCTTATATCATATTACATCCTCTCAAGGTCAAAAATGCAAAAGAATCACAAGAACTGGGATTGGTGTGGATGCAGAGCCAAGTTTGACTGCACAGTTGACCTAAAATTAGGGTTTTGGTTTCAGAGGCCATAACTCCAAATTTTTTGTTCATTCTTGTTTCCATTGGTCTCTATATGGTATATGGAGCATGCATATCAATTTTCATGAAGAAATTCCATGGGGAAGTCATCTAATCAAGAGTTGACTTTTCAGACAAGTCAGTGCAAAATCAGGGCATCTGAGGCCCCCAATGACCCAACCAAGGGTTGATCTTCATCATTTTGAGTGTATATGATCTTTATTTGGTCATGGAAGAAGATTGAAGTTCACAAAATTCAAGAATTTGGAGTTTTTGCAAAGTTGACTTTTTAGGGCATGGTTGACTTTTCAAGAATATGTCATTTTATGCCATTTTTCAAGCCTTGCTTTTTGATCCAAAAATGCTTCAAATGGAAAAACTTTGGTCATGAAAGTTGTAGAATACATTTTTCCCTTTTCAAAAAGTACAAGAACATGACCTAATTCATTTTGGATCAAAAGTTATGGTGTGACAAAGTTGGCAAAAATCACTAATTTTCAAGTTATGCCTCAAAAGGAAAACTTGCAATTTCATGTGCCAAGCATTCTTGTGACTTCTAATTGACATCAAACCAATATGAAAGCATCATGTAAGTCACAAAATTCAGATTGAACCAAGATTTTCTCATGATTCATGGCTTGTGGAATGAGAAAATTTCATGTGAACCAAAAGGAACCAACTTGCAAAACTCATGATCACACTTCACCAACTTGCTGCATTGGCCTTTGAACCAGCAATAGCCTCTCACCACACCATGCTGCGCAGCCCATATCCATTGTACCAGCCTAGAACCAAGCCCATGCTTTCCTTACACAAAGTGGACTTTTTTGCAAAAGTGAACATCCCAATCACAGCAGGCCAGGTCACATCATCTGACCAATAGGAGTCTTTTATGCAAAGCAAAGGCTAGCCATTTGATACATCAAGCCAGCCTGAAACAAGCCCTAGCAAGACATACACAAAACTCACCCCATTGGCATCTCTCTTCGAATCTCTCTGCCCAGCTCACAAACATTCAAACAAGTTTCACTAATCATCTCACCATACTTCATTGAGCCCAAACCAACAAAGAACCAAGCCTGAATCCAGCAAGAACATTGTTTCTCCATTTTCACCCCAATCTGCAGTTTCCTTCGAAACATCTTCCACAGGCCATAAACACTCAAACAAACTCCACAAACCTTCTCAAAACATCACCCTGATCACAAAGAACCACTCACATTGGCCTGAAACAGCTTGGATTACCATCACCATTTTCAACTGAGCTTGAGCAGAAGCTGTTCAAACTCTTCAACTAGCCAACATAAATCTCTTCCAAGCATTCAAGCATCATCAAGGGGTCATAAGGAGTGGATTTCACAAGGAGGGGAGATCTGAAAGTTACCAGGGTGAAAGCTTCGAAACTCAGGTAGCTCAAGAACATTTTTTCCAGAAATCGTTTTTTAAGTTCTTAAGTTGTTCTATATGCTTCACTGATTGCTCTGGTATCTTTAGTTTTGAAAATGGTGGAGAGATGAGAGTTTAATTAGTCTCTGAAACTTTTTTGCCCTAGTTCTTGTTTGCTTCGATTCAGCCATTCCTGGAAAGAAAAATATGTTTCGATTGGGGGTTTTGATTCGTGAGTGAGTGGGAATCATTTCTGTGTTTTTAGATTTTGTTTTAGATGCGTTTTAGAGGAGTTTGAGGTTTGGGGTGAACGGAGAAGATGACCGGAACACTGTTCCGGTCATCTGAAAGTGATTAACGGCGTAATTAGGGTTTAAGCATTAATTAGCCAGGTTTGAATGCTGGCCTTTGGATTTGGCGCCAGGTCAACGCGCGCGTGTTTTCATTTGAATCTCCACCATCAGATTGCATGACTTTTACTTATTTCAGTTTAAATTCATTTATTTTCATTTCTTTTTCATTTTATTTACACAATTTATTTAAAATAGCAAAATTGTTTTAAAAATTATGAAACTTTTTCTTAAGAGTTTCATTAATTTTTAAACCACAAAAATATTTTTATTTTCATTTTTAGCATTTAAAAAGTATTTTAAAATATTTAAAAGTTTATTTTTAATTGATTAATGGAAATTAATTTATTAAAAATACTTTTAGGTATTTAAGAATCACCAAAAAATTCATGAAATGTTCTAAGACATTTAGAAACATTGTCCAACCTTCAAACCAAATTTATTTTTTGATCCTGGTGCATTTTAAGAATTTCTCATTGAATTAAAATCATTTTTGTGCATTATTTTGATCCAAAGTTCAAAAAATCATTTCTGCCTATCCATGAAGAGTTGGACATTGATTCTTTTTGCATTGCATTGTGTTTAGCATGTAGTTTGTGAGATTAAATGGCCATGATTTGACCTTTCATTTTCAATTTGTTTGACATTTCTTTTGTTTAGAAACCCTAAAACCTTAAAAAACTTGTGAAAATCATAACTTGGAGTTGGTTAAGAGTTGAGACCTCTCCTTTGGGCATTGGGTTAGTATAGGATTAGGGGTCCTTTGAGTGCATTTTCAATTTTTTTGTAATGTTGTTTGCTTCTGATTTTGGTTTGTGTTTGGTGTATGATTCATAAACCCTAATTTGAGCTTCCATTTGCATACATCTTGCATTCTCTTGCATAACATGACTTGCCATGACATTTCAAGCATCCATTTGATTCATTTGACATCATAAGACATATTGAAAGCATTTTTGATCATTGCATCATGTATTTGCCATGTTGTATGTCATGTGCACTTCATAACTTTTCATGTATGTTCATGGTTCCTAGCATGCTTCATTTGCATTCATGAACTTGTATGATCATTTCCATGTGATGCCTCATGTTTTTAGCATCTCATAGCATCATTAGCATCATGTATGTGCTTTTGGTTTTGTTTCTCATCATGTCATCTCATCCCATTTTGCATTGCATTGCATTCCTTTTCTAACCTTTTCAGGTGGTAAGTGGCTTTGAGAAGTGAATTTGCCTTCACTTCTCATAACCTCTCTTCATCTCTCTCTTGCATCCATGCTGCATTTTTATATGTGTTTGAGATTGAGCTTGTTCATTCTTCTTCTTCCCACTTTCTTTCCCCAAGTGACTTGACTTCTTGAATGAAGCAAGTTGCTTTGCTTCTCTTGATCCTTTCATCTGCTTCCTGGTTGTTCCATTGAAGATCTTTCTTGTAAACCTCACAAACCTTAGGAACAACCAAGCATGACAATGATTAGGGTTTTGATTAGTCTCCCCTCTTAGTTTTACCTTTGGGTCTCTTTTGAGTCTTCTCTTCTCACCTCATAATCAGGGACTAAACCCTAAAGGCTTTAAGGCTTCGTGATTAAGCTTATGCCTGCATCCTTCTCTTAGGATGGAGTGTATAACTTTAATCCTAAGTGTTAAACCCTTAATGTGTTTAAATCTCTTAATCAATTCACATAATGATCATCAAGACATCACTTGTAACTTGGGCCTTGCATTAGGGTTCTAATTCTTCCTTAATTGGTTAAGAAGGACTAACCCTAGTGTTAATGGACAAGCCCCCCTCAAGTTGTCTTACAAACCCTAAAAATCACTTCATTATCTTATCATTAACTAAAATCCACTTAATAAAGGCTTGTTTTGTCATGAGTTTAATCCCTAATCATGGATTAAGTTGAGGAGTTTTCCTCAGCTTAAACATTCTCATCTATTATCCTTCTCTTAGGATGGTGTAATGAGTCTGTTTAATCCCTGATTATGGCTTAACCTCATTACTCAACACTAAACAAAAACACCAAAAACATCTAAATAATCACAATTAGGTTAATGACCTTAATCCTACACCATAGGTGATTAAGTGTGAGAAGCTGACTTCACACTTAAGGTATTCTCATTACCCCTAATCAGAGGGAAGATGTGATGAGTTTACCAACCCATTGGTTTAGACTTAAGCTCATTAACTTATGACAAATCCAAAAGCAATAAAAGATTGAAAACTCAAAAAACAAACAATAATCGTCTCCTCCGGGATTCTTTTCTCATCTCATTCACTCATAAACGAAAACTTGCTTCTCCCATCTAATGCAAGATAGTCAGCACCTGAGCCAGACAGGTCATACACTTGAGCATAGACAAGCAAGCAGTTCATAAGTCAATTCGTCTTTCAGTCTCTTTGGGTCGAACTACGGTGTTCTGACTTCCTCATTGCATGAGAGGATACGTAGGCATAACTTAACAGTTATCGAACAAAAGTCTCTGTACATTCCCCCCTTCCAGTTTCATCCTTTAAGCCTCATGATCTTGAGCATCTTATTCTTGTTCTTACACTGACACTATACATTTATACACTTCACTTCTCTTACACTGACACCTGTACATTCTTTTCCAGCTATTGTATACACAGATTGCACTGACACTACCCCTTTAAAACACAAATCTTTTAAGCGTGGATCCCGTCGAGTACGGCGGACAATCTGGGTGCTAATACCTTCCCAGGTTGTAACCAACCCCCTTTCTCAGTCTCTCTGGTTCGCAACCGTCTTGTCTATCTTTTTCTAGGTCTATGCAGCATTGCCTTTCCTTCGGGATAAAAATGCCTAGCTGGCGACTCTATTCATTTCCAGTGAGTTCACGGCTGTGTGTTCTCATTGTTCCTTTCGCCGACCGTTCGCGTCTGTACCCCATTTGACTTAGCCTCATTTGGTGGGAGCGACAGCTTGGCGACTCTGCTGGGGACCCTTATACTGCAACCAGGGCTTCTGGTTCTTTTTGTGGGTTCCTCCTAGCGCTTGATTGATTTGTGTTTACTGGGGTGTTATGTGCTTATGTGTGTTTGTGTATTTGTATTTATTTTTGCTTTATGTACAGTTGATTACTGCTTTCTTTATAGCTTTGCATTATATCATATTGTCATACTGTGCTGTCTGGCTGGATCTGGCTTTGCTTTGGTGGGTGGGTGTTCCATTGAGAGTTAAGGTCCTATACCTGGGACCTGAGTGACACCTAGGCTAGAGTGAATCATATTCTTTCCCATTCCATCTCGGTCTGGTGCGGGAATATGAAACACGGTTCAGATATGGGTTTCTTCTTGAGAACTTTGTGTTGCGGATTTCCTGCAATGCTAGGGCTATCTGGGAAGCCTGCTAAGTCTGGATGACCTTTTAGTATTGACCTTCAGAAACTGAGGTGAATTAGAGGAGTAACTTTTATGATTATTGTATACACTGTACCTCCGGGTTGGAAGTGTTTACACTTCTCATAACTGATCCAAGTCTGAGGATCCTTGTTTTAGAACATCACCTGTGAGGGGGTTGGGTTGTTTACAGGTTTGCAGGTACCTTGACCTCGGAATACCCTGTTACTTTGACTTGATTAAGAATACTCCATGTTGGAACAGTTCTTGTGATTCTAAACCCTGGACATGTGGCTCTTTATTTGAGTCCCCCACCTTGATTACTGGATTTATAGACCTCCATCTGGTATTTTTGAATATGTCTTGGACTTATATCAGAGCTCTTGATCAGATTCAGCTCAGTCACAGACCCTTGCATATCATTTGCATACATAACCATTGCATCATATTGACATTTGCTTATTTGTGTTTCAGGGTATCCATCTTCATTTGGTTTTGGTTTTGGTTTTGACCCCATCTTCAGTATTGACCTATCTTCATCAGCATTTGCTTCAGCTATCTACTTCAGTTATCTGCACCAGCCAATCAGTGGCTCATTCTTCAGTGTTATCATCAGCACCTGTCTCTACTCATCTTCAGCATCATGGCTCCTAAAAAGAGCAACATCACCTATCACTTTTTCCAGCCAGAGCTATCTGACATCAGGAGGATTCAGACCCTGATCACTCCAGATCACATACCATTGTTCAGGGAACACTTTGGAGATATACTTGATATGGTTATGGATCTAGACCCTTCACAGAGAAGCCTGATCCACACTTGCATTCAGTTCTATGATCCCCCACTGAGATGTTTCACTTTCCAAGACTTTCAGTTGGGCCCTCTATTAGAAGAATACTCATCATTGGTTGGCATGCCTATCAGGGGTGGAATCCCTTTCAACCCTGAGATGGTCTTTCCTGGTAATGGAGAAGTAGCAAAGGCTTTGCATCTGGAACCTGTCCTGATTGAACAACATATGACTTCTAAAGCTGGAATCCCTGGCTTCCATCTGGATTTCTTGATCTCTCAAGCTACCCTGAAAGCCTCTTTAGGGGAGTGGAAAGCTGTCTGTGCTTTATTGGCCTTGAGTATATATGGAATTGTGTTGTTTGCAGATGAGCCTCGATTCATTAGCAAGAATGCGATCCATCTTTTCATCTTGAAGAACCCAGTGCCCGCTTTATTGGGGGATCTCTATTACTCAGTGCATCAGAGGAATGAAAAGCAGAGGGGAAGATTAGTGAGGTGTTGTGCTCCATTGTTCCATACTTGGCTTCTCAGGCATCTACCCAGGACAGATGCATTTTTGAATCCTCATCAGCAGAAAAACTGGGCTAAGAGACTTACTGCTCTAACTTCAGCTGATATCAGATGGTGCACTCAAAGTGCCAAAGGTAGGGATATCATCACCAGCTGTGGACATTTTCCCAATGTGCCCCTAATAGGAGTTAAGGGTAGTATTAATTACAACCCTCTGCTGTTTAGAAGACAATTGGGCTATGCACTGGTCCACACTCCTAAGGCACAGGACTTGGTGGAGACTCTTTATTGTGAGAACAAGCCTAATTTGGCTGTTGTTAGGCAGGCTGCCTGGGCCTGGGATAATGTTCAAACCAAGGGAATAACCATTTTGGGGAAGTGCAACAATGTGGCATCAGCACAATATTATGAGTGGTCCTATGCCAGGGCTCAATTCTCTGGAATGCCCTTTACCATAGAAGATATGCCTGAATCATCTTCAGCACCACCCCCTGCCACTATCAGTTTGGAGGAGTTTGAGAGCTTGAAGGAAAGAAATGAGAAGTTAACCCAGGCTTTGCAGAGGACCCTCCGGGAGAGGAGTGATGGCAGGATGGAGATTGAGAGGCTAGAGAAGCTGAGAGTGGAGCATCTGGTTAAGATTGAGAAGTATGGGGATTATATCAAGAAGTCTAAGGATGGAGAACAAATTCTGAAGAATGCTTGCAAGGAAGCCCAGTTCCAGAGAGCAAGGACAGACTTGTATCTGAAGGAGAGTCAGGCTAGGTGGGTCAGAATCACTGAAGCTCGAACTCTGGAAGACAAGAGAGTTCAAGACAAGATGGAGCAACTGGAAGCTAGTGCAAAAGAGCAGCAAGAAGCCCTGGCAGCAGCCCAGAGGGAGATATCAGAGCTGAAGATCAAAGCTGGAGTGAAGAGGTCAAAGGACCAAAGTCAGCACAAGAAACTAACGGCAGCTGTTACGACCCGGAATCTCCTTATCAGGAATCTCACGGAGCGTCCGGCTGATCCTGTGACCGAAGCACTTCTCAAGGAAGTTCGTGAGGATGAGTTTGGTCTTGGTGTTTGACCATTTATTTGTTGTTGCTTTCATTCCATGTACTTTTATTTTCCTGTAATGTATTTTGACCCCTCAGAGGGCTTGTATTTGTAAACAAACTATGTACCATTTTGCTTTTGTCATATATGTATTAGTTTGTTCCGTCCGAGTTTACTTCGAAAGCAACATCAACAGCATCTTCAAGGGTCTGGAAGGGTCAAAACTGAATGCCAAGCCGGATACCTTGAAAACAAATAAGCATACTGCATTGCATGCTAACTCTTTTGTTTGTTTTGTAGGTTTTTGTTTTATTGTTGCTAACTCTGTTGTGATATTCAGGAACTATTGCTCGGCGCCGGGTATTTCCCCTCAACCGTCCGCACCGTTATCCGACCCGTAACAATCTTCCGGGCATCCAAATGGATCAGATGCAGCAGGACCTTACTGAGGTCAGAAATCAAATGGCAAACGAAAGGCTAGAAATGAGGAATCAAATGACTCAGTTTATGGAAGTGATGAACAACATGGCTCAAAGCCAGGAAAGATTGAGGGCCATGGTGGAAAGGCAGAATCAAGAAGATCCACATATAGGGACTGCCGGCACCAGCAACAATGAAAGGGTCCAACCTCATGTTAACCCCCCTGTATTTGGCCCCCATCTTCATCCAGAGGTCAATATTCCTGCAAATGTTCAAGGGACTGCCACTGCAGCCAGGGTACTTCAAGAAGACCCCCAAGAGGATCAGTTTACGGTAATGGGTGTTGGGGAAGAAGCTTATGATAGAAGGCTGGATGAGATAGCTGAGAAATTGAGGTCCTTAGAGTCTCAAAACTCTTTGGGATTCGATGTCATGGACATGGGCTTGGTAGACGGGGTCAGGATTCCCCATAAGTTCAAGCCTCCTTGTTTTGAGAAATACAACGGGACTTCATGCCCCCGGACTCATTTACAATCATTTCTGGGGAGGCTGAAGGCCTATACTATGGATGAGAAGCTCTAGATGTTCTATTTCGAGGATAGCTTAACTGGAGCGTCAAGAGAATGGTACTCTCACTTGACAAGGGCAACCATTAGATGCTGGAAGGACCTGGCAGAGGCCTTCATCAGACAGTATCAGTATAACCTGGACATGGCACCCAACAGGACCCTCCTAATGGGAATGTCACAATCGTCAAGAGAAAGTTTCCGAGAATATGCCCAGAGATGGAGGCAACTGGCTGCTGCTGTTCAACCACCTATGTCTGAAAGGGAAATGGCAGATATGTTTATGAACACCCTTCAGGGAACATATATTGACAGGCTGGCTGCTTTCTCTTCCACTAGCTTTGCAGATGTTGTCATAGCTGGGGAGAGAATTGAGAGCCTGTTAAAGATGGGTAAGATCTCAGACAACGGCGCAAGCTCGTCCAGTAGTACAAGGAAGCCTTTTGCAGGCCCGAGAAGAACTGGCGAGACCAATGCCATCCACACCAACAGGGGCAGGCCCCAATATGTTCACAGATCAGTGGCAGCAGTCACCATTCCCGCTCCAGCTCATCCTCAGCTAGTTTATCAACCTCTGCAACAAAACTATCAGCAACAACCTCAGTACCATCAACAGAATCAGTATCCTCCGAGAAATTACAACAACAGCAACACCAACAACAATAACCAGCAAAGGCCATTCCAACAGAGGCCTTCTCAAGCCAACAGGGTAATCGATCCGATCCCTATGCCATATGCTACATTGCTGCCACAACTCCTGAAACTCAACCTAGTTGAGCTAAGGACG
Organism: Lathyrus aphaca; assembly: GCA_963966055.1. Lineage (NCBI taxonomy): Eukaryota > Viridiplantae > Streptophyta > Magnoliopsida > Fabales > Fabaceae > Lathyrus > Lathyrus aphaca. The sequence goes on from OZ014520.1 coordinate 545,674,607, forward strand.
TTGGCACCTCCAGATCCCAACAGTCTACCCAGGAATTATGATTCCAACGCCAGATGTGCCTTCCATTCAAATGCACCTGGCCACAGTACAGAAAAGTGCAGAGCTTTGCACATGAAGGTACAAGACCTGGTAAACTCAAAAGCTCTGAATTTCGCACCACCACCCAATGTCAATAAGAACCCAATGCCAAACCACGGTGGTCCCAGAATTAACGCTATTGAAGAAGACAAGCCGTCTTATTTAATAACCAGTGTGGGTCAGATCCGGACACCGTTGGTGGAAATCAAGGCTCAACTCCTCGAATGTCAAATGTTCCCGGGGTGTGAGTTGGGGTGTGCTTACTGCAATATCTCAGTCAATGGGTGCGATAACCTGAGGAATGGCATAGATGGTCTCATTCATAGTGGCCAGCTTCAGATCACCACATCATTTCCAACAAATCCAGCAATCTCATCAGCAACAACTCCAGAACCTCCTACAACTGCAACAACCATTGTTCCTGACAATTCTTCGGCTTCATCAACAAGTACTTCATCTATTATCTCAACTGATCGGTTATCAACAAATTTTTCTTCTACAACTTCAGCATCACTCCATTTTGAAACTCCTACAACAACAACATCCACCCTTCCACCAATGTCTCCTACAACACCAGCAACAAATCATGAAGATATCTCAACTGTCACAATATTTTATGATCCTGAAAACAACTTTGTCTACAACTCAGAAGGTGTTGCTCCCATCAGAGCACCAGTCACAATTTATTACGATCCACAGACTATCATAGTTCCTTCCACAGCTGCAATCAGTCCAGTCACTATCACGGTGCCTGGACCGGTACCCTATGAAAGTAGTAATGCCATCCCGTGGCATTACGGCTCTGACCTGTACTGCGAAGGACAAAGAATCACTTTTGAATCATCAACCCCTGCACCACAAATTGACAATGTGGGAGGAGGCGGAGGCTTCACTCGAAGCGGACGTCTCTTTGCTCCACAAATTCAGAGACCTACCGCCGAAGCAGAAGCTGCTGCTAAGGAAAAAGGAAAAAGCTTGGTGCAGGAAGAGCAGACTGTTAAAGAAGCTTTGAAAACACCCTTCGATCAAGAGGTTGATGAGTTCATGCGAATCATCAAGAAGAGTGATTACAAAATAGTGGATCAGCTTCATCAGACGCCTTCCAAGATCTCAATCCTATCATTGCTTATGTGCTCCGAAGCCCATCGGAACGCACTACTCAAAGTCTTGCACGCAGCTTACGTGCCTGAAGAGATCATTGTCAATCAGCTGGAAGCTGTAGTTGGAAATGTCAATGCTAGTCACGGACTAGGATTCACCAATACTGATTTGACTACGGAAGGTCGCAACCATAACAAAGCCTTGCACATAACCATGGAATGTAAAGGTGCTGTCCTTTCCCATGTGCTGGTAGACACGGGGTCATCCCTCAATGTCTTACCGAAAAAGGCCCTGGTGAAGCTAGAATATGACGGATTGGCGTTGAGACCCAGCAACCTGGTGGTGAGAGCCTTTTATGGTTCAAAGAGATCGGTTCTGGGAGAGATTGAGTTGCCCATAACGATTGGCCCGCAGACCTTCAAAACGACCTTCTACGTGATGGATATACAGCCTGCCTACAGCTGTCTATTGGGTAGGCCATGGATTCACGCCGCTGGCGCCGTGACCTCTACCCTTCACCAGAAGTTAAAATATGAGTGGGAGGGTCAAATCGTTACAATCTGTGGAGAGGAGGATATTTTTGTCAGCCACCTGGCTACCTATAAATACATTGAGATGGATGGGGAGATCCATGAAACGATGAGCCAAGGTTTCGAGGCCTTGAATGTCAATGAAACATCTGCTGTGCCTGGTACTTCAATATCATCATACCAACAAGCCCGGAAGGTTGTTGAGGGAGGAAACGCCCAAGGCTGGGGCAAGCTGTTATCGGTGGAGAAGAAAGAGGACAGATTTGGGTTGGGTTACAAACCAACTCAACAAGATCAAACAGAGGCTGCGAAAGAGCCCAACTTTGTGAGTGGGGGGATGCTCACCTCTGATGCTGTCAACTGTCTGGAAGACGAGCTGGAAGAAGAACGCAACCTGGAAATCTGGATTCGTCCAAAGATCCCGGGGAGCAGTATCTCAAACTGGTCTTCCCAGGAAATTATAAGAGTTACTCATGCAGAGTAATTATTATTTCCTGTATTTTTATAGCATGCATCAAAGTCTTGCATCTTGCCCAAGATGACAAGACTCATTTTGTAATCGGGCCATCTGTACTTTTTGTGCAACAAGATTAATCAATGAAATATCAGACATCTTTTTGCAAATGAGTCTTTTTCTTTTCCGCTCACTATTTTTCCATTTTTCTTTTTGTACAAAAAATAAATGGTAGTGTTTTCAAAATGACAATTTTATTTCACTTTTCTCAAGCAAGATTAAAATCAAATCACTAAAATGAACAAACTGAACCCTTGCAGAGAGTGCCTTCCAGACAGCACCGACAACAGCACGGCTATGACTTCGTATGACTTTGACAATCCAATCAATCAAGCCGATGAAGGGGTTGAAGAAGAGTATGAGCTTCCTGAAGAGCTAGCCAGGTTGTTAAGACAAGAGGAAAAGGTTATTACTCCTCACCAGGAGGAGGTTGAAGTGATTAATCTTGGTACAGATGAAGACGTGAAAGAAGTTAAAATCGGGGCCTGCCTGCAAGACTCAGTGAAGAGACAACTGATTGACCTGCTTCAAGAGTATGTGGATGTGTTTGCTTGGTCATATCAAGACATGCCAGGGTTGGATACCGACATTGTCGTGCACAAGCTGCCTTTGAGAGAAGAATTCCTGCCAGTTAAGCAGAAACTGCGTCGTACTCGTCCGGACATGGCTATGAAAATCAAGGAAGAGGTACAAAAGCAATGGGACGCCGGGTTCCTTGCTGTGACTAGCTATCCGCCATGGGTTGCTAACATAGTACCTGTGCCTAAGAAGGACGGCAAAGTAAGAATGTGTGTTGACTACCGGGATCTGAACAGAGCTAGCCCGAAAGATGATTTCCCATTACCTCACATTGACGTATTGGTGGATAATACGGCTCAGTTCTCGGTATTCTCCTTCATGGATGGATTTTCAGGATACAACCAGATTAAGATGTCACCTGAAGACATGGAGAAGACAACCTTCATCACACCCTGGGGCACGTTCTGTTACAAAGTGATGCCATTCGGACTGAAGAATGCTGGTGCCACATATCAGCGGGCTATGGTAACATTATTCCACGATATGATCCATAAAGAGATAGAATGTTATGTGGATGACATGATTGCCAAGTCCCTTACTGAAGAAGACCACTTGGTAAACCTGCTGAAATTGTTCAAGCGTCTGAGGAAGTACCAACTGAAGTTGAACCCCAACAAATGCACATTTGGGGTGCGATCCGGTAAGCTGCTGGGCTTTATTGTAAGTGAGAAAGGGATTGAAGTTGACCCTGATAAAGTCAAAGCCATCCAAGAGATGCCTGCACCGAAAACTGAGAAGGAAGTTCGAGGGTTCTTAGGTCGATTGAACTACATCTCACGATTCATATCTCATCTTACTGCAACCTGTGAACCTTTGTTCAAGCTGTTAAGAAAAGAACAGACGGTCAGGTGGAACGAAGACTGCCAGAAGGCTTTTGACAAGATCAAAGAATACTTACAAGAACCTCCAATCCTTATGCCTCCAGTTGAAGGAAGACCTCTGATAATGTACTTGACAGTATTAGAAGAGTCGATGGGGTGTGTGTTGGGCCAGCATGACGAGTCTGGTCGAAAAGAGTATGCAATATACTACCTAAGCAAAAAGTTTACCGACTGTGAACAACGTTATTCACTGCTCGAAAAAACTTGCTGTGCTTTAGCGTGGGCTGCTCGCCGACTAAGACAGTATATGTTGACTCACACTACCTTATTGATCTCAAAGATGGACCCAGTCAAGTACATATTTGAGAAGCCAGCTCTTACCGGACGGGTTGCAAGATGGCAGATGATTCTCACAGAATACGACATCCAGTACACTTCTCAGAAAGCCATCAAGGGCAGTGTACTATCTGAATATCTTGCTGAGCAACCCATTGATGATTACCAGCCTATGAGATTTGACTTCCCTGATGAAGACATCATGTTCATAAAATCAAAAGATCATGAAGAGCCTGTTCACACTGAAGGGCCCGACCCGGAGGAAGAATGGACTATGATGTTTGATGGGGCTGTTAATATGAATGGTCGTGGTGTTGGTGCAGTACTCATTACACCCAAAGGAGTTCACATGCCTTTCTCGGCAAAACTCACTTTCAACTGCACTAACAACGAAGCTGAATACGAAGCTTGTATCATGGGTCTTGAGGAAGCCATTGACCTCAGGATCAAGACATTGACTGTATTCGGAGATTCAGCTTTGGTAGTCAATCAAACCAACGGCAAATGGTACACACACCAAGATCATCTGATACCTTACAGGGATTATACAAGGAGGTTATTGACTTTCTTCACAACAGTCAAGCTTGAGTATATCCCTCGGGACGAGAATCAGTTTGCAGATGCTCTTGCTACCATTTCATCCATGATCAAAGTTCAAGCTGCTAACTTCGTACCTCAGATCTCAGTGTCCAGACTTGATAGACCAGCATATGTGTTCGCAGCAGATGTTGTTAAAGATGATAAGCCTTGGTTCCATGACATTAAATGCTTCTTGGAGGACCAAACATACCCACCTGGGGCATCTTCCAATGATAAGAAGACTTTAAGAAGGCTTGCCGGTAGTTTCTTCCTGAACACTGATGGGTCTTTATACAAAAGGAACTTTGATATGGTACTCCTCAGATGTGTTGATAAAACAGAGGCAGACTTGTTGATGCATGAAGTGCACGAAGGATCTTTTGGTACCCATGCCGGAGGGCATGCCATGGCTAAGAAATTGTTGAGATCAGGCTATTACTGGATCACAATGGATGCAGACTGTTGTGCTTATGCCAGGAAATGCCACAAATGCCAGATTTATACGGATAAGGTGCATGTGCCTCCCAATCCTTTGAACATAATGTCTTCACCCTGGCCCTTCGCTATGTGGGGCATTGACATGATTGGTAAGATTGAACCAACTGCTTCAAATGGCCACAGATTCATCCTGGTCGCTATTGATTATTTCACCAAGTGGGTTGAAGCAGCCTCATATGCAAACGTCACAAGACAAGTGGTAGCCAGATTTCTCAAGAGAGATATCATCTGTCGATACGGAGTTCCCGAACGAATCATTACTGATAATGGTTCCAATCTAAACAACAAAATAATGGCAGAGCTGTGCCGGGACTTCAAGATCCAACACCACAATTCTTCTCCTTACAGGCCAAAGATGAACGGCGCTGTTGAGGCAGCAAACAAGAATATCAAGAAGATTGTGCAGAAGATGGTAGTCACTTACAAAGACTGGCATGAAATGCTACCGTTTGCCTTGCATGGGTACCGCACGTCAATCAGAACATCCACTGGGGCAACGCCGTATCAGCTTGTGTATGGTATGGAAGCAGTCCTACCTGTTGAAGTTGAATTACCCTCTCTGCGGGTACTAATGGATGTTAAACTGAGTGAAGCAGAATGGGTTCGGGCCCGATACGAACAACTGAGTCTGATTGAAGAGAAGAGATTGGCTGCAATCTGTCATGGGCAGTTATATCAGAAAAGAATGAAGAAAGCCTTCGATCAGAAAGTCAGGCACCGAGAGTACCAAGTGGGAGATCTTGTGCTGAAAAGAATCCTCCCTCCGCATACGGACCACAGGGGCAAGTGGACTCCAAATTATGAAGGACCATTCGTGGTAAAGAAAGTTTTCTCTGGTGGAGCGCTGATGCTCAGCACCATGGATGGTGAAGATTTCCCGTCCCCTGTGAATTCAGATGCAGTTAAAAAATACTTCGCATAAAAATGACCCGCTGGACACAAAAACAGAATGTAAGTCCAGGCAAAATAGGGCATCCCGGCGAGTCAAAAACAGAATAAAAGGCTCGGGCAAAAATAAGGGAAATAAACAAAATGTACACCCGCTGAGTTGAAAAGCCGCATTGGACAGCTCAGGAAAAAATGGGTATCCCGATGGATTGAAAACTCGAAAGGGAGATCCATGCAAAATAAGGGAATAAGCGAACAACTGCACTCTGAATTCGTCTGTATCACTTACAACTTGGTAAGCTTCGAAAAGATCAAGCTTCAATCGGAATCAACATTCTTCAGGAAGCAAGATGAGAAGAACGTCAAAAGTCATACGAGTCATAGCGAGAGAGGAAGCTCCTTAAAGCGTCATCAACATTGCCAACATTTTGTTTCTCAATTTGTAACAATCTCCTCATTTCAGGGGATATGTTCCTTTGACTGTATCTTGCCAATTCAGGGCACATGAATTAATAAAATCAGATTTTCAGTCATGTCTCGTTTGTACATTTTATTTGCAAGAAAATGTCTGATGTCTAAAAAACTGATTGCACAGAATACAAATGTTTTATCCTCAAATAAGTTACGTGCTTGCAGGAAATATACTTACTCTCAGAAGTATTCTAAACTCCTATGACGGAATCCAGTAAAGGATACCTCGGGATTATCTTGTGCGTTTCTCTATCCTTTTCAGGATTGCAGGTATCCAGAACGCAACTTGGGGCAGGTAAGCTTCGTCCCAGCAAGCAGGCAAACCAACACTCAATTTTAGCACCCGAAGTGCTCTCTCCCCAACTGAGTTGCCTTTCAGGACTCCTTCCAGCTGAGTTGGCCACTTATTACTTATCCCCATCAGAATGGGCAGGTATCACAGGAGATGCCCATATCCCCGGCTGAGTCAAGAAGCTACCGTAACAGAACTTCTAGGGAGGTCTTTCAGTGATTCCTCTCTTTCTCCCCAGCCGAGTTGCCATCTCGCCCTCAGCCGAGTACAAAAGTCAGAGAACTATCTCCCCACAGAGTTGCAGCCTCTATCCAGAAGAGCAACGCATGAAGAACTCACAACAGAGCGAAGAGAGCTTCCAAACCCCAGCTGGGTCCTATATTACAAGGATATGTCAATCAGTGACCTATATCCCCAAGCAAATACATCTCATCGGATCTACTAATGATCTCACCCCCAGCTGGGATGTCCATTTCAAGCAGATCGGCCAGAGATCTTCGCAGCAACGGGATTTGAATCCCGGTTTGGTAGCTTTGCATAATCATAGCATTTGCATCATATTCACCCACAAAGCGTAGCATTCCGTCTAACACGGAGCATTACGGCAAAAATCAAACGCATAGCATAATCATGAGCCATGTTTTAAATCAGCACTTGTGAATAATGACAGTTCGTCAGCGTACAGAAAAATCCCCACCAGAGTCCCCGGCAAAAACAACTGCCTCACAATCCATAAACACCAGTATATACTCATATAGACACTCGTCTGTGTCTACCATTCCCCAGAAGAGTCCCTTCAGATTCAACACTCGTCCGTGTTCTCTGTTAACCAGTTGATACTCGTCCGTATCATCCTCTCTGAACACGTGTCAGTATTTGTTTCTACCCGACACTCGTCCGTATCGTAGTCTTAAGGATGCTCGTCCGCATCTTTAATCTATACACAAACATCTAAACACTTACCCTTTTATTTCTTGGATGTAAACACTCGTCCGTGTTTACTACTCCCCAGGAGATCGCCAACAAAGCATTTTTTCTTTTTATCTAACACTCGTCCTGTGTTATGATAAAACCTGAGAGCAGCCGTACCCTGCTAGGTGGTCGTCCTCCACCTCTTGATGGTCGTCCTCCATCATGCTCATCCGATGGCCGTCCCCATCGTTGATTTTAGCAGCCGTCCCCTGCTAGGTGGTCGTCCTCCACCTCTTGATGATCGTCCTTCATCAATTTTATCCAATGGCCGTCCCCATTGTTGATTATCTGGCATTCTTCCTATGTCATGACAAACCCTGAGAGCAGCCGTCCCCTGCTAGGTGGTCGTCCTCCACCTCTTGATGGTCGTCCTCCATCATGCTCGTCCGATGGCCGTCCCCATTGTTGATATTTTCGGCAGCCGTACCCTGCCAGGTGGTCGTCCTCCACCTTTGATGGCCGTCCCCATCCTAATTCCTTTATTCCCCAATGGAGCAGTCGTCCCCTGCTAGGTGATCGTCCTTCACCTTTGATGGTCGTACCCCATCATCTGTGTATTTCATTTATTCTTTAACCCGATGGCCGTCCCCGTTGTAAACACCCCAAATTTGCCCTCACCCATTCACACCATGGCTTGTGATCATTTCATATGCATAAACACAATCATATCATCTCATATCACATTTTTGATTCACTGCATAGATTCTAAGTCATCTGCACCTAGGGTTTGTGATCTGAGCAATCCAAGAGCCACTTGAGCCACTCCAAAGGCCACCAATCACTTAAAAGGGGTCTACATGTGTTCAAGTATCATATTACATCCTCTCAAAGTCAAGAATTCCAAAGAATCACAAGAACTGGGATTGGCATGGAAGCAGAGCCAAGTTTGACTGCACAGTTGACCTAAAATTAGGGTTTTGGTTTCAGAGGCCATAACTCCAAATTTTTTGGTAATTCTTGTTTCCATTGGTCTCTATATGGTATAGGGAGTATGCATATCAAGTTTCATGAAGAAATTCCATGGGGAAGTCATCTGATCAAGGGTTGACTTTCTGGACAAGTCAGTGCAAAATCAGGGCATCTGAGGCCCCCAATGACCCAACCAAGGGGTGATCTTCATCATTTTGAGTGTATATGATCTTTATTTGATCATGGAAGAAGGTTGAAGTTCACAAAATTCAAGAATTTGAAGTTTTTGCAAAGTTGACTTTTTAGGGCATGGTTGACTTTTCAAGAATGTGTCATTTTATGCCACTTTTTAAACCTTACTTTTTGATCCAAAAAAGCTTCAAATGGAAAAACTTTGGTCATGAAAGTTGTAGAATGCATTTTTCCCTTTTCAAAAAGTACAATAACATGACCTAATTCATTTTGGATCAAAAGTTATGGTGTGACAAAATTGGCAAAAATCACTAATTTTCAAGACATGCACCAATTGGAAAATTTGCAAAATAATGTATCAAGGCCATTTGTAACTTCTAGTTCACTTCAAACCAATGTACAAACATCACATGTGACCTAGAAGTCAGAATTGAACCAAAGTCTCTCATGTTCATGGTTTGTATGGCAAGACATTTTCATGAAGTTTCAAAAGTAACCAACTTGCAAAACTCATGATCACACTTCACCAACTTGTTACATTGGATGTTGAACCATGCTAGCTTCCCTCACACACCATGCTGCGCCAGCCCATGTACTTGTGCTAGCCTAGGGTTCAACCCATGCCTCTCTTACAACAAAGTGGACTTTTTGCAAAAGTAAACATCCCAATCACAGCAGGCCAAGTCACATCCTCTGGCCATTTGGAATTGTTTATACTATCCATTTGCAAGCTAAACACATCAAGAAGCCAAGCTGAAACAGACCCTATCATCACATTCACAAACTCACTCCATTTTGCATTTTTCCTTCGAATCTGTCTCCACAGGCCTCAAACACTAAAACCAATTCCACATATCAACTCACCTTGCCTCATTGAGCAAAAACCAACAAGATTCAGGCTTGAACTGAGCAAGAACATAGCTTCACCATTTTCCACCCCAGTCTGCATTTTCCTTCGAATCACCTTCCACAGCCATCAAACATCCAAACTCTTTTCACCAACAAGTCAAACACATCAAAAGGAACCAGAACCAACCATTAACAGAGCTTGAAACCACTCACACACAAACTCCATTTTCTGCTACACCAGAACTGGATTTCTCAAAGCAGCTTGTCTAAGCTCATTCCAAGCCTTCCATTAGCATCAGGGGAGCCTAAGAAGTCCATTTGCACGCAAAGGAGGCTCTGGAAGCTCAGGTTTGAAGCTTTCCAGCTCAGGTATGATCATGAACATTTTCTTCCAAAGCTTGCATTTTAAGTCATAAACTGGTTGCTCATGTCTTGCTGATCATGGGGATGGTTTTAAAATTGAAAATGAGTGAGAGATGAGTTTGTATGATCACTCTGAAATTTCACCCATGGATTTTGTTTCTTTCGATTTACATGATTCTTGGGGTTTAAATGATGTTTGAGGGTGAATTCATGACCTAGGTTGTTAGAGGATCATTTGGCTGTGCTTAATTTGATGTTTAGATGCCTGAATCATGTTTTAGGGTTTTGATACCGCCGGAGAAGATGACCGGAGCTTCCCTCCGGTCACCTGAAAGTGCTTTGCCCTAATCTCAGGTCATTAGTGCCATTTGAATATTGAGCGTAGGATTGCCTTGACCAGTTGACTTCCCGCGCGCATGAAGGGCTCAGATCCTTTTGCTTTGCCCTAATCCACTTTAATTAATTAAATAAATCATAATTAGGTTAATTAAATCAGAACCAACCATGGCCCTTGGATTCGCGCGCCAGTCAACTATCCCAAACCCAGTTCAAATCTCCACCATTGGATCTGCTTACTTTCTTTTATTTCATTTTTTATTTCATTTCTTTTCATTTTATTTGCACAATTTATTTAAAATAGTAAAAATTGTTTAAAAATTATGAAACTTTTTCTCAAGAGTTTTATTAATTTTTAAGACACAAAAATATTTTTATTTTCATTTTTAGCATTAAAAAAGTATTTTAAAATATTTAAAGGTTTATTTTTAATTGATTAATGAAAATTAATTTATTAAAAATACTTTTAGGTATTTAAAAATAACCAAAAAATTCATGAAATGTTCTAAGACATTTAGAAACATTGTCCAACCTTCAAACCAAATTTCTTTTTTGATCTTGATGCATTTTGAGGATTTTTCTTTGAATTAAAATCATTTTTGTGCATTATTTTGATCCTAAGTTCAAAAAATCATTTCTGCCTGTTCATGAAGGATTGGACATTGATTATTTTTGAATTGCATTGTGTTTAGCATGTAGTTTTTGAGATAAAAAGGCCATGATTTGATCTTTCATTTTCAATTTGTTTGGCATTTCTTTTGTTTGGAAACCCTAAAACCCTAGCAAACTTGTAAAAATCATAACTTGAGATTGGTTAAGAGTTGAGACCTCTCCTTTGGGAATTGGTTTAGTATAGGATTAGGGGTCCTTTGAGTGGCATTTTCAATTTTTTTATCTTAGGGTTTGCTTCTGATTTTGACTTTTGTTTGGTGTTTGGTTCATAAACCCTAATTTATGCTTCCATATGCATCCATCTTGCATCCTCTTGCATAGCATGACTTGCCATGACATTTCAAGCATCTATTTGATTCATTTGACATCATAAGACATATGGAAAGCATGTTTGATCATTGCATCATGTATTTGCCATGTTGTATGCCATGTGCACTTCATAACTTTTCATGTTTGTTCATGGTTCCTAACTTGCTTCATCTGCATTCATGAACTTGTATGATCATTTCCATGTGCTGCCTCATGTTTGTAGCATCTCATAGCATCATTAGCATCATGTAAATGCTCCTGGTTTTGTTTCTCATCATTTCATATCATCCCATTTTGTATTGCATTGCATTTCTTTTCTAACCTTTTCAGGTGGTAAGTGATTTTGAGAAGTGAATTTGCCTTCACTTATCATACTTTCTTCTCATCTCTCTCTTGCATCCATGCTGCATTTTTATATGTGTTTGAGTTTGAGCTTGCTCATTCTTCTTCTTCCCACTTTCTTTCTTCAAGTGACTTGACTTCTTAAGTGAAGCAAGTTGCTTTGCTTCTCTTGATCCTTTCATCTGCTTCCTGGTGGTTCCATTGAAGATTGTTCTTGCAAACCTCACAAACCTTAGGAACAACCAAGCATGACAATGATTAGGGTTTTGATTAGTCTCCCCTCTTAGTTTTACCTTTGTGTCTCTTTTGAGTCTTCTCTTCTCATCTCATAATCAGGGACTAAACCCTAAAGGCTTTAAGGCTTTGTGATTAAGCTTATGCCTGCATCCTTCTCTTAGGATGGAGTGTATAACTTTAATCCTAAGTGTTGAACCCTTAATGTGTTTAAATCTCTTAATCAATTCACTTAATAATCATCAAGACATCACACTTGTAACTTGGGCCTTGCATTAGGGTTCTAATTCTTCCTTAATTGGTTAAGAAGGACTAACCCTAGTGTTAATGGACAAGTCCCCCTCAAGTTGTCTTACAAATCATAAAAAACACTTCATCATCTTACCATTTAATAAAATCCACTTAATCAAAGGTTTGTTTTGTCATGAGTTTAATCCCTAATCATGGATTAAGTTGAGGAGTTTTCCTCAGCTTAAACACCCTCATCTATTATCCTTCTATTAGGATGGTGTAATGAGTCTGTTTAATCCCTGATTATGGCTTAACCTCATTACTCAACACTAAACAAAAACCACAAAAACATCTAAATAATCGCAAGTAGGTTAATGATCTTAATCCTACATCAAAGGTGATTAAGTGTGAGAATCTGACTTCACACTTAAGGTATTCTCATTACCCCTAATCAGAGGGAAGATGTGACGAGTTTACTAAATCCATTGGTTTAGACTTAAGCTCATTAACTTATGACAAAATCCAAAAACAATAAAAGACTTAAAATACCAAAAACAAACAATAATCGTCTCCTTCGGGATTCTTTTCTTATCATCCTCACTCATAAACGAGAACTTGCTCCTTCCGTCTAATGCAAGACAGTTAGCATCTGTGCCAGACAGGTCATACACTTGAGCATAGACAAGTAAGCAGTTTACAAGTCAATTCATCTTTCAGTCTCTTTGGGTCGAACTACGGTGTTCTGACTTCCTCATTGCACGAGAGGATACGTAGGCATAACTTAACAGTTATCGAACAAAAGTCTCTATATATTCCCTCTCTTTCCAGCATTATTCTTTAAGCCTCATAGTCATGAGCATCTCACTCCTGTCCCTACACTGACACATCATTTATACACTTTACACTTCTTTCAGCACTGACACCTGTACATCTTTCCAGCTCTTTTATGCACAAATTGCACTGACACTACCCCTTTAAAACACAAATATTTTAAGCGTGGATCCCGTCGAGTACGACGGACAATCTGGGTGCTAATACCTTCCCAGGTTGTAACCAACCCCCTTTCTCAGTCTCTCTGGTTCGAAACCGTCTTATCCATCTCTTTCTAGGTCTATGCAGCATTGCCTTTCCTCCGGGATAAAAATGCCTAGCTGGCGACTCTATTCATCTCCAGTGAGTTCATGGCTGTGTGTTCTCATTGTCCCTTTCGCCGACCGTTCGCGTCTGTACCCCATTTGACTTAGCCTCATTTGGTGGGAGCGACAGCTTGGCGACTCTGCTGGGGACCCTTATATTGCAACCAGGGTTGCTGGTTCTTTTTGTGGGTTCCTCCTAGCGCTTGTTTGATTTGTGTTTATTGGGGTGTTATGTGCTTATTTGTGTTTGTATATTTGTATTTATTTTTGCTCTATGTACAGTTTTGTTTATTGCTGTCCTTATAGCTTTATGCATATATTATCATATTGTCATACTGTGCTGCTGGCTGGATCTGTTGTTTGCTTTGGTGGGTGGGTGTTCTATTGAGAGTTAAGGTCCTATACCTGGGACCTGAGTGACACCTAGGCTAGAGTGAATCATATTCTTTCCCATTCCATCTCGGTCTGGTGCGGGAATATGAAACACGGTTCAGATATGGGTTTCTTCTTGAGAACTCTGTGTTGCAGATTTCCTGCAATGCTAGGGCTATCTGGGAAGCCTGCTAAGTCTGGATGACCTTTAGTTTTGACCTTCAGAAACTGAGGTGAATTAGAGGAGGAACTTCTATGGTTATTGTAAACACTGTACCTCCGGGTTAGAAGTGTTTACACTTCTCATAACTGATCCAAGTCTGAGGATCCTTGTTTTAGAACACCACCTGTGAGGGGGTTGGGCTGTTTACAGGTTTGCAGGTACCTTGACCTCAGAACACCCTGTTACTTTGATTTGATTAAGAATACTCCATGTTGGAACAGTTCTTGTGATTCTAAACCCTGGACATGTGGCTCTTTATTTGAGTCCCCCACCTTGGTTACTGGATTTATAGACCTCCATCTGGAATTCTTGAACATACTTGGGTCTATATCAGAGCTCTTGATCAGATCCAGCTCAGTCACAAAACCCTTGCATATCATTTGCATACATAGTCATTGCATCATATTAACATTTGCTTGTTTGTGTTTCAGGGTATCCATCTTCATTTGGTTTTGGTTTTGACCCCATCTGCAGTATTGACCTATCTTCATCAACATCTGCTTCAGTTATCAGCTATCTGTCATCTGCACCAGCCAATCAGTGGCCCATTCTTCAGTATTATCATCAGCACATGTCTCTACTCATCTTCAGCATCATGGCTCCTAAAAAGAGCAACATCACCTATCACTTCTTCCAGCCAGAGCTATCTGACATCAGGAGGATTCAGACCCTGATCACTCTAGATCACATACCATTGTTCAGGGAACATTATGGAGATATACTTGATATGGTTATGGATCTGGACCCTTCACAAAGAAGCCTGATCCACACTTGCCTTCAGTTTTATGATCCCCCATTGAGGTGCTTCACTTTTCAAGACTTTCAGTTGGGTCCCCTATTGGAAGAATACTCATCATTAGTTGGTATACCTATCAGGGGTGGAATCCCTTTCAACCCTGAGATGGTCTTTCCTGGTAATGGAGAAGTAGCAAAGGCTTTGCATCTGGAACCTGTCCTAATTGAGCAGCATATGACTTCTAAAGCTGGAATCCCTGGCTTTCATCTGGATTTCTTGATCTCTCAAGCTACCCTGAAAGCTTCTCTAGGAGAGTGGAAAGCTGTTTGTGCTTTATTGGCCTTGAGTATATATGGAATTGTATTGTTTGCAGATGAGCCTCGATTCATTAGCAAGAATGCAATCCATCTTTTCATCTTGCAGAACCCAGTGCCCACTTTATTGGGGGACCTCTACTACTCAGTGCATCAGAGGAATGAAAAGCAGAGGGGAAGATTAGTGAGATGTTGTGCTCCATTGTTCCATACTTGGCTTCTCAGGCATCTACCCAGGACAGATGCATTTTTGAATCCTCATCAGCAGAAAAACTGGGCTAAGAGACTTACTGCTCTAACTTCAGCTAATATCAGATGGTGCACTCAAAGTGCCAAAGGCAGGGATATCATCACCAGCTGTGGGCATTTTCCCAATGTGCCCCTAATAGGAGTTAAGGGTAGTATTAATTACAACCCTCTGCTGTTTAGAAGACAACTGGGCTATGCACTGGTCCACACTCCTAAGGCACAGGACTTGGTGGAGACTCTTTATTGTGAGAACAAGCCTAATTTGGCTGTTGTTAGGCAGGCTGCCTGGGCCTGGGATAATGTTCAAACCAAGGGAGTAGCCATTTTGGGGAAGTGCAACAACGTGGCATCAGCACAATATTATGAGTGGTCCTATGCCAGGGCTCAATTCTCTGGAATGCCCTTTACCATAGAAGATATGCCTGAGTCATCTTCAGCACCACCCCCTGCCACCATCAGTTTGGAGGAGTTTGAGAGCTTGAAGGAAAGAAATGAGAAGTTAACCCAGGCTTTGCAGAAGACCCTCCGGGAGAGGAGTGATGGCAGGTTAGAGATTGAGAGGTTAGAGAAGCTGAGAGTGGAGCATCTGGCTAAGATTGAGAAGTCTGGGGATTATATCAAAAAGTCTAAAGCTGGAGAACAAATCCTGAAGAATGCTTGCAAAGAAGCCCAGTTCCAGAGAGCAAGGACAGACTCGTATCTAAAGGAGAGTCAGGCAAGGTGGGTCAGGATCACCGAGGCCCGTACTCTGGAGGACAAGAGAGTTCAAGACAAGATGGAGCAACTGGAAGCTAGTGCAAAAGAGCAACAAGAAGCCCTGGCAGCAGCCCAGAGGGAGATATCAGAGCTAAAGATCAAAGCAAGAGTGAAGAGGTCAAAGGACCAAAGTCAGCACAAGAAGCTAACAGCAGCTGTTACGACCCGGAACCTCCTCATCAGGAATCTCACGGAGCGTCCAGCTGATCCTGTGACCGAGGCACTTCTTAAGGAAGTTCGTGAGGATGAGTTTGGCCTTGGTGTTTGACCATTTGTTTGTTGTTGCTTTCGTTCCATGTACTTTTATTTTCCTGTAATGTATTTTGACCCCTCCGAGGGCTTGTATTTGTAAAACAAACTATGTACCATTTTGCTTTTGTAATATATGTATTAGTTTGTTCCATCCAAGTTTCACTTCGAAAGCAACATCAACAGCATCTTCAAGGGTCTGGAAGGGTCAAAACTGAATGCCAAGCCGGATACCTTGAGAACAAATAAGCATAACTGCATTGCATGCTAACCCTTTTGTTGTTTTGTAGGTTTTTGTTTTATTGCCACTAACTCTGTTGTGATGTTCAGGAACTATTGCTCGGCGCCGGGTATTTCCCCTCAACCGTCTGCACCGTTATCCGACCCGTAACAATCTTTCGGGCATTCAAATGGATCAGATGCAGCAGGACCTTACTGAGGTCAAAAATCAAATGGCAAATGAAAGGCTAGAAATGAGGAACCAGATGACTCAGTTTATGGAAGTGATGAACAACATGGCTCAGAGCCAGGAAAGATTGAGGGCCATGGTGGAAAGGCAGAATCAAGAAGATCCACATATAGGGACTGCCGGCACCAGCAACAATGAAAGGGTCCAACCCCATGTTAACCCCCCTGTATTTGGCCCCCACCTCCATCCTGAGGTCAACATCCCTGCAAATGTTCAAGGAACTGCCACTGCAGCCAGGGTACTTCAAGAAGACCCCCAGGAGGATCAATTCACAGTAATGGGTGCTGGGGAAGAAGCCTATGATAGGAGGCTGGATGAGATAGCTGAGAAGTTAAGGTCCTTAGAGTCTCAAAACTCTTTGGGTTTCGACGTCATGGACATGGGCTTGGTGGACGGGGTCAGGATCCCCCATAAGTTTAAGCCTCCTTGTTTTGAAAAATACAACGGGACTTCATGTCCTCGAACCCATCTACAATCATTTCTGGGGAGGTTGAAGGCCTATACTATGGATGAGAAGCTCTGGATGTTCTATTTCGAGGATAGCTTAACTGGAGCGTCAAGAGAATGGTACTCTCACTTGACAAGGGCAACTATTAGATGCTGGAAGGACCTGGCAGAGGCCTTCATCAGACAATATCAGTACAACTTAGATATGGCACCCAACAGGACCCTCCTAATGGGAATGTCACAGTCGTCAAGGGAAAGTTTCCGAGAATATGCCCAGAGATGGAGGCAATTGGCTGCTGCTGTTCAACCACCTATGTCTGAAAGGGAAATGGCAGATATGTTCATGAACACCCTTCATGGGACTTACATTGACAGGCTGGCTGCTTTCTCTTCCACTAGCTTTGCAGATGTTGTCATAGCTGGGGAGAGAATTGAGAGCCTGTTAAAAATGGGTAAGATCTCAGACAACGGTGCAAGCTCGTCCAGTAGTACAAGAAAGCCTTTTGCAGGCCCGAGAAGAACTGGCGAGACCAATGCCATCCACACCAACAGGGGCAGGCCCCAATATGTTCACAGATCAGTGGCAGCAGTCACCATCCCCGCTCCAGCTCATCCTCAACCAGTTTATCAACCTCCGCAACAAAACTATCAACAACAACCTCAGTACCATCAACAAGCTCAATATCCTCCGAGAAATTACAACAACAGCAACACCAACAACAACAACCAGCAAAGGCCATTCCAACAGAGGCCATCTCAAGCTAACAGGGTAATCGATCCGATCCCTATGCCATATGCTACATTGCTGCCACAACTCCTGAAACTCAACCTAGTTGAGCTAAGGACGTTGGCACCTCCAGATCCCAACAGTCTACCCAGGAATTATGATCCCAACGCCAGATGTGCCTTCCATTCAAATGCACCTGGCCACAGTACAGAAAAGTGCAGAGCCCTGCACATGAAGGTACAAGACCTGGTAGACTCAAAAGCTCTGAATTTCGCACCACCACCCAATGTCAATAAGAACCCAATGCCAAACCACGGTGGTCCCAGAATTAACGCTATTGAAGAAGACAAGCCGTCTTATTTAATAACCAGTGTGGGTCAGATCCGGACACCGTTGGTGGAAATCAAGGCTCAACTCCTCGAATGTCAAATGTTCCCGGGGTGTGAGTTAGGGTGTGCCTACTGCAATATTTCAGTGAACGGGTGCGATAATTTGAGGAATGGCATAGATGGTCTTATTCAGAGTGGCCAACTTCAAATCACCACATCATTTCCTACAAATCCAGCAATCTCATCAGCAACAACTCCAGAACCTCCTACAACTGCAACAACCATTGTTCCTGACAATTCTTCGGCTTCATCAACAAGTACTTCATCTATTATCTCAACTGATCAGTTATCAACAAATTTTTCTTCTACAACTTCAGCATCACTCCATTTTGAAGCTCCTACAACCACAACATCCATCCTTCCACCAATGTCTCCTACAACACCAGCAACAAATCATGAAGATGTCTCGACTGTCACAATATTTTATGATCCTGAGAACAACTCTGCCTACAATTCAGAAGGTGCTGCTCCCATCAGAGCGCCAGTCACAATTTATTACGATCCACAGACTATCACAGTTCCTTTCGCAGCTGCAATCAGTCCAGTCACTATCACGGTGCCTGGACCAGTACCTTATGAAAGCAGTAATGCTATCCCCTGGCATTACGGCTCTGACCTGTACTGCGAAGTGTAAACACCCCAAATTTGCCCTCACCCATTCACACCATGGCTTGTGATCATCTCATATGCATAAACACAATCATACAATCTCATATCTCATGTTTGATTCACTGCATAGTTTCTAAGTCATCTGCACCTAGGGTTTGTGATTTGAGCAATCCCAAAGCTTCTTGAGCCACCCCAAAGGCCACCAATCATCTCAGAAGGGTCCATGTGTGTTCTTGTATCATGTTACATCCTCACAGAGTCAAAATTGCAGAGGAATCACAAGAACTAGGGTTTGAGTGGATGCAGAGCCAGGTTGAACTGCACAGTTGACCTAAAATTAGGGTTTTGGTTTCAGAGGCCATAATCTCAAATTTTTTGGTCATTCTTGTTTCCATTGGTCTCTATATGGTATAGGGAATATGCATATCAATTTTCATGAAGAAATTCCATGGGGAAGTCATCTGATCAAGAGTTGACTTTTCAGACAAGTCAGTGCAAAATCAGGGCATCTGAAGCCCCCAATGACCCAACCAATGGGTGATCTTCATCATTTTGAGTGTATATGATCTTTATTTGATCATGGAAGAAGGTTGAAGTGCATAAAATCAAGAATTTAGGGTTTTTGCAGAAGTTGACTTTTTGAGGCATAGTTGACTTTTCAAGAATGCCTCATTTTAGGCTAATTTTCAAGCCTTGATTCATGATCCAAAGATGCTTCAAATGGAAAAACTTTGGTCATGAAAGTTGTAGATCTCATCTTTCCCTTTTCAAAAAGTACAAGAACATGATCAAACTCTTCTTGG
Organism: Lathyrus aphaca; assembly: GCA_963966055.1. NCBI lineage: Eukaryota > Viridiplantae > Streptophyta > Magnoliopsida > Fabales > Fabaceae > Lathyrus > Lathyrus aphaca. The sequence goes on from OZ014520.1 coordinate 545,694,182, forward strand.
ATCAAAAGTTATGGCATTGCAAAGTTAGCAAAAATCATTGGTTTTCAAGTTATGCACCAAATGGAAATTTTGCAAAGTCTTGAACCAATGCATTATGCAGCCTCTAATTCATGTCAAACCATTATGTAAACATCCTCTAAGTCACAAAAATCAGATTTGGATCAAGTTTGCTCATGGTTTGGTTCATGTAACTTGACTTTTCTCATGAAAATCCATAAAGCTAACCAAGTTGCAAAACACTCATGACCTTTTCACCAACTTGCTGCATTGATCCTTGAGTCAAGCCAGCCTCTCACACTCACCATGCTGCACCAGAACCCAACTTGTACTTGCCTAAACTTGAGCCATGCCCTATCTTACACAAAAGTGGACTTTGAGCAAAAGTAGCCACACCTATCTCTGCAGGCCAGGTCACATCCCCCAGCCACTTGCAATTGTTTATTGAATCAATTTACTGGCCATAACACATAGGAACCAAGGCTGAAACATAACCATTCATCACATCCACAAAAACTCACCTCATTGCAAGTTTCTTCGAAATTCTTTCCACAGCCATCAAACATTCAAACTCTCATCATCACTCAACTCACCACACCCCATAGACAAGAAACACCCCAAGCATAAGCCTGAAACAAGCCTGAAAACTCCATTGCCATCATTCACCTCAAGCTGCAGTTTCATTCGAAACTCTTATCCTAGCTCACAAACACACCAACCAACACCACAAACCTTCTCAACACACTTCATAGATCACAAACAACCCCTTTTCACAGCCTGAAAGTGCCAGAATCTCATCTGCCATTGTTGACTGAACTGAAGCAGTTCCTTTCGAATCTTTTTCCCCAGCCAACACAAACTCATTTTGAGCATTCAAATACACTTGGGGGATCAAGTGGAGTAGCTTGCATCAAAGGAAACAGCCAGAAAGTCCCAAAACTGAAAGCTCCAAATCTCAGGTAGCTCGAAATTAATTTTCCCAGAAATGATTTTTATTGTTACAAACTTGTTCTTCATGATGCACTGATCATTCTGGTACCTTTAGTTTTTGAAATGGTTTTGTTTTAAGCATTTAATTGGTGTCTGAAGCTCACGAACCCTAGAAATTGTTTGCTTCGATTCAGATGATTTAAGAAAGATAAATTTGTTTTAGGTTAGGGGTTTGATTCGTGAGAGTGAGAGGGTCATTTCCCTGGTCTTAGATTTCATTTATGTTACGTTTTTAGGAAGTTTGAAGATTTTCAGGTGAGCTTCTGGCCGGAGAAGACGACCGGAAGTCTTCTCCGGCCACCTGAGTGTGATTAGGGTTTAATCCCATAATTAATGCTGGTTTGAATATTGGCCGTGGGATGCGTTGAATTTGTTGACTACGCGCGCAAGGGAAGGGCCAGGATCTCTTTGATTAACCCTAATCCACGTGTTAGGGTTAATTAATCATATTTTAGTTAATTTAATCAGAAACAATCTGGGCCTCTCATTCTGGCGCGCAGTCAATGCTTTTAAAATCAGGAGCAATCCTGGCCATCCAATCTGTTTACTTTCATTTTCTTTGAATTTTAATTCATTTCTTTTTCATTTAAATTGTACATTTATTTTAAAATAGTTAAAAAATCATAAAAATTATGAAACTTTTTCTTTAAGGTTTCATTAATTTTTATGACACAAAAACATTTTTATTTTATTTTTTTATCATTAAAAAAGTATTTTTAAATATTTAAAAGTTTATTTTTAATTGATTAATGAGAATTAATTAATTAAAAATACTTTTAGGTATTTAAAAATTACAAAAAAATTCATGAAATGTTCTAAGACATTTAGAAACATTGTCCAACCTTCAAACCAAATTTCTTTTTTGATCTTGATGCATTTTAAGAATTTTTCATGGAATTAAATCATATTTTGTGCATTATTTTGATCACAAGTTTAAAAATTCATTTCTGCCTATTGGTGAAGGTTGAGACATTGATTCTTTTTGCATTGTTTTCCATTTGACATGTATTTTCAAGAATAAAAAGGCCATGATTTGATCTTGCATTTTCTAATTGATTGGCATTTGTTTTGATAAGAACCCTAAAAAACCCTAATAACTTGAAAAAATCATATCTTGAGTTTGATTGAGAGTTGAGAGCTCCCCTTTGGGCAGCGGTTTATTATAGGTCTAGGTTTTCCTTGGGTACCATTTTCCATTTTTTACTTTAGGGTTTTGCTTCTGTTTTTGGTTAGTGTTTGATGTTTGATCCATAAACCCTAATTTGGGTTTTCTTTTGCATCCTTCTTGCATTCTCTTGCATAACATGACTTATCATTGCATTTTGTGCATTCTTGTGATCCATTTGACATCTTAAGACATGTATAAAGCATCTTTGATCATTGCATTGCATATTTGCCATGTCATTTGTCTTGTATGATTCATAACTTTTCATGTTCCTTAGCTTGCATCATTTGCATTCATGATCTTGTATGAACATCCCCATTGTCTTGCCTCATGTTTGCAGCACCTCATAACATCATAATCATCATCAACATGCTTCTGGTCTTGCTTAGCATCATATCATTTCATCTCATCTTGCATTGCATTGCATTTTCTTTCTAACATTGCAGGTGGTAAGTAAACTTGAGAAGTGGATTTGCCTTCACTTCTCATACCTTTTCTTTTCATCTCTCTTGCATCCATTGCTGCATTTCTATTTGTGTTTGAGATTGAGCTTGCTCATTCTTCTTCCTCCCACTTTCTTTCTTCAAGTGACTTGACTTCTTGAATGAAGCAAGTCACTTTGCTTCTCTTGATCCTGTTCATCTGCTTCCTGGTGGCTCCTTTGAAGTTTGTTCTTGAAAACCTCACGAACCTTAGGATCATCCAAGCATGACAATGAATTAGGGTTTTGATTAGTCCCCCCATAGTTTTTACCTTTGGGTCTCCCTTTGAGTCTTCTCTTCTCACCTCATAATCAGGGATTAAACCCTAAAGGCTTTAAGGCTTTGTGCTTAGGGTTATGCCTGCATCCTTCTCTTAGGATGGAGTGTATAACTTTAATCCTAAGTATTAAACCCTTAAGGTGTTTAAATCTCTTAATCAATTCACTTAATAATCATCAAGACATCACACTTGTAACTTGGGCCTTGCATTAGGGTTCTAATTCTTCCTTAAGTGGTTAAGAAGGACTACCCCTAGTGTTAATGGACAAGTCCCCCTCAAGTTGTCTTACAAACCATAAAAAACACTTCATCATCATACCATTAAATAAAATCCACTTAATAAAGGCTTGTTTTGTCATGGGTTTAATCCCTAATCATGGATTAAGTTGAGGAGTTTTTCTCAACTTAAACATTCTCATCTATTATCCTTCTTTTAGGATAGTGTAATGAGTCTGTTTAATCCTTGATTATGGCTTAACCTCATTACTCAACACTAAACAAAAACCACAAAAACATCTAAATAATCACAAGTAGGTTAATGATCTTAATCCTACACCAAAGGTGATTAAGTGTGAGAATCTGACTTCACACTTAAGGTACTCTCATTACCCCTAATCAGAGGGAAGATGTGATGAGTCTACTAACCCATTGGTTTAGACTTAAGCTCATTATCCTATGACAAACTTCAAAAAGAAATAAAAGACTGAAAACTCAAAAACAAACAATAATCGTCTCCTCCGGGATTCTTTTCTCATCATCCTCACTCACAATCGAGAACTTGCTTCTTCCGTCTAATGCAAGACAGTAAGCACCTGAGCCAGACAGGTCATACACTTGAGCATTGACAAGCAAGCAGTTCACAAGTCAATTCATCTTTCAGTCTCTTTGGGTCGAACTACGGTGTTCTGACTTCCTCATTGCACGAGAGGATACGTAGGCATAACTTAACAGTTATCGAACAAAAGTCTCTGTTCATTCCCCCTCTTCCAGCTTCATTCTTTAGCCTCATGATCTTGAGCATTTTACTCCTGTCCTTACACTGACACATCACTATAACACTCCACTTCCTTTACACTGACACCTGTACATTCTCTTTCCAGCTATTTCATACACAGATTGCACTGACACTACCCCTTTAAAACACAAATCTTTTAAGCGTGGATCCCGTCGAGTACGGCGGACAATCTGGGTGCTAATACCTTCCCAGGTTGTAACCAACCCCCTTTCTCAGTCTCTCTGGTTCGCAACCGTCTTATCCATCTTTTTCTAGGCCTTTGCAGCATTGCCTTTCCTCCGGGATAAAAATGCCTAGCTGGCGACTCTTTTCATCTCCAGTGAGTTCACGGCTGTGTGTTCTCACTGTTCCCTTCGCCGACCGTTCGCGCTTGTACCAGGATGCAAATCTTTGGGAGCGACAGCTTGGCGACTCTGCTGGGGATACCTTATACTGCAACCAGGGCTTCTGGTTCTTTTTGTGGGTTCCTCCTAGCGCTTGTTTGATTTGTGTTTACTGGGGTGTTATGTGCTTGTATGTGCTTGTATTTATTTTTGTTTATTGCTTTATGTACACTTGATTTATTGCTTTCTTTATAGCTTTATATTTTCATACTGTCATACTGTGCTGGCTGGATCTGGTTTTTCTTTGGTGGGTGGGTGTTCCATTGAGAGTTAAGGTCCTATACCTGGGACCTGAGTGACACCTAGGCTAGAGTGAATCATATTCTTTCCCATTCCATTTCGGTCTGGTGCGGGAATATGAAACACGGTTCAGATATGGGTTTCTTCTTGAGAACTCTGTGTTGCAGATTTCCTGCAATGCTAGGGCTATCTGGGAAGCCTGCTAAGTCTGGATGACCTTTTTAGTATTGACCTTCAGAAATTGAGGTGAATTAGAGGAGGAATTGTTATGGTTATTGTAAACACTGTACCTCCGGGTTAGAAGTATTTACACTTCTCATAACTGATCCAAGTCTGAGGATCCTTGTTCTAGATCACCACCTGTGAGGGGGTTGGGCTGTTTACAGGTTTGCAGGTACCTTGACCTCAGAATACCCTGTTATTTTGACTTTGTTAAGAGTGCTCCATGTTGGACAGTTCTTGTGATTCTAAAACCCTGGACATGTGGCTCTTTATCTGAGTCCCCTACCCTGGTTACTGGATTTATAGACCTCCATCTGGAATTCTTGAACACATGGATCTATACCAAGGCAGTTAATCAGATCCAGCTCAGTCACAAACCCTTTGCATATCATCTGCATACATACTCATTGCATCATATTAACATGTGCTTATTTGTGTTTCAGGGTATCCACCTTCATCTCTGGTTTTGGTTTTGACCCCATCTGCATCATTGACCTATCTCCACCAGCACTTGCTTCAGCTTGTCAGCCATATACTTCAGTTACTTGCACCAGCCAATCAGTGGCTCATTCTCTCAGCATCTTCATCAGCACTCTACTCAGTCTTCAGCATCATGGCTCCAAAGAAAAGCAACATCACCTATCATTTCTTCCAACCAGACTTATCAGACATCAGGAGGGTCCAAACCCTGATCACTCCAGATCACATACCCCTGTTCAGGGAGAGTTATGGAGATATACTGGACATGGTTATGGATATGGACCCATCTCAGAGGAGCCTCATCCACACCTGCATTCAGTTCTATGATCCCCCATTGAGATGTTTCACCTTTCAAGACTTTCAGTTGGGTCCCCTATTAGAAGAATACTCATCATTGATTGGTCTGCCCATCAAAAGAGAAATCCCATTCAACCCTGAAATGGTCTTTCCCAGCAATGGAGAGATAGCAAAAGCTTTGCACCTGGAACCTGTATTGATTGAACAACACTTGACCTCTAAAGCTGGGATCCTTGGATTTCACCTGGACTTCCTGATTTCTCAAGCTAGTTTGAAGGCCTCCTTGGGGGAGTGGAAAGCTGTTTGTGCCCTGTTGGCCTTAAGTGTATATGGAATTGTGTTGTTTGCAGATGAGCTTCGATTCATTAGCAAAAATGCAATCCACTTGTTCATCCTGAAGAACCCTGCGCCAACTTTGCTAGGAGATCTCTATTACTCAGTACATCAGAGGAATGAGAAGCAGAGGGGAAGACTAGTAAGGATTTGTGCTCCATTATTTCATGCTTGGCTCCTCAGGCATCTACCCAGGACAGATGCATTTCTCAATCCTCATCAACAAAGCAACTGGGCTAAGAGACTCACTGTCCTGACTTCAGCAGATATCAGATGGTGTACACAGAGCACCAAGGGCAGAGATATGATCACCAGCTGTGGGCACTTTCCCAATGTGCCCTTAATAGGAGTTAAGGGGAGTATCAACTACAACCCTCTGCTGTTCAGAAGGCAATTGGGCTATGCACTGGTTCATACTCCTAGGGAACAAGATTTGGTGGAGACCCTCTACTGTGAGAACAAGATTAGTCTGGCAACTGTTAGGCAGGCTGCCTGGGCCTGGGATCATGTTCAGACTAAGGGAATCACCATTCTGGGTAAGTGCAATAATGTGGCATCAGCCCAATATCATGAGTGGTCTTATGCTAGGGCCCAATTCTCTGGAATGCCCTTTACCATAGAAGGCATGCCTGAGTCATCTTCGGCACCACCCCCTGCCACTATCAGTCTGGAGGAGTTTGAGAGTTTGAAGGAAAGAAATGAGAAGTTAACCCAAGCCTTGCAGAAGACCCTCAGAGAGAGGAGTGAAGGTGTGAGGGAGATTGAGAGATTGGAGAAATTGAGGGTAGAACACTTGACTAAGATTGAGAAGTCTGGGGAGTATATCAACAAGTCTAAAGCTGGTGAGCAGATTCTGAAGAATGCTTGTAAAGAAGCCCAGTTCCAAAGAGCAAGAACAGACTTGTATTTGAAGGAGAGTCAGGCCAGGTGGGTCCGGATCACTGAGGCTCGTACTCTAGAAGACAAGAGAGTTCAGGACAAGATGGAGCAGATGGAAAAAGCCCTGGCAGCAGCCCAGGAGGAAATATCAGAGCTGAAAATCAAAGCAGGATTGAAGAGGTCTAAGGACCAAAGTCAGAGCAAGAAATTGACTGCAGCTGTTGCAACAAGAAACCTTCTCATCAGAAGTCTCACGGAGCATCCGGCTGATCCTGTGACCGAAGCACTTCTCAAGGAAGTTCGTGAGGATGAGTTTGGCCTTGGAGTTTGATCATTTGCTTGTTGTTGTTCCTTTTCCATGTACTTTTGCTTTTGTGATGTATTTCGACCCCTTTGAGGGCTTGTGTTGTAAAAATGAACAAATTGTATTATTTCACCTTTGTAATATATTTGTGTTGGGGTTCACATCAAAAGCAACTTCAACAGCATCATCATTCAAGGGTCTGGAAGGGTCAAAACTGAAGACCAAACCGGATACCTTGGTAGCAAATAAGCATAACTGCATTGCATGCTAACCATTTTGTTTGTTTTGTAGGTCTTTTGTTTTGTTGTTGCTAACCTCTGTTGTGAATCTCAGGAATTATTGCTCGTCGCCGGGTATTTCCTCTCAACAGGCCACACAGGTACCCAACCAGAAACAACCTTCCGGGAATCCAGATGGATCAAGTTCAACAAGATCTTGCTGATGTCCGAAATCAGCTAGCCAATGAAAGATTGGAGATGAGGACACAGATGACGCAGTTCATGGAGGTTATGAACAACATGGCTCAGAGCCAGGAGAGACTAAGGGCTATGGTTGAGAGGCAAAATCCAGAGGAGCCTCATGTAGGAACTGCAGGCACCAGTAACAATGAAAGGGTGCAACCACATGTGAATCCCCCTGTGTTTGGTCCACATCTACATCCTGAGATTAATATTCCTGCCAACATCCAAGGAACAGCTACTGCAGCCAGAGTACTTCAAGAAGATCCTCAGGAGGACCAATTTACAGTAATGGGTGCTGGAGAGGATGCTTATGATAGGAGATTGGATGAAATAGCTGAGAAGTTAAGGTCTTTAGAATCTCAAAATTCTTTGGGCTTCGACGTCATGGACATGGGTTTGGTTGAAGGGGTCAGGATTCCCCACAAGTTCAAGCCTCCATGTTTCGAAAAGTATAATGGGACTTCATGCCCCCGAACTCATTTGCAATCATTTCTGGGAAGGCTGAAGGCCTATACAATGGATGAGAAACTGTGGATGTTCTATTTTGAAGATAGCTTGACTGAAGCTTCGAGGGAGTGGTATTCCCATCTGACAAGGGCAACTATTAGATGCTGGAAGGACCTGGCAGAGGCCTTCATCAGACAGTATCAGTATAATCTAGATATGGCACCCAACAGGACCCTCCTAATGGGAATGTCGCAGTCTTCGAGGGAGAGTTTCAGAGAATATGCTCAGAGATGGAGGCAATTGGCTGCTGCTGTTCAACCACCAATGTCTGAGAGGGAAATGGCAGACATGTTTATGAACACTCTTCAGGGAACCTATATTGACAGGTTGGCTGCTTTCTCTTCCACCAGCTTCGCAGATGTTGTCATAGCTGGGGAGAGAATTGAAAGCCTGTTAAAAATGGGTAAGATCTCAGACAATGGTGCAAGCTCGTCCAGTGGTACAAGAAAGCCTTTTACAGGCCCGAGAAGAACTGGCGAAACCAATGCCATTCACACCAACAGGGGTAGGCCCCAATATGCTCAGAGGTCAATAGCAGCAGTCACCATCCCTGCTCCAGCTCATCCACAGCCAGTCTATCAACCTCCTCAACACAACTTCCAACAACAACCTCAGTATCATCAGCAGAATCAATATCCTCCAAGAAACTACAACAACAACAACTCCAACAACAACAATCAACAGAGGCCATTCCAACAAAGGCCATCCCAAGCTAACCGAGTGATCGACCCAATTCCAATGCCGTATGCTGCTTTGCTGCCACAGCTTCTGAAACTCAACCTAGTTGAGCTAAGAACGTTGGCACCTCCGGATCCCAACAGTCTACCAAGAAACTATGACTCCAATGCTAGGTGTGCTTTTCATTCAAACGCGCCTGGCCACAGTACAGAAAAATGCAGGGCTCTGCATATGAAGGTACAAGACTTGGTAGACTCCAAGGCTCTGAATTTTGCACCTCCGCCCAATGTCAATAAAAACCCAATGCCAAACCATGGTGGTCCTCGAATTAACGCAATTGAAGAAGACACACCGTCTTATTTCATAACCAGTGTGGATCAGATCAGGACACCATTGGTGGAAATCAAAGCTCAGCTCCGTGAAAACAATATATTTCCGGGGTGTGAACTGGGATGTCCCTACTGCAATATTTCATGGAATGGGTGTGAGGACTTGAGGAATGGCATTGACAGCCTTATTCAGAGTGGCCTACTTCAGATCACTACATCGTTTCCTGCAAATCCGACAACTTCATCAGCAACGATTTCAGACCCTCCTACAACTGCAGCAACTAATGCTCCCAACAATCCATCAGCACCATCAACAAGTACTTCACCTGTCCTTCCGAATGATCAGTTTTCAACAGTTTCTCCTGCTACAACTTCAGCTTCATTCCATTTCAACTCTCCATCAACAACAACAACAGTCCTTCCAACAGTACCTCCTACAACACCAGCAATCAATCATGAAGATGTCTCCACTGTTACCATATTCTACGATCCTGAGAATAACTCCGCCTACCATTCAGAAGGTGCTGCTCCCATCAGAGCACCAGTTACAATCTTTTATGATCCACAAACAGTTACAATCCCTTCAGCAGCAGCAGTCAGTCCGGTCACTGTCACGGTGCCTGGACCAGTACCATATGAAAGCAATAGGGCCATCCCTTGGCACTATGGCTCTGACGTGTACTGCGAAGGAAAAAGAATCACTCTTGAAACATCAACACCTGCACCACAAATTGATAATGTGGGCGGAGGCGGAGGCTTCACCCGAAGCGGACGTCTCTTCGCCCCACAAATTCAAAAGCCTACAGCCGAAGCAGAAGCTGCTGCTAAGGCAAAAGGAAAGAGCCCTGTGCAGGAAGATCAAGCTACCAAAGAAGCCCTGAAGACTCCATTTGATCAGGAAGTTGATGAGTTTATGCGGATCATCAAAAAGAGTGATTACAAGATTGTGGATCAACTTCACCAGACGCCATCCAAAATCTCCATCCTCTCACTGCTTATGTGCTCCGAAGCCCATCGGAATGCACTACTTAAAGTCTTGCACGCGGCTTACGTGCCTGAGGAGATTACTGTCAACCAATTGGAAACCGTGGTTGGAAATGTCACTGCTAGCAATGGGCTAGGGTTTACCAATTCTGACCTGACCGTGGATGGCCGCAACCACAACAAAGCCTTGCACATAACCATGGAATGCAAAGGAGCTGTCCTTTCTCATGTGTTGGTGGACACAGGTTCTTCCCTGAATGTCTTACCAAAGAAGGCTTTGGTGAAGCTTGAATATGATGGATTGGCATTGAGACCCAGCAACCTGGTGGTACGGGCCTTTGATGGTTCGAAGAGATCGGTTCTGGGAGAGATTGAGCTGCCCGTGACAATTGGCCCACAGACCTTTAAAGCTATCTTTTATGTGATGGACATTCAGCCCGCCTACAGCTGTTTGTTGGGTAGACCCTGGATTCACGCCGCCGGCGCAATAACGTCTACCCTTCACCAAAAGTTAAAATTTGAGTGGGAAGGCCAAGTTGTCACAATCTGTGGAGAGGAGGACATTTTTGTTAGCCATCTGGCTACTTATAAATACATTGAGATGGATGGGGAGATCCATGAAACAATGAGCCAAGGTTTTGAAGCTTTGAATGTGAATGAAGCATCTGCTGTATCTGGTATCTCCATGTCATCTTACCAACAAGCCCGGAAGGTTGTTGAAGAAGGAACCGCCCAAGGCTGGGGCAAGATCTTAGCTGTGGAGGAGAAGAAGGACAAGTTTGGGTTGGGTTACAGACCAACTCAACATCAAGCAAAGGCTGCTGCAGAGCCTGGTTTTGTCAGTGGGGGGATGCTTACCCCTGATGCTATCAACTGCCTGGAAGACGAGCTGGAAGAGGAGCGCAATCTGGAGAATTGGATTCGTCCGAAGATCCCGGGGAGCAGTGTCTCGAACTGGTCTTCCCAGGAAATTATAAGTGTTACTCGAGCAGAGTAATTATTATTTCCTGTATTTTTATATAGCATGCATCCAAGTCTTGCATCTTGCCCAAGATGACAAGACTCATTTTGTAACCAGGGCCATCTGTACTTTTGTGCAAACAAGATTAAATTAACGAAATATCAGACATCTTTTTGCGAACGAGTCTTTTTCTTTTATGCTCACTGTTTTTCCATTTTTCTTTTTGTACAAAAATAAATGGCGGTGTTTTCAAAATGATAACTTCATTTCACTTTTTTTCTAAAGCAAGATTAAAATCAATCACTAAAATGAACAAACTTAACCCTTGCAGAGAGTGCCTTCCTGACAGCACCGACAACAGCACGGTTATGACATCGTATGACTTTGACAATCCAATCAATCAAGCTGATGAAGGGGTTGATGAAGAATATGAGCTTCCCGAAGAGCTAGCCAGGTTGTTGAGACAGGAGGAAAAGGTTATTACTCCTCATCAGGAGGAGATCGAAGTGATTAATCTTGGTACTGACGAAGACGTGAAAGAAGTGAAAATCGGGGCCTGCCTGCAAGACTCAGTGAAGAGACAACTGATAGATCTGCTTCAAGAGTATGTTGATGTGTTTGCTTGGTCGTATCAAGATATGCCAGGGTTGGATACCGACATTGTTGTGCATAAGCTGCCTTTGAGGGAAGAATGCCCACCAGTTAAACAGAAACTGCGCCGGACTCGCCCAGACATGGCTATGAAGATCAAAGAAGAGGTACAAAAGCAATGGGACGCCGGGTTCCTTGCTGTAACTAGCTATCCGCCGTGGGTTGCTAACATAGTACCTGTGCCTAAGAAAGACGGAAAAGTTAGAATGTGTGTTGATTACCGGGATCTGAACAGAGCCAGCCCGAAAGATGACTTCCCATTACCTCACATTGACGTATTGGTGGATAACACGGCTCAGTTCTCGGTATTCTCCTTCATGGATGGATTTTCAGGATATAATCAGATCAAGATGTCACCTGAAGACATGGAGAAGACAACATTCATTACACCCTGGGGCACGTTCTGTTATAAAGTGATGCCATTCGGATTGAAGAATGCAGGTGCAACATATCAACGGGCTATGGTGACATTATTCCATGATATGATCCACAAGGAAATAGAATGCTATGTGGATGATATGATCGCCAAGTCCCTCACAGAAGAAGACCATCTGGTGAATCTGCTCAAATTATTCAAGCGTCTGAGGAAATACCAATTGAAGCTGAACCCCAACAAATGCACATTCGGGGTGCGATCCGGTAAGCTGCTGGGCTTTATTGTAAGCGAGAAGGGGATTGAGGTTGACCCAGATAAAGTCAAGGCTATACAAGAGATGCCTGCACCAAAGACAGAGAAAGAAGTTCGAGGGTTCTTAGGTCGATTGAATTACATCTCGAGGTTCATCTCTCACCTTACGGCTACCTGCGAACCCTTGTTCAAGTTGTTAAGAAAGGAACAGACGGTCAGGTGGAATGAAGACTGCCAGAAGGCTTTTGACAAGATCAAGGAGTACTTACAAGAACCTCCAATCCTTATGCCTCCAGTTGAAGGAAGACCTCTAATAATGTACTTGACAGTATTAGAAGAGTCAATGGGGTGTGTGTTGGGCCAGCATGACGAGTCTGGTCGAAAAGAGTATGCAATATACTACCTAAGCAAAAAGTTTACCGACTGTGAACAGCGTTATTCACTGCTCGAGAAAACTTGCTGTGCTTTAGCGTGGGCTGCTCGCCGACTGAGACAGTATATGTTGACCCACACTACCTTGTTAATCTCAAAAATGGATCCAGTTAAGTACATTTTCGAGAAGCCAGCTCTTACCGGACGGGTTGCAAGATGGCAGATGATTCTCACGGAATATGACATACAGTACACATCTCAGAAAGCCATCAAGGGCAGTGTACTATCTGAATATCTTGCTGAGCAACCTATTGATGATTACCAGCCTATGAAATTTGACTTCCCTGATGAAGACATCATGTTCTTAAAAGCGAAAGATCACGAAGAGCCTATTCACACTGAAGGGCCTGACCCGGAGGAAGAATGGACTATGATGTTTGATGGGGCTGTTAACATGAATGGCCGTGGTGTTGGTGCAGTACTCATTTCACCAAAGGGGGTTCACATGCCTTTCTCGGCAAAACTCACTTTCAACTGCACTAACAACGAAGCTGAATACGAAGCTTGCATTATGGGTCTTGAGGAAGCCATTGACCTCAGGATCAAGACATTGACCGTATTCGGGGATTCAGCTTTGGTAGTCAATCAAACCAACGGGAAATGGTACACCCACCAAGATCATCTGGTACCTTACAGGGATTATACAAGAAGGCTACTGACTTTCTTCACAACAGTCAAGCTTGAGTATATCCCTCGGGACGAGAATCAGTTTGCAGATGCTCTTGCTACCATTTCATCCATGATCAAAGTTCAAGCTGCTAACTTTGTACCTCAGATATCAGTGTCTAGACTTGATAGACCAGCATATGTATTTGCAGCGGATGTTGTAAAAGATGATAAGCCTTGGTTCCATGACATTAAGTGCTTCTTGGAGGATCAGACATACCCACCTGGGGCATCTTCCAATGATAAGAAGACTTTGAGAAGGCTTGCTGGTAGTTTCTTTCTGAACACTGATGGGTCTTTATACAAGAGGAACTTTGACATGGTACTCCTCAGATGTGTTGACAAGACGGAAGCAGATTTGTTGATGCATGAAGTGCACGAAGGATCCTTTGGTACCCATGCTGGGGGACATGCAATGGCTAAGAAGTTGTTAAGATCAGGCTATTATTGGATCACAATGGATGCAGACTGTTGTGCCTATGCCAGAAAATGTCACAAATGCCAGATCTACGCAGACAAGGTGCATGTGCCTCCCAATCCTTTGAGCATCATGTCTTCACCATGGCCCTTTGCTATGTGGGGCATCGATATGATTGGCAAGATTGAGCCAACCGCTTCAAACGGCCACAGATTCATCCTGGTCGCCATCGACTATTTCACCAAGTGGGTTGAAGCAGCCTCATATGCAAATGTTACAAGGCAAGTGGTAGCCAGATTTCTGAAAAGGGATATCATCTGTCGGTATGGAGTGCCCGAGCGAATCATTACTGATAATGGTTCCAATCTCAACAACAAAATGATGGCAGAGCTGTGCCGGGACTTCAAGATCCAACATCACAATTCTTCTCCTTACAGGCCAAAGATGAATGGCGCTGTTGAGGCAGCAAATAAGAATATCAAGAAGATTGTGCAGAAGATGGTGGTCACATACAAAGACTGGCATGAAATGCTACCATTTGCCTTGCATGGGTACCGCACATCAATCAGAACATCCACTGGGGCAACACCGTATCAGCTTGTATATGGTATGGAAGCAGTCTTACCTGTTGAAGTTGAATTACCCTCCCTACGGGTATTAATGGATGTTAAACTGAGTGAAGCAGAATGGGTTCGGTCCCGATACGAACAGCTGAGTCTGATCGAAGAGAAAAGATTGGCTGCAATCTGTCATGGGCAGTTATATCAGAAGAGAATGAAGAGAGCCTTCGATCAGAAAGTCAGGCACCGAGAGTACCAAGTAGGGGATCTTGTGCTGAAAAGAATCCTCCCTCCTCATACAGACCACAGGGGCAAATGGACTCCAAATTACGAAGGACCATTCGTCGTCAAGAAAGTTTTCTCTGGTGGAGCACTGATGCTCAGCACCATGGATGGTGAAGATTTTCCATCCCCTGTGAATTCAGATGCAGTTAAAAAATACTTCGCATAAAATGACCCGCTGGACATAAAAACAGAATGTAAGTCCGGGCAAAAATAGGGCATCCCGGTGAGTCAAAAACAGAATAAACGACTCGGGCAAAAGTAAGGGAAAATAAACAAAAAATGTACACCCGCTGAGTTGAAAAGCCGCATTGGACAGCTCAGGCAAAAATGGGTATCCCGATGGATTGAAAACCCGAAAGGGCGATCCATGCAAAATAAGGGAATAAGCGAACAACTGCACTCTGAATTCGTCCGTATCACCTACAACTTGTTAAGCTTCAAAGGATCAAGCTCCAATCAGAATCAACTCTCTCCAGAAAGCAAGACGAGAAGAACGTCATTGTCATACGAGTCATAGCAGAAGAGGAAGCTCCCTCAAAGCGTCGTCAACACTGCCAGCATTTTGTTTCTCAATTTGTGACAATCTCCTCATTTCAGGAGATATGTTTCTTTGACTGTATCTTGCCAATTCAGGGCACATGAATTAATAAAATCAGATTTTCAGTCATGTCTCGTTTTTACATTTATGTTTTGCAAAGAGTTGTCTGATGTCTCATAAGTACAGATGCATTTCTCTAAAAATAAAAACACATGCTTACAGGGAATGCGATTATTCTCGAAAGTACTTAACTCCTATGACGGAATCCAGTAAGGGATACCTCGGGACCTTTTGTACGTTTCCTTACCTTTGCAGGATTGCAGGTATCCAGAACGCAACCAGGGGCATGCAGGTTACGTCTCAGCAAGTAGGCGAATCATTATCAACTTGGTCTATCTTCCACATGGCACTGGAGGATGCCCATTTCCCCAGCGGAGCTGCCAAATCAGCATACACTCCATCTCAGCATCCGAGATGCTCTTTCCCCAGCTGAGTTGCTCCCCGTTGCTCTCCCCAGCTGAGTTGCCTCTCAATTCCCCAGTCGAACGGCCATTCTTCCTCAACAGAATACAGAAATCAGGGAATCATCTCCCCACAGAGCTTCAAGCCTCTATTCGGAAGAGCAACGCACGAAGAGATCACAACAGAGTGAAGAAAGCTTCTACAAACCCCAGTTGGGTCTCTCATTTACAAGGATATGCCAACCGGTGACATATATCCCCAAGCAGATACATCATCAGATCTACCAATGATCTCATCCCCAGCTGGGAGGTCCACTTCAAGCAGATCGACCAGAGATCTTCGCAGCAGTGGGATCCGAATCCCGGATCTGTGCCCCTTTGCATAATCATGGCATCCGCATCATATTCACCCCCCAGAGCGTAGCATTCCGTCTAATGCGGAGCATTACGGCAAAAATCAAATGCATAGCATAATCATAAGTCATGTTATGAATTAAACGCTTGTGAATACAGATTACCTTCCCCGAGAGTCCCCATCAGAGTCCCAGCAAAAGCAGTTGCCTCACAAATCACGAACACCCGTATATACACCTTTTGGCACCCGTCCGCGTCATCTTTCCCCAGTAAAGTCGCCTGAACACCCTTTACAAACAAATCACCCTCATTACAGATACTTCCTGACACCTGTCCGTGTCATGTCCCAGCAAAAAGCCAAAGACATCCTCTTTGCACTCACACATACTCGTATATACACCTTTTGACACCCGTCCGTGTCATATCCCCAGCGCAGTCGCTTACACTTTTGCAACCCATATACTTGTTAATATTATACTTTTCTCTCTTGGCACCCGTCCGTGTCATTCTCCCCAGCAGATAAACACTCATATACAATACTCACTACTCGTCGGTACACTTATACAGATACTCGCCCGTATCTTGTATACATCACCACTCATATCCCCACAGATTCGACAGTAGTCCTTGTTCTTTGTTAACCAGTTGGTACTCGCCCGTACCATCATCTCAGAGCATTGCGTTTAATGTTTGTTCTACATGATACTCGTCCGTATCATAGTCTTAAAGATGCTCGTCCGCATCTTTGATCCATACACCATGTCAAACACTTATGTCTTCCTGAATATAGATACTCGTCTGTGTCTACTATTCCCCCAGAAGAGTCCCTTCAGATGCAACACTCGTCCGTGTTCTTTGTTAACCAGTTGATACTCGTCCGTATCATCATCTCTGAACATGTGTCAGTTTGTTTCCACGTGATACTCGTCCGTATCATAGTCTTAAGGATGCTCGTCCGCATCTTTAATCTATACACAATACCAAACACTTATACCTTTTGTTTCTTGGATGTAAACGCTCGTCCGTGTTTACTATCTCCCCAGTAGATCGCCAACAAAGCAAATCTTTCCTTTTTATCTAACACTCGTCCTGTGTTATGATAACCCTGAGAGCAGCCGTACCCTGCTGAGTGGTCGTCCTCCACTTCTTGATGGTCGTCCTCCATCATGCTCATCCGATGGCCGTCCCCATCGTTGATTTTAGCATCCGTCCCCTGCTAGGTGGTCGTCCTCCACCTCTTGATGATCGTCCTTCATCATTTTATCCAATGGCCGTCCCCATTGTTGACTTTGGTTATCTGACATTCGTCCTATGTCATGATAAACCCTGAGAGCAGCCGTCCCCTGCTGAGTGGTCGTCCTCCACTTCTTGATGGTCGTCCTCCATCATGCTCGTCCGATGGCCGTCCCCATCGTTGACCTTTTCTATCCGATGGCCGTCCCCATCGTCGATATCTTCGGCATCCGTACCCTGCCAGGTGGTCGTCCTCCACCTTTGATGGCCGTCCCCATCATATTTACTTTTTATTCCCAACAGAGCAGCCGTCCCCTGCTAGGTGATCGTCCTTCACCTTTGATGGCCGTACCCCATCATCTGTTTATTTCATTTATTCTTTAACCCGATGGCCGTCCCCGTCGTGGTCCCTTTTCCTTTTAGCCCGATGGCCGTCCCCATCGTTGGTTACTTTACCTTTATGAACTTGATGGCCGTCCCCGTCATGTTTCATTAATTCCCAGAGAACCCTACTTTATCTTGATGGCCGTCCCCATCATATTTTGACTTTCCCCAGCTAGTCGGCCGTCCCCGTCTTAGCTTTTTCCTTATATCCCCAGCATGTCGGCCGTCCCCGTCATCGCTTTACTTTACACACTTTTCCCAGCATGTCGGCCGTCCCCGGCATTGCTATTTACCCAGCAGTCGTCCTCTGCTCGACGGTCGTCCTCCGTCGCCCACACTTGCAATATACCTTACTTAATCTATATCCCTTTTCTCCTCCATCCTGTGAGTGCAAATTTTGGACTGTCTTTGGTATTCAACCACAAGTTATCTTGTTTGCCTGTTAAGCCGTTGCTTACATCCTGCACAGCTAACTCCTGTTTGAATAGGGGCAGCTGTAAACACCCCAAATTTTCCCTCACCCATTCACACCATGGCTTGTGATCATCTCATATGCATAAACACAATCATACAATCTCATATCTCATGTTTGATTCACTGCATAGTTTCTAAGTCATCTGCACCTAGGGTTTGTGATTTGAGCAATCCCAAAGCTTCTTGAGCCACCCCAAAGGCCACCAATCATCTCAGAAGGGTCCATGTGTGTTCTTGTATCATGTTACATCCTCACAGAGTCAAAATTGCAGAGGAATCACAAGAACTAGGGTTTGAGTGGATGCAGAGCCAGGTTGAACTGCACAGTTGACCTAAAATTAGGGTTTTGGTTTCAGAGGCCATAATCTCAAATTTTTTGGTCATTCTTGTTTCCATTGGTCTCTATATGGTATAGGGAATATGCATATCAATTTTCATGAAGAAATTCCATGGGGAAGTCATCTGATCAAGAGTTGACTTTTCAGACAAGTCAGTGCAAAATCAGGGCATCTGAGGCCCCCAATGACCCAACCAATGGGTGATCTTCATCATTTTGAGTGTATATGATCTTTATTTGATCATGGAAGAAGGTTGAAGTGCATAAAATCAAGAATTTAGGGTTTTTGCAGAAGTTGACTTTTTGAGGCATAGTTGACTTTTCAAGAATGCCTCATTTTAGGCTAATTTTCAAGCCTTGATTCATGATCCAAAGATGCTTCAAATGGAAAAACTTTGGTCATGAAAGTTTTAGATCTCATCTTTCCCTTTTCAAAAAGTACAAGAACATGATCAAACTCTTCTTGGATCAAAAGTTATGGCATTGCAAAGTTAGCAAAAATCATTGGTTTTCAAGTTATGCACCAAATGGAAATTTTGCAAAGTCTTGAACCAATGCATTATGCAGCCTCTAATTCATGTCAAACCATTATGTAAACATCCTCTAAGTCACAAAAATCAGATTTGGATCAAGTTTGCTCATGGTTTGGTTCATGTAACTTGACTTTTCTCATGAAAATCCATAAAGCTAACCAAGTTGCAAAACACTCATGACCTTTTCACCAACTTGCTGCATTGATCCTTGAGTCAAGCCAGCCTCTCACACTCACCATGCTGCACCAGAACCCAACTTGTACTTGCCTAAACTTGAGCCATGCCCTATCTTACACAAAAGTGGACTTTGAGCAAAAGTAGCCACACCTATCTCTGCAGGCCAGGTCACATCCCCCAGCCACTTGCAATTGTTTATTGAATCAATTTGCTGGCCATAACACATAGGAACCAAGGCTGAAACATAACCATTCATCACATCCACAAAAACTCACCTCATTGCAAGTTCCTTCGAAATTCTTTCCACAGCCATCAAACATTCAAACTCTCATCATCACTCAACTCACCACACCCCATAGACAAGAAACACCCCAAGCATAAGCCTGAAACAAGCCTGAAAACTCCATTGCCATCATTCACCTCAAGCTGCAGTTTCATTCGAAACTCTTATCCTAGCTCACAAACACACCAACCAACACCACAAACCTTCTCAACACACTTCATAGATCACAAACAACCCCTTTTCACAGCCTGAAAGTGCCAGAATCTCATCTGCCATTGTTGACTGAACTGAAGCAGTTCCTTTCGAATCTTTTTCCCCAGCCAACACAAACTCATTTTGAGCATTCAAATACACTTGGGGGATCAAGTGGAGTAGCTTGCATCAAAGGAAACAGCCAGAAAGTCCCAAAACTGAAAGCTCCAAATCTCAGGTAGCTCGAAATTAATTTTCCCAGAAATGATTTTTATTGTTACAAACTTGTTCTTCATGATGCACTGATCATTCTGGTACCTTTAGTTTTTGAAATGGTTTTGTTTTAAGCATTTAATTGGTGTCTGAAGCTCACGAACCCTAGAAATTGTTTGCTTCGATTCAGATGATTTAAGAAAGATAAATTTGTTTTAGGTTAGGGGTTTGATTCGTGAGAGTGAGAGGGTCATTTCCCTGGTCTTAGATTTCATTTATGTTACGTTTTTAGGAAGTTTGAAGATTTTCAGGTGAGCTTCTGGCCGGAGAAGACGACCGGAAGTCTTCTCCGGCCACCTGAGTGTGATTAGGGTTTAATCCCATAATTAATGCTGGTTTGAATATTGGCCGTGGGATGCGTTGAATTTGTTGACTACGCGCGCAAGGGAAGGGCCAGGATCTCTTTGATTAACCCTAATCCACGTGTTAGGGTTAATTAATCATATTTTAGTTAATTTAATCAGAAACAATCTGGGCCTCTCATTCTGGCGCGCAGTCAATGCTTTTAAACTCAGGAGCAATCCTGGCCATCCAATCTGTTTACTTTCATTTTCTTTGAATTTTAATTCATTTCTTTTTCATTTAAATTGTACATTTATTTTAAAATAGTTAAAAAATCATAAAAATTATGAAACTTTTTCTTTAAGGTTTCATTAATTTTTATGACACAAAAACATTTTTATTTTATTTTTTTATCATTAAAAAAGTATTTTTAAATATTTAAAAGTTTATTTTTAATTGATTAATGAGAATTAATTAATTAAAAATACTTTTAGGTATTTAAAAATTACAAAAAAATTCATGAAATGTTCTAAGACATTTAGAAACATTGTCCAACCTTCAAACCAAATTTCTTTTTTGATCTTGATGCATTTTAAGAATTTTTCATGGAATTAAATCATATTTTGTGCATTATTTTGATCACAAGTTTAAAAATTCATTTCTGCCTATTGGTGAAGGTTGAGACATTGATTCTTTTTGCATTGTTTTCCATTTGACATGTATTTTCAAGAATTAAAAGGCCATGATTTGATCTTGCATTTTCTAATTGATTGGCATTTGTTTTGATAAGAACCCTAAAAAACCCTAATAACTTGAAAAAATCATATCTTGAGTTTGATTGAGAGTTGAGAGCTCCCCTTTGGGCAGTGGTTTATTATAGGTCTAGGGTTTCCTTGGGTACCATTTTCCATTTTTTACTTTAGGGTTTTGCTTCTGTTTTTGGTTAGTGTTTGATGTTTGATCCATAAACCCTAATTTGGGTTTTCTTTTGCATCCTTCTTGCATTCTCTTGCATAACATGACTTATCATTGCATTTTGTGCATTCTTGTGATCCATTTGACATCTTAAGACATGTATAAAGCATCTTTGATCATTGCATTGCATATTTGCCATGTCATTTGTCTTGTATGATTCATAACTTTTCATGTTCCTTAGCTTGCATCATTTGCATTCATGATCTTGTATGAACATCCCCATTGTCTTGCCTCATGTTTGCAGCACCTCATAACATCATAATCATCATCAACATGCTTCTGGTCTTGCTTAGCATCATATCATTTCATCTCATCTTGCATTGCATTGCATTTTCTTTCTAACATTGCAGGTGGTAAGTAAACTTGAGAAGTGGATTTGCCTTCACTTCTCATACCTTTTCTTTTCATCTCTCTTGCATCCATTGCTGCATTTCTATTTGTGTTTGAGATTGAGCTTGCTCATTCTTCTTCCTCCCACTTTCTTTCTTCAAGTGACTTGACTTCTTGAATGAAGCAAGTCACTTTGCTTCTCTTGATCCTGTTCATCTGCTTCCTGGTGGCTCCTTTGAAGTTTGTTCTTGAAAACCTCACGAACCTTAGGATCATCCAAGCATGACAATGAATTAGGGTTTTGATTAGTCCCCCCATAGTTTTTACCTTTGGGTCTCCCTTTGAGTCTTCTCTTCTCACCTCATAATCAGGGATTAAACCCTAAAGGCTTTAAGGCTTTGTGCTTAGGGTTATGCCTGCATCCTTCTCTTAGGATGGAGTGTATAACTTTAATCCTAAGTATTAAACCCTTAAGGTGTTTAAATCTCTTAATCAATTCACTTAATAATCATCAAGACATCACACTTGTAACTTGGGCCTTGCATTAGGGTTCTAATTCTTCCTTAAGTGGTTAAGAAGGACTACCCCTAGTGTTAATGGACAAGTCCCCCTCAAGTTGTCTTACAAACCATAAAAAACACTTCATCATCATACCATTAAATAAAATCCACTTAATAAAGGCTTGTTTTGTCATGGGTTTAATCCCTAATCATGGATTAAGTTGAGGAGTTTTTCTCAACTTAAACATTCTCATCTATTATCCTTCTTTTAGGATAGTGTAATGAGTCTGTTTAATCCTTGATTATGGCTTAACCTCATTACTCAACACTAAACAAAAACCACAAAAACATCTAAATAATCACAAGTAGGTTAATGATCTTAATCCTACACCAAAGGTGATTAAGTGTGAGAATCTGACTTCACACTTAAGGTACTCTCATTACCCCTAATCAGAGGGAAGATGTGATGAGTCTACTAACCCATTGGTTTAGACTTAAGCTCATTATCCTATGACAAACTTCAAAAAGAAATAAAAGACTGAAAACTCAAAAACAAACAATAATCGTCTCCTCCGGGATTCTTTTCTCATCATCCTCACTCACAATCGAGAACTTGCTTCTTCCGTCTAATGCAAGACAGTAAGCACCTGAGCCAGACAGGTCATACACTTGAGCATTGACAAGCAAGCAGTTCACAAGTCAATTCATCTTTCAGTCTCTTTGGGTCGAACTACGGTGTTCTGACTTCCTCATTGCACGAGAGGATACGTAGGCATAACTTAACAGTTATCGAACAAAAGTCTCTGTTCATTCCCCCTCTTCCAGCTTCATTCTTTAGCCTCATGATCTTAAGCATTTTACTCCTGTCCTTACACTGACACATCACTATAACACTCCACTTCCTTTACACTGACACCTGTACATTCTCTTTCCAGCTATTTCATACACAGATTGCACTGACACTACCCCTTTAAAACACAAATCTTTTAAGCGTGGATCCCGTCGAGTACGGCGGACAATCTGGGTGCTAATACCTTCCCAGGTTGTAACCAACCCCCTTTCTCAGTCTCTCTGGTTCGCAACCGTCTTATCCATCTTTTTCTAGGCCTTTGCAGCATTGCCTTTCCTCCGGGATAAAAATGCCTAGCTGGCGACTCTTTTCATCTCCAGTGAGTTCACGGCTGTGTGTTCTCACTGTTCCCTTCGCCGACCGTTCGCGCTTGTACCAGGATGCAAATCTTTGGGAGCGACACGAAGGACAAAGAATCACTTTTGAATCATCAACCCCTGCGCCACAAATTGACAATGTGGGAGGAGGCGGAGGCTTCACCCGAAGCGGACGTCTTTTCGCTCCACAAATTCAGAGACCCACTGCCGAAGCAGAAGCTGCTGCTAAGGCAAAAGGAAAAAGCTTGGTGCAGGAAGAGCAGACTGTTAAAGAAGCTTTGAAAACACCCTTCGATCAAGAGGTTGATGAGTTCATGCGAATCATCAAAAAGAGTGATTATAAAATAGTGGATCAGCTTCATCAGACGCCTTCCAAGATCTCAATCCTATCATTGCTTATGTGCTCCGAAGCCCATCGGAACACACTACTCAAAGTCTTGCACGCAGCTTACGTGCCTGAAGAGATCACTGTCAATCAGCTGGAAGCTGTAGTTGGAAATGTTAATGCTAGTCACGGACTAGGGTTCACCAATACTGATTTGACAACGGAAGGCCGCAACCATAACAAAGCCTTGCACATAACCATGGAATGTAAAGGTGCTGTCCTTTCCCATGTGCTGGTAGACACGGGGTCATCCCTCAATGTCTTACCTAAGAAGGCCCTGGTGAAGTTAGAATATGACGGATTGGCGTTGAGACCCAGCAACCTGGTGGTGAGAGCCTTTGATGGTTCAAAGAGATCGGTTCTGGGAGAGATTGAGTTGCCCATAACGATTGGCCCGCAGGCATTCAAAACGACCTTCTACGTGATGGATATACAGCCTGCCTACAGCTGTCTATTGGGTAGGCCATGGATTCACGCCGCTGGCGCCGTGACCTCTACCCTTCACCAGAAGTTAAAATATGAGTGGGAGGGTCAAATCGTTACAATTTGTGGAGAGGAGGATATTTTTGTCAGCCACCTGGCTACCTATAAATACATTGAGATGGATGGGGAGATCCATGAAACAATGAGCCAGGGTTTTGAAGCTTTGAATGTCAATGAAACATCTGTTGTGCCTGGTACTTCAATATCATCATACCAACAAGCCCGGAAGGTTGTTGAGGGGGGAAACGCCCAAGGCTGGGGCAAACTGCTATCGGTGGAGAAGAAAGAGGATAGATTTGGGTTGGGTTACAAACCAACTCAACAAGATCAAGCAGAGGCTGCCAAGGAGCCCAACTTTGTGAGTGGGGGGATGCTCACCCCTGATGCTATCAACTGTTTGGAAGACGAGCTGGAAGAAGAACGCAACCTGGAAAGCTGGATTCGTCCAAAGATCCCGGGGAGCAGTATCTCAAACTGGTCTTCCCAGGAAATCATAAGAGTTACTCATGCAGAGTAATTATTATTTCCTGTATTTTTATAGCATGCATCAAAGTCTTGCATCTTGCCCAAGATGACAAGACTCATTTTGTAATCGGGCCATCTGTACTTTTTGTGCAACAAGATTAATCAATGTAATATCAGACATCTTTTTGCAAATGAGTTTTTTTCTTTTCCGCTCACTGTTTTTCCGTTTTTCTTTTTGTACAAAAAATAAATGGCAGTGTTTTCAAAATGACAACTTTATTTCACTTTTTAAACAAGATTAAAATCAAATCACTAAAATGAACAAACTGAACCCTTGCAGAGAGTGCCTTCCAGACAGCACCGACAACAACACGACTATGACTTCGTATGACTTTGACAATCCAATCAATCAAGCTGATGAAGGGGTTGAAGAAGAATATGAGCTTCCTGAAGAGCTAGCCAGGTTGTTAAGGCAAGAGGAAAAGGTTATTACTCCTCACCAGGAGGAGGTTGAAGTGATCAATCTTGGTACAGACGAAGACGTGAAAGAAGTTAAAATCGGGGCCTGCCTACAAGACTCAGTAAAGAGACAACTGATCGACCTGCTTCAAGAGTATGTGGACGTGTTTGCTTGGTCTTATCAGGATATGCCCGGGTTGGACACCGACATTGTTGTGCACAAGCTGCCTTTGAGAGAAGAATGCTCGCCGGTTAAGCAGAAATTGCGCCGTACTCGTCCGGATATGGCAATGAAAATCAAGGAAGAGGTACAAAAGCAATGGGACGCCGGGTTCCTTGCTGTAACTAGCTATCCACCGTGGGTTGCTAATATAGTACCTGTGCCCAAGAAAGATGGCAAAGTAAGGATGTGTGTTGACTACCGGGATCTAAACAGAGCCAGCCCGAAAGATGACTTCCCTTTACCTCACATTGATGTATTGGTGGATAATACGGCTCAGTTCTCGGTATTCTCCTTCATGGATGGATTTTCAGGATATAATCAGATCAAAATGTCACCTGAAGACATGGAGAAGACAACCTTCATCACACCCTGGGGCACGTTCTGCTACAAGGTAATTCCATTTGGGCTCAAGAATGCCGGTGCGACGTATCAACGGGCTATGGTAACATTATTCCACGATATGATCCATAAAGAAATAGAGTGTTATGTGGATGACATGATTGCCAAGTCCCTTACAGAAGAAGACCACCTGGTAAATCTGCTGAAGCTATTCAAGCGTCTGAGGAAGTATCAACTGAAATTGAACTCCAACAAATGCACATTCGGGGTGCGTTCTGGTAAGCTGCTGGGTTTTATTGTAAGCGAGAAAGGGATTGAAGTTGACCCTGATAAAGTCAAAGCCATCCAAGAGATGCCTGCACCAAAGACAGAGAAGGAAGTCCGAGGTTTCTTAGGTCGATTGAACTACATCTCGCGGTTCATATCTCACCTTACAGCAACCTGTGAACCCTTGTTCAAATTGTTAAGAAAAGAACAGACGGTCAGGTGGAATGAAGACTGCCAGAAGGCTTTTGACAAGATCAAGGAATACCTGCAAGAACCTCCAATCCTTATGCCTCCAGTTGAAGGAAGACCTCTGATAATGTACTTGACAGTATTAGAAGAGTCGATGGGGTGTGTGTTGGGCCAGCATGACGAGTCTGGTCGAAAAGAGTATGCAATATACTACCTAAGCAAAAAGTTTACCGACTGTGAACAACGTTATTCACTGCTCGAGAAAACTTGTTGTGCTTTAGCGTGGGCTGCTCGCCGACTGAGACAGTATATGTTGACCCACACTACTTTGTTGATATCAAAAATGGACCCAGTCAAGTACATTTTCGAGAAGCCAGCTCTTACCGGACGGGTTGCAAGATGGCAGATGATTCTCACAGAATACGACATCCAATACACATCACAGAAAGCCATCAAGGGCAGTGTATTATCTGAATATCTTGCTGAGCAACCTATTGATGATTACCAGCCTATGAGATTTGACTTCCCTGATGAAGACATCATGTTCATAAAAGCAAAAGATCATGAAGAGCCTGTTCACACTGAAGGGCCTGACCCGGAAGAAGAATGGACTATGATGTTTGATGGGGCTGTTAACATGAATGGTCGTGGTGTTGGTGCAGTACTCATTACACCTAAAGGAGTTCACATGCCTTTCTCGGCAAAGCTCACTTTCAACTGCACTAACAACGAAGCTGAATACGAAGCTTGCATTATGGGTCTTGAGGAAGCCATTGACCTCAGGATCAAGACATTGACTGTATTCGGAGATTCAGCTTTGGTAATCAATCAAACCAACGGCAAATGGTACACCCACCAGGATCATCTGATACCTTACAGGGATTATACGAGGAGGCTATTGACTTTCTTCACAACAGTCAAGCTTGAGTATATCCCTCGGGACGAGAATCAGTTTGCAGATGCTCTGGCTACCATTTCATCCATGATCAAAGTCCAGGCTGCCAACTTCGTACCTCAGATTTCAGTGTCCAGACTTGATAGACCAGCATATGTGTTCGCAGCAGAGGTTGTTAAAGATGATAAGCCCTGGTTCCATGACATTAAATGCTTCTTGGAGGATCAAACATACCCACCTGGGGCATCTTCCAATGATAAGAAGACTTTGAGAAGGCTTGCTGGTAGTTTCTTTCTGAACACTGATGGGTCTTTATACAAAAGGAACTTTGATATGGTACTCCTCAGATGTGTTGACAAGACGGAAGCAGATTTGTTGATGCATGAAGTGCACGAAGGGTCCTTTGGTACCCATGCTGGAGGGCATGCCATGGCTAAGAAATTGTTAAGATCAGGTTATTACTGGATCACAATGGATGCTGATTGTTGTGCCTACGCCAGAAAATGCCACAAATGCCAGATTTATGCAGATAAGGTGCATGTGCCTCCCAATCCTTTGAACATAATGTCTTCACCCTGGCCCTTTGCTATGTGGGGCATTGATATGATTGGCAAGATCGAGCCAACTGCTTCAAATGGCCACAGATTCATCCTGGTCGCCATTGACTATTTCACCAAGTGGGTTGAAGCAGCCTCATATGCAAACGTCACAAGACAAGTGGTAGCCAGATTTCTGAAAAGAGATATCATCTATCGGTATGGAGTACCCGAGCGAATCATTACTGATAATGGTTCAAATTTAAACAACAAAATGATGGCAGAGCTGTGCCGGGACTTCAAGATCCAACACCACAATTCTTCTCCTTACAGGCCAAAGATGAATGGCGCTGTTGAGGCAGCTAATAAGAATATCAAGAAGATTGTGCAGAAGATGGTAGTCACCTACAAAGACTGGCATGAAATGCTACCGTTTGCCTTGCATGGGTACCGCACGTCAATCAGAACATCCACTGGGGCAACACCGTATCAACTTGTGTATGGTATGGAAGCGGTCCTACCTGTTGAAGTTGAATTACCCTCCCTGCGGGTACTAATGGATGTTAAACTGAGTGAAGCAGAATGGGTTAGGTCCCGATACGAACAACTGAGTCTGATTGAAGAGAAAAGATTGGCTGCAATCTGTCATGGGCAGCTGTATCAGAAGAGAATGAAGAAAGCCTTCGATCAGAAAGTCAGGCACCGAGAGTACCAAGTGGGAGATCTTGTGCTGAAAAGAATCCTCCCTCCTCATACAGACCACAGGGGCAAATGGACTCCGAATTACGAAGGACCATTCGTGGTAAAGAAGGTTTTCTCTGGTGGAGCACTGATGCTCAGTACTATGGATGGTGAAGATTTCCCGTCCCCTGTGAATTCAGATGCAGTTAAAAAATACTTCGCGTAAAAAAAATGACCCGCTGGACATAAAAACAGAATGTAAGTCCAGGCAAAAATAGGGCATCCCGGCGAGTCAAAAACAGAATAAAAGACTCGGGCAAAAATAAGGGAAAATAAACAAAAGAATGTACACCCGCTGAGTTGAAAAGCCGCATTGGACAGCTCAGGCAAAAATGGGTATCCCGATGGATTGAAAACCCGAAAGGGCGATCCATGCAAAATAAGGGAATAAGCGAACAACTGCATTCTGAATTCGTCTGTATCATCTACAACTCGGTAAGTTTCGAAAGGATCCAGCTTCTTCCAGAATCAGCCTTCTTCAAAAAGCAAGATGAGAAGAACGTCAAAAGTCATACGAGTCATAGTGAAGAGGAAGCTCCTTAAAGCGTCATCAACACTGCCAACATTTTGTTTCTCAATTTGTAACAATCTCCTCATTTCAGGAGACTTGTTTCTTTGACTGTATCTCGCCAATTCAGGGCATATGAATTAATAAAATTAGATTTTCAGTCATGTCTCGTTTTGCACATTTTATTTGCAAAAAATGTCTGATGTCTTAAAAGAAAAAAATTGATTGCATAAGAATACAGATGCTTATCTTCAAATAAAAACATGCTTGCAGGAAATATGCTTACTCTCAGAAGTATCCTAACTCCTATGACGGAATCCAGTAAAGGATACCTCGGGATTACCTTGTGCGTTTCTCTATCTTTTTCAGGATTGCAGGTATCCAGAACGCAACTTGGGGCATGAAAACTTTATGCCAGCAAGCTGGCAAATCCACACTCAATTTTAGTACCCGAAGTGCTCTCTTCCCAGCTGAGTTGCCTCTCATGACTTCCCCCAGCTGAGTTGTCATCGCCCCATCAGAGTTACCAGGCATCACGGAAGGCACCTATATCCCCGGCAGAGTCAAGGATCCTCTTCAGCAGAATCCCTATGGAGGTCTTGCAGTGATCTCTCTCTCTCCCCAGCCCAGTTGCCATTTCACCCTCAGTCGGGTACAAAAGTCAGAGAGCCATCTCCCCACAGAGTTCCAGCCTCTATCCAGAAGAGCAGCGCATAGAAGATCACAACAGAGTGAAGAAAGCTTCTACAAACCCCAACTGGGTCTCTCATTTATAAGGATAGGTCTACCAATGACCCATATCCCCAAGCAGATAGCATCTCGTCAGATCTACCAATGATCTCCTCCCCAGCTGGGATGTCTACTTCAAACAGATCGATCGAAGATCTTCGCAGCAACGGGACCCGGATCCCGGTTTGGTATCTTTGCACAATCATAGCATTCGCATCATATTCACCCACAAAGCGTAGCATTCCGTTTTAACACAGAGCATTACGGCAAAAATCCAACACATAGCATAATCATAAGCCATGTTTTGAATCAGCACTTGTGAGTAATGACAGTTCATCAACGTACAGAAAAATCCCCACCAGGGTCCCCAGCAAAAGCAGTTGCCTCACAAATCACAAACACCAGTATATACTCCTTGACACCCGTCCACATCATATCACCAGTAGAAAGCCAAAGACATCATCTTTGCACTCACATGTACCTATATACACTTTCTTGACACCCATCCGTGTCATATCCCCAGCACAGTCACCTACACTTTGTATATCAGATACTTGTTTATACTATACTTTCCTTTTGACACTCGTCCGTGTCACTCTCCCCAGCAGTTAAACACTCATATATACACCAATCACTCTTATACAGATACTCGTCCGTATTTTGAATACACTTATATATCCCCACAGATTCCACATTGGTCCTTGTTCTTTGTTAACCAGATGGTACTCGTCCGTATCATCATCTCAGAACATGCGTCAAGCGTTTGTTTCTACATGATACTCGTCCGTATCATAGTCTTAAGGATGCTCGTCCGCATCTTTAATCCATACACTGTGTCAAACACTTTTTGTCTTCTCGAATTTAGACACTCGCCTGTGTCTACTTTTCCCCAGAAGAGTCCTCTCAGATTCAACACTCGTCCGTGTTCTATGTTAACCAGTTGATACTCGTCCGTATCATCATCTTTGAACACGCGTCAGTATTTGTTTCTACCCGATACTCGTCCGTATCGTAGTCTTAGGGATGCTCGTCCGCATCTTTAATCTATACACAATACCAAACACTTATACCTTTTGTTTCTTGGATGTAAACACTCGTCCGTGTTTACTACTCCCCAGTAGATCGCCAACAAAGCATATTTCTTTTTGTCTAACACTCGTCCTGTGTTATGATAAAACCTGAGAGCAGCCGTACCCTGCTAGGTGGTCGTCCTCCACCTCTTGATGGTCGTCCTCCATCATGCTCATCCGATGGCCGTCCCCATCGTTGATTTTAGCAGCCGTCCCCTGCTAGGTGGTCGTCCTCCACCTCTTGATGATCGTCCTTCATCAATTTTATCCAATGGCCGTCCCCATTGTTGATTTTGTTTATCTGGCATTCGTCCTATGTCATGATAAACCCCGAGAGCAGCCGTCCCCTGCTAGGTGGTCGTCCTCCACCTCTTGATGGTCGTCCTCCATCATGCTCATCCGATGGTCGTCCCCATCGTTGATATTTTCGGCAGCCGTACCCTGCCAGGTGGTCGTCCTCCACCTCTGATGGCCGTCCCCATCATGATTCCTTTATTTCCCAACAGAGCAGCCGTCCCCTGCTAGGTGATCGTCCTTCACCTTTGATGACCGTACCTCATCATCTGTTTATTTCATTTATTCTTTAACCCGATGGCCGTCCCCGTCGTGGTCCCTTTTCTTTTTAGCCCGATGGCCGTCCCCATCGTTGGTTACTTTACTTTATGAACTTGATGGCCGTCCCCGTCATGTTTCATTAAATCCTCAGAGAATTTTACAACTTTATTTTGATGGCTGTCCCCATCATTATCCTTTTATCCCCAGCATGTCGGCCGTCCCCGTCATTGCTTTATTTCCCGCACTTTTCCCAGCGTGTCGGCCGTCCCCGTCATTGCTCTTTACCTAGCAGTCGTCCTCTGCTCGACGGTCGTCCTCCGTCGCCCACACTTTACAATATACTTTATTTCCCTTTACAATCTATATCCCTTTTCTTCTTCATTCCGTGAGTGCAAATTTTGGACTGTCTTTAGCATTCAACCACAAGTTATCTTGTTTGCCTGTTAAGCCGTTGCTTACAACCTGCACAGCTAACTCATGTTTGAATAGGGGCAGCTGTAAACACCCCAAATTTGCCCTCACCCATTCACACCATGGCTTGTGATCATTTCATATGCATAAACACAATCATATCATCTCATATCACATTTTTGATTCACTGCATAGATTCTAAGTCATCTGCACCTAGGGTTTGTGATCTGAGCAATCCAAGAGCCACTTGAGCCACTCCAAAGGCCACCAATCACTTCAAAGGGGTCTACATGTGTTCAAGTATCATATTACATCCTCTCAAAGTCAAGAATTCCAAAGAATCACAAGAACTGGGATTGGCATGGAAGCAGAGCCAAGTTTGACTGCACAGTTGACCTAAAATTAGGGTTTTGGTTTCAGAGGCCATAACTCCAAATTTTTTGGTCATTCTTGTTTCCATTGGTCTCTATATGGTATAGGGAGTATGCATATCAAGTTTCATGAAGAAATTCCATGGGGAAGTCATCTGATCAAGGGTTGACTTTCTGGACAAGTCAGTGCAAAATCAGGGCATCTGAGGCCCCCAATGACCCAACCAAGGGGTGATCTTCATCATTTTGAGTGTATATGATCTTTATTTTATCATTTAAGAAGGTTGAAGTTCACAAAATTCAAGAATTTGAAGTTTTTGCAAAGTTGACTTTTTAGGGCATGGTTGACTTTTCAAGAATGTGTCATTTTATGCCACTTTTCAAACCTTACTTTTTGATCCAAAAAAGCTTCAAATGGAAAAACTTTGGTCATGAAAGTTGTAGAATGCATTTTTCCCTTTTCAAAAAGTACAAGAACATGACCTAATTCATTTTGGATCAAAAGTTATGGTGTGACAAAATTGGCAAAAATCACTAATTTTCAAGACATGCACCAATTGGAAAATTTGCAAAATCATGTATCAAGGCCATTTGTAACTTCTAGTTCACTTCAAACCAATGTACAAACATCACATGTGACCTAGAAGTCAGAATTGAACCAAAGTCTCTCATGTTCATGGTTTGTATGGCAAGACATTTTCATGAAGTTTCAAAAGTAACCAACTTGCAAAACTCATGATCACACTTCACCAACTTGTTACATTGGATGCTGAACCATGCTAGCTTCCCTCACACACCATGCTGCGCCAGCCCATGTACTTGTGCTAGCCTAGGGTTCAACCCATGCCTCTCTTACAACAAAGTGGACTTTTTGCAAAAGTAAACATCCCAATCACAGCAGGCCAAGTCACATCCTCTGGCCATTTGGAATTGTTTATACTATCCATTTGCAAGCTAAACACATCAAGAAGCCAAGCTGAAACAGACCCTATCATCACATTCACAAACTCACTCCATTTTGCATTTTTCCTTCGAATCTGTCTCCACAGGCCTCAAACACTAAAACCAATTCCACATATCAACTCACCTTGCCTCATTGAGCAAAAACCAACAAGATTCAGGCTTGAACTGAGCAAGAACATAGCTTCACCATTTTCCACCCCAGTCTGCATTTTCCTTCGAATCACCTTCCACAGCCATCAAACATCCAAACTCTTTTCACCAACAAGTCAAACACATCAAAAGGAACCAGAACCAACCATTAACAGAGCTTGAAACCACTCACACACAAACTCCATTTTCTGCTACACCAGAACTGGATTTCTCAAAGCAGCTTGTCTAAGCTCATTCCAAGCCTTCCATTAGCATCAGGGGAGCCTAAGAAGTCCATTTGCACGCAAAGGAGGCTCTGGAAGCTCAGTTTTGAAGCTTTCCAGCTCAGGTATGATCATGAACATTTTCTTCCAAAGCTTGCATTTTAAGTCATAAACTGGTTGCTCATGTCTTGCTGATCATGGGGATGGTTTTAAAATTGAAAATGAGTGAGAGATGAGTTTGTATGATCACTCTGAAATTTCACCCGTGGATTTTGTTTCTTTCGATTTACATGATTCTTGGGGTTTAAATGATGTTTGAGGGTGGATTCATGACCTAGGTTGTTAGAGGATCATTTGGTTGTGCTTAATTTGATGTTTAGATGCCTGAATCATGTTTTAGGGTTTTGATACCGCCGGAGAAGATGACCGGAGCTTCCCTCCGGTCACCTGAAAGTGTTTTGCCCTAATCTCAGGTCATTAGTGCCATTTGAATATTGAGCGTAGGATTGCCTTGACCAGTTGACTTCCCGCGCGCATGAAGGGCTCAGATCCTTTTGCTTTGCCCTAATCCACTTTAATTAATTAAATAAATCATAATTAGGTTAATTAAATCAGAACCAACCATGGCCCTTGGATTCGCGCGCCAGTCAACTATCCCAAACCCAGTTCAAATCTCCACCATTGGATCTGCTTACTTTCTTTTATTTCATTTTTTATTTCATTTCTTTTCATTTTATTTGCACAATTTATTTAAAATAGTAAAAATTGTTTAAAAATTATGAAACTTTTTCTCAAGAGTTTTATTAATTTTTAAGACACAAAAATATTTTTATTTTCATTTTTAGCATTAAAAAAGTATTTTAAAATATTTAAAGGTTTATTTTTAATTGATTAATGAAAATTAATTTATTAAAAATACTTTTAGGTATTTAAAAATCACTAAAAAATTCATGAA
The DNA here is from genome assembly GCA_963966055.1 of Lathyrus aphaca. NCBI lineage: Eukaryota > Viridiplantae > Streptophyta > Magnoliopsida > Fabales > Fabaceae > Lathyrus > Lathyrus aphaca. The sequence goes on from OZ014520.1 coordinate 545,728,198, forward strand.
ATGTTCTAAGACATTTAGAAACATTGTCCAACCTTCAAACCAAATTTCGTTTTTGATCTTGATGCATTTTGAGGATTTTTCTTTGAATTAAAATCATTTTTGTGCATTATTTTGATCCTAAGTTCAAAAAATCATTTCTGCCTGTTCATGAAGGATTGGACATTGATTCTTTTTGCATTGCATTGTGTTTAGCATGTAGTTTTTGAGATAAAAAGGCCATGATTTGATCTTTCATTTTCAATTTGTTTGGAATTTCTTTTGTTTGGAAACCCTAAAACCCTAGCAAACTTGTAAAAATCATAACTTGAGATTGGTTAAGAGTTGAGACCTCTCCTTTGGGCATTGGTTTAGTATAGGATTAGGGGACCTTTGAGTGGCATTTTCAATTTTTTTATCTTAGGGTTTGCTTCTTATTTTGACTTTTGTTTGGTGTTTGGTTCATAAACCCTAATTTATGCTTCCATATGCATCCATCTTGCATCCTCTTGCATAGCATGACTTGCCATGACATTTCAAGCATCCATTTGATTCATTTGACATCATAAGACATATGGAAAGCATGTTTGATCATTGCATCATGTATTTTCCATGTTGTATGCCATGTGCACTTCATAACTTTTCATGTTTGTTCATGGTTCCTAACTTGCTTCATCTGCATTCATGAACTTGTATGATCATTTCCATGTGCTGCCTCATGTTTGTAGCATCTCATAGCATCATTAGCATCATGTAAATGCTCCTGGTTTTGTTTCTCATCATGTCATCTCATCCCATTTTGTATTGCATTGCATTTCTTTTCTAACCTTTTCAGGTGGTAAGTGATTTTGAGAAGTGAATTTGCCTTCACTTCTCATACTTTCTTCTCATCTATCTCTTGCATCCATGCTGCATTTTTATATGTGTTTGAGTTTGAGCTTGCTCATTCTTCTTCTTCCCACTTTCTTTCTTCAAGTGACTTGACTTCTTAAGTGAAGCAAGTTGCTTTGCTTCTCTTGATCCTTTCATCTGCTTCCTGGTGGTTCCATTGAAGATTGTTCTTGCAAACCTCACAAACCTTAGGAACAACCAAGCATGACAATGATTAGGGTTTTGATTAGTCTCCCCTCTTAGTTTTACCTTTGTGTCTCTTTTGAGTCTTCTCTTCTCATCTCATAATCAGGGACTAAACCCTAAAGGCTTTAAGGCTTTGTGATTAAGCTTATGCCTGCATCCTTCTCTTAGGATGGAGTGTATAACTTTAATCCTAAGTGTTGAACCCTTAATGTGTTTAAATCTCTTAATCAATTCACTTAATAATCATCAAGACATCACACTTATAACTTGGGCCTTGCATTAGGGTTCTAATTCTTCCTTAATTGGTTAAGAAGGACTAACCCTAGTGTTAATGGACAAGTCCCCCTCAAGTTGTCTTACAAATCATAAAAAACACTTCATCATCTTACCATTTAATAAAATCCACTTAATTAAAGGTTTGTTTTGTCATGAGTTTAATCCCTAATCATGGATTAAGTTGAGGAGTTTTCCTCAGCTTAAACACCCTCATCTATTATCCTTCTATTAGGATGGTGTAATGAGTCTGTTTAATCCCTGATTATGGCTTAACCTCATTACTCAACACTAAACAAAAACCACAAAAACATCTAAATAATCGCAAGTAGGTTAATGATCTTAATCCTACATCAAAGGTGATTAAGTGTGAGAATCTGACTTCACACTTAAGGTATTCTCATTACCCCTAATCAGAGGGAAGATGTGATGAGTTTACTAAATCCATTGGTTTAGACTTAAGCTCATTAACTTATGACAAAATCCAAAAACAATAAAAGACTGAAAATACCAAAAACAAACAATAATCGTCTCCTTCGGGATTCTTTTCTCATCATCCTCACTCATAAACGAGAACTTGCTCCTTCCGTCTAATGCAAGACAGTTAGCATCTGTGCCAGACAGGTCATACACTTGAGCATAGACAAGTAAGCAGTTCACAATTCATCTTTCAGTCTCTTTGGGTCGAACTACGGTGTTCTGACTTCCTCATTGCACGAGAGGATACGTAGGCATAACTTAACAGTTATCAAACAAAAGTCTCTGTATATTCCCTCTCTTTCCAGCATTATTCTTTAAGCCTCATAGTCATGAGCATCTCACTCCTGTCCCTACACTGACACATCATTTATACACTTTACACTTCTTTCAGCACTGACACCTGTACATCTTTCCAGCTCTTTTATGCACAAATTGCACTGACACTACCCCTTTAAAACACAAATCTTTTAAGCGTGGATCCCGTCGAGTACGACGGACAATCTGGGTGCTAATACCTTCCCAGGTTGTAACCAACCCCCTTTCTCAGTCTCTCTGGTTCGAAACCGTCTTATCCATCTCTTTCTAGGTCTATGCAGCATTGCCTTTCCTCCGGGATAAAAATGCCTGGCTGGCGACTCTATTCATCTCCAGTGAGTTCACGGCTGTGTGTTCTCATTGTCCCTTTCGCCGACCGTTCGCGTCTGTACCCCATTTGACTTAGCCTCATTTGGTGGGAGCGACACCCGTCGTGGTCCCTTTTCTTTTAGCCCGATGGCCGTCCCCATCGTTGGTTACCCTGCTTCATGAACTTGATGGCCGTCCCCGTCATGTTTCATTGATCCCCAGAGAATTTTACAGCTTTACTTGATGGCCGTCCCCATCATAATTTCTTACTTTTCCCAGCTAGTCGGCCGTCCCCGTCTTGGCTTTACCTTTTATCCCCAGCATGTCGGCCGTCCCCGTCATTGCTTTATTTTCAGCACTTTCCCAGCATGTCGGCCGTCCCCGTCATTGCTCTTTACCCAGCAGTCGTCCTCTGCTCGACGGTCGTCCTCCGTCGCCCACACTTTACATTATACTTTATTTTCCTTTTACAATCTATATCCCTTTTCTTCTTCATTCTGTGAGTGCAAATGTTGGACTGTCTTTGGTATTCAACCACAAGTTATCTTGTTTGCCTGCTAAGCCGTCGCTTACAACCTGCACAGCTAACTCATGTTTGAATAGGGGCAGCTGTAAACACCCCAAATTTGCCCTCACCCATTCACACCATGGCTTGTGATCATTTCATATGCATAAACACAATCATATCACCTCATATCCCGTTTTTGATTCACTGCATAGTTTCTAAGTCATCTGCATCTAGGGTTTGTGATCTGAGCAATCCCAGAGCTTCTTGAGCCACTCCAAAGGCCACCAATCACTTCAAAGGGATCCATGTGTGTTCTTATATCATATTACATCCTCTCAAGGTCAAAAATGCAAAAGAATCACAAGAACTGGGATTGGTGTGGATGCAGAGCCAAGTTTGACTGCACAGTTGACCTAAAATTAGGGTTTTGGTTTCAGAGGCCATAACTCCAAATTTTTTGCTCATTCTTGTTTCCATTGGTCTCTATATGGTATAGGGAGCATGCATATCAATTTTCATGAAGAAATTCCATGGGGAAGTCATCTGATCAAGAGTTGACTTTTCAGACAAGTCAGTGCAAAATCAGGGCATCTGAGGCCCCCAATGACCCAACCAAGGGTTGATCTTCATCATTTTGAGTGTATATGATCTTTATTTGGTCATGGAAGAAGATTGAAGTTCACAAAATTCAAGAATTTGGAGTTTTTGCAAAGTTGACTTTTTAGGGCATGGTTGACTTTTCAAGAATATGTCATTTTATGCCATTTTTCAAGCCTTGCTTTTTGATCCAAAAATGCTTCAAATGGAAAAACTTTGGTCATGAAAGTTGTAGAATACATTTTTCCCTTTTCAAAAAGTACAAGAACATGACCTAATTCATTTTGGATCAAAAGTTATGGTGTGACAAAGTTGGCAAAAATCACTAATTTTCAAGTTATGCCTCAAAAGGAAAACTTGCAATTTCATGTGCCAAGCATTCTTGTGACTTCTAATTGACATCAAACCAATATGCAAGCATCATGTAAGTCACAAAATTCAGATTGAACCAAGATTTTCTCATGATTCATGGCTTGTGGAATGAGAAAATTTCATGTGAACCAAAAGGAACCAACTTGCAAAACTCATGATCACACTTCACCAACTTGCTGCATTGGCCTTTGAACCAGCCATAGCCTCTCACCACACCATGCTGCGCAGCCCATAGCCATTGTACCAGCCTAGAACCAAGCCCATGCTTTCCTTACACAAAGTGGACTTTTTTGCAAAAGTGAACATCCCAATCACAGCAGGCCAGGTCACATCATCTGACCAATAGGAGTCTTTTATGCAAAGCAAAGGCTAGCCATTTGATACATCAAGCCAGCCTGAAACAAGCCCTAGCAAGACATACACAAAACTCACCCCATTGGCATCTCTCTTCGAATCTCTCTGCCCAGCTCACAAACATTCAAACAAGTTTCACTAATCATCTCACCATACTTCATTGAGCCCAAACCAACAAAGAACCAAGCCTGAATCCAGCAAGAACATTGTTTCTCCATTTTCACCCCAATCTGCAGTTTCCTTCGAAACATCTTCCACAGGCCATAAACACTCAAACAAACTTCACAAACCTTCTCAAAACATCACCCTGATCACAAAGAACCACTCACATTGGCCTGAAACAGCTTGGATTACCATCACCATTTTCAACTGAGCTTGAGCAGAAGCTGTTCAAACTCTTCAACTAGCCAGCATAAATCTCTTCCAAGCATTCAAGCATCATCAAGGGGTCATAAGGAGTGGATTTCACAAGGAGGGGAGATCTGAAAGTTACCAGGGTGAAAGCTTCGAAACTCAGGTAGCTCAAGAACATTTTTTCCAGAAATCGTTTTTTAAGTTCTTAAGTTGTTCTATATGCTTCACTGATTGCTCTGGTATCTTTAGTTTTGAAAATGGTGGAGAGATGAGAGTTTAATTAGTCTCTGAAACTTTTTTGCCCTAGTTCTTGTTTGCTTCGATTCAGCCATTCCTGGAAAGAAAAATATGTTTCGATTGGGGGTTTTGATTCGTGAGTGAGTGGGAATCATTTCTGTGTTTTTAGATTTTGTTTTAGATGCGTTTTAGAGGAGTTTGAGGTTTGGGGTGAACGGAGAAGATGACCGGAACACTGTTCCGGTCATCTGAAAGTGATTAACGGCGTAATTAGGGTTTAAGCATTAATTAGCCAGGTTTGAATGCTGGCCTTTGGATTTGGCGCCAGGTCAACGCGCGCGTGTTTTCATTTGAATCTCCACCATCAGATTGCATGACTTTTACTTATTTCAGTTTAAATTCATTTATTTTCATTTCTTTTTCATTTTATTTACACAATTTATTTAAAATAGCAAAATTGTTTTAAAAATTATGAAACTTTTTCTCAAGAGTTTCATTAATTTTTAAAACACAAAAATATTTTTATTTTCATTTTTAGCATTTAAAAAGTATTTTAAAATATTTAAAAGTTTATTTTTAATTGATTAATGGAAATTAATTTATTAAAAATACTTTTAGGTATTTAAAAATCACCAAAAAATTCATGAAATGTTCTAAGACATTTAGAAACATTGTCCAACCTTCAAACCAAATTTATTTTTTGATCCTGGTGCATTTTAAGAATTTATCATTGAATTAAAATCATTTTTGTGCATTATTTTGATCCAAAGTTCAAAAATTCATTTCTGCCTATCCATGAAGAGTTGGACATTGATTCTTTTTGCATTGCATTGTGTTTAGCATGTAGTTTGTGAGATTAAATGGCCATGATTTGACCTTTCATTTTCAATTTGTTTGACATTTCTTTTGTTTAGAAACCCTAAAACCTTAAAAAACTTGTGAAAATCATAACTTGGAGTTGGTTAAGAGTTGAGACCTCTCCTTTGGGCATTGGGTTAGTATAGGATTAGGGGTCCTTTGAGTGCATTTTCAATTTTTTTGTAATGTTGTTTGCTTCATATTTTGGTTTGTGTTTGGTGTATGATTCATAAACCCTAATTTGAGCTTCCATTTGCATACATCTTGCATTCTCTTGCATAACATGACTTGCCATGACATTTCAAGCATCCATTTGATTCATTTGACATCATAAGACATATTGAAAGCATGTTTGATCATTGCATCATGTATTTGCCATGTTGTATGTCATGTGCACTTCATAACTTTTCATGTATGTTCATGGTTCCTAGCATGCTTCATTTGCATTCATGAACTTGTATGATCATTTCCATGTGCTGCCTCATGTTTTTAGCATCTCATAGCATCATTAGCATCATGTATGTGCTTCTGGTTTTGTTTCTCATCATGTCATCTCATCCCATTTTGCATTGCATTGCATTCCTTTTCTAACCTTTTCAGGTGGTAAGTGGCTTTGAGAAGTGAATTTGCCTTCACTTCTCATAACCTCTCTTCATCTCTCTCTTGCATCCATGCTGCATTTTTATATGTGTTTGAGATTGAGCTTGTTCATTCTTCTTCTTCCCACTTTCTTTCCCCAAGTGACTTGACTTCTTGAATGAAGCAAGTTGCTTTGCTTCTCTTGATCCTTTCATCTGCTTCCTGGTGGTTCCATTGAAGATCTTTCTTGTAAACCTCACAAACCTTAGGAACAACCAAGAATGACAATGATTAGGGTTTTGATTAGTCTCCCCTCTTAGTTTTACCTTTGGGTCTCTTTTGAGTCTTCTCTTCTCACCTCATAATCAGGGACTAAACCCTAAAGGCTTTAAGGCTTCGTGATTAAGCTTATGCCTGCATCCTTCTCTTAGGATGGAGTGTATAACTTTAATCCTAAGTGTTAAACCCTTAATGTGTTTAAATCTCTTAATCAATTCACATAATGATCATCAAGACATCACTTGTAACTTGGGCCTTGCATTAGGGTTCTAATTCTTCCTTAATTGGTTAAGAAGGACTAACCCTAGTGTTAATGGACAAGCCCCCCTCAAGTTGTCTTACAAACCCTAAAAATCACTTCATTATCTTATCATTAACTAAAATCCACTTAATAAAGGCTTGTTTTGTCATGAGTTTAATCCCTAATCATGGATTAAGTTGAGGAGTTTTCCTCAGCTTAAACATTCTCATCTATTATCCTTCTCTTAGGATGGTGTAATGAGTCTGTTTAATCCCTGATTATGGCTTAACCTCATTACTCAACACTAAACAAAAACACCAAAAACATCTAAATAATCACAAGTAGGTTAATGACCTTAATCCTACACCATAGGTGATTAAGTGTGAGAAGCTGACTTCACACTTAAGGTATTCTCATTACCCCTAATCAGAGGGAAGATGTGATGAGTTTACCAACCCATTGGTTTAGACTTAAGCTCATTAACTTATGACAAATCCAAAAGCAATAAAAGATTGAAAACTCAAAAAACAAACAATAATCGTCTCCTACGGGATTCTTTTCTCATCTCATTCACTCATAAACGAAAACTTGCTTCTCCCGTCTAATGCAAGACAGTCAGCACCTGAGCCAGACAGGTCATACACTTGAGCATAGACAAGCAAGCAGTTCATCAGTCAATTCGTCTTTCAGTCTCTTTGGGTCGAACTACGGTGTTCTGACTTCCTCATTGCACGAGAGGATACGTAGGCATAACTTAACTGTTATCGAACAAAAGTCTCTGTACATTCCCCCCCTTCCAATTTCATCCTTTAAGCCTCATGATCTTGAGCATCTTATTCTTGTTCTTACACTGACACTGTACATTTATACACTTCACTTCTCTTACACTGACACCTGTACATTCTTTTCCAGCTATTGTATACACAGATTGCACTGACACTACCCCTTTAAAACACAAATCTTTTAAGCGTGGATCCCGTCGAGTACGGCAGACAATCTGGGTGCTAATACCTTCCTAGGTTGTAACCAACCCCCTTTCTCAGTCTCTCTGGTTCGCAACCGTCTTGTCTATCTTTTTCTAGGTCTATGCAGCATTGCCTTTCCTTCGGGATAAAAATGCCTAGCTGGCGACTCTATTCATCTCCAGTGAGTTCACGGCTGTGTGTTCTCATTGTTCCTTTCGCCGACCGTTCGCGTCTGTACCCCATTTGACTTAGCCTCATTTGGTGGGAGCGACAGATACTCTCCTAGGATTCAATCTAATTGGAATGCTGAGGAAGATAAAGTCTTTCCTCTCTTTTCTATAAGAAAGGAAAAAACTTGTCGCTTTAAAAAAATTAGATGGCATATTGATACCAATGAGCTTACTTTTATGGAAATTAATACCGAGACTCGATGCCAATTGAAAACCTCTAAAAACCATTTTGATAGCCCACACATGTTATATATAGTGTTTAAATATTATTCATTAGTATTATTAGAGATTATTATTTACTAATATTATTTAGATATTACTATTTACTAGAATTATATAAAATTATTAGTAAATTATTAATTATTTGTATCAAAGTATTTATTTATCATTAGATCGTGTTTTTTAATATTATTATTAGATTTAAATATATTATTACTCTTAGAAAATATTGTTTTAATGTTATTAGAATTTTATATTAATACTATTTAGATATTATTATTATCTTGATTATTAATTTTTAATTATTAGTTCAAAATATTGTTAAGTAATTAGTTAGACATCTTTTTTATTATTTATTTAGATTAATTAGCATATTAAATAATTATTTTTATTTTTGATTTATTAGAGTAAGTTATTATTATTAGATATTATTTTCAGGTGGATCAAATATAAAGTAATTAGCATAAAGCAAATCTAATTCATCATTATATTTTGGTTACAATTGAACTTCCAAAGGTACAAACAAATTACATCCAAACTTTCCTAAATCTAACAAATCAAATACAAAATTTACTAAAATTGAATCAATCAAATTAGAACCCTAACCTAATGTTTACACTATAAAAGGTCTTTTTTGGCAACAGAAGAATAGATCCACAAATTTACAAATCTACTATCCTAAAGTTGTTCTTCTTCACGTATAAGAACAAAAACAATAAAATTGTAACTTAAGCTTCATTTGTGAAGTCCAGTCACCAACCTGAGTGTACCTTGCAAACTAAAGAAAAAACAAGAAAATGAGTTATAAAGAATTCGAGGAAGAAAGAGGAACAAAAGAGAAAAGAGATTAATGGGGAGAAAGTGTAACATTGCTAAAACCAGATAAATACATGTCTCTATAGGTTGGTCTCTCACTTTTGTTTACCTTTTGCATAAAAATTGTTGTCTGGGTATTTGTTGAATTAGTTTATGGTTTTCGAATATTTTTTGTGAGTGCATATGTTTTTTTATTTGGAATTTATTAGGGATTAATCTGTGATTAGGGTTTTAAAAAGGGGTGGGTTTAGGGTTAATAGAGAAGGATTTGGGTTTTGGGGGTTTAGGAACTAGTTGTTTGATTATGTTGTTTTGAGGTTCAATTCGTGTTCACGGGTGGCCGATCCATGGTTTGGGTTTGAATTGGGTTCGATCTGGGTAAGGTAAAGTTAGATTTACGTTGGTTTTAGGGTTTGTTGGTTGAAGAAGATGAATGTTCATCTTCTCCAAAGCTAGGGTTCTTGTGTTTCTAGGTTTTGGATGAACAATAGGGTTAGGGTTCATGTTATTTGCTTAGGGTTCATGTATCCTAGGGTTAGGGTTTGTCCTATTAGGTTAGTTGACTTATGTTTGTTTGGATTTGTGGGTTGGTGTTCGTTATCTTAATGAACACAGGTTCAAGGTAGTGGCTTAGATGGTGGTTGGGATGGCTAGTTCTCGGATAGGGACGATAGTGTTCATGTTCTGGGTTGGGTGTTCTTCATGTTCATGATGAACATGGTTTGAATGTGGTGGTTCTGGTGGTGGTCTTAGGGCAAGATACGATGGTCCTAGGATTTAGGTGGTGGTCGGTATTTCCACCAAGTGTCAAAAGTAGAAGTACAATAGAAGTTGGGTTCAAAATTGAAAGGTTGAAAACGAGTTCGAATGTTAGAGTGGCGAGTAGACCGTTGCAGTCAGTCATCCTCAGAATATATAAAGGTGTTGAGACAAAGTTCACTTTCTTGTTGTAGAAAGGATGAGGAATGGTTTGACAGATACCAAATTAGCGCGACACTAAGTTTGGTTGGTAGGCAATTATTCTTTCATGTTCCTTAGTGGCTTAAAGACAAAAGGAGATGAGTTTTGGAATGAGGAAGGGTGACCAAATTCACTTACTCTCTTTATCTTTATCACTATTACCTACGAGTGGTTGAGTGAACCATTCAAGACCTTGAGTCCTTTTGGCAAAGGGAGCCATGGTTTAGGTAAAGTTATGACACTTGGAGAACATTAACAAGTATAAGGCGAATGCATCTCGATTTTCCTCGCTCTTGTTAGTTGGGGTGAGGAGGTTCAACCGAACTATTTCATTTGTCGGTCCATGAATAGATGGGTCGTTGTCATCATGACGCTTAACCTTTAGGGAGGTTTCAACGGTGGCATTAAGCCACAATTGGAAAAGCCAGAAGGGTCTAGAGAAGAGGAGTTTGTTTGTGGGTTTGATATTCCTCAAGATCTCAGTAGCTTCGCCTAATGCGTGGTATAAACACCCTAAGATCAATTGGATGAGGTTGGCGTTTCTCCTTTCATGTAGTTGATTGGCGAAAGTCAAATACCTCTTTGCCACCTTCAAAGATTTGCTGCAAACGACACATATGGATAACCAAAAAGCTAGAAAGGCAATGTATTCTTCCATGGTCACCTTGGGGTCATCCTTAACATAATGGTCTTCAATAAACTTCATGAATCCATTGCGACCAGACGAACATCATGTCGTCAGTAAAGATGGTCGAAGAGGCAATTATTTGGTCATAATTACATCATTTTTAAAATTCTGATAACTGTCTGGGTTCTTATCTCAGAAGGACATGTGGAGATGGCTGGAAGGCAAATTACATGCGCAAAAATTCATGGTGAATCAGAGACATATGAACGTTAGGGAGTAGTTATTTTAGATTTGTATATATAGTAGTTCACTTGTTTGAATTAGTTTGTTTGTTGTGTTATAAAATTTTCACTAAACAAACTCAAAGTATCAAGTGTAAAAGAAACGAGTGAATGACTAAGAACATGTAAGACTAGATGAAACACCATCATTTCACTTTTCATGCAAAGTTTTTACGATTCAATAAAGTCATTTTTTTAGTTCATCTTCATTACTTTTGATTGTATTTTTCCAGTTTTCGTCATTATCTTCAAGTTTATTCATCAATATTGTTTTTCACTTTACTTTTCTCACAAGAAGTTAGAATATAGATTCATAGTGTCACGTTGACATACTCAGTTTGACTTAGTCAAAGCCAACTAAAATTCTGGTTATAAAGATACTCCAATGTCCTATCTTAATGTTAAGATAATGATTATTGCACTTTAGTAAACAAGAGAATTACACAATTGTTGCTTTGAAGTAGTGCAGCACAAATACCAGCAGATGTCAAGACAACATGTTGGGACATCTCAGTCAAGAACATGCATAAAGAAAATTGTAAATTACAGAATAATAAGAACACATAAATTGTTGACTCAGTTCGGTGTTAACAAACCTACATCTAGGGGATATCGATCTAGGATGAAGACTCCATTAAGTTGTAGTATTGTCACAAAGTTAAACTCCCCCTTTTACAACTTTGACTCCTAATCACTATCCTAATGAACATCTTTACCAAAGCTAAACTATAGTCATTTACAACTCTGATAAGAGAACCTTCTTACATCCTTCACAACCTGTGTTGCATCTGTCTTCTTCCATCATAGAACCTGTCACAGTTTCTTGACCTACAAGTTATCTTGGACATGCTTAAAAGATTTGTCCAAGAACAATACAACAACCATTACCTAAAGGCTTCTGGTAGTGCACATGAAACTATGTCGTCCTCTCTGCATCCCATACTGCATATTTGAACTACAACCCTAAGAGCCAACGACTCTCAAAATATAAACCCATATTTTACAAAAGAGAACTAGGTTACAATTGTTACATAAGGCATACTAAACCCTAGGTCTAAGTCTACATATAAATAGTCTTCTGCTATTACTTGGGTCTTCTATCTTTGCTCATTGATCCAGTCTTTTAGGAGTGAAACAAATCTTGAAAATATTTGTTACGAAATTAAACCTGCTGAAGTAATATTCCAGAATGTCCTATTAACATGATAGGACATCTTATTTTATATCTTTGACTTCTGCAGTTTTTCTTCATCATTAGGTGTTACCAAAATTCTGTCAAACACTAGGAGCTTTCACCAAAACCATTAAGACACCAATAATGCAACAAGCAATTAGGATCTTAAGCACTATGTCATAGGATTCACTAGTTGATCCTGCAAGTGAACCATATATTTTGAGACCAGTAATTGTGTCATTTTTCGGGGTAAACATCTCCATGTCTTGTATATCTCCCTCTAAACATGCTTTTTATTTTTATTTCTTATATAAATTAATAAAAATTCCATATCATTTATTATAATTACGATAAAAATTAATATTATTTTAAATATGATACATTTGTAATTACTATATTTTTTGTATAAAAACTATAATATATTTTAAAATACAATACATGTCTAAATTGCATAAAATATTACTCAAATATTAAACATATGAGAAACTAATAGAATATGAAAAAATTGTGAAGTAAAACACAACATAATTAGATATTAATTTGATTAAATTAATATAAATATTTAAAATAAAAATATTGAATATAATTGAGATAGATTTTAGTTAGGTAAGAAAAATAAATATGTTTTTTTTAAGTGAGACAATACAAGTATATATATATATATATATATATATATATATATATATATATATATATATCTGGACAGGTCCTCGTGGTCTTTAGTTGGGACTGTGACGATGCTGGTAGGAGAAGGGGTGGTGTACTTGCAAGGTACTCCGACGCTCAAGTTTCAGGGTGAAGCAAAGCAAAGCATTACGAAAGAAAGTGAGTCACTAGAATTGAATATCTGGCTCTCTAAAATGGAGGGTATTTATAAGGGCATATGTCTGTGGATTGTGGGTGTGTGACCCTTGAATAGGTATTGCCTCCTATAATTTATGAGGGCAGTTGGTCGCGTGAAAGACGTTAGAGCGCGTGCGGAGGAAATCCCTAACGGATATATGCCAACGACTATATTCACAACGGTCATATCTTCGTGAATATCTTATTTGGCTTGTGCCTATATGTATACTAGATTGGGCCTCAATTGGGTATAGGGCACTTGTTAGGCCAGTCCAGAACATGAGCCCCCTAGTCGCTATGCTCGAGCGAGAATAGTGACTTAAGGCGTCGATGATCTAGGTCGATGTTACCTCCATCTAAAATGTTGTGAGAAAGTGACCTCCTTAAGTTCTAATTATTGTAGCGGGCAGCTGACCGTGGGAGAAGTCATATAGACGTTAGGAAAAGATTTTGTTTTGAGAAGATAAAACATTTCTAGCTTTAATGACACATGTTGGAATGCGCCGTAATTTATATATGACACCTTGGGGCTAGCCCTAGGTAATAATTACGTGTCCTTTGTGTTTCCCCAGGCAAGCTTAGGACATTATAAAAGGGGGGAAATGATGTTTATTTGATCATTACGCGTGAACTCTTCCTCTCACCGTGAAATCTTTGCTCTGCAACTTCTCGCTAGAACTTCATCATCTCCGTTGTCAACCTTAATGGACTCTGCCATTGATCAGGTTAATCTTCATCTTCTTTCCTTTACTTTGCAGCCTGAATGATGAACATTCATCAGTTTTCTCATGAAGATCATGGGATCCTCAATGTTTATGGGAATTCCTATGAATTTTTGGAAAACATGATGAATGTTCATCAAGAGCATATGAATCTCATGAAGAACTAAGGTTAGATTTCAGAAGATGAATAGACTGATGTTTGATCCATGCTAGATTCTAGTTAGGATAATCTAGTATTATTGACCGGGCATTAGGCCGTCACAGATGATGGTAGTGTAAAGGGACTTGACCTCAGTAGGTTTTTTGCTCTTTTTAGTTCGAGGATAAAGTTACTTTTAGCGAGGGCAAATCCAATATGTCGGGTTTGTTTCCTGGTTTTTTCTCTCTAGGCAAAAAGGTCGATCTGGGGACATGTCTCTGGTCCTTATCGTTGCCCTTTCACTTGACTCGCAGTTGAAGGGTGGATTTGAGATCTTCGAATTTACTATGTTTCCTCTTCTTTTCAGGTGAAGGGAGCCGGAAGCCTGATCACAGACTCGAGGACAATCTTTCGAGCGACACTAAGGGTGCCACAGATGTCCCCGCCGCTGATAAACGGTGGATCATGGATGAGCCACTCTAAACGGCTTCTCAATTTGTTGTGAGTACGTTGGATGCGTGGGGTCATATCGAGAAGAGAAAAAATGGGTCCCGTGAACTGGAGGGCATTACCTCTTAAGCCTGATCAGAGGATATGCTCTCATTTTCCTGCCATTTGATTCCTTATTAATGAATTCGCGTTTTGCAAAGTTAGGTACCGTTTGTCCTTCACGGACATCCAGGAGGTTGTTTTCACCCACCTTGAGCTCGCGCCTTCTCAACTGCACCCAAATTCCGTACATTCATAAGGGCCTTTGAGTTAGAGTGTCGCTACCTAGAGATATGTGCGATCGTAAGTTTGTTCTTGATGATCTTCCATTTCCATAGGAAGTATCAAGATGGTCGGCACATTTAGTGTCGTTGAAGTAGACGAGTAGTGTAACACCCCACTTTTCCGAATTAAAAAAAAAGTAGTTTAATACGAAAAATCAGAGTTTATAAGTGGAATTCCACATTTCAACAATAATATCTAACATAAACTTTTTTACTAAAAACAGCGGAAAATAACATAATTAGTTCAACTTAGGCAACATGCCAACATCAACAATAAATCCTCAATAATTTGGTTTATAAAATTTCCAACCAGTTTAAAGATACGTAACAAAATAAATAAACAACCAAATATCCCCGTCTCGTGTTACGTATCAAAGCATCATAAGACTCGAACAAACAACACGACTCCATGCACTCTCAAGTACCTGGATTATTTGTACTTCCAAAGAAGCACAAACACAACCACAAACAACAAAGGGGTGAGAAACAAATTCAAATATTAAAGGTGCAAATAACATCTTTAAGGTAGTTTCTCATGCACAACCACAAATACAACAAGTTCACCAATAATCCAACCAGACCAGGTACAACAATAATTATGTAACAACTATCAACAATAATTATGCAATATGACTCAACACGACACAATGCATGTGGTACCAACTTACCATAGTTCATTCTGTAACACCCTTCTAAACCCCGCGGAAAATATATACATAATCAGAGTAAATTATCATGCAACTCAAATAAGGGTGTCACACATAATTCAAAACATCACACATACATTTGTCATGCTCAATAACACTTTAAATAAATTCATGCTTTCATATACTTTCACATTAGCATGTAGCAATATATCTTTTTCATTAAGAATCTCATAATATTCAAGTCTCAATAATTTGATTCATTAAATCAACTTGGGCATAAAAAGCCACTTCACCATAATTTCAAATTCAATTAGAAAAATGAATAGAGTATACAATTGTAACTCTAAAAAAAATGAATTGAAACGATCCCCGGTGTTACACGATCAGAGCACGACTCGACCAAAAATAAATAAAGAAACAAAGACAAGATACTCCAACGGCTACCCCGCGCTGAAATCAACTCTACTCCTCGGTACCTGAGCGATGTCGTATAAAACATCATTCAAACAGAAGAGTGAGAATTCATATAATTATCGAAATCATAAGATAATATATAATTTAAGGCATACAAGCATAATCGAGTTATTCTCACACTTCAAAAGTTCATCAACAAGTTATCAATCAAGTAATCATACCATTCACAAGTATATACACGCAATTCATAATTTCACCAATCCAATAATTCGCATAATCCACATAATCTCATATTTCAACCATAGACACACTGAGACTCAATGCAAGACTCAAATTCAACTCATGCATGTGGTACCAATCTCTTGTTATCATTTTTCGATTTTTACATTTAAATCGGGTTCGTTCCCTAGACCGATAACACACAAAAGCCCATTCCCTAAGTTTTCAAACTTGTCCTCTAGGTTTGGGACAAGTCACCAGTTCCCACGGAACTAGCAAGCATTGCCTCTTGACAAAATGATGCATGTGCAAGTTTAACATCCATATGCAATTAAGACCGTTCCCTAATCTTAATATTCATGCATATCTTCAATAATTCATCACATTCGAATTATCACACAATTGCACATACAAACATATGTATGCATCATCCACACACAATTCATCTTTAAATGATATACAACATATTTTACAATACAATTTCAACTGTATTATCATCCTAACAAGTAATAATTATCATGTATTTCATGTTGTCACACACCAAGATATACTCATACAAACACACATACAAGTATCAACACACTCCAACCTCAATCGTAAAACCACACAATACCGATTACATCTAGAATAATTGATCCATCAAAATAATCATCACATTAATCACCAAATTAATCACCAAATTAATTATCATATTAATCACAAAATTAATCACCAAAATAATCACCATATTAATCACAAAATTAATCACCAAATTAATCATCAAATTAATCACCAAATTAATCACAAAATTAATCATCAAATTAATCACCAAATTAATCATTAAATTAATCACCAAATTAATCTCTAAATTAATCATCAAATTAATCTCCAAATTAATCACCAAATTAATCTCTAAATTAATCTCTAAATTATAACCAAAATTTAACATTATTATTATTATTAAAATATATATTATATATATAGACTTCTATCATGTTGTTTCTACACTATTGGTGCAGACCATTTTCTTTTAATGCTAATATCATGCTATCACATTTCCTTATTCAATTTAGTGTGTTATTTTAGTGTCACAAGAAAGAAAACATGTTTAAGGAAATGAAATATATTATTTTATTTGGAAGATGTTGCTATTGTAACACAAGTTGATATCAAATTTTAATTTCTATGAAGTGGGTTCTATACTATGAAGTATGAAGTAGTAAAAACAAAATTCCTAGGCTTATGTGCACAGTAGTTATATCATCAATGTCAATTGGTTTCACATGAGTAGTTACTAGTATAATATAGTTATCATGTTCAATTATCATGTTTCAATTACTCATAATGTATATCTAAAACTTAGAGATCACATGTGTTATATGATAAAGTAGTAATGGGTATACTACATGATTCATAAATACCCATGTATCATGCGTCCTTTGTCCAGAAAATTCATTTTCATTAACTAGTGATCTTTCTAATTTCACAATTTCTCATGTATTCCTATTAATAAAGTGACTATAGCAAGTGGAGTAACTATCAATTGATTCCCACATTAAATACATGGCGGAACAGAGAGTACATCATCAAAATTATCAATGCAGTGCTATATTAATCATCCTCGTCATTTATATCTCCCTATTTTGCAACTACAATAATGCACACTAATATCATGTTTCATCTTCAATAACAAATGGGTCTCTATAATATATCATAACACAATTTCAAACATAATCAAATAACACAAATCAAATCTAAGATTTTTAGTAAAACCTAATAATTATAAGTTTATAAAAATTGGGATTTTACCCAAACCACATTTCTACCCATTATATATTATTTAATAATCCCAAATAATTTAATGAAAATTCACCCTTACCTTGGATTTTCTTGAGCTTTCATGTTTGTTCTTGAGTTCTCTTCTCTTCCTCCTCTCCTAGCCTCTTCTATCTTCTACACTTTCTATCTTTGTTAAGACTCTAACATCTACTTATAAACATTCTAACTTTTATTGAGTTTTCTAACTCACACCTACTAACTTACTAATCACACTCTCAAAATAACCTAATTAGATAAATGCACTAAATCTATTTTATTTCACTAAATAAAATAAATCTAACAATTTTATAATTCAATTAAATCAAATAATTTAATTATTTCCAATAAACCAAATAAATCGATTAATTTAATTAAATCACATAATTCAGTTCAATTAATTAATTCATATTAATTCAAATAAATCCATTAATTCAATTATATCAATTATTTCAAATAAATCAAATAATTCAATTAATTAAATTAAATCACATAATTCAATTAAATTAATTAATTCAAATAAATCCAATAACCAATTAAATCAAACGAGTCAAATGATTCAATTAGCCACAAAATCACGCAGTTAAATAATTAATATAAATAAATAAATAATGACTAAAATCGGGATGTTACACATTCAATCGAACTTGATTCCTAAAGGAATTCAGATAAATCACATACACCCATCTGGCAATGAATTATCTCTAACATACGGATAATTCGCATGCGCCCATCCGATAACGAATAATCCCACCAATAATCAACAATAATTTCATGAATGCATGATGATGAATATGCACACGACACAAGTATAATAATCATTATACCCCTTCATGATCTATCTGATCACATAAGATATACAACATGGCAACATTTGCATACAATATGTGTATAATAAATATTGTACATTAACTCGATCCTTCGGATCACACAAAAAAAACACTTGTATAATAATGACATACACGCACACAATCCTCTTGATCACATAAAACATACATAATCACCATAATATGCACCAACACCAATATTCCTGTATTCAATTTATTAACACACCAAAGAAATGATACAAATTGTATTAATCAACTAAGTACCCGATTATTTTCCAAAATTTCATTTTATTACTCACTCTACTGTGGACATTAATAATTGGCATCTACACTAATCATCTTAACCAAGAAACAGAAAGGGAACAAATTAAAATCGCAGAACCGAAGGAAACAGAACGAAATTCCATGACATAGCTCTTGACGGTCGTCACGATCCCTGACGGTCGTCACCCTTCTCAGACGGTCGTCGCACTTCCCAGATGGTCGTCACTTCCCTTTGTCTGTCGTCATGCGCGTAACGTCCCAGAACTCCAATTCTGCTACTGTCTCTTACGCGTATACTCAGTATTTGTTTCTAATAATTCTTCTACATTGATTTTAGGACTCCAATCTCACATGATATTCTATCCTTATAATTACTACATCATTAAGTATCCCTAACATCTATTTTTATGATTTCAATTACCTTAAAATCAACTCAGGACACCAATATTCATATCACCACCACAACAACAATACGTTTTCTTTTTCATAATCCCTGACAATATAACACAATTTCATATAATCATCATCTAATTCACACCAGATCAACAATAATACACCAATATCATATACAAGATTCACATACATAATATATCAACAATAATTCCTATGAGGATAAGGATTCTTCACTACCCTCTCATGTTATTATCACCCATTAAATAATTCATTCTCCCCCTTACCTAAATTCTTGATAAAACTCTGCGAGAATTGATGATGGAGATTTTCCCTAGCCTCCCTCTTGTTCTTCCTCTCATATATTCTTACGTGATAAAAATTATGCCTTTTCTTTCCTTTTGTTAACCTCCCACTAATTCCACATAAAAATATATTCTTCCTTATTTTCCTCCACTAACTCCTTGTTTTTCTCCCACTAACAATATTATTAACAAATTCTTATTTTTACCTAATAATAACCTTAATAATAATAATAATAATGAAAATGAAAATAGTAATAATATTAATAATAACAATTCTAACCATAATAATATCACTTTTACTAATATTATTAGTTACATCCTCCAATTATCCACTATCATAATTATTCGTTCAATATTATTTAAATCAATATCCTCCTAATATTATAATTTAATATATACTAACTAACATAATCTAATTAGTTTTACTCACCACACCACCAATCTCTACACTTTTGGCCATAAACCCCTACTACCTTAAAGACTTATTCTTAAGGCAATTATCCCTTACCATGGATACATAAATTATAATGAATACACACCAAAATACGCAATCAATTACATCAATTCCTAGTTAATTCACAAATAATAATCAAAATAAAAACGGAGTGTTACAATTCTCTCCCACTTAGAATATTTTCGTCCTCGAAAATTTACCGAATACGAACTACTCCAGACACACCCTCACAACCAATTAGTCAACTCCCATGCCATGAAAGACAACACCACGAATAACATAATGCAACAAACTTCCTTATCAACAAAAATGACAACAAGATGCAATGCCTACAGAATGCTCTTGACTACTAACTCAAGACACAAAGAATAACCAAGTTAAGAACACACAGGTTCACTATGAACCAGAACACAACACGATCATTATCATCGCCATAGGCAACACTCCCATAATTCCCCATTCTAGGAATTAGCTACTCGCACTCGAACCATCACCATAGGTAACGAGGAAACCACAAAGATAATAACACAAAAGCCCATAACACAACATCAACGTAACCAAACTATCAACATCGCGGTTACCTACGTGTGAACAATTGTGCTACACCATGCTTCCGCTGCGCACTTTGAGTACTCACAACTATCAAATCTACCAAGTTCACACCAAACTTCCGACCATCAAGGTCATCGAAAATTCCAACCAAACAGGTATTCTATACTCTTGCAATTATTAAACTCTTCAAACCCAGATCCATAAAAACAATACCTCAGAATATTCAACACAATTACAACCGCAACAAATTTCGAATCTTGAATAGGGTAAATACTTTCATGAATTCTCAATTATCATCAAACATAAGCTACAACTTTACTATCTTGTATTAACATACCGCCCAAACTCATCTTAAACCCATAACAACATTACAACAACATAAGGATACATGTGTCCAAATAATTTCAACAAAAAAATCATCTTTCACTGCCAGACCACCCTAAGCGGCAGCCATCCCTCACTAAGCGGAAACTGCGAATTCTGCAGAAAACCCTGCGATAAAATCCATCTCATACTGAGATTTAACACTTTCCAATAAGTGTTTTTAACACCAATTAACCACAACTTTTGCATCAATACTCCATACATAACCTATGCACATTAACCAAACCAATCCAATAACCAATTCATCAATTCCTACTCATAATAACACAATTCTTCATAAAACCTCATCTGAATTAACACAACCAAGTAAACTTATCTTTACTAACCAAAAATCACACTTTGATAACTTAACATATAACTTCACTTCTTTCAATACTTGTAACTCAATTCTCAAATACTCTACTCGCTCTCCTTCTGATTTTATAACATATCAGAATATCCACAACGAACACCAGTTTTAACTTATCCAAACAAGTTTGGAAGATACGATTCATACTCCCTATATACACTCTAAGATATACTGGCCACCACTATTCTCTATCCGACATCCTTGGTCAAATTGTGGTCTTACATTTCCATTTACTTCCTCCTTGGATCATCTCTACAATGCTTCAAGTCTCATTTCAATCGGATTCTCGATCCATCACAAATCAAAACTCGAGTTATCCAGAACACAATTGTGTGTTTCCACACTATTCACCGATCAACTCGCAATCTCATACTAATATCCTCGAGTCCTCCTCATCTTCCTATATAGGAATCTGCATCAACTAATTAAAACAATCCTTTATCACTTGGCT
The DNA here is from genome assembly GCA_963966055.1 of Lathyrus aphaca. Taxonomy (NCBI): domain Eukaryota; kingdom Viridiplantae; phylum Streptophyta; class Magnoliopsida; order Fabales; family Fabaceae; genus Lathyrus; species Lathyrus aphaca. Next base: position 545,749,807 of record OZ014520.1, read on the forward strand.
CACTCCGAACAATTCACTATACATACAATTCCAGTGGGAAAGATACGTTTATTCCATCCAACATGATTCCGTCTACTATCAACAAGAAATTAAGGTTAATCAGTTCCTCAATTTGTCAATAGACAGCCGATAACCATAATGGTGGCATAAATCATCATCCCCCAACTACAACAACATCCATTACCTTGTGCTCAAGGTTGCCTCAGCATACTGCTCTACCAACTCTCTACGACTTACAAACGTTTCTTGAATCTACTTATTTCCAACCTCACCAGTTATACACAATGTCTAAGATCCAACATATATTCTCTTATACAACTAGTCACACAACACAATCACTAAATATCCTTCTAATACCGAAGTTTATACCACATCAAGTACCATCCAAATCGGTCCACTTTACTCAAAAAATCTATTCCAAGTTAAGAGTTTTAGCAACACTAGCAAATCCTTTGTCTTTCTTTTAATCTCAGAACCTCTATAATTCATATTGTTCCACATTTGATTCTCTTTCTAATCGCAACCTCAATAGTACAATCTCGGCATCTAATTGGCGATAGAATTCCAAATTTTTCCCGACATATATTGACACCATCTCATCATTAGCACACCATCCACTTTACTATCTAACATTTCCCAACGATATCCATAATCTAATCATTCACATTCAACATAAGTTGCATCTCATTGAATTTTTCCGACACTGACACATTCTCTTTAATACCAACATTTTCCTTTCCACGTTCAGCAAGAATTGCTCAACTTCAAACATAATTATCTCTTTCAATACAGACCTCCCAAACACAAAATTATACTCCAAAATAAAGGGAATTTCATGTAGATTCCAAAAATTCAAGAATCGCTTAAATCTGAGTTATGAGTAAGAAGTTATCGTCCTTGCAATGGGAGTGGTCAAGAAATCCCGTATGCAGAATTTTGTAAAAGTCAGCACCAAACCCAAACATTCAAACACGTTTTTATCCCTCTTCAAAAACTTTATGAAGGCAAAATTTATATGCAAACTGTATTTGTAAGTTGTCCAAAAAGTCCATAATCACTCTCATCTGATTAACAAATAAAATGTTATGCCCACTATACTGAAGGTTGTTCCTTAACTACGAAAATCAAAATCGGAATTGGTGAACATGAGTTCTACTTATTTATTTTTCTCTTGATTCCAAGATTCTTCCAACTATTATTTCTCTTCACTCAACTCTGAAAATCGTTCGACTTCAATCCAACTATACTCAAAACATACAAGTTTACTAGTTGATTCATCGCGTCTCATACAATCATCATCATACACATGCACTCATAAAAGCTCCACTCTTAATGAATCATCTTACTTGCTTCGCGGATAACACATCATTCCTCAACCGACTCTAACTTCAATTTATACTCAAGAGACAAATCATAATCATCTTCAAGAGACCTCAAGAGTTATACCCCGCTTGCATCATACCCTTTGTCACATTGCCTTCTCTCCTCTGAGAAGCACACATCAACCATACTCACCCATCGATTCGCAACAACATAATTCCGACAATACTTGCACTACTGCAATCAACATTACTTTGAATCAACTTCACATACCACAATCATACTTGAGAAGCAATCTTCTCCCCCACTTATTCCAAACCAACTCCTGGAGACACACGGATAGAAAACCTACAAGCAAATACCGACAGTATTTCACACACATGTCGTGTACTAAGGAATAGACAACGTTAAACAACTTTGTCGGACGGACCGAGCTTCTATGATACCAATTGTAACACCCCACTTTTCCCAATTTAAAACAAATAGTAGTTTAATACGAAAAATCAGAGTTTATAAGTGGAATGCCACATTTTAACAATAATATCCAATATAAAATTCTTTATTAAAAACAACGGAAAACAACATAATTAGTTCAACTTAGGTAACATGCCAACATTAACAATAAATCCTCAATAATTTGGTTTATAAAATTTCCAGCCAGTTTAAATATACGTAACAAAATAAATAAACAACCAAATATCCCCGTCTCGTATTACGTATCTGAGCATCCTAAGACTCGAATAAACAACACGACTCCACGCACCCTCAAGTACTGGGATTATTTGTACTACCAAAGAAGCACAGACATAACCACAAACAACAAAAGGGTGAGAAACAAAAATCAAATATTAACGGTGCAAATAACATCTTTAAGGTAGTTTCTCACGCACAACCACAAATACAACAAGTTCACCAATAATCTAACCACAACAGGTACAACAATAATTATGTAACAACTATCAACAATAATTATGCATTGTGACTCAACACGACACAATGCATGTGATACCAACTCACCATGGTTCATTCAATCGAACCTGATTCCTAAAGGAATTCAGATAAATCACATACACCCATCTGGCAATTATTTATCTCCAACATACAGATAATTCGCATATGCCCATCCGACAACGAATAATCCCACTAATAATCAACAATAATTTCATGAATACATGATGATGAATATGCACACGACATAGATATAATAATCATTATACCCCTTCACGATCCATCCAATCACATAAGATATACAACATGGCAACCTTTGCATACAATATGTGTATAATAAATATTGTACATTAACTCGATCCTTCGGATCACACAAAACAACACATTTATTATAATGACATACATGTACACAATCCTCCTGATCACATAAAACATACATAATCACCATAATATGCACCAACACCAATATTTCTATACTCAATTTATTAACACACCAAAGAAATGATACAAATTGTATTTATCAACTAAGTACCTGATTATTTTCTTAAATTCCATTTTATTACTCACTCTATTGTGGACATTAATTATTGGCATTTGCATTAATCATCTTAACCAAGAAACATAAAGGGAACAAATTAAAATCGCATAACCGAAGGAAACATAATGAAATTCCATGACAGAGCTCTTGTAGGTCGTCACGATCCCTGACGGTCGTCACTTCCCTTTGCCAATCGTCATGCACGTAACATCCCAGAACTCCAAATTCTGCTACTGTCTCTTACGTGTATACTCGTTATTCGTTCCTAATAATTCTTCTTCATTGATTTTAGGACTCCAATCTCACATGATATTCTAGCCTTATAATTACTACATCATTAAGTATTCCTAACACCTAATTTTATGATTTCAGTTACCTTAAAATCAACTCAGGACACCAATATTCATATCACCACAACAACAACAATATGTTTTCTTTTTCATAATCCATGACAGTATAACACAATTTCATATAATCATCCCCCATTTCACACCAGATCAACAATAATACACTAATATCACATACAAGATTCACATACAGAACATACCAACAATAATTCCTACGAGGATAAGGATTCCTCACTACCCTCTCATGTTATTATCACCCATTATAGAATTCATTCTCCCCCTTACCTGAATTCTTGATAAAACTCTGCGAGAATTGATGATGGAGATTTTCCCTAACCTCCCACTTGTTCTTCCTCTCAGATATTCTTACGTGATAAAAATTATGTCTTTTCTTTCTTTTTGTTAACCTCCCATTAATTCCACATAAAAACCTATTCTTCCTTATTTTCCTCCACTAACTCCTTGTTTTTCTCCCACTAACAATATTATTAACAAATTCTTATTTTTACCTAATAATAACCTTAATAATAATAATGAAAATAATAATGAAAATAATAATAATAATAATAATAATGCTAACCATAATTATATCCTTTTTACTAATATTATTAGTTACATCCTCCAATTATCCACTATCATAATTATTCGCCCAATATTATTTAAATCAATATCCTTCTAATATTATAATTTATTATATATTAACTAACATAATCTAATTAGTTTTCCTCACCACATCATCAATCTCTACACTTTTGGCCACACACCCCTACTATCTTAAAGACTTATTCTTAAGGCTATTATACCTTACCATGGATACATAAATTACAATGAATACACACCAAAATACACAATCAATTACATCAATTCCTAGTTAATTCACAAATAATAATCAAAATAAAAACGGAGTGTTACAAGCAGGCTCTTCAAAACATACCTGGACTCTGTTCGCGATTTCAAGTATTGTTTCTTTGTCATTCAACCGTGCGCGCAAACAACCAAGGACTTGCTCTATGATAGAGGGGTCGTCGACGGTAAGGAAGGGCTGGTGGTTCATTTCCCGCTACAGTGTGTGGATGCCCGATTTCGGCATGCCATCGACCATTATATAACGAAGCTCGAGGATCTCAGTGCTGATGACACGGCGTCGTACAACACATTTTTCAACTTCGTTTCCAGTTTCCGTCCTTTGGACCTCGTGGATTCAGATGGGCATATCCTTATGAATTCTGATGGCACGCCGACCACCCAGGCTAGGTTGATTAATGTAAAGGCGTTGCTCAGCTGCCCGAACAATGATGTGGCGATGAAGCTCTTAGGTGGATTTTAATTTTGTTGTCTTGTATCTGAGGATTTAATCAAGAACTAACTTGTTTATTTTTGTCTTGCATATAAAATAGCTGAGATGCGTGAATGCTTGGTGAAGACCAATAAGGAAAATCTGAAGAAGGGACCCAAAAGTAGGGTTGAAGCTGTCAAATACCAAGCCACCCTTGAAGGGTTTATTGTCACGGGCATTTCTACTACAGGGACCACTCCGGTGGGTGGCTCTCTATAACACCACAATTTAATTAATTTATTTAATTAAATTATTTTGAGTAGGCTTGTTGTTATTTGAGATGTGTGATGTTTGATATTAAGATGATTAATAGATTTAAATTGTTTTAAGTTGATTTGTGAGATAGACATATTTTGGGGAATTTTAGTAGTAATATTGAGAGGTGTAAATAGAAGTCCATTAGTGGATTAATTAAATGAATTTTAGTAATAATAATAATATTGGTATTATTTTTATGACATTTTAATTAAAATAAGAAAAATAGGATCAGTAAGGGTTTAGAGAGAATTAGTCATAATCAGAATTTGGAGAGAAGAACGAGTCTTGGGAGAGCAAGAGCTAGGGCTAAGGATTTGCAAGAGGATTTTCGTAGGAATTTTCACCCAAAGATTCGAGTTTCCTTCAATCCAAAGGTAAGGGTGGGATTCGTATCTTATAACCGGGAGAAAATAATATGTATGTATGGGGTAGGATTATTTAGTTTCCTTGCTATTATTGTATGATGTTTTATGTGCTTTCGTATGAATTAGATGAATATTTGATCGTATAACTGATGTAAATCCTTTGTTGATTTCTGTTATATATGATTGTTGTGATGATTGTCTGAGATGTGTGATGAAACTGTGACGAATCTGGATTAGATGATGATAATAGGTTGATAAAGTGATGTAGTAATGTTAGATGAGTGATAAGATGAAGAATTATATGTCTAAAACATGGTAGAAACCTATTTATGACTGATTTGGAGTGATAACATGATAAAACTGTAGCAGAAGATGAACTGAGATGGGTTCTGGTAGTTTGCGTAAGAGATCTAGCCTTACGCGTATGGGATAAGATGATACGTGTAACGCCTGGTTGTACGATACCTGTTACGCGTATGAAGAGTGATTTTTGCAAGATCTTTGGTCGTTTGCGTATGGTATGTGTATGGGCTTAGGGAAATGTGTGTATGGGGTAAGGCAATACGTGTTTGGTACGCGTTTGGGCAGCAGGTATGCGTTTTTGTGACTTCGCAGCGATTCGCCTATCGTTTCGCGTCCGTTCCTTTTTCTGATGATTCGTAAGATTTCTGGCAACTAATAGTCAATGAGGAATGTAATTAGAGATTAATAATAAGATGATTTAATATTGTTAGAAGAATTTAGAGGATGGAATTAGAGATGATGAACCAAGACGATTAAGACGATTTTACACTATTGCGATGATGTATTCTGATGTAGGTCTTATGACCAATGATTTGGTGATGTTATGATGATGTAAGATGAACTAAGATGATGTGTTTGAAAGATGTTTACGATGTGTGATTGTGTTGTATGTCATTCTCATACCGCATACATTTGCATAATTAAGATGGCCTGGAATGGAAAACACGATGTTTAAGATGAAGACTTATGTCTTACTGATGCCCACCTAAATGGCATGAATTTTAAGATGGGAGTTCGCTCTGAATGGTACCACATGCATACATTGTCGAGTCGCATATGAATTGAATTGTTGAATGATTTATGATGATGTTATAGATCTTCAGATGATACGATGTTCATAATGATTATGATGTGAATGGGTGATTGAATGACTTTACTTATATATGCCGATTATTGTATCCTGTTTATAATTGTCGATATCTCACCCCTTTCTATTGAATGTTACCCTATGTTGGTAACGTGCAGGTGACCCTGAGTAGCAAAGAGTCCGTAGATGGTTTGAGTCGTTGGTTGCTTTGATATGTACCACTTCGGGGGGATTAGCGAATGTTTGATTTTAATTGAACTCCAATTTTGTTTAAGTTGATTAAAGATGTTTCCTTTAAGTATATATTTTGGATTTTGATGAGTTATTTTGAAGTTGAATTTTTAAAGATGAGATGTTTATGACTTTAATGATTTTCGCATTATGAAGACTTGATTTATTACTTGATGTGTTTGTGATATATGATTTAAAAGAAGAAATGTGATGCCCCATTTTATTGAAATCTGATTTATTTATAATTAAATGTTGGTAGAATTGGGTGTTACATTAGTGGTATCAGAGTAGGTCGATCTGTCTGGCCAAGTGTCGAGTCACAGTTGTTTAACAATTGAGTATTGTTATTTTGTGTTGGCCTTTGTTCTTGTTGTGGTGTTTAAGTTGAGATGGCTGGAAGAAACGACGCTGTTATGGCTGCTGCAATGCAATCAATGGCACAAGCTGTACATAACCTACCTAATACTGGCGAGAATAAGGGATATCGTAGTTTGGCGACTTTTCAGAGGGAGAATCCGCCTACTTTCAAGGGTAAGTATGACCCTGATGCAGCATTGAAGTGGTTGAAGGAGATTGAAAGAATCTTCCGAGTGATGGATTGTACGGTATTGCAGAAGGTTCGCTATAGTACGCATATGCTAGCACTTGAGGCTGATGACTGGTGGTCAGAGACTCGTGCGAGATTGGAAGTGGCAGGTGAAGAGATCACTTGGATTGTTTTCCGCTGAGAGTTTTTGAGGAAGTAGTATCCTGAAGATGTTCGCGGTAAGAAGGAAGTTGAATTCTTCGAACTGAAGCAGGGGAATATGTCAGTGACTGACTATGCTTCAAAGTTCACTGAGTTGTCTAAGTTTTATCCATATTATGATGGAGTTGGAGCAGAATTCTCTAAGTGCATCAAGTTTGAGAATGGGTTGTGTTCCGAGGTTAAGAAGGTTGTAGGATACCAGAAGATGCGAGTGTTTTCTGATCTGGTCGATAGTTGCAGGATCTTCGAGGAAGATAGTAATGTTCACTATAAGATTATGAATGACAGGAGAGGTAAGCACCAACAGAATCGTGGCACACCTTATGATGCTTCGTCTGGAAAGAGTAAGAAAAAGACTGCTTCGGGCCAGAGAACTAGTGGGGGAGATGCTCCTGCTAGTATTGTTTGTTACAAGTGTGGTCAAACTGGTCACAAGAGTAATGTTTGTACTACTGAGGTTAAGAGGTGTTTCCGATGTGGCAAGATTGGACATACAACAAATGATTGTAAGCATAAAGAGGTAGTATGTTTTAACTATGGTAAAGAGGGACACATTGGCAGCAAGTGTCAGAAACAAAAGAAGGCTCAGACGGGAAAAGTGTTCGCGTTGGCAGGAACTCAGTCTGCTAGCAAGGACAGGCTTATTAGAGGTACATGTTTCATTAATAGTATTTCTTTAATTACTATTAATGATACTGGTGCAACGCATTGTTTTGTTTTTGCTGATTGTGTTAAGAGATTGGGTCTTACGCTGTATGCTATGAATGGAGAGTTAATCGTCGAGTTCCAGCTTCGGGATCAGTGACTACTTCTCTCGTGTGTTTAAAATGTACTTTGTCGATTTTCGATAAAGATTTCTTGGTTGATTTGGTTTGTCTGCCGCTGGCTGGGATGGATGTAATTCTAGGTATGAACTGGTTAGAGTATAACTATGTTCATATAAACTGTTATCGTAAGTCAGTGAGGTTTTCTACTCTAGAAGAGGAAGGAGTTGGATTGTTGTCTTTCAGAGAGTTGTAGAAATTGGTGAAGGAAGACGCTCATATGTTTTCATTGATGGTGACATTGTCAATTGAGAGCAAGGCTAAGATTGAGGAACTACAAGTAGTAAGTGATTTTCCTGAATTTTTTCCTGATGAAATTCCTGATGTGCCGCCAGAAAGAGAAGTTGAGTTTACGATTGATCTTATACCTGGTACTAGACCTGTTTCTATGGCACAGTATAGGATGTATGCATCTGAATTGTCAGAATTGAAGAAGCAGTTAGAAGAATTGCTTGAGAATAAGTTTGTGAGACCAAGTGTATCATCGTGGGGAGCCTCGGTGTTGTTAGTAAAGAAGAAAGATGGAAGTATGAGACTTTGTGTGGATTATAGACAGCTGAATAAAGTTACGATCAAGAATAAGTATCTGCTTCCTAGGATTGATGATTTGATGGATCAGTTGGTGGGTGCTTGTGTATTCAGTAAGGTAGATTTAAGATTGGGTTACTATCAGATCAAAGTGAAAGACGAGGATATTCAGAAGATTGCGTTCAGGACAAGGTATGGACATTACGAGTATTCAGTGATGCCTTTCAGTGTGATTAATGCGCCAGGATTATTCATGGAATACATGAATCACATTTTCCATACGTATCTGGATGATTTCGTGGTTATGTTCATTGATGATATTCTGATTTACTCTAAGTCAGAAGATGAACATAGAGAGAATTTGAAGATTGTGTTGGAAGTTCTGAGGGAAAAGAAGTTATATGCAAAGTTGTCCAAGTGTGAGTTCCGGTTGAAGGAAGTCAGTTTTCTTTGTCATATAATTTCAGTAGATCCTTCTAAGGTAGAAGTTGTGTTACAATGGGAAACTCCAAGATCGGCTACAGAGATCAGGAGCTTTTTGGGGTTAGCTGGTTATTATAGAAGATTTATTGAAGGATTTTCTAAGTTGGCACTTCCGTTGACTAGATTGACATGCAAGAGTAAGGCTTTTCTTTGGGATATTCATTGTGAAGAGAGTGTTACAGAGTTGAAGAAGAGGTTGACGTCGGCTCCGGTTTTAACATCATCTAATCCAGATGAACCGTTTGTGGTGTATTGTGATGCTTCGTTGATGGGTTTAGGAGGCGTGCTTATGCATAATAATAAGGTTATTGCATATGCATCGAGACAATTGTGAGTTCATGAAAAGAATTATCCTACGCATGATTTAGAACTTGTTGCAGTAGTTTTGTGTTGAAGATTTGGAGACACTATCTGTATGGTTCTCAATTTGAAGTGTTTAGCAATCATAAGAGTCTGAAGTATATATTTGATCAGAAAGAATTGAATATGAGGCAACACGGATGGTTGGAATTGTTGAAAGATTATGATTTTGGTTTAAATTACCATCCGGGTAAAGCTAATGTGGTAGTCGATGTTTTAAGTCGTAAGACTTTGCATATGTCAGCAATGATGATTAAGGAATTGGAATTAATTGAGAAGTTCCATGATATGAGTTTGGTTTGCGAAGTTACCGTGCAGAGTGTAAAGTTAGGTATGCTTAAGATTAATAATGATTTTCTAGATAATATCAGAGAGGCTCAGAAGTTAGATGTGAAGCTGGTAGATATTATGGTTAGATGTGGTAAATCAGATAAGAGTGACTTCAAGATAGATGCAAATGGTATCTTAAGATTGCATGATCGAATTTACATTCCTGATGATGCTGATATGAAAAAGAGTATTCTTGAAGAGGGTCATAGAAGTAATTTGAGTATTCATCCAGGAGCTACGAAGATGTATCAAGATTTGGAAAAGTTGTTTTGGTGGTCGGAGATGAAGGAAGATGTGGCACGTTTTGTGTATACATGTTTGACTTGTCAGAAGTCTGAAGTTGAACATCAGAAGCTTATGGAATTAATGCAACCTTTAGAGATTCCAGAATGGAAATGGGATAGCATTTCTATGGATTTTGTTAAATGATTACCTAATACTGTAAGAGGACATGATTCGATTTGGGTAATTGTTTATAGGCTAACAAAGTCAACTCACTTCATTCCTATTAATATCAGTTTTCTGGTGTATAAGTTGTTAGAAATCTACGTCATAGTGATTGTGAAACTGCATGGTGTTCCATTGAGTAATGTGTCGGATAGATATCTGAGGTTTACGTCAGAATTTTGGAAGAGTTTGCAAGAGGCATTGGGATCTAAGTTGAGGTTGATTTCAGCTTATCATCCCTAGACTGATGGACAGACTGAGAGGACTATTCAGTCGTTGGAGGATTTATTGAGGGCGTTCTTTCTAGAGCAGGGAGGTTAGTGGGATACTTATCTTCCGTTGATAGAATTCATGTATAATAACAATTATCATTCTAGTATTGGGATGACACCTTTTGAGGCATTGTATGGTTGGAGATGTAGGACTCTGTTATGTTGGCATGAATCTGGTGAAAGTATAGTGCTTGGACCTGAGTTAGTCTGAGAAACTACCGAGAAAGTTAAGTTGATCCAAGAGAAGATGAAAACGTCTCAGAGTAGACAAAAAAGTTACCATGATAAACGAAGGAAATATTTGGAATTCCAAGTTGGTGAACATGTGTTTTCGAGAGTTAAGCCTATAACTGGTGTTGGAAGGGCGTTGAAGTCTACGAAGCTTACTCCGAGGTTAATTGATCTGTATCAGATTTTGGATAGAGTTGTAAAGGTTGCTTATCGAGTGGCTTTACCGTCCAATTTGTCGAATTATCATGATGTGTTTCACATTTCGCAACTCCGAAAGTATGTTTCTGAAACGTCTCATGTTGTTAGTATGAATGATATTGTTGCACCCCAAAATTTGCCCTCACAAGACAAGAATTTGTGTACTAAGAGGTTCACAAGGTTTACAATACATCTCATGAGGTTCACAAGGTTCACAAATTTCACAATCAGTCAGAAGATTTGACATTTCCCTCAGACAATGCATCCTCCTAAGCAATGCATCCTAAACTAGGGTTTCGACTTTAATCAGGCTAAATGGACTTCCAAGACATCAAGTGAGCTTCATAACATCTTATATGTGTTTAATAATCCCCATGACAAGTTTCAAGACTTTTCCCAAAGGTTTGCTCAGTCAGATGATCAGATAGGTTAAAATCAGTCAAAGCAGTTAAAAAGTCAAACTGAGGTCAACTGTGGTCAAACCAAAGTCAAACTTCATGATTTTTTGCCAACATCAATTATATGAAGTAAAATTCATCATTTGATCAAGGTTTGATCATGATTCATCAAGGAGATTTCAGATCATCAAGAATCAGGAGTTTCTAAATTAGGGTTTTCATAGGAAAAGTCAACTGAACTTTGACCAGCCATAACTTTCATATGCTTCATCAAAAAATTTCCATACAAAGCTCATTTTGAAGGAAATTGAATTCTCTACAACTTTGTGTCTCACAAGCCAAGCCCAAAAATGCTTCATTTGGAAGGTATGAGCTAAGACATTATAGGTCATTTCAAAAGTCAACAAAAAGTCAACATCTTCCAAAGAGCATAACTTGATAATGGTAAAAGATATGGATATGATACCAAAGAGGTTTGTTAGAGGACTCTTTAAGCTTTCCAAAATGTCCAAGAACACCTTCATAGCCTTAAAATTGAGGGACTTATGTCCTTGCAAAGTTGGGAAAGTTTTGAGAGGTTTATGAAGCAAATGGGGTCTTAAAACCATAATTCACCAAATGGGCTTGCTTTTTTATGATCCAAACACTTCCATGACATCATGCACGAATTAAAAATTATTTATTCATATTTTTATTCATTTTATTTTATTTATTATGATTTTTTACATTAAAAATCATTTTAAATCAAAATAAAATATAAAAGTGTGAATATTTGATTTGATTTTGGTTCTAGAAGGTCTTAATGATTATTTAGAAGTGATTGAAACTATATAAAATCAGATCAATCAAAAATAGTAAGAAGATGTCAATTTTTTTCTCAATATTTGATTTGATCTTTGTTCTAGAAATTCTTAAAGGCCATTTAGAGATGATTGAAATCATAAGATCATATCAATCAAAAATAGTAAGAAGATATCAATTTTTTTTCTCAATATTTGATTTGATTTTTGTTCTAGAAATTCTTAAAGGCAATTTAAAGTGATTGAAATCATATAAGATCATATCAATCAAAAATAGTAAGAAGATATCAATTTTTTTTCTCAATATTTGGTTTGATCTTTGTTCTAGAAATTCTTAAAGGCCATTTAGAGATGATTGAAATCATATAAGATCATATCAACCAAAAATAGTAAGAAGATATCAATTTTTTTTTCAATATTTGAAAGCATATCTTTTTCAATCTCAAGTGATCCAAAAGTCCAAAGTAGGATATGATTTTTTGATCTAATTACACTCACTATATATACATGAAGAGATCACAACACAAAGGGAGGGATTTGGCTGCTTCCAAGAGTAAGAACAATACTTTAAATTTTCATAAAAAATTCATAATTCGGATTCTATTTTGCAGGCTATATCAAAGTGTTTTGAAGGTTGAAATCTCTTCCTTGATCATCCTTGATGCTATCCCAATGCATTACATCATCCAAAACTCATTAAAATGCATAAACCGATTTCATCTTTAGCTTGAAATTTGATTTTTTGATTTCAATGATACAAGCAATATAAATGAAATTTGATTGTATATTATTGTTCATGATGATGTTTGTAATGTTTCTGGATATTTTGATTTAATGTTTGATGCAAAAACAGCTAAGTGCCATTGCTAGAGCTTGGGTTCGAATCCCAACCCCAGGTAAGTTTTGTTTTTTCATTCAATTTCTCACTATTTTCTTTATTTTTTTGTTTTATATTTAATATAAATTATATTTCTTATAAGAAAATATATTTAAATAATCATATGTATATATATATATATATATATATATATATATATATATATATATATATATATATATATATATATATATATATATATATATATTAACTTCATATTTTTCTAAAAGGGATCTCTAATTTATTTTCTAAAAATTTTAATCTTAGTTTTTATTTATTAAAATATGTATAAATTATTATTATATATTTATTTTTTGTAAATAGTTAAATTAATATTGTAATTTAAATTATAAACCCTAATTCTATTTTCTTTAAAATTCCTAACCCTAATCTTTAAATATTAAAATTAATTAAACTTTTCTAATATCTAATTAAAATAATTAATAATATTTTCTTTGTAAATAATTATTATATGGTTTATTATTATTATTCATATCATCTTATTTTCATCTCAAAAATTATTTAAAGTTGTTTATTTAAATCTAAAAATACTTAATTAAATTATATATATATTTTGTATATTATTACTAACCTTTTCTTCTTATAATTATCACTAACCTTTTTTATTGTTTATACTTATCATTTTATTATATAATTATTATTTAAATTGTTTTTATTATAATGTAACTGTAAAAGTCATGTAATAGTTGTAGCTCTTATTGTTTATTTATAAATATATTTCTATGGTTAGTAAAATAGGGAGTGATAATATGTTTGCTTTAAAATTAACTTAGATCACTAATTATAAGATAAATATTTGAATTTGTACACGCACACACGTAAGTCGATCTTTGATCGTCATCTCACTTCCTTAAGGGTTATCCCTCATGTTGCCTAAACCAAAAGGTCAAGTAAGGTGTCTAAAAGCAAGGTCCCTTTTCCTAAAAATATCATCAAGTCCCTTTACGATTATAAGATCAAGTCCCTTCGGTGTTGCCTTCGTAAATGATCTTGTCCCTTTCGAATAAAGATGATAAGTCCCTTTGAATTGCTAAATACACCTTACAGTTGCCTAATCACAGATGTCCCTTCATTTGTCCCCCATACATCCAAGGTAATGACTACCTATTCTTTAATAATAGGGATAGTCTTACCATTTAAAGGATATTTAAGAACAGAAAAGACTTAACTTAGAGTAGGTTCCTCTTATGTACTTGCTCACCTTTTCAAACATTTCAAAAACACTTCACATTTTCAAACAATTTTCAAAACAAAGGCTTTATATATATCCGTACATGGATCATTATAAAGTACTTAAGAAAATTTCTAATCACACACTACACTTCTCAAAAATATTTTAAAGTGAGCTAAGTAACTAAGAGCCCATGGATAACCATGGATGTAAAGGGTGCTAACACCATCCCTTTACATAACCTACCCCCGAACCCAAAAATCTTTTAAGGTCTTTCCTGTTCTTTTATACCCTTTCCTTTGAATAAAATAAAATTCGGTGGCGACTCTTACTATCCGCAACATAACTAAAGTCAGTTCTCCCACCGTGTTACAGAACTGGCGACTCTGCTGGGGATTTAATAAAAGAGGGGTACCCTTAGGAATTAGATCACTCTAAAATTGTTTGCCTTGTTTGCTTTATACTTATCTGTTGGGTGCTCTTATGTGTGAAAGATCCTAACCCGGATCTAGTGTACCTTAGGTAAATGGCAATAGACCAAGGAAACTGTACGGCGTATACCGATATGGTTGATCTGGTGGCCATAGTTAGTGTGACTTCTTGGTTGGTGCTTATGTTCCTTAAGTCAAGTTGAGGATAATATGAGGCTTCCATATGTTGTCAATACACTAACTGACTTTTAGAACCCTAGTCATCCCATCTTGGCCTTTAGAAAGTAGTGAGATAACCGGCTTTGGTGAAGACTGAAGTTGGTTGATACTCGATACTACACTCATTGAGGTCTTAAACTTGGAGGGTTTTGGTTGGCAAGTAAGTTGCCTACTGAACAACCACCCTTGTGAAGGATCAATGATATTGAGATCCCTTAGAACCTGATTACTTTATAGGACAGGATGAACCAACTAAACTTCAGGGGAGGGTACTTACCTTTAAACCTCATGCAAGCCTTCAAACCTAAGGGCTATTGTGTGACTTGTTTGTGTGTGCCACATGTTTGTGATTGAGCATAACATCATAACATCATCATGCATCATAAGCATAGCATTTTCACTAACCATTTCAAGGACCAAAGGATTTATCTTTGTTCTTTGTTGCAGGTCATGGCTTCTGCTCGTAGGAATACTATCCGGATCAACTTTGTAGGAATACCTCCTAAGCTTAAGGAATTGGTCTCTCAAGTTTCTGAAAACTCCCAGTTCATCAAGAGACATGGTCACCTATTGGATCTAGTCACCTCAGGGTTCAATGAAGACATGATGAGTGTCCTGTTTCAGTTCTTTGATCCTAAACATCATTGTTTCACATTCCTCGATTATCAGTTGGTTCCTACAATGGAGGAGTTCTCTAAACTACTGGGTATACCTATCCTTGATCAAAGACTTTTCACAGGATTAGAAAAAGAGCCTAAACCTGAAGTCATTGCTGCAACCCTACATTTAAAGAAATCAGACATTGTCCTAGAAACGAGGAGTGGAGTTAAGGGTATTCTTGCTAAGGTGTTGATAGAGAAGGCTCAAGTGTTCTTGAAGGCTATGAGCTATGATGCTTTTGAGGAGATCTTAGCCTTGTTGATTTATGGCTTAGTATTGTTCCCCAATCCAGACCAGTTCATAGACGTTCACGCCATCAACCTATTTCTGACTCATAACCCAATGCCTTCATTACTTGGAGACATCTTACACTCTCTTCATACCCGTACTACAAAGGCACGAGGAACTCTGATGTGCTGCATACCTTTGCTATCTAGGTGGTTTATTTCTCACCTTCCTCGCTCAGTGATGAATAATGAACAAGGGTTCAGGTGGTCTAAAAGGATCATGTCACTCTCTCATTCAGATATCCATTGGTGCTCTAGATCTATGGAGAATGTCACTATCATTTACCGTTGTGGGGAGTTCCCTAATGTGCTACTCCTTGGCATAAGAGGGGGCATTACCTACAATCCTTCTTTAGCTCTACGTCAGTTTGGTTACGCTCGGAGTGATGGTCCTCATGACATGCTTATTTAGGGTTTTGTATTCGACCACGACAACGATCTGCAAGGTTATCGTCAAAGGTTTATACGAGCATGGGGTAAAGTGAACAAGGTTGACATCAAGACTCTGGAACCCAAGTACACCATTCCTATGGAACCTTATCTCAAATGGGTGCAATCTCGTGCTTAGACTCTTATGATGCCATATCCTGCTATCCTGCCAGTTACCATGGAGCCTGTTACTGAAGGAGATACTTCTTATATCATTCTTCATCCAGACATGCCCACTGACATGGAGGAGCTACAGAGGTCCTGGATCCAGTTGAAGGAGCAAAGGGATACTTTTGAGATTCATTACAAAGCAAGTCAAGAAAGAATCCTGGAGTTAACAAAACAACTTCACAAGGAGCGGAATCTCAACTCATACCTCAACACAAAGAGGAAACGTCCATGGGAGACTTAAAACCCCATTTTTTGAATTCGTTTCATTTTTATTGTAAGCCCAAGGGGAAAACAAGTTTATTGATTACTAATAAAAGTTTACTTTCTGGTTGTTTAAACAAATTTAAATCCTGCGGTCCTTGAAAACATTCCATATGCATTTATATACCATGTCATTGCATCACAGGTTTCTTATGAACAGGTATCTTATCTTCTCGCTGTTTATTTCAGCAGAAATGGCTCTCGAACAATTTGTCAAAGATCTTCAAGCTCAGAATGCTCAGTTTCAAGAAGTGATTCTGAATTTATCCCAGGGGAAAGAAGAGCTGAGAAGCTTTGTCAGTAAGCTTCGATATAACGGAGTTGGGAATCTAATCATCAATCAACCTCCATTGAAACAAGCTGACTTGGCTGAAAGGAAAGTAAGGATAAGAGAAGGAAAGAGACAGGCTACTACTGACCATCCTTCAATGGAAGAAAGAAGGCCTTGTAATGTTAATCCACTTCTATACAACGAATGTAGAAGACAGTTCATCCGGTTCAGCACACCAATGTCACAAGTTTTGCAATACCTGTTGGAGATGAAGTTGATTTCCTTGGAAAATTCTCCTAAAAATCCTAACACCTCTTCTCCTCGCTATAATCCCATGGCAAGGTGTATGTATCACTCCGACTGTCCTGGTCATGACACTAATAACTGTTGGGCATTGAAGAATAAGATTCAAGACCTAATCGACGAAGGAATACTCGAGGTTACTCCAGAAGGCCAGGTTGAGTTCTTCTATCGTCCATCAAGCATCAAAGTTTCCAGATAACTGGAGTGACGGGTTTAGAGGAAGAGGCTTTGAGAACATTTGAATTTTCATTTGTAATTTCTTTTGTTTGTTTAAACACTTACTATTATGTTAAACTTTTGTTTTCATTAATGCATTGCATATGTTTGTCTTGAATTAATCCATTCGTTTCACTATATTTTGAACTATGCTTCATATATCTATTTTGTGATATTTAACTCCTGATAAAGCTATAAGCCTGTAGAGGGAGGATGACGAAAACAATACCATAATATTAGGTAGTATGCTTTTGAACAGACTATGCTGACAATGTACAGGCATTGTTTCAATTCCTAAACAGTGGAGATATAAGGAAGTTAATCCCTAGTCAACCCTTTTGAGCCTATGAAGTAGGAGTTTTTATTCTCGCACAAATTAAAACCCTTATTCATAACCCGGGGCAGGGTAGTTACTCGGTTAACTCAAATATGCCAATTATCTATGTTGTACACAACTAATGATGGTTCTCTGTAATCATTAAACCTGACAGTCAATATCTAGCAAAAAAAAAGAAGCTCACTAAGTCAAAACATATGAAGGAGACTTAGTAAAAAAAATTGAGAAATTCTGCTGACTGTAATTTTGAAACAAACAGTTCAGGCAAAAAGAAGGGATAACAAAGTCAAAAGAAAAAAGAGGTCACTATGAATCCTCAACAAAGAAAGATGACTGAATGTTCAAATAAATTTTTGGTTTCTGAACCATCACAAATGTCAGTGTTACAATTCCAAACTCCTTTAAGCCTCAATGCATAAGTTAACTGAGCATAGTGTAACACGGTGGTTGAACTGACTTTAAGTTATGTTGCGGATAGCAAGAGTCGCCACCGACTTTTATTTTATCCAAAAGGAAAGGGTATAAAAGAACAGGAAAGACCTTAAGAGAATATTTTGGGTTCGGGGGGTAGGTTATGTAAAGGGAAGGTGTTAGCACCCTTTACATCCATGGTTATCCATGGGCTCTTAGTTACTTAGCTCACTTTTGAATTGTTTTTGAAAGTGTAGTGTGTGAATAGAAAAATTTTCATATGAGTTAATAATGATCCATGTACGGATGCGTAAAAATTGTTTTTGAAAATTTGTTTGAAATTGTGGAAAGTTTGAAAAGTTTTTGAAGTGAGCAAGTACATAAGAGGAACCTACCCTAAAGTTTTAAGTCTTTCTTGTTCTTTATCCTTTAAGTGGTAAGACTATCCCTACTATTAAGGAGCAGGTAGTCATTACCTTGGATGTAAGGGACATATGAGGGACATCTGTTTTGAAGGCAACTGTGGGGTGTATTAAGCATATATGAGGGACTATCATTATTATTCGAAGGGACTTGATTCGTAAAGGCAACCATGAGGGACTTGATGATTTTTCTTTTTAAAGGGACTTGCTTTATACACCCCACTTGACCTTATGATTTAGGCAACAATGAGGGATAGCCTTAGAAATGTGAGACGGCGATTAAAAATCGACTTACGTGTGTGAGTGTTCAATATTATTTATCTTTAATTAAAATGAGCTAAATTTATTTTTAAATTGAATACATGTTTACACTCCCTAAATTACTAACCATAGCATAAAAATTAAATATTTAAAATATTTACAAAATTACACCAAGAAGCAATTACATAATAATTATAATAAGCAAATTAAAATAAATAGCATAAATAAATAATTAGCAAAATATAAATAAATAAGCAAATATAACAATAAATAAATAAATAGGGGTTAGTGATAAATATAATTAAAAAAATAAGGTTAGTAAAAATATTAAAAATAAATAAAGTTAGTGAAATAATAATAATTAGAAAAATAAACAAGGTTAGAGAAATAATAATATAAAATATAAGATAATAATAAACAAAAATAATAAATAATAATATGGTGAGTAACAATAATTAAAATAAATATAATTAAATAAAAAAAATATTATAATGACATGATTAGAATAATAAACACAAAATAGGATTTTTTAATATATAAACATTTATGAATAATTGAATAATTACTATAATATAAAAATTTTTAAAACATAATATAATTATAAATTTTAATCATTACAAAATTTAATTATTTCTAAATATATATCAACAATTATTAAAAAAAAATATTTATACATTATATGAAGAAAATAAGTTTTAAATATCATATTCACAAAATTAATCATATTTATAAATTTTAATTTTTATTAGTTATTATATTTACAAATTATTTTAAACATATACAAAAATATAATTATTATAAGTTAAATTGTTTCTAAACATATACTAAAAGAAAAATAATTCGGATTATAAATGTATTTACAAATGAGTTATAATAATTAGAAAATAAACAATTAGGTTTTGATAGGTATTTAGAAAATAAATTAGGGTTTTGTTTTAGAAAATAATTTTTTAGGGTTTTCCAATTTAATTATACAAAAAACTTATTTTAATAATATGCACATATTATATTTACATGTGATAAAGAAAATAATTTCAGAAAATTCATCTATTTTAGAAATTTGAAAAAAAATATTAAACATGCTTCATTGTTTTTTATTATTTAGAAAAAAAAACATATATACAAAAAATCATATTTAATTTAATATTATAATACTTAAAACAAATAAAAGAAGAAAAAGTGTGAAAACTTACCTGACTGGGGTTTGAACCCAGGTCAGCCTGTTTTCCAGCAAGAAGAACAACCACCAGGCCACTGTGTACGCAGGCAATAAGTGAGAGTGTGAAATTTGTTTTGTGCTTCATCTAGAAAATCCAGAAAAATAATGAAAACAAGAGGCCTGGGGTGGGACTTGAACCCAGGACCTTCTGATTACAAGCATGCACGCGTATCCGCCTGGCTGGGAGAGCCTAACTGATAGTCAAACAATCACCAATAATAATATATTAAGAATACAATTAAAATGAGAAAATATCAAAACATTGGCTGGAGGCAGGATTCGATCCCCTCCCCTTTGATCAAACGCGTACAAGCCTTTCCACTGGGACAACGAAGCTGTTATGATAACAAAATAACAAAAACAACATAAAATATTTTAACATAATTTGAATTTGTCCTGAGCGCGCCATCAGCATCATCTTCTTCCTCATACCTGCACTTTTTCCTGCGAAATCACTTACAACTTTTCCTGCGAATTTCTCAATGTTCAAAACCTACGAAAATGAAACTCAAGCAAAACAACATCGATTCATTAAATTGGTTAATGTTTTGTGATCCTTGTGATTCATAGAACATTCCTATGTGTCCAGAATTCATTTAAACTTACTAAATCATCAAACCCTAATTTCAAGAGTTAAACCCTAACAATGGCCGAATCTGTTCTAGGCAAGGAAGCTTCAATCCATTGGTCCAGAAACAATCTATACAATGTCACAAACAAGATTATGTAAACAAATTTCAATAAAACACAACCAATCAATGGAATCGAAAAAATTTTATTCAAGGTAAAAGTGAGCTCGGGTTGGCCAATATGGTGCACATGGAATGCATATGAGTGATGCTTTAGCTTCAGTGATGTCTAAAGAACATCTCCATGTTCTTATTTTACCTTTTTGTGCCCTGGATTGAAGAATCCGAATATGAACTTTTGATGAATTTTTGAGGTTTTGAAACTTACTATTGGCTGCTGGCATTCGTGAATGAGGGTTTGCATTATGATCAGTACTTATATGTGAATGATTCTAGGTCAAAAACTTCATTGGTTGTGTGCAAGAATTGATTTAAGAAGATTGAGATTGATCATGCTTTGAAATTTCAATATTTGCTCATGAAATCTTACTATTTTTGTACCAATCTCATGATTCCCTTCCTCTTTAATTCCAATCATCAATTAAGACTTTCTAGAAGCATTATCCAAATAAAATCTCTTATTTTCATATTTTATTTTTATTTAAAATGATTTTTAATGATTTAAATCAAAATAAATAGAAATAAAAATAATAAAAATCAGATTTTAAATGGTTTGGGTCGTGCATAGTACTAATGTATGGATTGGATCACAATTTGGCCAGCCCATTTGGAAAGAAGTGGTTTTAAACCTCCATTTTCAACATAAACCATCACAAAATTTCCCATCTTTGCAAGGGCATATATCCCTCAATTTTAAAGGTATGAGGGTGTTCTTGGACATTTTGGAAATCTTGAAGAGTCCTCTAAACAACCCCATTGGTTTCAGGTCCATATCATTTACCAATCTCAAGTTATGCCCTTTTGAAGTTGTTGACTTTTTGTTGACTTTTGAAATGACCTATAATGTCTTAGCTCATATCTTCAAAATGAAGCATTTTTGGGCTTAACTTGCAAGATCAAAGTTGTAGAGAATTCAATTTCCTTCAAAATGAGATTTGGATGGAGACTTGGTGATGAAGTATGTGAAAGTTTTGGCTGGTCAAAGTTCAGTTGACTTTTACTGAGGAAACCCTAATTTAGAAACTCCTGATTATTGATGATCTGGAATCTCCTTGATGAATAATGATCAACCCTTGATCAAATGATGAATTTTACTTCATATACTTGATGTTAGCAAAAAATCATGAAGTTTGACTTTGGTTTGACCACAGTTGACCTCAGTTTGACTTTTTAACTACATTGACTGATTTTGACTTGTCTGATCATCTGACTGAGCAAACTTTTGAGAAAAGTCTTGAAACTTGTCATGGGGGTTCTTACACACATATAAGATGTTATGAAGCTCACTTGAAGTCTTGGAAATTCATTTAGCCTGATTAAAGTCAAAACCCTAGTTTTGGATGCACTGCTTAGGAGGTGCATTGTCTGAGGGAATTGTCAACTCTTCTGACCAATTATGAACTTTGCGAACCTTGTGAATCTTCATAAAGTGTCTTGTGATACTCATGGGAGGTGTTGTGAACCTTGTGAACCTCATGAAGTGACTTGTAGGCTTCATGAACCTCATGAAAGGTTTGGTAAGCATTGTGGAACTTGTGAACCTTGTGAACCTTCAAGAAGTAACTTGTAGACTTCATGAACCTCATGAAAGGTTATGGAAATGTTGAGAGACTTGTGAACCTTCTTAGCACACAAAGTCTTGTATTATGAGGGCAAATTTTGGGGTGCAACAGCTGCCCCTGTTCAATTTTCTGAAACCTGAGGGGTTAGATTGGTATATTTGCCAGTCATGACCTGGAAGGTTGAAGGGGATTGAACACAAAAGCCCAAAAATTTGCACTCACCAGTGCATAGAGTGATATTGATGGTTGGTTGTATATGCTTGAGTGGGCTTAAAGATGCCACTAGGGGAAAGTTCTTCAGGTATATTTCTTGGAAGATAAAGTAGTCCAAAATATGGAGGTATAATGAAAGCTGTCAGGAGTCTGGAGCAGTCCTGAGGTATTGATGATATGCTTTCAGGAGACTGGAGTAATCCTGATGTAACAGCATGTCTTCAGGGAGGATAAAGCAATATTGATATATGAGAAGCTATCAGGAAGCTGGAGCAGTCCTGAGGTAACAATATAATTTCAAGAGGATAGAGCAATCTTGAGAGATTGATGATATGCTTTCAGGAGACTGGAGTAATCCTGATGTAACAGCATGTCTTCAGGAGGATAGAGCAATCAATAATGATAACCCTAAAGCAGTCTTGAAGTAATAATATGATTTTAGGAGGATAGAGCAATCAATAATGATAACTCTAAAGCAGTCTTGAAGTAATAATATGATTTCAGGAGGATAGAGCAATCAATAATGATAACTCTAAAGCAGTCTTGAAGCAATGAGAAGTTGTCAGGAGGATAAAGCAATCCTGAGGTAATAGAAAACTGTCAGGAGACTGGAGTAATCCTGAGGAAATAATATGATGTACTTTCAGGAGACTGGAGTGATCCTGATGTAACAGCATGTCTTTAGGAGGATAGAGCAATCCTGATGATCATAAGTTTGTTTGTTGGATAATTACCCTGAAAACAAGGTAACATTCTGTATAATAATATTAGTTTATGCTTTATGTATGCATGTATAATATGATGCACTTAGGTAATGTATTATGCACTCATGTATATGTATGTTATGGTATGATGTAAATGGTGTATGTATGATATGATACTGCCGGAAGCGCCTGGATATCTTCGTATAACAACTGCTGGCCAGGGAAAATAAATCTCGATTCGTTGTTGAAGAATATATTATACATAACCTTACGTCTGCTGGGGATAGCAAGGTATATATAACCTCCCGTCTGCTGGGGATAGTAAGGTATATGTAACCTCCCGTCTTCGTCTGATAGTAGGATAGATATCACCTCCGTCTTCGTTCGTCGTACCCTTATTGGAAAGTAAATTCCCGTATATCCGTATGAGGATAAAAGAGATGGATATAAATTCCAGGGGAGATGAGACTTTGTGAAGATGGATTCGTCTTACTGAGGGTCTTGTAGTTTTCTGTAAAGATGAACCGGTGAAGCTTCGTTGAAATCCTTCCCTCGTTCGTCCTTAGTAAATACTATTACTGCATTTTCATGCATTTCTGGTAAACATCAATCATATTAAGCATTCATGCCTTTTTGGTAAATATTAATCATATTCAAAAGCATACATACATTCAAACACAACCAATGGACGTTTCGCTTATGTAAATAGGGTAAAAGTAAATCTGGATTCAAAAGATGGAATTTATTTTTATCAAGAAGTGACCCATACACGGGTAAGTTTGTACAAGGAGACATAAACCCTAGTAAGAGGATTTTGTCATAAAGTTTTTAGAAAACAAGGAAAATCAACTATGTGGGAAACAATCCTATTAAGTTTCAATTCTACTATTGCCATTATCTTCAAGTATCTCATCTTCTGCTGTTGAGACGGAAACGATTGGATTGAGCTTTATCTGTTCGAGCTTGAATAAGTAGTACAACTGGTTGCAGTTTTATGAGTGATCCAAACGAGACATAGTCATACGCTTTAATCCCTAACTTTTGCCTGGATTGCCCTTTCAGGTTTTCAATCCACCGGGATACCCTTTTTTGCCCAAGCCGCCTTTTCAGGTTTTCGACTTGCCGGGTGTATATCTTTTTATATATATCCCTAATTTTTTCCCAAACCCTTTTGGTTTGCCGGGATGCCCTTATTTTTGCCTAGGCCTGTCAACCTAGCGAGTCTCTTTTTATGCGTAGTATTTTTTAACTATGTCTGCGTTCACAGGCTGTGGAAAGTCTTCACCATCCATTGTAGTGAGTATCATGGCACCTCCTGAAAACACTGTCTTGACTACAAATGGTCCTTCATATGTTGGAGTCCACTTGCCCCTAGGATCACCCTGTGGTAATATGATACGCTTGATTACCAAGTCACCAGCCTGATATACCTTTGGCTTAACCTTCTTATTAAAAGCTTTGATCATTCGTTTCTGGTACATCTGGCCATGACAAACTGCTGCTAACCTCTTCTCATCAATCAAATTTAACTGGTCAAGTCGGGTCTGAATCCACTCATCTTCATCCAAGCCTGCATCCTTCATAATTCTTAAGGAGGGAATCTGAACTTCAATGGGCAGAACTGCTTCCATACCATAGACTAAGGAGAATGGGGTTGCCCCTGTTGAAGTACGTATTGTGGTACGATAACCATGAAGAGCAAATGGTAACATCTCATTCCAATCCTTGTAAGTAACAGTCATCTTCTGTACAATCTTCTTAATGTTCTTATTAGCAGCTTCAACTGCCCCATTCATCTTTGGACGATACGGAGAAGAGTTATGATGCTTAATCTTGAACTGCGTGCAGAGATCAGTAATCATAGTGTTGTTCAGATTAGAGCCATTGTCAGTGATAATCCTCTCAGGGATGCCATACCTACATATGAGATTGTTCTTAATGAATCGAGCCACAACATTCTTGGTAACAGATGCAAATGAAGCTGCCTCTACCCACTTCGTGAAATAATCAATAGCAACCAGGATGAAACGATGCCCATTGGAAGCAGTAGGCTTGATCTCACCAATCATATCAATGCCCCACATGGCAAAGGGCCAAGGAGCAGTCAACACATTCAATGGTGATGGAGGTACATGGACTTTATCAGCATAGATTTGACATTTGTGACAAGTTCTGGAGTGTTGATAGCAATCATCTTCCATGGTAGACCAATAGTAACCTGCTCTCAATATTTTCTTTGCCATAGTATGACCACTAGAATGAGTGCCAAAAATCCCATCATGCATATCTTCCATAATCTCAATTGCTTCCTTCTTATCCACACAACGAAGCAAAGTTGAATCATGATTGCGCTTGTACAGAATCCCATTACTCAAGAAGAACTTAGCAGAAAACCTTCTCAGAAACTTCCTATCTTTGACAGATGCCCCTTTAGGGAACTCCTGAGCTTCAAGATATCTTTTAACTTCATAGAACCACGGCTTCTCCTCTGCCCCTTCAGTGTCAATTTCATTGCAATATGCAGGCTTTTCAAATCTATCAATAGTAATCTTGGGAGCTTCATCATCCCAACTGATCTTAAACATGGATGCCATGGTGGCCAAAGCATCTGCCAACTGATTCTCTCTTCGTGGAATATGCCCAAAGGTAATCTCTTTGAAATGTGGGATCAAAGACAACACATGCTCTCTGTAAGGAATGAGGTTATCATGCTTGGTATCCCAATCTCCTTTAATCTGACTTACTACCAGGGCTGAATCTCCATACACATCAAGGAACTGAATCTTCATATCAATAGCAGCTTTAATACCCAGGATACATGCCTCATACTCAGCCATGTTATTGGTACAATGGAAACAAAGTCTGGCAGTAATCGGAGTATGACAACCTTCAGGGGAACTAATCACAACACCAACACCATTACCAAGTGCATTAGAGGCACCATCAAAAACCATAGTCCATCGGGATCCTTGTTCAGGTCCGTCATATTGTCCAGGTTCTTTGGTAATAATCATAATGTCTTCATCAGGGAACTCAAAATTCATTGACTGGTAATCATCCACTGCTTGATGAGCCAAATGATCAGCAACAACACTTCCCTTGATGGCCTTCTGAGTAGTATACTGTATGTCATATTCTGTTAAGATCATTTGCCATCTTGCAATTCTTCCGGAGAGAGCAGGTTTCTCAAATATGTACTTGATTGGATCCATCTTTGAAATCAACAAGGTAGTATGGGTCAACATATACTGTCTTAGTCGGCGAGCAGCCCATGCCAAAGCGCAACAAGTTTTCTCGAGCAGTGAGTATCTTGTTTCACAGTCGGTAAACTTTTTGCTAAGGTAGTATATTGCCTGCTCTTTTCGACCAGACTCGTCATGTTGCCCCAACACACACCCCATTGAGTTGTCTAACACTGTTAAGTACATAATCAAGGGTCTTCCATCAACTGGTGGCATCAAAATTGGTGGTTCCAGCAGATATCTCTTGATTTCATCAAAGGCTGTCTGGCACTCATCATTCCATTCCATCACCTGATCTTTCTTCAACAACTTGAAAATTGGCTCACAGATGGTAGTTAATTGGGAGATAAATCTTGCAATGTAGTTCAATCGTCCCAAGAAACCTCTAACCTCCTTCTCAGTACGGGGAGCTGGCATCTCTCGTATAGCTTTTACTTTTGCAGGATCCACTTCAATACCTTTTCCACTGACAATGAAACCCAGGAGTTTACCAGACCTAACTCCAAAAGTACACTTGTTTGGGTTCAATCTCAACTTGTATTTCTTCAACCTCTCAAACAACTTGTGTAGATGATCAAGATGTTGCTCTTCATTCTGAGACCTGGCTATCATATCATCCACATACACCTCTATCTCATGATGAATCATATCATGAAACAAAGCCACCATAGCACGCTGATATGTTGCCCCTGCATTCTTCAAACCAAATGGCATTACCTTATAACAAAAGGTGCCCCACTGTGTCACAAATGTTGTCTTCTCCATATCTTCAGGTGCCATCTTAATCTGATTGTAACCAGAGAAACCATCCATAAAAGAGAATACCTTATGCTGAGCAGTGTTGTCTACCAGAATATCAATATGAGGAAGTGGAAAGTCATCTTTAGGGCTAGCCTTGTTCAAATCTCTGTAGTCTACACACATACGTACCTTACCATCTTTCTTAGGAACTGGTACCACATTTGCAACCCACTGAGGATAAGAAGTCACTGCTAAGAACCCTGCATTGAACTGTTTCATTACATCTGCCTTGATCTTTTCTGACATTTCAGGACGCATACGACGAACCTTCTGCTTCTTTGTACGACAATCTTCTTTCACTGGCAAACGGTGAACCACAATGTCTGTATCCAACCCTGGCATATCTTCATAAGACCAAGCAAAGATCTCTACATATTCACGTAACATCTGAATCAACTTGCTCTTGACACTGTCCTCTAAATCAGCCCCTATCTTGACCTCTTTTCTGTTTTCTTCAGTTCCCAGATTCACAACTTCAACTGGCTCTTCATGTGGCTGTATAGCTTTCTCTTCTTGTTGTAACAACCTAGCAAGCTCTACAGGTATTTCACAATCGTCCTCATTTCCGTCTTCAGTTTGATAGATCGGATTCTCGAAATTATAATTGGCAATAGTAGAACTGTTATCAACAGGATCCAGAGTGGATGAGGATCTGCATTTTAGTGATGTGGGTGTGTGTAAGAACACATAGCTGATAAAACAAAAATAAAAGAAAAGAAAGACAAGGAACACAATATTTACGAAAACGAAACGTCCACTGATTTTATTGAATGAAGTATGCAAATAAAATGACAGCCCGTAACAAGCACACCATGGTGCCCCGGGTAAGGCACATGGCTTGAAAGTTTTATTGTTCAAGAAATTACAAATTTAAAATATAACAACACAGTAATAGTATTTACTCCTGACTAAAGGAGATAGGGATAACATCTTCAGCTTTCCAATTATTGAGTCCAGCACCCACAGTAGGAAAAATCCATGCATCCAAGTTGTAGTCTTCATCTTGATCTCCCACAGCATTGATCTGATCCTTCACAACCCCTTGACTAGTGATACGGGCAGCACGGGCACGACGAACAGCCTTCTGGGACTCTGCAGTGAAACCCAAACCAAACTTGTCAGACTTGTATGGAATATCAGGAAGCTGACCCCAAATAGTACAACCACCTTCATCCACCACAGCTCTAGCATCATTGAGGGAAGCCATTGCCATTGTTGGAGGCTTTCTGGTGACCACAGGAACTTTCTTCACAACAGGAGGAGCTACATAATCATTAACAACCCAAGGAACCACTTCAAACGTCTGACACGGAGTTTCAATGTATTCACCTTCCATTTCCAGATACTTGAAAGTGTTTACATGGCTGACAAAGTATTCTTCTTCTCCATAGACAGTAACAACCTTCCCATCTACCGGATATCTCAACTTTTGGTGCAATGTAGAAGTTATAGCACCTGCCCCATGGATCCAGGGACGACCAAGCAGACAAGAGTATGAAGGACGAATATCCATCACAAAAAATGTAGCAGTAAACACCTGGGAGCCAACTTTGATTGGAAGATCAATTTCCCCATGCACTACTCTTCTAGAACCATCAAAAGCCTTTACCACAATATTACTGGGCTTTAGCACAGCATCTTCAGGACTCAGCTTGTTCAGGACTTCCTTAGGCAACACATTCAAGGAGGAACCATTGTCTATCAGCACATGTGACAGGCTAGTGCCCCTGCATTCAATTGAGATATGCAAGGCCCTGTTATGATCCCTCTTGGCAGGGGTCAAATCAGCATCAGAGAATCCTAACCCATTATCATAGGTCAAGTGGGCAACACAGTTCTCAAATTGGTCAACAGAAATTGCACTGGGTACATGAGCAGTTTTCAAAAACTTGATCAAGGACTTGGCATGAGCCTCAGAACATAATAACAAAGACAGCATAGAAATCTTCGAGGGAGTATGCCCCAGCTGATCAACAATGTCATAACCACTCTTGCGAATGATTTTCAATACTTCTTCCATCTGCTTAGAGAGGTCATCAGCAGCTGGCACATCAGTAGATACAGGCTCAATAACAGGACCTTTGCCCCGTGCATCAGTGGTGGAAGTAGCAGCAGGAGTGTCGCTCCCGACAAATGAAAATGCATCAGATGAAGGTACAGACGCGAACGGTCGGCGAAGGGAACAGTGAGAACACACAGCCGTGAACTCACTGGAGAATGAATAGAGTCGCCAGCTAGGCATTTTTATCCCGGAGGAAAGGCAATGCTGCATAGACCTAGAAAAGGATGGATAAGACGGTTGCGAACCAGAGAGACTGAGAAAGGGGGTTGGTTACAACCTGGGAAGGTATTAGCACCCAGATTGTCCGCCGTACTCGACGGGATCCACGCTTAAAAGATTTGTGTTTTAAAGGGGTAGTGTCAGTGCAATTTGTGTATAAAATAGCTGGAAAAGAATGTACAGGTGTCAGTGTAAAGGAAGTGTGAAGTGTATAAATGGTGTGTCAGTGTAAGGAAAAGAGTATGCTCAAGATCATGAGGCTTAAGGAATAATGCTGGAAGGAGGGGGAATAGACAGAGACTTTTGTTCGATAACCGTTAAGTTATGCCTACGTATCCTCTCGTGCAATGAGGAAGTCAGAACACCGTAGTTCGACCCAAAGAGACTGAAAGATGAATTGACTGATGAACTGCTTGCTTGTCAATGCTCAAGTGTATGACCTGTCTGGCTCAGGTGCTATCTGTCTTGCATTAGACGGAAGAAGCGAGTTCTCGTTTGTGAGTGAAGATGATGAGAAAAGAATCCCGGAGGAGACGATTATTGTTTGTTTTTGTGTTTTCAGTCTTTTATTGCTTTTGAAAGATTGTCATAAGTTAATGAGCTTAAGCCTAAACCAATGGATTTAGTAAACTCATCACATCTTCCCTCTGATTAGGGGTAATGAGAATACCTTAAGTGTGAAGTCAGATTCTCACACTTAATCACCTTTGGTATAGGATTAAGATCATTAACCTACTTGTGATTATTTAGATGTTTTTGTGGTTTTGTTTAGTGTTGAGTAATGAGGTTAAGCCATAATCATGGATTAAACAGACTCATTACACCATCCTAAAAGAAGGATGATAGATGAGAATGTTTAAGCTGAGGAAAACTCCTCAACTTAATCCATGATTAGGGATTAAACTCATGACAAAACAAACCTTTGATTAAGTGAATTTTAGATTAATGATATGGTGATGAAGTGATTTTTATGATTTGTAAGACAACTTGAGGGGGACTTGTCCATTAACACTAGGGTTAGTCCTTCTTAACCACTTAAGGAAGAATTAGAACCCTAATGCAAGGCCCAAGTTACAAGTGTGATGTCTTGATGATTTATTAAGTGAATTGATTAAGAGATTTAAACACATTAAGGGTTTAACACTTAGGATTAAAGTTATACACTCCATCCTAAGAGAAGGATGCAGGCATAAGCTTAATCACAAAGTCTTAAAGCCTTTAGGGTTTAGTCCCTGATTATGAGGTGAGAAGAGAAGACTCATAGAGAGACACAAAGGTAAAACTATGGGGGAGACTAATCAAAACCCTAATTCATTGTCATGCTTGGATGATCCTAAGGTTTGTGAGGTTTTCAAGAACAATCTTCAGAGGAGCCACCAGGAAGCAGATGAACAAGATCAAGAGAAGCAAAGTGACTTGCTTCATTCAAGAAGTCAAGTCACTTGAAGAAAGAAAGTGGGAAGAACAAGAATGAGCAAGCTCAATCTCAAACACAAATAGAAATGCAGCAATGGATGCAAGAGAGATGAAAAGAAAAGTTATGAGAAGTGAAGGCAAATTCACTTCTCAAGTTCACTTACCACCTGAAATGTTAGAAAGAAATGCAATGCCATGCAACATGGGATGAAATGGCATGATGCTAAACAAAACCAGAAGCATGTTGATGATGAAAATGATGCTATGAGATGCTGCAAACATGAGGCAAGACATGGAGATGTTCATACAAGATTATGAATGCAAATGATGCAAGCTAAGGAGCATGAATGAACATGAAAAGTTATGAATCATATAAGACAAATGACATGGCAAATATGTGATGCAATGATCAAACATGCTTCCTATATGTCCTAAGATGTCAAATGAATCACAAGAATGCACAAAATGCAAAGACAAGTCATGTTATGCAAGGAAATGCAAGAAGGATGCAAGAGAAAGCCCAAATTAGGGTTCATGGATCAAGCAACAAACAAAAACCCAAAACAGAAGCAAACCCTAAGATGAAAAATGGAAAATGGTACCCAAAGAAACTCTAAACCTATAATAAACCACTGCCCAAGGGGGAACTCTCAACTCTCAACTAAACTCAAGTTATGAATTTTGCAAGTTATTAGGGTTTTTTAGGGTTCTTAACAAAAGAAATGCCAAACAATTGGAAAATGCAAGATCAAATCATGGCCATTTTACCCTAGAAACTACATGCTAAACATAACACAATGCAAGAAGAATCAATGTCTCAACCTTCTCCAATAGGCAGAAATGAATTTTTGAATTTGTGATCAAAATAATGCATAAAAAATGATTTAATTCAATGAAAAATTCTTAAAATGCATCAAGATCAAAAAAGAAATTTGGTTTTAAGGTTGGACAATGTTTCTAAATGTCTTAGAACATTTCATGAATTTTTTTGTAATTTTTAAATACCTAAAAGTATTTTTAATTAATTAATTCTCATTAATCAATTAAAAATAATCTTTTAAATATTTAAAAATACTTTTTTAATGATAAAAAATAAAATAAAAATGTTTTTGTGTCATAAAAATTAATAAAACTTTAAAGAAAAAGTTTCATAATTTTTAAGGATTTTTTGCTATTTTAAAATAAATGTGCAAATTAATTGAAAAGAAATGAATTAAAAATCAAATAAAATAAAAGTATGCAGCATGGAAGGCCAGGATTCAATCTGGAAATGAGAGGGTTGACTGCGCGCCAGATCCAATGGGCCACATTCAAACTGGGCTAAACTTAATTAATTAAACTAATTAAACCTAATTATGAATTAATGACATGATCTGGACCATACACGCACGCGCGGGAAGCCAGATCCAAGGGTCTACATTTGAATTTTGCCCTAACCCTAATTAACTCACTAATCACTTTCAGGTGGCCGGAGAAGACTTCCGGTCGTCTTCTCCGGCCAGCACCTCACCTGAGAAATCCCCAAACCCCTCAAATCGTATCAAAAATGAAAACTAAGAACTGGGAAATGATCTCCATCCTCTCACGAATCAAACCCCTCTCTCAAAACACATTTATTCTTCCTAAACAAGCTGAATCGAAGAGAACAAGTTCTAGGGCACGCAAGCTTCAGAGACAAATTAAATACTCAAAACAAAGCCATTTCAAAAACTAAGAACATCAGGATGATCAGTGAATCACATAGAACAAGTTTGTAACAAGAGAAATGATTTCTGGAAAAAATAATTTTCGAGCTACCTGAGATTTGGAGCTTTCAACTTGAGGACTTTCTGGCCACTTCTTTTTGTGAAATCCACTCCTTAGGACCTCTTGATGATGTTTGAATGCCTTAGAACAATTTATGCTGGCTGGATAGTGAGATTCGACAGCTTCTGCTCAAGCTTGATCAGAAATGGCAATGGAGTTTCTGGAGGTTTCAGGCCATTGTGAATGATGGTTTGTGGTCCTGAGGATGAATGGAGAAGGTCTGTGGTGTTTGTTGGTGTGTTTGTGGTTTGTGGAAGGAGATTCGATTGAAACTGCAAAATGAAGTGAGAAATGGCAGTGAGATGTTCAGGCTGTTTCAGGCTTGTGTTCTTGGTGCTGGGTGGTCTATGGAGCAAGGTGAGTTGAATGGTGAAGAGGGTTTGAATGTTTGCAAGCTGTGTAAGCAGATTCGAAGCAACTTGCAATTGGGAGTGTTTGTGTGAATATGTTGAATGAAATGTTTCAGCCCTGCTTGCTTAGTGTTATGGCTTGCCAAAGGATACAATAAACAAATGCAAGTGGCCAGAGGATGTGACATGGCCTGTGGTGATTGGGATGTCTACTTTTGCAAAAAGGTCAACTTTTGTGTAAGGCAAGTATGGCTTCACTCTAGGCAAGTACAATGGGCATGGGCTGCGCAGCAAAGTGAAGGGAAAGGCTAGGCTTGGTCCAGCATTCAAGGCAGCAAGTTGGTGAAATGTTATGAGTGCTTTTGCAAGTTGTGACATTTTGGTTCACATGTGATTCTTTTGCATAACCAAACATAAACCATAGGCATTCTTGGTCCAAATCTGATTTTTAGGACTTAGAGGATGTTTATGTGCTGGTTTGAAATGAATTAGAAGTCACATAATGCATTGGTCCAAGATTTTGCAAAATTTCCATTTGTGGCATGCCTTAAAAATCAATGATTTTAGCCAACTTTGCATTGCCATAACTTTTGATCCAAGAAGAGTTTGATCATGTTCTTGTACTTTTTGAAAAGGGAAAGATGAGATCTACAACTTTCATGACCAAAGTTTTTCCATTTGAATCCTTTTTGGGTCAAGAATCAAGGCTTGAAAAATGACCTAAAATGATGCATTCTTGAAAAGTCAACTATGCCCAAAAAGTCAACATTTGCAAAAACCCTAAATTCTTGATTTTTATGAACTTCAACCTTCTTCCATGATCAAATAAAGATCATATACACTCAAAATGATGAACATCACCTATTGGTTGGGTCATTGGGGGCCTCAGATGCCCTGATTTTACACTGACTTGTCTGAAAAGTCAACCCTTGATCAGATGACTTCCCCATGGAATTTCTTCATGAAAATTGATATGCATACTCCCTATACCATATAAAGAACAATGGAAACAAGAATGACCAAAAAATTTGGAGTTATGGCCTCTGAAACCAAAACCCTAATTTTCAGTCAACTGTGCAGTTTATCCTGGCTCTGCATCCACTCAAACCCTAGCTCCTGTGATTCCTGTGCATTTTTGACTTTGAGGAGATGGAATATGATATAAGAACACACATGGACCTCTTTGAGTTGATTGGTAGCCTTTGGAGTGGCTCAAGATGCCTTGGGATTGCTCAGATCACAAACCCTAGGTGCAGATGACTTAGAAACTATGCAGTGAATAAAAAATGAGATGTGAGATGATATGATTGTGTTTATGCATATGAGATGATCACAAGCCATGGTGTGAATGGGTGAGGGCAAATTTGGGGTGTTTACAGCTGCCCCTATTCAAACATGAGTTAGCTGTGCAGGTTGTAAGCGACGGCTTAACAGGCAAACAAGATAACTTGTGGTTGAATACCAAAGACAGTCCAAAATTTGCACTCACAGAATGAAGAAGAAAAGGGATATAGATTGTGAAAGAAAATAAAGTATATTGTAAAGTGTGGGCGACGGAGGACGACCGTCGAGCAGAGGACGACTGCTGGGTAAAGAGCAATGACGGGGACGGCCGACATGCTGGGGATAAGTGCGTGAAGCGATGACGGGGACGGCCGACATGCTGGGGATAAAAGGTAGAGCTAAGACGGGGACGGCCGACTAGCTGGAAAAATAAGATATCATGATGGGGACGGCCATCAAGTAAAGCTGCAAGACTCTCTGGGGATTAATGAAACATGACGGGGACGGCCATCAAGTTCACAAAGGTAAGGCAACCAACGATGGGGACGGCCATCGGGCTAAAAGGAAAAGGGACCACGACGGGGACGGCCATCGGGTTAAAGAATAAATGAAATAAACAGATGATGGGGTACGGCCATCAAAGGTGAAGGACGATCACCTAGCAGGGGACGGCTGCTCTGTTGGGGAATAAAAGAAAAATGATGGGGACGGCCATCAAAGGTGGAGGACGACCACCTGGCAGGGTACGGCTGCCGAAAATATCAACGATGGGGACGGCCATCGGATAGAAAGGGTCAACGATGGGGACGGCCATCGGACGAGCATGATGGAGGACGACCATCAAGAAGTGGAGGACGACCACTTAGCAGGGGACGGCTGCTCTCGAGGTTTCTCATGACATAGGACGAATGTCAGATAACCAAAATCAACAATGGGGACGGCCATTGGATAAAGTTGATGAAGGACGATCATCAAGAGGTGGAGGACGACCACCTAGCAGGGGACGGCTGCTAAATATCAACGATGGGGACGGCCATCGGATGAGCATGATGGAGGACGACCATCAAGAAGTGGAGGACGACCACTTAGCAGGGTACGGCTGCTCTCAGGGTTACCATAACACAGGACGAGTGTCAGATAAAAGAAAATGCTTTGTTGGTGATCTACTGGGGAATAGTAAACACGGACGAGCGTTTACATCCAAGAAACAAAAGGTATAAGTGTGTGGTATTGTGTATAGATTAAAGATGCGGACGAGCATCCTTAAGATCATGATACGGACGAGTATCATGTAGAAACAAACTGACACATGTTCAGAGATGATGATACGGACGAGTATCAACTGGTTAACAAAGAACACGGACGAGTGTTGAATCTGATGGTTCTTCTGGGGAATAGTAGACACGGACGAGCATCTATATTCAAGAAGACACAAGTGTTTGACACGGTGTATGGATTAAAGATGCGGACGAGCATCCTTAAGGTTATGATACGGACGAGTATCATGCAGAAACAAACACTAGACGCAATGTTCTGAGATGATGGTACGGACGAGTACCAACTGGTTAACAAAGAACAAAGACTACTGCTGAATCTGTGGGGGTATGAGTGATGGTGTATACAAGATACGGACGGGTATCTGCATAAGTGTACCATGAGTAGTGAGCATTGTATTGTATAGATGAGTGTTAACTGCTGGGGAGAGTGACACGGACGGGTGTCAAGAGAGAAAAGTATAATATTAACAAGTATATGAGTGATAAAGGTGTAAGCGACTGCGCTGGGGATATGACACGGACGGGTGTCAAGAAAAGTGCATATAAGTATAAGTGAGTGCAAAGAGGACGTCTTCGGCTTTCTGCTGGTGATATGACACGGACGGGTGTCATGAAGTGTCCGTAATACGGGTGATCTTGTTTGTAAAGAGTGTTCAGGCGACTTTACTGGGGAAAGATGACACGGACGGGCGTCAAAAGGAGTATATGATGGTGTTTTGTGAATGTGAGGCAACTGCTTTTGCTGGGGGGAACCCGTTGGGGATTTTTGTGTATTGTTGATTGACTGTCAATATTTACAAGTGTTTGATTCAGGCCATGACTTATGATTATGCAATATGTTTGATTTTTGCCGTAATGCTCCGTATTAGACGGAATGCTACGCTTTGTGGGTCAATATGATGCGAATGCCATGATTATGCGAAAAGGCACCGATCCGGGATTCGGACCCCATTGCTGCGAAGATCTCTGGATGATCTGCTTGAAGTGAACATCCCAGCTGGGGATGAGATCACTGGTAGATCTAGTGATGTAATTGCTTGGGGATACGTGTCACTGGTTGACATATCCCTATAAGATGGGACCCAGCCGGGGTTTGTAGAAGCTTTCGTCACTCTGTTGTGATCTTATATGCGCTGCTCTTCTGGATAGAGGCTGAAGATTCTGTGGGGAGATGATTTCCTGACTCCCGTACTCAACTGAGGATGAAATGGCAACTCGGCTGGGGAATTGTGAGAGGCAACTCAGCTGGGGAGAGCAACAAGAGGCCACTCGGTTGGGGATAGAGCATTTCGGATGCCGAGATTGAGTGTATGTTGATTTGGCAACTTTGCTGGGGAAGTGGGCACTCTCCAGTGCCACGTGGAAGATAGACCGAGTTGATAATGATTCGCCTGCTTGCTAAGACGTAACTTGCATGCCCCAGGTTGTGTTCTGGATACCTGCAATCCTGCAAAGATAAGGAGACGCACAAAAGGTCCCGAGGTATCCTCTACTGGATTCCGTCATAGGAGTTAAGCACTTTCGAGAGTAAGTATATCCCGTGCAAGCATGTGTTTCATTATTATTATTTTTTGGGAGAAAAGCATTTGTACTTATGCAATTGATTTTTTAGAGACATCAGACATCTTTTGCAAATAAAATGTACAAAACGAGACATGACTAAAATTCTGATTTTATTAATTCATATGCCCTGAATTGGCGAGATACAGTCAAAGAAACATATCTCCTGAAATGAGGAGATTGTTACAAATTGAGAAATAAAGTGCTGGCGATGCTGACGACGCTTTCAAGGAGCTTCCTCTCCTTCTATGACTCGTATGACAATGACGTTCTTCTCGTCTTGCTTTCTGAAGAAAGTTGATTCCGATTGAAGCTGGATCCTCTGGAGCTTACCAAGTTGTAAGTGATACAGACGAATTCAGAGTGCAGTTGTTCTCTTATTCCCTTATTTTGCATGGATCGCCCTTTCGGGTTTTCAATCCATCGGGATACCCATTTTTGCCTGAGTTGTCCAATGCGGCTTTTCAACTCAGCGGGTGTACATCTTTTCATTTATTTCCCTTATTTTTGCCCGAGTCTTTTATTCTGTTTTTGACTCGCCGGGATGCCCTATTTTTGCCTGGACTTACATTCTGTTTTTATGTCCAGCGGGTCATTTTATGCGAAGTATTTTTTAACTGCATCTGAATTCACAGGGGACGGGAAATCTTCACCATCCATGGTGTTGAGCATCAGTGCTCCACCAGAGAAAACTTTCTTTACAACGAATGGTCCTTCATAATTTGGAGTCCATTTGCCCCTGTGGTCTGTATGAGGAGGGAGGATTCTTTTCAGCACAAGATCTCCCACTTGGTACTCTCGGTGCCTGACTTTCTGATCGAAGGCCTTCTTCATTCTCTTCTGATATAACTGCCCGTGGCAGATTGCGGCCAATCTCTTCTCTTCGATCAGACTTAGTTGTTCGAATCGGGACCGAACCCATTCTGCTTCACTTAGTTTAACATCCATTAATACCCGTAACGAGGGTAGTTCAACTTCAACAGGTAGGACCGCTTCCATACCATATACAAGCTGATAAGGTGTTGCCCCAGTGGACGTTCTGATCGACGTGCGGTACCCATGCAAGGCAAACGGTAGCATTTCGTGCCAGTCTTTGTATGTGACTACCATCTTCTGCACAATCTTCTTAATATTCTTATTTGCTGCCTCAACAGCGCCGTTCATCTTTGGCCTGTAAGGAGAAGAATTGTGATGTTGGATCTTGAAGTCCCGGCACAGCTCTGCCATCATTTTGTTGTTTAGATTGGAACCATTATCAGTAATGATTCGCTCGGGCACTCCATACCGACAGATCATATCTCTCTTCAGAAATCGGGCTACCACTTGTCTTGTAACGTTTGCATATGAGGCTGCTTCAACCCACTTGGTAAAATAGTCAATGGCGACCAGGATGAATCTGTGGCCATTTGAAGCAGTTGGCTCGATCTTGCCAATCATATCAATGCCCCACATAGCAAAGGGCCAGGGTGAGGACATGATGTTCAAAGGATTCGGAGGTACATGCACTTTGTCTGCATAGATCTGGCACTTGTGGCATTTTCGGGCGTAGGCACAACAGTCTGCATCCATTGTGATCCAGTAATAGCCTGATCTTAGCAACTTCTTAGCCATTGCATGTCCTCCAGCATGGGTACCAAAAGAGCCTTCATGCACTTCATGCATCAACGAATCTGCTTCCGTCTTGTCAACACATTTGAGGAGTACCATATCAAAGTTCCTTTTGTATAAAGATCCATCAGTGTTCAGGAAGAAACTACCAGCAAGCCTCCTCAAAGTCTTCTTATCATTGGAAGATGCCCCAGGTGAGTATGTTTGATCCTCCAAGAAGCTTTTAATGTCGTGGAACCACGGCTTATCATCTTTTTCAACATCCGCTGCAAATACATATGCTGGTCTATCAAGTCTAGACACTGAAATCTGGGGTACAAAGTTAGCAGCTTGAACTTTGATCATGGATGAAATGGTAGCGAGAGCATCTGCAAACTGATTCTCGTCCCGAGGGATATACTCAAGCTTGACTGTTGTAAAGAAAGTCAGTAACCTCCTTGTATAATCCCTGTAAGGTATCAGATGATCCTGGCGGGTGTACCATTTTCCGTTGGTTTGATTGACTACCAAAGCTGAATCTCCGAGTACAGTCAATGTCTTGATCCTGAGGTCAATGGCTTCCTCAAGACCCATAATGCAAGCTTCGTATTCAGCTTCGTTGTTAGTGCAGTTGAAAGTGAGTTTTGCCGAGAAAGGCATGTGAACTCCTTTAGGTGTAATGAGTACTGCACCAACACCACGACCATTCATGTTAACAGCCCCGTCAAACATCATAGTCCATTCTTCTTTCGGGTCAGGCCCTTCAGTGTGAATAGGCTCTTCATGATCTTTTGTTTTAATGAACATGATGTCTTCATCAGGGAAGTCAAATCTCATAGGCTGGTAGTCATCAATAGGTTGCTCAGCAAGATATTCAGATAGTACACTGCCCTTAATGGCTTTCTGAGATGTGTACTGTATGTCGTATTCTGTAAGAATCATCTGCCATCTTGCAACCCGTCCGGTAAGAGCTGGCTTCTCGAAAATATACTTAACTGGATCCATTTTTGAGATCAATAAGGTAGTGTGGGTCAACATATACTGTCTCAGTCGGCGAGCAGCCCACGCTAAAGCACAGCAAGTTTTCTCGAGCAGTGAATAACGTTGTTCACAGTCGGTAAACTTTTTGCTTAGGTAGTAAATTGCATACTCTTTTCGACCAGACTCGTCATGCTGGCCCAGCACACACCCCATTGACTCTTCTAATACTGTCAAGTACATAATCAGAGGTCTTCCTTCAACTGGCGGCATAAGGATTGGAGGTTCTTGTAAATATTCCTTGATCCTGTCAAAAGCTTTCTGGCAATCTTCGTTCCACCTGACCGTCTGTTCCTTTCTTAACAGCTTGAACAAGGGTTCACAGGTTGCTGTAAGGTGAGATATGAACCGTGAGATGTAGTTCAATCGACCTAAGAACCCTCGAACTTCTTTCTCAGTTTTCGGTGCAGGCATTTCTTGAATAGCCTTGACTTTATCAGGGTCAACCTCAATCCCTTTCTCGCTTACAATAAAGCCCAGCAGCTTACCGGATCGCACCCCGAATGTGCATTTGTTGGGGTTCAGCTTTAGTTGATACTTCCTCAGACGCTTGAACAACTTCAGCAGATTCACCAGGTGATCTTCCTCTGTAAGGGACTTGGCGATCATATCATCCACATAACATTCTATTTCCTTGTGGATCATATCGTGGAATAATGTCACCATAGCCCGTTGGTATGTGGCACCAGCATTCTTCAGTCCGAATGGCATCACTTTGTAACAGAACGTGCCCCAAGGTGTAATGAATGTTGTCTTCTCCATGTCTTCAGGTGCCATCTTAATTTGATTGTATCCTGAAAATCCATCCATGAAGGAGAATACCGAGAACTGAGCCGTATTATCCACCAATACATCAATGTGAGGTAAAGGGAAATCATCTTTCGGGCTGGCTCTGTTCAGATCCCGGTAATCAACACACATTCTTACTTTTCCGTCTTTCTTAGGCACAGGTACTATATTAGCAACCCACGGCGGATAGCTAGTCACAGCAAGGAACCCGGCGTCCCATTGCTTTTGTACCTCTTCCTTGATTTTCATAGCCATGTCTGGGCGAGTTCGGCGCAGCTTCTGTTTAACTGGTGGGCATTCTTCCCTCAAAGGCAGCTTATGCACAACAATGTCGGTATCCAACCCTGGCATATCTTGATACGACCAAGCAAACACATCAACATACTCTTGAAGCAGATCTGTCAGTTGCCTCTTCACTGAGTCTTGCAGGCAGGCCCCGATTTTAACTTCTTTCACGTCTTCGTCAGTACCAAGATTAATCACTTCAATCTCCTCCTGATGAGGAGTAATAACCTTTTCCTCCTGTCTCAACAACCTGGCTAGCTCTTCAGGAAGCTCATATTCTTCATCAACCCCTTCATCAGCTTGATTGATCGGATTGTCAAAGTCATACGATGTCATAGCCGTGCTGTTGTCGGTGCTGTCAGGAAGGCACTCTCTGCAAGGGTTAAGTTGTTCATTTTAGTGATTGATTTTAATCTTGCTTTAGAAAAGAGTGAGATGAAGTTATCATTTTGAAAGCACCGCCATTTATTTTTGTACAAAAAGAAAAATGGAAAAACAGTGAGCAGAAAAGAAAAAGACTTGTTTGCAAAAAGATGTCTGATATTTCATTAATTTAATCTTGTTTGCACAAAAGTACAGATGGCCCTGATTACAAAATGAGTCTTGTCATCTTGGGCAAGATGCAAGACTTTGATGCATGCTGTAAAAATGCAGGAAATAATAATTACTCTGCATGAGTAACTCTTATAATTTCCTGGGAAGACCAGTTCGAGACACTGCTCCCCGGGATCTTTGGACGAATCCAATTCTCCAGATTGCGCTCCTCTTCCAGCTCGTCTTCCAGACAGTTGATAGCATCGGGGGTGAGCATCCCCCCACTGACAAAACCAGGCTCTTCAGCAGCCTTTGCTTGATGTTGGGTTGGTCTGTAACCCAACCCAAACTTGTCTTCTTTTTTCTCCACCGACAGCAGTTTGCCCCAGC
Source organism: Lathyrus aphaca (assembly GCA_963966055.1). NCBI lineage: Eukaryota > Viridiplantae > Streptophyta > Magnoliopsida > Fabales > Fabaceae > Lathyrus > Lathyrus aphaca. Next base: position 545,791,715 of record OZ014520.1, read on the forward strand.
CTTGGGCAGTTCCTTCCTCAACAACCTTCCGGGCTTGTTGGTATGACGACATTGGAGTACCAGATACAACAGATGCTTCATTCACATTCAAAGCTTCAAACCCCTGGCTCATTGTTTCATGGATCTCTCCATCCATTTCAATGTACTTATAGGTTGCCAGGTGGCTGACAAAAATGTCCTCTTCCCCACAGATTGTGACAACTTGACCTTCCCACTCAAATTTTAACTTTTGGTGAAGGGTAGACGTTATTGCGCCGGCGGCGTGAATCCAGGGTCTACCCAACAAACAGCTGTAGGCGGGCTGAATGTCCATCACATAAAAGATAGTTTTAAAGGTCTGTGGGCCAATTGTCACAGGCAGCTCAATCTCTCCCAGAACCGATCTCTTCGAACCATCAAAGGCTCTCACCACCAGGTTGCTGGGTCTCAATGCCAATCCATCATATTCTAACTTCACCAGAGCCTTCTTTGGTAAGACATTCAGGGAAGAACCTGTGTCCACCAGCACATGAGAAAGGACAGCTCCTTTGCATTCCATGGTTAGGTGCAAGGCTTTGTTGTGATTGCGGCCATCCACTGTCAGGTCAGAATTGGTAAACCCTAGCCCATTGCTAGCAGTAACATTTCCAACCACGGTTTCCAATTGGTTGACAGTAATCTCCTCAGGCACGTAAGCTGCGTGCAAAACTTTAAGTAGTGCATTCCGATGGGCTTCGGAGCACATAAGCAGTGAGAGGATGGAGATTTTGGATGGCGTCTGGTGAAGCTGATCCACAACTTTATAATCACTCTTTTTGATGATCCGCATAAACTCATCAACTTCCTGATCAAATGGAGTCTTCAGGGTTTCTTTGGCAACTGGATCTTCCTGCACCGGGCCTTTTCCTTTTGCCTTGGCAGCAGCTTCTGCTTCGGCAGTGGGTCTTTGAACTTGTGAAGCAAAGAGACGTCCGCTTCGAGTGAAGCCTCCGCCTCCCCCCACATTATCTACTTGTGGTGCAGGTGTTGATGTTTCAAGAGTGATTCTTTTCCCTTCACAGTACACGTCAGAGCCATAGTGCCAAGGGATGGCCCTATTGCTTTCATATGGTACTGGTCCAGGCACCGTGACAGTGACTGGACTGATTGCTGCTGCTTGTCGCTCCCGACAAATGAAAATGGATCAGATGAAGGTACAGACGCGAACGGTCGGCGAAGGGAACAGTGAGAACACACAGCCGTGAACTCACTGGAGATGAATAGAGTCGCCAGCTAGGCATTTTTATCCCGGAGGAAAGGCAATGCTGCATAGGCCTAGAAAAAGATGGATAAGACGGTTTGCGAACCAGAGAGACTGAGAAAGGGGGTTGGTTACAACCTGGGAAGGTATTAGCACCCAGATTGTCCGTCGTACTCGACGGGATCCACGCTTAAAAGATTTGTGCTATAAAGGGGTAGTGTCAGTGCAATCTGTGCATAAAAGAGCTGGAAAAGGATGTACAGGTGTCAGTGTAAAAGAGAGTGAAGTGTGATAATGATGTGAAGTATGAAAGTGTCAGTGTAAGAACAGAGTGAAATGCTCAAGATCATGAGGCTAAAGAATGAAGCTAGAAGGAGGGGGGATATACAGAGACTTTTGTTCGATAACTGTTAAGTTATGCCTACGTATCCTCTCGTGCAATGAGGAAGTCAGAACACCGTAGTTCGACCCAAAGAGACTGAAAGGTGAATTGACTGATGAACTGCTTGCTTGCCTATGCTCAAGTGTATGACCTGTCTGGCTCAGGTGCTAACTGTCTTGCATTAGACGGAAGAAGCGGGTTCTCGTTTGTGAGTGAGGATGATGAGAAAAGAATCCCGAAGGAGACGATTATTGTTTGTTTTTGAGTTTTCAATCTTTTATTGCTTTTGAAAGTTTGTCATAGATTAATGAGATTAAGCCTAAACCAATGGATTTAGTAAACTCATCACATCTTCCCTCTGATCAGGGGTAATGAGAGTACCTTAAGTGTGAAGTCAGATTCTCACACTTAATCACCTTTGGTGTAAGATTAAGATCATTAACCTACTTGTGATTATTTAGATGTTTTTGTGATTTTTGTTTAGTGTTGAGTAATGAGGTTAAGCCATAATCAAGGATTAAACAAACTCATTACACCATCCTAAAAGAAGGATAATAGATGAGAATGTTTAAGTTGAGAAAAACTCCTCAACTTAATCCATGATTAGGGATTAAACCCATGACAAAACAAGCCTTTGATTAAGTGGATTTTATTTAATGGTATGATGATGAAGTGTTTTTTATGGTTTGTAAGACAACTTGAGGGGGACTTGTCCATTAACACTAGGGTTAGTCCTTCTTAACCAATTAAGGAAGAATTAGAACCCTAATGCAAGGCCCAAGTTACAAGTGTGATGTCTTGATATTTATTAGATGAATTGATTAAGAGATTTAAACACCTTAAGGGTTTAATACTTAGGATTAAAGTTATACACTCCATCCTAAGAGAAGGATGCAGGCATAACCCTAAGCACAAAGTCTTAAAGCCTTTAGGGTTTAGTCCCTGATTATGAGGTGAGAAGAGAAAACTCAAAGAGAGACACAAAGGTAAAACTATGGGGGGACTAATCAAAACCCTAATTCATTGTCATTCTTGGATGATCCTAAGGTTTGTGAGGTTTGCAAGAACAATCTTCAGAAGAACCACCAGGAAGCAGATGAACAGGATCAAGAGAAGCAAAATGACTTGCTTCATTCAAGAAGTCAAGTCACTTGAAGAAAGAAAGTGGGGAGGAGAAGAATGAGCAAGCTCAAACTCAAACACAAATAAGAATGCAGCAATGGATGCAAGAGAGATGAAAAGAAAAGGTATGAGAAGTGAAGGCAAATCCACTTCTCAAGTTTACTTACCACCTGCAATGTTAGAAAGAAAATGCAATGCAATGCAAGATGAGATGAAATGATATGATGCTAAGCAAAACCAGAAGCATGTTGATGATGATTATGATGTTATGAGGTGCTGCAAACATGAGGCAAGACAATGGGGATGTTCATACAAGATCATGAATGCAAATGATGCAAGCTAAGGAGCATGAACAAGCATGAAAAGTCATGAACCATACAAGACAAATGACATGGCAAATATGTAATGCAATGATCAAAGATGCTTTATACATGTCTTAAGATGTCAAATGAATCACAAGAATGCACAAAATGCAATGACAAGTCATGTTATGCAAGGAAATGCAAGAGGGATGCAAATAAAAGCCCAAATTAGGGTTTATGGATCAAACATCAAACACAAACCAAAAACAGAAGCAAAACCCTAAAGTAAAAATGGAAAATGATACCCAAGGAAACCCTAGACCTATAATAAACCACTGCCCAAAGGGGAGCTCTCAACTCTCAATCAAACTCAAGTTATGATTTTTGCAAGTTATTTGGGTTTTTAGGGGTTCCTAACAAAACAAATGCCAATCAATTTGAAAATGCAAGAACAATTCATGGCCTTTTTATCCTTGAAACTACATGCAAAACAAAAGGCAATGCAAGAAGAACCAATGTCTCAACCTTCACCAATAGGCAGAAATGATTTTTGGAACTTATGATCAAAATAATGCACAAAAAATGATTTAATTCAATGACAAATTCTCAAAATGCATCAAGATCAAAAAAAGAAATTTGGTTTGAAGGTTGGACAATGTTTCTAAATGTCTTAGAACATTTCATGAATTTTTTGGTGATTTTTAAATACCTAAAAGTATTTTTAATTAATTAATTCCCATTAATCAATTAAAAATAATCTTTTAAATATTTAAAAATACTTTTTAATGATAAAAAAAATAAAATAAAAATATTTTTGGGTCTTAAAAATTAATAAAACTTTAAAGAAAAAGTTTCATAATTTTTAAGAATTTTTTGCTATTTTAAATTAAATATGCAAAACAAATGAAAAAGAAATGAATTAAAATTATGAAAATGAAAAGTAAACGCAAGGGATGGCCAGGATTGAATCTGGGAAAGCAGGCATTGACTTGGCGCGTGATCTGAGGGTCATAATTCAAACTAGCCTAATCCTGATTAATTAAATATTAAATCATAATTAAAACTTAATGAAATGATCTAGGCCTTTCATTCGCGCGCGGGAACCAGGATCTAAAGGCCCAGATTCAAACTCAGTGCCCTAACCCTAATTAATAAATAATGACTTTCAGGCTGCCGGAGAAGACTTCCGGTCGTCTTCTCCGGCCAGCTCTCACCTGAGAAACTTCAAAACCTCTCAAAACGTACCAAAAATGAAAACCAAGAACATGGAAATGATCCTCCTCCTCTCACGAACCAAACCCCTCTCTCAAAACAAATTTAAATTTACTAAATCAACTGAATCGAAGAGAAAAAGTTCTAGGTCACGCAAGCTTCAGAAACAAATTAAATGCTCAAATCACAACCATTTTCAAAACCAATGGTACCAGAATGATCAGCAAGACATGAAGAACAAGTTTGTAACAAGAAAAATCATTTCTGGAAAAATTATTTTCGAGCTACCTGAGATTTGGAGCTTTCAGTTCTGGAACTTTCTGGCCACTTCTTTCAGTGCAAACCACTCCACTTGATCCCCCAAAGCTGTTTGGATGCTCAAAATGAGTTTGTGCTGGCTGGATGGTGAGATTCGAATGCTCCTGCTTCAGGCTCAGTCAACAATGGCTATGGTGATTCTGGCTCTTTCAGGTCATGGTGAATGATGGTTTGAGGTCCAAATGATGTATGGAGAAGCTTTGCAGGGTTTGTTTGGCTGTTTGTGGGCTAGGGAAGGAGATTCGAAAGTAACTGCAGAAATGAAGTGAGAGATGGCAGTGAGGTGTTCTGGCTGTTTTTGGCTTGTGTTCTTGGCTCTTTGTGATCTATAGAACAAGGTGAGTTGAAAGGTGGAAGTGGTTGAAGTGTTTTGTGGCTGGGCAGAGGGATTCGAAACAAAATGCAAGAGGGAGTGTTTTTGTGAATGTGTTGAATGTGTTGGTTTCAGCCTTGCCTTATGTTATGGCTAGCTTGCAAATTGTTGACATAAACAAATCTGATTGGCTTCTTGATGTGACTTGTGCTTTTGTGATTGGTAAGTTTGCTTTTGCCAAAAGTCAAAAATCTTGTAAGAGAAGCATGGGCTTGATACTAGGCAAGTACAAGGGCTAGGTCTGGCGCATCATGGTGAGTATGTGAGGCTGGCTTGATTCAAAGACCAATGCAGCAAGTTGGTGAAGCATGATCATGAGTTTTGCAACTTGGTTACTTTATGGATTTTCATGAAAAATGCCTTGTTACACAAACCAAACCATGAGCAAACTTGATCCAATTCTGATTTTTAGGACTTAGAGAATGTTTGTGTAATGGTTTGAAATGAATTAGAGGTCACATGATGCATTGGTTCAAGGTTTTGCAAAATTTCCATTTGGTGCATAACTTGAATTTTAGTGATTTTTGCCAACTTTGATGCACCATAACTTTTGATCCAAGATGAATTAGATCATGTTCTTGTACTTTTTGGAAAGGGAAAGATGAGATCTACAACTTTCATGACCAAAGTTTTTTTCATTTGAAGCATTTTTGGATCCAAAATCATGGCTTGAAAAATGACATAAAATGATGCATTCTTGAAAAGTCAACTATGCCCAAAAAGTCAACATTTGCAAAAACCCTAAATTCTTGATTTCCATGAACTTCAATCTTCTTCCATGATCAAATAAAGACCATACACACTCAAAATGATGAAGATCACCCATTGGTTGGGTCATTGGGGGCCTCAGATGCCCTGATTTTGCACTGACTTGTCTGAAAAGTCAACCCTTGATCAGATGACTTCCCCATGGAATTTCTTCATGAAAATTGATATGCATACTCCCTATACCATATAGAGATCAATGGAAACAAGAATGACCAAAAAATTTGGAGTTATGGCCTCTGAAACCAAAACCCTAATTTTCAGTCAACTGTGTAGTTCAACCTGGCTCTGCATCCACTCAAACCCTAGCTCTTGTGATTCCTCTGCATTTTTGACTTTGAGGAGATGGAATATGATATAAGAACACTCATGGACCCCTTTGAGTTGATTGGTGGCCTTTGGGAGTGGCTCAAGAGGCTCTTGGATTGCTCAGATCACAAACCCTAAGTGCAGATGACTTAGAAACTATGCAGTGAATCAAAAATGAGATATGAGATGATGTGGTTGTGTTTATGCATATGAAATGATCACAAGCCATGGTGTGAATGGGTGAGGGAAAATTTGGGGTGTTTACAGCTGCCCCTATTCAAACATGAGTTAGCTGTGCAGGTTGTAAGCGATGGCTTAACAGGCGAACAAGATAACTTGTGGTTGAATACCAAAGACAGTCCAAAATTTGCACTCACAGAATGAAGAAGAAAAGGGATATAGATTGTAAAAGCAAAATAAAGTATATCGTAAGGTGTGGGCGACGGAGGACGACCGTCGAGCAGAGGACGACTGCTGGGTAAGGTGGTATGTGAAGCGAAGCGATGACGGGGACGGCCGACATGCTGGTAAAGTGTATAAAGCAATGACGGGGACGACCGACATGCTGGGGATAAAAGGTAAAGCTAAGACGGGGACGGCCGACTAGCTGGGGAAAATAAAATACCATGATGGGGACGGCCATCAAGATAAAGCTGCAAAATTCTGAGGATTAATGAAACATGACGGGGACGGCCATCAAGTTCATAAAGGTAAAGTAACCAACGATGGGGACGGCCATCGGGCTAAAAAAGGAAAGGGACCACGACGGGGACGGCCATCGGGTTAAAGAATGAATGAAATAAACAGATGATGGGGTACGGCCATCAAAGGTGAAGGACGATCACCTAGCAGGGGACGGCTGCTCTGTTGGGTATAAAAGAAATATGATGGGGACGACCATCAAAGGTGGAGGACGACCACCTGGCAGGGTACGGCTGCCGAAAATATCAACGATGGGGACGGCCATCGGATAGAAAAGGTCAACGATGGGGACGGCCATCGGATGAGCATGATGGAGGACGACCATCAAGAAGTGGAGGACGACCACTCAGCAGGGGACGGCTGCTCTCGAGGTTTATCATAACACAGGACGAGTGTTAGATAACCAAAATCAACAATGGGGACGGCCATTGGATAAAATGATGAAGGACGGTCATCAAGAGGTGGAGGACGGCCACCTAGCAGGGGACGGCTGCTAAAATCAACGATGGGGACGGCCATCGGATGAGCATGATGGAGGACGACCATCAAGAAGTGGAGGACGACCACTCAGCAGGGTACGGCTGCTCTCACAGGACGAGTGTTAGATAAAAAGAAAATTTGTTGGCAATCTACTGGGGAGATAGTAAACACGGACGAGCGTTTACATCCAAGAAACAAAAGGTATAAGTGTTTGGTATTGTGTATAGATTAAAGATGCGGACGAGCATCCTTAAGACTATGATACGGACGAGTATCATGTAGAAACAAAATGACACATGTTCAGAGATGATGATACGGACGAGTATCAACTGGTTAACAAAGAACACGGACGAGTGTTACATCTGAAAGGATTCTTCTGGGGAAAAGTAGATACGGACGAGTATCTATATCCAAGAAGACATAAGTGTTTGACACGTTGTATGGATTAAAGATGCGGACGAGCATCCTTAAGACTGTGATACGGACGAGTATCAAGTAGAAACAAACACTAGACGCAATGTTCTGAGATGATGGTACGGACGAGTACCAACTGGTTAACAAAGAACAAGGACTACTGTCGAATCTGTGGGGTTATGAGTGATGATGTATACAAGATACGGACGAGTATCTGTATAAGCGTACCATGAGTAGTGAGTATTGTATTGTATAGATGAGTGTTTTAACTGCTGGGGAGAGTGACACGGACGAGTGTCAAAAGAGAAAAGTATAATATTAACAAGTATATGAGTGATGAAAGTGTAAGCGACTGCGCTGGGGATATGACACGGACGGGTGTCAAGAAAGCGTATGTATAGGTATATGTGAGTGCAAAGAGGATGTCTTTGGCTTTCTGCTGGGATATGACACGGACGGGTGCCAGAATGTATCTGTAATGAGGGTGATTTGTTTGTAAAGGGTGTTCAGGCGACTTTACTGGGGAGAGATGACACGGGCGGGTGCCAAAAGGTGTATATACTGGTGTTTGTGATTGTGGGGCAACTGCTTTTGCTGGGTCTCTGGTGGGGACTCTTGGGGAAAGTAATCTGTATTCTGATGAATGGTTACTAATCACAAGCGTTCAATTCACAACATGACTTATGATTATGCTATGTATTTGATTTTTGCCGTAATGCTCCGTATTAGACGGAATGCTACGCTCTGGGGGGTGAATATGATGCGAATGCTATGATTATGCAAAGAGGCACAGATCCGGGATTCGGATCCCATTGCTGCGAAGATCTCTGGATGATCTGCTTGAAGTGGACATCCCAGCTGGGGATGAGATCGTTGGTAGATCTAATGATGTATCTGCTCGGGGATATAGGTCACTGATTGACATATCCTTATAAATGAGAGACCCAGCTGGGGTTTGTGGAAGCTTCCTGTACTCTGTTGTGATTCTCTGTGCTTTGCTCTTCTGAATAGAGGCTTGAAGCTCTGTGGGGAGATGATTCCCTGATTTCTGCATTTTGCTGAGGAAGAATGGCAACTCGGCTGGCGAGAATTGTGAGAAGCAACTCAGCTGGGGGAGAGTAACGAGAGGCAACTCAGCTGGGGATATAGCATCCTGAGTGTTAAGCCTGTTAGTTGATTTGGCAACTTTGCTGGGGAAAGCAATGGGGAGCAATTCAGCTGGGGATAGAGCATTTCGGATGCTGAGATTGAGTGTATGCTGATTTGGCAGCTCCGCTGGGGAAACGGGCACCTTCCAATGCCATGTGGAAGATAGACCGAGCTGATAATGATTCGCCTATTTGCTGAGACGTAACTTGCATGCCCCAGGTTGCGCTCTGGATACCTGCAGTCCTGCAAAGATAAGGAAACGTACAAAAGGTCCCGAGGTATCCCTCACTGGATTCCGTCATAGGAGTCAAGTACTTTCGAGAATAATCACATTCCCTATAAGCATGTTTTTTTTTTTTTTTTTAGAGAAAGGCATCTGTACTTATGCAATTGTATTTTAGAGATATCAGACAACTCTTTGCAAAACATAAATGTAAAACGAAACATGACTGAAAATCTGATTTTATTAATTCATGTGCCCTGAATTGGCAAGATACAGTCAAGGAAACACATCTCCTGAAATGAGGGGATTGTTACAAATTGAGAAACAAAATGCTGGCGATGTTGACGACGCTTTGAGGAGCTTCCTCTCCTGCTATGACTCGTATGACAATGACGTTCTTCTCGTCTTGCTTTCTGGAGAGAGTTGATTCTGATTGAAGCTTGATCCTTTGAAGCTTACCAAGTTGTAGGTGATACAGACGAACTCAGAATGCAGTTGTTCGCTCATTCCCTTATTTTGCATGGATCGCCCTTTCGGGTTTTCAATCCATCGGGATACCCATTTTTGCCTGAGCTGTCCGATGCGGCTTTTCAACTCAGCGGGTGTACATTTTTCATTTATTTTCCCTTACTTTTGCCCGAGTCTTTTATTCTGTTTTTGACTCGCCGGGATGCCCTATTTTTGCCTGGACTTACATTCTGTTTTTATGTCCAGCGGGTCATTTTATGCGAAGTATTTTTTAACTGCATCTGAATTCACAGGGGATGGGAAGTCTTCACCATCCATGGTGCTGAGCATCAGTGCTCCACCAGAGAAAACTTTCTTTACCACGAATGGCCCTTCATAATTTGGAGTCCATTTGCCCCTGTGGTCTGCATGAGGAGGGAGGATTCTTTTCAGCACAAGATCCCCTACTTGGTATTCTCGGTGCCTGACTTTCTGATCGAAGGCTTTCTTCATTCTCTTCTGATATAACTGCCCATGGCAGATTGCAGCCAATCTTTTCTCTTCGATCAAACTCAGTTGTTCGAATCGGGACCGAACCCATTCTGCTTCACTCAGTTTAACATCCATTAGTACCCGTAGGGAGGGTAATTCAACTTCGACAGGTAGGACTGCTTCCATACCATACACAAGCTGATACGGTGTTGCCCCAGTGGATGTTCTGATTGATGTGCGGTACCCATGCAAGGCAAACGGTAGCATTTCATGCCAGTCTTTGTATGTGACTACCATCTTCTGCACAATCTTCTTAATATTCTTGTTAGCTGCCTCAACAGCGCCATTCATCTTTGGCCTGTAAGGAGAAGAATTGTGATGTTGGATCTTGAAGTCCCGGCACAGTTCTGCCATCATCTTGTTGTTTAAATTGGAACCATTATCAGTAATGATTCGCTCGGGCACTCCATACCGACAGATGATATCTCTTTTCAGAAATCGGGCTACCACTTGCCTTGTAACATTTGCATATGAGGCTGCTTCAACCCACTTGGTGAAATAGTCGATGGCGACCAGGATGAATCTGTGGCCGTTCGAAGCAGTTGGCTCAATCTTGCCAATCATATCAATGCCCCACATGGCAAAGGGCCATGGTGAAGACATGATGTTCAAAGGATTGGGAGGTACATGCACTTTATCTGCATAGATCTGGCATTTGTGACATTTCCTGGCATAGGCACAACAGTCTGCGTCCATTGTGATCCAGTAATAGCCTGATCTTAGCAATTTCTTAGCCATTGCATGTCCTCCAGCATGGGTACCAAAGGATCCTTCGTGCACTTCATGCATCAGCAAATCTGCTTCCGTCTTGTCAACACATCTGAGGAGTACCATGTCAAAGTTCCTCTTGTATAAAGACCCATCAGCGTTCAGAAAGAAACTACCAGCAAGCCTTCTCAAGGTCTTCTTATCATTGGAAGATGCCCCAGGTGGGTATGTTTGATCCTCCAAGAAGCACTTAATGTCGTGGAACCAAGGCTTATCATCTTTTACAACATCTGCTGCAAATACATATGCTGGTCTATCAAGTCTAGACACTGAAATCTGAGGTACAAAGTTAGCGGCTTGAACTTTGATCATGGATGAAATGGTAGCAAGAGCATCTGCAAACTGATTCTCGTCTCGAGGGATATACTCAAGCTTGACTGTTGTGAAGAAAGTCAGTAACCTTCTCGTATAATCCCTGTAAGGTATCAGATGATCTTGGTGGGTGTACCATTTCCCGTTGGTTTGATTGACTACCAAAGCTGAATCTCCGAATACGGTCAATGTCTTGATCCTGAGGTCAATGGCTTCCTCAAGACCCATAATGCAAGCTTCGTATTCAGCTTCGTTGTTAGTGCAGTTGAAAGTGAGTTTTGCCGAGAAAGGCATGTGAACTCCTTTTGGTGTAATGAGTACTGCACCAACACCACGGCCATTCATGTTAACAGCCCCATCAAACATCATAGTCCATTCTTCCTCCGGGTCAGGCCCTTCAGTGTGAACAGGCTCTTCATGATCTTTTGATTTAATGAACATGATGTCTTCATCAGGGAAGTCAAACCTCATAGGCTGGTAGTCATCAATGGGTTGCTCAGCAAGATATTCAGATAGTACACTGCCCTTGATGGCTTTCTGAGATGTGTACTGTATGTCGTATTCTGTAAGGATCATTTGCCATCTTGCAACTCGTCCGGTAAGAGCTGGCTTCTCGAAAATGTACTTAACTGGATCCATTTTTGAGATTAATAAGGTAGTGTGGGTCAACATATACTGCCTCAGTCGGCGAGCAGCCCACGCTAAAGCACAGCAAGTTTTCTCGAGCAGTGAATAACGTTGTTCACAGTCGGTAAACTTTTTGCTTAGGTAGTATATTGCATACTCTTTTCGACCAGACTCGTCATGCTGGCCCAGCACACACCCCATCGACTCTTCTAATACTGTCAAGTACATAATCAGAGGTCTTCCTTCAACTGGCGGCATAAGGATTGGAGGTTCTTGTAAATATTCCTTGATCCTGTCAAAAGCTTTCTGGCAATCTTCGTTCCACCTGACCGTCTGTTCCTTTCTTAACAGCTTGAACAAGGGTTCACAGGTTGCTGTAAGGTGAGATATGAACCGTGAGATGTAGTTCAATCGACCTAAGAACCCTCGAACTTCTTTCTCAGTTTTCGGTGCAGGCATTTCTTGAATAGCCTTGACTTTATCAGGGTCAACCTCAATCCCTTTCTCGCTTACAATAAAGCCCAGCAGCTTACCGGATCGCACCCCGAATGTGCATTTGTTGGGGTTCAGCTTTAGTTGATACTTCCTCAGACGCTTGAACAACTTCAGCAGATTCACCAGGTGATCTTCCTCTGTAAGGGACTTGGCGATCATATCATCCACATAACATTCTATTTCCTTGTGGATCATATCGTGGAATAATGTCACCATAGCCCGTTGGTATGTGGCACCAGCATTCTTCAGTCCGAATGGCATCACTTTGTAACAGAACGTGCCCCAAGGTGTAATGAATGTTGTCTTCTCCATGTCTTCAGGTGACATCTTGATCTGATTATATCCTGAAAATCCATCCATGAAGGAGAATACCGAGAACTGAGCCGTGTTATCCACCAATACGTCAATGTGAGGTAATGGGAAGTCATCTTTCGGGCTGGCTCTGTTCAGATCCCGGTAATCAACACACATTCTAACTTTTCCGTCCTTCTAAGGCACAGGTACTATGTTAGCAACCCACGGTGGATAGCTAGTCACAGCAAGGAACCCGGCGTCCCATTGCTTTTGTACCTCTTCCTTAATTTTCATAGCCATGTCTGGACGAGTTCGGCGCAGCTTCTGTTTCACTGGTGGGCACTCTTCCCTCAGAGGCAGCTTGTGCACAACTATATCGGTATCCAACCCTGGCATATCTTGATACGACCAAGCAAACACATCAACATACTCTTGAAGCAGATCTATCAGTTGTCTCTTCACTGAGTCTTGCAGGCAGGCCCCGATTTTAACTTCTTTCACATTTTCTTCCGTACCAAGATTGATCACTTCAATCTCCTCCTGGTGAGGAGTAATAACCTTTTCCTCCTGTCTTAACAACCTGGCTAGCTCTTCAGGAAGCTCATATTCTTCATCAACCCCTTCATCAGCTTGATTGATTGGATTGTCAAAGTCATACGATGTCATAGCCGTGCTGTTGTCGGTGCAGTCAGGAAGGCACTCTCTGCAAGGGTTAAGTTTGTTCATTTTAGTGATTGATTTTAATCTTGCTTTAGAAAAAAGTGAAATGAAGTTATCATTTTGAAAACACTGCCATTTATTTTTGTACAAAAAGAAGAATGGAAAAACAGTGAGCATAAAAGAAAAGGACTCGTTTGCAAAAAGATGTCTGATATTTCATTAATTTAATCTTGTTTGCACAAAAGTACAGATGGCCCTGGTTACAAAATGAGTCTTGTCATCTTGGGCAAGATGCAAGACTTGGATGCATGCTATAAAAATACAGGAAATAATAATTACTCTGCATGAGTAACTCTTATAATTTCCTGGGAAGACCAGTTCGAGACACTGCTCCCCGGGATCTTTGGACGAATCCAATTCTCCAGATTGCGCTCCTCTTCCAACTCGTCTTCCAAACAGTTGATAGCATCAGGGGTAAGCATCCCCCCACTGACAAAACCAGGCTCTCCAGCAGCCTTTGCTTGATGTTGAGTTGGTTTGTAACCCAACCCAAACTTGTCCTTCTTCTCCTCCACAGCTAAGACCTTGCCCCATCCTAGGGCAGTTCCTTCTTCAACAACCTTCCGGGCTTGTTGGTAAGATGACATTGGAGTACCAGATACAGCAGATGCTTCATTCACATTCAAGGCTTCAAAACCTTGGCTCATTGTCTCATGGATCTCTCCATCCATCTCAATGTATTTATAAGTAGCCAGATGGCTAACAAAAATGTCCTCCTCTCCACAGATTGTGACAACTTGGCCTTCCCACTCAAATTTTAACTTTTGGTGAAGGGTAGACGTTATTGCGCCAGCGGCGTGAATCCAGGGTCTACCCAACAAACAGCTGTAGGCGGGCTGAATGTCCATCACATAAAAGATAGTTTTAAAGGTCTGCGGGCCAATTGTCACGGGCAGCTCAATCTCTCCCAGAACCGATCTCTTAGAACCATCAAAGGCTCTTACTACCAGGTTGCTGGGTCTCAATGCCAGTCCATCATATTCAAGTTTCACCAGGGCCTTCTTTGGTAAGACATTCAGGGAAGAACCTGTGTCCACCAGCACATGAGAAAGGACAGCTCCTTTGCATTCCAGGGTTATGTGCAAGGCTTTGTTGTGGTTGCGGCCATCCGCTGTCAAGTCAGAATTGGTAAACCCTAGCCCATTGCTAGCAGTAACATTTCCGACCACGGTTTCCAATTGGTTGACAGTAATCTCCTCAGGCACGTAAGCTGCGTGCAAGACTTTAAGTAGTGCATTCCGATGGGCTTCGGAGCACATAAGCAGTGAGAGGATGGAGATTTTGGATGGCGTCTGGTGAAGTTGATCCACAATTTTATAATCACTCTTTTTGATGATCCGCATAAACTCATCAACTTCCTGATCAAATGAAGTCTTCAGGGCTTCTTTGGCAGCTGTATCTTCCTGCACCGGGCCTTTACCCTTTGCCTTGGCAGCAGCTTCTGCTTCGGCTGTAGGTCTTTGAACTTGTGAGGCGAAGAGACGTCCGCTTCGAGTGAAGCCTCCGCCTCCCCCCACATTATCTACTTGTGGTGCAGGTGCCGTTGTTTCCAGAGTGATTCTTTTTCCTTCGCAGTATATGTCAGAGCCATAGTGCCAAGGGATGGCCCTATTGCTTTCATATGGTACTGGTCCAGGCACCGTGACAGTGACTGGACTGATTGCTGCTGCTGAAGGGACTGTTATTGTTTGTGGATCATAGAAGATTGTAACTGGTGCTCTGGTGGGAGCAGCACCTTCTGAATGGTAAGCGGAGTTATTTTCAGGATCATAGAATATGGTAACAGTAGAGACATCTTCGTGATTGATTGCTGGTGTTGTAGGAGGTTCCGTTGGAAGGACTGTTGTTGTTGCTGATGGAGAGTCGAAATGGAATGAAGCTGAAGTTGTAGCAGGAGAAACTGTTGAAAACTGATCATTTGGGAGGACAGGTGAAGTACTTGTTGATGGTGCTGATAAATTGCCGGGTACAATAGTTGCTGCAGTTGTAGGAGGGTCTGAAACCGTTGTTGATGAAGTTACCGGATTTGTCGGAAATGATGTAGTGATCTGTAGCAGGCCACTCTGAATAAGGCTGTCAATGCCATTCCTTAAATCTTCACACCCATTCCATGAAATATTGCAGTATGGGCACCCTAGTTCACACCCCGGAAATATATTGTTTTCACGGAGTTGAGCTTTGATTTCCACCAATGGTGTCCGGATCTGATCCACACTTGTTATTAAATAAGACGGATGGTCTTCTTCAATAGCGTTAACTCGAGGACCACCATGGTTCGGCATTGGGTTTTTATTGACATTGGGTGGAGGTGCAAAATTCAGAGCCTTGGAGTCTACCAAGTCTTGTACCTTCATATGCAGAGCCCTGCATTTTTCTGTACTGTGACCAGGTGCGTTCGAATGGAAAGCACACCTAGCATTGGAGTCATAGTTCCTTGGTAGACTGTTGGGATCCGGAGGTGCCAACGTTCTTAGCTCAACCAGGTTGAGTTTTAGAAGTTGTGGCAGCAAGGCAGCATACGGCATTGGGATCGGGTCGATCACTCTGTTAGCTTGAGATGGCCTCTGCTGGAATGGCCTCTGTTGATTGTTGTTGTTGGAGTTGTTGTTGAAGTTCCTTGGAGGATACTGATTCTGATGATACTGGGGTTGTTGTTGGAAGTTCTGTTGAGGGGGTTGATAGACTGGCTATGGATGAGCTGGAGCAGGGATGGTAACTGCTGCTATTGACCTCTGAACATATTGGGGCCTATCCCTGTTGGTGTGGATGGCATTGGTCTCGCCAGTTCTTCTCGGGCCTGCAAAAGGCTTTCTTGTACTACTGGACGAGCTTGCACCGTTGTCCGAGATCTTTCCCATTTTTAACAGGCTTTCAATTCTCTCCCCAGCTATGACAACATCTGCGAAGCTGGTGGAAGAGAAAGCAGCTAACCTGTCAATATAGGTTCCCTGAAGAGTGTTCATAAACATGTCTGCCATTTCTCTCTCAGACATTGGTGGTTGAACAGCAGCAGCCAATTGCCTCCACCTTTGAGCATATTCTCTGAAGCTCTCCCTAGATGACTGTGACATTCCCATTAGGAGGGTCCTGTTGGGTGCCATATCTAGATTATACTGATACTGTCTGATGAAGGCCTCTGCCAGGTCCTTCCAGCATCTAATTGTTGCTCTTGTCAGATGGGAATACCACTCCCTCGAAGCTCCAGTCAAGCTATCTTCAAAATAGAACATCCACAGTTTCTCATCCATTGTATAGGCTTTCAGCCTTCCCAGAAATGATTGCAAATGAGTCCGGGGGCATGAAGTCCCATTATACTTTTCGAAACAAGGAGGTTTGAACTTATGGGGGATCCTGACCCCTTCTACCAAACCCATGTCCATGACGTCGAACCCCAAAGAATTTTGAGACTCCAGTGATCTCAACTTCTCAGCTATTTCTTCCAACCGTCTATCATATGTTTCCTCTCCAGCACCCATCACCGTATACTGGTCCTCCTGAGGATCTTCTTGAAGTACTCCGGCTGCAGTGGCTGTTCCTTGAACATTTGCAGGAATGTTAATCTCAGGATGAAGATGAGGACCAAACACAGGGGGGTTAACATGTGGTTGCACCCTTTCATTATTACTGGTGCCTGCAGTTCCTACATGAGGCTCCTCTTGATTTTGCCTCTCCACCATGGCCCTCAGTCTCTCCTGGCTCTGAGCCATGTTGTTCATAACTTCCATGAACTGCGTCATCTGCGTTCTCATCTCTAACCTTTCGTTTGCCATCTGGTTTCTAACCTCCGCAAGGTCTTGTTGCATCTGATCCATCTGAATTCCCGGAAGGTTGTTTCTAGTTGGGTACCTGTGTGGCCTGTTGAGAGGAAATACCCGGCGGCGAGCAATAATTCCTGAACATCACAACAGAGGTTAGCAACAACAAAACAAAAACCTACAAAACAAACAAAAGGGTTAGCATGCAATGCAGTTATGCTTATTTGTTCTCAAGGTATCCGGTTTGGCCTTCAGTTTTGACCCTTCCAGACCCTTGAAGATGATGCTGTTGAAGTTGCTTTTGATGTGAACCCCAACACAAATATATTACAAAGGTGAAATAATACAATTTGTTCATTTTACAACACAAACCCTCAAAGGGGCCAAAATACATCACAAAAAGCAAAAGTACATGGAAAAGGAACAACAACAAGCAAATGATCAAACTCCAAGGCCAAACTCATCCTCACGAACTTCCTTGAGAAGTGCTTCGGTCACAGGATCAGCCGGATGCTCCGTGAGACTTCTGATGAGAAGGTTTCTTGTTGCAACAGCTGCAGTCAACTTCTTGCTCTGACTTTGGTCCTTCGACCTCTTCAATCCTGCTTTGATTTTCAGCTCTGATATTTCCTCCTGGGCTGCTGCCAGGGTTTTTTCCATCTGCTCCATCTTGTCTTGAGCTCTCTTGTCTTCTAGAGTACGGGTCTCAGTGATCCGGACCCACCTGGCCTGACTTTCTTTCAAATACAAGTCTGTTCTTGCTCTTTGGAACTGGGCTTCTTTACAAGCATTCTTCAGAATCTGTTCACCAGCTTTAGACTTGTTGATATACTCCCCAGACTTCTCAATCTTAGTCAAGTGTTCTACCCTCAATTTCTCCAATCTCTCAATCTCCCTCACACCTTCACTCTTCTCCCGGAGGGTCTTCTGCAAAGCCTGGGTTAACTTCTCATTTCTTTCCTTCAAGCTCTCAAACTCCTCCAAACTGACAGTGGCAGGTGGTGGTGCTGAAGATGACTCAGGCATGTCTTCTATGGTAAAGGGCATTCCAGAGAATTGGGCCCTAGCATGGGACCACTCATAATATTGGACTGATGCCACATTATTGCACTTCCCCAGAATGGTGATTCCCTTGGTTTGAACATTATCCCAGGCCCAGGCAGCCTGTCTAACAACAGCCAAACTAATCTTGTTCTCACGGTAGAGGGTCTCAACCAAATCCTGTACCCTAGGAGTATGAACCAGTGCATAGCCCAATTGCCTCCTGAACAGCAGAGGGTTGTAATTGATACTTCCCTTAACTCCTATTAAGGGCACATTGGGAAAGTGCCCACAGCTGGTGATCATATCTCTGCCCTTGGTGCTCTGAGTACACCATCTGATATCTGCTGAAGTGAGAGTAGTGAGCCTCTTAGCCCAGTTGCTTTGCTGGTGAGGATTTAGGAATGCATCTGTCTTGGGTAGATGCTTTAGAAGCCAAGCATGGAATAATGGAGCACAACATCTCACTAGCCTTCCCCTCTACTTCTCATTCTTCTGATGTACTGAGTAATAGAGATCTCCTAGCAAAGTTGGCACTGGGTTCTTCAGGATGAACAAATGGATTGCATTCTTGCTGATGAATCGAGGCTCATCTGCAAACAACACAATTCCATATACACTTAAGGCCAACAGAGCACAAACAGCTCTCCACTCCCCCAGGGAGGCCTTCAGACTAGCTTGGGAAATCAGGAAGTCAAGATGAAAACCAGGGATCCCAGCTTTAGAGGTCATATGCTGCTCAATTAGGACAGGCTCTAGGTGCAAAGCTTTTGCTACTTCTCCATTGGCAGGAAAGACCATCTCAGGGTTGAAAGGAATTTCTCTCCTGATAGGCATTCCAACCAAAGATGAGTATTCTTCTAAAAGAGGCCCCAACTGAAAGTCTTGAAAGGTGAAACATCTCAATGGGGGGTCATAAAACTGAATGCAGGTGTGGATCAAACTCCTCTGAGATGGGTCCAGATCCATGACCAAGTCAAGTATATCCCCATAATGCTCCCTGAACAAAGGTATGTGCTCTGGAGTGATCAGGGTTTGGACCCTTCTGATGTCTGATAAGTCTGGTTGGAAGAAATGATAGGTGATGTTACTTTTCTTTGGAGCCATGATGCTGAGGACTGAGTAAGATAAGTGCTGATGAAGATGCTGAGGAGTGGGCCACTGGCTGGCTAGTGCAAGTAACTGAAGTATGGCTGACAAACTGAAGCGAGTACTGGTGGAGATAGGTCAAAACTGCAGATGGGGTCAAAACCAAAACCAGAGGAATATGGATACCCTGAAACACAAATAAGCACATGTTAATATGATGCAATGAGTATGTATGCAGATGATATGCAAGGGTTTGTGACTGAGCTGGATCTGGTCAAAATGCCCTGGTATAGATCCATGTGTGTTCAAAAATTCCAGATGGAGGTCTAAAAATCCAGTAACCAAGGTGGGGGACTCAAATAAAGAGCCACATGTCCAGGGTTTTAGAATCACATGGAGTATTCTTAACAAAGTCAAAGTAACAGGGTATTCTGAGGTCAAGGTACCTGCAAACCTGTAAACAGCCCAACCCCCTCACAGGTGATGATCTAGAACAAGGATCCTCAGACTTGGATCAGTTATGAGAAGTGTAAACACTTCTAACCCGGAGGTACAGTGCTTACAATAACCATAAAAGTTCCTCCTCTAATTCACCTCAGTTTCTGAAGGTCAATACTAAAAGGTCATCCAGACTTAGCAGGCTTCCCAGATAGCCCTAGCATTGCAGGAAATCTGCAACACAGAGTTCTCAAGAAGAAACCCATATCTGAACCGTGTTTCATATTCCCGCACCAGACCGAAATGGAATGGGAAAGAATATGATTCACTCTAGCCTAGGTGTCACTCAGGTCCCAGGTATAGGACCTTAACTCTCAATGAAATACCCACCCACCAAAGAAAAACCAGATCCAGCCAGCACAGTATGACAGTATGATATACAAAAGCAATAGAGAAAGCAGTAAAGCAACTGTACATAAATCAATAAACAAAATAAATACAAGCACAAATAAGCACATAACACCCCCGTAAACACAAATCAAACAAGCGCTAGGAGGAACCCACAAAAAGAACCAGAAGCCCTGGTTGCAACATAAGGTTTCCCCAGCAGAGTCGCCAAGCTGTCGCTCCCGACAAATGAAAATGGATCAGATGAAGGTACAGACGCGAACGGTCGGCGAAGGGAACAGTGAGAACACACAGCCGTGAACTCACTGGAGATGAATAGAGTCGCCAGCTAGGCATTTTTATCCCGGAGGAAAGGCAATGCTGCATAGGCCTAGAAAAAGATGGATAAGACGGTTTGCGAACCAGAGAGACTGAGAAAGGGGGTTGGTTACAACCTGGGAAGGTATTAGCACCCAGATTGTCCGTCGTACTCGACGGGATCCACGCTTAAAAGATTTGTGCTATAAAGGGGTAGTGTCAGTGCAATCTGTGCATAAAAGAGCTGGAAAAGGATGTACAGGTGTCAGTGTAAAAGAGAGTGAAGTGTGATAATGATGTGAAGTATGAAAGTGTCAGTGTAAGAACAGAGTGAAATGCTCAAGATCATGAGGCTAAAGAATGAAGCTAGAAGGAGGGGGGATATACAGAGACTTTTGTTCGATAACTGTTAAGTTATGCCTACGTATCCTCTCGTGCAATGAGGAAGTCAGAACACCGTAGTTCGACCCAAAGAGACTGAAAGGTGAATTGACTGATGAACTGCTTGCTTGCCTATGCTCAAGTGTATGACCTGTCTGGCTCAGGTGCTAACTGTCTTGCATTAGACGGAAGAAGCGGGTTCTCGTTTGTGAGTGAGGATGATGAGAAAAGAATCCCGAAGGAGACGATTATTGTTTGTTTTTGAGTTTTCAATCTTTTATTGCTTTTGAAAGTTTGTCATAGATTAATGAGCTTAAGCCTAAACCAATGGATTTAGTAAACTCATCACATCTTCCCTCTGATCAGGGGTAATGAGAGTACCTTAAGTGTGAAGTCAGATTCTCACACTTAATCACCTTTGGTGTAAGATTAAGATCATTAACCTACTTGTGATTATTTAGATGTTTTTGTGATTTTTGTTTAGTGTTGAGTAATGAGGTTAAGCCATAATCAAGGATTAAACAAACTCATTACACCATCCTAAAAGAAGGATAATAGATGAGAATGTTTAAGTTGAGAAAAACTCCTCAACTTAATCCATGATTAGGGATTAAACCCATGACAAAACAAGCCTTTGATTAAGTGGATTTTATTTAATGGTATGATGATGAAGTGTTTTTTATGGTTTGTAAGACAACTTGAGGGGGACTTGTCCATTAACACTAGGGTTAGTCCTTCTTAACCAATTAAGGAAGAATTAGAACCCTAATGCAAGGCCCAAGTTACAAGTGTGATGTCTTGATATTTATTAGATGAATTGATTAAGAGATTTAAACACCTTAAGGGTTTAATACTTAGGATTAAAGTTATACACTCCATCCTAAGAGAAGGATGCAGGCATAACCCTAAGCACAAAGTCTTAAAGCCTTTAGGGTTTAGTCCCTGATTATGAGGTGAGAAGAGAAAACTCAAAGAGAGACACAAAGGTAAAACTATGGGGGGACTAATCAAAACCCTAATTCATTGTCATGCTTGGATGATCCTAAGGTTTGTGAGGTTTGCAAGAACAATCTTCAGAAGAACCACCAGGAAGCAGATGAACAGGATCAAGAGAAGCAAAATGACTTGCTTCATTCAAGAAGTCAAGTCACTTGAAGAAAGAAAGTGGGGAGGAGAAGAATGAGCAAGCTCAAACTCAAACACAAATAAGAATGCAGCAATGGATGCAAGAGAGATGAAAAGAAAAGGTATGAGAAGTGAAGGCAAATCCACTTCTCAAGTTTACTTACCACCTGCAATGTTAGAAAGAAAATGCAATGCAATGCAAGATGAGATGAAATGATATGATGCTAAGCAAAACCAGAAGCATGTTGATGATGATTATGATGTTATGAGGTGCTGCAAACATGAGGCAAGACAATGGGGATGTTCATACAAGATCATGAATGCAAATGATGCAAGCTAAGGAGCATGAACAAGCATGAAAAGTCATGAACCATACAAGACAAATGACATGTCAAATATGTAATGCAATGATCAAAGATGCTTTATACATGTCTTAAGATGTCAAATGAATCACAAGAATGCACAAAATGCAATGACAAGTCATGTTATGCAAGGAAATGCAAGAGGGATGCAAATAAAAGCCCAAATTAGGGTTTATGGATCAAACATCAAACACAAACCAAAAACAGAAGCAAAACCCTAAAGTAAAAATGGAAAATGATACCCAAGGAAACCCTAGACCTATAATAAACCACTGCCCAAAGGGGAGCTCTCAACTCTCAATCAAACTCAAGTTATGATTTTTGCAAGTTATTTGGGTTTTTAGGGGTTCCTAACAAAACAAATGCCAATCAATTTGAAAATGCAAGAACAATTCATGGCCTTTTTATCCTTGAAACTACATGCAAAACAAAAGGCAATGCAAGAAGAACCAATGTCTCAACCTTCACCAATAGGCAGAAATGATTTTTGGAACTTATGATCAAAATAATGCACAAAAAATGATTTAATTCAATGACAAATTCTCAAAATGCATCAAGATCAAAAAAAGAAATTTGGTTTGAAGGTTGGACAATGTTTCTAAATGTCTTAGAACATTTCATGAATTTTTTGGTGATTTTTAAATACCTAAAAGTATTTTTAATTAATTAATTCCCATTAATCAATTAAAAATAATCTTTTAAATATTTAAAAATACTTTTTAATGATAAAAAAAATAAAATAAAAATATTTTTGGGTCTTAAAAATTAATAAAACTTTAAAGAAAAAGTTTCATAATTTTTAAGAATTTTTTGCTATTTTAAATTAAATATGCAAAACAAATGAAAAAGAAATGAATTAAAATTATGAAAATGAAAAGTAAACGCAAGGGATGGCCAGGATTGAATCTGGGAAAGCAGGCATTGACTTGGCGCGTGATCTGAGGGTCATAATTCAAACTAGCCTAATCCTGATTAATTAAATATTAAATCATAATTAAAACTTAATGAAATGATCTAGGCCTTTCATTCGCGCGCGGGAACCAGGATCTAAAGGCCCAGATTCAAACTCAGTGCCCTAACCCTAATTAATAAATAATGACTTTCAGGCTGCCGGAGAAGACTTCCGGTCGTCTTCTCCGGCCAGCTCTCACCTGAGAAACTTCAAAACCTCTCAAAACGTACCAAAAATGAAAACCAAGAACATGGAAATGATCCTCCTCCTCTCACGAACCAAACCCCTCTCTCAAAACAAATTTAAATTTACTAAATCAACTGAATCGAAGAGAAAAAGTTCTAGGTCACGCAAGCTTCAGAAACAAATTAAATGCTCAAATCACAACCATTTTCAAAACCAATGGTACCAGAATGATCAGCAAGACATGAAGAACAAGTTTGTAACAAGAAAAATCATTTCTGGAAAAATTATTTTCGAGCTACCTGAGATTTGGAGCTTTCAGTTCTGGAACTTTCTGGCCACTTCTTTCAGTGCAAACCACTCCACTTGATCCCCCAAAGCTGTTTGGATGCTCAAAATGAGTTTGTGCTGGCTGGATGGTGAGATTCGAATGCTCCTGCTTCAGGCTCAGTCAACAATGGCTATGGTGATTCTGGCTCTTTCAGGTCATGGTGAATGATGGTTTGAGGTCCAAATGATGTATGGAGAAGCTTTGCAGGGTTTGTTTGGCTGTTTGTGGGCTAGGGAAGGAGATTCGAAAGTAACTGCAGAAATGAAGTGAGAGATGGCAGTGAGGTGTTCTGGCTGTTTTTGGCTTGTGTTCTTGGCTCTTTGTGATCTATAGAACAAGGTGAGTTGAAAGGTGGAAGTGGTTGAAGTGTTTTGTGGCTGGGCAGAGGGATTCGAAACAAAATGCAAGAGGGAGTGTTTTTGTGAATGTGTTGAATGTGTTGGTTTCAGCCTTGCCTTATGTTATGGCTAGCTTGCAAATTGTTGACATAAACAAATCTGATTGGCTTCTTGATGTGACTTGTGCTTTTGTGATTGGTAAGTTTGCTTTTGCCAAAAGTCAAAAATCTTGTAAGAGAAGCATGGGCTTGATACTAGGCAAGTACAAGGGCTAGGTCTGGCGCATCATGGTGAGTATGTGAGGCTGGCTTGATTCAAAGACCAATGCAGCAAGTTGGTGAAGCATGATCATGAGTTTTGCAACTTGGTTACTTTATGGATTTTCATGAAAAATGCCTTGTTACACAAACCAAACCATGAGCAAACTTGATCCAATTCTGATTTTTAGGACTTAGAGAATGTTTGTGTAATGGTTTGAAATGAATTAGAGGTCACATGATGCATTGGTTCAAGGTTTTGCAAAATTTCCATTTGGTGCATAACTTGAATTTTAGTGATTTTTGCCAACTTTGATGCACCATAACTTTTGATCCAAGATGAATTAGATCATGTTCTTGTACTTTTTGGAAAGGGAAAGATGAGATCTACAACTTTCATGACCAAAGTTTTTTTCATTTGAAGCATTTTTGGATCCAAAATCATGGCTTGAAAAATGACATAAAATGATGCATTCTTGAAAAGTCAACTATGCCCAAAAAGTCAACATTTGCAAAAACCCTAAATTCTTGATTTCCATGAACTTCAATCTTCTTCCATGATCAAATAAAGACCATACACACTCAAAATGATTAAGATCACCCATTGGTTGGGTCATTGGGGGCCTCAGATGCCCTGATTTTGCACTGACTTGTCTGAAAAGTCAACCCTTGATCAGATGACTTCCCCATGGAATTTCTTCATGAAAATTGATATGCATACTCCCTATACCATATAGAGATCAATGGAAACAAGAATGACCAAAAAATTTGGAGTTATGGCCTCTGAAACCAAAACCCTAATTTTCAGTCAACTGTGTAGTTCAACCTGGCTCTGCATCCACTCAAACCCTAGCTCTTGTGATTCCTCTGCATTTTTGACTTTGAGGAGATGGAATATGATATAAGAACACTCATGGACCCCTTTGAGTTGATTGGTGGCCTTTGGGAGTGGCTCAAGAGGCTCTTGGATTGCTCAGATCACAAACCCTAAGTGCAGATGACTTAGAAACTATGCAGTGAATCAAAAATGAGATATGAGATGATGTGGTTGTGTTTATGCATATGAAATGATCACAAGCCATGGTGTGAATGGGTGAGGGCAAATTTGGGGTGTTTACACTGCTGAAGGGACTGTTATTGTTTGTGGATCATAAAAGATTGTAACTGGTGCTCTGGCGGGAGCAGCACCCTCTGAATGGTAGGCGGAATTATTTTCAGGATCGTAGAATATGGTAACAGTAGAGACATCTTCATGATTGATTGCTGGTGTTGTAGGAGGTACTGTTGAAAGGACTGTTGTTGTTGTTGATGGAGATTCGAAATGGAATGAAGCTGAAGTTGTAGCAGGAGAAACTGTTGAAGTCTGATCATTTGGGAGGACAGATGAAGTACTTGTTGATGTTGCTGGTGAATTGTCGGGAACAATAGTTGCTGCAGTTGTAGGAGGGTCTGCAACCGTTGCTGATGAAGTTGTCGGATTTGTCGGAAATGATGTAGTGATTTGTAGCAGGCCACTCTGAATAAGGCTGTCAATGCCATTCCTCAGGTCCTCACACCCATTCCATGAAATATTGCAGTAGGGACACCCTAGTTCACACCCCGGAAATATTTGGCTTTCACGGAGTTGAGCTTTGATTTCCACCAATGGTGTCCGGATCTGATCCACACTGGTTATTAAATAAGACGGTCTGTCTTCTTCAATAGCGTTAATTCGAGGACCACCATGGTTTGGCATTGGGTTTTTATTGACATTGGGCGGCGGTGCAAAATTCAGAGCCTTGGAGTCTACCAAGTCTTGTACCTTCATATGCAGAGCCCTGCATTTTTCTGTACTGTGACCAGGTGCGTTCGAATGAAAAGCACACCTAGCATTGGAGTCATAGTTCCTTGGTAGACTATTGGGATCCGGAGGTGCCAACGTTCTTAGCTCAACTAGGTTGAGTTTCAGAAGTTGTGGCAGCAAGGCAGCATACGGCATTGGGATCGGGTCGATCACTCGGTTAGCTTGGGATGGCCTTTGTTGGAATGGCCTCTGTTGATTGTTGTTGTTGTTGTTGTTGTTGAAGTTCCTTGGAGGATACTGATTCTGATGATACTGAGGTTGCTGTTGGAAGTTTTGTTGCGGAGGTTGATAGACTGGCTGTGGATGAGCGGGAGCAGGGATAGTGATTGCTGCTATTGACCTTTGAACATACTGGGGTCTGCCCCTGTTGGTGTGGATGGCATTGGTCTCGTCAGTTCTTCTCGGGCCTGCAAAAGGCTTTCTTGTACTACTGGACGAGCTTGCACCGTTGTCTGAGATCTTTCCCATTTTTAACAAACTTTCAATTCTCTCCCCGGCTATGACAACATCTGCGAAGCTGGTGGAGGAGAAAGCAGCCAACCTGTCAATATACGTTCCCTGGAGAGTGTTCATAAACATGTCTGCCATTTCTCTCTCAGACATTGGTGGTTGAACAGCAGCAGCCAGTTGCCTCCACCTTTGAGCATATTCTCGGAAACTCTCCCTCGAAGACTGTGACATTCCCATCAGGAGAGTCCTGTTGGGTGCCATGTCTAGATTATACTGATACTGTCTGATGAAGGCCTCTGCCAGGTCCTTCCAGCATCTAATTGTTGCTCTTGTCAGATGGGAATACCACTCCCTCGAAGCTCCAGTCAAGCTATCTTCAAAATAGAACATCCACAATTTCTCATCCATTGTATAGGCCTTCAGCCTTCCCAGAAATGATTGTAGATGAGTCCGGGGGCATGAAGTCCCATTATACTTTTCGAAACAAGGTGGCTTGAACTTATGGGGGATCCTGACCCCGTCTACCAAACCCATGTCCATGACGTCGAAACCCAAAGAATTTTGAGATTCTAAGGACCTCAACTTCTCAGCTATTTCTTTCAACCGTCTATCATAAGTTTCCTCTCCAGCACCCATTACTGTAAATTGGTCCTCCTGAGGATCTTCTTGAAGTACTCTGGCTGCAGTGGTTGTTCCTTGAATGTTTGCAGGAATGTTAATCCCAGGATGTAGATGTGGACCAAACACAGGGGGGTTAACATGTGGTTGCACCCTTTCATTGTTACTTGTGCCTGCAGT
Organism: Lathyrus aphaca; assembly: GCA_963966055.1. NCBI lineage: Eukaryota > Viridiplantae > Streptophyta > Magnoliopsida > Fabales > Fabaceae > Lathyrus > Lathyrus aphaca. The sequence continues at coordinate 545,818,948 of OZ014520.1, forward strand.
CCCCACATGGGGCTCCTCTTGATTCCTCCCTTCTACCAAAGCTCTGAGCCTCTCCTGGCTTTGAGCTAAGTTGTTCATTACTTCCATGAATTGTGTTATCTGAGTTCTCATCTCCAACCTTTCGTTGGCCATCTGGTTTCTGACCTCCGTAAGGTCTTGCTGCATCTGATCCATCTGGATTCCCGGAAGGTTGTTTCTAGTTGGGTACCTGTGTGGCCTGTTGAGAGGAAATACCCGGCGGCGAGCAATAATTCCTGAGTATCACAACAGAGGTTAGCAACAACAAAACAAAAACCTACAAAACAAACAAAAGGGTTAGCATGCAATGCAGTTATGCTTATTTGCTCTCAAGGTATCCGGTTTGGCCTTCAGTTTTGACCCTTCCAGACCCTTGAAGATGATGCTGTTGAAGTTGCTTCTGAAGTAACCCAGATGGAAACTAACACAAATATATTACAAAAGGTGAAATAATACATCTTGTTCATTTTACAACACCAGCCCTTAAAGGGGTCAAAAATACATCACAAAAGTACATGGAATAGGAATAACAACAAGCAAATGATCAAACCCCAAGGCCAAACTCATCCTCACGAACTTCCTTAAGAAGTGCTTCGGTCACAGGATCAGCCGGACGCTCCGTGAGACCTCTGATGAGAAGGTTTCTTGTTGCAACAGCTGCAGTCAACTTCTTGTTCTGACTTTGGTCCTTAGACCTCTTCACTCCAGCTCTGATTTCTAGCTCTGATATTTCCTTCTGGGCTGCTGCCAGGGCTTTTTCCATCTGTTCCATCTTGTCTTGAACTCTCTTGTCTTCTAGAGTACGGGCCTCAGTGATCCGGACCCACCTGGCCTGACTCTCTTTCAAATACAAGTCTGTCCTTGCTCTTTGGAACTGGGCTTCTTTACAAGCATTCTTCAGAATTTGTTCACCAGCTTTGGACTTGTTGATATAGTCTCCAGACTTCTCAATCTTAGTCAAGTGTTCCACCCTCAACTTCTCCAATCTTTCAATCTCCCTCACACCTTCACTCCTCTCCCGGAGGGTCTTCTGCAGAGCCTGGGTTAACTTCTCATTTCTTTCCTTCAAGCTCTCAAACTCCTCCAAACTGATAGTGGCAGGGGGTGGTGCTGAAGATGACTCAGGCATGTCTTCTATGGTAAAGGGCATCCCAGAGAATTGGGCCCTGGCACGGGACCACTCATGATATTGTGCTGATGCCACATTATTACACTTCCCCAAAATGGTGACTCCCTTGGTTTGAACATTTCCCAGGCCCAGGCAGCCTGCCTAACAACAGCCAAACTAATCTTGTTCTCACAGTAGAGGGTCTCAACCAAGTCTTGCTCCCTGGGAGTATGGACCAGTGCATGGCCTAATTGCCTCCTGAACAGCAGAGGGTTGTAATTGATACTTCCCTTGACCCCTATTAAAGGCACATTGGGAAAGTGCCCACAGCTTGTAATGATATCTCTGCCCTTGGTGCTTTGAGTACACCATCTGATATCTGCTGAAGTTAGGGTAGTAAGCCTCTTAGCCCAGTTGCTCTGCTGATGAGGATTGAGAAATGTATCTGTCCTGGGTAGATGCTTAAGAAGCCAAGCATGGAATAATGGAGCACAACACCTCACTAGCCTTCCCCTCTGCTTCTCATTCTTCTGATGTACTGAGTAATAGAGATCTCCTAGCAAAGTTGGCACTGGGTTCTTCAGGATGAACAAATGGATTGCATTCCTACTGATGAATCGAGGCTCATCTGCAAACAACACAATTCCATATACACTTAAGGCCAACAGAGCACAAACAGCTCTCCACTCCCCCAGGGAGGCCTTCAGGCTAGCTTGGGAAATCAGGAAGTCAAGATGAAAACCAGGGATCCCAGCCTTAGAGGTCATATGCTGCTCAATCAAAGCAGGTTCCAGGTGCAGAGCTTTTGCCACCTCTCCATTGCTGGGAAAGACCATTTCAGGGTTGAAAGGGATTTCCCTCTTGATAGGCAAACCAACCAAAGATGAGTATTCTTCTAAAAGAGGCCCCAACTGAAAGTCTTGAAAGGTGAAACATCTCAATGGGGGGTCATAAAACTGAATGCAGGTGTGGATCAAACTCCTCTGGGATGGGTCCAGATCCATGACCAAGTCAAGTATATCCCCATAATGCTCCCTGAACAAAGGTATGTGATCTGGAGTGATCAGGGTTTGGATCTTCCTGATGTCTGATAAGTCTGGTTGGAAGAAATGATAAGTGATGTTGCTTTTCTTTGGAGCCATGATGTTGAAGACTGAGTAGAGTGCTGATGAAGATGCTGAAAGAATGAGCCACTGATTGGCTGGTGCTGGTGAAGATGGGTCAATACTGCAGATGGGGTCAAAACCAAAACCAGATGAAAATGGATACCCTGAAACACAAATAAGCAAATGTTAATATGATGCAATGGGTATGTATGCAAATGATATGCAAAGGGTTTGTGACTGAGCTGGATCTGATTAACTGCCTTGATATAGATCCATGTGTGTTTAAGAATTCCAGATGGAGGCCTAAAAATCCAGTAACCAGGGTGGGGGACTCAAATAAAGAGCCACAAGTCCAAGGTTTTAGAATCACAAGAACTGTCCAACATGGAGTATTCTTAACAAAGTCAAAGTAACAGGGTATTCTGAGGTCAAGGTACCTGCAAACCTGTAAACAGCCCAACCCCCTCACAGGTGGTGATCTAGAACAAGGATCCTCAGACTTGGATCAGTTATGAGAAGTGTAAACACTTCTAACCCGGAGGTACAGTGTTTACAATAACCATAACAATTCCTCCTCTAATTCACCTCAGTTTCTGAAGGTCAATACTAAAAGGTCATCCAGACTTAGCAGGCTTCCCAGATAGCCCTAGCATTGCAGGAAATCTGCAACACAGAGTTCTCAAGAAGAAACCCATATCTGAACCGTGTTTCATATTCCCGCACCAGACCGAAATGGAATGGGAAAGAATATGATTCACTCTAGCCTAGGTGTCACTCAGGTCCCAGGTATAGGACCTTAACTCTCAATGAATCACCCACCCACCAAGGCAAACAACCAGATCCAGCCAGCAGCAATGACAGTATGATATAAATAAATGCAATAAAGAAAGCAGTAAAGTAACTGTACATAAAGCAATAAACAAAAATAAATACAAGCACAAACAAGCACATAACACCCCAGTAAACACAAATCAAACAAGCGCTAGGAAGAACCCACAAAAAGAACCAGAAGCCCTGGTTGCAGTATAAGGCTCCCCAGCAGAGTCGCCAAGCTGTCGCTCCCGACAAATGAAAATGCATCAGATGAAGGTACAGACGCGAACGGTCGGCGAAGGGAACAGTGAGAACACACAGCCGTGAACTCACTGGAGAATGAATAGAGTCGCCAGCTAGGCATTTTTATCCCGGAGGAAAGGCAATGCTGCATAGACCTAGAAAAGGATGGATAAGACGGTTGCGAACCAGAGAGACTGAGAAAGGGGGTTGGTTACAACCTGGGAAGGTATTAGCACCCAGATTGTCCGCCGTACTCGACGGGATCCACGCTTAAAAGATTTGTGTTTTAAAGGGGTAGTGTCAGTGCAATTTGTGTATAAAATAGCTGGAAAAGAATGTACAGGTGTCAGTGTAAAGGAAGTGTGAAGTGTATAAATGGTGTGTCAGTGTAAGGAAAAGAGTATGCTCAAGATCATGAGGCTTAAGGAATAATGCTGGAAGGAGGGGGAATAGACAGAGACTTTTGTTCGATAACCGTTAAGTTATGCCTATGTATCCTCTCGTGCAATGAGGAAGTCAGAACACCGTAGTTCGACCCAAAGAGACTGAAAGATGAATTGACTGATGAACTGCTTGCTTGTCAATGCTCAAGTGTATGACCTGTCTGGCTCAGGTGCTATCTGTCTTGCATTAGACGGAAGAAGCGAGTTCTCGTTTGTGAGTGAAGATGATGAGAAAAGAATCCCGGAGGAGACGATTATTGTTTGTTTTTGTGTTTTCAGTCTTTTATTGTTTTTGAAAGATTGTCATAAGTTAATGAGCTTAAGCCTAAACCAATGGATTTAGTAAACTCATCACATCTTCCCTCTGATTAGGGGTAATGAGAATACCTTAAGTGTGAAGTCAGATTCTCACACTTAATCACCTTTGGTATAGGATTAAGATCATTAACCTACTTGTGATTATTTAGATGTTTTTGTGGTTTTGTTTAGTGTTGAGTAATGAGGTTAAGCCATAATCATGGATTAAACAGACTCATTACACCATCCTAAAAGAAGGATGATAGATGAGAATGTTTAAGCTGAGGAAAACTCCTCAACTTAATCCATGATTAGGGATTAAACTCATGACAAAACAAACCTTTGATTAAGTGAATTTTAGATTAATGATATGGTGATGAAGTGATTTTTATGATTTGTAAGACAACTTGAGGGGGACTTGTCCATTAACACTAGGGTTAGTCCTTCTTAACCACTTAAGGAAGAATTAGAACCCTAATGCAAGGCCCAAGTTACAAGTGTGATGTCTTGATGATTTATTAAGTGAATTGATTAAGAGATTTAAACACATTAAGGGTTTAACACTTAGGATTAAAGTTATACACTCCATCCTAAGAGAAGGATGCAGGCATAAGCTTAATCACAAAGTCTTAAAGCCTTTAGGGTTTAGTCCCTGATTATGAGGTGAGAAGAGAAGACTCATAGAGAGACACAAAGGTAAAACTATGGGGGAGACTAATCAAAACCCTAATTCATTGTCATGCTTGGATGATCCTAAGGTTTGTGAGGTTTTCAAGAACAATCTTCAGAGGAGCCACCAGGAAGCAGATGAACAAGATCAAGAGAAGCAAAGTGACTTGCTTCATTCAAGAAGTCAAGTCACTTGAAGAAAGAAAGTGGGAAGAACAAGAATGAGCAAGCTCAATCTCAAACACAAATAGAAATGCAGCAATGGATGCAAGAGAGATGAAAAGAAAAGTTATGAGAAGTGAAGGCAAATTCACTTCTCAAGTTCACTTACCACCTGAAATGTTAGAAAGAAATGCAATGCCATGCAACATGGGATGAAATGGCATGATGCTAAACAAAACCAGAAGCATGTTGATGATGAAAATGATGCTATGAGATGCTGCAAACATGAGGCAAGACATGGAGATGTTCATACAAGATTATGAATGCAAATGATGCAAGCTAAGGAGCATGAATGAACATGAAAAGTTATGAATCATATAAGACAAATGACATGGCAAATATGTGATGCAATGATCAAACATGCTTCCTATATGTCCTAAGATGTCAAATGAATCACAAGAATGCACAAAATGCAAAGACAAGTCATGTTATGCAAGGAAATGCAAGAAGGATGCAAGAGAAAGCCCAAATTAGGGTTCATGGATCAAGCAACAAACAAAAACCCAAAACAGAAGCAAACCCAAAGATGAAAAATGGAAAATGGTACCCAAAGAAACTCTAAACCTATAATAAACCACTGCCCAAGGGGGAACTCTCAACTCTCAACTAAACTCAAGTTATGAATTTTGCAAGTTATTAGGGTTTTTTAGGGTTCTTAACAAAAGAAATGCCAAACAATTGGAAAATGCAAGATCAAATCATGGCCATTTTACCCTAGAAACTACATGCTAAACATAACACAATGCAAGAAGAATCAATGTCTCAACCTTCTCCAATAGGCAGAAATGAATTTTTGAATTTGTGATCAAAATAATGCATAAAAAATGATTTAATTCAATGAAAAATTCTTAAAATGCATCAAGATCAAAAAAGAAATTTGGTTTGAAGGTTGGACAATGTTTCTAAATGTCTTAGAACATTTCATGAATTTTTTTGTAATTTTTAAATACCTAAAAGTATTTTTAATTAATTAATTCTCATTAATCAATTAAAAATAATCTTTTAAATATTTAAAAATACTTTTTTAATGATAAAAAATAAAATAAAAATGTTTTTGTGTCATAAAAATTAATAAAACTTTAAAGAAAAAGTTTCATAATTTTTAAGGATTTTTTGCTATTTTAAAATAAATGTGCAAATTAATTGAAAAGAAATGAATTAAAAATCAAATAAAATAAAAGTATGCAGCATGGAAGGCCAGGATTCAATCTGGAAATGAGAGGGTTGACTGCGCGCCAGATCCAATGGGACACATTCAAACTGGGCTAAACTTAATTAATTAAACTAATTAAACCTAATTATGAATTAATGACATGATCTGGACCATACACGCACGCGCGGGAAGCCAGATCCAAGGGTCTACATTTGAATTTTGCCCTAACCCTAATTAACTCACTAATCACTTTCAGGTGGCCGGAGAAGACTTCCGGTCGTCTTCTCCGGCCAGCACCTCACCTGAGAAATCCCCAAACCCCTCAAATCGTATCAAAAATGAAAACTAAGAACTGGGAAATGATCTCCATCCTCTCACGAATCAAACCCCTCTCTCAAAACACATTTATTCTTCCTAAACAAGCTGAATCGAAGAGAACAAGTTCTAGGGCACGCAAGCTTCAGAGACAAATTAAATACTCAAAACAAAGCCATTTCAAAAACTAAGAACATCAGGATGATCAGTGAATCACATAGAACAAGTTTGTAACAAGAGAAATGATTTCTGGAAAAAATAATTTTCGAGCTACCTGAGATTTGGAGCTTTCAACTTGAGGACTTTCTGGCCACTTCTTTTTGTGAAATCCACTCCTTAGGACCTCTTGATGATGTTTGAATGCCTTAGAACAATTTATGCTGGCTGGATAGTGAGATTCGACAGCTTCTGCTCAAGCTTGATCAGAAATGGCAATGGAGTTTCTGGAGGTTTCAGGCCATTGTGAATGATGGTTTGTGGTCCTGAGGATGAATGGAGAAGGTCTGTGGTGTTTGTTGGTGTGTTTGTGGTTTGTGGAAGGAGATTCGATTGAAACTGCAAAATGAAGTGAGAAATGGCAGTGAGATGTTCAGGCTGTTTCAGGCTTGTGTTCTTGGTGCTGGGTGGTCTATGGAGCAAGGTGAGTTGAATGGTGAAGAGGGTTTGAATGTTTGCAAGCTGTGTAAGCAGATTCGAAGCAACTTGCAATTGGGAGTGTTTGTGTGAATATGTTGAATGAAATGTTTCAGCCCTGCTTGCTTAGTGTTATGGCTTGCCAAAGGATACAATAAACAAATGCAAGTGGCCAGAGGATGTGACATGGCCTGTGGTGATTGGGATGTCTACTTTTGCAAAAAGGTCAACTTTTGTGTAAGGCAAGTATGGCTTCACTCTAGGCAAGTACAATGGGCATGGGTTGCGCAGCAAAGTGAAGGGAAAGGCTAGGCTTGGTCCAGCATTCAAGGCAGCAAGTTGGTGAAATGTTATGAGTGCTTTTGCAAGTTGTGACATTTTGGTTCACATGTGATTCTTTTGCATAACCAAACATAAACCATAGGCATTCTTGGTCCAAATCTGATTTTTAGGACTTAGAGGATGTTTATGTGCTGGTTTGAAATGAATTAGAAGTCACATAATGCATTGGTCCAAGATTTTGCAAAATTTCCATTTGTGGCATGCCTTAAAAATCAATGATTTTAGCCAACTTTGCATTGCCATAACTTTTGATCCAAGAAGAGTTTGATCATGTTCTTGTACTTTTTGAAAAGGGAAAGATGAGATCTACAACTTTCATGACCAAAGTTTTTCCATTTGAAGCCTTTTTGGGTCAAGAATCAAGGCTTGAAAAATGACCTAAAATGATGCATTCTTGAAAAGTCAACTATGCCCAAAAAGTCAACATTTGCAAAAACCCTAAATTCTTGATTTTTATGAACTTCAACCTTCTTCCATGATCAAATAAAGATCATATACACTCAAAATGATGAAGATCACCTATTGGTTGGGTCATTGGGGGCCTCAGATGCCCTGATTTTACACTGACTTGTCTGAAAAGTCAACCCTTGATCAGATGACTTCCCCATGGAATTTCTTCATGAAAATTGATATGCATACTCCCTATACCATATAAAGAGCAATGGAAACAAGAATGACCAAAAAATTTGGAGTTATGGCCTCTGAAACCAAAACCCTAATTTTCAGTCAACTGTGCAGTTTATCCTGGCTCTGCATCCACTCAAACCCTAGCTCCTGTGATTCCTGTGCATTTTTGACTTTGAGGAGATGGAATATGATATAAGAACACACATGGACCTCTTTGAGTTGATTGGTAGCCTTTGGAGTGGCTCAAGATTCCTTGGGATTGCTCAGATCACAAACCCTAGGTGCAGATGACTTAGAAACTATGCAGTGAATAAAAAATGAGATGTGAGATGATATGATTGTGTTTATGCATATGAGATGATCACAAGCCATGGTGTGAATGGGTGAGGGCAAATTTGGGATAGGACCAGGAGTAGTAATGACCACAGGAGCTACTCTGGCTTCAGCAACAACTTTCACGGGACCTTCAGCAGTAATTTTGATTGGACCCTGATGAGTGATTTTAATAGGACCCTTTGAAGTGATTCTTATTGGTACTTTGTCAACCATGTCAACTTCTTCAGTCTTCTTACCTCTGGTCAGATGATCCACCATACTTTCTACAGACGATGGTCTTCTTTCAAACACTATAATATACTTATCCATGAGACGTTGAATTCCATCTCTCAATATGAAGCAACTATCCGGCTTATAGGTACAATACAAACAATCTTCACGACAACCTGGAAAGATCCCAGCTTGTACTAACCTCTTTTTGATAACAGACAGTGGTGTGGTCAACTCCATAACTGAATAGACATGTAGATCTTCGTCAATGGCATTGACAGTCTTCTCGTGATTCGGCATTGGAGCAGTAATCACATTTGGAGTACCTGGAGGATCAAACTCAATTTCTCCAGCATCAATCATATCTTGAATTTTGTTCTTCAAGATCCAGCAGTTATTAGTATCATGTCCCTGACAGTTTGAATGGTATGCACACCTTGCATTGGGATTGTACCTGGGAGAGGTAACATTGGGATTCTGAGGAGCCTCTTTCAAAGTAATAAGTTCAGCCTTCAACAAGTGTTGCAATGCCTGAGCCATTGACATGTTGATCTTCATGAACTGCCTTCTAGCCCTCTGTTGGTTACCCTGTGGCTGCTCTGTTGTTGCAGGAGTTGGATTTGAAATATGAACTGCACTAACAGACTGATGCCTTCTGTTACGATCAGGTTGACCATAAACAGCATTGGATTCTTTTTTCCCAGTGGGAGGCTTCTTTGCAGCACCTGATGAGGAAGCACCCACTTGGATCTTACCATTCTTTATACCATTCTCTACTCGCTCTCCTGTCATGATCAACTCAATGAAGCCAGATGATGAGCTTCCAATGAGATGACTGTAAAACGGACCATTCAGTGTACACATGAACATATCAACCAGCTCCCTATCAGTCAAAGGGGGTTGAACTCTTCCAGCTAAATCTCTCCACTTCTGAGCATACTCTTTAAAACTTTCTTTGGCACCCATAGACATGCTCTGAAGCTGCATGCGAGTGGGGGATAAGTCAGCATGGTATTGATACTGCTTATAGAAAGCTTCAGCAAGATCATTCCAGTCTCTGATGTTGACACTCTCCAACTGATAATACCACTCCAACTGAGCTCCAGATAAGCTCTCTTGAAAGAAATGGATCCACAACTTCTTATCAGCAGTGTGGGGTTGAATTCTTCTAACATAAGATCTCAGATGCAGTTTGGGACAAGAGACCCCATCATAGACAACAAATGTAGGAACTTTGAACCCAATGGGTATGACTACCCTAGATATCAAACTCAAATCCTCAAAATCCAACCCGGATGATTTCTGCAACTCCATAGCATCCATCCTATCCACCAGCATCTTGAATTTGTCTTCATTAGGCTCATGGTAGTAGTTAGCCTCAGAATCAGAGTCCCCCATTGTATGGTGGAGACTGCCTACCTCTTGCTCAGATTCTTCAGATTCATAGTCTTCAGCTGGTTCTTTGGTCTTGGCAAGACCTTTGAACCTTCTTCCCATGTTAATCAACCCAGCAGACCTTCTAGTCTTCTTAGTCTTCTTGGCCAGCAGTGCCTTCAATTCATCTTGCCCCTTGGACAGGTTCAAGATCAGCTCTTGGAACTGTGCATTTTGTGTCTGGAGATCCTTAACTGATTGTTCAAGAGCCATTGCTGAAATAAACAGCGAGAAGATGAGAAACCTGTGCGCAATTATAAACCTGTGATGCAATGAAATGATATGGTAATGCATATGCAATGTTTTCAAGGACCGCAGGATTTAAATTTGCTTAGACAAACACGAAAGTAAACTTTTATTAGTAATAACTTTGTTTTGCCTTTTAGGCTTACAAAAAATGAAATGAAATAAGTACAAAAGATGGGGTTTTAAGTTTCCCATGGACGTTTCCTCTTTGTATTGAGGTATGAGTTGAGGTTTCGTTCCTCGTGAAGTTGCTTTGTTAGCTCTAGGATTCTTGCTTGGCTTGCTTTGTAATGAGCCTCGAAAGTATCCCTTTGCTCCTTCAGTTGGATCCATGATCTCTGCAAGTCTTCCATATCAGTAGGCATGTCTGGGTGAAGGATGGTATAAGTTGTGTCTCCTTCAGCAACAGGTTCCATGGTAACTGGTAGGACGGCAGGATATGGCATCATGAGTGTCTGAGCACGAGATCGTACCCATCTGAGATAAGCTTCCATAGGAATAGTGTACTTAGGCTCCAGTGTCTTGCTGTCAATCCTGTTTACCTTTCCCCAAGCTCGTATGAATCTCTGACGGTAACCCTGAAGATCGTTGTCATGATCAAACACAATGCCCTGAATCAACATGTCATGTGGACCATCACTCCGGGCGTAGCCAAACTGTCGTAAAGCTAGAGAGGGGTTGTAGGTGATGCCTCCTCTTATGCCTAGAAGTGGCACATTAGGAAATTCCCCACAACGGTCAATGATGGTGACATTCTCCATAGATCTGGAGCACCAATGGATATCTGAGTGAGAAAGTGACATGATCCTCTTGGACCATCTGAACCCTTGCTCATTCTTCATTACTGAGCGAGGAAGGTGAGAAATAAACCACCTAGAAAGTAAAGGTATACAGCACATCAAAGTTCCTCTTGCCCTTGTAGTACGGGTGTGAAGAGAATGTAGTATGTCTCCAAGCAATGTAGGCACTGGATTGTGACTCAGGAAAATGTTGATGGCATGAACATCTATGAACTGATCTGGATTGGGGAACAATACTAAGCCATATATCAGCAAGGCTAAGATTTCCTCAAAAGCATCATAGCTCATGGCCTTCAAGAACATTTGAGCCTTATCCATTAGCACTTTGGCAAGAATACCCTTGACTCCACTTCTCGTTTCTAGAACAATGTCAGACTTCTTCAGATGTAGGGCTGCAGCAATAACCTCTGGTTTAAGCTCCTTCTCCAGGCCTGTGAAGGGTCTTTGATCAAGAACAGGTATGCCCAGAAGTTTAGAGAACTCCTCCATGGTTGGAACCAGCTGATAGTCGGGGAATGTAAAACAGTGGTGCTTAGGGTCAAAGAACTGAAACAGAACGCTCATCATGTCTTCATTGAACCCTGAAGTGACTAGATCCAATAGGTGACCATGTCTCTTGATGAACTGGGAATGATCAGACACTTGAGAAACCAACTCTTTAAGCTTAGCAGGTATCCCCACAAAGTTGATCCTGATGGTGTTTCTACGAGCAGAAGCCATGACCTGCAACAAAGAACAAAGATAAATCCTTTGGTCCTTGAAATGGTTAGTGAAAATTCTATGCTTATGATGCATGATGATGTCATGATGTTATGTTCAATCACAAACATGTGGCACACACAAACAAGTCACACCATAGCCCTAGGTTTAAAGGCTTGCATGAGGTTTAAGGTAGGTACCCTCCCCTGAAGTTAGATGGTTCATCCTGTCCTACAAAAGTAACCGGGTTCTAAGGGATCTCAATATCATTGATCCTTCACAAGGGTGGTTGTTCAGAAGGCAACTTACTTGCCAACCAAAACCCTCCAAGTTTAGAATCTCAATGAGCGTAGTATCGAGTGTCAACCAACTTCAGTCTGTACCAAAGCCGGTTACCTCACTACCTTCTAAAGGCCAAGATGAGTTAACTAGGGTTCTAAAAGTTAGTTAGTGCATTGACAACATATGGCAGCCTCATATTATCCTCAACTTGACTTAAGGAACATAAGCACCAACCAAGAAGTCGCACTAACTATGGCCACCAGATCAACCGTATCGATATACGTCGTACAGTTTCCTTGGTCTATTGCCATTTACCTAAGGTACACTAGATCCGGGTTAGGACCTTTCACACATAAGAGCACCCCAACAAGATAATATAAAGCAAACAAATCAAATAATATTAAAGTGATCTTAATTCCTAAGGGTACCCCTCTTAAATTTAAATCCCCAGCAGAGTCGCCAGTTCTGTAACACGGTGGTTGAACTGACTTTAAGTTATGTTGCGGATAGCAAGAGTCGCCACCGACTTTTATTTTATCCAAAAGGAAAGGGTATAAAAGAACAGGAAAGACCTTAAGAGAATATTTTGGGTCCGGGGGGTAGGTTATGTAAAGGGAAGGTGTTAGCACCCTTTACATCCATGGTTATCCATGGGCTCTTAGTTACTTAGCTCACTTTTGAATTGTTTTTGAAAGTGTAGTGTGTGAATAGAAAAATTTTCATATGAGTTAATAATGATCCATGTACGGATGCGTAAAAACTTGTTTTTGAAAATTTGTTTGAAATTGTGGAAAGTTTGAAAAGTTTTTGAAGTGAGCAAGTACATAAGAGGAACCTACCCTAAAGTTTTAAGTCTTTCTTGTTCTTTATCCTTTAAGTGGTAAGACTATCCCTACTATTAAGGAGCAGGTAGTCATTACCTTGGATGTAAGGGACATATGAGGGACATCTGTTTTGAAGGCAACTGTGGGGTGTATTAAGCATATAGGAGGGACTATCATCATTATTCGAAGGGACTTGATTCGTAAAGGCAACCATGAGGGACTTGATGATTTTTCTTTTTAAAGGGACTTGCTTTATACACCCCACTTGACCTTATGATTTAGGCAACAATGAGGGATAGCCTTAGAAATGTGAGACGGCGATTAAAAATCGACTTACGTGTGTGAGTGTTCAATATTATTTATCTTTAATTAAAATGAGCTAAATTTATTTTTAAATTGAATACATGTTTACACTCCCTAAATTACTAACCATAGCATAAAAATTAAATATTTAAAATATTTACAAAATTACACCAAGAAGCAATTACATAATAATTATAATAAGCAAATTAAAATAAATAGCATAAATAAATAATTAGCAAAATATAAATAAATAAGCAAATATAACAATAAATAAATAAATAAATAGGGGTTAGTGATAAATATAATTAAAAAAATAAGGTTAGTAAAAATATTAAAAATAAATAAAGTTAGTGAAATAATAATAATTATAAAAATAAACAAGGTTAGAGAAATAATAATATAAAATATAAGATAATAATAAACAAAAATAATAAATAATAATATGGTCAGTAACAATAATTAAAATAAATATAATTAAATAAAAAAAATATTATAATGACATGATTAGAATAATAAACACAAAATAGGATTTTTTAATATATAAACATTTATGAATAATTGAATAATTACTATAATATAAAAATTTTTAAAACATAATATAATTATAAATTTTAATCATTACAAAATTTAATTATTTCTAAATATATATCAACAATTATTAAAAAAAAATATTTATACATTATATGAAGAAAATAAGTTTTAAATATCATATTCACAAAATTAATCATATTTATAAATTTTAATTTTTATTAGTTATTATATTTACAAATTATTTTAAACATATACAAAAATATAATTATTATAAGTTAAATTGTTTCTAAACATATACTAAAAGAAAAATAATTCGGATTATAAATGTATTTACAAATGAGTTATAATAATTAGAAAATAAACAATTAGGTTTTGATAGGTATTTAGAAAATAAATTAGGGTTTTGTTTTAGAAAATAATTTTTTAGGGTTTTCCAATTTAATTATACAAAAAACTTATTTTAATAATATGCACATATTATATTTACATGTGATAAAGAAAATAATTTCAGAAAATTCATCTATTTTAGAAATTTGAAAAAAAATATTAAACATGCTTCATTGTTTTTTATTATTTAGAAAAAAAAACATATATACAAAAAATCATATTTAATTTAATATTATAATACTTAAAACAAATAAAAGAAGAAAAAGTGTGAAAACTTACCTGACTGGGGTTTGAACCCAGGTCAGCCTGTTTTCCAGCAAGAAGAACAACCACCAGGCCACTGTGTACGCAGGCAATAAGTGAGAGTGTGAAATTTGTTTTGTGCTTCATCTAGAAAATCCAGAAAAATAATGAAAACAAAAGGCCTGGGGTGGGACTTGAACCCAGGACCTTCTGATTACAAGCATGCACGCGTATCCGCCTGGCTGGGAGAGCCTAACTGATAGTCAAACAATCACCAATAATAATATATTAAGAATACAATTAAAATGAGAAAATATCAAAACATTGGCTGGAGGCAGGATTCGATCCCCTCCCCTTTGATCAAACGCGTACAAGCCTTTCCACTGGGACAACGAAGTTGTTGTGATAACAAAATAACAAAAACAACATAAAATATTTTAACATAATTTGAATTTGTCCTGAGCGCGCCATCAGCATCATCTTCTTCCTCATACCTGCACTTTTTCCTGCGAAATCACTTACAACTTTTCCTGCGAATTTCTCAATGTTCAAAACCTACGAAAATGAAACTCAAGCAAAACAGCATCGATTCATTAAATTGGTTAATGTTTTGTGATCCTTGTGATTCATAGAACATTCCTATGTGTCCAGAATTCATTTAAACTTACTAAATCATCAAACCCTAATTTCAAGAGTTAAACCCTAACAATGGCCGAATCTGTTCTAGGCAAGGAAGCTTCAATCCATTGGTCCAGAAACAATCTATACAATGTCACAAACAAGATTATGTAAACAAATTTCAATAAAACACAACCAATCAATGGAATCGAAAAAATTTTATTCAAGGTAAAAGTGAGCTCGGGTTGGCCAATATGGTGCACATGGAATGCATATGAGTGATGCTTTAGCTTCAGTGATGTCTAAAGAACATCTCCATGTTCTTATTTTACCTTTTTGTGCCCTGGATTGAAGAATCCGAATATGAACTTTTGATGAATTTTTGAGGTTTTGAAACTTACTATTGGCTGCTGGCATTCGTGAATGAGGGTTTGCATTATGATCAGTACTTATATGTGAATGATTCTAGGTCAAAAACTTCATTGGTTGTGTGCAAGAATTGATTTAAGAAGATTGAGATTGATCATGCTTTGAAATTTCAATATTTGCTCATGAAAGCTTACTATTTTTGTACCAATCTCATGATTCCCTTCCTCTTTAATTCCAATCATCAATTAAGACTTTCTAGAAGCATTATCCAAATAAAATCTCTTATTTTCATATTTTATTTTTATTTAAAATGATTTTTAATGATTTAAATCAAAATAAATAGAAATAAAAATAATAAAAATCAGATTTTAAATGGTTTGGATCGTGCATAGTACTAATGTATGGATTGGATCACAATTTGGCCAGCCCATTTGGAAAGAAGTGGTTTTAAACCTCCATTTTCAACATAAACCATCACAAAATTTCCCATCTTTGCAAGGGCATATATCCCTCAATTTTAAAGGTATGAGGGTGTTATTGGACATTTTGGAAAGCTTGAAGAGTCCTCTAAACAACCCCATTGGTTTCAGGTCCATATCATTTACCAATCTCAAGTTATGCCCTTTTGAAGTTGTTGACTTTTTGTTGACTTTTGAAATGACCTATAATGTCTTAGCTCATATCTTCCAAATGAAGCATTTTTGGGCTTAACTTGCAAGATCAAAGTTGTAGAGAATTCAATTTCCTTCAAAATGAGATTTGGATGGAGACTTGGTGATGAAGTATGTGAAAGTTATGTCTGGTCAAAGTTCAGTTGACTTTTACTGAGGAAACCCTAATTTAGAAACTCCTGATTATTGATGATCTGGAATCTCCTTGATGAATAATGATCAACCCTTGATCAAATGATGAATTTTACTTCATATACTTGATGTTAGCAAAAAATCATGAAGTTTGACTTTGGTTTGACCACAGTTGACCTCAGTTTGACTTTTTAACTGCATTGACTGATTTTGACTTGTCTGATCATCTGACTGAGCAAACTTTTGAGAAAAGTCTTGAAACTTGTCATGGGGGTTCTTACACACATATAAGATGTTATGAAGCTCACTTGAAGTCTTGGAAATTCATTTAGCCTGATTAAAGTCAAAACCCTAGTTTTGGATGCACTGCTTAGGAGGTGCATTGTCTGAGGGAATTGTCAACTCTTCTGACCAATTATGAACTTTGCGAACCTTGTGAATATTCATAAAGTGTCTTGTGATACTCATGGGAGGTGTTGTGAAGCTTGTGAACCTTGTGAACCTCATGAAGTGACTTGTAGGCTTCATGAACCTCATGAAAGGTTTGGTAAGCATTGTGGAACTTGTGAACCTTGTGAACCTTCAAGAAGTAACTTGTAGACTTCATGAACCTCATGAAAGGTTATGGAAATGTTGAGATACTTGTGAACCTTCTTAGCACACAAAGTCTTGTATTATGAGGGCAAATTTTGGGGTGCAACACATAGGACTGAAGAACATCATGGAGATTGGGTTGGGTACAAATAAAATTTGAGCCTTTATCCTTTGTTTCTTAAACCGTGAACTAGGCCACGTTACAACCCTTTAAAAGTCCTAACTGAAGCATGGTTAGTTCGAAAGCGTACTGCTACAAAAAGGTATCCTGACTCCTTTAAGGCTTATTATAAAACTTGAGTTAATATCACAGTTTTCACAAAAATTGTTTTTCTAAAATAACCTTTTTCAAAACTTCAAGATAGACATAAGCATTGCATTTTTTAATATATTTGTTTGCATATACCTGAGTGTTTGATAAACAGAGAAACTTACATGATGAATGTTCAATAAACCGAAGTCTTTCTGATACACAAAGTTGCTTCCTGGATCAAAGTCCATGTATACAAAGGGGCATAATCATTATCTCCCAATCAAGGGGGAAGGCCATGATACTGCCTAACTCATTTGGGGAAATCAGGAAAGGATTCAACTATGTTTAAGTAGCCAGGGGAATATCTCCTCATCTATCTAAGTTACCAAGGGTAACATTACAGAGTTCATAATGCTAGGGGCATAGTCATTGTTTCCCAATCAAGGGGGCATACCAAGTTACTGTTGAATTCATTCGGGGCAATCAGGTCCAGATTCAACAATGCTTAATAGCCAAGGGTAGCTTTCCTCATGTATTTGAATTACCAAGGGTAACATTACGAAGTTCATGATGTCAGGGGCATATTATTGTGGGGCATTCTGCTTATTTCTCTTGAGGTAACTACATTCAGATACTTCCATTATGGGACAATTCATCCTCAACCAAGGGGCAATGCTTTCTTTTCAAATCTAATATCCGAAGCGTATATGGTCCATCACAATTTGAAGACATGTCCCTCTCATTGCATTACCTTGATATTGGATTCTCAGCAGAATCCATTGTGGAAATTAATTGTCTACGCCAGTAGTATCAGATGTGTCAGTATCATGTCTTCAGATCCAGCTATGAGGATTTCATGGAAGGTATTCAGGAAAGTTAAGAATCTCAGGAGCTCTAAATCCAATTGGTTATACACTCTCAAAGTTGAAACGATTCTATTTTCGAGTTCAGCTTTACTTTTCCCTCTGTATTCAGGATTACTTTTCCTCTTTTATTAAAGCGAAAAACGTTTGTTGGTTATGTTTGATTGTATATATGCTTTGAATATGATTGATGTTTACCAGAAATGCATGAAAATGCAGTAATAGTATTTACTAAGGACGAACGAGGGAAGGAATTCAACGAAGCTTCGCCGGTTCATCCCCACCAGACAGCTACAAGTCCCCCAGTAGGACAAATCCATCTTCATAAATACTTCGAGTCACATCTCCCCTAGAATTTATATCCATCTCTTTTATCCTCAGACGGATAGTCGGGAATTTATTCTTTCAATAGGAGTACGACGAACGAAGACGGGAGGTTATGGATACCATACTATCGAACGAAGACGGGAGGTTATGGATACCATACTATCGAACGAAGACGGGAGGTTATGGATACCATACTATCGAACGAAGACGGGAGGTTATGAATACTATGTTATCAAACGAGACGGGAACGAGTTCCTCATATTCTTCACTATATTATCAAACAAGACGAATTCCTCATATTCTTCAGCAACAAATCGGGATTTATTTTCCCTGGCCAGCAGTTGTTATATGAAGATATCCAGACGCTTCAAGCTGCATGATGCATGTCGCTCCCACCAAATGAGGCTAGGTCAAATGGGGTACAGACGCAAACGGTCGGCGAAAGAGAGAAGGGAATGAATAGAGTCGCCAGCTAGGCATTTTTATCCCGAAGGAAAGGTAATGCTGCATAAACCTAGAAAGATATGGATAAGACGGTTGCAAACCAGAGAGACTGAGAAAGGGGGTTGGTTACAACCTGGGAAGGTATTAGCACCCAGATTGCCCGCCGTACTCGACGGGATCCACGCTTAAAAGATTTGTGTTTTAAAGGGGTAGTGTCAATGCAATATGTGTATCAAAGCTGGAAAGAATGCAAGTGTCAGTGCTAAAAGAAAGGTGAAGTGTATAAGAGAAGTGTCAGTGTGAAAACAAGAATGAGATGCTCAAGACTATGAGGCTTAAAGAATAATGCTGAAAGAGGGGGAATAGACAAAGACTTTTGTTCGATAACCGTTAAATTATGCCTACGTATCCTCTCGTGCAATGAGGAAGTCAGAACACCTTAGTTCGACCCAAAGAGACTGAAAGATAAATTGACTTGTGAACTGCTTACTTGTCCATGCTCAAGTGTATGACCTTTCTGGCTCAGGTGCTAACTATCTTGCATTAGACGGAAGAAGCGAGTTCTCGTTTGTGAGTGAATGAGATGAGAAAAGAATCCCGGAGGAGACGATTATTGTTTGTTTTTGTGTTTTCAATCTTTTATTGCTTTTTGGTGTTTGTCATAAGAAAATGAGCTTAAGCCTAAACCAAGGGTTAGTAAACTCATCACAACCTCCCTCTGATTAGGGGTAATGAGAATACCTTAAGTATGAAGTAAGCACCTCACACTTAATCACCATGATGTAGGATTAAGATCATTAACCTACTTGTGATTATTTAGATGTTTTTGTTGTTTTTGTTTAGTGTTAAGTAATGAGTTTAAGCCATAATCAAGGATTTAATGGACTCATTACACCATCCTAATAGAAGGATAATAGATGAGAACATTTAAGCTGAGAAAGACTCCTCAACTTAACCCATGATTAGGGATTAACCTCATGACAAAACAAAGCCTTTATTAAATGGATTTTAGTTAATGGTAAGATTAAGAAGTGAATTTTATGATTTGTAAGACAACTTGAGGGGGACTTGTCCATTAACACTAGGGTTAGTCCTTCTTAACCAGTTAAGGAAGAATTAGAACCATAATGCAAGGCCCAAGTTACAAGCTTGATGTCTTGATGATTGTTAAGAGAATTGATTAGAGGATTTAAACACATTAAGGGTTTAACACTTAGGATTAAAGTTATACACTCCATCCTAATATAAGGATGCAGGCATAAGCTTAATCACAAAGCCTTAAAACCTTTAGGGTTTAGTCCTTGATCATGAGATGAGGAGAGAAGACTCAAAGATGACACAAAGGCAAAACTAAATGGGGAACTAATCAAGCCCTAATTGTTATCATACTTGGAGATCCTATGGTTTGTGAGGCTTAAGAGAGAAAGAATCTTCAAAGAGCCACCAAGGAGAGAAGCAGATGAAAGGAGAAAGAAACAGAGAGAAGCAAGACAACTTGCTTCACTTAAGAAGACAAGTTGCTTGAAGGAAGAAAGCAAAAGATGAACATGAATAAGCAAACCCACTCCAATACACAAGATAAAATGCAGCAATGATGCAAGAGAGATGAGAAGAGATTGTGAGAAGTTAAGGCAAATTCACTTCTCAAAACAACTTACCACCTGAAAAGTTAGCAGAAGAAATGAAATGCAATGCAAATGAGATGAAATGTCATGATATAAACCAAAGTCAGAAGCATAAACATGATGTTAATGATGCTAAAAGATGATGTAAACACATGTCAAGAGTTGTGGATGATCATACAAGGATGAGGATGCAAATGAAGCATGCTTGAACCATAAAAGTTCATGAAAGTTTATGAAATGGAATGGACATATAACATGGCAAATGGAAGATGCAATGATCAAACATGATTCTAATATGTCCTAAGATGTCTTATATGTCCTATGGATGCACAAAATGTCATGGCAAGCTCTTGAATGCAAGCAAATGAAAGATGGATGCAAAGGAACGCAAGAATTAGGGTTTATGAGCAACATGCATCACAAAAATTCAAAACCAGAAGCAAATGACATGATAAAAAATTGAAACTAGGATCAAAGGAACCTTAACCCTACACAAGTTCACTGCCCAAAGGGGAAGACCTAAATCTAAACCTAATGGAAGTTATGATTTTTCTAAGTCAACTAGGGTTTCAAGGCACCTCAAAAGGAAAAATGCTCATTAAATTGAAAATGAAAGATAAATTCAAACCAATTTTACCCTAGAAACTACATGCTATGAATGATGCAATGCAAGAAGAAACATCATCAAATTCCTCATGGTTAGGCAGAATGAATTTTTCTAAGTTTGAACAAAAATATTGCCTTTAAATGAATTTAATTCCAATGAAAAAGGTCAAGATAGTTCAAAAACCAAAAATAAATTTGTTTTGAGAGTTTGATAATGTTTCTAAATTTTTTAAAATGCAATGTGAATTTTTTGGTGATTTTTAAATACCTAAATGCATTTTTAATTAATTTATTTCCATTAACTAATTAAAAATAAACATTTAAATGATTTAAAAATGATTTTTAGTGCAAAAAATAAAAATAAAAATATTTTTGGGTTCTGAAAATTAATGAAATGCTTGACAAAAAAATTCAGAATTTTTTAACATGTTTTGCTATTTTTTAAAATTCGTGCAAATAAAATACAAACAAAATGAATTAAAATTGGTTAACAGAAGAATGAATCGATTCAAGCTTGGATGAATCGATTCATACTGATCAATTTTTGAGAAAACAAAATTAGTTAAACAGCATGAATCGATACATCAAAGGATGAATCGATTCATTTTGCGAAATCCAGGAACCACTCAACAGCATGAATCGATTCAAGCTAGAATGAATCGATTCATTATGCGTGATTTTCCAAAAATTCATAATCAATGAAAAACAAGAGAACCAAAATGAAACAAGCATATCACCCCAAACATGAAACAATCACAAAATCACATTTACTATGCATCAGCAACAAGATTCGAGCAAAATCAAGAAAACTGCAAAAATTTCAGAGCATGCATACACACTCATTTCTCAACCATTTTCAGTGTTTCAAAGCTTAACATGATCAGTGAAACAAACTCTATCATCCTATAACAAGAGATTGCATTTCTGGAAAAAATGTTCTTGATGATACCTGAACTAGAGCTTTGAACTTTGGAGCTTTCTGGCCTCAAACTTGGTGCAATCCCTCTCCTTTGAACACCCTAATGATGAAATGAAGCTTGGAGAGCTTTGAGAATGGCTGGTTATGGCTATTTTGCTCTGGTGTAGCAGAAATGGAGGTCTTGGTGTGTGATGTTTCAAGCTGTTTCAGGGGGTGGTTTTTGTTCTAAGGGTGATTTGTGACTTGTTGGTGAAAGGATGACTCTTGGATCAATTGTGGTGAGCTGGAATGGATGAAGGGTGAGATCTCACGTGTTTTGCAATTTTGCAACTTGTTACACTTTGTGATTTTTGGCCATGGGCATGTGACATCTCTTGGGCAATATGCAGAAAAATGCACCATACAATGTTGCTATGATACTTTGATAATGATTAGAGACCAAACAAAACCAAAAGAACCCTTCTTGCAAGATTTCCCTCTTTGTGATTTTCATGAAAAATGGTTTATGATACTTGGACATCAAGGCATGAAAATGAGAAATTTCTTGGGCCAATCTGAATTTTAGGCATTGCATTGTGTTTGCATGAAGATTAGAGGTCACATTGAAGTCACATTTTGCCTTGGTATGAGGTGTTGCAACTTTTCCCTTTTGTGCAAAAGTGAAAATTCAATGATTTTATCCAACTTTGACAAGCCATAACTTTTGATCCAAAATGAATTAGAATGAGTTCTTGTACTTTTTGAAAATGGGAGGATCCATTCTATAACTTTCATGACCAAAGTTTTACTCATTTGAGGCATTTTTGAATCAAAAAGATGAGGTTGAAAAACTTTCCCAAAATGGCAAGTTTTCATTATAAGTCACTTTCCCCAAAAAGGCAACTTTGCAAATGGCTTGAAATTCTTCACCTTTGTGAACTTCTAACACCTTCTATGATCAAATAAAGATCATGCACAATCAAAATGATGGAGAACACCCTTTGTTTGGGTCATTGGGGGCCTCAGATGCCCTGATTTTGCACTGACTTGCTCAAGAAGCCACCTCTTGATCAGATGCCTTCCCCATTGAATTTCTTCATGAAAATTGATATGCATGATCCTCATACCTTATAGAGACCCATAGAAACAAGAATGGCCAAAAATTTTGGATTTATGGCCTCTGAAACCAAAACCCTAATTCTAGGTCCTCTGTGCAGTTAAGCCTGGCTCTGCTTCCATGCCTTTCTCAGTTCTTGTGATTCTTTGACTACCTTGACCTTGTGAGGATATAATATGATGCTTGAAAACACATGGACCCCTTTGAAGTGATTGATGTCCTTTGAAGTGGCTCAAGTAGCTCTTGGATTGCTCAGATCACAAACCCTAGATGCAGATGACTTTGAATCAATGTAGTGGAGCACAAAGGCCACATGAGATGCTATGATTGAACTTATGCACATGAAAAGATCACAAGCCATGGTGTGAATGAGTGAGGACAAATTTGGGGTGTTTACAGCTGCCCCTATTCAAGCATGAGTTAGTTGTGCAGGATGTAAGCAACGGCTTAACAGGCAAACAAGATAACTTGTGGTTGAATACCAAAGACAGTCCAAAATTTGCACTCACTGAATGAAGAAGAAAAGGGATATAGATTGTAAAAGAAAATAAAGTGTAATTATAAAGTGCGGGTGACGGAGGACGACTGCTGGGGATGAAGCAATGACGGGGACGACCGACATGCTTGGGGAAAAATGCGGGAAATAAAGCAATGGCGGGGACGACCGACAAGCTGGGGATATAAGAGATTATGATGGGGACGACCATCAGGTAAAGCTATAAGACTCTCTAGGGATTATAGGTAAATGATGGGGACGACCATCAAGCTTAAGGCATAAATGAAATAAATGATGAGGTACGGTCATCAGAGGTGAAGGACGATCACCTAGCAGGGGACGGCTGCTCTGTTGGGGATAAGATGAGGGACGGACATCTAAGGTGAAGGACGATCACCTGGCAGGGTACGGCTGCCGAAAGTATCACGACATAGGACGAATGTCGGATGAAAAGGTCGACGATGGGGACGGCCATCGGATAAGCATGATGAAGGACGATCATCAAGAGGTGAAAGACGATCACCTAGCAGGGTACGGCTGCTCTCGGGGTTTATCATGACATAGGACGAATGTCAGATAACAAGATCAACGATGGGGACAGCCATCGGATAAAATGATAAAGGACGATCATCAGGAGGTGAAGGACGATCACCTAGCAGGGGACGGCTGCTAAAAAATCACGACATAGGACGAATGTCGGATAGGAAGGGGTTCTAATGAATAGAGACTCCACTGGGGGTGATGAAGGACGATCATCAAAAAGGTGAAGGACGATCACCTGGCAGGGTACGGCTGCCGAAAAGGTATCATGACATAGGACGAATGTCAGATGAAAGGAAATAGTTCAACCAGATTTGTTGGGGACTCTTCTGGGGAATGGTAGACACGGACGAGTGTCTAAATTTAAGAGGACATAAGTGTTTGACACTGTGTATAGATTAAAGATGCGGACGAGCATCCTTAAGACTATGATACGGACGAGTATCAGTAGAAACAAACGCTTGACGCATGTTCAGAGATGATGATACGAACGAGTACCAACTAGTTAACAAAGAACACGGACGAGTGTCGAATCTGAGGGGATATAAGTGGCATATACAAGATACGGACGAGTATCGGTACGAGTGAGACACAGACGAGTGTTGAACTTGCTAGGGAGGGTGACACGGACGAGTGTCAGGATAGAAAGTGTATAAATTATGAACTGGAGTGTAATCTGTGGGGATAAGATGACACGGACGGGTGTCAATGAGAGTGTATTATAAATAAGTATTTGGTTTACAAAGTGTTTTAGGCAACTATACTGGGGGGTGACACGGACGAGTGTCAAAAGAGAGAGTGTAGATATATGTACACATGTGTTGCGAGTGCAAAGAGGACGCTTTGGATTTCTACTGGGGGTATGACACAGACGAGTGTCAAGAAGCATCTGTAATGTATAAATATCTGTTTGCTCGGGCAATTTTGCTGGGGAATGATGACACGGACGAGTGCCAAAAGGAGTGTGTATCCGTATTTGTGAGGGAAATGCTTTTGCTCTCTGGTGGGGAATTGGGAAATATTCTGTATATTGTTGATGGATTGTCATTATTTGCAAGTGTTCGATCCGACACATGGCTTGTGATTATGCAATATGTTTGATTTTTGCCGTAATTCTCCGTATTAGACGGAATGCTACGCTCTGTGGGGAAAATATGATGCGAATGCTATGATTATGCAAAGATACCAATCCGGGGTTCGGATCCCGTTGCCGTGGAGATCTCTGGCTGATCTGCTTGAAGTGGATATCCCAGCTGGGAATGAGATCATTGGTAGATCTGACATGTATGACTCTGCTCGGGGAAGTAGATCACTGATATATCTATCTCGGTAATGAGGGACCCAGCTGAGGTTTGTAGAAGCTTTCGTCACTCTATTGTGAGATCTTCAGGCGTTGCTTTTCTGGATAGAGGCTGAGACTCTGCGGGGAAATGGTTCCCTGTCTAGCACTCGGCTGGGGAAGAAGAAAGATCACTGAAAGACCTTCCTAGAGATTTCTGTGGGGGATCCTGCTGAGGATGATACTTGACAACTCAGCTGGGGATATGAACACCTTCTGGTGCTGCTCTTTGAAGGAAATGTTGGAGAAGTGATGCCTGGAAACTCTGATGGGGAGAAAGCATCTCTGGTGCTGTTTGGAAGGTGTGTTGAGGAAACAATGATTTGGCAGCCTACTAGGGAGAAGCCTTCATGCCCCATGTTGCGCTTTGGATTCCTGCAATCCTGTAAAGACAAATAAACGCACAAGTACCCCGAGGTATCCCTTACTGGATTCCATCATAGGAGTTTAGACGCTCCCGGGAGTAAGTATATTTCCTGTAAGCACGTATTTTTTAGAAGGGAAGCCTCTTATTTATGCAATCAATATCTTAAGGACATCGGACATTTTTTTGCAAACGAAAATAAAATGTACGAGACGAAACATGACTAAAAATCTGATTTTATTAATTCGTGCGCCCTAAATTGGCAAGATACAGTCAAAGAAACGGATCCCCTGAAATGAGGAGATCGTTACAAATTGAGAAACCAAAAGACAGTGGCAATGTTGATGACGCTTCAATGAGCTTCCCTTTTGCTATGACTTGTATGACGTTGACGTTCTTCTCATCCGGCTTTCTGAAGAAGGCTGATTCTGACCGACGCTCGAACCTTTCGAAGCTTACCATGTTGTAAGTGATACAGATGAATTCAGAATGCAGTTGTTCGCTTATTCCCTTATTTTGCGCGGATCGCCCTTTCGGGTTTTCAATCCACCGGGATACCCATTTTTGCCTGAGTTGTCCAATGCGGCTTTTCAACTCAGCGGGTGTACATTTTTTATTATTTATTTTCCCTTATTTTTGCCCGAGTCTTTTATTCTGTTTTTGACTCGCCGGGATGCCCTTTTTCTGCCTGGACTTACATTCTGTTTTTATGTCCAGCGGGTCATTTTTATGCGAAGTATTTTTTTAACTGCATCTGAATTCACAGGGGATAGAAAGTCTTCGCCATCCATAGTACTGAGCATCAGTGCTCCACCAGAGAAAACTTTCTTTACTATGAACGGCCCATCATAGTTCGGAGTCCACTTGCCTGTTGTAAAGAAAGTCAGTAACCTTCTCGTATAATCCCTGTAAGGTATCAGATGATCCTGGTGGGTGTACCATTTCCCGTTGGTTTGATTGACTACCAAAGCTGAATCTCCGAATACGGTCAATGTCTTGATCCTGAGGTCGATGGCTTCCTCAAGACCCATAATGCAAGCTTCGTATTCAGCTTCGTTGTTAGTGCAGTTGAAAGTGAGTTTTGCCGAGAAAGGCATGTGAACTCCTTTAGGTGTAATGAGTACTGCACCAACACCACGGCCATTCATGTTAACAGCCCCATCAAACATCATAGTCCATTCTTCTTCCGGGTCAGGCCCTTCGGTGTGAATAGGCTCTTCGTGATCTTTTGCTTTAATGAACATGATGTCTTCATCAGGGAAGTCAAACCTCATTGGCTGGTAGTCATCAATGGGTTGCTCAGCAAGATATTCAGATAGTACACTGCCCTTGATGGCTTTCTGAGATGTGTACTGTATGTCATATTCTGTAAGGATCATCTGCCATCTTGCAACCCGTCCGGTAAGAGCTGGCTTCTCGAAAATGTACTTGACTGGATCCATTTTTGAGATTAATAAGGTAGTGTGGGTCAACATATACTGTCTCAGTCGGCGAGCAGCCCACGCTAAAGCACAACAAGTTTTCTCGAACAGTGAATAACGCTATTCACAGTCGGTAAACTTTTTGCTTAGGTAGTATATTGCATACTCTTTTCGACCAGACTCGTCATGCTGGCCCAGCACACACCCCATCGACTCTTCTAATACTGTCAAGTACATTATCAGAGGTCTTCCTTCAACTGGAGGCATAAGGATTGGAGGTTCTTGCAGATATTCCTTGATCTTGTCAAAAGCCTTCTGGCAATCTTCATTCCACCTGACCGTCTGTTCCTTTCTTAACAACTTGAACAAGGGTTCACAGGTTGCTGTGAGGTGAGATATGAACCTTGAAATGTAGTTCAAACGACCTAAGAAACCTCGAACTTCTTTCTCAGTTTTCGGTGCAGGCATTTCTTGAATAGCTTTGACTTTATCAGGGTCAACTTCAATCCCTTTCTCACTTACAATAAATCCCAGCAGCTTACCGGATCGCACCCCGAATGTGCATTTGTTGGGGTTCAGCTTCAATTGGTATTTCCTCAGACGCTTGAATAATTTGAGCAGATTCACCAGATGGTCTTCTTCTGTAAGGGACTTGGCGATCATATCATCCACATAGCATTCTATTTCCTTGTGGATCATATCGTGGAATAATGTCACCATAGCCCGTTGATATGTGGCACCAGCATTCTTCAGTCCGAATGGCATCACTTTGTAACAGAACGTGCCCCAAGGTGTAATGAATGTTGTCTTCTCCATGTCTTCAGGTGACATCTTGATCTGATTATATCTTGAAAATCCATCCATGAAGGAGAATACCGAGAACTGAGCCGTGTTATCCACCAATACGTCAATGTGAGGTAATGGGAAGTCATCTTTCGGGCTGGCTCTGTTCAGATCCCGGTAGTCAACACACATTCTTACTTTGCCATCCTTCTTAGGCACAGGCACAATATTAGCAACCCATGGCGGGTAGCTAGTCACAGCAAGGAACCCGGCGTCCCATTGCTTTTGTACCTCTTCCTTGATTTTCATAGCCATGTCTGGGCGAGTTCGGCGCAACCTCTGTTTCACTGGTGGGCATTCTTCCCTCAGAGGCAGCTTGTGCATAACTATATCGGTATCCAACCCTGGCATATCTTGATACGACCAAGCAAACACATCAACATACTCTTGAAGCAGATCTATCAGCTGTCTCTTCACTGAGTCTTGCAGGCAGGCCCCGATTTTAACTTCTTTCACATTTTCTTCCGTACCAAGATTAATCACTTCAATTTCCTCCTGGTGAGGAGTAATAACCTTTTCCTCCTGTCTTAACAATCTGGCTAGCTCTTCAGGAAGCTCATATTCTTCATCAACCCCTTCATCAGCTTGATTGATTGGATTGTCAAAGTCATACGATGTCATAGCCGTGCTGTTGTCGGTGCTGTCTGGAAGGCACTCTCTGCAAGGGTTAAGTTTGTTCATTTTAGTGATTGATTTTAATCTTGCTTTAGAAAAAGTGAAATGAAGTTATCATTTTGAAAACACCGCCATTTATTTTTGTACAAAAAGAAAAATGGAAAAATAGTGAGCATAAAAGAAAAGGACTCGTTTGCAAAAAGACGTCTGATATTTCATTAATTTAATCTTGTTTGCACAAAAGTACAGATGGCCCTGGTTACAAAATGAGTCTTGTCATCTTGGGCAAGATGCAAGACTTGGATGCATGCTATAAAAAACACAGGAAATAATAATTACTCTGCATGAGTAACTCTTATAATTTCCTGGGAAGACCAGTTCGAGACACTGCTCCCCGGGATCTTCGGACGAATCCAATTCTCCAGATTGCGCTCCTCTTCCAGCTCGTCTTCCAAACAGTTGATAGCATCAGGGGTAAGCATCCCCCCACTGACAAAACCAGGCTCTCCAGCAGCCTTTGCTTGATGTTGAGTTGGTCTGTAACCCAACCCAAACTTGTCCTTCTTCTCCTCCACAGCTAAAACCTTGCCCCAGCCTTGGGCGGTTCCTTCTTCAACAACCTTCCGGGCTTGTTGGTAAGATGACATTGGAGTACCAGATACAGCAGATGCTTCATTGACGTTCAAGGCCTCAAAACCTTGGCTCATTGTTTCATGGATCTCTCCATCCATTTCAATGTATTTATAAGTAGCCAGGTGGCTAACAAAAATGTCCTCCTCTCCACAGATTGTGACAACTTGGCCTTCCCACTCAAATTTTAACTTTTGGTGAAGGGTAGACGTTATTGCGCCGGCGGCGTGAATCCAGGGTCTACCCAACAAACAGCTGTAGGCGGGCTGAATGTCCATCACATAAAAGATAGTTTTAAAGGTCTGTGGGCCAATTGTCACAGGCAGCTCAATCTCTCCCAGAACCGATCTCTTAGAACCATCAAAGGCTCTTACTACCAGGTTGCTGGGTCTCAATGCCAATCCATCATATTCAAGCTTCACCAGAGCCTTCTTTGGTAAGACATTCAGGGAAGAACCTGTGTCCACCAGCACATGAGAAAGGACAGCTCCTTTGCATTCCAGGGTTATGTGCAAGGCTTTGTTGTGGTTGCGGCCATCCGTTGTCAAGTCAGAATTGGTAAACCCTAGCCCATTGCTAGCAGTAACATTTCCAACCACGGTTTCCAATTGGTTGACAGTAATCTCCTCAGGCACGTAAGCTGCGTGCAGGACTTTAAGCAGTGCATTCCGATGGGCTTCGGAGCACATAAGCAGTGAGAGGATAGAGATTTTGGATGGCGTCTGGTGAAGTTGATCCACAATTTTGTAGTCACTCTTTTTGATGATCCGCATAAACTCATCAACTTCCTGATCAAATGGAGTTTTCAGGGCTTCTTTGGCAGCTGGATCTTCCTGCACCAGGCTCTTTCCTTTTGCCTTGGCAGCAGCTTCTGCTTCGGCAGTAGGTTTTTGAACTTGTGAGGCGAAGAGACGTCCGCTTCGAGTGAAGCCTCCGCCTCCCCCCACATTATCTACTTGCGGTGCAGGTGTTGATGTTTCCAGAGTGATTCTTTTTCCTTCGCAATACAAGTCAGAGCCATAGTGCCAAGGGATGGCCCTATTGCTTTCATATGGTACTGGTCCAGGCACCGTGACAGTGACTGGACTGATTGCTGCTGCTGAAGGGACTGTTATTGTTTGTGGATCATAAAAGATTGTAACTGGTGCTCTGGCGGGAGTAGCACCTTCTGAATGGTAAGCGGAGTTATTTTCAGGATCATAGAATATGGTAACAGTAGAGACATCTTCGTGATTGATTGCTGGTGTTGTAGGAGGTACTGTTGGAAGGACTGTTGATGTTGCTGATGGAGAGTCGAAATGGAATGAAGCTGAAGTTGTAGCAGGAGAAACTGTTGAAAACTGATCATTTGGGAGGACAGGTGAAGTACTTGTTGATGGTGCTGATGAATTGTCGGGAACAATAGTTGCTGTATTTGTAGGAGTGTCTGAAACCGTTGTTGATGAAGTTGCCGGATTTGTCGGGAATGATGTAGTGATCTGTAGCAGGCCACTCTGAATAAGGCTGTCAATGCCATTCCTCAGGTCTTCACACCCGTTCCATGAAATATTGCAATAGGGACACCCTAGTTCACACCCCGGAAATATCTGGTTTTCTCGTAGTTGAGCTTTGATTTCCACCAATGGCGTCCGGATCTGATCCACACTAGTTATCAAATAAGACGGTGGGTCTTCTTCAATAGCGTTAATTCGAGGACCACCATGGTTTGGCATTGGGTTTTTATTGACATTGGGCGGAGGTGCAAAATTCAGAGCCTTGGAGTCTACCAAGTCTTGTACCTTCATATGCAGAGCCCTGCATTTTTCTGTACTGTGACCAGGTGCGTTCGAATGGAAAGCACACCTAGCATTGGAGTCATAGTTTCTTGGTAGACTGTTGGGATCCGGAGGTGCCAACGTTCTTAGCTCAACTAGGTTGAGTTTCAGAAGTTGTGGCAACAAGGCAGCATACGGCATTGGGATCGGGTCGATCACTCGGTTAGCTTGGGATGGCCTCTGTTGGAATGGCCTCTGTTGATTGTGGTTGTTGCTGTTGTTGCTGTTGTA
This sequence comes from Lathyrus aphaca, assembly GCA_963966055.1. Lineage (NCBI taxonomy): Eukaryota > Viridiplantae > Streptophyta > Magnoliopsida > Fabales > Fabaceae > Lathyrus > Lathyrus aphaca. The sequence goes on from OZ014520.1 coordinate 545,850,042, forward strand.
GTTTCTTGGGGGATATTGATTCTGCTGATACTGAGGTTGTTGTTGGTAGTTTTGTTGCGGAGGTTGATAGATTGGCTGAGGATGAGCTGGAGCAGGGATAGTGACTGCTGCTATTGACCTCTGAGCATATTGGGGCCTACCCCTGTTGGTGTGAATGGCATTGGTCTCGCCAGTTCTTCTCGGGCCTGCAAAAGGCTTTCTTGTACCACTGGACGAGCTTGCACCGTTGTCTGAGATCTTTCCCATTTTTAACAGGCTTTCAATTCTCTCCCCGGCTATAACAACATCTGCGAAGCTGGTGGAAGAGAAAGCAGCTAACCTGTCAATATAGGTTCCCTGAAGAGTGTTCATAAACATGTCTGCCATTTCTCTCTCAGACATTGGTGGTTGAACGGCAGCAGCCAATTGCCTCCATCTTTGAGCATATTCTCTGAAGCTCTCCCTCGAAGACTGTGACATTCCCATCAGGAGAGTCCTGTTGGGTGCCATGTCTAGATTATACTGATACTGTCTGATGAAGGCTTCTGCCAGGTCCTTCCAGCATCTCACAGTTGCTCTTGTCAAATGGGAATACCATTCCCTTGATGCTCCAGTCAAGCTATCTTCGAAGTAGAACATCCAGAGTTTCTCATCCATTGTATAGGCCTTCAGCCTTCCCAGAAATGATTGCAAATGAGTCCGGGGGCATGAAGTCCCATTATACTTTTCGAAACAAGGAGGCTTGAACTTGTGGGGAATCCTGACCCCTTCTACTAAACCCATGTCCATGACGTCAAACCCCAAAGAGTTTTGAGATTCTAAGGACCTCAACTTCTCAGCTATTTCTTCCAATCGTCTATCATAAGTTTCCTCTCCGGCACCCATTACTGTATACTGGTCCTCCTGAGGATCTTCTTGAAGTACTCTGGCTGCAGTGGCTGTTCCCTGAACATTTGCAGGAACGTTAATCTCAGGATGTAGATGTGGGCCAAACACAGGGGGGGTAACATGTGGTTGCACCCTTTCATTATTACTGGTGCCTGCAGTTCCTACATGAGGCTCCTCTTGATTTTGCCTCTCCACCATGGCCCTCAGTCTCTCCTGGCTCTGAGCCATGTTGTTCATAACTTCCATGAACTGCGTCATCTGCGTTCTCATCTCTAACCTTTCGTTTGCCATCTGGTTTCTGACCTCCGTAAGGTCTTGTTGCATCTGATCCATCTGAATTCCCGGAAGGTTGTTTCTAGTTGGGTACCTGTGAGGCCTGTTGAGAGGAAATACCCGGCGGCGAGCAATAATTCCTGAATATCACAACAGAGGTTAGCAACAACAAAACAAAAACCTACAAAACAAACAAAAGGGTTAGCATGCAATGCAGTTATGCTTATTTGCTATCAAGGTATCCGGTTTGGCCTTCAGTTTTGACCCTTCCAGACCCTTGAAGATGATGCTGTTGAAGTTGCTTTTGATGTGAACCCAGATAGAAACCAACACAAATATATTACAAAGGTGAAACAATACAATTTGTTCATTTTACAACACAAACCCTCAAAGGGGCCAAAATACATCACAAAAAGCAAAAGTACATAGAAGAGGAACAACAACAAGCAAATGATCAAACTCCAAGGCCAAACTCATCCTCACGAACTTCCTTGAGAAGTGCTTCGGTCACAGGATCAGCCGGATGCTCCGTGAGACTTCTGATGAGAAGGTTTCTTGTTGCAACTGCTGCAGCCAATTTCCTGCTCTGACTTTGGTCCTTCGACCTCTTCAATCCTGCTTTGATTTTCAGCTCTGATATTTCCTCCTGGGCTGCTGCCAGGGCTTTTTCCATCTGCTCCATCCTGTCTTGAGCTCTCTTGTCTTCTAGAGTACGGGCCTCAGTGATCCGGACCCACCTGGCCTGACTCTCTTTCAAATACAAGTCTGTTCTTGCTCTTTGGAACTGAGCTTCTTTACAAGCATTCTTCAGAATCTGCTCACCAGCTTTAGACTTGTTGATATACTCCCCAGACTTCTCAATCTTAGTCAAGTGTTCCACTCTCAATTTCTCCAATCTCTCAATCTCCCTCACACCTTCACTCCTCTCCCGGAGGGTCTTCTGCAAGGCTTGAGTTAACTTCTCATTTCTTTCCTTCAAGCTCTCAAACTCCTCCAAACTGATAGTGGCAGGGGGTGGTGCTGAAGATGACTCAGGCATGTCTTCTATGGTAAAGGGAATTCCAGAGAATTGGGCCCTAGCATGGGACCACTCATAATATTGGACTGATGCCACATTATTGCACTTACCCAGAATGGTGATTCCCTTAGTCTGAACATGATCCCAGGCCCAGGCAGCCTGCCTAACAGTTGCCAGACTAATCTTGTTCTCACAGTAGAGGGTCTCCACCAAATCTTGTTCCCTAGGAGTATGGACCAGTGCATAGCCTAATTGCGTTCTGAACAGCAGAGGGTTGTAGTTGATACTTCCCTTAACTCCTACCAATGGCACATTGGGAAAGTGCCCACAGCTGGTGATCATGTCTCTGCCCTTGGTGCTCTGAGTACACCATCTGATATCTGCTGAAGTTAGGACAGTGAGTCTCTTAGCCCAGTTGCTTTGCTGATGAGGATTGAGAAATGCATCTGTCCTGGGTAGATGCCTGAGAAGCCAAACATGGAATAATGGAGCACAAATCCTCACTAACCTTCCCCTCTGCTTCTCATTTCTCTGATGGACTGAGTAATAAAGATCACCCAGTAAAGTTGGCACTGGGTTCTTCAGGATGAACAAATGGATTGCATTCTTGCTAATGAATCGAGGCTCATCTGCAAACAATACAATTCCATATACACTTAAGGCCAACAGAGCACAAACAGCTTTCCAATCCCCCAAGGAGGCCTTCAAACTAGCTTGAGAAATCAGGAAGTCAAGATGAAAACCAGGGATCCCAGCCTTAGAGGTCATATGCTGTTCAATCAAAACAGGCTCCAGGTGCAAAGCTTTTGCTATCTCTCCATTGCTGGGAAAGACCATTTCAGGGTTGAATGGGACTTCTCTCTTGATAGGCAAACCAACCAAATATGAGTATTCTTCCAAAAGAGGACCCAACTGAAAGTCTTGAAAGGTGAAACATCTCAATGGGGGATCATAAAACTGAATGCAGGTGTGGATGAGGCTCCTCTGTGAAGGGTCCAGATCCATAACCATGTCCAGTATATCTCCATAACTCCCCCTGAACAAGGGTATGTGATCTGGAGTGATCAGGGTTTGGATCCTCCTGATGTCTGATAAGTCTGGTTGGAAGAAATGATAGGTGATGTTGCTTTTCTTTGGAGCCATGATGCTGAGGACTGAGTAGGATAAGTGCTGATGAAAATGCTGAAAGAATGAGCCACTGATTGGCTGGTGCAAGTAACTGAAGTATATGGCTGACAAGCTGAAGCAAGTGCTGGTGGAGACAGGTCAAAACTACAGATGGGGTCAAAACCAGATGAAAATGGATACCCTGAAACACAAATAAGCATATGTTAATATGATGCAATGAGTATGTATGCAAATGATATGCAGGGGTTTGTGACTGAGCTGGATCTGATTAACTGCCTTGGTATAGATCCATGTGTGTTCAAGAATTCCAGTTGGAGGTCTATAAATCCAGTAACCAGGGTGGGGGACTCAAATAAGGAGCCACAAGTCCAAGGTTTTAGAATCACAAGAACTATCCAACATGTAGTATTCTTAACAAAGTCAAAGTAACAGGGTATTCTGAGGTCAAGGTACCTGCAAACCTGTAAACAGCCCAACCCCCTCACAGGTAGTGATCTAGAACAAGGATCCTCAGACTTGGATCAGTTATGAGAAGTGTAAACACTTCTAACCCGGAGGTACAGTGTTTACAATAACCATAACAATTCCTCCTCTAATTCACCTCAGTTTCTGAAGGTCAGTACTAAAAGGTCATCCAGACTTAGCAGGCTTCCTAGATGGCCCTAGCATTGCAGGAAATCTGCAACACAGAGTTCTCAAGAAGAAACCCATATCTGAACCGTGTTTCATATTCCCGCACCAGACCGAAATGGAATGGGAAAGAATATGATTCACTCTAGCCTAGGTGTCACTCAGGTCCCAGGTATAGGACCTTAACTCTCAATGAAATACCCACCCACCAAAGAGAAACCAGATCCAGCCAGCACAGTAAAGCTATAAAGAAAGCAATAAACCAACTGTACATAAAGCAATAAACAAAAATAAATACAAGCACATACAAGCACATAACACCCCAGTAAACACAAATCAATCAAGCGCTAGGAGGAACCCACAAAAAGAACCAGAAGCCCTGGTTGCAGTGTAAGGTTCCCCAGCAGAGTCGCCAAGCTGTCGCTCCCGACAAGTGACACCGGGTCAGATGAAGGTACAGACGCGAACGGTCGGCGAAAGGGAACAGTGAGAACACACAGCCGTGAACTCACTGGAGAATGAATAGAGTCGCCAGCTAGGCATTTTTATCCCGGAGGAAAGGCAATGCTGCATAGACCTAGAAAAAGGATGGATAAGACGGTTGCGAACCAGAGAGACTGAGAAAGGGGGTTGGTTACAACCTGGGAAGGTATTAGCACCCAGATTGTCCGTCGTACTCGACGGGATCCACGCTTAAAAGATTTGTGTTATAAAGGGGTAGTGTCAGTGTAAGAAAGGAGTGAAATGCTCAAGATCATGAGGCTAAAGAATGAAGCTGGAAGGAGGGGGAATGGACAGAGACTTTTGTTCGATAACTGTTAAGTTATGCCTACGTATCCTCTCGTGCAATGAGGAAGTCAGAACACCGTAGTTCGACCCAAAGAGACTGAAAGGTGAATTGACTCGTGAACTGCTTACTTGTCAATGCTCAAGTGTATGATCTGTCTGGCACAAATGCTAACTGTCTTGCATTAGACGGAAGAAGCAAGTTCTCGTTTGTGAATGAAGGTGATGAGAAAAGAATCCCGGAGGAGACGATTATTGTTTGTTTTTGAGCTTTCAGTCTTTTATTTCTTTTTGGAGTTTGTCATAGGATAATGAGCTTAAGTCTAAACCAATGGATTTAGTAAACTCATCACATCTTCCCTCTGTTTAGGGGTAATGAGAATACCTTAAGTGTGAAGTCAGATTCTCACACTTAATCACCTTTGGTGTAGGATTAAGATCATTAACCTACTTGTGATTATTTAGATGTTTTTGTGATTTTGTTTAGTGTTGAGTAATGAGGTTAAGCCATAATCAAGGATTAAACAGACTCATTACACCATCCTAAAAGAAGGATAATAGATGAGAATGTTTAAGTTGGGAAAAACTCCTCAACTTAATCCATGATTAGGGATTAAACCCATGACAAAACAAGCCTTTGATTAAGTGGATTTTATTTAATGGTATGATGATGAAGTGTTTTTTATGGTTTGTAAGACAACTTGAGGGGGACTTGTCCATTAACACTAGGGTCAGTCCTTCTTAACCACTTAAGGAAGAATTAGGACCCTAATGCAAGGCCCAAGTTACAAGTGTGATGTCTTGATACTTATTAAGTGAATTGATTAAGAGATTTAAACACCTTAAGGGTTCAAGACTTAGGATTAAAGTTATACACTCCGTCCTAAGAGAAGGATGCAGGCATAAGCTTAATCACAAAGTTTTAAAGCCTTTAGAGTTTAGTCCCTGATTATGAGGTGAGAAGAGAGGACTCAAAGAGAGACACAAAGGTAAAAACTATGGGGGGACTAATCAAAACCCTAATTCATTGTCATGCTTGGATGATCCTAAGGTTTGTGAGGTTTGCAAGAACAATCTTCAGAGGAACCACCAGGAAGCAGATGAACAGGATCAAGAGAAGCAAAGTGACTTGCTTCATTCAAGAAGTCAAGTCACTTGAAGAAAGAAAGTGGAATGAAGAAGAATGAGTAAGCTCAAACCCAAACACATATAAGAATGCAGCAATGGATGCAAGAGAGGTGAGAAGAAAAGGTATGAGAAGTGAAGGCAAATCCACTTCTCAAGTTTACTTACCACCTGCAATGTTAGAAAGAAAATGCAATGCAATGCAAGATGAGATGAAATGATATGATGCTAAGCAAAACCAGAAGCATATTGATGATGATTATGATGTTATGAGGTACTGCAAACATGAGGCAAGGCAAGGAGGTGCTCATACAAGACCAAGAATGCAAATGATGCAAGCTAAGGAGCATGAACAAGCATGAAATGTTATGAATCATACAAGACAAATGACATGGCAAATATGTGATGCAATGATCAAACATGCTTCCTATATGTCTTAAGATGTCAAATGGATCACAAGAATGCACAAAATGCAAAGACAAGTCATGTTATGCAAGGAAATGCAAGAAGGATGCAAAAGAAAGCCCAAATTAGGGTTCATGGATCAAACATCAAACACAAACCAAAAACAGAAGCAAAGCCCTAAATCAAAAATGGAAAATGGCACCCAAAGAAACCCTAGGCCTATGATGAATCACTGCCCAAAGGGGAGCTCTCAACTCTCAACCAAACTCAAGTTATGAATTTTCTAAGTTATTAGGGTTTTTAGGGGTTCTTAACAAAACAAATGCCAAACAATTAGAAAATGCAAGAACAATTCATGGCCTTTTTATCCTTGAAAATACATGTTAAACACAAGACAAAGCAAAAAGAATCAATGTCACAACCTTCACCAATAGGCAGAAATGAATTTTTGAATCCATGATCAAAATAATGCATAAAAAATGATTTAATTCAATGAAAAATTCTTAAGATGCATCAAGATCAAAAAAGGAATTTGGTTTGAAGGTTGGACAATGTTTCTAAATGTCTTAGAACATTTCATGAATTTTTTTGTAATTTTTAAATACCTAAAAGTATTTTTAATTAATTAATTCTCATTAATCAATTAAAAATAATCTTTTAAATAATTAAAAATACCTTTTTAAATGATAAAAATAAAATAAAAATGTTTTTGTGTCATAAAAATTAATAAAACTTTAAAGAAAAAGTTTCATAATTTTTATGAATTTTTTGCTATTTTAAATTAAATATGCAAGTTAAATGAAAAGAAATGAAAATAAAACAAAATAAAGGAGAAAGTAATCTGATCCAATGATCCAGATTCAAAGTTGAAACGAAAAGGTTGACTGGCGCGCTAATGAGTGGCCCAGATTGCTTCTGATCAAATTAATTTAAATATGGATTAATTAAATAAAACACGTGGATTAGGGCATAATGAGCGCATCTGGGCCGTTCACACGCGCGGGAGGTCAACACTTTCAACGCATCCAAAGGTCCACATTCAAATGACAATTAATTATGCAATTAGGGTTTAATTACTCTCAGGTGACCGGAGAAGACTTCCGGTCGTCTTCTCCGGCCAGCACCTCACCTGAAAACTCCCCAAATCCCTCAAAACGTAACAAAAACAAAATCTATGAATTGGGAAATGATCTCCAGCCTCTCACGAATCAAACCCCTCTCTCAAAACAAATTTATATTTCTTAAATCAACTGAATCGAAGAAAATAAGTTCTAGGTCACGCAAGCTTCAAACACAAATTAAATGCTTATATCACAACCATTTCAAAAACTAAAGGTACCAGAATGATCAGGATAACACAAAGAACAAGTTTGGAACAAAAGAAATGATTTCTGGAAAAATTATTTTCGAGCTACCTGAGATTTGGAGCTTTCAGTTTAGGAACTTTCTGGCCACCTCTCTTTGTGCAAGCTGCTCCTTAGAACCTCTTGATGATGTTTGAATGCCTTAGAACAATTTATGTAGGCTGATTGATGAGTTTCGAAAGGAACTGCTTCAGCTTGATCAAAAATGGCAATGGTGTTTCTGAAGGTTTCAGGTCATGGTGATGGGTTCTATGTGATCCTGAGGATGGATGGAGAAGGTCTGAAGTGTTTGTTTGTGTGTTTGTGGCTTGTGGAAGGAGATTCGATTGAAACTGTAAAATGAGGTGAGAAATGGCAGTGAGATGTTCAGGCTGTTTCAGGCTTGGTTCTTAGTTGCTGGGTGATCTATGGAGTGAGGTGAGATGATTGGTGAAGATGGCTTTTGTGTTTGTATGCTGGACAGAGGGATTCGAAGGCTTATGCAGTTTGGTGTGTTCTTGTGAATGTTGTGAATGAGAGGGCTTCAGCATTGCTTCTTCATATGTTTAGCTTGCAAACTGTCCACATATTTCTCTCTCATTGGTCAGTTGACAAGACATGCCCTTTATTGATTGGTAAGGAAACTTTTGCAAAAAGTCCACTTCTTGTAAGAGAGGGCATGGGCTAAACTCTAGCTAAGTACAATGAGCATGGGGCTGCGCAGCATGATGTGTGTGTGGAGCTAGTTTGGTTCAGCAGCCAAGAAATCAAGTGGGTGAGATGTGATGATGGTTTTTGCAAGTTGTTTGCTTCATGGTTCACATGTGAAGATCTTGTTCCAAAAGTCATGAAACATGAGCAATGCCTAATTCATTCTGAATTTTGTGACTTGTAGAATGTTTGCATACTGGTTTGAAGCCAATTAGAAGTTACAAAATGCATTGGTTCAAGGTTTTGCAAAATTTCCATTTGGTGCATAACTTGAATTTTAGTGATTTTTGCCAACTTTAACAAACCATAACTTTTGATCCAAGATGAATTAGATCATGTTCTTGTACTTTTTGGAAAGGGAAAGATGAGATCTACAACTTTCATGACCAAAGTTTTTCCATTTGAAGCATTTTTGGATCAAGAATCAAGGCTTGAAAAATGACCTAAAATAATGCATTCTTGAAAAGTCAACTATGCCCAAAAAGTCAACATTTGCAAAAATCCTAAATTCTTGATTTCTATGAACTTCAATCTTCTTCCATGATCAAATAAAGACCATACACACTCAAAATGATGAAGATCACCCATTGGTTGGGTCATTGGGGGCCTCAGATGCCCTGATTTTGCACTGACTTGTCTGAAAAGTCAACTCTTGATCAGATGACTTCCCCATGGAATTTCCTCATGAAAATTGATATGCATACTCCCTATACCATATGGAGATCATTGGAAACAAGAATGACCAAAAAATTTGGGGTTATGGCCTCTGAAACCAAAACCCTAATTTTCAGTCAACTGTGTAGTTCAAGCTGGCTCTGCATCCACTTAAACCCTAGCTCTTGTGATTCCTCTGCATTCTTGACTTTGAGGAGATAGAATATGATGTATGAACACACATAGACCCCTTTGAGTTGATTGGTGGCCTTTGGAGTGGCTCAAGAAGCTCTGGGATTGCTCAGATCACAAACCCTAGGTGCAGATGCCTTAGAACCTATGCAGTGAATCAAAAATGAGATATGAGATGATATGATTGTGTTTATGCATATGAAATGATCACAAGCCATGGTTTGAATGGGTGAGGGCAAATTTGGGGTGTTTACATCTGCCCCTATTCAAACATGAGTTAGCTGTGCAGGTTGTAAGCGACGGCTTAACAGGCCAAACAAGATAACTTGTGGTTGAATACCAAAGACAGTCCAAAATTTGCACTCACAGAATGAAAAAGAAAAGGGATATAGATTGTAAGGGCAAAATAAAGTATATTGTAAGGTATGGGCGACGGAGGACGACCGTCGAGCAGAGGACGACTGCTGGGTAAAGTGGTATGTGAAGCAAAGCGATGACGGGGACGGCCGACATGCTGGCAAAGTGTATAAAGTAATGACGGGGACGGCCGACATGCTGGGGATAAAAGGTAAAGCTAAGACGGGGACGGCCGACTAGCTGGGAAAAATAAAATATCATGATGGGGACGGCCATTAAGATAAAGCTGCAAAATTCTCTGGGGATTAATGAAACATGACGGGGACGGCCATCAAGTTCATAAAGGTAAAGTAACCAACGATGGGGACGGCCATCGGGCTAAAAAGGAAAAGGGACCACGACGGGGACGGCCATCGGGTTAAAGAATGAATGAAATAAACAAATGATGGGGTACGGCCATCAAAGGTGAAGGACGATCACCTAGCAGGGGACGGCTGCTCTGTTGGGTATAAAGGAAATATGATGGGGACGGCCATCAAAGGTGGAGGACGACCACCTGGCAGGGTACGGCTGCCGAAAATATCAACGATGGGGACGGCCATCGTATAGAAAAGGTCAACGATGGGGACGGCCATCGGACGAGCAAGATGGAGGACGACCATCAAGAAGTGGAGGACGACCACTCAGCAGGGGACGGCTGCTCTCGAGGTTTATCATAACACAGGACGAGTGTTAGATAACCAAAATCAACAATGGGGACGGCCATTGGATAAAGTGATGAAGGACGATCATCAAAAGGTGGAGGACGACCACCTAGCAGGGGACGGCTGCTAAAATCAACGATGGGGACGGCCATCGGATGAGCATGATGGAGGACGACCATCAAGAAGTGGAGGACGACCACTCAGCAGGGTACGGCTGCTCTCACAGGACGAGTGTTAGATAAAAAGAAAATTTGTTGGCAATCTACTGGGGAGATAGTAAACACGGACGAGCGTTTACATCCAAGAAACAAAAGGTATAAGTGTTTGGTATTGTGTATAGATTAAAGATGCGGACGAGCATCCTTAAGATTATGATACGGACGAGTATCACGTATAAACAAACTGACACATGTTTAGAGATGATGATACGGACGAGCATCAACGGGTTAACAAAGAACACGGACGAGTGTTGAATCTGAAGGGTCTCTTTTGGGGAATAGTAGACACAGGCGAGTATCTCTATTCAAGAAGACATAAGTGTTTGACACGGTGTATGGATTAAAGATGCGGACGAGCATCCTTAAGACTATGATACGGACGAGTATCATGTAGAAACAAACACTAGACGCAATGTTCTGAGATGGTGGTACGGACGAATACCAACTGGCTAACAAAGAACAAGGACTACTGCCGAATCCGCGGGGATATGAGTGATGATGTATACAAGATACGGACGAGTATCTGTATAAGTGTACCATGAGTAGTATGAGTAATGATGGTGAGTGTTTATCTGCTGGGGAGAGTGACACGGACGAGTGTCAAAAGAGAAAAGTATAATATTAACAAGTGTATGGGTGATGAAGGTGTACGCGACTGCGCTGGGGATATGACACGGACGGGTGTCAAAAAGGGGTGCATATAAGGTATGTGAGTGCAAAAAGGATGTCTTTGGCTTTCTGCTGGGAGTTATGACACGGACGGGTGCCAGAATGTATCCGTAATGAGGGTGATTTGTTTGTAAAGGGTGTTCAGGCGACTTTACTGGGGAGTGATGATACGGACGGGTATCAAAGGGTGCATATGGTGTTTGTGATTTGTGAGGCAACTGCTTTTGCTGGGACTCTGATGGGGATTTTTGTACAGTGATGATGAACGATTTGTTATTCACAAGTGTTTGATTCACAACATGACTTATGATTATGCTATGCATTTGATTTTTGCCGTAATGCTCCGTGTTAGACGGAATGCTACGCTCTGGGGGGTGATTATGATGCGAATGCTATGATTATGCAAAGGGGCACAGATCCGGGATTCGGATCCCGTTGCTGTGAAAATCTCTGGTCGATCTGCTTGAAATGGACGTCCCAGCTGGGGGTGGGATCATTGGTAGATCTAATGATGTATCTGCTTGGGGATATACGTCACCGGTTGGCATATCCTTGTAAATGAGAGACCCAGCTGGGGTTTGTAGAAGCTTTTTGTACTCCGTTGTGACTTCTCCGTGCGTTGCTCTTCTGACTAAAGGCTTGAAGCTCTGTGGGGGAGATGATTCCCTGATTTCTGTATTCTGTTGAGGAAGAAAGGCCACTTGGCTGGGGAATTGAGAGGCAACTTAGCTGGGGAGAGCAATGGGGAGCAACTCAGCTGGGGATAGAGCATCTCAGATGCTGAGATTGAGTGTATGCTGATTTGGCAGCGCCGTTGGGGAAATGGGCACCTTCTAGTACCATGTGGAAGATAGACCGAGTTGATAATGATTCGCCTACTTGCTGAGCCGTAGCTTGCATGCCCCTGGTTGCGTTCTGGATACCTGCAATCCTGCAAAGATAATGGAACGTACAAAAGGTCCCGAGGTATCCCTTACCGGATTCCGTCATAGGAGTTAAGTACTTTCGAGAATAATCACATTCCCTGTAAGCATGTGTTTTCATCTTTAGAGAAATGCATCTGTACTTATGCAATTGTATTTTTAGAGATATCAGACGACTCTTTGCAAAACGTAAATGTAAAAAACGAAACATGACTGAAAATCTGATTTTATTAATTCATGTGCCCTGAATTGGCAAGATACAGTCAAAGAAACATATCTCCTGAAATGAGGAGATTGTTACAAATTGAGAAAACAAATGCTGGCGGTGTCGACGACGCTTTCAAGGAGCTTCCTCTTCTGCTATGACTCGTATGACAATGACGTTCTTCTCGTCTTGCTTTCTGGAGAGAGTTGATTCTGATTGAAGCTTGATCCTTTGAAGTTTACCAAGTTGTAGGTGATACAGACGAATTCAGAATGCAGTTGTTCGCTTATTCCCTTATTTTGCATGGATCGCCCTTTCGGGTTTTCAATCCATCGGGATACCCATTTTTGCCTGAGCTGTCCAATGCGGCTTTTCAACTCAGCGGGTGTACATTTTTTTTATTTCCCTTACTTTTGCCCGAGTCTTTTATTCTGTTTTTGACTCGCCGGGATGCCCTATTTTTGCCTGGACTTACATTCTGTTTTTATGTCCAGCGGGTCATTTTATGCGAAGTATTTTTTAACTGCATCTGAATTCACAGGGGACGGGAAGTCTTCACCATCCATGGTGCTGAGCATCAGTGCTCCACCAGAGAAAACTTTCTTTACAACGAATGGTCCTTCATAATTCGGAGTCCATTTGCCCCTGTGGTCTGTATGAGGAGGGAGGATTCTTTTCAGCACAAGATCTCCCACTTGGTACTCTCGGTGCCTGACTTTCTGATCGAAGGCTCTCTTCATTCTTTTCTGATATAACTGTCTATGGCAGATTGCAGCCAATCTCTTCTCTTCGATCAGACTCAGTTGTTCGAATCGGGACCGAACCCATTCTGCTTCACTCAGTTTAACATCCATCAATACCCGTAGAGAGGGTAATTCAACTTCAACAGGTAGGACCGCTTCCATACCGTACACAAGCTGATACGGTGTTGCCCCAGTGGATGTTCTGATTGATGTGCGGTACCCATGCAAGGCAAACGGTAGCATTTCATGCCAGTCTTTGTATGTGACTACCATCTTCTGCACAATCTTCTTGATATTCTTATTTGCCGCCTCAACAGCGCCATTCATCTTTGGCCTGTAAGGAGAAGAATTGTGATGTTGGATCTTGAAGTCCCGGCACAGCTCTGCCATCATTTTGTTGTTCAAGTTGGAACCATTATCAGTAATGATTCGCTCGGGCACTCCATACCGACAGATGATATCTCTCTTCAGAAATCTGGCTACCACTTGCCTTGTAACATTAGCATATGAGGCTGCTTCAACCCACTTAGTGAAATAGTCGATGGCGACCAGGATGAATCTGTGGCCGTTTGAAGCAGTTGGCTCAATCTTGCCAATCATATCAATGCCCCACATAGCAAAGGGCCATGGTGAAGACATGATGTTCAAAGGATTGGGAGGCACATGCACCTTATCTGCGTAGATCTGGCATTTGTGGCATTTTCTGGCGTAGGCACAACAGTCTGCATCCATTGTGATCCAGTAATAGCCTGATCTTAACAACTTCTTAGCCATGGCATGCCCTCCAGCATGGGTACCAAAAGATCCTTCGTGCACTTCATGCATCAGCAAATCTGCTTCCGTCTTGTCAACACATCTGAGGAGTACCATGTCAAAGTTCCTTTTGTATAAAGACCCATCAGTGTTCAGAAAGAAACTACCAGCAAGCCTCCTCAAAGTCTTCTTATCATTGGAAGATGCCCCAGGTGGGTATGTCTGATCCTCCAAGAAGCACTTAATATCATGGAACCAAGGCTTATCATCTTTCACAACATCCGCTGCAAATACATATGCTGGTCTATCAAGTCTAGACACTGAAATCTGAGGTATAAAGTTAGCCGTTTGAACTTTGATCATGGATGAAATGGTAGCAAGAGCATCTGCAAACTGATTCTCGTCTCGAGGGATATACTCAAGCTTGACTGTTGTAAAGAAAGTCAGTAACCTTCTCGTATAATCCCTGTAAGGTATCAGATGATCCTGGTGGGTGTACCATTTCCCGTTGGTTTGATTGACTACCAAAGCTGAATCTCCGAATACGGTCAATGTCTTGATCCTGAGGTCGATGGCTTCCTCAAGACCCATAATGCAAGCTTCGTATTCAGCTTCGTTGTTAGTGCAGTTGAAAGTGAGTTTTGCCGAGAAAGGCATGTGAACTCCTTTAGGTGTAATGAGTACTGCACCAACACCACGGCCATTCATGTTAACAGCCCCATCAAACATCATAGTCCATTCTTCTTCCGGGTCAGGCCCTTCGGTGTGAATAGGCTCTTCGTGATCTTTTGCTTTAATGAACATGATGTCTTCATCAGGGAAGTCAAACCTCATTGGCTGGTAGTCATCAATGGGTTGCTCAGCAAGATATTCAGATAGTACACTGCCCTTGATGGCTTTCTGAGATGTGTACTGTATGTCATATTCTGTAAGGATCATCTGCCATCTTGCAACCCGTCCGGTAAGAGCTGGCTTCTCGAAAATGTACTTGACTGGATCCATTTTTGAGATTAATAAGGTAGTGTGGGTCAACATATACTGTCTCAGTCGGCGAGCAGCCCACGCTAAAGCACAACAAGTTTTCTCGAACAGTGAATAACGCTATTCACAGTCGGTAAACTTTTTGCTTAGGTAGTATATTGCATACTCTTTTCGACCAGACTCGTCATGCTGGCCCAGCACACACCCCATCGACTCTTCTAATACTGTCAAGTACATTATCAGAGGTCTTCCTTCAACTGGAGGCATAAGGATTGGAGGTTCTTGCAGATATTCCTTGATCTTGTCAAAAGCCTTCTGGCAATCTTCATTCCACCTGACCGTCTGTTCCTTTCTTAACAACTTGAACAAGGGTTCACAGGTTGCTGTGAGGTGAGATATGAACCTTGAAATGTAGTTCAAACGACCTAAGAAACCTCGAACTTCTTTCTCAGTTTTCGGTGCAGGCATTTCTTGAATAGCTTTGACTTTATCAGGGTCAACTTCAATCCCTTTCTCACTTACAATAAATCCCAGCAGCTTACCGGATCGCACCCCGAATGTGCATTTGTTGGGGTTCAGCTTCAATTGGTATTTCCTCAGACGCTTGAATAATTTGAGCAGATTCACCAGATGGTCTTCTTCTGTAAGGGACTTGGCGATCATATCATCCACATAGCATTCTATTTCCTTGTGGATCATATCGTGGAATAATGTCACCATAGCCCGTTGATATGTGGCACCAGCATTCTTCAGTCCGAATGGCATCACTTTGTAACAGAACGTGCCCCAAGGTGTAATGAATGTTGTCTTCTCCATGTCTTCAGGTGACATCTTGATCTGATTATATCTTGAAAATCCATCCATGAAGGAGAATACCGAGAACTGAGCCGTGTTATCCACCAATACGTCAATGTGAGGTAATGGGAAGTCATCTTTCGGGCTGGCTCTGTTCAGATCCCGGTAGTCAACACACATTCTTACTTTGCCATCCTTCTTAGGCACAGGCACAATATTAGCAACCCATGGCGGGTAGCTAGTCACAGCAAGGAACCCGGCGTCCCATTGCTTTTGTACCTCTTCCTTGATTTTCATAGCCATGTCTGGGCGAGTTCGGCGCAACCTCTGTTTCACTGGTGGGCATTCTTCCCTCAGAGGCAGCTTGTGCATAACTATATCGGTATCCAACCCTGGCATATCTTGATACGACCAAGCAAACACATCAACATACTCTTGAAGCAGATCTATCAGCTGTCTCTTCACTGAGTCTTGCAGGCAGGCCCCGATTTTAACTTCTTTCACATTTTCTTCCGTACCAAGATTAATCACTTCAATTTCCTCCTGGTGAGGAGTAATAACCTTTTCCTCCTGTCTTAACAATCTGGCTAGCTCTTCAGGAAGCTCATATTCTTCATCAACCCCTTCATCAGCTTGATTGATTGGATTGTCAAAGTCATACGATGTCATAGCCGTGCTGTTGTCGGTGCTGTCTGGAAGGCACTCTCTGCAAGGGTTAAGTTTGTTCATTTTAGTGATTGATTTTAATCTTGCTTTAGAAAAAGTGAAATGAAGTTATCATTTTGAAAACACCGCCATTTATTTTTGTACAAAAAGAAAAATGGAAAAATAGTGAGCATAAAAGAAAAGGACTCGTTTGCAAAAAGACGTCTGATATTTCATTAATTTAATCTTGTTTGCACAAAAGTACAGATGGCCCTGGTTACAAAATGAGTCTTGTCATCTTGGGCAAGATGCAAGACTTGGATGCATGCTATAAAAAACACAGGAAATAATAATTACTCTGCATGAGTAACTCTTATAATTTCCTGGGAAGACCAGTTCGAGACACTGCTCCCCGGGATCTTCGGACGAATCCAATTCTCCAGATTGCGCTCCTCTTCCAGCTCGTCTTCCAAACAGTTGATAGCATCAGGGGTAAGCATCCCCCCACTGACAAAACCAGGCTCTCCAGCAGCCTTTGCTTGATGTTGAGTTGGTCTGTAACCCAACCCAAACTTGTCCTTCTTCTCCTCCACAGCTAAAACCTTGCCCCAGCCTTGGGCGGTTCCTTCTTCAACAACCTTCCGGGCTTGTTGGTAAGATGACATTGGAGTACCAGATACAGCAGATGCTTCATTGACGTTCAAGGCCTCAAAACCTTGGCTCATTGTTTCATGGATCTCTCCATCCATTTCAATGTATTTATAAGTAGCCAGGTGGCTAACAAAAATGTCCTCCTCTCCACAGATTGTGACAACTTGGCCTTCCCACTCAAATTTTAACTTTTGGTGAAGGGTAGACGTTATTGCGCCGGCGGCGTGAATCCAGGGTCTACCCAACAAACAGCTGTAGGCGGGCTGAATGTCCATCACATAAAAGATAGTTTTAAAGGTCTGTGGGCCAATTGTCACAGGCAGCTCAATCTCTCCCAGAACCGATCTCTTAGAACCATCAAAGGCTCTTACTACCAGGTTGCTGGGTCTCAATGCCAATCCATCATATTCAAGCTTCACCAGAGCCTTCTTTGGTAAGACATTCAGGGAAGAACCTGTGTCCACCAGCACATGAGAAAGGACAGCTCCTTTGCATTCCAGGGTTATGTGCAAGGCTTTGTTGTGGTTGCGGCCATCCGTTGTCAAGTCAGAATTGGTAAACCCTAGCCCATTGCTAGCAGTAACATTTCCAACCACGGTTTCCAATTGGTTGACAGTAATCTCCTCAGGCACGTAAGCTGCGTGCAGGACTTTAAGCAGTGCATTCCGATGGGCTTCGGAGCACATAAGCAGTGAGAGGATAGAGATTTTGGATGGCGTCTGGTGAAGTTGATCCACAATTTTGTAGTCACTCTTTTTGATGATCCGCATAAACTCATCAACTTCCTGATCAAATGGAGTTTTCAGGGCTTCTTTGGCAGCTGGATCTTCCTGCACCAGGCTCTTTCCTTTTGCCTTGGCAGCAGCTTCTGCTTCGGCAGTAGGTTTTTGAACTTGTGAGGCGAAGAGACGTCCGCTTCGAGTGAAGCCTCCGCCTCCCCCCACATTATCTACTTGCGGTGCAGGTGTTGATGTTTCCAGAGTGATTCTTTTTCCTTCGCAATACAAGTCAGAGCCATAGTGCCAAGGGATGGCCCTATTGCTTTCATATGGTACTGGTCCAGGCACCGTGACAGTGACTGGACTGATTGCTGCTGCTGAAGGGACTGTTATTGTTTGTGGATCATAAAAGATTGTAACTGGTGCTCTGGCGGGAGTAGCACCTTCTGAATGGTAAGCGGAGTTATTTTCAGGATCATAGAATATGGTAACAGTAGAGACATCTTCGTGATTGATTGCTGGTGTTGTAGGAGGTACTGTTGGAAGGACTGTTGATGTTGCTGATGGAGAGTCGAAATGGAATGAAGCTGAAGTTGTAGCAGGAGAAACTGTTGAAAACTGATCATTTGGGAGGACAGGTGAAGTACTTGTTGATGGTGCTGATGAATTGTCGGGAACAATAGTTGCTGTATTTGTAGGAGTGTCTGAAACCGTTGTTGATGAAGTTGCCGGATTTGTCGGGAATGATGTAGTGATCTGTAGCAGGCCACTCTGAATAAGGCTGTCAATGCCATTCCTCAGGTCTTCACACCCGTTCCATGAAATATTGCAATAGGGACACCCTAGTTCACACCCCGGAAATATCTGGTTTTCTCGTAGTTGAGCTTTGATTTCCACCAATGGCGTCCGGATCTGATCCACACTAGTTATCAAATAAGACGGTGGGTCTTCTTCAATAGCGTTAATTCGAGGACCACCATGGTTTGGCATTGGGTTTTTATTGACATTGGGCGGAGGTGCAAAATTCAGAGCCTTGGAGTCTACCAAGTCTTGTACCTTCATATGCAGAGCCCTGCATTTTTCTGTACTGTGACCAGGTGCGTTCGAATGGAAAGCACACCTAGCATTGGAGTCATAGTTTCTTGGTAGACTGTTGGGATCCGGAGGTGCCAACGTTCTTAGCTCAACTAGGTTGAGTTTCAGAAGTTGTGGCAACAAGGCAGCATACGGCATTGGGATCGGGTCGATCACTCGGTTAGCTTGGGATGGCCTCTGTTGGAATGGCCTCTGTTGATTGTGGTTGTTGCTGTTGTTGCTGTTGTAGTTTCTTGGGGGATATTGATTCTGCTGATACTGAGGTTGTTGTTGGTAGTTTTGTTGCGGAGGTTGATAGATTGGCTGAGGATGAGCTGGAGCAGGGATAGTGACTGCTGCTATTGACCTCTGAGCATATTGGGGCCTACCCCTGTTGGTGTGAATGGCATTGGTCTCGCCAGTTCTTCTCGGGCCTGCAAAAGGCTTTCTTGTACCACTGGACGAGCTTGCACCGTTGTCTGAGATCTTTCCCATTTTTAACAGGCTTTCAATTCTCTCCCCGGCTATAACAACATCTGCGAAGCTGGTGGAAGAGAAAGCAGCTAACCTGTCAATATAGGTTCCCTGAAGAGTGTTCATAAACATGTCTGCCATTTCTCTCTCAGACATTGGTGGTTGAACGGCAGCAGCCAATTGCCTCCATCTTTGAGCATATTCTCTGAAGCTCTCCCTCGAAGACTGTGACATTCCCATCAGGAGAGTCCTGTTGGGTGCCATGTCTAGATTATACTGATACTGTCTGATGAAGGCTTCTGCCAGGTCCTTCCAGCATCTCACAGTTGCTCTTGTCAAATGGGAATACCATTCCCTTGATGCTCCAGTCAAGCTATCTTCGAAGTAGAACATCCAGAGTTTCTCATCCATTGTATAGGCCTTCAGCCTTCCCAGAAATGATTGCAAATGAGTCCGGGGGCATGAAGTCCCATTATACTTTTCGAAACAAGGAGGCTTGAACTTGTGGGGAATCCTGACCCCTTCTACTAAACCCATGTCCATGACGTCAAACCCCAAAGAGTTTTGAGATTCTAAGGACCTCAACTTCTCAGCTATTTCTTCCAATCGTCTATCATAAGTTTCCTCTCCGGCACCCATTACTGTATACTGGTCCTCCTGAGGATCTTCTTGAAGTACTCTGGCTGCAGTGGCTGTTCCCTGAACATTTGCAGGAACGTTAATCTCAGGATGTAGATGTGGGCCAAACACAGGGGGGGTAACATGTGGTTGCACCCTTTCATTATTACTGGTGCCTGCAGTTCCTACATGAGGCTCCTCTTGATTTTGCCTCTCCACCATGGCCCTCAGTCTCTCCTGGCTCTGAGCCATGTTGTTCATAACTTCCATGAACTGCGTCATCTGCGTTCTCATCTCTAACCTTTCGTTTGCCATCTGGTTTCTGACCTCCGTAAGGTCTTGTTGCATCTGATCCATCTGAATTCCCGGAAGGTTGTTTCTAGTTGGGTACCTGTGAGGCCTGTTGAGAGGAAATACCCGGCGGCGAGCAATAATTCCTGAATATCACAACAGAGGTTAGCAACAACAAAACAAAAACCTACAAAACAAACAAAAGGGTTAGCATGCAATGCAGTTATGCTTATTTGCTATCAAGGTATCCGGTTTGGCCTTCAGTTTTGACCCTTCCAGACCCTTGAAGATGATGCTGTTGAAGTTGCTTTTGATGTGAACCCAGATAGAAACCAACACAAATATATTACAAAGGTGAAACAATACAATTTGTTCATTTTACAACACAAACCCTCAAAGGGGCCAAAATACATCACAAAAAGCAAAAGTACATAGAAGAGGAACAACAACAAGCAAATGATCAAACTCCAAGGCCAAACTCATCCTCACGAACTTCCTTGAGAAGTGCTTCGGTCACAGGATCAGCCGGATGCTCCGTGAGACTTCTGATGAGAAGGTTTCTTGTTGCAACTGCTGCAGCCAATTTCCTGCTCTGACTTTGGTCCTTCGACCTCTTCAATCCTGCTTTGATTTTCAGCTCTGATATTTCCTCCTGGGCTGCTGCCAGGGCTTTTTCCATCTGCTCCATCCTGTCTTGAGCTCTCTTGTCTTCTAGAGTACGGGCCTCAGTGATCCGGACCCACCTGGCCTGACTCTCTTTCAAATACAAGTCTGTTCTTGCTCTTTGGAACTGGGCTTCTTTACAAGCATTCTTCAGAATCTGCTCACCAGCTTTAGACTTGTTGATATACTCCCCAGACTTCTCAATCTTAGTCAAGTGTTCCACTCTCAATTTCTCCAATCTCTCAATCTCCCTCACACCTTCACTCCTCTCCCGGAGGGTCTTCTGCAAGGCTTGAGTTAACTTCTCATTTCTTTCCTTCAAGCTCTCAAACTCCTCCAAACTGATAGTGGCAGGGGGTGGTGCTGAAGATGACTCAGGCATGTCTTCTATGGTAAAGGGAATTCCAGAGAATTGGGCCCTAGCATGGGACCACTCATAATATTGGACTGATGCCACATTATTGCACTTACCCAGAATGGTGATTCCCTTAGTCTGAACATGATCCCAGGCCCAGGCAGCCTGCCTAACAGTTGCCAGACTAATCTTGTTCTCACAGTAGAGGGTCTCCACCAAATCTTGTTCCCTAGGAGTATGGACCAGTGCATAGCCTAATTGCGTTCTGAACAGCAGAGGGTTGTAGTTGATACTTCCCTTAACTCCTACCAATGGCACATTGGGAAAGTGCCCACAGCTGGTGATCATGTCTCTGCCCTTGGTGCTCTGAGTACACCATCTGATATCTGCTGAAGTTAGGACAGTGAGTCTCTTAGCCCAGTTGCTTTGCTGATGAGGATTGAGAAATGCATCTGTCCTGGGTAGATGCCTGAGAAGCCAAACATGGAATAATGGAGCACAAATCCTCACTAACCTTCCCCTCTGCTTCTCATTTCTCTGATGGACTGAGTAATAAAGATCACCCAGTAAAGTTGGCACTGGGTTCTTCAGGATGAACAAATGGATTGCATTCTTGCTAATGAATCGAGGCTCATCTGCAAACAATACAATTCCATATACACTTAAGGCCAACAGAGCACAAACAGCTTTCCAATCCCCCAAGGAGGCCTTCAAACTAGCTTGAGAAATCAGGAAGTCAAGATGAAAACCAGGGATCCCAGCCTTAGAGGTCATATGCTGTTCAATCAAAACAGGCTCCAGGTGCAAAGCTTTTGCTATCTCTCCATTGCTGGGAAAGACCATTTCAGGGTTGAATGGGACTTCTCTCTTGATAGGCAAACCAACCAAATATGAGTATTCTTCCAAAAGAGGACCCAACTGAAAGTCTTGAAAGGTGAAACATCTCAATGGGGGATCATAAAACTGAATGCAGGTGTGGATGAGGCTCCTCTGTGAAGGGTCCAGATCCATAACCATGTCCAGTATATCTCCATAACTCCCCCTGAACAAGGGTATGTGATCTGGAGTGATCAGGGTTTGGATCCTCCTGATGTCTGATAAGTCTGGTTGGAAGAAATGATAGGTGATGTTGCTTTTCTTTGGAGCCATGATGCTGAGGACTGAGTAGGATAAGTGCTGATGAAAATGCTGAAAGAATGAGCCACTGATTGGCTGGTGCAAGTAACTGAAGTATATGGCTGACAAGCTGAAGCAAGTGCTGGTGGAGACAGGTCAAAACTACAGATGGGGTCAAAACCAGATGAAAATGGATACCCTGAAACACAAATAAGCATATGTTAATATGATGCAATGAGTATGTATGCAAATGATATGCAGGGGTTTGTGACTGAGCTGGATCTGATTAACTGCCTTGGTATAGATCCATGTGTGTTCAAGAATTCCAGTTGGAGGTCTATAAATCCAGTAACCAGGGTGGGGGACTCAAATAAGGAGCCACAAGTCCAAGGTTTTAGAATCACAAGAACTATCCAACATGTAGTATTCTTAACAAAGTCAAAGTAACAGGGTATTCTGAGGTCAAGGTACCTGCAAACCTGTAAACAGCCCAACCCCCTCACAGGTAGTGATCTAGAACAAGGATCCTCAGACTTGGATCAGTTATGAGAAGTGTAAACACTTCTAACCCGGAGGTACAGTGTTTACAATAACCATAACAATTCCTCCTCTAATTCACCTCAGTTTCTGAAGGTCAGTACTAAAAGGTCATCCAGACTTAGCAGGCTTCCTAGATGGCCCTAGCATTGCAGGAAATCTGCAACACAGAGTTCTCAAGAAGAAACCCATATCTGAACCGTGTTTCATATTCCCGCACCAGACCGAAATGGAATGGGAAAGAATATGATTCACTCTAGCCTAGGTGTCACTCAGGTCCCAGGTATAGGACCTTAACTCTCAATGAAATACCCACCCACCAAAGAGAAACCAGATCCAGCCAGCACAGTAAAGCTATAAAGAAAGCAATAAACCAACTGTACATAAAGCAATAAACAAAAATAAATACAAGCACATACAAGCACATAACACCCCAGTAAACACAAATCAATCAAGCGCTAGGAGGAACCCACAAAAAGAACCAGAAGCCCTGGTTGCAGTGTAAGGTTCCCCAGCAGAGTCGCCAAGCTGTCGCTCCCGACAAGTGACACCGGGTCAGATGAAGGTACAGACGCGAACGGTCGGCGAAAGGGAACAGTGAGAACACACAGCCGTGAACTCACTGGAGAATGAATAGAGTCGCCAGCTAGGCATTTTTATCCCGGAGGAAAGGCAATGCTGCATAGACCTAGAAAAAGGATGGATAAGACGGTTGCGAACCAGAGAGACTGAGAAAGGGGGTTGGTTACAACCTGGGAAGGTATTAGCACCCAGATTGTCCGTCGTACTCGACGGGATCCACGCTTAAAAGATTTGTGTTATAAAGGGGTAGTGTCAGTGTAAGAAAGGAGTGAAATGCTCAAGATCATGAGGCTAAAGAATGAAGCTGGAAGGAGGGGGAATGGACAGAGACTTTTGTTCGATAACTGTTAAGTTATGCCTACGTATCCTCTCGTGCAATGAGGAAGTCAGAACACCGTAGTTCGACCCAAAGAGACTGAAAGGTGAATTGACTCGTGAACTGCTTACTTGTCAATGCTCAAGTGTATGATCTGTCTGGCACAGATGCTAACTGTCTTGCATTAGACGGAAGAAGCAAGTTCTCGTTTGTGAATGAAGGTGATGAGAAAAGAATCCCGGAGGAGACGATTATTGTTTGTTTTTGAGCTTTCAGTCTTTTATTTCTTTTTGGAGTTTGTCATAGGATAATGAGCTTAAGTCTAAACCAATGGATTTAGTAAACTCATCACATCTTCCCTCTGTTTAGGGGTAATGAGAATACCTTAAGTGTGAAGTCAGATTCTCACACTTAATCACCTTTGGTGTAGGATTAAGATCATTAACCTACTTGTGATTATTTAGATGTTTTTGTGATTTTGTTTAGTGTTGAGTAATGAGGTTAAGCCATAATCAAGGATTAAACAGACTCATTACACCATCCTAAAAGAAGGATAATAGATGAGAATGTTTAAGTTGGGAAAAACTCCTCAACTTAATCCATGATTAGGGATTAAACCCATGACAAAACAAGCCTTTGATTAAGTGGATTTTATTTAATGGTATGATGATGAAGTGTTTTTTATGGTTTGTAAGACAACTTGAGGGGGACTTGTCCATTAACACTAGGGTCAGTCCTTCTTAACCACTTAAGGAAGAATTAGGACCCTAATGCAAGGCCCAAGTTACAAGTGTGATGTCTTGATACTTATTAAGTGAATTGATTAAGAGATTTAAACACCTTAAGGGTTCAAGACTTAGGATTAAAGTTATACACTCCGTCCTAAGAGAAGGATGCAGGCATAAGCTTAATCACAAAGTTTTAAAGCCTTTAGAGTTTAGTCCCTGATTATGAGGTGAGAAGAGAGGACTCAAAGAGAGACACAAAGGTAAAAACTATGGGGGGACTAATCAAAACCCTAATTCATTGTCATGCTTGGATGATCCTAAGGTTTGTGAGGTTTGCAAGAACAATCTTCAGAGGAACCACCAGGAAGCAGATGAACAGGATCAAGAGAAGCAAAGTGACTTGCTTCATTCAAGAAGTCAAGTCACTTGAAGAAAGAAAGTGGAATGAAGAAGAATGAGTAAGCTCAAACCCAAACACATATAAGAATGCAGCAATGGATGCAAGAGAGGTGAGAAGAAAAGGTATGAGAAGTGAAGGCAAATCCACTTCTCAAGTTTACTTACCACCTGCAATGTTAGAAAGAAAATGCAATGCAATGCAAGATGAGATGAAATGATATGATGCTAAGCAAAACCAGAAGCATATTGATGATGATTATGATGTTATGAGGTACTGCAAACATGAGGCAAGGCAAGGAGGTGCTCATACAAGACCAAGAATGCAAATGATGCAAGCTAAGGAGCATGAACAAGCATGAAATGTTATGAATCATACAAGACAAATGACATGGCAAATATGTGATGCAATGATCAAACATGCTTCCTATATGTCTTAAGATGTCAAATGGATCACAAGAATGCACAAAATGCAAAGACAAGTCATGTTATGCAAGGAAATGCAAGAAGGATGCAAAAGAAAGCCCAAATTAGGGTTCATGGATCAAACATCAAACACAAACCAAAAACAGAAGCAAAGCCCTAAAGCAAAAATGGAAAATGGCACCCAAAGAAACCCTAGGCCTATGATGAATCACTGCCCAAAGGGGAGCTCTCAACTCTCAACCAAACTCAAGTTATGAATTTTCTAAGTTATTAGGGTTTTTAGGGGTTCTTAACAAAACAAATGCCAAACAATTAGAAAATGCAAGAACAATTCATGGCCTTTTTATCCTTGAAAATACATGTTAAACACAAGACAAAGCAAAAAGAATCAATGTCACAACCTTCACCAATAGGCAGAAATGAATTTTTGAATCCATGATCAAAATAATGCATAAAAAATGATTTAATTCAATGAAAAATTCTTAAGATGCATCAAGATCAAAAAAGGAATTTGGTTTGAAGGTTGGACAATGTTTCTAAATGTCTTAGAACATTTCATGAATTTTTTTGTAATTTTTAAATACCTAAAAGTATTTTTAATTAATTAATTCTCATTAATCAATTAAAAATAATCTTTTAAATAATTAAAAATACCTTTTTAAATGATAAAAATAAAATAAAAATGTTTTTGTGTCATAAAAATTAATAAAACTTTAAAGAAAAAGTTTCATAATTTTTATGAATTTTTTGCTATTTTAAATTAAATATGCAAGTTAAATGAAAAGAAATGAAAATAAAACAAAATAAAGGAGAAAGTAATCTGATCCAATGATCCAGATTCAAAGTTGAAACGAAAAGGTTGACTGGCGCGCTAATGAGTGGCCCAGATTGCTTCTGATCAAATTAATTTAAATATGGATTAATTAAATAAAACACGTGGATTAGGGCATAATGAGCGCATCTGGGCCGTTCACACGCGCGGGAGGTCAACACTTTCAACGCATCCAAAGGTCCACATTCAAATGACAATTAATTATGCAATTAGGGTTTAATTACTCTCAGGTGACCGGAGAAGACTTCCGGTCGTCTTCTCCGGCCAGCACCTCACCTGAAAACTCCCCAAATCCCTCAAAACGTAACAAAAACAAAATCTATGAATTGGGAAATGATCTCCAGCCTCTCACGAATCAAACCCCTCTCTCAAAACAAATTTATATTTCTTAAATCAACTGAATCGAAGAAAATAAGTTCTAGGTCACGCAAGCTTCAAACACAAATTAAATGCTTATATCACAACCATTTCAAAAACTAAAGGTACCAGAATGATCAGGATAACACAAAGAACAAGTTTGGAACAAAAGAAATGATTTCTGGAAAAATTATTTTCGAGCTACCTGAGATTTGGAGCTTTCAGTTTAGGAACTTTCTGGCCACCTCTCTTTGTGCAAGCTGCTCCTTAGAACCTCTTGATGATGTTTGAATGCCTTAGAACAATTTATGTAGGCTGATTGATGAGTTTCGAAAGGAACTGCTTCAGCTTGATCAAAAATGGCAATGGTGTTTCTGAAGGTTTCAGGTCATGGTGATGGGTTCTATGTGATCCTGAGGATGGATGGAGAAGGTCTGAAGTGTTTGTTTGTGTGTTTGTGGCTTGTGGAAGGAGATTCGATTGAAACTGTAAAATGAGGTGAGAAATGGCAGTGAGATGTTCAGGCTGTTTCAGGCTTGGTTCTTAGTTGCTGGGTGATCTATGGAGTGAGGTGAGATGATTGGTGAAGATGGCTTTTGTGTTTGTATGCTGGACAGAGGGATTCGAAGGCTTATGCAGTTTGGTGTGTTCTTGTGAATGTTGTGAATGAGAGGGCTTCAGCATTGCTTCTTCATATGTTTAGCTTGCAAACTGTCCACATATT
Organism: Lathyrus aphaca; assembly: GCA_963966055.1. Classification (NCBI taxonomy): domain Eukaryota; kingdom Viridiplantae; phylum Streptophyta; class Magnoliopsida; order Fabales; family Fabaceae; genus Lathyrus; species Lathyrus aphaca. Next base: position 545,877,026 of record OZ014520.1, read on the forward strand.
TCTCTCTCATTGGTCAGTTGACAAGACATGCCCTTTATTGATTGGTAAGGAAACTTTTGCAAAAAGTCCACTTCTTGTAAGAGAGGGCATGGGCTAAACTCTAGCTAAGTACAATGAGCATGGGGCTGCGCAGCATGATGTGTGTGTGGAGCTAGTTTGGTTCAGCAGCCAAGAAATCAAGTGGGTGAGATGTGATGATGGTTTTTGCAAGTTGTTTGCTTCATGGTTCACATGTGAAGATCTTGTTCCAAAAGTCATGAAACATGAGCAATGCCTAATTCATTCTGAATTTTGTGACTTGTAGAATGTTTGCATACTGGTTTGAAGCCAATTAGAAGTTACAAAATGCATTGGTTCAAGGTTTTGCAAAATTTCCATTTGGTGCATAACTTGAATTTTAGTGATTTTTGCCAACTTTAACAAACCATAACTTTTGATCCAAGATGAATTAGATCATGTTCTTGTACTTTTTGGAAAGGGAAAGATGAGATCTACAACTTTCATGACCAAAGTTTTTCCATTTGAAGCATTTTTGGATCAAGAATCAAGGCTTGAAAAATGACCTAAAATAATGCATTCTTGAAAAGTCAACTATGCCCAAAAAGTCAACATTTGCAAAAATCCTAAATTCTTGATTTCTATGAACTTCAATCTTCTTCCATGATCAAATAAAGACCATACACACTCAAAATGATGAAGATCACCCATTGGTTGGGTCATTGGGGGCCTCAGATGCCCTGATTTTGCACTGACTTGTCTGAAAAGTCAACTCTTGATCAGATGACTTCCCCATGGAATTTCCTCATGAAAATTGATATGCATACTCCCTATACCATATGGAGATCATTGGAAACAAGAATGACCAAAAAATTTGGGGTTATGGCCTCTGAAACCAAAACCCTAATTTTCAGTCAACTGTGTAGTTCAAGCTGGCTCTGCATCCACTTAAACCCTAGCTCTTGTGATTCCTCTGCATTCTTGACTTTGAGGAGATAGAATATGATGTATGAACACACATAGACCCCTTTGAGTTGATTGGTGGCCTTTGGAGTGGCTCAAGAAGCTCTGGGATTGCTCAGATCACAAACCCTAGGTGCAGATGCCTTAGAACCTATGCAGTGAATCAAAAATGAGATATGAGATGATATGATTGTGTTTATGCATATGAAATGATCACAAGCCATGGTGTGAATGGGTGAGGGCAAATTTGGGGTGTTTACACCCCAGTGGATGTTCTGATTGACGTTCGGTACCCATGTAAGGCAAATGGTAGCATTTCATGCCAATCTTTATAGGTAACCACCATCTTCTGCACAATCTTCTTGATGTTCTTGTTAGCTGCCTCAACAGCGCCATTCATCTTTGGCCTGTAAGGAGAAGAATTGTGATGTTGGATCTTGAAGTCCCGGCATAGTTCTGCCATCATTTTATTGTTTAAGTTGGAACCATTATCAGTAATGATTCGCTCGGGAACTCCGTACCGACAAATGATGTCCCTCTTCAGAAATCTGGCTACCACTTGCCTCGTGACACTTGCATAGGAAGCCGCTTCAACCCACTTGGTAAAATAGTCAATGGCTACCAGGATGAATCTGTGGCCATTTGAAGTAGTCGGTTCAATCTTGCCAATCATATCAATGCCCCACATGGCAAAGGGCCAAGGTGAAGACATCACATTCAGAGGATTCAGAGGCACATGCACTTTATCTGCATAAATCTGGCATTTATGACACTTTCTGGCATAAGCACAACAGTCTGCATCCACTGTGATCCAGTAATAGCCTGATCTTAACAGCTTTTTAGCCATAGCATGCCCTCCAGCATGGGTACCAAAGGATCCTTCGTGCACTTCGTGCATCAACAAGTCTGCCTCTGTCTTATCAACACATCTGAGAAGTACCATATCAAAGTTTCTCTTGTAAAGGGAACCATCAGTATTCAGGAAGAAACAACCAGCTAGCCTTCTTAATGTCTTCTTATCATTGGAAGATGCCCTAGGTGGGTATGTTTGATCCTCCAAGAAGCATTTGATGTCGTGGAACCAAGACTTATCATCTTTAGTAAGGTATGTTGAGAATACATATGCTGGTCTGTCAAGTCTGGATACTGAAATCCGAGGCACAAAATTGGCGGCTTGAACTTTGATCATGGATGAAATGGTTGCCAGAGCATCTGCAAACTGATTTTCATCTCGAGGGATATACTCAAGCTTGACTGTTGTGAAGAAAGTCAATAACCTCCTTGTATAATCCCGGTAAGGTAGCAGATGATCCTGGTGAGTGTACCATTTGTCGTTGGTTTGATTGATTACCAGAGCTGAATCTCCAAATACAGTCAAAGTCTTGATCCTAAGGTCAATGGCCTCCTCAAGACCCATAATACAAGCTTCGTATTCAGCTTTGTTGTTAGTGCAATTGAAAGTGAGTTTTGCCGAGAAAGGCATGTGAACTCCTTTAGGTGTAATGAGTACTGCACCAACACCACGACCATTCATATTAACAGCCCCATCAAACATTATAGTCCATTCTTCCTCTGGGTCAGGCCCTTCAGTGTGAACAGGCTCTTCATGATCTTTTGCTTTTACGAACATGATGTCTTCATCAAGGAAGTCAAATCTCATAGGCTGGTAATCATCAATGGGTTGCTCAGCAAGATAATCAGACAATATACTGCCCTTGATGGCCTTTTGAGACGTGTACTGAATGTCATATTCTGTGAGGATCATTTGCCATCTTGCAACCCGTCCGGTAAGTGCTGGCTTCTCAAAAATGTACTTAACTAGGTCCATCTTTGATATCAATAAAGTAGTGTGGGTCAACATATACTGTCTCAGTCGGCGAGCAGCCCACGCTAAAGCACAGCAAGTTTTCTCGAGCAGTGAATAACGTTGTTCACTGTCGGTAAACTTTTTGCTTAGGTAGTATATTGCATACTCTTTTCGACCAGACTCGTCATGCTGGCCCATCACACACCCCATTGACTCTTCTAATACTGTCAAGTACATTATTAGAGGTCTTCCTTCAACTGGAGGCATAAGGATTGGAGGCTCCTGTAAGTATTCCTTGATTTTGTCAAAAGCCCTTTGGCAGTCTTCGTTCCACCTGACCGTTTGTTCTTTTCTTAACAGCTTGAACAGATGTTCACAGGTCGCAGTAAGGTGAGATATGAACCGTGAAATATAGTTCAATCTTCCTAGAAACCCCCGAACTTCTTTTTCTGACTTTGGTGCAGGCATTTCTTGAATGGCTTTGACTTTATCAGGGTCAACTTCAATCCCTTTCTCACTTACAATAAATCCCAGCAGTTTACCGGATCGCACCCCGAATGTGCATTTGTTGGGGTTTAACTTCAGTTGGTACTTCCTCAGACGCCTGAATAGCTTCAACAGATTCACCAGGTGGTCTTCTTCTGTGAGGGACTTGGCAATCATGTCATCCACATAACATTCAATTTCTTTGTGGATCATGTCATGGAATAATGTCACCATAGCCCGTTGATACGTTGCACCAGCATTCTTCAGTCCGAACGGCATCACCTTATAACAGAACGTGCCCCAGGGTGTGATAAAAGTTGTCTTCTCCATGTCTTCAGGTGACATTTTGATCTGATTGTATCCCGAAAATCCGTCCATGAAGGAGAACACCGAGAACTGAGCCGTATTATCAACCAGTACATCAATGTGAGGTAAAGGGAAATCATCTTTCGGGCTGGCTCTGTTCAGATCCCGGTAATCCACACACATCCTCACCTTGCCGTCTTTCTTAGGCACAGGTACAATATTAGCAACCCACGGCGGGTATCTAGTTACAGCAAGGAAACCGGCGTCCCACTGCTTTTGCACCTCTTCCTTTATCTTCATTGCCATATCTGGGCGAGTACGGTGCAAATTCTGTTTTACCGGCGGGCAATCTTCTTTCAAAGGCAGCTTGTACATAACGATATCGGTGTCCAACCCTGGCATATCCTGATAAGACCAAGCAAAAACATCCACGTACTCCCGAAGCATGTTAATCAATTTCTCTTTTATCGAATCTTGCAGGCAGGCCCCGATCTTAACCTCTTTCACATCTTCTTCCATACCAAGATTAACCGTTTCAATCTCCTCCTGATGAGGAGTGATAACCTTCTCCTCTTGTCTTAACAATCTGGCTAGCTCTTCAGGTAGCTCATAATCTTCTTCAACCCCTTCATCAGCTTGATTGATTGGATTGTCAAAGTCATACGAAGTCATAGCAGTGTTGTTGTCGGTGCAGTCTGAAAGGCACTCTCTGCAAGGGTTTAGATTGTCTATTTTAGTGATCCATTTTAATCTTGTTTAGGAAAAAGTGAAAATGAAGTTATTTATTTTGAAAACATTGCCATTTTATTTTTGTACAAAAAGAAAAAATGAAAAGACAGTGAGCGAAAAAAGAGACTTGTTTGCAAAAGATGTCCGATATTCATTGATTGATCTATTTGCACAAAATTACAAGATGGCCCGATTACAAAATGAGTCTTGACATCTTGGGCAAGATGCAAGACTTGATGCATGCTTTAAAATACAGGAAATAATAATTACTCTGCAGGAGTAACCCTTATAATTTCCTGGGAAGACCAGTTAAGGACTTGGCTCCCCGGAATCCTTGGACGTATCCAGCTCTCCAGGTTGTGGTCGCCTTCCTCCTCGTCTTCCAATTTGTTCACAGCATCCGGGGTGAGCATTCCCCCGCTGACAAAATTGGGCTCCTTTGCAGCCTCTGATTGATCTTGTTGAGTTGGTTTGTAACCCAACCCAAATTTGTCTTCTTTCTTTTCCACGGGCAGCAGCTTGCCCCAGCCTTGGGCAGTACCCTCTTCAACAACCTTCCGGGCTTGCTGATAAGACGTCATGGAAGTTCCCAGTACAGCAGATGCTTCATTAATGTTTAGGGCCTCAAACCCCTGGCTCATGGTTTCATGGATTTCTCCATCCATTTCTATGTACTTATACGTAGCCAGATGGCTAAAAAAGATGTCTTCTTCCCCACAGATGGTGATGATATGGCCTTCCCACTCGAATTTCAGCTTCTGATGAAGGGTAGACGTAACAGCGCCAGCGGCATGGATCCAGGGTCTACCCAACAAACAGTTGTAGGCCGGCTAAATGTCCATCACATAGAAGGTAATTTTGAAGGTCTGCGGGCCAATCATCACAGGCAGATCAATCTCCCCAAGCACTGATATTTTAGAGCCATCAAATGCTCTCACCACCAAATTACTCGGACGCAGTGCCAAGCCATCATACTCTAGCTTCACTAAGGCTTCCTTTGGTAGAACATTGAGCGACGACCCAGTGTCCACCAGTACATGAGATAAAACAGCACCCTTGCACTCTAGAGTGATGTGTAAAGCCTTTTTGTGGTTACGTCCCTCAGTTGTTAAGTCAGCATTGGTAAAGCCCAGTCCATGACTGGTATTGACATTTGCAACCACAGTTTCTAGCTGATTAACGGTAATCTCTTCTGGCACGTATGTTGCGTGCAGGACTTTTAATAATGCATTCCTGTGAGCTTTAGAACACATCAACAGGGATAATATGGAGATTTTTTAGGGATTTTGGTGAAGCTGATCCACCACCTTGTAATCACTTCTCTTTATGATTCTCATAAACTCGTCTACTTCTTGTTCAAAAGATGTCTTCTGAGTTTCTTTGACGGCCGGCTCTTCAGATACCACACTCTTTCCTTTCGCTTTGGCAGCAGCTTCTGCTTCGGCATTAGGTCTTTGTGTTTATGAGGCAAAAAGGCGTCCGCTCCTGGTGAAGCCTCCGCCTCCCCCAACATTATCAATTTGTGGAGAAGAGGTTGAAGAATCCAGAGTGATTTTCTCCCCGTTGCAGTAGAGATCAGAGCCATAATGCCAAGGTATGGCATTACTACTTTCATAAGGAACGGGTCCAGGAACCGTAATGGTGACTGGACTGACTGCTGCAGAGGAAGGTACTGAAATGGTGTGCGGATCGTAGTAAATTGTGACTGGTGATCTGGCAAGAGGTGCCAATGTTTGTTGTTGAAAGTTGTTATTTGGAGGAACATTTGATGGGTCATAGTAGACTGTAACCGCTGAGATATCTTCATTAATTCTTGCTGGTGTTGTAGAAGATTCTGCTGATAAAATGGATGTTGATGTTGTAGAAGAAAGGGTTGTTGACACTTGATCTATTGAAGTGATGGATGGAGCCGTTGCTGATGATATTGATGAATCGGTAGGAATGATTGTTGCTGCTGTTGTAGAAGAATCAGGAATTGTTTTCAAAGGAATTGCTGGATTTGTAGGCGTCGTTGTTGAGATCTGAAGTATACCGTCTTTGATAAGACCATCTATGTCGCTTCTCAAATTATCACACCCGTTGACTGCAATGTTGCAATACCCACAACCGAGCTCACACCCGGGGAACACCTGGCACTCTAGAAGCTGAGCTTTAATTTAAACCAGAGGTGTTCGAATTTGTGCAACACTGGTGATTAAAGTAGATGGCTTGTCTTCCTCAATGGCATTAATCCTCGGCCTGCCATGATTAGGCATGGGATTTTTGTTGACATTCGGAGGAGGTGCAAAGGTGAGGGCTTTAGAATCCACCAGATCTTGGACTTTCATTTGCAAGTCCCTGCATTTTTCCGTATTGTGGCCAGGTGCATTGGAGTGGAAAGCACACCTGGCGTTGACATCATAATTCCTTGGGAGATTTAGGGGATCTGGTGGTGCCAATGTCCTTAACTCAACCAGGTTGAGCTTCAGGAGTTGTGGCAGTAAGGCAGCATAAGGCATAGGGATAGGGTCAATCACCCTGTTTGCCTGTGATGGTCTTTGTTGAAAGGGTCTTTGTTGTTGATTGCTGTTGTTGTTGTTGTTGTTGTAGGTTCTCTGTGGCGGATACTGAACTTGATGTTGATAATGTGGTTGTTGTGGTTGTTGGTATGCTGATTGCTGAGGAATCGGAGCTGGAATAGTGACAGCTGCTACTGATCTGTGGACATACTAAGGTCTGCGCCTGCTGGAATGAATGGCATTTGTCTCACTGGTTCTTCGAGGTCCCACAAAAGGCTTCCTGGGATTACTGGACGAACTTGCACCATTATCAGAAATTTTGCCCATTTTTAATAGACTTTCAATTCTTTCACCGGCTATAACTACGTAAGCAAAACTGGTGGAAGAAAAGGCAGCTAGCCTATCAATATATGTTCCTTGCAAAGTATTCATGAACATGTCGGCCATTTCTCTTTCCGACATGGGTGGTTGGACAGCAGCAGCAAGCTGTCTCCACCTCTGGGCATATTCCCTGAAGCTTTCTCTGGAGGATTGAGACATTCCCATTAAGAGGGTCCTGTTAGGAGCCATGTCCAGATTGTATTGATACTGCCTGATGAAGGCTTCAGCCAAGTCCTTCCAGCATCTGATAGTAGCTCTGGTCAGGTGTGAATACCACTCTCTTGAAGCCCCAGTCAAACTGTCTTCGAAGTAGAACATCCACAGCTTCTCATCCATGGTATATGCTTTAAGTCTCCCCAGAAAAGACTGTAGGTGAGTTCGTGGACAGGAGGTTCCATTGTATTTCTCAAAGCACGGGGGTTTGAATTTGTGGGGAATTCTCACCCTGTCTACTAACCCCATATCCATTACATCGAAGCCCAAGGAATTTTGAGACTCCAAAGATCTCAACTTCTCAGCAATTTCATCAAACCTCCTATCATAAACTTCGTCCCCAGCTCCCATTACAGTAAACTGCTCTTCTTGAGGATCTTCTTGCAAGATCCTGCCTGCAGCAGTGTTGCCATGCATATTCCTTGGGATGTTGACTTCTGGATCTAGATGAGGTCCAAGTACTGGTGGGTTAACATGAGGCTGACCTCCCTCATTGTTACTTGTTCCTCCAGTTCCAGGATGTGGTTCCTCGGGAGTTTGTCTTTCTACCAATGCCCTTAACCTTTCTTAGCTCTGGGCCAAGCCATTCATCACAGTCATGAATTGGGCCATTTGGTTCCTCATCTCCACTCTTTCATTAGCCATCTGAGTTCTGACCTCAGTCAGGTCTTGTTGTACTTGCTCCATTAGAATACCCGGAAGGTTGTTGCGAGTAGGATACCGGTGTGCACGGTTGACAGGGAACACTCTTCTGCGAGCAATATTTCCTGAGACCACAACAGAGTTAGCAACAAATAAATACAGAAACCTACAAAACAAAATAAAAGTTAGTATGCAATGCAATATGCTTATTTGTCTTCCAAGGTATCCGGCTTGGTTCTTGGTTTTGACCTTTCCAGACCTCGAGGAAGATGCTTTGATGTTGCTTGAGAAAAGAAACCCAATGAAAACAAACTAAAATATATTACAACTGATGAATAATACATAGTCTGTTTTTTACAACACATGCCCTTGAAGGGTCAAAATACAACAAAAAGAAAAGTACATAAAATGGAAATGAACAACAAGCAAAGAAGTCAAACATCCAGTCCAAACTCATCCTCCTTAACCTCCTTCAGAAGTGCCTCAGTCACTGGACCAGCTGGATGCTCTGTAATGGTCCTGATGAGGAGGTTCCTGGTGGCAATGGCAGTGGTCAGCTTTGTGAGCCTCTTAGTTTTGATCGATTATGAATTTTAAAGTGGTTTATGATTGATTCTATGATATGTCATATGTTTTATCACTTTAGTTCTTTTGATCTTCCTTGTTTGTGAATGTGCTGAAAAATTCGCATAATGAATCGATTCATTATGGCTTGAATCGATTCATGTTGTAGTGTAAATTCTGGTGTTCATTGATTAGGCATTTGCTGAAAAATTCGCATAATGAATCGATTCATTATGTCTTGAATCGATTCATGCTGTTAGGTGAATTCTGGTTTTCGCATAATGAATCGATTCATCTTTCTATGTATCGATTCATCCAATTTAATAAATTCTGTTTTTCTAAAAACCAATCAGTATGAATCGATTCATGTTGACTGGGATTGATTCATTGTTCTGTTATTTTTGTCTAACAGTTTCTGCAACATATATATGCAGTTGTTTTTAATTTTGTAGATAGACCACAGATTACAGAAATTGTGCATACGAATTTTCAGTAGTGATTGAACATTGAAGAACACATCAAGATAGGGTTTGTGGTGCGTTGGAACTTCAATTTTGTGGAGCAAGCTTGAAATCTAGAATTAAGACATCTTCATCATCTTCTCAAAGATCTTATTCAAGAACATCAACAAGAGTGTTTGCTGTCCTGTGAATTGAAGACTTTAGAGATAACGTTCAGTGGTACGATCGTAGATCTAGCTGAGTTGAAGATTGATAGGAGATTTCAAGGGAAAAACCAGCTGGGTTTTCCTTCAAGAACGGACGTGTTCTTGAGGGTTTTGTGAGTCAAGTTTACAAGTCAGATTCAGCCGCAGCGAGAGTTTTGGGAATCGGTGGATTTCGCAAATAGGTCGTGGAACCGGTGGATTGATTGTGAAGCTTGCGGGAAATCTCGATTGGGCTCAAATCGAGTGGAGGTTGATACAATAGGAAATTCTAGGAGTTTAGAATTCTGGATTTTGTATTCAAACCTTGTAATCAACGGATACAGCAACTTTGATATAAGAGTTCTCAATTTCGATTTGAAATTGAGAGGGAGACGTACCCACACGCGAGGACGACCGTGGGGAACTTCCTTACCAAATCTCGGCGTATTGTTTCTTCTCTCTATCTTTACTTTCGTATTATATTTGTGTTACGATTCATTGGAAATTGATTTAGTGATAGGTGCATTCAACTGTTTTCATATTGTGTGGTTTATTCTTTATCATAGCAATCGTTAAATCCAGCACGTCATCGCTTGTCTGGTCTTCTAGTGGCCGGTTCAGAATAGACGCTTGTTCTATTTGGGACCATTGCTTCCATAATACTTTGAAAAACTCTGAAAAAGTTTTAAATCCGAGAAAACAAGGGTGTGATCCATTCACCCCCCCTCTAGATCACTCGCCACAGCGTCTAACAAGCTTCTTGTGCCTGTCCTGATCCTTTGATCTCTTCAACCCAGCCCTAAGCTTCAACTCTGAAATCTCCTTTTGGGCAGCCAACAAAGCTTCCTGCTGCTTCTTTTCATTGGCCTCTAACTGTTCAATCCTGGCTTGAATTCTCTGATCTTCTTGTGTCCGGGCTTCAGTGATCCTGACCCACCTAGCCTGACTTTCCTGTAGATAGAGCTCAGTCCTAGCCTTCTGAATCTTGGCCTCTTTATAGGCATTATTCAATATTTGTTCCCCAGCCCTTGCTTTCCTGATGTAGTCCTCTGTTTTCTCAATCTTGGCCAGATGCTCCACCCTAAACTTCTCCAACCTTTCAATGTCCAGACGACCATCACTCCTTTCCCACAGAGTCTTCTTCAAAGCTTGAGACAGATTCTCATTTCTTTCCTTCAGCTTCTCAAATTCTTCCAGACTGATAGTGGTTGCTGGCTGTACTGTTGATGGTCCAGGTATATCCTCAGTGGTGAAAGGCATTCCAATAATCCGAGCTCTAGCATGGGACCAGTCATAGTACTGAGCTGAAGCAACATTATTACACCTTCCAAGAATAGCCATCCCTTTTGTCTGGATGTTGTCCCAAGCCCAGGATGCTTGTCTGACAACAGCTGAATTAGGTTTTACTTCACAATACAGGGTCTCAGCTAAATCTTGCACTCTAGGAGGGTGAACCAAAGCATAGCCCAGTTGTCTCTTAAACAGCAAAGGATTGTAGTTGATGCAACCCTTTACTCCTATCAGAGGTACATTTGGGTATTGCCCACAGCTGGTGATGATGTCCTTGCCTTTGGTGCTCTGGGTGCACCAACTGATGTCATCTGAAGTCAAAGCAATGAGCCTCTTAGCCCAATTCTTCTGTTGGTGAGGGTTCAAGAAGGCATCTGATTTAGGTAAGTGTTTGAGCAGCCAAGTGTGAAACAAAGGAGCACAACATCTCACTAACTTCCCCCTCTGTTTCTCATTCCTCTGATGAATGGAGTAATAGAAATCTCTCAGCAATGTGGGTACTGGGTTCCTCAGAAGAAACAGATGAATGGAATTCTTGCTGATAAATTTGGGCTCATCTGCAAACAGTATAACCCCATATATGCTGAGGGTTAACAGTGCACAGACTGCCCTCCATTCTCCCAAGGAGGCCTTTAGGATGGCCTGAGAAATCAAGAAATCTAAGTGCAAACCAGGGATCCCAGCTTTTGTTGTCATGCTTTGCTCAATCAAAGCAAGCTCCAGGTACAGTGCTTTTGCTATTTCTCCATTGCTGGGAGCTGGCATCTCTGGGTTGAAGGGGATCCCACCCCTGACAGGTACTCTAATCAATGATGAAAACTCCTCCAGCAGAGGTCCTAGCTGAAAGTCTGGAAATGTGAAGCATCTCAAAGGAGGGTCATAAAACTGTAGGCAGGTGTGGATCATGCTCCTCTGAGAAGGGTCCAGGTCCATAACCATATCCAGGATACCTCCATAGTGTTCTTTGAACAATGGGATGTGGTCAGGAGTGATAAGTGATTGGACCTGCCTGATGCCAGTCAGTACAGGCTCAAAGAAATGGTAGGATATGTTGCTCTTCCTTGGAGTAGTCATAAATGCTGAAGAGGAGGAAGATAGGTGCTGATGAAGATTAAGGCTAATACTGGAGATGAGCCACTAACAGGCTGATGCTGGTGATGATGAGAATAGCTGAAGCAGATAACTGATGAAGCAGAGGTTTATGCAGAAGAAAGGGGTCAAAACCAAACCAGATATAATGTGGATACCCTGAAAAAACAAATAAACAAATGTTAAATGATGCAAATGATGAGTATGCAAATGATATGCAAGGGTTTGTGATCAAGCTGGATCTGATTATATGTCTTGATATAAAGTCCATGTATGTTCAAGAAGTGCAGATGGAGGTTCAGAAATCCAGTAACCAAGGTGGGGGACTCAAATAAAGAGTCACATGTCCAGGGTTAAATCACAAGAACTGCCCAAAATGAGGTACTCTTAAACAAGACAAAAACAAGGTATGATGTGGCCAAGGGTACCTGCAAACCTGTAAACAGCCCAACCCCCCTCACAGGTGTCGCTCCCACCAAATGACACCCAAGGTCAAGAGGGGTACAGATGCGAACGGTCGGCGAAAAGGAGGAGAGAACACACAAGGCACATGATAGTGATTTTTGGTCAAGAGCTTACATTGCTTGTACCAAGTGATAGTGATTCATCAAGTACACAATGCACAAGTGATAGCGATGAAACCACAAATTTGTGTCTTATGGCTCACACCAAAAACCAGTCCCATCACAAGAAGAAAAATGATGATAAAAAGGTAAAACAAGCTTATTACAACAACTTTTCTTCATTATCTTTTTCTGAATTAAAAGTAGCTTTTGAAAAACTGCATAATGAAGCTAAAGAAGCATTTAAAAGGTTAGCTTCCAATAAAAGAATCTTTTCTTACTTGGAAGGTAAAGTACAATATGCTGAAAAAGATTTAGAATGCTTAAAAGCTAGTATTGCAGAAAATTCAAAAGCTATTGATATTGATGGCTGTAGTAAAATTAGGCATTGTGAAAGGTGCCACATTTGGCAACAAGAGGTCATCTCTCTTAAAGCTAAGTTGGAGAAAGCCTTGCAACCTAAGATTACTTATACCGTTGATACTAGATTGTTCAAAAAGTCATTAAATCCTCTGTATGCAAAATATTCTTTTGTTCCAAAGGATTTAAAGACTAATAGTAAACACTATCATTATCGTAGTGTTTGTCACTATTGTTGTCGTGCTGGCCATACCATTGAGAAATGCAAGTTTAGAAGATTTCTTGTTCCTAAAGGCATTTACCAATGGAAGGCTAAAGGCAACCATGTTATTACTTACCCACTTGGACCCAATAAAAATTGGGTACCTGCTTCTCTCTTTTGATATTGTAGGATGAGTGTCTTGCATCCATGGAAGGAAGATGGTTTCTGGACAGTGGATGTTCAAGGCACATGACGGGTGACATATCACTTTTTATTGACTTCAAAGCAAAGAAAAAGGGGTATGTTACTTATGGAGACAATAACAAAGGAGCAATACTTGGTAAAGGTAGTGTAGGTAATCCCTCTACCACTACTATTTCTGAAGTACATCTTGTAGAGGGACTTAAACACAACTTGTTAAGTATAAGTCAACTATGCGACAAAGGTTATAAAGTATCTTTCACAAAAACATGTTGCAAAATTGAACATACCGAACAAAATGTTGTGTTTAAGGGTGTTAGAGTAAACAATATATATATATATATGCTTGATCTATTGAGTGTATCCTTAACAAGCACTAAATGTCTAGTTGCCTTAAATGATGATTCATGGCTATGGCATAGACGCTTAGCGCATGTTAATTTAGATTTGCTTAACAAGGTTATATCCAAGGATCTAGTGATAGGTCTTCCAAAAATAAAGTTTTTAAAAGACCACCTATGTGATGCTTGCCAAATGGGAAAACAAACAAGGGTCTCTTTCAAATCTAAAAATATAATTTCGTCTTCAAGACCCCTTGAGCTTCTTCATATGGATCTCTTTGGACCATCTAGGACAAAGAGCTTAGGTGGAAACTATTACGGGTTCGTAATAGTAGATGACTATTCTAGATTTACTTGGACTATATTTCTTCAAAGCAAAGATGAAACATATTCTGCTTTCAAAAGTTTTGCAAAGCTGTCCCAAAATAAAATGAATTATAAAATAGTTACAATCCGAAGCGATCATGGAGGTGAATTTCAAAACCACCTCTTTGATAAATTTTGTGACAAGTATGGCATTGAGCATAACTTTTCAGCTCCTCGAACTCCACAACAAAACGGTGTTGTGGAACGGAAAAATCGAGTTTTAGAGGAATTGGCAAGAACAATGCTAAATGAGGGTGGCTTACCAAAATACTTTTGGGCCGATGCAGTAAGTACGGCTTGTTATGTTCTCAATAGGATTCTAATTCGTCCTATTTTGAATAAAACTCCTTATGAAATCCTAAAAGGTAGAAAGCCCAACTTGTCTCATCTTCATGTGTTCGGTTGTAAATGTTTTGTCTTGAATAACGGTAAGGAAAATCTTGGGAAGTTTGATGCTAAAGCTGATGAAGGCATTTTTCTAGGTTACTCTCAATCAAGCAAAGCATATAGAGTTTATAATAGGCGTTTACTTTCTGTCGAAGAATCTGTCCATGTTTCTTTTGATGAGTCTTACCCAAAAATTGTCGGAAAAGGTATCCCTTTTAATGATGCAGGTGTATCTACACAAGACATACTCAAAGAAGCTGGTTCGGAAATTGATCAATCCGAGGCGGTTGCTATTGAGAAGGAGGAAGATACATGTATTGAAAAAGATAAAGAGGAAGGAACATCCGAAGTAAAGGATCTTCCACTAGCATGGAAATCCTCTAAAGACCATCCCATAGACAATATATTGGGAGACATTTCAAAGGGAGTCTTGACTCGTTCTAAGATAAGTAATTTCTGTTCTCACTTCGCTTTTGTATCACAAGTAGAACCTAAAAATGCCAAAGAGGCCTTGGTTGATGAATTTTGGCTAATGGCCATGCAAGAAGAGATAAATCAATTTAAGAGAAATGACGTTTGGGAACTTGTCCCTCGTCCGCGAGATCATCATATCATAGGCACCAAATGGGTTTTTAGGAATAAACTAGACAAAAGCGGGGTGATAACTAGAAATAAGGCACGCATTGTAGCACAAGGATATAACCAAGTGGAGGGCATAGATTATGAGGAGACTTATGCTCCTGTTGCTCGCCTTGAAGTTATACGTCTTTTTCTTGCCTATGCGTGTTCCATGAATTTTAAGCTTTACCAAATGGACGTAAAGAGTGCATTCTTAAATGGTGTTATAAATGAAGAGGTATATGTTTCACAACCTCCTGGTTTTGAAAATTCTGAATATCTAGATCATGTCTACAAGTTAAAACGTGCTTTATATGGTCTTAAGCAAGCACCTCGTGTGTGGTACGAAATACTTAGTAAATTTTTACTTGATCATGGATATTCTAGAGGTAAAGTGGATAATACACTCTTCATTAAACACAAAGGAAAACACATTCTTTTAGTTCAAATTTATGTAGACGATATCATATTTGGATCAACTAACATACACTTGGTCGAGGAATTTTCTAAAGTTATGCAGGGAGAGTTTGAGATGAGTCTCATGGGGGAGTTGAATTACTTCTTAGGCCTCCAAATAAAGCAACTTGATGAAGGTATAGCAGTATGTCAAACAAAATATTGTAGAGAGCTGCTCAAACGGTTTGGAATGAATGATTCTAAATCAATTGACACTCCTATGCCTACCAATGGAAACTTGGATAAAGATGAACATGGTAAGTGTGTTGATGTCAAAAGCTACCGAGGTATGATCGGATCTCTTTTGTATCTTACTGCGTCTAGACCAGACATCATGTTTAGTGTGTGTATGTGTGCAAGATATCAATCAAATCCTAAGGAATCTCACCTAAAATCAGTCAAGCGTATATTTAGGTACCTCAATGGAACATCTAAATATGGGCTTTGGTATTCCAAAGGAAGTGATTGTAGCTTAATAGGTTATTCTGATTCTGATTTTGCTGGCTGCAAATCAGATAGGAAAAGCACTAGTGGCACTTGTCATCTGTTTTCAAATTCCTTGATAAGTTGGCATAGTAAAAAGCAAGTATCCGTAGCTTTGTCTACTGCAGAAGCTGAGTATGTCGCAGCCGGTAGCTGTTGTGCTCAAATTCTGTGGCTAAGACAACAACTACAGGACTTTGATATTGAACTTAAATGTATACCAATTAAATGTGACAACACTAGTGCCATTAACCTCACTAAGAATCCTGTTTTACACTCGCGCACCAAACATATTGAGATTCGACATCACTTTCTTCGTGATCATGTTGAAAAAGGGGATGTCATTTTTGAACATGTTGATTCTAAAAATCAGCTTGCTGACATTTTCACTAAACCTTTGGCAACTGAACCGTTCTTCAACATTCGTCGCGAGTTGGGAATTCTTGATCTCTCCACTTTGTTGTCTTAAGCTTGATTGACACTACTTCTATTTATCTCATCATATTTGTTAAGTTTTGTTTGTAGCCTATAGTGCCTTACAAGAGTACTACGATGGAGGTAATATCGTTTCCTCTCTTCTCCCTGATAATGATATATGATCAATGTATGTTTTTGATTAATGATCATTGGTTTATGTGAATTTCGGTTCATATGATTATTTGAACTTGAATATTTGGGATTCTTCAGTTTGCATACCTTGTTGTATTTCAATTAAATGCATAATGAGTGTTTTTGCTTCTGCATAAGTGTATTTCTGCATAATAAGTGTGTCAATTCTTGAAAAATCACTGAAATATTCAAAATTTCGAAATATGAATCGATCCCTACACTTATGAATCGATTCATGATTTAATTTTACAGATTTTTTAAAATTCAGTTACAGTATGCATCGATTCATGCTCACTTGGATCGATCCCTTCTCATTTACAAAACAAAAATTCGCAACATGAATCGATCCCAACTAGCTTGAATCGATTCATGGATTAATTTTGTCAAATTTTTTTTAGACAGTTACAGTATGTATCGATACATACTTTCATGAATCGATGCATAGCAGTTACCTCTTAAAATTTTTTTCGAATAATGAATCGATACATATATCAATGAATCGATCCATACTGACGAAATTTCAGTTTTTCTTTAATGAATCGACACATCAGCATTCCCCATTACATTTGTAACTGTTTCAATACCCCATTATCTCCATTATCTCTCTCATTATCTCATTACATCAGTTACATCATTTGCATCATAACCCTAAAAACCCCTTTTCTTCTCTCAAACCCTAAAACCTTCACAATGCCTCCAAGAGTAATGGTACCAAGAGAAAGAATCAAGAGAAAAGGAAAGGAACATATTGGGTCTTCTTCTCAAGCTCCTCCTGTTCCAGAAATCCCTCCATCCGAGGCTGCTCTCCTTCATCCGGCTGTCATTGAAGAGTTTGAAACTTCCTTCAAATCAAGGTTAGTTATGAAACCTCATATGTTTGATCCTAGTGATGCACGTACTCTAGGATTAGAAGAGGTTGCTGGGTTGGTTGATGCACAAAACTTTGGTTTCTTTTTATATGTCAAAGATGAATATCATGAGGATTTTATACGTGCATTTTATGCTAGCGTGAAAACTGCAAGGGGATATATGTTTAAATGCTTGATTGGAACAAGAACATGTCGTTTTGATGCTGCTGACTGGGCTACTGTGTTTGGTATGCCATCTGAGTTGGACGATTTACAGATGTGGCATGACCAGAATTTCGAAACAGATTTTAAATTGAAGCCATTCTGTGCATCCATTTCTAAGTTGGATAGACCCCTTGCTGATGATGAGCAACTAACATCAGGGATGATCAAAAGTGTCCCACGGATCCTGCATTGAATTCTTTCTCACATATTGCGTCCAAGGTCCGGTGGTCACTCTCGTCTGGACAAGCCGGATATTCATCTCCTATACATTTTCATGAAAAAGATTCCACTGAACTGGGCAAATTACTTTGTCAAACGAATCTTCCTGACACGAAACAGCTCCAAGAACATATCTCTTGCCTATGCTTCTCAAATCATGAGGATTCTGAAATTTTGGAAAATTACATTTCCTCCTGTGCCTCTTCTACCAGTTTCAAGTGTGCAGGAATTCAACAATGCTACACTTTCTCACATGGGGTATCGATGGGACATCGAGTGTAGGTGTTACTACTTCTTTGAACGTAGCACACGTACTCGCATCTACAACTTTGATAACCCGGCTGAACACATATATGTAGAAGAAATCAGAGATGAAGATATGGAAGAAGCTGAAATTCCTGCTCCCGATGCGCCGGCAAACACCGGTTGGGGTGAGTGGATACCACAAAGGTGGTCTCCCACTAATTATGATCCTGCTCCTTCGTCGGCTGCACCGACTTCATCCACTGCTGCTCCAGCTTATCTCACTGATATGTTTGCACAGATGGAAGTGGAAAACAATGCTCGGCATGAGGAAGCTCGTTCTTGGCATGTCCAGCAATCTGAATGGCATAAGGAGCATCGTGAGTGGCATGACGAACATACTCGTATGTACCACAATCAATATTCCTGGCATACGGAGCTAGTAAAGTGGCATCAAGTGTTTTATAATGAGATGTCCGGCTTTATGGATGACTGTCGTTCTCACCCGGGTATCATGGAAAGGTTTCAAAGTACCGAAGTCCAGAGGCGTTTTCGGCGCTATGCGTTTATGGGGCAGAATCCAGATGAGATGCCTCCTCCACCACCTCCTCCAAGTTTCCGTGATCCTGACTGTGATGATGCGGAGTCATGTGGTGGCCATACCCCTCATTGAAGCATTTCATTTTGCATTTCATATTCGTGTGTTGCATAAGACATAGTTTGCATTTCTCATTTGAACAATTTGTTTCGGTTTGGCTTTGTAATTCGTATTTTTTTTCTAGACAATTTCACTGCTTGTTTATGATATTTGCTTTTGTTTCACTCGTTTACGCCTTCTTATTCATTCTTTGTGAGTGATTTTTCTTTTCATTATATCTTAGTCTTGCTGTTTTTTCATCCATCCTCTATAATCCTTTCTTGCTGTTGACAAAAGGGGGAGAAAAAGTGTGACAACAATGAACAATGATGAGCACAAAATCAGGGGGAGTTCTCTCTCTCTCTCTCACTTCAAAATTTGTCATCATCAAAAAGGGGGAGTTTGTGAGCCTCTTAGTTTTGATCGATTATGAATTTTAAAGTGGTTTATGATCGATTCTATGATATGTCATATGTTTTATCACTTTAGTTCTTTTGATCTGCCTTGTTTGTGAATGTGCTGAAAAATTCGCATAATGAATCGATTCATTATGGCTTGAATTGATTCATGTTGTAGTGTAAATTCTGGTGTTCATTGATTAGGCATTTGCTGAAAAATTCGCATAATGAATCGATTCATTATGTCTTGAATCGATTCATGCTGTTAGGTGAATTCTGGTTTTCGCATAATGAATCGATTCATCTTGCTATGTATCGATTCATCCAATTTAATAAATTCTGTTTTTCTAAAAACCAATCAGTATGAATCGATTCATGTTGACTGGGATCGATTCATTGTTCTGTTATTTTGTCTAACAGTTTCTACAACATATATATGCAGTTGTTTTTCATTTTGTAGATAGATCACAGATTACAGAAATTGTGCATACGAATTTTCAGTAGTGATTGAACATTGAAGAACACATCAAGATAGGGTTTGTGGTGTGTTGGAACTTCAATTTTGTGGAGCAAGCTTGAAATCTAGAATTAAGACATCTTCATCATCTTCTCAAAGATCTTATTCAAGAACATCAACAAGAGTGTTTGTTGTCCTGTGAATTGAAGACTTTAGAGACAACGTTCAGTGGTACGATCGTAGATCTAGCTGAGTTGAAGATTGATAGGAGATTTCAAGGGAAAAACCAGCTGGGTTTTCCTTCAAGAACGGACGTGTTCTTGAGGGTTTTGTGAGTCAAGTTTACAAGTCAGATTCAGCCGCAGCGAGAGTTTTGGGAATCGGTGGATTTCGCAAATAGGTCGTGGAACCGGTGGATTGATTGTGAAGCTTGCGGGAAATCTCGATTGGGCTCAAATCGAGTGGAGGTTGATACAATAGGAAATTCTAGGAGTTTAGAATTCTGGATTTTGTATTCAAACCTTGTAATCAACGGATACAGCAACTTTGATATAAGAGTTCTCAATTTCGATTTGAAATTGAGAGGGAGACGTACCCACACGCGAGGACGACCGTGGGGAACTTCCTTACCAAATCTCGGCGTATTGTTTCTTCTCTCTATCTTTACTTTCGTATTATATTTGTGTTACGATTCATTGGAAATTGATTTAGTGATAGGTGCATTCAACTATTTTCATATTGTGTGGTTTATTCTTTATCATAGCAATCGTTAAATCTAGCACGTCATCGCTTATCTGGTCTTCTAGTGGCCGGTTCAGAATAGACGCTTGTTCTATTTGGGACCTTTGCTTCCATAATACTTTGAAAAACTCTGAAAAAGTTTTAAATCCTAGAAAACAAGGGTGTGATCCATTCACCCCCCCCCCCCTCTAGATCACTCGCCACAGCGTCTAACAAGCTTCTTGTGCTTGTCCTGATCCTTTGATCTCTTCAACCCAGCCCTAAGCTTCAACTCTGAAATCTCCTTTTGGGCAACCAACAAAGCTTCCTGCTGCTTCTTTTCATTGGCCTCTAACTGTTCAATCCTGGCTTGAATTCTCTGATCTTCTTGTGTCCGGGCTTCAGTGATCCTGACCCACCTAGCCTGACTTTCCTGTAGATAGAGCTCAGTCCTAGCCTTCTGAATCTTGGCCTCTTTATAGGCATTCTTCAATATTTGTTCCCCAGCCCTTGCTTTCCTGATGTAGTCCTCTGTTTTCTCAATCTTGGCCAGATGCTCCACCCTAAACTTCTCCAACCTTTCAATGTCCATACGACCATCACTCCTTTCCCACAGAGTCTTCTTCAAAGCTTGAGACAGATTCTCATTTCTTTCCTTCAGCTTCTCAAATTCTTCCAGACTGACAGTGGCTGTTGGCTGTACTGTTGATGGTCCAGGTATATCCTCAATGGTGAAAGGCATTCCAATAATCCGAGCTCTAGCATGGGACCAATCATAGTACTGAGCTGAAGCAACATTATTACACCTTCCAAGAATAGCCATCCCTTTTGTCTGGATGTTGTCCCAAGCCCAGGATGCTTGTCTGACAACAGCTGAATTAGGTTTTACTTCACAATACAGGGTCTCAGCTAAATCTTGCACTCTAGGAGGGTGAACCAAAGCATTGCCCAGTTGTCTCTTAAACAACAAAGGATTGTAGTTGATGCAACCCTTTACTCCTATCAGAGGTACATTTGGGTATTGCCCACAGCTGGTGATAATGTCCTTGCCTTTGGTGCTCTGGGTGCACCAACTGATGTCATCTGAAGTCAAAGCAATGAGCCTCTTAGCCCAATTCTTCTGTTGGTGAGGGTTCAAGAAGGCATCTGATTTAGGTAAGTGTTTGAGCAGCCAAGTGTGAAACAAAGGAGCACAACATCTCACTAACTTCCCCCTCTGTTTCTCATTCCTCTGATGAATGGAGTAATAGAAATCTCTCAGCAATGTGGGTACTGGGTTCCTCAGAAGAAACAGATAAATGGCATTCTTGCTGATAAATTTGGGCTCATCTGCAAACAGTATAACCCCATATATGCTGAGGGCTAACAGTGCACAGACTGCCCTCCATTCTCCCAAGGAGGCCTTTAGGATGGCCTGAGAAATCAAGAAATCTAAGTGCAAACCAGGGATCCCAGCTTTTGTTGTCATGCTTTGCTCAATCAAAGCAAGCTCCAGGTACAGTGCTTTTGCTATTTCTCCATTGCTGGGAGCTGGCATCTCTGGGTTGAAGGGGATCCCACCCCAGACAGGTACTCCAATCAATGATGAAAACTCCTCCAGCAGAGGTCCTAGCTGAAAGTCTGGAAATGTGAAGCATCTCAAAGGAGGGTCATAAAACTGTAGGCAGGTGTGGATCATGCTCCTCTGAGAAGGGTCCAGGTCCATAACCATATCCAGGATACCTCCATAGTGTTATCTGAATAATAGGATGTGGTCAGGAGTGATAAGTGACTGGACCTGCCTGATGCCAGTCAGTACAGGCTCAAAGAAATGGTAGGATATGTTGCTCTTATTGGGAGTAGTCATAAATGCTGAAGAGGAGGAAGATAGGTGCTGATGAAGATTAAGGCTGATACTGGAGATGAGCCACTGACAGGCTGATGTTGGTGATGATGAGAATAGCTGAAGCAGATAACTGATGAAGCATAGGTTTATGCAGAAGAAAGGGGTCAAAACCAAACCAGATATAATGTGGATACCCTGAAAAAACAAATAAACAAATGTTAAATGATGCAAATGATGAGTATGCAAATGATATGCAAGGTTTTGTGATCAAGCTGGATCTGATTATCTGTCTTGATATAAAGTCCATGTATGTTCAAGAAGTCCAGATGGAGGTTCAGAAATCCAGTAACCAAGGTGGGGGACTCAAATAAAGAGTCACATGTCCAGGGTTAAATCACAAGAACTGCCCAAAATGAGGTACTCTTAAATAAGACAAAAACAAGGTATGATGTGGCCAAGGGTACCTGCAAACCTGTAAACAGCCCAACCCCCCTCACAGGTGTCGCTCCCACCAAATGAAACCCAAGGTCAAGAGGGGTACAGACGCGAACGGTCGGCGAAAAGGAGGAGAGAACACACAAGGGTGAACTCAGAAAGACAAGAGTCGCCAGCTAGGCATTTTTATCCCGGAGGAAAGGTAATGCTGCATAGACCTGGGAAAGGATATGGATAAGACGGTTGAGAACCAGAGAGACTGAGAAAGGGGGTTGGTTACAACCTGGGAAGGTATTAACACCCAGATTGTCCGTCGTACTCGACGGGATCCACGCCTGAAAAATTTGTGTTTTAAAGGGGTAGTGTCAGTGCTATTTGTGTATCAAAGCTGGAAAGAATGCAAGTGTCAGTGTAAAAGAAGTGTGAAGGGTATAGAAGAAGTGTCAGTGTAAAAGAAGTGTGAAGGGTATAGAAGAAGTGTCAGTGTAAGAACAAAAGTATAATGCTCAAGACTACGAGGCTTAAAAAAAATAAGGCTCGAAAGACGGGGGATATACAGAGACTTTTGTTCGATAACTGTTAAGTTATGCCTACGTATCCTCTCGTGCAATGAGGAAGTCAAAACACCGTAGTTCGACCCAAAGAGACTAAAAGATAAATTGACTGATGAACTGCTTGCTTGTCTATGCTCAAGTGTATGACATGTCTGGCTCAGGTGCAAACTGTCTTGCATTAGACGGAAGAAGCGAGTTCTCGTTTGTGAATGGATGAGATGAGAAAAGAATCCCGGAGGAGACGATTATTGTTTGTTTTTGAGTTTTCAATCTTTTATTGCTTTTTGGAGTTTGTCATAAGTTAATGAGCTTAAGCCTAAACCAAGGGTTAGTAAGCTCATCACATCCTCCCTCTGATTAGGGGTAATGAGAATACCTTAAGTGTGAAGTCAGCATCTCACACTTAATCACCCTGATGTAGGATTAAGATCATTAACCTACTTGTGATTATTTAGATGTTTTTGGTGTTTTTGTTTAGTGTTGAGTAATGAGATTAAGCCATAATCAAGGATTTAATGGACTCATTACACCATCCTAGTAGAAGGATAATAGATGAGAACATTTAAGCTGAGAAAGACTCCTCAACTTAATCCATGATTAGGGATTAACCTCATGACAAAACAAAGCCTTTATTAAAGTGGATTTTAGTTAATGATGAGATTAAGAAGTGGATTTTATGATTGGTAAGACAACTTGAGGAGGACTTGTCCATTAACACTAGGGTTAGTCTTTCTTAACCAATTAAGGAAGAATTAGAACCCTAATGCAAGGCCCAAGTTACAAGCTTGATATCTTGATGATTATTAAGTAAATTGATTAAAGGAGTTAAACACATTAAGGGTTTGACACTTAGGATTAAAGTTATACACTCCATTCTAATAGAAGGATGCAGGCATAAGCTTAATCACAAAGCCTTAAAGCCTTTAGGGTTTAGTCCTTGATTAAGAGATGAGAAGGGAAGACTCAAAGATGACTCAAAGGCAAAATCTAAATGGGGGACTAATCAAACCCTAATTGTTATCATGCTTGGAGATCCTAGGGTTAATGAGGTTTGCAAGAAGATCTTCAGAGAAACCACCAGGAAGGAAGCAGATGAAAGGAGCAAGAAGCAAAGAGAAGCAAAACAACTTGCTTCACTTAAGAAGACAAGTTGCTTGAAGAAAGAAGGTAAGAGGTGAAAATGAATGAGCAAGCTCACTCTAATACACAAGATAAATGCAGCAAAGATGCGAGAGAGATAAGAAGAGATTGTGAGAAGTGAAGGCAAATTCACTTCTCAAAACAACTTACCACCTGAAAAGTTAGCAAAAGAAATGAAATGCAATGCAAATGAGATGAGATGTGATGATGCAAACCAAAACCAGGGGCAAGATCATGAAGTTAATGATACTAAGAGATGATACAAACATGAGGCAAGGCATGAGAATGATCAAACAAACCTAAGGATGCAAATTAGGCATGCATTGAACCATGAAAGTTCATGAAAATTTATGAAATGTAAAGGACAAATAACATGGCAAATGAAAGATGCAATGATCAAACATAGTTCTAATATGTCCTAAGATGTATTATGGATCATGTGGATGCACAAAATGGCATGGCAAGTCAATGGATGCAAGCAAATGAAAGAAGGATGCAAAGGAAAACACAAATTAGGGTTACATGCATCATGCAAAGCAAAAATCCAAAATCAGAAGCAAATGACATGACAAAAATTTGAAAATTCAATCAAAGATGCCCTAACCCTATACAAACTCACTGCCCAAAGGAGGGGATCCAATTCTCAACCTAATGAAAGTTATGAATTTCCTAAGATTGCTAGGGTTTTGGGACACCTTACCAAGAAAAATGCTAAACAAATTGAAAATGCAAGATCAATTCAAATAAAATTTATCCTATAAACTACATGCTATGAAGAGTGCAATGCAAGAAGGGTCATCATCCAACTCTCAAAGGTTAGGCAGAAAGAAATTTTTGAAGTTTGAAACAAAATATTGCCTTAAAATGAAATTAAATCCAATGAAAATGATCAAAAGGCATCAAGAACAAAAAAGAAATTTGGTTTGAGAGTTGGACAATGTTCCTAAATGTTTCTAAATGCTATATGAATTTTTTTGTGATTTTTAAATACCTAAATGTATTTTTAATTAATTAATTTTCATTAACTAATTAAAAATAATCATTTAAATGATTTAAAAATAATTTTTAATGTAAAAAATTAAAATTAAAATATTTTTGGGTTTTAAAAATTAGTGAAATCTTTGACAAAAAATTTCATAATTTTTAAATGGTTTTTGCTATTTTAAATAAAATGTGAAAGATAAATCAAATTAAATGAAATAAAAAATAAAATAAATGAAAGTATGCAAAGGGGAGGGCCAGGATTTGATCTGGGTTTGGACTGGTTGACTGCGCGCCAGATCCAAAGGCCCAGATTCAAATCTGGCTAATTTGTTTTATAAATTAATTAAACAAGATTTTAATTAATTAATCAGGGATTAGGGCTTTAATGAAGCATCCAGGTCACTCGTTCACGCGCGGGAAAGGGGATCCTATGGCCAGGATTCAAAATTGCTAATTAAACTCACTTAACCCTAATTAACCTCAGGCGACCGGAGATAAGCTCCGGTCGTCTTCTCCGGCTGCCTCTCTCACCAGAAACACTCAAAACACATCCCCAAGGCCCACAAATCTCCAGAATCAATCATTCATCAATGGGTAATAAGAATCCAAAGCCAAAAACAATTTATATTGACTACACAGTGAGAATCGAAGGAAACAAAACTTAGGGCAAAAATTTCAGAACATCACAACATGCTTGTTTCTGGCTCATTTTCAAAAATAAATAGATCCCCATGATCAGGGAAACATATAGAATAACATTCTAACAAGAAATCAAGGTTCTGGAAAATTTGTTCATCATGTTACCTGAGATTGAGCTTTCAGTCCAGGAGCTTTCTGCTTGCCTCTTTGCTTCAAAATGGTCCCAATGATCCTCTTGATGAAGTTATGAAGCTTGGTTGGAGTTTAGAATGGATGATTTGTGAGCTTGAAGAGGTTCTGTTCAGAGAGGGGAAGGAATCGTGTTTCAGTTTCAGGGTGTTTCAGGGCAAGGTGAAGGGTCAGGGATGATCAGTGAGACATGCTGAGATGTTCTATGGAGTTTGTTTGGGTATTTGTGTCTTGTGTGATGTGTTTCGAATGAAAATGCATAAGAGGTGTAAACTTGGAGCTATGGCTTGGAGGATGCTTCAGGCTTGTGTGTGTGTTGTGTTGAGTCTCATTTGGTCCACTTATCACAACTAGAGGGGTCAGAGAAGTTGGTGTGGCACAGGCTGATTGGTATGGGGTTTTTTGCAAAAACTCAAGTCTAGGTGTAAGAGAGGTATGGGTCAATGGTAGGCCAAGGACAAAGGGGTGTCCTGCGCAGCAAGGAATGAGGAGAGCCATGGGATCAGTCTTGAAGCCAATTAGCAAGTGGATTAGGGTTTGTATAATGTTTTGCAACTTTGTCCAATTTTGCCCCTTTTGAAGTTTCTTGATCCATAAGTCATGAAAATGGGCAAACCTTTGGTGCATTCTGACTTTTAGGCATTGGTTTATGTCTGTGCAAAGATTAGAAGTCACTTTGAGGTCTCATTTCACCTTGGCAAAGGGGTTTTGCAACTTTGCCTCTTTGGTACATAACTTGAAATTATGTGATTTTTCCCAACTTTGACAAGCCATAACTTTTGATCCAAAATGAATTAGAATGAGTTATTGTACTTTTTGAAAAGGGAATGATCCATTCTACAACTTTCATGACCAAAGTTTTCCCATTTGAAGCATTTTTGAATCAAAAAGCAAGGGTTGAAAAAGTTTCCCAAAATGGCAAGTTTCCATTACAAGTCATTTTCCCAAAAAGGCAACTTTGCAAATGGCTTGAAATTATTCAATTTTGTGAACTTCCAATATCTTATATGATCAAATAAAGATCATACACATTCAAAATGATGAAGAACACCCTTTGGTTGGGTCAATGGGGGCCTTAGATGCCCTGATTTTACACTGTCTTGCTCAAGAAGTCAACTCTTGATCAGATGCCTTCCCCATGGAATTTCTTCATGAAAATTGATATGCATTATCCTTATGACATATAGAGACCAATAGAAACAATAATGACCAAAAAATGTGGAGTTATGGCCTTTGAAACCAAAACCCTAATTCTAGGTCATCTGTGTAGTTAAACCTAGCTCTGCTTCCATGCCATTCTCAGTTCTTGTGATTATTTGACTTCCTTGACTTTGAGAGGATATAATATGATGCTTGAACATTCATGGACCCCTTTGAAGTGATTTATGACCTTTGGAGTGGCTCAAATAGCTCTTGGATTGCCCAGATCACAAACCCTAGATGCAGATGACTTAGAAACAATGCAGTGAACCAAAAATGTGGTATGAGATGCTATGATTGAATTTATGCACATGAAGAGATCACAAGCCATGGTGTGAATGGGTGAGGGAAAATTTGGGGTGTTTACAGCTGCCCCTATTCAAACATGAGTTAGTTGTGTAGGATGTAAGCAACGGCTTAACAGGCAAACAAGATAACTTGTGGTTGAATACCAAAAGACAGTCCAAAATTTACACTCATAGAATGAAGAAGAAAAGGGATATAGATTGTAAAGGAAAATAGAGTATGATTATAAAGTGCGGGCGACGGAGGACGACCGTCGAGCAGAGGACGACTGCTGGGGATAAAGCGACGACGGGGACGACCGACATGCTGGGGAAGATGCGGGATTATGATGGGGACGGCCATCAGGTAAAGATATAAAACTCCCTGGGGATTATAGGTGAATGAAATAAATGATGAGGTCCGGTCATCAAAGGTTAAGGACGATCACCTAGCAGGGGTCGGCTGCTCTGTTAGGGGATAAGATGAGGGACGGTCATCTAAGGTGAAGGACGATCACCGGGCAGGGTACGGCTGCCAAAAGTACCACGACATAGGACGAATGTCGGATAGAAAAGGTCGATGATGGGGACGGCCATCGGATAAGCATGATGAAGGACGATCATCAAGAGGTGAAGGACGATCACCTAGCCGGGTACGGCTGCTCTCAGGGTTTATCATGACATAGGACGAATGTCAGATAACAAGATCAACGATTGGGACGGCCATCGGATAATAATGATGAAGGACGATCATCAAGAGGTGAAGGACGATCACCTAGCAGGGTACGGCTGCTAAAAAATATCACGACATAGGACGAATGTCGGATAAGAAGGGGTTCTAATGAATAGAGACTCCACTGGGGGTTGATGATGGACGATCATCAAAAAGGTGAAGGACGATCACCTGGCAGGGTACGGCTGCCGAAAAGGTATCATGACATAGGACGAATGTCAGATTGAAAAGAAATAGTTTAACAAGTTATGATACGGACAATGATACGGACGAGTATCAGGTAGAAACAAATGATGACACATGTTCAGAGATGATGATACGGACGAGTACCAACTGGTTAACAAAGAACACGGACGAGTATCGATTCTGTGGGGACTCTTCTGGGGAATAGTAGACATAGACGAGTGTCTAAATTCAAGAAGACATAAGTGTTTGACACGGTGTATAGATTAAAGATGCGGACGAACATCCTTAAGACTATGATACGGACGGGTATCAGGTAGAAACAAACGCTTGACGCATGTTCAGAGATGATGATACGGACGAGTACCAACTGGTTAACAAAGAACACGGACGAGTGTCGGATCTGAGGGGATGTATAAGTGGTATATACATGATACGGACGAGTATCTGTATGAGTGAAACAGGAGTAATAAGTATGAGTGATGTACAGATGAGTGTTTAACTTGCTGAGGAGGGTGGCACGGGCGAGTGTCAAAGGAGAAAAGTGTAATATAGACAAGTATATGGTTTCCCAAGTGTTTGGGTAATCATGCTGGGGGTGACACGGACAAGTGTCAAAGGAGTTGTGTATATATATGTATCTGTGAGTGCAAAAAGGGCACTTTGGCTTTCTACTGGGGATATGACACGGACGGGTGTCAGGAAGTATCTGTATCTTTAGGGAAAGTGCCTTGACTCTCTGCCGGGGAATCCGGGGATTTTTCCGTATATCGCTGACGGATTGTCGGTATTCACAAGTGTTTGATTCAGAACATGGCTTATGGTTATGCAATATGTTTGATTTTTACCGTAATGCTCCGTATTAGACGGAATGCTACGCTCTGCGGGGAGGATATGATGCGGATGCTATGATTATGCAAAGATAGCGACCCGGAATTCGGATCCCGTTGCTGCGAAGATCCCTGGCTGATCTGCTCGAAGTGTATATCCCAGCTGGGGATGAGATCATTGGTAGATCTGACATATGGGACTCTGCTTTGGGATATAGGTCACTGATAGACCTATTTTGGTAATGAGGGACCCAGCTGGGGTTTGTAGAAGCTTTCTTCACTCTGTTGTGAGATCTCCAGGCGTTGCTCTTCTGGATAGAGGCTGAAACCCTGTGGGGAGATGGTTCCCTGGCTTTTGCACTTGGCTGAGGAGGAAACAACAAATGGCAACTCAGCTGGGGAGAAAGCACCTCTGGTGCTAAGACTGAGTAGATAATGATTTGCCAGCTTGCTGGGATGAAACTTTTATGCCCCATGTTGTGCTTTGAATGCCTGCAATCCTGAAAAGATAGAGAAGCGCACAAGTAATCTCGAGGTATCCCTTACCGGATTCCTTCATAGGAGTTTAGACACCCCCGGGAGTAAGTATATTTCCTGCAAGCACGTATTTTTTAGAAAGGGAACATCTGTATTTATGCAATCAATATCTTAAAGACATCAGACATTTTTGCAAACGAAAATAAAATGTACGAGACGAAACATGACTGAAAATCTGATTTTATTAATTCTTGTGCCCTGAATTGGCAAGATACAGTCAAAGAAACAAATCCCCTAAAATGAGGAGATTGTTATAAATTGAGAAACAAAAGATGTTGGCAATGTTGATGACGCTTCAGGGAGCTTCCCTTTGCTATGACTCGTATGACATTTGACGCTTTTCTCGTCTTACTTTCTGAAGAAAGCTGATTCTGATAGAAGCTTGATCCTTTCGAAGCTTACCAAGTAGTAAGTGATACAGATGAATTCAGAGTACAGTTGTTCGCTTATTCCCTTATTTTGCATGGATCGCCCTTTCGGGTTTTCAATCCATCGGGATACCCATTTTTGCCTGAGTTGTCCAATGCGGCTTTTCAACTCAGCGGGTGTACATTTTTTTGTTTATTTTCCCTTATTTTTGCCCGAGTCTTTTATTCTGTTTTTGACTCGCCGGGATGCCCTATTTTTGCCTGGACTTACATTCTGTTTTTATGTCCAGCGGGTCATTTTTATGCAAAGTATTTTTTAACTGCATCTGAATTCACAGGGGACGGGAAGTCTTCGCCATCCATAGTACTGAGCATGAGTGCTCCACCAGAGAAAACCTTCTTTACCACGAATGGCCCTTCATAGTTCGGAGTCCACTTGCCCCTGTGGTCTGTATGAGGAGGGAGGAGTCTTTTCAGCACCAGATCTCCTACTTGGTACTCTCGGAGCCTGACTTTCTGATCGAAGGCTCTTTTCATTCTTTTCTGATACAGTTGTCCATGACAGATTGCAGCCAATCTCTTTTCTTCAATCAGATTCAGTTGTTCATACCGGGATCGGACCCATTCTGCTTCATTCAGTTTAACATCCATCAATACCCGCAGGGAGGGTAATTCAACTTCAACAGGCAGGACTGCCTCCATACCATACACAAGCTGATATGGTGTTGCCCCAGTGGATGTTCTGATTGACGTACGGTACCCATGCAAGGAAAATGGTAGCATTTCATGCCAGTCTTTGTAGGTGACTACCATCTTTTGTACAATCTTCTTGATATTCTTATTAGCTGCCTCAACAGCGCCATTCATCTTGGGCCTGTAAGGAGAAGAATTGTGGTGTTGGATTTTGAAGTCCCGGCATAGCTCTGCCATCATTTTGTTGTTTAAGTTGGAACCATTATCAGTAATGATTCGCTCGGGAACTCCATATCTACCAATGATGTCCCTCTTAAGAAATCGGGCTACCACCTGCCTTGTAACATTTGCATAAGAAGCCGCTTCAACCCACTTGGTAAAATAGTAAATGGCTACCAGGATGAATCTGTGGCCATTTGAAGCGGTCGGTTCAATCTTGCCAATCATATCAATGCCCCACATGGCGAAAGGCCAGGGTGAAGACATCACATTCAGAGGATTTGGAGGCACATGCACCTTATCCGCATAGATCTGGCATTTATGGCATTTTCTGGCATAGGCACAACAGTCGGCATCCATTGTGATCCAGTAGTAGCCTGATCTTAGCAACTTTTTAGCCATTGCATGCCCTCCAGCATGGGTACCAAAGGATCCTTCGTGCACCTCGTGCATTAACAGATCTGCTTCTGTCTTATCAACGCATCTGAGAAGTACCATATCAAAGTTCCTCTTGTACAGGGAACCGTCAGTATTCAGGAAGAAACTACCAGCTAGCCTCCTTAATGTCTTCTTATCATTGGAAGATTCCCCAGGTGGGTATGATTGATCCTCCAAGAAGCACTTAATGTCATGGAACCAAGGCTTATCATCTTTAACAACGTCTGCTGCAAATACATATGCTGGTCTGTCAAGTCTGGACACTGAAATCCGAGGCACAAAGTTGGCAGCTTGAACTTTGATCATGGATGAAATGGTAGCCAGAGCATCTGCAAAATTATTTTCGTCCCGAGGGATATACTCAAGCTTGACCGTTGTAAAGAAAGTCAATAACCTCCTTGTATAATCCCTGTAAGGTATCAGATGATCCTGGTGGGTGTACCATTTGCAATTGGTTTGATTAACTACCAGAGCTGAATCTCCGAATACCGCCAAAGTCTTGATCCTGAGGTCAATGGCTTCCTCAAGACCCATAATACAAGCTTTGTATTCAGCTTCGTTGTTAGTGCAGTTGAAAGTGAGTTTTGCCGAGAAAGGCATGTGAACTCCCTTAGGTGTAATGAGTACTGCACCAACACCACGACCATTCATATTAACATCCCCGTCAAACATCATGGTCCATTCTTCTTCTGGGTCAGGCCCTTCAGTGTGAACAGGCTCTTCATGATCTTTTGCTTTAATGAACATGATGTCTTCATCAGGGAAGTCAAATCTCATAGGCTGGTAATCATCAATAGGTTGCTCAGCAAGATAATCAGACAATACACCACCCTTGATGGCTTTCTGAGATGTGTACTGAATGTCATATTCTTTGAGAATCATTTGCCATCTTGCAACCCGTCCGGTAAGTGATGGCTTCTCAAATATGTACTTGACTGGGTCCAACTTTGAGATCAACAAGGTAGTGTGGGTCAACATATACTGTCTCAGTCGGCGAGCAGCCCACGCTAAAGCACAACAAGTTTTCTCGAGCAGTGAATAACATTGTTCACAGTCGGTAAACTTTTTGCTTAGGTAGTATATTGCATACTCTTTTCGACCAGACTCGTCATGCTGGCCCAACACACACCCCATTGACTCTTCTAATATTGTCAAGTACATTATTAGAGGTCTTCCCTCAACTGGAGGCATAAGGATTGGGGGCTCTTGTAAGTATTCCTTGATCTTGTCAAAAGCCCTCTGGCAGTCTTCGCTCCACCTGACCGTTTGTTCTTTTCTTAACAGCTTGAACAAAGGTTCATAGGTTGCCGTAAGGTGAGATATGAACCTTGAAATGTAGTTCAATCTATCTAGGAACCCCCGAACTTCTTTTTCTGACTTCGGCGCAGGCATTTCTTGAATGGCTTTGACTTTGTCAGGGTCAACTTCAATCCCTTTTTCACTTACAATAAATCCCAGCAGCTTACCGGATCGCACCCCGAATGTGCACTTGTTGGGGTTTAACTTCAGTTGGTATTTCCTCAGACGCTTGAATAACTTCAGCAGATTTACCAGGTGGTCTTCTTCTGTGAGGGACTTGGCAATCATGTCATCCACATAACATTCAATTTCTTTATGGATCATGTCATGGAATAATGTTACCATAGCCCGTTGATATGTAGCACCAGCATTCTTTAGTCCGAAGGGCATCACCTTGTAACAGAACATGCCTCAGGGTGTGATGAAAGTTGTCTTCTCCATGTCTTCAGGCGACATCTTGATCTAATTATATCCTGAAAATCCGTCCATGAAGGAGAATACCAAGAACTGAGTCGTATTATCAACCAATACATCAATGTGAGGTAAGGGGAAGTCATCTTTCGGGCTGGCTCTGTTCAGATCCCGGTAATCCACACACATCCTCACCTTGCCGTCTTCCTTAGGTACCGATACAATGTTAGCAACCCACGGCGGATAGCTAGTCACAGCAAGGAACCCGGCGTCCCACTGCTTTTGTACCTCTTCTTTGATCTTCATTGCCATATCTGGGCGAGTACGGCGCAACTTCTGTTTTACCGGTGGGCAGTCTTCTTTCAAAGGCAGCTTGTGCATAACAATATCGGTATCCAACCCTGGCATATCCTGAAAAGACCAAGCAAAGACATCTACATACTCCCGAAGCATGTCAATCAGCTGTTCCTTCACTGAGTCTTGTAGGCAGGCCCCGATCTTAACCTCTTTCACCTCTTCTTCCGTACCAAGATTAACTGTTTCAACCTCCTCCTGATGAGGAGTGATAACCTTCTCCTCTTGCCTTAACAACCTGGCTAGCTCTTCAGGAAGCTCATAGTCTTCTTCAACCCCTTCATCAGCTTGATTGATTGGATTGTCAAAGTCATACAGAGTCATAGTTGTGTTGTTGTCGGTGCAGTCTGAAAGGCACTCTCTGCAAGGGTTTAGATTGTTCATTTTAGTGATCGATTTTAATCTTATTTAGGAAAAAGGTGAAATGAAGCTATCATTTTGGAAAACATTGCCATTTTATTTTTTGTACAAAAAGAAAAAATGAAAAACAGTGAGCAGAAAAGAAAAAGACTCATTTACAAAAGATGTCCGATATTCATTAATTGATCTGTTTGCACAAAATTACAAGATGGCCCTATTACAAAATGATTCTTGTTATCTTGGGCAAGATGCAAGACTTGATGCATGCTTAAAAAATACAGGAAATAATAATTACTCTGCAGGAGTAACCCTTATAATTTCCTGGGAAGACCAGTTACGGACTTGGCTCCCCGGGATCCTTGGACGTATCCAGCTCTCCAGGTTGCGGTCGCTTTCATCCTCGTCTTCCAAGTTGTTCACTGCATCCGGGGTGAGCATTCCCCCGCTGACAAAACTGGGCTTCTTGGCAGCCTCTGATTGATCTTGTTGAGTTGGTTTGTAACCCAACCCAAATCTATCCTCCTTCTTCTCCACTGGCAGCAGCTTGCCCCAGCCTTGGGCGGTACTGTAAACACCCCAAATTTGCCCTCACCCATTCACACCATGGCTTGTGATCATTCTCATATGCATAAGTACAATCATGTAATCTCACATCTCATTTTTGATTCACTGGATAGTTTCTAAGTCATCTGCACCTAGGGTTTGTGATCTGAGCAATCCCAAAGTTTCTTGAGGCACTCCAAAGGCCACCAATCAACTCAAAGGGGTCCATGTGTGTTCTTATATCATATTTCATCTCCTCAAAGTCAAAATTGCAGAGGAAACACAAGAACTAGGGTTTGAGGTGATGCAGAGCCAGGTTGAACTGCACAGTTGACTGAAAATTAGGGTTTTGGTTTCAGAGGCCATAACCCCAAATTTTTTGTTCATTCTTGTTTCCATTGGTCTATATATGGTATAGAGAGTATGCATATCAATTTTCATGAAGAAATTCCATGGGGAAGTCATCTGATCAAGAGTTGACTTTTCAGACAAGTCAGTGCAAAATCAGGGCATCTGAGGCCCCCAATGACCCAACCAATGGGTGATCTTCATCATTTTGAGTGTATATGATCTTTATTTGATCATGGAAGAAGGTTGAAGTTCATAGAAATCAAGAATTTAGGGTTTTTGCAAAGGTTGACTTTTTGGGCATAGTTGACTTTTCAAGAATGCATCATTTTAGGTCAATTTTCAAGCTTTGATTCTTGGTCCAAAAAGGCTTCAAATGGAAAAACTTTGGTCATGAAAGTTGTAGATCTCATCTTTCCCTTTTCAAAAAGTACAAGAACATGATCAAACTCTTCTTGGATCAAAAGTTATGGCAATGCAAAGTTGGCAAAAATCATTAATTTCTAAGGCATGCTTCAAATGGAAATTTTGCAAAGTCTTGAACCAATGCACATTGCAGCCTCTAATTCATCTCAAACCATTGCATAAACATTCTCTAAGTCCTAAAAGTCAGAAATGAATCAAGAATGTCATGGTTTCATGTTTGGTTAGGCAAAGAAGTCACATGTGAACCAAAATGTCACAAGTTGCAAAACTCATGATCATGCTCCCTCCTACTTGCAGCCTTGGATGCTGAGCTTTGCTAGCCTCTCACCTCACCTTGCTGCGCCAGCCCATGCCCATGTACTTGCCTAGATCATGAGCCATGCTTCTCTTACACATTATTTGACTTTTTGCAAAAGTTGCCTTACCAATCAATAAAGGGCATGTCTTGTCAACTGACCAATGAGAGAGAATTATGTGGACAGTTTGCAAGCTAAACATAACACAAGGCAAGGCTGAAACATTGGACACACTCACATTCACAAAAACCTTCCATTTTGCATAAGCTTTCGAATTTCTCTATACAGCCTGCAAACACTCAAACCTTTTCCTCCATTCAACTCACCCTGCCTCATAGATCACAAAACACCAAGAACACAAGCCTGAAACAGCCAAGAGATCCCACTGCCATTTCTCACTTCAGTTTGCAGTTCCATTCGAATCTTCCATCCTAGCTCACAAACAGCCAAACAAACCTTGCAAAGCTTCTCCATACATCATTTGGACCTCAAACCATCATTCACAATGACCTGAAAGAGCCAGAACCTCCATTGCCATTTCTGATCAAGCTTGAGCAGAAGCTTTCGAAACTCATTATCCAGCCAGCACAAACTCATTTTGAGCACTCAAACATCTTTGGGGGATCAAGTGGAGTGGTTTGCACTTAAAGAAAAGGCCAGAAAGTTCCTAAACTGAAAGCTTCGAATCTCAGGTAGCCTGAAATTTATTTTTCCAGAAGTTGTTTTTCTTGTTACAAATTTGTTCTATTTGTTCCACTGATCATTCTGGTACCATTGGTTTTGAAAATGGTTGTGATTTGAGCATTTAATTTGTGTCTGAAGCTTGCGTGACCTAGTTTTCTTTTTCTTCGATTCAGCTCATTTAGGAAATATAAATGTGTTTTAGGATGGGGGTTTGATTCGTGAGGATGTGAGGATCATTTCCCAGTTCTTGTTTTTCATTTTTGATGCGTTTTGAGGGATTTGGGTAGTTTTCAGGTGAGAGATGGCCGGAGAAGACGACCGGAAGTCTTCTCCGGCCACCTGAGAGTCATTTGTGCCCTAATCACGTAATTAATGCTAGTTTGAATTTGAGCCATTGATGAGCGTTGACCTGCTGACTTCCCTCTCTTTTGGATGGCCCAGATGCGTTTGATTAGCCCTAATCTTTTTCATTTAGTTAATTAATTCATAATTAAACTAATTATCTCAGAGTCAATCCCAACCACAGGATCACGCGCCAGTCAACACTTTCAAATCCTGGGCGCATCTTGGCCCTCCATCCCTCTGACTTTTCTTTTTATTTGATTTTTATTGATTTTTCTTTCATTTAAATTGCATAATTAATTTAAAATAGCAAAAAATTCTTAAAAATTATGAAACTTTTTCTTTAAGGTTTTATTAATTTTTAAGACCCAAAAATATTTTTTATTTTATTTTTATCATTAAAAAAGTATTTTTAAATATTTAAAAGATTATTTTTAATTGATTAATGAGAATTAATTAATTAAAAATACTTTTAGGTATTTAAAAATTACAAAAAAATTCATGAAATGTTCTAAGACATTTAGAAACATTGTCCAACCTTCAAACCAAATTTCTTTTTTGATCTTGATGCATTTTAAGAATTTTTCATTGAATTAAATCATTTTTTATGCATTATTTTGATCATGGATTCAAAAATTCATTTCTGCCTATTGGTGAAGGTTGAGACATTGATTCTTTTTGCTTTGTCTTGTGTTTGGCATGTAGTTCCTAGGATAAAAAGGCCATGAATTGTTCTTGCATTTTCAAATTGTTTGGCATTTCTTTTGTTAAGAACCCTAAAAAACCCTAATAACTTAGAAAATTCATATCTTGAGTTTGGTTGAGAGTTGAGAGCTCCCCTTTGGGCAGTGGTTCATTATAGGTCTAGGGTTTCTTTGGGTACCATTTTCCATTTTTACTTTAGGGTTTTGCTTCTGTTTTTGGTTTGTGTTTGATGTTTGATCCATGAACCCTAATTTGGGCTTTCATTTGCACCCTTCTTGCATTTCCTTGCATAACATGACTTGTCTTTGCATTTTGTGCATTCTTATGATTCATTTGGCATCTTAAGACATTTAGAAAGCATGTTTGATCATTGCATTGCATATTTGCCATGTCATTTGTCTTGTATGATTCATAACTTTTCATGTGTATCCATGCTTCTAAGCTTGTACCATTTGCATTCATAATCTTGTATGAGCATCTCCATGCCTTGCCTCATGTTTGCAGCATCTCATAGCATCATTATCATCATCAACATGCTTCTGGTTTGGTCTAGCATCATGTCATTTCATTTCATTTAGCATTGCATTGCATTTCTTTCTAACATTTCAGGTGGTAAGTGAACTTGAGAAGTGAATTTGCCTTCACTTCTCATAACTTTTCTTTTCATCTCTCTTGCATCCATTGCTGCATTTTTATGTGTGTTTGAGTTTGAGCTTGCTCATTCTTCTCCTTCCCACTTTCTTTCTTCAAGTGACTTGACTTCTTGAATGAAGCAAGTCACTTTGCTTCTCTTGATCTTATTCATCTGCTTCCTGGTGGCTCCTCTGAAGATTGTTCTTGGAAACCTCACAAACCTTAGGATCAACCAAGCATGACAATGAATTAGGGTTTTGATTAGTATCCCCTCTTAGTTTTACCTTTGTGTCTCTCTTTGAGTCCTCTCTTCTCACCTCATAATCAGGGACTAAACCCTAAAGGCTTTAAGACTTTGTGATTAAGCTTATGCCTGCATCCTTCTCTTAGGATGGAGTGTATAACTTTAATCCTAAGTCTTGAACCCTTTATGTGTTTAAATCTCTTAATCAATCCATCTAATAATTATCAAGACATTACACTTGTAACTTGGGCCTTGCATTAGGGTTCTAATTCTTCCTTAATTGGTTAAGAAGGACTAACCCTAGTGTTAATGGACAAGTCCCCCTCAAGTTGTCTTACAAACCCTAAAAATCACTTCATCATCATACCACTAATTAAAATCCACTCAATAAAGGCTTTGTTTTGTCATGAGTTTAATCCCTGATCATGGATTAAGTTGAGGAGCTTTCCTCAGCTTAAACATTCTCATTTATTATCCTTCTTTTAGGATGGTGTAATGAGTCTGTTTAATCCTTGATTATGGCTTAACCTCATTACTCAACACTAAACAAAATCACAAAAACATCTAAATAATCACAAGTAGGTTAATGATCTTAATCCTACATCAGAAGGGTGATTAAGTGTGAGAATCTGACTTCACACTTAAGGTATTCTCATTACCCCTAATCAGAGGGAAGATGTGATGAGTTTACTAACCCATTGGTTTAGACTTAAGCTCATTATCTTATGACAAACTCCAAAAAGAAATAAAAGACTGAAAACCCAAAAACAAACAATAATCGTCTCCTCCGGGATTCTTTTCTCATCACCTTCACTCATAAGCGAGAACTTGCTTCTTCCGTCTAATGCAAGACAGTTTGCACCTGAGCCAGACAGGTCATACACTTGAGCATAGGCAAGTAAGCAGTTCACAAGTCAATTCATCTTTCAGTCTCTTTGGGTCGAACTACGGTGTTCTGACTTCCTCATTGCACGAGAGGATACGTAGGCATAACTTAACAGTTATCGAACAAAAGTCTCTGTATATTCCCCCCTCCTTCCAGCATTATTCTTTGAGCCTCATTATCATGAGCATCTTATTCTTGTTCTTACACTGACACTTCATTTATACACTTCACTCTTCTTTTACACTGACACCTGTACATTCTTTTCCAGCTCTTTTACACACAGATTGCACTGACACTACCCCTTTAAAACACAAATCTTTTAAGCGTGGATCCCGTCGAGTACGACGGACAATCTGGGTGCTAATACCTTCCCAGGTTGTAACCAACCCCCTTTCTCAGTCTCTCTGGTTCGCGACCGTCTTATCCATCTTTTTCCAGGCCTATGCAGCATTGCCTTTCCTCCGGGATAAAAATGCCTAGCTGGCGACTCTTTTCATCTCCAGTGAGTTCACGGCTGTGTGTTCTCACTGTCACTCTCGCCGACCGTTCGCGTCTGTACCTTTATCTGGGCCAGTCCCATTTATCGGGAGCGACAGCTTGGCGACTCTGCTGGGGATACCTTATACTGCAACCAGGGCTTCTGGTTCTTTTTGTGGGTTCCTCCTAGCGCTTGTTTGATTTGTGTTTACTGGGGTGTTATGTGCTTGTTTGTGCTTGTATTTATTTTTGTTTATTGCTTTATGTACAGTTACTTTACTGCTTTCTTTATTGCATTTATTTATATCATACTGTCATTGTTGCTGGCTGGATTTGGTTTTTGTTTTGGTGGGTGGGTGTTTCATTGAGAGTTAAGGTCCTATACCTGGGACCTGAGTGACACCTAGGCTAGAGTGAATCATATTCTTTCCCATTCCATTTCGGTCTGGTGCGGGAATATGAAACACGGTTCAGATATGGGTTTCTTCTTGAGAACTCTGTGTTGCAGATTTCCTGCAATGCTAGGGCTATCTGGGAAGCCTGCTAAGTCTGGATGACCTTTTAGTATGGACCTTCAGAAACTGAGGTGAATTAGAGGAGGAATTGTTATGGTTATTGTAAACACTGTACCTCCGGGTTAGAAGTGTTTACACTTCTCATAACTGATCCAAGTCTGAGGATCCTTGTTCTAGATCATCACCTGTGAGGGGGTTGGGCTGTTTACAGGTTTGCAGGTACCTTGACCTCAGAATACCCTGTTACTTTGACTTTGTTAAGAATGCTCCATGTTGGATAGTTCTTGTGATTCTAAAACCCTGGACATGTGGCTCTTTATTTGAGTCCCCCACCCTGGTTACTGGATTTATAGACCTCCATCTGGAATTCTTGAACACACATGGATCTATACCAAGGCAGTTAATCAGATCCAGCTCAGTCACAAACCCTTGCATTTCATTTGCATACATACTCATTGCATCATATTAACATTTGCTTATTTGTGTTTCAGGGTATCCACCTTCATCTGGTTTTGGTTTTGACCCCATCTGTAGTTTTGACCTATCTCCACCAGCACTTGCTTCAGCCTGTCAGCCATATACTTCAGTTACTTGTACTAGCCAGCCAGTGGCCCACTCCTCAGCATCTTCATCAGCACTTATCCTACTCAGTCCTCAGCATCATGGCTCCAAAGAAAAGCAACATCACTTATCATTTCTTCCAACCAGACTTATCAGACATCAGGAGGATCCAAACCCTGATCACTCCAGATCACATACCCTTGTTCAGGGAGAGTTATGGAGATATACTGGACATGGTTATGGATCTGGACCCCTCTCAGAGGAGCTTGATCCACACCTGCATTCAGTTCTATGACCCCCCATTGAGGTGTTTCACCTTTCAAGACTTTCAGTTGGGACCTCTTTTAGAAGAATACTCATCTTTGGTTGGTTTGCCTATCAAGAGGGAAATCCCTTTCAACCCTGAAATGGTCTTTCCCAGCAATGGAGAGATAGCAAAAGCTTTGTATCTGGAGCCTGTTTTGATTGAACAGCATATGACCTCTAAAGCTGGAATCCCTGGATTTCATCTGGACTTCCTGATTTCTCAAGCTAGTTTGAAGGCCTC
Organism: Lathyrus aphaca; assembly: GCA_963966055.1. NCBI lineage: Eukaryota > Viridiplantae > Streptophyta > Magnoliopsida > Fabales > Fabaceae > Lathyrus > Lathyrus aphaca. The sequence goes on from OZ014520.1 coordinate 545,917,852, forward strand.
CTTAGGGGAGTGGAAAGCTGTTTGTGCTCTGTTGGCCTTAAGTGTATATGGAATTGTGTTGTTTGCAGATGAGCCTCGATTCATTAGCAAGAATGCAATCCATTTGTTCATCCTGAAGAACCCAGTGCCAACTTTACTGGGTGATCTCTATTACTCAGTACATCAGAGAAATGAGAAGCAGAGGGGAAGATTAGTGAGGATTTGTGCTCCATTATTTCATGCTTGGCTTCTCAGGCATCTACCCAGGACAGATGCATTCCTAAATCCTCATCAGCAAAGCAACTGGGCTAAGAGGCTCACTACTCTCACTTCAGCAGATATCAGATGGTGTACTCAAAGCACCAAGGGCAGAGATATCATTACAAGCTGTGGGCACTTTCCCAATGTGCCCTTAATAGGAGTTAAGGGAAGTATCAATTACAACCCTCTGCTGTTCAGAAGGCAATTAGGCTATGCACTGGTTCATACTCCAAGGGAACAAGACTTGGTTGAGACCCTCTACTGTGAGAACAAGATTAGTCTGGCAACTGTTAGGCAGGCTGCCTGGGCCTGGGATCATGTTCAGACTAAGGGAATCACCATTCTGGGGAAGTGCAATAATGTGGCATCAGTCCAATATTATGAGTGGTCCCATGCTAGGGCCCAATTCTCTGGATTGCCCTTCACCATAGAAGACATGCCTGAGTCATCTTCAGCACCACCCCCTGTCACTATCAATCTGGAGGAGTTTGAAAGCTTGAAGGAAAGAAATGAGAAGTTAACCCAAGCCTTGCAGAAGACCCTCAGGGAGAGGAGTGAAGGTGTGAGGGAGATTGAGAGATTGGAGAAATTGAGGGTGGAACACTTGACTAAGATTGAGAAGTCTGGGGAGTATATCAACAAGTCTAAAGCTGGTGAGCAGATTCTGAAGAATGCTTGTAAAGAAGCCCAGTTTCAGAGAGCAAGAACAGACTTGTATTTGAAAGAGAGTCAGGCCAGGTGGGTCCGGATCACTGAGGCCCGTACTCTAGAAGACAAAAGAGTTCAGGACAAGATGGAGCAGATGGAAAAAGCCCTGGCAGCAGCCCAGAAGGAGATATCAGAGCTAGAAATCAGAGCTGGAGTGAAGAGGTCTAAGGACCAAAGTCAGAACAGGAAGTTGACTGCAGCAGTTGCAACAAGAAACCTTCTCATCAGAAGTCTCACGGAGCATCCGGCTGATCCTGTGACCGAAGCACTTCTCAAGGAAGTTCGTGAGGATGAGTTTGGCCTTGGAGTTTGATCATTTGCTTGTTGTTGTTCCTTTTCCATGTACTTTTGCTTTTTGTGATGTATTTTGGCCCCTTTGAGGGTTTGTGTTGTAAAATGAACAAATTGTATTATTTCACCTTTGTAATATATTTGTGTTGGTTTCTATCTGGGTTCACATCAAAAGCAACTTCAACAGCAGCATCTTCAAGGGTCTGGAAGGGTCAAAACTGAAGGCCAAACCGGATACCTTGAGAACAAATAAGCATAACTGCATTGCATGCTAACCCTTTTGTTTGTTTTGTAGGTTTTTGTTTTGTTGTTGCTAACCTCTGTTGTGATATTCAGGAATTATTGCTCGCCGCCGGGTATTTCCCCTCAACAGGCCACACAGGTACCCAACTAGAAACAACCTTCCGGGAATTCAGATGGATCAGATGCAGCAGGACCTTACGGAGGTCAGAAACCAGATGGCCAACGAAAGGTTGGAGATGAGAACTCAGATAACACAATTCATGGAAGTGATGAACAACTTAGCTCAAAGCCAGGAGAGGCTCAGAACTTTGGTAGAAGGGAGGAATCAAGAGGAGCCCCATGCGGGTACTGCTGGCACAAGTAACAACGAGAGGGTCCAACCTCATGTCAATCCCCCAGTTTTTGGACCCCATCTCCATCCAGAGGCCAACATCCCAGTCAACATTCAAGGGACAGCCACTGCAGCCAGAGTACTTCAAGAAGATCCTCAGGAGGACCAGTATACAGTAATGGGTGCCGGAGAGGAAACTTATGATAGACGGTTGGAAGAAATAGCTGAGAAGTTGAGGTCCTTAGAATCTCAAAATTCTTTGGGTTTCGACGTTATGGACATGGGTTTGGTAGAAGGGGTCAGGATTCCCCACAAGTTCAAGCCTCCTTGTTTCGAAAAGTATAATGGGACTTCATGCCCCCGAACTCATTTGCAATCATTTCTGGGAAGGCTGAAGGCCTATACAATGGATGAGAAATTGTGGATGTTCTATTTTGAAGATAGCTTGACTGGAGCTTCGAGGGAGTGGTATTCCCATCTGACAAGAGCAACAATTAGATGCTGGAAGGACCTGGCAGAGGCCTTCATCAGACAGTATCAGTATAATCTAGATATGGCACCCAACAGGACCCTCCTAATGGGAATGTCACAGTCATCTAGGGAGAGCTTCAGAGAATATGCCCAAAGATGGAGACAGCTTGCTGCTGCTGTCCAGCCACCAATGTCTGAGAGAGAAATGGCAGACATGTTTATGAACACTCTTCAGGGAACGTATATTGACAGGTTAGCTGCTTTCTCTTCCACCAGCTTCGCAGATGTTGTCATAGCTGGGGAGAGAATTGAAAGCCTGTTAAAAATGGGAAAGATCTCAGACAACGGTGCAAGCTCGTCCAGTGGTACAAGAAAGCCTTTTGCAGGCCCGAGAAGATCTGGCGAGACCAATGCCATCCACACCAACAGGGGCAGGCCCCAATATGTTCACAGGTCAATAGCAGCAGTCACTATCCCTGCTCCAGCACATCCTCAGCCGGTCTATCAACCGCCGCAACAAAACTTCCAACAACAACCTCAGTATCAGCAGAATCAGTATCCTCCAAGGAACTTCAACAACAACTCCAACAACAACAATCAACAGAGGCCATTCCAACAGAGGCCATCCCAAGCTAACCGAGTGATCGACCCGATCCCAATGCCGTATGCTGCTTTGCTGCCACAACTTCTGAAACTCAACCTAGTTGAGCTAAGAACGTTGGCACCTCCGGATCCCAACAGTCTACCGAGAAACTATGACTCCAATGCTAGGTGTGCTTTTCATTCCAACGCACCTGGTCACAGTACAGAAAAATGCAGAGCTCTGCATATGAAGGTACAAGACTTGGTAGACTCCAAGGCTCTGAATTTTGCACCTCCGCCCAATGTCAATAAAAACCCAATGCCAAACCATGGTGGTCCCCGAATTAATGCTATTGAAGAAGACCAACCGTCTTATTTAATAACAAGTGTGGATCAGATCAGGACACCATTGGTGGAAATCAAAGCCCAACTCCGCGAAAACCAAATATTTCCGGGATGTGAACTAGGGTGTCCCTACTGCAATATTTCATGGAATGGGTGCGAGGACCTGAGGAATGGCATTGACAGCCTTATTCAGAATGGCCTACTGCAGATCACTACATCATTTCCGGCAAATCCGGCAACTTCATCAACAACGGTTTCAGAACCTCCTACAAATGCAGCAACTGTTGTTCCCAACAATTCATCAGCAACATCAACCAGTACTTCATCTGTCCTCCCAAATGATCAGTTTTCAACAGTTTCTCCTGCTACAACTTCAGCTTCATTCCATTTCGAATCTCCATCAACAACAACAACAGTCCTTCCAACAGTACCTCCTACAACACCAGCAATCAATCATGAAGATGTCTCCACTGTTACCATATTCTACGATCCTGAAAATAATTCTGCCTACCATTCAGAAGGTGCTGCTCCCGCCAGAGCACCAGTTACAATCTTTTATGATCCACAAACAATAACAGTCCCTTCAGCAGCAGCAATCAGTCCGGTCACTGTCACGGTGCCTGGACCAATACCATATGAAAGCAATAGGGCCATCCCTTGGCACTATGGCTCTGACGTGTACTGTGAAGGGAAAAGAATCACTCTTGAAACAATAGCACCTGCACCACAAATAGATAATGTGGGGGGAGGCGGAGGCTTCACTCGAAGCGGACGTCTCTTTGCTTCACAAGTTCAAAGACCTACGGCCGAAGCAGAAGCTGCTGCCAAGGCAAAAGGAAAAGGCCCGGTGCAGGAAGATCCAGCTGTCAAAGAAGCCCTGAAAACTCCATTTGATCAGGAAGTTGATGAGTTTATGCGGATCATCAAAAAGAGTGATTATAAAGTTGTGGATCAGCTTCACCAGACGCCATCCAAAATCTCCATCCTCTCACTGCTTATGTGCTCCGAAGCCCATCGGAATGCACTACTTAAAGTCCTGCACGCAGCTTACGTGCCTGAGGAGATTACTGTCAACCAGTTGGAAACCGTGGTTGGAAACGTTACTGCTAGCAATGGGCTAGGGTTTACCAATTCTGACTTGACAGCGGATGGCCGCAATCACAACAAAGCCTTGCACATAACCCTGGAATGCAAAGGAGCTGTCCTTTCTCATGTGCTGGTGGACACAGGTTCTTCCCTGAATGTCTTACCAAAGAAGGCTCTGGTGAAGCTTGAATATGATGGACTGGCATTGAGACCCAGCAACCTGGTGGTACGAGCCTTTGATGGCTCAAAGAGATCGGTTCTGGGAGAGATTGAGCTGCCCGTGACAATTGGCCCACAGACTTTTAAAACTATCTTTTATGTGATGGACATTCAGCCCGCCTACAGCTGTTTGTTGGGTAGACCCTGGATTCACGCCGCCGGCGCAATAACGTCTACCCTTCACCAAAAGTTAAAATTTGAGTGGGAAGGCCAAGTTGTCACAATCTGTGGAGAGGAGGACATTTTTGTTAGCCATCTGGCTACTTATAAATACATTGAGATGGATGGAGAGATCCATGAAACAATGAGCCAAGGTTTTGAAGCCTTGAATGTCAATGAAGCATCTGCTGTGTCGGGGATCTCCATGTCATCTTACCAACAAGCCCGGAAGGTTGTTGAAGAAGGAACTGCCCTAGGCTGGGGCAAGATTTTAGCTGTGGAGGAGAAGAAGGACAAATTTGGGTTGGGTTACAGACCAACTCAACATCAAGCAAAGGCTGCTGCAGAGCCTGGTTTTGTCAGTGGGGGGATGCTTACCCCCGATGCTATCAACTGTCTGGAAGACGAGCTGGAAGAGGAGCGCAATCTGGAGAATTGGATTCGTCCAAAGATCCCGGGGAGCAGTGTCTCGAACTGGTCTTCCCAGGAAATTATAAGAGTTACTCATGCAGAGTAATTATTATTTCCTGTATTTTTTATAGCATGCATCCAAGTCTTGCATCTTGCCCAAGATGACAAGACTCATTTTGTAACCAGGGCCATCTGTACTTTTGTGCAAACAAGATTAAATTAATGAAATATCAGACATCTTTTTGCAAACAAGTCTTTTTCTTTTCTGCTCACTGTTTTTCCATTTTTCTTTTTGTACAAAAATAAATGGCGGTGTTTTCAAAATGATAACTTCATTTCACCTTTTTCTAAAGCAAGATTAAAATCAATCACTAAAATGAACAAACTTAACCCTTGCAGAGAGTGCCTTCCTGACAGCACCGACAACAGCACGGCTATGACATCGTATGACTTTGACAATCCGATCAATCAAGCTGATGAAGGGGTTGATGAAGAATATGAGCTTCCTGAAGAGCTAGCCAGGTTGTTGAGACAAGAGGAAAAGGTCATTACCCCTCACCAGGAGGAGGTTGAAGTGATTAATCTTGGTACTGACGAAGACGTGAAAGAGGTTAAAATCGGGGCCTGCCTGCAAGACTCAGTGAAGAGACAACTGATAGATCTGCTGCGAGAGTATGTTGATGTGTTTGCTTGGTCGTATCAAGACATGCCAGGGTTGGATACCGACATTGTGGTGCACAAGCTGCCTTTGAGGGAAGAATGCCCACCAGTTAAACAAAAGCTGCGCCGAACTCGCCCAGACATGGCTATGAAAATCAAGGAAGAGGTACAAAAGCAATGGGACGCCGGGTTCCTTGCTGTAACTAGCTATCCGCCGTGGGTTGCTAATATAGTACCTGTGCCTAAGAAGGACGGCAAAGTAAGAATGTGTGTTGACTACCGGGATCTGAACAGAGCCAGCCCGAAAGATGACTTCCCATTACCTCACATTGACGTATTGGTGGATAACACGGCTCAGTTCTCGGTATTCTCCTTCATGGATGGATTTTCAGGATATAATCATATCAAGATGTCACCTGAAGACATGGAGAAGACAACATTCATCACACCTTTGGGCACGTTCTGTTACAAAGTGATGCCATTCGGACTGAAGAATGCTGGTGCAACGTATCAACGGGCTATGGTGACATTATTCCACGATATGATCCACAAAGAAATAGAATGTTACGTGGATGATATGATCGCCAAGTCCCTTACAGAGGAAGATCACCTGGTAAATCTGCTCAAGTTATTCAAGCGTCTGAGGAAGTACCAATTGAAGTTAAACCCCAACAAATGCACATTCGGGGTGCGATCCGGTAAGCTGCTGGGCTTTATTGTAAGCGAGAAAGGGATTGAGGTTGACCCTGATAAAGTCAAAGCCATTCAAGAGATGCCTGCGCCGAAGACAGAAAAGGAAGTCCGAGGGTTCTTAGGTCGATTGAACTACATTTCGCGGTTCATATCTCACCTCACAGCAACCTGTGAACCTTTGTTTAAGCTGTTAAGAAAAGAACAGACAATCAGGTGGAACGAAGATTGCCAGAAGGCTTTTGACAAGATCAAAGAGTACTTACAAGAACCTCCAATCCTCATGCCGCCAGTTGAAGGAAGACCTCTGATTATGTACTTGACAGTATTAGAAGAGTCGATGGGGTGTGTGCTGGGCCAGCATGACGAGTCTGGTCGAAAAGAGTATGCAATATACTACCTAAGCAAAAAGTTTACCGACTGTGAACAGCGTTATTCACTGCTCGAGAAAACTTGCTGTGCTTTAGCGTGGGCTGCTCGCCGACTGAGACAGTATATGTTGACCCACACTACTTTATTGATATCAAAAATGGACCCAGTTAAGTACATTTTCGAGAAGCCAGCTCTTACCGGACGAGTTGCAAGATGTCAGATGATTCTCACAGAGTACGACATACAGTACACCTCTCAGAAAGCCATCAAGGGCAGTGTACTATCGGAATATCTTGCTGAGCAACCCATTGATGATTACCAGCCAATGAGGTTTGACTTCCCTGATGAAGACATCATGTTCATTAAAGCAAAAGATCACGAAGAGCCTATTCACACTGAAGGGCCCGACCCGAAAGAAGAATGGACTATGATGTTTGACGGGGCTGTTAACATGAATGGTCGTGGTGTTGGTGCAGTACTCATTACACCTAAAGGAGTTCACATGCCTTTCTCGGCAAAACTCACTTTCAACTGCACTAACAACGAAGCTGAATACGAAGCTTGCATTATGGGTCTTGAGGAAGCCATTGACCTCAGGATCAAGACATTGACCGTATTCGGAGATTCAGCTTTGGTAGTCAATCAAACCAACGGAAAATGGTACACCCACCAGGATCACCTGATACCTTACAGGGATTATACAAGAAGGTTATTGACTTTCTTCACAACAGTCAAGCTTGAGTATATCCCTCGGGACGAGAATCAGTTTGCAGATGCTCTTGCTACCATTTCATCCATGATCAAAGTTCAAGCTGCTAACTTTGTACCTCAGATTTCAGTGTCAAGACTTGATAGACCGGCATATGTATTTGCAGCGGATGTTGTGAAAGATGATAAGCCTTGGTTCCATGATATTAAGTGCTTCTTGGAGGATCAGACATACCCACCTGGGGCATCTTCCAATGATAAGAAGACTTTGAGAAGGCTTGCTGGTAGTTTCTTTCTGAATGCTGATGGGTCTTTATACAAGAGGAACTTTGATATGGTACTCCTCAGATGTGTTGACAAGACGGAAGCAGATTTGCTGATGCATGAAGTGCACGAAGGATCTTTTGGTACCCATGCGGGAGGGCATGCCATGGCTAAAAAGTTGTTAAGATCAGGCTATTACTGGATCACGATGGATGCAGACTGTTGTGCTTACGCCAGGAAATGCCATAAATGCCAGATCTACGCAGATAAGGTGCATGTGCCTCCCAATCCTTTGAACATCATGTCTTCACCATGGCCCTTTGCTATGTGGGGTATTGACATGATTGGCAAGATTGAGCCGACTGCTTCAAACGGCCACAGATTCATCCTGGTTGCCATTGACTATTTCACCAAATGGGTTGAAGCAGCCTCGTCTGCAAATGTTACTAGGCAAGTGGTAGCCAGATTTCTGAAAAGAGATATCATCTGTCGGTACGGAGTACCCGAGCGAATCATTACTGATAATGGTTCCAACTTAAACAACAAAATGATGGCAGAACTATGCCGGGACTTCAAGATTCAACATCACAATTCTTCTCCTTACAGACCAAAGATGAATGGTGCTGTTGAGGCGGCTAATAAGAATATTAAGAAGATTGTACAGAAGATGGTAGTCACTTACAAAGACTGGCATGAAATGCTACCGTTTGCCTTGCATGGGTACCGCACATCAATCAGAACATCCACTGGGGCAACATCGTATCAGCTTGTGTATGGTATGGAAGCAGTCCTACCTGTCGAAGTTGAATTACCCTCTCTACGAGTTTTGATGGATGTTAAATTGAGTGAAGCAGAATGGGTTCGGTCCCGATACGAACAACTGAGTCTGATCGAAGAGAAAAGATTGGCTGCAATCTGCCATGGGCAGTTATATCAGAAGAGAATGAAGAGAGCCTTCGATCAGAAAGTCAGGCACCGAGAATACCAAGTAGGGGATCTTGTGCTGAAAAGAATCCTCCCTCCTCATACAGACCACAGGGGCAAATGGACTCCAAATTATGAAGGACCATTCGTTGTAAAGAAAGTTTTCTCTGGTGGAGCACTGATGCTCAGCACCATGGATGGTGAAGATTTCCCATCCCCTGTGAATTCAGATGCAGTTAAAAAATACTTCGCATAAAATGACCCGCTGGACATAAAAACAGAATGTAAGTCCAGGCAAAAATAGGGCATCCCGGCGAGTCAAAAACAGAATAAAAGACTCGGGCAAAAGTAAGGGAAATAATTAAAAAATGTACACCCGCTGAGTTGAAAAGCCGCATTGGACAGCTCAGGCAAAAATGGGTATCCCGATGGATTGAAAACCCGAAAGGGCGATCCATGCAAAATAAGGGAATGAGCGAACAACTGCATTCTGAGTTCGTCTGTATCACCTGCAACTTGGTAAGCTTCCAAAGGATCAAGCTTCAATCAGAATCAACTCTCTCCAGAAAGCAAGACGAGAAGAACGTCATTGTCATACGAGTCATAGCAGAGGAGGAAGCTCCTTGAAAGCGTCGTCAACACCGCCAGCACTTTATTTCTCAATTTGTAACAATCTCCTCATTTCAGGAGATATGTTTCTTTGACTGTATCTTGCCAATTCAGGGCACATGAATTAATAAAATCAGATTTTCAGTCATGTTTCGTTTTACATTTATGTTTTGCAAAGAGTTGTCTGATATCTCTAAAAATACAATTGCATAAGTACAGATGCCTTTCTCTAAAAAAATATAAAAGCACATGCTTGCAGGGAATATGATTACTCTCGAAAGTACTTATCTCCTATGACGGAATCCAGTAAGGGATACCTCGGGACCTTTTGTAGGTTTCCTTACCTTTGCAGGTTTGCAGGTATCCAGAGCGCAACCTGGGGCATGCAAGTTACGTCTCGGCAAACTGGCGAATCATTATCAACTCACATGGCACGGGGAGGTGCCCACTTCCCCAGCAAAGTTGCCAAATCAACATACACTCAATCTCAGCATCTGAAATGCCCTATCCCCAGCTGAGTTGCCTCCCACTTCCCCAGCCGAGTTGCCATGTCATCCTCAGCTGAATACAGAAATCAGGAAATCATCTCCCCACAGAGCTTCGAGCCTCTATTCAGAAGAGCAACGCACGGAGAAGTCACAACAGAGTACAGAAAGCTTCTGCAAACCCCAGCTGGGTCCCGTATTACAAGGATATGTCAACCAGTGACCTATATCCCCAAACAGATACATCATTAGATCTACCAACGATCTCATCCCCAGCTGGGATGTCCACTTCAAGCAGATCATCCAGAGATCTTCGCAGCAATGGGATCCGGGTCCCGGATCTGTGCCCCTTTGCATAATCATGGCATCCGCATCATATTCACCCCCCAGAGCGTAGCATTCCGTCTAATACGGAGCATTACGGCAAAAATCAAATGCATAGCATAATCATAAGTCATGTTGTGAATTGAACACTTGTGAATAATAAACCGTTCATCATCCCCATCAGAGTCCCAGCAAAAGCAGTTGCCTCTCCAAACACCAGTATATACACCTTTTGGCACCCGTCCGTGTCATCATTCCCCAGTAAAGTCGCCTGAATACACTCTACAAACAAAATCACCCGTACTACAGATACATCCTGACACCCGTCCGTGTCAAATCACCAGCAAAAAGCCAAAGACATCCTCTTTGCACTCACATATACCTATACATACACTTTCTTGACACCCGTCCGTGTCATATCCCCAGCGCAGTCGCCTAAATTTGGCATATCATACACTTGTTGATATTATACTCTTCTCTCTTGACACTCGTCCGTGTCACTCTCCCCAGCAGATAAACACTCATTTACACAATACAACGCTCACTACTCATGGTACACTTGTACAGATGCTCGTCCGTATCTTGTATGCATCGCTCATATCCCCACAGATTCGACAGTAGTCCTTGTTCTTTGTTAACCAGTTGGTACTCGTCCGTACCATCATCTCAGAACATTGCGTCTAGTGTTTGTTTCTACATGATACTCGTCCGTATCATAGTCTTGAGGATGCTCGTCCGCATCTTTAATCCATACACCATGTCAAACACCTATGTCTTCTTGAATATAGACACTCGTCCGTGTCTATTATTCCCCAGAAGAGTCCTTTCAGATGCAACACTCGTCCGTGTTCTTTGTTAACCAGTTGATACTCGTCCGTATCATCATCTCTGAACATGTGTCAGTTTGTTTCTACATGATACTCGTCCGTATCATAGTCTTAAGGATGCTCGTCCGCATCTTTAATCTATACACGATACCAAACACTTATACCTTTTGTTTCTTGGATGTAAACGCTCGTCCGTGTTTACTATCTCCCCAGTAGATCGCCAACAAAGCAAATCTTTTCTTTTATCTAACACTCGTCCTGTGTTATGATAACCCTGAGAGCAGCCGTACCCTGCTGAGTGGTCGTCCTCCACTTCTTGATGGTCGTCCTCCATCATGCTCATCCGATGGCCGTCCCCATCGTTGATTTTAGCAGCCGTCCCCTGCTAGGTGGTCGTCCTCCACCTTTTGATGATCGTCCTTCATCACTTTATCCAATGGCCGTCCCCATTGTTGATTTTGGTTATCTGACATTCGTCCTGTGTTATGATAAACCCCGAGAGCAGCCGTCCCCTGCTGAGTGGTCGTCCTCCACTTCTTGATGGTCGTCCTCCATCTTGCTCGTCCGATGGCCGTCCCCATCGTTGACCTTATCTATCCGATGGCCGTCCCCATCGTTGATATTTTCGGCAGCCGTACCCTGCCAGGTGGTCGTCCTCCACCTTTGATGGCCGTCCCCATCATATTTCTTTTATTCCCAACAGAGCAGCCGTCCCCTGCTAGGTGATCGTCCTTCACCTTTGATGGCCGTACCCCATCATCTGTTTATTTCATTTATTCTTTAACCCGATGGTCGTCCCCGTCGTGGTCCCTTTTCCTTTTTAGCCCGATGGCCGTCCCCATCGTTGGTTACTTTACCTTTATGAACTTGATGGCCGTCCCCGTCATGTTTCATTAATCCTCAGAAATTTTACAGTTTTATCGTGATGGTCGTCCCCATCATGATTTTATTTTCCCCAGCTAGTCGGCCGTCCCCGTCTTAGCTTTACCTTTTATCCCCAGCATGTCGGCCGTCCCCGTCTTAGCTTTACCTTTTATCCCCAGCATGTCGGCCGTCCCCGTCATTGCTTTATTTTCAGCACTTTTCCAGCATGTCGGCCGTCCCCGTCATCGCTTTACTTCACATTTATCCCAGCATGTCGGCCGTCCCCGTCATCGCTCTTTACCCAGCAGTCGTCCTCTGCTCGACGGTCGTCCTCCGTCGCCTACACTTTACAACATACTTTATTTTCCTTTACAATCTATATCCCTTTTCTTCTTCATTCTGTGAGTGCAAATTTTGGACTGTCTTTGGTATTCAACCACAAGTTATCTTGTTTGCTTGTTAAGCCGTCGCTTACATCCTGCACAGCTAACTCATGTTTGAATAGGGGCAGCTGTAAACACCCCAAATTTGCCCTCACCCATTCACACCATGGCTTGTGATCATTCTCATATGCATAAGTACAATCATGTCATCTCACATCTCATTTTTGATTCACTGGATAGTTTCTAAGTCATCTGCACCTAGGGTTTGTGATCTGAGCAATCCCAAAGTTTCTTGAGGCACTCCAAAGGCCACCAATCAACTCAAAGGGGTCCATGTGTGTTCTTATATCATATTTCATCTCCTCAAAGTCAAAATTGCAGAGGAATCACAAGAACTAGGGTTTGAGGTGATGCAGAGCCAGGTTGAACTGCACAGTTGACTGAAAATTAGGGTTTTGGTTTCAGAGGCCATAACCCCAAATTTTTTGTTCATTCTTGTTTCCATTGGTCTATATATGGTATAGAGAGTATGCATATCAATTTTCATGAAGAAATTCCATGGGGAAGTCATCTGATCAAGAGTTGACTTTTCAGACAAGTCAGTGCAAAATCAGGGCATCTGAGGCCCCCAATGACCCAACCAATGGGTGATCTTCATCATTTTGAGTGTATATGATCTTTATTTGATCATGGAAGAAGGTTGAAGTTCATAGAAATCAAGAATTTAGGGTTTTTGCAAAGGTTGACTTTTTGGGCATAGTTGACTTTTTGGGCATAGTTGACTTTTCAAGAATGCATCATTTTAGGTCAATTTTCAAGCTTTGATTCTTGGTCCAAAAAGGCTTCAAATGGAAAAACTTTGGTCATGAAAGTTGTAGATCTCATCTTTCCCTTTTCAAAAAGTACAAGAACATGATCAAACTCTTCTTGGATCAAAAGTTATGGCAATGCAAAGTTGGCAAAAATCATTAATTTCTAAGGCATGCTTCAAATGGAAATTTTGCAAAGTCTTGAACCAATGCACATTGCAGCCTCTAATTCATCTCAAACCATTGCATAAACATTCTCTAAGTCCTAAAAGTCAGAAATGAATCAAGAATGTCATGGTTTCATGTTTGGTTAGGCAAAGAAGTCACATGTGAACCAAAATGTCACAAGTTGCAAAACTCATGATCATGCTCCCTCCTACTTGCAGCCTTGGATGCTGAGCTTTGCTAGCCTCTCACCTCACCTTGCTGCGCCAGCCCATGCCCATGTACTTGCCTAGATCATGAGCCATGCTTCTCTTACACATTATTTGACTTTTTGCAAAAGTTGCCTTACCAATCAATAAAGGGCATGTCTTGTCAACTGACCAATGAGAGAGAATTATGTGGACAGTTTGCAAGCTAAACATAACACAAGGCAAGGCTGAAACATTGGACACACTCACATTCACAAAAACCTTCCATTTTGCATAAGCTTTCAAATTTCTCTATACAGCCTGCAAACACTCAAACCTTTTCCTCCATTCAACTCACCCTGCCTCATAGATCACAAAACACCAAGAACACAAGCCTGAAACAGCCAAGAGATCTCACTGCCATTTCTCACTTCAGTTTGCAGTTCCATTCGAATCTTCCATCCTAGCTCACAAACAGCCAAACAAACCTTGCAAAGCTTCTCCATACATCATTTGGACCTCAAACCATCATTCACAATGACCTGAAAGAGCCAGAACCTCCATTGCCATTTCTGATCAAGCTTGAGCAGAAGCTTTCGAAACTCATTATCCAGCCAGCACAAACTCATTTTGAGCACTCAAACATCTTTGGGGGATCAAGTGGAGTGGTTTGCACTTAAAGAAAAGGCCAGAAAGTTCCTAAACTGAAAGCTTCGAATCTCAGGTAGCCTGAAATTTATTTTTCCAGAAGTTGTTTTTCTTGTTACAAATTTGTTCTATTTGTTCCACTGATCATTCTGGTACCATTGGTTTTGAAAATGGTTGTGATTTGAGCATTTAATTTGTGTCTGAAGCTTGCGTGACCTAGTTTTCTTTTTCTTCGATTCAGCTCATTTAGGAAATATAAATGTGTTTTAGGATGGGGGTTTGATTCGTGAGGATGTGAGGATCATTTCCCAGTTCTTGTTTTTCATTTTTGATGCGTTTTGAGGGATTTGGGTAGTTTTCAGGTGAGAGCTGGCCGGAGAAGACGACCGGAAGTCTTCTCCGGCCACCTGAGAGTCATTTGTGCCCTAATCACGTAATTAATGCTAGTTTGAATTTGAGCCATTGATGAGCGTTGACCTGCTGACTTCCCTCTCTTTTGGATGGCCCAGATGCGTTTGATTAGCCCTAATCTTTTTCATTTAGTTAATTAATTCATAATTAAACTAATTATCTCAGAGTCAATCCCAACCACAGGATCACGCGCCAGTCAACACTTTCAAATCCTGGGCGCATCTTGGCCCTCCATCCCTCTGACTTTTCTTTTTATTTGATTTTTATTGATTTTTCTTTCATTTAAATTGCATAATTAATTTAAAATAGCAAAAAATTCTTAAAAATTATGAAACTTTTTCTTTAAGGTTTTATTAATTTTTAAGACCCAGAAATATTTTTTATTTTATTTTTATCATTAAAAAAGTATTTTTAAATATTTAAAAGATTATTTTTAATTGATTAATGAGAATTAATTAATTAAAAATACTTTTAGGTATTTAAAAATTACAAAAAAATTCATGAAATGTTCTAAGACATTTAGAAACATTGTCCAACCTTCAAACAAAATTTCTTTTTTGATCTTGATGCATTTTAAGAATTTTTCATTGAATTAAATCATTTTTTATGCATTATTTTGATCATGGATTCAAAAATTCATTTCTGCCTATTGGTGAAGGTTGAGACATTGATTCTTTTTGCTTTGTCTTGTGTTTGGCATGTAGTTCCTAGGATAAAAAGGCCATGAATTGTTCTTGCATTTTCAAATTGTTTGGCATTTCTTTTGTTAAGAACCCTAAAAAACCCTAATAACTTAGAAAATTCATATCTTGAGTTTGGTTGAGAGTTGAGAGCTCCCCTTTGGGCAGTGGTTCATTATAGGTCTAGGGTTTCTTTGGGTACCATTTTCCATTTTTACTTTAGGGTTTTGCTTCTGTTTTTGGTTTGTGTTTGATGTTTGATCCATGAACCCTAATTTGGGCTTTCATTTGCACCCTTCTTGCATTTCCTTGCATAACATGACTTGTCTTTGCATTTTGTGCATTCTTATGATTCATTTGGCATCTTAAGACATTTAGAAAGCATGTTTGATCATTGCATTGCATATTTGCCATGTCATTTGTCTTGTATGATTCATAACTTTTCATGTGTATCCATGCTTCTAAGCTTGTACCATTTGCATTCATAATCTTGTATGAGCATCTCCATGCCTTGCCTCATGTTTGCAGCATCTCATAGCATCATTATCATCATCAACATGCTTCTGGTTTGGTCTAGCATCATGTCATTTCATTTCATTTAGCATTGCATTGCATTTCTTTCTAACATTTCAGGTGGTAAGTGAACTTGAGAAGTGAATTTGCCTTCACTTCTCATAACTTTTCTTTTCATCTCTCTTGCATCCATTGCTGCATTTTTATGTGTGTTTGAGTTTGAGCTTGCTCATTCTTCTCCTTCCCACTTTCTTTCTTCAAGTGACTTGACTTCTTGAATGAAGCAAGTCACTTTGCTTCTCTTGATCTTATTCATCTGCTTCCTGGTGGCTCCTCTGAAGATTGTTCTTGGAAACCTCACAAACCTTAGGATCAACCAAGCATGACAATGAATTAGGGTTTTGATTAGTATCCCCTCTTAGTTTTACCTTTGTGTCTCTCTTTGAGTCCTCTCTTCTCACCTCATAATCAGGGACTAAACCCTAAAGGCTTTAAGACTTTGTGATTAAGCTTATGCCTGCATCCTTCTCTTAGGATGGAGTGTATAACTTTAATCCTAAGTCTTGAACCCTTTATGTGTTTAAATCTCTTAATCAATCCATCTAATAATTATCAAGACATTACACTTGTAACTTGGGCCTTGCATTAGGGTTCTAATTCTTCCTTAATTGGTTAAGAAGGACTAACCCTAGTGTTAATGGACAAGTCCCCCTCAAGTTGTCTTACAAACCCTAAAAATCACTTCATCATCATACCACTAATTAAAATCCACTCAATAAAGGCTTTGTTTTGTCATGAGTTTAATCCCTGATCATGGATTAAGTTGAGGAGCTTTCCTCAGCTTAAACATTCTCATCTATTATCCTTCTTTTAGGATGGTGTAATGAGTCTGTTTAATCCTTGATTATGGCTTAACCTCATTACTCAACACTAAACAAAATCACAAAAACATCTAAATAATCACAAGTAGGTTAATGATCTTAATCCTACATCAGAAGGGTGATTAAGTGTGAGAATCTGACTTCACACTTAAGGTATTCTCATTACCCCTAATCAGAGGGAAGATGTGATGAGTTTACTAACCCATTGGTTTAGACTTAAGCTCATTATCTTATGACAAACTCCAAAAAGAAATAAAAGACTGAAAACCCAAAAACAAACAATAATCGTCTCCTCCGGGATTCTTTTCTCATCACCTTCACTCATAAGCGAGAACTTGCTTCTTCCGTCTAATGCAAGACAGTTTGCACCTGAGCCAGACAGGTCATACACTTGAGCATAGGCAAGTAAGCAGTTCACAAGTCAATTCATCTTTCAGTCTCTTTGGGTCGAACTACGGTGTTCTGACTTCCTCATTGCACGAGAGGATACGTAGGCATAACTTAACAGTTATCGAACAAAAGTCTCTGTATATTCCCCCCTCCTTCCAGCATTATTCTTTGAGCCTCATTATCATGAGCATCTTATTCTTGTTCTTACACTGACACTTCATTTATACACTTCACTCTTCTTTTACACTGACACTTGTACATTCTTTTCCAGCTCTTTTACACACAGATTGCACTGACACTACCCCTTTAAAACACAAATCTTTTAAGCGTGGATCCCGTCGAGTACGACGGACAATCTGGGTGCTAATACCTTCCCAGGTTGTAACCAACCCCCTTTCTCAGTCTCTCTGGTTCGCGACCGTCTTATCCATCTTTTTCCAGGCCTATGCAGCATTGCCTTTCCTCCGGGATAAAAATGCCTAGCTGGCGACTCTTTTCATCTCCAGTGAGTTCACGGCTGTGTGTTCTCACTGTCCCTCTCGCCGACCGTTCGCGTCTGTACCTTTATCTGGGCCAGTCCCATTTATCGGGAGCGACAGGTACCCTCTTCAACAACCTTCCTGGCTTGCTGATAAGATGTCATGGAGGTTCCCAGTACAAAAGATGCTTCATTAATGTTTAGGGCCTCAAACCCCTGGCTCATGGTTTCATGGATCTCTACATCCATCTCAATATACTTATACGTAGCCAGATGGCTAACAAAGATGTCCTCTTCACCATAGATGGTGATGATCTGGCCTTCCCACTCGAATTTCAGCTTCTGGTGAAGGGTAGACGTAACAGTGCCAGCGTCATGGATCCAAGGTCTACCCAACAAACAGTTGTAGGCCGGCTGAATGTCCATCACATAGAAGGTAATTTTAAAAGTCTACGGGCCAATCATCACAGGCAGATCAATCTCCCCAAGCACTGATCTTTTAGAGCCATCAAATGCTCTTACCACCAAATTACTCGGACGCAATGCTAAGCCATCATACTCCAGCTTCACTAAGGCTTTCTTTGGTAGGACATTGAGCGATGACCCAGTATCCACCAGTACATGAGATAGAACAGCACCCTTGCATTCTAGGGTGATGTGTAAAGCCTTGTTGTGGTTACGTCCCTCAGTTGTTAAATCAACATTGGTAAAGCCCAGTCCATGGCTGGTGTTGACATTTGCCACCACAGTTTCTAGCTGATTAACAATGATCTCTTCTGGCACGTATGCTGCGTGCAAGACCTTCAGTAATTCATTCCTGTGAGCTTCAGAACACATTAACAGGGATAATATGGAGATCTTTGAGGGAGTTTGGTGAAGCTGATCCACCACCTTGTAATCACTTCTTTTTATAATTCTCATTAACTAGTCTACATCTTGCTCGAAAGATGTCTTCTGAGTTTCTTTGATGATTGGTTCTTCAGGTACCACACTCTTCCCCTTTGCTTTTGCAGCAGCTTCTGCTTCGGCATTAGGCCTTTGAGTTTGTGAGGCAAAAAGGCGTCCGCTTCTGGTGAAGCCTCCGCCTCCCCCAACATTATCAATTTGTGGAGAAGAGTTTGAAGAATCCCAAGTGATTTTATCCCCGTTGCAGTAGAGGTCAGAGCCATAATGCCAAGGTATGGCATTACTGCTTTCATATGGAACGGGTCCAGGCACTGTAATAGTAACTGGACTGACTGCAGCAGAGGAGGGTACTGAAATGGTGTGCGGATCGTAGTAAATGGTGATTGGTGATCTGGCAAGAGGTGCCACTGTTTGTTGCTGAAAGTTGTTGTTTGGAGGAACATTTGATGGATCATAGTAGATGGTGACTGCTGAGATATCTTCATTAATTTCTGTTGGCGTTGTAGAAGATTCTGCCGAATAAATGGATGCTGATGTTGTAGAAGAAATGGTTGTTGACATCTGATTTGTTGAAGTGATAGATGAAGCCATTGTTGATGATATTGATGAGTTGGTCGGAATGATTGTTGTTGCAGTTGTAGAAGAATCAGGAATTGTTGTCAAAGGATTTGCTGGATTTGTAGGCACCGTTGTTGAGATCTGAAGTATACCACTTTTGATAAGACCATCTATGCCGCTTCTCAAGTTATCACACCCGTTGACCGAAATGTTGCAATAACCACAACCGAGCTCACACCCGGGGAACATCTGGCACTCTAGAAGTTGAGCTTTAATTTCGACCAGAGGTGTTCGAATCTGTCTAACACTGGTGATTAAGAAAGATGGCTTGTCTTCCTCAATGGCATTAATTCTTGGCCCTCCATGATTGGGCATGGGATTCTTGGTGACACTTGGAGGGGGTGCAAAGTTGAGGGCTTTAGAATCCACCAGGTCTTGTACCTTCATTTGTAAAGCCCTGCATTTTTCCGTATTGTGGCCAGGTGCATTGGAATGGAAAGCACATCTGGCGTTGGCATCATAATTTCTTGGCAGATTGGAGGGGTCAGGCGGTGCCAATGTCCTTAATTCAACCAAGTTGAGTTTCAGGAGTTGTGGCAATAAGGTGGCATAAGGCATAGGGATAGGGTCAATTACCCTATTTGCCTGTGACGGTCTTTGTTGAAAAGGTCTTTGTTGTTGATTGTTGTTGCTATTGTTGTAGGTTCTTTGTGGCGGATACTGGACTTGCTGTTGATAATGTGGTTGTTGTTGTGGTTGTTGATATGCGGATTGCTGAGGAATCAGAGCTGGAATAGTGATAGCTGCTACTGATCTATGGGCATACTGAGGTCTGCCCCTGGTGGCATAAATGGCATTTGTCTCACCGGTTCTTCTAGGTCCCACAAAAGGCTTCCTGGGATTACTGGACGAACTCGCACCATTATCAGAAATCTTACCCATCTTCAAAAGGCTTTCAATCCTTTCCCCAGCTATGACTACGTCAGCGAAACTGGTGGAAGAAAAGGCAGCTAGCCTATCAATATATGTTCCTTGCAGGGTATTCATGAACATGTCGGCCATTTCTCTTTCCGACATGGGTGGCTGGACAGCAGCAGCAAGCTGTCTCCACCTCTGGGCATATTCCCTGAAGCTTTCTCTGGAGGATTGAGACATTCCCATCAAGAGGGTTCTGTTAGGAGCCATGTCTAGATTGTATTGGTACTGTCTGATGAAAGCTTCAGCTAGGTCCTTCCAGCATCTGATAGTAGCTCTGGTCAAGTGTGAGTACCACTCCCTGGAAGCCCCGGTCAAATTGTCTTCAAAGTAAAACATCCACAGTTTTTCATCCATGGTGTATGCCTTAAGTCTCCCCAGAAAGGACTGCAAGTGAGTTCGTGGACAGGAAGTTCCATTGTACTTCTCGAAGCACGGGGGTTTGAACTTGTGGGGAATCCTTACCCCATCCACTAACCCCATATCCATTACATCGAAGCCTAGGGAATTTTGAGACTCCAGAGATCTCAACTTCTCAGCAATTTCATCAAACCTCCTATCATAAACTTCATCCCCAGCTCCCATCACAGTAAACTGCTCTTCTTGGGGGTCTTCCTGTAAGATCCTTCCCCCAGTAGTTTTTCCTTGTACATTACCCGGGACGTTGACTTCCGGATGTAGATGAGGCCCATACACTGGTGGATTAACATGAGGCTGACCCCTTTCATTGTTACTTGTTCCTCCAGTTCCCAGATGGGGTTCTTCTGGGGTTTGTCTTTCTACCAATGCCCTCAACCTTTCTTGACTTTGGGCCAGGCCATTCATTACTTCCATGAATTGGGTCATTTGGTTTCTCATCTCCAGCCTTTCATTAGCCATCTGAGTCCTGACCTCTGTCAGATCTTGCTGTACTTGATCCATTTGGATACCAGGAAGATTGTTGCGAGTAGGATACCGGTGCGGACGGTTGAGAGGGAACACCCGGCGGCGAGCAATAATTCCTGAACCACAACAGAGTTAGAAACAAATAACATAATGACAAAACCTACAAAACAAAACAAAAGTTAGCATGCAATGCAATATGCTTATTTGATTTCCAAGGTATCCGGCTTGGCTCTTGGTTTTGACCTTTCCAGACCCTGAGGAAGATACTTTGATGTTGCTTGAGAGAAAGAAAACTCAATGAAACAAACTGACAAATACATTACAAAAGGTGGATCATACATAGTTTGTTTTTACAACATATGCCCCTGAAGGGTTAAAATACAACATAAAAAGAAAAGTACATGAAATGGAAATAACAACAAGCAAAGAAGTCAAACATCTAATCCAAACTCATCCTCCTTAACCTCCTTCAAAAGTGCTTCAGTTACAGGACCAGCCGGATGCTCTGTAATGTTTCTGATAAGAAGGTTTCTGGTGGCAATAGCAGTGGTCAGCTTCTTGTGCCTGTCTTGGTCCTTTGACCTCTTCACACCAACCCTAAGCTTCAATTCTGAAATCTCCTTCTGGGCTGCCAGCAAAGCTTCCTATTGCTTCTTTTCATTGGCCTCCAACTGCTCAATCCTGGCTTGAGTTCTCTTATCTTCTTGAGTGCGAGCTTCAGTGATCCTGACCCACCTAGCTTGACTTTCCTCTAGATAGAGGTCAGTCCTGGCCTTCTGAAACTGAGCCTCTTTACAGGCATTCTTTAATATTTGCTCTCCAGCTCTTGATTTCTTGATGTAGTCCTCTGCTTTCTCGATCTTGGCCAGATGCTCTACCTTAAGCTTCTCCAACCTCTCAATGTCCAGGCGACCATCACTCCTCTCCCAGAGGGTCTTCTTCAGAGCTTGAGATAGATTCTCATTCCTTTCCTTCAGTTTCTCAAATTCTTCCAGGCTGACAGTGGCTGGAGGTGGTACTGTGGATGGTCCAGGTGTGTCCTCAATGGTGAAGGGCATCCCAGAAATCTGAGCTATAGCATGATACCATTCATAATACTGAGCTGAAGCCACATTATTGCACCTTCCAAGAATGGCCATCCCTTTGGTCTGGATGTTGTCCCAAGCCCAGGATGCTTGTCTGACAACAACCAGATTAGGTTTTATCTCACAATACAGGGTTTCAGCCAAGTCTTGCACTCTAGTAGGGTGAACCAAAGCATAGCCCAATTGTCTCTTAAATAGCAGAGGATTGTAGTTGATGCAACCCTTCACTCCTATTAGAGGTACATTGGGGTACTGCCCACAGCTAGTGATTATGTCTCTGCCCTTGGTGCTCTGGGTGCACCATCTGATGTCATCTGAAGTTAGAGCAATGAGTCTCTTATCCCAATTCTTCTATTGGTGGGGATTTAGGAAGGCATCAGTCCTGGGTAAGTGTTTGAGCAGCCAGGTATGAAATAGAGGAGCACAGCGTCTCACCAACTTTCCTCTTTGCTTCTCATTCCTCTGATGAATGGAATAATAGAAATCTCCCAGCAAAGTGGGTACTGGGTTCCTCATAAGGAAAAGATGAATGGCATTCTTGCTAATAAACTTGGGCTCATCTGCAAATAGTATAACCCCATATATACTGAGGGCTAACAATGTACAAACTGCCTTCCATTCTCCCAAGGAGGCCTTCAGGATAGCCTGAGAAGTCAGAAAGTCTAGATGCAAACCAGGGATTCCAGCCTTTGTTGTCATGTTCTGCTCAATCAATATAGGCTCTAGGTACAGTGCTTTTGCCACTTCTCCATTGCTGGGAGAAGTCATCTCTGGGTTGAAGGGAATCCCACCCCTAATAGGCACTCCAATCAGTGATGAAAACTCCTCTAGCAGAGGTCCTAACTGAAAGTTCTGGAAAGTGAAGCATCTCAAAGGAGGGTCATAAAACTGTAGGCAAGTGTGGATCAAACTCCTCTGAGAAGGATACAGGTCCATAACCATATCAAGGATGCCTCTATAATGCTCTCTGAATAATGGGATGTGGTCTGGAGTGATAAGTGCCTGGACCTGCCTGATGCCAGTCAGCACAGGCTCGAAGAAATGATATGAAATGTTGCTCTTCTTGGGTGTCATGACTGCTGATGAAGAGCTGAAAACAAATGCTGATGATGAAGACTGATACTGGAGATGAGCCACTGATAGGCTGAGGCTGGTGATAAAAGTAGCTGAAGCAGGCAACTGATGAAGATAGCTGAAGCAGATAACTGATGAACAGGGGTCTATGCAGATGAAGGGGTCAAAACCAAGCCAGATACCATATGGATACCCTGAAAAACAAATAAACAAATGTTAAATGATGCAATGATGAGTATGCAAATGATATGCAAGGGTTTGTGATCAAGTTGGATCTGATTAACTGTCTTGATATAAGTCCATGTATGTTCAGGAAGTCCAGATGGAGGTTCAGAAATCCGGTAACCAAGGTGGGGGACTCAAATAAAGAGTCACATGTCCAGGGTTAAATCACAAGAACTGTCCAAAGTGGAGTACTCTTAATCAAACAAGTATCAAGGTATGTTGTGGCCAAGGGTACCTGCAAACCTGTAAACAGCCCAACCCCCTCACAGGTGGTGTTCTAAAACAAAGATCCTCAGACTTGGATCAGTTATGAGAAGTGTAAACACTTCTAACCCAGAGGTATAGTGTTTACAATAACCATAAAAGATCCTCCTCTAATTCACCTCAGTTTCTGAAGGTCATAATAAAGGTTATCCAGACTTAGCAGGCTTCCCAGATAGCCCTAGCACTACAGGAAATCTGTAGCACAGAGTTCTCAAGAAGAAACCCATATCTGAACCGTGTTTCATATTCCCGCACCAGACCGAAATGGAATGGGAAAGAACATGAACCACTCTAGCCTAGGTGTCACTCAGGTCCCAGGTATAGGACTTTAAACTTTCAATGAACCCCACCCATCAAAACAATAAACCAGATCCAGCCAGATGATAGTATGACAGTATGATGTATAAAGCTGTAAAGAAAGCAATAAATAACTGTACATAAAGCAGTAAATAAAGCAAATATATAAACACAATTAGCACATAACACCCCAGTAAACACAAATCAAACAAGCGCTAGGAGGAACCCACAAAAAGAACCAGAAGCCCTGGTTACAGTATAAAGGTCCCCAGCAGAGTCCCCAAGCTGTCGCTCCCACCAAATGACACCCAAGGTCAAGAGGGGTACAGACGCGAACGGTCGGCGAAAAGGAGGAGAGAACACACAAGGGTGAACTCAGAAAGACAAGAGTCGCCAGCTAGGCATTTTTATCCCGGAGGAAAGGTAATGCTTCATAGACCTGGGAAAGGATATGGATAAGACGGTTGCGAACCAGAGAGACTGAGAAAGGGGGTTGGTTACAACCTGGGAAGGTATTAACACCCAGATTGTCCGTCGTACTCGACGGGATCCACGCCTGAAAGATTTGTGTTTTAAAGGGGTAGTGTCAGTGCTATTTGTGTATCAAAGCTGGAAAGAATGCAAGTGTCAGTGTAAAAGAAGTGTGAAGGGTATAGAAGAAGTGTCAGTGTAAAAGAAGTGTGAAGGGTATAGAAGAAGTGTTAGTGTAAGAACAAAAGTATAATGCTCAAGACTATGAGGCTTAAAAAATATAAGGCTGGAAAGAGGGGGGTGATAACGAGAAAACGTATCGATTATATTGCTAGTTTTCATTGGCGTTTTATCGAATAATTACCGTTTTAACACTCGATTTCTCGAGTTTTTCTTACCGTTTTGCAGGTACACCATTATGTGGAGCTAAATCATGAATCAAGAGAAAAAGGAACAAAATCGGTCATAAAAAGATGAAGAAATGAAGCTTCCTGCAAAACTGCATATTTTGCAGCAGTCACGACCGTCACAAGGGTGTCACGACCGTGACACCCCAAAATGAGGCCTCACGACCGTGAGAGAAGTGTCACGACCGTGACAACGTATAATCTAGGTTTTTGACCAAGGCAACGTGAAGGCAGTACGTGAAGAAGTGGTTTCCTAAATTTTTGCCACTACCTACATTTTCTCCACAAAAATAGCAAGGCCCATTCCAATTGAAGCCCAAAAATCCAGCCCAATTGAAGTTCTATAAATAGCATCAAGTTCATGAAGAATGTACAGAGCATTTTTCTATCAATTTCCTGCGGAAGCTCTGCCGAATTATTTTGCAACCCTTTTATTTCAGCATTATTTTCAGTATTCTATTTCTATTGTATCCAAACCCAACCTATAACAATTTCCAACATCAGGAAATTGTTATAAAAATTACTTGTTTCTAAACCTTCAGATTTTTGCTTTATTTTCGATTTCCGCCAATTACTCTGAGCTTTCCGGTCTGTGGAAGAAGGAGTCTGCCATTTTATTGTTAACCAGGTTTTTATTATTTGCAATTTAATATTATGTTATTTATTTATTTTTCTGCCATGAATATTTTGTTTACTGTTTCTCTGCCTCTGTCTGGTTCAACAAAAATGAGTAGCTAAACACCTTAGGGCGGTATGTAGTTAGAACAAACTTAACCGGTAAAATATAACCGTAGGCTAAAAATAATTAATCACTTAACATTCTGGCTGACACTTTTTAAGTAAAAAGACCTTTTTGTTACGAGAGTAAGAAAAGAGTATTAGGTTAGGTCAAGACCACGAGAGTGTGAGATTTTAACCAGATAGCTAAAGTTAGGCATTTAAATTAAACACAGCGAGAGCGCTTTAAGATAAATTAGAATTACTTAGTTTCCAAAAATTACCTCTAAACACTTATGGGCTAGCGAGAGCAGGCATAGGGCTTTAGAGATAAGATCTGATATAAGACCACGAGAGTGTGAGTTGAGGGTATTTAAACTAGTAATCTCTACCGAATAGATTAAGTGAACATCTTAAATAAGCCTAGGTTAGATTGACCCACCTAAGTTAATATAATTACATACCGACCGTCTTAGAATTACTTAATTAAAACTTAAATTTAATTTCGCCTTTAATAGTCTTAAAAACCAACAAAAAATCGTGACAACCATTCGCCTTAGCTAAACTAGAAAGTTCATCTAGCACTAAGTAACCATAGAATCCCTGTGGATCGATAATCTTAAATATTACTTCGATAGGCTGTGCACTTGCAGTAAGATACCGCTAGACGCATAAGTAGACACGTCTTTAGCCCATCAAGTTTTTGGCGCCGTTGCCGGGGATTCCTTAATTTAGTTACTAGTGCACTTAGGTAGCATTGTCTAGACTAAGGTATCAACTATTTAATTTAATTTAATTTCCGAGTGTATGCCAAGTACTCGCTCTAAAAGCGAAGACTTGCAACCTCTAATCCCTGAATCGGAACGCTTCTTACACGTAAGAAGACGTATATTCGATTACGAAAAAAGTTACAGTATTCCAGATCTTCAATTAGATCCGCCTAAACCAGTCGTAACATCAAAGGACGCAGAGATGGCTGAAGAACAAACTCATCCACTCAAGTATTACGCCAGTCCTTCGCAAGCTGAACCGCATTCAAGCATTGCAGCACCGGCTATCAACCGAAACGATTTCGAACTAAAACCTTCATTGATATCAGCCGTGCAACAAAATCAATTCGCCGGAAATCCTACCGAGGATCCGAATCTTCATCTTTCGATCTTTGTGCAATATGCAGATACCGTAAAAGCCAATGGAGTTACCCAAGAAGCTATTAGACTACGTTTATTTCCTTTTTCGCTTCGAGACAGAGCAAGAGCTTGGCTTCAATCTCTGCCTTCGAACTCAGTAACTACGTGGGAGGAGCTTAAGAGAGTTTTCTTGAACAGATATTTTCCACCTAGCAAGACAGCTATGCTGAGAGCTCAGATCAACGGATTTAAGCAAAGAGAAAGTGAATCATTATTCGAAGCTTGGGAACGCTATAAAGATCTATTGAGACTTTGTCCACATCATGGATTAATATAATGGATGGTCATCCATACCTTCTATAATGGACTCTTGTACAATACAAGAATGACAATGACGCTGCCGCGGGCGGTGCATTGATGGACAAAGAATATAATGATGCCTATGCACTTATCGAAAGTATGGCTCAAAATCATTACCTTTGGGGAAGCGAGAGAGTCGCAACTGAGAAACCAACAAAGGGAGGTATGTATGAAGTAAGTAGTATGGACCAAGTCAATGCGAAGTTTGACCAACTAAGCCAAAAGATCGACAACTTGGCCATAACACCAACAGCCAACGTGGCTGCAGTAACACCTAACTGTGAGTTATGTGGAGTTTCAGGACACGAAGTTTCTGATTGTCAACTATTGACAGGAACTCCCACGGATCAAGTGAATTATGCTCAAGGAAACCCTTACTCAAACACATATAACCCAGGTTGGAAGAATCATCCGAACTTCTCCTATAAGAATAACAACGCTTTATACGCGCCAGGTCAAGCACCAGCTACATCACCAGGATATCAAAAGACTGCTCCTAGTATCCCTAGAAAATCGAACCTTGAGTTGATGATGGAGAACTTTATAGCTAACCAATCTCAGACAAACAAGGACTTCTTAAACCAAAACATTCACACTAATGAGCAGATTAAACAATTAGTGAGCAAAGTAGATGCATTAGCTACACATAACAAAATGCTAGAAACCCAGATTTCACAAGTAGCTCAACAACAAGCACCTACTGCTGCACCAGCTGGAGTGTTCCCTGGACAACCTCAACCTAATCCGAAAGGACATGCTAACGCTGTGATATTAAGAAGTGGCAAGGAACTTGACGGACCTACCGATCCAAGACTTGACAATCCAGCCATGTACCAACAACCGGATAAACCGACTGAAGTGGTGAATGATCCAGAAGAAAAGGAAGCTGACAATCAAGAGGTAGTGGAGAAAGAACAACCTTATGTGCCTCCACCACCCTATAAACCACCAATTCCGTACCCTCAAAGATTAATAAATTCCAAGACGACGGGTCAATTTAAGAAATTTGTTGAACTTCTGAAACAGTTGAATATTACTATTCCGTTTACAGAAGCAATTACTCAAATACCCTCGTATGCTAAGTTTTTAAAAGAAATCTTATCCAATAAGAAAAAGATAGAGGATAACGGAACAGTTACACTTACTGCCGAGTGTAGCGCTATAATTCAGAATAAAATGCCTCCTAAGCTAAAAGATCCAGGAAGTTTCTCTATACCCTGTGTAATAGGAAAATTTGTCATTGACAAAGCTCTATGCGATTTAGGAGCCAGTATCAGTGTTATGCCCTTAACGATTTGCAAAAGGCTAGACATGGGAGACCTAAGACCAACTAAAATGTCTGTTCAACTAGCCGATCGCTCTGTTAAATATCCTGTAGGCATACTAGAAAACGTCCCAGTACGTATAGGACAATTCTATATCCCTACTGATTTTATAATCATGGACATCTCTGAGGAGTCCACTACACCTATCATACTAGGAAGACCATTCTTAGCCACTGCTGGAGCTATAATAGATGTAAAAAGAGGAAAGCTAACCTTTGAAGTAGGTGAAGAGAAAGTTGAATTTATTTTAACACAATTCTTACAATCACCAGCTATAGAGGATACATGCTATCTATTGGACGTAATTGACGAATGTGT
This sequence comes from Lathyrus aphaca, assembly GCA_963966055.1. NCBI lineage: Eukaryota > Viridiplantae > Streptophyta > Magnoliopsida > Fabales > Fabaceae > Lathyrus > Lathyrus aphaca. The sequence continues at coordinate 545,946,208 of OZ014520.1, forward strand.
AAGAGAAATGGAACTAAAAGAGACCACTTATTCTGAAATAATGAAAATTCAAATCCCTCCGATTTTCGAAGATGATAATTGGCGTAAACCATATCAGGACGATAGTCTAAGCGAAAGTTTAGCACTTACACCGGATCCTATGCCAAGTAAGGATAAACCTACATTAGGATTAAAAACTTTACCTCATAACCTAAGGTACGAATTCTTAGACGTTGAATGTAAAAGACCAGTTATAATAAATTCCAGTTTAGGAACTATAGAAACAAAGAAACTTCTAGATGTTTTGAAGAAATATCCGACTGCATTAGGATATAACATATCTGATCTCAAAGGAATATGTCCTTCAGTTGTCGCTCCCGAAGATTTGCATCCCGGTACAAGCGCGAACGGTCGGCGAGGGGGACAGTGAGAACACACAGCCGTGAACTCACTGGAGAATGAATAGAGTCGCCAGCTAGGCATTTTTATCCCGGAGGAAAGGCAATGCTGCATAGACCTAGAAAGAGATGGATAAGACGGTTGCGAACCAGAGAGACTGAGAAAGGGGGTTGGTTACAACCTGGGAAGGTATTAGCACCCAGATTGTCCGCCGTACTCGACGGGATCCACGCTTAAAAGATTTGTGTATTAAAGGGGTAGTGTCAGTGCAATTTGTGTGTAAAAGAGCTGGAAAAGAATGTACAGGTGTCAGTGTAAAGTGTATAAGTGATGCGAAGTGTAAAGAAAGAGTATGCTCATGATCATGAGGCTAAGAGAATGATGCTGGAAAGAGGGGGAATGTACAGAGACTTTTGTTCGATAACCGTTAAGTTATGCCTACGTATCCTCTCGTGCAATGAGGAAGTCAGAACACCGTAGTTCGACCCAAAGAGACTGAAAGATGAATTGACTTGTGAACTGCTCACTTGTCAATGCTCAAGTGTATGACCTGTCTGGCTCAGGTGCTTACTGTCTTGCATTAGACGGAAGAAGCGAGTTCTCGGTTGTGAGTGAATGAGGTGAGAAAAGAATCCCGGAGGAGACGATTATTGTTTGTTTTTGAGTTTTCAGTCTTTTATTGCTTTTGGAGTTTGTCATAGGATAATGAGCTTAAGTCTAAACCAATGGGTTAGTAAACTCATCACATCTTCCCTCTGATTAGGGGTAATGAGAATACCTTAAGTGTGAAGTCAGATTCTCACACTTAATCACCTTTTGATGTAGAGTTAAGATCATTAACCTACTTGTGATTATTTAGATGTTTTTGTGATTTTGTTTAGTGTTGAGTAATGAGGTTAAGCCATAATCAAGGATTAAACAGACTCATTACACCATCCTAAAAGAAGGATAATAGATGAGAATGTTTAAGCTGAGGAAGACTCCTCAACTTAATCCATGATTAGGGATTAAACCCATGACAAAACAAGCCTTTATTAAGTGGATTTTATTTAGATTAATGGTATGATGATGAAGTGTTTTTTTATGATTTGTAAGACAACTTGAGGGGGACTTGTCCATTAACACTAGGGTTAGTCCTTCTTAACCACTTAAGGAAGAATTAGAACCCCAATGCAAGGCCCAAGTTACAAGTGTGATGTCTTGATGATTATTAGATGAATTGATTAAGAGATTTAAACACCTTAAGGGTTCAAGACTTAGGATTAAAGTTATACACTCCATCCTAAGAGAAGGATGCAGGCATAAGCTTAATCACAAAGTCTTAAAGCCTTTAGGGTTTAGTCCCTGATTATGAGGTGAGAAGAGAGGACTCAAAGAGAGACACAAAGGTAAAACTATGAGGGGAGACTAATCAAAACCCTAATTCATTGTCATGCTTGGTTGATCCTAAGGTTTGTGAGGTTTGCAAGAACAATCTTCAGAGGAACCACCAGGAAGCAGATGAACAGGATCAAGAGAAGCAAAGTGACTTGCTTCATTCAAGAAGTCAAGTCACTTGAAGAAAGAAAGTGGGAGGAAGAAGAATGAGCAAGCTCAATCTCAAACACAAATAGAAATGCAGCAATGGATGCAAGAGAGATGAAAAGGAAAGGTATGAGAAGTGAAGGCAAATCCACTTCTCAAGTTTACTTACCACCTGCAATGTTAGAAAGAAAATGCAATGCAATGCAAGATGAGATGAAATGATATGATGCTAGACCAAACCAGAAGCATGTTGATGATGATTATGATGCTATGAGATGCTGCAAACATGAGGCAAGACAATGGAAATGATCATACAAGCTTATGAATGCAAATGATGCAAGTTAAGGAGCATGAACAAGCATGAAAAGTTATGAAACATACAAGACAAATGACATGGCAAATATGAGATGCAATGATCAAAGATGCTTCCTATATGTCTTAAGATGTCAAATGAATCACAAGAATGCACAAAATGCAAAGACAAGTCATGTTATGCAAGGAAATGCAAGAGGGATGCAAAAGAAAGCCCAAATTAGGGTTTATGAATCAAACATCAAACAAAAACCCAAAACAGAAGCAAACCTCATGATAAAAAATGGAAAATGGCACCCAAAGAAACCCTAGGCCTATGATGAACCACTGCCCAAAGGGGAGCTCTCAACTCTCAACCAAACTCAAGATATGATTTTCTAAGTTATTAGGGTTTTTTAGGGTTCTTAACAAAAGAAATGCCAAACAAATGGAAAATGCAAAATCAAATCATGGCCATTTTACCCTAGAAACTACATGCTAAACATAACACAATGCAAGAAGAACCAATGTCCAAACCTTCTTAGATAGGCAGAAATGAATTTTTGAACTTGTGATCAAAATAATGCACAAAATATGATTTAATTCAATGAAAAATTCTCAAAATGCATCAAGATCAAAAAAGAAATTTGGTTTGAAGGTTGGACAATGTTTCTAAATGTCTTAGAACATTTCATGAATTTTTTTGTAATTTTTAAATACCTAAAAGTATTTTTAATTAATTAATCCTCATTAATCAATTAAAAATAACCTTTTAAATATTTAAAAAATACTTTTTTAATGATAAAAAATAAAATAAAAATATTTTTGGGTCATGAAAATTATTAAAACTTTAAGGAAAAAGTTTCATAATTTTTATGAATTTTTTGCTATTTTAAAATAATTATGCAAGTTAATTGAAAGAAAAAATGAATAAAATTAAATAAAATAAAAAGTAAACAGAATGGAAGGATGAGATTGATTCTGTGGAAAGGACCATTGACTTGGCGCGCAGATCTAAGGCTCACATTCAAACTTCTAAAACTCAATTAATTAATTTAATTAATCCTGATTATGAATTAATGATGCAATCTAGATCACACACACGCGCGCGGGAAGCCAGATCCAAGGGTCTCAATTCAAACTTTGCCCTAACCCTAAATTAATGACTAATCACTTTCAGGTCACCGGAGACGAGCTCCGGTCGTCTTCTCCGGTGACCTCCTCCCCTGAAAACTTCAAACTTCCTAAAAACGCATCAAAAATGAAAAATAGAAACTGGGAAATGATCCTTACACTCTCACGAATCAAACCCCTCTCTCAAAACAAATTTATATTTCCTAAATGAGCTGAATCGAAGAAAAAGAGAACTAGGTCACGCAAGCTTCAGACACAAATTAAATGCTCATTTCGAAACCATTTTCAAAACCAATGGTACCAGAATGATCAGCAAGACATGAAGAACAAGTTTGTAACAAGAAAAATGATTTCTGGAAAAATTATTTTCGAGCTACCTGAGATTTGGAGCTTTCAACTTGAGGACTTTCTGGCCACCTCTCTTTGTGCAAACCACTCCACTTGATCCCCCAAAGATGTTTGAGTGCTCAAAATGAGTTTGTGCTGGCTGGATAATGAGTTTCGAAAGCTTCTGCTCAAGCTTGATCAGAAATGGCAATGGAGGTTCTGGCTCTTTCAGGTCATTGTGAATGATGGTTTGAGGTCCAAATGATGTATGGAGAAGCTTTGCAAGGTTTGTTTGGCTGTTTGTGAGCTAGGATGGAAGATTCGAATGGAACTGCAAACTGAAGTGAGAAATGGCAGTGGGATCTCTTGGCTGTTTCAGGCTTGTGTTCTTGGTGTTTTGTGATCTATGAGGCAGGGTGAGTTGAATGGAGGAAAAGGTTTGAGTGTTTGCAGGCTGTATAGAGAAATTCGAAGGCTTATGCAATGTGGAAGGTTTTTGTGAATGTGTTGAATGTATGTGTTTCAGCCTTGCCCTTCTCATATCTTTGGCTTGCCAAGGGATATTGTATTATAATCCTATAGGTCAGATGATGTGACCTGGCCTATAGTGATTGGTAAGTTTACTTTTGCCCAAAATCCACTTTATGTGTAAGAGAGGTATGGTGAAGTGCTAGGCAAGGACATGGGCTGGTTATGGCGCAGCAAAGTGAAGGGAAAGGCTAGGCTTGGTCCAGCATTCAAGGCAGCAAGTTGGTAAAGCATGATCATGAGTTTTTGCAAGTTGTGACATTTTGGTTCACATGTGATTCTTTGTCTAACTAAGCATGAAACCATGGGCAATCTTAGTTCAAATCTGATTTTTAGGACTTGTAGAATGTTGGCACATTGGTTAGAGGTGAACTTGAGGCTGCACAAGTCATTGATCCATGATTTTGCAAAATTCTCACTTAGGGCATGCCTTGAAAATTAATGATTTTAGCCAACTTTGCATTGCCATAACTTTTGATCCAAGAAGAGTTTGATCATGTTCTTGTACTTTTTGAAAAGGGAAAGATGAGATCTACAACTTTCATGACCAAAGTTTTTCCATTTGAAGCCTTTTTGGATCAAGAATCAAGGCTTGAAAAATGACCTAAAATGATGCATTCTTGAAAAGTCAACTATGCCCAAAAAGTCAACATTTGCAAAAACCCTAAATTCTTGATTTCTATGAACTTCAACCTTCTTCCATGATCAAATAAAGATCATATACACTCAAAATGATGAAGATCACCCATTGGTTGGGTCATTGGGGGCCTCAGATGCCCTGATTTTGCACTGACTTGTCTAGAAAGTCAACTCTTGATCAGATGACTTCCCCATGGAATTTCTTCATGAAAATTGATATGTATACTCCCTATACCATATAGAGATCAATGAAAACAAGAATGACCAAAAAATTTGGAGTTATGGCCTCTGAAACCAAAACCCTAATTTTCAGTCAACTGTGCAGTTCATCCTGGCTCTGCATCCACTCAAACCCTAGCTCTTGTGATTCCACTGCATTTTTGACTTTGAGGAGATGGAATATGATATAAGAACACACATGGACCCCTTTGAGTTGATTGGTAGCCTTTGGAATGGCTCAAGATGCTCTGGGATTGCTCAGGTCACAAACCCTATGTGCAGATGCCTTGAAAGCTATGCAGTGGATAAAAAAATGAGATGTGAGATGACATGATTGTACTTATGCATATGAGAATGATCACAAGCCATGGTGTGAATGGGTGAGGGCAAATTTGGGGTGTTTACAGCTGCCCCTATTCAAACATGAGTTAGCTGTGCAGGTTGTAAGCGACGGCTTAACAGGCAAACAAGATAACTTGTGGTTGAATACCAAAGACAGTCCAAAATTTGCACTCACAGAATGAAGAAGAAAAAGGGATATAGGTTATAACAGAAAAATAAAGTATATTGCAAAGTATGGGCGACGGAGGACGACCGTCGAGCAGAGGACGACTGCTGGGTAAAGAGCGATGACGGGGACGGCCGACATGCTGGGGAGAGTGTTTAAAAATAAAGCAATGACGGGGACGGCCGACATGCTGGGAAAGTGCTGAAAATAAAGCAATGACGGGGACGGCCGACATGCTGGGGATAAACGGTAAAACCAAGACGTGGACGGCCGACTGGCTGGGGAAAAACAAGTAAAGCTAAGACGGGGACGGCCGACTAGCTGGGGAAAAACAAGTAAAGCTAAGACGGGGACGGCCGACTAGCTGGGGAAAATAGGATATTATGATGGGGACGGCCATCAAGATAAAGCTGCAAAGTTCTCTGGGGATTAATGAAACATGACGGGGACGGCCATCAAGTTCATAAAGGTAAAGTAACCAACGATGGGGACGGCCATCGGGCTAAAAAGGAAAAGGGACCACGACGGGGACGGCCACCGGGTTAAAGAATAAATGAAATAAACAGATGATGGGGTACGGCCATCAAAGGTGAAGGACGATCACCTAGCAGGGGACGGCTGCTCTGTTGGGAATAAAAGAAATATGATGGGGACGGCCATCAAAGGTGGAGGACGACCACCTGGCAGGGTACGGCTGCCGAAAATATCAACGATGGGGACGGCCATCGGATAGAAAAGGTCAACGATGGGGACGGCCATCAGACGAGCATGATGGAGGACGACCATCAAGAAGTGGAGGACGACCACTCAGCAGGGTACGGCTGCTCTCAAGGTTTCTCATGACATAGGACGAATGCCAGATAACCAAAATCAACAATGGGGACGGCCATTGGATAAAGTGATGAAGGACGATCATCAAAAGGTGGAGGACGACCACCTAGCAGGGGACGGCTGCTAAAATCAACGATGGGGACGGCCATCGGATGAGCATGATGGAGGACGACCATCAAGAAGTGGAGGACGACCACTCAGCAGGGTACGGCTGCTCTCAGAGTTATCATAACACAGGACGAGTGTTAGATAAAAAAGAAAATTTGTTGGCGATCTACTGGGGATAATGTAAACACGGACAAGCGTTTACACCCAAGAAAAAAAGGTATAAGTGTTTGGTATTGTGTATAGATTAAAGATGCGGACGAGCATCCTTAAGACTTATGATACGGACGAGTATCATGTAGAAACAAACTGACACATGTTCAGAGATGATGATACGGACGAGTATCAACTGGTTAACAAAGAACACGGACGAGTGTTGCATCTGAAAGAATTCTTCTGGGGAATAATAGACACGGACGAGTACCATGTAGAAACAAACACTAGACGCAATGTTCTGAGATGATGGTACGGACGAGTACCAACTGGTTAACAAAGAACAAGGACTACTGCCGAATCTGTGGGGTTATGAGTGATGGTGTATACAAGATACGGACGAGTATCTGTATAATCGTACCATGAGTAGTGAGTATTGTATTGATGAGTATTTTAACTGCTGGGGAGAGTGACACGGACGGGTGTCAAAGGAGAAAAGTATAATATTAACGAGTGTATGGGTGATAAGGGTGTAAGCGACTGCGCTGGGGATATGACACGGACGGGCGTCAAGAAAAGTGTATATAAGTATATGTGAGTGCAAAGAGGATGTCTTTGGCTTTCTGCTGGTGATTTGACACGGACGGGTGTCAGGAAATACTTGTAGTACGGGTGATCTTGTTTGTAAAGAGTGTTCTGGCGACTTTACTGGGGAAAGATGACACGGACGGGTGCCAAAAGGTGTATATACCGGTGTTTGTGATTTGAGAGGCAGCTGCTTTTGCCGGGGACTCTGGTGGGGATTTCTGTACAGTGATGATGAACGGTTTATTATTCACAAGTGTTTGATTCACAACATGACTTATGATTATGCTATGCATTTGATTTTTGCCGTAATGCTCCGTATTAGACGGGATGCTACGCTCTGAGGGGATGAATATGATGCGGATGCCATGATTATGCAAAGGGGCACAGATCCAGGATTCGGATCCCATCACTGCGAAGATCTCTGGTTGATCTGCTTGAAGTGAACATCCCAGCTGGGGATGAGATCGTTGGTAGATCTGATGATGTATCTGCTCGGGGATATAGGTCACCGATTGACACATCCTTATAAATGAGAGACCCAGCTGGGGTTTGTAGAAGCTTTCTTCACTCTGTTGTGATCTTCATGCATTACTCTTCTGGATAGAGGCTGGAACTCTGTGGGAAGATGGTTCCCTGACTTCTGCATTCTGCTGAGGAAGAATGGCAACTCGGCTGGGGAATTGCGAGAGGCAACTCAGCTGGGGAGAGCAACAAGAGGCAACTCAGCTGGGGATATAGCATTTCCGATGCTAAGATTGAGTGCATGTCGATTTGGCAACTTTGCTGGGGAAGTGGGCACCTTCCAGTGCCATGTGGAAGATATACCGAGTTGATAATGATTCGCCAACTTGCTGAGATGTAACTTGCATGCCCCAGGTTGCGTTCTGGATACCTGCAATCCTGCAAAGGTAAGGAAACGTACACAAGGTCCCGAGGTATCCCTTACTGGATTCCGTCATAGGAGATAAGTACTTTCGAGAGTAAGTATATTCCCTGTAAGCATGTGTTTTTATTTTTAGAGAAAGGCATCTGTACTTATGCAATTGTATTTTAGAGATATCAGACAACTCTTTGCAAAACGTAAATGTAAAACGACACATGACTGAAAATCTGATTTTATTAATTCGTGTGCCCTGAATTGGCAAGATACAGTCAAAGAAACATATCTCCTGAAATGAGGAGATTGTTAGAAATTGAGAAATAAAGTGCTGGCGGTGTTGACGAGGCTTTCAAGGAGCTTCCTCTTCTGCTATGACTCGTATGACAATGACGTTCTTCTCGTCTTGCTTTCTGGAGAAAGTTGATTCTGATTGAAGCTTGATCCTTTGGAGCTCACCAAGTTGTGGGTGATACAGACGAATTCAGAATGCAGTTGTTCGCTTATTCCCTTATTTTGCATGGATCGCCCTTTCGGGTTTTCAATCCATCGGGATACCCATTTTTGCCTGAGCTGTCCAATGCGGCTTTTCAACTCAGCGGGTGTACATTTTTTTGTTTATTTGCCCTTACTTTTGCCCGAGTCTTTTATTCTGTTTTTGACTCGCCGGGATGCCCTATTTATGCCTGGACTTACATTCTGTTTTTATGTCCAGCGGGTCATTTTATGCGAAGTATTTTTTAACTGCATCTGAATTCACAGGGGATGGGAAATCTTCACCATCCATGGTGCTGAGCATCAGTGCTCCACCAAAGAAAACTTTCTTTACAACAAATGGTCCTTCATAATTTGGAGTCCATTTGCCCCTGTGGTCTGTATGAGGAGGGAGGATTCTTTTCAGCACAAGATCCCCTACTTGGTATTCTCGGTGCCTGACTTTCTGATCGAAGGCTCTCTTCATTCTCTTCTGATATAACTGCCCATGGCAGATTGCAGCCAATCTTTTCTCTTCGATCAGACTCAGTTGTTCGTATCGGGACCGTACCCATTCTGCTTCACTCAGTTTAACATCCATTAACACCCGTAGAGAGGGTAATTCAACTTCAACAGGTAGGACTGCTTCCATACCATACACAAGCTGATACGGTGTTGCCCCAGTGGATGTTCTGATTGATGTGCGGTACCCATGCAAGGCAAACGGTAGCATTTCATGCCAGTCTTTGTAAGTGACTACCATCTTCTGTACAATCTTCTTGATATTCTTGTTAGCTGCCTCAACAGCGCCATTCATCTTTGGCCTGTAAGGAGAAGAGTTGTGATGTTGGATCTTGAAGTCCCGGCACAACTCTGCCATCATTTTGTTGTTCAAGTTGGAACCATTATCAGTAATGATTCGCTCGGGAACTCCGTATCGACAGATGATATCTCTTTTCAGAAATCTGGCTACCACTTGCCTTGTAACATTAGCATATGAGGCTGCTTCAACCCACTTGGTAAAATAGTCAATGGCAACCAGGATGAATCTGTGGCCGTTTGAAGCAGTCGGCTCAATCTTGCCAATCATGTCAATACCCCACATGGCAAAGGGCCATGGTGAAGACATGATATTCAAAGGATTGGGAGGCACATGCACCTTATCCGCATAGATCTGGCATTTATGGCATTTTCTGGCGTAGGCACAACAGTCTGCATCCATTGTGATCCAGTAATAGCCTGATCTTAGCAATTTCTTAGCCATGGCGTGCCCTCCCGCATGGGTACCAAAGGATCCTTCATGCACTTCATGCATCAACAAATCTGCTTCCGTCTTGTCAACACATCTGAGGAGTACCATGTCAAAGTTCCTTTTGTATAAAGACCCATCAGTGTTCAGAAAGAAACTACCAGCAAGCCTTCTCAAAGTCTTCTTATCATTGGAAGATGCCCCAGGTGGGTATGTTTGATCCTCCAAGAAGCACTTAATGTCATGGAACCAAGGCTTATCATCTTTTACAACATCTGCTGCAAATACATATGCTGGTCTATCAAGTCTAGACACTGAAATCTGGGGTACAAAGTTAGCCGTTTGAACTTTGATCATGGATGAAATGGTAGCAAGAGCATCTGCAAACTGATTCTCGTCCCGAGGGATATACTCAAGCTTGACTGTTGTAAAGAAGGTCAATAACCGCCTTGTATAATCCCTGTAAGGTATCAGATGATCTTGGTGGGTGTACCATTTTCCGTTGGTTTGATTGACTACCAAAGCTGAATCTCCGAATACGGTCAATGTCTTGATCCTGAGGTCAATAGCTTCCTCAAGACCCATAATGCAAGCTTCGTATTCAGCTTCGTTGTTAGTGCAGTTGAAAGTGAGTTTTGCCGAGAAAGGCATGTGAACTCCTTTAGGTGAAATGAGTACTGCACCAACACCACGGCCATTCATGTTAACAGCCCCATCAAACATCATAGTCCATTCTTCCTCCGGGTCAGGCCCTTCAGTGTGAATTGGCTCTTCATGATCTTTTGCTTTAATGAACATGATGTCTTCATCAGGGAAGTCAAATCTCATAGGCTGGTAGTCATCAATGGGTTGCTCAGCAAGATATTCAGATAGTACACTGCCCTTGATGGCTTTCTGAGATGTGTACTGTATGTCGTATTCTGTGAGAATCATCTTCCATCTTGCAACCCGTCCGGTAAGAGCTGGCTTCTCGAAAATGTACTTGACTGGGTCCATTTTTGATATCAATAAGGTAGTGTGAGTCAACATATACTGTCTCAGTCGGCGAGCAGCCCACGCTAAAGCACAGCAAGTTTTCTCGAGCAGTGAATAACGTTGTTCACAGCCGGTAAACTTTTTGCTCAGGTAGTATATTGCGTACTCTTTTCGACCAGACTCGTCATGCTGGCCCAGCACACACCCCATTGACTCTTCTAATACTGTTAAGTACATAATCAGAGGTCTTCCTTCAACTGGCGGCATGAGGATTGGAGGTTCTTGTAGATACTCCTTGATCTTGTCAAAAGCCTTCTGGCAATCTTCGTTCCACCTGACCGTCTGTTCTTTTCTTAACAGCTTGAACAAAGGTTCACAGGTTGCTGTGAGGTGAGATATGAACCTTGAAATGTAGTTCAATCGACCTAAGAACCCTCGAACTTCTTTCTCAGTTTTCGGTGCAGGCATTTCTTGAATAGCTTTGACTTTATCAGGGTCAACTTCAATCCCTTTCTCGCTTACAATAAAGCCCAGCAGCTTACCGGATCGCACCCCGAATGTGCATTTGTTGGGGTTCAGCTTCAATTGGTATTTCCTCAGACGCTTGAATAACTTGAGCAGATTTACCAGGTGATCTTCCTCTGTAAGGGACTTGGCGATCATATCATCCACGTAACATTCTATTTCTTTGTGGATCATATCGTGGAATAATGTCACCATAGCCCGTTGATACGTTGCACCAGCATTCTTCAGTCCGAATGGCATCACTTTGTAACAGAACGTGCCCCAAGGTGTGATGAATGTTGTCTTCTCCATGTCTTCAGGCGACATCTTGATCTGATTATATCCTGAAAATCCATCCATGAAGGAGAATACCGAGAACTGAGCCGTGTTATCCACCAATACGTTAATGTGAGGTAATGGGAAGTCATCTTTCGGACTGGCTCTGTTCAGATCCCGGTAGTCCACACACATTCTTACTTTGCCGTCCTTCTTAGGCACAGGTACTATATTAGCAACCCACGGCGGGTAGCTAGTCACAGCAAGGAACCCGGCGTCCCATTGCTTTTGTACCTCTTCCTTGATTTTCATAGCCATGTCTGGGCGAGTTCGGCGCAGCTTCTGTTTCACTGGTGGGCATTCTTCCCTCAGAGGCAGCTTATGCACAACAATGTCGGTATCCAACCCTGGCATATCTTGATACGACCAAGCAAACACATCAACATACTCTTGAAGCAGATCTATCAGTTGTCTCTTCACTGAGTCTTGCAGGCAGGCCCCGATTTTAACCTCTTTCACGTCTTCGTCTGTACCAAGATTAATCACTTCAATCTCCTCCTGGTGAGGAGTAATAACCTTTTCCTCCTGTCTCAACAACCTGGCTAGCTCTTCAGGAAGCTCATATTCTTCTTCAACCCCTTCATCAGCTTGATTGATTGGATTGTCAAAGTCATACGATGTCATAGCCGTGCTGTTGTCGGTGCAGTCTGGAAGGCACTCTCTGCAAGGGTTAAGTTTGTTCATTTTAGTGATTGATTTTAATCTTGCTTTAGAAAAAGTGAAATGAAGTTATCATTTTGAAAACACCGCCATTTATTTTTGTACAAAAAGAAAAATGGAAAAACAGTGAGCAGAAAAGAAAAAAACTTGTTTGCAAAAAGATGTCTGATATTTCATTAATTTAATCTTGTTTGCACAAAAGTACAGATGGCCCTGGTTACAAAATGAGTCTTGTCATCTTGGGCAAGATGCAAGACTTTGATGCATGCTATAAAAGAAATACAGGAAATAATAATTACTCTGCATGAGTAACTCTTATAATTTCCTGGGAAGACCAGTTCGAGACACTGCTCCCCGGGATCTTTGGACGAATCCAATTCTCCAGATTGCGCTCCTCTTCCAGCTCGTCTTCCAGACAGTTGATAGCATCGGGGGTAAGCATCCCCCCACTGACAAAACCAGGCTCTGCAGCAGCCTTTGCTTGATGTTGAGTTGGTCTGTAACCCAACCCAAATTTGTCCTTCTTCTCCTCCACAGCTAAAATCTTGCCCCAGCCTAGGGCAGTTCCTTCTTCAACAACCTTCCGGGCTTGTTGGTAAGATGACATGGAGATCCCTGACACAGCAGATGCTTCATTGACATTCAAGGCTTCAAAACCTTGGCTCATTGTTTCATGGATCTCCCCATCCATCTCAATGTATTTGTAGGTAGCCAGATGGCTAACGAAAATATCCTCTTCCCCACAGATTGTGACAACTTGACCTTCCCACTCAAATTTTAACTTTTGGTGAAGGGTAGACGTTATTGCGCCGGCGGCGTGAATCCAGGGTCTACCCAACAAACAGCTGTAGGCGGGCTGAATGTCCATCACATAAAAGATAGTTTTAAAAGTCTGTGGGCCAATTGTCACAGGCAGCTCAATCTCTCCCAGAACCGATCTCTTAGAACCATCAAAGGCTCTTACTACCAGGTTGCTGGGTCTCAATGCCAATCCATCATATTCTAACTTCACCAGAGCCTTCTTCGGTAAGACATTCAGGGAAGAACCTGTGTCCACCAGCACATGAGAAAGGACAGCTCCTTTGCATTCCAGGGTTATGTGCAAGGCTTTGTTGTGGTTGCGGCCATCCGCTGTCAAGTCAGAATTGGTAAACCCTAGCCCATTGCTAGCAGTAACATTTCCAACCACGGTTTCCAATTGGTTGACAGTAATCTCCTCAGGCACGTAAGCTGCGTGCAGGACTTTAAGTAGTGCATTCCGATGGGCTTCGGAGCACATAAGCAGTGAGAGGATGGAGATTTTGGATGGCGTCTGGTGAAGCTGATCCACAATTTTATAATCACTCTTTTTGATGATTCTCATAAACTCATCAACTTCTTGATCGAACGATGTCTTCAAGGCTTCTTTGGCAGCTGGATCTTCCTGCACCGGGCTCTTTCCTTTTGCCTTGGCAGCAGCTTCTGCTTCGGCAGTAGGTCTTTGAACTTGTGAGGCGAAGAGACGTCCGCTTCGAGTGAAGCCTCCGCCTCCCCCCACATTATCTACTTGTGGTGCAGGTGTTGATGTTTCCAGAGTGATTCTTTTTCCTTCGCAATACAAGTCAGAGCCATAGTGCCAGGGGATGGCCCTATTGCTTTCATATGGTACTGGTCCAGGCACCGTGACAGTGACCGGACTGATTGTTGCTGCTGAAGGGACTGTTATTGTTTGTGGATCATAAAAGATTGTAATTGGTGCTCTGGCGGGAGCAGCACCTTCTGAATGGTAGGCGGAGTTATTTTCAGGATCGTAGAATATGGTAACAGTGGAGACATCTTCATGATTGATTGCTGGAGTTGTAGGAGGTACTGTTGGAAGGACTGTTGTTGTTGCTGACGGAGATTCGAAATGGAATGAAGCTGAAGTTGTAGCAGGAGAAACTGTTGAAAACTGATCATTTGGGAGAACTGATGAAGTACTTGTTGATGCTGCTGATGAATTGTCGGGAACAATAGTTGCTGTATTTGTAGGAGGGTCTGAAACCGTTGTTGATGAAGTTGCCGGATTTGTCGGAAATGATGTAGTGATCTGGAGTAGGCCACTCTGAATAAGGCTGTTAATGCCATTCCTTAAATCTTCACACCCATTCCATGAAATATTGCAGTATGGGCACCCTAGTTCACACCCCGGAAATATTTGGTTTTCACGGAGTTGAGCTTTGATTTCCACCAATGGCGTCCGGATCTGATCCACACTTGTTATCAAATAAGACGGTTGGTCTTCTTCAATAGCATTAATTCGGGGACCACCATGGTTTGGCATAGGGTTTTTATTGACATTGGGCGGAGGTGCAAAATTCAGGGCCTTGGAGTCTACCAAGTCTTGTACCTTCATATGCAGAGCCCTGCATTTTTCTGTACTGTGACCAGGTGCGTTGGAATGAAAAGCACACCTAGCATTGGAGTCATAGTTCCTTGGTAGACTGTTGGGATCCGGAGGTGCCAACGTTCTTAGCTCAACTAGGTTGAGTTTCAGAAGTTGTGGCAGCAAGGCAGCATACGGCATTGGGATCGGGTCGATCACTCTGTTAGCTTGGGATGGCCTCTGCTGGAATGGCCTCTGTTGATTATTGTTGTTGGAGTTGTTATTGAAGTTCCTTGGAGGATACTGATTCTGCTGATAATGAGGTTGTTGTTGGAAGTTTTGTTGAGGAGGTTGATAGACTGGCTGTGGATGAATTGGAGCAGGGATAGTGACTGCTGCTATTGACCTCTGAGCATATTGGGGCCTACCCCTGTTGGTGTGAATGGCATTGGTCTCGCCAGTTCTTCTCGGGCCTGCAAAAGGCTTTCTTGTACTACTGGACGAGCTTGCACCGTTGTCTGAGATCTTTCCCATTTTTAACAGGCTTTCAATTCTCTCCCCAGCTATGACAACATCTGCGAAGCTGGTAGATGAGAAAGCAGCTAGCCTATCAATATAGGTTCCCTGAAGAGTGTTCATAAACATGTCTGCCATTTCTCTCTCAGACATTGGTGGTTGAACAGCAGCAGCCAGTTGTCTCCATCTTTGGGCATATTCTCTGAAGCTCTCCCTAGATGACTGTGACATTCCCATTAGGAGGGTCATGTTGGGTGCCATATCTAGATTATACTGATACTGTCTGATGAAGGCTTCTGCCAGGTCCTTCCAGCATCTTATAGTTGCTCTTGTCAGATGGGAATACCATTCCCTTGATGCTCCAGTCAAGCTATCTTCGAAGTAGAACATCCACAATTTCTCATCCATTGTATAGGCCTTCAGCCTTCCCAGAAATGATTGCAAATGAGTTCGGGGGCATGAAGTCCCATTATACTTTTCGAAACAAGGAGGTTTGAACTTATGGGGGATCCTGACCCCGTCTACCAAACCCATGTCCATGACGTCGAAGCCCAAAGAATTTTGAGACTCCAGTGATCTCAACTTCTCAGCTATTTCCTCCAATCGTCTATCATATGTTTCCTCTCCAGCGCCCATTACTGTATACTGGTCCTCCTGAGGATCTTCTTGAAGTACTCTTGCTGCTGTGGCTGTTCCTTGAACATTTGCAGGAATGTTAATCTCAGGATGTAGATGTGGGCCAAACACAGGAGGATTAACATGGGGTTGTACCCGTTCATTGTTACTTGTGCCAGCAGTCCCCACATGGGGTTCCTCTTGATTCCTCCCTTCTACCAAAACCCTGAGCCTCTCCTGGCTTTGAGCTAAATTGTTCATTACTTCCATGAACTGTGTTATCTGGGTTCTCATCTCCAACCTTTCGTTGGCCATCTGGTTTCTGACCTCCGTAAGGTCCTGCTGCATCTGATCCATCTGAATTCCCGGAAGGTTGTTTCTAGTTGGGTACCTGTGAGGCCTGTTGAGAGGAAATACCCGGCGGCGAGCAATAATTCCTGAGTATCACAACAGAGGTTAGCAACAACAAAACAAAAACCTACAAAACAAAAAGAGGGTTAGCATGCAATGCAGTTATGCTTATTTGTTCTCAAGGTATCCGGTTTGGCATTCAGTTTTGACCCTTCCAGACCCTTGAAGATGCTGCTGTTGAAGTTGCTTTTGAAGTGAACCAACACAAATATATTACAAAGGTGAAATAATACAATTTGTTCATTTTACAACACAAGCCCTCAAAGGGGTCAAAATACATCATAAAAAGCAAAAGTACATGGAAAAGGGACAACAACAAGCAAATGATCAAACTCCAAGGCCAAACTCATCCTCACGAACCTCCTTGAGAAGTGCTTCGGTCACAGGATCAGCCGGATGCTCCGTGAGACTTCTGATGAGAAGGTTTCTTGTTGCGACAGCTGCAGTCAACTTCCTGCTCTGACTTTGGTCCTTAGACCTCTTCACTCCTGCTTTGATTTTCAGCTCTGATATTTCCTCCTGGGCTGCTGCCAGGGCTTTTTCCATCTGCTCCATCTTGTCCTGAACTCTCTTGTCTTCTAGAGTACGGGCCTCAGTGATCCGGACCCACCTGGCCTGACTCTCTTTCAAATACAAGTTTGTTCTTGCTCTTTGGAACTGGGCTTCTTTACAAGCATTCTTCAGAATCTGTTCACCAGCTTTGGACTTGTTGATATAATCTCCAGACTTCTCAATCTTAGTCAAGTGTTCTATCCTCAATTTCTCCAATCTCTCAATCTCCCTCACACCTTCACTCCTCTCCCTGAGGGTCTTCTGCAAGGCTTGGGTTAACTTCTCATTTCTTTCCTTCAAGCTTTCAAACTCCTCCAGATTGATAGTGACAGGGGGTGGTGCTGAAGATGACTCAGGCATGTCTTCTATGGTGAAGGGCAATCCAGAGAATTGGGCCCTAGCATGGGACCACTCATAATATTGGACTGATGCCACATTATTGCACTTCCCCAGAATGGTGATTCCCTTAGTCTGAACATGATCCCAGGCCCAGGCAGCCTGCCTAACAGTTGCCAGACTAATCTTGTTCTCACAGTAGAGGGTCTCAACCAAGGCTTGTTCCCTAGGAGCATGAACCAGTGCATAGCCTAATTGCCTTCTGAACAGCAGAGGGTTGTAATTGATACTTCCCTTAACTCCTATTAAGGGCACATTGGGAACGTGCCCACAGCTGGTGATTATATCTCTGCCCTTGGTGCTCTGAGTACACCATCTGATGTCTGCTGAAGTGAGAGTAGTGAGCCTCTTAGCCCAGTTGCTTTGCTGATGAGGATTTAGAAATGCATCTGTCCTGGGTAGATGCCTGAGAAGCCAAGCATGGAATAATGGAGCACAAATCCTTACTAATCTTCCCCTCTGCTTCTCATTTCTCTGATGGACTGAGTAATAGAGATCACCCAGTAAAGTTGGCACAGGGTTCTTCAGGATGAACAAGTGGATTGCATTCTTGCTGATGAATCGAGGCTCATCTGCAAACAGCACAATTCCATACACACTTAAGGCCAACAGAGCACAAACGGCTTTCCACTCCCCCAAGGAGGCCTTCAAACTAGCTTGAGAAATCAGGAAGTCCAGATGAAATCCCGGGATCCCAGCTTTGGAGGTCATATGCTGTTCAATCAAAACAGGCTCCAGATACAAAGCTTTTGCTACCTCTCCATTGCTAGGAAAGACCATTTCAGGGTTGAATGGGATTTCTCTTTTGATGGGCAGACCAGTCAATGATGAGTATTCTTCCAGAAGAGGCCCCAATTGAAAGTCTTGAAAGGTGAAACATCTCAATGGGGGGTCATAAAACTGAATGCAGGTGTGGATGAGGCTCCTCTGTGAAGGGTCCAGATCCATAACCATGTCCAGTATATCTCCATAATGCTCCCTGAACAAAGGAATGTGATCTGAAGTGATCAGGGTTTGGATCCTCCTGATGTCTGATAAGTCTGGTTGGAAGAAATGATAAGTGATGTTGCTTTTCTTTGGAGCCATGATGTTGAGGACTGAGTAGGATAAGTGCTGATGAAGATGCTGAGGAGTGGGCCACTGGCTGGCTAGTGCAAGTAACTGAAGTACATGGCTGACAAACTGATGCAAGTGCTGGTGGAGATAGGCCAATGATGCAGATGGGGTCAAAACCAAAACCAGATGAAGGTGGATACCCTGAAACACAAATAAGCAAATGTTAATATGATGCAATGAGTATGTATGCAAATGAAATGCAAGGGTTTGTGACTGAGCTGGATCTGATTAACTGCCTTGGTATAGATCCATGTGTGTTCAAGAATTCCAGATGGAGGTCTATAAATCCAGTAACCAGGGTGGGGGACTCAAATAAAGAGCCACATGTCCAGGGTTTAGAATCACAAGAACTATCCAACATGGAGCATTCTTAACAAAGTCAAAGTAACAGGGTATTCTGAGGTCAAGGTACCGGCAAACCTGTAAACAGCCCAACCCCCTCACAGGTGGTGATCTAGAACAAGGATCCTCAGACTTGGATCAGTTATGAGAAGTGTAAACACTTCTAACCCGGAGGTATAGTGTTTACAATAACCATAACAATTCCTCCTCCAATTCACCTCAGTTTCTGAAGGTCAGTACTAAAAGGTCATCCAGACTTAGCAGGCTTCCCAGATAGCCCTAGCATTGCAGGAAATCTGCAACACAGAGTTCTCAAGAAGAAACCCATATCTGAACCGTGTTTCATATTCCCGCACCAGACCGAAATGGAATGGGAAAGAATATGATTCACTCTAGCCTAGGTGTCACTCAGGTCCCAGGTATAGGACCTTAACTCTCAATGAAACACCCACCCACCAAGGCAAACAACAGATCCAGCCAGCAATAATGACAGTATGATATACAAAAGCAATAGAGAAAGCAGTAAAGCAACTGTACATAAATCAATAAACCAAATAAATACAAGCACAAATAAGCACATAACAACCCCGTAAACACAAGTCAAACAAGCGCTAGGAGGAACCCACAAAAAGAACCAGAAGCCCTGGTTGCAGTATAAGAGTCCCCAGCAGAGTCGCCAAGCTGTCGCTCCCGAAGATTTGCATCCCGGTACAAGCGCGAACGGTCGGCGAGGGGGACAGTGAGAACACACAGCCGTGAACTCACTGGAGAATGAATAGAGTCGCCAGCTAGGCATTTTTATCCCGGAGGAAAGGCAATGCTGCATAGACCTAGAAAGAGATGGATAAGACGGTTGCGAACCAGAGAGACTGAGAAAGGGGGTTGGTTACAACCTGGGAAGGTATTAGCACCCAGATTGTCCGCCGTACTCGACGGGATCCACGCTTAAAAGATTTGTGTATTAAAGGGGTAGTGTCAGTGCAATTTGTGTGTAAAAGAGCTGGAAAAGAATGTACAGGTGTCAGTGTAAAGTGTATAAGTGATGCGAAGTGTAAAGAAAGAGTATGCTCATGATCATGAGGCTAAGAGAATGATGCTGGAAAGAGGGGGAATGTACAGAGACTTTTGTTCGATAACCGTTAAGTTATGCCTACGTATCCTCTCGTGCAATGAGGAAGTCAGAACACCGTAGTTCGACCCAAAGAGACTGAAAGATGAATTGACTTGTGAACTGCTCACTTGTCAATGCTCAAGTGTATGACCTGTCTGGCTCAGGTGCTTACTGTCTTGCATTAGACGGAAGAAGCGAGTTCTCGGTTGTGAGTGAATGAGGTGAGAAAAGAATCCCGGAGGAGACGATTATTGTTTGTTTTTGAGTTTTCAGTCTTTTATTGCTTTTGGAGTTTGTCATAGGATAATGAGCTTAAGTCTAAACCAATGGGTTAGTAAACTCATCACATCTTCCCTCTGATTAGGGGTAATGAGAATACCTTAAGTGTGAAGTCAGATTCTCACACTTAATCACCTTTTGATGTAGAGTTAAGATCATTAACCTACTTGTGATTATTTAGATGTTTTTGTGATTTTGTTTAGTGTTGAGTAATGAGGTTAAGCCATAATCAAGGATTAAACAGACTCATTACACCATCCTAAAAGAAGGATAATAGATGAGAATGTTTAAGCTGAGGAAGACTCCTCAACTTAATCCATGATTAGGGATTAAACCCATGACAAAACAAGCCTTTATTAAGTGGATTTTATTTAGATTAATGGTATGATGATGAAGTGTTTTTTTATGATTTGTAAGACAACTTGAGGGGGACTTGTCCATTAACACTAGGGTTAGTCCTTCTTAACCACTTAAGGAAGAATTAGAACCCCAATGCAAGGCCCAAGTTACAAGTGTGATGTCTTGATGATTATTAGATGAATTGATTAAGAGATTTAAACACCTTAAGGGTTCAAGACTTAGGATTAAAGTTATACACTCCATCCTAAGAGAAGGATGCAGGCATAAGCTTAATCACAAAGTCTTAAAGCCTTTAGGGTTTAGTCCCTGATTATGAGGTGAGAAGAGAGGACTCAAAGAGAGACACAAAGGTAAAACTATGAGGGGAGACTAATCAAAACCCTAATTCATTGTCATGCTTGGTTTATCCTAAGGTTTGTGAGGTTTGCAAGAACAATCTTCAGAGGAACCACCAGGAAGCAGATGAACAGGATCAAGAGAAGCAAAGTGACTTGCTTCATTCAAGAAGTCAAGTCACTTGAAGAAAGAAAGTGGGAGGAAGAAGAATGAGCAAGCTCAATCTCAAACACAAATAGAAATGCAGCAATGGATGCAAGAGAGATGAAAAGGAAAGGTATGAGAAGTGAAGGCAAATCCACTTCTCAAGTTTACTTACCACCTGCAATGTTAGAAAGAAAATGCAATGCAATGCAAGATGAGATGAAATGATATGATGCTAGACCAAACCAGAAGCATGTTGATGATGATTATGATGCTATGAGATGCTGCAAACATGAGGCAAGACAATGGAAATGATCATACAAGCTTATGAATGCAAATGATGCAAGTTAAGGAGCATGAACAAGCATGAAAAGTTATGAAACATACAAGACAAATGACATGGCAAATATGAGATGCAATGATCAAAGATGCTTCCTATATGTCTTAAGATGTCAAATGAATCACAAGAATGCACAAAATGCAAAGACAAGTCATGTTATGCAAGGAAATGCAAGAGGGATGCAAAAGAAAGCCCAAATTAGGGTTTATGAATCAAACATCAAACAAAAACCCAAAACAGAAGCAAACCTCATAATAAAAAATGGAAAATGGCACCCAAAGAAACCCTAGGCCTATGATGAACCACTGCCCAAAGGGGAGCTCTCAACTCTCAACCAAACTCAAGATATGATTTTCTAAGTTATTAGGGTTTTTTAGGGTTCTTAACAAAAGAAATGCCAAACAAATGGAAAATGCAAAATCAAATCATGGCCATTTTACCCTAGAAACTACATGCTAAACATAACACAATGCAAGAAGAACCAATGTCCAAACCTTCTTAGATAGGCAGAAATGAATTTTTGAACTTGTGATCAAAATAATGCACAAAATATGATTTAATTCAATGAAAAATTCTCAAAATGCATCAAGATCAAAAAAGAAATTTGGTTTGAAGGTTGGACAATGTTTCTAAATGTCTTAGAACATTTCATGAATTTTTTTGTAATTTTTAAATACCTAAAAGTATTTTTAATTAATTAATCCTCATTAATCAATTAAAAATAACCTTTTAAATATTTAAAAAATACTTTTTTAATGATAAAAAATAAAATAAAAATATTTTTGGGTCATGAAAATTATTAAAACTTTAAGGAAAAAGTTTCATAATTTTTATGAATTTTTTGCTATTTTAAAATAATTATGCAAGTTAATTGAAAGAAAAAATGAATAAAATTAAATAAAATAAAAAGTAAACAGAATGGAAGGATGAGATTGATTCTGGGGAAAGGACCATTGACTTGGCGCGCAGATCTAAGGCTCACATTCAAACTTCTAAAACTCAATTAATTAATTTAATTAATCCTGATTATGAATTAATGATGCAATCTAGACCACACACACGCGCGCGGGAAGCCAGATCCAAGGGTCTCAATTCAAACTTTGCCCTAACCCTAAATTAATGACTAATCACTTTCAGGTCACCGGAGACGAGCTCCGGTCGTCTTCTCCGGTGACCTCCTCCCCTGAAAACTTCAAACTTCCTAAAAACGCATCAAAAATGAAAAATAGAAACTGGGAAATGATCCTTACACTCTCACGAATCAAACCCCTCTCTCAAAACAAATTTATATTTCCTAAATGAGCTGAATCGAAGAAAAAGAGAACTAGGTCACGCAAGCTTCAGACACAAATTAAATGCTCATTTCGAAACCATTTTCAAAACCAATGGTACCAGAATGATCAGCAAGACATGAAGAACAAGTTTGTAACAAGAAAAATGATTTCTGGAAAAATTATTTTCGAGCTACCTGAGATTTGGAGCTTTCAACTTGAGGACTTTCTGGCCACCTCTCTTTGTGCAAACCACTCCACTTGATCCCCCAAAGATGTTTGAGTGCTCAAAATGAGTTTGTGCTGGCTGGATAATGAGTTTCGAAAGCTTCTGCTCAAGCTTGATCAGAAATGGCAATGGAGGTTCTGGCTCTTTCAGGTCATTGTGAATGATGGTTTGAGGTCCAAATGATGTATGGAGAAGCTTTGCAAGGTTTGTTTGGCTGTTTGTGAGCTAGGATGGAAGATTCGAATGGAACTGCAAACTGAAGTGAGAAATGGCAGTGGGATCTCTTGGCTGTTTCAGGCTTGTGTTCTTGGTGTTTTGTGATCTATGAGGCAGGGTGAGTTGAATGGAGGAAAAGGTTTGAGTGTTTGCAGGCTGTATAGAGAAATTCGAAGGCTTATGCAATATGGAAGGTTTTTGTGAATGTGTTGAATGTATGTGTTTCAGCCTTGCCCTTCTCATATCTTTGGCTTGCCAAGGGATATTGTATTATAATCCTATAGGTCAGATGATGTGACCTGGCCTATAGTGATTGGTAAGTTTACTTTTGCCCAAAATCCACTTTATGTGTAAGAGAGGTATGGTGAAGTGCTAGGCAAGGACATGGGCTGGTTCTGGCGCAGCAAAGTGAAGGGAAAGGCTAGGCTTGGTCCAGCATTCAAGGCAGCAAGTTGGTAAAGCATGATCATGAGTTTTTGCAAGTTGTGACATTTTGGTTCACATGTGATTCTTTGTCTAACTAAGCATGAAACCATGGGCAATCTTAGTTCAAATCTGATTTTTAGGACTTGTAGAATGTTGGCACATTGGTTAGAGGTGAACTTGAGGCTGCACAAGTCATTGATCCATGATTTTGCAAAATTCTCACTTAGGGCATGCCTTGAAAATTAATGATTTTAGCCAACTTTGCATTGCCATAACTTTTGATCCAAGAAGAGTTTGATCATGTTCTTGTACTTTTTGAAAAGGGAAAGATGAGATCTACAACTTTCATGACCAAAGTTTTTCCATTTGAAGCCTTTTTGGATCAAGAATCAAGGCTTGAAAAATGACCTAAAATGATGCATTCTTGAAAAGTCAACTATGCCCAAAAAGTCAACATTTGCAAAAACCCTAAATTCTTGATTTCTATGAACTTCAACCTTCTTCCATGATCAAATAAAGATCATATACACTCAAAATGATGAAGATCACCCATTGGTTGGGTCATTGGGGGCCTCAGATGCCCTGATTTTGCACTGACTTGTCTAGAAAGTCAACTCTTGATCAGATGACTTCCCCATGGAATTTCTTCATGAAAATTGATATGTATACTCCCTATACCATATAGAGATCAATGAAAACAAGAATGACCAAAAAATTTGGAGTTATGGCCTCTGAAACCAAAACCCTAATTTTCAGTCAACTGTGCAGTTCATCCTGGCTCTGCATCCACTCAAACCCTAGCTCTTGTGATTCCACTGCATTTTTGACTTTGAGGAGATGGAATATGATATAAGAACACACATGGACCCCTTTGAGTTGATTGGTAGCCTTTGGAATGGCTCAAGATGCTCTGGGATTGCTCAGGTCACAAACTCTATGTGCAGATGCCTTGAAAGCTATGCAGTGGATAAAAAAATGAGATGTGAGATGACATGATTGTACTTATGCATATGAGAATGATCACAAGCCATGGTGTGAATGGGTGAGGGCAAATTTGGGGTGTTTACATCAGTTTGTATGCATCGTATTCTGCTAGAAGAAGATTGCAGAACCTCCAGAGAATCTCAAAGAAGAATTAACCCAACCCTTAGCACCGTAGTAAAAGAGGAAGTTAAGAAATTATTAGATGCCGGAATAATTTATCCAATCTCTGATAGCGAATGGGTTAGTCCAATACATGTAGTGCCAAAGAAAGGAGGTATCACTGTTGTGAAGAACGCTCAAGGCGAATCGATATCGCAAAGAGTAGTGACGGGATATAGAGTGTGCATAGATTATCGTAAACTAAACAAAGCCACTCGAAAAGATCACTTTCCACTACCTTTTATAGATCAAATGTTAGAACGATTAGCCAAGCATTCCTACTTCTGTTATCTTGACGGTTACTCAGGATTTTTCCAAATCCCTATCCATCCAGATGATCAAGAGAAAACTACATTCACATGCCCTTATGGAACGTTCGCTTATAGACGAATGCCCTTTGGATTATGCAACGCTCCTGCAACCTTTCAAAGATGTATGATGTTAATCTTCGCAGATTTTATAGACAACATCATGGAAGTGTTCATGGACGACTTCTCTGTATGCGGGCAAAGTTTTGAAGGATGTTTATCAAACTTAGAAATGGTATTAGAAAGATGTGTAAAAGTAAACCTCGTGCTTAACTGGGAGAAATGTCACTTTATGGTCAACGAAGGAATCGTATTAGGTCATGTAATATCAGACAAGGGAATTGAAGTTGATAAAGCTAAGATTGAAGTAATAAAAGATCTTCAACCCCCTAAAACCGTTCGAGAAATACGAAGCTTTTTAGGACACGCCGGTTTCTACCGACGATTCATCAAAGACTTCTCGAAAATCACTAAACCTCTTACTGGTTTATTAATGAAATACGCTGAGTT
This sequence comes from Lathyrus aphaca, assembly GCA_963966055.1. Lineage (NCBI taxonomy): Eukaryota > Viridiplantae > Streptophyta > Magnoliopsida > Fabales > Fabaceae > Lathyrus > Lathyrus aphaca. The sequence continues at coordinate 545,971,473 of OZ014520.1, forward strand.
CATATTCAACGAAGATTGTCTTAAAGCATTCGAAACTCTAAAAACAGCCCTCATCACCGCACCAATCATGCAACCCCCTGACTGGAGATTACCTTTTGAAATCATGTGCGATGCGAGTGACTATGCTGTAGGCGCAGTTCTAGGCCAGAGAAAGGAAAAGAAACTTCATGCGATCTACTATGCCAGTAGAACCTTGGATTCTGCCCAGATGAACTACGCCACTACCGAAAAAGAATTGTTAGCAGTTGTCTTTGCGCTTGACAAATTCCGTTCTTACCTTGTTGGAGCGAAAATAATCATTTACACAGACCATGCTGCTATCCGATATCTATTAACTAAAAAAGATGCTAAACCAAGACTCTTAAGATGGATTTTACTTTTACAAGAGTTTGATCAAGAAATAAAAGATAAGAAAGGTACTGAGAACGTCGAAGCGGACCATTTATCTAGAATAGAAGGTATTAAACCTGAACAAGTGCCGATTAACGATGATTTTCCGTATGAACAGCTGATAGCACAATTAGGAAGCGACCTAGCTCAGTTAGATATAAATGAACCAGAATCCGTGGAAACAATCCAGACAACTGTAGGACTGCCATGGTACGCTGACATTGTCAACTACCTAGCTGCAGGAGCTCTTCCACCCAATCTAACCTATCAGCAGAAAAAGAAATTCTTTCATAATCTGAAACATTACTATTGGGATGAACCATTATTGTTCAAAAGAGGACCAGATGGAATCTTTCGCCGATGTATTCCCGAAGAAGAAATAGAAGATGTCATTGCTCAATGCCATTCATCTCCTTATGGTGGACATGCAAGCACTTCCAAAACTTGTGCAAAAATCTTGCAAGCCGGCTTATTCTGTCCAAATCTATGGAAGGATGTCCACATCGCTGTTATAAATTGCGATCGGTGTCAACGCACTGGCAATATTTCAAGAAGAGATGAAATGCCTCAAAAAGGAATATTATAAGTAGAAATCTTTGATGTCTGGGGAATAGATTTCATGGGACCATTCCCATCATCTTTCGGTAATAATTACATACTCGTAGCAGTTGATTATGTTTCGAAATGGATTGAAGCTATAGCTTCTCCTACAAACGATACGCGAGTAGTAATAAAGCTTTTCAAAAATATAATCTTTCCCAGATTTGGTGTGCCTAGACTCGTCATAAGTGACGGTGGCTCGCACTTCATCTCAAAAATATTTGACAAATTACTATCTAAGTATGGAGTAAGACACCGTGTGGCTACACCATATCACCCACAAACAAGTGGACAAGTCGAAGTCTCAAACAGAGAAATTAAACAAATCTTAGAAAAAACTGTCGCCATATCTCGGAAAGATTGGTCATCTAAACTTAATGAAGCTTTATGGGCTTATAGGACCGCTTACAAGACACCCATAGGTACTACACCTTTCAAACTCGTTTATGGAAAATCTTGTCACCTACCAGTAGAACTAGAACACAAAGCTTATTGGGCGATTAGAACTCTCAATATAAACTATAATGCTGCAGGAGAAAAGCGAATCCTAGACATTAACGAATTAGAAGAATTAAGGTTAGATGCTTACGAGAATGCTAAGATATATAAAGAAAGAACTAAGCGATGGCATGATAAACGCCTATCTAGGAAAGAATTTAGTGTGGGAGACGTTGTACTCCTCTTTAATTCAAGACTTAGGCTCTTTCCTGGAAAATTAAAATCTAGATGGTCAGGACCCTTTGAAATAATTAAAGTATTCCCGAGTGGAGCAATAGAAATTAAGGGTAGGAATAGTGAACCATTCATAGTAAACGGACAACGTTTAAAACATTATCATAAAGTTGAAAATAAAGATTATGCGAATAATCTAAAGCTTTTAGAGTTGTCCACTAATTCCCCTGATTAATCTAAACTTAAGCATTACGTCAGGCTTTAGACGATAAAAACAGCGCTTAGTGGGAGGCAACCCATTTACTTATCAAATTATTTAAATTATTCTCTTTATCATTTTTATTATTTATTGTTTTACTATTTGTTTTGTCATTTTATAGTTATTTTATATTACTATTATTGCCATTACATTATGCATTTCATTTTCTTATATTTATTTTAAATCACTTTTTACAGATTTTCTAAAAGTCTTTTCCATTTTCCTTCTTCTCCTGATTTGTTCCTCCATATTTGCACTTACCATGGCTAACCAACCAATTAACCATATGGAAACCAAATTTAGAGGTAGGAACCAAAGAATGAAATTTGAAGAGTTATCACAGAGGCAAATGGATTTGACCCTGTACCCGGATGATCGGACTATGGAAACCTTAGGAATACATGATAGCATTATGTACTTGCTTAACCGACTCGGATGGGAGAATTCATTGATCCAACATAAGTTTGTGACCTACCGCGAGCTCACTCTTGAGTTCCTTAGCTCCTTAATTTACTTACCTGAGCGCGGTTTTGGATTTAGGAAAGGATTTATTAGTTTCCGCCTGTTTGGAATAGAATATGACTTTAACCATAAAGAACTAGCTGACTTGTTAGGATTCCCTAGTGGACCATTTGCTTTTACTACCACACAGGTAGAATTGATGGATATTGAGCTAGATTTCTTTTGGGGGACTTTAACCGGAAACTACCACCCTGAACCAAATAACATGAATAATGATGAGATCCATAATCCTGCCCTCCGTTACTTCCATAAATTCCTAGCCCACACATTCTTTGGAAAAGAAGAAAACATTACCGGAGTTTCTAAAGATGAAATATTTATTATGTCATGTTTTACTAATGGACAGCCTGTTAATGGTGTGCCTTTCATGATGCAAACCTTCACCCGTATCCAAGAAGAACCTGAATTACCTATCTTAGTAGGAGGTCTTGTAACCATGATTGCTGATGCTTTAGGACTTAGGTACCAATTGCACAGGTGCAACCGTTTAGGTAACATCCGTCCTATGGATCTTAACTTCTGCTTCAATAGACATATCATAAGGAATTTAGGACATCCACCTTTTGAGTACCTAATCCGGAACGAGGTAGTAACCCTGTTCACCTTGCCTAACCATGCTAAAGTAAGTGTTCATAATAAGGATAACTGGCTTTATGAGTTAAACCCACCTGATTATCCACCCACTCCTGAAACACCTCAGTCTTACAAGATAAAAGATGATACAATGACCGATGTCGAAACTGACCCTGAGACGCCTCCTGGTTACCATGACATTGGCCACACTGAAGAAGTTTATGAAACCCCTGAAGTGAATCACGGAGATTATGCTAACAACTTGCAAAACATCATGAACACTCTCAATGCCTACCAAACTGACATTAACTTATTTAAAGAAGACATTAAAAGCATGCGATTGGATATTATAGGATTGACTGACATAACATGCGAACAGTTCTATCACTTGAACTCCGCCATCGAAGACTTGAAGAAACGCTTTTGATAATGTTATAAGTGATTTAGTTTATTTTCTCATTGTTTTCGTTTCTAGTTAGATTTATTTTTCGCAACAATTTCTTATCGTTTTTCCATTTATGTAATTTCATTTTCAAGTACTTTATGCAATGCATCTTTAATTCCAAAATTTCTCCATTTTTAGCAATTTATGTGTTTTTCATTCTATGCACTTTTATGCTTGAATTTATTCATTATATATACAAATCTCTCATGCCTTGCAAGTTATTGAAGTACTGTGTTGAACATTTATACTATGTGGTGTTTATAAATTAATATGAGAGTTAGTGAGGAAAAAGCATTGATATAAATTATGTGAAGCAAGTGAGAAAGCGTTTTTCTGGAAATTATTTCAAGTTTGCAAGCCTCACGGTCGTCACTGCCCTTCACGATCGTGACACGCTCTTTTTGAGTGTCACGACCGTCGTACCCCTGTCACGACCGTGACGACCCTTATACCAGAATTCGTGAGAAACAGAACTGTTTCTCTTCGTGCCTCTCCTTCTTCTTCTCCATAACTTCCTAAAAAAACTACCCATCTTCTTCTTAACCTCCGTAACCCCCCATTTACCATTTTTAATCTCATTAACCACCCATTATCACAACCTACTACATTCTCACTCTCCATTATTTATCCCGAATCAATTTTTCTCTCATTTTATCAATTTTCACAAAAACTTCAAAAATCTTCATTCTTCACTCTAAGCTCTTGCATGCAATGGATTCTATCACTTTTAGAGAAGGTGATGCTGGAGAAACTCAGAGAGAACGATTTCTCCGATTCCAAAGCCGCGGTGTGCAACCTACGCGTTACATTGACACTGTGTGTTTGAGGGAACTCGGAATGCTAGCCAGTGTTACGAACCTGCTCCAAAAAGTCGGGCTCTGGGACCTTTGCAGTCAACCTCAGCCTACCTTCGAACTTCTGACACTGGAGTTCTTAAGTTCATTCAGTTACATCACCGGCACCGGTTCTTTGAGTCAGCTCACCGGTTTTGCGAAATTCAGATTGCATGGCCAAGAGTTCAACCTCTCGCAAGACAGGATCGCCGAGTTGTTAGGCTTCCATCACGGAACTGAAGCCCACCGTCGCGTGCCCGATAACTTTAGTGAACAAGCTTTCACTTTATGGCACGATTTAACCAACACCCGTGCATCAGCCTTCCAAAGCCTCAACGCCACTCACATTCACAATCCGGCCATCCGCTACTTCCACCGAGTCATTTGCAACACCATCTTCGCTCGAGAAAGCAACCATAAGCTCAACTCTAAGGAGCTTCTATTCTTGCATTGTGCTCTTAATGACGAGCCGATCAATGCTGCCCCTTTCATGCTTTACCACATCCAGGCCATTGCACACAGAGGCTCCACCCCGTTCTTCATAGGCGGCATCGTCACCACCCTCGCCATTCAGTTGGGGCTTGGTGACGCGATTGCTAATCAGCCTCATCTAGCCGCAGAATACCTTACCAAGAGTTATTGCAGGTCCGCTCACCTGATTGCGCAGCGAGAGGATGGCAGGTATAGCCCTGTTGTCCATGGCACCATATTTCACCATATCACTCTGCCGTCCCGCGACCGCATCGACCCATCCAGCCGAGCCAACTGGCTCTTTGCTCTACCTGATGCTGCTGACCACGCTCCTATCCATGATCAGGCAGATCTCCCTGCGGATGAGATGCAGGACGCTATGGATGCAGGTGAGCCTGTCCAGGATATACCAGAGACATCTACCCGACAGCCTCCTGCACAGGACATCACACTTGAGGACGTCCTCCGTGCGATTCATCAGCAAAACCAGATGAATGCCGCACTGGAGCGTAGGTATAAGGAGCAGTATGATGCTTTGCTCGGCACTATTGCAGCGAACCAGGCAGCTACTAATGAGAGATTTGACGCGATTTTTGGCGAGTTAGAAGCCTTGCGTATCGACATCACTGGGACCACCAGCACCGGTTCTGATCCTGAAGCGACCCCTTCCAGACGCCGCTCCCGTACCAGAAGCCGACCCCGCGGTCCTCAGTAGCCATAGTTTTAGTTTTTCCTATGTTTGTTTTTAGTTTTTGTCGTTTGTACTGTACTTTGACCGCATTTATATCACAACATTGAGGACAATGTCTGATATAGTGTGGGAGAGGTACCTTTCATTTCCGTATTTTTCCCTTTTCGCATTTTTCCATTTCGTTGTATTTTCAATTCCATTGTATTTCCCTTTAGCAAGTTAATGAAGCGTGCAAAAATCTTTATGATATTTTCTTTAGTTTCGAATTTTCCCGCTTACTTAGCCATAACCGAAAAATTTTAATTATTCGCATTACCCGACTTACCTACGAAATCGTAAATAGGAAACCGAGAACGATTAAACAAGACCAATACAATCTTGACAACTTTGACTTCCTACTTAAGCGATTCCATCTCCGATTACCATTACGAGTACACTTCTAGTTTCAGTTCGAAAGTAACCCCGAGTAGTTTATACTAGCAGTCAGCACCGTCTGAACACAAACCACGTGGGGAGCCGATGAATATAAGCGTTTGATGCCTAATCAATAATGATCCTTCATATCTCGATGCAAAATGAAAAGAAATTGCACCAAAGTACACGGTCGCATAAAAAAAACGAGAAATATGAGAAGGAGTCCATTGCGGGTTGGTTCAGAGGTACTGGTTCTGAACTCGGTAGGGCGTGCTACGGCTCGATCCCCCACAACCTCCAATTCGGATACAAAATGTAGGGTTACCACACTCGTGTACCAGACCCCGTGCTTAAAAAGGATCAAAGTCACTAACCGGCTACTCCACTACGTGCGTGCTAAGGCAAAGGGCTTAATGTGATTGCGCTAGAATGAAACCGGGCGAAATAAGATCGAAAAACTTTAGGTGAAATCGTAAAGTAATTGCCGATTGGCTCATTTAACGGGAAGTCGACGACATAGCTTGTTGCTTGTGTCATTAGTGTATCGGTAATGTTCTATCAAAGTATCGGATCATCCGACAAAAACGATCCCTCGTTTGATTTGTTAGGAGTATGCGTGAATAACATCTTGTCCGCCGATTTTCAACCGACTATTTGCTTGAGGACAAGCAAAGGTTTAAGTTTGGGGAAGTTTGATAACGAGAAAACGTATCGATTATATTGCTAGTTTTCATTGGCGTTTTATCGAATAATTACCGTTTTAACACTCGATTTCTCGAGTTTTTCTTACCGTTTTGCAGGTACACCATTATGTGGAGCTAAATCATGAATCAAGAGAAAAAGGAACAAAATCGGTCATAAAAAGATGAAGAAATGAAGCTTCCTGCAAAACTGCATATTTTGCAGCAGTCACGACCGTCACAAGGGTGTCACGACCGTGACACCCCAAAATGAGGCCTCACGACCGTGAGAGAAGTGTCACGACCGTGACAACGTATAATCTAGGTTTTTGACCAAGGCAACGTGAAGGCAGTACGTGAAGAAGTGGTTTCCTAAATTTTTGCCACTACCTACATTTTCTCCACAAAAATAGCAAGGCCCATTCCAATTGAAGCCCAAAAATCCAGCCCAATTGAAGTTCTATAAATAGCATCAAGTTCATGAAGAATGTACAGAGCATTTTTCTATCAATTTCCTGCGGAAGCTCTGCCGAATTATTTTGCAACCCTTTTATTTCAGCATTATTTTCAGTATTCTATTTCTATTGTATCCAAACCCAACCTATAACAATTTCCAACATCAGGAAATTGTTATAAAAATTACTTGTTTCTAAACCTTCAGATTTTTGCTTTATTTTCGATTTCCGCCAATTACTCCGAGCTTTCCGGTCTGTGGAAGAAGGAGTCTGCCATTTTATTGTTAACCAGGTTTTTATTATTTGCAATTTAATATTATGTTATTTATTTATTTTTCTGCCATGAATATTTTGTTTACTGTTTCTCTGCCTCTGTCTGGTTCAACAAAAATGAGTAGCTAAACACCTTAGGGCGGTATGTAGTTAGAACAAACTTAACCGGTAAAATATAACCGTAGGCTAAAAATAATTAATCACTTAACATTCTGGCTGACACTTTTTAAGTAAAAAGACCTTTTTGTTACGAGAGTAAGAAAAGAGTATTAGGTTAGGTCAAGACCACGAGAGTGTGAGATTTTAACCAGATAGCTAAAGTTAGGCATTTAAATTAAACACAGCGAGAGCGCTTTAAGATAAATTAGAATTACTTAGTTTCCAAAAATTACCTCTAAACACTTATGGGCTAGCGAGAGCAGGCATAGGGCTTTAGAGATAAGATCTGATATAAGACCACGAGAGTGTGAGTTGAGGGTATTTAAACTAGTAATCTCTACCGAATAGATTAAGTGAACATCTTAAATAAGCCTAGGTTAGATTGACCCACCTAAGTTAATATAATTACATACCGACCGTCTTAGAATTACTTAATTAAAACTTAAATTTAATTTCGCCTTTAATAGTCTTAAAAACCAACAAAAAATCGTGACAACCATTCGCCTTAGCTAAACTAGAAAGTTCATCTAGCACTAAGTAACCATAGAATCCCTGTGGATCGATAATCTTAAATATTACTTCGATAGGTTGTGCACTTGCAGTAAGATACCGCTAGACGCATAAGTAGACACGTCTTTAGCCCATCAGGGGGATATACAGAGACTTTTGTTCGATAACTGTTAAGTTATGCCTACGTATCCTATCGTGCAATGAGGAAGTCAGAACACCGTAGTTCGACCCAAAGAGACTGAAAGATAAATTGACTGATGAACTGCTTGCTTGTCTATGCTCAAGTGTATGACCTGTCTGGCTCAGGTGCAAACTGTCTTGCATTAGACGGAAGAAGCGAGTTCTCGTTTGTGAATGGATGAGATGAGAAAAGAATCCCGGAGGAGACGATTATTATTTGTTTTTGAGTTTTCAATCTTTTATTGCTTTTTGGAGTTTGTCATAAGTTAATGAGCTTAAGCCTAAACCAAGGGTTAGTAAGCTCATCACATCCTCCCTCTGATTAGGGGTAATGAGAATACCTTAAGTGTGAAGTCAGCATCTCACACTTAATCACCCTGATGTAGGATTAAGATCATTAACCTACTTGTGATTATTTAGATGTTTTTGGTGTTTTTGTTTAGTGTTGAGTAATGAGATTAAGCCATAATCAAGGATTTAATGGACTCATTACACCATCCTAATAGAAGGATAATAGATGAGAACATTTAAGCTGAGAAAGACTCCTCAACTTAATCCATGATTAGGGATTAACCTCATGACAAAACAAAGCCTTTATTAAAGTGGATTTTAGTTAATGATGAGATTAAGAAGTGGATTTTATGATTGGTAAGACAACTTGAGGAGGACTTGTCCATTAACACTAGGGTTAGTCTTTCTTAACCAATTAAGGAAGAATTAGAACCCTAATGCAAGGCCCAAGTTACAAGCTTGATATCTTGATGATTATTAAGTAAATTGATTAAAGGAGTTAAACACATTAAGGGTTTGACACTTAGGATTAAAGTTATACATTCCATTCTAATAGAAGGATGCATGCATAAGCTTAATCACAAAGCCTTAAAGCCTTTAGGGTTTAGTCCTTGATTAAGAGATGAGAAGGGAAGACTCAAAGATGACTCAAAGGCAAAAGCTAAATGGGGGACTAATCAAACCCTAATTGTTATCATGCTTGGAGATCCTAGGGTTAATGAGGTTTGCAAGAAGATCTTCAGAGAAACCATCAGGAAGGAAGCAGATGAAAGGAGCAAGAAGCAAAGAGAAGCAAAACAACTTGCTTCACTTAAGAAGACAAGTTGCTTGAAGAAAGAAGGTAAGAGGTGAAAATGAATGGGCAAGATCACTCTAATACACAAGATAAATGCAGCAAAGATGCAAGAGAGATAAGAAGAGATTGTGAGAAGTGAAGGCAAATTCACTTCTCAAAACAACTTATCACCTGAAAAGTTAGCAAAAGAAATGAAATGCAATGCAAATGAGATGAGATGTGATGATGCAAACCAAAACCAGGGGCAAGATCATGAAGTTAATGATACTAAGAGATGATACAAACATGTGGCAAGGCATGAGAATGATCAAACAAACCTAAGGATGCAAATTAGGCATGCATTGAACCATGAAAGTTCATGAAAAGTTATGAAATGTAAAGGACAAATAACATGGCAAATGAAAGATGCAATGATCAAACATAGTTCTAATATGTCCTAAGATGTATTATGGATCATGTGGATGCACAAAATGGCATGGCAAGTCAATGGATGCAAGCAAATGAAAGAAAGATGCAAAGGAAAACACAAATTAGGGTTACATGCATCATGCAAAGCAAAAATCCAAAATCAGAAGCAAATGACATGACAAAAATTTGAAAATGCAATCAAAGATGCCCTAACCCTATACAAACTCACTGCCCAAAGGAGGGGATCCAATTCTCAACCTAATGAAAGTTATGAATTTCCTAAGATTGCTAGGGTTTTGGGACACCTTACCAAGAAAAATGCTAAACAAATTGAAAATACAAGATCAATTCAAATCAAATTTATCCTATAAACTACATGCTATGAAGAGTGAAATGCAAGAAAGATCATCATCCAACTCTCAAAGGTTAGGCAGAAAGAAATTTTTGAAGTTTGAAACAAAATATTGCCTTAAAATGAAATTAAATCCAATGAAAATGATCAAAAGGCATCAAGAACAAAAAAGAAATTTGGTTTGAGAGTTGGACAATGTTCCTAAATGTTTCTAAATGCTATATGAATTTTTTTGTGATTTTTAAATACCTAAATGTATTTTTAATTAATTAATTTTCATTGACTAATTAAAAATAATCATTTAAATGATTTAAAAATAATTTTTAATGCAAAAAATAAAAATTAAAATATTTTTGGGTTTTAAAAATTAGTGAAATCTTTGACAAAAAATTTCATAATTTTTAAATGGTTTTTGCTATTTTAAATAAAATGTGAAAGATAAATCAAATTAAATGAAATAAAAAATAAAATAAATGAAAGTATGCAAAGGGGAGGGCCAGGATTTGATCTGGGTTTGGACAGGTTGACTGCGCGCCAGATCCAAAGGCCCAGATTCAAATCTGGCTAATTTGTTTTATAAATTAATTAAACAAGATTTTAATTAATTAATCAGGGATTAGGGCTTTAATGAAGCATCCAGGCCACTCGTTCGCGCGCGGGAAAGGGGATCCTATGGCCAGGATTCAAAATTGCTAATTAAACTCACTTAACCCTAATTAACCTCAGGCGACCGGAGATAAGCTCTGGTCGTCTTCTCCGGCTGCCTCTCTCACCAGAAACACTCAAAACACATCCCCAAGGCCCACAAATCTCCAGAATCAATCATTCAACAATGGGTAACAAGAATCCAAAGCCAAAAACAATTTATATTGACTACACAGTGAGAATCGAAGGAAACAAAACTTAGGGCAAAAATTTCAGAACATCACAACATGCTTGTTTCTGGCTCATTTTCAAAAATAAATAGATCCCCATGATCAGGGCAACATATAGAACAACATTCTAACAAGAAATCAAGGTTCTGGAAAATTTGTTCATCATGTTACCTGAGATTGAGCTTTCAGTCCAGGAGCTTTCTGCTTGCCTCTTTGCTTCAAAATGGTCCCAATGATCCTCTTGATGAAGTTATGAAGCTTGGTTGGAGTTTATAATGGATGATTTGTGAACTTGAAGAGGTTCTGTTCAGAGAGGGGAAGGAATCGTGTTTCAGTTTCAGGGTGTTTCAAGGCAAGGTGAAGGGTCAGGGATGATCAGTGAGACATGCTGAGATGTTCTATGGAGTTTGTTTGGGTGTTTGTGTCTTGTGTGATGTGTTTCGAATGAAAATGCATAAGAGGTGTAAACTTGGAGCTATGGCTTGGAGGATGCTTCAGGCTTGTGTGTGTGTTGTGTTGAGTCTCATTTGGTCCACTTATCACAACTAGAGGGGTCAGAGAAGTTGGTGTGGCACAGGCTGATTGGTATGGGGTTTTTTGCAAAAAGTCAAGTCTAGGTGTAAGAGAGGTATGGGTCAATGGTAGGCCAATGACAAAGGGGTGTCCTGCGTAGCAAGGAATGAGGAGAGCCATGGGATCAGTCTTGAAGCCAATTAGCAAGTGGATTAGGGTTTGTATAATGTTTTGCAACTTTGTCCAATTTTGCCCATTTTGAAGTTTCTTGATCCATAAGTCATGAAAATGGGCAAACCTTTGGTACATTATGACTTTTAGGCATTGTTTTATTTTTGTGCAAAGATTAGAAGTCACTTTGAGGTCTCATTTCACCTTGGCAAAAGGGTTTTGAAACTTTGCCTCTTTGGTACATAACTTGAAATTATGTGATTTTTCCCAACTTTGACAAGCCATAACTTTTGATCCAAAATGAATTAGAATGAGTTCTTGTACTTTTTGAAAAGGGAATGATCCATTCTACAACTTTCATGACCAAAGTTTTCCCATTTGAAGCATTTTTGAATCAAAAAGCAAGGGTTGAAAAAGTTTCCCAAAATTGCAAGTTTCCATTATAAGTCATTTTCCCAAAAAGGCAACTTTGCAAATGGCTTGAAATTATTCAATTTTGTGAACTTCCAATATCTTCTATGATCAAATAAAGATCATACACATTCAAAATGATGAAGAACACCCTTTGGTTGGGTCAATGGGGGCCTCAGATGCCCTGATTTTACACTGTCTTGCTCAAGAAGTCAACTCTTGATCAGATGCCTTCCCCATGGAATTTCTTCATGAAAATTGATATGCATTATCCTTATGACATATAGAGACCAATAGAAACAAGAATGACCAAAAAATGTGGAGTTATGGCCTTTGAAACCAAAACCCTAATTCTAGGTCATCTGTGCAGTTAAACCTGGCTCTACTTCCATGCCATTCTCAGTTCTTGTGATTATTTGACTTCCTTGACTTTGAGAGGATATAATATGATGCTTGAACATTCATGAACCCCTTTTAAGTGATTGATGACCTTTGGAGTGGCTCAAATAGCTCTTGGATTGCCCAGATCACAAACCCTAGATGCAGATGACTTAGAAACAATGCAGTGAACCAAAAATGTGGTATGAGATGCTATGATTAATTTATGCACATGAAGATATCACAAGCCATGGTGTGAATGAGGAAGTCAGAACACCTTAGTTCGACCCAAAGAGACTGAAAGATAAATTGACTTGTGAACTGCTTACTTGTCCATGCTCAAGTGTATGACCTGTCTGGCTCAGGTGCTAACTGTCTTGCATTAGACGGAAGAAGCGAGTTCTCGTTTGTGAGTGAATGAGATGAGAAAAGAATCCCGGAGGAGACGATTATTGTTTGTTTTTGTGTTTTTAATCTTTTATTGTTTTTTAGTGTTTGTCATAAGAAAATGAGCTTAAGCCTAAACCAAGGGTTAGTAAACTCATCACATCCTCCCTCTGATTAGGGGTAATGAGAATACCTTAAGTATGAAGTAAGCACCTCACACTTAATCAACATGATGTAGGATTAAGATCATTAACCTACTTGTGATTATTTAGATGTTTTTGTTGTTTTTGTTTAGTGTTAAGTAATGAGTTTAAGCCATAATCAAGGATTTAATAGACTCATTACACCATCCTAATAGAAGGATAATAGATGAGAACATTTAAGCTGAGAAAGACTCCTCAACTTAACCCATGATTAGGGATTAACCTCATGACAAAACAAAGCCTTTATTAAATGGATTTTAGTTAATGGTAAGATTAAGAAGTGAATTTTATGATTTGTAAGACAACTTGAGGGGGACTTGTCCATTAACACTAGGGTTAGTCCTTCTTAACCAGTTAAGGAGGAATTAGAACCCTAACGCAAGGCCCAAGTTACAAGCTTGATGTCTTGATGATTGTTAAGAGAATTGATTAGAGGATTTAAACACATTAAGGGTTTAACACTTAGGATTAAAGTTATACACTCCATCCTAATAGAAGGATGCAGGCATAAGCTTAATCACAAAGCCTTAAAACCTTTAGGGTTTAGTCCTTGATCATGAGATGAGGAGAGAAGACTCAAAGATGACACAAAGGCAAAACTAAATTGGGAACTAATCAATCCCTAATTGTTATCATACTTGGAGATCCTAGGGTTTGTGAGGCTTAAGAGAGAAAGAATCTTCAAAGAGCCACCAAGGAGAGAAGCAGATGAAAGGAGAAAGAAACAGAGAGAAGCAAGACAACTTGCTTCACTTAAGAAGACAAGTTGCTTGAAGGAAGAAAGCAAAAGATGAACATGAATGAGCAAACCCACTCCAATACACAAGATAAAATGCAGCAATGATGCAAGAGAGATGAGAAGAGATTGTGAGAAGTGAAGGCAAATTCACTTCTCAAAACAACTTACCACCTGAAAAGTTAGCAGAAGAAATGAAATGCAATGCAAATGAGATGAAATGTCATGATATAAACCAAAGTCATAAGCATAAACATGATGTTAATGATGCTAAGAGATGATGCAAACACATGTCAAGAGTTGTGGATGATCATACAAGGATGAGGATGCAAATGAAGCATGCTTGAACCATAAAAGTTCATGAAAGTTTATGAAATGGAATGGACATATAACATGGAAAATGGAAGATGCAATGATCAAAGATGATTCTAATATGTTCTAAGATGTCTTATATGTCCTAAGGATGCACAAAATGTCATGGCAAGCTCTTGAATGCAAGCAAATGAAAGATGGATGCAAAGGAAGGCAAGAATTAGGGTTTATGAGCAACATGCATCACAAAAATTCAAAACCAGAAGCAAATGACATGATAAAAAATTGAAAATGGGATCAAAGGAACCTTAACCCTACACAAGTTCACTGCCCAAAGGGGAAGACCTAAATCTAAACCTAATGGAAGTTATGATTTTTCTAAGTCAACTAGGGTTTCAAGGCACCTCAAAAGGAAAAATGCTCATTAAATTGAAAATGAAAGATAAATTCAAACCAATTTTACCCTAGAAACTACATGCTATGAAGGATGCAATGCAAGAAGAACCATCATCAAACTCCTCATGGTTAGGCAGAATGAATTTTTCTAAGTTTGAACAAAAATATTGCCTTTAAATGAATTTAATTCCAATGAAAAAGGTCAAGATAGTTCAAAAACCAAAAAGAATTTTGTTTTGAGAGTTTGATAATGTTTCTAAATGTTTTAAAATGCAATGTGAATTTTTTGGTGATTTTTAAATACCTAAATGCATTTTTAATTAATTAATTTCCATTAACTAATTAAAAATAAACATTTAAATGATTTAAAAATGATTTTTAGTGCAAAAAATAAAAATAAAAATATTTTTGGGTTCTGAAAATTAATGAAATGCTTGACAAAAAAATTCAGAATTTTTTAACATGTTTTGCTATTTTTTAAAATTCGTGCAAATAAAATACAAACAAAATGAATTAAAATTGGTTAACAGAAGAATGAATCGATTCAAGCTTGGATGAATCGATTCATACTGATCAATTTTTGAGAAAACAAAATTAGTTAAACAGTATGAATCGATACATCAAAGGATGAATCGATTCTTTTTGCGAAATCCAGGAACCACTCAACAGCATGAATCGATTCAAGCTAGAATGAATCGATTCATTATGCGTGATTTTCCAAAAATTCATAATCAATGAAAAACAAGAGAACCAAAATGAAACAAGCATATCACCCCAAACATGAATCAATCACAAAATCACATTTACAATGCATCAGCAACAAGATTCGAGCAAAATCAAGAAAACTGCAAAAATTTCAGAACATGCATACACACTCATTTCTCAACCATTTTCAGTGTTTCAAAGCTTAACATGATCAGTGAAACAAACTCTATCATCCTATAACAAGAGATTGCATTTCTGGAAACAATGTTCTTGATGATACCTGAACTGGAGCTTTGAACTTTGGAGCTTTTTGGCCTCAAACTTGGTGCAATCCCTCTCCTTTGAACACCCTGATGATGAAATGAAGCTTGGAGAGCTTTGAGAATGGCTGGTTATGGCTATTTTGCTCTGGTGTAACAGAAATGGAGGTCTTGGTGTGTGATGTTTCAAGCTGTTTCAGGGGGTGGTTTTTGTTCTAAGGGTGATTTGTGACTTGTTGGTGAAAGAAAAAGTGAAGTTTGATGGTTGTGTGAAGAAATTTTTCAGAGAAGAAGTTTGGGACAGATTTTGTGCAAGTTGGATTGTGTGTGTTTTCTATGCCAAATCAGTTGTTATATCACTCCCATAATGTTTGAGTAGGCTGTGGAGCAGGTTAGTAGAGGCTGCTGATCACTATTCCAAGAGCATGGGAGAAATTGCAAAAAGTCAAGGTTTGGTGTACTTGAGGTATGGGCTGTGGCAGAGATGGTTTCTTGGCTTGTACTGCATCAGCTGAGTTCAAGGATGACTCTTGGATCAATTGTGGTGAGCTGGAATGGATGAAGGGTGAGATCTCACATGTTTTGCAATTTTGCAACTTGTTACACTTTGTGATTTTTGGCCATGGACATGTGACATCTCTTGGGCAATATGCAGCAAAATGCACCATACAATGTTGCTATGATACTTTTATAATGATTAGAGACCAAACAAAACCAAAAGAACCCTTCTTGCAAGATTTCCCTCTTTGTGATTTTCATGAAAAATGGTTTATGATACTTGGACATCAAGGCATGAAAATGAGAAATTTCTTGGGCCAATCTGAATTTTAGGCATTGCATTGTGTTTGCATGAAGATTAGAGGTCACATTGAAGTCACATTTTGCCTTGGTATGAGGTTTTGCAACTTTTCCCTTTTGTGCAAAAGTGAAAATTCAATGATTTTATCCAACTTTGACAAGCCATAACTTTTGATCCAAAATGAATTAGAATGAGTTCTTGTACTTTTTGAAAATGGGAGGATCCATTCTATAACTTTCATGACCAAAGTTTTCTCATTTGAGGCATTTTTGAATCAAAAAGATGAGGTTGAAAAACTTTCCCAAAATGGCAAGTTTTCATTATAAGTCACTTTCCCCAAAAAGGAAACTTTGCAAATGGCTTGAAATTCTTCACCTTTGTGAACTTCTAACACCTTCTATGATAAAATAAAGATCATGCACAATCAAAATGATGGAGAACACCCTTTGTTTGGGTCATTGGGGGCCTCAGATGCCCTGATTTTGCACTGACTTGCTCAAGAAGTCACCTCTTGATCAGATGCCTTCCCCATTGAATTTCTTCATGAAAATTGGTATGCATGATCCTCATACCTTATAGAGACCCATAGAAACAAGAATGGCCAAAAATTTTGGAGTTATGGCCTCTGAAACCAAAACCCTAATTCTAGGTCCTCTGTGCAGTTAAGCTTGGCTTTGCTTCCATGCCTTTCTTAGTTCTTGTGATTCTTTGACTTCCTTGACCTTGTGAGGATATAATATGATTCTTGAACACACATGGACCCCTTTAAAGTGATTGATGTCCTTTTAAGTGGCTCAAGTAGCTCTTGGATTGCTCAGATCACAAACCCTAGATGCAGATGACTTTGAATCAATGCAGTGGAGCACAAAGGCCACATGAGATGATATGATTGAACTTATGCACATGAAAAGATCACAAGCCATGGTGTGAATGAGTGAGGGCAAATTTTGGGTGTTTACAATGCATACATACATCATTTACATCATACCATAACATATATATCCATAAGTACATAATACATTACTTAAGTGCATCATACTATGCATGCATACATAATGCATAAACTAATATTTTCCTTGCAGGATAGTTATATGCAGGTAAAACAATATCAACAACTTACAACGGGTCAGAAATGATCCATACACTACTCAAGATGTCCTCGAATAGCAGGCAAACGGTCTGTAAAAAGATCCATTCCCTGGTTCAAGACATTTTTCAGAAGAAAAAATTCTGACGTTCTTTTGACCCTTAAAAGCAAATCCTGGCGCTCTTTTGGCCCCTTGTTCAAGACTTTTTCAGAAGAACAAATCCTGACGTTCTTTTGACCCTTAAGAGCAAATCCTGACGCTCTTTTGGCCCCTTGTTCAAGACTTTTTCAGAAGAACAAATCCTGACGTTCTTTTGACCCTTAAGAGCAAATCCTGACGCTCGTTTGGCCCTTTGTTCAAGACTTTTTCAGAAGAACAAATCCTGACGTTCTTTTGACCCTTAAGAGCAAATCCTGACGCTCTTTTGGCCCCTTATTCAAGACTTTTTCAGAAGAACAAATCCTGACGTTCTTTTGACCCTTAAGAGCAAATCCTGACGCTCTTTTGGCCCCTTGTTCAAGACTTTTTCAGAAGAACAAATCCTGACGTTCTTTTGACCCTTAAGAGCAAATCCTGACGCTCTTTTGGCCCCTTATTCAAGACTTTTTCAGAAGAACAAATCCTGACATTCTTTTGACCCTTAAGAGCAAATCCTGAGGCTCTTTTGGCCCCTTGTTCAAGACTTTTTCAGAAGAACAAATCCTGACGTTCTTTTGACCCTTAAGAACAAATCCTGACGTTCTTTTGGCCCCTTGAATAGCAGGAAAACGGTCTATACAAAGATCCATTCCCTGGTTTAAGATATCTTTCAGAAGAACAAATCCTGACGTTCTTTTGGCCCTTGAATAGCAGGCAAACGATCTGTAAAAAGATCCATTCCCTGGTTCAAGATATTTTTCAGAAAAAACTAATCCTGACGTTCTTTTGACCTTAGAGAGTAGGCAAACAGTTTGTACAAAGATCTGCTCTCTAATCCAAGATATTTCCAGAAGAGATAATCGCCATGAAGATTTATTTCTACTGGTCCATTCAGCAATTCAAATCATGTTGCATAAATGATTCAGATGGCCTATACAAAGACCTAGTACTGATATCCAGTATCAACATAAAGACATCATCATATTCTGATACTTTAAGATGGCATCTCTAAGCCCATCACCAGTTCTTCCTGATGGCATCTCTAAGCCCATCTCCAGTTCTTCCAAGTGGCATCTTCAAGCCCACTTAAGCATAGACAACTAATCATCAGTACCACTTTACGTGCCGGCGAGTGCAAATTTTTGGGCTTTTGTGTTCAATCCCCTTCAACCTTCCAGGTCACGAATGGCACATATACCAATCTAACCCCTCAGGTTTCAGAAAATTGAACAGGGGCAGCTGTTGCACCCCAACATTTGCCCTCACAAGACAATACTTTGTGTACTAATAGGTTCACAAGGTTTACAAGACATCTCATGAGGTTCACAAGGTTCACAAAGTTCACAATTAGTCAGAAGATTTGACATTTCCCTCAGACAATGCATCCTCCTAAGCAATGCATCATAAACTAGGGTTTCGACTTTAATCAGGCTAAATGGACTTCCAAGACTTCAAGTGAGCTTCATAACATCTTATATGTGTTTAAGAATCCCCATGACAAGTTTCAAGACTTTTCCCAAAGGTTTGCTCAGTCAGATGATCAGATAGGTTAAAATCAGTCAAAGCAGTTAAAAAGTCAAACTGAGGTCAACTGTGGTCAAACCAAAGTCAAACTTCATGATTTTTTGCCAACATCAATTATATGAAGTAAAATTCATCATTTGATCAAGGTTTGATCATGATTCATCAAGGAGATTTCAGATCATCAAGAATCAGGAGTTTCTAAATTAGGGTTTTCATAGGAAAAGTCAACTGAACTTTGACCAGCCATAACTTTCATATGCTTCATCAAAATTTTTCCATCCAAAGCTCATTTTAAAGGAAATTGAATTCTCTACAACTTTGTGTCTCACAAGTCAAGCCCAAAAATGCTTCATTTGGAAGGTATGAGCTAAGACATTATAGGTCATTTCAAAAGTCAACAAAAAGTCAACATCTTCCAAAGAGCATAACTTGATAATGGTAAACGATATGGATATGAGACCAAAGATTTTTGTTAGAGGACTCTTTAAGCTTTCCAAAATGTCCAAGAACACCTTCATAGCCTTAAAATTGAGGGACTTATGTCCTTGCAAAGTTGGGAAAGTTTTGAGAGGTTTATGAAGCAAATGGGGTCTTAAAACCATAATTCACCAAATGGGCTTGCTTTTTTATGATCCAAACACTTCCATGACATCATGCACGAATTAAAAATTATTTATTCATATTTTTATTCATTTTATTTTATTTATTATGATTTTTTACATTAAAAATCATTTTAAATCAAAATAAAATATAAAAGTGTGAATATTTGATTTGATTTTGGTTCTAGAAGGTCTTAATGATTATTTAGAAGTGATTGAAACTATATAAAATCAGATCAATCAAAAATAGTAAGAAGATGTCAATTTTTTCTCAATATTTGATTTGATCTTTGTTCTAGAAATTCTTAAAGGCCATTTAGAGATGATTGAAATCATATAAGATCATATCAATCAAAAATAGTAAGAAGATATCAATTTTTTTTCTCAATATTTGATTTGATTTTTGTTCTAGAAATTCTTAAAGGAAATTTAAAGTGATTGAAATCATATAAGATCATATCAATCAAAAATAGTAAGAAGATATCAATTTTTTTTCTCAATATTTGATTTGATCTTTGTTCTAGAAATTCTTAAAGGCCATTTAGAGATGATTGAAATCATATAAGATCATATCAACCAAAAATAGTAAGAAGATATCAATTTTTTTTTCAATATTTGAAAGCATATCTTTTTCAATCTCAAGTGATCCAAAAGTCCAAAGTAGGATATGATTTTTTGATCTAATTACACTCACTATATATACATGAAGAGATCACAACACAAAGGGAGGGATTTGGCTGCTTCCAAGAGTAAGAACAATACTTTAAATTTTCATAAAAAATTCATAATTCGGATTCTATTTTGCAGGATATATCAAAGTGTTTTGAAGGTTGCAATCTCTTCCTTGATCATCCTTGATGCTATCCCAATGCATTACATCATCCAAAACTCATTAAAATGCATAAACCGATTTCATCTTTAGCTTGAAAATTGATTTTTTGATTTCAATGATACAAGCAATATAAATGAAATTTGATTGTATATTATTGTTCATGATGATGTTTGTAATGTTTCTGGATATTTTGATTTAATGTTTGATGCAGAAACAACTAAGTGTCATTGCTAGAGCTTGGGTTCAAATCCTAACCTCAGGTAAGTTTTGTTTTTTCATTCAATTTCTCACTATTTTCTTTATTGTTTTGTTTTATATTTAATATAAATTATATTTCTTATAAGAAAATATATTTAAATAATCATATGTAAATATATATATATATATATATATATATATATATATATATATATATATATATATATATATATATATATATATATATATATATATATTAACTTCATATTTTTCTAAAAGGGATCTCTAATTTATTTTCTAAAAATTTTAATCTTAGTTTTTTTTATTAAAATATGTATATATTATTATTATATATTTATTTTTTGTAAATAGTTAAATTAATATTGTAATTTAAATTATAAACCCTAATTCTATTTTCTTTAAAATTCCTAACCCTAATCTTTAAATATTAAAATTAATTAAACTTTTCTAATATCTAATTAAAATAATTAATAATATTTTCTTTGTAAATAATTATTATATGGTTTATTATTATTATTCATATCATCTTATTTTCATCTCAAAAATTATTTAAAGTTGTTTATTTAAATCTAAAAATACTTAATTAAATTATATATATATTTTGTATATTATTACTAACCTTTTCTTCTTATAATTATCACTAACCTTTTTTATTGTTTATACTTATCATTTTATTATATAATTATTATTTAAATTGTTTTTATTATAATGTAACTGTAAAAGTCATGTAATAGTTGTAGCTCTTATTGTTTATTTATAAATATATTGCTATGGTTAGTAAAATAGGGAGTGATAACATGTTTGCTTTAAAATTAACTTAGATCACTAATTATAAGATAAATATTTGAATTTGTACACGCACACACGTAAGTCGATCTTTGATCGCCATCTCACTTCCTTAAGGGTTATCCCTCATGTTGCCTAAACCAAAAGGTCAAGTAAGGTGTCTAAAAGCAAGGTCCCTTCTCCTAAAAATATCATCAAGTCCCTTTACGATTATAAGATCAAGTCCCTTCGGTGTTGCCTTCGTAAATGATCTTGTCCCTTTCGAATAAAGATGATAAGTCCCTTTGAATTGCTAAATACACCTTACAGTTGCCTAATCACAGATGTCCCTTCATTTGTCCCCCATACATCCAAGGTAATGACTACCTATTCTTTAATAATAGGGATAGTCTTACCATTTAAAGGATATTTAAGAACAGAAAAGACTTAACTTAGAGTAGGTTCCTCTTATGTACTTGCTCACCTTTTCAAACATTTCAAAAACACTTCACATTTTCAAACAATTTTCAAAACAAAGGCTTTATATATATCCGTACATGGATCATTATAAAGTACTTAAGAAAATTTCTAATCACACACTACACTTCTCAAAAACATTTTAAAGTGAGCTAAGTAACTAAGAGCCCATGGATAACCATGGATGTAAAGGATGCTAACACCTTCCCTTTACATAACCTACCCCCCGAACCCAAAAATCTTTTAAGGTCTTTCCTGTTCTTTTATACCCTTTCCTTTGGATAAAATAAAAGTCGGTGGCGACTCTTGCTATCCGCAACATAACTAAAGTCAGTTCTCCCACCGTGTTACAGATATACAAGTATGGTATAATCTCACTGTGGAGACTACGCCGGTACGTGTTAAGGATCGAGAGGTGAAAACTTTGCGAGGCAAAGAGATCGCTCTAGTGAAAGTTGTCTAGATAGGAGCTACTGGTGAGAGTATGACTTGGGAATTAGAGAGCAAGATACAGGAGTCTTATCCTGAGTTGTTTGAGCGAGGTAATATTTTCGAGGACGAAAATGTTCTAGTGGGGGAGAGTTGTAACACCCCGATTTAATTAATTTATTTAATTCATTTAATTATTATATTTCTCTTTGCTTTATTATAAATTCTTAGAAAAAATGTATAGGATTATGTATGTTGTAATTTATTTCCCGCTTTTATTTTTTTTGTATTTGCCCACTCAATGGAATAACATAGGATTTCTTGCATTTTTATTTATATTAATTAAGTGGTTAGTAAACCTAGGGAGTGAAAACCTAATTGAAATTAATTGGACTTAGAAAATTAAATAAAAAAAGAATAAATATTTGAAAATAAACACTCACACACGTAAGTCGATCTATGATCACTCTCTGCACCTCCTAGGGTATCCCTCTTAAATTGCCTTTTAAACGGTCAAGTCCCTCGAAAGTGGGGTGTCTTAAGCAATACCCTACAAATAAAAGATCATTTTGTCTCTCTCCTCGGTTAAAAGATCAAGTCTCTACGATGTTTCCTACGGTGTTGCCTATAATGATCTTGTCCCTTCAGTTTAAAAGATGATAGTCCCTCCCAATTGCTAAAGACACCCTCCATTTGCCTTCGTTGACCGTACGATGACCCTACGCTCGTCCCTTAAATAAATCCAAGGTAATGACTACTTATTCCTTAATAATAGGGATAGTCTTACCCTCGAAAGAATATAAAAGAACATGAATGACTTAGTCTAGGGTAGGTACCTCATAGTTACTTGCTCACACTTTAAAAATACTTTTCACACCTCACTATTTTTAAACATTTTCAAACAAAAGCTTTGTATATATCCATACGAGGATCATTACAAAGTACTTAGACAAATTTCTAAACACATACTACACTTTCCTTTTTCAAAACAATTAAGTGAGCTAAGTAACTAAGAGCCCATGGATAACCATGGATATAAAGGGTGCTAACACTTTCCCTTTATATAACCTACCCCCCGAACTCAAGTCTTTTAAAATCGATATTTCCTGTTCTTTTATGTCCCTTCCTTATGGATAAAATAAAATTCGGTGGCGACTCTTGCTATCTGCAACATGACTAAAATTTAGTTCTCCCACCGTGTTATAATCTGCTTCGGGCAAATGGGCATTACGAGAGTAAGCTCGAGCTGATAAGGGGAGTCACCGAGATTAGGGACAAGATGGCAGGCTTCACCACTAACAATGACCGTTTGAATAAACAGGTTGCGGAGGCGAAGAGAAAGTTGGCCATCGGGGAGGATAAGACTGAAGAGGAGGTCGCGATGAGAGCTAGGGCTGAACTTATTGCTCGGATCCGTTTGCTGGTGTAGGATAACTTAGCAATGGCTTCATTTGGCTTCTACAACGATGTTGAGCAGCTTAAAGTGAAGAACCCTGGGGTAGAGTTAGTCGTATAAGGCACTGGTCCTCTTCATTGTGTGGAGAAGGGCGTGGTTATCCCTCCTGACGAGGAATGAAGTTTTTTTGGCATTCGTGCCATTTCTATATGGGCTTGTGTGTCCTTATGTACTTTTGGTGTATGGGACTTAGTCCCTTTTTTATGTAACTTAAGACAATGTCTGCCCTTATGGTCGGTATTTTTGGATAAATATATAATTATTGCCATTTTACCATGTTTGTGCATTGTTATTGTAATCATATGTATGCTTTAAATGTTTGTTATAGAAGTGGGGATACGTTCGACATGTTGTGATGAACTCGATAGTGAATAGAACTTGTCGAGGGGCGAGATTTGTTTTTGCCAAAGGGGGTTAAGGACTCGGTCGTGTTCCTTATTCCCCTAAGGCTTAGACCTTACCCATTGCAAGCTAGGGGATTGCCATGTTGGTATGGCAACGGTGGAGATCGTTCGAGGTATCCCCATTGGGCGAAGCATCTGTCCGTCAACCGGGAGAGAGTTTGCTTACGTTTGTATAAGGGTTGTATCTATACCATGATACATCCCTATGGTCGGGCACTTCCCCTCCGTTAACAAGGTAGATTGTCAGTAACTATTTCGCGCTTGGGTTGGACTTAGTTGTAATATTGTTTAAGCTTTTAAGCGTTCCATGATCGAGAAAATGGTTCCCCATTTAGTTCTTCTAGGTAATAGGCTCTTGTGCCGGTTTTTGACTTGACCCGATATGGGCCTTCCCAGTTCTCCACGAGCTTGCCCTTGCGTGAATCTTTCCGATCTCTGCATAGGATAAGACTGCCTACCTGGAATTTTCGTTTGATGATCCTGGCGTCGTAGAGCAGTGCAATTTTTTGTTTTAGGGATTCTTCATGGAGAGATGCCCCTAACCGAATCTCCCCGACTATGTAAAGCTCTTCCCTTAATGTCTCATCGTTGATTTCTTCTTCTAGAGGAGACTCTGTTTGTCTAAAGGGTTCTCTAATCTCTACGGGGATAACTGCTTCTGTTTCATACGTCATTCGAAATTGGGTTTCCTCGGTGGTCGAATGTGGGGTTTCCCGGTAGGCCCAAAGTACGAGGTAGTGCTCCTCGACCCATCATTTCTTTGCCTCACCCAATCTTTGTCTTAAGCCTCGTAGAATAACTCTATTGGCGGCTTCGTTCTATCCGTTAGTCTGAGGATGTTCAACTGACACAAAGTGTTGCTTGGTGCCTGTCTTGGCGACGAAGTCTTGAAGTTCCTGTCCGTGAACTGGGTATCATTGTCTATGATCAGGGATTGAGGTACGTCAAACCTGGCTAGGATGTTTCTCTTGTAAAAATATAAAATGTTGAATGTTGTGATTATGGCCAAAGCCTCAGCTTCTATCCACTTGATGAATTAGTTGATGGCCATGATCATATATTTGTTTTGAAATTAACTTATTATGAAGGGTCCAAGGATGTCCATGCCCCACTGTGCGAACGACCATGGTGATAACATTGTTTTGAGTGCGTCCAGGGGTGAGGTGTATCTCCCTATGATGTTGGCATTTGTCTCATTTCTTCACGTTCTCTTTGGTGTCGTTCTGCATGGTTGGCCACTAGTATTCTGCCCTTAAATCCTTTCGAGCTAAGGATTTTCCGCCCAAGTGTTGTGCGTTTATACCTTCGTGTATTTCATGTAAGATGTTTGACACACTTTATTCCTCGATGCACTTAAAAAGTGGAATGAAAAATCCTTGGTGATACAACTTTTTGTCTATTAGGATGTAGGAAAATGCACGGAGTTTGGTGGGGTTGGCTTCCTTGCTATCTTCGGGAAGCTCACCAGTTGTCAAATAGTGGTATGCTGGAGTCATCCAACAATTACTGTCACCTATGAGGTTGACGTTGATGACTTCACAGGGTTTTTCAATGCTAGGGCGGGGAAGTGTTTCCCGGATGACGTACTTATTCCCCCTTTTCATTCACGTGCTTGCCAATTTAGATAGGACATCTTCCCGATAATTACGTTCACGAGGAATGTGATTGACGTCCCATGACTTAAATTGTGCTAGCTTCTTTTGTACCAATGCCAAGTACTCAACCAAATGACCATTTTTTGTCTGGTATTCGCATTTGACATGTGACGTGACGAGATGAGAATCAGTGTAAATTTTAATTTCCTGTGCGCCCATGTATTTGGCCAAGCGGATTCCTGCCAGGAAAGCTTCATACTCAGTATGGTTATTAGAAGTTGGGAAGGAAAGGACTAGAGGTACTCCACTACCTGACGGACTAGATGCTCCATCAACGTAGATGACCCACTTATGGGCACCTTCAGGTGAAACTTCTGTTGGGGTCATCTCGACTACGAAGTCGACAAGGGCTTGAGCTTTTAGAGATTTCCTGCTTTCGTAGTGTATGTCAAATTTTGACAATTCTAGTGACCATCTCAGCATTTTGTCAGCCATATCTCGTCAGGCAAGTAGCTGTTTGACGGGTTGATTGGTACGTACAACCACGATGTATGCCAAAAGTAGTGTCTTAGACTCTTGACTACATTTACGAGTGCGAGGGTGACCTTCTCTATTTGCAGGTACCTAAGCTCTGGGCCTTGTAGGGCTTTACTCGTAAAATACACGGGCTTTTTCCCTTCTTGATCTTCTCTTATGAGAACTACGCTGATAGCCTCGACATTAACGGAAAGATATAGGTAGAGGATCTCCTTGACTGTTGGCCTGGACAAAACTGGAGGCTCTGACAATGCTCGCTTGAGGTGTTGCAAGGCCTGCTTGCATTCCTCCTTCCATTCAAATTTTTATTCCTTACAAAGTAATTTAAAGAAGGGTGAGGCGTATTGGGCATATTTTGCCACAAAGCGAGATAATGAGGTGAGCATGTCGTTTAGGGACTGAATTGATTTCTTCGAGTTAGGTGTAGGTAATTCTGAGAAGGCGCAACATTTGTCGGGGTTGGCCTCGATTCCTCTTTGTATAAGATAGAAGTCGAGGAACTTCCTGCCCTTACGTCGAAGGTGCATTTTCGAGGTTAAAGCGCATTATGCACTTCCTTGCTTGGTCGAAGACTTTTTAGAGGTGGGACGTGCGATCAGACTCCTGGGTGGATTTGATGATCATATCATCCATGTATACTTCGAGCATGTCCCCAATTTGTGATTGGAAAACCTTGTTCATCATGCGCTGATATGTGGCTCCTGCGTTCTTCAGTCCGAAAGGGCATCACGTTGTAGTGGTAATTGCCCGTCAGGGTCATGAACGTGGTGTGCCTTTTATCTTTTTCAGTTATGGGTACCTAATTGTACCCTGAATAAGCATCCATGAAAGACAGGAGCTTGAAACCTACATAGATATCGACTAGTTTATTAATGTTAGGAAAATGGTAAGAATCCTTCGGGCAAGTCCGATTGAGATCAGGGTATTTAATACAGAGGCGCCATTTTCCATTAGATTTCTTTAAGAGTACATTTTTTGAGAGCCAGGTTGTATACCTGGCTTCAGATACAAAATTTTCCTCTAAGAGGTCCTTGACTAATTTTTCAGTAGCTAAAGTCTTCTCCTCGGACTGTTTGCGTCTGTGCTGAGCAATTGTGTGAGTTGTCGGGTTGATGGTGAGTTCATGGCAAGCGATTTATGGGGAGCTACCGGGCATATCAGCGACACTCCAAGCAAAGAGGTTCGCGTTGCTATGAAGTCATTGCTAAAGTTGTTCTTTCACATCGTCGGGGAGCCCTGTGCTGATGCGAATTCCTCTATCTGGGTTATCTTCGAAGGTTATGACCTCGAACTCTCCTGCGAGCAAAGCGCGCAGGATGGTTGCTTTGTCTGCAGAGGTGTTGTCTTTGGAATCTTCCAAGATACGAGAGTCGAGGTCGACTATATTGATCTACAGAGTTGGCTTCTACTTGGTTTGGACTTATTCAGATGGGGTATCCTCGTCCCTCGCGCATTTTTTTCTCTTGGGCACGGTCTCTATCACGGTCTACCCTTTGGTCGCAGCTTTGAAACACCTTCGCACCGCTTCAATATCTTCGTGAAGAGTAGCTACGTGCCCTTTCTCTGTATAATATTTCATTTTGAGATGGATTATGGATGGGACGGCGATTAGCTCGGCGAATGTTGGCCTCCCCAAGATACATTGGTAAAGTGATGGGCAGTCGATGACCAAGAAATGCGTCTTGATTGTTTTGGAAGCATATCCTTCCCCAAATGCGACCATTAGATCGACATAACCCCAGGGTTTAGAAGTAGCCCCATTGAATCCTTGCAGATCAGATCCAACATACGGGGACAAGTTCTTTTGATCGAGCTGCAATGCTTAAAAGAGCGAGGTGTACATGATGTCGATCGAGCCTCCCTAGTCGACGAGTATCCTGTGGACATCCGTCTTTGCCATCTTGGCCCGGATCAACAAAGGGATGTGAGATTTCGAGAGCCTCCGAGGATTTCTTCCATGTAGAATGTGATAGGCTGGGATTTGCCTCTGACCTTTTTTAGGGACGAAATTTCGTTTGGTGATGAGTCGGCCAAATGCTCGAGTCTTCTTCTGACTGACCCGACGGTCATCTCGTTATAGCCTCCACCCGAGATGAGCATGGCCGACAAGAATGCCTCCCAGGGGATGTGTGTAACAAAGTACCCTGTGTTTCCCAGACATCGAGGAATGAAGAAATCCCCGGGTCTAGTGATTCACAAAGCGACTGGCATTGGGGCAACTTCTTCGGAGATTTCATCGACTCTCTTCATTTCCTCCTGTCGAAGATCTCCATCTTTGACTTACTTCTTGAGATTTACCTCTTTGATGAAGATATCAATAGCATATTTGAGGTGGATGCAGTCCTCGGTCACATGTTCGTGACTGCGGTGAAAGCGACAATATTTACTTTTGTCAGTATTGGTCTCGGATGAAGTGGGTTTGGGGAAGCGAACGCCTCCCTGCTTGAACTCGGTATTGATGCATTCAGTCATAATTTTTTCACGGGTGTCGCTCCCACCAAATGAGGCTAGGTCAAATGGGGTACAGACGCGAACGGTCGGCGAAAAAAGGATGTGGGAACACACAGGAGTGAACTCACAAGAAAAGAAAAGAGTCGCCAGCTAGGCATTTTTATCCAGGAGGAAAGGTAATGCTGCATAGACCTAGAAAGATATGGATAAGACGGTTGCGAACCATAGAGACTGAGAAAGGGGGTCGGTTACAACCTGGGAAGGTATTAGCACCTAGATTGTCCGCCGTACTCGACGGGATCCACGCTTAAAAGATTTGTGTTTTAAAGGAGTAGTGTCAGTGCAATTTGTGTATCAAGGCTGGAAAGAATGCAAGTGTCAGTGTAAAAAGAATGTGAAGTGTATGTAAATGAAGTGTCAGTGTAGGAACAAGAATAAAATGCTCAAGACTATGAGGCTTAAAGAATAAAGCTGGAAAGAAGGGGAATATACAGAGACTTTTGTTCGATAACTGTTAAGTTATGCCTACGTATCCTCTCGTGCAATGAGGAAGTCAGAACACCGTAGTTCGACCCAAAGAGACTGAAAGATAAATTGACCTGATGAACTGCTTGCTTGTCTATGCTCAAGTGTATGGCCTGTCTGGCTCAGGTGCTAATTGTCTTGCATTAGACGGAAGAAGCAAGTTCTCGTTTGTGAGTGATTGAGATGAGAAAAGAATCCCGAAGGAGACGATTATTGTTTGTTTTTGCATTTTTAGTCTTTTATTGCTTTTTGAAGTTTGTCATAAGTTAATGAGCTTAAGCCTAAACCAATGGGTTAGTAAACTCATCACATCTTTCCTCTGATTAGGGGTAATGAGAATACCTTAAGTGTGAAGTCAGTATCTAAAACTTAATCACCATGATGTAGGATTAAGCTCATTAACCTACTTGTTATTATTTAGATGTTTTTGTTGTTTTTGTTTAGTGTTAAGTAATGAGACTAAGCCATAATCAGGGATTAAACAGACTCATTACACCATCCTAATAGAAGGATAATAGATGAGAATGTTTAAGCTGAGGAAAACTCCTCAACTTAATCCATGATTAGGGATTAACCTCATGACAAAACAAAGCCTTTATTAGATGGATTTTAGTTAATGATAAGATGAAGAAATGATTTTTATGGTTTGTAAGACAACTTGAGGAGGACTTGTCCATTAACACTAGGGTTAGTCCTTCTTAACCAATTAAGGAAGAATTAGAACCCTAATGCAAGGCCCAAGTTACAAGCTTGATGTCTTAGTGATTATTAGATGGATTAATTAAAGGAGTTAAACACATTAAGGGTTTAACACTTAGGATTTAAGTTATACACTCCATCCTAATAGAAGGATGCAGGCATAAGCTTAATCACAAAGCCTTAAAACCTTTAGGGTTTAGTCCTTGATTATGAGGTGAGAAGAGAAAACTCAAAGAGACACAAAGGTAAAAGCTAAGTGGGGGACTAATCAAAACCCTAATCATTGTCATGCTTGGTGGTTCCTAGGGTTTGTGAGGTTTGCAAGAAAGATCTTCAAGAAACCACCAAGGAGAGAAGCAGATGAAAGGAACAAAGAGAAGCACAACAACTTGCTTCACTTAAGAAGACAAGTTGCTTGAAGAAAGAAGGTGAGATGAACAAGAATGAGCAAGCTCAATCCAAACACATACAAGAATTCAGCAATGGTGCATAAGAAAGATGAAAAGGGATTGTGAGAAGTGAAGGAAAATTCACTTCTCAAAGTAACTTACCACCTGAAAAGTTAGTGAAAGGAATGAAATGCAATGCAAATGAGATGAAATGGCATGATGCAAGACAAAGTAAGAAACAAATACATGATGTTAATGATGCTAAAAGATGATTCAAACATGAAACAAGGCATGAGGATGATCATACAAACATATGGAATGCAAAAGAAACATGCTTAGAACCATGAACATACATGAAAAGTTATGAAATGCAAATGACATACAACATGGCAAATGAAAGATGCAATGATCAAACATGATTCTAATGTGTCCTAAGATGTGTTATGAATCAAATGAATACATAAAATGTCATGGCAAGTCATGGTATGCAAGCAAATGGAAGATGGATGCAAAGGAAGGCATGAATTAGGGTTTATGATCAACACACATAGCAAAATCCAAAACCAGAAGCAAACATCATGATAAAAAAATTGAAAATGCAATCAAAGGACCCTTAGACCTATACAAACTCACTGCCCAAAGGAGAGGATCCACTTCTTAACCTAGTGAAAGTTATGAATTTCCTAAGATTTCTAGGGTTTTAAGGTACCTTGTCAAGAAAAATGTCAAACAAATTGAAAATGCAAGATCAAATCAAGCCAATTTAATCCTATAAACTACATGATATGCAAGATGCAATGCAAAAAGAATCATTGTCCAACTCTCAATGGTTAGGCAGAAATGAATTTTTGAAGTTTGAAGCAAAATAATGCCTTGAAATGAAATTAATTCCCTTGAAAATGATCAAAAGGCATCAAGAACAAAAAATAAATTTGGTTTGAGAGTTGGACAATGTTTCTAAATGTTTTTTAAATGTTACATGAATTTTTTTGTGATTTTTAAATACCTAAAAGTATTTTTAATTAATTAATTTTCATTAACTAATTAAAAATAAACTTTTAAATGATTTAAAAATAATTTTTGATGCAAAAAATAAAAATAAAAATATTTTTGTATTCTGAAAATTAATAAAATGTTTGATAAAACCGTCCTTATTCCTGAATTGTGACGGTTGTCACGACGGTTAGGGTCAACTGTCGCAGATTTTTTGCGACAGTTATCACAAAACCGTCCTTAATCCTGGATTGCGACGGTTGTCACGACAATTAAGGTCAACTGTCGTGGCTATTTTGCAACAGTTATCGCAGAATCGTCCTTATTATGTTTTTTACTTAATTTTTTATTTCATAAAATGATTTTTTTCCGTTGAGCACTAAATAACTTTTTATTTGGTCACCTAGTATAGACTATAACATAATATTATTTTTTAAAATGATATCTATCATTCTTACAAATATTTCACACTTATAATTTTTTTTATTAAAAACTTGTTAATATTGTTCTCATATAATTTATTTTATAATTTTAATAAAATATTAATTATAGGAGACCTTTCTTGTATGTTTGATAAAGAAATTGTAAACATGTCCCCTATTTGGAATCGAAAGTCCCTCACATATCTAGAAGAAATTTAGGGCTACAACGGTTGAGTAACAGTCGTCCCTCAAATATCCCTAAGACACGCTTGGAGAAAGAAGATATAGTTCGGGTTGAATCTCTTCATGTTTTGTTATCTGAATCTCTCTCTCAATCGTGAATCAAGAAAACTTCTTAGATCTCTTTGTTTGATACAAATCCACCACAAATCTATCTCCCAGTTCCCGTCGCCGTCAAAGCAACCACCACGAATCTATCTCCCAGTTCTCGTCGCCGTCGAAGCAACCACCACTACCATAAATCTTAACAGGGTTATCTTCTCAAACCCTAAGTTCCTTCTCAAACTTCAATATCTTCTTTATCTTCTTCAACTTTGATTCCTCATCACAATAATAACTCGATAATAACTCATTGGATTTTCTTCTTGTTAAGATTGTTGATTTTTATCTTAAGAACCCTTATGCGCAATTAACTCAACTTTACTCTCATGACAATACTACTGACTTAAGTCAGCTTTATGATCTCTTTGTTCAACTTAAGGTTAATCTTAGAGTTAATATCATGGGGTTTGTGTTAATCTTAGAGTTAATATCATGGGGTTAGTGTTTTTTATCTTATATTCTGCAAATTAATCATGACAAAAAAAAATGAATTTGTTTTGGCATGTTCATCTTCTGTGTGTTATGTGTGTTTTTGTTTTGGCATGTTCATCAGATGTTATTCCTTAAGTTCTATCAATTGTAATGCATTGGGCTGTAGCTATTATAACATCTAACGGTCGGGTTTCAGGTTCGGGTGCCCTTTCTTTTGCTTGTTATTTTTTGAAAAAATATAGCAATGTGGTTAGTGTCTTTGAGTGGGAGAAAAATTTCAAAACCACATTGGTAAGAGACTTGCTTCTGCACTCAAGTGTGGAGGACGATTAGTTGATGGAGAGTTTGGGCTTCCCCTTGGTGTTCCTGCAGGAGTTGAGGACCCTGATGATTATTTCCGTCAAAAGATAAGTGATAGTTGGTTACTATCCAAGGTAGGTTCAATAATGGCTATAGGTATCTAAATTTTAGTCATTTATAGACAATAACCAATTTTACTTAATTAAGAATGACTTGTGTTTGGGTAATCTTGCTCTTTTGTAGTTTGCCAGTTTTTTGCCAGTGCAATTCAGTTTAATCTCATGCCTAAGGAGCAGCTGTTGAATGCAAGATGAATGTTGAAAAGCAAGTTTAAAGATGTCATCCACAGGTTGAAGCTCAGTTATGGGCTTGGTAGGCCGTATAGGAAGCTCGAGTCTAACCAGGTTAAGGCCAACTAGTTTTCTTTGATATAGGAAGCTCGAGTCTAACCAGTTTTGACTTTTAGGGATGGGGATATTGTCTCTGACATAAAGGTTGAGCTGCTGGAGCTACCACAAAACTCTTGGAATATTCGAGTTATATTGACCATGTTTTCTTCTCTACAACAAGTTACTGCTAGCACTCAGTCAGGCCAAAGAATTAGTTAATGATACTGACAAGAGGTTTTATAAGAAGGTATGAAACAATGAGTACAGACGATGTACGGTTATTGAAGCATATGACAAGGTCAAGCACTTGCTTTTTGATATTATTAAATTCAGTAGTGAAGAGAATTCTATTGTGACTGTTCTGTTTCAGGAAAAGGAAAACCCGAAAATCAAAGCCACGCAATCACCTTCACTTGCAAAGATGTCCTCAAAGAGCTTTTGGAGATATAGGTAAAAGTGTGCCACCTACATTGTTTTAACTAACCTTCCATTGTCCCAAATCAAACTTATAATCTCCATCCGATTGACCATTAACTCCGGCACAATTATGCATGTTTGACTCGGAAGGGATATTTACACAAGCCTTGAAATCTGGCATTGTTTCATCTAACAAGTTCTTGTCCAAGTACTGTTACTGTTTATGGTGGGGGCTTCAGAATTTGAGGTATTAATTTTATTTTCATTGTTAATTTTAGTCATTTATACATTAAATTTTAGCAATGTCTATAAACAATAATGGCTATAGGTATCTAAATGTCTAAATGATCATGTTTTTAGGCCATATCCTCAAAGAGCATACGCAGATCCGTGCAACAAATGGCAGTTGGTTGGTGCTTGCCTTAAACATTTTCACATGTGAGTGGTTCTGTTTCTATGATTTTAGAAGTAACCAATTTTACAACTCTGTTGTGTATAGTGATGTTTTTTAGGAATGATAGATTGTTATATTTTTGCAATGAGATGGCTAACTTGATTCTCTATTTAGTAAATTGATTGGCGCATGTATTTTATACGAAATGTTGTTATGGATGGAGAACAATAGTTCTAATGTAGTTTCTATGTTGGAGCCTAAATATATGGCTGTAAGAGTATTCTTCTGATGTATTTTCTCCATTTCAAATATAAAACATCATTATTTCCTTTTTATATTGTTAATTTCTCGCGTTGTTATTTTTATGTGACGGGCTCAAGTTACTATCAATTAACAAGTTTTTATACGAGTTGTTGATTATATGAAGAGAATGTTATTTCACGTAACTTAAATATGCAAGATACTAGCTATGCATGATGTTAAGGAGGAAGACTATGATGGTGTAGTTGACTAGTCTCGAATTTCAACAACAAAAGAATCATCATCACTTCAGAGACAACTTCCTGTTTTAGAGTTGCTGAAGGTATTTATTTATTTATTATTATTTAGAATTCCTGTTCAGGATTACAAAGGATATTAGCTTGTGTTGTTTGTTATATAAATATGTTTTTCTAGTACTACTATCCTTGATTTGGTATTTCTAAGCTGCGTGTTATACTAGATCTTATGACATTGTAAGCCTTATGGATCAGTCCTTATGCAATTATGTTTCAGGCTTAATAGCCACTATAAGTGACACAAATTCACCATCTTGTTATTATGAGTTTTATTGCTTACAATATCATGTTTCCTAGAATTGTTGGTTAAATTATTTTGATGAATTGTATTATAGGATCTGATTGTTATTGTTTACCCGCTTCAGGATTTCATGAGTGGAAAGACTATCTTCCGGAACATCATGAGTATTCTTTTGCCAGGGGTGAATTCCATCATTGCTGAACGCAGTAGTCAAATACATGGGCAGTATTTAGAGAATGCGGTGCAGCTTTCTTTGGAAATTATAATACTTGTCCTTGAAAAAGATTTACTTCTTTCTGATTATTGGCGTCCGTTGTACCAGGTATCTGTTTCAGTTTCCTGAACGACTCTAGTCAACATATTTTTATTCAAGTTATATATCTTGTTTATCTGTTATTGATGTGTTTGTGAACTATCAATTGCCTTTAAATGATTTTAGTATAGTTTTTGGCCGGGGGTGTGGGAGTAATAGGCTAATGGTATTGCTCTAATGTTATGACTTGAGTCTAGTACAGCACCGTGGTTTCACTATATTGTATTATTTAGCATTGTATCACTAATTAACTGTGTTACTGTCTTTATTGATGATCTGCTGCAGCCATTGGATATTATACTCTCGCATGATCACAATCAAATAGTGGCTCTGTTAGAGTATGTCAGATATGATTTTCAGCCAAAAGTTCAGCAATCATCCATCAAAATCATGGGCATTTTAAGGTATATTCAATACCTTTACATTTTCTTATTCAAAACCTTTCTCAATTTAAGAATATCATTGAGTCTGCAATTGATATATTGTACTTTGCGGGTGCAGCTCTCGTATGGTTGGGCTCGTTCAGCTATTGCTAAAATCTAATGCTTCAAACAACTTGATAGAAGATTATGCAGCCTGCCTTGAGGCACGGTCAGAAGAGTCTCAGAACGTTGAAAATAATGATAATAATAATAACAATGATGATCCTGGCATTCTTATTCTGCAAGTTCGTCTTCACCCCTTGCATTTGTTTGTTTTCTGTCTTTCCTTTTCTATATCTTAAAATGTTGTTTATATCTACCTTCTACATGCTGCAGCTTCTAATCGACAACATCAAACAACTTGATAGAAGATTATGAAGCCTGCCTTGAGTAAGGTACTGTCACTCATTAATTGCTTCCTGGTTTCTTTGAAATTGTAGACTTCTTAGTTCTTACACATGCATATGTAATTTGATTTGTTTTTATAAGTTAAGTGCACTGTCATTAATTAAGAAGAACTAAGTTGATAAAATTATGTGTTATTCAGTTGGAGTGGCTGTATAATTGAACAAAATAACTAAATGTGAAGATAAATTGGAGGCACACTTGTATTTTTCTCATCTTCTAGATTTTTGCACATAAACTTATTTCTATTTTTCAGTGGAAAGCTGGAGAGTTAAAGAGACATAAAGAATGATAACAATCTGCACATAACTCAGAAAGGTAAATCTCATGTCGCTACTAATGCTTCCTTTATAGTTTCTAAATCATCGATTTTTCAAATATCACTGATTTATTTACCTTGATATTTCAGTTGGGAGCAATAATTGAAGAAGGTCCTGATTACTACGTGATAACACCACCCAAGAAATTGAAGATCCCGATACAAGGAAAAGTAGCATAGGGAACGTTGGACCGCGACGTTAGATCGACAATGTGAAAGATTTGCTAGATTGACATGTTTTGATAATATATTTGTGTTGGTGTCATTTATGTCTTATACATTGTAGTTGTGATGTTATTTGACTTAATTATTTTGTTTATGTGATGAAGATTTCTGATTTTGAGATGAAGCTGATGGATTTTAAGTTTTTTTTTTAATTTAAAAATGTAATTAACGGCGGTTCTGACCGTCGCAATCCTTAATAAAATATATATTATATAATTATGGCGGTTCTAACCATCGCAATTTTAAACTAAATTCAATATATATTATATAATTATGGCGGTTTTAACCGTCGCAATTTTTAATTAAATTCAATATATATACTATATTTTATGGCGGTTACAACCGTCGTAAAAATATATTGGAGACAGTTTCAAAACCGTCGTGGAATGTTACGATAGTTGGAACGACGGTTTTACAAACCGTCGCAAAACAGCCTCGCGACGCACGTTTCTACGACAAAGGAGGAACTGTCGTGATTTGCAATTTGCGTCGGTTCTAACCGTCGTAATCTGCCAATATTAACCGTCGTAATTTGCCAATTTTCTTGTGGTGTAAGGTACCTTGTCAAGAAAAATGTCAAACAAATTGAAAATGCAAGATCAAATCAAGCCAATTTAATCCTATAAACTACATGATATGCAAGATGCAATGCAAAAAGAATCATTGTCCAACTCTCAATGGTTAGGCAGAAATGAATTTTTGAAGTTTGAAGCAAAATAATGCCTTGAAATGAAATTAATTCCCTTGAAAATGATCAAAAGGCATCAAGAACAAAAAATAAATTTGGTTTGAGAGTTGGACAATGTTTCTAAATGTTTTTTAAATGTTACATGAATTTTTTTGTGATTTTTAAATACCTAAAAGTATTTTTAATTAATTAATTTTCATTAACTAATTAAAAATAAACTTTTAAATGATTTAAAAATAATTTTTGATGCAAAAAATAAAAATAAAAATATTTTTGTATTCTGAAAATTAATAAAATGTTTGATAAAAATTTTCAGAATTTTTTAAAGTGTTTTGCTATTTTTAAATAAATGTACAAAAGAAATGAAATAAAATAGGATAAAATGAGAAGTCAACTGATCCTAAGGCTGGTATTCAAAGTTGAGACGCGGGAATTGACTGCGCGTGTGATCTAGTGGTTGAAATTCAAACTGACTAATCTTAATTAATTAACTTTAAATAAATGAGATTAGGGCTAAGTGAGGAATTTGGGCCATTGAAACGCGCGGGGGATTGACTAAGTCAGCCTAATCTACGCTCCACATTCAAACTTCATTTAATGACAAAATTAGGGCTAATGACTTTCAGACGGCCGGAACAGTGGTTCCGGTCGTCTTCTCCGACGAGCCATTTTCTTATCTCTCTCTCTAAGCATCTAAAACAACATCTCTCCGCCCAGAATCAAACCCCACACATCACTGAATCAAAACCCCCAAACAAAAACCATTTCTCATTCATCAATCATGCAAATCGAAGCAAAACAAATTTAGGGCAGAAAGTTTCAGACAACTCATACATACTCAATATTCCACCATTTTCATTTTTAAACACATCATGATGATCAGGATAACATGTAAAATCAATTTATAACAAGTAAATGAAGTTCTGGAAAAATGTTTTGGATGGTTACCTGAGCTGGAGTTCTTCTGATTCCAAGCTTCCTGGCCTCAAGCTTTGCACAAACCTTCTCCTCTGATCCTCCTGATGATGGAATGGAGCTTAGAGTGCTTTGAAAGTGGCTGGTTTGGGAGATTGACAGAGTTCTGTTCAAGGGGGGGAGGAAATCGTGTTTTGATTTCAGTGAGTTTCAGGCTATTTTAATGGTTGGTTTGTGATCAGTGAGGCATGTTGAGATCAATGGTGAAGTTTGTTTGTGTGTTTGATGCTTGTGGAGTCAGTTTCGAATGGTTTTGCAAGTTGGAGCAATTTTGATAACTATGGCTTGGAGTGTGTTTCAGCATGAGGTGTGTGGTGTGTTATGTTGGCTTTGGTCCACTTATCACAACTAGAGAGGTCAGAGGAGTTGGTGTGCCCTATTGTGATTGGTATGGGTCTTTGGCCAAAATGTCAAACTTTGTGTAAGAGAGGTATGGGCTCATAGCTATCCAAGGACAAATGGGGTGTCCTGTGCAGCAAGAAGTGTGGAGAGCCCTAGGATCAATTTTGAAGTCAGCAAGCAAGTGGATTAGGGTTTGAGTGAAGTTTTGTAACTTGGTTCATCTTTGGCCCTTTTGAAGTTTCTTGCCCCATAGGTTACAAAAATGAGCAAACTCTTGGTGAATTCTGATCTTTGGACATTGGTTCATGTTTGTATGAAGTTTAGAAGTCCATTTGATAGCACATTTTGCCTTGGCAAGTGGTTTTGCAACTTTGCCTCTTTGGTAGAAAACTTGAAATTATGTGATTTTTCCCAACTTTGACAAGCCATAACTTTTGATCCAAAATGAATTAGAACAAGTTCTTGTACTTTTTGAAAAGGGAATGATCCATTCTACAACTTTCATGACCAAAGTTTTTCCATTTGAAGCATTTTTGAATCAAAAAGCAAGGGTTGAAAAAGTTTCCCAAAATGGCAAGTTTCCATTACAAGTCATTTTCCCAAAAAGTCAACTTTGCAAATGGCTTGAAATTCTTCAATTTTGTGAACTTCCAACATCTTCTATGATCAAATAAAGGTCATACACAATCAAAATGATGAAGAACACCCTTTGGTTGGGTCATTGGGGGTCTCAGATGCCCTGGTTTTGCACTAACTTGCTCAAAAAGTCAACTCTTGATCAGATGCCTTCCCCATGGAATTTCTTCATGAAAATTGATATGCATGATCACTATACCATATAGAGGCCAATAGAAACAAGAATGACCAAAAAATTTGGAGTTATGGCCTTTGAAACCAAAACCCTAATTCTAGGTCATCTGTGCAGTTAAACCTGGCTCTACTCCCATGCCAATCTCAGTTCTTGTGATTCTTTGATTCTTGACTTTGAGAGGATATAATATGATGCTTGAACACACATGGACCCCTTTGAAGTGATTGATGACCTTTGGAGTGGCTCAAATAGCTCTTGGATTGCTCAGATCATAAACCCTAGATGCAGATGACTTAGAAACAATGCAGTGAATCACAAATGTGATATGAGATGCTATGATTGAACTTATGTATATGAGGATATCACAAGCCATGGTGTGAATGGGTGAGGGAAAATTTGGGGTGTTTACAGCTGCCCCTATTCAAACATGAGTTAGCTGTGCAGGGTGTGAGCAACGGCTTAACAGGCAAACAAGATAACTTGTGGTTGAATACCAAAGGTAGTCTGAAATTTGCACTCATAGAATGAAGAAGAAAAGGGATATAGATTGTAAAAGAAAATAAAGTATATTGTAAAGTGCAGGCGACGGAGGACAACCGTCGAGCAGAGGACGACTGCTGGGGAAAGAGCAATGACGGGGACGGCCGACATGCTGGGGATAAAAGGGATTATGATGGGGACGGCCATCAGGTAAAGCTATAAGATTCTTTGGGGATTAGTGAAAATGATGGGGACGGCCATCAGGTTCATAAAGTAATGTAAACAACGATGGGGATGACCATCGGGCTAAACTGATGAAGGACGACCATCAGGAAAAGGAAAAGGGACCACGACGGGGACGACCATCGGGTTAAAAAATAAATGAAATATTGATGAGGGACGGTCATCAAAGGTGAAGGACGATCACCTGGCAGGGGACGGCTGCTCTTGGGGATAAGATGAGGGACGGTCATCTAAGGTGAAGGACGATCACCTGGCAGGGTACGGCTGCCGAAAATATCGCGACATAGGACGAATGCCGGATAAAAGGTCCACGATGGGGACGGCCATCGGATGAGCATGATGAAGGACGATCATCAAGAGGTAAAGGACGATCACCTAGCAGGGGACGGCAGCTCTCAAGGTTTATCATGACATAGGACGAATTTCAGATAACAAGATCAACGATGGGGACGGCCATCGGATAAAATGATGAAGGACGATCATCAAAAGGTGAAGGACGATCACCTAGCAGGGTACGGCTGCTAAAAATCACGACATAGGACGAATGCCGGATAAAAGGTTGATGATGGGGACGGCCATCGGACGAGCATGATGAAGGACGATCATCAAGAGGTGAAGGACGATCACCTAGCAGGGGACGGATGCTCTCAAGGTTTATCATGACATAGGACGAATGTCAGATAGAAAAAGGTAGCTTTGCAGGCGACCTACTGGGGAATAGTAAACACGGACGAGTGTTTACATCCAAGAAATAAAAGGTATAAGTGTTTTGACGTTGTGTGTAGATTAAAGATGCGGACGAGCATCCCTAAGACCACGATACGGACGAGTATCGGGTAGAAACAAATACTGACACGTGTTCAGAGATGATGATACGGACGAGTACCAACTGGTTAATAAGGAACACGGACGAGTGTTGATTCTGAGGGGACTCTTCTGGGGAATAATAGACACAGACGAGTGTCTACATTCAATAAGACATGAGTGTTTGTATGGATTAAAGATGCGGACGAGCATCCCTAAGGCTATGATACGGACGAGTATCAGGCAGAAACAAACGCTTGACACATGTTCTGAGATGATGATACGGACAAGTATCAACTGGTTAACAAAGAACACGGACGAGTGTTGAATCTGAGGGGATGTGAGTGGTATATACAAGATACGGACGAGCATTTGTATGAGTAAAACAGGGGTAATAGGTATGAGTGGTGTATAGATGAGTGTTTTAAATTGCTGGGGAGAGTGACACGGACGAGTGTCCAAAGAGAGAAAAGTATAATATAAACAAGTGTATGGTTTGCAAAAATGTTTAGGCAACTGTGCTGGGGAATGCGACACGGACGGGTGTCAGGGAATTTGTATAAAGATGTATCTGTGAGTGCAAAGGGGACGCTTTGGCTTTTTGCTGGGGATATGACACGGACGGGTGTCAGGAAGCATCTGTATCTTTAGGGAAAGTGCCTGGGCTCTCTGTCGGGGATATGAGGAGTCTTTTGTATATTGTTGATGGATTGTCAGTATTCACAAGTGTTTGATTCAGATCATGGCTTATGATTATGCAATATGTTTGATTTTTGCCGTAATGCTCCGTATTAGACGGAATGCCACGCTTTGTGGGGGAGGATATGATGTGAATGCTATGATTATGCAAAGATACCGATCCGGGATTCGGATCCCGATGCTGCGAAGATCTCTGGTTGATCTGCTTGAAATGGACATCCCAGCTGGGGATGAGATCATTGGTAGATCTGTCTTGGGGATATAGGTCACTGATAAGCCTATCTTTGGTAATGAGGGACCCAGATGGGGTTTGTAGGAGCTTTCGTCACTCTGTTGTGGAATCCTCAGGCATTTCTCTTTCGGATAAAGGCTGAAGCTCTGTGGGGAGGTGGTTCCCTGTCTTTGCACTTAGCTGCGGAGGAAATAAATGGCAACTCGGCTGGGGAAGAAGAAAGACCATGGGAAGGTCTTCCTGGAGATTTCTGTAGGGGTTCTGCTAAGGACGATACTGGACAACTCAGCTGGGGAGAAACCACCCCCGGTGTTAGGACTGAGTAGATAATGATTTGTCAGCTTGCTGGGATGAAGCTTTCATGCCCCATGCGGTGCTTTGAATGCCTTAAATCCTGAAAAAATAGAGAAACGCACAAGTAATCCCGAGGTGTCCCTTTCCGGATTCCGTCATAGGAGTTCAGACACTCCCGGGAGTAAATATATTTCCTGCAAGCACGTATTTTTAGAAGAAGAGCATCTGTATTTATGCAATCAGTATCTTAAGGACATCGGACATTTTGCAAATGAAGGTAAAATGTACGAGACGAAATGTGACTGAAAATCTGATTTTATTAATTCGTGTGCCCTGAATTGGCAAGATACAGTCAAAGAAACAGATCCCCTAAAACGAGGAGATTGTTATAAATTGAGAAATAAAAGGTATTGGCAATGTTGATGACGCTTCAAGGAGCTCCCCTTTGCTATGACTCGTATGACGTTTGACATTCCTCTCGTCTCGCTTTCTGAGGAAGGCTGATTCTGACAGAAGCTTGATCCTCTCGAAGCTTACCAAGTTGTGAGTGATACAGATGAATTCAGAATGCAGTTGTTCGCTTATTCCCTTATTTTGCATGAATCGCCCTTTCGGGTTTTCAATCCATCGGGATACCCATTTTTGCCTGAGTTGTCCGATGTGGCTTTTCAACTCAGCGGGTGTACATTTTTGTTTATTTTCCCTTATTTTTGCCCGAGTCTTTTATTCTGTTTTTGACTCGTCGGGATGCCCTATTTTTGCCTGGACTTACATTCTGTTTTCTATGTCCAGCGGGTCATTTTATGCGAAGTATTTTTTAACTGCATCTGAATTTACAGGGGACGGGAAGTCTTCACCATCCATAGTACTGAGCATGAGTGCTCCGCCAGAGAAAACTTTCTTTACCACGAATGGCCCTTCATAATTCGGAGTCCACTTGCCCTTGTGGTCTGTATGAGGAGGGAGGAGTCTTTTCAGCACAAGATCTCCTACTTGGTATTCTCGGAGCCTGACTTTCTGATCGAAGGCTTTCTTCATTCTTTTTTGATACAGCTGCCCATGACAGATTGCAGCCAATCTCTTTTCTTCAACCAGACTCAGTTGTTCATATCGGGACCGGACCCACTCTGCTTCGTTCAGCTTAACATCCATTA
This sequence comes from Lathyrus aphaca, assembly GCA_963966055.1. NCBI lineage: Eukaryota > Viridiplantae > Streptophyta > Magnoliopsida > Fabales > Fabaceae > Lathyrus > Lathyrus aphaca. Next base: position 546,014,613 of record OZ014520.1, read on the forward strand.
ATACCCGTAGGGAGGGTAATTCAACTTCGACAGGCAGGACTGCCTCCATACCATAAACAAGCTGATACGGTGTTGCCCCGGTGGACGTTCTGATTGACGTTCAGTACCCATGCAAGGAAAATGGTAGCATCTCATGTCAGTCTTTATAGGTGACTACCATCTTCTGCACAATCTTCTTGATATTCTTGTTTGCTGCCTCAACAGCGCCATTCATCTTTGGCCTGTAAGGAGAAGAATTGTGGTGTTGGATCTTGAAGTCCCGGCACAGTTCTGCCATCATTTTGTTGTTTAAGTTGGAACCATTATCAGTAATGATTCGCTCGGGAACTCCGTACCGACAAATGATGCCTCTCTTCAAAAATCGGGCTACCACTTGCCTTGTAACATTTGCATATGAAGCTACTTCAACCCACTTGGTGAAATAGTCAATAGCAACCAGGATGAATCTGTGGCCGTTTGAAACAGTCAGTTCGATCTTGCCAATCATATCAATGCCCCACATGGCAAAGGGCCAGGGTGAAGACATCACATTCAAAGTATTGGGAGGCACATGCACCTTATCCGCATAAATCTGGCATTTATGGCACTTTCTGGCATAAGCACAACAGTCGGCATCCATTGTGATCCAGTAATAGCCGGATCTTAGCAACTTCTTTGCCATTGCATGCCCTCCGGCATGGGTACCAAAAGATCCTTCGTGCACCTCGTGCATCAACAAGTCTGCCTCTGTCCTATCAACGCATCTGAGGAGTACCATATCAAAGTTTCTCTTGTACAAAGAACCATCAGTATTCAAGAAGAAACTACCAGCTAGCCTTCTTAATGTCTTCTTATCATTGGAAGATGCCCCAGGTGGGTATGTCTGATCCTCCAAGAAGCACTTAATTTCATGGAACCAAGGCTTGTCATCCTTGACAATATCTGCTGAGAACACATATGCTGGTCTGTCAAGTCTGGACACTGAAATCCGAGGCACAAAGTTGGCAGCTTGAACTTTGATCATGGATGAAATGGTGGCAAGAGCATCTGCAAACTGATTCTCGTCCCGAGGGATATACTCAAGCTTGACCGTTGTAAAGAAAGTCAGTAACCTCCTTGTATAATCCCTGTAAGGTATCAGATGATCCTGGTGCGTGTACCATTTGCCGTTGGTTTGATTGATTACCAAAGCTGAATCTCCGAACACAGTCAAAGTCTTGATCCTGAGGTCAATGGCTTCCTCAAGACCCATAATACAAGCTTCGTATTCAGCTTCGTTGTTAGTGCAGTTAAAGGTGAGTTTTGTCGAGAAAGGCATGTGAACTCCTTTAGGTGTAATGAGTACTGCACCAACACCACGACCATTCATATTAACAGCCCCGTCAAACATCATAGTCCATTCTTCTTCTGGGTCAGGCCCTTCAGTGTGAACAGGCTCTTCATGATCTTTTGCTTTTATGAACATGATGTCTTCATCAGGGAAGTCAAACCTCATAGGCTGGTAATCATCAATGGGTTGCTCAGCAAGGTAATCAGACAATACACTGCCCTTGATGGCTTTCTGAGATGTGTACTAGATGTCATATTCTGTGAGGATCATTTGCCATCTTGCAACCCGTCCGGTAAGTGCTGGCTTCTCAAAAATGTACTTAACGGGGTCCATCTTGGAGATCAACAAAGTAGTGTGGGTCAACATATATTGTCTCAGTCAGCGAGCAGCCCACGCTAAAGCACAGCAAGTTTTCTCGAGTAGTGAATAACGTTGTTCACAGTCTGTAAACTTTTTGCTCAGGTAGTATATTGCATACTCTTTTCGACCAGACTCGTCATGCTGGCCCAATACACACCCCATTGACTCTTCTAATACTGTCAAGTACATGATTAGAGGTCTTCCTTCAACTGGAGGCATAAGGATTGGAGGTTCTTGCAAGTACTCCTTGATCTTGTCAAAAGCCCTCTGGCAGTCTTCATTCCACCTGACCGTTTGTTCTTTTCTTAACAGCTTGAACAAAGGTTCACAAGTTGCTGTAAGGTGAGATATGAACCGTGAAATGTAGTTCAATCTACCTAAGAACCCCCGAACTTCTTTCTCAGTTTTCGGTGCAGGCATTTCTTGAATGGCTTTGACTTTATCAGGGTCAACTTCAATCCCTCTCTCGCTCACAATAAAACCCAGCAACTTACCAGATCGCACCCCGAATGTGCACTTGTTGGGGTTCAGTTTCAGTTGGTATTTCCTCAGACGCTTGAATAACTTCAACAGGTTTACCAGGTGGTCTTCTTCTGTGAGGGACTTGGCAATCATGTCATCCACATAACATTCGATTTCTTTATGGATCATGTTGTGGAATAATGTCACCATAGCCCGTTGATATGTTGCACCAGCATTCTTCAGTCCAAATGGCATCACCTTGTAACAGAACGTGCCCCAGGGTGTGATAAAAGTTGTCTTCTCCATGTCTTCAGGTGACATTTTGATCTGATTGTATCCTGAAAATCCGTCCATGAAGGAGAATACCGATAACTGAGTCGTATTATCTACCAATACATCAATGTGAGGTAAAGGGAAATCATCTTTCGGGCTGGCTCTGTTCAGATCCCGGTAGTCCACACACATCCTCACCTTGTCGTCTTTCTTAGGCACAGGTACAATATTAACAACCCACGGCGGATAGCTAGTCACATCAAGGAACCCGGCGTCCCACTGCTTCTGTACCTCTTCTTTGATCTTCATTGCCATGTCTGGGCGAGTGCGGCGCAACTTCTGTTTAACCGGTGGGCAATCTTCTCTTAAAGGCAGCTTGTGCATAACAATATCGGTGTCCAACCCTGGCATATCCTGATAAGACCAAGCAAACACATCCACATATTCACGAAGCAGGTCAATCAGTTGTTCCTTTACTGAGTCTTGTAAGCAGGCCCCGATCTTAACCTCTTTCACATCTTCATCCGTACCAAGATTAATCGTTTCGACCTCCTCCTGATGAGGAGTAATAACCTTCTCCTCTTGCCTTAACAACCTGGCTAGCTCTTCAGGAAGCTCATAATCTTCTTCAACCCCTTCATCAGCTTGATTGATTGGATTGTCAAAGTCATACGAAGCCATAGCTGTGTTGTTGTCGGTGCAGTCTGAAAGGCACTCTCTGCAAGGGTTTAGATTGTTCATTTTAGTGATCGATTTTAATCTTGTTTAGAAAAGTGAAATGAAGTTATCATTTTGAAAACATTGCCATTTTTATTTTTGTACAAAAAGAAAAAAAATGAAGAACAGTGAGCGGAAAAGAAAAAGACTCATTTGCAAAAGACGTCCGATATTCATTGATTGATCTGTTTGCACAAAATTACAAGATGGCCCGATTACAAAATGAGTCTTGACATCTTGGGCAAGATGCAAGACTTGATGCATGCTTAAAATATACAGGAAATAATAATTACTCTGCAGGAGTAACCCTTATAATTTCCTAGGAAGACCAGTTTGAGATACGGCTCCCCGGGGTCCTTGGACGTATCCAGCTCTCCAGGTTGCGTTCATCTTCCGACTCATCTTCCAAGTTGTTCACTGCATCCGGGGTGAGCATCCTCCCGCTGACAAAATTGGGCTTCTTAGCAGCCTCTGATCGATCTTGTTGAGTTGGTTTGTAACCCAACCCAAATCTGTCCTCCTTCTTCTCCACAGGCAACAGCTTGCCCCAGCCTTGGGCAGTCCCCTCTTCAACAACCTTCCTGGCTTGCTGATAAGATGTCATGGAGGTTCCAAGTACAGCAGATGCTTCATTTATGTTTAGGGCCTCAAACCCCTGGCTCATGGTTTCATGGATTTCTCCATCCATCTCAATGTACTTGTATGTAGCCAGATGGCTAACAAAGATGTCCTCTTCACCACAGATGGTGATGATTTGGCCTTCCCACTCGAATTTCAACTTCTGGTGAAGGGTAGACGTAACTGCGCCAGCGGCATGGATCCAAGGTCTACCCAACAAGCAGCTGTAGGCCGGCTGAATGTCCATCACATAGAAGGTAATCTTAAAAGTCTGCGGGCCAATCATCACAGGCAGATCAATCTCCCCTAGCACTGATCTTTTAGAGCCATCAAATGCTCTTACCATCAAATTACTCGGACGTAATGCCAAGCCATCGTACTCCAGCTTCACCAAGGCTTTCTTTGGTAGGACATTGAGTGATGACCCAGTATCCACCAGTACATGAGATAGAACAGCACCCTTGCATTCTAGAGTGATGTGTAAAGCCTTGTTGTGGTTACGTCCCTCAGTTGTTAAGTCAGCATTGGTAAAGCCCAGTCCATGACTGGTATTGACATTTGCTACCACGGTTTCTACCTGATTAACAGTGATCTCTTCTGGCACGTATGTTGCGTGCAAGACTTTCAGTAATGCATTCCTGTGAGCTTCAGAACACATCAGCAGGGATAATATGGAGATCTTTGAGGGAGTTTGGTGAAGCTGATCCACCACCTTGTAATCACTTCTCTTTATAATCCTCATAAACTCGTCTACATCTTGCTCAAAAGATGTCTTCTGAGTTTCTTTGACAGTTGGCTCTTCAACTACCACACTCTTCCCCTTTGCTTTGGCAGCAGCTTCTGCTTCGGCATTAGGTCTTTGCAATTGTGAGGCAAAAAGGCGTCCGCTTCTGGTGAAGCCTCCGCCTCCCCCAACATTATCAATCTGCGGAGAGGAAGTTGAAGAGTCCAAAGTGATTTTCTCCCCCATTGCAGTAGAGGTCAGAGCCATAATGCCAAGGTACGGCATTACTGCTTTCATATGGAACGGGTCCAGGCACCGTGATGGTAACTGGACTGACTGCAGCAGAGGAGGGTACTGAAATGGTGTGCAGATCGTAGTAGATGGTGACTGGTGACCTGGCAGGAGATGCCACTGTTTGTTGCTGAAAGTTGTTGTTTGGAGGAACATATGCTGGATCATAGTAAATGGTGACTGCTGAGATATTTGTTGGCGTTGTAGAAGATTCTGTTGAATGAAGGGGTGCTGATGTTGTAGAAGAAATGGTTGTTGACATCTGATTTGCTGAAGTGATGGATGGAGCCATTGTTGATGATATTGATGAATTGTTCGGAATGATAGTCGTTGCAGTTGTAGAAGATTCAGGAATTGTTGTCAAAGAGATTGTTGGATTTGTAGGTGCTGATGTTGTGATCTGAAGTATACCACTTTTGATAAGATCATCTATGCCGCTTCTCAAATTATCACACCCGTTGACCGAAATGTTGCAATAACCACAACTGAGCTCACACCCGGGGAACATCTGGCATTCTAGAAGCTGAGCTTTAATTTCTATCAGAGGTGTCCGAATCTGCCCAACACTGGTGATTAAGAAAGATGGCTTGTCTTCCTCAATAGCATTAATTCTTGGTCCTCCATGATTGGGCATGGGATTCTTGTTGACATTTGGCGGGGGTGCAAAGTTGAGGGCTTTAGAATCCACCAGATCTTGTACCTTCATTTGTAAAGCCCTGCATTTCTCTGTACTGTGGCCAGGTGCATTGGAGTGAAAAGCACACTGGGTGTTGACATCATAATTTCTTGGAAGACTGGAGGGATCTGGTGGTGCCAACGTCCTTAATTCAACCAGGTTGAGTTTCAGGAGTTGTGGCAATAGAGCGGCATAAGGCATATGGATAGGGTCAATCACCCTATTCGCCTGCGATGGTCTTTGTTGAAAGGGTCTTTGCTGTTGATTGCTGTTATTGTTGTTGTAGTTTCTTTGTGGCGGATACTGAACTTGCTGCTGATAGTGGGGTGGTTGTTGTGGTTGATATGCTGGTTGCTGAGGGATTGGAGCTGGAATTGTGACAGCTGCTACTGATCTGTGGACATGCTGAGGTCTGCCCCTGTTGGCATAAATGACATTGGTCTCACCAGTTCTTCTAGGTCCCACAAAAGGCTTCCTGGGATTACTCGACGAGCTTGCACCATTATCCGAAATTTTACCCATCTTCAGAAGGCTTTCAATTATTTCTCCAGCTATGACTACGTCAGCGAAGCTGGTGGAAGAAAAGGCAGCTAGCCTGTCAATATATGTCCCTTGCAGGGTATTCATGAACATGTCGGCCATTTCTCTTTCCGACAAGGGTGGCTGAACAGTAGCAGCAAGCTGTCTCCACCTCTGGGCATATTCCCTGAAGCTTTCTCTGGATGACTGAGACATTCCCATCAGAAGGGTTCTGTTAGGAGCCATGTCCAGGTTGTATTGGTATTGCCTGATGAAGGCTTCAGCTAGGTCCTTCCAGCATCTGATAGTAGCTCTGGTCAAGTGAGAGTACCATTCCCTTGAAGCCCCAGTCAAACTATCTTCAAAATAAAACATCCATAGTTTTTCATCCATGGTGTATGCCTTAAGCCTCCCCAGAAAGGATTGCAGGTGGGTTCGTGGACAGGAAGTTCCGTTGTACTTCTCGAAGCACGGGGGTTTAAACTTGTGAGGGATTCTTACCCCATCCACTAACCCCATGTCCATGACATCAAAACCCAAGGAGTTTTGAGACTCCAGAGATCTCAATTTCTCAGCAATTTCATCAAGCCTCCTATCATAGGCTTCATCCCCAACTCCCATCACAGTGAATTGATCCTCTTAGGGGTCTTCTTGTAAGATTCTGCCCGCAGTTGTATTTCCTTGCACATTAACCGGGATATTGACTTCCGGATGCAGATGAGGCCCATATACGGGTGGGTTAATATGGGGCTGACCCCTCTCATTATTACTTGTTCCTCCAATTCCTAGAGGAGGTTCCTCCGGGGTCTGTCTTTCTACCAATGCCCTCAATCTCTCTTGGCTTTGAGCCAAGCCATTCATCACCTCCATGAACTGGGTCATTTGGTTTCTCATCTCCAGCCTTTCGTTAACCATCTGGGTTCTGACCTCTGTCAGCTCTTGCTGTACTTGGTCCATCTGGATACGAGGAAGATTGTTGCGAGTAGGATATCTGTGTAGACGGTTGAGAGGGAACACCCGACGGCGATCAATAATTCCTGAATCACAACAGAGTTAGTAAAAAACAAAACAAAAACCTACAAAACAAAACAAAGTTAGCATGCAATGCAGTATGCTTATTTGTTTCCAAGGTATCCGGCTTGGCACTTGGTTTTGACCTTTCCAGACCCTGAGGAAGATGCTTTGATGTTGCTTGAGAGGAAGAAAACTTAATAAAACAAACTAACAAATATATTACAAAAGGTGAATGAATACACAGTTTGTTTTTACAACACATGCCCCTGAGGGGTCAAAATACAACATAAAATGAAAAGTACATCAAATGGAAATAACAACAAGCAAATAAGTCAAACATCTAAACCAAACGCATCCTCCTTAACTTCCTTCAAAAGTGCTTCAGTTACAGGATCAGCCGGATGCTCTGTAATGCTTCTGATAAGAAGGTTCCTGGTGGCAATAGCAGCAGTCAGCTTCTTGTGCTTGTCCTGGTCCTTTGACCTCTTCACACCAGCCTTAAGTTTCAGTTCTGTAATTTCCTTCTGGGCTGCTAGCAGAGCCTCCTATTGCTTCTTTTCATTTGCCTCCAACTGCTCAATTCTGTCTTGAGTTCTCTTATCTTTTTGAGTGCGAGCTTCAGTGATCCTGACCCACCTAGCTTGACTTTCTTTCAGATAAAGATCAGCCCTAGCCTTCTGAAACTGGGCCTCTTTACAGGCATTCTTCAAAATCTGCTCTCCAGCTCTTGATTTCTTGATGTAGTCCTCTGATTTCTCAATCCTGGCTAGGTGTTCCACCTTTAGCTTCTCCAACCTCTCAATGTCTAGACGACCATCACTCCTCTCCCAGAGGGTCTTCTGCAGAGCTTGAGTCAGATTCTCATTCCTCTCTTTCAGTTTCTCAAATTCCTCTAGGCTGACAGTAGCTGGAGGGGGTGCTGTGGATGGTCTAGGTGCATCCTCAATGGTGAAAGGCATCCCAGAAATTTGAGCCCTAGCATGAGACCAATCATAATACTGAGCTGAGGCCACATTATTGCATCTCCCAAGAATGGCCATCCCTTTGGTCTGGATGTTGTCCCAAGCCCAGGATGCTTGTCTGACAACAGCTAGATTAGGTTTTATCTCACAATACAGGGTTTCAGCCAAGTCTTGCACTTTAGGAGGGTGAACCAGAGCATAGCCCAACTGTCTTTTGAATAGCAAAGGGTTGTAGTTGATGCAACCCTTCACTCCTATCAGAGGTACATTGGGAAACTGTCCACGGCTAGTAATTATATCCCTTCCTTTGGTGCTCTGGGTACACCACCTGATGTCATCTGAAGTTAAAGCAACAAGTCTCCTAGCCCAATTCTTCTGTTGGTGAGGGTTCAAGAAAGCATCAGTCTTGGGTAAGTGTGTGAGCAGCCAGGTATGAAATAGAGGAGCACAGCATATCACCAATCTCCCTCTCTGCTTCTCATTCCTTTGGTGAACAGAATAGTAGAAATCTCCCAGCAAGGTGGGTATTGGGTTCCTCAAAAGGAAGAGATGAATAGCATTCTTGCTGATAAACTTGGGCTCATCTGCAAAAAGTATAACCCCATATATACTGAGGGCTAACAATGCACAAACTGCCTTCCATTCTCCCAAGGAGGCCTTCAGGATGGCTTGAGAAGTGAGAAAATCCAAGTGTAGGCCAGGAATTCCAGCCTTTGTAGTCATGTTCTGCTCAATCAGAATAGGTTCCAAATACAGTGCCTTTGCCACTTCTTCATTGCTAGGAGAAGCCATTTCTGGGTTGAAGGGGATACCACCCCTGACAGGTACTCCAATCAGTGATGAAAACTCCTCCAACAGAGGTCCCAACTGAAAATCCTGAAAAGTGAAACATCTCAAAGGAGGATCATAGAACTGTAGGCAAGTGTGAATCAAACTCCTCTGAGAAGGGTCCAAGTCCATAACCATATCAAGGATGCCTCCATAATGTTCTCTGAATAAAGGGATATGGTCTGGAGTGATAAGTTCCTGGACCTGCCTGATGCCAACTAGTACAGGCTCAAAGAAATGATATGAAATGTTGCTCTTCTTGGGTGCCATGACTGCTGATGAAGAGCTGAAAACAGATGCTGATGATGAAGACTGGTATTGGAGATGAGCCTACTGATAGGCTGAGGATGATGATGGAGGTAGCTGAAGTGGGCAACTGATGAAAAGAGCTGAAGCAGATAACTGGTGAACCAGGGGTCTATGCAGATGAAGGGGTCAAAACCAAGCCAAATGTGATATGGATACCCTGAAAAACAAATAAGCACATGTTAAATGATGCAATGATGATGTATGCAAATGATATGCAAGGGTTTGTGATCAAGCCGAATCTGATTAAATGCCTTGATATAAGTCCATGTATGTATTAAGAAGTCCAGACGAAGGTTCAGAAGTCCAGTAACCAAGGTGGGGGACTCAAATAAAGAGTCACATGTCCAGGGTTAAATCACAAGAACTGTCCAAAGTGAAGCATTCTTAAACACAATAGGTAACAGGGTATGATGTGGCCAAGGGTTCCTGCAAACCTGTAAACAGCCCCAACCCCTTCACAGGTGATGTTCTAAAACAAAGATCCTCAGACTTGGATCAGTTATGAGAAGTGTAAACACTTCTAACCCGGAGGTACAGTGTTTACAATAACCATAAAATATCCTCCTCTAATTCACCTTAGTTTCTGAAGGTCATAGTAAAGGTCATCCAGACTTAGCAGGCTTCCCAGATAGCCCTAGCACTACAGGAGATCTGTAGCACAGAGTTCTCAAGAAGAAACCCATATCTGAACCGTGTTTCATATTCCCGCACCAGACCGAAATGGAATGGGAAAGAACATGAACCACTCTAACCTAGGTGTCACTCAGGTCCCAGGTATAGGACCTTAAACTCTCAGTGAACCCCACCCACCAAAACAAAAACCAGATCCAGCCAGATACAATATGACAGTATGATGCATATAAAGCTGTAAAGAAAGCAATAAATAATTGTACATAAAGCAATAAATAAAAGCAACTATATAAACACAATTAGCACATAACACCCCAGTAAACACAAATCAAACAAGCGCTAGGAGGAACCCACAAAAAGAACCAGAAGCCCTGGTTACAGTATAAGGGTCCCCAGCAGAGTCGCCAAGCTGTCGCTCCCACCAAATGAGGCTAGGTCAAATGGGGTACAAACGCGAACGGTCGGCGAAAAAAGGATGTGGGAACACACAGGAGTGAACTCACAAGAAAAGAAAAGAGTCGCCAGCTAGGCATTTTTATCCCGGAGGAAAGGTAATGCTGCATAGACCTAGAAAGATATGGATAAGACGGTTGCAAACCAGAGAGACTGAGAAAGAGGGTCGGTTACAACCTGGGAAGGTATTAGCACCCAGATTGTCCGCCGTACTCGACGGGATCCACGCTTAAAAGATTTGTGTTTTAAAGGAGTAGTGTCAGTGCAATTTGGGTATCAAGGCTGGAAAGAATGCAAGTGTCAGTGTAAAAAGAATGTGAAGTGTATGTAAATGAAGTGTCAGTGTAGGAACAAGAATAAAATGCTCAAGACTATGAGGCTTAAAGAATAAAGCTGGAAAGAAGGGGAATATACAGAGACTTTTGTTCGATAACTGTTAAGTTATGCCTACGTATCCTCTCGTGCAATGAGGAAGTCAGAACACCGTAGTTCGACCCAAAGAGACTGAAAGATAAATTGACCTGATGAACTGCTTGCTTGTCTATGCTCAAGTGTATGGTCTGTCTGGCTCAGGTGCTAACTGTCTTGCATTAGACGGAAGAAGCAAGTTCTCGTTTGTGAGTGATTGAGATGAGAAAAGAATCCCGAAGGAGACGATTATTGTTTGTTTTTGCATTTTTAGTCTTTTATTGCTTTTTGAAGTTTGTCATAATTTAATGAGCTTAAGCCTAAGCCAATGGGTTAGTAAACTCATCACATCTTCCCTCTGATTAGGGGTAATGAGAATACCTTAAGTGTGAAGTCAGTATCTAACACTTAATCACCATGATGTAGGATTAAGATCATTAACCTACTTGTTATTATTTAGATGTTTTTGTTGTTTTTGTTTAGTGTTAAGTAATGAGACTAAGCCATAATCAAGGATTAAACAGACTCATTACACCATCCTAATAGAAGGATAATAGATGAGAATGTTTAAGCTGAGGAAAACTCCTCAACTTAATCCATGATTAGGGATTAACCTCATGACAAAACAAAGCCTTTATTAGATGGATTTTAGTTAATGATAAGATGAAGAAATGATTTTTATGGTTTGTAAGACAACTTGAGGAGGACTTGTCCATTAACACTAGGGTTAGTCCTTCTTAACCAATTAAGGAAGAATTAGAACCCTAATGCAAGGCCCAAGTTACAAACTTGATGTCTTAGTAATTATTAGATGGATTGATTAAAGGAGTTAAACACATTAAGGGTTTAACACTTAGGATTTAAGTTATACACTCCATCCTAATAGAAGGATGCAGGCATAAGCTTAATCACAAAGCCTTAAAACCTTTAGGGTTTAGTCCTTGATTATGAGGTGAGAAGAGAAAACTCAAAGAGACACAAAGGTAAAAGCTAAGTGGGGGACTAATCAAAACCCTAATCATTGTCATGCTTGGTGGTTCCTAGGGTTTGTGAGGTTTGCAAGAAAGATCTTCAAGAAACCACCAAGGAGAGAAGCAGATGAAAGGAACAAAGAGAAGCACAACAACTTGCTTCACTTAAGAAGACAAGTTGCTTGAATAAAGAAGGTGAGATGAACAAGAATGAGCAAGCTCAATCCAAACACATACAAGAATGCAGCAATTGTGCATAAGAAATATGAAAAGGGATTGTGATAAGTGAAGGCAAATTCACTTCTCAAAGTAACTTACCACCTGAAAAGTTAGTGAAAGGAATGAAATGCAATGCAAATGAGATGAAATGGCATGATGCAAGACAAAGTCAGAAACAAATACATAATGTTAATGATGCTAAAAGATGATGCAAACATGAAACAAGGCATGAGGATGATCATACAAACATATGGAATGCAAAAGAAACATGCTTAGAACAATGAACATACATGAAAAGTTATGAAATGCAAATGACATACAACATGGCAAATGAAAGATGCAATGATCAAACATGATTCTAATGTGTCCTAATATGTGTTATGAATCAAATGAATGCATAAAATGTCATGGCAAGTCATGGTATGCAAGCAAATGGAAGATGGATGCAAAGGAAGGCATGAATTAGGGTTTATGATCAACACACATAGCAAAATCCAAAACCAGAAGCAAACATCATGATAAAAAAATTGAAAATGCAATCAAAGGACACTTAGACCTATACAAACTCACTGCCCAAAGGAGAGGATCCACTTCTTAACCTAGTGAAAGTTATGAATTTCCTAAGATTTCTAGGGTTTTAAGGTACCTTGTCAAGAAAAATGTCAAACAAATTGAAAATGCAAGATCAAATCAAGCCAATTTAATCCTATAAACTACATGATATTCAAGATGCAATGCAAAAAGAATCATTGTCTAACTCTCAATGGTTAGGCAGAAATGAATTTTTGAAGTTTGAAGCAAAATAATGCCTTGAAATGAAATTAATTCCCTTGAAAATGATCAAAAGGCATCAAGAACAAAAAATAAATTTGGTTTGAGAGTTGGACAATGTTTCTAAATGTTTTTTAAATGTTACATGAATTTTTTTGTGATTTTTAAATACCTAAAAGTATTTTTAATTAATTAATTTTCATTAACTAATTAAAAATAAACTTTTAAATGATTTAAAAATAATTTTTGATGCAAAAAATAAAAATAAAAATATTTTTGTATTCTGAAAATTAATAAAATGTTTGATAAAAATTTTCAGAATTTTTTAAAGTGTTTTGCTATTTTTAAATAAATGTACAAAAGAAATGAAATAAAATAGGATAAAATGAGAAGTCAACTGATCCTAAGGCTGGTATTCAAAGTTGAGTCGCGGGAATTGACTGCGCGCGTGATCCAGTGGTTGAAATTCAAACTGACTAATCTTAATTAATTAACTTTAAATAAATGAGATTAGGGCTAAGTGAGGAATCTGGGCCATTGAAACGCGCAGGGGATTGACTAAGTCAGCCTAATCTACGCTCCACATTCAAACTTCATTTAATGACAAAATTAGGGCTAATGACTTTCAGACGGCCGGAACAGTGGTTCCGGTCGTCTTCTCCGACGAGCCATTTTCTTATCTCTCTCTCTCTCTCTCTAAGCATCTAAAACAACATCTCTCCGCCCAAAATCAAACCCCACACATTACTGAATCAAAACCCCCAAACAAAAACCATTTCTCATTCATCAATCATGCAAATCGAAGCAAAACAAATTTAGGGCAGAAAGTTTCAGACAACTCATACATACTCAATATTCCACCATTTTCATTTTTAAACACATCATGATGATCAGGATAACATGTAGAATCAATTTATAACAAGTAAATGAAGTTCTGGAAAAATGTTTTGGATGGTTACCTGAGCTGGAGTTCTTCTGATTCCAAGCTTCCTGGCCTCAAGCTTTGCACAAACCTTCTCCTCTGATCCTCCTGATGATGGAATGGAGCTTAGAGTGCTTTGAAAGTGGCTGGTTTGGGAGATTGACAGAGTTCTGTTCAAGGGGGGAAGGAAATCGTGTTTTGATTTTAGTGAGTTTCAGGCTATTTTAATGGTTGGTTTGTGATCAGTGAGGCATGTTAAGATCAATGGTGAAGTTTGTTTGTATGTTTGATGCTTGTGGAGTCAGTTTCGAATGGTTTTGCAAGTTGGAGCAATTTTGATAACTATGGCTTGGAGTGTGTTTCAGCATGAGGTGTATGGTGTGTTATGCTGGCTTTGGTCCACTTATCACAACTAGAGAGGTCAGAGGAGTTGGTGTGCCCTATTGTGATTGGTATGGGTCTTTGGCCAAAATGTCAAACTTTGTGTAAGAGAGGTATGGGCTCATAGATAGCCAAGGACAAATGGGGTGTCCTGCGCAGCAAGAAGTGTGGAGAGCCCTAGGATCAATTCTGAAGTCAGCAAGCAAGTGGATTAGGGTTTGAGTGAAGTTTTGCAACTTGGTTCATCTTTGGCCCTTTTGAAGTTTCTTGCCCCACAAGTCACAAAAATGAGCAAACTCTTGGTGAATTCTGATCTTTGGACATTGGTTCATGTTTGTATGAAGTTTAGAAGTCCATTTGATAGCACATTTTGCCTTGGCAAGTGGTTTTGCAACTTTGCCTCTTTGGTAGAAAACTTGAAATTATGTGATTTCCCCCAACTTTGACAAGCCATAACTTTTGATCCAAAATGAATTAGAACAAGTTCTTGTACTTTTTGAAAAGGGAATGATCCATTCTACAACTTTCATGACCAAAGTTTTTCCATTTGAAGCATTTTTGAATCAAAAAGCAAGGGTTGAAAAAGTTTCCCAAAATGGCAAGTTTCCATTACAAGTCATTTTCCCAAAAAGTCAACTTTGCAAATGGCTTGAAATTCTTCAATTTTGTGAACTTCCAACATCTTCTATGATCAAATAAAGGTCATACACAATCAAAATGATGAAGAACACCCTTTGGTTGGGTCATTGGGGGTCTCAGATGCCCTGGTTTTGCACTGACTTGCTCAAAAAGTCAACTCTTGATCAGATGCCTTCCCCATGGAATTTCTTCATGAAAATTGATATGCATGATCCCTATACCATATAGAGGCCAATAGAAACAATAATGACCAAAAAATTTGGAGTTATGGCCTTTGAAACCAAAACCCTAATTCTAGGTCATCTGTGCAGTTAAACCTGGCTCTGCTCCCATGCCAATCTCAGTTCTTGTGATTCTTTGATTCTTGACTTTGAGAGGATATAATATGATGCTTGAACACACATGGACCCCTTTGAAGTGATTGATGACCTTTGGAGTGGCTCAAATAGCTCTTGGATTGCTCAGATCACAAACCCTAGATGCAGATGACTTAGAAACAATGCAGTGAATCACAAATGTGATATGAGATGCTATGATTGAACTTATGTATATGAGGATATCACAAGCCATGGTGTGAATGGGTGAGGGCAAATTTGGGGTGTTTACAACGGGGAGTTGTGAGGAGGGTATATTCTGAGAAACGACCTGTTGGTCCTCTGCTCTCAAGAGGACGGTCGTCTTTGCGCTTTTCGCACCGAGGAGCTTCGTTATCGTCTCTCTGCTTGTGTGATCGTGAATTCTCCTGATTCCTTGAATTTCTTGTTTTGTACGCGGCCTCTTTCTCTTCATACTGGATGTAGGCTTGAGACTTGTGTAGGAGTTCGGCGAGTGACTGAGGAGGCTTGATCCCCCACAGCTTTGTGGAACTCGCTTTTGGGGCGCAAACCTTTCTCCAAGATGTACGCTTCATGCGGTCAGTAGTGTGTACCTCCATGGCTTCTTTGTTGAATTTGTCAATTTAGTCCTACAGAGGTTCCTCTTTTCCATGTATGATCCTTTCGAGGGTGGCCTCGGATTTGGGATGACATTTGGACGTAATGAAATGCCTAGTGAATTGATTCTTCAAGACTCTCCATGATGTGATAGATCCTGTGGGGAGGTGTTTGTACCACGACATGGCGTCTTTCTGCAGAGTGATGGGAAAAACCTACACTTGATGGCTCCTTCGATGTTGTGATAGTGGAGCATGGCTTTGAGGTTCTCTATGTGGTCATCAGGGTCTGTAGTCCTGTCATAAGTAGCCAACGAATGGGGTTTCTCGAGATCGAGAGGAATGCGAGTTTCCATAATCTCGCAACTTAGGGGCCGATGATTATCATCTTCGTTGCTGCTTCTAGACGAATGATACAAAAACCTGCTTCAGTGAGGACTCCGACTATGCTGACGAGGACGATGGTCCTCATCGTAACGAGAATTATTGCCTTTATCTTTGTCGTCTGGTGACTGTCTCATTTTTCAGGGAGGAGATCGAGTGTGTTTCTTGGTCCTTTATGGATATGATCCTTCTGGCATGTCTTGATCCACCGAGGGAGAGAGATGCCTGGTATCTTTCCTCTTGTGCTTCTGCAGAGGAGATCGTGAGCGGTATGGGGGACTGTGAGAGTCTCTGCAACGACGTCTCCTGGTGGGAGAAGGGGAACGATGATCACCTTCGAGCATCTGGATGCATTCACTTTCCTGGAAGAGAGCGAGTTTTTCCTTGTTAAGGGAGGTGATGAGAACTTGAGTGCTAGCATCAGCGTCAGATGGGACGGGGATCGATTCGAACACGCGATCCCCATGAGTGATGAATGACTGCTTCAGATTGTTGGAAGCCGGAGAGGGAGGATACCCCTCGTGATGATCGACATCGAGATGGGTTGTTTCATGGTTGCTGATGTTGACTCTGTCGTTGAGTACGATGGTGAGAGGATCTTTCATAGTCTCGTTGAGTTGGGAAGCCATGAAGACAAAAAATGAATATATGAGCTTTGATCTTACGCTGGAAAAAAAAGGATCTTATTTACGAAAGATGGGGGGAGTTATTGTTCCCACAGACGGTGCCACTGTTCAGATATATCCAGATAGGTCCTCGTGGTCTTCAGCTGGGACTACGATGATACTGGTAGGAGAAAGGATGGTGTACCTGCAAGGTACTCCGACGCTCAAGTAAGTTCCAGGGTGAAGCAAACCAAAGCATTAAGAAAGAAAGTGAGTCATCAGAACTAAAACCCGGCCCTCCAAAGATGGAGGGTATTTATAAGGGCATATGCCCGTGGATTACAAGCGTGTGACCCTTGACTGAGCGTAACTACCTCCTGTAATTTCGGAGGACAGTTGGTCGCGTGAAAGACGTTAGGGCATGTGTGGAGGAAATCCACAACAGCTATATGCCAACGACTATATTTCCCAACGGTTATATCTTCGCGAATCTCTTATTGGGCTTATGCCTAGACGTATACTGGATTGGGCCTCAATTGGGCGTAGAGCACTTGCTAGGCCAGTCCATAACAATATATATATATATATATATATATATATATATATATATATATATATATATATATATATATATATATATATATATATATATATATATATATATATATATATATATATATATAAAAATTAAAGCTTATAGTTATACAGGCCTAACAGACTACCCACAACCCATCAAAACTAATCTTAATGTGTGGTAAATTTTTTTGTGTCGAGATAAAAAAATTCTTAAAATTTGAGCTCTAATTTTGAAACTTAAACTCAGTGTTTATTGGGCTTGGCGGATCAACCTATATGAACATTCATTTTAACAACTCTATGTCTGACTTTAGTAGTGTTCTCAAAGAATTCAACTCACCTAATTTTTTAAAAAAAAGGAATATATATTTTATGGGGTAATTAGTTTTCTCAAATTTATTAAAATTAAAAATATCAAATTATTGGTTTTATGGTAATAATTGCCATTATAATAAAATAAAAAGTAATTACTATAAATAAACATATCAAAATATTATTTTAAAGTATTACTTTCATCATATAATATTTATCCTAGTTGATTGCTCCACACAAATTAATAAAAAAAATATAGAATATTTATAAATTACACAAGAAAATAAAAAATGTCAACAAAATAAACCTCCCATTGAGGATTGAACTCACAACCTTTCCCTTACAATAAAAAGAACAAACTACCACTATGCTGTGGAAGCTTTATTATTATCCATATTTTATTTATAGAATTTAATCATATTAATTTTCTATATTATTTATGTATATCACATTATTTATCAGAAAAAGTCATGGTTATTAAAGTTAGGTCGTTTGTTCCCATAAGATAAATGATTCAATAATAATACTGTATTTCAAGTCATTAAATTATGAAATTAAAACTGACAAAAAAATAAATTACATCCTTATCGTATAACATTCCATATTCTTCTATCTTAATCAATGCATGTATGTTGTTGTATATTAATCTACCACTTACTCCCAAGGGATTGAGGGAGTTGAGAACCAGTGATGTGTTGAATATTGTGTAGTAGCAAATTAAGGGATAAAATGAGCATTATTTCTAATTAGGGTTTAAGGAAAGATAATTTATCGAAGGCTTTACCCTACACCCCCACACTTAATCCCATACCCCCACATCAAATTTTTTTTGACCAAATTGCCCTTGTATAAATAGTTAATAAATCAAATTTACTTTCCATTTTTACCATTCGTCCAAAGTTACAGAGAGAAAAAAAATTTCACTTTTCAGACGTGTTTACTGGAAGACTATAAGTAAGTCTTCCGGTATGGAAATTTGTTTACCGGAAGAGTTTGTAAAAGTCTTCCGGTACCGGAAGACTTTATAAAAGTCTTCCGGAATGATTAAAATGACTACCGAAAGACTTCATCAAAGTCTTCCGGAATGATGCGTTTTAAATTTACTACCGAAAGACTTTGATGAAGTCTTCCGGAATGGGTTTTTTAAAAACATGTGTACCGGAAGACTTGAAGAAAGTCTTCCGGAAATTTTTTTTTTTTTTTAATTTTTTTTTTAATTAAATAATTGTTTTATTGTTTTTTTTTCAGTGGTGCGTTCGCGAGGCAGAGATGGGAGGATACCAGTTAGATCGATGGGACGGGACGATACGAGTAGGACACGCGCAGATGATGTTGGTACATCTGCAGCTGCAGCAGACCCTGTGGGGTATCTTGGAGGTCCGCACGATACCAGTATTTTGGTTTCGTACGAGCATCATGTGGCGAGACGTGTATGGTTTGGTGAGGTAAGGAAATTATAATTATTTAGTTTTGAATAAAAACCGAAATTATTAGTATCTATTATATAATTTGTTTAATTTTATTTGATTTCAGGAGAGAGGGGCAAAGAAGGAATTGAAGGTGGCGGGACATGGGTTGAAGTTTACCCAAATGGTTCCACAGCAGCTTCCACCGGAGATTGAGGGTATCATATCTAGGTCCGGTTTAGCTTCCTTACAGAGATCAAGTTTGAAGAAGATCGATGCAAACTTGGTTTCTGCATTTGTGAAGAGGTGGCATATAGAGACATCTTCATTTCACCTGCCCTTCGGTGAAATGACGATTACTCTAGATGATGTGGCATGTCTGCTTCATTTGCCTATCAGGGGGTATTCTGGAACCCTCAACCCATCAGTGAGGAGCTAGCCATTGAGTTGGCGGTTGACTATCTTGGAGTGTCATCGAGAGTGGCACTTTTCCAGGTTCGTGAGTGCAGAGGTTCGTACTTCAAGATAGAGTGGTTATATGATCGATTCGTAGAGCATCGAGCAGCTTCATCATGGGCATTTGCGACCAGATGTTATTTGATGGTGTTAGTGGGTTGCACGATCTTTGCGGATAAGTCGTTTACACTCGTGGAGGCGCGATACTTGGCATTATTTAGGGACCTGAATGAGTTGTCCAACTATAGTTGGGCAACAGTTGCATTGGTGACATTGTATAGGTTTCTTGGAGATGCGTCTATGTTTAGTTGCAAACAGCTTGGTGGTTATCCGACTCTCCTACAGGTATATATTTAAATTCAGTTTATTGATATTTTTTTAGTCTAATGTTAATTTTATTATGTTAAAGTTATATATTTAAATTCAGTTTATTGATTTTCTTTTAAGTCTAATTTTAATTTTATTATGTTCATTATGTTATATTTAATTATTATGTTATTGTTTTTTTAACAGTGCTGGATTCATGAGTATTTTCCTACACTTGGGAAAAAAAGGAGAGAATTGGATACCTGCTCAGAACTGTGGTCTCCCGCGAGCGATGAGGTGGACGTACAAACAGGGGGCGTTAAAGGTGGATGAGTTGCGACCCATTATGGATGAGCTGACACCGACCAATGTCATATGGAGGCCGTTCGAGGATCATAGAGTTCATCGTCGTTTTGATGAGATTTCTCTATTTAGGGGTTGTTTGAGGTGGGGAGATACTATTGTTCCATACATGCCTGACAGGTGTCTTCGACAGTTTGGATACCGTCAGTACATTCCACCTGCACCTATTGATCCTAGGATGGCTGGTGATATTGATATTGAGTGGATTAGTTACACCCATAGCGTTGGCCAGGTGATTCGTTCTGCTGCACTGGCGACTACCCCATTTGAGGTAGAGGATGGATACCTTGAGTGGTATTATCGTGTTTCGCATCCTCGATTGGTACCTCCTACCCATGATGAGCCGCCAGTTGCATCTATTCCTGATTACGATGCGGGACCATCTGATCCTGCATAGGGTTCTATGTCTACCTTGATTCATCGCTACCTTCAGCAGAATGCAGCTGAAGAGGAGGATCCACATTTTGCTGATCTGTTTGCAGCTTTACGTATTGCTCGTTCACAGTGATGTATAGTTATGTTTATGTCATATTATTTTTTAGACTTTGTTTCTTAATATATTGACATTTGAACTTATATGTACGATCATATTTATGTTATATGTTATTTATAGTTTTTCGACAAAAAAATTGAAATTAAAATTTAATTCATGAATGTGAAATTAAAAATGAATAACATAGTGAAATTAAAACATATAATATAATTCATGAATAAAAATGAATAACATAGTTTATAATTCATAATGTGTTTGTAATATAGGCGTAAGTTGTTGCCAATGTTGTAGACGTGCAGCAAATCCTACCATCCACGATGTTGCTGCTGGATAACGAAAGTTCTTCCAATCTGTTATCACTGGTGGCAATGAAAATCCTTCTTTCATGTTAACCTATATTCAAAATTAAACAATACATTATTTAACATTACTCAAATAATTTACTAATAATATCAAATTATAACAATGTTTACCTGAATCCAATGATTTGAGTTTACAAATCCAATGCAATAAAATGAGACATTCGGTGAGAAT
Organism: Lathyrus aphaca; assembly: GCA_963966055.1. Lineage (NCBI taxonomy): Eukaryota > Viridiplantae > Streptophyta > Magnoliopsida > Fabales > Fabaceae > Lathyrus > Lathyrus aphaca. Next base: position 546,035,435 of record OZ014520.1, read on the forward strand.
GTAGTTGTCATAGGGAAGAAAGTCAAACATTCGACTCCTAGATAGACAAGTACCACGTTATACCGATTTGCAATCACGTAACCCATATCTGGTAGAGTCAACCATTTATTTATTGGTTGAGAACCACTTCCCTCTATCTTCAAAGAATCTCTCACTTCAGCTAACCGATCTGCAAATAAATTGGCATATAAAGCTGATATTTCATTATGTATAATTTCCAACTCTAAGTCCCGACGAACCATTGGCCAACCATCTTCAGCATAACCCCGCAATGAAGCAATCACTCTAAATCCACAATTACTCTTTTGCTTGTATATTTGTGTGATCCGAGTGACACAATCTGGATCTCGCTCGTACAAGGAATGCAATATATTTCTGGGTGTAACCTTTCTCTTTGTTAAATCAGCAACATGTTGCTTCTGATTCGCTGTCAACCTACCAACAAATGAGTGACCTTCTAATCTATCCGGTAAATCATGGTTATAAACGCTACATTTTACATCAATCTTCCATCCAGATCCATCTTTTGTCGGAGTTGACCTGGTCTTAAATGGACATCCGCATTTTTTGGTCGCACTTTCTATTCCACTACGAATATCCTTGTATTTCCCACCTTTATCGCAACCAAATATTATTTTGTTCTTTCTTCCTCTCTTGTCTGTTTATGTATCTGAACGGGTGATGATGACCGTCACTTTATTTCGTAATCCGGTGTCTTTGACCCATCTTATCACCTCTTCTCGTGTACTAAATCTCTCTGTCGTTGTAAATACATCTGATGTATTCACACATATCGGTTCTTTGTCGTATAAAGGTACTGCACCTACAAAATAAAAATATTTTTTAAAAAAAAGAATAAAAAAGAATAAAAAAAATAAAAAAAATTACAAACCGGAAGACTTTATGAAAGTCTTCCGGTATTGTACTCTTACAATACCGGAACACTTACATAAAGTCTTCCGGTACACATATTCATTGATACCAAGTCTTCCGTACCGGAACACTTTTATTAAGTCTTCCGGTGAGTAAACAACACAATACCGGAAGACTTACATAAAGTCTTCTGGTATGTTAATTAACGTACCGGAACTCATCTACAAAGTCTTCCGGAACGTCTATTTTGGGACCAATTTTTACTATAATCTGACGGTCTGACACAAATGGTAAAAAAATAAAAAAATAAAATAATAATATAATAAAATATAATAAGGTTAAAATGGGCATTTTGAAAAAATTGTGGGGGTATGGGTATGGGTGTGGGGGTATATGGTAAAGCCTTCTAATTTATCCCTTGAGTCATAATTAATACTCAAGGAAGATTTATAAATTAATTAATTCAGTGAGAGCATTTATGTAATCTCACATTATTACCAAAGGGTATTTTAGATATTTCATGAAAAATATGCAACATTTTAAGACAAAGGTTGAATATAATTTAAGGAGGGTGATTAGTTCCTTAATTGTGACATATATTGACCAGAACATTTGGCCAATTTTACATTATTTAATGAAGAACAATTTGGTCATATGGCAAGTAAGCTATTTAAGGTTGGAATTAGAAGGAAAAAAAATCAAATTTCATCATTTTCTTCCTTCTTTCACACTTGGAATGGAGAGGAAAATATTGTATGATGAACTCCTCTTGGCTGTATGCAATGCTCATCTCCATATTCGTCATCATCCTTCAAGAACATGATTTTTTAAGAAACTATCACAAATTATAGGAAATCATATATTTAGGAGGAAAATTGAAGAGGAAGGAAGAAAGGAGAATCATGGAAGTTAAGTCGAGTTGAATATGAAAGAAGAGAAAAGATGACATAATTATACATTTGATCAAACTTGCATGCAGCTGGGGAATGATCGTCATATTCATTATCCTCATGTTAAGGTGGATTTTCTTTAAGCATTGATCTTATTTAGAAATAGAAAAAAAATAGAATAACATACATGAAATTAGATTAGGGATTCAAGTAACTTATTACATTAAAGTTATGTGTAGAATGATTGATTCACTTTAAAATTATTTTATAATGTTTAGGATTTTTTCCTAGAAGTTTTATTATCTTCTTGTTTGTAAAAGAATAAGTTCTAAAAAAAAAGGAAATCCAAAGTAAAGTACATGGTTAAAAGTATAGAAATTAACAACAATATGAAATTAGAAACATCAAGAGAAAATCTAATGCCACATGGATAAATCCAAATGATAAAATGTGTTATGAAATCAAACATCTAGTACATGCTTAACAACATGAAACCTTGTATGAGTGAGATTGATTACATTTTATAATAGTATCACAACATATGTAACATATTTATAAATAAATCTCAAATTTAAACATATACTACTATAAATTGTAATCTCTGCTTGTAGGAGGAGACTTTAATGATACTCTGGTAGCTACAAAAAAGGAGGCATCCTATCGTCTAGGAGAAGATGCGAGAACTTTAAAGATAATATTGATTCTTGCAATCTGATGGATATATACTCTATTGGCCATAAGTTCAAGGACATAGCCTCCTTTTAGGATTTATACAAGGATTCAAATTCAACTTTCCACATAGCCTCATATTGACCTTTATACAAGGAGATTTTCAAGTCAAACCATAATCAGTCATGGCTTCAAAATCCAATCTCAAGTCATAACCCTATCCATTTTTGGCTTCATACCTCAAACTCAAATCACCTTCCCCCAAGATGAGATGAGTCACCTCTATAAAAGAGAGGTCTCTTTTATTTTCACACAAATAATCAATTGAAATCCATTATTATTTTTTTTGTTTGGATGAAGTATTGAAATGATTTATTGTTAAATTTTTGGAGTCATTTTCATAAATTTTAAATTTTTTTGGCCAAATTTAAAATATGAAAAACAGGAATAATTTACAAATTTTGAAAATTTAAAGGGACTAATTTATAAAATTTGAATTATTAATGAGTTATTTAAAAAAAAATTAAATAATTTTAGAGAAGTTTAAATTTTTCATAAAATATGAAGACCAACTTTTAAAATTTGTAAAATTGGTAGTAAACAACTTAACATACATTAGATATAATGAATAAACAATTTCAAATTATTTAATTTTTAATTTAATTTTAAAGTTCTTAAATTTTACTTAAATAAAATATTTTATAAATTTATATTATTTTAACAATTCTCTATATTTTTTTATCATAACAATTAAACTTAAACAAATCATTTCAAATAATCAAAAAAAACTTTTCCTCGTTAATATGCGGAAATTTTATCAAACTACCCGATTTTTTCAACTTTAATCCCTAATTATCATACCTTTCAAATTAATTCGCAATCTACCTCACTTTTAAAAAATGAATTAAAGGGGAGTCGCCAATTAAATTGACGCTTCCTATATTTTTTTAAAAAAATTTCAATTACTCGCAGATTTTCTTCCAGATTTGAGATTACCTGCATATTTACTTGCGAATTTACTTACAGATATAGGTAAATCTGAAAGTAAATTCGCAGGTAATGTCAAATCTGCAAGAAAATCCGCAGGTAACTGAATTTACATGTGAATTCATTTTTTTTGTTATGGGAAGTGTGTCAAATAGGGAATTAATTTAAAAAGTAGGTTATTTTGAGATTTTAATTTTTAAAAGTGGAGTATTTGAGTAAAAATTTCTTAATATGCTTCATCAAAAAATAATTTTCATTCAAATTACTTTACTTATTGTATAGATTGAATTTTCTCAATCCATTTGTTGAATGTTTTTATACTACCCCAATGAATAATAACTATAAATACAAAATAAAATTAAATATATCATTAGACTTCGTAATATAATAATATCAAACAATTTTGTGTGTGTTGGAAATTAGATAATTAAGAAAATAGAATTATATTTAATCAAACATATATAATTAAATATAAAATAAGATTACTTTCTTATCTTTATCTGAATCCTTGTCTATATCGCTTCTTTGGCGTATTATACGCCGGAAGTGAGACATTAACTTCACACGTGGCAACCCGATTAATGTCCTTAAATGCAACAAAGGAGTGTCGTTTCATTTTGTGCTCACGTGGCAACATTAACTCGACACGAATAAATAAATAAATGCACTTCACACACAACTATCTCACTCACTCACATCTACTATCTACTATCAACACTTTAAAAATGAATTGCATAAACTGACTAATATGCCCTTTCCATTTCAAACTTTTACACTAGCAAAAGGACCCATTGGTAATCAACTAAATGCCTTATTAAATATGATCCAAGACTCTCTTCTCTTGCCAAATGTCATTCATCCATTGGTTACCTCAAACAAAAGTATTTTCCCCCTTCTCTCTCATTTTCTCTTACTCTTTCATGTTTTCTCTCACTTTCTCATCCCTCATTCTCTTTAGTTTTCCCTTTTCCTCTCTCTTCCGGAAACCCTATCATCGTCGTCCCACACTCATCTCTCTCTCTCTCTCTCTCTCTACTATTTTCTCTCATCTTTGTTTCCCCCTCAAAACCCTACACCATTGCCGCCCCCTTTTCTCCATCCTCTTCGATCATCATGAAATCAAGTTTAGTTTTTATTTTTATTTGTGATTTAAGTGTTTGTTTTCTTCTTTTTCTGATTTTAGGGTTTATTTAACCCTTATATTTCAATGTTTAACGTTTTTTTTTCATTCTGTCTTTTTCTATGTTTTAAACGATGTTGAGCATCGACGAAAGAAACGAACGCTACATGGAATGTTGGATAAAATGGATATGTGTAGTCTCTGTAGTCTGTATTTAGATATACTGTGAGTCTCCTCTCTTTTTTTTTGTTTAATTTTTCGGTTAGATTATGCATACGGGAAGAAGATTGGGAATAAATATATCTATTTCTCTATTTTATTCTTAATTTTTGGTTGATTTTTCCTCTGAATTTTGTGTACATGACCGATATTAGAGAGAAAGAAGTGAAATGGTAGAAGACATCAAAAGAGCAAGATCGATTAACTATTGGATCCCTAACTATCAAATTCCTATAGAAATTTTCAACAAACATTTTCATTTTTTTAAATTTCAAGTTATATTTTGATATTTGTCCTTTTTGTGCAAAGTATGATAACTCAATCTAAGCATATAGAACTAGGATACAAATTTTATCAAATTAAAAGTAAATTTCATGGCATTGTTATCATCAGATTATACATTATATACTTTTGTTGTTGTTGTTATCACAAGACACTTTCATTCTATACCATGTGCTACAAATTCATTTCGTATCAAAGAATTTTATAGGGAAACTTCAGTTATGTTTATGCCTACTATGTTTACATCTTTCTAATTTTATCTACCTTGTGTTGTTTATATCATCTTCATTATGTCCCAAAAGTATATGGCCAAATTTTTCTTCCTCCCATTATTTCCATATTATGTTTCTCCTTTTAGTAAAAATATTTTTTTAAGATATGTTAGAATGAATGTAAGCTTTTATTAGTAATATGAACCTTTTATGTTAAACTATGTTATAAGATATGTATTGTATTCCAATATTCTCTGTGGATAATATAAATATATTTAAACACAATTGATATTATTAATATTCACTCTTCATAATATAGGTACAAGTATATTGTTTGTGTGATAGTTTATTGAATTGTATAAGATATTGTGAAGTCAATCTACTATAGGACAATATAAGTTATTTATTATCCATGTTTTTTCTTATTTAACTGGAACTGTTCATAAATTATTCTGCATGATCCTGAGGTTGCAGATTTCTTTGCAAGGCTAATACAAACAGTTTCTCAAAAGAGTTATCAGCAGGCTTTTTCTGAAGTTTATGTGACACAAAAATTTCTAGAGAATTTCTGCGGAGATCAAGTACATCAAAAATAGACTTGACATTGTTAAATGAGTAAAATCCTAACTACAAATCTATCATGATTTGATACATAATTATGGAAGAACCTAAATTGGTAGTATTTATATAATTGATAATTACCTCTCTGGTAGATATTGATAATTTTCCTTCCAAGCTCTTTCATTAAAACCTTAATTCTTTTGGTAGATGTCCTAATCTCCAGACTCTCAATCTCAATCATGTTGTGCCCCTTGATAAACTGCCAAACTTACTTAGCCCTTGTCCTCAGCTGGATGAGTTAGGCACAGGAATTTACTCAGGTGACATGCATCCAGAGATCTTCTCAAACCCGGTGACAACATTTTCTGGGTGCAAGCAATTGAAGAGCTAGCTTGTCTGGTTTTTGGCTGCCATCCTGCCTTCCTACACTAAATTTAGTCTGCTCTAGGCTAACATCACTAAATGTGTGTGTGAAAACAGGGGTGGTGTTAAATTATTTCTTATGTGGTTTATATTAGTGGTGCCATATGGATTCTTCATGTAGTTATTCAATGAGTGTCGATGTATCTGGTTTATGAAGTGAATCTTTAGATATATTCACACACTAATGTCGTTGACCTTTCCGTCCTTGTGTATTATAATCTCATATGTGAAAGTTTATTTTGCAGGTTGTCTCAAGTGGTAGTGGGAATGGACTGAGCATGCACTTGAACCCCAGGGTACATGGTTCGATTCCCACGGAAGGCAAAAACTCTACTAGTGAGGGGGGTAGAAAAGATCGTGAGGTGACAGTGTTGGGATTGTCTTGCGAGGGGCCCGAGCTGTTACACAGGTGGTAATTATTACTCCTTTTAATTTCCCACTAGATATTCCAGTCATTCGATTAATAGGTGCACTTTATATGAGCAACATGCCTGTCCTTAAAGTCCATTGCAAGGTAACTTTCGGCTCTGATACAAGAAGGTTGGTTACCTTATAAACTACATGATATGTTGGTTGTTAATATTGTGGTAAAAATAATTTTGATGTAATGGTTTATCTTCTTTAGGACGGGGGAGATTTTGCATTTTTCCCGCCATACAAGACTATCTGATTTGGTAGATTTTTTATTCAATTTTAAAATCCATTGTGTCTTTTGCTATTAGGCACTCTTGTTTTTCTTAGGCACTCTTTCTACAATATAGTTTTGAACCATTGACTCAAATTGTTGTAGGTGAGCATTGTTATGGAACAAATGTTGCACCTTCATTCACTCATATGGCTTACCTGTAGAAGATGAAAACTTCATAAATTGTGATGGATAAACAATGAGCAAGTTGCTGCTAGATGTTGGTTGTTTGATACCTTTTTTTCTCATTTAAACGTTGATTATGAGAAGCTGATATTATTGTTGAAAGATTATAAATTCACTTTATGATTTTATTTCATAATAATCTCAAAGATCAACTCGTATTATAATTGTATTGGGTCTTATTGTCTTTTGAGCTCCTTTATTTTGTAATTAACATATATCTACATTCTATACCTGTGGTTGCATGTTCCTTTTATAATGATATTTGATCATGAAATGATATTATATTTATAGACAAATCCAAAAATGTCCCTTTTCACCGGTAGTTTAAGAGTGGCAAAGAAGTTGACTGATGACTTGAACGACAGTGTTAAATTAGAAGATGATGGGTTTCATTAGAAAATATTAGGCCTTAATGTTTATTAGGTTTCTTACAATATTTTGTGGAATGGAGTGAAATTATAATTTATTTGCTATTCATACATAATGTGAGTTCTATTTTTCAACAATAAACTTTGTAGAATTGAGTTTCCTCACACACACACACACACATATATATATATATATATATATATATATATATATATATATATATATATATATATATATATATATATATATATAATTTAGCAAGATAATCATTCAAAGTGTGCCAAATGTTTACCAATCTAACTTTTGGTTCGTCTGTTGATTTATGAAAGAGTTTGTAGTATTTTAGGATATCACATTTTGGAAATTGAATATGATAGTATCTTTTTCTTATGATAAATTTGCAAAAACGTTTTATTGATTCGTTTATTTATAATCAAATTGAATTATCAAAGAGGCATAAGCAAATGATAAATATATAAATTGCTTTAAAATTTATTTGCTATATAATCATATATGTCATGACTTTTAAGATATATATAAATCTTTAAAAAGCCATTTGTAAAAAAATACCATTTTTCTAAATCTTAGAAATTATTTTGTTTTTGTTTTTATTATTTTTCCATCGCATCTCATGAATAATTTTTTTTTTCTTTTTTTATATGATTATTTAATAGAATAATTTTATAGGATTATTTAAATATATTTTATATTGTATCAAACTAATTTACACGAAATTTTACTAGTTTTATTCACAAACAAAAATTGTTGTTTCTCTCCGTTTCGTTCTTCCCGGTTCGATATCGATTCCTTTCATTTCTTCCAAAATGGTCAAAGATCCAGTTCGTGTTCTCGTCACTGGTGCTGCAGGTATTGATTTCATCAACACATTATCATATTTTTAGTTATGCTTTGTTCTCATCGTCCATGTGGTGATCTATTTGTTTTGTACTTTTTACATTTAGATCTACGATTTCGCCATGTTTTATTTATAATTGTAAGATTTCATAATATGGGTTTGTTTCAAAATGCTTTATGTTTGGTTTGGATCTTGATCTGCTGAATGATGTTTTGTGTTTGTTTATCATTACGTAGTTGGTGTCGAGTTAGTTTATCAGTGGTCTGTTTGTTATGATCGGATGTGGGGTGATGATAGTTGATTCATTAGGAAATTGTTTGTCATGATATTGTTGTAATGATGGGATGTTTTTTTCAATTGCAGGACAAATTGGTTATGCTCTTGTCCCTATGATTGCCAGGGGAGTGATGTTGGTTATGCTCCGAGCAACTTCCCCTCATTCACAACCAAACTTCCCCATTCTCCAAAGACACTTTTGTCTCTGGTCAATGAAAAAAGACCCAGACTTAGAATCAGCACTCTCACGAAACCGACGTTGGGTAGTAAACAACCAAATCAAAAACATAATCCTCCGTTACCCAAACAACGAAATCCCAATCCAAACTCTTCAGAAGAAATTCAAAACCCTAGATCTTCAAGGTAAAGCCCTCAATTGGATTTCCAAATACCCCTCTTGTTTCGAACTTCACCAAAATCGCATTCGTCTCACCAAACGTATGATCAACCTCGTTCATCAAGAGCAAACCATCAAAGATTCGCTTGATCCTGTTTTCGCTCAGCGTCTCGCGAAACTTCTCATGCTTTCGTTTAATAATTCCCTCAATGTAATCAAGATCAATGAAATCAAAAACAGTTTAGGGTTTCCTGATGATTATTTGATTCGAATTGTGCCGAGGTATCCCGATTTGTTTCGAATTGTTAATGAGAGTGGGAGGAGAAGCTCTATGGCGATTGAGCTGATTCATTGGAACCCTAATTTTGCAGTTTCTCAAGTTGAAGCTTCCGCTTTGAGAAACGGCGTGGAGCCGAATTTTTCGTGCTGTTTGCCTTCTAGTTGGGTTAAATCGTTGGAGAAATTTCGCGAATTTGAATCGGTTCCTTATGTTTCGCCGTATTCGGATCCGAGAGTTTTGGTGGCGGGGTCGAAGGAGATGGAAAAGAGGAATGTGGGTTTGGTTCATGAGTTGTTGTCATTGACTCTTTGGAAGAAGGTTTCAATTATGAAATTGGGTCATTTCAAAAGAGAGTTTTTTTTGCCTGATAAGTTGAATGTTTTGTTGCTTAAGCATCCTGGGATTTTCTATGTTTCTAATAAGTATAGGATTTATACTGTTTTACTTAGAGAAGGGTATGTTGGGTCTCAGTTACTTGATAAGGATCCTCTTGTGGTTGTTAAGGAGAGATTTGGGGAAATTATGCAGGAAGGACTTCATGAGTATAACCAAAGGCGTCGTCTGGTTAATATCGAAAAGAAGAGAAATAAAGGTGTTCCTTTGAGTAGGGTGGATGAGGATGAAATGAAGGGTAGAAGAAGGAGGAGAAGAAGTGAAGTTTCTGATGAAGATGATGATGTTGTTGTTGATGGCGGAAATGGTAATAAGTTGGGAGGGTTGCTTGACCCTGAAGAGAGAAAACGGTTTTATAAAGTTCTTTTTGATGATGATGGTTCATGAATTATGATTTGCTTAGCCTCAGAGCTGCATAGATATAGATCAGTGTTTTGAAAACCAAATCGAACCAGATGGTTTAAGTTTAATCGGCTGAATTGCGAGTCGATAATGTCTATGGCTTGGCTATTTGGGTGGTTCGACCACAGTTGATTTGTTTATTTGAACGGTTTGGCTGCTGGTTAATGAAGTTGAACAACGATCCAGATCCAGAGATCTTGCCAGTAGGAGCAGTTTAGGTATTGCAGTTTTCCTATGCATGTGATGTGTGTAAACAATTTTCACATGAATTAGGCGCCCCTGTCCTCCTAATTCATATTTCTTCAAGGGTATTGATGAAGTGCTTATGATTTCATCGCCATGAAATCTAACTTTTTTCATTAATTAGTACCTTATTTTAAGAACCTTTAGTTTAATAGTATGTGTCTTTTCACTTTTGGAATATTTACAGAAAGTCTGCAATACTCTGCAAGTTCTGGTTGTTGCCAACCCAGCAAACACCAATGCATTGATCTTGAAGGAATTTGCTCCATCTATTCCCGAGAAAAACATTACTGCTTTGACTATACTTGATCACAATAGGGCATTGGGCCAAATTTCCGAAAGATTGAACATTCAAGTTTCTGATGTTAAGAATGTCATTATCTGGGGTAATCATTCATCAACCCAGTATCCTGATGTCAACCATGCAAACTGTTAACACCTCCGCCGGGGTGAAGCCTGTCCGTGAACTTGTTTCCGACGATACCTGCTTTATTACAAATGCTTAAAACTTAATCCCTCCATTTATTTTAGATTCCGTTTTAAGGTTATATTTACACGCAACAAGATAATCAATAAAGTTGATTACTTTTGATGAAATTATTTGTCCTTATTATTTTAGGTTGAATGGAGAATTCATATCTACGGTTCAACAACGTGGGGCTGCAATTATAAAGGCTAGAAAGCTTTCAAGCGCATATCTGCTGCTAGCTCTGCTTGTGACCACATTTGCAATTGGGTTCTTGGAACTCCCGAGGTTCAACATATTTTGTTTGCTCTTTAATTATGATTCTAATATGCCTTTCCAGATCGGCTTATTTCTTTTCCATTGCATTATTAGGGCACATTCGTTTCAATGAGAGTGTATTCTGTTGGCACTACACTAGCATGCAGACACATACATCTATTGTGATTGAGTATTATGCAATTGTATTGTAAATCAAGCCATCATGAAATGTTTCATTATGAAGTTTGAGAACTTAACTATAATGAAAAGAGTTCTATTTTCCTTTCTTCGATGTTGTTTGCATCAAATGATTGGCTGAGCATAAACAATAACACAAGATTTTATGGCATAATTTATGTTTGGTTTTACTTGCATGGTGATTGGGAAGTGAAAAGTTAAAACCTGTCAACATTGTAGGAAAAAAAAACTTAGTTTAACAAGTGTCTTAAAATGGATATATAATTGTAAAATTCTCTGATGTGGCTTTAAAGAGTTTGTGTTGAGTTGGTGATTTTGTGTTGCGCTACTCATTTAATGGATCTTATATATGAACTAAACCTGCTTCCAAAACAATAATATGTTGCATTAACATGCTTAGGTCTTTTATGTGGAAAGTGTCCATTTCGTTTTCCAGGTTAATGGTTAGGTATTTTATGCCGCAGGATATTGCTGCACTTTGGTAATTTCTCACAGGACGTGGTTTGGTACTGTGTTAGAGCATGTCTGTTAGGTAAGCAAGTGTCCATTATGGTTGTTTCACTGCACATGGAACAGTTATTGGTTTTGCTATAATTTTTTTTTTGTTATTAAAGAAGGCCAAGGCCTAAAAAGAAGAAAATACTACGACATAACCAATCTCAGGATAAAGAATTCTGTAGCATAGTGAAACCTGGCATTTGGTCTCCAAACTCTAGATGTTCTCCACTCCCAGCACCAACTTTTGCTTACGCATCCTCACATCTATTCACTTCCCTATAGAAATGAGTTACTTTCACTTCATCATGCATTCATAAGCCGTAAAATCCGGTGAACCTTCACAACTTCATTCATAACTGTTGCTTTGCCCGTTTCAAGCAATCTTACAATGATCAAAGAGTCAATATTTAGCTCTACTGTATGAAAATCTAAAATCTTCGCGAGGGATAACCCTTGATAGACTCACCATAACTCCACTTTAAATGCACTATATATTAGAATATGTTTTGAGAAATCACCCATACAAACACATGCATATCACATATAATACCTCCACAACCTGGCGATGTTCCAAAAAATATAAGCTCCATCTGTATTCTAAGTTTGATCAAATTATCCTGTGGTGGTTTCCATCCAAGCATAACCATTGTTTTATCGCTGCAAGCAACAACACTGTTCTTCAAGGCTTTCCCATACTCTTTCACCATTCTTTGAACATAGATCCTCGAAAACAAGGCTCTATTATAATTTATGCCATGCATTATGTTACGCCAAAACCATAAACTATGATAGCCAATCGCCAAAAAACTAACCTAACTACTATTTTCTCACAGATTAAGGTCAATCCATGTAGTCAATTCTCTGAGAGAAAAACTTCGAATTTATTCTTTTAGGCACCTTATTCCTCCAAAGGAGCATGGCTTTTACAATCCTTCAAAGCTTGCAAATTTGTTTCCCCCACACCCCCACAAAATTTACAATCAACTCTACCTAATCCTTTATGACTTCTATTATAATTGTAAGTAATCTGTCATGTTTAATCATCCAAATAAAACACCGCACCTGGTCTCAAACTTTCACTTTCCAAATCCTGTTCCAGCAACAATCAATAGCTTCATCATTCTTGACCATACTTTCATACATATTCTTAACTGAAAAATCCATCTTTTCTACTTCCTGCGGAAATAATAAATCGTCTCCACATGCAGTATTTGGTGTAGGTACTGCTTTGATCTTCTAAAATTATATTTGGCAACCAAGAATTTAATTTCTGTCAATCCCAATTTCCCATATTATTCACTAGGTAACACACTTTAGCACGAGTTAGGTCTTTCGTTATGTCTTCTTCCAGATTTTGAATAATGATATCCGTTCGATCCAACACTCTGACCAAACATCAATGCCCGATCCATTCCCAATGCTCCAGTTCCCATGGTTCTGCACAACTTAGAATCACGACTAAGCTTAGACTCACGACTTCTACTTCTGCACTTTTTAAGATTATAAACACAATATTTATTCTTCAACACTTTGCACGAGAGCTCATTTCCTTCATAATGCAACTTCCATATCAGTTTCATAAAACAAACATTATTCATATGTTCAAGTTTCCTTAGCCTTAAGCTGCTCGCTTCTTTGTGATTGGTTATCACGTCCGAGTTAACAACATGATTTTTTTTTTGTTTCTCCAAAGTATCTCCCTAAATGAATCTCTTTTGAAGACATTGAATCTCTTCAATGCATGCTTTGGGAAGAATATATGTCATCATATATAGGATAGGTTGGAACTGTCTGCAACACACTCGTTGTTAGAGAAACACGACCTGCAAAATAAAGTTGGTTAGTTTTCCAGCTAGCTAGCTTAGACGAAATCTGTTCCAAGAGATATTGATAATCTCTTTTTCTAAGATTCCTCCCGCTTAAAGAGACTCCTAGATATTTTCCCATGTCCTGAGTGAGTTTCATTGAACCTGGAAATCTGCTTGATCTTTATCCGCTTGCTTCTTGCCACATTCTTGGAAAACATGATGCATGATTTGTCTTTATTAACTTCCTGTCCTAACATGTCACTAATATGCCGATAATATTCATAATACACTCCATTTGGCTTTGACTAGCTTCCCCGATTAACAACAAGTCATCCGTAAACATCAATTGCAAAATCCAAGGTCCCTCCTTCCCCATGCAGATGGCTCTTCAATCTTTGAGATTCACTGCTTCCATTGTGAGATGAGAAAGTTTCTCCATACACAATACAAAAATATAGGATGATATTGGGTCTCCTTGACAGATACCATGTTGAGGTCTAAAATACTAATCCCTAAAATAAACACCGATAACTTCCGGAAATGCATATCTGAACAAGTTCATACACGTTCCAGAGATATGTTTCCGGAAACAACGTAACTTTTTCCATAAAAAATTGATGATTAATGTGAGAAATGTAGACGGAAAAGAAGAATCTTTACCTAAAATTATATCTTCTTTTTCTCCATGTAATATGTTGAATCAAAAGGATGGATATTTGGAGTGAAAAAATTGATTGAGAATGAAGGGTTTTTAGGGTGAAGGGTTTGGTTAAAAACCAAGTATGTTAACAATGGATGAGTGATCATGCAACTGGATTCTATATCAGATATTTTCGGAGATGCATCTTCGGAAATACCTGACATACAAAGGTGACAAAAACTTTCAAAATGTCGCCCATAATTTTAGAGATGCATCTCCGGAACTGAACAATTAACATGCAACAAAACCAGACCTGCAAACACAGTTATACAACAACAACACCACAAAGATTAATCAACATAATCACACGAATTTCAAATCTATATCAACATACACATCAATAAATTATGACAATCATGCACACAAAATCAAGAAAACAACCAGATCCGAAATAACACATAAATCCTACGAGGGTAAGGAGCCCTCACTACCTTCTCATGTCAGAATCACCAGTTATTAAACTCATTATCCCCCTTACCTCGAATTTCACTCCAAATTCATGCGAAAATTGATGGAGAAGAATTCCCTAGCAGCCTTGTTCTTCCTCCTCTTGCCCTCTCTTTCTCAGTAAAAACAATTATGACAAATTCCTCTACTAACTCAGCTTAAGGGATATGTTTTTCCCTAATTCTCTCTCATTACCCATTATTAATTAAATCCGATTTCTAATTAATAAAATAATAATATTAATAGTGATACTACTAATAATAATAATAATACTAATACTAATAATACACCAATAATATTAACAATAATAGTAATAATAATATTAATAATCTTAGTCATATTAATAATAATAATATTCACCATACTATTGTTATTAACTATGCCCACATATAACCCAACATTACATTATTATTATCCCGACATCTCTATTTATTGGTTCCGCTAAGGACACTACGCCTACGCGCTCAACCACATACACACCCTTAACAAGGCCAAAAAAATAAAATAACAAACGGCGATTTAATAAATTAAAATGGAGTGTTACAACTCTCCCCCACTTAAAATATTTTCGTCCTCGAAAATGTACCTGATGGAACAGTTCTGGATACGACTCTCTCGTCTTACTTTCCAACTCTCCGGTCACATTTCCCCTAGTAGTTCCCTCTCGAGTTACTCTCACTAACGAACTATCTTTGGCTCTAGGTTGTTTCCCATAAGTCACTTTAGTAATCTGTCACACACACTCGGGTCCAAGTATGACACTTCCTCCTTACTCATCCCAACATAGGAGTATTCTACACCTCATATCATACAATGCATCAAAAGACACTATTTCCAATACACAATATCCCCATAAATCTTCCAACGACTGGATAGTCCTCCATGCCTATCCTTTAATGGAAAAATAAAGCCAAACTCAATTTTTGTTTAGATCTCAAAACTTCCTGTAAGCTTTTTCCAAAAATACGATACAATTATTTTTCTATAAGATATCAGCCGTAGACTTGTCATTTTAATGTCAATCATTTTATTATTTTTATATTGAATCTATTAGATACTAACTATAGACTGATCATTTGATTTTTATTTTTTCATACATTGAATTTTTTCATAAATATATAATATTAGATAATATAGTTTTTTTTTGGATAAATAAACTATATAATTTTAAATACGCTTTATAAAAATCTAAGATTGAAAAAAATAAATAATAATAATAAGTGATTTTCGAAACATAGGATATGAATATATACAGACCCCCGTGATACTGATATTAAATAAGATTACTTTCTTATCTTTATCAGAATCCTAGTCCATATCGCTTCTTTGGCCTATTATAAGCTGGAAGTGAGATATGAGATATTAACTCCACACGTGGCAACCCGATTAGTGTCTTTAAACGCAACAAAGGAGTGTCGTTTCATCACGTGGCAACACTAACTCCCCACGAATAAATTCACACTCCACACATAACTATCTCACTCACTCGCATTTTACTCTCAAACAAAAATTGTTGTTTCTCTCCGCTTCATTCTTCTCTCTTCGATTTCGATTCCTTTCATTTCTTCAAAAATGGCTAAAGATCCAGTTCGTGTTCTCGTCACTGGTGCAGCAGGTATTGATTTCATCAACGCAATATCATCTATATAGTTAGGCTTTGTTCTCATCGCCCATGTTTTGATCCATCTGTTTTTGTTTTTTTAACATTTAGATCTATGATCTCGCTGTATTTTGTAATTTCAAGATTTCGTAATATGTGTTTGTTTCAAAATGCTTTATTTGTTTCGTTTGGGTTCAGATCTGATCATGCGACCAATTATGATGTTTTGTGTTTGTTTATCATTACGTTGTTGGTGTCGAGTTAGTTTATTAGTGGTCTGCTTTTGATGATCCGAATGCGTTGTGATGATAGTTGTTTCATTAGAAATTTGTTTTTCATGATTTTGTTGTAATGATGGATTGTTTTTTTCTTCTTCTTTCGATTGCAGGACAAATTGGTTATGCTCTTGTTCCTATGATTGCTAGGGGAGTGATGTTGGGTCCAGATCAACCTGTGATCCTTCACATGCTTGATATTCCTCCTGCAGCTGAGTCATTGAATGGAGTTAAGATGGAGTTGGTCGATGCTGCATTTCCTCTTCTCAAAGGTTTAATAATTACCATTCTTTTTAACTTGATAATACCTTAGACCGATATGGTTTTGTTATATAGTAGCTGAATGCTATGTTTTCAATAGTTACTATATAGCTTAATAGTGTGTTGATGGTAGGGTGGTAGAGTTCGGTGCTATGTTTTTGGCCTGCTGCTTTCGCTTTAGCGGATTATGTCGGACGAACCCACATTATTGGATGACATTTATTATTGCATCAAGCCCAATAACCGCCATGTGTATCTGCCACAGTGCTGCTATTGCGGATATTTGATAACATTGGTTTAGTGGCTGTAGAGTTTGGCACTATGTGTATGGTGAATTAGAGTTTGAACTCACGTGGAATTATTTGTTTCAGGTGTTGTTGCTACAACTGATGTTGTCGAGGCATGTACTGGAGTCAATATTGCAGTCATGGTTGGTGGATTCCCAAGAAAAGAAGGTATGGAGAGGAAGGATGTGATGTCTAAGAACGTCTCTATTTACAAGTCCCAGGCTTCTGCCCTTGAGAAGCATGCTGCTGCCAACTGCAAGGTAATCTTTTCATCATAAAGACCATACTTATGCAACTTTTTAATGCTTTTCATCATAAACTTGTACTTATTCAATAATCTGACCGGTTGTTGGCTTGGTCATGTCACAAGGTCAATGGCCAACTGATTCAATCGGTGTATATCGAGAATTTTTGAAAAGAAAATCAATGTATATTCCATGTTATTATCAATATTTATAAAAGAATCCTATCAAACTTTAGAAATTCGCACCATATTTTAGAAATTCGCACCATATTTTATTTGGCATTTACAAATTCAGTTTTAACTTGATTCCGTTATAAAATAACTTTTATAATGCTTAGCCATTGTATAAGATCAGTCGTACCAGTCATCTGACTTTTTATAAAACACTGTTTTAAGTCTGAAATTTATATTTGTATTTTTATTTTTCCGTTTTTCTTTGATTTGTGACAAATGTCTTATTTTTCTAGGGACACTTTGGTTTTGTCTATCAATTGAAAGTCATTAATTTATTGGGTTGTTTGAGGCTCTATGATAAAACATTATGACATTGTTTGATCCATTTAGCCATCTCCACTTAGTGCTAAAAGGCTATGTGGTTATTGTTGTTTTGGTTTGTTTTAGAAGACGTTAGGCTTAAGACCAATAAAATTTGAGTGAATATTTTGATTTTGATGTTGGTTTTTTGTAATAAGGATACGAGTATAGTTGCATCTGAATTATTGTACATGTATTAAGCGCTCCTATCCTCCCCAATTCATATTTGTCCAAGGGTATTGGTGAAGTCCTTGTGATTTCATCGCCATGAATTCTAACTTTATTCAATTAAAAGTACCTTATTTTTAAGAACATTTAGTTTAATTGTATGTGTATTTTTGAATATTTATAGAAAGTCTTTGCAATATTCTGCAGGTTCTGGTTGTTGCTAACCCAGCAAACACCAATGCATTGATCTTGAAGGAATTTGCTCCATCTATTCCCGAGAAAAACATTACTGCTTTGACTAGACTTGATCACAATAGGGCATTGGGCCAAATTTCTGAAAGATTGAACGTTCAAGTTTCTGATGTTAAGAATGTCATTATCTGGGGTAATCATTCATCAACCCAGTATCCTGATGTCAACCATGCAACAGTTAACACCCCCGCCGGGGAGAAGCCTGTCCGTCAACTTGTTTCTGACGATTCCTGGTATAACACAAGTGCCTTAGACTTACACACTCCATTTCATTTTAGATGTCGTTTTAAGGTTATTTACACGTAACAAGATAATCAATAAAGTGCCTTAGACTTACACCCTCCATTTCATTTTAGATGTCGTTTTAAGGTTATTTACACGTAACAAGATAATCATTAAAGTTTATTGCTTTTGATGAAATTATTTGTCTTTATTATTTAGGTTGAATGGAGAATTCATATCTACGGTTCAACAACGTGGTGCTGCAATTATAAAGGCTAGAAAGCTTTCAAGCGCACTATCTGCTGCTAGTTCTGCTTGTGACCACATTCGCAATTGGGTTCTTGGAACTCCCGAGGTTCACCACATTTTGTTTGCTCTTTAATTATGATTCTAATATGTCTTTCCAGACCAGCTTATTTCTTTTCCATTGCATTATTAGGGCACCTTTGTTTCAATGGGAGTGTATTCAGATGGTTCTTACAATGTACCTGCTGGACTTATCTATTCATTCCCTGTCACTTGTGCCAACGGAGAATGGAAAATTGTTCAAGGTAAGATTCGAATAAAAAAATTATTGTTTCTCAATTGTTTTTGCAAAACTTATCCAATTACAAACAGATATTGCTAGGTATTGGATGAATGCATTTGCTCTTAAAATTTCTGTCCAATTTTTAATGCAGGACTTTCAATTGACGAGTTCTCAAGGAAGAAACTGGACTTGACAGCGGACGAGCTTTCTGAGGAAAAGAATTTGGCTTACTCTTGCCTCTCTTAGGCTGCTTTCTTTTTGTCGACTGATTCCCATGTTTTTATCGATAGAAGTAGCTTCTATTTTGAATAATGCTTCTAGATACAGTGTTTCTTCTTTGCAGTTACTTGTACTGCAAGTTTCACGGGTTTTGGCCATGATGGCATACAAGAATTTTGATGTTTGTTGGCACTGCACTAGCGTGCAGACACATACATCCATTCCTTGTGATTGAGTATTATGCAATTGTATTGCAAAATAAAGCCATCATGAAATGTTTTATTATGAAGTTCGAGAACTTACTAAAATGAAAAGAGTTCTATTTTCCTTTCTTCAATGTTGTTTGCATCAAATGATTGGATAAGCATAAACAATAACACAAGATTTTATGGCATAATTTATGTTTGGTTCTTGCATGGTGATTGGGAAGTGAAAAGTTAAAACCTGTCAACATTGTAGGAAAAAAAACTTTGTTTAACAAGTGTCTTAAAATGGATATATAATTGTAAAATTCTCTGATGTGGCATTATAGAGTTTGTGTTGAGTTGGTAATTTTGTGTTGCGCTACTCATTTAATGGATCTTATATATGAGCTAAACCTGCTTCCAAAACAATAATATGTCGCATTAACATGCTTAGGTCTTTTATGTGGAATGTGCCCATTTCTTTTTCCAGGTTAACGGTTAGGTATTTTATGCTGCAGGATATTGCTGCACATTGGTAATTTGTCACAGGACGTGGTTTGGTCTTGTGTTAGAGCATGTTAGGTAGGTGTCCATTATGGTTGTTTCGTTGCACATGGAACAGTTACTGATCTGCTATAATTTTTTTTTTGTTATTTAAGAGGGGCCAAAAAGAAAAGAAAGAAAATACTATGACACCAATCTCGCGATAAAGAATTTCGTAGTATCAGATACAATACAAACTGAGTGCCTAATGAGACGTGGCATTTGGTCTCTAAACTCTAGATGTTCTCCACTCCCACAACACCAACTTTTGCTTACACGTCCACACATCTATTTGGTTCCCAAATGACCTTTACTTCTTCATACATTTCCATAAGCTGTAAAATCCGATTAACCTTCACAACTTCATCCATAACTATTGCTTTGCCCATTTCAAGCAATCTGTCGATGATCAAAGAGTCAATATTTAACTTTACTTTTTGAAAACCTAAAATCTTCCCCTTGGAGACTCCCCATAACTCCACTCTAAAAGAATTTCGTATCACGTAAAATACCTCTGACGATCTTCCTATAGTATAAGCTTCATCAATATTAAGCTTGATCCAATTATCATGGTTTTCCTATACTTTTTCACCCTTCTTTAAACATAGATCCTCAAAAACAAGCATCTATTATAATTGATGCCATGTATTATGTTACGCCAAAACCATAAATTATGATAGCCAACCGCTCAAAAACTAATCCAACTATATTCTTAACTGAAAAGCCATCACTTCTGGCTCATGCGAAAATAAATACATCGTTTCCACATGCAGTACTTGGTGTAGGTACTGCTTCGATCTTCAACAAAATTATATTTGACAACCAATAATTTAATTTTTGCCAATCCCAATTTTCCATATTATTCGCTAGGTCACACACTTTAGCATGAGTTAGGTCTTCCAGTATGTCTACTTCCAGATTTTGAATAATGATATCTGGTTCGATCAAATATTCTGATGGTTCTGCACAGTTGACATCAGTTTAACAATACCTCTCAAAGCTTAGAATCACGATTTTTACTTCTCCGCTTTTTAAGATTAGAAACACAATATTTATTCTTCAGCACTTTGCACCAGAGCTCATTTTCTTCATAATGCAACATCCATATTAGTTTCATGAAACAAACATTATTCATATGGTCAAGTTTCCTTAACCCTTAGCCCCCCGCTTCTTTGTGATTGGTTAACATGTCCAAGTTAACAACATGGTTTTTTCGTTTCTCCAAAGTATCTCCCTAAATGAATCTCTTTTGAAGACACTGAATCTCTTCAATACATGCTCTAGGAAAAATATATGTCATCATAGGATAGGTTGGAACTGTCTGCAACACACTAGTTGTTAGAGAAACACAACCTGCTAAAGAAAGTTGGTTAGTTTTCCAGCTAGCTAACTTAGACGAAATCTGTTCAAAGAGATATTGATAATCTCTTCTTCTAAGATTCCTCTCGCTTAAAGACACTCCTAGATATTTTCCCATGTCTTTAGTGAGTTTCATTGAACCTGGAAATCTGCTTGATCTATATCCGCTTTCTTCTTGCCACATTCTTGTAAAACATGATGCATGATTTGTCTTTATTAACTTCTTGTCCTAACATGTCACTAAATATGTGATAATATTCATAACACACTCCATTTGGCTTTGACTAGCTTCCCCGGTTAACAAGTCATCCGTAGACATCAAATGCAAAATCCAAGGTCCCTTCTTCCCCATGCGAATGGCTCTTCAATCTTTGACATTCACTGCTTCCATGGTGAGATGAGAAAGTTTCTCCATACACAATACGAAAATATACGACGATATTGGGTCCCCTTGACGGATACCACGTTGAGGTCTAAAATACTAATTTTTTCTTCGTTCCACTTCACATTCATTTCTACTCTTGTAACTTCATGCATAATTATATTGATTATGCTATCTGGAATTTGGATTTCCTTAAGCACTCTCCAAATGAATCCCAACTAATATTATCACACACCTTAGAGAGATCCACTTTGACGATAAAGTATCCATTACAATCCTTCATGTTTTGCATGCGACACTCACCTCTTTGGCTATGATAATATTCTCATAAATATTTCTCCCCAGAATAAATCTGAATTGATAAGGAGAAATAAGTTTTAGAATACAATCTTTTAGTCTATTGGATACCACCTCGCTAACAACTTTGTAACATGCATTACATAACGAAATTGGACGAAAGTGCGACACCTCTCAAACAAACATTTTAGGGATCAAACAAACGTCAGTTTGGTTGATATGCATAACTTCACTAGGACTACTCCAAAATGTTTTCACTAATTCACAAACCTTATTACCAACCGTTCTCTATGATTTTTGATAGAACCCAATTAGAAAATTGTCTGGGTCTGGAGCTTTCAAAGACTTCATGAAAAACATTGCTACCTTAAATTCTTCAATGTATTTGATAAGCCTCTGGTGTATTGGAATAAGCAACCACAAGGTTGGTGGAAGGTAACTTAGAGATAGATAGATAGATAGATAGATAGATAGATAGATAGATAGATAGATAGATAGATAGATAGATAGATAGAGAGAGAGAGAGAGAGAGAGAGAGAGAGATTTTCATTACCTAGGGTGAGAGTGCACCTAACACACTTATATAAAGGTTACAACACAAGTGAGATGAAATTCTGGTATAATAGATACTCGAAGATGTCCTAACAAGATGTTAGAACACTTGATCTCTGCCTAGTAGGACAAGAGATAAAACAACAATTATAATAACAGTACATAAATTAAAGAACACATAGAAATTATTTACCCAGTCCGGTTTAACAACTTACTCTGAGGGATACCAATCCAGAATCTTCACTATGCAATATAGTTGAAGTCAAACTCCAACTTCTCCTAAAATTAACCAATCCTACTTTTCTACGTAAGACACTTTCTAGGTATGAGACCCTTCTCAAATCCCTTTCTATCACAACAATGATAGAAACAAAATTAGAACTTAATAAACACACAATCCTCAACAAGTATTGAATTTAATACATGAGAGGCTCACAATAAGCTAAAACCCTGGTACAACGAAAATAACAATCCTTATTTTCGATACTCAGCCTAGGTCAAGTCCATCCTATTTAAAACCTCATAGGAATGGACTTGAGCTTCCAATCTGCAGTAAGTAATCTCCACGAACCTTACAAAATATTCCTCCATAAAGTGATTTCTTCAATCACAAGTTTCCTAAAATGTCTCCACATCTTTAGGAACCCTTGTGCTGTCTTGTGCACTTCTGAGAATCTTCCTGATACCTTAATCTAAGTGCCACATAAGATAATTATCCAATAAACTGAAATATTCAAATACTCATGATAAAATATATTCTCAAATATCAGTAAACAGACTAAGATGCCGAGTAAGACAGTTAGGACATCTTGTTTGACATCTTCATAATAATCAACATAGGACATCATGTCCAACATCTTCAATCAATTTGTTTTGCCAAAATTAATGCCAACTCACAAGAGCCTTCATGAGATACAAAAATGATCAAATACAAGAACAAAAAACACAAAAACATAGACTTGTAACATGTTATGCCAAAGTGGGTAACCGGTTACACCCGTAGCTAATTAATTCCAGAATTAATTCACTTATAGTGGTAATCGATTATACCAAATATAGTAACCGGTTACGCCTTCGAAAATTACAGTTTTCTGCTACTGAACAACATGACATCACTTGTAATTACACATCAAACTTAAACACACTACCTTAATTCAAGTTCTGCAAGTCTACCATCCCCATGCTCATCTTCAACCTCTTGAAAACATCATTTGTGACCCCTTTCGTCAACAAATCTGCAACTTGATCCTCGTTTCTACAGTATCCCAAACGTAACCTCCCTTAAGTAACTAGTTCCCACAAATAGTGGAACCTTATCTCATGTGCTTGCTCCTCCCATGTGCAATTGGGTTTTTAGCAATATTAATCGTGAAAACATTGTCAACTAAGAATGTGACAACCTCACCCTCATTGCTGCCCAACTCCTTTAATAGATTTATAAGCCATACATCTTGGAACACACATAACAAAGTGGCGATGTACTCGGTCTCACAAGGTGAGAGTGCAACCACCCGTTCTTTCTTCTAACACTATGAGATTGGTGTCACCCCAAACATAAAGATGTATCCAGCTGTAGACTTTTAGTCATCCTTATCTCTGCAACAATTGGAATGGGTGAAACCTAGGAAATCACATTGTTTTACACGTATCCGCTGCGAGAAAGATAATTCCACAACCAACAAAACCTTTAACATAATGAAAGACCCTTTTGATTGCTTCCAAGTGAGATACCTTCGGTCTCGCCATGAATTTACTCATAATATCGACACTAAACGCTAAGTCTGGTCGCGTATTGTAAAAGTATCACAATGATCCAATCAACCTCCTATACTGGGTTGGATCAACATCTTCCTCATCTTCATTCTAGGATAACTGCAACCTTGGTCCAGTTGGAGAAATGTCAACATTACAATGTTGTATTGCACACATTTTCAATATCTCAAGAGCATATATGCTTTGATACACGAGCAATCCCAATTTTGACTTATGGAACTCTATGCCTAGGAAGTATGTCATGATACCAAGGTCCATCGTCTCAAATTTATCCATAAGTTCACTCTTGAACTTTGAAATTAATTTCTCATCGCTGCCTATGATCAATAAATCATCCACATTGTTGTACTCCAATTTTGTCCGGGCATTTTAAAATTTTCTTGCATTTTGATTTATTTTCACTTTGCATCATCTGTACAACATTACATGTTTTTCATCATAAATAATACCTAAAATATCAGCCAAAATGAATTTTCGGATATACAGACAGACCAATTGAATTAATTTTTTTAATTGCGCACAAAATCAGTAGACAAAAAGATTCAAAATCGAGCTTGCAGACGCCAATATTCTTGATCTATGTTTCGCATAGAGTAATCTGACGTGCTCAATTTAATTTTTCGATTATTTTTTTCAGTCGCATTTTTATTACCTGATTCTTTAACCGATCTACTTATTTTCATATCTGACAAAACATTGTATTTTCCGAGTCGTTCATTTTGTGCTGATCATTTTAGTGCGTTTAGTTTAATTTTTTGGACACTTTCGCATCCGAATTGTATTCGTTTTTTTATCATAAATAACTAATTTAATTTATTTAGAATTAATTAATATTAATATTGTTTTTATTTTCACCAATTTATTTTTATTGTATTTTTTAAATTTTGCTTTTGATAAAAAAAGAGAGATTGGTTGAAGATATTTTCACTTGGAGTGTCTCCAATTTGAACAACTCATCAAAATTATCTTTCTTGCGGATAAAAATACAAAGAAGATATTTTGATTCCACAATACAACTGACCATTGAAGAAAAGAAATTCCTCTTCATGTATTTGAGTGCACCACATCATTCCCACTCCAAAATAACAGTTTTGTTTCCTTCATTAACAGGGGGACACACGCCCCATTCTCTCTCCGAAAACACGTGATTCTCACTACAAAAACCACACACTTCCACAATAACAGACTTTTTTTTACCATCATGCCACACTATTGGAAATAAAACACCAAAATACCACACTTTGAATTTTTCCCCCAAAATGCCACTTGTTCTTCATTGGTTCGTCCATTTATTGGGTGAACCAATGATAATCTTTTCCCCTTCATAGGTTCGTCCATGCATTGGACGAACAGATGAAAAATTGCAGAAAACTTGTTAAATCAGTTAACACAATACCTGACTTAACAAGTGTAAATTTCAGGTTCTGAACTTGTTAAGTCAGGTGTTCTGTTAACCGACTTAACAAGTTTTATGTAATTTTTCACCCGTTCGTCCAATGCATGGATAAACCCATGAAAGGAATTTTTTTATTGGTTTACTCAATGAATGGACGAATCTATGAATGAAAAGTGACATTTTGGAATTTTTTTCAATGTGTAGCATTTTGGTGTTTTATTTTCAATACTATGGCATGTTAGTAAAAAATCACAATAACAACCCCACTCATAATTAATATTCCTCTCTCACCAATCCAAAAAAGCCATACTTTTGTTAATTAGAAAATAACCACAAATGACAACTCATGAATCTATACCCATCCATATACTCTCTCTCTCTCTCTCTCTCTCTCTCACTTTTATATAATATCAAGAACTCTCTTCATGAATGGAAAAAAAAGGAAAACTTCCTCCATCTCTTCTTCATCAAAACCTCCATAACCAAACACTACAAAAATTGTTTCTAATGATCAAGCATAACCACTCAATCATCTTCAAACATCCAAAACCATAAAACCATCTTTACCCTTGACCATGTCACCACTGATGTAATCATCACACTTTCTACCACCAGCGTAATAGAACCACTATGCCAAACAAGGGCTAAAATAATGTTTTTTTATTACCTTTAACAGCACTTAAAAGTGTTGTCTAAGGTGGCGTTGTCGTAAGAAAAGATAACACTCTTTTTAAGGAAAAACCGCTGCTAAAGGCCTACTTTAGAAAGCACTTTACCTTTAAAAGCGCTTTATAAAGTTAGCCTTTATCAGTGTTTTTTTTTCTTAAAAAGCGCTCTCTAAAGTGGGCCTTTAGATGACGCTTTTAAAAACGTTGTCTAATGTATATGTATAAAATTTTAATAAAATTTTTAATATACCTTTAGAGAGCACTTTTTGAGTAAAAAGCGATTTCTTTTGTCCCTCTTTAGACAACGCTTTTGAAAGCGCTCTCTAATGTATACCTATAATTTTACTGAATTTTTTTTATACCTTTAGAGAGCGCTTTTTCTTAAAAACGTTGTCTTTTCTATACGTATAATTTTAATGATTTTAAAAAAAAAATCCCATTTTAACCATTTTTTTATGCAGAAACCTGTATGATTCGATCCATTTCAATAAACCTATATAATTCACATTTCAATAAACCTGTATAAATCACAAATACCATTATAAACCATTTCAATCCAAAACTATCCAATTCATGTTATTTACATCTCAAAACTAATATCATTTCACTAATACCATTTCAATCCAAAACTATATAATTCAAGTCATTTTATTTACATAAACCACAAGTCATTTACATAAACCACAAGTCAATAACATTCACATAATCCCATAATCTTATACCTTAAACTATTCTTTTTTTCAATAATATATTCGTACAATTCCTCCATAATTTCACCAACTTTTGAGGGCGTGTAATAAGAACACGTGAATTCATCAAAGTACTACATAACAAAACAAAATATGCATTAGTTAGTTTAAAATAATAAATTATGACATATCCGATAAATATTAAAATAAATCCTAAGTTATAAATCCATGCATACCTGAATAGGAATCTCTAATCGATCCAATTGAATGATTTCTCTCATAAACCACAAAACGTAATACCCGCAGTCTATGCCATTTTTCTGTTGAGGACACTACACATAGACAAACAAATAAGAATTAATATATAGTTGTTTTATGTTATCAAGTAGCATCACTAATAAGAAACATTGTAAAAATTAAATTAATCTACCTGCACATGGATTCATGGAATAATGCTTGCTTTAACCCTTGATACTCGAGCATCTCTTTGTGCTTGGTATACTAGTATAGATCTATAAAAGAAAAACGTAAATTTAGAACAATCTCACAAAATAATTAAATATACAAATACACACGAATATTTCGAACAATCTCACTTACATATCAACCACTTCCTTCATACTCGGATATGTTGACCAATCATGCTCCAATGAATTCATATAATAGACCATTTATTTTGTAGGATTAATGGAAACCAACAACCAATGTCCACTGTAAAATATAACAAAAGTTTAGATGGATAATTTCTACGCAAAAGATACAAAGATTAGAATAAAATTAGAATGAAAATCTTGTGTCCAATATTATACGGTAAAAAAAACAAAGTTTCCGTGTTGGTCTCCATAAATCTCAATTAAGTGGTCTCTTACTGAAACTGAATTCAAACCAATTGTCGTTGCATTGACACAGGTGGAAGCAAAGAAACGGAATCTGTTTGACAATTGCGTCTCGCGCATGATTTTTTCATACAAGAACCTTAAATAAAACATATATAATAAACATTAGACTATTTTCATTGAAATGTGTAAATAAATTGTTCAACTAAATAAATAATAGATTGATCGGAGTACCAGATGTATGCATGCATAACAGCAATGCATAATTCAAAATGCCTGAAAATCTGCTCCATGTCCTCTCTTCCGATTATCTTGGAATGAGGAAAACCAAAAACACCATCGTCCATGTCTATTTGACGAATACAACCTTGCATCACATCTGATATTGACACAAGTGTCTCAAGACACAACCGAAAGCGATTTGCAGTAGCTCTTTTTGTCTACATGGTTCTTGTAAGAACCTTTTTCTTGCTCATGACCTGTTGTGAAGCTTGAGGAGGAACCTAACAATCATATAAGTTAGATAAAGTAGAAAATCATGAAACTTTTGAATTCAGATCATAGAATAACACTTTAAATGTACATCTCTTTGTGATGCAACAGACTTTTTTTCCAGCAAAATCCCTTTATCCTTAGATGCGGGTTTTGTAGGAGTCTAACATTACCATATTGTAAAAAAATGTACGTAATGGTTAAAAATTATTTTCATAATGGTTCAAAATTGACATTTGAATACTAAGAGATTCATAATGGTTTAAACTTACCTCATCATCTATGAAAATGAGGTCTGACGACCATGCAACAAACGAGTCTATTGCATCTTCCACCAATGTTATCTCTGAAACCAAGTTAGGTATAGGTAGTACTACATCCCTATCTATAGCAATATCAACTGACACTTTCAGATATCCATGAGGGAGCGAATTATGATGAAGTAACTCTCTCACTCTGTTATGTATTTTTCCCTTGCCAACCATGCGATAAGTCGGTAACGACAAATACAACCGACAAGATGAAATGCCCTGAAGCAATAGTGAATGCATAACTGTTAATGTGTATAAAGGTCAATAAAAATAAATGTGTTAATTTAATTAAAATAAATATGTGCTAATTACCTCATGTATTTTATTTTCATAATTGATACCAGCTTTGTCACTAGTATCTTTCAACCCGGAACCACACTTTTTCGTCTCATATCTCTCTTTATCCTTTTGCAATTCACGGGCATGCGCTTTTAGTTCCTCCAATGATTACATCACTTCTTGATTGTTAGGATTTTTTCTCTTTGGTTGCTTATACAAGGAAGATGGAGTCACACCAAATCCTTTACCCCTCACCCGACCGAAATTCTCAGGAACATTTAGTACTCGACTAAGAATGCTCTTGCAATCCTCCTCACCGGTGGTTAAGGATTTAGATAGAGTCTCCTGAAATTCATTGACAAATAAAAAATTATTAGTGGGGATTAAATATTAATTATATTTTAAAGAAATAATGTTATACTTACACATTCCTCATAAAATGCTGAACATCTTCACTAGCAACTCCACTCTTGCCCACATGAGCAGCCTTCCACAAAACATGTTCCGAAAGAGATTTTTTCCTTACCTTTCTCCTCTTCAAACTACATATTGATACGAATAATAAGATCATCAATTATAACATATTGAGATAATTAATAAGATCATATCATTTATATATAGTTACCATTTGTTGTTGTAAGCGTGCATATTCCAAACACCCTTTTATGTATGGATATGCGGGTTTTGATGCTCTTTGGCGATTAATGACACTCAAATCTTGGATAAACAAGTTTAAGTCATATCAGAACAAACTAATGCAACAAGTATATAATACAATAAATAGACATGAAAAGATAAACAAATTTACATTGAATTTTTCGGTTTTTCGTTTGGCTACAAAAGCGTCCCATTCTTCCGGTATAATCAAATCCGCATACAAGTGTGGAAATTCTACTTCAACAATTTTTTTTTCATCATCCCTAAGATATTTGTTTGATAATAAGGCTCGAAATCCACTTATGTCTCTTTCCAGCCAATTGGAGACAATACTTCCGCCAACTTTCATCAATATTAAAGGACCTCTATAAAAAAAATACACATATAAACATAAAGTGTGTTAGTATAAGTAAAAAAATCTAATAACACATCAATCATGTTTGGTAAGTATCTGTATCTCACTCCTTATCTTTTCTTTACCATCTTTCAACAATGAATTTCTCCAATTATCACTGGTAATTAGAATGTGCTGGCAGACAAGTGAACCAATGTATGAAGACAACATTGAACCGTTAGGCTCAATTAGTTGGTTCTCATCACTCCAATGTACATCAAATTTCACCCCTTTGTATCTAGCACAGACAATTGACTTCATAATTGTTATTCCACATTTTATTTCACTTTCTACCTTCGAAGCTTCATTCTGAGCTTCATTTGTATCATGTGTCTCGCGTGTGTCTTCCTCATTACTAGCCATTAGACTTGTAAGAAAGAAAAAACAAAAATTAAATGACAAATTATAAAAATCCATAATCTATAATCCATTGAATGATATAACATGACAAATTAAATGACAAATCTAAAATCCAAAAATTAAATGACATATCTAAAATCCATAATCTATAATCCATTACTAGCCATTAGTACTTTTTTAGCCATGTCTCTTTCATTTCTTGGTTGGAATATGTTCTACCAATCTCTTAACAACACAGACGGTTGGATTGATCCAAATATCCTCATTATGATTATTTCTAGTATATGATGCATTCATTATAATATTTAATCTTGATCATTTCTAGTAAATGATTCAATATAAACATCAATATCACCTTGATATCCAATGTTTTCATCAATTACTTTGTTAGATAAAATCACTATAGACCATTTTGTACTTGTCAGATCAATGACATATAACACTTGTTTAGTTTGGGAGGCTAGAATAAAAAGCTCATCTTTGTACCCTACCCTATTAAGATCCACTTGCAAAAACCCCTACTTCCATTCGTACGCCATTATTGTTTTCAATCCACTTGTAACGAAATATAGGAATCTGAAACTTCTCATAATCAAACACCCAAATACGCTCGATAACCCCAAAATATGACAAATTTGCAAATTTGGGTTTTAAGTCTTTCACACTTGAAATGTGCATTGCTTCAGCTACCACGGTGACACCCCTATTTTGCATAATACTTTTATAATCTTGTTCTTTGGTATAAAATGTGTATCCATTAATTGTGTATGCACTATAAGAAAACACAACCAAACTTGGACCATATGGTAAACATCTCAATCTTTCTGTTTTTGAAGCGGAATCTTAATAATACTTTTCAAAAACGTGATCCTTAAACCAAGGTATGAAACTTCGATTGTGCTCTCATACTATCCAATTCAAATTTCTATTCGGATTTAAACCTCGGAGAACATCCTTGTGCGTTTCAACATACGGCTCAACGTCATTCTCATTATGTAGAACATACAAATGCACTTGATCCCGTTTGACCCTTGATACTGTTACAACTTCATTTCCAATTAGCTTTTTTCCTTCTTTTTTTTCTTCTGACAATATGAGATTTGGGGAGTCCAATTGATTGTACATTGGACAAATATTCAGTACAAAACTCAATCACTTCTTCAACAATGTATCATTCGGTAATACAACCCTCTGGTCGACTTTGGTTTTTCACATACCCTTTTAATATTTTCATATAACGTTCAACAGGGTGCATCCATCTCATATAAGCCTCTCCACACAATTGTGTCTCTTTCACCAGATGAACAACTAGATGAACCATTATGCCAGAAAAGGAGATAGGAAAATACATTTCTTATCCCCATGGCTATCAAGTCCTTTCTTGCTTTAAGGACATCCTTAGAATTTCCTTGTATATTGAGTAACGTACCAATAAAACTGTCAAACACATTTTTTTTTCAATATCTATAACATCGAGAAAATGGCTTACATACAACGACTTCCAATATGGCAGTTAAAAAAAATTGACCTCTTCTTCCACCCTTTCTTGACAAGTGTATGTGCAAAAGGCTTGCCAAATTGAGTACTCACATCCTTCACCTTTTCAAACATTTGATCACCTGCCAATATAGGTGGAGCTCTACCTTTTTATGTGTCTCCATTGTAGGCTTTTCTCCATCCACAATAGTGATGTTTCAAATTTAAGAATGATGACCGAGAAAGACATTCTTCTGACAAAACTCCAATAGCATCCAATCTGTTTTATCTTCACAAATAGGACATGCACTTTGACTTTTTAAGTTGTACCTGATAGATTTCCGTATGCTGGAAAATCATTAATTGTGCCAAACAACATCGCCCTCAAGTTGAAAC
The DNA here is from genome assembly GCA_963966055.1 of Lathyrus aphaca. Taxonomy (NCBI): domain Eukaryota; kingdom Viridiplantae; phylum Streptophyta; class Magnoliopsida; order Fabales; family Fabaceae; genus Lathyrus; species Lathyrus aphaca. Next base: position 546,067,709 of record OZ014520.1, read on the forward strand.
TTTCTTTCCTATACCCATCATAAACCTCCACACCGTTCTCCCATAAAAACTTTAAATCTTCGATTAAGGGTGTCAAGTATACGTCTATGTCATTCCCTGATTGTTTAGGCCCAGAAACTAACATAGATAACATAATGTACTTACGCTTCATACATAGCCATGGAGGTAGGTTATAAATCATTAAAATCACAGGCCAAGTGCTATGTGAGATACTTTGAAGACCGTGTGGGTTCATTCCATCAGTAGATAATGTCAAGCGAAGGTTTCTTGCTTCTTTTCCAAATTCAAGATAATCATCATCAATTTTCATCCACTATGGTGAATCTGCCGGATGTCAAAACCTTCCATCAATAATTGTTTCATCTGCATGCCAAGTCAAGTGTCTTGAATCGGTTTCACTACAAAATATGCGTCTGTATCTCGGAATTATAGGAAAATACCATAAGACTTTTGCTGGAGACAACTTCTTCTTACATCGAGAAACACCGCATTTAGGACACTCATTTAATAATGCATACTCGTTTCAAAACAAGACGCAATCATTTGGACAAGCATGTATCTTATCATATCTCATGCCAATAGCCTCATATGTTCGATTGGGAAGAACATTATCCTTTGGAAGCATATCTTTCATAAGGGCCAATAACTCTGTGAAACTTTTATCCGACGATCCATTGCCCGCCTTTAAGTTGTACAACTTTACTACCACATAAAATCTTGTGAATTTAGTGTAACCATTATACAACAGTTTCTCTGCATTTCTTACCAACCTCTCAAATATTTCAGGACAATCCTTAAGATCATCTTCAAGTGCTTCTGCAATCTCTCCGACTTGATCATAATCGTATGTATCAGTGCCATTGTCATTTCAAGCATAGGTCGTATTATCCTCTGGTTCAACATTCCCGTTACTTTTCTCACCATGAAAATTCTAACATGTATAACTTCAATCAATTCCATGCCTTAGTTAATGCGATTCCAACTGAACCGCGTCAACCCGACCTACAAAACATCAATCCAAGCAAGGACATTTCATTCGATTGGGGTCTTTGACGTGTGCAATAACAAACTTAATAAATTCCGATACCCCATTCTCATACTCTTTCGACAATCGACTTGAAGACATCCATTTCTTATCCATAGTTATACTAATTAAACTAAACAAAAACAAAAATAAAAACAAAAATTATATGTAGAGATGTAAACAACTTCTAGACTCACACAGTGTTCAGATAAGTTAGCATTACCAAGATCCCCATGTACACATATCATAAAATGAAATATCATTAATAGACCAATTTTGAGTCATAACTTGATAAGTGGCAACATGTAATCACAAACAAGCACCTATTCTTCACAAAATATTACTTAACCAAAGTGTTTGGGTAATTAAATGTCTAACCAAATATTAAAACTCATTGATCACTTCAAACACATATCCAAGTTCATATTACTCAATCCATTTTCATCTTTAACATAAGAAAATTCAAGAATATATTTCGTGTTTACATGTCATGTTTACCAAGAATGTATGAATGTAAGCCATGTTATAGGTCACGTTTATCGATCATTCTTTCAAGTCAATGTCACATGCCACGTTTGACTATAGGTCATTTATAAATTTGATATGTTACGAGCTTATTGTCAAGCTAATTTGATGGAATAGAGGATTAAAAACCTATTCAAATAATCATCAATTGCCTCATTAAACTATTTTTTAACACTAGCCAACTCTTTCAAACTAATTTTAGTCTGACCCATGTAAAATTGCTCATGGAATAAACGTTCTAACTGCGTCAAATTGAATCAGGTGGTAAGGTAGTAAACCATGTAAAAGCATTTTTAGTGAGAGAACTAGGGAAGTATTTAATACTTAGACTCTCAACGTTTGCAATTCCCCCAGCTTCGATCAGGTTCTGTGCCACATGTTCGACGGTGGATTCAGTTGTATCACTTGAGAACTTGGAGAACTTTGGGACCTTCGTCCTAGGAGTTAATTCACTTTGAAGTATATAGTTCACTACAGGTGAGGTAAAATTTGGCATAGAGAAACCTGCGTTCATTCCATTTCGAGCCATTATCCTTTCGACAATGGTTGCAAGATTATTCTCCGCGACCATATTATTATGTCGAACATGCTGCAACATATTATCTGCATTTTGGTTCCTATTTACCATTATCACCCATGGTTCTTCTTCCTCAACAACAAGAATTTGATTTCTAGAGGGTTCGACCCTGGGTGAGTCGACTATCCCTTGATGTTCTGGGTTCACCTGTTGGATATTCTCCATGTATTCAACACCATGATTTTCTCTCATATATTGTCTAGTTGTGTGTCAAGGAGGGGCAATTAACCCCATGAATTCTGCTATTCTAGCCATCTGAGATGCTAATTGCTGATTAGTTTGAGTGGTACTTTGAATCAAGGGTTGGAAGACTTCCCCTATAGTTTGAGAAAAAGTGTGTACCATTTGCATATTGCTTTCGTCCATTTGCTGCCTCAAATAGTTTGCAGATTCATTTGTCAAGCCAGAACCCTAGGCAGAATACCCTAACCCTATGGTTTGGTTATTTCGACCCATGTTCACTTTAGACCCCGATTCTTGCAAAGGAAAAGCCATCACATTTTCTGAAAAAATGCAGGCGCGTTGTGTAAGGTTTGTATCACCATCGTTGGCATACTATAAAGTGGGTTCTAAGTAAAGGTTGTCAAAACCCCGGGGAGGGAAAAACCTAAACATTGATGTGTTTGGTGGTGGAGTTTAAGGAGTTTCTCCAATGTATTCCAACAATGGTTGAGTATAAGGTCTAAATATCATTCCCCATGTTCCTGCCATCGAAGGAACCAGTTCTGACACCATGGCTGGCACTGTTGATCCTCCGGTCGAAGGAATTGGGGAAGGCACCACACCATTCCTAGGATTATCATGCGGGGTGACGTTGGTGCTTGGAGCAGTCAAACTGCTTGGTTGAGGATTCGACCTAGTCGTATGAGGATTGAGATTACTTGTATTCCTTTGACCAGACACCATTTTCCTTATATTTCTTTTCTTTGGTATGTATTCATCTGTGGTGGCTACCTTTCCACTTCTCAAATGCATGTAACAAAAGGTTATACCACACTTCGTTCACTCGAACACGTAAAGAAAAGGAAGTTATAAACTTCTAAAAGTTGGTTATCTTGAAGGAAGTTAGTAAAACTCCCAAAAGTTGTTTACTTATAGCACAGTCCCACTGGGCGTGCCAATTTGTTTTCCCTAAAAATTGTAAACAACCGCTGGTCCTCTAAAAATAAAAAAATGTTATCAGTCACTCACATGATTGACCAAATTGATCCTAGGACATGTGCTATAAATATGTTTTAATTGGTTTTTCAGGTATAATGTCATAAACTCTTCGACAAATTTTATGAAGTGTTTTCATAAAAAATAGAAAATTAAACAAAATAAGACTAAAAAAAAATTGAAGTTGAAAGTAATGTGTAACAAAGCGTAAATGACAAGGAAATGTAGAGAAATCAAGTAAAAAGACAATAAAAGATTGAATAAGAAACCTGCTTAAAAGTAAAAAGTATGCAAGATAAAATGATTTCAAAGTAAAAACTTGAATATAAATTGCATTGATATGATAAAATGTGGTGATCTCATCACGCACATTCTTGCCTTCACTCGTTTCTCTACACACGGGTACTTTGAGTGTTTATGGAATAACTTGTACAATATGATTCACACACAATTATAACACTAGAACTACTTTATTTACACTAGTCGAAAGTAACCGCTATTGGCAGTTTTATTCCTAAAAACATGCCACTTGGCACTTTGCGTGTCCTTCAACTTCCATTGAGTGCCATTATCTTTATTCAAATTTGAACAAAACATAAATTTACCTCTAATGTAGATTTCAACCTCCACACACTTGCCATCCCAAAGATACGCGGTCGACGGTGATTCTTTTTATACTTAGAAAATATTCTAAGTCCACGTTTTATATTTCCTTATGTCTTCGACTCAAGCCTCTTTAGCTTTACTTTAGTCGAAGCCTTTTACTTTTTACCAAAACATGATGCTAAAGTCAATGTTTTATCAAGTCAACTAGGTGTCAAAATTAGGAGCTAATAGCAGGTCGACAAAATAACAACGACACACAGGCCGTAAAACTATTCTTCCTCGTCACCCTCTTCCTCCTCCTCAGTTGAATCCTCGACAGGGAAGACGATCTTCCCTTTAACCACGTCATAGTTGAAGGCATTCCCCTCAGTCACAAGATCCACCCCAGGGTTGACGACCCATATCTGCTCGACGACATTGTCAAAACACAGCTTAAGGATTTGCACACAATCGCTCTCAAGCATCCGAATCCGGGCAATCAAGTCAGCCCGAGTCCTCAGGGCCTTGTCCTCATCACTCTCCTCCTCGACAGGGGCAACCAGGCGTTCTAGCTCCGCCACCCTCTCCTGGAGACGCTTGACCTCCTCAACAACCTCGTCAAACTCAGCTTCCTTATCTATCAACTTCTTGTTCTCGTCGACCATGCCATCTCGTTCGAGCCTAACCTCCCCCAGCTCGATCATCAACCCCTGTTGCAGCTTGTGGTGCTCCTTATAATCCAAGAGGTCACTTTTGAACTTCTCCTTCTTGATCCTCATCGACTTCAGTTTCTCTTTAACAACCTTTAGCTCAGATAGCAGGCAAGTGTTGTCGGACAAGACCAAAAACGTCTCCATGACCCTGATCACAGCAGAAATATATTGAGACAAGTTCGCCTGTCTAGACTCTGTATTCGACACTCCCACGAAGCCTTCCCCCACTAAAAAGCTCCCGTTGAAGATGACAGGAGGGTATGAGGTACATCCCTTGGTTCTCGGGTAGGTCCACGCCCGCAGAAGCACCAGTCGGCGAACCTTCAGCGTGCTGGCGTTTGGAGGGAGGAGTCGCATGTTTGGATTGCGGGCTAACAGGCGTCCCTGCGTCAGGAGGATAACTAGGAGGAGGAGGAGGGTTCTTCGAACCACCGGTCGCATCCTCGGCAACCACTTGGAAAACGCGACCCTTAGCAGCCTTCTTGCAAACTTTACCCGTGTCCTTTTTCGACAACTTAAAGACATGATCCTTGAGTTTAGGCATGGCAGATGCATAGAAAATTGCACAAGTTAGTTATTGGATAAAAATAGTTAAGAAAAAAGAAAGACGAACATAAACTACCTAAAAGACGGAGGGATTCCTCGTCTGTTTTACACTCGAGCACAACCTAGGTATTTATTAGTCGAATTTCAAAGATGGGCTCTCCAGCATCGGACAAGACATGATTGTCCCATCGGTCCATAAAAAGAGAAAGGGTGAAACTCTGAACAAAAACCACTAATTGTTTATGGGCAGCCGTGTCCTTGGGCCGCAGATTCTCGGGTTTCACAAGGAACTGATCCGTAGCACAGTTGAACTGAGCCCACTTCCACTCGAGCGGGATGGTCGAAACAAGATGCTCCTTACCTTGGGCATCCTGTTGTTTGGCATATATACTATACTAAGCCCACGGGGTGAGAGGTTTCACCGTGTACCATCGGTCCTTAAAATTCCGGACATAATCGACGTAAGTCTTAAACAACCTCCTCGGCTGCTTAAAAGAAACCCAGTTGTGCTTCCCATTCACGCTCGTTCGTTGTAGATGGAAGACCCGAAAAAAGAGGGGCAACGTGTAGCCGATTTCGATATGCTGGCACACCAGTTCGAACGCTCTAACAAACACAATGACATTTGGATGTAGTTGGGAGAGGATCAAGTCAAGCCATATGAAGAGGCCCACTTGGAAGCTAGTGAAAGGAAGACGGAGCCCCGCCTCTCTAAATACAAATTCATACATAGGGAAGCGTGTTTCCCTAAAGATCGAGCAAATCCTTTGCTCGGGGAGGGGAGCATAACATGGCCAATTATGGGGAGCCCCCAGAGCTAAATCCTCCACGACGGTATGGGCATAACAAGGGTCATTCACAAAGCGGGAACCCGTTTCTAGAGGCTCCTCCCCGACCCATGACAAGTCGGGCGCTCCAGGAGTAGCAGGCCTGTTTCCGCCCACATCATGCTCATCTGACCCTTGTTCGTCCACCTCCTCCTTATCCATTTTTACGTCGACATCATCCATGGGGATATCCTCAGCTTTTCCTTGCGGGTCCACATTATCTAAAAAGCAGAGGGAACTGGTGAATTCAATGTCGCATCAAATCCACCCTTCCACCGCAGTTCAAGTGAAAGGGCGAGGACCGGAGTTGGGGAAAGAAATGCCTGATGCATTCATACAAAATTCATAAGAATGCCCGAGATATTCATCGAAATTCAAAAGAATGCCCGAGACATTCATCGAAAATTCATAAGAATGCCCGAGACATTCATCGAAATTCATGAGAATGCCCGAGAAATTCATCGAAAATTCATATGGTACCTGGGACATTCATTATATTCCCTTAATTGGCACCCGAAGAGGGTCCTCCTCGACGATTTTCAAGGAATTTCCACTGATAGACTCATATGAACATGCCGAAGAGGAGCTTCCTCGGATATTCCGGTGGAAAAACTACCAGGAAGAAGGTAAATAAAACCTACTATTACTAAGAAAGAAAAGAATCTTACTTAGCATGTTCGTCGGCGGGAAAATATTGCAGTTGTTATAATGACAGAGGAGCGTTTTCCGGCAAGAGCGTAAAAGCGCCAGGTGATCTTCTAAAAAGGGATGAAAAGTGAAAAGAGAGAAGTGAGGGGAAACCCCCACCTCCAACTCTATTATAGGCCCTATACGGGAAAGCGCACCTAGGCATCATTTCCTAGGCTGCCTAGATTCCCCTAGGCAGTCATAGGCATTTAATGCGTCGTCACGCGTAAAACGAAGATAATAGTAATAAATCCCATAATGACGAGAAATGAAGAGACAAACACATCACCCTTGGAAACTCCAAAGGCCATAAAACTATGCTCTTCAAAGTACCAGGCATACCCTCCTCGACATCATGAAAACGCAAGAGAAATCTCATGTACCCACCATGATCAAGATACAGTCCTCCCCGACGAACTAAAACACCAACATAAGTCCTGCACGCCACCACCTCAAACAACCTCAAATGGTCACGATCAAGTGTCCTCCTCGACACCCACTGGCCATTCTCAGGATCATTAAACCACTTGCCCGACAATGTCTATCCTTCAGTCATCACTCCGCACTGGAGTTGCGACTTGGGGGGCTTCTATTCAGGACTGGGCCGCAGTGTGTGTGTCAGGCACGACCCAATCCCGTCGGGCACGGGCCCAAGTGTAACACCCCTTTTTTATACCCCCAATTAATCAATTAGGCACATATTAAAATTTCATTAGAGTATAATTAAAACATGGTATAAAAGAGGCATGTCACATTATATGTGAAATTAAAACATGTAACACATGCTCATTTAACGATATGCAACAATGGGGTAACTTGCAACAGAGGAATTAAATCCTTACACCCATATCTCTAAATTAAAATAACAACAGAAACTAAATATTAATCAACATCAAACACACACACACACACACACACACACACACACACACATATATATATATATATAATCAAGTTTGATTCACCAATAATTCATGTTTACATAAACATTCATCACCAAGATACATGCACAAATGCATCACAAAAAGGCATCAAACCGACCCTAGCTACCCGGTGCTACATATCAGAACCGACCGACTAAGAGAATAAAGACACGCTTCACAAAAAGACCTCCAATAAACCTACTCTGCAATGCCTCATAGAGCATCATAAAATAGCAGAAGGGTGAGAAATATTATCATAATAACAATGCATATAATTATATATCTTAACATAAAAATACACATATACATACTCTCACCACAATTCATTACTCATCACACATATACATCACAATGTATATAAACAAACCAATCATATTCATCATGCACAATTTCACCATTTCACTTAAACATATAGATTCATGTTTATTCACCAATTTCTATCACTCCGCATAAACATACATTATTCATGTTTATTCACCAATTTCTATCACTCCGCATAAACATACATTATTCATGTTTATTCACCAATTTCAATTATAGATGATAAATGCAAATCATAGAGACCGACTCACGACTCTATGCAGATGCAATGCGGTACCGACTCAATCATCTCAAGTTCACTCAGGAACTTATTGGAACTATCGCTCGTTACCTAAAGTATCTCCCTGTCGGGCATACGATGTTCACCCATTGCTCACACCCCACATGGGTACACAATGTTTATGGATTGCTCACACCCTACACGGGCACACAAGCCAATTTCTCACACCCCACATGGGCACACAATCCGAATGCTCACACCCCACACGGGCACACAATCATTTGTGATTAAATCACCCATTGCTCACACCCCACACGGGCACACAATGTTTATGGATTTCTCACACCCCACACAGGCACTCAATCCGATTGCTCACACCCCACTCGGGCACACAATCATGTTGTAATCATCGCTCACACCCCACATGGGCACACGATGTTACAACGGATTCACATAGAATCCAACAACACAAGAATGCGTACATTATGCTTCACATGTAAAATGACACACAACATTCTTGAAAATGCATACATATTCACAATATAATTATGCATTCATCTCATACAATCCCAAAAAAACTACACACATTCATATCAATTATGCCAAACGGCAAAATACTCTTTCATATCAACATGCATTCATATTTACTTCACGAAATGCATTTATTTGCCAAACGGCCACTACACCACAATCAATCCCACAATTCCTTAACTAATCATAATTACATTTTATCGGAAAAGTCGGCTAAAAACTACATATTTTAGCATCAATAGTTTCTACATGTTTTTAGCTTCGAATCGATATGTGGAACGCTTAAAATAGATACTCGAATCAAAAGTTATGAAATAAAACACAAAGTTCCAACTTCCAGGTCTCGCTGAGCGATGAGCATGCTTGCTGAGCGATAAAAGTTCTGGAAAGCTCGTTGAGCAAGGAAACGCCCGCTGAGCGAGGACTACGATTTTAGCAGCAGCTCAGTCACGCAACAGTCAACCTAAAACCTTCCAAAACCCAACCAAACCTCAATAAACATGATCATTAACATGTATTCATTATCATACTTCAATTATATCAAGTTCTAACCGATTAATCTACCGATTTTCTTAAATTTCCATCAAAACCCTAAAACCTAACATTCTCTAAATTTCTCCAAAACAAAAACTCAATCAATCTAACTGTTGCACCCCAAAATTTGCCCTCACAATACAAGACTTTGTGTACTAAGAAGGTTCACAAGGTTCACAAGTTTCTCAATGCTTATATAACCTTTCATGAGGTTCATGAAGTCTACAAGTCACTTCTTGAAGGTTCACAAGGTTCACAAGCTTCTCAACATTTACAAGACCTTTCATGAGGTTCATGAAGTCCATAAGTTGCTTCTTGAAGGTTCACAAGGTTCACAAGTTCCATAATGCTTTCAATACCTTTCATGAGGTTCATGAAGTCCACAAGTTACTTCTTGAAGGTTCACAAGGTTCACAAGATTCACAATGATTACAAAGCTTTCCTGAGGTTCATAAGGTCTACAAAGTAACTTTATGAGGTTCACAAGGTTCACAAGGTTCACAATACCTCCCATGAGTATCACAAGACATTTTATGATGGTTCACAAGGTTCACAAGGTTCACAATTGGTCAAAAGAGTTGACAATTCCCTCAGACAATGCACCTCCTAAGCAGTGCATCCAAAACTAGGGTTTTGACTTTAATCAGGCTAAATGGACTTCCAATACCTCAAGAGAGCTTCATAACATCTTATATGTGTGTAAGAACCACCATGGCAAGTTTCAAGACTTTTCTCAAAAGTTTGCTCAGTCAGATGATCAGATAAGTCAAAATCAGTCAGTACAGTTAAAAAGTCAAACTGAGGTCAACTGTGGTCAAACCAAAGTCAAACTTCATGATTTTTTGCCAACATCAAGTATATGAAGTAAAATTCATCATTTGATCAAGGTTTGATCATGATTCATCAAGGAGATCCCAGATCATCAATAATCAGGAGTTTCTAAATTAGGGTTTCCTTAGTAAAAGTCAACTGAACTTTGACCAGCCATAACTTTCACATACTTCATCACCAAGTCTCCATCTAAAGATCATTTTGAAGGAAATTGAATTCTCTACAACTTTGATGTTGCAAGTTAAGCCCAAAAATGCTTCATTTGGAAGATATGAGCTAAGACATTATAGGTCATTTCAAAAGTCAACAAAAAGTCAACAACTTCAAAAGGGCATAACTTGAGATTGGTAAATGATATGGACCTGAAACCAATGGGGTTGTTTAGAGGACTCTTCAAGCTTTCCAAAAAGTCCAAGAACACCCTCATACCTTTAAAATTGAGGGAGATATGCCCTTGCAAAGTTGGGAAATTTTGTGATGGTTTATATTGAAAATGGGGGTCTAGAACCAATTCCTTCCAAATGGGCTTGCCAAATTGTGATCCAATCCACATCATATCATCATGCACGACCCAAATGACCAAAATTCAGAATTTTTATTATTTTATTTTTATTTATTTTTGATTTAATTCATAAAAGTCATTTTAAATAAATATAAAATATGAAAATCTATTTTTGGAGGAAGATAATGCTTCTAGAAAGTCTTAATTGATGATTGAAGGTGAAAGAGAAAGAAATCATGTGATTTATCCAAAGATAGTAAGCTTTCATGAGCAAATATTTGAAATTCAAAGTTCAATCTTTTTCAATCTTTTTTGGATCAAATCTCCACACAACCAATGAGTTTTCTTAACCTAATTCACTCACATATAAGTACTGAGCATAAACATAACCCTGAGGAACGAATCCAGCAGCTTCAAAGGTAGGTTTTCACTTCAAAAAATTCAAGCAAAAGTGATATTCGGATTCAATCATCCAAGAGGTTTAAAGGTAAAATAAAGACATAGAGAGCTTCATTGGACATCCTTGATCATAAACCATCACTCACATTCATCCAAATCATGCCATAATGTTCTACCCGAATCAAACTTTATCTTGAATTTCAATTTTTCGATTCTGTTCATTTGTGCATTATTAATGAATTTTGTTTGAGCTTTTGTGTTTGTGAGGTCCCAAGGAACGATTCTGGACAATTGGATTGAAGCTTCATGACTTATATCACCCGCGACCATTATTAGGGTTTAGAGCTCAATTTTAGGGTTTAATGATTCAACAAATATAAATGAATTCTGGACACATAGGAAGGTTCTATGAGATACAAGGATCATAAAACTGTAATTAATTTCATGAATCATTGCTGTTTGGTATGAGTTTGATTTTCGCAGGTTTGACACCATGAAGAACTTGCAATAGATTTCGCAGGAAAATTCAAAAGGAATTTCGCAGGAAATTTGAACGAAGAAGATGAAGTTTGGCGCGCGTCCCTGGGATTCAAATTTCACTTTATATTATATAGTTTTGTTTATATTTAATTTGTACAGGTTGTTGAGTGGCCCAGTGGAAAAGCTTGTATGCGTATGATCAAAGGGGAGAGGATCGAATCCTGCCTCCAGCCAATGTTTTGGTATTTTCTCATTTTAATTGTGTTCTTAATATATTATTATTAGTGCTTGTTTGAATAGCAGTTAGGCTCTCCCAGCCAGGCGGTAGCGCGTGCATGCTTATAGTCAGAAGGTCCTGGGTACGATTCCCACCCCAGGCCTTTTGTTTTCATTATTTTTCTGGATTTTTAAGACATTGCATAAAAACAATTGGAGTCATTCTATGATCACCAACGCATGGTTGGCCTGATGGTATGTTTTGATGCTGGCAAGCATAGAAACCTGGGTTCAAACCCAGCCAAGGTAAGTTCTAATTTTTGTCACTTTTTTCTATTTTCTTTAATTAATTAGTTTATTTGTTTTATATTCTTAATAAAAAAATAAGTCATATATATTAAAAATTTAAAATAACATCTTATTCTCTAAAAATTCTAAACTTTCTATTTTTTTTTATTTAATTCAAAAATTTATTTTATTATTTTATGTAATTATAATATATATGCTTATATTAGTTAAAATAATTTTGTATATAAACAAACCCTAATTTTCTAAACAAACCCTAAAATATTTTCTAAAACAAAACTTAATTCTATTTTTTTCTAAATAATTTTATTTTCTAATTCTTAATGTAATTATTATGTATATCTATTTATTTAATATGATTCTTGTAAATTTTGTAAATATGATTATTTTTATTTATGAACATGATATTTAAAATTTATTTTCTTTATATAATATGTAAATACCTTTTTATAATTTTTGTTTAGAAATAATTAAATTTGATAATGATTTAAATTTGTAATTATTTAAAATTTTTATATTATAGTAATTATTTAATTATCCATGTTTCTAAATAAATGCTTATATATAAAAATCAAATTTTGTGTTTATTATTCTAATCATGTTATTATAATATTTTTCTATTAATTATTGTTGCTAACCATATTCTTATTTTTTGCTTATTATTATCTTAAATTCTTATCTTATTATTTTTTCTAACCTTGTCTATTTTTCTAATTATTACTATTTCATTAAATTTAATTATTTTCACTAACTTTATTCTTGATATTTCTACTAACTTTATTTTTTTAATTATTATTATCACTAACCCCTATTTATTTATTTATTTATTGTTTATTCATTATTTTTGCTTATTTATTTATATCTTGCTAATTATTTTTGCTATTTATTTTATTTTGCTTATAATTATGTAATTGCTTCCTTGGTGCAATTTTGTAAATATTTTAATTGTTGCTATGGTTAGTAAATTAGGGAGTGCAAAACATGTATTCTATTTAAAATTAATCTAGATCACCTTAATTATAAGATAAATAATATTGAACACTCACACACGTAAGTCGATTTTTAATCGCCATCTCACTTTCTAAGGTTATCCCTCAAGTTGCCTAAATCATAAGGTCAAGTGGGGTGTATAAAGCAAGTCCCTTTAAAAGAAAAAATCATCAAGTCCCTAATGGTTGCCTTTACGAATCAAGTCCCTTCGAATAATGATGATAGTCCCTCTTATATGCTTATTACACCCCACAGTTGCCTTCATAAAACAGAATGTCCCTCTCATATCCCTTACATCCAAGGTAATGACTACCTACTCCTTAATAGTAGGGATAGTCTTACCAATTAAAGGATAAAGAACAAGAAAGACTTAAAACTTTAGGGTAGGTTCCTCTTATGTACTTGCTCACTTCAAAAACTTTTCACACTTAACAAATTTCAAACAAATTTTCAAAAAACAAGTTTTTACGCATCCGTACATGGATCATTATTAACTATTCTGAAAATTTTTCTATTCACACACTACACTTTCAAAAACAATTCAAAAGTGAGCTAAGTAACTAAGAGCCCATGGATAACCATGGATGTAAAGGGTGCTAACACCTTCCCTTTACATAACCTACCCCCCGGACCCAAAAATATCTCTTAAGGTCTTTCCTGTTCTTTTATACCCTTTCCTTTTGGATAAAATAAAAGTCGGTGGCGACTCTTGCTATCCGCAACATAACTAAAGTCAGTTCTCCCACCGTGTTACAGAACTGGCGACTCTGCTGGGGATTTAAATTTAAGAGGGGTACCCTTAGGAATTAAGATCACTTTAATATTGTTTGCTTTGTTTGCTTTACTTTACTTTGTTGGGGTGCTCTTATGTGGGAAAGGTCCTAACCCGGATCTAGTGTACCTTAGGTAAATGGCAATAGACCAAGGAAACTGTACGACGTATATCGATACAGTTGATCTGGTGGCCATAGTTAGTGCGACTTCTTGGTTGGTGCTTATGTTCCTTAAGTCAAGTTGAGGATAATATGAGGCTGCCATATGTTGTCAATGCACTAACTAACTTTTAGAACCCTAGTTAACTCATCTTGGCCTTTAGAAAGTAGTGAGGTAACCGGCTTTGGTGCAGACTGAAGTTGGTTGACACTCGATACTACGCTCATTGAGATTCTAAACTTGGAGGGTTTTGGTTGGCAAGTAAGTTTCCTTCTGATCAACCACCCTTGTGAAGGATCAATGATATTGAGATCCCTTAGAACCCGGTTACTTTTGTAGGACAGGATGAACCATCTAACTTCAGGGGAGGGTACTTACCTTTAAACCTCATGCAAGCCTTTAAACCTAGGGCTATGGTGTGACTTGTTTGTGTGTGCCACATGTTTGTGATTGAACATAACATCATGACATCATCATGCATCATGAGCATAGCATTTTCACTAACCGTTTCAAGGACCAAAGGATTTATCTTTGTTCTTTGTTGCAGGTCATGGCTTCTGCTCGTAGAAACACCATCAGGATCAACTTTGTGGGCATACCTGCCAAGCTTAAAGAGTTGGTTTCTCAAGTGTCTGATCACTCCCAGTTCATCAAGAGACATGGTCACCTATTGGATCTAGTCACTTCAGGGTTCAATGAAGACATGATGAGTGTGTTGTTTCAGTTCTTTGACCCTAAGCACCACTGCTTTACATTCCCTGACTATCAGTTAGTCCCTACCATGGAGGAGTTCTCTAAGCTTCTGGGTATACCTGTTCTTGATCAAAGACCCTTCACAGGCTTGGAGAAGGAGCTCAAACCAGAGGTTATTGCTGCAGCCCTACATCTGAAGAAGTCTGACATTGTTCTAGAAACGAGAAGTGGAGTCAAGGGTATTCTTGCTAAGGTATTAATGGATAAAGCTCAAATGTTCTTGAAGGCCATGAGCTATGATGCTTTTGAGGAGGTCTTAGCCTTGCTGATATATGGCTTAGTATTGTTCCCCAATCCAGATCAGTTCATAGACGTTCATGCCATCAACATATTCCTGAGTCACAATCCAGTGCCTACCCTACTTGGAGATATCCTGCATTCTCTTCACACCCGTACTACAAGGGCAAGGGGAACTTTGATGTGCTGCATACCTTTACTATCCAGGTGGTTTATTTCTCACCTTCCTCGCTCAGTAATGAAGAATGAGCAAGGGTTCAGATGGTCCAAGAGGATCATGTCACTTTCTCACTCAGATATCCATTGGTGCTCCAGATCTATGGAGAATGTCACCATCATCGACCGTTGTGGGGAGTTTCCTAATGTGCCACTTCTAGGCATAAGAGGAGGCATCACCTACAACCCCTCTTTAGCTTTACGACAGTTTGGTTACGCTCGGAGTGATGGTCCACATGACATGTTGATTCAGGGCATTGTGTTTGATTACGACAACGATCTTCAGGGTTACCGTCAGAGATTCATACGAGCCTGGGGAAAAGTAAACAGGATTGACAGCAGGACACTGGAGCCTAAATACACTATTCCTATGGAGGCTTATCTCAGATGGGTACGATCTCGTGCTCAGACACTCATGATGCCATATCCTGCCGTCCTACCAGTTATCATGGAACCTGTTGCTGAAGGAGACACTACTTATACCATCCTTCACCCAGACATGCCTACTGATAAGGAAGACTTGCAGAGATCATGGATCCAAATGAAGGAGCAAAGGGATACCTTCGAGGCTCATTACAAAGTAAGCCAAGCAAGAATCCTAGAGCTAACAAAGCAACTTCACGAGGAACGGAATCTCAACTCATACCTCAACATAAAGAGGAAACGTCCATGGGAGACTTAAAATCCCATCTCTTGTACTTATTTCATTTCATTTTTGTAAGCCCGAGAGGCAAAACAAAGTTATTACTAATAAAAGTTTACTTTCGTGTTTGTTTAAGCAAATTTAAATCCTGCGGTCCTTGAAAACATTGCATATGCATTCCCATATCATTTCATTGCATCACAGGTTTTTTAATTGTGCACAGGTTTCTCATTTTCTCGCTGTTTATTTCAGCAATGGCTCTTGAACAATCAGTTAAGGATCTTCAGGCACAAAATGCACAGTTCCAAGAGCTGATCTTGAACCTGTCCAAGGGGCAAGATGAATTGAAGGCACTGCTGGCCAAGAAAACTAAGAAGACTAGAAGGTCTGCTGGGTTGATCAACATGGGAAGAAGGTTCAAAGATCTCGCCAAGACCAAAGAACCAGCTGAAGACTATGAATCTGAAGAATCTGAGCAAGAGGTAGGCAGTCTCCACCATTCAATGGGGGACTCCGATTCTGAGGCTAACTACTACCATGAGCCTAATGAAGACAAATTCAAGATACTGGTGGATAGGATGGATGCCATGGAGTTGCAGAAGTCATCTGGGCTGGATTTTGAGGATTTGAGTCTGATATCTGGGGTAGTCATACCCATTGGTTTCAAAGTTCCTACATTTGTTGTCTATGATGGGGTCTCTTGTCCCAAGCTGCATCTGAGGTCATATGTCAGAAGAATTCAACCCCACACTGCTGATAAGAAGTTGTGGATCCATTTTTTTCAAGAGAGCTTATCTGGAGCTCAGTTGGAGTGGTATTATCAGTTGGAGAGTGTCAACATCAGAGAATGGAATGATCTTGCTGAAGCTTTCTATAAGCAGTACCAATACAATGCTGACTTAGCCCCCACTCGCATGCAGCTTCAGAGCATGTCTATGGGTGCCAAAGAAAGTTTCAAAGAGTATGCTCAGAAGTGGAGAGATTTAGCTGGAAGAGTTCAACCCCCTTTGACTGACAGGGAATTGGTTGATATGTTCATGTGTACGCTGAGTGGTCCATTCTACAGTCATCTCATTGGAAGCTCATCATCTGGCTTCACTGAGTTGATCATGACAGGAGAGCGAGTAGAGAATGGTATAAAGAATGGTAAGATCCAGGTGGGTACTTCTTCATCAGGTGCTGCAAAGAAGCCTCCCACTGGGAAGAAAGAATCCAATGCTGTTTATGGTCAGCCTGATCGTAACAGAAGACATCAGTCTGTTAGTGCAGTTCATATTTCAAATCCAACTCCTGCAACAACAGAGCAGCCACAGGGCAACCAACAGAGGGCTAGAAGACAGTTCACGAAGATCAACATGTTAATGGCTCAGGCATTGCAACATTTGTTGAAGGCTGAACTTATTACTTTGAAAGAGGCTCCTCAGAATCCCAATGTTACCTCTCCCAGGTACAATCCCAATGCAAGGTGTGCATACCATTCAAACTGTCAGGGACATGATACTAATAATTGCTGGGTCTTGAAGAATAAAATTCAGGATATGATTGATGCTGGAGAAATTGAGTTTGATCCTCCGGGTACTCCCAATGTGATTACTGCTCCAATGCCAAATCACGAGAAGACTGTCAATGCCATTGATGAAGATCTACATGTTTATTCAGTTATGGAGTTGGCCACACCATTGTCTGTTATCAAAAAGAGGTTAGTACAAGCTGGGATCTTTCCATGTTGTCGTGAAGATTGTTTGTATTGTACCTATAAACCAGATAGTTACTTCATATTGAGAGATGGAATTCAGCGTCTCATGGATAAGTATACTATAGTGTTTGAGAGGACTCCGTCGTCTGTAGAAAGTATGGTGGATCATCTGACTCAAGGTAGGAAGGTTGAAGAGGTTGACATGGTTGACAAAGTACCACTAAGAATCACTTCAAAGGGTCCTATTAAAATCACTCATCAGGGTCCAATCAAAATTACTGCTGAAGGTCCTGTGAAAGTTGTTGCTGAAGCCAGAGTAGCTCCTGTGGTCATTACTACTCCTGGTCCTAGCCCGTATACGTCTGACAAAGCTGTGCCTTGGCATTATGGATCTGATGTTTACATCCATGGTGTCAAGCAAGAGCCTGTAGCTAATGTGCCTGTTGACATTGACAATATTGCTGGATCTAGCAAGATCACTCGTAGTGGAAGAGTCTTCTCTCCTCCAGATACTTCCAAGAATGCAGTTACTCCTGCTGCTACCTCCACCACTGATGCTCGGGGCAAAGGTCCTGTTATTGAGCCTGTATCTACTGATGTGCCAGCTGCTGATGACCTCTCTAAGCAGATGGAAGAAGTATTGAAAATCATTCGCAAGAGTGATTATGACATTGTTGATCAGTTGGGGCATACTCCCTCAAAGATTTCTATGCTATCCTTGTTGTTATGTTCTGAGGCTCATGCCAAGTCCTTGATCAAGTTTTTGAAGACTGCTCATGTACCCAGTGCAATTTCTGTTGACCAATTTGAGAACTGTGTTGCTCACCTGACCTATGACAATGGGTTGGGATTTTCTGATGCTGATTTGACCCCTGCCAAGAGGGATCATAACAGGGCCTTGCATATTTCAATTGAATGCAGGGGCACTACCCTGTCACATGTACTGATAGACAATGGTTCCTATTTGAATGTGTTGCCCAAGGAAGTCCTGAATAAGCTGAGTCCTGAAGATGCTGTGCTGAAGCCCAGTAATATTGTGGTAAAGGCTTTTGATGGTTCTAGAAGAGTAGTACATGGAGAAATTGATCTTCCTATTAAAGTTGGCTCCCAGGTGTTTACTGCTACATTTTATGTGATGGATATTCGTCCTTCATACTCTTGTCTGCTTGGTCGTCCTTGGATCCATGGGGCAGGTGCTGTGACCTCTACATTACACCAGAAGTTGAGATATCCGGTGGATGGGAAGGTTGTTACTGTCTATGGAGAAGAAGAATACTTTGTCAGCCATGTGAATACCTTCAAGTATCTGGAAATGGAAGGTGAATACATTGAGACACCGTGTCAGACATTTGAAGTAGTTCCCTGGGTTGTTAATGATTATGTAGCTCCTCCTGTTGTGAAGAAAGTTCCTATGGTCACCAGAAAACCTCCAACAATGGCAATGGCCTCCCTCAATGATGCTAGAGCTGTGGTGGATGAAGGTGGTTGTACTATTTGGGGTCAGCTTCCTGATATTCCATACAAGTCTGACAAGTTTGGTTTGGGTTTCACTGCAGAGTCCCAGAAGGCTGTTCGTCGTGCTCGTGCTGCCCGTATCACTAATCAAGGGGTTGTGAAGGACCAGATTAATGCTGTGGGAGATCAAGATGAAGACTACAACTTGGATGCATGGATTTTTCCTACTGTGGGTGCTGGACTCAATAATTGGAAAGCTGAAGATGTTATCCCTATCTCCTTTAGTCAGGAGTAAATACTATTACTGTGTTGTTTAAATTTTGTAACAATAAAACTTTCAAGCCATGTGCCTTACCCGGGGCATAATGGTGTGTTTGTTACGGGTTGTCATTTCATTTGCATACTTCATTCAATAAAATCAGTGGACGTTTCGTTTTTGTAAATATTGTGTTCCTTGTCTTTCTTTTCTTTTTTCTTTATCAGCTATGTGTTCTTACACACACCCACATCACTAAAATGCAGATCCTCATCCACTCTGGATCCTGTTGATAACAGTTCTACTATTGCCAATTATGATTTCGAGAATCCGATCTATCAAACTGAAGACGGAAATGAGGACGATTGTGAAATACCTGTAGAGCTTGCTAGGTTGTTACAACAAGAAGAGAAAGCTATACAGCCACATGAAGAGCCAGTCGAAGTTGTGAATTTGGGAACTGAAGAAAACAGAAAAGAGGTCAAGATAGGGGCTGATTTAGAGGGCAGTGTCAAGAACAGGTTGATTCAGATGTTACGTGACTATGTGGAGATCTTTGCTTGGTCTTATGAAGATATGCCAGGGTTGGATACAGATATTGTGGTTCACCGTTTGCCAGTGAAAGAAGATTGTCGTCCAAAGAAACAGAAGGTTCGTCGTATGCGTCCTGAAATGTCAGAAAAGATCAAGGCAGAGGTGATGAAACAGTTCAATGCAGGGTTCTTAGCAGTGACTTTTTATCCTCAGTGGGTTGCAAATGTGGTACCAGTTCCTAAGAAAGATGGTAAGGTACGTATGTGTGTAGACTACAGGGATTTGAACAAGGCTAGCCCTAAAGATGACTTTCCACTTCCTCATATTGATATTCTGGTAGACAACACTGCTCAGCATAAGGTATTCTCTTTTATGGATGGTTTCTCTGGTTACAATCAAATCAAGATGGCACCTGAAGATATGGAGAAGACAACATTTGTGACACAGTGGGGCACCTTTTGCTATAAGGTAATGCCATTTGGTTTGAAGAATGCAGGGGCAACATATCAGCGTGCTATGGTGGCTTTGTTTCATGATATGATTCATCATGAGATAGAGGTATATGTAGATGATATGATAGCCAGGTCTCAGAATGAGGAGCAACATCTTGATCATCTGCACAAGTTGTTTGAGAGGTTGAAGAAATACAAGCTGAGGTTGAATCCAAACAAGTGTACTTTTGGAGTTAGATCTGGAAAGCTCCTGGGTTTCATTGTCAGTGGAAAAGGTATTGAAGTGGATCCTGCAAAAGTGAAAGCTATACGAGAGATGCCAGCTCCCCGTACTGAGAAGGAGGTTAGAGGTTTCTTGGGACGATTGAATTACATTGCAAGATTTATTTCCCAGTTAACAACTACCTGTGAGCCAATCTTCAAATTGTTGAAGAAAGATCAGGTGATGGAATGGAATGATGAGTGTCAGACTGCCTTTGATGAAATTAAGAGATATCTGCTGGAACCTCCAATTTTGATGCCACCAGTTGATGGAAGACCCTTGATCATGTACTTAACAGTGTTAGACAACTCAATGGGGTGTGTCTTGGGGCAACATGACGAGTCTGGTCGAAAAGAGCAGGCAATATACTACCTTAGCAAAAAGTTTACCGACTGTGAAACAAGATACTCACTGCTCGAGAAAACTTGCTGCGCTTTGGCATGGGCTGCTCGCCGACTAAGACAGTATATGTTGACCCATACTACCTTGTTGATTTCAAAGATGGATCCAATCAAGTACATATTTGAGAAACCTGCTCTCTCCGGAAGAATTGCAAGATGGCAAATGATCTTGACAGAATATGACATACAGTATACTACTCAGAAGGCCATTAAAGGAAGTATTGTTGCTGATCATTTGGCTCATCAAGCAGTGGATGATTATCAGTCAATGAATTTTGAGTTCCCTGATGAAGATATCATGATTATTACCAAAGAACCTGGACAATATGACGGACCTGAACAAGGATCCCGATGGACTATGGTTTTTGATGGTGCCTCTAATGCACTTGGTAATGGTGTTGGTGTTGTGATTAGTTCCCCTGAAGGTTGTCATACCCCGATTACTGCCATACTTTGTTTCCATTGTACCAATAACATGGCTGAGTATGAGGCATGTATCCTGGGTATTAAAGCTGCTATTGATATGAAGATTCAGTTCCTTGATGTGTATGGAGATTCAGCCCTGGTAGTAAGTCAGATTAAAGGATATTGGGATACCAAGCATGATAACCTCATTCCTTACAGAGAGCATGTGTTGTCTTTGATCCCACATTTCAAAGAAATTACCTTTGGACATATTCCACGAAGAGAGAATCAGTTGGCAGATGCATTGGCCACCATGGCATCCATGTTTGAGATCAGTTGGGATGATGAAGCTCCCAAGATTACTATTGATAGATTTGAAAAGCCTGCATACTGCAATGAGATTGATACAGAAGGGGGAGAGGAGAAGCCTTGGTTCTATGAAGTAAAAAGATATCTTGAAGCTCAGGAGTTTCCTGAAGGGGCATCAGTCAAAGATAGAAAGTTCCTGAGGAGGTTCTCTGCTAAGTTCCTTTTGAGTAATGGCATTCTGTACAAACGCAATCATGATTCAACTTTGCTTCGTTGTGTGGATAAGAAGGAAGAAATTGAGATTATGGAATATATGCATGATGGGATCTTTGGCACTCATTCTAGTGGTCATACTATGGCAAAGAAGATATTGAGAGCAGGTTACTATTGGTCTACCATGGAAGCTGATTGCTATCAACACTCCAGAACTTGTCACAAATGTCAAATCTATGCTGACAAAGTCCATGTACCTCCATCACCCTTGAATGTTTTGACTGCTCCTTGGCCCTTTGCCATGTGGGGCATTGATATGATTGGAGAGATCAAGCCTACTGCTTCTAATGGGCATCGTTTCATCCTGGTTGCTATTGATTACATCACGAAGTGGGTGGAGGCAGCTTCATTTGCATCTGTTACCAAGAATGTTGTGGCTCGGTTCATTAAGAATAATCTCATATGTAGATACAGCATCCCCGAAAGGATTATTACTGACAATGGCTCTAATCTGAACAACACTATGATTACTGATCTCTGCACGCAGTTCAAGATTAAGCATCACAACTCTTCTCCATATCGTCCAAAGATGAATGGGGCAGTTGAAGCTGCTAATAAGAACATTAAGAAGATCGTACAGAAGATGACTGTTACTTACAAAGATTGGCATGAAATGTTACCATTTGCTCTTCATGGTTATCGCACTACAATACGTACTTCAACAGGGGCAACCCCATTCTCCTTGGTCTATGGTATGGAAGCAGTTCTGCCCATTGAAGTTCAGATTCCCTCCTTGAGAATTATGAGGGATGCAGGCCTGGATGAAGATGAGTGGATTCAGAATCGACTGGACCAGATAAATTTGATTGATGAGAAGAGGTTAGCATCAGTTTGTCATGGCCAGATGTACCAGAAGAGAATGATCAAAGCTTTTAACAAGAAGGTTAAGCCAAAGGTATATCAGGCTGGTGACTTGGTAATCAAGCGTATCATATTACCACAGGGTGATCCTAGGGGCAAGTGGACTCCAACATATGAAGGACCATTTATAGTTAAGACAATGTTCTCTGGAGGTGCCATGATACTAACTACAATGGATGGTGAAGACTTCCCACAGCCTGTAAACGCAGACATAGTTAAAAAATACTACGCATAAAAAGAGACCCGCTAGGTTGACAGGCCTAGGCAAAAATAAGGGCATCCCGGCAAACCAAAAGGGTTTGGGCAAAAATTAGGGATCTATATAAAAAGATGTACACCCGGCAAGTCGAAAACCTGAAAAGGCGGCTTGGGCAAAAAAGGGTATCCCGGTGGATTGAAAACCTGAAAGGGCAATCCAGGCAAAAGTTAGGGATTAAAGCGTATGATTATGTCTCGTTTGGATCACCCATGAAACTGCAACCAGTTGTACTACTTACTCAAGCTCGAACAGATAAAGCTCAATCCAATCATTTCCGTCTCAACAGCAGAAGATGAGATACTTGAATGGCAATAGTAGAATTGAAACTCAATAGGATTGTTTCCCACATAGCTGATTTTCTCTGTTTTGTAAAAACTTTATGACAAAATCCTCTTACTAGGGTTTATGTTTCCTTGTACAAACTTACCCGTGTATGGGTCACTTTTTGATATAAATAAATTCCATCTTTTGAATCCAGATTTACTTTTACCCTATTTACATAAGCGAAACGTCCATTGATTGTGTTTGAATGTATATATGCTTTTGAATATGATTAATGTTTACCAAAAATGCATGAATGCTTAATATGATTGATGTTTACCAGAAATGCATGAAAATGCAGTAATAGTATTTACTAAGGACGAACGAGGGGAGGATTTCAACGAAGCTTCACCAGTTCCTCTTTACAAGAAAACTACAAAACCCGCAGTAGGACGAATCCATCTTCATAAAGTCTCATCTCTCCTGGAATTTATATCCATCTCTTTTATCCTCATACGGATATATGAGAAATTACTTTCCAATAAGGGTACGATGAACGAAGACGGAAAGTTATATCTGCCCTACCATCAAACGAAGACGAAGGTTATATATACCCTACTATCCCCAGCATACGGGAGGTGATATATACCTTACTATCCCCAGCATACGGGAGGTTATCTATACCCTGTTATCCCCAGCAGACGGAGGGTTATGTATAATATATTCTTCAACAACGAATCAGGATTTATTTTCCCTGGCCAACAGTTGTTCTATGAAGATATCCAGACGCTTCCAGCAGTGTCATATCATACATACATCTTTTACATCATACCATAACATACATATACATGGATACATAATACATTTCCTAAGTGCATCATATTATACATACATACATAAAGCATAAACTAATATTATTATACAGAATGTTACCTTGTTTTCAGGTTAATTATCCAGCAAACAAACTTATGGTCATCAGGATTGCTCAATCCTCCTGAAGACATGCTGTTACATCAGGATTACTCCAGTCTCCTGAAAGCATACCATTATTACATCAGGATTGCTCTATCCTCCTGAAAACCGGCTGTTACATCAGGACTACTCCAGTCTCCTGAAAGCATACCATCATTATTTCAAGACTGCTTTAGAGTTATCATTATTGATTGCTCTATCCCCCTGAAATCATGCTATTACCTCAGGGTTGCTTTATCCTCCTGACAACTTCTAATTACTTCAAGACTGCTTTAGAGTTATCATTATTGATTGCTCTATCCTCCTGAAATCATATTACTTCAAGATTGCTTTAGAGTTATCATTATTGATTGCTCTATCCTTCTGAACTCATATTATTACTTCAAGACTGCTTTAGAGTTATCATTATTGATTTCTCTATCCTCCTGAAATTATATTATTTCAAGACTGCTTTAGGGTTATCATTATTGATTGCTCTATCCTCCTGAAGCCCTGCTGTTACATCAGGATTACTCCAGTCTCCTGAAAGCATATCATCAATCTCTCAAGATTACTCTATTCTCTTGAAATTATATTGTTACCTCAGGACTGCTCCAGCCTCCTGATAGCTTCTCATATATCAAGATTGCTTTATCCCCCCTTGAAGACATGCTGTTACATCAGGATTACTCCAGTCTCCTGAAAGCACATCATCAATACCTCAAGACTGCTCCAGACTCCTGACAGTTTTCATTATATTTCCATATTTTGGACTGCTTTATCTTCCAAGAAATATATCTGAAGAACTTTCCCCTAGTGGCATATTTAAGCCCACTCAATCATATTCAACTAGCCATCTGTATCACTCTATGCACTGGCGAGTGCAAATTTTTGGGCTTTTGTGTTCAATCCCCTTCAACCTTCCAGGTCACGATTGGAAAATGTACCAATCTAACCCCTCAGGTTTCAGAAAATTGAACAGGGGCAGCTGTTGCACCCCAAAATTTGCCCTCACAATACAAGACTTTGTGTACTAAGAAGGTTCACAAGGTTCACAAGTTTCTCAATGCTTATATAACCTTTCATGAGGTTCATGAAGTCTACAAGTCACTTCTTGAAGGTTCACAAGGTTCACAAGCTTCTCAACATTTACAAGACCTTTCATGAGGTTCATGAAGTCCATAAGTTGCTTCTTGAAGGTTCACAAGGTTCACAAGTTCCATAATGCTTTCAATACCTTTCATGAGGTTCATGAAGTCCACAAGTTACTTCTTGAAGGTTCACAAGGTTCACAAGATTCACAATGATTACAAAGCTTTCCTGAGGTTCATAAGGTCTACAAAGTCACTTTATGAGGTTCACAAGGTTCACAAGGTTCACAATACCTCCCATGAGTATCACAAGACATTTTATGATGGTTCACAAGGTTCACAAGGTTCACAATTGGTCAAAAGAGTTGACAATTCCCTCAGACAATGCACCTCCTAAGCAGTGCATCCAAAACTAGGGTTTTGACTTTAATCAGGCTAAATGGACTTCCAATACCTCAAGAGAGCTTCATAACATCTTATATGTGTGTAAGAACCACCATGGCAAGTTTCAAGACTTTTCTCAAAAGTTTGCTCAGTCAGATGATCAGATAAGTCAAAATCAGTCAGTACAGTTAAAAAGTCAAACTGAGGTCAACTGTGGTCAAACCAAAGTCAAACTTCATGATTTTTTGCCAACATTAAGTATATGAAGTAAAATTCATCATTTGATCAAGGGTTGATCATGATTCATCAAGGAGATCCCAGATCATCAATAATCAGGAGTTTCTAAATTAGGGTTTCCTCAGTAAAAGTCAACTGAACTTTGACCAGCCATAACTTTCATATAGTTCATCACCAAGTCTCCATCCAAACCTCATTTTGAAGGAAATTGAATTCTATACAACTTTGATGTTGCAAGTTAAGCCCAAAAATGCTTCATTTGGAAGATATGAGCTAAGACATTATAGGTCATTTCAAAAGTCAACAAAAAGTCAACAACTTCAAAAGGGCATAACTTGAGATTGGTAAATGATATGGACCTGAAACCAATGGGATTGTTTAGAGGACTCTTCAAGCTTTCCAAAAAGTCCAAGAACAACCTCATACCTTTAAAATTGAGGGAGATATGCCCTTACAAAGTTGGGAAATTTTGTGATGGTTTATATTGAAAATGGGGGTCTAGAACCAATTCCTTCCAAATGGGCTTGCCAAATTGTGATCCAATCCACATCATATCATCATGCACGACCCAAATGACCAAAATTCAGAATTTTTATTATTTTATTTTTATTTATTTTTGATTTAATTCATAAAAGTCATTTTAAATAAATATAAAATATGAAAATCTATTTTTGGAGGAAGATAATGCTTCTAGAAAGTCTTAATTGATGATTGAAGGTGAAAGAGAAAGAAATCATGTGATTTATCCAAAGATAGTAAGCTTTCATGAGCAAATATTTGAAATTCAAAGTTCAATCTTTTTCAATCTTTTTTGGATCAAATCTCCACACAACCAATGAGTTTTCTTAACCTAATTCACTCACATATAAGTACTGAGCATAAACATAACCTTGAGGAACGAATCCAGCATCTTCAAAGGTAGGTTTTCACTTCAAAAAATTCAAGCAAAAGTGATATTCGGATTCCATCATCCAAGAGGTTTAAAGGTAAAATAAAGACATAGAGAGCTTCATTGGACATCCTTGATCATAAACCATCACTCACATTCATCCAAATCATGCCATAATGTTCTACCCGAATCAAACTTTATCTTGAATTTCAATTTTTCGATTCTGTTCATTTGTGCATTATTAATGAATTTTGTTTGAGCTTTTGTGTTTGTGAGGTCCCAAGGAACGATTCTGGACAATTGGATTGAAGCTTCATGACTTATATCACCTGCGGCCATTATTAGGGTTTAGAGCTCAATTTTAGGGTTTAATGATTCAACAAATATAAATGAATTCTGGACACATAGGAAGGTTCTATGAGATACAAGGATCATAAAACTGTAATTAATTTCATGAATCATTGCTGTTTGGTATGAGTTTGATTTTCGCAGGTTTGACACCATGAAGAACTTGCAATAGATTTCGCAGGAAAATTCAAAAGGAATTTCGCAGGAAATTTGAACGAAGAAGATGAAGTTTGGCGCGCGTCCCTGGGATTCAAATTTCACTTTATATTATATAGTTTTGTTTATATTTAATTTGTACAGGTTGTTGAGTGGCCTAGTGGAAAAGCTTGTATGCGTATGATCAAAGGGGAGAGGATCGAATCCTGCCTCCAGCCAATGTTTTGGTATTTTCTCATTTTAATTGTGTTCTTAATATATTATTATTAGTGCTTGTTTGAATAGCAGTTAGGCTCTCCCAGCCAGGCGGTAGCGCGTGCATGCTTATAGTCAGAAGGTCCTGGGTACGATTCCCACCCCAGGCCTTTTGTTTTCATTATTTTTCTGGATTTTTAAGACATTGCATAAAAACAATTGGAGTCATTCTATGATCACCAACGCATGGTTGGCCTGATGGTATGTTTTGATGCTGGCAAGCATAGAAACCTGGGTTCAAACCCAGCCAAGGTAAGTTCTTATTTTTGTCACTTTTTTCTATTTTCTTTAATTAATTAGTTTATTTGTTTTATATTCTTAATAAAAAAATAAATCATATATATTAAAAGTTTAAAATAACATCTTATTCTCTAAAAATTCTAAACTTTCTATTTTTTTATATTTAATTCAAAAATTTATTTTATTATTTTATGTAATTATAATATATATGCATATATTAGTTAAAATAATTTTGTATATAAGCAAACCCTAATTTTCTAAACAAACCCTAAAATATTTTCTAAAACAAAACTTAATTCTATTTTTTTCTAAATAATTTTATTTTCTAATTCTTAATGTAATTATTATGTATATCTATTTATTTAATATGATTCTTGTAAATTTTGTAAATATGATTATTTTTATTTATGAACATGATATTTAAAATTTATTTTCTTTATATAATATGTAAATACCTTTTTATAATTTTTGTTTAGAAATAATTAAATTTGATAATGATTTAAATTTGTAATTATTTAAAATTTTTATATTATAGTAATTATTTAATTATCCATGTTTCTAAATAAATGCTTATATATAAAAATCAAATTTTGTGTTTATTATTCTAATCATGTTATTATAATATTTTTCTATTAATTATTGTTGCTAACCATATTCTTATTTTTTGCTTATTATTATCTTAAATTCTTATCTTATTATTTTTTCTAACCTTGTCTATTTTTCTAATTATTACTATTTCATTAAATTTAATTATTTTCACTAACTTTATTCTTGATATTTCTACTAACTTTATTTTTTTAATTATTATTATCACTAACCCCTATTTATTTATTTATTGTTTATTCATTATTTTTGCTTATTTATTTATATCTTGCTAATTATTTTTGCTATTTATTTTATTTTGCTTATAATTATGTAATTGCTTCCTTGGTGTAATTTTGTAAATATTTTAATTGTTGCTATGGTTAGTAAATTAGGGAGTGCAAAACATGTATTCTATTTAAAATTAATCTAGATCACCTTAATTATAAGATAAATAATATTGAACACTCACACACGTAAGTCGATTTTTAATCGCCATCTCACTTTCTAAGGTTATCCCTCAAGTTGCCTAAATCATAAGGTCAAGTGGGGTGTATAAAGCAAGTCCCTTTAAAAGAAAAAATCATCAAGTCCCTAATGGTTGCCTTTACGAATCAAGTCCCTTCGAATAATGATGATAGTCCCTCTTATATGCTTATTACACCCCACAGTTGCCTTCATAAAACAGAATGTCCCTCTCATATCCCTTACATCCAAGGTAATGACTACCTACTCCTTAATAGTAGGGATAGTCTTACCAATTAAAGGATAAAGAACAAGAAAGACTTAAAACTTTAGGGTAGGTTCCTCTTATGTACTTGCTCACTTCAAAAACTTTTCACACTTAACAAATTTCAAACAAATTTTCAAAAAACAAGTTTTTACGCATCCGTACATGGATCATTATTAACTATTCTGAAAATTTTTCTATTCACACACTACACTTTCAAAAACAATTCAAAAGTGAGCTAAGTAACTTAGAGCCCATGGATAACCATGGATGTAAAGGGTGCTAACACCTTCCCTTTACATAACCTACCCCCCGAACCCAAAAATATCTCTTAAGGTCTTTCCTGTTCTTTTATACCCTTTCCTTTTGGATAAAATAAAAGTCGGTGGCGACTCTTGCTATCCGCAACATAACTAAAGTCAGTTCTCCCACCGTGTTACACTAACACATACATAATCATACACAAGGTTAGGATAACAATATTTCACACCCTTACCCGATTGTTTCAATTCCTAGGAGCAATCTTGAAGAATTCCAAGCTTTTTCCTCTTTTCTCTTCTTTTCTCTTCTCCTCCTTTTCTTTCTCTTCTATTTTCTTTCTATCTCCCCCTCTTTCTATTCTTTCTACTACTTATCCCTTTTTCTTTCTATTTCGTTTCTTTTCCACCAAATATCATTTTCTCACAATTTCTAATTCCACTAAAATTTCTAACTTATCATTAATTAACAAATGTCTAAAATATCCTCCAATCTACTTTTACTAGAAAATTCTCAAAACGGTAAAATAATACAACACATCAACATATCACATAAACACATCAATTTCATAATTAAAATAATTATCACTCAATTCAAATAAAAGACTCAACAAAAATGGAATAATCGAATCTGGGCGTTACAACTCCCCCCACTTAAGAAATTTTCGTCCTCGAAAATATTACCTGAATCAAACAACTCCGGATACGACTCTTGCATCTCACTCTCTAATTCCCAAGTCATATTGCCTTCCGCAGCGCCTCCCCACGCTACTTTCATAAGTGCAATATCCTTTCCTCTTAGCTTCTTGACTTCACGGTCCAAAATCTTCATCGGTCAAGCTTCCACCGTAAGGTTATCTCTTACTTCAACCTCATCCATAGGAATAACATGTGACGGATCCGGAACATACTTCCGAAGTTACGAAATATGGAACACATCATGCAAATTCGAAAGATTCGGAGGTAACTCCACACGGTATGCCACAACACCAACTCGTGCAGTAATCTGATATGGCCCAATAAAACGAGAAGTCAACTTCTTCGACTTTAAAGCACGACCCACACCCGTAACTAGTGTAACTCTAAAAAACACATGGTCGCCTTCCTGAAACTCAAGATCCTTCCTTCTCTTGTCATGATAACTCTTTTGTCTACTTTGAGAAGCTCTCATCTTCTCTCGAATAAACTTTACCTTCTCCGTCGTTTGTTGTACCATCTCCGGTCCAACTACCGTTCTCTCACTAGTTTCATGCCAACACAAAGGTGTTCGACATATCCAACCATACAAAGCCTCAAATGGTGCCATACCTATACTTGAATGAAAACTATTATTGTAGATGAACTCAATCAACGCTAAATAACTATCCCAAGCACCACCTTGCTCTAGCACACAAGAACGCAACAAATACTCCAACGATTGAATTGTCCTCTCGGTTTGACCATCTGTTTGCGGATGGTAAGCCGAACTCAATCTTAGCTTAGAACCCAAAGCCTTTTGCAAACTCTCCCAAAACCTCGATGTAAATCTAGGATCTCTATCCGATACAATACTCTTAGCAACTCCATGCAACTTCACAACCACAGAAACATAAATCTCGGCTAACTTCTCCAAAGGATAACTAATACCAATTGGAATAAAGTGAGCAGATTTAGTAAGTCTATCAACAATCACCCAAATAACATTATGACCTCTTTGCGTATTCGACAATCCCGTAACAAAATCCATCAATATACTATCCCATTTCCATTCCGGAATATCCAACATTTGCATCAATTCACTAGGCTTCTGATGTTCCACCTTAGACTTCTGACAAGTCAAACACGCATACACAAAATGAGCTACATCTCTCTTCAATCCGGACCACCAAAAGATCTTCTTCAAATCTTGATACATCTTATTCTCTCCCAGATGAATACTTAAGTTACTTCGGTGTCCCTCTTCTAATATCATCTTTCTCAACTCCACATCATTAGGAATACAAATACGACCACAAAATCTCAAAACTCCAGAATTATCAACCTTGAAATCCTCATTCTCATTCATCATCAAATCAACAAACTTCAAGTCCAACTTTTGATTTTCACAAACGGTTGCAAGAAAATCATTCGTAACATGTAGCATGCCAAGTCTCACACTTATCAGCGTCATTTTGCAAACCAAACTCAAGTCTCTAAAATTCTCCAAAACTTCCCATTCTCTCATCATCAATGCGGACATATGTAACAACTTCCGACTTAAGGCATCGGCCACCACATTTGCCTTGCCCGGATGGTAATTCAAACCAAAATCATAATCCTTCAAAAGCTCTAACCACCTTCTTTGTCTCATGTTCAATTCTTTCTGATCAAATAAATACTTCAAACTCTTATGATCACTAAAAACTCCGAATCTTTCACCATAAAGATAATGCCTCCAAATTTTCAAAACAAACACCACGGCCGCTAACTCCAAATCATGCGTAGGATAATTCTTTTCATGCACTCTCAATTGTCTTGAAGCATAAGCCACAACTTTTCTATCTTGCATCAAAACACCACCTAACCTAAACAATGAAGCATCACAAAACACCACAAATGGTTCTGTCGGATTTGGCAAAATCAAGATCGGAGCCATTGTTAACCTTCTCTTAAGTTTAATGAAACTCTCTTCACAATGAATATCCCAAATGAAAGCTTTTCCCTTCCAAGTCAATTGCGTTAACAGAAGTGCCAACTTTGAAAATCCCTCAATAAACCTCCGATAATAACCCGCCAAGCCTAAAAAGCTTTGAATCTCCGTAACCGATCTAGGAACTTCCCATTGCATTACTGCATAAATCTTGGATGGATCAACACTAATACCACCATCAGAAATAACATGTCCAAGAAAACTTACTTTTGACAACCAAAACTCACATTTCGACAACTTAGCATACAATTGTTTCTCTTTCAAAATCTGTAACACAATCCTTAAATGCTCTTCATGCTCTTCTTGAGACTTAGAATAAATCAAAATGTTGTCGATGAACACAACCACAAAACGATCCAACTGTTCATGAAAAATACGATTCATGTATTCCATAAACACACCCGACGCATTAGAAACCCCGAATGGCATCACATAATACTCGTAATGACCATACAGTGTCCTAAAAGCCGTCTTTTGAATTCCTCTTCTTTCACATGATTATGGTGATATCCTGATCTCAAATCAATCTTACTAAAAACACGCGCACCAACCAATTGGTCCATCAAATCATCGATCCTTGGAAGCAGATACTTATTCTTAATTGTTACCTTGTTCAATTGTCGATAATCAATGCATGACCGCATACTTCCATCCTTCTTCTTTACCAACAATACCGGAGCACCCCAAGGAGAAACACTCGGCCTAACAAATCTCTTGTCCAATAAGTCATTCAATCGCTTCTTCAACTCTACCAACTCTGATGCTGACATACGGTACAGTGCCATCGAAATCGGTCTAGTACCCGGAACTAGATCAATAGAAAACTCAACTTCTCTTTCCGGTGATACATCCTTAATATCCTCTGGAAACACTTCTGGAAAATCACACACCACTGGGAACCCACTGAACTCCACTTCGCTCTCCACCGACAATGATGCAAACAAACCGATCAATTGAGCTTCGTCCACTAAAAGTTTCTTCAACTCTTTTGTGGATAGGAAACTCTCATCTTCATCATCATCCAAAGAAGGAAACCTTACTAACTTAAGATAACAATCTATATGAACTCGATTAAATTGCAACCAGTTCATACCCAAGATTACATCCAAACCCTCAAACGGCAAACAAACTAAATCCATAACAAAATCTTTACCATACATGGTCAAAGAACAAGTTACACACACCAAAGAAGTAGTTACCGAACCTGAAGCAGGAGTCTCAATAACCATCTCACCACCCCAAGAAGACATAAACAAATTCAAACGCTTAGCGCACTCAAGAGAAATGAACGAATGAGTCGCTCCCGTATCAATAATAGTAACTAAAGGCGTACTATTAATAAAGCATGTACCTTTAATTAAATGGTCTGCACTAGTAGTGTCCTTCCCTACTAATGCAAACACCTTTCCGCCCGCTTGAGCTTGCTTCGGCTTAGTACATTTCGTACTAATGTGACCCACTTCTCCACAATTGAAACACTTCACAACATTCCTTCTACACTCGGTAGTAGCATGTATAAGGCCTCCACAGTTTGAACATTTCACTATATTCTTCCCACATTCAAAAGACTTATGACCCAAATCACCACACTTGTAACACTTAACGGGACCAGAACTCCCACCACCAGATCTCTTACCAAAGTTTCCCCTATGCTTGCCCTTATCAGCGGGTGTCACATAAGGTCCACTACTAGCTTGTTGCTTTCCTTTCCTCTCATTCAAACTCTTGTAATGTGTAGAACGAGCTTTGCTATCTTCCTAAAAAATTCTACAACACTCTGTTAAATCCGGAAACCTTCTTATTCTTTGATATCCCACAACTTGCTTAATCTCAGGACGCAACCCATTTTCATACTTAATACACTTCGAGAACTCAACATTAGTAGCAACATAATGAGGATGAAATTGAACCAACTCCACAAACTTAGAGGTATAGTCTACCACAGACATACTACCTTGCTTCAGTTCAAGGAACTCCATCTCCTTCTTCCCTTTCACACTTCAGGGTAATACTTCCCCAAGAACTCAGCATGAAAAACATCCCAAGTTATCTCTTCATCCTCTTTCTCAAGAGCTTGACTTCTACCGACCCACCAATACTCGGCCTCTACCTTCAGCATGTGAGATCCAAGCCTCACCTTACTCTCTTCAGCACAGTCCATGACTCTGAAGATTCTTTCAATCTCTTTCAACCAATTCTGAGCACCATCGGGATCAAATCTTCCTTTGAAGACAGTGTAAACACCCCAAATTTTCCCTCACCCATTCACACCATGGCTTGTGATCATTTCATATACATAAACACAGTCATATCATCTCATGTCTCATTTTTGATTCACTGCATAGATTCTAAGTCATCTGCACCTAGGGTTTGTGATCTGAGCAATCCAAGAGCCTCCTGAGCCACTCCAAAGTCCATCAATCAATTCAAGGGGATCCATGTGTGTTCTTATATCATATTACATCCTCTCAAAGTCAAAAATGCAAAAGAATCACAAGAACTGGGATTGGTATGGATGCAGAGCCAAGTTTGACTGCACAGTTGACCTAAAATTAGGGTTTTGGTTTCAGAGGCCATAACTCCAAATTTTTTGGTCATTATTGTTTCTATTGGTCTCTATATGGTATAGGGAGTATGCATATCAATTTTCATGAAGAAATTCCATGGGGAAGTCATCTGATCAAGGGTTGACTTTCTGGACAAGTCAGTGCAAAATCAGGGCATCTGAGGCCCCCAATGACCCAACCAAGGGGTGATCTTCATCATTTTGAGTGTATATGATCTTTATTTGATCATGGAAGAAGGTTGAGGTTCACAAAATTCAAGAATTTGAAGATTTTGCAAAGTTGACTTTTTTGGGCATAGTTGACTTTTCAAGGATATGTCATTTTAGGTCATTTTTCAAGCCTTGATTTTTGATCCAAAAAGGCTTCAAATGGAAAAACTTTGGTCATGGAAGTTGTAGAATACATTTTTCCCTTTTCAAAAAGTACAAGAACATGACCTAATTCATTTTGGATCAAAAGTTATGGTGTGACAAAGTTGGCCAAAATCACTAATTTTCAAGACATGCCTCAAATGAGAAATTTGCAAAATCATGAACCAAGGCAAATTGTAACTTCTAATTGTCATCAAACCATTACACAAGCATCATGCAACTCTTAAAAATCAGATTTGAACCAAGTTTCTCATGGTTTATGGCTTGTTGGACAAGGAAATCACATGTGAACCAAAGTTGGAACAAGTTGCAAAACTCATGATCACACTTCCTACCACTTGCTACATTGGATGCTGAACCTTGCTAGCCCTTCCCCTCACCCTTTCTGCGCAGCCCCATGCCTTGTACTAGCCTAGAACCAAGCCCATGCTTTCCTTACACAAAGAGTGGACTTTTGGCAAAAGTGAACTTACCAATCAATAAAGGCCAGGTCAAATCACCTGACCTATGGGATTATTTTATACTATCCATTTGCAAGCAAAAAATATCAAGAAGCAAGGCTGAAAACTCACCACAACATCACATACACAAAACCACCCCATTTTGCATCTCTCTTCGAATCTCTCTGCCCAGCTCACAAACACTCAAACCAACTTCACCAATCATTTCACCATGTTCCATAGAGCATAAACCAAGCAAAGCCTAAGCCTGAAACCAGCAAGAACTCCACTTCTCCATTTTCACTCCAACTTGCAGTTTCTTTCGAAACTCACTCCACAGCTCACCAACATCCAAATAAACTCCACAAACCTTCTCTACTCATCATCTGGACCACAAACAACCCTTCACCAGTGCCAGAAACATCCTAAACCACCCTCACCATTTTCAACTGAGCTTGAGCAGAAGCTGCTCAAACTCCTCAACCAGCCAGCTTAAACTCTTTCTAAGTATTCAAGCATCACTAGAGGGTCAAGTGGAGTGAATTACACCAAAAGGGAGGGTCAAAAAGTTGCTGGAGTGAAAGCTTCGAATCTCAGGTAGCTCAAGAAATATTTTTCCAGAAATCATTTTTTAAGTTCTAAACTTGTTCTTCATGCTTCACTGATTGTTCTGATGCTTTTAGTTTTGAAAATGGTGATGAAATGAGAATGTAATTGCTTCCTGAAACTTTTTTGCCCTAGTTCTTGTTTGCTTCGATTCAGCCTTTCATGGAAAAATAAATTTGTTTTGTTTGAGGGTTATGATTCGTGAGTGAGTGGGAAGCATTTCTGTTCATTTAGATTCCATTTTCGTAACGTGTAGAGTGAGTTTGAGGTTTTGGGTGAACGGAGAAGATGACCGGAACACTGTTCCGGTCATCTGAGAGTGTTTAACGGCGTAATTAGGGCATAAGCATTTAATTAGCTGATTTTGAATTTGAACCGTAGGATGTGGCGCCAGGTCTCTTCCCGCGCGTGTAACTTTGAATCCAGGCCCTAGGATGTGTTGACTTTTATTTAATTCAGTTTAAATTCATTTTTAATTCATTTCTTTTCATTTTATTTGCATAATTAATTTAAAATAGCAAAAATGTCTTAAAAATTATGAAACTTTTAC
Source organism: Lathyrus aphaca (assembly GCA_963966055.1). Classification (NCBI taxonomy): domain Eukaryota; kingdom Viridiplantae; phylum Streptophyta; class Magnoliopsida; order Fabales; family Fabaceae; genus Lathyrus; species Lathyrus aphaca. Next base: position 546,104,132 of record OZ014520.1, read on the forward strand.
TCAAAAGTTTTATTAATTTTTAAGACACAAAAATATTTTTATTTTTATTTTTAGCATTAAAAAAGTATTTTTAAATATTTAAAAGATTATTTTTAATTGATTAATGAGAATTAATTTATTAAAAATACTTTTAAGTATCTAAAAATCACCAAAAAATTCATGAAATGTTCTAAGACATTTAGAAACATTGTCCAACCTTCAAACCAAATTTCTTTTTTGATCTTGATGCATTTTGGTAATTTTTCATTGAATTAAAATCATTTTTATGCATTAATTTGATCCAAAGTTTAAAAAATCATTTCTGCCTATCCATGAAGAGTTGGGCATTGATTCTTTTTGCATTGCATTGTGTTTAGCATGTAGTTTGTAGGATTAAATGGCCATGATTTGATCTTTCATTTTCATGTTGTTTGACTTTTCTTTTGTTTGGAAGCCCTAAAAACCCTAAAAACTTGTAAAAATCATAACTTGAAATTGGTTAGGAGTTGAGACCTCTCCTTTGGGCATTGGTTTAGTATAGGATTAGGGGTCCTTTGAGTGGCATTTTCAATTTTTTATCTTAGGGTTTGCTTCTGATTTTGATTTTTGTTTGATGTTTGATTCATAAACCCTAATTTGGGCTTCCATATGCATCCATCTTGCATTCTCTTGCATAACATGACTTGTCATGACATTCCATGCTTCCATGTGATTCATTTGGCATCATAAGACATATAGAAAGCATGTTTGATCATTGCATCATGTATTTGCCATGTTGTATGCCATGTGCACTTCATAACTTTCCATGTATGTTCATGTTCTTTAACTTGCTTCATTTGCATTCATGAACTTGTATGATCATTTCCATGTGCTGCCTCATGTTTGTAGCATCTCATAGCATCATTAGCATCATGTATATGCTTCTGGTTTTGTTTCTCATCATGTCATCTCATCCCACTTTGCATTGCATTGCATTTCTTTTCTAACCTTTTAGGTGGTAAGTGATTTTGGGAAGTGAATTTGCCTTCACTTCTCATAACTTTTCTTATCATCTCTCTCTTGCATCCATGCTGCATTTTTATATGTGTTTGAGTTTGAGCTTGCTCATTCTTCTTCTTCCCACTTTCTTTCTTCAAGTGACTTGACTTCTTGAATGAAGCAAGTTGCTTTGCTTCTCTTGATCCTTTCATCTGCTTCCTGGTGGTTCCATTGAAGATTTCTTTCTAAGACCTCACAAACCTTAGGAACAACCAAGCATGACAATGATTAGGGTTTTGATTAGTCTCCCCTCTTAGTTTTACCTTTGTGTCTCCTTTGAGTCTTCTCTTCTCATCTCATAATCAGGGACTAAACCCTAAAGGCTTTAAGGCTTTGTGATTAAGCTTATGCCTGCATCCTTCTCTTAGGATGGAGTGTATAACCTTAATCCTAAGTGTTAAACCCTTAATGTGTTTAAACTCCCTTAATCAATTCACTTAATAATCATCAAGACACCAAGCTTGTAACTTGGGCCTTGCATTAGGGTTCTAATTCTTCCTTAATTGGTTAAGAAGGACTAACCCTGGTGTTAATGGACAAGTCCCCCTCAAGTTGTCTTACAAACCCTAAAACTCACTTCTTCATCTTATCATTAACTAAAATCCACTTAATAAAGGCTTTGTTTTGTCATGAAGTTAATCCCTAATCATGGATTAAGTTGAGGAGCTTTCCTCAGCTTAAACATTCTCATCTATTATCCTTCTATTAGGATGGTGTAATGGGTCTGTTTAATCCCTGATTATGGCTTAATCTCATTACTCAACACTAAACAAAAACTCCAAAAACATCTAAATAATCACAAGTAGGTTAATGATCTTAATCCTACATCATGGTGATTAAGTGTGAGAAGCTGACTTCACACTTAAGGTATTCTTATTACCCCTAATCAGAGGGAAGATGTGATGAGTTTACTAAATCCATTGGTTTAGGCTTAAGCTCATTAACTTATGACAAACTTTCAAAAGCAATAAAAGACTGAAAACTCAAAAACAAGCAATAATCGTCTCCTTCGGGATTCTTTTCTCATCATCTTCACTCATAAACGAGAACTTGCTTCTTCCGTCTAATGCAAGACAGTTTGCACCTGAGCCAGACAGGTCATACACTTGAGCATAGGCAAGTAAGCAGTTCACAAGTCAATTCATCTTTCAGTCTCTTTGGGTCGAACTACGGTGTTCTGACTTCCTCATTGCACGAGAGGATACGTAGGCATAACTTAACAGTTATCGAACAAAAGTCTCTGTACATTCCCCCTCTTTCCAGCTTCATTCTTTAAGCCTCATGATCTTGAGCAATTCATTCTTATTCTTTACACTGACACTGTACATACTGCACTTCACACTTCTTTTACACAGACACCTGTACATCCTTTTCCAGTTCATTTATACACAAATTGCACTGACACTACCCCTTTAAAACACAAATCTTTTAAACGTGGATCCCGTCGAGTACGGCGTACAATCTGGGTGCTAATACCTTCCCAGGTTGTAACCAACCCCCTTTCTCAGTCTCTCTGGTTCGCAACCGTCTTATCCATCTTTTTCTAGGTCTATGCAGCATTGCCTTTCCTCCGGGATAAAAATGCCTAGCTGGCGACTCTTTTCATTCTCCAGTGAGTTCACGGCTGTGTGTCCTCATTGTCCCTTTCGCCGACCGTTCGCGTCTGTACCCTTATCTGGGCCTGGTCCCATTTATCGGGGAGCGACAGCTTGGCGACTCTGATGGGGAACCTTATACTGCAACCAGGGCTTCTGGTTCTTTTTGTGGGTTCCTCCTAGCGCTTGTTTGATTTGTGTTTACTGGGGTGTTATGTGCTTATTTGTGTTTGTGTATTTGTATTTATTTTTGTACAGTTTTGTTTATTGCTTTCTTTATAGCTTTATGCATATATTATCATATTGTCATACTGTGCTGCTGGCTGGATCTGTTGTTTGCTTTGGTGGGTGGGTGTTCCATTGAGAGTTAAGGTCCTATACCTGGGACCTGAGTGACACCTAGGCTAGAGTGAATCATATTCTTTCCCATTCCATCTCGGTCTGGTGCAGGAATATGAAACACGGTTCAGATATGGGTTTCTTCTTGAGAACTCTGTGTTGCAGATTTCCTGCAATACTAGGGCTATCTGGGAAGCCTGCTAAGTCTGGATGACCTTTTAGTATTGACCTTCAGAAACTGAGGTGAATTAGAGGAGGAACTTTTATGGTTATTGTAAACACTGTACCTCCGGGTTAGAAGTGTTTACACTTCTCATAACTGATCCAAGTCTGAGGATCCTTGTTTTAGAACACTACCTGTGAGGGGGTTGGGCTGTTTACAGGTTTGCAGGTACCTTAACCTCAGAATACCTTGTTACTTTGTTTGTTTAAGAATACTCCATGATTGGAACAGTTCTTGTGATTCTAAAACCCTGGACATGTGGCTCTTTATTTGAGTCCCCCACCTTGGTTACTGGATTTATAGACCTCCATCTGGAATTCTTGAACATACTTGGACCTATACCGGGGCATTTGATCAGATCCAGCTCAGTCACAAACCCTTGCATATCATTTGCATACATACTCATTGCATCATATTGACATTTGCTTATTTGTGTTTCAGGGTATCCATCTTCATTTGGTTCTGGTTTTGACCCCATCTTCAGCATTGACCTATCTTCATCAGCATTTGCTTCAGCTATCTACTTCAGTTATCTGCACCAGCCAATCAGTGGCCAATTCTTCAGTATTATCATCAGCACCTGTCTCTACTCATCTTCAGCATCATGGCTCCCAAAAAGAGCAACATCACCTATCACTTCTTCCAGCCGAAGCTATCTGACATCAGGAGGATTCAGACCCTGATCACTCCAGATCACATACCATTGTTCAGGGAACACTATGGGGATATACTCGATATGGTTATGGATCTGGACCCTTCACAGAGAAGCCTGATCCACACTTGCATTCAGTTTTATGATCCCCCACTAAGATGTTTCACTTTCCAAGACTTTCAGTTGGGCCCTCTATTAGAATAATACTCATCATTGGTTGGCTTGCCTATCAGGGGTGGAATCCCTTTCAACCCTGAGATGGTCTTTCCTGGTAATGGAGAATTAGCAAAGGCTTTGCATCTGGAACCTGTCCTGATTGAGCAACATATGACTTCTAAAGCTGGAATCCCTGGCTTTCATCTGGATTTCTTGATCTCTCAAGCTACCCTGAAAGCTTCCTTAGGAGAGTGGAAAGCTGTCTGTGCTTTATTGGCCTTGAGTATATATGGGGTTGTATTGTTTGCAGATGAGCCTCGATTCATTAGCAAGAATGCAATCCATCTTTTCATCCTGCAGAACCCAGTGCCCACTTTATTGGGGGACCTCTACTACTCAGTGCATCAGAGGAATGAAAAGCAGAGGGGAAGATTAGTGAGGTGCTGTGCTCCTTTGTTCCATACTTGGCTTCTCAGGCATCTACCCAGGACAGATGTATTTTTGAACCCTCATCAGCAGAGCAACTGGGCTAAGAGACTCACTGCTCTAACTTCAGCAGATATCAGGTGGTGCACCCAAAGCACCAAAGGCAGGGATATCATCACCAGCTGTGGGCATTTTCCCAATGTGCCCCTGATAGGAGTTAAGGGTAGTATTAATTACAATCCTCTGCTGTTCAGAAGACAACTGGGCTATGCACTGGTCCACACTCCTAAGGCACAGGACTTGGTTGAAACTCTTTATTGCGAGAACAAGCCTAATTTGGCTGTTGTTAGGCAGGCTGCCTGGGCCTGGGATAATGTTCAAACCAAGGGGGTAACCATTCTGGGGAAGTGCAGCAATGTGGCATCAGCACAATATTATGAATGGTCTCGTGCCAGGGCTCAATTCTCTGGAATGCCCTTTACTATAGAAGATATGCCTGAGTCATCTTCAGCACCACCCCCTGCCACTATCAGTTTGGAGGAGTTTGAGAGCTTGAAGGAAAGAAATGAAAAGTTAACCCAGGCTTTGCAGAAGACCCTCCGAGAGAGGAGTGAGGGTAGGATGGAGATTGAGAGGCTAGAGAAGCTGAGAGTGGAGCATCTGGCTAAGATTGAGAAGTCTGGGGATTATATCAAAAAGTCTAAGGCTGGAGAACAAATTCTGAAGAATGCTTGCAAAGAAGCCCAGTTCCAGAGAGCAAGGACAGACTTGTATCTGAAGGAGAGTCAAGCTCGGTGGGTCAGGATCACCGAGGCTCGTACTCTAGAAGACAAGAGAGTTCAAGACAAGATGGAGCAACTGGAAGCTAGTGCAAAAGTGCAGCAAGAAGCCCTGGCAGCAGCCCAGAGGGAGATATCAGAGCTGAAGATCAAAGCAGGAGTGAAGAGGTCAAAGGACCAAAGCCAGCACAAGAAGCTAACAGCAGCTGTTACAACCCGGAATCTCCTCATCAGGAATCTCACGGAGCGCCCGGCTGATCCTGTGACCGAAGCACTTCTCAAGGAAGTTCGTGAGGATGAGTTTGGTCTTGGTGTTTGACCATTTGTTTGTTGTTGCTTTCATTCCGTGTATTTTTCATTTTTTCTTGTAATGTATTTTGACCCCTCAGGGGGCTTGTATTTGTAAAACAAACTATGTACCATTTTGCTTTTGTAATATATGTATTAGTTTGTTCCATCCGAGTTTCACTTCAAAAGCAACATCAACAGCATCTTCAAGGGTCTGGAAGGGTCAAAACTGAATGCCAAGCCGGATACCTTGAAAACAAATAAGCATACTGCATTGCATGCTAACCCCTTTTGTTTGTTTTGTAGGTTTTTGTTTTATTGCCACTAACTCTGTTGTGATGTTCAGGAACTATTGCTCGGCGCCGAGTATTTCCCCTCAACCGTCCGCACCGTTATCCGACCCGTAGCAACCTTCCGGGCATTCAAATGGATCAGATGCAGCAGGACCTTACTGAGGTCAGAAATCAAATGGCAAACGAAAGGCTAGAAATGAGGAATCAAATGACGCAGTTTATGGAATTCATGAACAACATGGCTCAGAGCCAGGAAAGATTGAGGGCCATGGTGGAAAGGCAAAATCAAGAAGATCCACATATAGGGACTGCCGGCACCAGCAACAACGAGAGGGTCCAACCTCATGTCAATCCCCCAGTCTTTGGCCCCCATCTCCATCCTGAGGTCAACATCCCTGCAAATGTTCAAGGGACTGCCACTGCAGCCAGGGTACTTCAAGAAGACCCCCAAGAGGACCAGTTCACAGTAATGGGTGCTGGGGAAGAAGCTTATGATAGAAGGTTGGATGAGATAGCTGAGAAATTGAGGTCCTTAGAGTCTCAAAACTCTTTGGGTTTCGATGTCATGGACATGGGCTTGGTAGACGGGGTCAGGATCCCCCATAAGTTTAAGCCTCCTTGTTTTGAAAAATACAACGGGACTTCATGCCCCCGGACTCATTTACAATCATTTCTGGGAAGGCTGAAGGCCTACACTATGGATGAGAAGCTCTGGATGTTCTATTTCGAGGATAGTTTAACTGGAGCGTCAAGAGAATGGTACTCTCACTTGACAAGGGCAACCATTAGATGCTGGAAGGACCTGGCAGAGGCCTTCATCAGACAGTATCAGTACAACTTAGACATGGCACCCAACAGGACTCTCCTAATGGGAATGTCACAGTCGTCAAGGGAAAGTTTCCGAGAATATGCCCAGAGATGGAGGCAATTGGCTGCTGCTGTTCAACCACCTATGTCTGAAAGGGAAATGGCAGATATGTTCATGAACACCCTTCAGGGAACATATATTGACAGGCTGGCTGCTTTCTCTTCCACTAGCTTTGCAGATGTTGTCATAGCCGGGGAGAGAATTGAAAGCCTATTGAAAATGGGTAAGATATCTGACAATGGTGCAAGCTCGTCCAGTAGCACAAGAAAGCCTTTTGCAGGCCCGAGAAGAACCGGCGAGACCAATGCCATCCACACCAACAGGGGCAGGCCCCAATATGTTCACAGGTCAGTGGCAGCAGTCACCATCCCTGCTCCAGCTCATCCTCAACCAGTTTATCAACCTCCGCAACAAAACTATCAACAACCTCAGTACCATCAACAGAATCAGTATCCTCCGAGAAATTACAACAACAGCAACACCAACAACAACAACCAGCAAAGGCCATTCCAGCAGAGGCCTTCTCAAGCCAACAGGGTAATCGATCCGATCCCTATGCCATATGCTACATTGCTGCCACAACTCCTGAAACTCAACCTAGTTGAGCTAAGGACATTGGCACCTCCGGATCCCAACAGTCTACCCAGGAATTATGACTCCAACGCTAGGTGTGCTTTTCATTCCAACGCACCTGGCCATAGTACAGAAAAGTGCAGAGCCCTGCACATGAAGGTACAAGACCTGGTAGACTCGAAAGCTCTGAATTTTGCACCACCACCTAATGTCAGTAAGAACCCCATGCCAAACCACGGTGGTCCCAGAATTAACGCTATTGAAGAAGACAAGCCGTCTTATTTAATAACCAGTGTGGGTCAGATCAGGACACCGTTGGTAGAAATTAAGGCTCAACTCCTCGAATGTCAAATGTTCCCGGGGTGTGAGTTGGGTTGTGCTTACTGCAATATTTCAGTCAATGGTTGCGATAACCTGAGGAATGGCATAGATGGTCTCATTCAGAGTGGCCAGCTTCAGATCACCACATCATTTCCAACAAATCCAGCAATCTCCACAGCAACAACTTCAGAACCTCCTACAACTGCAACAACCATTGTTCCTGACAATTCTTCGGCTTCATCAACAAATACTTCATCTATTATCTCAACTGATCAGTTATCAAAAAATTTTTCTTCTACAACTCCAGCACCACTCCATTTTGAAACTCCTACAACAACAACATCCATCCTTCCACCAATGTCTCCTACAACACCAGCAACAAATCATGAAGATGTCTCAACTGTCACAATATTCTATGATCCTGAAAACAACTCTGCCTACAACTCAGAAGGTGCTGCTCCCATCAGAGCACCAGTTACAATTTATTATGATCCGCAAACTATCACAATTCCTTCCGCAGCCGCAGTCAGTCCAGTCACTATCACGGTGCCTGGACCAGTACCTTATGAAAGCAGCAATGCCATCCCGTGGCATTACGGCTCTGACCTGTACTGTGAAGGACAAAGAATCACTTTTGGATCATCAACCCCTGCACCACAAATTGACAATGTGGGAGGAGGCGGAGGCTTCACTCGAAGCGGACGTCTTTTCGCTCCACAAATTCAGAGACCCACCGCCGAAGCAGAAGCTGCTGCCAAGGCAAAAGGGAAAAGCCCTGTGCAGGAAGATCAAGCTGTTAAAGAAGCTTTGAAAACACCCTTCGATCAAGAGGTTGATGATTTCATGCGAATCATCAAGAAGAGTGATTATAAAATAGTGGATCAGCTTCATCAGACGCCTTCCAAGATCTCAATCCTATCATTGCTTATGTGCTCCGAAGCCCATCGGAATGCACTACTCAAAGTCTTGCACGCAGCTTACGTGCCTGAAGAGATCACTGTCAATCAGCTGGAAGCTGTAGTTGGAAATGTCAATGCTAGTCACGGACTAGGGTTCACCAATACTGATTTGACAACGGAAGGCCGCAACCATAACAAAGCCTTGCACATAACCATGGAATGTAAAGGTGCTGTCCTTTCCCATGTGCTGGTGGACACGGGGTCATCCCTCAATGTCTTAACAAAGAAGGCCCTGGTGAAGCTAGAATATGACGGATTGGCGTTGAGACCCAGCAACCTGGTGGTGAGAGCCTTTGATGGTTCAAAGAGATCTGTTCTGGGGGAGATTGAATTGCCCATAACGATTGGCCCGCAGACCTTCAAAACGACCTTCTACGTGATGGATATACAGCCTGCCTACAGCTGTCTATTGGGTAGGCCATGGATTCACGCCGCTGGCGCCGTGACCTCTACCCTTCACCAGAAGCTGAAATATGAGTGGGAGGGTCAAATCGTTACAATCTGTGGAGAAGAGGATATTTTTGTCAGCCACCTGGCTACCTATAAGTACATTGAGATGGACGGGGAGATCCATGAAACAATGAGTCAGGGTTTTGAAGCTTTGAATGTCAATGAGACATCTGCTGTATCTGGTACTTCAATATCGTCATACCAACAAGCCCAGAAGGTTGTTGAGGAAGGAACCGCCCAAGGCTGGGGCAAACTGCTATCGGTGGAAAAGAAAGAGGACAGATTTGGGTTGGGTTACAAACCAACTCAACAAGATCAAGCAGAGGCTGCCAAGGAGCCCAACTTTATGAGTGGGGGGATGCTCACCCCTGATGATGTCAACTGTCTGGAAGACGAGCTGGAAGAAGAACGCAACCTGGAAAGCTGGATTCGTCCAAAGATCCCGGGGAGCAGTATCTCAAACTGGTCTTCCCAGGAAATTATAAGAGTTACTCATGCAGAGTAATTATTATTTCCTGTATTTTTATAGCATGCATCAAAGTCTTGCATCTTGCCCAAGATGACAAGACTCATTTTGTAATCGGGCCATCTGTACTTTTTGTGCAAACAAGATTAATCAATGAAATATCAGACATCTTTTTGCAAATGAGTCTTTTTCTTTTCCGCTCACTGTTTTTCCATTTTTCTTTTTGTACAAAAAATAAATGGCAGTGTTTTCAAAATGACAACTTTATTTCACTTTTTCTAAAAACAAGATTAAAATCAAATCACTAAAATGAACAAACTGAACCCTTGCAGAGAATGCCTTCCAGACAACACCGACAACAGCACGGCTATGACTTCGTATGACTTTGACAATCCAATCAATCAAGCTGATGAAGGGGTCGAAGAAGAATATGAGCTTCCTGAAGAGCTAGCCAGGTTGTTGAGACAAGAGGAAAAGGTTATTACTCCTCACCAGGAGGAGGTTGAAGTGATTAATCTTGGTACAAATGAAGACGTGAAAGAGGTTAAAATCGGGGCCTGCCTGCAAGACTCAGTGAAGGGACAACTGATTGATCTGCTTCGAGAATATGTGGACGTGTTTGCTTGGTCTTACCAAGATATGCCAGGGTTGGATACCGATATTGTCGTGCACAAGCTGCCTTTGAGAGAAGAATGCCCGCCAGTTAAACAGAAACTGCGCCGTACTCGTCCGGACATGGCAATGAAAATCAAAGAAGAGGTACAAAAGCAATGGGACGCCGGGTTCCTTGCTGTAACTAGTTATCCGCCGTGGGTTGCTAACATAGTACCTGTGCCTAAGAAGGACGGCAAAGTAAGAATGTGTGTTGACTACCGGGATCTGAACAGAGCCAGCCCGAAAGATGACTTCCCATTACCTCACATTGACGTATTGGTAGATAACACGGCTCAGTTCTCGGTATTCTCCTTCATGGATGGATTTTCAGGATATAATCAGATTAAGATGTCACCTGAAGACATGGAGAAGACAACTTTCATCACACCCTGGGGCACGTTCTGTTACAAAGTGATGCCATTCGGACTGAAGAATGCTGGTGCAACATATCAACGGGCTATGGTAACATTATTCCACGATATGATCCATAAAGAAATAGAATGTTATGTGGATGACATGATTGCCAAGTCCCTTACAGAGGAAGATCACCTGATGAATCTACTGAAGTTATTCAAGCGCCTGAGGAAGTACCAATTAAAGCTGAACCCCAACAAATGCACATTCGGGGTGAGATCTGGTAAGCTGTTGGGATTTATTGTAAGTGAGAAAGGGATTGAAGTTGACCCTGATAAAGTCAAGGCCATCCAAGAGATGCCTGCACCAAAGACGGAGAAAGAAGTTCGAGGGTTCCTAGGTAGATTGAACTACATCTCAAGGTTCATATCCCACCTTACAGCAACCTGTGAACCCTTGTTCAAATTGTTGAGAAAAGAACTGACGGTCAGGTGGAACGAAGACTGCCAAAGGGCTTTTGACAAGATCAAGGAGTACTTACAAGAGCCTCCGATCCTCATGCCTCCAGTTGAAGGAAGACCTCTGATAATGTACTTGAAAGTATTAGAAGAGTCAATGGGGTGTGTGCTGGGCCAGCATGACGAGTCTGGTCGAAAAGAGTATGCAATTTACTACCTAAGCAAAAAGTTTACCGACTGTGAACAACGTTATTCACTGCTCGAGAAAACTTGCTGTGCTTTAGCGTGGGCTGCTCGCCGACTGAGACAGTATATGTTGACCCACACTACTTTGTTGATCTCAAAGATGGATCCAGTTAAGTACATATTCGAGAAGCCAGCTCTTACCGGACGGGTTGCAAGATGGCAAATGATTCTCACAGAATACGACATCCAGTACACTTCTCAGAAAGCCATCAAGGGCAGTGTATTGTCTGAATATCTTGCTGAGCAACCTATTGATGATTATCAGCCTATGAGATTTGACTTCCCTGATGAAGACATCATGTTCATAAAATCAAAAGACCATGAAGAGCCTATTCACACTGAAGGGCCTGACCCGGAAGAAGAATGGACTATGATGTTTGATGGGGCTGTTAACATGAATGGTCGTGGCGTTGGTGCAGTGCTCATTACACCTAAGGGAGTTCATATGCCTTTCTCGGCAAAGCTCACTTTCAACTGCACTAACAACGAAGCTGAATACGAAGCTTGCATTATGGGTCTTGAGGAAGCCATTGACCTCAGGATCAAGACATTAACTGTGTTCGGAGATTCAGCTTTGGTAGTCAATCAAACCAATGGCAAATGGTACACACACCAGGATCATCTAATACCTTACAGGGATTATACAAGGAGGTTATTGACTTTCTTCACAACAGTCAAACTTGAGTATATCCCTCGGGATGAGAATCAGTTTGCAGATGCTCTTGCTACCATTTCATCCATGATCAAAGTCCAAGCTGCCAACTTTGTACCTCGGATTTCAGTGTCCAGACTTGACAGACCGGCATATGTGTTCGCAGCAGATGTTGTCAGAGATGATAAGCCTTGGTTCCATGACATTAAGTGCTTCTTGGAGGATCAAACATACCCACCTGGGGCATCATCCAATGATAAGAAGACTTTGAGAAGGCTTGCTGGTAGTTTCTTTCTGAACACTGATGGGTCTTTATACAAAAGGAACTTTGATATGGTACTCCTCAGATGTGTTGATAAGATAGAAGCAGACTTGTTGATGCGTGAAGTGCACGAAGGATCTTTTGGTACCCATGCTGGAGGGCATGCCATGGCTAAAAAGTTGCTAAGATCGGGTTATTACTGGATCACGATGGATGCCGACTGTTGTGCCTACGCCAGAAAATGCCACAAATGCCAAATCTACGCAGATAAGGTGCATGTGCCTCCCAATCCTTTGAACGTAATGTCTTCACCTTGGCCTTTTGCTATGTGGGGCATTGATATGATTGGCAAGATCGAGCCGACTGCTTCAAACGGCCACAGATTCATCCTGGTCGCCATTGATTATTTCACCAAGTGGGTCTAAGCAGCCTCATATGCAAATGTTACAAGACAAGTGGTAGCCAGATTTCTGAAGAAAGATATCATCTGTCGATACGGAGTTCCCGAGCGAATCATTACTGATAATGGTTCCAATTTAAATAACAAAATGATGGCAGAGCTGTGCCGGGACTTCAAGATTCAGCATCACAATTCTTCTCCTTACAGGCCAAAGATGAATGGCGCTGTCGAGGCAGCAAATAAGAACATCAAGAAGATTGTGCAGAAGATGGTAGTCACCTACAAAGACTGGCATGAAATGCTACCGTTTGCCTTGCATGGGTACCGCACGTCAATCAGAACATCCACTGGGGCAACACCGTATCAACTTGTGTATGGTATGGAAGCAGTCCTACCTGTTGAAGTTGAATTACCCTCTCTACGGGTATTGATGGATGTTAAGCTAAACGAAGCAGAATGGGTTCGGGCCCGATACGAACAACTGAGTCTGATTGAGGAAAAAAGATTGGCTGCAATCTGTCACGGGCAGTTGTATCAGAAAAGAATGAAGAGAGCCTTCGATCAGAAAGTCAGGCACCGAGAGTACCAAGTGGGAGATCTTGTGCTGAAAAGAATCCTCCCTCCTCATACAGACCACAGGGGCAAATGGACTCCAAATTACGAAGGACCATTTATAGTGAAGAAAGTTTTCTCTGGTGGAGCACTGATGCTCAGCACCATGGATGGTGAAGACTTCCCGTCCCCTGTGAATTCAGATGCAGTTAAAAAATACTTCGCATAAAAAACGACCCGCTGGACACAAAAAACAGAATGTAAGTCCAGGCAAAAATAGGGCATCCCGGCGAGTCAAAAACAGAATAAAAGACTCGGGCAAAAGTAAGGGAAAATAGACAAAAATAAATGTACACCCGCTGAGTTGAAAAGCCGCATTGGACAGCTCAGGCAAAAATGGGTATCCCGATGGATTGAAAACCTGAAAGGGCGATCCATGCAAAATAAGGGAATAAGCGAACAACTGCATTCTGAATTCGTCTGTATCACCTACAACTTGGTAAGCTCCGAAAGGATCAAGCTTCAATCAGAATCAACATTCTTCAAAAAGCAAGATGAGAAGAACGTCAAAAGTCATACGAGTCATAGCGGGAAAGGAAGCTCTTTAAAGCGTCATCAACACTGCCAACATTTTGTTTCTCAATTTGTAACGATCTCCTCATTTCAGGGGATTTGTTTTTTTGACTGTATCTCGCCAATTCAGGGCATATGAATTAATAAAATCAGATTTTCAGTCATGTCTCGTTTTGTACATTTTATTTGCAGAAAATGTCTGATGTCTTAAAAGAAAAAACTGATTGCATAAGAATACAGATGCTTATCGTCAAATAAAAACATGCTTGCAGGAAATGTGCTTACTCTCAGAAGTGCCTAACTCCTATGACGGAATCCAGTAAGGGATACCTCGGGATTATCTTGCGCGTTTCTCTATCTTTTTTAGGATTGCAGGTATCCAGAACGCAACTTGGGGCATGTAAGCTTCATCCCAGCAAGCTGGCAAATCAACACTCGTTTTTAGCACCCGAAGTACTCTCTCCCCAGCTGAGTTGCCTCTCATGACTTCCCCAGCTGAGTTTGCCACTTATTGCTTATCCCCATCAGAGCTGCCAGGCATCACAGAAGGCACCTATATCCCCGGCTGAGTCAAAGATCCTCTTCAACAGAATCCCCAGGGAGGTCTTTCAGTGATTCCTCTCTTTCTCCCCAGCCGAGTTGCCATCTCGCCCTCAGCCGAGCACAAAAGTCAGAGAGCTATCTCCCCACAGAGTTCCAGCCTCTATCCAGAAGAGCAGCGCATAGGAGATCACAACAGAGTAAGGAAGGCTTCTACAAACCCCAGCTGGGTCTCTCATTTATAAAGGATAGGCCTATCAATGGCCCGAATCCCCAAGCAGATACATCTCCTCAGATCTACCAATGATCTCATCCCCAGCTGGGATGTTTACTACAAACGGATCGATCAAAGATCTTCGCAGCAACGGGATCCGAAATCCCGGTTTGGTATTTTTGCACAATCATAGCATTCGCATCATATGCACCCACAAAGCGTAGCATTCCATTTTAACACGGAGCATTACGACAAAAATCCAACACATAGCATAATCATAAGCCATGTTTTTGAATCAGCACTTGTGACTAGTAACCATTCATCAGAATGCAGAATATTTTCCCCCAGAGTCCCCACCAGAGTCCCAGCAAAAGCAGCTGCCTCACAAATCAGAGCACCAGTATATACTCATTTTTGACAGTCGTCCGTGTCATATCCCCAGCAGAAAGCCAAAGACATCCTCTTTGCACTCACATATGCTTATATATACACTTTCTCGACACTCGTCCGTGTCATACCCCCAGCACAGTCATCTACATTTTTACAACCCATATACTTGTCGATATCATTATACTTTTCTCTCTTGACACTCGTCCGTGTCGCTCTCTCCAGCAGATAAGCATTCATCAATACACCATTCTCACTACTCATGTTACTCTTATACAGGTACTCTCCCGTATCTTGTATACACCATTTATATCCCCTCAGATTCAACATTCGTCCGTGTTCTTTGTTAACCAGATGGTGCTCGTCCGTATCATCATCTCAGAGCATGCGTCAAGCGTTTGTTTCTACCTGATACTCGTCCGTATCATAGTCTTAAGGATGCTCGTCCGCATCTTTAATCCATACACTGTGTCCAACACTCATGTCTTTTTAAATATAGACACTCGTCTGTGTTTAATATTCCCTAGAAGAGTCTCCTCAGGATCAACACTCGTCCGTGTTCCTTGTTAACCCGTTGATACTCGTCCGTATCATCATCTCTGAACACGAGTCAATATTTGTTTCTACCCGATACTCGTCCGTATCGTAGTCTTAAGGATGCTCGTCCGCATCTTTAATCTATACACAAATACCAAACACTTATACCTTTTATTTCTTGGATATAAACACTCGTCCGTGTTTACTACTCCCCAGTAAATCGCCAAACAAATTTCTTTTTATCTAACACTCGTCCTGTGTTGTGATAAATTTTGAGAGCAACCGTACCCTGCTAGGTGGTCGTCCTCCACCTCTTGATGGTCGTCCTCCATCATGCTCATCCGATGGCCGTCCCCATCGTTGATTTTAGCAGCCGTCCCCTGCTAGGTGGTCGTCCTCCACCTCTTGATGATCGTCCTTCATCATTTTATCCAATGGCCGTCCCCATTGTTGATTTTGGTTATCTGACATTCATTCTATGTCATGACAAACCCTGAGAGCAGCCGTCCCCTGCTAGGTGGTCGTCCTCCACCTCTTGATGGTCGTCCTCCATCATGCTCGTCCGATGGCCATCCCCGTCGTTGACCCTTTATCCGGCATTCGTCCTATGTCGCGATATTTTCGGCAGCCGTACCCTGCCAGGTGGTCGTCCTCCACCTTTGATGGCCGTCCCCATCATATTTCCTTTATTCCCCAACAGAGCAGCCGTCCCCTGCTAGGTGATCGTCCTTCACCTTTGATGGCCGTACCCCATCATCTGTTTATTTCATTTATTCTTTAACCCGATGGCCGTCCCCGTCGTGGTCCCTTTTCCTTTTCTTTTAGCCCGATGGCCGTCCCCATCGTCGGTTACTTTACTTTATGAACTTGATGGCCGTCCCCGTCATGTTTCATTGACCCCCAGAGAATTTTACAGCTTTATCTTGATGGCCGTCCCCATCATAATTTCTTACTTTCCCCAGCTAGTCGGCCGTCCCCGTCTTGGCTCTACCTTTTATCCCCAGCATGTCGGCCGTCCCCGTCATCGCTTTACTTCACACCCTTTTCCCAGCATGTCGGCCGTCCCCGTCATTGCTCTTTACCCAGCAGTCGTCCTCTGCTCGACGGTCGTCCTCCGTCTCCCACACTTTACAATATACTTTATTTGCTTTTACAATCTATATCCCTTTTCTTCTTCATTCTGTGAGTGCAAATTTTGGACTGTCTTTGGTATTCAACCACAAGTTATCTTGTTTGCCTGTTAAGCCGTTGCTTACATCCTGCACAGCTAACTCATGTTTGAATAGGGGCAGCTGTAAACACCCCAAATTTGCCCTCACCCATTCACACCATGGCTTGTGATCATTTCATATACATAAACACAGTCATATCATCTCATGTCTCATTTTTGATTCACTGCATAGATTCTAAGTCATCTGCACCTAGGGTTTGTGATCTGAGCAATCCAAGAGCCTCCTGAGCCACTCCAAAGGCCATCAATCAATTCAAGGGGATCCATGTGTGTTCTTATATCATATTACATCCTCTCAAAGTCAAAAATGCAAAAGAATCACAAGAACTGGGATTGGTATGGATGCAGAGCCAAGTTTGACTGCACAGTTGACCTAAAATTAGGGTTTTGGTTTCAGAGGCCATAACTCCAAATTTTTTGGTCATTCTTGTTTCTATTGGTCTCTATATGGTATAGGGAGTATGCATATCAATTTTCATGAAGAAATTCCATGGGGAAGTCATCTGATCAAGGGTTGACTTTCTGGACAAGTCAGTGCAAAATCAGGGCATCTGAGGCCCCCAATGACCCAACCAAGGGGTGATCTTCATCATTTTGAGTGTATATGATCTTTATTTGATCATGGAAGAAGGTTGAGGTTCACAAAATTCAAGAATTTGAAGATTTTGCAAAGTTGACTTTTTTGGGCATAGTTGACTTTTCAAGGATATGTCATTTTAGGTCATTTTTCAAGCCTTGATTTTTGATCCAAAAAGGCTTCAAATGGAAAAACTTTGGTCATGGAAGTTGTAGAATACATTTTTCCCTTTTCAAAAAGTACAAGAACATGACCTAATTCATTTTGGATCAAAAGTTATGGTGTGACAAAGTTGGCCAAAATCACTAATTTTCAAGACATGCCTCAAATGAGAAATTTGCAAAATCATGAACCAAGGCAAATTGTAACTTCTAATTGTCATCAAACCATTACACAAGCATCATGCAACTCTTAAAAATCAGATTTGAACCAAGTTTCTCATGGTTTATGGCTTGTTGGACAAGGAAATCACATGTGAACCAAAGTTGGAACAAGTTGCAAAACTCATGATCACACTTCCTACCACTTGCTACATTGGATGCTGAACCTTGCTAGCCCTTCCCCTCACCCTTTCTGCGCAGCCCCATGCCTTGTACTAGCCTAGAACCAAGCCCATGCTTTCCTTACACAAAGAGTGGACTTTTGGCAAAAGTGAACTTACCAATCAATAAAGGCCAGGTCAAATCACCTGACCTATGGGATTATTTTATACTATCCATTTGCAAGCAAAAAATATCAAGAAGCAAGGCTGAAAACTCACCACAACATCACATACACAAAACCACCCCATTTTGCATCTCTCTTCGAATCTCTCTGCCCAGCTCACAAACACTCAAACCAACTTCACCAATCATTTCACCATGTTCCATAGAGCATAAACCAAGCAAAGCCTAAGCCTGAAACCAGCAAGAACTCCACTTCTCCATTTTCACTCCAACTTGCAGTTTCTTTCGAAACTCACTCCACAGCTCACCAACATCCAAATAAACTCCACAAACCTTCTCTACTCATCATCTGGACCACAAACAACCCTTCACCAGTGCCAGAAACATCCTAAACCACCCTCACCATTTTCAACTGAGCTTGAGCAGAAGCTGCTCAAACTCCTCAACCAGCCAGCTTAAACTCTTTCTAAGTATTCAAGCATCACTAGAGGGTCAAGTGGAGTGAATTACACCAAAAGGGAGGGTCAGAAAGTTGCTGGAGTGAAAGCTTCGAATCTCAGGTAGCTCAAGAAATATTTTTCCAGAAATCATTTTTTAAGTTCTAAACTTGTTCTTCATGCTTCACTGATTGTTCTGATGCTTTTAGTTTTGAAAATGGTGATGAAATGAGAATGTAATTGCTTCCTGAAACTTTTTTGCCCTAGTTCTTGTTTGCTTCGATTCAGCCTTTCATGGAAAAATAAATTTGTTTTGTTTGAGGGTTATGATTCGTGAGTGAGTGGGAAGCATTTCTGTTCATTTAGATTCCATTTTCGTAACGTGTAGAGTGAGTTTGAGGTTTTGGGTGAACGGAGAAGATGACCGGAACACTGTTCCGGTCATCTGAGAGTGTTTAACGGCGTAATTAGGGCATAAGCATTTAATTAGCTGATTTTGAATTTGAACCGTAGGATGTGGCGCCAGGTCTCTTCCCGCGCGTGTAACTTTGAATCCAGGCCCTAGGATGTGTTGACTTTTATTTAATTCAGTTTAAATTCATTTTTAATTCATTTCTTTTCATTTTATTTGCATAATTAATTTAAAATAGCAAAAATGTCTTAAAAATTATGAAACTTTTTCTCAAAAGTTTTATTAATTTTTAAGACACAAAAATATTTTTATTTTTATTTTTAGCATTAAAAAAGTATTTTTAAATATTTAAAAGATTATTTTTAATTGATTAATGAGAATTAATTTATTAAAAATACTTTTAAGTATCTAAAAATCACCAAAAAATTCATGAAATGTTCTAAGACATTTAGAAACATTGTCCAACCTTCAAACCAAATTTCTTTTTTGATCTTGATGCATTTTGGTAATTTTTCATTGAATTAAAATCATTTTTATGCATTAATTTGATCCAAAGTTTAAAAAATCATTTCTGCCTATCCATGAAGAGTTGGGCATTGATTCTTTTTGCATTGCATTGTGTTTAGCATGTAGTTTGTAGGATTAAATGGCCATGATTTGATCTTGCATTTTCATATTGTTTGACTTTTCTTTTGTTTGGAAGCCCTAAAAACCCTAAAAACTTGTAAAAATCATAACTTGAAATTGGTTAGGAGTTGAGACCTCTCCTTTGGGCATTGGTTTAGTATAGGATTAGGGGTCCTTTGAGTGGAATTTTCAATTTTTTATCTTAGGGTTTGCTTCTGATTTTGATTTTTGTTTGATGTTTGATTCATAAACCCTAATTTGGGCTTCCATATGCATCCATCTTGCATTCTCTTGCATAACATGACTTGTCATGACATTCCATGCTTCCATGTGATTCATTTGGCATCATAAGACATATAGAAAGCATGTTTGATCATTGCATCATGTATTTGCCATGTTGTATGCCATGTGCACTTCATAACTTTCCATGTATGTTCATGTTCTTTAACTTGCTTCATTTGCATTCATGAACTTGTATGATCATTTCCATGTGCTGCCTCATGTTTGTAGCATCTCATAGCATCATTAGCATCATGTATATGCTTCTGGTTTTGTTTCTCATCATGTCATCTCATCCCACTTTGCATTGCATTGCATTTCTTTTCTAACCTTTCAGGTGGTAAGTGATTTTGGGAAGTGAATTTGCCTTCACTTCTCATAACTTTTCTTATCATCTCTCTCTTGCATCCATGCTGCATTTTTATATGTGTTTGAGTTTGAGCTTGCTCATTCTTCTTCTTCCCACTTTCTTTCTTCAAGTGACTTGACTTCTTGAATGAAGCAAGTTGTTTTGCTTCTCTTGATCCTTTCATCTGCTTCCTGGTGGTTCCATTGAAGATTTCTTTCTAAGACCTCACAAACCTTAGGAACAACCAAGCATGACAATGATTAGGGTTTTGATTAGTCTCCCCTCTTAGTTTTACCTTTGTGTCTCCTTTGAGTCTTCTCTTCTCATCTCATAATCAGGGACTAAACCCTAAAGGCTTTAAGGCTTTGTGATTAAGCTTATGCCTGCATCCTTCTCTTAGGATGAAGTGTATAACCTTAATCCTAAGTGTTAAACCCTTAATGTGTTTAAACTCCCTTAATCAATTCACTTAATAATCATCAAGACACCAAGCTTGTAACTTGGGCCTTGCATTAGGGTTCTAATTCTTCCTTAATTGGTTAAGAAGGACTAACCCTGGTGTTAATGGACAAGTCCCCCTCAAGTTGTCTTACAAACCCTAAAACTCACTTCTTCATCTTATCATTAACTAAAATCCACTTAATAAAGGCTTTGTTTTGTCATGAAGTTAATCCCTAATCATGGATTAAGTTGAGGAGCTTTCCTCAGCTTAAACATTCTCATCTATTATCCTTCTATTAGGATGGTGTAATGGGTCTGTTTAATCCCTGATTATGGCTTAATCTCATTACTCAACACTAAACAAAAACTCCAAAAACATCTAAATAATCACAAGTAGGTTAATGATCTTAATCCTACATCATGGTGATTAAGTGTGAGAAGCTGACTTCACACTTAAGGTATTCTTATTACCCCTAATCAGAGGGAAGATGTGATGAGTTTACTAAATCCATTGGTTTAGGCTTAAGCTCATTAACTTATGACAAACTTTCAAAAGCAATAAAAGACTGAAAACTCAAAAACAAGCAATAATCGTCTCCTTCGGGATTCTTTTCTCATCATCTTCACTCATAAACGAGAACTTGCTTCTTCCGTCTAATGCAAGACAGTTTGCACCTGAGCCAGACAGGTCATACACTTGAGCATAGGCAAGTAAGCAGTTCACAAGTCAATTCATCTTTCAGTCTCTTTGGGTCGAACTACGGTGTTCTGACTTCCTCATTGCACGAGAGGATACGTAGGCATAACTTAACAGTTATCGAACAAAAGTCTCTGTACATTCCCCCTCTTTCCAGCTTCATTCTTTAAGCCTCATGATCTTGAGCAATTCATTCTTATTCTTTACACTGACACTGTACATACTGCACTTCACACTTCTTTTACACAGACACCTGTACATCCTTTTCCAGTTCATTTATACACAAATTGCACTGACACTACCCCTTTAAAACACAAATCTTTTAAACGTGGATCCCGTCGAGTACGGCGGACAATCTGGGTGCTAATACCTTCCCAGGTTGTAACCAACCCCCTTTCTCAGTCTCTCTGGTTCGCAACCGTCTTATCCATCTTTTTCTAGGTCTATGCAGCATTGCCTTTCCTCCGGGATAAAAATGCCTAGCTGGCGACTCTTTTCATTCTCCAGTGAGTTCACGGCTGTGTGTCCTCATTGTCCCTTTCGCCGACCGTTCGCGTCTGTACCCTTATCTGGGCCTGGTCCCATTTATCGGGGAGCGACAGACAGGTGGTTGATTCTTCCTGAACTCATCATTAACGTTCACATTCGGGTCACCCTGCACCGTCCTAGCCATTGCTTCCAAAGAAGCAACCATCACATTGTCGTTTCTACCAGCCATATTCTGATTATTCCCAAAGACAACAACAAGATTAAATAAAAGTTCAATCATCACAACAACAAGACAAACATAACTGACTCGACATTGGCTCTGATACCACTTAATGTAACACCCCCTTTCTATACCCCCAATTAATCAATTAATCAATTAGGCACATATTAAAATTTTATCAGAGTATAATAAAAACATGGTATAAAAGAGGCATGTCACATTGTACGTGAAATTAAAACATATAACACCTGCTCATTTAACGATATGCAACAATGGGGTAACTTGCAACAGAGGAATTAAATCCTTACACCCATATCTCTAAATTAAAATAACAGCAGAAACTAAACTGTAATCAACATCAAACATATATATACACACACACACACACACACACACACATATATATATATATATATATATATATAAAATCAAGTTTGATTCACCAATAATTCATGTTTACATAAACATTCATCACCAAGATACATGCACAAATGCATCACAAAAAGGCATCATGCCGACCCTAGCTACCCGGTGCTACATATCAGAGCTGACCGACCAAAAGAATGAAGACACGCTTCACAAAAAGACCTCCAGCAAACCTACTCTGCAATGCCTCATAGAGCATCATAAAACAACAGAAAGGTGAGAAATATTATCATAATAACAATACATATACTTATATATCTTAACATAAAAATACACATATACATATTCACCACAATTCATTACTCATCACACATATACATCACAATGTATATAAACAAACCAAGCATATTCATCATGCACAATTTCACCATTTAGCTTAAACATATAGATTCATGTTTATTCATCAATTTCTATCACTCTGCATAAACATACATTATTCATGTTTATTCACCAATTTCAATTATAGATGATAAATGCAAATCATAGAGTACGACTCACGACTCTATACAGATGCAATGCGGTACCAACTCAATCATCTCAAGTTCACTCAGGAACTTATTGGAACCATCGCTCATTACCTAAAGTAACTCCTCATCGGGCATACGATGTTCACCCATTGCTCAAACCCACATGAGCACACATTGTTTATGGATTGCTTACACCCCACACGGGCACATAATCCGATTGCTCACACCCCACACGGGCACACAATCATTTGTGATTAAATCACCCATTGCTCACACTCCACACGGGCACACAATGTTTATGGATTGCTCACACCCCACACGGGCACACAATCTGATTGCTTATACCCCACACGGGCAGACAATCATGTTGTAATCATCGCTCACACCCCACATGGGCACACGATGTTACAACGGATTCACATAGAATCCCACAACACAAGAATGCATACATTATGCTTCACATGCAAAATGACACATAACATTCTTGAAAATGCATACATATTCACAATATAATTATGCATTCATCTCATACAATCTCAAACAAACTACACACATTCGTATCAATTACGCCAAAAGGCAACGAACTCTTTCATATCAACACACATTCATATTTACTTCATGAAATGCATTTATTTGCCAAACGACCACTACACCACAATCAATCCCACAATTCCTTAACTAATCATAATTATGTTTTATCGTAAAAGTCGGTTAAAAGTCGGCTAAAAACTACATATTTTAGCATCAATAGTTTCTACATGTTTTTAGCTTCGAATCGATATGTGGAACGCTTAAAACAGATACTCAGATCAAAAGTTATGAAATAAAACAAAAAGTTCCAACTCCCAGGTCTCGATGAGCGAGGAGCATGCTCGCTGAGTGAATAAAGTGTTGGAAAGCTCGCTGAGCAAGGAAACGCCCGTTGAGCGAGGACTGCGATTTCAGCAGCAACTCAGTCACGCAACAGTCAACCTAAAACCTACCAAAACCCAACCAAACCTCAATAAACACAATCCTTAACATGTATTCATTATCATACTTCGATTATATCAAGTTCTAACCGATTAATCTACCAATTTTCTTAGATTTCCATCAAAACCCTAAAACCTAACATTCTCTAAATTTCTCCAAAACAAAAACCCAATCAATCTAACACATACATAATCATACACAAGGTTAGGATAACAATATTTCACACCCTTACCCGATTGTTTCAATTCCTAGGAGCAATCTTGAAGAATTCCAAGCTTTTTCCTCTTTTCTCTTCTTTTCTCTTCTCCTCCTTTTCTTTCTCTTCTATTTTCTTTCTATCTCCCCCTCTTTCTATTCTTTCTACTACTTACTCTTTTTCTTTCTATTTCTTTTCTTTTCCACCAAATATCATTTTCTCACAATTTCTAATTCCACTAAAATTTCTAACTTATCATTAATTAGCAAATGTCTAAAATACCCTCCAATCTAATTTTACCCGAAAATTCTCAAAACGGTAAAATAATACAACACATCAACATATCACATAAACACACCAATTTCATAATTAAAACAATTATCACTCAATTCAAATAAAAGACTCAAGAAAAATGAAATAATCGAATCAGGGCATTATGCCAAGGCCCAATACGTAGGGACATGGGGAGAGCGTCTCCCCCACGTGTTCCACTCCGTCTACTGTCTCCGTTATTATCTCCTAATCTTACAGGACAGTTGGAACAAGGAAAAGACCACATGCTAGGTCTTATTTGCTCCTATGTGTAACATGGTGGGAGAACTGACTTTAAGTTATGTTGCGGATAGCAAGAGTCGCCACCGACTTTTATTTTATCCAAAAGGAAAGGGTATAAAAGAACAGGAAAGACCTTAAGAGATATTTTCGGGTCCGGGGGGTAGGTTATGTAAAGGGAAGGTGTTAGCACCCTTTACATCCATGGTTATCCATGGGCTCTTAGTTACTTATCTCACTTTTGAATTGTTTTTGAAAGTGTAGTGTGTGAATAGAAAAATTTTCATAATAGTTGATAATGATCCATGTACGGATGCGTAAAAACTTGTTTTTGAAAATTTGTTTGAAATTTGTTAAGTGTTTGAAAAATTTGAATGAAGTGAGCAAGTACATAAGAGGAACTTACCCTAAAGTTTAAGTCTTTCTGTTCTTTATCCTTTAATTGGTAAGACTATCCCTACTATTAAGGAGTAGGTAGTCATTACGTTGGATGTGAGGGACATGTGAGGGACATCTGGTTATGAAGGCAACTGTGGGGTGTATTAAGCATATAGGAGGGACTATCATCATTATTCGAAGGGACTTGATCTTTAAAGGCAACCATTAGGGACTTGATGATTTTTTCTTTTAAGGGACTTGCTTTATACACCCCACTTGACCTTATGATTTAGGCAACTTGAGGGATGACCTTAGAAATGTGAGATGGCGATTAAAAATCGACTTACGTGTGTGAGTGTTTAATATTATTTATCTTTAATTAAAGTGATCTAAATTTATTTTTAAATAGAATACATGTTTTTGCACTCCCTAAATTACTAACCATAGCAACAATTAAATAATTAAATATTTACAAAATTACACCGAGAAGCAATTACATAATAATTATAACAAGCAAATTAAAATAAATAGCAAAAATAAATAATTAGCAAAATATAAATAAATAAACAATAAATAAATAAATAGGGGTTAGTGATAAATATAATGAAAAAATAAGGTTAGTGAAATAATAATAATAAAATTTAGTGATATAATAATAATTAGAAAAATAGACAAGGTTAGAGAAATAATAATAAAAATATAAGATAATAAATAATAATATGGTTAGTAACAATAATTAGAATTAAATAAAAAAATATTATAATGACATGATTAGAATAATAAACACAAAATTGGATTTTAATATATAAGCATTTATTTAGAAACATGAATAATTAAATAATTACTATAATATAAAATTTTTTACACATAATATAATTATAAATTTTAATCATTACAAAATTTAATTATTTCTAAATATATGTCAACAATTATTTTAAAAAAATATTATAAGGAGAAAATAAATTTTAAATATTATATTCACAAAATTAATCACATTTATAAAATTTAATTTCTACTAATTATTATATTTACAAAATTTAATTTCTACTAATTATTATATTTACAAAAATTATAAATTTAACTTATAAGATAAAGTTAGTTTTTTATTTAGAAAATAAAATAGGGTTTATAAAAATTAAGGTTTTAGGGTTTATTAGAAAAAATATTTTAAAAGTTTATAATATAATATACAAAATTATTTTAATTAATATACATATATTATAATTTAATTACATAGTTATAAAAATAATTTTTTGAATTAGAAAAGAAATCTAGAATTTGAATAACATTGAATATATATACCACATTATTTTAATTATATTTATATACATATGATTTTAATAATTAAATAAAATAGAAAAATAGAAAAAATCAAAAAAAGAGAAACTTACCTGGCTGGGATTTGATCCCATGACATTATGCCTGCCAGCAACAACAACAACCACCAGGCTACCATGCGCACAAGCAACAGAAGAGAGAATGAAATTGGTTTTGTTCCTTGTCTGGAAAAATCAGGAAAAATAAAAGAAACAAAAGGCCTGGGGTGGTGTTGAACCCAGGACCTTATGAATACTCAAACGCGCGCATTACCACCTGGCTGGAAGAGCCCATCTGATATTTGAATGGCCATTGAACATAATATATTATGTATGCTTTAACCTGAAAAAAATAAGAGAAAAAGAATGCGCCAGCCAAGAGTAGAACCGGTGCCATCAAGATACACACAAACCAACCTTACCACCAGGACAAGCCATGCGCTTGTGACATAAACAGAAACACAAAACATATTATTTTTAAACAACAATTCAAATTTAGATTTCGCGCCATACAACTTCTTCTTCTCCAAATTTCCTGCGAAATTTCCTTCCCTTTTTCCTGCGAAATTTGTTGCGAGTTCTTCATGGTTTCAAACCTGCGAAATTGAAACTCATACAAAACAGCATTGATTCATGAAATTAAAGATATCAATGAGTTCCTTATGACTCATACAATCTTTCTACGTTATTAAAATTCATTTATGTGGCCTGAATCATGAAACCCTAAAACTAAGCTTCAAACCCTAACAATGGTCGTTCGTGTTTTAGGTCATGAAGCTCCAATTTTTTTGTCCAGAAAGCATCTATGTATCATCACAAACATGATTGAACAAACAAAATTAGTTAAAAAGCATTAGATTAGTGTAATCGAAAAATTTATTTTCAAGAGCAAGATGAATTCGGGTTGTTCATATATGCATGACATTGATGCATATGAGTGATGGTTTAGGATCAGAGAAGCACAAGGAACATGTCTATGTTCTTGTTTTACCTTAAAACCACTTGTATGAAGGAATCCGAATGTGAGATTTTCAATGGTTTTTTGACTTTGTGAACTTACCTTTGGGCTGCTAAAATTCGTGTCTCATGCTAGGTTTAGGTTAAGTACGTATAGGAGGATGATTTAGGTCAGAAAAATTGATCCCTTGTGTGGAGATTTTGATCTAAAAAGATTAAAAAATATCATGTTTTAAAAACCAAATATCCATGTATAAGCCCTTACTATTTTGGGAGATTTTTCATAATTCTTGTATCAATCACACTTAAATGTGATTTAAGATTTTCTAGAAATAAAATTAAAATTTATTTTCATGATTTTATATTTTATTTGAATTTAAAATGACTTTTTAATATAAAAATCATAATAAATAAAAAAAAAATAAATAAAATTATGAATAAATTAAATTAATTTCGTGCAAGCTATTATGAAATGGATTGGGTCATTATTTGGCAAGCCCATTTGAAAAAAATTGGTTTTAGACCTCCTTTTTCTTTATGAACCAACCCAAAATTTCCCAACTTTGCAAGGGCACACATCCTTCAATTTTAATGGTATGAGGGTGTTCTTGGACATTTTGGAAAGCTTGAAGAGTCCTCTAAACAACCCCATTGGTTTCAGGTCCATATCATTTACCATTCTCAAGTTATGCCCTTTTGAAGTTGTTGACTTTTTGTTGACTTTCAAAAGGACCTATAATGTCTTAGCTCATACCTTCCAAATGAAGCATTTTTGGGATTAACTTGCAAGATCAAAGTTGTAGAGAATTCAATTTCCTTCAAAATGAGCTTTGGATGGAGACTTGGTGATGAAGTATGTGAAAGTTATGGCTGGTCAAAGTTCAGTTGACTTTTACTAAGGAAACCCTAATTTAGAAACTCCTGATTATTGATGATCTGGAATCTCCTTGATGAATCATGATCAACCCTTGATCAAATGATTAATTTTACTTCATATACTTGATGTTGGCAAAAAATCATGAAGTTTGACTTTGGTTTGACCACAGTTGACCTCAGTTTGACTTTCTGACTGCATTGACTGATTTTGACTTATCTGATCATCTGACTGAGCAAACTTTTGAGAAAAGTCTTGAAACTTGTCATGGGGGTTCTTATATACATATAAGATGTTATGAAGCTCACTTGAGGTATTGGAAGTCCATTTAGCCTGATTAAAGTCAAAACCCTAGTTTTGGATGCACTACTTAGGAGGTGCATTGTTTGAGGGAATTGTCAACTCCTTTGACCAATTGTGTACTTTGTGAACCTTGTGAACCATCATAAAATGTCTTGTGAACCTCATGGGAGGTATTGTGAAGCTTGTGAACCTTGTGAACCTTCAAGAAGTGACTTATGGACTTCATGAACCTCATGAAAGGTTATGTAAACATTGTGAATTTTGTGAACCTTGTGAACCTTCAAGAAATAACTTGTAGACTTCTTGAACCTCATGAAAGGTTATATAAACATTGAGAAACTTGTGAACCTTGTGAACCTTCAAGAAGTGACTTATGGACTTCATGAACCTCATGAAAGGTTATGTAAACATTGTGAATCTTGTGAACCTTGTGAACCTTCAAGAAATAACTTGTAGACTTCTTGAACCTCATGAAAGGTTATATAAACATTGAGAAACTTGTGAACCTTGTGAACCTTCATAAAGTGACTTGTAGACTTCATGAGCCTCATGAAAGGTTATGTAAACATTGTGAATCTTGTGAACCTTGTGAACCTTCAAGAAATAACTTGTAGACTTCTTGAACCTCATGAAAGGTTATATAAACATTGAGAAACTTGTGAACCTTGTGAACCTTCATAAAGTGACTTGTAGACTTCATGAACCTCATGAAAGGTCTTGGAAATGTTGAGAAACTTGTGAACCTTGTGAACCTTCAAGAAGTAACTTGTAGACTTCATGAACCTCATGAAAGGTCTTGTAAGTATTGTGGGACTTGTGAACCTTGTGAACCTTCAAGAAGTAACTTGTAGACTTCATGAACCTCATGAAAGGTTATATAAACATTGTGAATCTTGTGAACCTTGTGAACCTTTTTAGCACACAAAGTTCTTGTATTGTGAGGGCAAATTTTGGGGTGCAACAGTTGCCCCTGTTCAATTTTCTGAAACCTGAGGGGTTAGATTGGTATATTTTCCAGTCGTGACCTGGAAGGTTGAAGGGGATTGAACACAAAAGCCCAAAAATTTGCACTCACCAGTGCATGGCTAGTTGAATATGATTGAGTGGGCTTAAAGATGCCACTTGGAAGAACTGGGGATGGGCTTAGAGATGCCATCTAAAGTATCAGAATATGATGATGTCTTTATGTTGATGCTGGACATCAGTACTATGTATTTGTATAGGCCGTCTATGAATCATTTATGCAACATGATTAGAATTGTTGGACGGACCAGTAGGAATAAATCTTGCGATGATTATCTCTTCTGGAAATATTTTGGATTAGGGAACAGACCATTTGCCCATTCTCAAAGGGCCAAAAGAACGTCAGGATTTGTTCTTAAGGATCAAAAGAACGTCAGGATTTGTTCTTCTGAATAAGATGTCTTGAACAAGTGGTCGAAAGAGCGTCAGGATTTGCTCTTAATGATCAAAAGAACGTCAGGATTAGTTCCTCTGAAAATGTCTTGAACAAGTAGCCAAAAGAGCGTCAGGATTTGCTCTTGAGGATCAAAAGAACGTCAGGATTAGTTCTTCTGAAAGATGTCTTGGAAAATGGGTTAAAAGAGCGTCAGGATTTGCTCTTAATGATCAAAAGAACGTCAGGATTTGTTCTTCTGAAATACGTCTTGGAGGATGAAGCAGTCCAGAAGTAATGATGATAGCTGTCAGGAGGATGGAGCAATCCTGAGGTAATGATATGATATGCTTTCAGGAGACTAGAGTAATCCTGATGTAACAGCATGCTTTCCGGAGGATTGAGCAGTCCTGATGAGATTATAAGATTTCAGGAGGATAGAGCAATCCTGATGATCATAAGTTTGTTTGTTGGATAATTAACCTGAAAACAAAGTAGCATCCTGTATGATAGTATTAGTTTATGCATTATGTATGCATGTATAATATGATGCACTTAGGTAATGTACTATGTATGTTATGGTATGGTGTAAATGATGTATGTATGATATGATACTGCCGGAAGTGTCTGGATATCTTCGTATAACAACTGTTGGCCAGGGAAAATAAATCCCGATTTGTTGTTGAAGAATATATTATACATAACCCTCCGTCTGCTGGGGATAGTAAGGTATGTATCACCTCCCGTATGCTGGGGATAGTAAGGTATGCATAACCTCCGTCTTCGTTTGATGGTAGGGCAGATATAACTTTCCGTCTTCGTTCGTCGTACCCTTATTGGAAAGTAATTTCTCATATATCCGTATGAGGATAAAAGAGATGGATATAAATTCCAGGAGAGATGAGACTTTATGAAGATGGATTCGTCCTGCTGCGGGTTTTGTAGTTTTCTTGTAAAGAGGAACCGGTGAAGCTTCGTTGAAATCCTCCCCTCGTTCGTCCTTAGTAAATACTATTACTGCATTTTCATGCATTTCTGGTAAACATCAATCATATTAAGCATTCATGCATTTTTGGTAAACATTAATCATATTCAAAAGCATATATACATTCAAACACAATCAATGGACGTTTCGCTTATGTAAATAGGGTAAAAGTAAATCTGGATTCAAAAGATGGAATTTATTTATATCAAAAAGTGACCCATACACGGGTAAGTTTGTACAAGGAGACATAAACCCTAGTAAGAGGATTTTGTCATAAAGTTTTTTTTTTTTACAAAACAAAAAGAATCAGCTATGTGGGAAATAATCCTATTGAGTTTCAATTCTACTATTGCCATTATCTTCAAGTATCTCATCTTCTGCTGTTGAGACGGAAACGATTGGATTGAGCTTTATCTGTTCGAGCTTGAACAAGTAGTACAACTGGTTGTAGTTTCATGGGTGATCCAAACGAGACATAGTCATACGCTTTAATCCCTAACTTTTGCCTGGATTGCCCTTTCAGGTTTTCAATCCACCGGGATACCCTTTTTTGCCCAAGCCGCCTTTTCAGGTTTTCGACTTGCCGGGTGTACATCTTTTTATATATATCCCTAATTTTTGCCCAAACCCTTTTGGTTTGCCGGGATGCCCTTATTTTTGCCTAGGCTTGTCAACCTAGCGGGTCTCTTTTTATGCGTAGTATTTTTTAACTATGTCTGCGTTTACAGGCTGTGGGAAGTCTTCACCATCCATTGTAGTCAGTATCATGGCACCTCCTGAGAACACTGTCTTGACTACAAATGGTCCCTCATATGTTGGAGTCCACTTGCCCCTAGGATGACCCTGTGGTAATATGATACGCTTGATTACCAAGTCACCAGCCTGATATACCTTTGGCTTAACCTTCTTGTTAAAAGCTTTGATCATCCGTTTCTGGTACATCTGGCCATGACAAACTGCTGCTAGCCTTTTCTCATCAATCAAATTTATCTGGTCAAGTCGAGTCTGAATCCACTCATCTTCATCCAGGCCTGCATCCTTCATAATTCTTAAGGAGGGAATCTGAACTTCAATGGGCAGAACTGCTTCCATACCATAGACTAAGGAGAACGGGGTTGCCCCTGTTGAAGTACATATTGTAGTACGATAACCATGAAAAGCAAATGGTAACATCTCATGCCAATCCTTGTAAGTAACAGTCATCTTCTGTATAATCTTCTTAATGTTCTTATTAGCAGCTTCAACTGCCCCATTCATCTTTGGACGATACGGAGAAGAGTTATGATGTTTAATCTTAAACTGCGTGCAGAGATTAGTAATCATAGTGTTGTTCAGATTAGAGCCATTGTCAGTGATAATCCTTTCGGGGATGCCGTATCTACATATGAGATTATTCTTAATGAACCGAGCCACAACATTCTTGGTAACAGATGCAAATGAAGCTGCCTCCACCCACTTCGTGAAGTAATCAATAGCAACCAGGATGAAACGATGCCCATTAGAAGCAGTAGGCTTG
The DNA here is from genome assembly GCA_963966055.1 of Lathyrus aphaca. Lineage (NCBI taxonomy): Eukaryota > Viridiplantae > Streptophyta > Magnoliopsida > Fabales > Fabaceae > Lathyrus > Lathyrus aphaca. The sequence goes on from OZ014520.1 coordinate 546,136,128, forward strand.
ATCTCACCAATCATATCAATGCCCCACATGGCAAAGGGCCAAGGAGCAGTCAACACATTCAAGGGTGATGGAGGTACATGGACTTTGTCAGCATAGATTTGACATTTGTGACATGTTCTGGAGTGTTGATAGCAGTCAGCTTCCATGGTGGACCAATAGTAACCTGCTCTCAAAATCTTCTTTGCCATAGTATGACCACTAGAATGAGTACCAAAGATCCCATCATGCATATCTTCCATAATCTCCGTTGCTTCCTTCTTATCCACACAACGAAGCAAAGTTGAATCATGATTACGCTTGTACAGAATGCCATTACTCAAAAAGAACTTAGCAGAAAACCTTCTCAGAAACTTCCTATCTTTGACAGATGCCCCTTCAGGGAATTCCTGAGCTTCAAGATATCTTTTTACTTCATAGAACCAAGGCTTCTCCTCTGCCCCTTCAGTGTCAATCTCATTGCAATATGCAGGCTTTTCAAATTTATCAATAGTAATCTTGGGAGCTTCATCATCCCAGCTGATCTCAAACATAGATGCCATGGTGGCTAATGCATCTGCCAACTGATTCTCTCTTCGTGGAATATGTTCAAAGGTAATCTCTTTGAAATGTGGGATCAAAGACAACACATGCTCTCTGTAAGGAATGAGGTTATCATGCTTGGTATCCCAATCTCCTTTAATCTGACTTACTACCAGGGCTGAATCTCCATACACATGAAGGAACTGAATCTTCATATCAATAGCAGCTTTAATACCCAGGATACATGCCTCATACTCAGCCATGTTATTGGTACAATGGAAACAAAGTCTGGCAGTAATCGGGGTATGACAACCTTCAGGGGAACTAATCACAACACCAACACCATTACCAAGTGCATTAGAGGCACCATCAAAAACCATAGTCCATCGGGATCCTTGTTCAGGTCCGTCATATTGTCCAGGTTCTTTGGTAATAATCATAATATCTTCATCAGGGAACTCAAAATTCATTGACTGGTAATCATCCACTGCTTGATGAGCCAAATGATCAGCAACAACACTTCCCTTGATGGCCTTCTGAGTAGTATATTGTATGTCATATTCTGTCAAGATCATTTGCCATCTTGCAATTCTTCCGGAGAGAGCAGGTTTCTCAAATATGTACTTGATTGGATCCATCTTTGAAATCAACAGGGTAGTATGGGTCAACATATACTGTCTTAGTCGGCGAGCAGCCCATGCCAAAGCGCAACAAGTTTTCTCGAGCAGTGAGTATCTTGTTTCACAGTCGGTAAACTTTTTGCTAAGGTAGTATATTGCCTGCTCTTTTCGACCAGACTCGTCATGTTGCCCCAACACACACCCCATTGAGTTGTCTAACACTGTTAAGTACATAATCAAGGGTCTTCCATCAACTGGTGGCATCAAAATTGGTGGTTCTAGCAGATATCTCTTGATTTCATCAAAGGCAGTCTGGCATTCATCATTCCATTCCATCACCTGATCTTTCTTCAACAACTTGAAGATTGGCTCACAGATGGTAGTTAATTGGGAAATAAATCTTGCAATGTAATTCAATCGTCCCAAGAAACCTCTAACCTCCTTCTCAGTACGAAGAGCTGGCATTTCTCGTATAGCTTTCACTTTTGCAGGATCCACTTCAATACCTTTTCCACTGACAATGAAACCCAGGAGTTTACCAGATCTAACTCCAAAAGTACACTTGTTTGGATTCAACCTCAACTTGTATTTCTTCAACCTCTTAAACAACTTGTGCAGATGATCAAGATGTTGCTCTTCATTCTGAGATCTGGCTATCATATCATCTACATATACCTCTATCTCATGATGAATCATATCATGAAACAAAGCCACCATAGCGCGCTGATATGTTGCCCCTGCATTCTTCAAACCAAATGGCATTACCTTATAGCAAAAGGTGCCCCACTGTGTCACAAATGTTGTCTTCTCCATATCTTCAGGTGCCATCTTGATTTGATTGTAACCAGAGAAACCATCCATAAAAGAGAATACCTTATGTTGAGCAGTGTTGTCTACCAGAATATCAATATGAGGGAGTGGAAAGTCATCTTTAGGGCTAGCCTTGTTCAAATCTCTGTAGTCTACACACATACGTACCTTACCATCTTTCTTAGGAATTGGTACCACATTTGCAACCCACTGAGGATAAGAAGTCACTGCTAAGAACCCTGCATTGAACTGTTTCATTACCTCTGCCTTGATCTTTTCTGACATTTCAGGACGCATACGACGAACCTTCTGCTTCTTTGGACGACAATCTTCTTTCATTGGCAAACGGTGAACCACAATGTCTGTATCCAACCCCGGCATATCTTCATAAGACCAAGCAAAGATCTCCACATAGTCACGTAACATCTGAATCAACCTGCTCTTGACACTGTCCTCTAAATCAGCCCCTATCTTGACCTCTTTTCTGTTTTCTTCAGTTCCCAGATTCACAACTTCGACTGGCTCTTCATGTGGTTGTATAGCTTTCTCTTCTTGTTGTAACAACCTAGCAAGCTCTACAGGTATTTCACAATCGTCCTCATTTCCATCTTCAGTTTGATAGATCGGATTCTCGAAATTATAATTGGCAATAGTAGAACTGCTATCAACAGGATCCAGAGTGGATGAGGATCTGCATTTTAGTGATGTGGGTGTGTGTAAGAACACATAGCTGATAAAGCAAAAATAAAAGAAAAGAAAGACAAGGAACACAATATTTACGAAAACGAAACGTCCACTGATTTTATTGAATGAAGTATGCAAATGAAATGACAGCCCGTAACAAGCACACCATTGTGCTCCGGGTAAGGCACATGGATTGAAAGTTTTATTGTTCAAGAAATTACAAATTTAAAATATAACAACGCAGTAATAGTATTTACTCCTGACTAAAGGAGATAGGGATAACATCTTCAGCTTTCCAATTATTGAGTCCAGCACCCACAGTAGGAAAAATCCATGCATCCAAGTTGTAGTCTTCATCTTGATCTCCCACAGCATTAATCTGGTCCTTCACAACCCCTTGACTAGTGATACGAGCAGCACGAGCACGACGAACAGCCTTCTGGGACTCTGCAGTGAAACCCAAACCAAACTTGTCAGACTTGTATGGGATATCAGGAAGCTGACCCCAAATAGTACAACCACCTTCATCCACCACAGCTCTAGCATCATTGAGGGAAGCCATTGCCATTGTTGGAGGCTTTCTGGTGACCACAGGAACTTTCTTCACAACAGGAGGAGCTACATAATCATTAACAACCCAGGGAACCACTTCAAATGTCTGACACGGAGTCTCAATGTATTCACCTTCCATTTCCAGATACTTGAAAGTGTTTACATGGCTGACAAAGTATTCTTCTTCTCCATAGACAGTAACAACCTTTCCATCCACCGGATATCTCAACTTTTGGTGCAATGTAGAGGTTACAGCACCTGCCCCATGGATCCAGGGACGACCAAGCAGACAAGAGTACGAAGGACGAATATCCATCACAAAAAATGTAGCAGTAAACACCTGGGAGCCAACTTTGATTGGAAGATCAATTTCCCCATGCACTACTCTTCTAGAACCATCAAAAGCCTTTACCACAATATTACTGGGCTTCAACACAGCATCTTCAGGACTCAACTTATTCAGGACTTCCTTAGGCAACACATTCAAAGAGGAGCCATTGTCTATCAGCACATGTGACAGGGTAGTGCCCCTGCATTCAATTGAAATATGCAAGGCCCTGTTATGATCCCTCTTGGCAGGGGTCAAATCAGCATCAGAAAACCCTAACCCATTATCATAGGTCAGGTGGGCAACACAGTTCTCAAATTGGTCAACAGAAATTGCACTGGGTACATGAGCGGTCTTCAGAAACTTGATCAAGGACTTGGCATGAGCCTCAGAACATAACAACAAGGATAGCATAGAAATCTTTGAGGGAGTATGCCCCAACTGATCAATAATGTCATAATCACTCTTGCGAATGATTTTCAATACTTCTTCCATCTGCTTGGAAAGGTCATCAGCAGCTGGCACATCAGTAGATACAGGCTCAATAACAGGACCTTTGCCCCGAGCTTCAGTGGTGGAAGTAGCAGCAGGAGTAACTGCATTCTTAGAAGCAACTGGAGGAGAGAAGACTCTTCCACTACGAGTGATCTTACTAGATCCAGCAATATTATCAATGTCAACAGGTACATCAGCTACAGGCTCTTGCTTAACACCATGGATGTAAACATCAGACCCATAGTGCCAAGGCACAGCTTTGTCAGACGTATATGGGATAGGACCAAGAGTAGTAATGACCACGGGAGCTACTCTGGCTTCAGCAACAACTTTCACAGGACCTTCAGCAGTAATCTTGATTGGACCCTGATGAGTGATTTTAATAGGACCCTTTGAAGTGATTCTTATTGGTACTTTGTCAACCATGTCAACCTCTTCAATCTTCCTACCTTGAGTCAGATGATCCACCATACTTTCTACAGACGACGGAGTCCTCTCAAACACTATAGTATACTTATCCATGAGACGTTGAATTCCATCTCTCAATATGAAGCAACTATCCGGCTTATAGGTACAATACAAACAATCTTCACGACAACCTGGAAAGATCCCAGCTTGTACTAACCTCTTTTTGATAACAGACAGTGGTGTGGTCAACTCCATAACTGAATAGACATGTAGATCTTCCTCAATGGCATTGACAGTCTTCTCGTGATTTGGCATTGGAGCAGTAATTACATTGGGAGTACCCGGAGGATCAAACTCAATTTCTCCAGCATCAATCATATCCTGAATTTTATTCTTCAAGATCCAGCAGTTATTAGTATCATGTCCCTGACAGTTTGAATGATATGCACATCGTGCATTGGGATTGTACCTGGGAGAGGTAACATTGGGATTCTGAGGAGCCTCTTTCAAGGTAATGAGTTCAGCCTTCAACAAGTGTTGCAATGCCTGAGCCATTGACATGTTGATCTTCGTGAACTGTCTTCTAGCCCTTTGTTGGTTGCCCTGTGGCTGCTCTGTTGTTGCAGGAGTTGGATTTGAAATATGAACTGCACTAACAGACTGATGCCTTCTGTTACGATCAGGCTGACCATAAACAGCATTGGATTCCTTCTTCCCAGTGGGAGGCTTCTTTGCAGCACTTGATGAAGAAGTGCCCACATGGATCTTACCATTATTTATACCATTCTCTACTCGCTCTCCTGTCATGATCAACTCAGTGAAGCCAGATGATGAGCTTCCAATGAGATGACTGTAAAACGGACCATTCAGTGTACACATGAACATATCAACCAGCTCCCTATCAGTCAAAGGGGGTTGAACTCTTCCAGCTAAATCTCTCCACTTCTGAGCATACTCTTTAAAACTTTCTTTGGCACCCATAGACATGCTCTGAAGCTGCATGCGAGTGGGGGCTAAGTCAGCATTGTATTGGTACTGCTTATAGAAAGCTTCAGCAAGATCATTCCAGTCCCTGATGTTGACACTCTCCAACTGATAATACCACTCCAGCTGAGCTCCAGATAAGCTCTCTTGAAAAAAATGGATCCACAATTTCTTATCAGCAGTGTGAGGTTGAATTCTTCTGACATAAGACCTCAGATGCAGCTTGGGACAAGAGACCCCATCATAAACAACAAAGGTAGGAACCTTGAAACCAATGGGTATGACTACCCCAGATATCAGACTCAAATCCTCAAAATCCAGCCCAGATGATTTCTGTAACTCCATAGCATCCATCCTATCCACCAGCATCTTGAACTTGTCTTCATTAGGCTCATGGTAGTAATTAGCCTCAGAATCAGAGTCCCCCATTGTATGGTGGAGACTGCCTACCTCTTGCTCAGATTCTTCAGATTCATAGTCTTCAGCTGGTTCTTTGGTCTTGGCAAGACCTTTGAACCTTCTTCCCATGTTGATCAACCCAGCAGACCTTCTAGCCTTCTTAGTCTTCTTGGCCAGCAGTGCCTTCAATTCATCTTGCCCCTTGGACAAGTTCAGGATCAGCTCTTGGAACTGTGCATTTTGTGCCTGGAGATCCTTAACTGATTGTTCAAGAGCCATTGCTGAAATAAACAGCGAGAAGATGAGAAACCTGTGCGCAATTATAAACCTGTGATGCAATGAAATGATATGGGAATGCATATGCAATGTTTTCAAGGACCGCAGGATTTAAATTTGCTTATACAAACACGAAAGTAAACTTTTATTAGTAATAACTTTGTTTTGCCTTTTAGGCTTACAAAAAATGAAATGAAATAAGTACAAAAGATGGGGTTTTAAGTCTCCCATGGACGTTTCCTCTTTGTATTGAGGTATGAGTTGAGGTTACGCTCCTCGTGAAGTTGCTTAGTTAGTTCCAGGATTTTTGCTTGGCTTGCTTTGTAATGAGCCTCGAAAGTATCCCTTTGCTCCTTCAGTTGGATCCATGATCTCTGCAAGTCTTCCTTATCAGTAGGCATGTCTGGGTGAAGGATGGTATAAGCTGTGTCTCCTTCAGCAACAAGTTCCATGATAACTGGTAGGACGGCAGGATATGGCATCATGAGTGTCTGAGCACGAGATCGTATCCATCTGAGATAAGCCTCCATAGGAATAGTGTACTTAGGCTCCAGTGTCTTGCTGTCAATCCTGTTTACTTTTCCCCATGCTCGTATGAATCTCTGACGGTAACCCTGAAGATCGTTGTCGTAATCAAACACAATGCCCTGGATCAACATGTCATGTGGACCATCACTCCGGGCGTAACCAAACTGTCGTAAAGCTAGAGAGGGGTTGTAGGTGATGCCTCCTCTTATTCCTAGAAGTGGCACATTAGGAAACTCCCCACAACGGTCAATGATGGTGACATTCTCCATAGATCTGGAGCACCAATGGATATCTGAGTGAGAAAGTGACATAATCCTCTTGGACCATCTGAACCCTTGCTCATTCTTCATTACTGAGCGAGGAAGGTGAGAAATAAACCACCTAGAAAGTAAAGGTATGCAGCACATCAAAGTTCCCCTTGCCCTTGTAGTACGGGTATGGAGAGAATGTAGAATGTCTCCAAGCAATGTAGGCACTGGATTGTGACTCAGGAAAATGTTGATGGCATGAACATCTATGAACTGATCTGGATTGGGGAACAATACTAAGCCATATATCAGCAAGGCTAAGATCTCCTCAAAAGCATCATAGCTCATGGCCTTCAAGAACATTTGAGCCTTATCCATTAGCACCTTAGCAAGAATACCCTTGACTCCGCTTCTCGTCTCTAGAACAATGTCAGATTTCTTCAGATGTAGAGCTGCAGCAATAACCTCTGGTTTAAGCTCCTTCTCCAAGCCTGTGAATGGTCTTTGATCAAGAACAGGTATACCCAGAAGTTTAGAGAACTCTTCCATGGTTGGAACCAACTGATAGTCAGGGAAAGTAAAGCAGTGGTGCTTAGGGTCAAAGAACTGAAACAGAACGCTCATCATGTCTTCATTGAACCCTGAAGTGACTAGATCCAATAGGTGACCATGTCTCTTGATGAACTGGGAGTGATCAGACACTTGAGAAACCAACTCTTTAAGCTTGGGAGGTATCCCCACAAAGTTGATCCTGATGGTGTTCCTACGAGTAGAAGCCATGACCTGCAACAAAGAACAAAGATAAATCCTTTGGTCCTTGAAATGGTTAGTGAAAATGCTATGCTCATGATGCATGATGATGTCATGATGTTATGCTCAATCAAAGACATGTGGCACACACAAACAAGTCACACCATAGCCCTAGGTTTAAAGGCTTGCATGAGGTTTAAGGTAAGTACCCTCCCCTGAAGTTAGTTGGTTCATCCTGTCCTACAAAAGTAATCGGGTTCTAAGGGATCTCAATATCATTGATCCTTCACAAGGGTGGTTGTTCAGAAGGCAACTTACTTGCCAACCAAAACCCTCCAAGTTCAAGATCTCAATGAGCGTAGTATCGAGTGTCAACCAACTTCAGTCTGCACCAAAGCCAGTTACCTCACTACTTTCTAAAGGCCAAGATGAGTTAACTAGGGTTCTAAAAGTTAGTTAGTGCATTGACAACATATGGCAGCCTCATATTATCCTCAACTTGACTTAAGGAACATAAGCACCAACCAAGAAGTCACACTAACTATGGCCACCAGATCAACCGTATCGATATACGTCGTACAGTTTCCTTGGTCTATTGCCATTTACCTAAGGTACACTAGATCCGGGTTAGGACCTTTCACACATAAAGCACCCAACAAGTAAAGTAAAGCAAACAAGGCAAACAATTTAAAGTGATCTAATTCCTAAGGGTACCCCTCTTTAATATTGTCCCCAGCAGAGTCGCCAGTTCTGTAACACGGTGGGAGAACTGACTTTAAGTTATGTTGCGGATAGCAAGAGTCGCCACCAACTTTTATTTTATCCAAAAGGAAAGGGTATAAAAGAACAGGAAAGACCTTAAGAGATATTTTCGGGTCCGGGGGGTAGGTTATGTAAAGGGAAGGTGTTAGCACCCTTTACATCCATGGTTATCCATGGGCTCTTAGTTACTTAGCTCACTTTTGAATTGTTTTTGAAAGTGTAGTGTGTGAATAGAAAAATTTTCATAATAGTTGATAATGATCCATGTACGGATGCGTAAAAACTTGTTTTTGAAAATTTGTTTGAAATTTGTTAAGTGTTTGAAAAATTTGAATGAAGTGAGCAAGTACATAAGAGGAACTTACCCTAAAGTTTAAGTCTTTCTGTTCTTTATCCTTTAATTGGTAAGACTATCCCTACTATTAAGGAGTAGGTAGTCATTACCTTGGATGTGAGGGACATGTGAGGGACATCTGGTTATGAAGGCAACTGTGGGGTGTATTAAGCATATAGGAGGGACTATCATCATTATTCGAAGGGACTTGATCTTTAAAGGCAACCATTAGGGACTTGATGATTTTTTCTTTTAAGGGACTTGCTTTATACACCCCACTTGACCTTATGATTTAGGCAACTTGAGGGATGACCTTAGAAATGTGAGATGGCGATTAAAAATCGACTTACGTGTGTGAGTGTTTAATATTATTTATCTTTAATTAAAGTGATCTAAATTTATTTTTAAATAGAATACATGTTTTTGCACTCCCTAAATTACTAACCATAGCAACAATTAAATAATTAAATATTTACAAAATTACACCGAGAAGCAATTACATAATAATTATAACAAGCAAATTAAAATAAATAGCAAAAATAAATAATTAGCAAAATATAAATAAATAAACAATAAATAAATAAATAGGGGTTAGTGATAAATATAATGAAAAAATAAGGTTAGTGAAATAATAATAATAAAATTTAGTGAAATAATAATAATTAGAAAAATAGACAAGGTTAGAGAAATAATAATAAAAATATAAGATAATAAATAATAATATGGTTAGTAACAATAATTAGAATTAAATAAAAAAATATTATAATGACATGATTAGAATAATAAACACAAAATTGGATTTTAATATATAAGCATTTATTTAGAAACATGAATAATTAAATAATTACTATAATATAAAAATTTTTACACATAATATAATTATAAATTTTAATCATTACAAAATTTAATTATTTCTAAATATATGTCAACAATTATTTTAAAAAAATATTATAAGGAGAAAATAAATTTTAAATATTATATTCACAAAATTAATCACATTTATAAAATTTAATTTCTACTAATTATTATATTTACAAAATTTAATTTCTACTAATTATTATATTTACAAAAATTATAAATTTAACTTATAAGATAAAGTTAGTTTTTTATTTAGAAAATAAAATAGGGTTTATAAAAATTAAGGTTTTAGGGTTTATTAGAAAAAATATTTTAAAAGTTTATAATATAATATACAAAATTATTTTAATTAATATACATATATTATAATTTAATTACATAGTTATAAAAATAATTTTTTGAATTAGAAAAGAAATCTAGAATTTGAATAACATTGAATATATATACCACATTATTTTAATTATATTTATATACATATGATTTTAATAATTAAATAAAATAGAAAAATAGAAAAAATCAAAAAAAGAGAAACTTACCTGGCTGGGATTTGATCCCATGACATTATGCCTGCCAGCAACAACAACAACCACCAGGCTACCATGCGCACAAGCAACAGAAGAGAGAATGAAATTGGTTTTGTTCCTTGTCTGGAAAAATCAGGAAAAATAAAAGAAACAAAAGGCCTGGGGTGGTGTTGAACCCAGGACCTTATGAATACTCAAACGCGCGCATTACCACCTGGCTGGAAGAGCCCATCTGATATTTGAATGGCCATTGAACATAATATATTATGTATGCTTTAACCTGAAAAAAATAAGAGAAAAAGAATGCGCCAGCCAAGAGTAGAACCGGTGCCATCAAGATACACACAAACCAACCTTACCACCAGGACAAGCCATGCGCTTGTGACATAAACAGAAACACAAAACATATTATTTTTAAACAACAATTCAAATTTAGATTTCGCGCCATAGAACTTCTTCTTCTCCAAATTTCCTGCGAAATTTCCTTCCCTTTTTCCTGCGAAATTTGTTGCGAGTTCTTCATGGTTTCAAACCTGCGAAATTGAAACTCATACAAAACAGCATTGATTCATGAAATTAAAGATATCAATGAGTTCCTTATGACTCATACAATCTTTCTACGTTATTAAAATTCATTTATGTGGCCTGAATCATGAAACCCTAAAACTAAGCTTCAAACCCTAACAATGGCCGTTCGTGTTTTAGGTCATGAAGCTCCAATTTTTTTGTCCAGAAAGCATCTATGTATCATCACAAACATGATTGAACAAACAAAATTAGTTAAAAAGCATTAGATTAGTGTAATCGAAAAATTTATTTTCAAGAGCAAGATGAATTCGGGTTGTTCATATATGCATGACATTGATGCATATGAGTGATGGTTTAGGATCAGAGAAGCACAAGGAACATGTCTATGTTCTTGTTTTACCTTAAAACCACTTGTATGAAGGAATCCGAATGTGAGATTTTCAATGGTTTTTTGACTTTGTGAACTTACCTTTGGGCTGCTAAAATTCGTGTCTCATGCTAGGTTTAGGTTAAGTACTTATAGGAGGATGATTTAGGTCAGAAAAATTGATCCCTTGTGTGGAGATTTTGATCTAAAAAGATTCAAAAATATCATGTTTTAAAAACCAAATATCCATGTATAAGCCCTTACTATTTTGGGAGATTTTTCATAATTCTTGTATCAATCACACTTAAATGTGATTTAAGATTTTCTAGACATAAAATTAAAATTTATTTTCATGATTTTATATTTTATTTGAATTTAAAATGACTTTTTAATATAAAAATCATAATAAATAAAAACAAAATAAATAAAATTATGAATAAATTAAATTAATTTCGTGCAAGCTATTATGAAATGGATTGGGTCATTATTTGGCAAGCCCATTTGAAAAAAATTGGTTTTAGACCTCCTTTTTCTTTATGAACCAACCCAAAATTTCCCAACTTTGCAAGGGCACACATCCTTCAATTTTAATGGTATGAGGGTGTTATTGGACATTTTGGAAAGCTTGAAGAGTCCTCTAAACAACCCCATTGGTTTCAGGTCCATATAATTTACCATTCTCAAGTTATGCCCTTTTGAAGTTGTTGACTTTTTGTTGACTTTCAAAAGGACCTATAATGTCTTAGCTCATACCTTCCAAATGAAGCATTTTTGGGATTAACTTGCAAGATCAAAGTTGTAGAGAATTCAATTTACTTAAAAATGAGCTTTGGATGGAGACTTGGTGATGAAGTATGTGAAAGTTATGGCTGGTCAAAGTTCAGTTGACTTTTACTGAGGAAACCCTAATTTAGAAACTCCTGATTATTGATGATCTGGAATCTCCTTGATGAATCATGATCAACCCTTGATCAAATGATGAATTTTACTTCATATACTTGATGTTGGCAAAAAATCATGAAGTTTGACTTTGGTTTGACCACAGTTGACCTCAGTTTGACTTTCTGACTGCATTGACTGATTTTGACTTATCTGATCATCTGACTGAGCAAACTTTTGAGAAAAGTCTTGAAACTTGTCATGGGGGTTCTTATATACATATAAGATGTTATGAAGCTCACTTTAGGTATTGGAAGTCCATTTAGCCTGATTAAAGTCAAAACCCTAGTTTTGGATGCACTGCTTAGGAGGTGCATTGTTTGAGGGAATTGTCAACTCCTTTGACCAATTGTGTACTTTGTGAACCTTGTGAACCATCATAAAATGTCTTGTGAACCTCATGGGAGGTATTGTGAAGCTTGTGAACCTTGTGAACCTTCAAGAAGTGACTTATGGACTTCATGAACCTCATGAAAGGTTATGTAAACATTGTGAATTTTGTGAACCTTGTGAACCTTCAAGAAATAACTTGTAGACTTCTTGAACCTCATGAAAGGTTATATAAACATTGAGAAACTTGTGAACCTTGTGAACCTTCAAGAAGTGACTTATGGACTTCATGAACCTCATGAAAGGTTATGTAAACATTGTGAATCTTGTGAACCTTGTGAACCTTCAAGAAATAACTTGTAGACTTCTTGAACCTCATGAAAGGTTATATAAACATTGAGAAACTTGTGAACCTTGTGAACCTTCATAAAGTGACTTGTAGACTTCATGAACCTCATGAAAGGTTATGTAAACATTGTGAATCTTGTGAACCTTGTGAACCTTCAAGAAATAACTTGTAGACTTCTTGAACCTCATGAAAGGTTATATAAACATTGAGAAACTTGTGAACCTTGTGAACCTTCATAAAGTGACTTGTAGACTTCATGAACCTCATGAAAGGTCTTGGAAATGTTGAGAAACTTGTGAACCTTGTGAACCTTCAAGAAGTAACTTGTAGACTTCATGAACCTCATGAAAGGTCTTGTAAGTATTGTGGGACTTGTGAACCTTGTGAACCTTCAAGAAGTAACTTGTAGACTTCATGAACCTCATGAAAGGTTATATAAACATTGTGAATCTTGTGAACCTTGTGAACCTTCTTAGCACACAAAGTTCTTGTATTGTGAGGTCAAATTTTGGGGTGCAACAGTTGCCCCTGTTCAATTTTCTGAAACCTGAGGGGTTAGATTGGTATATTTGCCAGTCGTGACCTGGAAGGTTGAAGGGGATTGAACACAAAAGCCCAAAAATTTGCACTCACCAGTGCATGGCTAGTTGAATATGATTGAGTGGGCTTAAAGATGCCACTTGGAAGAACTAGGGATGGGCTTAGAGATGCCATCTAAAGTATCAGAATATGATGATGTCTTTATGTTGATGCTAGACATCAGTACTATGTATTTGTATAGGCCGTCTCTGAATCATTTATGCAACATGATTAGAATTGTTGGACGGACCAGTAGAAATAAATCTTGCGATGATTATCTCTTCTGGAAATATTTTGGATTAGGGAACAGACCATTTGCCCATTCTCAAAGGGCCAAAAGAACGTCAGGATTTGTTCTTAAGGATCAAAAGAACGTCAGGATTTGTTCTTCTGAATAAGATGTCTTGAACAAGTGGTCGAAAGAGCGTCAGGATTTGCTCTTAATGATCAAAAGAACGTCAGGATTAGTTCCTCTGAAAATGTCTTGAACAAGTAGCCAAAAGAGCGTCAGGATTTTCTCTTGAGGATCAAAAGAACGTCAGGATTAGTTCTTCTGAAAGATGTCTTGGACAATGGGTTAAAAGAGCGTCAGGATTTGCTCTTAATGATCAAAAGAACGTCAGGATTTGTTCTTCTGAAATACGTCTTGGAGGATGAAGCAGTCCAGAAGTAATGATGATAGCTGTCAGGAGGATGGAGCAATCCTGAGGTAATGATATGATATGCTTTCAGGAGACTAGAGTAATCCTGATGTAACAGCATGCTTTCAGGAGGATTGAGCAGTCCTGATGAGATTATAAGCTTTCAGGAGGATAGAGCAATCCTGATGATCATAAGTTTGTTTGTTGGATAATTAACCTGAAAACAAAGTAGCATCCTGTATGATAGTATTAGTTTATGCATTATGTATGCATGTATAATATGATGCACTTAGGTAATGTACTATGTATGTTATGGTATGGTGTAAATGATGTATGTATGATATGATACTGCCGGAAGTGTCTGGATATCTTCGTATAACAACTGTTGGCCAGGGAAAATAAATCCCGATTCGTTGTTGAAGAATATATTATACATAACCCTCCGTCTGCTGGGGATAGTAAGGTATGTATCACCTCCCGTATGTTGGGGATAATAAGGTATGCATAACCTCCGTCTTCGTTTGATGGTAGGGCAGATATAACTTTCCGTCTTCGTTCGTCGTACCCTTATTGGAAAGTAATTTCTCATATATCCGTATGAGGATAAAAGAGATGGATATAAATTCCAGGAGAGATGAGACTTTATGAAGATGGATTCGTCCTGCTGCGGGTTTTGTAGTTTTCTTGTAAAGAGGAACCGGTGAAGCTTCGTTGAAATCCTCCCCTCGTTCGTCCTTAGTAAATACTATTACTGCATTTTCATGCATTTCTGGTAAACATCAATCATATTAAGCATTCATGCATTTTTGGTAAACATTAATCATATTCAAAAGCATATATACATTCAAACACAATCAATGGACGTTTCGCTTATGTAAATAGGGTAAAAGTAAATCTGGATTCAAAAGATGGAATTTATTTATATCAAAAAGTGACCCATACACGGGTAAGTTTGTACAAGGAGACATAAACCCTAGTAAGAGGATTTTGTCATAAAGTTTTTTTTTTTTACAAAACAAAAAGAATCAGCTATGTGGGAAATAATCCTATTGAGTTTCAATTCTACTATTGCCATTATCTTCAAGTATCTCATCTTCTGCTGTTGAGACGGAAACAATTGGATTGAGCTTTATCTGTTCGAGCTTGAACAAGTAGTACAACTGGTTGCAGTTTCATGGGTGATCCAAACGAGACATAGTCATACGCTTTAATCCCTAACTTTTGCCTGGATTGCCCTTTCAGGTTTTCAATCCACCGGGATACCCTTTTTTGCCCAAGCCGCCTTTTCAGGTTTTCGACTTGTCGGGTGTACATCTTTTTATATATATCCCTAATTTTTGCCCAAACCCTTTTGGTTTGCCGGGATGCCCTTATTTTTGCCTAGGCCTGTCAACCTAGCGGGTCTCTTTTTATGCGTAGTATTTTTTAACTATGTCTGCGTTTACAGGCTGTGGGAAGTCTTCACCATCCATTGTAGTCAGTATCATGGCACCTCCTGAGAACACTGTCTTGACTACAAATGGTCCCTCATATGTTGGAGTCCACTTGCCCCTAGGATCACCCTGTGGTAATATGATACGCTTGATTACCAAGTCACCAGCTTGATATACCTTTGGCTTAACCTTCTTGTTAAAAGCTTTGATCATCCGTTTCTGGTACATCTGGCCATGACAAACTGCTGCTAGCCTTTTCTCATCAATCAAATTTATCTGGTCAAGTCGAGTCTGAATCCACTCATCTTCATCCAGGCCTGCATCCTTCATAATTCTTAAGGAGGGAATCTGAACTTCAATGGGCAGAACTGCTTCCATACCATAGACTAAGGAGAACGGGGTTGCCCCTGTTGAAGTACGTATTGTAGTACGATAACCATGAAGAGCAAATGGTAACATCTCATGCCAATCCTTGTATTTAACAGTCATCTTCTGTATAATCTTCTTAATGTTCTTATTAGCAGCTTCAACTGCCCCATTCATCTTTGGACGATACGGAGAAGAGTTATGATGTTTAATCTTAAACTGCGTGCAGAGATTAGTAATCATAGTGTTGTTCAGATTAGAGCCATTGTCAGTGATAATCCTTTCGGGGATGCCGTATCTACATATGAGATTATTCTTAATGAACCGAGCCACAACATTCTTGGTAACAGATGCAAATGAAGCTGCCTCCACCCACTTCGTGAAGTAATCAATAGCAACCAGGATGAAACGATGCCCATTAGAAGCAGTAGGTTTGATCTCACCAATCATATCAATGCCCCACATGGCAAAGGGCCAAGGAGCAGTCAACACATTCAAGGGTGATGGAGGTACATGGACTTTGTCAGCATAGATTTGACATTTGTGACATGTTCTGGAGTGTTGATAGCAGTCAGCTTCCATGGTGGACCAATAGTAACCTGCTCTCAAAATCTTCTTTGCCATAGTATGACCACTAGAATGAGTACCAAAGATCCCATCATGCATATCTTCCATAATCTCCGTTGCTTCCTTCTTATCCACACAACGAAGCAAAGTTGAATCATGATTTTTTTTTTATTTTCGAAAAAAATCGATTTTTATTTTTTATTTTTGGAAACGACCGGCTTTTTATTGTTAACAAAATCGAGTTTTTTTTTCAAATTTTTCGGAAAAATCAACTTTTGGATTTACAATATTTTTTTTTTCATTTTCGAAAAAAATAAACTTTTTTATTTTCGTAAAAAATCATTTTTTTTATTTTCTGGAAAAATCGATTTATTTTTATTTTTAAAATTCGTTTTTTTTTAAATATTTTTTTGAAAAAAATTCGATTTTTAAAGTTTTAAGAAAAATCAACTTTATTATTTTAGGAAAAAATAGGTTATTTTTTTAGAAAAAATATTTTTATTTTTTAATTTATAAAAAATCAACTTTTTTTCCATTATGTTTCAAATAAATTAGATTTTGAGTCATTCACTTCAAAATAAAGCTTAAAAATAAAGGATTAAAAAAATATTTATTTTGTATGTGACCTTAAAGAAAAGCCAACTAAGTGCATGATTATCGCAAGGTTTTTGAAAGTTCTTACACTATTCTAAGCCACTTGTGTAAAAACAACGTTAATACATTTGCAAGCTTGGTCTAACTAAAGAGCGCTTCTACATTTCAATTTAATATAATAAATCTATTTTAAATTAATTATTTATAGTTTTATATTAAACTGTTGGGTATATTGTGAAATTTGATGGACCAATTTAAAGATTTTGAAGAGTTTTATAAATATTTGAAAAATGTAGTAGAATTGTTTAAAAAAAATGAAAATATGTAATATAATATAAAATATTGAGTAGGTCCCATTTAAAGATCTCAAATGAGGATGATGGATAATGGTACTCTAAAGGCCTAATTATAATTATTGGAGTTTAGGTTTTTTTTACACGCTAACTAACATACCTATCATTTATTTTGTCACTACTCTCATTTGTTATAATATTAAAATTAAGTTATTTTCCAAGTTTAATCATAAAATTTTAAGACTAACATTCTCATTAAACATGTGTATGAATGTAAATCCCTTTGTGTTTAGTCAGGGCTGGGATGAAACATGATCTTCTAGCCATATCACTAAGCACACATATAATATATGTTAGAATAACATGAATATTAGGAATACAAAGGTTTTTATTTTTATCTTTAACTTTCTTTTATATTAAATTTGAATTCTTATATTTATAGCATAATGTTCTTTTTTATTTTCCACTCAATTTTAGTTAACATTTCATATGAGATATCTCTTTAACTTGTGTTTGGTTCTGGGATAGGGAGGGGAGGGAAAAGGAAAATTTTAATAAAATATGTTTGATTTAAATTTTATGAGGGGAAGAAAGGGAGTAGAGTAAAATCTCTCTAAAATACACTTTTTAATCTCTCCAAATTGAGGGGATTTTTAGAGAAGAGAGAATATGAGTTTTATCATTTATAAAATTATTATATTTACTAAAATATTTTCAATTTAATTTTAGTATTTCAAAATTATTCATTTTCTTTTGTGTTTTTCTCGATTGCTTTCATTAACTAATTATAATAGTTCTCTATCTTCAAATTATTTTCAAATTTTCGTACTGAATATCAATCATAATCATTGCGTTTTTTTAAAAGAATTTTTTTTTATGTTTATTACTTTTCTATTCACTAAATATTATAAATTTTATTACCGAAAAAATATGCATGAATTTTTTACATTTGAATATCATATCACTTATATAAGTTCATAAGAATAAAATTTTAAATTATAAATAAAATCCCTCCTTTCCTGAATCAAACATATTTTTAATTAAAATTTCTCTCTCCCCCTCCCCTCTTTTGCACCAAACACTTATCTAGTTAAAAAAATCCATCTCCCTTCCCCTCTCATTCCCTCCATTAAGATCTCTCCCTTACCCTCCCTCACATTTGAATAAAACATACCCTTAGTGGCATCAACAACAAAAACAAAAACATAATTTTAAGTATACTTTATTTTTTATACTTTATATATTTTTGTATTATTTTTTCGATATAGTGAGGGGCAGTGCTGCTGCTGCCACTTCGGCTCCTCGTGTTTCGGGCGGTCGGATTTCGTATTATCATTTTTTGGCCACTTTTAGGTATTTTATTAGGAGATTTTCGCCTACAGCTTATGGTAAGGACCAAATTGATTGGAAGTTGGATTCAAATTCTAATTTTTCGGTAAGCTCTTTTTATCGATTAACAGATTTTTTTCATATCCCGTTTGGTCTGTTGGATAAGAATGATCACACCTTTTCTCTTATTTGGAAAGTTTTGGCACCTTTGAAAATTAAAGCGTTTGCGTGGAGGTGTTTTTGAAATAGATTACCGTCTAAAGAAAATCTTTATCATAGAGGAATTGTGCCTACCTTGACTAATCCTAATTGCGTGCTTTGTAATTCTTCCACGGAATTTTTGAATCATCTCTTATTTTCTTGTCCGGCGGTGCGGTTGATTTGGCAAGAAGTTTCAGATTGAATTTCTTTCCCTGGTGTGGTTCGCAATTGTGCCAAAGAAAGTTTTGTGGATTGAGTTTCTTTCGGTACATCAAAAAATTTTAAGTGTGGAAGAGAAGGTATTATTTGGTTAGAAACTTGTTGGAATTTATGTTTACTGAGGAACGAGATCATTTTTAAAAATGTTTGTTGGAACATTATTGACATTGTTTGGAGGGTGAAGTTGACAGTGTGAAAATGGATCTTTATCGGAGAGACTACTCATTCCAATTGTAACCTTTATGAATTCGACTAGTTTCCGTTGTTGTATTTATCCTAAGTTGTAATTGGATAGGCAGTTTCTTTCCTCCGCGGGTAGGCTTGCCCTCTCTTTTTGTAATCAGGTCGAGTATCCTTTGTACTCTTATTAATCAATTTCTTGCTTACAAAAAAAATAATTTTGTATGGTGACGTTTTTGGATTTATGGTGCGTTTGATTTGTAAAATAAGAAGTACTGGACATAACAATATTAAACAATACAAGATAACTTTTTGTATTATACTTTGTTTGATGATCGATGCATTAGACAATTTTTTTCCTCTATTTTGTTTGTCTTTGCACCAGATAAAATAATATAACAACTTTTACTAAAATATTCTTTTTTGATATATAAAATATTGAGATTTATAAATCAAAATATTAAATAATAAAAAGAACAAAAGATGAAGAGATAGACAAAAATAATATAAATTTTATTATAATATTCTTTATTGATATTAAACTATTAGTATTATATTTATTCATAAAAATATTAAATAATGAAAGAATGATATTTTGATAATTTATGTTTTGGGAAAAAAGTTGACCTATCGTTCAGTGAGGGACAAAAATTCTTGTTTTTGTTTGTCCTTTATCATAAGTTTTGTCCAGACCCCTGATTAACTTCTGCATCAAACATGGTATAAAAATGTTGTCATGTTCAGTCCTTCGTTTTTTAGCAAATCAAACGCACCCTTAAAGTAAAATAAAAATAATATAAGATATGTGAATAATGATTCATGTATTCATTTATTTTGAAAGGTATACAATGTAATATAACATCGACTAAATCTTATCCCATTAAATGTGATTGATTATGAATCAAATTCTTTCTTAATATTCCACTCAAGATCACGTTTTTATCCAATTCATTATCTCGAGATCTTTCTTTTACTCTTAGTTGTTTGACTCTATTTCATCTGATATATTCTCTTAGAAGTTACAAGATAATCGACAAGTCTTTCGCTACATGTTCAAACTACTTAACCTATTTTCACCATTTTTTTTACTATAGGTGTTACTCCAATATTCTCTGTAATAATGTCATTCATATTTTTATCTCGTCTAACCTTATTATTCATCCAACACATCATCTTCAATTCTGATAAAGTTACTTTATTCTCGTGTTGATTCTCAACCGTCCAATATTCTACCCCTATAACATCACATGTCTTATCGATGTCCAAAAAACTTTCTCATCAGCTTAAGCCATATTTTTGTATCACATAAAACCCGTAAGACCTTTCTTCATTTTAACCCTTTATATTTTTCCATTGTTTTGTATTACGAAACCCAAGATATTTAAACCATGCGACTTGTGGGATAATAAGGTCTATAAATTTCATCTTTAGGTTAGAAATGAAGTTGCATGTCTCAGCTACATTACAAGGGAGATTATGAATGACTCTGCCATTGACTTTGTTTCTTGTCCATTAAGCTTTGTTTTATTTTTAGTTTATATCATTGAGTCCCCTCTTCAATTGCGCATTATTGGACTGAGTTTTAGATCCGTATCTTTAAGCATGCATATTTCAAACCGTTTGTTTTCGAGTGTCATTTAAGTCATTCCATAAGTAGAATCTCAAATCATCTTTGAAAATTGAAAAAATTGAGATTTTAGGTGTGTGATCCGAATCACACATCATGTGAGTCGAATCAAATGAAATAGAAGGAATTCAGGGAGTTTGTGAGTTGAATCACATGTTGTACATGAATTGAATCATATAACCCTATGGCTTTAATCACAAGTTACACATGACTCGAATCATGAAGTGCTGAAACTTTAGGATTTACCTATGCCTTATTTGATTCGAATCACAATTTTCCTAACTCGAATCATGACTTTAGACTTGACTCGAATCATGGGTCAAATCATAACTTGAATCATACAAATGAGTTTCTCATATGCTCCAAATCTTGATTCAAACTACTGTGCCACTTGACTAAAACCATACATATGCTTATGACTAGAATCAATCATCATTTTTTTACTCATTTTATGCTAAATTTTCGACACCTATAAATAATTTTTATCTCAATATATTTCATAATGTTAGAAAACACACACTTTCAATATTGATTTGAAAACTCACAAACCACCTGTTCTTTCATTTTTCAAAAGAGTTTCAAATCTTTTGTGAAACCTTGCAAACAATTTATTTCACCTTCTACCTCATTCTTTCTCCATTGTTATATGAATATGAATTTCATTTTTATAGATTCATGATTATTGAGGCTTTTTGTTTTTGAATTTAACATTTCTTTGAATATTTGGTTAAGATTTCAGAGGTTCTCAAGGTTGTGTTGTGTCTGATTCTGACAATTCAATGGGAAAAGAAAAAAAAGGTTATTCTCTCCATATTAATCTTTGTAGTGTTGTGTGGAAGCCTAAAAATAGGGTAGGCATTATTCTCAATCTTCGGACATACCAACGCTCAAGATATTGGAGGAATATAGTAAATATTATTGCAAAACAAAGACTCAGAAGCAGGTTATTAGGGCTAGAAAATTCAAGAAGTGATTTTGCGTGAAGATTTCGCATCGAGTCCAGTTCGTGGAATATGTACAAGTCAAAGATCTAGAAAGATTTTTTTTTATTTTTCAGTGTTAATTATGGATATTGTGATTGTACACACTCTTGTAATTTATGTCACAAATCATAGTGGAAGACCAACAAAATTTCAATGGGGAACCACTAGAGAATATATTAGGCGCAAAATGAGGACAAACATGCCAAACTAGTATAAATGTCAATGTACTCTCTCTCTCTCCTTTTTTAATTTTCATAGTTAATTGCTTGATTAGGTTGTTCTTTATCGCTTTTTAGAAATTGCATGCCATTCAGATTTCTTTTTGCAGCAATTTATTGTAAAGGTTCAGGTTTTGTTAGAATTAGAAATCAAATTTTGTCTTGTTGTAGATTAAATTGAAAACCGTGGTTGTAGAATCTATATATTATTTTTGTTGTGTAAATCAAACTTCTCATGTAATTTGACAATAATTCAATACACTTATTTTATCGTACATTTGGTTAAATTTGAGATTTCAATATTAATTATGTCGTGAACTATTTAAGTCGTTACATACCAATTCCAATCTATAAACATAATCTATTTTATGCTAATGTTTACCTCCTCCATCGAAAATCAATTTTATTTTGAAGCTCCGATAAAAAAATTTCAAACTATTTTTCACCAACAAGTATTTTAGGAAAATCTATTCACCCCTTATAGATTGTTTCTTATTTGTATTCTCATCCAATAACTAGCGCGTAGACACATACATCTATTCCTTGTCATTGAGTATTATGCAATTGAATAAGATGAAATTAATTCCTAAAATGAGTTGTTCATTATGGTAACCCAACCTAATAGACAAGAGATCCCAAGAAATATGTTCAATGAATAATAACAAGTTGTGAGTAATATGAGGTAGTCATGCTAGTATAAATAAGAGAAGCATGAATCCTGAAGCGGAAAGAGGATGAGATACTAGAATCTCTTAATGCGATATGTACTTTGTATGATGGAGTACCTAACTACATGATCACTCTTGATAGACTCACCTATGTTATTGTGGAACTTAGACCACTTACTATGAAATTTCGAGCCAGAATTCCTAGAGCCTCACAAAATCGGAATACACGTGCATGACCATTAAAGCATAATCTTATTAGAATGCACCTTAAGAAAATGTTATGGGCAAATTTGATGTCTGAGATAGAGTTCAAGACAATTGTGTCACTTTTGTTGAATCAGAATCCTACTTGCTACGCAAAGATTCAAGTCGTAAACACATTTGTTTATGCTCAATCTTAAAAACGTTTGACGTTACTTATGAAACACTTTTTTAAATTCAAGTGGGGGATTGTTTGAACATGTCAATACTCCGATAGTGAGATGAATTTGAAAAAGTTCCTTAAGTCCCATATTATTAAAAAAATGTGTTTATGTGTTAGTTTAAAATATTCCTCAATCTCACATTGCTTAAATTAAAGATTTTGACTAACTTATTTCATTATATAAGGAAATTATTTGTTTCATTCCAAAATACATCAAAAAATTCTATTGAGTTTTTCCTTCCTCACTTTCGTAACTTTGCGTCTTTCGAGTTGTTGAAGCGTCAACTTCCCCCCTTTCTTTCTACTCGTTTAGTTTTCCGAGTATTTTTCAAGAGAATAATTTTAATTCTCCTCGTTTGAGTTGAGAAATTATCAAGTATTATTTTTGGATTCTCTTTGGAGAATTATTTGAATTATTCTTATTTGAGAAATTATTTTGAGTGGTGAAATGATCATTATTGAATTCTCTTGGAAAATTATTTGAATTTCTCTTTGTTGTAGAAATTATTATGACTGATCTTTATACCAGATACTACGAATGATATTTGTACCATATTCGAATGATCTTTGTACTATCAGATGATGTATAGAATTGTACTAATTTATCTTGCAGGCGTCGTAATTGAATGACTATTTTATACAAATTTGAGTAATATCGCGAAGCATTTTAAAGTGAGCAACCTAATCCGCGACCCAGTTTCTTTGATGGTTGTTTTTCAAAAGAGTAAAACAACATAATATCTTATCAAATTACTAATCATATTCTCCATACCAAATAAATCCTTAAATTATCTAATGAAATAATATGTAACAATTTTATTTATTTATCTAACCTGATGTTTTACATAGTATATTGCATTAGCAAATTTGGATTTCCCTTTTGACCCCTCGCCCATTAACAGCTGCCACAACTACTTTTCTTTAATCTTCTTATGTACATGCATGCATATATAAATATATGCATGATACATCATAATATTGTTACCCCTTCACTTGTTATAGTAGTCAA
This sequence comes from Lathyrus aphaca, assembly GCA_963966055.1. NCBI lineage: Eukaryota > Viridiplantae > Streptophyta > Magnoliopsida > Fabales > Fabaceae > Lathyrus > Lathyrus aphaca. The sequence continues at coordinate 546,160,051 of OZ014520.1, forward strand.
ATTGAATGTAGTATAACATAATTTAATTTAAAAGATGTTATGTTTTCAGCCAAATTTAGAAACACCATCCAAATGTGTTCATGATAAAAGCTTAGAACTCTGGTAGTTCTGTAGATTCTCCTGATCTGATGAACAAGTCATACCAAAAATCCATTCCATCATCATCATCATTATCAAAGGAGTTTGAACTGTAACCATAACCCTCTTGGTTTTGCAAATTTTCCAACGTATTATTAAAAGGGTGTTGTTGATATGGTAATTCAGTATTTGATGCCATGGTGGAACTAATTTCATCATCAGGTTTTGTTTCTGACCAAAAGCTTTCATCAATTTCAAGCATTTTCACAAGTGAGTCTTCAGGATCTTCACAATTTATGATATTGTCAATATTTTTTCCTTGAGATGAAAGATCACTAGAAAAAGTGGCATTTGATGATGTAGTTTCCATTTTAAGGAAATAATTAGGAGCATTAGAAGGCTCATATGATTGAGTTAAACTGCTTGAATTTGAATTTGAATCAGATGTTTTAACTTTTGACTTTGATACTCTCTTTTTGGTACTTGAACTTGGTTGGTTATTGGTTTTCAATAGTCTCTTCTTGAAATGTGTGTGCCAAACATTTTTGATTTCATTGTCTGTTCTTCCAGGTAACTTTGCTGCTATTGCTGACCACCTGAAAAACAAAAACCAAATAATTTGATTATAATTTTTTCCTCTTAGTTAATTTTTTTTAGTAGTAAAGGAAAATCAATATAAATAACAAAAGCCAAATCCAGTTTTAAAAAATCAGAATTCACTCAATTTCAGCAAATGAATTGAATATATATACCTGTTCCCCAGCAATTGATGCATCTGAATGATAACTTCTTCTTCTTCATTTGTAAAATTCCCTCTCTTAATATCAGGACTTAAATAATTAATCCATCTCAATCTACAACTCTTTCCACATCTTAATAAACCTACAAAATTCACAACAGAAACTAAATCAAAAACACAGAAAAGGAAGTAGAATATTTATGTAAATAACCATAAAGTTGAGAGATTAAGAAATATATATATATATATACCTGCATGTTTTGGAAGTGCACGCCAATTGCTATGTCCATGTTTCTGGATGTAAGATGTGAGGATTTCATCTTCCTTTGAACTCCATGGACCTTTCTTCAATCCCTTCTTTTCACAACATGGAGCTCTAACCATCTTCAAATTATTTGATACAAGAAGAAGCTATGTATCAATATTCTTGTGCACTCACTACCTAGTTAACTTAACTCTCTTGTGCACTTTAGAAACACGAGTGTTCAACTTTGTTTCTCAATGCCATATATATATATATATATATTCTGCACACCAGTATTCAAGATTGGCAAATTGAATGGCAAATTGAATGGTCTGCGACTTTAATAGTTTTTATTTTCCATATACATATCACTTAGGCATTTTATGACAGCTGCCTGGAAATAATGGATGTGTATTTCTATGGAAAGTGTTTTATTTATTTATTTTAAGTTGGAATTTAGAGTTAAGGATTCTGTTATAGGTCAGAAAATGGGTTTGAAAATTCTCATATACGTTAAAAATAAAAACAAAAAACATTCTAAATAGACAGCATTTAGGATAAGAAAGGAAAAGAACATGATATGTCACTCATCGCATGTGACAGGTTTTGTACGAGTTCGGCTGTGTCTTTATATGTGTATTAAAAGTCTAAAACGGTGGGAAAAGGTTTTCATTTTTATAAATAAAACAAATTTCATAGAGAGATTAATTACCATGTTTCTGATTTTTTTTTTTACTCGGTCAATACATCATCATTCATTTACATTACCTTATCATCATTTATTTATATTATTTTATAGAATTAATATGAATATTAAACTTTTTTAAACATCAAGAATCTATGATTAATCGATGACTTTAAATTTTTTTATATTTGACTTAAACGTACCTTTGATCCCCTAATGTTTTTTAATATTTAGTCTCTCTATTTTTAACAACCAGTTTTTTAATCCTGAATTTTATATTATTTGGGATTTAGTTGGTTTCCCTCCAAATTTGTTGATGTAACAGTGATGATCAGAATCAATTTTTTTTTAATGAGTTGTCAATGATGACTAGGATAATTTATTGTTTAATATTGTTTAAATTAATTAATTATTATTTTATTTATGTTTATTTAGTTTTTTAATAAATTAATAAATTATTATTTTATTTTGTTTATTTAGAAATTATTTAATATAAAATTTTAAAAGAGTTTATTGGGCTTAAGGCCCAGTTCAATCTCTCAATCCACAAATTCACAACTAGTACAATTTGTGTATACTATGTAAACACTAAAACTTAAAGCAACCCAAACAATGTGGGACTTGGTCTTCTTGCTAAACTATCTGATGGAACAATCACATATGGTACCTATTGTAAATCTGAACCTGGAAGCGTGATGATTCGATTTTTCAACTTTTCTACCCAATTTACAATGGGGGATTGATCTGACCTGATCAGGAGGAACCTTCCAGTGATAGATAACTTCTACGGTGGAGAAATAGGGGATGTACCTACAAGGTACTCCGATGCCAAAGTGAGAAATAACTTATGGAGTGAGGAAATATAGTAAGTAATAAAGAGTAGAATACCTAACTGTTATGGACTGGGCCTCCAGAGACTGTATTGGGTCGTGGCCCAATACGTCAAGCAGATGCCCATACGCTCGGGCAAGTATACTTGTTGGACGGGCGAAACCACTTAACGGTCGAGCATGCACTCCATGAGTCTGGCACACACTCTGCGGGACGAGCAGAGAACAGATCTACCATTCCACTTGCCACATCACTCAACTATCCCTATTAGCTCCTAAAAGATATGGGCAGTTGGACCAAGGACTAGACCACTTACTAGGTCTACACGCTCTTCACGTGTGCCTTGGCAGTTCTTCCTTGGACCTCTCTGATCCAGCCCAAGGAAGGACCTTGGCCCAGCGCTGGGGGCTCACTATAAATACCCTTTTTCACTAAAGGGTCAAGTATTCTGATTTAACTCTTCTAACTTACCTTTTGTTGTACCTCTATTAACTTTGGCATCGGAGCGCCTTGCAGGTACACCCCTCCATTCCATCAACCTAGCTGTTCTCGTTCAATTGCTGGAAGACCCTCCTGATCAGGTAAGATCAGTGGCACCATCTGTCGGAATCTAGCTGTCCCCTTCTTCCACAACAGAAGATCAAAGCTCAAAACTACTTCATCCTTCTAGTATGGCAGGAGAACAGTCCAACGACCGTCACCGTCCCCTCGTCGACTACACGACAGAGGATAATCTGAATTACCATGAAGCTGCCGTTTGAGACGGGCATCCCACCACCCCGTCTCCTGAACCCGAAAACAATGGGAAACAGCAACCTCAACCTGAAAACCCGCCGGTCACTACATTCCAACCCATCCCCGTGCCCGTCGAAGAAGACGCCACCATGATTTCTATGGTGAACGCCCTCAACCAGACCAGCTCCATGCTCTACCAGCAACACGAGAGGATCATGGCCCTGGAGGCTGACCGACAGGAGGACCGACCTCAGCAAGAACGAAGGACGCTACAACGTCCAGAATCTACGAAGAAGCGGGGACGCTCCCCTCCACGTCGAGGACGATGCTCCCCCGAGCCCAAAAAGAGCAGGTCCAGGATGTGCCGTGAGACTGACCTGTCAGAGGCCTCACCTAGACACGACCAGAGTCTTGGCAATGATGAGATCTCCCATTGAGAATTGACGAGGAAGACCCACATTGCCCCCTCTCATGGGAAATTATGGAGGAACCACTCCCTAAGGGCATGGAGAAGCCCCCGAATATGGCCATCTACGACGGGACCACTGACCCTGATGATCACGTCGATAACATCAATGCGATGCTCGACTACCACAACGATATCACCGGGCATATCAAGTGCAAACTGTTTTCAAAAACTCTCAGGAAATGAGCCATGTCCTGGTACAAAAGTCTGGCCCCAGAGTCCATCACATCCTAGAGGATCATGAAATCCATGTTTACGAGACATTTCATGGCTTCCCGACGCCATCCCAAGACTGAGGCGACCCTCAAAGCTATAATGCAGAGGAAGAATGAAACGTTGCGCTCGTACATCGAGCGATTCAACCAAGAAGCCGTCGAGGTAGACACAACGGAACACATGTAGAAATACCTCCTCGAGAGAGGACTCTTGCCAGGAAGCGAACCCAGCAGGGTGTAACACCCCAAAATTTGCCCTCATATTTATTACTTCGACTGGCTTATATTTGATGTTCGTTTTTTTTATTATTTGGTCATAACATTTGCAATCATGTATTTCACTGAGCTCTGAAGACGAGGGATCAAAGGCATTCTTGTGATTTGTTTGTTCCGATTCAGAGGGTTTATCTGGCTATTACACCCAAATTGAAGCGAAGTTTGGCCTCTTATGAGTTTCTCCATATCATTCATCATTATGGTCAAGGCACTTTATTTGTTGCTTATGACTCTAATTCGAGAATGGTATTATCAAGTCCTTGAGAAGTGGTTTGTGTTCAAAGTAAGGAGGAAATGTACGTGGTCATGATTTATTTAGAAAGCGTAGTTCAAGTTGTATTTCAACTCAAAATTTTCTGTTTGTACTAAGCCTTTTCAAATTCGATCTTCTTTGTTTACCATCCCTATTTAAACTTCATCAATTTACATATTAAGGTCCATACAAGTATATGTATCTAAGATTGTCCATATCATGACTGATTTCATTTTTATTTTTTTTAAAAAGAGAAGGAAAAGACCAATTGAGGAAAAAAACTTATTCCCCAAGGCTTCCCAATCTGATGTGGAGTTAAATGATGAGATAATATACCGGATTTTGTAAACAGGTTGTTGACAAGGAGTTTCCCAAAAAAAAAGACTTTACTATCCATTATGTAACACGCCTACAAGGATACATGTTAAAGGACTTCATGAGAAGACGGGGATGATTCGAAATTTCTCCCATGATATTCTTAAGGTGCTCGAATTTAATAATGCAGTGAAGTGTCAATCAGCATTTTCCATAATTAATTTGTGAGAAACTAATTTTGACACCAACTGATAAACGAAAATGCGAGAGAAAAAAACGATGAAGTGAGGTGTGCTTATGTTGTGTCCCGAATTTCTCCCAAACTCAATTGTGGGATAGTTTCCTAAATCAAGCAGGTTTGTATACAATTACAATCATGGCAAATTATTCAATTTTTGATAATCATGCTCAGCTTCTTGCCGCAAATTGCTGCCAAAAAGGATTGAATACTTCTTAAAGTTTAAATGGGAATAGTTTTATAGTGTTATTGTCTTTTCTGGAGTAGGATACCACAAAAAATTTATCAGGAAGAACTTTACATCTAAAAGGAATGACAGTTAGTCTAAACTAACTGACTAAAGGAAAATACAGATGGAAGAATACGGTTACAAACTGTAACAAAATCCTAACAGGAAAATCTAGAAAAAAGTTCAAAAGGATCTCCATCATTGGACAACTTCAAATTCACCTTGCTGCAGCAAACTTTCATCACTCTAGCACTCTTCTTGCTCAAAAACTTTAATGGTCATCATCACCCATAACAAGAGCCCTGCATAAGTGAAAGTCGAAAAATCATGGTAACGAAGGGGGAAAACCAATATAACAGAATGAAGATACAGGCTAAAGGATAACCTAACTGAATTCAATAGAAAGGCAGTGAGAAAATTCAGTTGTAACTAACTTCATAACACTTATAACTGAAACTCACTTTTACCTGAATTTTTTCATTTTTCAAGCCTTGAATCCTTCTCCTATAAATCAAATATTAGTAAATTCTTCAAGGGGGTTTTTTGGTTGTCTTCGCTCTTCTGCATTTTGTTATCAGCTTCCACCTTCATATCTCACCTTCTAATTCATCTCCAAGAGGTATCTCTAACTGCTGCATCAATCTCAGAATCTCCTCAACGCTTCAATCTTCTTCTTCATCTCCTTCATGCTCTAGCTTCATATCTTCTTCGATTTTCCTCATTCTACATCACTATAACACCCCAAATTTGCTCTATCCTTTTTTCATTACATTTATCATATCATTTACATACGTGTCACTGCATCATCTGCATAGAAAAATGAAGCATGTCACTCACATGTTCTAGCATAAGGCATATGATCAATCAACTGAAGATTCTTGATTCTATAAGTCAAGCCAAGAGCCGAGTGACACTGCAAGAAGCTCACAAGGTCTCATCATATCTTGTATAAGCTCAAAGTCATCCTCAAAGTCTTAGGAGGATGGAATTTCATCAGAAGCTAAACAATACATTTTCTCCCGCACAGACAAACCCTAACTAGGGTTTTGCTCCAAATCAGAGAATCCTTTTAACTTTGACCGATTCTCGTGGTCAAAGGATCTCATATGATCTGCAAGGCTCATGTTTGAAATTTGAGGCAAGAATTCACTGAGAAAGTCAAGTATTTGAGCAGTTACTTATTGATGAAGCGAGGATGTCAACTGTGCAGTTCAAAAGTCAACTGGAGGATTTCTAGAGCTTTGGTCATATTCATCAACTTCAGGGAGCTATATTGGTTTGGAAAAGCTCAAATGTCAAAAAAATCAGGAATATGCAAAAAGTTGCCAAATTTGGAAATTTAGAAATTTCCATTTTTTGAATTTCTTCTGTCCTAAATCTTCAAGTTGTTATTTCATGTGCAAAAGAGCTCCAGATGATTTTCCTTGAACACGAAAATCGTAGAGCACGATTTTCCCTTTCTAAAAAGTATTAGAATATATTCATAGCCCTCTTAGAACTCAAGATGTGAATTTTGAAGTTTTGAGGCTTTTCTTAGGTTTTAGTGCACATGTATCAAATTGTCATTGGTCCTTTATTCTTTTTATTTTTGTCACACTTTTGCTATCTTTCCTACACATTTTTTTTATGTCCAACATAACTTCTTCACGTGACCTATTGGTGTATTTATCATTTTTATTTTTATAAAAAAGAAGTACATAAGGAAATGCAAAAAAAAAAAGAATATCACATTGGTAGTACATGTGATGACAACATACTCACCCATTTCACGCACACCTTCCTCCCTCTCTTGCCCCTCATTACCACACACCCCTTCTTGTTATTTTTCCCCACTAAAAATAAACACTACCAACAACATGATTTTTCTTGTCCACTTGTATGCGCGCATGTGGCATCAAAGGAGGAGAATGATCACATGGGGCCAACAATACCATGCACTCTACAACATCATTAGCTGATCTTTATCACTTTCCTATCATCAAAGAATCTCGTTGCCAATGCATGAGGATCCACCATAACACCATGTGCCACTCACTTGAAATCAAATTTGAAACATATATGAAACAGAGGGCACATGGAATAAACGCAGTGAAAGCATGACGAGTCAAAACAAAAATATAAAAACAAAAAAACAAAAAAACCAGAATGGAGGAGAAGAATAACAGAATGAGAAAAGTGGATCAAAATCCTTTGGCAGTCACGCTTCATACATACAAAAGATAACAAAAATCAGTTTCATGCTTCTTGAAAAAAAAAGGGAAAACAACCACTCCAAAAACCGTTTTCATTACACTCTTCACAAAAATCACCAGCAAACTGAATCATTACTCTTCATCATCACAACCATAATCAAAAACCATTATTCTTCTAATGACATCAACATACCATAACTGAATTCATTCATCACCATAACAATAACTGAAGTTCACCTTGATCATGATTTCCATAACCGAATCATTTTTCTAGAGAGCACGAATTTGAACCGAGATTGATCTTCTTCATCATCAATCACAAATTGAGCTATCTATCTTCATCACACGTAACTGAGGTGTTCTTCGTTCTCCTCCATCACAAAAAATAGAACTTGGTGTTCTTCATCTTCAAGAACAGACTTCATCACAAACTGCTCTGATCTGCATCAACTCGCGATTCTAATTCATCGCCAACTTCATCAACATCATCAACATCATCAATTGTCGATTTCGTCATTAACAAAACCTAATCAGATTCTAAGAGAGGAGGAAGAGTTCGAGGAGAAGTCAAAGGCAAGTTACTGTGGTTTCTTTCTACTCATCTCCGATCAATAAGGTACGGATTCGAACACTCTTTCGGACGAAATCATTTATTATGTGTTGATTACCATTGTTCTTGCTTCTGATTGCATTGATCGGTTGATTTGACTGAGTTCTTGAGTTTTTTGTGTTTGGATTCGTGTCGAGGGAGGAAAATTGGTGAGGGTTTGCGTTTGAGTTTTGGTGTTTAGAAGCGGTTTTCGGTGAAGGTGTGGTGGCGGCGTCGTCGTTAGGGAAGAAGATGAACAGTGCGGCGAGTGGAGGAGAGTTTGGTCCGTGTGTTTTTTTTCTTCTCTTCTGAAGTTTTATTGTTTTCTTTGTAATTGTTATGTGATATAGTTCATGAAAGGTTTCTGATAAGAGGATAAGATCTGGAGATTTTTTTGGTTTTCTATCCATACCGGCGGTGACACTTGTCACCGTCCCGTAGGACCTTTCACTTTCACTTCCACGTGTGCACTTCGCCATAACGTCCATGCTCTCCCGTGTTTCCAGCCACAGGATGATATTACCATTGCAAGACCTAGATCCAACGTCCGTGCTTCAGTCAACTAAGTTGACCGTAGGTCCACCCATACACCTTCAGCCCTTTCTACATTGGGCCACCCTCCGCCTGCTATCAGCACCCCCTCCTGGGCCCATTCTTCTTTTTTAACTGTTTTTCTTACTAGTCGCACCCCCTCTCCTTTCTTTGTTTTTTTAATTTCTATTTTGTTTATCATTTCATTTTAATTCATTTAAAATACTAAATCAATTTAGAAAATTACATAAAAAATATTTTTAGTGTCATAAGTCCTTTTAGAATTTTTTCATACTTTTTATTTTCTGATTTTTTTAGTTTCTTATTTTATTTCAAATTTCATTTTAATTTCTTTTCCATTTAATCTCCATATTAACGCGCTAACTTGTAGGATTTATTTCTTTCACCTCGTTTAACATTTCGACTCCGTTCTTTTTGCATTATTTCTTAGACTTAGAAAAGCTCATAAAAATATTTTTTTTTATATTTTTAATTCCATTTTATCCATAGTTTTAGGAGTCATGTTGGCGCGTTTTCATTACTTGTTCCTAAGCGACTTCGTGTGGTTATTTGATAGACTTTGGTTGTGAATTTTTGTGAGATATTTTGACACATTGTTTGTTTCTGGTTGTTGGCTTTGGGGATTTAATTTCATAATTTTCTCATGTCATTTGATATTTGTTTGGAGTTTTGTTTCTTAGGTAGCGTTTCGTGCCTCTTTCTTCCTCCTTTCTAACATAGTTTGAGGAAGGCATTTATGCCATCCTATTAGGTTTTATTGGTCCTTGTTTTAGGTCACTTATAGGGTTTAGGTACTGACTTTTTGATTGGTATGGTTTGTGACCTTTGTTTGGTTTGCGTATTGTTTGAAGATTCTCATGCTTATGTGGTTCACTAATCCTTCCTTTCAGGGGCTCATGGTAAGTGAAGTGTGGATGATATCCATATTTCAAATCTTCACCTCATCCTTTATTTTTGCTTCCTCATTTGTCTTTGTGATGTGCCTTATGCCATCTTGTGAATAACTTCGTTACTCCCCTTGTAGAAACAACTTAACTTCTTTAGAGAAGTAAGTCGTCTTCTAGCGTTTTCCGCTCCTTTCTTCTTCTCTTTCCTTTCTTTCCTTCTTCTTCATTAGGATAGAATTCAAACCTCACTAACCTAGGAATCCCATGCATGATAACATTAGGAGTAGTCTTCCCCATTAGATTTTACCTTTGAGATCCTTTTGGTGCTCTCTCTCTCTTCTCATCTTCAAATTTAACTTTAAATCACTTTAATAAATGACGAGTCTTCTCTTGTGACACGAGACTTTTCTATGAGATACTTGCACGCATTCCGTTTCGGGGCAAGGTGTAGGATATCCCTCGTGGTGGATAGGTCTTAGCATGAGATTACTTCGCAAAGAAAAGCATAAAAAACAGTTCTTAACCAAAAATCACAAAAACACTTAATAAATGTCAGTAGGTTAGTGTGTCTGAGCCTTCACTTGTGGGATTAGATTTGGGGATTTCCTCCATAGATAGGTGTGCCTCCTGTGTATTCCATTTCGGGATGATGTAAGAAGTACGCATCCCATTAAGTAAGACTTAGGTACACTTACCTATGCAAACTTCAAAGCAGAAAACACATAAAAAACACTAGACAAACAATAAGCGTCACTCCTTCGGGACTTCTCTTCTCATCACACTCACTCTTTTCGTGTGAACTTGCTCCTACTTGTCACTTTGCAAGATGGTAACGCACTCGTCGTCCGAGCCTGCAACACCTGAGCATTGACATAGGCAGTTCAAGCCTTAATACACAAGCAATCCTTTCCACCCCTAGTTAGGGGAACTACGGCGACTCTGATCCTCATTGTCCAGATGAGGTACGTAGGCAGCGGGGTAGGGCCCGTTCGAGCATAATCTTTATTTTCCCTACATTATTTTTCTTTTCATTTCTTTTTCAGTTCCGTTTTCTTTTCTTTTATCCAGTTCAGCTCATTTTCTTTGCAGCAGCTTTCATTTCTTCACCCTTTGAAACAGTTTCTTTGCAAGCGTGGATCCCGTCGGGTACGGCGGACGATCTGGGGTGCTAATACCTTCCCAGGTCGTAACCGACTCCCGAACTCAGTCTCTTTGGTTCGCAGGACCCGTGTCATTCCTTTTCTTTCTTCTGGTTTATGCAGCATTACCATTCTCGTTCCTTCGGGATAAAAATGCCTGGTTGGCGACTCTACCTCTTTCTGCGCCACTTTCGCGTTTGTACCAGGATGGAAATCCAGGGAGCGACAGCTGGCGACTCTGCTGGGGATCGAACCCAAAATCTCTGGTTCCCTTGAGAGTCTCTCCTAGCGCTTGCATGTTTCTGTTCGTTGGGTGTTGATTGTTTGTTGTTGCTTGTGTATTTTACTGTTGTTTATTTACAGTTTATTTACAGCTTTATTTACAGTTTTCAGTACTTATATTCATGCATCATATATTATACTGGACTGTCTGGACTGGATTTCTTATGTTTGGTGGGATTCGGGTGATACTGTTACTGAGAGATAAGCCAAATACCTGGCTTGAATGCACCCTAGGATTAGTGTGGACACGTTGTACTCGCATGTGACATGATGAGTGGCGATGTGTTTCACACCCAGACTGCGACCGCCTTGGAAATATCTTGTGTGGGGATTTCCTCCACTTCGGGATAGAACCTTGATAGTTATGTGCATCTGGGGACCGATCATTGAGAACCTTTGTGGAAACAACCCTCTCCAGTGGTGACAGTGGAAGACCACATTTTGTGGCAAACCCATTCGCACCCGAGGGTCCACTGGGGACTCGCATAAGATGGCCTGGTTCCCTTATAGGAACTCAGTCAAAGCATCTGGTCGTATGACATCAGTACTGTATCCTACGGGCTGAATGTACTATTGTTTCTCGATTTCAGCGCTCGAAGCTGGGGACTTATAAGGGATGCTTGTTTTTCCTGGACTCAACTGAGGCCTCCCTGCATAGTATATAATGCCAAACCGATTCCCTGATTTGGTCATGAGCCATTTCTCGGAAATGGTGAAAGTATTATTGCTATTCGGCTTTGAGAGTCCGTGATGTTTGACCCGGAGCATACCCGTGAGATTGGGAAGGGTTTACAGGTTTGCAGGAACCCTTGACCTCATCATACCTTCATTACCAGTGCAGTCTTATGTTCTGATACAGTTACTTTGATTCCGGATTTCTTGGGTTTATCTGGTTCTTAAATGGGTTTATTTGAGCTTATCTGAGTGCTTATGGGTTATTATTCAGAGGATTCGGGTTTCTGATCACTTGGCTCTGGCATCCAGTATCCAGACAGTTCCGGATTGATCATGTGTCCTTGCATTTGCATTGCATCATTTCATCATTAATCATGTTTTGTTTTCATTCACAGGTTCATATCATTGCTTCCGGTTCCGGTATCCTGTTCAGAGATGGAAGATTCTCGCAAGCAGAACATTCATTTCAAGTTTTTCGACACTAAGGTTGGCCTGTTAAAGAAGATGGTGAAGTTGATCACGCCCAATCATGTGGAGAGGTTCAGGAAGGCTTATGGAAGTATTCTGGATGTGGTGGTAGAGTTAGATCCCTCTGAAAGAAGTGTCATTCATACTCTACTTCAGTACTATGATCCTCAGCTTCGATGTTTCACTTTTCCTGATTTTCAGTTAGGTCCTTTGCTGGAGGAGTATGCTTTGATCTTGGGAGTTCCTATTCGAGACCAGATTCCATTCAATGCTGAGATGGTTAGACCTACACCTGAAGCGATTGCCAAGGCTCTTTATTTGAGCCCTTCTGTTGTAGAGTCTCTGACTATTATTAAAGGGGGTGTATCTGGTTTCTCTTTGGAGGCTTTAGTGAAGAAGGTTGAAGAGCTGGCTGTTAAAGAAGAGTGGGATTCTGTGTGTGCCATTCTGGCTCTCTCTATTTATGGCATCATTTTGTTTGCAGACATGGAGAAATTCATAGACATGAATGCCATCCATCTATTCTTGCTGAAGAACCCTGTGCCTACGTTGTTGGGAGACCTATATTACTCAATGCATTATAAGACTGAAAAGAAATGAAGAGGTTTAGTTCGCTGTTGTGCTCCTTTGTTCCACATGTGGTTTATGAGGCACTTGCCTAGTACCAAGGTGTTTAGTGACCATACTTTGGTGTGGACTCAGAAGCTGGAGAAGTTGTTTGCTAAAGATGTTAGATGGATTACTCAGAGGCTTCAGGGTACACATTTCATCACCAGTTGTGGGAGTTACCTCAGTGTACCTCTGTTGGGAGTGACTGGGGGAATCAATTACAACCCGATCTTGTTGAGGAGACAGTTAGGGTATGCTTTGAGAGAGGTCCCAGAAGAGTTGAAATTGGCTCCTACATTCTATTTCCCGGTGAAGGACAATATGCCTTTGGTGAGAAAAGTTGCTGGGGCTTGGAAGTGCATCAAAGGAGAAGGAGTGGCTAGCTTTGGAATGTGTAACAATCAAACTTTCCCGGAGTACGAAGCTTGGCTGAAGGATAGGGCTAGGATGGTATTGCTGCCATTTTCCTCTCCAGTTCCTCCAGCGACTGAGCCTAATATTACTGTTCCCTTAGAAGAATACAAGAGGGTAGAAGCTCAGCTGCAAGAGATGACTAGCCTGTATCATCAGATGGCTCACTCCAAGACAACTTTAGAAGAGAAGCTGAAGAAGATGCAGATGGATCAGAAGACTAAGGAGAAAGAGTTTGCGGAAAGAGAAGCTTACTTTCAAAGGAGAGGTCTAATGGATGTTAAAAGAGAGGAAGAATTCAGAAAGACCCGGAAGACCCTTAGAGAAGCCAAACAATCTCTTGCTTGGTCGCAAGATCAAAGGAAACAAGATCAGAAGAAATACAAAGAAAAGGAAGAGTTGTATGAATCACAGTTAGCTGCCAAGAAGGAAGAGTGGGAGCAAGCCCACAAGATCCGAAGAGAGAAGACTCAACAGTTGGTGAAGAGTCAGCAAGCCTTAGAAGAAGCACTTAAGGAGATTGAAGACCTCAAGTTGATGGCTGGAATCAAGAAGGCTAGGTTTGAGCTGGGACTTAGTGAAGAAGGATCAGAGTCTTCAAGCAGCAGTCTTGCTTTCTAGTTTGTTTTCTCAGTATTCGGATTACCTACAAACATGTTGTAGGAATCTTGGTTGTATGTTTTTCTTTTAAAAGACTTGTACCCTACAGGGAATTATGTGATCCACGCCTTGGGCTGATTTATGTTATGCAGTTTTTATTCAATTCTCTATTTCCTGTGCATGCTGGCACTTGGGCCGTTACGATTATCTGAATTTGATTTCTATGCAAAGGTCTTCTTAAGGTCGGAGGGTCAACAAAAATCTGGATTTCTTTGCTAAATACCAGAATCGGGGCATGAATGACCTTGAGATTGAAAGCATAAACAATTGAATTGCATACATATCACCATTCTTCTTGTTTTGCAGGTAAAACCACAGGTTCCTAATGTATTTTCTGTTTCAGGCACTTTCGTTGCAACAAGATTTCAAGGACAGGTTATTATCTTGACAGAATGGCCAACTTGAGTCAGGATTCCCAGAGCAGGAACTTTGAACAACTCCGGGCGGAGATAGCTGAGATGAAGGCCCAGATGGGGAAATTAAGGGCAGAGATACAAGCTTTGTCACAAGGCCAAAGATTCTTGAAAGAAGAGTTTGACATGATGAAAACTCAAATGAGGCTGTTGACAGAGATCATGAATGCCTTGCTGGAGAAAGAAAATGGTCAGGCGTCCGTTTCTCCACCAGAAGGTCTTATTTCTCCTATCTCTTTGGGATTTCCACTTAACCAAGAGTTGTCAGGTGGACTCTCTCCACAGTTTGAGTTTCCTCACCAGCAGTCACCACTGGGTCGTCCAGAAGAGCCCAGAACAGAGATTAATCTTTCCTTGCCTTATTCAAATGAGATGAATGGTCCCATGCCAGTTACGGCCAAAGAAGTGAGCACTTTCTTTCCGTATCAAGGAACTTCCTCAACTCCTACACCTTGGTTTCCCAAAGAAGGATTTCAGCAAATGTTAGGTGTGTCTCCTCCAGTGGTGGCAACCCGTTCCCGACAGATGCAAGAAAGAGTTATTGATCCTGTGGCCATGTCTTATGTTGAGTTGTGCCCACAGCTGCTCCAAATGGGATTGATTGAATGTCGTGAATTATCTCCTCCTACTGGTGAACTTCCCCAAGGTTGGAATCCCTATGCCTACTGTGTCTTTCACTCGGGAGCTTAAGGACATGACATCAATGATTGCAGGGCATTCATGCACCAGGTGCAAGACTTGGTTGATGACGGGGTAATTAGCTTTAAGCCAAATAAGTTGAAGGTGTCACAAGTGAACACTGAAGAGGGGGTCAAGTTTCATTCTTCCGGAGTTATCACTCAAGCTGAATCTTCTAAGAGGCTAAAACAACGATCTTATTTGGTTCCTCGTCCGAATCTGGGTAAGAAAGTGCAGTGGCCAACTAGGCGCTCAAGGCAACATCAGCAACAGACTGCTCAACCACAACGAAGGCCTTATCCACAGAAAGTTTCACAAGCTGATCGAACTCTTGATCCCATCTCTATATCCTACACTTCCATGTTGCATCAATTGATAAGGTTTGGTTTAATCCAGTTGCGGACCTTGGCACCACCAGTAGGAAGTCTTCCAAAGGGATACGATGAAAATGCGCATTGCGAGTTTAACTCAGGTTCCCCGGGGCATGCAACAGAAGGATGCAGGGCTTTACAATGGAGAGTTCAAGATCTGATTGACTTAAAGGTCATCACACCAGATGGTCAGCTAGGGAGGCAGATACCTCTGGACTAGAATTGATGCTTGTAGGCTTTAGCTTTATCATGTATCTGGTTACCCTCAGGCTTGTTGAGGGAATCCTTGTTGATGTACTCATTCGTGTTGGTTTTCAGTACCTTGTATGACTTTGCTCTTGCGGGCTTTTCTATGTTATGTGTTTGGATTTCTGAAGCAGTGGCTTTCTTATTCCTGCAATGACACTTGGTTGCAGGATGGTTCTTATGCTAGATCCTGCTTGCAGAGCTTCTTTTGAGAGTGTTCTCTCATTTGCGGTGTTTTTGAGCATTTGCATAGCATGACATTTTGCATATCATATCATTCTATCTTTGTTTTTCATGTGCCCTGGCCGGTTCTCATCTTTATTCCATTACAGGCAATAGTGTTGGTAAAGCAGAACCGGAATGGCAGATCAGGTGCAAGCTGAGCTCGTAGAATTGAAGGCTCGTATGGAGCAGTTCATGACCCTGATGACGGGGATGGCCCAGAGACAAGAACAACTAAGGTTGAGGGTCGAGCGGCCAGAGAATGAGGTTCTTGAAGATGGCAATCAGAGAAATTATAATGGAGCTCCGGGCGGAGACAATGACCGTAATGTTGGCTATGTGGACAGACAGGAAGATCAGTTCACTTTGATTAATGATGAGATGGAGCAGCCTAATGCTGTTGTGGATCGTCGTTTCGACGAGCTTGCTGAGAAGATAGAGGCCATTAAATCTCAGAGTTCTCTAGGTTTTGACGTTGCGAATTTGGGGTTGGTTCCTGGAGTGAAAGTTCCTCACAAATTCAAGCCTCCTAATTTTGAAAAGTACAACGACAATACTTGTCCAAAAAATCACATCCAGTCTTACTTTGGGAAGATTTCTGCTCACATGTATGATGAGAAGTTATGGATGTTTTATTTCCAAGATAGTCTATTTGGGGCATCTTTGGACTGGTATATGGGTCTGAACAAGAATGTTATCCGAAGCTGGAAGGACTTGGCTGAAGCTTTTGTGAAACAATACCAGTTTAATCTTGACATGGCGCCTAACCGCATTCAACTCCAGAGTCTTTCTCAGAAGAGGTCTGAAAGTTTCAAACAGTATGCTCAGAGATGGCGAGAGATGGCCGCCCGAGTGCAACCTCCACTGCTTGAGAGGGAGATGACTGACATATTCATGAGCACTTTGCAGGGTGTGTTTCTGGACCGTCTAGCTGCTTGTCCATCTACTGGATTTACTGATATTGTGATCGCCGACGAGCGAGTTGAGAGTTTGCTAAAGCTCGGGAAGATTCAAGACTACAGTGCGTCAGGTTCAGGTACCAAGAAGCCCTTCGCCAATGTTCAGAGCAGGAATGAAGGGGAAGTTGGGGCATCATTTCATCAACGTGGAAAAGGTAGAAGATATCATCCACGTCATTAGCAAGTAGCGTCTGTGGCTACGACCCCGAATAATCATCTGAGGCGTCAGACACGACAAAGGAACCCTCAACAGGGTCAGCGTCAGCAAAGGAGAGAATTAGTTCTTGATCCTCTACCCATGTCTTATACTGATGTACTTCAGCATCTGCTTCAGTTGGAACTGATTGAGCTTCGTAAGCTGTCTCCGCCTCCTTATCCATTGCCAGAAGGATGGGATGCCAATGCCCATTGTGACTTCCATTCTGGGGCACCAGGACACCATATTGATGGATGTATAGTTTTTCACCGCAAGGTACACGATTTGATTGATTCGAAGGCTATCAATTTCGCTCCGTACAGATGAAACAGAGGTTTTGTCTTGGTCAGATTGTGTTAGAGAGAATTAAAGCAATAAAGCCAGAAGTAGCAGTAATGGCAATCATTTGTTTTCTTCATTGCATTTCCTCCCTGTTGAGGGGAACTACGTCGCTCTGATTCTTCATTGGTCTTTGGTCAATGGAGATACGTAGGCAGAAGATCGTCAGATCTTTCCGAGCAAGCTTAGGTGACAATTTCATTTCTATGTCACTCTTCTCTTCAGACGTCTCGTGTTAATGTTTGAACATTGAAGATTGCAGATTCCATCAGGAAAAGGTTGTTGACTACTGAAAGTATTCAAGATCAACAGGTCTAGACGGAGTCAAGTCTCCTCAACAATGGCATTGCTTTGTTTCTTTACTGCATTTTTATATGTTGCTTTTATATGTTTGTTTGAACATTTGTATGCATGCATGAATTTTGTTTGTTCTTGAATGTTAATTAATGAAATGCACATGTTTTTCTGGAAGTAATTAATTCGTTTTACTTATAATTTTGTGTGTGCATTGCAATACCAACTGTTGTTCTTAAACTCTGTGATGGAGGATGACGAAGTAAAAACGCAAAAATCTCCAATTGAGTGCTCTTGAATAAGACCCTGTTGACGATGTACATGCTTTGTTTTAAATTCCCAAACACCGGAGATATAAGGGAGATAGACCCTCGTTAACCCCTTTGAGCCTTGAAGTAGGAGTTTCTTTTTCACATGAAAAAAAATCCTCACATGTAACCCGGGGCAGGGTAGGTGTCAGCTAGTTGGACCGAGCGTTCAGACTTTCATAGAGGACTGTATTTGAGGATCCATTACTTTTCCTTCCAGCACATCAAGAGGTCCAAAGACCGAAAACCACAACGGTTATCCATCAGCGACCAAAAAGTGAGACAGTCACAACCCTTACAAAACAATCAAGACAAACCTGTGTCACACGATTTATTCAAAGAAAAAAAAAGAAATAAGTAGCTCGCTAAGTCGAAACTTGAAAACAAGCGACTTAGGAAAAAATTAGGGCATCCCGCTGGACTCCAATTGCAAAAGATTCAGAAGGATCAGTCCAGGCAAAATTTAGGGATAAACAAAAAGAATGAAAGCGAAAAGACGAAAAGGATTACACAAGAAAGATCCTCAAAAAAAAAACAAGTCGTGTGATACAGACATGAAAGACAATAGGGGTGACTGACTCCCAGCAATAACCCCAGTGGTGCCTAAACAGTTATTAGCATTGGTTCCTCAACCATCTCAAAACCCTTAGGAAAGGTTAGCGCTTGTGAAAGCTAGTTGAACATAGGATTGAAGGAAATCACGAAGAGGGTGGGTACAAATAAACTTCGAGCCTATATCCTTTGTTTATATAACCGTGAAACAGGCCACGATACAACCCCTGAAAGTCCTAATTGAAACAGGGTTAATTCGAGAGCGTGCCACCATGAGATAGCGTTCCTGACTCCTACGAGTTATGCTAAAAGACCCTTGTTGGTATTGCATATGCATGTTTCTTTCCTAAAAAAAAAATCTTGTCATGTCTTAACCAGTGATTCATTCACAAACTACATCTTTTCAATAAAAACTTCAAGATTAACATGTGTGTTGCAATAATCATTCTCAGAAACATTTTCTGCTTGCATACATTGGTTCAGCAATCACAGAAGGTCACGTGAGGAATTTCAGTCTAGAAGCTCAATCGTGCCAAATTGAGGAGTCTGAAACTTCCGAAGGACAATCAAGTCAAATTGCACTCTTTCCGAGAAACTCCTATGAGATAAAGATTCTTTTAACCAGTTGGGTTAGATGCAGCCAATCCGGGGCAATCACATTGAGCAAAATCTCACAATTCAGCCAAGCCGGGGCAGTTATCAGAGTATGGTTAGTCTGAAGAAATCATGTTAGGGCCCATATTGGGGCAGGTCACTCTCAAGAGCAGATGAAGTCAGTCTCTGCATGCCATTATTCAACTTATCCTTAGCACAGGATACTGGGGCAGATTATTTCATGATAATGTAGGATTGTGCGTGAGTCCCCTTCAATCAAATCCCTCTGTAGACCAGGAGGTCTGGGGAAATTATTTCAAGATTCAACGAATCTCTCCCAGAGTTTGAAGACACCAGGGCAGTTCGGGCGCCAAGTCTTCTGTAAAATCCTCTTGAGTTGATACAGGGAGGATGATGTTACTAGAATATATTCCCCAAGCAGTTTCTTCTCCCCAGCGAGAGACACTTTACAATTCCTATCTCCAGCAGAGGGCGATCCCTAGCATCCCCAGTAAAGTCTAAGCGGAAATTTCCCCCAGCTGAGTCGGGGTAGGGTGGTATCCCCAGCAGAACTTCAAATTCAGTTGAACAGTTCTCACCTCCGAGCGGAGTCTTTATTCAAGAATAGGTTATTCCCAGCAAGCAGTTGAATGCCTAATTCCCCACAGAGTTGGAATTGTCAGAACTCTTTCTCTAGCAAAGGTTATCTGACCAAGCATCTCCCCAGCCGTGTTGGAAGATCGTCATTTCCCCACAGAGTTGCATGATTGGTATACAACCATCATTGAAATATCCCTAGTGAGGTCGCCAATTTATTTTTGGCCAGTGTGACAAAGTAGTGAAGAGATTGGTTCACATTTCATTCCTTAACCAAGTATTTCCAAGATATCTTGGTCATCTCCTCAGCAGAATGTTAGTCAGAATGTTCTCATACCCAACGGAGTTACAAATTATATTCTCCCTCGCAGAGTTGTTACTCTCCTCTCAAATCAACTAATGTTGTATTGATCGCGTGGTCCCGTGTCAACAGACCTATTGTGGATGGATCGCTTGATACCATTCTACTATCAGATCGCTCGATCTTGTCTGGTTTGTAAATCGCTCAATATTGCAACGATGTTAAAGTCCACCGTCGCTGTGGCAAGCCAGTAGTCACCTGGTGTCGTACCAAAAGACATGTCCGAGTTGTAAATCACTTGATATTACTCCTCGTTGTTTGAGCCGTGCTCATGTTCCTGGTTATGGATCGCTTGATGCCATTTCCTTAGCAGATCGCTTGATCTTGGCCGAGTTGTAAATCGCTTGATGTTACTCCTTGTTGTTTGAGCCGTGCTCATATCTTGGTAATGGATCGCTCGATACCATTTCCTTAGCAGATCGCTTTATCTTGGCCGAGTTGTAAATCGCTTGATGTTACTCCTCGTTGTTTGAGCCGTGCTCATATCCTTGGTTATGGATCGCTCGATACCATTTCCTTAGCAGATCGCTTGATCTTGTCAGAGTTGTAAATCGCTTGATGTTACTCCTCGTTGTTTGAGCTGTGCTCATGTTATTGGTTGTGGATCACTTGATGTCATTTCCTTAGCAGATCGTTTGATCTTATCCAACACTCGACCGTGTTGAAGAGGTTTGAAGTCCCGACGATGGAATTAAACGTCAAAACTCATCACCAGTCATGATGTAACGGGTTATCCGAAGGAGGTTCGTCTGTCTCAAGTCATATATTTTTATGAAATGTATGAAAAGGGCTCGTGTGTCCAGTTCCTGGCGTAACAGGTATACGTGATGAGGGCTCGTATGTCCAGCACCTGGCGTAACAGGTTTGTTCGAAGAAGACTCGTCTGTCTAAGTATCCTTATCTGGCGTAACAGTTCAATATGGAAGGAGCTCGTCTGCTTTTTCTTCACTTCAAGTACCCACAGCGTCCTTTGGATGGGTTTATTTCCCATTGCTTGCATTCTCCAGCAGAGTGCAAATTTCAGGTTTTCTTGGTATTCAACCACAGTTTATCTTGAACGGTCGATAGCCGTGCTACCTTCCTTTTCAGATTAACAGTTGCTTGAATAGGGGCAGCTGTAAGACCCAAAATTTGCCCTCTCCTTTTTTCATTACATTTATCATATCATTTACATATGTGTCATTGCATCATCTGCATAGAAAAATGAAGCATGTCACTCACATGTTCTAGCATAAGGCATATGATCAATCAACTGAAGATTCTTGATTCTACAAGTCAAGCCAAGAGCCAAGTGACACTGTAAGAAGCTCACAAGGTCTCATCATATCTTGTATAAGCTTAAAGTCATCCTCAAAGTCTTAGGAGGATGGAATTTCATCAGAAGCTAAACAATACATTTTCTCCAGCACAGACAAACCCTAACTAGGGTTTTGCTCCAAATCAGAGAATCCTTTTAACTTTGACTGATTCTCGTGGTCAAAGGATCTCATATGATCTGCAAGGCTCATGTTTGAAATTTGAGGCAAGAATTCACTGAGAAAGTCAAGTATTTGAGCAGTTACTTATTGATGAAGCGAGGATGTCAACTGTGCAGTTCAAAAGTCAACTGGAGGATTTCTAGAGCTTTGGTCATATTCATCAACTTCAGGGAGCTATATTGGTTTGGAAAAGCTCAAATGTCAAAAAAATCAGGAATATGCAAAAAGTTGCCAAATTTGGAAATTTAGAAATTTCCATTTTTTGAATTTCTTCTGTCCTAAATCTTCAAGTTGTTATTTCATGTGCAAAAGAGCTCCAGATGATTTTCCTTGAACACGAAAATCGTAGAGCACGATTTTCCCTTTATAAAAAGTATTAGAATATATTCATAGCCCTCCTAGAACTCAAGATGTGAATTTTGAAGTTTTGAGGCTTTTCTTAGGTTTTAGTGCACATGTATCAAATTGTCATTGGTCCTTTATTCTTTTTATTTTTGTCACACTTTTGCTATCTTTCCTACACATTTTTTTTATGTCCAACATAACTTCTTCACGTGACATATTGGTGTATTTATCATTTTTATTTTTATAAAAAAGAAGTACATAAGGAAATGCAAACAAAAAAAAAGTATATCACATTGGTAGTACATGTGATGACAACATACTCACCCATTTCACGCACACCTTCCTCCCTCTCTTGCCCCTCATTACCACACACCCCTTCTTGTTATTTTTCCCCACTCAAAAAAAGCACTACCAACATCATGATTTTTCTTGTCCACTTGTATGCACGCGTGTGGCACCAAAGGAGGAGAATGATCACATGGGGCCAACAATACCATGCACTCTACAACATCATTAGCTGATCTTTATCACTTTCCTATCATCAAAGAATCTTGTTGCCAATGCATGAGGATCCACCATAACACCATGTGCCACTCACTTGAAATCAAATTTGAAACATATATGAAACGGAGGGCACAAGGAATAAACGCAGTGAAAGCATGACGAGTCAAAACAAAAATATAAAAACAAAAAAACAAAAAAATCAGAATGGAGAAGAAGAATAACAGAATGAGAAAAGTGGATCAAAATCCTTTGGCAGTAACGCTTCATACATACAAAAGATAACAAAAATCAGTTTCATGCTTCTTGAAGAAAAAAGGGAAAACAACCACTCCAAAAACCGTTTTCATTACACTCTTCACAAAAATCACCAGCAAAATGAATCATTACTCTTCATCATCACAACCATAATCAAAAACCATTATTCTTCCAATGACATCAACATACCATAATTGAATTCATTCATCACCATAACAATAACTGAAGTTCACCTTGATCATGACTTCCATAACCGAATCATTTTTCTAGAGAGCACGAATTTGAACCGAGATTTATCTTCTTCATCATCAATCACAAATTGAGCTATCGATCTTCATCACACGTAACCTGAGGTGTTCTTCGTTCTCCTCCATCACAAAAAAACAGAACTCGGTGTTCTTCATCTTCAAGAACAGACTTCATCGCAAACTGCTCCGATCTGCATCAACTCACGATTATAATTCATCGCCGACTTCATCAACATCATCAATTGTCGATTTCGTCATTAACAAAACCTAATCAGATTCGCAGAGAGGAGGAAGAGTTCGAGGAGAAGTCGAAGGCAAGCTTACTGTGGTTTCTTTCTACTCATCTCCAATCAATAAGGTACGGATTCGAACACTCTTTCGGACGAAATCATTTGTTATGTGTTGATTTCCATTGTTCTTGCTTCTGATTGCATTAATCGGTTGATTTGACTGAGTGCTTGAGTTTTTTGTGTTTGGATTCGTGTTGAGGGAGGAAAATTGGTGAGGGTTTGTGTTTGAGTTTTGGTATTTAGAAGCGGTTTTCGGTGAAGGTATGGTGGCGGCGTCGTCGTTAGGGAAGAAGATGAACAGTGCGGCGAGTGGAGGAGAGTTTGGTCCGTGTGGTTTTTTTCTTCTCTTCTGAAGTTTTGTTGTTTTCTTTGTAATTGTTATGTGATATAGTTCATGAAAGGTTTCTGATAAGAGGATAAGATCTGGAGATTTTTTTTGGTTTTCTGTCCATACCGGTGGTGACACTTGTCACCGTCCGGTAGGACCTTTCACTTTCACTTCCACGCGTGCGCTTCACCATAACATCCATGCTCTCCCACGTTTCCAGCCACAGGATGATATTACCATTGCAAGACCTAGATCCAACGTCCCTGCTTCAGTCAACTAACTTGACCGCAGGTCCACCCATACACCTTCAGCCCTTTCTGCATTGGGCCTCCCTCTGCCTGCTATCAGCACCCCCTCCTGTGCCCATTCTTCTTTTTTAACTGTTTTTCTTACTAGTCGCACCCCCTCTCCTTTCTTTGTTTTTTTAATTTCTATTTTGTTTATCATTTCATTTTAATTCATTTAAAATACTAAATCAATTTAGAAAATTACATAAAAAATATTTTTAGTGTCATAAGTCCTTTTAGAATTTTTTCATACTTTTTATTTTCTGATTTTTTTAGTTTCTTATTTTATTTCGAATTTCATTTTAATTTCTTTTCCATTTAATCTCCATATTAACGCGCTAACTTGTAGGATTTATTTCTTTCACCTCGTTTAACATTTCGACTCCGTTCTTTTTGCATTATTTCTTAGACTTAGAAAAACTCATAAAAATATTTTTGTTATATTTTTAATTCCATTTTATCCATAGTTTTAGGAGCCGTGTTGGCGTGTTTTCATTACTTGTTCCTAAGCGACTTCGTGTGGTTATTTGATAGACTTTGGTTGTGAATTTTTGTGAGATATTTTGACACATTGTTTGTTGCTAGTTGTTGGCTTTGGGGATTTAATTTCATAATTTTCTCATGTCATTTGATATTTGTTTGGAGTTTTGTTTCTTAGGTAGCGTTTCGTGCCTCTTTCTTCCTCCTTTCTAACATAGTTTGAGGAAGGCATTTATGCCATGCTATTAGGTTTTATTGGTCCTTGTTTTAGGTCACTTATAGGGTTTAGGTACTTACTTTTTGATTGGTATGGTTTGTGACCTTTGTTTGGTTTGCGTATTGTTTGAAGATTCTCATGCTTATGTGGTTCACTAATCCTTCCTTTCAGGGGCTCATGGTAAGTGAAGTGTGGATGATATCCATATTTCAAATCTTCACCTCATCCTTTATTTTTGCTTCCTCATTTGTCTTTGTGATGTGCCTTATGCCATCTTGTGAATAACTTCGTTACTCCCCTTGTAGAAACAACTTAACTTCTTTAGAGAAGTAAGTCGTCTTCTAGCGTTTTCTGCTCCTTTCTTCTTCTCTTTCCTTTCTTTCCTTCTTCTTCATTAGGATAGAATTCAAACCTCACTAACCTAGGAATCCCATGCATGATAACATTAGGAGTAGTCTTCCCCATTACATTTTACCTTTGAGATCCTTTTGGTGCTCTCTCTCTCTTCTCATCTTCAAATTTAACTTTAAATCACTTTAATAAATGACGAGTCTTCTCTTGTGACACGAGACTTTGCTATGAGATACTTGCACGCGTTCCGTTTCAGGGCGAGGTGTAGGATATCCCTCGTGGTGGATAGGTCTTAGCATGAGATTAATTCGCAAAGAAAATCATAAAAAACATTTCTTAACCAAAAATCACAAAAACACTTAATAAATGTCAGTAGGTCAGTGTGTTTGAGCCTTCACTTGTGGGACTAGATTTGGGGATTTCCTCCATAGATAGGTGTGCCTCATGCGCATTCCATTTTAGGATGATGTAAGAAGTACACATCCCATTGAGTAAGACTTAGGTACACTTACCTATGCAAACTTCAAAGCAGAAAACACATAAAAAACACTGGACAAACAATAAGCGTCTCTCCTTCGGGACTTCTCTTCTCATCACACTCACTCTTTTCGTGTGAACTTGCTCCTACTTGTCACTTTGCAAGACGGTAAAGCACTCGTTGTCCGAGCCTGCAACACCTGAGCATTGACATAGGCAGTTCAAGCTTTAATACACAAGCAATCCTTTCCACCCCTAGTTAGTGGAACTACGGCGACTCTGATCCTCATTGTCCAGATGAGGTACGTAGGCAGGGGGTAGGTGTAACACCCCAAATTTGCCCTCTTCATTTTAAGTATCATATCACATCATATTCATCATGAACATACCATTTTCTTAGCATCCTAGCATGGAAAGATGAGGCATAACATCTTCATGACCTAACATTAGACATATGATCATCTGTGGAGGATTTTGAAGCATCACAAGATATGACAAGGGACCTAATGGTTTTGTACAAGTCCTATTATGTGTTTACACTCCATTTACAAGTTCAAGTTCATTCACAAAAGCTCAGAAGGTTGCATGATCCTCAGAGATTCCAGGATAAGGCAAAGTTCCTACACAAGGCACCTAAACTAGGGTTTGAGATTCAAGCATCAAAAATTCACAACTTTGGCCATTTCATTTGGGAAAAGTCTTCTATATGTCAAGAGGATCCTAGGTACCAATTTTCATG
Organism: Lathyrus aphaca; assembly: GCA_963966055.1. Taxonomy (NCBI): domain Eukaryota; kingdom Viridiplantae; phylum Streptophyta; class Magnoliopsida; order Fabales; family Fabaceae; genus Lathyrus; species Lathyrus aphaca. The sequence goes on from OZ014520.1 coordinate 546,185,948, forward strand.
AGAAAATTCCATGTGGAAGTCAAGAAATTCTTCAGTTGCTTGCAGATGAAGTAATTGGTCAACTGTGCCCTTAAAAAGTCAACTATGTGATTTCAAGGGGTCCAACCCAACGTTTTTGGTCAAGGGGTGTCCTTAAAATGTTATAAGAGGTTTATAATGTTCAAAGATCAAGAATTATGAAGATTTGAAGGGTTTTGCAAAATTGGTGCAAAGTTGGTTTTTGAGAAATTCCATTTTTGGCAACTTTTGCCCTAAATTTCAAGTGAGCTTAACATGATCAAAAATTATTCAAATGGACCAAAGTCAAACATGAAAGTTGGAGATTAAGGGCTCCCATTTTCAAAAAGTACAAGTACTTTTTCATGGGATTCATGGTTTGTCCTATAGGCCCTTCGAAAAAATGCTTAAAATTAGGGCAAAACCTAAAATTCCATGCATGCACCAAAGCCAATTGTCATGAAACTTGTTTTCAAGGCTTGGAATGGATCAAATAAGTTTACAAAGTTAAAATACATTGCATTTGGCACACTTTTCTCAAGAGAAACTCCCATTTTCGTGCCAAGCAAGTTTGTTATTCAAAAAGTGGATATTTTGCAAAATCATGGAGAAAGTGTGACAACTTTTATCTAAGGGCCAGGACTTGTTGGATTATAATCAAGGGATGGATCTGGATTGCACATGGGCTGAAAGGCCAAGGGAAGCATGAGCATTTCATGCTCTCACACCAAACTTGCAAGAATTGCAAATTCACAAATTCTCCTCATTCCCACGTGCAAATGAGCTCATCTTTTCAGCATTGGTTTGTGACTTGATATAAAACAAGCTAGGGTTTCAGAATTGCACAACTCTCTCTCATTCTCTCATTTCCAACTTCTTGCACAATTTGCAATTTCTCTCATATCTCATCATACACTTGCTCATTTCAAAAACCAGTGGTAGATCCTTGATCAGTGCAAGCTTAGGATCATTAATCACACCATTATTCAAGCTCTCTCTCAAGATCAACAACCTTGCCATTTCAGGTCAGGTGTTGGAAAAGCTTCAGATCCAACCACATTCAAGGCTTTAGATGCATTTATTTTGCATCTAGAGTGAGTGTAGAGTGATTTTCATCCACTATCTGGTCTTCTAGCACCTTTTATCAAGATCTGCAACTCAGGTGAGATTCAAAATCTTTGGGTCTGGAAATGAAAATGTTGATGTGCATATTAATCCTTGATGTTCACTGAGTATGCTTCAAGTCTTGGTTTCTATTTTAGTGCATTATTGAGTGAGATATTCGAATTCAAAGTTTCTTGGTCAAAACTTTTTTTGTTCGATCCAGTTGTTTCATGGATCCATTGCTCATTTCAATCTCATTTTCGAACTCAGGGCCTATCAATTAGTGAATCTGGAGCTTTTTGTATATTTATGTTGTTGTTTGCGTATTTGGTTTAAGTTCCGGTGTCGGAGCCCTAGCTCCGGTCACCGGAAACTGCATTTGCTTGAGTCTAGGGTTTTCATGAAGAAGATGAGTTCAGTGCCATTGGATTTGGCCCTTGTACGCGCAGGATCTTGCCACGCGTTCTAGTTCCCAACCTCCCTCTCACGTGAATTCTTAATTCTGTTTTAATGCTTTGTGTTTCTCAGCACACACTAATAACCAGGGTCCTCCACTCATAACTCAATAAGACGCCACGTCAATTAATGAAAGATGTTCAGCACGCGCTGGATCAATACAAAGGCCTACTATTTTCCATTTTCTCCTTCTGAATTTCCACCACATGAGCCATACACATGCGCACCAATGGGCCTCTTATGACTATCTGCACCCCTCCTTATTCTAAGCCCAAACCATTTACACGCAAATCCCTTACTATTCTCACCCCCAGCCCTCATTCTATTTTATTTTCTTTTTCATTTTATTTCTTTTATTCTATTTTGGGTTTTAATTATTTAAAAATAGTTCCAATTATCCAAAAATTCCAAAAATATTCTTGAATGTCCAATTGAGTTTTCTTTAATTTTTCACATTTTTATTTTCCATTTATTCCTATTTTCCACGTGGCAATTAATTCTTCATTCCAATTAATTCATTCTTAAGTCCTTTTGATGCAATCTGTCTTGTCCAATTTCCCTAGGCTTCATTCTTTTGAGTTTCTTGTTCATTATTTTTGCTCTGGATTTCTGAGATGATGTACTTCATGTATGAATTTTCCCCTGATTTTTAGAAATTTATTCCTTGTGTATTGGTCCTTTGACTTGTGTTGGAAGTAATTAACCCTACTTTGTGTTCTAGCCTTCATTTTACCTACTTAGCTTCTGAATTCTTCCACATCCTTTTGGCTCATTGTTATATCATGTTTGAGGATCATTTGGCTTAAGTTGTGGAATTTTTAGATGCATTGTTGAAATGATTTGAATTTTTGTTCTCACCTTGTCCCATTTTGCTTCCTTTTGATCTTTAGCTCTCTTATAAGCTTAGAAGGGCACTTGTGCCAACTTCTTCTTCTCATTTGGGGTCCCTTTGGGGTATGGGTTCCATTCTGGTCTTGACTTAGGGTTTGTGTCTTAGAAATTTTTGTGTTTGCTTACCTTTTAAGTCCTTTCATTTCTTAAGTGTATTCATCTCACTTCTTTGCTCCTTTCACTCCATTATGTGATTGTTTGGTCTTGTATGTCTCTTATCTTCATCTTGCTAGCTTCTTAAGCACTTCTTCAACTTGTTTTAGTTCTGTTTGTGTGCCTTGAGTCCATGTTTGTGCATATTTGCTTTGCATCTTTCTTAAGTTTGCATGTGTTTGTCATTTGTTTCATGTTGCATCATATTGTCTTGTTTGCTTCATTTCTCATTCTTATGAGTTGCATATCCATTGAGCATTTGTATATATGAATGCACTTCTGTTTGTATGATGTTAGCATGTCATCTTGTTCATTGTATTTCATTTGTATTCTTGTTACTAACCTTGCAGGGGCTATGGTAAGTGTGAGGTGTGGAAGTTGAGTTCCACATCTCCAAATCTCATCTCTTCTTCTTATTTCTTTATTGTGCTAACTCTTTGCTTGTTGGGCTTAGGCCTTTCTCATCTCATCCCTCTTCTTCTTCTTCTTCTTCTTCTTCTCTTCTTCTTTCTTTCTTCTTTAGGATAGAAAACCACACTAACCTTAGGATATCCATGCATGATAACACTTAGGATTCTTTAGTCCCCCATTAGACTTTTTACCTTTGTGATCCTTTTGGTTCTTCTTCTCTTATCATCTCATAACCTTAAAGAAAACACTTAATAAAGTTTGAAGTAATACCTTGATCAATAGCCTTATCCCATGAGGTGTGCTTGTAGTCTTCCCATCTTGGGATAATACAAGTTTACCTTGTGATGCACAAGTCTGATCAAGGTATCTTCTTCACAAAGAAAAGCATAAAAAGCACTTCTTCACTGTAAATACCAAAAACACTTAATAAGTTAATGAGTTAGTGAGCTTAGGCCCTAATCTCTAGGTTCAAGTTTTGGGGATCTTCTCCTTACTTGAGTGTGCTTGTTCTATTATTCCATCTTGGAATGTAGTGACAAGTGCACATTCCATAGAAAAGAGCTTGAGTTCACTTCCTTGTGACACACTCATAAAAGCTTCATAAAAAACACAAACAAACAATAAGCGTCTTTCCTTCTGGAATTCTTTTCTCATCTCATTCGCTCCGTACACGAACTTGCTCCTACTTGTCATTTTGCAAGATGGTTACGCACTCGTCGTCCGAGCCTGCAACACCTGAGCATTGACATAGGCAGTTCAAGCCTTAATACACAAGCAATCCTTTCCACCCCTAGTTAGGGGAAATACGACGACTCTGATCCTCATTTTCCCGATGAGGTACGTAGGCAGCGGGGTAGGGCCCGTTCGAGCACAATCTTTATTTTTCCCTACATTTTTTCTCCTCTTTGTTTTCTCATTCAGTCCCTCTTTCAGTTTATTTTCCAGTTCCAGTTTCTTTTCATTTTCTTTTTCTAGCAGCAGCTTTCATACCCTCACCCTTTGAAACTTTTTCTTTGCAAACGTGGATCCCGTCGGGTACGGCGGACGATCTGGGTGCTAATACCTTCCCAGGTCGTAACCGACTCCCGAACTCAGTCTTTTTGGTTCACAGGAACTGTGTCCTTCCTTTTCTTTTCTTTTGGTTTGTGCAGCATTACCATTCCCTTTCTTTGGGATAAAAATGCATGGCTGGCGACTCTATTCTTTTCCGCGCCACTCTCGCGTTTGTACCAGGATGGAAATCCGGGGAGCGACAGCTGGCGACTATGCTGGGGAACGAACCCAGAATCTCTGGTTCCCCTGTGAGTCTCTCCTAGCGCGTGTTTGTTTCTATTTCTTTGGGTGATGTTTTTTTGTTGTGGCTTGTCGTATTTTACTGTTGTTTGTTTACAGCTTTATTTACAGCCTTATTTACAGTTTTTAGTATTCCGCATCATATTATTACTGGACTGTCTGGACTGGTTTTCTGTTTGGTGGGTTGGGGTGTTACTGTTTCTGAGAGATGAGCTCATTACCATGGATCGAGTGCATCTTAGGACTTAGAGTGGTTCCACTTTGGCCTCATGAGATCTTGTCATGGGGGTAGTAGTGAGTTCCACGCCCAGATTTGCGACCGTCTTGGAAATGTCTTGATTTGGGGATCTTCCTCTCTCATTTCATAACCTTGACAGTTATGTGCAGCTAGGGACCGATCATTGAGAATCTTATGGAAACATCCCTCTCTAGTGATGACAATGGCAGACCACATTGTGTGGCAAACCCATTCGCATCCGAGGGCCCACTTGGGACTTGCATAGGATGACCTTGTTTCCCGGGCTCAGCTGAGGCCTCCCTGCGTAGTATATAATGCCAAACCGATTCCCTGATTTGGTCATGAGCTATTTCTCGGAAATGGTGAAAGTATTATTTCTATTCGGCTTTGAGAGTCCGTGACGTCTGACCCGGAGCCTACCAGTGAGATTGGGAGGGGTTTACAGGTGTGCAGGAACCCTTGGCCTCTATATACCCTCATTACCAGTGGTCCTTATTATTGATTTCTGGTCCTATGGTCCTATGGTTCTGGTGTTCTAGTTTTCTTGGTTCTGGTTTTCTTGGAACTGTGGTTCTGAGATCTTCTATCAGAGAGTTGTGATTCAGAGAGCTTTTGGTTTGCCAGTATTCAGAGGGTCCTTGTGTTCAGTGATCCAGTATCCAGATGGTCCCAGTTGATCATATGCCTGCATTGCATTTGCATTTGCATCATCCTTGCATTAACTGTTTATGTTTCCATTTTTCAGGTCATTGTTCATACTCAGTTCCCAGTTCTGGTAAATCTTATCTCTAGATGTCAGAAATCAGAAGAGTTACAAGGAAAAAGAATGTTCACTATACTTTTCTTCAGCCTGAAGTTAGAAGTGTTCAGAAGTTAGCAGGTCTGATGAATGACCAAGTCTTGGGCAATTTCAGGAAAAGATATGGCCAGATATTGAAGTATGTGGACAAGCCCATTGCAGACCATAAGGACGGTTTGCATACCTTGTTGCAGTTTTATGATCCTCTGTTGCGTTGCTTTGTGTTTCCAGGTTACATCTTAGCTCCCACATTGGAAGAGATTGCCATCATGTTGAATGTTCCAGTCAGAGAGTCACTGCCATTTTATGGGTCTGAGGTTGTGCTTAGAGATGAAGACATAGCCAAAGTTTGTCGTTTTCCAGCTGCTACAGTCAAGAGGGCTCTGAAGGAGAGTGAAGGCAAAGGACTCCCTTGGAGTGTGCTCATCCCCGAGGCATAGAGATATGCTAAAGAGGGTAGTTTGGGTGACTTTGGTGCTATGCTTGCTCTGATGGTGTATGGGTCCAGCTTGTTCCCAGGAGAGAAAGAATTTGTAAGCTTGGAAGTGATCTCTATCTTTGCCAAAGGCAATCCAGTGCCTACTCTTTTAGGTGACTTCTACTACAGTGTTCACTACGGGAATGAGAAAGGTAGGGGTGGACCAGTAGTATGTTGTGCTTCATTGTTTGCTGAGTGGTTTGCCAGACAACTGCCAAAATCAGGTGCCTTCAAGGAGATGAGGGATGAGTGGAGATGGTCAAGAAGGTTGATGGGGTTAACTGCTGAAGATATTTCCTGGGGATATGACAGAGATCTTCTAGGTAAAGAGTTGATGGTTAGTTGTGGAAGGTTTGCTGGAGTACCTTTGCTGGGAAGGAAGGGTGTGATCAGTTATTATCCAACACTAGCCATGAAATAGTTTGGCTATCCTTTGAGAGATCCACCACAAATGGAAGAGTTTGCTGAATCTTTGTACTTTCCTATGGAAGGAAACAAGGAGTTAGTTTTGCAAGCAGTCCAAGCTTGGGCTCACAGGATAAGGAAGGGTAAGAAAGAATTTGGCAGAGTTGATCCCAAGACGTATCCACCTTTTGCTGCATGGTTGCAAAGACATGTAGAAGAAGTCCTCATGCCTTTCTCAGTTGAAGCTCCACTTTATCCCAGAGAAGTTCCAAGTCAGAGTAGTACTGTCTCCCTTGAAGAGTACAAGAAATTGGAAGCTCAGCTGCATGAGGTTAGAGTGGAAAATGCTGAAATGGTAAGCCTATACCATCTTGCCAACAGGGCCAAGAATGAAGCAGAAGGGAAGCTGCTGAAGATCCAAGCCTCCTTGGAAGCTAAAGAGAAAGACTTTGCTGGAAGAGAAGCCCACTTTCATAGGTTGGGTTTGATGGAGGTAAAAAGAAAAGCCGAACGCAAAAAGACTTTGAAGACTCTCAAGGAAGCTCGACAATCCATTGTTTGGTTGCAAGGCCAAAGGGAGGAAGAGCGGAAGAAATTCAGAGAGAAAGAAGAATTCTTTGAGGTGCAAATGGCCTTCAAGAAGGAAGAGGTGGAGCAAGTCCACACCATTCGGAGGGAAAAGACTCAACAGCTAGCACAAAGCCAGTTAGCCTTGGAAGAGGCACAGAAGGAGATTGAAGAGCTCAAGCTGAGAGCGGGTGTCAAGAAGAACAGAGCAGAGGTGGCAGAGCCTGGGTCCTTAGTTTAGTTTATTTTTCAGACTACCTACAGACCTGTTATAGGAGTCTCGCTTTGTTTTGTCTTTTGTCCATGTAATGGCTTGTAACCCTTCGGGGAATGTTTCTGTTTTGTGCTCTAACTTTTGGCTGGCAGTGGTTTGTCCATGATACAGTGTTAATGTGCAAATTATCATTTCTGAAAGTGTAAGACTCGTTTGTCTGATACTGCTAATATCTGAACACTCATCAAAGAGAAAGTTTGAAAGTTAATCCTCAAAGTGACTGTCTGGAGTAGATGCTAGAACTGGGGCATGCAAATGCTTAAAACTTGGGAACATGAACAGTTACATTGCATTGCATATAACGTGTTTGTTTGTTTTGCAGGTAGTGCTTTAGTTTCTAATGTCTTTTGTGTTTCAGGCACTATAGCTCCCAGGAAAGTTCGAGAACAACCAGTCGCACACAGATATCCAACAAAGGTCAACAGAGAGAGAATCATGGATCAGATGCAAGCTGACTTAGCTGACTTGAGGCTGAGGATGGATAACTTCATGACTTTGATGGCAGGCATGGGTCAGAATCAAGAATGTCTGCGTGAGATGATTGAGAATGGTCAAGCCAGGAACAACACCACTGCTGATGGTAATCGTAACGGTGCGGGCGCACGTCAGGTTGAAGTCCCTGTAACACAGCCATGGGTTACTATAATCAATGATGGGCTGAACAACATTCAGATGGATAACCAGGACGAACAGTTCACTTTGCTGGACGAAGCTGAAGGTCAGGGGGCTGAGATGAACAGGAAGTTTGAGGAAATGGCAGAACAAATCAAGGCTATTTAATCCCAGAGCTCTTTGGGATTTGACATTACTGACTTGGGCTTGGTTCCAGGGGTTAGAATCCCTTACAAGTTCAAGGTTCCAACCTTTGAGAAATACAATGGCACTGCATGCCCGAAGACTCATCTTCAGTTATTTGTTGGGAGGATTGCTGCTCACACTGATGATGAAAAACCCTGGATGTACTATTTCCAGGACAACCTGGTCGGGGCTTCCCTGGAATGGTATATGAAGCTTAGCAGGGTCAACATTAAAAGCTGGAAAGACCTGGCAGAAGCTTTTGTGAGACAATACCAGTATAATTTGGACATGGCTCCAAATCGCACGCAATTGCAACACATGTCTCAGGCTGCTAAGGAGGGTTTCAAATAATATGCTCAGAGGTGGCGTCAGCTTGCTGCCAGAGTGCAACCACCGCTGCTAGAGAACGAAATGGCTGATATGTTTATGGGGACGTTGTAAGGTGTGTTTCTTGAAAGATTGGCGTCCAGTTCTGCCACCAAATTCAATGATATTGTAATTGCTGGAGAGAGGGTTGAGACCTTGTTGAAGATGGGAAAGATCCAAGATACAAGTGCGAGCAGCTCGAATGGAGCAAGAAAAGCTTTCAGTGGACCTCCAAGGAGAAGGGAGGGTGAGACAAATGCTGTGTTTGGCCAAGGTCGAGGCCGAGGTTATAGAAGACCATATGAGCATGTGGCAGCAGTCACAATTCCTTCAAATCCAGTGTAATAGATGCAACCTCAACAACAACAACAACATCCATAACGTAAAAAATATCAACAAAGACCTTATCAGCCAAGGCAAACTCGCCCGACTAATAGGGTGCTTGAGGCGATCCCTATAACTTATGCTGCTTTGCTACCAAGATTGCTGGACCTGAATCTGATTCAATTGAGAACTTTGGCACCACCACCACCTGGAGAGCTTCCAGTGGGTTACGATATCAATGAAAGATGCGCTTTCCATTCAGGGGCACCCAGGCACTCAACGGAGAAGTGCAGGGCGCTACAGCACAAAGTTCAAGACCTGGTAGACTCCAAAGCAATTAACTTCGCATCACCGCCAAATGTTAATTCGAACCCTATTCTGAATCATGGAGGGGCTAGAATCAATGCCGTGGATAGTGGTGAGAAGTTAAGTCTTATCCTGAGCATAGAAGAGCTGAAGACCCCGCTGTTGGTAGTGAAAGAGAGGCTGCCGAAAGGTCAAGTGTTTCCTGGATGCAGTGCTGATTGCGAAGAATGTCTGAATTCAGAGAATGGGTGTGAGAAGCTGAAGATGAGGCTGCAGAGTTTGATTGATGAAGGATCTTTGCAGTTTAACAAAGTTGGTAATGAAGCTGATGATGTGTCCACAATAACCATTTTCTATGATGAAGCAGAGATGCTTGTCAGAAGAGAGTCTGTTACCATTTATGCTCCTGAAGTTAGTCCCATGACTATCACCGTGCCTGGGCTTATTCCTTTTACAGATGATAGAGCCATTCCATGGCATTACGGCTCAGATGTATATGTGATGGGACAAAAAGTTGAGAGCAAGTCTGTTGCTATTGACCCGACTGTAGTGAATGTCGGAGGAGTTGGAGGCTTTACGAGAAGTGGTCGTTTATTTGCTCCCCCAGTGCTGAGAGGGGATCCTGAGGCTGAGGCTTCATCAAAGGCTAAAGGGAAGCAAACTGTGACTGATGAGACAATAACTCCTCCTGCTGTACAAGGAACCTTTGAGAAGGAGGTCGAGGAATTTATGCGGATCATCAAAAAGAGTGATTATAAGGTGGTCGAGCAGTTGAACCAGACACCTTCCAAGATATCCATTCTATCTTTGCTGATGTGTTCTCCTGCACACAGAGAGGCCTTGTTGAAAGTGCTGCAGATGGCGTATGTTCCTCAAGAAATAACTGTCAATCAACTTGAAGCTGTGGTAGGCAGCATGAATGCAAGCCATGGGCTGGGCTTTACAGATCGAGACCTCACGTCAGAGGGCCGAAACCACAACAAAGCACGACATATTACTATGGAGTGCAAGGGTGCTGTGTTGTTGCATGTTCTTGTAGACACAGGCTCTTCCCTTAATGTACTTCGGAAGAAGGCATTAATGAAGCTCAATGTTGATGGTATAGTCCTAAGACCCAGTGATTTGATTGTCAAAGCGTTTGACGGGTCTAGAAGATCAGTGTTTGGAGAGGTTGAATTTCCCGTGAAGATAGGCTCTCAAGTTTTCAAAAGCACCTTCTATGTTATGGACATTCAGCCCGCATACAGCTGCTTGTTGGGACGCCCGTGGATTCATGCTGCCGGTGCTGTGACGTCCACTCTGCATCAGAAGCTCAAATATGTGGTTGATGGTCAGGTAATCACAGTGTGCAGAGAGGAAGACATCTTTGTAAGTCACTTGTCAACATTCAAGTATGTAGAGATGGATGGAGAGATCCATGAGACTCTATGTCAAGCTTTCGAAGCAGTCAATGTCAACATTCTGACTCCTGTAGAGAGAAGCAGTGAGAAAGAAGGTACCTCCATCCATTCCTACAAGAAGGCAAAGGAGGTAGTTCAGTCAGGAAGCGCCCAAGGCTGGGGCAGATTGCTGGAGCTAGAAAAGAAAGACGACAAGTTTGGTTTGGGATATCAGCCTGGTGGATCTACTCCAAGTGGTAAAGCTATCACCTTTACAAGCGCTGGGATGCTCGACCGCAACCAGATATGTGCAACTGCTGAAGAGGGAGACATTGATGGTGACTGGGACAACTGGATACATCCGTGTGCGCCCGGAGAGGAGCTGAGGAACTGGTCTGCTGAAGACATTGTTCAAGTTACCTGGTACTCAGAGTAATTTATTTGTTTCCTTTTATTATCATACTGCATTGTCAAATCCAGCATTCTGCCCAAGATGCTAGGATCCATTGTATTGGGCCACCATGTTTTGTATGCATCCTATTTTACCATGAAATAAAAGGACATTTTCAGACAAATGGTGTTCCCTTTCTTTTCTTTTAAACTTTTCACAAAAAAATCTAAAAAATGGCATTGTGTTTTTCCTTTTTGTTTTTGTGTTAGCGTCTCTTTTTCAAAAATAAGCAGATTCTGAAATAAGCACATCATCTATGCAGTGTTGATCATCCGGATTCCATTGATAACATTCATGCTATGACTACGCATGACTTTGATAATCCTGTCTACCAAGCTGATGAAGGGGTTGAGGAAGACTATGAAATCCCTGAAGAATTGGTCAGATTGTTGAAACAAGAGGAACGGGTTATTCAGCCTCATCAGGAAGAAATTGAGATCATCAACATCGGCACTGAAGACGTGAAGAAAGAGAACAAGATTGGGGCCAGTCTGCAAGCCGACGTCAAGAAAGAGCTGATCAGTATGTTGCGAGAGTATGTGGATATCTTTGCTTGGTCATATCAAGATATGCCAGGGTTGGATATCGATATCGTTGTGCACAAATTACCATTGAGAGAAGACTGTCCTCCTGTGAAACAGAAATTGAGAAGAACTCATCCTGACATGGCGATGAAGATTAAAGAGGAGGTTCAGAAGCAATGGGATGTCGGGTTCCTTGATGTAACTAGTTACCCACCTTGGGTAGCTAACATTGTACCTGTACCAAAGAAGGACGACAAGGTCCGGATGTGCGTTGACTACCGGGATTTGAATAGAGCAAGCCCAAAAGATGATTTTCCGTTACCTCACATTGTTGTGTTGGTAGACAATACTGCTTAATTTTCGGTATTTTCCTTCATGGATGGCTTCTCCGGGTATAACCAGATTAAGATGGCGCTGGAGGACATGGAGAAGACAACGTTCATCACCCCGTGGGGTACATTCTGTTATAAGGTCATGCCCTTTGGTTTTAAGAATGCCGGGGCAACTTATCAGCGGGCGATGGTCACATTGTTCCATGACATGATACACAAGGAGATTGAGTGTTATGTGGATGATATGATTGATAAGTGTCGAGACGAAGAAGAGCATCTGGTCAACCTGAAGAAGTTGTTTGATAGACTGATCAAATACAAGCTGAGGTTGAACCCAAACAAGTGCACTTTCGGAGTGCGTTCCGGGAAACTGTTGGGTTTCATTGTTAGTCAAAGAGGAATTGCGGTAGATCCTGCAAAAGTGAAAGCAATTCAAGATATGCCTGCACCAAGAACAGAAAAAGAAGTGCGCGGGTTTTTAGGGAGGTTGAACTACATTTCTCGGTTCATATCTCATTTAACTGCCACGTGCGAACCGATATTCAAATTGCTAAGAAAAGAGCAAACGGTCAGGTGGAATGATGATTGTCAAAGAGCTTTCGACAAGATAAAAGAATATTTGCAGGAGCCTCCAATTCTAATGCCTCCAGTGGAAGGAAGACCTTTAATCATGTACTTGACCGTGATAGAAGGGTCAATGGGATGTGTTCTAGGCCAACATGACGAGTCTGGTCGAAAAGAGTACGCTATTTATTACCTTAGCAAAAAGTTTACCGACTGTGAATCCCGTTACTCACTGCTCGAGAAAACTTGCTGCGCTTTGGTATGGGCTGCTCGCCGACTGAGACAGTACATGTTGACCATACCACACTGCTCATTTCCAAAATGGATCCTGTCAAGTACATCTTTGAGAAACCAGCGTTAACCGGAAGGGTTGCTAGGTGGCAAATGATTTTAACTGAATATGACATCCAGTATACTTCTCAGAAAGCCATCAAGGGAAGTGTATTGTCGGATTACCTTGCACAGCAACCTCTTGAGGATGATTATCAGCCAATGAAGTTTGATTTCCCTGATGAGGACATCATGTACCTCAAAGCAAACGATTGCGAGGAACCACTTCCAGAGGAGGGGCCTGACCCTGAATCCAAATGGAAGTTGATGTTTGATGGGGCAGTCAATATCAATGGACGTGGAGTTGGTGCCGTTCTTATCACTCCCGAAGGTGTTCACTTTCCCTTCGCTGCTAGAATTACTTTTGGCTGCACCAACAATGAAGCGGAATACGAGGCATGCATAATGGGAATAGAGGAGGCTATTAATCTTCGGATTAAGAACCTCGATATATTCGGAGATTCAGCCCTCGTCATTAACCAAGTTACCGGCAAGTGGTATACGCATCAAGAGCATCTAATTCCTTACAGGGATTATGCTAGGAAGCTGTTGACGTTCTTCACAACAGTTAAGCTTCAATACATACCACGTGATGAAAATCAGTTTGCCGATGCATTGGCCACTCTTTCTTCGTCTATCAAAGTCTTGTGTTGGAACTATGTGCCCAAAATTGACATCTCCAGGCTTGACGCTCCAGCTCATGCCTTCTCTGTAGACGCAGTGTCTGACGAGAAACCTTGGTATTTTGATATCAAGCTATTCCTGGAAAAGCAAGAATACCCAGCTGGGGCATCTTCCAATGACAAGAAGACCTTGAGGCGACTTGCTGCTAGCTTCTTCTTGAATACAGACGGGGTTTTGTACAAGAGAAACTTTGACATGGTCTTGCTCAGATGCGTGGATAGACACGAAGCAAGCCTGTTAATGCAGGAAGTCCACGAGGGATCTTGTGGTACCCATGCAGGAGGGCATGCTATGGCTAAGAAATTGCTAAGATCGGGGTATTACTGGATGACAATGGATGCAGACTGTTGTTCATTCGCTCGTAAGTGCCACAAGTGCCAGATTTATGCAGACAAAGTGCATGTTCCTCCTAGCCCGCTCAACGTCATGTCATCTCCTTGGCCCTTTTCTATGTGGGGCATTGACATGATTGGGAAGATTGAGCCTACTGCTTCAAATGGTCATCGCTTCCTCCTGGTCGCGATTGATTAATTAACCAAATGGGTTGAAGCAACATCTTATGCCAATGTCACAAGTCAAGTGGTGGCAAGATTCCTAAAAAGAGATATCATATGCAGATACGGAGTGCCCGAAAGGATCATTACTGACAATGGTTCTAATCTCAACAACAAGATGATGGCAGAGTTGTGTCGGGACTTCAAGATACAGCATCACAATTCTTCTCCTTATCGACCAAAGATGAATGGTGCGGTAGAGGCAGCCAACAAGAATATCAAGAAGATTGTGCAAAAAATGGTTGTCACTTACAAAGATTGGCATGAGATGTTACCATTCACGTTGCATGGGTACCGAACGTCAGTCAGGACGTCAACTGCGGCAACTCCCTTCTCTCTGGTATATGGCATGGAAGCAATCCTGCCTGTTGAAGTAGAGATTCCTTCATTGCGTGTGATGATGGACGTGAAGCTTGATGAGGCTGAATGGGTGTGTGCTCGTTACAATCAGCTATGTCTAATTAAGGAAAAGAGATTAGCGGCTATCTGTCATGGTCAGCTTTATCAGAGGAGAATGAAGTGAGCATTCGATCAGCGAGTACGTACTCGGGAGTATCAAGTGGGAGAGCTTGTGCTGAAGAGGATCATTCCTCCAGGTTCAGATCACAGGGGCAAATGAACCCCAAACTACGAAGGACCATTCATAGTGAAGAAAGTATTCTCAGGAGGAGCACTGATGCTCACCACTATGGATGGAGATGACTTCCAATCCCCTGTTAACTTGGACGGAGTTAAAAAATACTTCGCATAAAGGACCTGCTGGACACAAAAATAGAATTAAAGTCCAGGCACGAAAAGGGGCACCCCGGCGAGCTAAAAACAGAATAAAAAGCTCGGGCAAAAGTTAGGGAAAATAATAAAAAAAACGTACACCCGCTGAGTTGAAAAGCCACATTGGACAGCTCAGGCAAAAAAGGGGTATCCTGGTGGATTGAAAACCCGAAAGGGCGATCCACGCAAAACAGGGGAATAAGCGAACAACTGCGATCCGAGTAATCTGAACCACGTCATCGTTTCGTACAACTTGACAATATCAGAAGGATAGGAAACAATCCCCTCATCTTCTCAGAAAGCAAAGGCAAGAATGGAGAGTTTTGAAGACATGCTGGTCATAGCAGAAATGGAACCCATTGGGATGCCGTGCCCATTGCCACTAGGATAGTTTCTTTTCTCAATTTTATGGTAGCCACCTCTTTCCAGGTCGTTGCTTCCTCATGTAAAATCTTTGCCTATTCAGAGGCCTTTCAATAAAAGAATATTCAGTCAAAAAAGCTGTGTGTGTTTATTTTTGTTTGCAAAATGTCCTGAATTTTCGGCAAAAATAACATTGCATTTAAAACATGGTGACAATTTGAAAGAAAATGACATGCAGGGAAACACTGTAAACCCTCTTTGAGTGTCGGGTGACAATGGATGAACAGATCATACCATGCAAGTCCCCGGGGCACACTTGTGTTTTCTGTTGTTGTAGGTTGCAGGATGGCGTCACATTCTCCCAAGCAAAAAACAATTATTCCCCGCAGGTGGCCCAAGCAGTTTATTCTTCCCCAGTGGAGTATGCCCAACAGGAAGCTGAATGTCGGATGTCTCTACAGAGCTGTGAATCAGTGAATGCTCTCCCCAGCCAGAGTATTGTTGAAGCATCTTTCTCAGCCAAGTCTAAAGATGATCTTTCCCCACAGAGGTCATATTTGATTCTCACTCCCGTCAATGAAATATTCCCTAGCAAAGTTGCCATTCTTTTGGTTAATATGATGATACAGTCAGGTATTCATCACCCCAGTCAGAGTTAGGTGTCAAGGCCTATTGACTTGTCTTCCCCTGCAGAGTTGTAACTCTTGTGGCCGATCAGGCATCTGTTTGTTGCTCGTCTGCATCTTTCCAGCACTCGTCCGTGTTCATACCTTATTGATGCTCGTCTGCATTTCTCAACACTCGTCTGTGTTCTTACTTTATTACCGCTCGTCTGCGTTTTTCAACACTCGTCTGTGTTATCCCTAAGCAGAGTTTTCCCCAGCAGTGACCTATTATTACTGTACTGTTGTTCATCTGCGCTTCTCAACACTCGTCTGTGTTCATATTATTGCTCATATGCAATTCCCAACACTCGTCTGTGTTCATATTATTGCTCGTCTGCAATTCCTAGCACTCGTCTGTATTCGTACTTTATTGGTTCTCATCTACATTTCTCAATGCTCGTCTGTGTTATCACTTTGGTATTACTCGTTTGCTTTCCCCAGCAGGGTTCATGATTATTGTTGCTGCTCATCTGCATTTTCCAGCACTCGTCTGTGTTTAATCTCTGTTGTTGCTTGTCTGCAACTTCCCAACACTCGCCTGTGTTGGATGGTTGATAATATTTTCTGATTGCTCGTCTACATTCTCCGGCACTCGTCTGTGTGTGTTATCTGTTTGAAGCTCGTCTGCATTGTTTGGATACTCGTTTGTATCATCCCCAGCATTCGTCTGTGTTAGCTTATATCTGTATGTGTGGATTTGCTGTCTATCCTGATACTTTTATGTGTTGCTACTCCAGATGCTCGTCTGTGTTTGAATTTCTGGTATTCGTCTATACCAGTGGCTGATACTCGTCTGTATCATTGCCTGAAGCGCTCGTCTGTGTTTCTTAGATCATTGTCTGATACTCGTCTGTATCATTGACTTTTGGCACTCGTCTGTGTTCTCTTGATGATTATCCAATACTCGTCTGTATTGAAGAGGTTTAAAATCCTGACTGTGGGAATTAATGTCAAAATGGTTACCAGTCCTGGCGTAACAGGATTATTTGAAGGAGGCTCGTATGTCTCATGCACCAATTAGTATTGTTGCATCTGGCGTAACAGGTTTGCTCGAAGAAGACTCGTCTGTCTTGTACCATATATCCACGGATAATATATGAAGAAGGTTCGTCTACCTTGATTATGCATGTCTATCCCACAGACTTAGGTGCAGCCCGGTCCTGGCGTAACAGGTATATCCGAAGGAGATTCGTCTATCTCAAGTCATATATTCTTGCAAAGTTTTTGAGGACTCGTATGTCCATTTCCTGGCGTAACAGGATGGTTCGAAGAAGACTCGTATGTCAAAGCATTCTTATTCCAGATAACAGTTTCAACTTGGAAGAAGCTCGTCTACTTTATTCTCCCTTTCAGTCACCAAAGTGTCATTTGGTTGGGTTTATTTCCCAGTTTTGCATTCTTCGTTAGGGTGCAAATTTCAGGTCTTCTTGGTATTCAATCACAGTTTATCTTGAACGGTCGATAGCCCGTGCTACCGTCCTTTTCAGATTAACAGTTGTTTGAATAGGGGCAGCTGTAACACCCCAAATTTTACCTCTTCATTTTAAGTATCATATCACATCATATTCATCATGAACATACCATTTTCTTAGCATCCTAGCATGGAAAGATGAGGCATAACATCTTCATGACCTAGCATTAGACATATGATCACCTGTGGAGGATTTTGAAGCATCACAAGCTATGACAAGGGACCTAATGGTTTTGTACAAGTCCTATGATGGGTCTACACTCCATTTACAAGTTCAAGTTCATTCACAAAAGCTCAGAAGGTTGCATGATCCTCAGAGATTCCAGGATAAGGCAAAGTTCCTACACAAGGCACCTAAACTAGGGTTTGAGATTCACGCATCAAAACTTCACAACTTTGGCCATTTAATTTGGGAAAAGTCTTCTATATGTCAAGAGGATCCTAGGTACCAATTTTCATGAGAAAATTCCATGTGGAAGTCAAGAAATTCTTCAGTTGCTTGCAGATGAAGTAATTGATCAACTGTGCCCTTAAAAAGTCAACTGTGTGATTTCAAGGGGTCCAACCCAACTTTTTTGGTCAAGGGGTGTCCTTACAATGTTATAAGAGGATTAGAATGTTCAAAGATCAATAATTATGAAGATTTGAAGGGTTTTGCAAAATTGGTGCAAAGTTGGTTTTTGAGAAATTCCATTTTTGGCAACTTTTGCCCTAAATTTCAAGTGAGCTTAACATGATCAAAAATTCTTCAAATGGACCAAAGTCAAACATGAAAGTTGGAGATTAAGGGCTCCCATTTTCAAAAAGTACAAGTACTTTTTCATGGGATTCATGGTTTGTCCTATAGGCCCTTCGAAAAAATGCTTAAAATTAGGGCAAAACCTAAAATTCCATGCATGCACCAAAGCCAATTGTCATGAAACTTCTTTGCAAGGCTTGGAATGGATCAAATAAGTTTACAAAGTTAAAATACATTGCATTTGGCACACTTTGCTCAAGAGAGACTCCCATTTTCGTGCCAAGCAAGTTTGTTATTCAAAAAGTGGATATTTTGCAAAATCATGGAGAAAGTGTGACAACTTTGATATAAGGGCCAGGACTTGTTGGATTATAATCAAGGGATGGATCTGGATTACACATGGGCTGAAAGGCCAAGGGAAGCATGAGCATTGCATGCTCTCACACCAAACTTGCAAGAATTGCAAATTCACAAATTCTCCTCATTCCCACGTGCAAATGAGCTCATCTTTTCAGCATTGGTTTGTGACTTGATATAAAACAAGCTAGGGTTTCAGAATTGCACAACTCTCTCTCATTCTCTCATTTCCAACTTCTTGCACAATTTGCAATTTCTCTCATATCTCATCATACACTTGCTCATTTCAAAAACCAGTGGTAGATCCTTGATCAGTGCAAGCTTAGGATCATTAATCACACCATCATTCAAGCTCTCTCTCAAGATCAACAACCTTGCCATTTCAGGGAAGGTGTTGGCAAAGCTTCAGATCCAGCCACATTCAAGGCTTTAGATGCATTTATTTTGCATCTAGAGTGAGTGTAGAGTGATTTGCATCCACTATCTGGTCTTCTAGCACCTTTTATCAAGATCTGCAACTCAGGTGAGTTTCAAAATCTTTGGGTCTAGAAATGAAAATGTTGATGTGCGTATTAATCCTTGATGTTCACTGAGTATGCTGCAAGTCTTGGTTTCTATTTTAGTGCATTATTGAGTGAGATATTCGAATTCAAAGTTTCTTGGTCAAAACTGTTTTTGTTCGATCCGGTTGTTTCATGGTCAAAACTTTTTGTATATTTATGTTGTTGTTTGCGTATTTGGTTTAAGTTCCGGTGTCGGAGCCCTAGCTCCGGTCACCGGAAACTGCATTTGCTTGAGTCTAGGGTTTTCATGAAGAAGATGAGTTCAGTGCCATTGGATCTTGCCCTTGTACGCGCAGGATCTTGCCACGCGTTCTAGTTCCCAGCCTCCCTCTCACGTGAATTCTTAATTCTGTTTTAATGCTTTATGTTTCTCAGCACACACTAATAACCATGGTCCTCCACTCATAACTCAATAAGACGCCACGTCAATTAATGAAAGATGTTCAGCACGCGCTGGATCAATCCAAAGGCCTTGGTATTTTCCATTTTCTCCTTCTGAATTTCCACCACATGAGCCATACACATGCGCACCAATGGGCCTCTCATGACTATCTGCACCCCAACTTATTCTAAGCCCAAACCATTTACACGCAAATCCCTTACTATTCTCACCCCCGGCACTCATTCTCTTTTATTTTCTTTTTCATTTTATTTCTTTTATTCTATTTTGGGTTTTAATTATTTAAAAATAGTTCCAATTATCCAAAAATTCCAAAAATATTCTTGAGTGTCCAATTGAGTTTTCTTTAATTTTTCACATTTTTATTTTCCATTTATTCCTATTTTCCACGTGGCAATTAATTCTTCATTCCAATTAATTCATTCTTAAGTCCTTTTGATGCAATCTGTCTTGTCCAATTTCCCTAGGCTTCATTATTTTGAGTTTCTTGTTCATTATTTTTGCTCTGGATTCCTAAGATGATGTACTTCATGTATGATTTTTGCCCTGAATTTTATAAATTTATTCCTTGTGTATTGGTCCTTTGACTTGTGTTGGAAGTTATTAACCCTAGTTTGTAATCTAGCCTTCATTTGACCTACTTAGCTTCTGAATTCTTCCACATCCTTTTGGCTCATTGTTATATCATGTTTGAGGATCATTTGGCTTAAGTTGTGGAATTTTTAGATGCATTGTTGAAATGATTTGAATTTTTGTTCTCACCTTGTCCCATTTTGCTTCCTTTTGATCTTTAGCTCTCTTATAAGCTTAGAAGGGCACTTGTGCCAACTTCTTCTTCTCATTTGGGGTCCCTTTGGTGTATGGGTTCCATTCTGGTATTGACTTAGGGTTTGTGTCTTATAAATATTTGTGTTTTCTTACCTTTTAAGTCCTTTCATTTCTTAAGTGTATTCATCTCACTTCTTTGCTCCTTTCACTCCATTATGTGATTGTTTGGTCTTGTATGTCTCTTCTCTTCATCTTGCTAGCTTCTTAAGCACTTCTTCAACTTGTTTTAGTTCTGGTTGTGTGCCTTGAGTCCATGTTTGTGCATATTTGCTTTGTATCTTTCTTAAGTTTGCATGTGTTTGTCATTTGTTTCATGTTGCATCATATTGTCTTGTTTGCTTCATTTCTCATTCTTATGAGTTGCATATCCATTGAGCATTTGTATATATGAATGCACTTCTGTTTGTATGATGTTAGCAAGTCATCTTGTTCATTGTATTTCATTTGTATGCTTGTTACTAACCTTGCATGGGCTATGGTAAGTGTGAGGTGTGGAAGTTGAGTTCCACATCTCCAAATCTCATATCTTCTTCTTATTTCTTTATTGTGCTAACTCTTTGCTTGTTGGGCTTAGGCCTTTCTCATCTCATCTCTCTTCTTCTTCTTCTTCTTCTCTTCTTCTTTCTTTCTTCTTTAGGATAGAAAACCACACTAACCTTAGGATATCCATGCATGATAACACTTAGGATTCTTTAGTCCCCCATTAGACTTTTTACCTTTGTGATCCTTTTGGTTCTTCTTCTCTTCTCATCTCATAACCTTAAAGAAAACACTTAATAAAGTTTGAAGTAATACCTTGATCAATAGCCTTATCCCATGAGGTGTGCTTGTAGTCTTCCCATCTTGGGATAGTACAAGTTTACCTTGTGATGCACAAGTCTGATCAAGGTATCTTCTTCACAAAGAAAAGCATAAAAAGCACTTCTTCACTGTAAATACAAAAAACACTTAATAAGTTAATGAGTTAGTGAGCTTAGGCCCTAATCTCTGGGTTCAAGTTTTGGGGATCTTCTCCTTACTTGAGTGTGCTTGTTCTATTATTCCATCTTGGAATGTAGTGACAAGTGCACATTCCATGGAAAAGAGCATGAGTTCACTTCCTTGTGACACACTCATAAAAGCTTCATAAAAAACACAAACAAACAATAAGTGTCTTTCCTTCGGGAATTCTTTTCTCATCTCATTCGCTCTGTACGCGAACTTGCTCCTACTTGTCATTTTGCAAGACGGTTACGCACTCGTCGTCCGAGCCTGCAACACCTGAGCATTGACATAGGCAGTTCAAGCCTTAATACACAAGCAATCCTTTCCACCCCTAGTTAGGGGAACTACAGCGACTCTGATCCTCATTTTCCCGATGAGGTATGTAGGCAGCGGGGTAGGGCTCGTTCGAGCACAATCTTTATTTTTCCCTACATTTTTTTTCCTCTTTGTTTTCTCATTCAGTCCCTCTTTCAGTTTATTTTCCAGTTCCAGTTTCTTTTCATTTTCTTTTTCTAGCATCAGCTTTCATACCCTCACCCTTTGAAACTTTTTCTTTGCAAACGTGGATCCCGTCGGGTACGGCGGACGATCTGGGTGCTAATACCTTCCCAGGTCGTAACTGATTCCCGAACTCAGTCTCTTTGGTTCGCAGGACCCGTGTCCTTCTTTTTCTTTTCTTCTGGTTTGTGCTGCATTACCATTCCCTTTCTTTTGGATAAAAATGACTGGCTGGAGACTCTATTCTTTTCCGCGCCACTTTCGCGTTTGTACCAGGATGGAAATCCGGGGAGCGACAATAGGGCCCGTTCGAGCACAATCTTTATTTTCCCTACATTTTTTTTCTTTTCATTTCTTTTTCAGTTCCTTTTTCTTTTCTTTTATCTAGTTCAGTTCATTTTCTTTGCAGCAGCTTTCATTTCTTCACCCTTTGAAACAGTTTCTTTGCAAGCGTGGATCCCGTCGGGTACGGCGGATGATCTGGGGTGCTAATACCTTCCCAGGTCGTAACCGACTCCCGAACTCAGTCTCTTTGGTTCGCAGGACCCGTGTCCTTCCTTTTCTTTCTTCTGGTTTGTGCAGCATTACCATTCCCGTTCCTTCGGGATAAAAATGCCTGGCTGGCGACTCAACCTCTTTCCGCGCCACTTTCGCGTTTGTACCAGGATGGAAATCCAGGGAGCGATAATCACCTATTTCCATTTTCAATAATCTCAATCTTCATCTTTTTTCTTCTGCAACAAAAGCTTCATCACTCTCTACCACACTTCAATATCAATAATAACCTGCAAATTCAGGATACGATAAACAACGAAAAAATGAACCACGTTGATCCTAGTAGCAGAAGCATAGAAGAGTCGAAATCAAGAATGAAAGAGAGTCAAAGAATGCATACCTGAATGCTGCAATTCCATTGTCGATTGAACGGATACGCTTCATGTTACTTCTGAGAACCACAAAAACTTCTTGCAACTTCAACCTTCTTCATCTGCATCAGGAAAGCCTCAACTCCCTATCCTCACCAAGTTTCATATACCTTCATCATCAGGCTACCAATCTTGGTCTTCATCCAAACTGCACATCAAAACCGTAACATCAATTCGAATCCGCAGCAAGAAGAAGGCGAAGATTCATCGAGGGACAACGCAGAATCGCAAAAGGATAAGTCAGGGAGTGAAAAGGGAGAGTCAAAAGTAAATCGGCATCATACCTAAGGCATCTCATCACCGTCGTCAAACTATCCTCGTCTTCGCGGATTCAACCAACATCATCATAATCATCATCATCATCATCATCGCTCCATATCAGGCGGAGCTATCAATCGTTCGTAGTATTCATCGAAGTCCTTCGTCTCCAGGTACGAACCTGAATGCCATTTGAACAGAGTTGCTTGTTGCTTGGTGATGATTTGTTGTTCTTGATGTCGATTGCGTTAATTTGGTATTTCATTCGATTGTGTGAGTTTTTTGTTTCGGATTTAAGGAGAAGAGGGATTAGGTCAGTTCTGTGTTCCTATTTTCGAATTGGAAGAGCCTTTAGGTTGTGTTTGCGGTTCGAATGGAAGAAGAATAGGGTATTGATAACGGTGGCGGAAAGAAGAAGGAAGGTGGTGAAGTAGGTGTTTACGGCGGTGGGCTAGGTTAAAGGAGGAAGAAGGCGACGAGTTAGGTTATTGTGATTGAGGATAGGGATAAATTGTGAATTAGGTTAGGGTGATGGAGGAGGAGATGATGGTGGCGGATCGAAGAAGGCAAAGAGGAGAGGGGATGGTGAGCCGCTGGCGGCGGCAGGATTAGGGTTTGGTTTGTTGTGAGAGAAAGAAGAATGCGAAGTGGTGAGGGTGAGAGGGTTTGTTTTTTGTCTGAGTTTATACGTGAGATTTGTTAATTTTGAATTAATGTTAATCTTTGGGGTTAAGAGAATTAAAAATTATGAAGAATTCCCATAATTAGCATCATTAATATTAATCAGGGTCATAAAGACTCATAAAAACCTCTAATCACCTCTCCACCGCCCCAAATCTCTTAGAGATAGGGTTTGATTTCTGGACCATTCCGGCGGTGACAAGTGTCACCGTCCGGTAGGCATTCTTCATCACCATCTCCTGTGCATGACATCCCATAGCAACCACCATGCACCCTAGTATATTAGTCATCCATGTGATCATCAGAAATCGTGTCATCCATCCAACGGCCCCCAATGAAGTCAAAAGGTTTGACTGAGGACCCACCATATGCTCCTTCAAGGCCTGCGCATTGGGCTTAGAGCAAAAGCGCTAATGGCACCCCCAATGCGAGCCCAATCAGTCTTTTTTAACTAAAAAAAATCACTTTCTCACCCCCCCTTCTCTAGTTCTTTTATTCTTTTAAATTTTTATTTTATATAGCTTTCAATTTAAATACACAAAAATATTAAAAAGCTTAATAAAAATCCCCAAAAATTATAGTAGGATATTAATTCAATTTAGAACCTTTCCCAATTTTTACTTTCTGAATTTTTGCATTTTTTAATTTAATTTCGATTTTTTCATTTAATTACTTTTAGATTGAATTATCACATGAACACATAAATTTGTACATTTTATTTCTATCACTTCCTATAACAATTTTGATCCATTCTTTTTGCTATGATTAGAGGACAAATAAAAGTACCTAGAATATTTTTAGTACATTTTTTAGGCCATTTTATCCACTGTTTTGATATTATGATTTGCATAAAATTGTGATTGAACTTTAGATAAGTTTAAGTGATCATTTGGCATGGTTAGACTTTGAATTTTTAAGAGATTTTTTAACACAATGCTATAATCAGGTTAGAGACCCTAGGGAATTAATTTCATATTTTTTCCATGACTTTTGATATTTTTGTAATTTTAATTCATTTCTATCATATTATGCATATTCTTGTTCATTTCACTTACTAACATTTCCTTTTGGTGCAAGGTATTTTCCGAGGATTTGCTTATGGACTTAGATTGTTTTTATGCCTCGATTATATTTTGTGTACTTTGTGATGTAATACTTGTATGCTGGTATAGTTTCTATAATTAGGATAGAAAAGATAAAACAAATCGATAGAAAACCAAAATCTCAAAAAGCAAAATAAGATACTCGATCCAACGTCGAGTAAATTTCAAATAAATAAATAAAGTTGCATGTGACTTTAGGATTCCTCGATTACCATCGTTCCACTCCATCACACCCAAAAGCAAGCCTTGTATGTTGCACACCATAAGTCGTGCGTCTTAGCACCACGCAATCGACCCACCCGATCCATCGTTTCATCCCATTTATGTTTCACACACGTTTTTACCCACCATGACTTAGGAGGACCATATTGTTCATTAACTTTTTATACTCGCATTTCTAGTCTTATATCTCTTAGGTAGATTTAATCTTTCAAACCTCACTAACCATAAGTCACCATTAAACTCAACTAACTTAGGGTAAGTCTTGTTTCCCTTAGAGTTTTCCTTTTATAACTTGAGTCTCACTTCTCATCTTTAAGAAAAATTAAAACACTTAATAAAGGAAATGTGTACAATGCGTCACGAGCCTTAAGCTATACGGGAAATGACTAGTGGATGTCTCCTTCACTCTTCTAGGATGCTTTACAAACGTTCCATTGGGGGCAATCTTGGAAAGTATTCGCTTTTGTGTCATAGTCTTTAGTGTTGTACATACAATAAACAAAAACTCAAAACACTTCTTCTAAAAGACAACAAACCAAGAAGTCGAGTCTTCTCTTCTCATCTCATACTCCTTGCGGACGAATGTGACTTGCCTCGACAATTCAAACAGCAATACGGTAAAACATTCTCGAGTCAGAGCCGGTAACACCTGAGCTAGAGCTATGGCAACGTCATCCTAAAAATCACAAACAAGTTTCAGCCTTAGTTAGACGAACTACGGTGACTCTGATCCTTATTTTCCCGATGAGGTACGTAGGCAGTGGGGTAGGGCCCATTCAAGCATAATATTTATTTTCCCTACATTTTCCCCTTTCTTTTCGATCTCATTTCCATTCCATTCTAGATAACCATTATTTCATTTGAACAACATATTATTTCTCACCCTTTGAAACAGACTTATAAGCGTGGATCCCGTCGGGTACGGCGGACGAATTGGGGTGCTAATACCTTCCCAATTCGTAACCGACTTCCGGACCCAGATCTTTGGTTCGCAAGGCCCCGTCCTTTTCCTTCTTCCTTAGGTTTGTGCAACATTACCTTTCCCATTCCTTCGGGATAAAAATGTATGGCTGGCGACTCTAACTTTTCCGCGCCACTTTCGCGTTTGTACTAGGATGAAAATCCCGGGAGCGACAACTGGCGACTCTGCTGGGGAACGAACCCAGAATCTCTGGTTTCCCCTTTGAGAGTCAATCCTAGCGCTTGTCTGTTTCTGTTTTTTTTTTTGTGTTTATTCGTTTGTTGTTATGCTTTAGTTTAGCTTTACTGTTTTGTTTATAGTTTATCGTTTTACTTTACAACGTTATTTACAGCTTTCCGCACTTTACTTTATTGTTGCATATACTGGCATATACTGTACTGGTTGTTCTGGTTTTCCTTGGCGGGATGGGATTATTGTGAGATAAGCCAAATACCCGGCTTGAGTATACACATAGGATTTAGAGTGGGCAGTCGTGTGGCTTGCGTGGTTTTGAGCACGTGTTGTTTTCACGAGTCCCACACCCAGATCAGGCTCTCTTGGTATATGTTCTATACTGCCTAGGAAGACCATAGAATGTTCTCACCTGAGCTGCTAACACTAGGAACCGATCACCGAGGACCTTAGTGGAAACAACCCTCTCCAGTGGTGAAAGTGGCAGACCACATTTCGTGGCAAACCCATTCGCACCCGAGGGCCCACTAGGAAATCGCATAGGATGACCTTGTTCTCTCATAGGAACCTAGTTAAAGCAACTGGTCGTATGAAGGTAGTATTGTACCCTTCGGGATGAATGTACTATTGTTTCTCGACTTCAGTGCTTGAAGCCGGGAACTTATGAGGGATGCTTGTTTTTCCGGAATTCAGCTGAGGCCTCCCTGAGTAGTACATAATGCCAAACCGATTCCCTGATTTGGTCATGAGCCATTTCTCGGAAATGGTGAACGTATTATTGCTATTCGGCTTTGAGAGTCCGTGATGTTGACCCATAGTAGCATACCCGTGAGATTGGGAGGGGTTTGCAGGTTCGCAGGAAAACTAAACCTTCAACCTACCTTGTTCTTGATACTTGGGTTTTCTTCCGACACATATTTATGATCTGGTATTCTTGACAGTCGGTATTCAGGCAAAATCAGAAGGCAGTAAAACAGTGCCCAGTATATGCAACAGTGATCATATGTCGTTGCATTGCATCACATCATCCACATACTTGCATTCCTAACACATGTTTATTCATTTGCAGGGCTGCATATCACATCCTTGATTCCAGTTGTGGGTATTGATTTATGAGCATGGAATCCAAGAGAAAGACCAAGTGTATTATCACCTACAAGGTTCATCAGCCTGTTGTGAAAGAAATTCTCAAAGTGAAAGCTTTAGCTCCTCCAGAAGTAATCAATGTCTTCAACTAGGATTATGGATGGATTTTGTATTTCATAGAGCCCATCAGTGACTACGCTTTCAGAGGGATGCACACCTTGCTACAGTTTTATGATCCACATCTTAGATGTTTCGTACTTTCTGATTTCGTATTGGCACCAACATTAGAGGAGTACTCGAGCATCCTGAGAGTTTCCGTGAAAGATTTTGCACCATTCTTTGGGTCCAAGATTGACCCCGACTTCAAAGATGTAGCAACTGCTCTTTATTTGAGCAGGTCATTATTGGAAGACCAGATTGATAGCAAAGGAGGCTTCTGAGGATATCATTTGAGTTTCTTGTTAGATGAGGCTACTAAAGCAGCTGATGCAAAAAGTTGTTGTACCTTCAATGCGATCCTAGCTTTGTGTATCCATGGAATCACTTTGTTCCCGAATATGCCGAATTTCGTGGATGTCGATTGTCACACCCTAAATTTTGACCGAACATTTTCAAATTTTCGTTCATTTTTTCTGACGCATTCTGTCGATGTTTGAAAATTCAAGCATTTCTGTTTTTAGGTTAAATGTATCATAAATCATTTATCATTGCATTTTTCAGCGCATTTTGTCGCAATATCATTAATTAATCATTTTGCATTTTAAAGTTAAAACATTTCTTTAACCATACTCTTTATCATTTCATGTCTTGTTTTTATTTTTAAAATTTTTTGTTTCGATTTTTGAATTAGAAGGCTTGTCTTTTTTTAATCATTTTAATCTATGCATTAGAATTTGAGTCAATTTTATAATTCATTTGTTCCGTCTCATTTTATAATCTTTTTTCTTTTTATTTATTTTATTCTAGGTAAATAATTCATGTTAGAATTTGTTTTAATTTTATTAGATAAGTTTAGAACTTTGAGGGATAGATTTAGAAATTGTTTTAAATTTAGAATTTTCTTTTATTAATTAGTATTTTTTCTTTTAAAATTTAATTTTAGTTTAAAGGTTAACTTTTAAATTTAGTTTGTAACTTTATTAATCAATTTAAATTTAAATTTTATTTATAACTTTTATTAATTAAGTTTTTGTTTATTTTAATTTATTATTTAGTTTTCACCAAGTTTAATTTTTATTTTTGAATCTAATGTTCAGTTTGTTTTGACAACATTTAGTTCATATATAACCAGATTTCAAGACTTGTTTCACATAACCCCAACAACACCCTAAGGTCCCTTTCACTAAACAACCTTTGACCAAAAATAGCTCTGCACAACACTCCAAATTTCTGTACATTTTGTACATCAGCATAGCAGCAAGTTTTTTCACAAGAAATGGCCCTTACATAACCTGCATCAAAAGTGAAAGGAGGTTTTTTCATAAAAAAGGAAAAGTGTTGATTAAGTTTGTTTTTGAAAAAAAATAATAAAGAAAAAAGCAACAACAGAGGGGCACCATCTACACTTTTTTTCCATAATAACGGATAACCTTCAGGAAATTGAAAAAGGAGACAGTGAACAAACAACCTTCAAAGAATGTATTAACAACTGGGGGGCCCTTCCATTTTTTCATGACAATCCCTTCAAAAAAAACAAACTCATCCAAAACAGGATAGAAAATAAATCCGTAGAAACACAATCACTTCTTTTCCTTTGTTCATAGACCCTTTAAAGCAACAAACAGAACTCTGAGAGATTGAGAATGCAGAGAGAAACCCAGAAGCAACGTCCGAATCCCAAACTGATTCTGAAACTCACTGAAAAAATCACAAATCCGAAATCTTCCTCAAACCTTACACGAACCAACCTCAGAAACTGAATCACCATCTTTTTCTTCAAGCAACATCTTCACACCATAGCCAAACCACCTTCCACCCTTTAAAACCAAACATCCATTTACAACCCTCAGCCACCGATCCAAGAGACACGAAACGAACCTTGAGCGTACAAACCGCGAGAAGCCTGCAAATGTCGAAACACACCAAGCCGAATCCGTAACCCAGAAAACCTTTTCTCCTTCATTCGAATCTCCGTCATTCAAACCTTCAACACCCAACAACCACAAACACAGAACTTGTTTCTTCACCCTTCAAATATTCACCGTCTTCGTCCTCAACACTCCACCACCACAGAAAACCGAACGCGCCTCCTTCAACTCACTCCTATAGAAACCACTATAAACCCAGCCACAAAGAGAAAACCTCAAACAACTTGAACATAGACCTTTCATCACCACCACCTTCCATTAAAATCGCCACCGCTCATCCCGTCGCCATCCACAAGCCACTCCCAGCAAACAAGACCCATCAACGACACAACCAACATCGTCCCTTTCCCTAAATCAGAACCGCCGCCGCCCATCGTACACCACCGAATCCACCGCATAATCACAGAGAGAGAAAGGCGAGGGAGAATCGCAACGGGCTAAGAGAGAGAGACGGTGAAAGAAACAAAGAAATGAGACCGTGAAGCATCGTCAAAGAAGGAGCACGGAGAGGAAAACTTGGAGAAGACAGAGTGACTCGCGTTTGGACTTAGAGAGGAACCCCTCATCGTCGGCAGCCGCGAGCCATCGTGAAAGGTGGGAATCCAAGTCTTTCGTGTTCCCTTGGAGCATTGCCCTGCGTCTCTTGTTCTGCATCAGTTATACCTTGGTTTTCATTTATTTATTTCTGATGGGTATTTATTTTTTTTAGATCATTATACTTCTATTTTATGCTAACTGGCATTTGTTTTTATTTTATTTATCTCTGATGGGCATTTAACTATAGTCGCGGTTTGGGCCTCATATGCCCAAGGATATGTTGTTTTCTCATAGCACGTCCGAATTCGCCACACCCACTCACTGATTCGGCAGCGTTTTTTTCTCTTTCTGGTTTGTTTATGACTATTTATTTTGTTTCAACTCCTTGTCATTTATTTATTTATTTTATTTTAATTCATTTCTAATTGGAGCTATTTAGTTTATTAGTCCAGGTTTAATTATTTAATTCCTATTTAACATTTTCTGAATTGTTATTAGGATTCGTATTGTATATCTTTTTTTTTTATGCGAATCTTTTAATGTCAACCCTTTTTTTGGGGGCCGATGATAATACAAAGCCACGATTAAATCGTTTTCGATTAATCGTGGCCGATATGAGGCCATCTTGTTTATTTTATTTTATTTTTTCTAATTTCACAATTTATCTCATTTTATTTAAGTTATCTATTTAATCCATTTATTTCATGTACTTTTTATCGTACTAATTTCTAACGTTTCCAAATAATTTATCGCGTCTTAATAAATTTAACAAGGAATAGAGCCCCGGAGTCTAGCATTCTGCTTGTTCTAGAACGAACTACAAATGGGCTAGCCCCACGCGTATTGTTCGTTCACTCCTTTGTTATTAATCACATCGATTCTAAAACGCCTAAAAAAACAAATCTTTAATTAAATTAAATTACGAAAACAGAATTCCGGAGTCTAGCATTCCGCACGTTCTGGATTGGACCGCAAATGGGCTAGCCTCACGCGAGGGTTCAATCACCATTCGTATATCAAAATATTCAAATCATTTATTTAAATTAAATTACGAAAATAGAATTCCAGAGTCTAGCATTCCGCACGTTCTGGATTGAACCGCAACTGGGCTAGCCTCACGCGATGGTTCAATCATCATTCGTATACCAACAAAATTAATCATTTATCGAAATAAATTACGAAAACAGACTTCCGGAGTCTAGCATTCCGCACGTTCTGGATTGAACCGCAACTGGGCTAGCCTCACGCGATGGTTCAATCACCATTCGTATATCAAAATATTCAAATCATTTATTTAAATTAAATCACGAAAGACAGAATTCCGGAGTCTAGCATTCCGCACGTTCTGGATTGGACCGCAACTGGGCTAGCCCCACGCGATGGTTCATTCGCCCTTTCGTTTAAAACATCTTAACAAATTCAAACACCTTTTCTCTAAAAAATGCACATTATTTAAATCATTCTATCTCTCGAACAAGCTAGCGCTTCAGCCTCCGCCGCGAGTATAAGCCAATGCTTAACAGTAGAATGCATTTCAAACAATCGTTCAATTAAAAAATTGCAAACCGTAGTCGCACGAACTACGAAGCTCTGACTTTCCCATTGCACAAGGGAATACGTAGGCACAAGGATTTTAATCCTTCGCGAGCACAATAAATAAAAATTAACCATTTTCACCCTAAAAAACTTCAATCCTTTCTCCGTCTTAATATTAATTTAAAAACTTTAATTTTCTCATAACTAACATATTAATAGCATTAAGAAGACAAAAACTTAAGATCAAGCATTTAATCGCATAATTAGCTAAGAGGTTCCCGTTGAGTACAACGGACGTGAGGGGTGCTAATACCTTCCCCTTGCGTAACCGACTCCCGAACTTAGATTAGTGGCTTCGTAAACCATTTCTTATCCTTTATTAGGTTGTACCTATATCTCCCTTTTCTCTCGTAGAATAAATAGAATTAGGTGGCGGCTCTGTTGTTTTGTTTTAGGATCGTATTTTTTTCGAGGTACGACAGTTGGCGACTCTGCTGGGGACATAACTCCATGCTAGAGAGGGTCGAGCCTAACTTAGCTTTGTGTGTTTATTTGTTTGATCTTATCTTTTCTTGTCTTCTCTATGTTTGTTATTTATGTTTGTTATTTGTTCTTTTACCGCTTTCTATTTATCGCTCATTATTTTATTTGTGGGATCTCGGGGTCACTTTGCAAGTAAATTTGAGTGGTGGAAAAAGCAGAGGGAACACCTAAGTTTAGAATTGGATGTTATTAGTGTTAGTCTCCAAGGACTCGCTCCTTGCACGCCTAGCATGAAAGCTCCCCCAGATAGTTATACTTTTCGTCGATCTTGTCGCAACGCAGCTAGCATGTCGCATGACCTGATTCACGAAAGGGCTGTGATTCTGGGACCCCCTAGGACCTGTTTCAATTTTTTTGGTAGTTGTGTAATGTTAGGCTCCAAGGACTCGCTCCTTGCACGCCTAGCATGAGAACTCCACTCAAGGTAGACCTTATCGTTATTATCGTCACAATGCAGCTAGCCTGCGGCGGGGTGTTAGTAAGATAAACGTCCGTGACCTTGAGTTTCCTTAAACCATCGCCGTAGAAACTATCCTGCGAGTGGGACTTATGGGTACAGACTTTAGAACCAATCTCTTGCAGCCTACCAAATATAGGAAGTTTGAGCTGTTCCAGCTTCCGTGTCTGTTTGTGTTTGTGATCCCCAAGCATCCTTGCATTGCATCTGTTTTCATACCATTGCATTTGCATTGCATATCTTTTTTCCTTCCTCAGAGTAAGCTCATCCTCGTCCTGTGTCCATAACCCGCAGTTGATTTCCCGACACCTACATTGGACTTGAAGTAGTTCCTGATTGATCATGGACCCTGAAGGACAAAAGCAGACTGCGACAAGGGGAGACTTTGATTTGACAAAGGACCAGATGAACCAGCTCATGGATGTTGTGACAGCTTTGATCAGGAGAGGGGATAATGTTCAACAGGCTGCCGTAACTGGGAATGTCTCTTCACCTCAAAGGAACAGTTTTGTTCAACCTCAGTCTGCCAGGACCCCAGTTGGGGCATCCGTTATTCAAGAGCATACCATTATTCGAGACGGAAACTCCTTACCTCACGATGTCGTTGAGTACCAAAGCTTTGGGTTCTCTGAGCCAATTTCCCAAGGGGCAATCCCAGCGAGAAGGACCAAGGGGGCAGATGTTGCTGAGATGAATGAGAAATGTCGAATGCTGAACGAAAGACTCAAAGCTCTAGAGGGGCAAAATTCTTTTGACCTAGATGCTTTAAACATGTGTTTAGTGCCTGGTTTGGTTATACCTCCTAAGTTTGAAGCACCTACTTTTCAGAAGTACAAAGGAGATAGCTGTCCAAAACACCATTTGGTGATGTTTTGTCGAAAAATGACTGCATATGCTTTTGACAATAAACTGATGATTCATTGCTTCCAAGACAATTTGAGTGGGGCACCGTTGGATTGGTACATGGGTTTGGAAAGAAGTCATATTCAGTCATGGTTGGACTTAGCCAGTGCTTTCATGAAGCAATACCATTACAATTTGGAAGAAGCTCCCAGTCGCTTTCACTTGAAGGACATATCTCAAGGGAATGATGAGCCGTTCAAAAAGTATGTCCAGAGGTGGAGAGAGTTTGCTGATCGTGTTCAACCACCGCTATCAGAGAAGGAGTTGGTTAACCTGTTTATGGACACTCTGCAGAGCCCGTACTTTGAGAAGATGGTAGGCACTGCCTCGACAAGTTTCTCGACCTGGTAAAAACGGGAGAACGTATTGAGATTAGTCTCAAAAGCGGAAAGCTCCAAGGCGCCTCAAGCAACCAGGCCAGTGAGAATGAATCCTTCAGTAGTTCCCAAGAGGAGGAAGAGGATGTAATCAATGCAGTCATGGCAGACGTCAAGTATTCTTGTGGTGCATCAGCAGGACCCTATGACCCTCCATCTTTTCAGCAATCACTGTTCCATATGCCTCATCATCCTTGTAGGCAACCAACAAAGTTTAGGGTACCTTACCAGCAACCCTGGATTTCTCCTCATCAAAGTCAGCAGGCCAAAAGCCAAGGATATCCGAATCAATATCAGAGTCAGCATAAGCCTCGCAACAATTTGGAAAGAAGGAATGCTCCTCTTCATCCAATACCTTTATCATACACTCAGCTTCTGCAACCTTTGATTCAAAGCTCTTTAGTGTTTCCCAAGTCTCTCAAGCCATTGACAGAGCCATGCCCGCCTGGGTATAATCCACTTGAGCAATGTGGATATCATGCTGGATCAATGGGGCATTCAACTGAAGACTGCAGAGCTTTTCAAGCCAAGGTACAATATTTGATCGATAAAAGGTGCATATCCTTTTCAGAAGGAAACCTGTTGGTGCATGTTAACCTCTCGCCTGAGTGACTTCTTGGTGTATCTCTTGAAGACAGCAAATCAAGACATTTTCAAGTCCCTAAAGCTGGCAATCACCTGTTTGTTTCAGCACTGCTGTATTTTCTTTGCATGTTGATTTTTGTATTTGCTTGTTAGCATTGTTTGTTTTGAATTGGCAAGATTAATGAAATGTTTATGCATATTTTGAATCAATCCATTCGTATTCACTCGTTTTCCGTCATTGTTACAAAAAGCAAAAATATATTTCTATCTTTTGTTTATCAAACTTTTTTTAGCAAGGATTGGAGGGAGGATGATGAAAACCAGATACTTGAATTATCCATTTGTATGCTCTCAATTAAAACCTTGCCAATGATGTACAGGCATTGTTTCAAATTCCCAAACACCGGTGAAATAAGGAAGATAATCCCTCGCTAACCCCTTCGAGCCTAGAAGTAGGAGTTTTCTTTTTCAAAAATGCAAAAACCCTTAATTTCAAACCTGGGGCAGGGTAGTCGGTTCAGTTAATTTGTTTGCATCCAATCTTCAAAAGATTCAATCCATTATTCAAGAAGGATCAGCAACGTACTTTCATTCACACTCCAAAGAAGTCGTGAAGAGCCAAAAGTTTGTAGTACGTATTCTCTATCATCCAATAAGATGGCAGTCTTAACCATTCAACAAAGGAATGACGTAAGGAAAAAGAAATACAAAGAAAAAGTCCATTAAGTCAAAAACAGAAAAAGACGACTTAGGCGAAAATTAACGAAGTCGTCAAATCTAGCAAAGCAGAAAAAAGCAAGGTGGCTGCCATCACTTTCAAATCCTGATCCTTATCACGCACCGTCAAAAGACTTTTGAATGCGTAAATCAATTTAACTGAACATAGGATTGGAGTTCATCACGAAGATGGGATGGGTACAATTAAATTTTGAGCCTTTTATCTTTTGTTTCATAAACCGTGGACCAAGCCACATTACAACCCTTAAAAGACCTAATTGAGGCAGGGTTTTATTTCGAGAGCATACTACAACAAGGTTGTGTTAACCTGACTCCTAACGATCTTTGCTAATCATTTGTATTGATCACTTGATCTGCCATTCCATAAAATGGCTAGATCCACCTTTTATTTTATTTTTAACTCCATTGTATCACTATCATACCAATAAATTGCGATTTCAAAACTTGCATAAATGTTGCATTAAATTTGCCAATTTTTAAATAAATAATGTTTGTTTGCAAGTCAATTCAGCATCAATGGAATCCCGACGAACGCAGCCAGTTAGGGAGTTCGACTTAGAAAAAGAAGCCCAACCAGGGGCAAACACTTCAAGAACCAGTCAATCTGAATCAATCCATTCAAGAGTCAACAATTCAGAGGTTGAGTTTTCCTCAAGACTCATACTTGAGCGAGTTATCAAGAAGAATTCAAGAGCTCATTGACCAGTCAAGTCAGGAGTTTCCTATCTCAGAGATCAGATAACCAGGGGCAGATCTCCGATGTTCAAGCACCGGGGCAACCATTTCAAAGTCCATGCCATGGCAATTTGTTTCCAAACCTTTTGAAAAGGATATGTTCAAGAAACCATTGATTCAGGGGCATTAGGAATCACAGGGGCAATTCCTCGCCATGCTTACAAGTTGTTCAAGCAGGCCTTATGCAACAAGAAATTTTGAGTTCAAGACGGGTGTCGGGAATCATGTCATCATCCTTACCTATTTGTCTAGAGAGTCATCTTCCAAGAACTTTTTTCATCCATTCTGACCCACGCAGGGGCATATTTTGGAAATCACCGAGTCATTGCATAATCACTCTCATGCTTCAGTCATGTCGCTCTGCTCATAGCGTTAAACCTTGCATATCGTCTTACTCATCTAGCGTATGTCCAGGTCAAAACCCAGGTAAACCAATTCCCGTATGGTGTTTCTTTTGAAATTTATTTTCAACCCAGTCCCGTCTGGTAGTCATTTTATTTTCAACCCAGTCATGTCTGGTAGTCATTTATTTTCAACCCAGTCCCGTCTGGTAGTCATTTATTTTTCAACCCAGTCCCGTCTGGTAGTCATTTATTTTCAACCCAGTCCCGTCTGGTAGTCATTTATTTTTCAACCCAGTCTCGTCTGGTAGTCATTTATTTTCAACCGAGTCCCGTTTGATAGTCATTTATTTTCAACCCAGTCCCGTCTGGTAGTCATTTTTTTTCAACCCAGTCCCGTCTGGTAGTCATTTATTTTCAAACCAGTCCCGTCTGGTAGTCATTTTCTTTTCAAACCAGTCCCGTCTGGTAGTCATTTATTTTTCAACCCAGTCCCGTCTGGTAGTCATTTATTTTCAACCCAGTCCCGTCTGGTAGTCATTTATTTTTTTCAACCCAGTCCCGTCTGGTAGTCATTTATTTTTTCAACCCAGTCCCGTCTGGTAGCCATTTATTTTTTCAACCTAGTCCCGTCTGGTAATCATTTATTTTCAACCCAGTCCCGTCTGGTAGTCATTTATTTTTCAACCCAGTCCTGTCTGTTAGTCATTTATTTTTCAACCCAGTCTCGTCTGGTAGTCATTTATTTTCAACCCAGTCCTGTCTGGTAGTCATTTATTTTCATCCCAGTCCTGCCTGGTAGTCATTTATTTTCAAACCAGTTCCTGTCTGATATTCATTTTTCTTTTCAAACCAGTTTTCGTCTATTAGTCCATTCTGAACCAGTTCCCACCTGGTATTTCATTTAAAAGTTATTTGACAGTCGGTTCTTGTCTGACAATTGTCTCTTTTCCAAATCCAGTTCAAAACCAATTCTTGTTTGTTAGACCATTTCCAAAGTCAGCCCCCACCTGACAATAAGGAAACCAGTTTCTGTCTGGCGTGTCAAGAGAAAAATCATTTGTCATTGGCAGCTTTGTCTGAAAATCCATTTGTTGTTGATGCTCTTTAGTATGGTTCATCAAAGTGTTTCCCCAGTAACACTAATATCCCCTGCAGTGGTCCTCCTTGTTATTAATATCCACCTTTTTACCACCAATATTTCTCTTAAGTCCAATCGTCATTGGCACAAATCCTTCAAGTTCTTCAATTAGGGAATTTCCGGAGTTTGGACGTTTATCTTGTTTAAAACTCCAACATTTTATTGCCAGCCGGTCTCTTGGAGCCGTTGACTATTTGAGTACGCTGTGTTATACCCCGGGTATCAGTTGGTTGCACATAAGCCACTGCCCAAAATTTGTGTTCGTTTTCTTTATCCTCGGTCTCAACAGTTACACTTGAACCTGTTGATTTACCACTTTGGATTTACGCCTGTCTTTTATTTTCCTGACCACCGTGTCAATATCTTTTATTTCCATTCTCCGGCCACCGCGTCAATGCCTGTATTTTATTTCCTGACCACCGTGTCGACGTCTGTTATTTTATTTCCCGATCACCGTGTCGTTGCCTGTTTTTTATTTCCTGACCACCGTGTCAATATCTGTTATTTGGTACTCCTGACTGCCGAGTCGAAATCAGTTCTATTTTTCTCAATCGCCGAATCGTTGCATTGGGATCCCCAGCAACCACTTTGAACCTGCTAACTCATCACTTCAGTTAGTCTGTCTTTAATCTCACGCTTTGTTTTCTGTCTTCTGTCATTCTTCGTGCCAGCAGTTACACTTGAACCTGCTGATCTATCACTTTGAATACACCTTGTTTCCGTCTTGTCATTCCCAGCAATTGGTTATCCCCAGTGACTCTTCATCCTCATGTTGCGTTTCTGTGGATCACCGTCACATTTATCTGCATCATACCATTTTTAGCATATTCATCACAAGATCAGCATGCTAAGGTTCATTGCATCTCGCACATTGTATCCCCAGCAAACTAAAAAGAGTTTCTCATGAACATTGCATTGCATTTCATCTGCAGTCGGTCAAAATTTTAGGTATTTTAATATTTAATCCTCTTCCACCTCGACCTACCTTGTTCTTGATACTTGGGTTTTCTTCCGACACATATTTATGATCTGGTATTCTTGACAGTCGGTATTCAGGCAAAATCAGAAGGCAGTAAAACAGTGCCCAGTATATGCAACAGTGATCATATGTCGTTGCATTGCATCACATCATCCACATACTTGCATTCCTAACACATGTTTATTCATTTGCAGGGCTGCATATCACATCCTTGATTCCAGTTGTGGGTATTGATTTATGAGCATGGAATCTAAGAGAAAGACCAAGTGTATTATCACCTACAAGGTTCATCAGCCTGTTGTGAAAGAAATTCTCAAAGTGAAAGCTTTAGCTCCTCCAGAAGTTCTCAATGTCTTCAACTAGGATTATGGATGGATTTTGTATTTCATAGAGCCCATCAGTGACTACGCTTTCAGAGGGATGCACACCTTGCTACAGTTTTATGATCCACATCTTAGATGTTTCGTACTTTCTGATTTCGTATTGGCACCAACATTAGAGGAGTACTCGAGCATCCTGAGAGTTTCCGTGAAAGATTTTGCACCATTCTTTGGGTCCAAGATTGACCCCGACTTCAAATATGTAGCAACTGATCTTTATTTGAGCAGGTCATTATTGGAAGACCAGATTGATAGCAAAGGAGGCTTCTGAGGATATCATTTGAGTTTCTTGTTAGATGAGGCTACTAAAGCAGCTGATGCAAAAAGTTGTTGTACCTTCAATGCGATCCTAGCTTTGTGTATCCATGGAATCACTTTGTTCCCGAATATGCCGAATTTCGTGGATGTCGATTGTCACACCCTAAATTTTGACCGAACATTTTCAAATTTTTGTTCATTTTTTCTGACGCATTCTGTCGATGTTTGAAAATTCAAGCATTTCTGTTTTTAGGTTAAATGTATCATAAATCATTTATCATTGCATTTTTCAGCGCATTTTGTCGCAATATCATTAATTAATCATTTTGCATTTTAAAGTTAAAACATTTCTTTAACCATACTCTTTATCATTTCATGTCTTGTTTTTATTTTTAAAATTTTTTGTTTCGATTTTTGAATTAGAAGGCTTGTCTTTTTTTAATCATTTTAATCTATGCATTAGAATTTGAGTCAATTTTATAATTCATTTGTTCCGTCTCATTTTATAATCTTTTTTCTTTTTATTTATTTTATTCTAGGTAAATAATTCATGTTAGAATTTGTTTTAATTTTATTAGATAAGTTTAGAACTTTGAGGGATAGATTTAGAAATTGTTTTAAATTTAGAAGTTTCTTTTATTAATTAGTAATTTTTCTTTTAAAATTTAATTTTAGTTTAAAGGTTAACTTTTAAATTTAGTTTGTAACTTTATTAATCAATTTAAATTTAAATTTTATTTATAACTTTTATTAATTAAGTTTTTGTTTATTTTAATTTATTATTTAGTTTTCACCAAGTTTAATTTTTATTTTTGAATCTAATGTTCAGTTTGTTTTGACAACATTTAGTTCATATATAACCAGATTTCAAGACTTGTTTCACATAACCCCAACAACACCCTAAGGTCCCTTTCACTAAACAACCTTTGACCAAAAATAGCTCTGCACAACACTCCAAATTTCTGTACATTTTGTACATCAGCATAGCAGCAAGTTTTTTCACAAGAAATGGCCCTTACATAACCTGCATCAAAAGTGAAAGGAGGTTTTTTCATAAAAAAGGAAAAGTGTTGATTAAGTTTGTTTTTGAAAAAAAAATAATAAAGAAAAAAACAACAACAGAGGGGCACCATCTACACTTTTTTTCCATAATAACGGATAACCTTCAGGAAATTGAAAAAGGAGACAGTGAACAAACAACCTTCAAAGAAGGTATTAACAACTGGGGGGGCCCTTCCATTTTTTCATGACAATCCCTTCAAAAAAAACAAACTCATCCAAAACAGGATAGAAAATAAATCCGTAGAAACACAATCACTTATTTTCCTTTGTTCATAGACCCTTTAAAGCAACAAACAGAACTCTGAGAGATTGAGAATGCAGAGAGAAACCCAGAAGCAACGTCCGAATCCCAAACTGATTCTGAAACTCACTGAAAAAATCCCAAATCCGAAATCTTCCTCAAACCTTACACGAACCAACCTCAGAAACTGAATCACCATCTTTTTCTTCAAGCAACATCTTCACACCATAGCCAAACCACCTTCCACCCTTTAAAACCAAACATCCATTTACAACCCTCAGCCACCGATCCAAGAGACACGAAACGAACCTTGAGTGTACAAACCGCGAGAAGCCTGCAAATGTCGAAACACACCAAGCCGAATCCGTAACCCAGAAAACCTTTTCTCCTTCATTCGAATCTCCGTCATTCAAACCTTCAACGCCCAACAACCACAAATACAGAACTTGTTTCTTCACCCTTCAAATATTCACCGTCTTCGTCCTCAACACTCCACCACCACAGAAAACCGAACGTGCCTCCTTCAACTCACTCCTATAGAAACCACTATAAACCCAGCCACAAAGAGAAAACCTCAAACAACTTGAACAGAGACCTTTCATCACCATCACCTTCCATTAAAATCGCCACCGCTCATCCCGTCGCCATCCGCAAGCCACTCCCAACAAACAAGACCCATCAACGACACAACCAACATCGTCCATTTCCCTAAATCAGAACCGCCGCCGCCCATCGTACACCACCGAATCCACCGCATAATCACAGAGAGAGAAAGGCGAGTGAGAATCGCAACGGGCTAAGAGAGAGAGACGGTGAAAGAAACAAAGAAATGAGACCGTGAAGCATCATCAAAGAAGGAGCACGGAGAGGAAAACTTGGAGAAGACAGAGTGACTCGTGTTTGGACTTAGAGAGGAACCCCTCATCGTCGGCAGCCGCGAGCCATCGTGAAAGGTGGGAATCCAAGTCTTTCGTGTTCCCTTGGAGCATTGCCCTGCGTCTCTTGTTCTGCATCAGTTATACCTTGGTTTTCATTTATTTATTTCTGATGGGTATTTATTTTTTTTAGATCATTATACTTCTATTTTGCTAACTGGCATTTGTTTTTATTTTATTTATCTCTGATGGGCATTTAACTATAGTCGCGGTTTGGGCCTCATATGCCCAAGGATCATATGCCCAAGGATATGTTGTTTTCTCATAGCACGTCCGAATTCGCCACACCCACTCACTGATTCGGCAGCGTTTTTTTCTCTTTCTGGTTTGTTTATGACTATTTATTTTGTTTCAACTCCTTGTCATTTATTTATTTATTTTATTTTATTTCATTTCTAATTGGAGCTATTTAGTTTATTAGTCCAGGTTTAATTATTTAATTCCTATTTAACATTTTCTGAATTGTTATTAGGATTCGTATTGTATATCTTTTTTTTATGCGAATCTTTTAATGTCAACCCTTTTTTTGGGGGCCGATGATATTACAAAGCCACGATTAAATCGTTTCCGATTAATCGTGACCGATATGAGGCCATCTTGTTTTTTTTTTCTTTTTCTAATTTCACAATTTATCTCATTTTATTTAAGTTATCTATTTAATCCATTTATTTCATGTACTTTTTATCGTACTAATTTCTAACGTTTCCAAATAATTTATCGCGTCTTAATAAATTTAACAAGGAATAGAGCCCCCGAGTCTAGCATTCCGCTTGTTCTAGAACGAACTACAAATGGGCTAGCCCCACGCGTATTGTTCGTTCACTCCTTCGTTATTAATCACATCGATTCTAAAACGCCTAAAAAACAAATCTTTAATTAAATTAAATTACGAAAACAGAATTCCGGAGTCTAGCATTCCGCACGTTCTGGATTGGACCGCAAATGGGCTAGCCTCACGCGAGGGTTCAATCACCATTCGTATATCAAAATATTCAAATCATTTATTTAAATTAAATTACGAAAACAGAATTTCGTAGTCTAGCATTCCGCACGTTCTGGATTGAACCGCAACTGGGCTAGCCTCACGCGATGGTTCAATCACCATTCGTATATCAAAATATTCAAATCATTTATTTAAATTAAATCACGAAAGACAGAATTCCGGAGTCTAGCATTCCGCACGTTCTGGATTGGACCGCAACTGGGCTAGCCCCACGCGATGGTTCATTCGCCCTTTCGTTTAAAACATCTTAACAAATTCAAACACCTTTTCTCTAAAAAACGAACATTGTTTAAATCATTCTATCTCTCGAACAAGCTAGCGCTTCAGCCTCCGCCGCGATTATAAGCCAATGCTTAACAGTAGAATGCATTTCAAACAATCGTTCAATTAAAAAATTGCAAACCGTAGTCGCACGAACTACGAAGCTCTGACTTTCCCATTGCACAAGAGAATACGTAGGCACAGGGATTTTAATCCTTCGCGAGCACAATAAATAAAAATTAACCATTTTCACCCTAAAAAACTTCAATCCTTTCTCCGTCTTAATATTAATTTAAAAACTTTAATTTTCTCATAACAAACATATTAATAGCATTAAGAAGACAAAAACTTAAGATCAAGCATTTATCGCATAATTAGCTAAGAGGTTCCCGTTGAGTACAACGGACGTGAGGGGTGCTAATACCTTCCCCTTGCGTAACCGACTCCCGAACTTAGATTAGTGGCTTCGTAAACCATTTCTTATCCTTTATTAGGTTGTATCTATATCTCCCTTTTCTCTCGTAGAATAAATAGAATTAGGTGGCGGCTCTGTTGTTTTGTTTTAGGATCGTATTTTTTTCGAGGTACGACATCGATGCTATTCGAATTTTCATAGCAAAGAATATTGTTCCTACTCTCTTAGGTGATCTCTACCACTCTGTGCATTATAATAATGAGAAGCAAAGGGGTGGAATGTTGAATTGTTGCGCGACTGTATTCTATAAGTGGTTCACACGCTTTCTTCCACAATCAGGAGCTTTTGAGAAGACGAAGAACACTCTTGAATGGTCGGAAAGACTGATGGGCTTGCAAGCAAAGGATATTGTCTGGGTTAATCAGGGATTGCGATGCATTGGCATTCTTCATAGTTGCGTAGGATTCCCTAATGTTCCATTGATCGGGAGGAAAGGGGGAATTAATTATAACCCTTCCCTCACGGTTAGACAATTCGGGTACGCCTTAAAGGAACCACCAGCCGCTGTGGACATCACATAGTCCTTGTACTTCCAATCAACAGATGGATTCGAGATTGCTCAGAAAGCTTCTAATGCTTGGCATAGTCGAAAGACAAGAGGGAAGAAGACTTTGGGAGTAGGGAATTGTCGAATGTATCCACCGTTTGCAGAATGGCTAAGAGAACGGGTTGAAATGTTACTGTTACCATTTGGGCATGCGCCTCTTCTATATCCCACGGTTATTGAACAACCTACCACAGTTAGCATTGAGGAGTTCAACAAAGTGAAGACGGAAAGAGACATTTTGTTAAAGGAGAATGCACAGTTGAGTCAAGTGCTTGCTAAGGCTAATCACGCCAGACTTGAGATTGAGAGGAAAGCTCAAGAAGATACTGAGAATCATGCTATTGCAAGGAAACAGTGTGAAGTTGAGTTAGCTCGATATGAGAGGTTCGAGTTTTCTACTAGGAGGAAAAACCTACCATCCCCAGTGTCATGGGGCAACATGCCATGCAATTCAACATATGCAAAGCCCAGCCACAGACTGGCCAAAGTCCATCTTCGGGTGGCAGATTTCAAAGCCCAGCCACAGACTGGCCAAAGTCCATCTTCGGGTGGCAAATTTCAAAGTCTCCCACAGTGAGCAAAAGTCTAGCCATAGACTGGCCTAAGTCCATCTTCGGGTGGAAAATTTCAAAAGTCTCCCGAAGTGAGCAGAAGCCCCCGTAGTGTGGCAAGAAATCGAAGTCTCCCGTAGTGAGCAGAAGTCTCCCGTAGTGCGGCAAAAGTCTCCCGTAGTGAGAAAAAGTCTCTTGTAGTGAGCCAAAGTCTCCCGTAGTGAGCAGCAGCCCCCATAGTGTGGCAAGAAATTGAAGTCCCTGGTAGTGCGGAAAAAGTCTCCCGTAGTGAGCAAAAGTCTCCTGTAGTGAGCCAAAGTCTCCCGTAGCTGAGCAATGTGCCCC
The DNA here is from genome assembly GCA_963966055.1 of Lathyrus aphaca. NCBI lineage: Eukaryota > Viridiplantae > Streptophyta > Magnoliopsida > Fabales > Fabaceae > Lathyrus > Lathyrus aphaca. The sequence continues at coordinate 546,229,711 of OZ014520.1, forward strand.
CATAGTGTGGCAAATTTTCTGAAAGTCTCCCGTAGCTGAGCAGTGTGCCCCCGTAGTGTGGCGGATTTACAGAAGTCTCCCGTAGTTGAGCAATGTGCCCCGTAGTGTGGCAAATTTTCTGGAAGTCTCCCGTAGCTGAGCAATGTGCCCCCGTAAAGTTTCTGAAAGATTCCCGTAGCGAGCAATGTGCCCCGTAGTGTGGCAAAGTTTTTCAAAGTCTCCCGTAGCTGAGCAGTGTAGCCCTCGTAGTGTGGCGAAGTACTGAAAAGCCCCGCAGTGTGGCAGAGTCCCCCGCAGTGGGCAGAAGTCTACCCGCCGTGTGGCAGATTCCCAAAGTCCACCTGCAGTGTGGCAGATTATCCAGGGTCCACCCGCAGGGTGGCAAGGTATTTGAAGTCCAACCGCAGATTGGCGAAAGTCCACCCGCAGCGTGGCAGATCGTATCGTGAAGTCCAACCGTAGATTGGCAAAAGTCCATCCTCAGGGTGGCAAAGTATCTTAAAATTCGGTCACAAATTGTTGAAAGTCCACCCGCCGCGTGGCAAGTCGTTATTCATCCGATAATACATCACTAAGGCATTGTTGCAGCCTATCAAGGTCCACCCGCAGCGTGGCAAGTCAATAGCCGTCTGACATCATTCAAAAGGCATCCCCCGTTTATGATTCTTACCATCATAATTATATCCAAGCAGAGTTCATTCGGTTGAGTTTATTTCCCTGTTCTTCTGCCACAGAGTGCAAATTTTATGGTTTTTTCTGGTATTCAATCCCTGCATACTTCAAACGTCTGAAAGCAACTGCTATCATCCATTCAAGTCTACAGTGATTGAATAGGGGCAGCTGTAACACCCCAAAATTTGCCCTCATATTTATTACTTCGACTGGCTTATATTTGATGTTCGTATTTTTTATTATTTGGTCATAACATTTGCAATCATGTATTTCACTGAGCTCTGAAGACGAGGGATCAAAGGCATTCTTGTGATTTGTTTGTTCCGATTCAGAGGATTTATCTGGCTATTACACCCAAATTGAAGCGAAGTTTGGCCTCTTATGAGTTTCTCCATATCATTCATCATTATGGTCAAGGCACTTTATTTGTTGCTTTTGACTCTAATTCGAGAATGGTATTATCAAGTCCTTGAGAAGTGGTTTGTGTTCAAAGTAATGAGGAAATGTACGTGGTCATGATTTATTTAGAAAGCGTAGTTCAAGTTGTATTTCAACTCAAAATATTCCGTTTGTACTAAGCCTTTTCAAATTCGATCTTCTTTGTTTACCATCCCTATTTAAACTTCATCAATTTACATATTAAGGTCCATACAAGTATATGTATCTAAGATTGTCCATATCATGACTGATTTCATTTTATTTTTAAAAAAAAAAAGAGAGAAGGAAAAGACCAATTGAGAAAAAAAACTTATTCTCCAAGGCTTCCCAATCTGATGTGGAGTTAGATGATGAGATAATATACCGGATTTTGTAAACAGGTTGTTGACAAGGAGTTTCCCAAAAAAAAAAGACTTTACTATCCATTATGTAACACGCCTACAAAGATACATGTTAAAGGACTTCATGAGAAGACGGGGATAATTCGAAATTTCTCCCATGATATTCTTAAGGTGCTCGAATTTAATAATGCAGGGAAGTGTCAATCATCATTTTCCATAATTAATTTGTAAGAAACTAATTTTGACACCAACTGATAAACGAAAATGCGAGGAAAAAAAAGATGAAGTGAGGTGTGCTTATGTTGTGTCCCGAATTTCTCCCAAACTAAATTGTGGGATGGTTTCCTAAATCAAGCAGGTTTGTATACAATTACAATCATGGCAAATTATTCAATTTTTGATAATCATGCTCAGCTTCTTGCCGCAAATTGCTGCCAAAAAGGATTGAATACTTCTTAAAGTTTAAATGGGAATAATTTTACAGTGTTATTGTCTTTTCTGGAGTAAGATACCACAGAAAATTTATCAGGAAGAACTTTACATCTAAAAGGAATGACAGTTAGTCTAAACTAACTGACTAAAGGAAAATACAGATGGAAGAATACGGTTACAAACTGTAACAAAATCCTAACAGAAAAATCTAGAAAAAAGTTCAAAAGGATCTCCATCATTGGACAACTTCAAAGTCACCCTGCTGCAGCAAACTTTCATCACTCTAGCACTCTTCTTGCTCAAAAACTTTAATGGTCATCATCACCCATAACAAGAGCCCTGCATAAGTGAAAGTCGAAAAATCATGGTAACGAAGGGGGAAAACCGATATAACAGAATGAAGATACAGGCTAAAGGATAATCTAACTGAATTCAATAGAAAGGCAGTGAGAAAATTCAGTTGTAACTAACTTCATAACACTTATAACTGAAACTCACTTTTACCTAAATTTTTTCATTTTTCAAGCCTTGAATCCTTCTCCTATAAATCAAATATCAGTAAATTCTTCAAGGGGGGTTTTTTGGTTGTCTTCGTTCTTCTGCATTTTGTCATCAGCTTCCACCTTCATATCTCACCTTCTAATTCATCTCCAAGAGGTATCTCTAACTGCTGCATCAATCTCAGAATCTCCTCAACGCTTCAATCTTCTTCTTCATCTCCTTCATGCTCCAGCTTTATATCTTCTTCGATTTTCCTCATTCTTCATCACCTATTTCCATTTTCAATAATCTCAATCTTGATCTTTTTTCTTCTGCAACAAAAGCTTCATCACTCTCTACCACACTTCAATATCAATAATAACCTGCAAATTCAGGATACGATAAACAACGAAAAAATGAACCACGTTGATCCTAGTAGCAGAAGCATAGAAGAGTCAAAATCAAGAATAAAATAGAGTCAAAGAATGCATACCTGAATGTTGCAATTCCATTGTCGATTGAACGGATACGCTTCATGTTACTTCTGAGAACCACAACAACTTCTTGCAACTTCAACCTTCTTCATCTGCATCAGGAAATCCTCAACTCCCTATCCTCACCAAGTTTCATATACCTTCATCATCAGGCTACCAATCTTGGTCCTCATCCAAACTGTACATCAAAACCGTAACATCAATTCGAATCCGCAGCAAGAAGAATGTGAAGATTCATCGAGGGACAACGCAGAATCGCAAAAGGATAAGTCAGGGAGTGAAAAGGGAGAGTAAAATTAAATCGGCGTCATACCTAAGGCATCTCATCACTGTCGTCAAACTATCCTGGTCTTCGCGGATTCAACCAACATCATCATCATCATCGCTCCTTATCAGGCGGAGCTATCAATCGTTCGTAGTATTCATCGAAGTCCTTCGTCTCCAGGTATGAACCTGAGTGCCATTTGAACAGAGTTGCTTGTTGCTTAGTGATGATTCGTTGTTCTTGATGTCGATTGCGTTAATTTTGTATTTCATTCGATTGTGTGAGTTTTTTGTTTCGGATTTAAGGAGAAGAGGGATTAGGTCAGTTCTGTGTTCCTATTTTCGAATTGGAAGAGCCTTTAGGTTATGTTTGCGGTTCGAATGGAAGAAGAAGAGGGTATTGATAGCGGTGGCGGAAAGAAGAAGGAAGGTGGTGAAGTAGGTGTTTACGGCGGTGGGCTAGGTTGAAGGAGGAAGAAGGCGACGGGTTAGGTTATTGTGATTGAGGATAGGGATAGATTGTGAATTAGGTTAGGGTGATGGAGGAGGAGATGATGGGGGCGGATCAAAGAAGGCAAAGAGGAAAGGGGATGGTGAGCCGGCGGCGGCGGCATGATTAGGGTATGGTTTGTTGTGAGAGAAAGAAGAATGCGAAGTGGTGAGGGTGAGAGGGTTTGTTTTTTGTCTGAGTTTATACGTGAGATTTGTTAATTTTGAATTAATGTTAATCTTTGGGGTTAAGAGAATTAAAAATTATGAAGAATCCCCAAAATTAGCATCATTAATATTAATCAGGGTCATAAAGACTCATAAAAACCTCTAATCACCTCTCCACCGCCCCAAATCTCTTAGAGATAGGGTTTGATTTCTGGACCATTCCGGCGGTGACAAGTGTCATCGTCTGGTAGGCATTCTTCATCACCATCTCCTGTGCATGAAATCCCATAGCAACCACCATGCACCCTAGTATATTAGTCATCCATGTGATCATCAGAAATCGTGTCATCCATCCAACGACCCCCAATGAAGTCAAAAGGTTTGACTGAGGACCCACCATATGCTCCTTCAAGGCCTGCGCATTGGGCTTAGAGCAAAAGCGCTAATGGCACCCCCAATGCGAGCCCAATCAGTCTTTTTTAACTAAAAAAAATCACTTTCTCACCCCCTTCTCTAGTTCTTTTATTCTTTTAAATTTCTATTTTATATAGCTTTCAATTTAAATACACAAAAAATATTAAAAAGCTTAATAAAAATCCCCAAAAATTATAGTAGGATATTAATTCAATTTAGAACCTTTCCCAATTTTTACTTTCTGAATTTTTGCATTTTTTATCATATTCCATTGCTCATGCACGAATTTTGTGGTTTCCTTGGAGAAAAACCTCTTTTATGCAATGCATTGAGTTATTGTAACCTCATTTTGTCCATAAAACAGCTAGAAAACAAAATACAAGTCCTTTTGCAACTTGGTGGAAAATCGAACTTCATAAAAAACCCTAAAATTTGCCAAATTCAAATGACCATAACTCCCTAACCACAAAGGCTATGATGATGTTCTTGTACTTTTTGGAAAGGGGAGAAAAAACCCTACAAGTTTCATGTTTGAGGAAAAATCATTTGAGGTCATCTTGGTCATGAAAGAGGCCTTTGAAAACTAGGGCAAAACTTACCAAAAAATGAAATTTTCATTACAAGTCATTTGCCAAAAATAGAAACTCTTCCAAAACCTCTTTATTCTTGATTTTTGACACCACCAAAGTTCTTCTTTGACCTTAAGAATGTCCCTTGACTTAAAAAATGGGATTGAAACCCTTGAAATCTCACAGTTGACTTTTCAGATGCCCAGTTTGACCAATTTCTTCACTTACAAGTAACTGAAGAATTGACTAACTTCCTCAATGAGTTTTCTCACCAAATTTCATCCACATGCTTCACATATCATATAATGGACTTTGACGACAAGAATTGGTCAAAGGTACAAGCAATCCATGCTCAAAAGCAAAACCCCAGTTCATGATTCAACTGTGTAAGAGATTATTGCTCCCTTGATCTTCTGATGATCTCCCACCCTTCTTGGCTCTTGTAGGAAACTTTGAGCTTATATGGGATATGAGGAACCCTTGTGAATCTTTTGTAATGTCACTTGGCTCTTGCTTTGACTTGTAGGATCAAGAATGTCTAGATGACTGATCATATGTCCAATGCTAGAGCATGTGAGTGTTATGCCTCATTTTTCTATGTTAGATGCTAAGGATATGATATGCTTATGATGATTATGATGTGAAAATGATGATAAAAGGGAGAGAGCAAATTTGGGGTGTTACACACGCTCACCGCACCAATTTGTTGTGAATTGGATACCTTAGAAACAAAGTATAATAGACTTCTTTATGTTCAAGAAACCCACAAGGGTTAGGGTTTAGGTTAACCAAGGATAAAAGAATTGATTATAAACTGATATTATTTCCTTTCTCTTAAAACAAGATTACAAGTATACAAGAATAACAAATAAACCTCTCTCATTTTTGAATTAGAATTTTATCTTCCTATTTTCTCTTATACAAAATATGAGAGACTAATATGCTATTTATAAGAAAACTAACACACTAACCTAATGAGTTTTTTAACAATTACCTATTACAAGCTAACTTATGGTACAAGCTAGCTTAAACAGTTGGATCCATAACACAAGACCCAATTAAACAACAGCATGTGAACGAACTTCGACGACATGCTAACCTTAGAATTTGTTCCAATATCTCACACCACATATAAATCAATCACATAATGAACTAATCAAACAAATAAAGTGATTTTTTTTTAATAATTCACATACTTCGATTCACATTGTATTGCACAGTATAGCAATTTTATAAACAAAAGTTGATATTTCCCTTTTAGCCACTCACCATATTACATCATTTTATTACTACCCGTTTATCACCTCAAGAAAAGTTTAGAACACTGGGAATTGTGTTGATTCCCCGGATCTAAGGAACAAGTCATACCAAAAATCCATGCAATCATCATCAAAAGAATTTTGGAAATTTTCAACTATATTATTAAAAGGGTGTGGTTGATTTGGTAATTCAGTATTTGATGGCATGGTAGAACTAATTTCATCATCAGTAGTTACTATCTGTGACCAAAAGCTTTCATCAATTTCAAGCATTGTCACAAGTGAGTCTTCACAATTGATGATATTGTCAATATTTTTTTCTTGTGATGAATTATCACTAGAAAAAGTGGCATTTGATGATGTAGTTTCCATTTTAAGCAAATTATTAGGAGCATTAGAAGGTTCATATGATTGAGTTAAAGTGCTTGAATTTGAATTGGAATCAGATACAATTTTTTTTGGTACTTGAATTTGGCTGGTCATTATTGGTTTTCAATAGTCTCTTGTTCAAATGTGTGTGCCATACATTTTTGATTTCATTGTCTGTTCTTCCAGGTAACTTTGCTGCTATTGCTGACCATCTGAAAAAATAAATAAATTAATGTATAAGTTTGGAATTTTGCTTCTTGGTTAAAGTTTAAACCTTTTTAATAACAAAATTATCAGAAAAATTATACTATTAGGAACCAATTGAAATAATGTATGTACCTGCTCCCCAGCAAGTGATACATCTGAATGATGATTTCTTCCTCTTCATTTGTAAAATTTCCTCTCTTAATATCAGGTTTTAAATAATTTACCCATCTCAATCTACAACTCTTACCACATCTTAATAAACCTGCAAAATTTACAACTCTTAACACAGAAAAGGAAGTAGAATATATTTATGTAAATAATGATAAAGTTGAGAGATTAAGAACTAGAAATATATATATATATATATATATATATATATATATATATATATATATATATATACCTGCATGTTTTGGAAGTGCACGCCAATTGCTATGTCTATGTTTTTGGATGTATGATGTGAGGATTACATCTTCCTCTAAGCTCCATGGACCCTTTTTCAATCCCTTCTTTTCACAACATGGAGCTCTAACCATATCTTCAAATTATGATTGGTATGATACAAGAAGATATATGAATATTGTTGTGCTGTACTCACTTGGTAGTTAAGTTAACAAGAATGTTCAACTTTGTTTCTTAAAGCTATATATTTATACAGTATATTCTAGGATGTTCCGCACATATTATTCAAGATTGGCAAGTTGAAAAGTCAACGGCAATAGTTTTTTATTTCATTTTATTCAAAGCAATTGTGATTTTTTAGGTAGCCTTCCTAGAAAGAGTCTCTTTCACTCTCTCTCTATTTCTCTTTTGGAAAATGAAATATATGGAATTTTAAGTGACATTTCGGAGTTAGAGATTTTGTTATGTCACAATATTAGAGCTAACTCAGGTTTAGGTCATTTTTGTCATTATGTTTTGTGTTAGTTACAATTGACATTATATATTGTTTTAGTTACAACTGTTAGATACAACCGTATTGTGATGTTAGTTAGATTTCTGTTATTCATCACTCTCTTTGTAAATACCTTATATAAGGGATTAGTGATTGTCATGGTTGTCAAGATCTTGATTTAAATCTTCAAATTTTAATATTTAACGATCTCATTCACCCCAACCCGGATTTTAAGTAGAATCATGTGTTATAGTCAAATTGTGAAAAAAAAATTTAAAATAATTGATTTTGTGGGATAATTTCCAGTTTCGACTATTATTTAGGATTTTGAGAATAAACATCTCATTTATATGGTTTATTCATTTTCTCAATAATACACTAGTCTACTAACATATATCATGTAAAAATACTTTAAATATATACTATTATTTTTTTTATTTAGTAGGATCTTACGATTTTTGTTGCGATATTATATTTTACGATCTTATTACCCCCCTCTCGATCTTACAAAAATAATTGGTAGGACACTACTAAGAAAACTAAAATCAGAGACGGAAGAAATTAGTGTCTAAAATGCTTAAATTCAGTCTCCAACTGATTTGGAGACGGATTTAGAGACGGAAAAGAATCCCTCTTTATAATGTTGGTCACAAACGTGTCAAAGACCAATTATTTATTTTCGTCTATATTCAGAGACGGAATTTGTCCGTCGTCAAATAAAAACTTTCGTCTCTCCTAATTAATAATAAACAATTTATTTCCGTCTCTATCTATTTCGTGTCTGCATGAAATTATTCTGTCTCCAAAGTTTGGTCTCTGATAGTCATAATTCTATCTCTCCAAAATTAACTATCTTTACTATTTCGGTGTCTAATATAGATATTTCCGTCCCTAAATTTAATATAATTTATTTTATACTATTTTATATTATTCTTCATTTTATAATACACAACTTGCACATAATTTTAATATTATAATAGATTAAATTTGAATTTGTAACATTCATGATTAAAATATATTGATAATTAAATGATTCTCGTAATAACACATTTCAAAATATAGTGATAGCAAAATGATACTTACAACATTGCAAGATAAAGTGTTAGTAGAATGATCTTTGCAATACATCACAAAATATGACAATAGTTAAGTAACTAGTCATATTAAAAATTTACCCATAACTTCAAAATAAAAATAGTACTACATAAATATAAATCTAATCCATGAAATGGTGGTCATTCTCTCCTTCATTTCCAATACCTTCCTCTCCTTCTATGCCAAAATCATCTTCTTCCATGCCAATATTTTCCTCTCCTTCATTATCAATACCATTATCTCCTTCATTACCAATATCATCATCACCTTCTTCAAGAAATCAATTTTTCATATTTTTGTCATGCATTAGTTTTTGAAACATGCGCTCCCATCGATTTACCTTTTGTTTTATACTTTCTTGTTCAAGAGTCTTTTGTTGAAGTTGATCGGTTAATGCTTGAACTTGATCTTTCAATGCAGCAACCTCTTTCGATGATGTTGCATCATTAGAAATTATATTTTTTGCAGATGATTTGATGGTAGCGGCTTGAGATCCTAATCCAAATATGCGCCCCTTCTTGTTTATACCACCAACCACTTCAATGTATATGTTATTATCTAAGTCTAATGTAGACTTATGACTACTTCCCTCACCACTATGAAGTTGTGCCTCACCTTTTTGCACTTGATATAATTCCTGAAGTAAAATTAAAAAATAAAATATAAAAACTCTAAATAGAACTCAAGTAGTGTGATAAATCAAAAATATAAATAAATGAAACAATGAAGATACAAATCCAACTTTATTCAACAATGAAGATGCGAATTCAACTTTATTCAACTTTTATAACAACTTTCAATAGCATTATTGTGTAATACCCTAAAATTTTCCCTCTTAATTTATTGCGAACCTCAAGTGGTTTATGCTTCATCATTTCGCATGATCGTTTGATCATTGTATCGCATCCAAAAATAATAAAAATAATGAATAAATCATGAGCATTTGCATGTGCATGAGGCATGTGATTGGGCAAGGTTTGTCAATACTTTGAGCAAAAGTTAGGGAAGATATCACAAAAAGATAATTCAAAAGCAACTCCATGAGAAACAACCAAAAGAAGAGCAAATTGAAATTTTAAGGTCGTTAACCGGTTAACACATTTGGTTAACCGGTTAACGGGGGCGGATTTTGGAAAAATATTTGAAAATTAGTTGGATTTTTTCGCTTCCCTCCATATTTTCCTTCCTTTTTTCCACTTTGGTTTTCCATTTCATTTTTACCTTGGATTGTTCTACCACCTTCTAGATTATTCCAAGGAATATTCTAGAACTCCAACCCTAACTCTAACTAACTCCAACCCAAACTCCAAACCAAAGCCTAATTCCATTCCCAAACCTAGCTTTGTGCCTATGCTCTATATAAACCCTAATCATTCCAAAGCAAAGGGTTGGCATTTTCATTTTCACCATTTTCATCTTCAATCTCTCATTTCTCTCTCAATTCTCCCATTTTTCTCACCAAATTCACCAAGAGCTTCTTCATAGAAGTTCTTCAAATTCTTCATTGGAAGTTGAAGAACTTGAAGCTAAACCTTCATCAATCATCAACATTGGAGCTTAATTGAAGAATGGCTTCTGTTTTTGAAGTGATTTGGAGCATTGAAAGTGATTAATCAAGAAGCATCAATAACGAATCGCATTTATTTTGCATTCGCGGATCTTCGGTTTTCTTCTTCGTTTGCATTCTGTTTCATCGTAACACTCACTGAAGCAATCTTCCGCTTCGTAGGTTGGTGATCTCAAACCGCTTATGCCTTAACTTATTCTTTTCATCTCGCCGTAACGGTATTCTTCACATGATCATTGATTGCGTTTACGTTTTACCGTTCAATTTCGTTTTAATTGTGATTTGTGCATTTCGTTTGTTAGAAGCTAGATCTGTAACATAATATAGGTCCTAATAGGTGTTAGAATACTTCATTTAAGTAGAAAATCGTGTTAACGTGTTCATGTATGTGTTAGGGATTATTATAAGTGAGTTTGTGACCAAAAGCACTTATTTCTAAACAATTTTTCACATTTTGTTCAGTGTTAACCGGTTAAGGCATTTGGTTAACCGATTAACACGTGCGTTTTACCATAAATTGCTTCTGTTTTAGGTCCGTTAACCGGTTAACCTATAGAGTTAACCGGTTAACGCTGTTTGAATTTGGAAATCCAGCTTAGGTGATTGCTTGATCTTGCTTCCTTGTGCCTTTAATGCTCATGCATGTTTTGGTATTGATTTTAGGGGATTTTCAAGATTAGTTTCGGTATCTCATTATGTCGTTTCGACACGCTTCCGTTACCTTTTGCATATTGTGCATTTTACTTGTTAATTGATGCATAAAGTGCTTTGTACATTATTATGTCATGTTTCAATGCATTGTTTATCATGAAAATAAATGATCTATATTTTGTTTTGCATCATATTTGTGATATATGCATTGTTGATTGTTTTAATGCCATGTTATGCCATGTATATTTGAAAAAAACATAAACACAAGCATGCACATTCATGCATTTTGTTGCATGTTTGAACACATTTGCATATCAATCCAATTCTAATTTTTGCATCAAGCTACATGCCCTTCTTGTTGATTCATGTTGATGCGTGTTCATTATGTTTATATGCCATACATGTTGCATGCTTGTTGCATATGTGTAAATTGGTGCATTCTTTCATAATCTCTCATTATTCATAATCATGTTCAAATAATCATGTTCATTTATCCATGTTCATGTTGCATTTATTCATGTTAATTTTGCATTTCTCATTGATTTTGTGCATTAAAAAATGAAAATAATCAAATCTGACTTTTGAATTTCATAGTTGTTTGTTTGTGCAGTAGATGTAGAATGTATGTTGATTGTTGCATTTCCACACTTTTTACATCTGTGTTGCCTGCTGATTGTGAGCTATAAAAAGTTGTGTACATTGTGTATTGCATTTTATTGCTATTTGTGCATTTAGGAGTTGTAGTAGGCTGTTGGATTTTGTATTGCATCATTTTTAGTACCCTTTAGATTTATGATTGAGTCTAGTTTAGGTCCTAGGCATTAGGATTTAATTAGTACTTTGTTTGCCTTATTATTTTAAATAATATGCAACACTAACCTTTGTTTTTTAGGGAGGTTAAGGTAAGTTCTTCACAACTTATTCCTTTTACTTCTTTATGCATTTAATGCACATTTTACCTTACCTTTCATACTTGTGTTTTTTAGGTTTTTTTCTCATAACTTCATGTTAACCCTTGTTAGAATCAACTTAATTTTGTTAAGAAGTAAGTTGTATTTTATTTGCCCTTTGTTTCTCTTTTCCTTCTCATTAGGATAGAAACTGCACTAACCTAGGTTCATCCATGTATGATAACACTGGGATATTAGTCTTTCCCTTAGACTTTTTGCCTTTGGTTCGTTTTTCTTTCTCTTTCTCATCTACAAAGAAAAGCTAAAAAACACCTAATAAAGGTTGATCTTCTCGTACGACACAAGACTTTGTCGTGGGTTACTTATGCACGTCATGTCTCGGGGCTAGGTATAAGTCATCTACCACGATGAACAAGTCTTAGTATGAGAAGGTTCACAAATAATAAACAGAAAACACTTATCTAAAAGACAAAACAACAAAGAAGAATCGTCTTTTCCTTCGGGAATTCTTTTCTCATCTCACTCACTCTCAACGCAAACTGCGATGACTTGTCTCGCATGCAAGATGGTAAAAACACTCGTTCAAGGCGAGTCTGTAACACCTGAGCATAGACATACGCAGTTCCAGCGCATAAAAAATACAAATAAAGTATTCGCCTTTAGTTAGGCGAACTACGTCGACTCTGATCCTCATTTTCCCGATGAGGTACGTAGGCAGCGGGGTAGGGCCTGTTCGAGCACATTCTTTATTTTCCCTATATTTTTCCTTTTTGTTTTCTCATTTCTAGTTCTTTTCCATCTTTCACTTCCATTCCAGTTAGCATTCTTTTGTTCAGCAACATCTTATTTCTCACCCTTTGAAACAGACTAATAAGCGTGGATCCCGTCGGGTACGGCGGACGGTTATGGGTGCTAATACCTTCCCAGGTTGTAACCGTTCCCGAACCCAGATCTTTGGTTCGCAAGGCCTCATCATTTCCTTCTTCCTCAGGTTTGTGCAGCATTACCTTTCCCATTCATTCGGGATAAAAATTCCTGGTTGACGACACTACCTTTTCCGCGCCACTTTCGCGTTTGTATTAGGATGAAAATCCCGGAAACGACATATTGTTCATGATATGAAATATTTAGGGACATTGATTATTTGTGTAGACCTGTAACAACTATTCATTCAACTTTCATAACAACTATGTCATTTTGCTTTTTCTGCTTGTTATTGGAAAAACAATTTGTTTTTAAGTGTTTCATAATAACTTACCTTATAGCATTTATCTCTCTATTTATCATATTGTGAGACTGTAATAAAAAAATTAATAATAAATCTCAACCTATGATTAATTATGTTATTAATGGAGATAAACACACATATCTAGAATAAACCAAAAAATTATATATTTGGTTATGTCATTAACGGAAGGTGGATACATACAAGGTGATTGGGTGTTCATAGTATAGTAGAAGATACTTCCACTAGCAGTAAACCAACCTCTTTTTTTAGAGTAAATGAAAATGTCTCTCTAACTATTGTACTTCCACTAGCAGTAAACCAATTTCTTTTCTTTTTTTGAGTAAATTGAAATGTCTCTAAATATTGTGTTAGTGGCAAGTAAAAATTAAGTGTCTAATACTCATTCTGCCACAATTAACATAACCAAATGTGATTCAATCCTTAGCAGTGTCAAAAAAATTGACATAACTAAATTTATTCTACCTTAGAAAATAAAACAATATACTTACAACAATTTTTGCTTGTTTTTCATTGAACCATTCATCTGGTTTCCCCTTTGGCCTATGAAGCCGTCGTAAAGCTCATAACATGAAGGTTCCCTATTCAGTTACAGTCTCTAAAAAAGAAATATTAAACCATTAGAATATTAAATTTATCAAATTTCTAAAATTAAGAAAATACATATAACTACTAACCATTCTCTTTGCATGTTCTCTAGCAGAAATAGACCTTCCATTGTGCACATTATGTCCTTCTTGATATTGTCTATTTTTCTTATTAATCATAGAAATCTCTTTCCATTTCTCTTTCTCTCATTCATCTTTCAATTCTTTTAAATTGTTTGGTTCAATCCGACTACCATCATCCTTACCACTGCGCACTTTGTACAAAGCATTTTTCAGTGTGTAATACCTCAAAATTTGCCCTTATATTTATTACCACTAATTGGCTTACGCTTCACATTCATCTGCATTTCTCCATTAGGTCATAACATCATAATCATACATGGATTCTTAAGGCATGAGATCAGTTCCCTCTAAAAACCAGGTCATTCCATTGGCTCTCTAAAGCTTGTTGAATGAAGGAAATTGTGGTCCTATTTAAAGGCCTTAGGTATGGAAATTTGGTGGAATGGAGCTTGCTTTGGTAATTTGAATTTAAGTTTGCTAATTGGAATTTTGGTGGGAAATAGAAAAGAATGATGATTAATGAGGGTTTATGGTAGGAAATGATCAAAGTGATGTAGAGAAATCAGAAACCAATGGATCTAGAATATTCCAATTAAATCAATGATCTAAGGGTGCTGAATTTGAATAAAAAATTCAAATTTCGCACTGGTTAACCGGTTAACCAAGCTGAAATTTGAATTTTTTATTCAAACATGGTTTGTAGATGTTTAGAATTGGCATAATTTTTGACCAACAAGAAATGTTGAATTCAGTTCAGAATGTCCTATCAGATGTTGGGACATTATCAAACAGAGTATAAGAACTTAATTCAGGATGTTACACCAGATGTTGGGACATTGTGTAAATGATTTAAGTTCAGTTTTTCAGGATGTCCCAATAGATGTTGTGACATCTCAAACCTGCTACCAGATTTAATTAATGAATAACTGATCTGAGAAATTTAAGGAAAGTTATCTGGAATTAATTATAGATGGACAAAAACAGAATAAGGCGCATCTGTAGGAAGTGTTGTTAAGAAACTTCAGCATAATCAGAAGAACTAAATCACCTAGAATCTAGGAAGTAACAAACCCTAATTCAAGGTGGAAGCTGCATGCGTTTTAGGACTGGATTAATCTACAGAAAGCCCAAAATCCATACACCTATTTAAGCAACAGAATATCTCAGAATTGAGCACGAATTTCAGAAGACTAAATAGAGTGTTTTAAGTTTTAATAGCAGGTTGTTTTTAATTGTACCACTTTATGAGCTTTTAAGCAAAAGTGTATTTGTGTCTTGATTGAAACTGTGAAGTAAGATCAAGCTGTTTTGTTTGAAGGATGACTTCAATTTTATTAAACTTGTAAACAAGATCACTGTGTGATTGAGGGGGAGTGAGTTGGTACTCATATCTAAGTTGTGTCTTAGGTAGAAATTGCATTGGGTAGATATTAAGTGAAAGATTAAACTGGGTTGTTTAAGTCTAGAATTAATATTACTTATAGTGGATTTCCTCCTGGCTTGGTAGCCTCCAGATGTAAGTGTGGTTATACACTGAACTGGGTTAACAAACTACTGTGTTGTTTAATTTTCTTGCACTTTAAGTTTTGGTTAAATTTGTCAAGTGTTGGAACATCTCATAGGACATCTCATACCTGATCACAGAATTTCAATTGGCATCAGAGCAGGCACCCTGCCTGTTTATACTGGGTGAGATCTAGGGAATACAAATTCTGGAAACATGGACAGAGATATAGGATCAGTAAATAGACCACCTATTCTGGATGGATCTAATTATGACTACTGGAAACCAAGAATGATTGCATTCTTAAGATCACTTGACAACAGGGCCTGGAGAGCAGTCAACATTGGATGGGAACATCCTGTCTAAGACACCAAAGATGGATCAAAAGTGTTGAAACCTGAAGAAGAATGGAGTAAGGAGGAAGAAGATTCAGCACTAGGTAACTCCAAGGCCTTAAATGCTTTATTCAATGGCATTGATAGGAACATCTTTAGACTTGTGCATCACTGTGAGCTGGCCAAAGATGTTTGGAACACTCTCAAAACAACTCATGAAGGAACATCAAAAGTAAAGATGTCAAGACTTCAACTTCTCACCACCAAGTTTGAAAACTTGAGAATGAAGGAAGATGAGACAATTCATGAATTCTACATGAACATCTTAGAAATAGCCAATACTTCTGGAGCCTTGGGAGAAAAGATGACTGATGAAAGGCTTGTAAGAAAGATTCTCAGATCTTTGCCAAAAAGATTTGACATGAAAGTCACAGCAATAGAAGAAGCTCAAGACATATGCACAATGAAAGTTGAAGAACTCATTGGTTCCCTTCAAACATTTGAGATGGGAATGAATGACACAAATGTGAAGAAGAACAAAAGCATAGCCTTGGTAACAAATACTGATGAAGAAGAAGATGATGAATCAGAAACTGGTAAAAGCTTATCAGACAACATTGCTATGCTTGGAAGACAATTCAAAAAGATTCTCAGAAGGATGGAAGACAAATCCAAACCAAGTGGAAGATACACAAACTATTCTGAGAACAAAAGACCTTATGATGCTAATAGAAGGTCAAATTATGATGAAAAGACCAGTCAAGAAAAAGGAATTAAATGCCATGGATGTGAAGGATATGGACACATCAGGAATGAATGTCCTACCTACTTAAAAAGGCAAAAGAAAGGACTCTCTGTAACCTGGTCTGATGAAGACTCAGGAGGTGATTCAGAAGAAGAATCAGCTAAGCATATCACTGCTCTAGCTGGATTATGTGAATCTAAAAGTGAATCCAGTGATGGGGAGCTTACTTTTGAAGAACTTGAGCAATCATACAGAGAACTATTCAAAAGAAGCACTGAAATATGCAGTGAAAGTATAAAGCTAAAGAAGCAGATTAAGGCACTAAAGGATGAAAAAGCAAGTGATCTAGAGATCATTGACACCTTGAAAAGTGAAGTAAGTCTTCTCAACTCCAAGTTGGAACACATGTCCAAATCTGTTAGAATGCTGAACAGTAGCTCAAGTACACTGGATGTTATTCTCAACAACAATAAGCATTCAGGGGATAAAAGTGGACTGGGATTTAACAGAGTTCATAAGGATGAAGCTAGCTCTAGAAAAACTACTCCAAAGTCCATATAGTCAAGCAAGATGTCCCAACAGATGCTGCAACATCATGAAAATAACACAAAGCCAAACATAATGTTCAAACAGATGTCTCAGCATCCTGAAAAGAACATAATGAAGAAGAAGTATCAAAGATGGAGATGTCATCATTGTGGAAGATTTGGACATATCAAACCTCATTGCTACAAGTTGCATGGATATCCAAATCAGATGTATCAGCAACCTCCTAAGCAGAAGATAGAAGTTACCAAGAAAGTGCTGCATAGACATCAAAGAGATCAGCAACATCCTAAGCAGCAGACAGAGGTCATCAAGAAGGTATGGAGACCAAAAGCCAGTCTTCATGCTGATCAAAACTACATGCCCAAGAACAACTTCAACAATCAACCTTGGAGCTCTACTGATGATCAATACACAGGGCAGAGGTATCAAAAGAAATCTCAACTCAAATGGTCAAAGAAAGGTGTTGCATATATAGCCCATACATCACTAAGAGTATCAGCTAAAGAAGACTGGTACTTTGACAGTGGATGCTCAAGACACATGACTGGATTGAAGAATCTGCTAGTAGACTTAAAGTCATATTCATCCAGATATGCAACCTTTGGAGATGGAGCTAAAGGAGAAATCAAGGGAGTTGGGACCTTGGACTGTCCAGATGTACCAAGACTAGATGATGTGCTGCTGGTTAAAGGTTTAACTGCTAACCTGATCAGCATAAGTCAATTATGTGATCAAGGGTACAGTGTAAACTTTACCAAGACTGAATGCATAGTGTCTAACAAAGAACAAAAGGTTGTCATGAAAGGAGCCAGATCTAAAGACAACTGTTACATGTGGGAACCTCAAGACTTCAGTCTCACTTCAACTTGCTCTTTAGCTAAAGAAGAAGAAGTGAAACTATGGCACCAAAGACTAGGTCATCTTCATTTCAGAGGCATAAAGAAAATCATATCTATGGATGTTGTGAGAGGTATTCCTAAACTGAAGATTGATGATGGAAAAATATGTGGTGAATGTCAAATAGGCAAGCAAACCAAGATGTCCCATCCAAAGCTCCAACATCTGACAACTTCCAAAGTTTTGGAACTATTGCATATGGATCTTATGGGACCTATGCAGGTTGAGAGCCTTGGTGGTAAGAGATATGCCTATGTAGTGGTTGATGACTTTTCAAGATATACATGGATAAATTTCATCAAAGAAAAGTCTGATGTATTTGATGTATTCAAAGACTTATGCCAAAGAATACAGAGGGAAAAAGCTAGCTGTGTGATCAGAATAAGAAGTGATCATGGAAAAGAATTTGAGAACCAAAAATTCTTAGATTTTTGTTCTTCAGAAGGAATCAATCATGAATACTCTGCACCAATCACTCCTCAACAGAATGGGATAGTTGAGAGGAAGAATAGAACTATTCAAGAATCAGCAAGAGCTATGATCCATGCCAAAAAGTTACCTTTGTACTTCTGGGCTGAAGCTATGAACATAGCTTGTTACATTCATAACAGAGTTACTCTAAGAAAAGGAACTTTGTCCACAATCTATGAAGTCTGGAAGGGCAGAAAAGCCACAGTTAAGTATTTCCATGTGTTTGGAAGTAACTGCTATATTCTGGCAGATAGGGAGCAAAGAAGAAAAATGGATCCTAAAAGTGATGAAGGGATTTTTCTTGGATACTCTATAAACAGCAGAGCATATAGAGTATTTAATTCTAGAACCAAGGTTATCATGGAGTCCATAAATGTGATAATTGATGATGCTCCTACAGATGTTCCAGATGATGTTGGAACATCTGCTGATATCAAAACTGAAGCTGAAGAAAAGAATGATCATTCTGACTTCACTCAAACTGATGAAAGGACAGAACAATCTAGCAAACCTCCCTCCATCAGAATCCAGAAGGATCATCCCAAAGATTTGATAATTGGTGATCCCAACAGAGGTGTAAGCACTAGATCAAGAGAAGTAATTTCAGGTTCTTGCTTTGTTTCTAAAATAGAACCTAAAAACATCAAGGAAGCTCTTACTGATGAATACTGGATTTGTGTTATGCAAGAGGAATTAGGTCAATTCACAAGGAATGAAGTGTGGAACCTTGTTCCTAGACCTGATAACATAAATGTGATTGGAACTAAATGGGTGTATAAGAACAAGTCAAATGAGCAAGGAGTTGTTACAAAGAACAAAGCTAGACTTGTAGCTCAAGGATACACACAAATTGAAGGAGTAGATTTTGATGAAACCTTTGCACCAGTAGCAAGGCTTGAATCAATCAGATTACTTTTGGGAATTGCTTGTATCTTAAAGTTCAAGCTATTTCAAATGGATGTGAAAAGTGCCTTTTTAAATGGATATCTTAATGAAGAGGTATATGTAGAACAGCCTAAAGGATTTGTTGATCCAAGCTGTCCAAATCATGTATACAAACTAAAGAAGGCTCTTTATGGTCTGAAGCAAGCTCCAAGAGCATGGTATGAAAGGCTGACTACTTTTCTTATCAAGCAAGGGTACAGGAAAGGTGGTATTGACAAAACCTTGTTTGTTAAAGATGAAGAAGGAAATGTCATGATTGCTCAAATATATGTAGATGACATTGTTTTTGGTGGGATGTCTGACAGGATGGTTAAACATTTTGTCAACCAGATGGAATCTGAATTTGAAATGAGCCTAGTAGGAGAATTAACCTACTTTCTTGGACTGCAAATAAAGCAAATGGAGGACTCCATGTTCATTTCCCAAAGCAAGTATGCTAAGAACATAGTCAAGAAATTTGGGATGGACAGTGCTACTCATAAGAGAACTCCTTCCCCCACACATTTAAAGCTAACTAAAGATGACAAAGGTGAGAATGTAGATCAAAGCCTATACAGAAGTATGATTGGAAGCTTGTTATATCTGACTGCTAGCAGACCAGACATAGCATTTGCAGTAGGTGTTTGTGCAAGATATCAAGCTGATCCAAAAGTTAGTCATCTTAACCAAGTCAAGAGAATTCTGAAATATGTTAATGGTACTTGTGACTATGGCATAATGTACTTTCATGGATGCAAACCAATTCTCACTGGCTTCTGTGATGCTGATTGGGCTGGAAGTGCTGATGACAGAAAAAGCACTTCAGGAGGATGCTTCTTTCTAGGAAACAATTTGATTTCTTGGTTCAGTAAGAAACAAAATTGTGTATCCTTATCTACTGCTGAAGCTGAATATATAGCAGCTGGAAGCAGTTGTTCACAGTTGGTTTGGATGAAACAAATGCTCACTGAGTACAATGTCCCACAAGATGTCATGACATTGTACTGTGACAATTTAAGTGCAATTAACATATCAAAGAATCCTATCCAACATAGCAGGACCAAGCATATTGATATCAGACATCATTTCATCAGAGATCTTGTAGAAGAGAAAGTGATTTCACTGGAACATGTAGCTACAAATCTGCAGTTGGCTGATATATTTACCAAAGCCTTGGATGCTACTCAATTTGAAAACTTAAGGGGCAAATTGGGAATCTGCTTATGTGAGATTTAGCAGTTATGGAGATGTGCCAACATGTCATATGACATTGTGTGGCATAAGCACCAGATGGTAACACCAGTCTGGTCAAGCACCTTGGGTATTCCATTCCTAATAATTCTCCAAGTAACGGCTACTTATATAATAACAGCTTGCTTTCAGCTATCCATATTCTCATCATACTCTCAAAAACGAATTGCATTCTCTAACTGTTCTTCATAAATCATCAACCCTAAAACTCTTCATCCATCTCTTTCGAAAATGTCTCAAAACCCTAACATTTCTGAAGAAATTCTCAACAAGGAAGATGTGGTACATGCAACCCCCATCTCTGTGGTACCCATGGATTCAACTCCAATGGACGAAATCAGAGGAAGTGTTCCTCTTGCTAAAAAGCCAAGAACTCCAAAAAGAACAAAAGATCAAGTTTTCATCAAGACCAAAGGCATACCGTCACCATCATACAACACTCCAAAAGCTTCTGAATACGTGGATAATTCCATAAAGGAGTTGGTAACCAAGATCCTATCTGAGCAAAGAGTGGTAAGTGGCATATCTATCCCTCTGAACACCATGCCAGCACCACAAGAAGATCAACAAACTCAGGCTACAAAGGACACTCCTGCTCAACAGGATGTCCCAATAGATGTTGAAGCTTCTGAAGACCATCAAAAGGTCTCATCTGATACTGATGAAGAAGCATATGAGGACCATCACAAGGCCTCCACTGAAGAGCACATCTCTGTTGATCAACCAGCTGAAGAGGAGACTGCTCAATCTCCTCCTGTTGTGAACCTAGAGCATGATTCTGATACAGAAATCATTGCTTCTGTAAAACCTAGCATAGCCAAAAGGCTAAGGACTAGGAAAGAAAAGATGAATGCAGGGCATGAAATTCCTGAGAAGAAGCAAGCTACACCAAAGAAGGACAAAGCTAAAGTTGTCTTTGGTCCTACAAAACAATGGAGCAAGGTGCAAACACAAAAGAGGAAAGCTGTCACTCCTCCAGATTCAGATGTTGAAGAAGATGTCCCAACATCTCCTCCAAAGAAGAAATCAGCACCCTCAAGGTCATCAAATGATGTTCCAGAAGCTCCCTTGGACAACATCTCCTTTCATCATGTTTCAAGTGTGAACAGATGGAAGTTTGTTTATCAAAGAAGGGTAGCACTTGAAAGAGAGCTGAGCAGTAATGCACTTGAGTGCACAGAGTTAATTGATCTCATCTCTTCTGCTGGTCTCTTCAAAACTGTCTCCAACTTCTCTCCCTGCTATGAGATGCTTGTCAAGGAATTCATAGTTAACCTCCAAGAAGATTGTGCCAATGGTAAGTCTGCTGACTTTAGAAAAGTTTATGTAAGAGGCAGGTGTGTAGAATTCTCTCCTAGGGTTATCAACCAATACCTTGGAAGAGAATCAGATGGTCCAAATGAGTTAGGGAAGACTGATAACCAGGTTTGCAAGGTTATCACTGCTAATCAGGTCAAGGCTTGGCCAGTTAAAGGAAAGCTCTCAGTTAGCATGCTGACAAGGAAATATGCCATGCTGAACAGGATTGGTACAGCAAACTGGGTACCTACCAATCATACATCCTCAATATCAACTGGATTGGGCAGGTTCATCTATGTTGTGGGCACACAAACTAAGCTGGATTATGGAGCTTACATCTTTGATCAGACATTGAAGCATGTTGGATCATCTGCAACAAAGCTGCCAATTGCCTTCCCTTCCTTGCTGTGTGGAATAGTGTTGAGTCAGTACCCTGGGATCCTCACTGAGAAGGATACAATATGCAAAAGAGAAAGCCCTCTGGCCTTCCACTACAAGCTGTTCCTGAGTCATCATGCAGCTGATGTTGAAGCACCCTCTGGGACATCTGCTGGTCCTTCAAATGCAAAGTCTCCAATCTCCAAAGCTGCATTGATTGCTGAACTGAAGAGCACTTGCAAAGAACTGGATGCAAGGAAGCAGAAGCTTGAGGAGATTATCCAAAGGCTGGAGATTGAAAGTGATCAGAAAGCTGCTACTTCTGATGAGGAGACTGAAGAAGATGAAGAAACTGACTATGAGGAGTCTGAGTGAAAAATTATATGTGAGGAAAAATGTAATGACAGCTGCATTGTAATTTTGAATGAGTAACTTTGGCCCTAAATTTATGTCTAACAAGGGGGAGAACAACAACAACAACAATGTATGATGCTGTTAATGAAAAACTTTTGTTTAGCTCTGAACTGAATCAGTATGTTTTAATGAAAATTTCTGTTGCAACAAATCTAATTACATGTTTGAGGGGGAGTAAACTCACACATGACTCAACAGAAAAGAACTGCTATAATCTGATAAAAGAACTTCTGCTGCACTCTGAAAATCAGAAAAGAATGTTAGCCAAAAATTAGCCAAAGGGGGAGTTTGTAGATGTTTAGAATTGGCAGAATTTTTGACCAACAAGAAATGTTGAATTCAGTTCAGAATGTCCTATCAGATGTTGGGACATTATCAAACAGAGTATAAGAACTTAATTCAGGATGTTACACCAGATGTTGGGACATTGTGTAAATGATTTAAGTTCAGTTTTTCAGGATGTCCCAACAGATGTTGTGACATCTCAAACCTGCTACCAGATTTAATTAATGAATAACTGATCTGAGAAATTTAAGGAAAGTTATCTGGAATTAATTATAGATGGACAAAAACAGAATAAGGCGCATCTGTAGGAAGTGTTGTTAAGAAACTTCAGCATAATCAGAAGAACTAAATCACCTAGAAACTAGGAAGTAACAAACCCTAATTCAAGGTGGAAGCTGCATGCGTTTTAGGACTGGATTAATCTACAGAAAGCCCAAAATCTATACACCTATTTAAGCAACAGAATATCTCAGAATTGAGCACGAATTTCAGAAGACTAAATAGAGTGTTTTGAGTTTTAATACCAGGTTGTTTTTAATTGTACCACTTTATGAGCTTTTAAGCAAAAGTGTATTTGTGTCTTGATTGAAACTGTGAAGTAAGATCAAGCTGTTTTGTTTGAAGGATGACTTCAATTTTATTAAACTTGTAAACAAGATCACTGTGTGATTGAGGGGGAGTGAGTTGGTACTCATATCTAAGTTGTGTCTTAGGTAGAAATTGCATTGGGTAGATATTAAGTGAAAGATTAAACTGGGTTGTTTAAGTCTAGAATTAATATTACTTATAGTGGATTTCCTCCTGGCTTGGTAGCCTCCAGATGTAAGTGTGGTTATACACTGAACTGGGTTAACAAACTACTGTGTTGTTTAATTTTCTTGCACTTTAAGTTTTGGTTAAATCTGTCAAGTGTTGGAACATCTCATAGGACATCTCATACCTGATCACAGAATTTCATGGTTGCTTGGTTGTTTCGGCCCGATTCGTTTTGTGCGTCGAAGAAATAAACACATGAACCTTGGAAATCCTTTGAATGAATCAATTAACTCTGGAAATCCTTGATCACATAAAAATTTGAATTATTTGCGGATCAACTTCGACTTTTTTTGTGAAATTTCGCTCGAGCTGCAGGACTGCTATTTTTGGTATTTTTCAATGGTTCCTCTTCCTGAAAAAGGTTAGCAAAAGGAAACAAAATATTTTTTATGATTTTGATTAATGGTTAGTAAACATAAACAAATAAAGTAATTAAAGACAACGGTGATCCCCTGCGAGGCATCAACCTAACCCGAGAAGAACCGAGCAACTAGTGTGATCTTGTTCATATGCAAGATGTATATAAAAATGCAAAGAAAACTTAGGGCAAAAATTAGGGTGCAACACCAGTCCTAGATTGATTTCCTCCAAAGGGTCATGTGCCACCATCTTCAAGCTAGTTGATACTGGATCTTTTTCGAACCCCAAAGGTTCGTCATCATAAATGGCATCAAGCTTTTGATCTTGCCATTTGTCTACCATGTCGTCTTTATCTTCTCCATTAATGCCCAGGGGAGGGCATGGTGAACCTGAATCTTCTTCATTGGCTTCGACTGCCATGTATTTTATTTCGGCCTCTAGAGCTGCTTTTAGTTTATTTTCGGCCATATAGGCCGTCAGTTTATTTAATGCTGATGTTTCACTCATCATCATCGTCGAACTCGCTACCCCGACCAGCTGGCTCTATGTTAGAGGTTCCCCATACATGACTTGGTTCACCAATTACTTTTTTGTCCCATTGAAACCCATGTGTTGAATGTAGGTATATGGAGCAATAGGCATTGTCTGATGCTTTCAGATCAAACTCAGCTGGGTTGCAAGGAGCTATGTGAGCCAAGTTTCTGTCGAAGCTTCGATTTTTTACGTTGTTCACTTCAGTCATGAAGTAGCTTTGGTCTGATTCAATGTTTTCGACGATGCCATCTGGGCGCCAGATGACTATGCGCTGATGCATAGACGAAGGTACAGCTCCCACTCCATGGATTCACTCTCTTCCCAACAATAAATTGTAGTTGACCCTGGAAGCTATGACTATAAACATTGTTGGCCTGGTGATAGTACCGACCGTCAAATCCACCTGAATAACGCCCATAGTTGAGCCCACTTTTCCTTCATAGTTCGATAGAATCATGTTGTGTGGTTTCACATCAGAGTCATCTTTTCCAATATTTTTAAGCATGTAATGGGGCATTAGGTTCACTGCAGCTCCCCCATCCACTAGTATTTTGTTGACTCCTGTATCTTCGACCTTTCCTTTTATGAATAAAGGTTTCAAATGCCCTTTCATCGATTCGTCTGGCTTCTCAAAGAAAGCATTATGTTCTTCGACACAGCCATTGTTCATGATGTAATAACACACAGGCCTTGGTCCCACAGTACTATCTATCATATTTTCTTCTTCATCTTCGATTTCCATTATTCTGTCATAGTCTCTTGGAAGGACTGAAACCACATTGTATATTACGTCAAATGACCCTTCTTTGTCAGACTCAAAATTGTCAATTGCTTCGTCACCTTCTGATATTGTGTTGGTGGGCTTTGACAACTGCAACATGTTGCTGGTGTTGTTCCTTTTGAGAGCTTTGTCTTTCTCTGCCTGAGTGTTTCTGCTGGACTCTGCCTTATCTTCGCCAGTATTTTTCTTATTAACGTTGAGTCCTTCTGATGCGTCTCTCTCAGCCCTTTTCTGCCTCTAGAACCTCCTCCATTGAGACTTCGACATGAGACTTTTTCCTTTATAGTTCTCTGAGGGGTAAGATCTTGACTTTTGTTTCCCCGTTTCTTTCTTCACTTCGACTGAAGAACCTCTCTGGACTTCGAAATTCTTCCATCTTCTTGGTACTTGGGCATCTCTAATGGGTTGCACCCATCTATCATCAGGTACCTTGCCAAATGGTTTGTAAGTGTTGTGGTATCTGCCCCCAGTGTTCTGAAAGTGGTACTGTCCTTTTCTTGGATCACACCTACATGTTTCGACTGCTGGTCTTGGTCCCCAGCCTCCAAATTCGCTACTGCTTTTCTGTCGAATACGGCACTGCATCTTGGGCATAGCATCACTTCAGTCTTCTTCTTTTGGCATCTTTGGATAAATTCTGCCAAGTTCTCTTCTTCTTTTGGGTAGATTGTCCTTTGGTATTCCTCTTGACGACATTCCTCTTTTTCCTTGTTCTTTTGAGAGGCTTCCACCATATTGTTGTCTATTTTCTTTCCTCCAACAATGATCAGCTTGTCCATCTTTTCAATGAGGATTGCTTCGACAGTTTCTTCCCTGACTTGCACAGTGCCCTCGTTTGCAGTTTCGACAACACTGGTGAGGTCCTTGACCTCCTCTTCTTCTGTTTTGTTAGGAGCAACATCTTCAGCAATTTTGTCTTTGTTGTTGAGGCCTTCAGGAGCCTCCTTATAAATGCTGAGGGGAACATATGATCCTTTCTCATTGTTCTCAAAAATGTTTCCCCAACCTGTTGGCTGGATTTTGTTGATGTCAACCTGGGCACTGGCAGGAGCGGTGTATTTCACCAAACAGTCAAACTTTTCACTAGGCTCTCCCAAAGTGTCCCATATTATTCCTTCTTCAGCTAAAATGTTGTTTCTTTTGTCGAAACCCTCAGTAGCTTCTTTCTTCACACCCTCAGAGTTTTCAGTAACCCTGGTTTTGTCTTGATGGTCGAAACCCTCAGTGGTCTCAACTTTGTTCTAGTTATTGAAATCTTCAGTAATTTCCATGTTGATGGCCTTGTTGAGACCCTCAGTAGTCCCATCCTGCTTTGGAGCGTTGAAATCTTCAGTGGTATTGATGTCCTTCTTTCCCTTCAGGTCTTCAGTAACCTTGATCAGTACAGGCATGGTCAATTCGTCTTCGGATACTTCTTCCATGTTGGGCTGGACTGGGAGATCTTCATTCATCCCCACCATATTAACATAGGTGTCGAAACATTCAGTGGCTTCGATCATCTCGAAGCTATCATCAGACATTTTCTCTATTTTGACCATATTCATGTCGAATGGTTCAACATAGTTGGCCTCCAGGATCTGCATAGGATTGGTGTCAATCCTCATTTGCTGTTTTGGTCTGTCTCCAAACCTTGGCCTTCCATCCTGGATTTCATTTTGCACTAGATCCCTGAAAATAAAACATTGAGAAGTTTTATGGCCCAAGAAATTATGGTACTTACAAAAACCTCTCTTTTTTTGTTGGTCAATAGGGGGTTCTTTAACACCTGTAGGTTTGATTAATTGACCATCCTTTACCAACAAATCAAAGATTTCGTCACATTTGGTAACGTCCAATGTATATGTTCTTTTAGGGAATTTATTGTTCTTCTCCGGTTCGACAGGATTCTTTCCATTCGACAGAGTTAACATTTTGCAAGCATATGGTGGACCCTGCTTTAATTCTGCCAGGTCAATTTCTTGATCGTTGAAAACGACTGTTTCGTCCTCGTCACAATCATCTTCTTGGCACATTCCTATATAAGTTACCCTTTCTTTTTTTTCCTTTGTTGGCCCTAAACTTATCAGCTTTTAGCCTTTCGATCTGCCTTACCCTATCTGCTAATTGTGCCATATCTTTTAAGTATTGAGTATCTAGTTTCTTCCTTATGGAATAGTCTAGACCTCCTGCAGCCATTTCGACCAGTTCTTGTTCCGGCACTTGCGTGAAACATCTCGCTTTTAGCAATCTGAATCTATTAAGTTAGTCATCTATAGGTTCTGAGAATTTTCTTTTGACGCTTGCCAATTCTTTCAGAGTTATCTTAGTTTGTCCCATGTAGAATTGTTCATGGAACAATCTTTCCAACTGAGTCCATGTATGTATGGAACCTGCTGGTAGGGATGTAAACCAAGTAAATGCATTCCTTGTTAAAGAGCTTGGGAAGTATTTCATCTTTAGATTTTCATTACGTGCTATTTCGCCTGCTTCGATCAAGTAACGCGATATATGTTCTATGGTGGATTCACTAGTATCCCCTGAAAATTTTGTGAATTTGGGGGTTTTCCACCTTGGGGGTAGTTCTTGTTGTAGAGCACATTCAGAGAGTGGGGAAGCATAACTGGTCCTATGGAATCCCATGTTTGGTCCATTTTGCGCCATTATTCTCTCGACCATGACTTCCATATTGTTTTCGACAGGTGGGTTATTGTACTGCATTCTTCGTTGTAAAATGTCATCAGCGTCTTGACCTCTCTGTACTAACAGCCTCCTAGGCTCCTGTTGGATAGGGACTTCGACACGAGGGTGTTCGACAATCTCTTATTGGATCCTTAGATTTGCCTGAGGGTTGTTTAAAGGTCTTTGATTTATTGTCGGTTCTTCTTCGACATTAATTACTTGATTGTGGACCACCGACTCTCTCTGTCGAATTTGGGGAACTCCAAATAATTCAGCATACACACCATTTTTGTTGCCAATATCTGGTTTGTTTGAGTGGTGCTTTGTATCAAAGGGTTAAACATTTCCCCCATTTGTTGAGTCAACCTATGGACCATTTCATGATTACTTTCGTCCATTTGTTGACGGATTTCCTGCGTAGAATTAGTTGTAATTGTTGGCATTGTGGAATCCTGGTGGGGGTTGGTTTGGTCTACTAGCGTTCCCACCATAACCTGAACCTTGTAGTGGTGAAGACATGTGGGCCACGGTATCAGAATATAAAGGTGTTGTGTTATGCAAACTAGCCATCACTGAAGTTGGCATTCCATAAGGTTGTTCTCTTCCAAACATAGGTGTGGAAAAATTCGTTTGATAGGGCCTAAAGTTATTTCCCCCATGGGGAGGGGTACTCATAGGTATCGAATGCCCTATGTTGGAGGAACTGTGTCCGATTTGAGACAACGACACCCCTGGTATTGATCCAGACATTGAGGGATTTCCTCCTTCTGAAACGTGGAGTGCTTCCATATTCCCTCCTGTCGAAGGAATGACATTGGAAACTGGAATTTCGTCAGCATTTACTGGTGGTGGGATAGCCATTTTCCTTACTCTAGTTCGCCTAGGTCTTTATACGTCAGTCACGGCTAATTTACCACTTCGTAAAATCATACACCGTAATAAACTCTTTTTGGATTGAGAATCCTTATTATTATTCTAGCACCGTCCCACTGGGCGTGCCAATTTGTTCGCTTGTGTTTTTGGCGAACAACCTCTGGTTTACCAATTCCTTGGAAAAGGGTTACTTGCAGGACCAACCACACAAGTCCTAGGACACATGTGCTAAATTTTAAAGGATGGATTCTAAATGTATGAGTTTTATTGATTCTTATACATTCTGTCGAACAGTTACTCAACAAGATTGTTCTTATTGATCTTACAATATGGAAATGTTTGTCTAATGAAACTAACAAAGAAACTTAAAGTTTGCATTAAAGGTTTGTTGAAATATAAATTGACTTGGAAGTAAATGAATGGAAAGTAGATTGCTTAAAAGTATATGAAAATATGAACTTGAAAAAAGATTGAATGACAAATCTAATCTTTATAATTGAAAATTGAATGGTGTTTACACGTACATTTTCCAGATAATTCTCCTTTCTCTTACACACGAGGATTAGAGTAATCTTCATAGAAATGTTGTACAAAATTTCACACACTTTACACAAAGCCAACTATCCAATTTATGTACAAACAAAATAACCGTCGAATAACGGTTAAATCCTAAGACTTCTCCACTTGGCATTCTGCATGTTACTAATCCCTAAGAATCCTCCACGTATCTATTATCTGGCGAAAAACTGTTATTCATAGAAACTGTCCTTTAAACTGGCGAAACGATGCATCTCCTTGCCATATTGAATTCATTTGAAATTATAATAGTTCTCAAGTCTTCTTCGTCGAATCCTCACATTTATATCTCTTGTCGAAAATACAAAAGGATTTCCCAGTAGTGATGTGAAGAACTTCCTAAAGGGCAAACTCATCCCCTTTCGATAGACGTCCGTTCGCCATAACAAGAAACCAAATCATCACAAAACTTCTCGAGACTCTGGACATGTTTGGAAGAAAGAGTGATCCAATATTTCTGGACATGTTTGGAAGAAAGAGTGATTTAATCTTGTTGAAACCCTTCGAAGCTACACACATTACCCACTTAAAGTATGAGAAATGCTAAAAAACTGCCATGTCAGGTAATGATGATGTGTAAGGAACAAAACTTGACAAATCCATCAACTGCTAGGGACTCTTTCATGGTGTCGAAATTATATGTATACAGATACCTACTCTCCTCACCAATCTACGAATCGTTGATTTTGTGATTCCCTAAATGTTGTCGCGCATAACCATCACATGCCTTTTTGCTCCTCCCTTTTCGCGCCCCTTAATACTCATTCTACGGCCTTCCATTTTTTCAAGAAAATTGAGAAACGGTATTATTTTTTGAATTTTGGATGTGAAAAAGTAGAAGGAGATTGGGGTATTTATATATCATTCTGAGCGGGATAGATATATCATATAGTATTAGTCTCCTTTTCCCCAACTTGCCTATTATCTTTATTGGTGCCACTCGTCATATCATCTTTTTGAACACACAAAGTTGAATTAGGAAAATTATTTTCTTGACATTCCTCCAAAAATATTGTATGGTCATTAGTTGTGTTTCTATCAACCTCTTGCGCATCATTACTGAGAGCCACTTTATTCTTGGGCCCCTTAACCATTGACTATGGTAATATGATCGTTGGATTTTCCATGGCTTCCTTGGGAATAACACTCACTCCATTGTCTTCTTCCTATACTTGACCATCATCGGATACTTGCCTGCTTGAAACTCCATTAACACCACTTAACTCGGATTCGCAACATCAGACTCAGACAAGTCTATCTTTGAGCTTTCATAAAAATTATTAGCATCCTCTTTGTACTTATAACTTGAACAAATGCCCAAACAATCTTCTACAAGTTTGATTCTATAAAATTTTCCATTAACTTCAAGATTTGTGACTTCATTCAAATTCATAGAAAACTTTGTTCTAATAAGAAATCTTGCAACATCTAATTTGTTATGTTTTTTAGTATCTTCATCAGCTTTAACAAAAGTCCCTATTAAGCCAGCCATGAAGGTGAAGAATTTCTCAGACCAGATGTGACATGGAAGGCCGAATACACTCACCCAAGTTAGTCTTTCTTTGTTGACATCCTCCGGGGACCAAGGATGAATCTCCGAAAACCACTTTTCAATCCAAGCTTTATCCTAACACCATTTTGCTAATGTCTCTTATGATTTCTTCTTCCAAAAGGCAGATATTGGCACCTAGCGGAGTCGCTTTGATTTTATATTAGCCTTCCATGTGCAAAGCATTTTGCACTTCATACGTCGTGCCCAAAACCTCCATCACTCCTACATACGCCTGTTTGAATCTTTTCATACCTTCCTTATCTATATTGAACATCAAATGAGCAAAATTTGGTTTATCCCCCAATAGCACCTGGTTTGTTTCTTTCCAACGAAGATTTCCGTTGCGACCATATTTTGTCATATGAGCATAAGACACTTCTTTGTGATTGTTATTCAGAGTAGGTCTAGAGACAACCTTAGAAAATGTTCTCTGTTTATTTACCATCATCGCAGCCTTTCCCATCTTTGTGTTATCTTTATCAGACCTTTGAAATCTCGGGGTATTGGCGAATATCTTATTGCCATTAATTAATGGCCAAAAGATGTTCGTCGGTCACCTTTTTTAATCTAACAAAACCAAACCTATTGCCCAATCTGTCCAACTTAAGAGGAATGTAAACCTCAACAACCAAACCAAACTCCTAAAAATTGTTGAAACATCATCTTTACATCATGTGAATCTGGGAAGTGAGAAAAGTAGAATGATGAAGCTTCTGCACATCCTGGTTAATACCTTCCCACCGAAAGCCTTTCAGATAGATCTCTTAAGGTACAAAAGGTTGTTGCGGGACTTTCCTCTTAACAAAGGTCCATGCATCCTTGTTCGTCATACTGAAACTAAAATATAATCTAAACCTACTCAAACACAATAACCCAACAAAACCTGGAAAAAAAATCACTCCTTAACAAGGTCCTTAAACTCGAAAGCTATGAATTTAAACCGAAAATAAGAAGAATGATCCTCCAAATTTAAAATAGGTTACTAGTCTATGTATAATCAATGTTGTTACCGGTGTTCACATGGTGAGAAGATGCAATGTAACATGACAAAAAGATAAGAATAGGCACACACACACAAAAAAAAAAACACCTAGAGAGAAGGAAGAGAGTTTCTCTCTCTTTTGAAACAATATGAAAGACAATTCAATACTTCACATAATTAGTTTCATAGTTTATTGCTTTTAAAATCGACTAACTTTAACCTAATTATCTAATCTGTTACAATAAGAAAATGTTTAGCACAGTATAGTATATTTTATAAACAAAAGTTGATATTTCCCTTTTAGCCCTTCGCCAGATTACATCATATTATTACCCTTTACCACCTCAAGAAAATTTTAGAACTCTGGCAATTCTGTTGATTCTCCTGATCTAATGAACAAGTCATACCAAAAATCCATGCCATCATCATCTTCAAAAGAATTTTGGAAAATTTCCACTATATTATTAAAAGGGTGTTGTTGATTTGGAAATTCACTCTTTGTTGGCATGGTGGAGCTAATTTCATCATCAGTTACTCTCTGTGACCAAAAGTTTTCATCAATTTCAAGCATTGTGTCGTCAAGTGAGTCTTCACAATTGATGAGATTGTCAATATTTTTTCCTTGTGATTGTGACTCAAAATCACTAGAAAAAGTGGCAGTTGATGATGTAGTTTCCATTTCAAGCAAATTACTAGGAGCATTAGAAGGTTTATATGATTGAGTTAAACTACTTGAATTGGAATTGGAATTGGAATCAGATGGTTTAACTTTTGGTCTTGATACTCTTTTTCTGGTAGTAC
Source organism: Lathyrus aphaca (assembly GCA_963966055.1). Lineage (NCBI taxonomy): Eukaryota > Viridiplantae > Streptophyta > Magnoliopsida > Fabales > Fabaceae > Lathyrus > Lathyrus aphaca. The sequence goes on from OZ014520.1 coordinate 546,262,328, forward strand.
TTGAATTGGGTTGGTTATTATTGATTTTCTGTAGTCTCTTGTTCAAGTGTGTGTGCCATACATTTTTGATTTCATTGTCTGTTCTTCCAGGTAACTTTGCTGCTATTGCTGACCACCTGAAAAAACAAATCAGATTAATTAATTAATTAATTAATTAATGTATAAGATTCATATGCATGCACATATTGCTATCTACGTATGTCAAGAATATATTATATAATTGCATGTGCTAAAAAAATAATGTTGAAAAATAATATTACATTGAAAGTTGTTGTAAAACCTTTTTTATATGGCCAGTAGATATAAAACTATATACAATTGTAATTAAATGTGAATATAAATTACACAACTTGTTTTTTCCTTGATAAATAAATAACTATTATTGCTACTGTTTAAACCTTGTTAATAACTAAACTATCAGAAAATCATATTATTAGGAACCAATTAATGTATATGTACCTGTTCCCCAGCAATTGATGCATCTGGATGATGATTTCTTCCTCTTCATTTGTAAAATTTCCTCTCTTAATATCAGGACTTAAATAATTAATCCATCTCAATCTACAACTCTTTCCACATCTTAATAAACCTACAAAATTCACAACAGAAACTAAATCAAAAACACAGAAAAGGAAGTAGAATATTAATGTAAATAACCATAAAGTTGAGAGATTAAGAAATATATATATACCTGCATGTTTTGGAAGTGCACGCCAATTGGTATGTCCATGTTTTTGGATGTAAGATGTGAGAATTTCATCTTCCTCTAAGCTCCATGAACCTTTCTTCAAATCCTTCTTTTCACAACATGGAGCTCTAACCATATCTTCAAATTATGATTGGTATGATACAAGAAGAAGATATATGAATATTGTTGTGCTGTACTCACTTGGTAGTTAAGTTAACAAGAATGTTCAACTTTGTTTCTTAAAGCTATATATTTATACAGTATATTCTAGGATGTTCCGCACATATTATTCAAGATTGGCAAGTTGAAAAGTCCACGGCAATAGTTTTTTATTTCATTTTATTCAAAGCACTAGCACGCCTTCCTCGAAAGAGTCTCTCTTTCTCTTTTGTTTCGAAAATGAAATATGGAATTTTAAGTGACATTTAGGAGTTACAGATTTTGTTACGTCACACCATGGTTTTTTTTTTTTGTGTGTGTGGTTGAAATCACATCATGGGTTTGAAATTTCTAAATCTACATTATTTAGAACAAGAAAACAACAGGTCTATGTCAACCCCTCACATATAATGTCTACATGTGAGAGACTTAAGCAATTAGAAATCTACATTATTTGTAACGGTCACTGCTCACTTAATTAAGTTGATTTTGTAGAGATGTTAGATTAAATTATAATTTTTTTTTAAGCTAGAATTTCATTCAAAACAAGAGTACATATTGTACTCTAACTGCATACAAAAGGAGACGGTCGAGAATAAAACTCGCCAAGAAAAGAAAAGAAATTATAAGCCAAATTGCGTCTATGACATATAAAACAATGGATTCTTATTAAAATCGTACAAGTTGCAATTGGGACGAGTAATTTCCCCCATCATGTTCCACCTCCAAATTGAAATCTTAATCCTCCAAACCATGTCAATGATATTCCATTTATCTTCGTTAAAAATTATGTCGTTCCTCACCAACCAAATATTCCACACCACCGTCATTCAAATTGTGCCCTCTCTACCTGTTGCCACTTTTTCGGCCAAACGAGTTTTTACAATCCAACCAGTCTGCGATGTCCCTCCATACCAACCTTGCCACTTTGCAATCCAAGAGCAGGTGAACTAAAGATTCCTTATTCTGCTCACATAACGGACACATCGTCGTGCTTGCGGAAACAAGAATTCCTCTCACCAACAATGCGTCTTTCGTAGGTAACCTGTTTAAGAAACTTCGTCATACAAAGGCTTTAACCTTAAAGGGCATCGTCATCTTCCAAACCAGCCCAAGCGCACGATCATGAATGTTAGAAGGACCATTAGGAATAAAAGAAGAAAAAGCCTTCCGATAAAACGAACTGACCGTGAACAAGCCGATATCTTCGCTCTTCCAACAAACTGAATCCTTAGTGTGCTTACTCGGGTGAAAATTACCCAAAAGATGGCGTAACCTGCTGATGTCGCGAGTCGTCTCTGAATCTGGCCCAGTAAGAGCATCAATGTTAAGGGCAGTCTCAAAGAACTCTCCAAGAAAATTCGACTCTGCCGCCGCTGATTCTTCTGGAAACACCACTGTCCCAGAAGAGAACGCTTCAACAGTCGGAACAGACACTTCTGTTGAAGGCCGAGAACTGCCTGACCGGGAAGCCGCGTCTGACAAGTTAGCGAGACCTGCCACAACCTCCTCTAAAGAAGCAGTTGGAACAGAAAAAGTTGATTCGCGGACAGTAGAAACAAAAATATATGAAACGCAGACAGTGGAAACAGAATTCGTAAGAAACGCCAGAGTTGTACCTGCAAGAGAAAAACAACTATTAATCAAAACCGGAGCTGGTCCTACACAACCAGAACTATTGTCTTCAAACACAGCACCAGTTTCTGCGAAATAAAAATCCTCCAAAGTTGCAAATTCTTCAAGACCCACTGAATTATCTCCACCAGGAAAAAGACCATTTGATTCCTAAATAACAGTACCCAAAGGAACATTCGCACCCAGAAAAAGACCAGCCGCACTCGATATCCCTAAATCATTCCAACGCCAAACCTCCCCCTTCCATCCACCCATAGTCGCAACCGAGACCTCCTTCAAAAGGGATTCCGAAAAAGTTAACGGAAAAATATTGAAAGCACCCCTAAACCCGTCCAATCCGACTTCCAAAACGATGAACCAAAGCCATTGCCAATAACTACCTTGCAATTATCCGCTAAAACTTCTCCCGCACAAGTAGTCCTGCAAGAAAGTAAATCTTTAAACCAATATGACCAAATTTCTCCTTTGTCTTATCAACACTATTGTGCCACATCATCAACCGGATGTCTCCGTATCTAGCTTTAAGAACTCGAAACCATAAATCCTCCGATCCCCCCAATATCATCCACCTCCACTTGTTTAATAAAGCTGCATTGAAAACATTAATTCTCTTCAAATTTAGACCACCACTTAAATAAGGCAAACAAAGATCTTCCCAATTAATCCAATGTAATTTGCGATTCAAAACCGAACTCCCCCAAAGGAACCTACTTTGAATCCTCATCAACTCCTTCGCAATGTACTTTGGAGCATTGTAGAAAGAAAGATGAAATATGGATAAGCTACTAAGAACGGATTTAATCAAAGTGATTCTACCTCCAAAGGATAACAACCGACCTTTCCACGATCTGAGTCTCTTTTCGAACTTAGAAAGCAAAGCCGACCAATAATTAATTCTTCTAGGATTGGATCCAATCGGTAAGCCAAGAAAAGAGAATTTGTGAGATTTCATTCTATAAGAAAGAAAACTGGCCACCGCTTCAAGAAAACCATTGTGAACATTGATTCCGATTAACTTACTTTTATGAAAGTTAATCCCCAATCCCGACACCATTTCGAAAGCACAAAGAACCGCTTTAATTGCCCACATGTGTCTCCAACTACCATCCCCCACCAATAATGTGCCATCTGTATATTATAAAACATCAATGAAGCATTTCTGATTAATATCAAACCCAATAAAATCACCATTATTAACCGCCTTTCAAGCCCGTCAAACACTCCGTCACTAAAACAAAAAGAAATGGGGAAAGTGGATCGCCTTGTCTAAGCCCTTTTTCAACCACGAACTCCTTCGTAGGGCTCTCGTTTACCAAAACGGACATCTTACTAGAGAACACCAATGCCTCCATCCACCCCATCCAAACCTCACCAAAGCCCATCCTCTTCATCAAACATCTAAGAAAATTCCACGACACCTTATCGTGGGCCTTTTCAAAGTCAACCTTAAAGATAGTGCATTCTCTTTTTTCCTTTATCGCGTAATCCACCAATTCGTTTGCAACAAGAACATCGTCTAAGAGTTGATGACCCGGAACAAAGTCCGTTTGATAAGGAGAGATGATGGAATTGAGGACCTTCTTCAATCTAGAAGCTAGAAGTTTTTCCAAAGTCTTGTAAAGACAACCCACTAGACAAATTGGTTTATAATCGTCGAGATCCAAAGGATTGTCTTTCTTTGGAATAAGAGTTAAAAAAGACGAGACAATTGATTTAGAAAGAATTCCACTATAGTGAAATTCCTCAAAGAACATCAAAAAATCTCCCTTAATAAAGTACCAACACTTCTTTAAAAATGTGAACGAATACCCGTCCGGACTCGGGCTCTTATTCCCCCCACAACTCCAAAGCGCCTCTTTTATTTCCTCCTACGAAAAAACCATTTCAAGATATTCTCTATCACCATCTGAGATTGCCTTAAACTCCACCCCTTCTAGTAAAGGCCTTTCTCTATCTACCTCCACAAACTTCTTAGCAAAATGGTTAAACACTTCCTCTCTCACCCCTTCCACCGAATCCACCAAACCTCCTACCGTGTTTATGGCTCCCAAGAAATTACGTCTCCTTCTCGCCTTGATGACACTATGAAAGAAACGAGAGTTGTCGTCCCCATCGTTAAGTCATTTCAACCTCGCCTTTTGAATGAGCATGCATGTTCTCTTTAATTTTCAAGTTCCTCCAAAAACGACTTGTAGCCTCCTTACAATTTTCTATGACCTCCCCCTATTTGAGAGCCCCTACATAAAGCGAGGTCGTCATTCATCCATTTCACCCCTAGATCAATCTCTAAGTCATATTTACCAAATATTTCAATATTCCACCACCTAAGCTTAATTTTGAGCAAGCGAAGCTTCTCTTTTAAAACATAATCACTTATCCCTTGAACCTCCATCGCCATCCAAGCCTTCTCAACAAAAGGTAAAAATTGCTTATTTCCAAACCATTCGTCGTTGCATTTGAAAGGTTTAGGACCCCAATTAGAAGTATCTGGGATCAACCACACGGGACTATGATCTGAAACATCTCTCAACCCAATCAATTTCCCCACGATACCTCATCTACTAATGGCGTTGAAGTCTTCAACAAGATTAAATCTCTCCATAATTTCCTCTTTAAATCAATATCGCAAGACGAGTACACATTCACAATATAATAGTAATGTTGTTTCCACCTAACTTTTATACCAAGATAGTTGTCTCCTTTAAAACTACAAACTGCCTCCACCTTAACATTCCAAAGAATAATAAAACCTCTGGAAGCTCCACTTGAACTTGAAAAAGACCACCCAACCTCCTTATCCCAAAGACTTTGAACGATCTCTTCATTGACGTTGTGAAGTTTCGACTCTTGAATCAAAAAAAATATCTGCTTTTCCCTTAACTATATTATGAATGATGTGTTTCCTCTTCAAACGACTCCCCCCCTAATGTTTAGTATACCAATAATCATTGATCCACTATTATATATATTCGTCTTCCCTCCATCTGCTAACAAACTTCTGCCATTTTCTGCCTCCTCCAATTTGGATATGACATCTAATTTTGATTTAGAGACCGCAACCCCAAGATTAACAATTGCCTCCCAAAGTTTCTCCCCAACCATTGTGCTTATATTCTGTCTTAATCTGGAATTGCTTCTTTGAATACAAGAATCCTCCGAATTAATTCTGTGATACTGAATGTTTTTTTAAACCCTTGTCACCCACTGGAAGCGGAAATTGAACTGCTAAAGGGGCGTCCGTTGAAGAAATTGGATCTGAGGTAAAAGAGGATTCCGCACGCGTTCTGCTTTTTTTCTTAACTCTATTACTTCTTCTAAACCCACCAAAAACCTCTTGACTTCTGAACTTTACTTTTTTAAGAAAATGTTTCTTTAACTTGGGGTCCCCACATAAATTTTGGCTAGGAGGGACACGTTGACTACCCTTAACTTTCTTGCTTATCTTAGTCTCAATCGAATTAAACTCCTGGACCCCACACCCATAATTTATTGTACCAATGTCACTTTTTGCACCTACCCCCTGCCACATTAACAACTTCCCCTTGATATCTACACTCCTCCTACCGCCTGCCTCGACCTGACCTTTGGGTAAAAGACCGTCACCTTTTGCATTTGTAATTGCCTCATAAAAAATGCCAACCAAACTCTGAACTAACTCATTACTTTCGTTGGAAAACTTGCCATTAGTGGAAATCTTTTCAACCTCCTGGGCTTCCCTAATATTTCTGCCATTTTTGTCACTGTGAATTGAACTGCTCCTCCCCGCTAGGCTTCGCTCTTCCAACTCTTGTTCTGCATCTTCCCCATCCCTTACTGTATCTGAAGAGCCGCCAACATCCGAATACTCAGCAGCGTCTGAGTCGCATGATGAAGAACATGTGACAGTCTTGTTATTAGTTTCCATCTCAAAAGGGATCCTCAACGGCCCGTAGGCATCCTCCTTCAGTTGTAAGTTATAGTCCTTGCCGTCAATGTCCACCACAACGTAATCCGGAAGAGTAAACCTTTTATGCACTTTAACCATAACCCTTGTTACATCTATTTTCCTTCCTTTTGTCGTCTCCTCGTCGGAGCAAATGTAACTCTCAAGCCGATTCGATAAAGTTTCAAAAAAATCAACTCCCCAAACATGACAGGGAACTCTGAATATCTGCAACCACATGACTCTATATTCATCAATATTGTCTTCTCTCCATTCTCTGATAGCACTGAAGTATTAACTCCATCAAAAGCTAGCATCTTTGATGAAATCCTTCAAAGCTCCTTCCTCTAACTCTTTAATCAGACACATGTTGGAACCCAAAGGTCTAGCTTTAAGGTAGAAGATTCCTTCCATTTCCAAATAACTCTGCATATTATAAGTCATTCCCACCGAATGAGTGAAACCGACCCAGGCCCTCTTCATCTTCTCCAACAACTCCTTATTGTCGCTCCCGGGATTTTCATCCTAGTACAAACGCGAAAGTGGCGCGGAAAAGTTAGAGTCGCCAGCCAGACATTTTTATCCCGAATGAATGGGAAAGGCAATGTTGCACAAACCTGAGAAAAAAGGAAATGACAAGGCCTTGCGAACCAAAGATCTGAGTTCGGGAGTCGGTTACGAATTGAGAAGGTATTAGCACCCCAATTCGTCTGCCGTACCCGACGGGATCCACGCTTGCTTGCTTTGTTTCAAAGGGTGAGAAAAAAAGATGCTGCTGAACAAATAAACTGCTAATTGGAATGGGAATGGAAAATGAGAAATGAACTGAAATAAGAAAATGAGAATGGGGAAAATGTAGGGAAAATAAATAATGTGCTCGAACGGGCCCTACCCCGCTGCCTACGTACCTCATCGGGATAATGAGGATCAGAGTCGACGTAGTTCGCCTAACTAAGGCGGGAACTATTTGTTTGTGTTTTTTATACTGGAACTGCGTATGTCTATGCTCAGGTGTTGCAGGCTCGTCTGGTACGAGTGCGTTAACCGTCTTGCAAATGAGACAAGTCGTCGCGAGTTCGCGTTGTGAGTGAATGAGATGAGAAGAGAAGTTCACGCAGGATAGTCGCTTATTGTTTGTTTTTTTTGTCTTTTATGAGAAATGTTTTGAATTTATTTGTGAACTGTCTTGTACTAAGACCTATCCATCGCGGTGAGTATTTACACCTCGCCCCGAAACAGGACGCGTATAAACACTCCGCAACAAAGTCTCGTGTCATACAAGAACGTTCGATTTTTATTAAGTGTTTTATTGTTTTTCTTTATGAGATGAGAAAGAGTGACTCAAATTGATAAAAGGACAAAATCTAATGGGAACTAAGACTCAATCCTAATTTTGTTTATTTATTTACAAGTGGTCCTAATGGTTTGTGCGGTCTTCTAAACCTAATGAAAAAAAAAGAACTAGAAACTACTAGAATTCAACTTACTTCCTAAGGAAGTTAAGTTGATTCTAAGAACAATGGGGAAACCTATTCAAGTAAAAACAAATAATAAGGCAAAGCATTAAAAATGGAAATAAGAAATAAAATTCTAAAAATGCATTTTTAAGGTATAAAGCTAAAACAAACCTAAACTTTATCTAAATCTTTTGTTAGACCTAAGTCCTAAAGCTAAGGGGACTATCCAATATTATCATTCTAAAAATCAGTAATTAAACTCTTCTAAGTCATTTTAAATTCCTAAGACTAAACCTAATTAAACTAGTTCTAAAGGGGTCCTAATATTCTAAACTAAACCAAGTGAATTTTACATGAATAATTATCCTAAAGATTAATACACTAAAAATATTAAAAGTCCTGGAAAAATTATGGAATTAATTCTATAGGGTCCTAAAACTACCTATAACATTGTGTTAACAGGGATTCTAAAGAATCATATTTTTACTATGCCTAGAAATTGCTTATTTACACCTAAAAATTAACCCTTAATTTCTAAGGATTTAGCCTCTAAGACTTAAGATAAAATGATCTAAAAAATCCACAAAAATTATTCTAAGTACTATTATGGGTCTTCTAACTACAGTAAAAAGAATGGTCAAAAAAAGTTACTGGAAAGTTAAGAACTAAAATCCACAAAATTATGTACAATTAAAGAAAATTCATTAAAGACTATTTACATGAACAATTCGAAATAAAATCAAAAATAAAGCAAATTCAAAAAAATAAGATTCCCAATATTTCTAAAATACATTAAAAATCTACTTAATTTTTTCGGGATTTTTTCTAATCATCTTCTATTTTTTAAGGAATTATTTCTAAACTAAGATAAACAAAGTTAAAATTCTAAAGAAATTAAGAATGGGGTGGGTTTAGCAATTTTCTAATTGTTTTTGTTAATGGACTCAAAAACAGGGGGGTGACAATAGCAGAATGCTTGGGCCCCTATGCGCATGAGTCCAGGGGGTGTAGGAAGCATTTTTTATGTTGTTATTTTTTGTTATGGGCCTAAAGAGGGTGCTAATAACAAACAGCAATTAATCATATCTTAAGGACTAGGATTGTGACGGATTAAAGGGGGATTATGCGAAATTAAACAAATTAATTAATGGAAATTAATACTGATTAATTGACCTAACATTGATTATCTTCTTTAATATCCCAAATAATAAAAAAACCAAATTACATAAATGAAATATGAACCCTAAAGTGCAGAAAGCCTAAATCTCTTCTTCTTCACTCCCTTTCGCCGCCGCAACCTCTCCTCTAAACCCTCATATTTCCGCCGCCACCTTCACCAGTCTCTCTTCGGCGCTCATCTCCCTCAAACTCCACCTCACAACGCCGTTGACCTTTCGTCCAACCCCCATCCTCTTCTTCTCCGTCATCACTATCTTCTTCTACAACTCGCCTCCGTCCGTTACCCTCTTCTTTCCGAAGCCAACATCACCATAGCCTTCGTCTTCGTCTTCGCCGTTTCCGAAGCCACCACTTCAACTCCTCTCTCCTTCCGCGAATTCAACACTACCACTACCTCACAAATTCTCTTCTAAACCTAATTTTCTCAATCCAATCCTTTCCGATCCGAATCGACTATTAAACTCCGAAGATTAACAAGTCAAAGCTCACGTAAATTACGCTTTCAACAACCGTCACACCAGAGCAACAAACAGCAAGGTTAAAGGCTCGTACCTTGAATCGGAGTCGTAATGATGGATGCGGAAGCGATTCTTTGGTAACGAATGATACGAAATCCCACTAGGTATGTTCAAATGCTCCTCTGTCCTGATTCTCCATTGCTTTTTCTTCTATTTCATGATCTAGGACTCTTTTCCAAAATCGTACTCGTGAATTGGTCTGTTATTGAACCGAAACTACAGTGAAACTTCTTTGGTAATACTCGATGCAGGTCCTCATTGCGGCTTATGGAGATGCGGATTTTACGGTTATGGCGGCGATGACAAACACTCACAGACTGAGCTTGATGGAGGACTGGAAGCTGAAATCACAGATTGAGATTGATGGGAGGATTTGCCTCAGGTCAGAACACTCTACACAGATTAATCTTCCTCATCCTTTGCATAATTCTTGCTGATCCATTGTGGCTTGTTGCATATGAACTGGTTCTAAATCTATGGTTTTATGGATTCACAGGTTAACGAAGATGATGGCGAATTACGGAGATTGATAAGAGTTTGGAAAATCGGTGAAGAATGAAAGAGAAGGTTGAAGGATAAAGGAGAAGAATCAATGTGTGGGAGAGATGAATGAATGTTGAAATGGAGATCAGAAGAGAAACATGGTTGAAGAAGTTTGTGGTATAGGAAGAAAATGGAACAATGATTGGGGAAAGGTTTCTGAAAATATTGTGGAAGAAACTGATTGAATGAGAAGCTATTGATTTATAGACGATGCTCACAGAAGATTCTGGAAGCTTCAGGTAATAATTCAGTTATGGTTCTGTTATAAAGTTAGTTATTTTTCTGTTATTCATTTTTCGGTTTTTTTTCAATTCTGTTATGAGTTTTGTGGTTTCTATTATTGAATTGTGGAGAGTTGGTTATTCTGTTAAAATGAAATTTTGTTAGGGTTAGTTATAGACTAAATGGAATTCTGTTAACTTTTCCATTTGTTCTGTTGTTGATTAGAAAAGATGCTGGTGTACGCAGGTGATCATTGGATGAGGTTGAATGGTGATGAAGGTGCTGAGTTGACCAGCTTTTGTTCTTTCCTTCAAGGTGTTGAAACAAAAATCCTTCCTACATGATGTACTTGTCTCCAAAAACTGAACCCAAAATGTCATCAACACTAATCAAGCTTAGGTTTTATGAATGTTGTTGTTGTGCATCAACATTAGCTTAGCTTTCTAAACCACCAGCTGGAATGTCATCATAAATAGTAAATAATGTAATATCAACCGCATCAGAATGTTTATGATCCTTTAATTCAGAATGACAAATGTTTACTGTTGTATCAAGAGACAGCTGGACTCCTAACGGACAAGCATCATCTGGTGAAAAGTTAGTAAGCAGTCGTTCTTTTAACTCGGATGCTTCATTTGAAAGTTCTTCAAGGCTTTGGTTGGCCAGATGTATCAATCGTAGCTTGTAACTTGCTGTCATTAAACAATTGAAGGAAAGGATCAACAATTTTATCTGTCAATGTCATTTTAGCAATAGATATGAGAGAAGGGATGTTGTAGGCCTTGGATGTGAAGACAATCATTTTCAAATTCTGTGAGATTTCTTGTAATGGACTATAATTTCACTTCTTCTGCACTTTGCGACTTGCAGTTCCCTGTGTAATTTGGAATAAACTTGCAATTCATTAACTCGTGATGTCAGGATTCGCAAACTGAACTTTGTATTGAATTAGCCTCATGGCCTTGAACCCTCATAATTTAAGTATGAATATCTTTTGTTATCTCCCCTTTTTTTGACTTTTGTTGCATTCATTTCCAATGCATATTTAGTTATTAATTGGTTTTGGGAATACCTCCCACCAATTTTAGCGTAAAGAGAAAACCACATAAAAGCAAACACAACTTTTAGCAATAGTTTCTCGGACAAAACTATGATATGGACTTTTGGTATCATGCATTGGCTCTTCAGAAGATGACTTAAAATGGACATTTAATTTTAACAGACTTGTGCACAATGAAGATGGAATTTAATTGCAACAAAAAACAAAAGTTTGACTTCAAACTAACAGGTAAAATTTTGAATACGGATAAAAGTGGTTTAGCCATGAATATGAAGTTTTTATTACTATTTTTTTTTGGTAATTTTGTGAAATTTGTGATGATTCTAAAACAAGGTTGGTATTGAATTTGAATGGTACGAAGCAGACAAAAGGAAAAATATGAGTTTGACGTGGGCTTTGAAAATTGAATATGGTTTTGGACAACTAGACTTTTAAAAGTTGGTTCGAAATGGATTATGAACAAAAATAAATGGAAAGGTGAATAAAAAAGAAACTGGAAATGGACTGATGGACACATATAGAATAATGGAAATTGAAGTAAAAATATGACAGTGGAATAGAATAATCCGGAATGGTTTATAAGAATGAGAACAAAACAATGAATGAAATCTCGACTTTAACCCAAAGCCTATTTTGAATTCTTTCCACAAGTCTATGAACACGACCACTTCTGAGCCACTGAATAATTTTCCAGATTAGTCACACCCCTTTGAAACGTCTGAAACATGCCATGACCATTCGAATCCAGATGAATCACTGATAAACTGAAGATTCAAACCAAACTTCACACGAAACACTGTTTGATAAACTGATGATTCTCAACACACGACGACCTGAACTTTGAATATGCCTTGTCTAAGAAATAGTCCAGTGGCCCAAATGATCTTGCAGTTGCAGCAATCTTTTGATAGTCTAACCATAACTAGGTCAAACTCCCATCTGAGTCGAAACATAACTGAACAACCGTATTTGAAGTGGAATCATGGTCCAGTGAATATTTTCCATTAGTTCAACCCCTGACGGATACGGATAAGGTACGTAACCCTAATCTCCCAGGGCCTTGATCACATGCCCTGTGAACCCATGAAATGCACTATCACGATGTTAATGAACTATTGAGAAATGCAGATGAATGCAGAGCGGTAAGCCAGTAAAAGGGATAAATATGAGGGCAAATTTTGAGGTATTACACTTATCTGAAGAAAAAATCAGAATATTCTTAGTCACCTTCTTGCCAACCACCTCTGCGAATGATTTATCCCTGTCCTTATTAAATGGTGCATAAGATTTTGTCCTTCTATGCTTTTCTCCACCCTGACCAAAATCAAGCCCTACCTCACCTAAAGGAACCCGCAGATTCCCCACCTTCTCCGTCACTGCCTTTCTTTCAAATCTCTGAGGATTAACGTGTATCTTCCTCCCATCAATGGTTACATTATCCAGTTTGATCCCCATAATTCTAATGTTCTCCACATCTGTAAATATTGCGAATCCGAACCTTTTTCCAAATTTGTTTCTCTTGGGAGAGATAACAACTTCAGAAACGTTCCCTATACAACCGAATAATTTGAATAAATCTCTGGCATTAATTCTTTCCGGAAAATCCGAAACGAAAAAAGAATTGACTTCCTCCATCTGATTTCCTCCATCACATCTTGAGTTCCTTCCACCAAACGAAAATATATCCCATCTCCTAGCCTTCCTAAACCCCCCATTCGATCAACGACTTTCGTCCAGGCCATGAAAACTTAAAGGCTAAAATCACTGAAATGAAAAAAATCCACCCGCCAATTCCTAGAGAGAAGGCCGAGTGGTTTATCTCTATCAGATTAAATTATAATTAATCTTCAATCAGACTCTTGTTTCTTTCCATTTTATTTTTCTCATATTAATATTCTCTTCTCTTTTAATCGTCAAGTATTTATCGGTTTCTACGATGAGTTCTTTTTTTAATCAAGTAATTTATGATATTCTATATTGCTTGAAATTTCAAGCACACTTCAATAATTTTATGGTAAGATTCTTTAATTCTTGTTTAGCTATTTATAATTTTCTTTAAATTTTGTATCTAATGGTTGTTAATTTTCTTTCATTTATCCAATGCTCTCTATATGTTTCTACGTTATGGTAGTTAATTAAGTATTTTACCGTTTTAAAATAAATATTGTGTTAAAGTTATTTGTCACAAAATAAGTTTCATTTTTAGTTTTCAATGATGTTTTAGTTTTTATCTTCTAATTTTTTCCTATAGTTAATACTTTTAATTTATCATTTTTCCCACCTTTCATTAATGATAATTAAAATCCACCAATATTTAATAATTTATTAAATTGATATTCTCCTCCTTCATTCGTCATTGTTTTTTTAATATGTATGAAAATATTGAATATGACACTTATTTTGTTAGTCAAATTTGGAGTTTAGACTCAAGATTGAGTTTATTGATTTTATTGAAGTGAGTGTCGATGAGACATCAAAATATTTTTAAGTATCCAAAGTAGGTTGATTATTTCTGAGTTTGGCACAACACTCACAGTCTAAGATGGTATTAGAGCGTAGTTCAAGATCTGACGAGTCACTTATTATCATGTTTTTGTTATAGAATCACCCACCATTTATTTCCACACACCAAGTTTAATATTAATGCAAGTGATGAGGTGTGTGAAAAGTCTCACATCAGACAATATATGTCTTGAATATATATTTATGAGAGGGGGTCATCCTTACCTTATACGACGATTTTGTAGGGATAAATCAGGTAAAATTCTAATTTTATCACTATAAGAAAATAGTGATTTATCGTCGGACAAAAGCCCTCGCTAAAAGGCAAAAAAATCGATGTTGTTAGGTATTAGAGTCGGGGTCGGGGCGGATGCCTCCATGCTCGAAGTCAAATGTGGCATTCACTCGATGATATTGTTTTGTCGGCTTATAGAAATGCTAGATGGAAGCTAATGAATTGGTAGAAACACTAAAAAATTAATACGTGTTTATTTAGCGTTGGTTTGTGGCGATGCTAGTTTGTTACTTGAGGCAATATAGCATCGGTCTATGGAAACACTTGCTTGTTACATGTTGAAATATAGTGTTGAACTTTGGCATCAATGTAGTGTTATAGGTATTTATGAAGCGTCAATTTTATGCAACGCTAATGATCTTAGACATGTAAATTTAGCGGAGGCTTAAGGAGTTATTGTCACTCCTTCAAGTTTTTCTCGTCACTCTTCCTCCTATATGTCCTAATATATATGATATTGTCGGAGTCTCACTGGTCTCCCCTAGTCTAGACCATATTTTGTTAAAGGTTGTTGCTGGAGTTATTGAGGATTGGGCTAAATCTCATCCCACTAATAACAGAACAAGTCGGGACCAAGATCAGTGTCCTCCCCTAGAGGAAGATTTAACCACACTCACCCAATTGTTTAGGGGTTGATGTTAGCCATAATCGCACGTCAATGTGAAGTAGTATTATAGATGTCAAACCACATGGAGATGTGTTTGATTATCGGTTTTTTACTATAGAGGTTTGTAGCTAAGCCGATCGAAATCTTGGGGTTTCAATACAAATGAAATAAAATTAGAAGAAAAAAAGCAGAAAATGGGGTGCAAGATTAATCTATCCTAACACACCCAATTGACTCTCCGAAATTGAACATGAGAATAAATGCTAGTTACAGAAAAGTAGATAAAATTTTACTACATCCATTTTTGTAGTGTGTGTGTGTATTAGACATTTTTATAGTGCACCTAAGTGGTTTTCTCAACCGAGATTGAGTTACCTTGTTAGTGGCTCCTCAAACTAGGTTATTTAGCAATCTGCACTCGGATAATGATGCATATCCTTTCAGCTCCTCATCAGTATTTGTGTTGCCTTTGCTTTTGCAACCGATGCAAATATATTTAAGTGCTCAAATTTTAAAATAACATTGCTCTTATTTTCTCATTTTTTTATACGGAATATCCAATCGGGGTTCGTCATAAGATGGATCTAATGATCCATTTTCCTTAATGGACTACTCATTCATGGTAAGATTGATCACAAATAAACAAAAGGTAACGATGTATTACTTATACATAATTTTGAAATTTAATCTCCTTAATTTTGTGCAAAATGAAATAATGGTCCACTAATTAGTGAATATTTGAGCATTTTGGAACACTAAAAGTCGAAAAATCGTTACAAACTGCCAAAATTTTGCAGTTGGAACTAGGATTAACACTAACAGTGTCGTGACAACACGGACTCTGTCGTGAAAACACTGGCTATGTCAGGGAACACAGACAACCCGTCTTGTCCCCGGGCTTTAGGGATGGGAGAGGTGTTTTAGGCCAACACAACTTGTGTCAGCTGACACGGCCCAACCGTGTTGGCCTCAAGTTTTTTGTTTGGTAGGATTTCCTTTTTGAGTGATTCTTAATCTTGCTCGCTTTAGTTTAGTCTGAAACTCCCTTATTACCTAAAAATAGTAAAAGCACACCAAAAATAAATAAAAGCATAATAAAATAAGTAAATAATCAAAAGCAATACAGATAAAAATATGCAATATGCAGTATAAATCCCACTTATCAAACTCCCTCAAATTTGAATCGTTGCATGTCCTCAAGCAGCATATCTCATAAATAGAAAATAAGGACAAGGTAATGAAGCATGCAAAGTTTATGAAATTGAAAGTAATAGTACTCATATTAGGAAAAAAAACTAATCAAACAAGAGATAGATAAAACACATACTTTTGTAAGTTGCCTCCAACGTAACACTTTATTTAAAGTTGCTTAGCTAGAATTTCCATGACCAATCATGGTGGTTCCCTCAAATTTGGTCATTCGAACTTAAGCTTAGCAATATTATGGATCCATGTTCATCTATATAACCATATCTCATATCCATTACTATTATTTTTCTTCTTTATGAGGTTTGGTTCAAACTTTTGAACTTATGGAGGTGCTTTTGGTTCTACCCTAAGTATTTTTTGTTCATGTTTGGGTTCAGCACAAGTTCTGGTTGACACGACATTCACATTTGGGGATAGTTTTGGTTGTCATAGCATTCATATATCCCTTAGTAAAGGATACTCGAGTGATAGAAGATGAAGTTTGTCGATGTGCAACTTGGAAGATATGTGTCTCCAACATTTTATTATGAGTGGAAATGGAATCAATCTTAGTAGTTAGATGTCTAAGGAACTCCTTTGTGTGGAGGTTGTAATACCCCGTATTTTATTTAAATGTTCTAGATAATATTAATTGAGATCAATTAAGTTCTGGTTTGCTCTGAATTATTTGTTAAGATAAATTAGAGTAACATATGAGCTTGAATTGATTTAATTAATAGTATCTAACTTAAAGGTTTTATTAATTGATACATTAGAGAAATTTTTGGATACCCTCAATTTATGGACAAGGTAGTGTTACTAACTAAATGATATTTCTATATATCATTTTCCTCTTGCCTTCCCCTCTTTACTACCAAAAATAGAAACATGGAGATAGGAAGTAGAGAAAAGGAGGAGAAAAAGAAGAGAATAAGGAAGAAACCCTAGAGTGGAAGAAGCTTGGATCATCATCTCTTCTTCACCAAATCATCTCATCATCTTCATCTTCATTTATTACTAAGGTGGGTTCTAGTTAGATGCTTTAAGATATAGAAGTTAGAATTGTTAAAACTTATGTTAAAAATTGATATATTGAGTAATTTTACTAAATCAATGTTTCTGACGGTTCAAATGCGGGATAAAATGCGTAGTATAATCGGGTTATGTGTGAATTGAACCTATAATACTTGCTATGATGTTCCACTGTGTTTTGAGAAGTTTCCATGGATTTTTTAGTAAGAAAAATGGTGATATTCATATTTTGCGCAATGGTTAATCAATTAATAGGATATGGTTAATCGGTTAACGCGTGAAAACTTTGAGATTTTATGTGAAAAATGAATTGGTTAATCTATTAACCAAATATGTTTAACCGGTTACCAAATGTGTCTCTAAATCTCAATTTGATTATGTATGAACAGAGTGACATGGTTAACCGGTTAACCATATCCTGTTAACCGGTTAACACTGTTGTGAAATGGAAAAATATTTGAAAATTCATATCTTTCGAACTGTGATCCCGATTGAGGAGTTTTTGGTATCGATAGAAAACTATGATTTTGCTTTACTCAATAAAAGGAGAAACTATTGATATTGATGTGGTATTAATTTAATTTTGATAATTGTATGGAATTAAGAGATTATTTAATTGGGTAATTATATAATTAAAAGCATCAAGAGTTGAGAAAGTGAGGAAACCTTAGATCAATGAATTAACCTATGGATGTAACTTGGTATTGATAGAGGTTTAGATGGGAAAACTTATTGTAATGCCATGTTTATTTAATTAATTATTTAATTAAATACCTTAGTATTATTTGTGTTGATTGTCGAAATTGTGTGGTGTAGAGTTGTTATGTTGGTTTTAGTCAAATTAATTTAATTAAGTTGATTTAAGTTATGTTATGGCTAGTAGAACTAATTAAGTTGATTAAGTTGTGGAAAGGTCGATTTAAATAGTGTTGTTGTTAGTTGAGTGAATTAATTGATTAAGTCGAAAAAAATAGTGTTAGAATGATACTAGTATTCTTAATGGATTTATTTGTGAGTAGAAGTAATAACGAGTAGGGGTATACGACTAATAACGTAGAGATTGGTGGTGTGTGGAGTAGTGTTAATTAGATTATTTTTAATTAATATTTGTTCAACCATAGTATAAAATGTATAGTTAGCATAATTATAGGAGTGATGGTCATTATTATTATATTATTAGTAGTAGTAGTATTATTATAATAATTATTATTATTATTTATATTAATATTATTTTTATAATTAAAAAGTCAAAGTGAATTGGTATTGGTGAATGGAGAAAAATAAGGAGATTAAATAGGTATAAGTGGACTGAGTGCAAAATTAATTATAGGAAATTAGGTTATCAGTAGAAAAATAACAACGTCGAAGTTGAAAAGTTGCACACACAAAAATGAGTAAGATTTTGACAGAGAATACGTAGAGGTTGCAAGAACAAGAGTCCGATCAAAGATCAAAGTGTTAGAGTCGCCTTCAATTCAAGGTAAGTGTGGGGTTCTAACCTTATAATCAGGATTATATGATGAATACATTGGGATTGGATATATGAATTATTGTTGTCAATTGTTGTATGCTTTGGTTGAATAAAGTTGTTTGGTTGAATAAGTCGTTTAGTCGAATAAGTTGTTTGATTGAATAAGGAAATTAAATTAAGTTGTTGAATCAATCATGAATTAATTATGTAGCATGGGTTGTATACGATTGGCAACATGCTACAACTTTGGGCAAAAAGGTTTTTGGAAATGGTTGAAAGGTTTTTGGAAATGGTTGAAAAGCAAATGCAAATGGTGGACAAATGCAAATGGTGGAAGAGGATGACCAAGAAGGCATTCAAATATTGTCAAAACCAAAACCAAAGCGAAGGAAGAAAAATTATATGTAGATAGTTTATGTTAAATATGATTTTGATGTAGACTTTATGTTGTTAGATGATATGATTTGATAAGACTTATATATACAATGATGATGTTAGGATGTTTGTTTTGGATGTATTTTTTGTTTATAGAATGTTCTGTGGTATTCAAAAATATTTGATTAAATCAAATAGGGTCTAAATATAATTATGAAACGAAAACATGGTAAAATCGGGTGTAAAATCGCCAACATCAATAGTAAAATCGGGTATGAAATCGTCAACATCAATAGTAAAATCGGATGTAAAATCGCCAACATCAATAGTAAAATCGGATGTAAACATTTCACATCCGATTTTTATCAAATCGAGTGTAAATAAGTTTGATTGGAATGAAATTATTCAACATTTACACCCGTTTTATATAAAATAGTATATAAAATGGAATATATATATATATATATATATATATATATATATATATATATATATATATATATATATATATATATATATATATATATATATATATATATATATATATATATATATATATATATATAGCAATTTACACCCAATTTCTATTAAAAAGAGTGTAATATAACATAAAATTTATACCCATTTTAAAACAGCTATAAATTCGTTAGATATTTCTCACCCGTTAAATTCACACCCTTTAAAAATGGATGTTAAATATAAAAATAAAAAAAATATAAATTACATTTTCTACACTAGTGCATTTTTGTTTTAGCTTTAGAAAAATAGATTTTTTTTTCTAAATTTAAAGACTATTTTTGATATCCTATAACATAAATATATATTATTGAAGATCAAAATATAATCGAAATTACAATATTTTTCAAAAAGTTGTATCTCAAAATTGATTTTTATAAATAAATAAACAACTATTTAAAATAGATTCAAAATTATGTGATTTTTTGAAATTCAATCCAAAAAGATTCTATAAAATGATACAATACTTAAAATAACATTTTAAAAATAAATATTCAAATCTAATTTTTATTTAAAACTTTTATAAAATATTTATTTGTAAAACAATTTTACAAAAAAAAATAATATGTAACACTTTAAAACTCTTTTTTTTTTCAACTGATACAAAATGGACTAATGAAAAAGCTTCATTTGAGTTTGATGGGTATGCATCATATTGGGAGCATATACGAGACTCCGTAATCGATAGACGAGGAGGAGGGAAGTTCAAATTTCTTGTTTTTAACTCTAATGTTTTTGTACATTTATATTGAAAGTGAAATTAAGTGTAAAAAGAATGATAAGATAAGGGCTAGTTATTTTTCTGTGTTGAAATCATTTGAGTTATGGCTGGAACTTCATATCTGATCAACAAAAAGTACTTTACTTTTTTATTTTTTTTATTTACATGATTTTTATGTTCTGATTGTTGATGCATGTAGTTATCGGGTGATAAGGACTCATTTGACATGTTACTTATTTTGCTTCTTGATACAATGTTTTTTACTGATTTATTTTGGCATGTTACTTATCGCATGATAAGGACTTGTATTCTGGTTGTTCGTACATTTTAAATTAATCTGTGTTGAAACAGAGATTTAAACCAACAAATATGAGATGATTGAGTTGCAAATTAGCATTAACATAAACAAGTAAATTTTCAAGAGCTATTACAAATTCTACATTTCCACCAAAAATAACAATTCCCTAACCACCAAATCCAAAAAGGGTTCTTCCCTGCCTCTTGAGCGCATAAACAACATCCATAGCAGTAACAGTTTTCCGGCGAGCATGTTCGGTATAAGTCACCGCATCACGAATCACATTCTCTAGAAATATCTTCAAAACGCCGCGAGTTTCTTCATAAATCAAACCACTAATACGTTTCACACCACCACGTCTGGCGAGACGGCGAATCGCAGGTTTGGTGATTCCTTGAATGTTGTCTCTCAGAACTTTGCGGTGGCGTTTGGCTCCACCTTTTCCCAAACCCTTTCCTCCTTTGCCTCTTCCTGACATGGTAGATTGCTTGCACGAGCTTGTTGTTTGATTGGCTTGTTTGCGACTGTGGAGTTTATGGAGATGATAGTGGTGTGTTGTGAAAGATTGGGTGCGAGGGTTTTTATATTGGATTTGAGATGGTGAATGTTTTGCCGTTGGATTTGATGGTTATCCGTGGGAAAGAGCTATGTATGAATATCAACCGTGGGATTATATATGATTGGCTGAGAATTGAGAATCGGTTTCACGCGGATCGCCAGGTTGGCTGGTTGATTTTCAGTGGCATAGGAGATTGACTTTTTTGTTACATTATAATTTTAAGCATTTTAAATTTTAAAATAAGATAATAGTCTCTTCCTCCTAAATTATACTAATATTTCAAGCATGTTATACAAATTAAAAAATATAATTAATAGTTTATCATAAAATTTTGAAAGAATTTAGAAAATTATTCTTTATTAATAAAATTGAAAAAATAAATTTAAATAATAAACAAAAATAATAAATAATAGAGTTAATAAATATTTTTTCCTGGGTGAATTTTCAAAAAACATGTATATAAAATAAATTTCATCTTTAACATTTCAATATTTTATTTTTTAGTCCTTTCGAAACTCAGTCACAAAAATCTTTGGTTCAAATCTTGACATGATCACCGAACTTTATTTATTTTAGAGAAAAGAAAAAATATCGATAAAATTACAAAAAGTGAAGAAAATAGTCGTCACAGTCAAATTTAGTCTTGAATCAATAAGATAAAGGAAATGAACTATTGATCCAAAGGAAAATATGGATGAAAACCTGAAATAACATACTATAGTTTATGCAAAATTATCTAAAAGGTTTAATCAAACTTGTAATTAATTAATCAAAATTAAATTGATTAACTAATGAATAGTAAGAATTAAGAATCAATGCTAATAATCACGCCATAGTACATGAAATTTGATTGAAACATAAGAGCATAAAAAATGGAAATGAACATGCTAATTTCCTATGAATTTAATTCAAAGAAACTAATTCTAATTAATTGCTAATTAAAATATAATATTAAGATGTAATATACTTTTTCAAGAATTTCAATGTGTAAAAAAGGATGTACTTTTAATATTAGAAAAAATAATTAAAACGAAAACCAAAAAAAGTAATAAAACAGGAAGGAAAAAAATGTTGCCAGGGGTAAATTGGATTTTCTTACATAAATGTCACACTTTTGAAAATAATGTACCAAAATGCCACACTTTGGAAAAAAAATACCAGAATACCACACTTTAAATAAGGGTTAGTCCATAGTAAGTACAAACCCTATATTTTCAAATTTCTTTAACACTGGTTCGTCCATGCAAAGCCTTCACCAATATTTTCAAATTTTTTATTAATGGTTCGTCCACCATAGTGACAAACCCTTCCTTTTATGTTTTTTTTATTTTTATTATTTACGTTTATGTTTTATTTTATTTTTTAATATTATTCTTTATTTAAATATAACATAATTAATAATATAACATAATACAATAATTTTAATATTTTTCTTTATTTTAATTATAACATTAAAATAATACAATAATTTTAATATTATTCTTTATTTTAATAATATAACATAATTAAAATTATATACTAATATAATTAAAAATAATATAACACTAATTAAAATAATACACTAATTATACATTAATTATATATTTTAATAAAATTCTTTTTAACAAAATCTATTTTAATATTATTAAATCTTTTATTTATTTTAATATTTTAATATGATTAAATCTTTTATTTATTTTAATATGATTAAATTTTCGGTTCGTCCAGTCAATGGACTACCAGTATATTATTTTAATAATTTTTTGTTATATGTAAATAAGGGTGTGTGTTGGGTAGTTGTTTCACATCAATTTTAACCAATATTCTCAACTCAGTCTAAAATTATGTCTACATTTGGTTCATCATCATCAGCTGCAGCAGCAGCAACATCAATGGAAGAACCGCTTCCAACGTTTCCACTTATGAAGAAAAAAGCTCTTGTGATATTTTCACCAACAAAGCCTCCGATGAAGATGCTACTATGGAACACGCAGACTCTTGAACATTTGCACAGAGAATTGAACCGTTGGCTGGAATGTGAAATTGGTCACAAAGAAAAGATCAGGAAAATTGAGAAGCGTGTTGTGGAGTCAGGCGTGATGAAGTGGAAAAAAATAGTAAATGATGTTGGTGTCCTTGCGATGATGTTCGGTCTGGGTGAGGCTGTCTTGATGGTTGTAATAGCATAGATCTAATGATGCACTGTGTTGTTTTAAGTATGTAGGTTGTTATTTATTTTTGTATGTTTGTTGATCTTATGAGTTGTTATCGTTATGATGTTGTTGAAATGCAAGTTGTTTTTGTTTGTTTGTTGATCTGATTATTTTGTTAATTATTATAATTCTAATGAAAGTTGAATTAGTAAGACATACATATGACATTGTTACAATACTGATGATAACATTATCGCCGATTAGACGGGTCTGCTACATTGGGACATTTGCTACGTATATGACCAACTCCACGACATATCTCACACAATCTCTTATCTTTCTCAGTTTCATCCATATCAGTCCTAATTTGGGTACTATTTGGGCGTCATTTCTTTTTTCTTTGCATAGTTTCATCATGGCAAAGAGTAAATCCTCCATATCATGGCAGGTACATCGGGTACATCGAACCAACGTCCAACAAATCAAGATGATGATTTGTCATCCGATGATACTCCTCCTCCTCCTCCTCCGCAACAACTAAACCGCCCACGACGGTCGCGGAAATAAAAATTAATGTTATATTATTTTTGTCATTAATATTATTTAAAATAAATGAAATATTATTTTAAATTATATTGGTGTATTATGTTTTTCTTTTTATAATTATAATTAGTGTATTATTTTAATTAGTGTTATATTATTTTTAATTATATTAGTATATAATTTTAATTATGTTATATTATTAAAATAAAGAATAATATTAAAATTATTGTATTATTTTAATGTTATAATTAAAATAAAGAAAAATGAAATTCTGGGATCAGGTACGTGATGTCGAACCAGATGTTTAAACACTTGAAAACTTAAACAAAACTTAAAGTGCTGGTAAATGAAATGACACAGGAAATTGTTAACCCAGTTCAGTGTATCTCCACACATACATCTGGGGGCTACCAAGCCAGGAAGGAAATCCAATATAAGTAATATTAATTATGGAGTTAAACCAACCAGTTTAATCCTTCACTTAATATCTACCCAAGGCAATTTCTACCTAAGACACAACTTAGATATGAGTACCTATTCACTCCCCCTCAATCACACAGTGATCTTTTACAATGATTAATAAAATTGAAGTCACACTTCAAACACAACAGCTTGATCTTACTTAAAAGTTTCAATCAAGACACAATTCACTTTTTGCTTAAAAGCTCATAAAGTGACAAACAATTAAAACTTGCTATAAAACACAAACACCCTTTACAGTCTTCTAAAATTCGTGCTCTTTTCTGAGAGTTTCAGTTCCTTAAATAGATGCTTGGTTTTTGGGCTTTTTGCAAATTATCCAGACCTGATAAATCCCACAGTCATCACCTTGAATTAGGGTTAGTTAGTTTGTTATCTCTTTGAATCAAGGTGAGTTAGTTATTCTGTTATACTGAAACCAGATAACTAAGCTCCCTAAAGATGCGCCTTGGAATGCTTATCTCTTTACAATTAATTCCAGATAGATTCCCCTGAATTTACTCAGTTCTGTTATGCATCATTTAAGTCAGATAGCAGGTTTGCGATGTCACAACATCTGGTGTGACATCCTGATGTCTTGAACTAAATTCATTAACAATTACTTTATTTGTCAATGTCACAACATCTGGTGTGACATCCTGAACTAAGTTCATAACTTCTTGTTTGTCAAAAATTCTGCCAATTCTTAACATCTACAAAAAATATTAAAATTATTGTATTATATTATATTATTAATTATGTTATATTTAAATAAAGAATAATATTAAAAAAATAAAATAAAACATAAATGTAAATAATAAAATAAATAAAAAACAAAAAAGGAAGGGTTTGTCACTATGGTGGACGAACCATTGATAAAAAATTTGAAAATATTGGTGAAGGTTTTGCATGGACGAACCAGTGTTAAAGAAATTTGAAAATATAGGGTTTGTACTTTCTATGGACGAACCATTATTTAAAGTGTGGCATTTTGGTATTTTTTTTTCCAAAGTGTGGCATTTTGGTACATTATTTTCAAAAGTGTGGCATTTATGTAAAAAAATCGGTAAATTGTCCATAAATGAGCGCAGGAAGTGAAGACAGATCCAATAAGGCTCAGAAAAGCTAACCTCAATGGTCAGTCAACACAAAAAAAAAGGCCAATGATCAACTAAAACTCAACGTTGAAGACCAATGCTGGCTGTTGGATGTAACGTGTGTAAATCTGATGGCTAGGAATGTGTGCAGGTTGTACAGTAGATCACATGGGATCAGCTAGTTTCGTCCTGTAGTGTTTTTTGTCTTATTCTCTTTGCTGAACCAGTCACATTGTGCCACATGGCGCAGAGAGAAAAGGCAAAAAATAATGTTTTTGCCATAGACACGTGGGCCATCCTTTAAGTTACAATTTTGAATGATTTAATAAAAATCTAATATCTAACTATTAAAAAGTAATTATTGTTAATTAATCATATTACCTTTCTGTTAAAATTCATAATTAAATTAAATTAAAAGGGTATTAAGAACTTAAACTACATTTGTTTCTATATTAGTCATTTGACATTTAATGTGGCTGATGTGTTATCACAAGAATTTTTTCACGATGAAAATTCAAAAATTTTGAAAAATAGAAGGTTTAAAGTCAGATGTATTCATCCTTCACTAGTCACATTGGATAATCAAAAGCCACTTTGAATTTCAGCCTCAAGTCATCTTTCACGCTTCTCACTACATTGGGTAGTGAAAAACCGCCTTATTTCTTACAATATTTGTTAGTTTAGCGATTATGTAAATATATTTGTGGCATACTCTTCCAGAGTGATACAACATTACACTTTTTTTCCTTCTCAAGCCTTAATTTCTGATTCAATTCAATCCTCAAAACCCTAAACAAAATCCCCCAAATTCTTTGTCTCTCTCTCTCTCCGTTCAACAATGGCTTCCTAATCGAGAAGCAGATCTAGGATGGCTCCGGTTTCCCCAATAAATATCAGATGTTTTTTCTCATCCCCAACAGATTTCAGTAGATTTCCTTGCTCCAGCAAAGCAATAAAGATTGATAATCCCCAAGCAGAGAGTTATCTTCCCATGGTGAAGTATTTCTTACAAGAATACACGTATTCTTGGCAGCCAATCGGATGCTTCCATTCCCCACAGAGGTTGGGAAAATTCAGATTGGCAGAGATTCTCTTCAACAGAGTTGTCTCTCTCGGGATTTTCATCCTAGTACAAACGCGAAAGTGGCGCAGAAAAGATAGAGTCACCAGCCATACATTTTTATCCCGAATGAATGGGAAAGGTAATGCTGCATAAACCTAAGAGAAAAGTAAAGGACAAGGTCCTGCGAACCAAAGAATTGGGTTCGGGAGTCGGTTACGAACTAGGAAGATATTAGCACCCCAGATCGTCTATCATACCCGACGGGATCCATGCTTGTTAGTCTGTTTCAAAGGGTGCGAATAAAGTTGCTGCTGAATCAAACCGCTGCTGGAACTGGAATGAGAGAAGGGAACTGGAAAAAGAGAACGAAAATGTACGGGAAAAATGTAGGGGAAATAAAGAGTGTGCTCGAACGGGCCCTACCCCGCTGCCTATGATAACGAGAAAAAGTATCGTTTTATTACTATGTTTCAATGCCGTTTTATCGCACATTTATCGTATTAACACCTGATTCCTCGAGTTTTCTTTGTCATTTTGCAGGTATATCAATTATAGAGCTAAATCATAAGCCAAATGTGAAATGAGCAAAAACAACCATGAAAAGAAGAAGAAGAGAGGAATTCTGCATAATCTGCATTTTTTGTAATTGTCACGACCGTCACCTAGGAGTCACGACCGTGACACGCTAAAAGGAGCAGTCACGGTCGTCACCAATCACTCACGACCGTGACGCGCTAAATACAAGGGTCGCGAACGTGACACCCTTGTCACGAACGTGACAAGGGGAAATTAGGTTTACTTGCTGAGAATTGGTCATGAACGTGCTACGTGAAGTCAATATTTTCCTATTCTTCCGCAGACCCAGTAACTCAACTTTTCCTGGATTCTCTCAGCAACTACGAAGCCCATGCATTATTCCAACTGTCAAGCCCAAATTATGATCTCTATAAATAGCTTTATTTCAAAGTAGAAAACACAGAGTTTTATTTTAATTTTTCTTGCGGAAGCTCTGCCGTATTTCCAGTTCACCCTATTTCATTTATTTTTCCAGCAATTGTTCTGTTCTTGTTTTAATTTTCTATATCCCAACCAAATCAAATAACAATTTCCAACATTAGGAAATTGTTATTATTTAATTTCTTTCAAGCCTTCAGCATTTCGTTTTTTTTTTGTAATTTTATTTCCGATTCCGGTCCGCACTCCGAGCTTGCCAGATTGTGGAAGAAGGAGTTTGACATTATATTTGTTATTCAGGTTTTTAATTAATTCGCATTTATATTAATGTTAAGAATTTATTTTTATTTCTTTATAATGCATATTTTAATTTGTATTCCTTTGTTTCTGCATCTGTCTGGTACAACAATTATGAGTAGCTAAACACTTTAGGCGGTATGTAATTAAAATACACTGAATCGGTAAAATCAATTATAGGCTAAAAATAATTTAGAACTTAAAATTCTGGCTGTGACTTTTTATTATAAAATTAATCTTTTTGTTACGAGAGTAAGGAAAGTGTAATAGGTTAGGTCGAGACCACGAGAGTGTGAGATTTTAACTAGATAGCTAAAGTTAGGCATTTAATTTAAACACAGCGAGAGCGCTTTAAAATGAATTAGACTTATTAAGTTTCCAAAAATTATTTCTAAACACTTATGGGCTAGCGAGAGCAGGCATAGGGCTTTAGGAGTAAGATCTGAGATAAGACCACGAGAGTGTGAGTTAAAGATATTTAAACTGATAACCTCTACAGAATAGATTAAGTGAACCATCCTTATAAGCCTAGGTTAGATTGACCCGCCTAAGTTAACATAATTACATACCGACCGCCTTATTATTATTTTATTAAACTAAAATTTAATTCCCGCCTTTAATCCTTAAAAACAACCAAAAATCGTGACAACCATTCACCTTAGCTAAACTAGTAAACCCTCTAGCACTAAGTAATCATAAAGTCCCTGTGGGATCGATAATCTTTTATATTACTTCGATAGGCTGTGCGCTTGCAGTTAAGATACCGCTAGACACATATTAGATCACGTCTTTAGCCCATCAATTTTTGGCGCCGTTGTCGGGGACCTTAATTTAGTTACTAGTGCACTTTAGAGTAGCATTGTCTAGACTAAGGTAACAACTATTTATTTTCTTAATCTAATCTCCCGAGTGTATGCCAAGTACTCGCTCTCAAGGCGAAGACTTGCAACCTCTAATCCCAGAATCGGAACGCTTCTTACACGTAAGAAGACGAATATTCGATTACGAACGAAATTACAACATTCCAGATCTTCAAATAGATCCACCTAAACCAGACGGAACATCAAAGGACGCAGAGATGGCTGAAGAACAGAATCATCCACTCAAATATTACGCTAGTCCTTCGCAAGCTGAACCGCATTCCAGCATTGCCGCACCGGCTATCAACCGAAACGATTTCGAACTGAAACCTTCGCTGATATCAGCCGTGCAACAAAATCAATTCGCCGAAAATCCTACCGAGGATCCGAACCTTCATCTTTCGATATTTGTGCAGTACGCAGATACCGTAAAAGCCAATGGAGTTACCCAAGAAGCTATTAGACTACGTCTTTTTCCTTTTTCACTTCGAGACAGAGCGAGAGCCTGGCTTCAATCTCTACCCTCGAATTTAATAACTACGTGGGAGGAACTAAAGAGAGTCTTCTTAACAAGATATTTCCCACCTAGCAAGACAGCTATGCTAAGAGCTCAGATCAACGGATTTAAGCAAAAGGAAAACGAATCACTTTTCGAAGCTTGGGAACGCTATAAAGATATGCTGAGACTTTGTCCACATCACGGATTAGTCGAATGGATGGTCATCCATACCTTCTACAATGGACTCTTGTACAATACAAGAATGACAATTGACGCTACCGCAGGCGGTGCACTAATGGACAAAGAATATAACGATGCTTATGCGCTTATCGAGAGTATGGCTCAAAACCATTACCAATGGGGAAGCGAGAGAGTCGCAACTGAGAAACCAACAAAAGGAGGTATGTACGAAGTGAGTAGTATGGACCAAGTCAATGCAAAGTTTGACCAACTAAACCAAAAGATCGACAACTTGGCCATAACACCAACAGCCACCGTGGCTGTAGTAACACCTAACTGTGAGTTATGTGGAGTTCCAGGACATGATGTCCCTGATTGTCAACTATTAGCAGGAATTCCCACAGATCAAGTGAATTATGCTCAAGGAAACCCGTACTCAAACACATACAACCCAGGTTGGAAAATCATCTGAACTTCTCCTATAAGAACAACAATGCTTTATACGCACCAGGTCAAGCACCAGCTACACCACCAGGATATCAAAAGACTGCTCCCAATGTCCCTAGAAAATCGAACCTTGAGTTGATGATGGAGAACTTCATAGCTAACCAATCTCAAACAAACAAGGAATTCTTAAACCAAAACATACACACTAGTGAGCAGATTAAGCAATTAGTGAGCAAGGTAGATGCATTAGCTACACATAACAAAATGCTTGAAACTCAGATTTCACAAGTAGCTCAACAACAAGCACCTACCGCTGCACCAGCTGGAGTATTTCCTGGACAACCTCAACCTAATCCGAAAGGACAGGCCAATGCTGTGATATTAAGAAGTGGCAAGGAACTTGACGGACCTACCAATCCAAGACTTGACAATCCAGCCATGTACCAAAAACTGGATAAACCGACTGAAATGGTGAACGAACCAGAAGAAAAGGAAGATAATCAAGAGGCAGTGGAGAAAGAAAAGCCTTATGTGCCTCCACCACCTTATAAACCACCAATTCCGTACCCTCAAAGATTAACTAATTCCAAGACGTTGGGCCAGTTTAAGAAATTTGTTGAACTTCTGAAACAGTTGAATATTACTATTCCATTTACAAAAGCTATCACTCAAATGCCCTCGTACGCTAAGTTTTTAAAAGAAATCTTATCCAATAAGAAAAAGATAGAGGATAACGGAACCGTTACACTTACTGTTGAGTGTAGCGCAATAATTCAGAATAATATGCCTCATAAGCTAAAAGATCCAGGAAGTTTCTTTATACCCTGTGTAATAGGAAAATTCGTCATTGACAAAGCTCTATGCGATTTAGGAGCCAGTATCAGTGTTATGCCCTTAACGATTTGCAAAAGGCTAGACATGGGAGACCTAAGACCAATTAAAATGTCTGTTCAACTAGCCGATCGCTCTATTAAATATCCTGTAGGCATACTAGAAAACGTCCCAGTACGTATAGGACAATTCTATATTCCTACTGATTTCATAATCATGGACACCTCTGAAGACTCCACTACACCTATCATACTAGGAAGACCATTCTTAGCTACCGCCGGAGCTATAATAGACGTAAAGAAAGGAAAGCTAACCTTTGAAGTAGGTGAAGAGAAAGTTGAATTTATTTTAACACAATTCTTACAATCACCAGCTATAGAGGATACATGCTATCTATTGGACGTAATTGACGAATGTGTAAGAGAAATGGAAATGAAAGAAACTACCTATTCTGAAATTATGAAAATTCAAATCCCTCCGATTTTCGAAGATGATAATTGGCGTGAACCATATCAGGATGATAGTCTAAGCGAAAGTTTAGCACTTACACCGAATCACATGCCAAGTAAGAATAAACCTACATTAGAGTTAAAAACTTTACCTAAGAACCTAAGATACGAATTCTTAGACACTGAATGTACAAGACCAGTTATAATCAATTCCAGTTTAGGAATAATTGAAACAAAGAAACATTTAGATGTCTTAAATAAATATCCAACTGCATTAGGATATAACATATCTGATCTTAAAGGAATATGCCCTTCAATCTGTATGCATCGTATTCTGCTAGAAGAAGATTGCAAAACCTCCAGAGAATCTCAAAGAAGAATTAACCCAATCCTTAGCACTGTAGTAAAGGAAGAAGTTAAGAAATTACTAGATGCTGGAATAATATATCCAATCTCTGATAGTAAATGGGTTAGTCCAGTACATGTGGTACCAAAGAAAGGAGGTATCACTGTTGTGAAAAACGCTAAAGGCGAATCGATATCACAAAGAGTAGTGACAGGACATAGAGTGTGCATCGATTATCATAAACTAAACAACGCCACTCGAAAAGATCATTTCCCACTACCTTTTATAGATCAAATGTTAGAACAATTAGCCAAGCATTCATATTTTTGTTATCTTGATGGTTACTCAGGATTTTTCCAAATCCCTATCCATCCAGATGATCAAGAGAAGACTACATTCACATGTCCTTATGGAACGTTCGCTTATAGACGAATACCCTTTAGATTATGCAACACTCCTGCAACCTTTCAAAGATGTATGATGTCAATCTTCGCAGATTTCATAGACAACATCATGGAAGTGTTCATGGACGACTTCTCTGTATGCGGGCAAAGTTTTGAAGGATGTCTATCAAATTTAGAAATGGTGTTAGAAAGATGTGTAAAAGTAAACCTCGTGCTTAACTGGGAGAAATGTCATTTTATGGTCAGAGAAGGAATCGTACTAGGACACGTTATATCTGACAAGGGAATTGAAGTTGATAAAGCTAAGATAGAAGTCATAAAAGATCTTCAACCCCCTAAAACCGTTCGAGAAATACGAAGTTTTTTAGGACACGCCGGTTTCTACCGACGATTCATCAAAGATTTCTCGAAAATCACTAAACCTCTTACCGGTTTATTAATGAAAGACGCTGAGTTCATATTCAATGAAGATTGTCTTAAAGCATTCGAAACTCTAAAAACAGCCCTCATCACCGCACCAATCATGCAACCCCCTGACTGGAGATTACCTTTCGAAATCATGTGTGATGCGAGTGACTATGCTGTAGGCGCAGTTCTAGGCCAGAGGAAGGACAAAAAACTTCACGCAATTTACTATGCCAGTAGAACCTTAGATTCTGCTCAGATGAACTACGCCACTACTGAAAAAGAATTGTTAGCAGTTGTCTTTGCGCTTGACAAATTCTGTTCTTACCTAGTGGGAGCGAAAATAATCGTCTACACAGACCACGCTGCTATCAGATATCTATTAACCAAGAAAGATGCTAAACAAAGACTCTTGAGATGGATTTTACTCTTACAAGAGTTTGATCTTGAAATAAAAGATAAGAAAGGTATTGAAAACGTCGTAGCGGACCATTTATCTAGAATAGAAGGTATTAAACCCGAACAAGTGCCGATTAACGATAATTTTCCGTATGAACAGCTGATAGCACAAATAGGGAGCGACCCAGTTCAGTTAGACATAGATGAACCAGAACCCGTGGAAACAATCCAAACAACTGTAGGACTGCCATGGTACGCTGACATTGTCAACTACCTAGCTGCAGGAGCTCTTCCACCTGACTTAACCTATCAGCAGAAAAAGAAATTCTTTCACAATCTCAAACATTACTATTGGGATGAACCATTATTGTTCAAAAGAGGACCCGACGGAATCTTTCGTCGATGTATTCCCGAAGAAGAAATAGAAGATGTCATTGCTCATTGCCATTCATCTCCTTATGGTGGACATGCAAACGCTTCCAAGACTTGTGCAAAAATCTTACAAGCCGGCCTATTCTGGCCTAATTTATGGAAAGATGTCCACATCGCTGTTATAAATTGCGATCGGTGTCAACGCACCGGTAATATTTCAAGAAGAGATGAAATGCCTCAAAAAGGAATATTAGAAGTAGAAGTCTTTGACGTCTGGGGAATAGATTTCATGGGACCATTCCCATCATCTTTTGGTAATAATTACATACTCGTAGCTGTCGATTACGTTTCAAAATGGATTGAGGCTATAGCTTCTCCTACAAATGACACACGAGTAGTAATAAAGCTTTTCAAAAATATAATTTTTCCCAGATTTGGTGTGCCTAGACTCGTCATAAGTGACGGTGGCTCGCACTTCATTTCAAAAATCTTTGACAAATTACTATCGAAGTATGGAGTTAGACACCGTGTAGCAACACCATATCATCCACAAACAAGTGGACAGGTCGAAGTCTCAAACAGAGAAATTAAACAAATCTTAGAAAAGACTGTCACCATATCTCGGAAATATTGGTCATCTAAACTTAATGAAGCTTTATGGGCTTATAGGACAGCTTACAAGACACCCATAGGAACTACACCTTTCAAATTAGTATATGGAAAATCTTGTCATCTCCCGGTAGAACTAGAACACAAAGCATATTGGGCGATCAAAACTCTCAATATAAACTATAATGCTGCAGGAGAAAAGCGAATCCTCGATATTAACGAATTAGAAGAGTTAAGGTTAGATGCTTATGAGAATGCTAAGATATATAAAGAAAGAACTAAGCGATGGCACGATAAACGCCTATCGAGGAAAGAATTTAGTGTGGGAGACGTTATACTCCTCTTTAATTCAAGACTTAGGCTCTTTCCTGGAAAACTAAAATCTAGATGGTCAGGACCCTTTGAAATAACTAGAGTGTTCCCGAGCGGAGCAATAGAAATTAAGGGTAGGAATAGTGAACCGTTCACAGTAAACGGACAACGTTTAAAACATTACCATAAAGTTGAAAATAGAGATTATGCAAATAGTCTAAGGCTTTTAGAGTTGTCAACTAATTTCCCTGATTAATCTACACCTAAGCATTACGTCAGGCTTTTGACGATAAAAACAGCGCTTAGTGGGAGGCAACCCATTTTATCATTTTATCATTTATCATTTTATCATTTATCGTTATATTGTTTTATCATTTTATTGTTTTATTGTTTTATTTCATTATTATTATTATTATTGCTTTTATTTATGCATTTATTTTCTTATTTTCTTTATTTTAATTTTTTTTTTTAAATCACTTTTACAGATTTTCTAAAGTCTTTTCCACTTTCCTTCTCCCCCTGATTTGTTTCCTCCATATTTACACTAACTATGGCTAACCAACCGAGAAACATTATGGAAACCAAATTTAGAGGTAGGAACCAAAGAATGAAATTTGAAGAGTTATCACAGAGACCAATGGATTTGACTCTGTACCCGGATGATCTGACTATGGAAACCTTAGGTATACATGATAGCATCCTATACTTGTTTAACCAACTTGGATGGGAGAATGCACTGATAAAACAAAAGTTTGTGACTTACCGCGAGCTCACCCTTGAGTTCCTAAGCTCCTTAATTTACTTACCCAAGCGCGGTTTTGGATTCAGGAAAGGATTTATCAGTTTCCGACTATTCGGAATAGAATATGACTTTAACCATAAAGAACTAGCTGACTTATTAGGATTCCCTAGTGGACCCTTTGCTTTTACTACCACACAGGTAGAATTGATGGACATTGAGCTGGACTTCTTTTGGGGAACCTTAACCGGAAATTACCATCCTGAGCCAAATAACATGAACAATGATGAGATTCATAACCCTGTTATCCGCTATTTCCATAAGATCCTTGCCCACACCTTCTTTGGGAAAGAAGAAAACCTTACTGGAGTATCTAAAGATGAGATATTCATTATGTCATGTCTGACTAATGGACAACCAGTTAATGGTGTACCTTTCATGATGCAAACCTTCACCCGAATCTAAGAAGAACCTGATCTACCCATATTGGTAGGAGGTCTTGTCACCATGATTGCTGATGCCTTAGGACTTAGATACCAATTACACAGGTGTAACCGTTTAGGTACCATTCGTCCTATGAATCTGAACTTTTGCTTTAACCGCCATATCATAAGAAATTTAGGACAACCACCTTACGAGTACCTAATCAGGAATGAAGTAGTAACCCTGTTCACATTACCAAACCATGCTAGAGTCAGTGTTCATAATAAAGATAATTGGCTTTATGAGCTTACCCCTCCTGACTATCCATCCACTCCCGAAACACCGCAATCTTACAAGATAAGGGATGATATAATGATCGATGTAGAAAGTGACCCTGAGACACCTCCTAGTTACCATGACATTGCACACACTGATGAAGTGATTGAAACCCCTGAAGTAAATCAAGTAGAATATGCTGACAACTTGAAGAAAATTATGAATACTCTTGAAGTTTACCAAGCCGATATTAATACTGTTAAAGATGAGATTAAAAGCATGCGATTGGACGTTATAGGTTTAACTGACATAACGTGTGAGCAATTCTACCACCTAAACTCCGCAATTGAAGATTTGAAGAAGCACCTTTGAAAAATGCTGTAGTGATTTAACTTATTTTCCTTCTTGTTTTTGTTTCTAGTTAGTTTTAATATTTCGCAAACATTTTCGTACCTTATTTTTATTAATGTAATTTTCCTTCAAATTATATCAAAAGCAAAGCACTTCTAGTTTTACCATTTTCCAATTTAATCAATTTCTATGCTTTTCATTAATTACTGTTATATTTAAATTGATTAATATTTTATAATTTCTCGTGTGATGAAAATTGCTAATTTATGTTGATCTAATAATATATATATATTGTTTGTGTTGTAATCAAATGAGAAGTGATAATAAAAACAAAATTGCATTGAACATGTGAGATAATGCATTCTGTGAAGAAAATATTATAAGTTTTAATCCCTCACGGTCATCATCATTCTCTCACGATCATGACCAGCTAATTAGCGCGTCACGATCGTCACTCACCCATCACGACCGTGACGACCCCTGTTATACGAATTCTGAGAAACAGAACCGTTCTTCTTCGCAAGAACCACTTTTCCACTTCCACAAAAATTAGAAACCCCCCATTATCTCCTCACTATCCCGTAACCTCCCATTACCCTAAATAAATTCCATTAACCTCTCCATTTATTCCAAACCTCTCAGATTCACTTCTTTCACTTTAATCAGAACCAATTTCTTCACATTTTTCATTTTTCTCACAAAACTCAAAAACCTCTCATCTCTCATTCCCGTACTTGCATGCAATGGAAGAAATTCAATTTAGAGATGGTGAACATGGAGAATCTCAAAGACAAAAGTTCATCAGGTTTCAGAACCGTGGCGTCCAACCCACTCGGTATGTCGACATTGACTGCTTGAGGGAGTTGGGATTGCTCAACGGCGTGAAACTCCTGCTTAGGCATGTTGGTTTGTGGCACTTGTGCAGTCAACCACAACCGACATTCGAACTCCTCACATTGGAATTTCTGAGTTCGTTTCAATATGTTACACCTCCCGGTTCATCAAGTCAACTCACCGGCATTGCTAAGTTCAGAATGCTCAGCCGAGAGTTCGAAATTACACAAACAAGGATCGCCGAACTGTTAGGTTTCGATCACGGAGACGATGCTCATCTCCGCGTGCCGGACAACTTCAGCGAAACCGCTTTCACCTTATGGCACGACATCACCAACACCCGTGCTACTGCCTTTCAGAGTCTCAATGCTACCCACATCCATAACCCGGCGATCCGATACTTTCATTGCATCATCTGCAATACTATTTTTGCAAGAGAGAGCAATCACAAGCTTAACTCCAAGGAGCTCCTGTTCTTGCACTGTGCCTTAAATGACGAGCGTATCAATGCTGCCCCATTCCTTTTATCACATATCCAGTCTGTAGCGCAACGAGGCGCAACCCCCTTCTACATAGGCGGGATTGTCACCACCCTCGCCATTCAGCTGGAGCTTGGTGACTTGATTATCCATTTGCCTCGCAGAGCCGCAGAGTTGCTTACAAAGAACTATTGCAGGTCCACCCACTTGATTTCTCAGAGAGAGGATGGCAGGTTCAGCCCTGTTATCCAAGGCACCGTTTATCACCACATCACCTTGCCGTGCCGTGACCGCATCGATCCGTCCAACCGAGCCAACTGGCTATTTGCTTTACCGGATGCTGTCGGCCATGTCCCCATTATTGATGAGCAGGTCAATCCACCAGTGGACGAGATGCAGGATACCATGGATGCAGCTGAGCCTGTACAGGACATTCCTGAGTCCTCCACCAGGCAGCCACATTTACCTGACATCACACTTGAAGACGTCCTCCGTGCGATTCATCAGCAGAACCAGATGAATGCCGCACTAGAGCGAAGGCAAAAAGAGCAACATGATGCACTACTTTTAGCTATTGCCACCAACCAGAGGACGACAGATGAGAAGCTCGGAGAGATTTTTAGTGAGCTAGAGGCTTTGCGATTTGATATCACTGCTCTCACCGGCACCGGTTTTGATCCTGAAGCGACTCCGACCAGACGCTCCCGCACCAGAAGCCGAGGTCGTGGTCGTCAGCAGCCTTAGTTTATGTTTTTGTTTATGTTTTTCCATTTCCGTTGTTTGTATTGTATTTTGCCCGCTATTATATCACAACATTGAGGACAATGTCTGATATAGTGTGGGAGAGATACCTTTCCTTTTTCCGCATTTCCCTTTCCGCACTTTCCATTCTGTTGTATTTCCCTCTCGTATTTTAATGAAACAAAGTAATATTTGTGTTATTTCTTTAGTTTCGAATTCTCCCCGTTTATTTAGCCATACCGAAATTTTTTATATTTTTATCTTCGCATTACCCGACTTACTTGTGAAATCATAGCTAGGAAGCTGAGAACGATTCAACAAGATCAATACAGTCTTGACACCTTAGACTTCCCACTTAAGCATTCCGTTCCGATAATTGTTACAACTACACCTTAAGTTTCAGTTCTAAAAGTAACGCCTAGTAGTTTATACTAGCAGTTAGCACCGTCTGAACACAAACCACGTGGGGAGCCAATGAACATAAGTGTTTGATGCCTAAATCTATAATGATCCTTCATATCTCGATGCCAATAAAAAGAAATTGCACCAAAGTACACGGTCGCATATAAGAAACGAGAAATATGAGAAGGAGTCCATTGCGGGTTGGTTCAGAGGTACCTGGTTCTGAACTTGGTAGGGCGTGCTACGGCTCGATCCCCCACAACCTCCAAATCGGATAATATATGTAGGGTTGCCACATTCGTGTACCAGACCCCGTGCTTATAAAGGATCAAAGTCACTAACCGGCTACTCCACTACGTGCGTGCTAAGGCAAAGGGCTTAATGTGATTGCGCTAGAATGAAACCGGGTGAAATAAGATCGAAAGAGCCTATGTGGAATCGTAACGCAATTACCGAATGTTTCGTTTAACAAGAAGTCGACGACTTAGCTTGTTGCTTGTGTCATTAGTGTATCGTTAGTGTTTTATTCTAGTACCGGTTTATCTGGCAAAAACGATTCCTCGTATGGTTTGTTATGCGTGTGCGTCGATGGAAACCTATCCGATCATTTTTCAACCGACTATTTGCTTGAGGACAAGCAAAGGTTTAAGTTTGAGGAAGTTTGATAACGAGAAAAAGTATCGTTTTATTACTATGTTTCAATGCCGTTTTATCGCACATTTATCGTATTAACACCCGATTCCTCGAGTTTTCTTTGTCATTTTGCAGGTATATCAATTATAGAGCTAAATCATAAGTCAAATGTGAAATGAGAAAAAACAACCATGAAAAGAAGAAGAAGAGAGGAATTCTGCATAATCTGCATTTTTTGTAATTGTCACGACCGTCACCTAGGAGTCACGACCGTGACACGCTAAAAGGAGCAGTCACGGTCGTCACCAATCACTCACGACCGTGACGCGCTAAATACAAGGGTCACGAATGTGACACCCTTGTCACGAACGTGACAAGGGGAAATTAGGTTTACTTGCTGAGAATTGGTCATGAACGTGCTACGTGAAGTCAATATTTTCCTATTCTTCCGCAGACCCAGTAACTCAACTTTTCCTGGATTCTCTCAGCAACTAAGAAGCCCATGCATTATTCCAACTGCCAAGCCCAAATTATGATCTCTATAAATAGCTTTATTTCAAAGTAGAAAACACAGAGTTTTATTTTAATTTTTCTTGCGGAAGCTCTGTCGTATTTCCAGTTCACCCTATTTCATTTATTTTTCCAGCAATTGTTCTGTTCTTGTTTTAATTTTCTATATCCCAACCAAATCAAATAACAATTTCCAACATTAGGAAATTGTTATTATTTAATTTCTTTCAAGCCTTCAGCATTTCGTTTTTTTTTTGTAATTTTATTTCCGATTCCGGTCCGCACTCCGAGCTTGCCAGATTGTGGAAGAAGGAGTTTGACATTATATTTGTTATTCAGGTTTTTAATTAATTCGCATTTATATTAATGTTAAGAATTTATTTTTATTTCTTTATAATGCATATTTTAATTTGTATTCCTTTGTTTCTGCATCTGTCTGGTACAACAATTATGAGTAGCTAAACACTTTAGGCGGTATGTAATTAAAATACACTGAATCGGTAAAATCAATTCTAGGCTAAAAATAATTTAGAACTTAAAATTCTGGCTGTGACTTTTTATTATAAAATTAATCTTTTTGTTACGAGAGTAAGGAAAGTGTAATAGGTTAGGTCGAGACCATGAGAGTGTGAGATTTTAACCAGATAGCTAAAGTTAGGCATTTAATTTAAACACAGCGAGAGCGCTTTAAAATGAATTAGACTTATTAAGTTTCCAAAAATTATTTCTAAACACTTATGGGCTAGCGAGAGCAGGCATAGGGCTTTAGGAGTAAGATCTGAGATAAGACCATGAGAGTGTGAGTTAAAGATATTTAAACTGATAACCTCTACAGAATAGATTAAGTGAACCATCCTTATAAGCCTAGGTTAGATTAACCCGCCTAAGTTAACATAATTACATACCGACCGCCTTATTATTATTTTATTAAACTAAAATTTAATTCCCGCCTTTAATCCTTAAAAACAACCAAAAATCGTGACAACCATTCACCTTAGCTAAACTAGTAAACCCTCTAGCACTAAGTAATCATAAAGTCCCTGTGGGATCGATAATCTTTTATATTACTTCGATAGGCTGTGCGCTTGCAGTTAAGATACCGCTAGACACATATTAGATCACGTCTTTAGCCCATCAATTTTTGGCGCCGTTGCCGGGGACCTTAATTTAGTTACTAGTGCACTTTAGAGTAGCATTGTCTAGACTAAGGTAACAACTATTTATTTTCTTAATCTAATCTCCCGAGTGTATGCCAAGTACTCGCTCTCAAGGCGAAGACTTGCAACCTCTAATCCCAGAATCGGAACGCTTCTTACACATAAGAAGACGAATATTCGATTACGAACGAAATTACAACATTCCAGATCTTCAAATAGATCCACCTAAACCAGTCGGAACATCAAAGGACGCAGAGATGGCTGAAGAACCGAATCATCCACTCAAATATTACGCTAGTCCTTCGCAAGCTGAACCGCATTCCAGCATTGCCGCACCGGCTATCAACCGAAACGATTTCGAACTGAAACCTTCGCTGATATCAGTCGTGCAACAAAATCAATTCGCCGGAAATCCTACCGAGGATCCGAACCTTCATCTTTCGATATTTGTGCAGTACGCAGATACCGTAAAAGCCAATGGAGTTACCCAAGAAGCTATTAGACTACGTCTTTTTCCTTTTTCACTTCGAGACAGAGCGAGAGCCTGGCTTCAATCTCTACCCTCGAATTTAGTAACTACGTGGGAGGAACTAAAGAGAGTCTTCTTAACAAGATATTTCCCACCTAGCAAGACAGCTATGCTAAGAGCTCAGATCAACGGATTTAAGCAAAAGGAAAACGAATCACTTTTCGAAGCTTGGGAATGCTATAAAGATATGCTGAGACTTTGTCCACATCACGGATTAGTCGAATGGATGGTCATCCATACCTTCTACAATGGACTCTTGTACAATACAAGAATGACAATTGACGCTACCGCAGGCGGTGCACTAATGTACAAAGAATATAACGATGCTTATGCGCTTATCGAGAGTATGGCTCAAAACCATTACCAATGGGGAAGCGAGAGAGTCGCAACTGAGAAACCAACAAAAGGAGGTATGTACGAAGTGAGTAGTATGGACCAAGTCAATGCAAAGTTTGACCAACTAAACCAAAAGATCGACAACTTGGCCATAACACCAACAGCCACCGTGGCTGCAGTAACACCTAACTGTGAGTTATGTGGAGTTCTAGGACATGATGTCCCTGATTGTCAACTATTAGCAGGAATTCCCACAGATCAAGTGAATTATTCTCAAGTAAACCCGTACTCAAACACATACAACCCAGGTTGGAAAAATCATCTGAACTTCTCCTATAAGAACAACAATGCTTTATACGCACCAGGTCAAGCACCAGCTACACCACCAGGATATCAAAAGACTGCTCCCAATGTCCCTAGAAAATCGAACCTTGAGTTGATGATGGAGAACTTCATAGCTAACCAATCTCAAACAAACAAGGACTTCTTAAACCAAAACATACACACTAGTGAGCAGATTAAGCAATTAGTGAGCAAGGTAGATGCATTAGCTACACATAACAAAATGCTTGAAACTCAGATTTCACAAGTAGCTCAACAACAAGCACCTACTGCTGCACCAGCTGGAGTATTTCCTGGACAACCTCAACCTAATCCGAAAGGACAGGCCAATGCTGTGATATTAAGAAGTGGCAAGGAACTTGACGGACCTACCAATCCAAGACTTGACAATCCAGCCATGTACCAAAAACTGGATAAACCGACTGAAATGGTGAACGAACCAGAAGAAAAGGAAGATAATCAAGAGGCAGTGGAGAAAGAAAAGCCTTATGTGCCTCCACCACCTTATAAACCACCAATTCCGTACCCTCAAAGATTAACTAATTCCAAGACGTTGGGCCAGTTTAAGAAATTTGTTGAACTTCTGAAACAGTTGAATATTACTATTCCATTTACAAAAGCTATCACTCAAATGCCCTCGTACGCTAAGTTTTTAAAAGAAATCTTATCCAATAAGAAAAAGATAGAGGATAACGGAACCGTTACACTTACTGTTGAGTGTAGCGCAATAATTCAGAATAATATGCCTCCTAAGCTAAAAGATCCAGGAAGTTTCTTTATACCCTGTGTAATAGGAAAATTCGTCATTGACAAAGCTCTATGCGATTTAGGAGCCAGTATCAGTGTTATGCCCTTAACGATTTGCAAAAGGCTAGACATGGGAGACCTAAGACCAATTAAAATGTCTGTTCAACTAGCCGATCGCTCTATTAAATATCCTGTAGGCATACTAGAAAACGTCCCAGTACGTATAGGACAATTCTATATTCCTACTGATTTCATAATCATGGACATCTCTGAAGACTCCACTACACCTATCATACTAGGAAGACCATTCTTAGCTACCGCTGGAGCTATAATAGACGTAAAGAAAGGAAAGCTAACCTTTGAAGTAGGTGAAGAGAAAGTTGAATTTATTTTAACACAATTCTTACAATCACCAGCTATAAAGGATACATGCTATCTATTGGACGTAATTGACGAATGTGTAAGAGAAATGGAAATGAAAGAAACTACCTATTCTGAAATTA
Source organism: Lathyrus aphaca (assembly GCA_963966055.1). NCBI lineage: Eukaryota > Viridiplantae > Streptophyta > Magnoliopsida > Fabales > Fabaceae > Lathyrus > Lathyrus aphaca. Next base: position 546,304,935 of record OZ014520.1, read on the forward strand.
TGAAAATTAAAATCCCTCCGATTTTCGAGGATGATAATTGGCGTGAACCATATCAGGATGATAGTCTAAGCGAAAGTTTAGCACTTACACCGAATCCCATGCCAAGTAAGAATAAACCTACATTAGAGTTAAAAACTTTACCTAAGAACCTAAGATACGAATTCTTAGACACTGAATGTACAAGACCAGTTATAATCAATTCCAGTTTAGGATTAATTGAAACAAAGAAACATTTAGATGTCTTAAATAAATATCCAACTGCATTAGGATATAACATATCTGATCTCAAAGGAATATGCCCTTCAATCTGTATGCATCGTATTCTGCTAGAAGAAGATTGCAAAACCTCCAGAGAATCTCAAAGAAGAATTAACCCAATCCTTAGCACTGTAGTAAAGGAAGAAGTTAAGAAATTACTAGATGCTGGAATAATATATCCAATCTCTGATAGTAAATGGGTTAGTCCAGTACATGTGGTACCAAAGAAAGGAGGTATCACTGTTGTGAAAAACGCTAAAGGCGAATCGATATCACAAAGAGTAGTGACAGGACATAGAGTGTGCATCGATTATCATAAACTAAACAAAGCCACTCGAAAAGATCATTTCCCACTACCTTTTATAGATCAAATGTTAGAACAATTAGCCAAGCATTCATATTTCTGTTATCTTGATGGTTACTCAGGATTTTTCCAAATCCATATCCACCCAGATGATCAAGAGAAGACTACATTCACATGTCCTTATGGAACGTTCGCTTATAGACGAATGCCCTTTGGATTATGCAACGCTCCTGCAACCTTTCAAAGATGTATGATGTCAATCTTCGCAGATTTCATAGACAACATCATGGAAGTGTTCATGGACGACTTCTCTGTATGCGGGCAAAGTTTTGAAGGATGTCTATCAAATTTAGAAATGGTGTTAGAAAGATGTGTAAAAGTAAACCTCGTGCTTAACTGGGAGAAATGTCATTTTATGGTCAGAGAAGGAATCGTACTAGGACACGTTATATCTGACAAGGGAATTGAAGTTGATAAAGCTAAGATAGAAGTCATAAAAGATCTTCAACCCCCTAAAACCGTTCGAGAAATACGAAGTTTTTTAGGACACGCCGGTTTCTACCGACGATTCATCAAAGATTTCTCGAAAATCACTAAACCTCTTACCGGTTTATTAATGAAAGACGCTGAGTTCATATTCAATGAAGATTTTCTTAAAGCATTCGAAACTCTAAAAACAGCCTTCATCACCGCACCAATCATGCAACCCCCTGACTGGAGATTACCTTTCGAAATCATGTGCGATGCGAGTGACTATGCTGTAGGCGCAGTTCTAGGCCAGAGGAAGGACAAGAAACTTCACGCAATTTACTATGCCAGTAGAACCTTAGATTCTGCTCAGATGAACTACGCCACTACTGAAAAAAGAATTGTTAGCAGTTGTCTTTGCGCTTGACAAATTCCGTTCTTACCTAGTGGGAGCGAAAATAATCGTCTACACAGACCACGCTGCTATCAGATATCTATTAACCAAGAAAGATGCTAAACCAAGACTCTTGAGATGGATTTTACTCTTACAAGAGTTTGATCTTGAAATAAAAGATAAGAAAGGTACTGAAAACGTCGTAGCGGACCATTTATCTAGAATAGAAGGTATTAAACCCGAACAAGTGCCGATTAACGATAATTTTCCATATGAACAGCTGATAGCACAAATAGGGAGCGACCCAGTTCAGTTAGACATAGATGAACCAGAACCCGTGGAAACAATCCAAACAACTGTAGGACTGCCATGGTACGCTGACATTGTCAACTACCTAGCTGCAGGAGCTCTTCCACCTGACTTAACCTATCAGCAGAAAAAGAAATTCTTTCACAATCTCAAACATTACTATTGGGATGAACCATTATTGTTCAAAAGAGGACCCGACGGAATCTTTCGTCGATGTATTCCCGAAGAAGAAATAGAATATGTCATTGCTCATTGCCATTCATCTCCTTATGGTGGACATGCAAGCGCTTCCAAGACTTGTGCAAAAATCTTACAAGCCGGCCTATTCTGGCCTAATTTATGGAAAGATGTCCACATCGCTGTTATAAATTGCGATCGGTGTCAACGCACCGGTAATATTTCAAGAAGAGATGAAATGCCTCAAAAAGGAATATTAGAAGTAGAAGTCTTTGACGTCTGGGGAATAGATTTCATGGGACCATTCCCATCATCTTTTGGTAATAATTACATACTCGTAGCTGTCGATTACGTTTCAAAATGGATTGAGGCTATAGCTTCTCCTACAAATGACACACGAGTAGTAATAAAGCTTTTCAAAATTATAATTTTTCCCAGATTTGGTGTGCCTAGACTCGTCATAAGTGACGGTGGCTCGCACTTCATTTTAAAAATCTTTGACAAATTACTATCGAAGTATGGAGTTAGACACCGTGTAGCAACACCATATCATCCACAAACAAGTGGACAGGTCGAAGTCTCAAACAGAGAAATTAAACAAATCTTAGAAAAGACTGTCACCATATCTCGGAAATATTGGTCATCTAAACTTAATGAAGCTTTATGGGCTTATAGGACAGCTTACAAGACACCCATAGGAACTACACCTTTCAAATTAGTATATGGAAAATCTTGTCATCTCCCGGTAGAACTAGAACACAAAGCATATTGGGCGATCAAAACTCTCAATATAAACTATAATGCTGCAGGAGAAAAGCGAATCCTCGATATTAACGAATTAGAAGAGTTAAGGTTAGATGCTTATGAGAATGCTAAGATATATAAAGAAAGAACTAAGCGATGGCACGATAAACGCCTATCGAGGAAAGAATTTAGTGTGGGAGACGTTGTACTCCTCTTTAATTCAAGACTTAGGCTCTTTCCTGGAAAACTAAAATCTAGATGGTCAGGACCCTTTGAAATAACTAGAGTGTTCCCGAGCGGAGCAATAGAAATTAAGGGTAGGAATAGTGAACCGTTCACAGTAAACGGACAACGTTTAAAACATTACCATAAGTTGAAAATAGAGATTATGCAAATAGTCTAAGGCTTTTAGAGTTGTCAACTAATTTCCCTGATTAATCTACACCTAAGCATTACGTCAGGCTTTTGACGATAAAAACAGCGCTTAGTGGGAGGCAACCCATTTTATCATTTTATCATTTATCATTTTATCATTTATCGTTATATTGTTTTATCATTTTATTGTTTTATTGTTTTATTTCATTATTATTATTATTATTGCTTTTATTTATGCATTTATTTTCTTATTTTCTTTATTTTAATTTTTTTTTTAAATCACTTTTACAGATTTTCTAAAGTCTTTTCCACTTTCCTTCTCCCCCTGATTTGTTTCCTCCATATTTACACTAACTATGGCTAACCAACCGAGAAACATTATGGAAACCAAATTTAGAGGTAGGAACCAAAGAATGAAATTTGAAGAGTTATCACAGAGACCAATGGATTTGACTCTGTACCCGGATGATCTGACTATGGAAACCTTAGGTATACATGATAGCATCCTATACTTGTTTAACCAACTTGGATGGGAGAATGCACTGATAAAACAAAAGTTTGTGACTTACCGCGAGCTCACCCTTGAGTTCCTAAGCTCCTTAATTTACTTACCCGAGCGCGGTTTTGGATTCAGGAAAGGATTTATCAGTTTCCGACTATTCGAAATAGAATATGACTTTAACCATAAAGAACTAGCTGACTTATTAGGATTCCCTAGTGGACCCTTTGCTTTTACTACCACACAGGTAGAATTGATGGACATTGAGCTGGACTTCTTTTGGGGAACCTTAACCGGAAATTACCATCCTGAGCCAAATAACATGAACAATGATGAGATTCATAACCCTGTTATCGGCTATTTCCATAAGATCCTTGCCCACACCTTCTTTGGGAAAGAAGAAAACCTTACTGGAGTATCTAAAGATGAGATATTCATTATGTCATGTCTGACTAATGGACAACCAGTTAATGGTGTACCTTTCATGATGCAAACCTTCACCCGAATCCAAGAAGAACCTGATCTACCCATATTGGTAGGAGGTCTTGTCACCATGATTGCTAATTCCTTAGGACTTAGATACCAATTACACAGGTGTAACCGTTTAGGTACCATTCGTCCTATGAATCTGAACTTTTGCTTTAACCGCCATATCATAAGAAATTTAGGACAACCACCTTACGAGTACCTAATCAGGAATGAAGTAGTAACCCTGTTCACATTACCAAACCATGCTAGAGTCAGTGTTCATAATAAAGATAATTGGCTTTATGAGCTTACCCCTCCTGACTATCCATCCACTCCCGAAACACCGCAATCTTACAAGATAAGGGATGATATAATGACCGATGTAGAAAGTGACCCTGAGACACCTCCTGGTTACCATGACATTGCACACACTGATGAAGTGATTGAAACCCCTGAAGTAAATCAAGTAGAATATGCTGACAACTTGAAGAAAATTATGAATACTCTTGAAGTTTACCAAGACGATATTAATACTGTTAAAGATGAGATTAAAAGCATGCGATTGGACGTTATAGGTTTAACTGACATAACGTGTGAGCAATTCTACCACCTAAACTCCGCAATTGAAGATTTGAAGAAGCACCTTTGAAAAATGCTGTAGTGATTTAACTTATTTTCCTTCTTGTATTTGTTTCTAGTTAGTTTTAATATTTCGCAAACATTTTCGTACCTTATTTTTATTAATGTAATTTTCCTTCAAATTATATCAAAAGCAAAGCACTTCTAGTTTTACCATTTTCCAATTTAATCAATTTCTATGCTTTCCATTAATTACTGTTATATTTAAATTGATGAATATTTTATAATTTCTCGTGTGATGAAAATTGCTAATTTATGTTGATCTAATAATATATATATATATATATATATATATATATATATATATATATATATATATATATATATATATATATATATATATATATATATATATATATATATATATATATATATATTGTTTGTGTTGTAATCAAATGAGAAGTGATAATAAAAACAAAATTGCATTGAACATGTGAGATAATGCATTCTATGAAGAAAATATTATAAGTTTTAATCCCTCACGGTCATCATCATTCTCTCACGATCATGACCAGCTAATTAGCGCGTCACGACCGTCACTCACCCATCACGACCGTGACGACCCCTATTATACGAATTCTGAGAAACAGAACCGTTCTTCTTCGCAAGAACCACTTTTCCACTTCCACAAAAATTAGAAACCCCCCATTATCTCCTCACTATCCCGTAACCTCCCATTACCCTAAATAAATTCCATTAACCTCTCCATTTATTCCAAACCTCTCACATTCACTTCTTTCACTATAATCAGAACCAATTTCTTCACATTTTTCATTTTTCTCACAAAACTCAAAAACCTCTCATCTCTCATTCCCGTACTTGCATGCAATGGAAGAAATTCAATTTAGAGATGGTGAACATGGAGAAACTCAAAGACAAAAGTTCATCAGGTTTCAGAACCGTGGCGTCCAACCCACTCGGTATGTCGACATTGACTGCTTGAGGGAGTTGGGATTGCTCAACGGCGTGAAACTCCTGCTTAGGCATGTTGGTTTGTGGCACTTGTGCAGTCAACCACAGCCAACATTCAAACTCCTCACATTGGAATTTCTGAGTTCGTTTCAATATGTTACACCTCCCGGTTCATCAAGTCAACTCACCGGCATTGCTAAGTTCAGAATGCTCAGCCGAGAGTTCGAAATTACACAAACAAGGATCGCCGAACTGTTAGGTTTCGATCACGGAGACGATGCTCATCTCCGCGTGCCGGACAACTTCAGCGAAACCGCTTTCACCTTATGGCACGACATCACCAACACCCGTGCTACTGCCTTTCAGAGTCTCAACGCTACCCACATCCATAACCCGGCGATCCGATACTTTCATCGCATCATCTGCAATACTATTTTTGCAAGAGAGAGCAATCACAAGCTTAACTCCAAGGAGCTCCTGTTCTTGCACTGTGCCTTAAATGACGAGCGCATCAATGCTGCCCCATTCCTTTTATCACATATCCAGTCTGTAGCGCAACGAGGCGCAACCCCCTTCTACATAGGCGGGATTGTCACCACCCTCGCCATTCAGCTGGAGCTTGGTGACTTGATTATCCATTTGCCTCGCAGAGCCGCAGAGTTGCTTACAAAGAACTATTGCAGGTCCACCCACTTGATTTATCAGAGAGAGGATGGCAGGTTCAGCCCTGTTATCCAAGGCACCGTTTATCACCACATCACCTTGCCGTGCCGTGACCGCATCGATCCGTCCAACCGAGCCAACTGGCTATTTGCTTTACCGGATGTTGCCGGCCATGTCCCCATTATTGATGAGCAGGTCGATCCACCAGTGGACGAGATGCAAGATACCATGGATGCAGCTGAGCCTGTACAGGACATTCCTGATTCCTCCACCAGGCAGCCACATTTACCTGACATCACACTTGAAGACGTCCTCCGTGCGATTCATCAGCAGAACCAGATGAATGCCGCACTAGAGCGAAGGCAAAAAGAGCAACATGATGCACTACTTTTAGCTGTTGCCACCAACCAGAGGACGACAGATTAGAAGCTCGGAGAGATTTTTAGTGAGCTAGAGGCTTTGCGATTTGATATCACTGCTCTCACCGGCACCGGTTTTGATCCTGAAGCGACTCCGACCAGACGCTCCCGCACCAGAAGCCGAGGCCGTGGTCGTCTGCAGCCTTAGTTTATGTTTTTGTTTATGTTTTTCCATTTCCGTTGTTTGTATTGTATTTTGCCCGCTATTATATCACAACATTGAGGACAATGTCTGATATAGTGTGGGAGAGATACCTTTCCTTTTTCCGCATTTCCCTTTCCGCACTTTCCATTCCGTTGTATTTCCCTCTCGTATTTTAATGAAACAAAGTAATATTTGTGCTATTTCTTTAGTTTCGAATTCTCCCCGTTTATTTAGCCATACCGAAATTTTTTATATTTTTATCTTCGCATTACCCGACTTACCTGTGAAATCATAGCTAGGAAGCTGAGAACGATTCAACAAGATCAATACAGTCTTGACACCTTAGACTTCCCACTTAAGCATTTCGTTCCGATAATTGTTACAACTACACCTTAAGTTTCAGTTCTAAAAGTAACGCCTAGTAGTTTATACTAGCAGTCAACACCGTCTGAACACAAACCACGTGGGGAGCCAATGAACATAAGTGTTTGATGCCTAAATCTATAATGATCCTTCATATATCGATGCCAATAAAAAGAAATTGCACCAAAGTACACGGTCGCATATAAGAAACGAGAAATATGAGAAGGAGTCCATTGCGGGTTGGTTCAGAGGTACCTGGTTCTGAACTTGGTAGGGCGTGCTACGGCTCGATCCCCCACAACCTCCAAATCGGATAATATATGTAGGGTTGCCACATTCGTGTACCAGACCCCGTGCTTATAAAGGATCAAAGTCACTAACCGGCTACTCCACTACGTGCGTGCTAAGGCAAAGGGCTTAATGTGATTGCGCTAGAATGAAACCGGGTGAAATAAGATCGAAAGAGCCTAGGTGGAATCGTAACGCAATTACCGAATGTTTCGTTTAACAGGAAGTCGACGACTTAGCTTGTTGCTTGTGTCATTAGTGTATCGTTAGTGTTTTATTCTAGTACCGGTTCATCTGGCAAAAACGATTCCTCGTATGGTTTGTTATGCGTGTGCGTCGATGGAAACCTGTCCGATCATTTTTCAACCGACTATTTGCTTGAGGACAAGCAAAGGTTTAAGTTTGGGGAATTTTGATAACGAGAAAAAGTATCGTTTTATTATTATGTTTCAATGCCGTTTTATCGCACATTTATCGTATTAACACCCGATTCCTCGAGTTTTCTTTGTCATTTTGCAGGTATATCAATTATAGAGCTAAATCATAAGCCAAATGTGAAATGAGCAAAAACAACCATGAAAAGAAGAAGAAGAGAGGAATTCTGCATAATCTGCATTTTTTGTAATTGTCACGACCGTCACCTAGGAGTCACGACCGTGACACGCTAAAAGGAGCAGTCACGGTCGTCACCAATCACTCACGACCGTGACGCGCTAAATACAAGGGTCACGAACGTGACACCCTTGTCACGTTCGTGACAAGGGGAAATTAGGTTTACTTGCTGAGAATTGGTCATGAACGTGCTACGTGAAGTCAATATTTTCCTATTCTTCCGCAGACCCAGTAACTCAACTTTTCCTGGATTCTCTCAGCAACTACGAAGCCCGTGCATTATTCCAACTGCCAAGCCCAAATTATGATCTCTATAAATAGCTTTATTTCAAAGTAGAAAACACAGAGTTTTATTTTAATTTTTCTTGTGGAAGCTCTGCCGTATTTCCAGTTCACCCTATTTCATTTATTTTTCCAGCAATTGTTCTGTTCTTGTTTTAATTTTCTATATCCCAACCAAATCAAATAACAATTTCCAACATTAGGAAATTGTTATTATTTAATTTCTTTCAAGCCTTCAGCATTTCGTTTTTTTTTTGTAATTTTATTTCCGATTCCGGTCCGCACTCCGAGCTTGCCAGATTGTAGAAGAAGGAGTTTGACATTATATTTGTTATTCAGGTTTTTAATTAATTCGCATTTATATTAATGTTAAGAATTTATTTTTATTTCTTTATAATGCATATTTTAATTTGTATTCCTCTGTTTCTGCATCTGTCTGGTCAACAATTATGAGTAGCTAAACACTTTAGGCGGTATGTAATTAAAATACACTGAATCGGTAAAATCAATTCTAGGCTAAAAATAATTTAGAACTTAAAATTCTGGCTGTGACTTTTTATTATAAAATTAATCTTTTTGTTACGAGAGTAAGGAAAGTGTAATAGGTTAGGTCGAGACCACGAGAGTGTGAGATTTTAACCAGATAGCTAAAGTTAGACATTTAATTTAAACACAGCGAGAGCGCTTTAAAATGAATTAGACTTATTAAGTTTCCAAAAATTATTTCTAAACACTTATGGGCTAGCGAGAGCAGGCATAGGGCTTTAGGAGTAAGATCTGAGATAAGACCACGAGAGTGTGAGTTAAAGATATTTAAACTGATAACCTCTACAGAATAGATTAAGTGAACCATCCTTATAAGCCTAGGTTAGATTGACCCGCCTAAGTTAACATAATTACATACCGACCGCCTTATTATTATTTTATTAAACTAAAATTTAATTCCCGCCTTTAATCCTTAAAAACAACCAAAAATCGTGACAACCATTCACCTTAGCTAAACTAGTAAACCCTCTAGCACTAAGTAATCATAAAGTCCCTGTGGGATCGATAATCTTTTATATTACTTCGATAGGCTGTGCGCTTGCAGTTAAGATACCGCTAGACACATATTAGATCACGTCTTTAGCCCATCAGCCTACGCACCTCATCGGGAAAATGAGGATCAGAGTCGACGTAGTTCTCCTAACTAAGGCGGGAACTTGTTTGTGTTTTTTATGAATTGAACTGCTTATGCTTATGCTTAGGTGTTGCAGGCTCGTCTGGTACGAGTGTGTTACTGTCTTGCAAAGAGAAAGTCGTAGTGAGTTCGCGTCATGAATGAATGGGATGAGAAAATAATTCCTGCAGGAAAAGACGTGTGTTGTCTGTTAACTGTCTTTTAAAGAAGTATTTTGAGTTTATTATTTGTGAAACATTCTCATACTAAGACTTGTTCATCATGATAGATGCCTTACACCTTGCCCCGAAATGGGACATGTGCAAGTACCCCATGGCAAAGTCTCCTGGCGCACGAGAAAACTCGGACTTTATTAGGTGTTTTGTTGTTTATCTTTGAGATGAGAAAGATAAACTCAAGTTGAGAAAGGACAAAACTAGGGGAACTAAGACTCACCCTAAGTTGTTTATTGCATGGGAGACCCTATGTTGTGTGGTCTTCTAATCCTAATGAGAAAAGGAAGTTAGAAAGCAACTTACTTCTCTAAAGAAGTTAAGTTGTTTCTAAAGAGGGATTAACATGAAGTTGTACAAACAAAGCCTAAAGGCTAAGACAATCACAATGTGAAAGCATAAAAAAGATAATGAAGAAGTTGTATAAACAAGCTTACCTCCACCTCCCTAAAAAACAAAAGTTAGTAAAATAAGGCTAAAGCAATAAAAGGAAAGGGGTAAAAAAGTACCAAACAATTCCTAATACAACTATGACCTAACTAGACTCAATTCTAAGTCTAAGGACCCTAGAGACTAAGCAAAGCCTAAATTCAGTAGCTATTACAGCTTCATATTGCTCAAACAGCTACTAATGTGACTAGCAATGCAAACAACATATTACAGCTATCAAACAGCATGAAAATAGGTGTAAAAGACCAAAACAGAATAATGCAGCATGTTTTTTACAGCTTCTGTTACCAAATGCAACGATGAAAACATGGTAGATTTTCAATTGTTTTTCAAATACAAAAATGAGTTTTAATGCACACAACGAAACGCAATGATCATGCAATTTAATGCAACAACGTGAAATGAATATTGACAATGAAAGGCAACACATTAACACACAATCAATGGATGTGAACTATGCGATTTGTGCGGTTTTAAACAATATGTGATTTTTCCAATTTACGTGCACAATTGACCTACTCATGAACGGATCATAAATGTGACGCAAAACAGAACCATAAACACTTATTATCATGCTATGGATGATGCTAAATCATGCAAAAAATGATCATAGTATGCTATGAACCTACATGCAACATTTATGCCAAAAATCGGAACCTAACGAGAAGCATGTCGAAAGCTATTGAAACTACACACACCTGCTCTAAATCAGCTCCTAAAAACTTCCTAAAATCACGTCCTAAAGATCCAAGATGATTTGAGGGGGAATGAATATCAAAAATGCAAGAATTTTTCATTTTGGTTCAGTGGTAACCGGTTACTACCTATGCAGTAACCAGTTACCAGTTCAAAAAACTGGATTTTCTGCCAAATTAACACAGGTAACCGGTTACTACCTATGTGGTAACCGGTTACTCTGCAACCAGAATAAAAAAATTATGCATTTTCATGCAAAACCCAGTAGCAACTTATCCAAATAAGCTCTAATCTGAGGCCTATCAACCTAGCACGAAAATCACACCTAAATACAACATTCTAACACCTATTAACACTATAATCACACCATAATTCTATCTCTTACGATCAAACCAATCAAAGTATCAAAAATCAAGAAAAAGCGAAGAATGCACGAGGCGAGATGAAGAGAAAATAAGTTAAAACGAGAAACGATTTCGGATTCACCAACCTACAAAGCGGAGGCTTACTTTGGTGATTGTTGCGATGCTGATCAATACACGAACGAATAGAATACCGAAGATCATAAGCTTCGATCCGCGAGTGTGCAAAATAAATGCAATTGGTGAGGATTAGCCGAAACGCTTCCGAATGGTGAAATAAACACCGCAACCGTAGAAAGTCCTTCGATTATCCGTTGAATCGGTGAAAATGATGGAGGTTTAGCTTCCGATTCTTCGAGTTTCAATGTGAAACTTGAAGAATCTTGATGATGAAGCTTTAGTGTCAATTTGGAAAATGGAGAGAATTGAGAGAATTGGGAGTGTGAAAATGGTGAAGCTTGTGTGAGAATGATTCCAACCTCTTTTTGTCTTGATGAGCAAGGTTTATATAAGAGGTAGCTTTGGAGTTAGGTCTAGGTTTCGTGCAAGGCTTGGATGTGAGGCTTGGATCCTAAGCTAAGGGTTGGTCGGGAATATTCCTAGAATATTCCATGGTATATTCTTGGAATATTCCTTGGCATATTCTAAGAATATTCCCTTAGAAGAAAGTGGAATGTTCTAGAATTGGGTAGAAACACAAAGCAAAGTGGAAAATGGAAAGTAGAGGGAAGCAACCAACTGAATTTTGAAATTTTGAAAATATGGGCGAAGTAACCGGTTACTACCAATGAGGTAACCGATCACTAGTGTAAAAGCTGGGCTTTTTCTTTCAATTTTCAACAGGTAACCGGTTGCTACCTGTGTGGTAATCGGTTACTTCAACTAAAATTTGAATTTTTCTCTTTTTGGTGGGAAACCTTGGACATTCGGTCTTTGTCATATTTTCTGAGATTATTTTCTTTCCGAGACCCGAAAATCGTCGAATAACCCTTAATCACATGCCCCGCGCCTCAGCCAATGATGTATGATTTTTATGTTTTATGCAAAGATGTGGAATTATGAATTCAATGTGATATGCTAAATGCCATGAAAATGAGAGGGCAAATTTTGGGGTATTACAAGAGTATTGACAAGATTTTTCCCCAGCCAAGTTGGAAAGTTGTCAATCCCCCAGTGGAGTTTTATGATTGGGATCCACCCCTAATTAGTTGAAGTATCCCTTACCAGGGTCCTCAAATCTAAAGTCTAATTTATTTTTGGCAAAGGTGCTAATTCGAGACAGATGTATTATACATTATTCTCCAGCAGAGATGTTATCCCCTCATAGCTTCTTGAGATCGAATCAGCGATCATTTGTATTCTCAGCAGAGTCATCAGGGACTTGTTATTTCCTCATTGTCATACCCTAATTTTTGACCCTAAGATTTTTCTCATCTCATCTGCATCTTGCATACAAACAAGATCACGCACTGGTTTGTCTATCCTTTTTGGTTGCAGGTTTATACCTCACAGGGGATCACCATTGCCTTTGTTAGTTCCTTTTATTTTTCTATGTTTACTAACCTTTAATCAAAATCCAAAAATATTTTGTTTTCTTTTATTAACATTTTCAGGGGAAGAACAAGTCAAAAATACCAAAAATAGCAGTCCCACACAATCCGGTCAACAAGGCATTTTTCAGGATTTTACACAGTGCAATCGATTGCACTAACTGTCCAACCGATTGCACCTTGCAAATTTTTGCCTGTGCAATCGATTGCACAAAGACAGATTTGGCTAAAATTAGTATTTTTCAAGTTTTTAGGCATTTGGAACCAATTTTATCATTTTAGAATATTCTAGACCACTTCACTTTTAATTCCCTACATCATTTTGATCATTTCCCACCATAAACCCTCACTAATCACCACTCTTTTTATAATTCCCTCCAAATTTGAATTTCCAATCCTAATTTTGAATTTCCAAAGCAAGCTCCATTCCACCAAATTCTCATACCCAAACTCTTTAAATAGAGGTCTTTTCTCATTCATTTCTCAAGCTTTTGATAGCCAAATTCACCTTGCTAAAATTTCTTTGAAGCTTTTGTTAGCCAAAAAATCCCTTGCAAAATATCTTCCCAAACCATAAATTCACCAAAGCTCTTCTTCTTTTGAAAGTTATCAAGAATTCACATTGAATTCTTGATTAACTTTGAGCTAAACCTTCATCCTTTTCATTTTTCATCATCAATTTTAGTAGATCATGCTTGTTAGTGGAGTAATTTGAAGTTTGTTCTTGGTAATTCATCTTCCTCCATTGTTACCCATTCATCATCAAGAATGTAGATCTTGATTGGTTCTTGTTGCTTGATCTTTGGATCTTGCAATTGTGTTCTTATTGGTTTATTTGTTGTTGATTTAGTGGAAAATTTGTGCTCAATTGAATTCATGATCATAAGGCGTTTGAAGGATTTATTAAACATGTATTTTGCCATTTAAATGTTGATTTTTGAAAACTGAACAACGTGCAATCGATTTGCATCTTGTGCAAATCGATTTGCACTGCCTTTTTCTTCACAGTTTTTGTTGATTTTTGCCTTGTGAAATCGATTTGCATCCTGTGCAAATCGATTTGCACTGTGTTTTTTGGCCTGAATTTGAATTTTTGCACTATGCAATCGATTTGCATATTGGTGCAATCGATTTGCACAGGCCTGGAACTGATTTTTTTGCCTTGTTTTAAGGCTCTTTTGCCTCCTCTTCTACCCTTTTCCCCTCTCTTCTTATTTTTACCTTGGGAGACATGGGACTAATTTCTCTTTAAATTCAATGGACTTTAGGTGTAGATTAGACTGGTTAATATTCATTAGTCCAAATCTACCTATAAGTGAATTATTTAATTCACTTTAGGTACTTTGCATTAGTGAGATATTTTCATACTTGAATCCATCAAAATGAGTGATTGAACTTAAAGATGAAAAAATACCATAAGTGTAACTCAATTTGGTATTCATCTTTATGTTTGTGCGGCATTACGTTCGGATGGCGATTTACATATCATTTATCTCGCGTGTATTAGCACTAATATTGTTAACCTTAATTGGTTTTGGCCGACCTCATTTGTAGGGTAATTACTCCGTAAATTACTCGGCGATTGCTTAACATAGACCTAAATGTGTCCCGAATTCGGAATAAAAATCCAATTAGACACTTGCACTTTCGTAGACCGGACCTTGTGTTGGTCGCGTAATCCCAAAGTGGTTAGTTTTTTGCCTTAAGATCCACGACTTATGAAGCTTGATGCGTATATGCTTTGGGTCTCTCAATCTTCTTTCAAGTTTCATTGAATTTGGATCTAATCACCATGATTAATCACTATAGTGTAAGATACTAAGCGAAATCGGTGGCCTTGTTACTTTTTTTGGTTGTGGATGATTAAGTTCACCATACCATTATTATATAAATATTATTATACTATTACTATACTAACATTTTAATTCATTCTCACACCTTATCCTCTTTATTTTTATCTCTTGCTCCTTAGCTCTTTTATTATGCTTTTATCATGCTATATCATTCATCATATTATTTATGTTTATATTCATATCTTTGTGCTTTTTCTTTTGTCCACTTGGACTCAAAAATATTAATAAGGGATTAAACCTATAAAAAAAACATGTGACTTTAATCTTGGACTATGGCTACTATCCTTAGCATTGGACTTGGAGTTTTGGACTTAGATTTTAGGATCATTCCTTTGCTTGAGTTATTATGGATTGGAGGCCTTGACATTTATTTGGTTCACTTGTTTATGAAGATTGAAGTCCTATTTCTTCGAAGAATACTCGTCATACGGTTTGATTGTTCTTACTTTAACTTTTACTTTCAAGTCTTAGGATAGCCTCTTCATCTCTTCCCACTTCTTAAATTTTCAAAACTTCTCTCTATTTTCAAAACCTTCTTTGTTTTCAAACTTCAAACCACTTTCATAATAAAACCATGACTTAGGTCAAGCGATTTTACTCTTTTTATTTCATTTCTTAATAAATGCTAAACCACATAAGCATATTGAAACCTTTTTCAAAATACCTTAAAAATACAAAACTCATTCAATCCTTTTTGTGCCCTCGTGCACTTTTCCTTTTAACCATTTTCACATGTTTAGATATGATTCATTATTTTTAGCGGAAGTATTCGCGAAAGAATGACGACTTATATTTACATTCTAAAATCAATTCAACACACTAATTTTTCACTATTTGTACCACTAACTATGGGGTTTTGATCTCACATTGCACGTCGTGGGTACGTAGGCATTAGACGAACATCTCGTCAAACACAAAAATCTTAAAAAATATTTCTCTTCTCATCTCTTCAATCTCTTTTAAACAAACCATTTTCAAACCAAAAGCAATAAATATTTCAAAGGGCTCCCGTGGAGTACCACAAACATTTTGGATGCTTAAAACCTTCCCAATTTGTAACTTATCCCCTTACCCGTTCTCTGCTCGATTCTTTTAGCTTTTTGCTTTTAGATTCATTAGGATTTATTTGATCTTTTATCCTTTTCCATTTGGAATAAAATAAAGGCGTGATGGCGACTCTGTTTACTTTGATTTAAGTTAACTAATATCTTACACTCATAATTTTACCGCTACAAAAAAATGGCGACTCTGCTGGGGATCACTCTCAAAGTGGATTCAGTCTACTTTAATTTATTTACTGCTTTGGTTTGATTTGTTTGTTATTGTTTGTTCCATTTTGGTTTTGGTAATCCTCTGCAAGTGAGATAGATTCTATACCCGGATCTGAGTGAACTTATGATAGGATGGTGATAGTCAAAGTGATACGCGATAGAGTAGTCCAAAGCGATATCAATTTGATAATCTCCATTCAGTTAGGCTCTCTCTGATTATTGATGACATGACGAGTATTTGTACCATGGCATTACTTTTCCGACCGTGATCTGATCATACTAAGGACCGTAAAACCCTTAACCCATCCAAGCCAATTTAGGAACATAGTGCGGAAACTATCCAAATGTAAACCTGAGGTGGTTGTCACGCGATATTACACTCGGACGAGGTCTTTCTTAAGAATTTTATCAGTTGGGGAGTAGTCCAACGTACCGATAATATTCTAAATATGACTACTAACTATGGGCACCTTTGTTAGAACCCTTTTGGTTTTCTGCAGGTACAATGAAGACAAACCTTAGTACATGCCTTTGTGGGTTGTTGGTTCTTATCCCTTGACTCCATGCTCATGATCCAAACCTTTGAACATGTGTGCTTTGCGTGATCTTGTTTGTGGTTGTTGTATCCATGCATTCATCATGACCATCATCACGACCATTTTTCAAGGAAAACAATTCAGATTATTGCAAATATTGTACAAAGAAAATATTCCTTTTTGTCAATATTTTTCATGACCGTATTCTTGATGTTGACCATGTTTGCAATAATCTAGTTGTTCCTCTAAAAATGGAAGTGAACATTGCATATCATTGCATTCTCGCATATTCTTAAGTTCATCCGAGTTGTGTAGGAACTCATCCTGATTGTTTCCTTCTTTAGTTGTCTGCTATCCTTCAAGTTGTTTCCTCGACACAAATACGAAACTAGAGTTGCTATCAGATTACAAATGGAAAATAAAGCCCTACACAACAAGAGAGTTAGGGAAGACCTTGATGAGATAAAAAGTAATGTAAGCCAGATGATGGAGATGCTACAGGCTTTGACCACTAGGGAAACTCAACCCCAGAGGATTGTCATGCCTCAAGTCAATGTTTTTACTGGTGAAGCAAGTGTTGTTGGGAGAACTCGTTGCAGATAACAACACCATGAACAATAATACCCTGCTGCAGTTGCTCCTACAATTAATATTTCATCATTTCAAAAGAATGTTGGCCGGAACCAGAATCGTAATGTTAGGAGTCACTATGATCCTATTCTTGTGACTTCTGCTGAGTTGTATCCTTACTTGGTCCAAAATGGTTGGATTACTACTAGGCCTGCACCTCCGGTTCCAGATCCTCTTCCAGCTAGCTATAGAGAAGATCTTCATTGTGAGTTTCATCAAGGTGGAACTGGTCATGACTTAGAACATTGTTTTGCATTGAAGGTTATAGTGAAAGAGCTTGTCAGAAATGGGATGATTACTTTTGAGGATACAAATACTAATGTTGTCAACAATCCTTTGCCGAAGCATGAGAAGTGAATCTTCAGACGACTTCAGTAGTCAGATTATCTTCATGGCCAATTTTTAAACAGGACAGCTCATCCTTGTTGTTGATGGATCACTAGGCCATTGTTTCTTTATGTTTGCAATTTTCTTCAATTGTATTGACTTGTTTGCTTTTAAACTTTGTTTGTACTTTCATTTTGATTTTAATGAAATGAGCATTGCTTTGTTTTGATTCAATTTCGTTCACTATTTGCATCTTTATGCTTTAAATTTCAAGTTCATTTTTCTTTTCTCAAGCTTTTACAATGATTGGAGGGAGGATGATGAAAACGAGATACCCATAATTGTTGTTGGTATGCTTTCAATTGAGACTTGGCTAATGATATACATGAATTATTTCAAATCCCAAACACTGGAGAAATAAGGAAGTTAACCCCTTTGAACCTTGAAGTTTGACTTTCTTTCTATTCGAAAAAATATGCAATTTTAACTTGGGGATGGGTAGTTCTCAATTAATTCGAATGTGCATTCAAATACAAGTGAATCATTCAAGACACCTTTCAATAAAGGTTGCAATCTCAATAGTCCTCTGATGTTATTCTAAAAGAAATTCTTAAAGTCCAACAGCAGATAGGCGAAAGTCCCCCGCAGTATGGTAAGTCAGTAGTCATCTAACGTTAATCTAAAAAGCATTCTTAAAGTCCAACCGCAGATTGACGAAAGTCCCCATAGTGTGGCAAGCCAGTATCATCTGACGTTAATTTAAAAGACATTCTTAAAGTCCAACCGCAGATTTGCGAAAGTCCCCCGCAGTGTGGCAAGTCAGTAGTCTTCTGACGTCAATCCAAAAGACATTCTTAAAGTCTAACCGCAGTTTGGTGAAAGTCCCCTGCAGTGTGGTAAGCCAGTAGTCGTCTGACGTTAATCTAAAAGACATTCTTAAAGTCCAACCGCATATTGGCGAAAGTCATCCGCGGTGTGGTAAGTCAGTAGTCGTCTGACTTTAATCTAAAAGACATTCTTAAAGTCCAACCGCAGATTGGCGAAAGTCCCCCACAGTGTGTAACGTCTGTATTTAATTAAATAATTTAATTAAATATTATTGAGTATTTTCTGTATATTTGTTGAATGAGTTGAATAAGTTATTTGAGCTGATAAGTTGATAATTGGGTAAATAGTCTATTTAGTCGAGAGAAATTAATATTAGAAATAATATTTATTTTAGCAAAATATTAATTAATTTGGTTGGGTTAAGTTATGTGTGAAAAATAGCAAAGTTGGGGGTATTGTGTAGTAGGGCCATTAAGCGAATTAGTAGACCCATTAGTTTAATTAAGTGATTAAAATGAGATATAGAAGTTATGCAACAAACAACATAATGGCAGTTAGGTTACATATTTTTAGCAAGTAGTGGAAACCAAGTTTGGAGGCACAAGAGTTGGAGAAGAGAGAATACGAGAGTTTGCTTCCAAAAGCCAAGTTCATATTTGATCGAGAAATTCAAGCTACCTTCAATCCAAGGTAAGGGTGGGGTTTAAATTTTATAATCGGGAATACGATAATTGATATGTAGGATTGAGAATTATATGATTTTCTACTGTTGATTTGTGTTGATTATTTGTTATTGTTTCTATGAAAAACTGTACAATGTTGATTTTATGTTGAGGATCGTTTCTATGGTGATCGATTTTTTGAATTAGGAACCGGTATTGAACAGGGAAGAATTTGGTTGAAATTAGGTGTATTGCATAGTCGGAAACATAACTGAAACCAAAATATAGAAAAATGGAAGAAAACTGGAAACGGAGAGGAAACTGGAAAAATTTCGGTGACAGGGGCCATAAAGGAGGGTGGCGCACGCCACTTAGGGAGTGGCCACCCATTTGGTAAGAAGGTGGCGCAAGCCACCATATGGTGTGGTGAGAGTCACCAAATGTGGCGCAAGCCACATGAAAAAGGTCGGGACCACTTGTTTTTGTAACAGTATAGGTATACGTGTGTACTTAGTTATTTAATTAATTTAGTTAGTTGTTGGCATAAGTTGAGAAATGCACTAGTTAATTAGTTTTATACATATAACTAGTGATTAATTAATAAGTACATTAGGTAGATGAATTAAATATAATATGGTAGAGTTTAGAAGTAGCAGTAGTGAACTTGTAATTGAAAGCAGAAAACGAGAAAATTAGCAAATACTAGTATATTATAGTAGAACTGAATTTTGATGACAACATAAATTAGTAGCAGAAAAATGTATGTACCAGTAAGCTAGAATTTAACAAAATTAGTGAAACTTATTAGTAGAAATAACAGGGTGTAAAACAGTACTAATTTAGTTGAATAAGTGAAATTAAGCGTAGAAATTAGTTGTCAGGAATTAATTGAAATTTGTCGGGATAGTTTGTATAAAATAGTAGGTGATTTTGGTTGGTTTATTTTGTTGGAATCTAGTCGAATACATGGAATTGTATGTATTGTTGAATAAGTTGATTTGTCCCGATCTATGGACATATTTGAGTTGTAAGTCTGATGATGATGTTGATTTAAGTTGTTGCAGTTGATGCATATGTTGTTGTTGTAGTATGCCATCCATAATAATCGTATACATTGCATTTCTAAGTTGGAGCTAATGCTTAACCACGTTGGCCTGGATTGGCAAAGAATTATAAGTTGAAGTTGAAGGCTTATGCCTTGTTGTTGCCTCGATAAACTGACACTTTCTAAGTTGGGAGTTCTACTCCAATGGTACCACATGCATACGCATAGTTGAGCCACAATTGAGTTGCATATTATACATATATTGTTGATTGTGTTTTGTTGTTGTTGGATAGTGGTGAAATTGTATGATTATAATCTAATGTACTGATTATCATACTTCTGTTTATATCTTTCGATATCTCACCCCTTTTGTTTGAATGTTGCCCTCTGTTGGTAACATGCAGGTAATCCAGAGTAGAGTGGAGTACCTTAGTAGATTCGAGTCGGTGTTGTCGCTTTGATACGTATCACTCGGGGGGATAACACATGTTTTCTTTTGATGTTGGATTTTAATATGTTGCTGGACTTTAGTTGTTTTTGTTAAAGAATTTGAGGATTTAACTTGTTTCGATGTTGAAAACAAGTTGTGATGCTTTAAGTTGGTTATTATAAATCTGTTGCGTAGTATTGAAGTATTTTCTTTGAAAAACTAATTAAGTAATTCCATGTTGTTATTTAAGTTGAAATGTATCATTCCATTTGTGTTGTAGAAATTTTTATACTCTGATATTATGAATAATTAGCGGGTAGAAGTGGGGTGTTACACAGTGTGGTAAGTCAGTAGTTGTCTGACGTTAATCTAAAAGACATTCTTAAAGTCCAACTGAGGATTAGCAAAGTCCCATGTGTAACACCCCAAATTTTCCCTCTTATTTCTAGCATCATCATCATATCATAAGCATCATAAGCATGGTATATCCTTAGCATTTTTGCATAGAAAAATGAAGCATAACATTCTCATGTTCTAGAATTGGGCATATGATCAATCATTGGTGCATTTTAAGCCTTACAAATCAAAGAAAGAAGTCAAGTGACCTTGTCCAAGTCCCATGAAGTGTCTACATGGAATGTACAAGCTCAAGATCCTTTACAAGAGCCTAGAAGGTTGGGAGATTGTCAGATGATTCAAGGAAGGGAAAGCTCTTACACAAATGGTCTCCAAATTAGGGTTTAATTTTCAAGCAAGGATTCTTTATGACTTTGGCCATTTCATGTGGGAAAAGTCCTTCATATGATATGTGAATGCTATGGATGAAATTTGGTGAGATAATTCATTGAGGGAGGCAGTCATTTCATAAGTTGCTTGTATAAGAAGAAATTGGTCAAACTGATTATTTGAAAAGTCAACTGTGACAATGCAAGGGTTCCAATCCCATTTTTAAAGCCAAGGGATGTTCTTAAGGTCATAAAAGAGGTTTGGAAAGGTCAAAGGTCAAGAATTTAGGGTTTTGGCAAGGGTTTCCATTTTTGGCATATGGCATGTAACTAAAACTTTCCAAATTTAGTAACTTTTGCCCTAATCTCCAAAGCTTTCTTTCATGACGAGAATGACCTCAAATAAAAAAAAATTGGACATGAAAGTTGTAGGATATTGTCTCCCATTTCTAAAAAGTACAAGAACATAACCATAGCCCTCATGGTTTGAAAGTTATGCTCATTTGAAGTTTGGTGATTTTTAGGTTTTTTTCTTAAAATCCAAGTTTCTACCATTTGCAAAAACTTATGAAATGCATTTTCAAGCCATTATTTGTACCATTTATGGTCATAGGCATCAAGGGCAAGGCATGAAGAGTGTTTGGCTCAAGATAAAATCATAAAATCGTGCATGGAGTGCATGGTATTACACTTAATGCAAAAATGCAAATCATCATCCAAGGCAAAATGCACTCACATCCAAGGGCCAGAATTGCTTCAATCATGATTGAGGAGAGATATGTAATCAGCATGTGCATGGAATGGGGAGAGAGCACGAGCAAATGATGTGCACACTCAGTTCTTGCAAAATTGCAATTTGATCCCCATCACACTTTTGATGTGCACACTCACTACAAACCCTAATCAGTATCAAAAGTCACTCCATATATAAGCAAAGGATAGCATTTCTGAACAAGAAGCAACTCTCATTCTTCAATTTTATACTCTCTTGCATTTCTGCAATTGGCTTCGAATCTCTTCATCCACACACTCATTCATAAAACAAACCTCAGATTCTTCATCCTTGAGCTTCACAGGTCATAAATCAACCACTGTTTTGGGCTATAGGCAAGATCTTGCACCAGTTCAGTTCTAGATCAGTTGCTTGCAAAGTGTTAGATCCAGGCCATTTGAAAGTCCAGTTCACATTTATTTTGTGAATAGAAGTTACAAGAGGATCATCTGGAGCTAAAAAGTGGATTTCTTGGAGGTTTGAGAGCTCTGCAAACTCAAGTATGCTTCATAATTCATCATCTTGGATTTGAATTATTGTGCATGCATTGTGCTCTATTTGTTGTCTTGAACATGCTGATGTAATTAGATTTTGAAATGGTGTTGAAATGAGCAAGAACCGTGTGACTGAACTTTTTAGATCTAAGCTTGTTGTCTTCGATTTGGCTTGTGTATGATTGATAAGTGTTTTTTGATGGTTGATTCATGATCTACATAGCCTAAGGTTCATTTTGATATAAGGATTGTGTGATTTGGTTAAGAGATGCGTTTCTGCAATTTCTAGTTGGCCGGATAAGGTGACTGGCGCTTCTCTGGCCGGTTAGGGTTTATGTTAGGGTTAATTCGGGTTTATGATTCTCTAGATTGAATCCTGGCCCTTGGATTGTGATTAATTAGGATAATTTTGTTTTATTAGTTTAATTAATCATGATTAATGCAACTTTAAAACGTGACCATCATATTTCATTTAATTAATTAAATTGAATGTGAGCCTTTGGATCTGAATACCCTGAGTCAAGTTGATTAGCGCGCGTGGCCATTGATCTTGTTTCCTTTGAATTTCAGCCCTCTGATCTGATTACTTCTCATTTTATTTTATTTTTTCCTTTTATTGGTTTTGTTTAATTCATAAAAAATAGCTAAATGTTCACAAAAATTCTAAAAAAATTCATGACTGATCCTTTTCTTTAATTTTTGACACTTTTACTTTTCATTTATTTTTATTTGTCACGCATAATTTAATTTTTGATTTTATTATTTGTTTTTTATTCATTTTAAATACATGCTGACTTGTGGATTTTCTATCTTGATCATTAGGTTGAGTTTTGAGTTGGTTCCTTTTGCATCTGATTCATATTAGGATGTAGTTTATTGATGATTTTGCTTCTGATTTTTAGAAACTTTTATGATTATGTTTGGCAATTGACTTGTGTGTGAAGTCTTAAAACCCTAATTTGTGTTCATGAGGTCCTTTGAAATAGTTTGCTTTTGATTATGATCTTGTTCTTTTGGTATGATGCTATCACATGATTAATGAACATTTGAGCTTAATTTTGGAATTTTTGCATGAGTTTTTGATTTTATTTGAATTTTCATATGTGATTGCCCTAGTTCTTGCTCTTTCTTGTTACATGTTTAGTTCTTAGGCTAGGAGGGCACTTGTGCCAACTCCCATAGGATGTTTAGAGTTCTTTTTTGTATGAGGTTTGATCCCTGGTCCTTGATTGGTGTTTTCACTTTGAAAAGTTTTGTGTTACTTGTCTTTGAAGTCTTTCACAAATGTATGCATGTTCACCTCACATTCTTTATCCCTTTGCCCTCCATGATGCTTATGCTTGAGTTTGGTGCTTCTTCCTCATGTTTGTTCATGCTTCTTAGGCAAATTTTAACATTCTTAGGTCCCTGGTCTTTAATTGATGCTTATGCTTTGATTTGATTTGCATTTGTTTGTTCTTACATTTATGCACATGTTCACTTCACTTCTCATTCTTGTATTGATTGTGTTTGAACTTGTATGATCTTTCCTTTGGTCTTTTGTGTTGTTTTTGCACATTCTTGTGATGATAAGGTTCTGGTCTTGAGTTGTATAGTGCTTTACTAACTTTCTTGATCCTTTGTGCTTCATTTGTGTTTTTGTTTCTTCATAAGAACTTGTGAAACTTGGTAACAGTTTGTATGCTTTAGCTCTTGCTTGATTTGTTTTGATTGGTGGGTCTTAGTGTAATAAATGGATGCCTTTGCTTCTGGTTGTAGTGTGTGGAGTTGATCTTTTGCTTGCTTATGCCTCATTTGATCTTGTTTTGGTTTTATCTTGTCATATGTGTTTAGTTCTAACCATTTCAGGGGCTCATGGTAAGTGAAGTGTGGATGTTATCCACATTTCAATTCTTTCTCTCCTCTCTTAATTTGTTTTCTATCTTGTGATTTTTGATGTGCCTTATGCCATCTTGTGCTTCAATTCTTCATCTTCCCCCTTTAGAAGCAACTTATCTCCTTTAGAGGAGTAAGTTGTTCTCTAATTTCCTTCCTCTCTTTTTATTGTCTTCTATTCTTCTTCTTCATTAGGATATAATTTAAACCTCACTAACCTAGGTCCATCTATGCATGATAACACTAAGATTAGTCTTTCCCCTTAGTCTTTTTACCTTTAAGATCCTCTGTGGTTCTCTCTCTCTCTTCTCTTCTTCAAAACAAAACCTAAAACACATTAATAAGGAAAGAAGTGACTTCTTGTGCAATAGCCTTATTCCATGAGGCATATGTATTCATTCCATCTTGGAATAGTACATTTGCCTAGCATGATGCACAAGTTTGATCATGAGGTCTTCTTCATCAAGAAAAACGATAAAAAATACTTCTTCATTTTAATCACTAAAACACCTAATAAGTTCAACAAGTTAATGAGCTTAAGCCCTTGCCCTTGGAAACAAGTCTTGGATAAATTCTCCTTACTTGGTGTGCTTGTTCTATTATTCCATCTTGGAATGTAGTAGCAAGTACACATTCCATAGAAAAGAGCTTGAGTTCACTTCCTTGTACCACACTCTAAAAGACTTCTAAAAAACACAAACAAAGAATAAGCGTCTCTCCTTCGGGAATTCTCTTCTCATCACCCTCACTCTTTACGTACGAACTTGCTCCTACTTGTCATTTTACAAGACGGTAACGCACTCGTCGTTCGAGCCTGCAACACCTGAACATTGACAGAGGCAGTTCAAGCCTTAAGATACAAGCAATCGTTTCCACCCCTAGTTAGGGGAACTACGGTGACTCTGATCCTCATTGTCCAGATGAGGTACGTAGGCAGCGGGGTAGGGCCCGTTCGAGCACACTCTTTTATTTTCCCTACATTTTCCCCTTTCTTTTCTTTTCTTATCCAGTTCCGGTCTTTCTTGTTGCAGCAACTTTCATTTCTTCATCCTTTGAAACATTTTCTTTGCAAGCGTGGATCCCGTCGGGTATGGCGGACGATCTGGGGTGCTGATACCATCCCAGGTCGTAACCGACTCCCGAACCCAGTTCTTTGGTTCGCAGGACATGTGTCCTTCCTTTTCTTTTCTTCTGGTTTGTGCAACATTACCATTCCCGTTCCTTCGGGATAAAAATGTCTGGGTGGCGACTCTACCTCTTTCCGTGCCACTTTCGCGTTTGTACCAGGATTGAAATCCAGGGTGCGACAGCTGGCGACTCTGCTGGGGATCGAACTCAGAATCTCTGGTTTCCCCTTGAGAGTCAGTCTTAGCGCTTGTGTGTTTCTATTTCATTGGGTGTTGATTGTTTGTTGTTGCTTGTGTATTTTACTGTTATTTTATTTACAGTTTTATTTACAGCTTTATTTACAGTTTTCAGTATTTTATTTTCATGCATCATATATTATTACTGGACTGTCTGGCTGTACTGGTTTTCTATTTGGTGGGATTGGGAACTGTTACTGTGAGATGAGCTTGTAACCAGGGCTCGAGTGCACCCTAGGACTTAGAGTGGTTCCACTTTGACTTCATGGCATCTTGCTATGTTGGTATTAGTGAGTTCCACGCCCATACTTGCGACCGTCTTAGGAATGTATTGATATCGAAATCTTTCTGGATCATTATAGGACCTTGATAGTTATGTGCATCTGAGGACCAATCATTGAGGACCTTTATGGAAACATCCCTCTCCAGTGGTGACAATGGCAGACCACATTTTGTGGCAAACCCATTCGCACCCGAGGGCCCACTGGGAACTTGCATAGGTTGGCCTGGTTCTTTTATAGGAACTCAGTCAAAGCATCTGGTCGTATGACGATAGTATTGTACCCTTCGGGATGAATGTACTATTGTTTCTCAATTTCAGCGCTTGAAGCTGGGAACTTATAAAGGATGCTTGTTTTTCCCGGACTCACGCTGAGACCTCCCTGAGTAGTACATAATGCCAAACCGATTCCCTGATCTGGTCATGAGCCATTTCTTAGAAATGGTGAATGTATTATTGCTATTCGGCTTTGAGAGTCGGTGATGTTTGACCCGGAGCACACCTGTGAGTTTGGGAGGGGTTTACAGGTTTGCAGGAACCCTTGACCGCATCATACCGCATTACCAGTACAATCCTATGATTTGATATGGCTACATAGATGCTGGAGTTCTTAAGTCATCTGATATTTGATTTAGGGATTATTTGAGACTGAGTTCTTGTTCAAGGGACTTTACTCAGAGGATTTTGGTTCTTGGTCACTTAGGTCCAGTATTCAATACCCAGACAGTCCCAGATGTTGATCATATGTCTGCATTGCATTTGCATTGCATCATACCCGCATTAATTGTTTGTGTTTTCATTTTCAGGTATTTATTTGCATCCTGCACCTAGTTCTGGTATTCATTATCTCTCTAGATGGCAGAAGTCCAAGAGATACCCAGAAAAAGGAATATGCATTATACTTTCCCACAACTGGAGACTGAGAGTATTCAGAAATTGATAGATTTGATGACTGATAAGGTTTTAGAAGACTTCAGGAAGAAATTTGGAAAGGTTTTGAATTATGTAAGCAAACCCACTGCTGACCAGAGGGATAGTCTCCATTCATTATTGCAGTTTTATGATCCTCAATTGCGAGTCTTCGTATTTCCAGATTATATCTTGGCTCCTACCTTGGAAGAGATTGCCAGCATCTTGAAGATTCCTATTGGAGAGGGTATTCCTTATTATGCTTCAGGGAGAGCTCCCTCACATGCAGACATAGCCAGTGCTTGCCACCTTAGTATGCTCATAATCAAGATGGGTTTAGAATCTAGTGAAGGAAAGGGAATTGCCTTGGACTTTCTAGTAACAGAGGCTCATTTGTTTGCTCTTGGAAACAAATGGGAGGGATTCAATGCATTACTGGCCTTGATGGTTTACGGGATAAGCTTGTTCCCAGGGGAGAAGGGATTAATTGGTATGGAGGCAATCTCCATTTTTATTCAGAAAAATCCAGTACCTACTCTGTTGGGAGACTTCTACTATAATGTTCATTACAGGAACGAGAGAAGAAAGGGATATGTAAACTGTTGTGCACCCTTATTCGCTGATTGGTTTGCTAAACAACTCCTAAAGTCAGGACCGTTCAAAGATCTAAAGCAAGAATGGAAATGGGCTAGAAGATTGATGGGCTTGACTTCAGATGATATAGCATGGGGGAGTAACAAAGACTTATTGGGAGAAGAGATGATTATTAGTTGTGGAGAGTTTCCCAATGTACCTTTGCTTGGTAGGAGAGGGATGATCAATTACAATCCTGTGCTGGTTCAGAAACAGTTTGGTTACCCTTTGAAAGATCCTCCATCTGCTGAAGAGGTTTTGGAGTCACTGTATGCACCTTTGGAAGGAAATGAGAAGTTAGTCACGCAGGCGTTTCAGGCTTGGGAGGTGAGATTGAGTAAGGGAAAGAAAGAATTGGGAAAGGTAGACCCTGTAACACGGTGGGAGAACTGACTTTAGTTTAAATGTTGCGGATAGCAAGAGTCGCCACCGACTTTTATTTTATCCAAAAAGGAAAGGACATAAAAGAACAGGAAAGACCTTAAAAAGATTTTGAGTTCGGGGGTAGGTTATACAAAGGGAAGGTGTTAGCACCCTTTATATCCATGGTTATCCATGGGCTCTTAGTTACTTAGCTCACTTTAAATTGTTTTGAGAAAGGTGTAATGTGTGATTAAAATTTTCTAAGTACTTTATAATGATCCTCGTATGGATGTATATAAAGACTTTGTTTTGAAAATTTGTTTGAAATGTGTGGTGTAAAGAGTATTTTGAAAAGGCGAGCAAGTAATTAAGAGGAACCTACCCTATATTAAGTCTTTACTGTTCTTATATGTTCTTTCAATGGTAAGACTATCCCTATTATTAAGGAATAGGTAGTCATTACCTTGGATGTGTTAAGGGACAAACGTAGGGTCATCGTATGGTCAATGAAGGCAACTTAAGGGATGTCTTTAGCAATTCGTAGGGACTATCATCATTTATTCGAAGGGACAAGATCATTATTCCGTAGGCAACCTCGAAGGGACTTGATCTTTTAAACTGTAGGGACCATGATGATTTATATTTGAAGGGACTTTGCTTAAGACATTCCTATATTCGAGGGACTTGACCATTTATTTTAAGTCAACCAAGAGGAATATCCTAGAAAGTACAGATGGCGATCAAAGATCGACTTACGTGTGTGAGTGTTATTTTTCAGATATTTGTCTTGTATTTAATTTTCTAAGTTCAATTATTTACAGTTAGTTTTGCACTCCCTAAATTACTAATCACGCAGTTAAATATTTACAAAGAAAATAAAGACGGAAAAATAAATCTACAAATTATTACAAGGCTTTGGCAGATACATAATAGTCAGATAAGAATAAATTATAAAGCAAGAATAATAGATATAATAAAATAATAAATAAGCAATAATAATAATAATAATAATAATAATAATAATAATAATAATAATGAAGCAAAAATAATAAAGCAATAATAACAATAAAGCAATAATAATAATAATAATAAAGTAGTTATAATAATAATAAAGTTAAAATAAATTAAAGAAATAATAATTAAAATATTTAATTAAAAAGAAAAAGTTTAGGTTAGACAAGTTAGATTTTTTAGAAGTTATTAGAATTAATGAAAAAAAAGGGAATTAAGTTCAGAGAAAAACAATTAAAGATTATTGAGAAAACTTTTAATTATTTACACTATATGATTATTACTATTATAATAAAATACTATTAATATATAAAATATTATTGACAAAAAGTTATTGAGAAATTTTTAGAGAAAAAAATTAATTTAATATGTATAAAATAATAAAAGAGTTAGTATTTACAAAATAAAGATTTATTGTTATAAATAAGTAATAAAATAAGTTTATAAAAATAATTAGTATTTATTTACAAAAAATATAAAGATTATAGAAAAATATTAAATAATTAATTTAGTAGGTTTTCACGCCCTACATTACTAAACCACGCAATTAATATAGGATCAATGGCAGAAAAATAAAATGGCAGAAAATAAATGGAAGAAAATAAATGACAGAAAATAAAATCCTAACTATTACAACGCTTTGGGACAGTTACATAATAAACATGGCGAAAAATAAAACTGAAAATATTACAAGTTAAAACTGAAAATATTACAAGTTAAAACTTAAAATATTACAAGGGCGAAGCAATTACAGTGTATGAATAACATAAACATGAGTGAAAATAAGAAATAATAACATGTTTGTTAAGGTTTGAGAAAAGGTTTATGATTTAGAGAAAATAACACGGTTAAAGTTTATAAGAAATTTTTAAGGTTTACATGAAAAATTAAGGTTTATGAAAATATATAAAAAAAAGTTTTGTTGTTAAAAAAAAAGTATATTGAATTATTATTTAATAAAATAAATAATTAATTAACATTATGAATGGATTATGAAGATAAGTAATTAAAAAAAAGTTAAGAGTTTTTTTATAGAAAATAAACAAATAAAATTAATCTAAATATTTAAGGTTAGTTAATTTAAGAAATTAGAGAATTAAAAACAATAGAGGAAATCAGGAGAAATTAGGAAAGAGAAGATAAACTCATGTTTCTTTGTCAAAATTATCAGCCTTGCCTTCTTGACACTAAGACACGCGCGCACATGTGAATGTACCTGGAAAATAGTTATTATATAATAAAC
The DNA here is from genome assembly GCA_963966055.1 of Lathyrus aphaca. Taxonomy (NCBI): domain Eukaryota; kingdom Viridiplantae; phylum Streptophyta; class Magnoliopsida; order Fabales; family Fabaceae; genus Lathyrus; species Lathyrus aphaca. The sequence continues at coordinate 546,334,955 of OZ014520.1, forward strand.
TTGTTTCTTTGTCAAAATGCCCTCAAAATTACCAGATTTGCCTTCTTGACACTAAGACACGTGCGCACATGCGCGCACATGTGAATCTACCGGGAAAATAGTTATTATATAATAAACTTGTTTCTTTGTCAAAATGCCCTCAAAATTACCAGCCTTGCATTCTTGACACTAAGACACGCGCGCACATGTGAATGTACCTGGAAAATAGTTATTATATAATAAAACAAAACGTATAAAAAAATGGTTGATGCAAAATCGTCAAGGTTTAGGAAAAAATCAGGGTAGTTAGTTATGAATAAAAATGTGCAGATCTAAATATATGTGTATGAATAACATAAAAATGATATGAATTAAAAAAGGAACAAAGATGTTGCTAACGCAATATTGCGATCATCGCAACTATATCGGATCAACACAAATGTCACGCATCATACACCCAGATGTGAAAATAGCGTATCGACACGATCCGATCCGAATAATCTAAAAAAATATAGAATAAATATAAAAACTCGTATTAAGAACATAATAATAAAAAAGGTGTCACAAAATAAATTTATATATCTATACATGAATAACTTAACCATATAAATAACAAAGTGAGATGTACGCACTTATATAAACCATAACATGGTTTATCACCAAAAAAACATATACAATAAAACAAATCAAGAATTTATTATATGTATATAGCAACAAAAAAATAACGGTGATATATACATAAATTTGAAATGCAGTAATACACGTTAACATATACATATGTTTGAAACAAGTGACACACATTAATACATATGTTTGAGACATGTGTGTTAGGAAGAACATGATGATAGAACCAATGATAAACAAACAGACCATATACAGTACAAAGAATAAAAAGGAGGTTTTTTTTTTTCTAGCAACAGCAACATAAGTTATATATATAGGAACCAATTAGGGTTAGCATAATGGGCCTAAATATTTATTTTGGAACCCAATAAAATTTTAATATAAATAATTAAATAAAGTTTAATAAAAATAGTTAAAATTAAAATAAAAACTAACAAATTTATTTATTTATTCTAGACCCAATAAAATGTAATTTAAAACTAAATAAAGTTTAATAATTAAAATAGTTAAAATAAAAATAATAACTAATAATCCTATTTATTTATTCTAGACCTTATATAAAAATAAATAGACTCAAAAAAATAAAAGTCGAGCGCCAAAGTGCTCGAAAAAATAAAATGAACACATCAAAATAATCAGCGCGAAATAAATGACTCGGAAAAATACAGCGTTTGGTCGGATTTTGAAATAAAAATTATGACCGTTTAAACTGCTCAGACTGATCAACATATGACCAAAAATAGTCGTAAAAATATTTTTAGCATGTCAAATTAAACCACGTGAACCGCAGATTAATGTTACCGACATTTGCAAACTTAAACTTGACATTTTTTCGTTGACTAATTTTAGACACAGTTAAAATGTTAATTTGACCAGTATGTTTGTAAATTCCGAGAAATTATTCCGGCTAATATTAAGACGGAAAAAAATGTTATGTTATGAAGATGATGCAAATGAATGTGAACAAAAAGTCGGTTAGAGTTAAAAACAGAGGGCAAATTTTGGGGTGCAACAGACCCTAGGACATATCCCCCTTTTGCTGCTTGGATACAAGGTAGGGTTGACACTTTCTTCCTTCCATTTTCAGCTGAGGCTCCACTATATCCAAAAGAAACACCTGCTCAAGCCACTGTTTCTGTTGAGAGTTACAAGAAGTTGGAGTCATTAATACATGAATTAAGAGTTGAGAATACGAAGATGGCTAGCTTGTATCATCGTGCAGCCCGTTCTAAGGCAGAAGTGGAGGAGAAGCTCCAGAAAATACAAGTAGCCCAGGAAGCTAAAGAGAAAGAGTTTGCTGGAAGGGAAGCCTATTTCCAAAGGAGAGGGTTGATGGACTCAAGAAGGGAAGCAGAGCACAAGAAGCTTCAGAAGACCCTTAGGGAAGCCAGACAATCCATCACTTGGTTGAAGGAGATGAGAGGCAAATATCAGAAGGAGTTTGAAGAGAAAGAGAAGGCGTACAAGCTACAGCTCCAAGACCAGAAGGTTGAATTGGAAAAAACTCACACGATAAGAAGGGAAAACCCCAATAGTTGGCACAGAGCCGACAAGCTTTGGAAGAGGTACTTAAGGAGAATACAGAACTCAAGTTGAGGGTCGGGGTGAAGAAAGTCAGGGCAGAGTTGGGACTTTCAGGGGAGGATCCATAGTCTTCTTGTAGTTTAGAATTTTAGAGTATTCTGGATTACCTACAGGCTTGTTGTAGGAATCTCATTTTATTTTTCCTCGCACTTTATTTGTAAGACTTGTAATCCTTCGGGAAGTTGTTGTTACTCTTGCCTTCTTAAGGTTTTTTTTATGATCATGATAGTTTCCCATGTTAATCTTCTGAGTATGATAAAACCTGTTTGTCCAAAACCATCAAGATCTGGATACCTCTCAAAGAGAATTCGTGATAGGAAGTCAATTTCTACAAAAAGGCCATCTGGAGTATTTTTTGTCAAAAATACCAGAACTGGGGCATATTAACGCCTGAACATGGAAACATGAATAGTTACATTGCATGCATATAACGTGTTTGTTGTTTTGCAGGTAATTCATCAGTTTTCTAACGTTTATGTCAATTTCAGGCACTATAGCTCCCAAGAAGGTTCAGAGACAGTCAACCGTACATAGATACCCTACAAAGGTGAACAGAGAGAGAGCAATGAATCAGATGCAGGCGGATCTGGCTGACTTAAGGACAAGAATGGACAACTTCATGACCCTCATGGCTGGGATGGGTCAAATGCAAGAGCGCTTGCGCGAACTGGTAGAGAACAATCAGGCCAGGAACAATGGGACAACAGATGGAGGTAATCGCAATGGGGCTGGCGCTCGTCACGTTGAAATCCCTGTGGTGCAGCCAGGAGTCACTATTATCAATGATGGAGTGCATAACATGCAGATGGATGGGAATGATGAACAATTCACTTTGTTGGATGAGGAAGAAGGCCATGGGATTGACCTGAATAGGAGATTTGAAGAAATGGCTGAGCAAATTCGTGCCATTCAGTCTCAGAGTTCTCTAGGGTTTAACATCACTGATCTGGGCCTAGTGCCAGAGGTGAGAATTCCCTACAAGTTTAAGGTCCCTACTTTTGATAAGTACAACGATACGGCTTGCCCGAAAACTCACCTTCAGTCTTTTGTGGGAAAGATTGCTGCACATACAGATGATGAAAAGTTGTGGATGTATTACTTCCAGGATAGTCTTGTAGGAGCTTCCTTGGAATGGTACATGAAGCTGAGCAGGGTCAATATTCGAAGCTGGAAGGATTTAGCTGAGGCGTTTGTGAAACAATATCAGTATAATTTGGATATGGCTCCAAATCGTACCCAGTTGCAGACAATATCTCAGAATGCTAAAGAAAGGGTTCAAAGAGTACGCCCAGAGGTGGCGTCAGCTTGCTGCTTGAGTGCAACCCCCTTTGTTAGAGAATGAAATGGCATACATGTTTATGGGTACACTGCAGGGTGTGTTTATTGGGAGACTGGCGTCTTGTTCAGCAACAAAGTTTAACAACATTGTGATAGCCAGAGAAAGGGTTGAAACTCTGCTGAAAATGGGGAAAATTCAAGACAGTGGTGCAGGTAGCTCAAGTGGCGTCAGAAAAGATTTTAATGGACCTCCAAGAAGAAGGGAGGGAGAAACTAATGTTGTGTATGGCCGAGGTCAGGGCCGTGGATACAAGGGATCTTACGAGCAGGTGGCAGCTGTCACCATTCCTACAAGTCCTGTTCAACAACCACAACAACAACAACATCGCAATAACTATCAGCAAAGACCCTATCAACAGAGACAAGCTCTTCCGGCTAACAGGGTGCTAGAGGCAATCCCTATGACATACACAATGCTACTACAGAGATTGTTAGATTTGAACTTGGTTCAGTTGAGGACATTATCACCACCACCACCTAGAGAGCTTCCAGTGAGGTATGATGCTAACGCAAGATGCGCATTTCACTCAGGAGCTCCCGGGCACTCAACGGAGAAGTGCAGGGCATTACAGCATAAATTCCAAGACTTGATTGACTCTAAAGCAATTAAATTCACACCACCTCCAAATGTTACATCAAACCCCATTCCAAATCATGGAGGGGCCCGGATAAACGTTGTTGATGGTGGCGAGAGGTTGAACCTGATTTTGAACATGGAAGAGGTAAATACTTCACTGTTTGTGGTGAAAGACAGGTTGCTGAAAGGGTAGGTATTCCCAGGGTGTGATTTTTACTGCGAGGGTTGTATGAATTCAATTAATGGTTGCGGAGATTTGAGAGCTGGGTTGTAGTGTTTTATTGATGAGGGGTCTCTACAGTTTGACAAGATCGACAATAGAAATGATTGTGTGTCTACAGTAACAATTTATTTTGATCCTGCCGAAGTTCCTGCCCGGAGAGAACCGATGACTATTTATGTTCCAGAGGTGAGTCCGGTAACCATTATTGTTCCAAGGCCAGTTCCCTATGTTGATGACAAGGCTATTCCTTGGCACTATGGCTCAGATGTGTACGTAGAATGACAGAAGGTGGAAAGTAAAACAGTGACAATTGACCCGACTGTTGTGAATGTCGGAGGAGTTGGTGGGTTTACACGGAGTGGGCGTCTCTTTGCTCCTCAAGCTCTTAGAGGTGATCCCGAAGCTGAACCTGCTGCAAAGGCTAAGGGTAAGCAGATAGCAACTAGAGAGGTGACAACTCCCATTACTAGTCAGGGCACTTTTGAAATGGAAGTTGAAGAATTCATGAGAATAATTAAGAAAAGTAACTATAAGGTGGTTGACCAGATGAATCAAACCCCATCCAAGATATCCATTATGTCGTTGTTAATGTGTTTCCAAGCGCACCAGGAGGCTTTGTTGAAAGTTTTACAAATGGCATATGTACCACAAGAGATAACTATTAACCAGTTGGGGGCTGTGGTAGCCAGTGTGAACGCCAGCCATAGGTTGGGGTTCACAGATAGAGATCTCACTTCTGAGGGACGCAATCACAATAAGGCCTTACACATCACCATGGAGTGTAAGGGTGTTGTTCTATCACATGTCCTGGTAGATACAGACTCTTCTCTCAATGTGCTCCCTAAGAAGGCCTTAATGAAGCTGAATGTTGATGGCATTGTTTTACGACCCAGCGATTTGATTGTGAAAGCCTTTGATGGGTCACGAAGGTCTGTGTTTGGGGAGGTGGAGCTACCGGTAAAGATTGGGTCTTCGGTATTCAAGAGCACATTCTATGTTATGGATATTCAACCTGCTTATAGCGGTCTTCTAGGGCGTCCTTGGATTCATGCTGCTGGCGCAGTAACTTCCACGTTGCATCAAAAGTTGAAGTATGTGGTAGACGGCCAAGTTGTTGCTGTATGCGGTGAAGAGGATATTTTCGTAATCCATCTGTCGACCTTCAAATACGTGGAAATGGACGGGGAGATCCACAAAACACTTTTCTAGGCTTTTGAGACAGTCAATGTTAGTACTTTATCTCCGGTTGCTGCAGCTCAAAGCAATGAGAAGGAAGGGACTCCCATCTACTCCTACAAGCAAGCTAAGGAAGTAATCCAATCCGGAAATGCCCAGGGTTAGGGCAAGTCGTTAGAAGTGGAAAAGAAGGATGACAAGTTTGGTCTTGGATATCAACCTGGTTGGTCCAGCTGGTCTCAGGGCAGTAAGTCCATAACGGTCACTAGTGCTGGAATGCTCGACTACAACAACGTTTGTGCTACAGATGAAGATGGGGATAGTGATTGCGACTTGGATAACTGGATTCACCCATGCACGCCTGGGGAGGAGCTCCGTAATTGGTCTGCTGAAGATTTTATTCAAGTTACTTGGCAGTCAAAGTAATTTTCTTGTTTCCATTTTATCATACTGCATGTCAAATCCTGCACTCTGCCCAAGGTGAATGGATCCATTTGTAGGGCCACCATGCTTTTAATGCATTTATTTTTACCATGAAATAAAGGACATTTTCAAGCAAATTGTGTTCTCTTTCTTTCGTTTTTAAAATTTTTCACAAAAAACAAATAAAATGGCAATATTTTCTTTTTCCAGTGTTTTTGTGTGTTTACGTCTCTTTTGAAAAGAACAGATTCTGAAATAAGCACATCATTTGTGCAGTGTTGATCATTCAGATTCTTGTGATAACGTTCCTGCTATAACCATGCATGACTTCGACAATCCTATCTACCAAGCTGATGAAGAGGTTGAGGAAGACTGTGAACTCCCGGAAGAATTGGCTAGATTGTTGAAACAAGAGGAAAGGGTCATTCAGTCTCATCAGGAAGAAATATAGATCATTAACATTGGGTCTGAGGATGTAAAGAAAGAGATAAATATTGGGGCCAGTCTGCAAGCTAAGGTAAAGAAGGAATTGATTGGTATGCTACGAGAATATGTGGATATCTTCGTCTGGTCGTATAAAGATATGTCAGGGTTATATACTGACATTGTTGTACACAAGCTGCCATTAAGGGAAGACTGTCCTCAAGTAAAGCAAAAGCTGAGAAGAACCTGCCCTGATATGGCAATGAAGATCAAGGAGGAAGTTCAAAAGCAGTGGGATGCCGGGTTCCTTGCCGTAACTAGTTACCCACCTTGGGTAGCTAACATTGTGCCTGTACAAAAGAAGGATGGAAAGGTCCGGATGTGCATCGATTATCGGGATCTAAACAAAGCAAGTCCAAAGGATGATTTTCCATTACCTCACATTGATGTGCTGGTAGACAACACCGCTCAGTTTTCGGTATTTTCTTTCATGGATGGCTTCTCCGGGTACAATCAGATTAAGATGGCACCGGAAGAATGTTATAAGGTTATAAGGTTATGCCCTTTGGGTTGAAGAATGTCGGGGCAACATATCAACGGGTTATGGTAACTTTGTTCCATGACATGATACACAAGGAAATTGAGTGTTATGTGGACGATATGATTGCCAAGTCCCGAGACGAAGAAGAACACCTGGTCAATCTCAAAAAGTTGTTTGAAAGGTTGATAAAGTATAGATTGAGGTTGAATCCAAACAAGTGCACTTTCGGAGTGCGTTCCAGTAAATTGCTGGGTTTTATTGTTAGCCAAAGGGGGATTGAGGTAGATCCTGCAAAAGTAAAAGCAATACAAGACATGCCTGCACCAAGAACAGAAAAAGAAGTGTGTGGGTTTTTAGGGAGATTAAACTACATTTCTCGGTCAGGTGGAATGAGGATTGTCAAAGAGCCTTTGAAAAGATAAAATAATATTTCCAAGAGCCTCCGATTCTAATGCCTCCAGTTTCAGGACGACCACTTATCATGTACTTGACTGTGTTAGAAGGGTCGATGGGGTGTGTGCTAGGCCAACATGACGAGTCTGGTCGAAAAGAGCATGCTATTTATTACCTTAGCAAAAAGTTTACCGACTGTGAATCCCGTTATTCACTGCTCGAGAAAACTTGTTGCGCTTTGGCATGGGCTGCTCGCCGACTGAGACAGTACATGTTGACCCATACCACATTGCTAATCTAAAAAATGGACCCTGTCAAGTATATTTTCGAGAAACCAGCATTAACCGGAAGGGTTGCAAGGTGGTAAATGATATTAACAGAGTATGACATACAGTATACTTCCCAGAAAGCCATCAAAGAAAGTGTATTGTCATATTATCTTGCATAACAACCACTTGAAGACGATTACCAGCCAATGAAGTTTGATTTCCCTGATGAGGACATCCTGTACCTCAAGGCAAGAGATTGCGAGGAACCACATCCAGAGGAGGGGCCTGACCCTGAATCCAAATGGAAGCTGATGTTTGATGGGGCAGTCAATATCAATGGACGCAGAGTTGGTGTTGTTCTTATTACTCCCGAAGGTGTTCACTTTCTCTTCGCTGCCAGAATTACTTTTGGTTGCACCAACAATGTGTCGCTCCCGATAAATGGGAATGGCCCAAATAAAGGTACAGACGCGAACGGTCGGCGAGAGGAGGATGTGAGAACACACAGGAGTGGACTCACAGGGAATGAAAAGAGTCGCCAGCTAGGCATTTTTATCCCGGAGGAAAGGCAATGCTGCATAGACCTAGAAAAAGATGGATAAGACGGTTGCGAACCAGAGAGACTGAGAAAGGGGGTTGGTTACAACCTGGGAAGGTATTAGCACCCAGATTGTCCGTCGTACTCGACGGGATCCACGCTTGAAAGATTTTTGTTTTAAAGGGGTAGTGTCAGTGCAATCTGTGTGTAAAAGAGCTGGAAAAGGATATACAGGTGTCAGTATAAGAGAAGTGAGGTATATAAATGTACAGTGTCAGTGTGAGAATAAGAATGAAATGCTCATGATAATGAGGCTAAAAGAATAAAGTTGGAAAGAGGGGGGATAAACAGAGACTTTTGTTCGATAACTGTTAAGTTATGCCTACGTATCCTCTCGTGCAATGAGGAAGTCAGAACACCGTAGTTCGACCTAAAGAGACTGAAAGATAGATTGACTGGTGAACTGCTTGCTTGTCTATGCTCAAGTGTATGACTCGTCTGGCTCGAGTGCTAACTGTCTTGCATTAGACGGAAGAAGCAAGTTCTCGTTTGTGAGTGAATGAGATGAGAAAAGAATCCCGGAGGAGACGATTATTGTTTGTTTTTGAGTTTTCAGTCTTTTATTGCTTTTGAAAGTTTGTCATAAGTTAATGAGCTTAAACCTAAACCAATGGATTTAGTAAACTCATCACATCTTCCCTCTGATTAGGGGTAATGAGAATACCTTAAGTGTGAAGTCAGCTTCTCACACTTAATCACCTTTGATGTAGGATTAAGATCATTAACCTACTTGTGATTAGTTAAATGTTTTTGTTGTTTTTATTTAGTGTTGAGTAATGAGATTAAGCCATAATCAAGGATTAAACAGACTCATTACACCATCCTAATAGAAGGATAATAGATGAGAATGTTTAAGCTGAGGAAAGCTCCTCAACTTAATCCATGGTTAGGGATTAAACTCATGACAAAAAAAAACCTTTATTAAGTGGATTTTAGTTAATGGTAAGATGATGAAGTGAATTTTAGGGTTTGTAAGACAACTTGAGGGGGACTTGTCCATTAACACTAGGGTTAGTCCTTCTTAACCAATTAAGGAAGAATTAGAACCCTAATGCAAGGCCCAAGTTACAAGCTTGATGTCTTGATGATTATTAAGTGGATTGATTAAAGGATTTAAACACATTAAGGGTTTAACACTTAGGATTAAAGTTATACACTCCATCCTAATAGAAGGATGCAGGCATAAGCTTAATCACAAAGCCTTAAAACCTTTAGGGTTTAGTCCCTGATTATGAGATGAGAAGAGAGGACTCAAAGAGACACAAAGGTAAAACTAAGTGGGGAGACTAATCAAAACCCTAATCATTGTCATGCTTGGTTGTTCCTAAGGTTTGTGAGGTTAACAAGAGAAATCTTCAATGGAACCACCAGGAAGCATATGAAAGGATCAGGAGAAGCAAAGTAACTTGCTTCATTCAAGAAGACAAGTCACTTGAAGAAAGAAAGTAAGAAGAAGAAGAATGAGCAAGCTCAATCTCAAACACAAAGCAAAATGCAGCAAGGATGCATAAGAGGAGATGAAAAGAAATTGTGAGAAGTGAAGGCAAATTCACTTCTCAAAGTTGCTTACCACCTGAAAAGTTAGTGAAAGAAATGCAATGCAATGCAAAATGAGATGAAATGGCATGATGCAAACCACAACCAGGAGCATGTGTGAGATGACAATGATGCTATGAGATGATACAAACATGAAACAAGGCATGTGGATGATCATACAAACATATGGATGCAAATGAAGCATGCCTAGAACCATGAACATACATGAAAAATTATGGAATGCAAATGACATACAACATGGCAAATGGATGATGCAATGATCATACATGCTTCTAACATGTCTTAAGATGTCTAATGGATCAAATGGATGCATAAAATGTCATGGCAAGTCATGTTATGCAAACAAATGCAAGATGAATGCAAAAGGAAGCCCAAATTAGGGTTTATGATCAATGCATCAAACAAAAACCAAAATCAGAAGCAAACCTTAAGATAAAAAATTAAAAATGCATTTAAAGCAACCCTAATCCTATACAAACTCGTTGCCCAAAGGAGGGGTTCCAACTCTTAACCTAATAAAAGTTATGAATTTCCTAAAATTTCTAGGGTTTTAGGGTTCCTTACCAAGAAAAATGTCAAACAAATGGAAAATGAAAGATCAAATCATGCCCATTTAATCTCACAAACTACATGCTAAACACAATGCAATGCAACAAGAATCAAGGTCCAACTCTCAATGGTTAGGCAGAAATGATTTTTGGAAGTTTTGATCAAAATAATGCCTAAAAATGATTTTAATTCCATGAAAAATTCTCAAAATGCATCAAGATCAAAAAAGAAATTTGGTTTGAGGGTTGGACAATGTTTCTAAATGTTTTTGAATGTTTCATGTATTTTTTTTGTGATTTTTAAATACTTAAAAGTATTTTTAATTAATTAATTCTCATTAATTAATTAAAAATAAACTTTTAAATGATTTAAAAATATTTTTTAATGCTAAAAATAAAAATAAAAATGTTTTTGGTTTCTGAAATTAAATAAAAGTTTATACAAAAAATTTCAGAATTTTTAAAATTGTTTGCTATTTTAAAATAAATGTACAAATTAAATGAAATAATACGAAAAATAAAAATGAAATAAAGCTGAAAAATGGAAAGTAATCAAATCCAAGGGTCCAGATTCAAATGGAACACGCGCGCGTTTGACCTGGCGCCATATCCAATGGCTAATATTCAAACCTGGTAATTATGATTAGCCCTAATTAATTGTGCCCTAATCACTTTCAGGCGACCGGAACACTGTTCCGGTCGTCTTCTCCGGCCATATCATTTTTCAAACTCTCTCCACACGCTTCTAAAACGAAATCTAATTGCCCAGAAATCTTCCCCATCCAAAAACGAATTAAACCCCTCAATCAAACAACATTTATCATTCAGAAACAGGGAGAATCGAATCAAACATGTTTTAGGCCAAAAATTTCAGACAAAGCATACATCCTGGTTTCTCAACCATTTTCAAAAATAATCACATATTCATGTGTAAACACCCCAAATTTGCCCTCACCCATTCACACCATGGCTTGTGATCATCTCATATGCATAGACACAATCATATCATCTCATATCTCATTTTTGATTCACTGCATAGTTTCTAAGTCATCTGCACCTAGGGTTTGTGATCTGAGCAATCCAAGAGCTTCTTGGGCCACTCCAAAGGCCATCAATCAATTAAAAGGGGTCCATGTGTGTACTTATATCATATTACATCCTCTCAAAGTCAAGAATGCAAAAGAATCACAAGAACTGGGATTGGTATGGATGCAGAGCCAAGTTTGACTGCACAGTTGACCTAAAATTAGGGTTTTGGTTTCAGAGGCCATAACTCCAAATTTTTTGGCCATTCTTGTTTCCATTGGTCTCTACATGGTATAGGGAGTGTGCATATCAATTTTCATGAAGAAATTCCATGGGGAAGTCATCTGATCAAGGGTTGACTTTTCAGACAAGTCAGTGCAAAATCAGGGCATCTGAGGCCCCCAATGACCCAACCAATGGGCATTCTTCATCATTTTGAGTGTATATGATCTTTATTTGATCATAGAAGAAGGTTGAAGTTCACAAAATCAAGAATTGGAAGTTTTTGCAAAGTTGACTTTTTTGGGCATAGTTGACTTTTCAAGAATGTGTCATTTTAGGTCATTTTTCAAGCCTTGATTCTTGATTCAAAAAGGCTTCAAATGGAAAAACTTTGGTCATGGAAGTTGTAGAATACATTTTTCCCTTTTCAAAAAGTACAAGAACATGACCTAATTCTTCTTGGATCAAAAGTTATGGTGTGACAAAGTTGGCCAAAATCACTAATTTTCAAGTTATGCACTAAAAAGAAAACTTGCAATTTCATGAACCAAGCATTCTAGTAACTTCAAAGTGACTTCAAAGCTGCATTACATGATCATATATGACCCCAAAAACAGATTTGGCCCAAGGATTTTTTGTATTGCTTGCCTTGATTTTCAAAATTCCATAAGGCATTTTTCATAAGTGTGCAAAAGGGGATTCTTGGCAAAACTATTTTTTAAGGGATTATGTGATCACTAGCTGACTTCTCAACATTGCCATGACCAATTGAGACATCATGTGACAAAATTCAGCAAGCATTGCTTCATGTACTTAGCATAAACTCATGAGAAAGCACAAGTTGTCAAGTTGCAAAAGCTAGCATAGCTTGTCATCCACATGTTGCAGCCAGCTACCAACAATCCAAGGGCTCTCCTCAACTCAAGCTGGAGCAAGACATGACTTGAACCTGCTACTGCCATGACCCATACTCTCAAGGACACAAGCTTGACTTTTTTGCAAAAGGCTCCCATACTCTTGGCACAGTGCACAGCCACCCTACTGACCTGCCTCACAGTCTACCCACACAAGTTGGAGATGATATAGCAAGCCTTTGAGCATTGAAGCTGGCCAGAACACAACATATCCAAAAACCTGCAAAAACTTTCCTCTCTTCGAATCACCCTCCATAACCATCAAACACTCATTTTACCTTCACCAATCAACTAGAAAACCTCCATAGAACCAATACCACCCTTCACATTGATCAAAAACAGCTCATACACAAACCCCATTTTCTGATACACCAGAAAGGGAACTCTCAAAACAGCCTGTCTAAGCTCATTCCAAGACTTCCATTAGCACCAGGGGAGTCAGTGGAGCAAGCTTGCACCAAAGAATAGCTCTGAAAGCCCAGAAACAGGAGTCTCCAACTCAGGTATGGCCAAGAACACTTTCTCATAAAGCTTTGATTTCTTGGTATAAACTGAAAGTGCATGCTTTAAGGATCATTGTGATGTGTTCAGAATCGAAAATGGTGAAAGAATGAGTATTTTATGAGTGTCTGAAAGTTTGGCCCCATTTTTGTTTTGTTTCGATTCAGCCTGTTTATGCTAGATAAATGATTTTTGGTTGTTGATTCGAGTTGCTAGAAGTGTGAGGATTGTTTCTGGGCATTTAATTTGACTTGGGGTAGCCTAAATAAGAAGCTAGGGTTTTGGCATGGCCGGAGAAGACGACCGGAGCTCATCTCCGGTCGCCTGAATGTAATTAGGGTTAAGTCTGGGTGATTAAGCAACTTTAAATCTTGTCCCTTGGATGCTGCTTCCCGCGCGCTTGTGAACGGCTCAGATGGGTCATTAAACCCTAATCTTGCTTAATTAATTTAATCATAATTAATTAAGTTAACCTGGAACCACAACCATTGGATCACGCGCGTATTTGAACTTTGAACCTGGGCCTTGGATTGTGCATACCCCCAGTCTTGTTGACTTGCACGCAGGGCCTTTGGATCACTCAACTTTTAATCACAGCCACTCATACTGCATACTTCATATTTTTTTTTATTTTTCTTCCTTTTAATTTGCATAATTAATTTAAAATAGCAAAAATGTTTTAAAAATTATGAAACTTTTTGTCAAGAGTTTCAGTAATTTTTAAAACACAAAAATATTTTTGTTTTTATTTGTAGCATTAAAAAAGTATTTTTAAATATTTAAAAGATTATTTTTAATTGATTAATGAGAATTAATTTATTAAAAATACTTTTAGGTATTTAAAAATCACCAAAAAATTCATGAAATGTTCTAAGACATTTAGAAACATTGTCCAACCTTCAAACCATATTTCTTTTTTGATCTTGATGCATTTTGAGAATTTTTCATTGAATTAAAATCATTTTTGTGCATTATTTTGATCCAAAGTTCAAAAAATCATTTCTGCCTATCCATGAAGAGTTGGACATTGATTCTTCTTGCATTGCATTTTGTTTAGCATGTAGTTTTTGAGTTTAAAAGGCCATGATTTGATCTTTTATTTTCAAATTGTTTGACATTTCTTTTGTTTGGAAACCCTAAAAACCCTAAAATCTTGTAAAAATCATATCTTGAGTTAGGTTAGGAGTTGAGACCTCTCCTTTGGGCTTTGGTTTAGTATAGGATTAGGGTTACTTTGTGTGGAATTTTCAATTTTTTATCTTAGGGTTTGCTTCTGATTTTGACTTTTGTTTGATGTTTGGTTCATAAACCCTAATTTGGGCTTCCATTTGCATCCATCTTGCATTCTCTTGCATAACATGACTTGCCATGACATTTCAAGCATCCATTTGATTCATTTGACATCATAAGACATATTGAAAGCATGTTTGATCATTGCATCATGTATTTGCCTTGTTATATGTCATGTGCACTGCATAACCTTTCATGTATGTCCATGGTTCCTAAGTTGCTTCTCTTGCATTCATGAACTTGTATGATCATTTCCATGTGCTGCCTCATGTTTGTAGCATCTCATAGAATCATTAGCATCATGTATATGCTTCTGGTTTTGTTTCTCATCATGTCATCTCATCCCATTTTGCATTGCATTGCATTCCTTTTCTAACCTTTCAGGTGGTAAGTGACTTTGAGAAGTGAATTTGCCTTCACTTCTCATAACTTCTCTTCATCTCTTTTCATGCATCCTTGCTGCATTTTTGTATGTGTTTGAGATTGAGCTTGCTCATTCTTCTTCTTCCCACTTTCTTTCTTCAAGTGACTTGACTTCTTGAATGAAGCAAGTTACTTTGCTTCTCTTGATCCTTTCATCTGCTTCCTGGTGTTTCCTTTGAAGATCTTCTCTTGAAAACCTCACAAACCTTAGGAACAACTAAGCATGACAATGATTAGGGTTTTGATTAGTCTCCCCTCTTAGTTTTTACCTTTGTGTCTCTTTTGAGTCTTCTCTTCTCACCTCATAATCAGGGACTAAACCCTAAAGGCTTTAAGGCTTTGTGATTAAGCTTATGCCTGCATCCTTCTCTTAGGATGGAGTGTATAACTTTGATCCTAAGTGTTAAACCCTTAATGTGTTTAAATCTCTAATCAATTCACTTAATAAGTATCGAGACATCACACTTGTAACTTGGGCCTTGCATTAGGGTTCTAATTCTTCCTTAATTGGTTAAGAAGGACTAACCCTAGTGTTAATGGACAAGTCCCCCTCAAGTTGTCTTACAAACCATAAAATTCACTTCATCATCATATCATTAATTAAAATCCATCTAATAAAGGCTTTGTTTTGTCATGAGTTTAATCCCTAATCATGGATTAAGTTGAGGAGCTTTCCTCAGCTTAAACATTCTCATCTATTATCCTTCTATTAGGATGGTGTAATGAGTCTGTTTAATCCTTGATTATGGCTTAACCTCATTACTCAACACTAAACAAAAACCACCAAAAACATCTAATTAATCACAAGTAGGTTAATGATCTTAATCCTACACCAAAGGTGATTAAGTGTGAGAAGCTGACTTCACACTTAAGGTATTCTCATTACCCCTAATCAGAGGGAAGATGTGATGAGTTTACTAAATCCATTGGTTTAGGCTTAAGCTCATTAACTTATGACAAACCTTCAAAAGCAATAAAAGACTGAAAACACAAAAAAACAAACAATAATCGTCTCCTCCGGGATTCTTTTCTCATCTCATTCATTCACAAACGAGAACTTGCTTCTTCCGTCTAATGCAAGACAGTTTGCACCTGAGCCAGACAGGTCATACACTTGAGCATAGGCAAGTAAGCAGTTCATCAAGTCAATTCATCTTTCAGTCTCTTTGGGTCGAACTACGGTGTTCTGACTTCCTCATTGCACGAGAGGATACGTAGGCATAACTTAACAGTTATCGAACAAAAGTCTCTGTATATTCCCCCTCTTTCTAGCCTCATTCTTTTAGCCTCATGATCTTGAGCATTTCACTCCTGTTCTTACACTGACACTTCACTTATATACTTCACTTTTCTCTTACACTGACACCTGTACATTTTGTTTTCCAGCTCTTTTACACACAAATTGCACTGACACTACCCCTTTAAAACACAAATCTTTCAAGCGTGGATCCCGTCGAGTACGGCGGACAATCTGGGTGCTAATACCTTCCCAGGTTGTAACCAACCCCCTTTCTCAGTCTCTCTGGTTCGCGACCGTCTTATCCGTATCTTTCTAGGTCTATGCAGCATTGCCTTTCCTCCGGGATAAAAATGCCTAGCTGGCGACTCTATTCATCTCCAGTGAGTTCACGGCTGTGTGTTCTCACTGTCCCCTTCGCCGACCGTTCGCGTCTGTACCCCATTTGACCCGGCTTCATTTGGTGGGAGCGACATCATGACCAGGGGAATGCATAGAAGCTATTAAGAACTTAAAATCATGCTTTTGGAAAAAAAGTTCATGAAGCTACCTGAGTTTGAAGCTTTTCAGTTTGCAACTTTCTGACCTCTTCTCTTTGTGCAATCTACTCCTTTTGGGCCCCTGATGAAGTCTTGATGCTTAGAAAGAGTTTGTGATGGCTGGTTTGAGAGTTTGCAGCAGTTCTGTTCAAGGTCAGGTGAGGATCGTGTTCGTGATTCTTTGAGTTTCAGGTTGTTTTGAAGGGTGCTTTGTGATCAGGGAGATGTGTTGAGTTGGTTTATGAAGTTTGTTTGTGTGTTTGTGAGTTGTGTGATGTGTTTCGAAAGCTTTTGCTCAAGAGGATGAAAATGAGAATGTTGTGTTGTGGCTGGTTTCAGGCTTCCTTGTGCTTATGTTTGGCTTGCAATTTATTTGTATAAACAATTCCCATTGGTCAGAAGATGTGATGTGTGCTTTTGTGATAGGTATGGGTGCTTTTGCCAAAAGGTCAAGTTTGTGTAATAGAAGCATGAGTCACTTGCTAGCCTAGTACAAGGAGGGTGTGCTGCGCAGCATGATGAGGGAAAAGGCCTAGGATGGTTCAGCAAACTAGGCAGCAAGTGGATGAGAAGCTATGATGGATTTTGCAACTTGGCTTGCCTTTGATCCTTATGAAAAAGTCTTGCTCCATAAGCCATAAAAATGTGTAATTCTTTGGTCCATTCTGAACTTTAGGTGTCACATGATCATGTTATGTGGATTAGAAGTGCATTTGATAGCTTTTGAACACTTGATCAAGTCATTTTGCAAAATACCTCTTTGGTAGAAACTTTGAAATTTAGTGATTTTTGCCAACTTTGACAAACCATAACTTTTGATCCATAATGAATTAAGTCATGTTCTTGTACTTTTTGAAAAGGGAAAGATCTATCCTACAACTTTCATGACCAAAGTTTTTCCATTTGAAGCTTTCTTGAATCAAAAAGTAAGGGTTGAAAAAGTTGCCTAAAATGACATTTCCATTAAAAGTCAAACTTGCCCAAAAAGTCAACTTTGCAAAAGACTTGAAATTATTCAATTTTGTGAACTTCCAACTTCTTCCATGATCAAATAAATATCATATACAATCAAAATGATGAAGAACACCCTTTGGTTGGGTCATTGGGGGCCTCAGATGCCCTGATTTTGCACTGACTTGCTTGAAAAGTCAACTCTTGATCATATGACTTCCCCATGGAATTTCTTCATGAAAATTGATATGCATACTCTCTATACCATATAGAGACCAATAGAAACAAGAATGACCAAAAAATTTGGAGTTATGGCCTCTGAAACCAAAACCCTAATTCTAGGTCATCTGTGCAGTTAAACCTGGCTCTGCTTCCATACCATTCTCAGTTCTTGTGATTCTTTGACATTATTGACTTTGAGAGGATATAATATGATGCTTGAACACACATGGACCCCTTTGAAGTGATTGATGACCCTTGGAATGGCTCAATAGGCTTTTGGATTGCTCAGATCACAAACCCTAGATGCAGATGACTTTGAATCTATGCAGTGAATCAAAAATGTGATATGAGATGGTATGATTATGTTTATGCATATGAAATGATCACAAGCCATGGTGTGAATGGGTGAGGGCAAATTTGGGGTGTTTACACAATGAAGTGGAATACAAGGCGTGCATAATGGGAATAAAGGAGGCTATTAATCTTTAGATTAAGACCCTCGATATATTCAGAGATTCAACCCTCGTTTTCAACTAGATTACGGCAAGTGGTATACACATCAAGAACATTTAATTCCTTATAAGGATTATGCCAGAAGACTGTTGACGTTCTTCACAACGGTTAAGCTTCAATATATACCACGAGATGAGAATCAATTTGCCGATGCATTAGCTATTCTTTCTTCGTCCATCAAAGTCTTGTGTTGGAACTATGTGCCCAGGATTGACATTTCCATGCTTGACGCATCAACTTATGCCTTCTCTGTAGACGCAGTGTCTGATGAGAAACCTTGGTACTTTGATATCAAGATTTTCCTATAAAAACAAGAATACCCAGTTGGGGCATCATCCAACGACAAGAAGACCTTGAGGCGACTTGCTGCTAGCTTCTTCTTGAATACAGACGGAGTTCTGTATAAGAGGAACTTTGACATGGTCCTGCTCAGATGCATGGATATACACGAAGTAGACCTGTTAGTGTAGGAAGTCCACGAGGGATCCTTCGGTACTCATGCAGGAGGACATGTTATGTCTTAGAAGTTATTGAGATCAGGGTATTATTGGCTAACAATGGATGCAGACTGTTGTTCGTACGCCCGTAAGTGCCACAAATGCCAGATATATGCAGACAAGGTGCATGTTCCTCCTAGCCCGCTCAACGTCATGTCATCTCCTTGGCCCTTTTCTATGTGGGGCATTGACATGATCGGGAAGATATAGCCTACTGCTTCAAATGGTCATCGCTTCATCTTGGTGGAGATTGATTATTTCACCAAATAGGTTGAAGCAGCATCTTATGCCAATGTCACTCACCAAGTGGTAGCCAGATTTCTGAAGAAAGACATCATTTGCAGATACGGAGTGCCCGAGCGAATCATTACTGATAATGGTTCCAATTTGAACAACAAGATGATGGCAGAACTGTGTCGGGACTTCAAGATTCAACATCACAATTCTTCTCCTTACCGGCCAAAGATGAATGGCGCGGTAGAGGCAACTAACAAGAATATTAAGAAGATTGTGTAGAAGATGGTTATCACTTACAAATATATGCATGAGATGTTACAATTCGCGTTGCATGGGTACCGAATGTGAGTCAGGACATCAACCGGGGCAACTCCATTCTCCCTGGTATTTGGCATGGAGGCAGTCTTGCCTGTTGAGGTAGAAATTCTTTCTTTACGCATGATGATGGAGGTGAAGCTTGATGAGGCTGAGTGGGTACGTGCTCGATATAACCAATTGTGCCTAATTGAGTAAAAGAGGTTAGCGACTATTTGTCATGGTCAACTTTATCAGAGGAGAATGAAGCGAGCATTCGACCAACGAGTACGTACTCGAGAGTATCAAATAGGCGAGCTTGTACTCAAAAGGATCATTCCTCCAGGTTCAGATCACAGGGGCAAGTGGACCCCAAACTACGAAGGCCCATTCATAGTAAAGAAATTTTTCTCGGGTGGAGCACTAATGCTCACTACTATGGATGGAGAAGACTTCCAATCCCCTATTAACTCGGACGCAGTTAAAAAATACTTCGCATAAAAGACCCACTGGACACAAAAACAGAATTAAAGTCCAGGCAAGAAAAGGGCATCCCGGCGAGCGAAAAACATAATAAAAAGCTCGGGCAAAAGTTAGGGAAAAACTAATAATAATAATGTACACCCGCTGAGTTGAAAAGCCACATCGGACAGCTCAGGCAAAAAATGGGTATCCCGGTGGATTGAAAACCTGAAAGGGTGATCCACGCAAAACAATGGAATAAGCGAACAACTGCGATCCAGGTAATCTGAACAAAATCACCGTTTTAAACAACCTGGCAATATCAGAAAGGTAGGAATCAGTCCCCTCATCTTCTTCAGAAAGTGAAGGAAAGAATGGAAAGTCTTGAAGACATGTTAGTCATAGCAGGAAGGAAACTCATTGGAATGTCGTGAACATTTCCATTAGGATAGTTTCTTTTCTCAATTTTTATGGTAGCTACCTCTTTCCAGGTAGTTGCTTCCTGATGTAAAGATTTGCCTATTCAGAGGCCCCTCAATAAATGAATATTCAGTCAAAAGCTGTGTTGTGTTTTGTTTACTTTGTTTGCAAAAATGTCCTGAATTTTTGGCAAAAAGAACATTGCATTGGAAACATGGTGATTTTCTAAAAAAAATGACATTGCAGGGAAACATTTAAAAACATCTTTGAGTGTCGGGTGACAATGGATGAACAGATCATACCATGCAAGTCCCGGGGCACATGTGTGTATATTGTTGTTGCAGGATGGTGTCATATCTCCCCAAGCAGAGAATGTTCTCCAGATGAATTAGAGCAGGTGGAATCCCCAGCAGAACTCCAAGGCTATTTGAAGAGCTTTCATCCCCAAGCGAGTTATCTGTCCACAAGTGAAGTATTCCCAACAGACAGCTGAACGTCTGATTTCCCCATAGAGGGTCATGTTTGGGATTTGCTCCCGTCATTGAAATATTCCCCAGAGAAGTAGCCAATTTATTTTTGACCAATGTGATGATACAGACAGTTGTTCATCCCCCAAACCAGAGTTAAGTGTCAAAGCCTCTTGACCTGATTCTCCCCTGCAGAGTTGTGATTCTTGTTGCCAATCAGACATTTGTTTATGCTCGTATGAATTCCCCATCACTCGTCTGTGTCTGATAGCTGTTTGATGCTCGTATGCATTTCCCATCACTCGTCTGTGTCTGATAGCTGTTTGATGTTCGTATGCATTTCCCATCACTCGTCTGTGTCTGATAGCTGTTTTGATGCTCGTATGCATTTCCCATCACTCGTCGGTGTTTGATAGCTGTTTGTTGCTCGTCTGCATTCCCTAATGCTCGTCTGTGTTGGATCTCTGGCACTCGTCTGTATTGCTACTCCAAATGCTCGTATGTGTTGGATCTCTGGTACTCGTCTATGTTGCGACTCCAACTGCTTGTCTGTGTTGGATTTCTGGTATTTGTTTGTATCAGTAGTTGATATTCATCTGTATCATCGCCTGAAGCGCTCGTCTGTGTTTCTTAGATCATCGTCTGATATTTGTTTGTATCATTGACGTATGGCGCTTGTCTATGTTCTCTTGATGATTATCCAATACTCGTTTGTGTTGGAGAGGTTTGAAGTCCTAATAGTAGGATTAAACGTCAAAATGGTTATCGGTCCTGGCGTAACAGGTTATCTGAAGGAGGTTCGTCTGTCTCAGACACCACTTATCTACGCAAGATTTGTGAAGAGGGTTCGTCCAATCCTGATGTCGCACCTGGCGTAACAGGTTATTTGAAGAAGACTTGTTTGTCTTAGACCATATATATGCAGAGGATATATGAGGAGGGTTCTTCTATCCTGATTATGCATGTTTATCCCACAGACTTAAGTGAATCATCGGTCCTGGCGTAACAGGTTATCCGAAAGAGGTTTGTCTGTCTCAAGTCATATATTTTTGTAAAATGTATGAGGAGGGCTCATCTGTCCATTCCTGGCGTAACAAGCTTATTTGAAGAGGGCTCGTATGTCCAGTTCCTGGCGTAACAGGTTTGCATGAAGAAGACTCGTATGTCTATGTTTTTCTTATCCGGCATAACAATTCAATTTGGAAGGAGCTCGTCTGTTGTGTCTTCATTTCAGTTGTCCAGTGTGTTGGGTTTATTTCCCATTGCTTGCTGTCGCTCCCGACAAATGAAAAGGATCAGATGAAGGTACAGACGCGAACGGTCGGCGAGAGGGACAATGAGAACACACAGCCGTGAACTCACTGGAGATGAATAGAGTCGCCAGCTAGGCATTTTTATCCCGGAGGAAAGGTAATGCTGCATAGACCTAGAAAAGATGGATAAGACGGTTGCGAACCAGAGAGACTGAGAAAGGGGGTTGGTTACAACCTGGGAAGGTATTAGCACCCAGATTGTCCGCCGTACTCGACGGGATCCACGCTTAAAAGATTTGTGTTTTAAAGGGGTAGTGTCAGTGCAATTTGTGTATAGAATAGCTGAAAAAAGATGTACAGGTGTCAGTGTATAAGTGATGTGAAGTGTATAATGATGTGTCAGTGTAAGAATGAGAATGAATTGCTCATGACCATGAGGCTAAAGAATGAAGCTGGAAAGAGGGGGAATATACTGAGACTTTTGTTCGATAACTGTTAAGTTATGCCTACGTATCCTCTCGTGCAATGAGGAAGTCAGAACACCGTAGTTCGACCCAAAGAGACTGAAAGATGAATTGACTTGTGAACTGCTTGCTTGTCAATGCTCAAGTGTATGACCTGTCTGGCTCAGGTGCAAACTGTCTTGCATTAGACGGAAGAAGCAAGTTCTCGTTTATGAGTGAAGATGATGAGAAAAGAATCCCGAAGGAGACGATTATTGGTTGTTTTTGAGTTTTCAGTCTTTTATTGCTTTTGAGAATTTGTCATAAGTTAATGAGCTTAAGCCTAAACCAATGGATTTAGTAAACTCATCACATCTTCCCTCTGATTAGGGGTAATGAGAATACCTTAAGTGTGAAGTCAGATTCTCACACTTAATCTCCTTTGGTGTAGGATTAAGATCATTAACCCACTTGTGATTATTTGGATGTTTTTTGGTGTTTTTGTTTAGTGTTGAGTAATGAGGTTAAGCCATAGTCAAGGATTAAACAGACTCATTACACCATCCTAATAGAAGGATAATAGATGAGAATGTTTAAGCTGAGAAAAACTCCTCAACTTAATCCATGATTAGGGATTAAACTCATGACAAAACAAGCCTTTGATTAAGTGGATTTTATTTAATGGTGAGATGAAGAAATGAATTTTATGATTTGTAAGACAACTTGAGGGGGACTTGTCCATTAACACTAGGGTTAGTCCTTCTTAACCATTTAAGGAAGAATTAGAACCCTAATGCAAGGCCCAAGTTACAAGTGTAATGTCTTGATACTTATTAAGTGAATTGATTAAGGGAGTTAAACACATTAAGGGTTTAACACTTAGGATTAAAGTTATACACTCCATCCTAAGAGAAGGATGCAGGCATAAACTTAACCACAAAGCCTTAAAGCCTTTAGGGTTTAGTCCCTGATTATGAGATGAGAGGAGAAGACTCAAAAGAGACACAAAGGTAAAACTAAGAGGGGAGACTAATCCTAATATTCACATGCTCGGATGGTCCTAGGTTAGTGAGGCTTACTATCCTAAAGAAGAAGAAGAAAAGAAGAAGATGAGAGGAAAAGCTCCATGGTGGCCTAAGCACACCTCAAGTTAAGAACGAATAGGAGAAGATGAGGAATTAAGATGAGTAAGAAATAAGATAAGAAGAAAGAATGCAACATGGAGATAAATAAGAATGAAGAATGAAATAGGATGAGTTGGATGAAATAGAAATAAGATAAGGAGAAATAAGATGAGAATGCGATATGGAGATGAATAAGAATGTAGATAGGAATGCACAAACAGAGCCTACACCAGTAGGACTTCCAGATGCAACAACATGCAGTAATTAAAATCGGGCCATAGCGTTACCTAACGGAGAAGGTCCGTTGCCTCTTCGATATGAACAAAAGGATCTCAGACAAATGTCCATTACCAGGGAATCAAACAAATGTCCAATAAGCTTCCAACATCCAAACAGACCAACAAAGAGAATCCAAACTCGCAACAAGAATTGGTTCACACAAAACTAAATCCTATCGAAGAATTGACAACAAGATTATGAAAATAAAATCAGTCACAAGGCCATCATCATGCTACCATCCCCATCGTCGGTATCGAACAATAAACCTACAAAGCATCACACCAAACTAGAACCAAAATCAAATAAGATTCTATTTATATAAACAAATTAATTAAAATTAAAACCTAAACTATATATAATCAAAGTTAGAAAAATTAATATAAAGTTAAAACAAAATTATAATCTAAACATATAATGAAATTACTAAAACCATAACAATATTCTATTAAAACAAAGTGATTTAAAATCTAAGTTATACAAATTATAATAAAATAAGATTCTAACTTAAACCCAACTTTAGCTCTTAACTACTGTTAATACAAACTAAAAAATATAAAGGAAATTGAATTAAAATAAAATTGAATTAAAATAAAATTGAGAAAGAAAAACGAAATCTAATATTAAAAAAGGTTTATGAAAGTAAAATAGAACAGATGAGAAAAAAAAATAGTCAGCCACACAATCGAAACCCCACTTCTTATCCTCTCCAGCGCACAAAAGACGATGGCCAATTCTTTTCTCGAACTCGACTCCGTCTCCTTCTGTCCTTCTGCAGCAAAAATCAACGGCCAAACAAGCATCAACAACAAGTAATCCCTCTGTCATCGGCGAACAACCCACGGCGGCTCCGTCTTTCTTCCATCGATCCATCGACGAGATGGACAACGGCCTCCTCACCGCTGAGTTCTCTCTGGTTATGTGATGTCACCGTTTTGTTTCTCACAAATCGCCGGCGTCGGAGCGATTTCTCTCATCAAATGAATCCATCCTCCGTCTCAAACTTTCTCGACTCCGATCTCAAATTGTTTCAATCCTTCTCCGTTCAATCATTAAAAGTTGGTGGTTCTCTTTCAAATCGCCGACAACAATGGAGGAAGGTTCACCATTATCTTTTTCTTACTCTCTCGGACCTCTCTCCAAAATCTGAATCTCTCTGCTTCATCTACTTTCTTTCTGAGTGTTGTCTGTGGTTAATGAAATGTTGGTGAAGTGTTGTGGGAGGGATTAGGGTTTGAGTGTTGTTGTTGTGAGCTATGGAAGTAATGATTGAGGGGTGGTATTCTGTGTTGTTGCGTCGAGTTGAAGGGGAGGGACGA
This sequence comes from Lathyrus aphaca, assembly GCA_963966055.1. Lineage (NCBI taxonomy): Eukaryota > Viridiplantae > Streptophyta > Magnoliopsida > Fabales > Fabaceae > Lathyrus > Lathyrus aphaca. The sequence goes on from OZ014520.1 coordinate 546,359,838, forward strand.
AGGGTTGTTATGTGGCCAAAGTTGAAGATGAGACGGGTTAGTGTGTATGAGAGAAGTGTGGTTCTGTGTTGATGATTCTGGTTTTTTTTTGGGGGAGGAAAAGAACAGGTTCAGCGAGATTTTCAAAGGTTAGGTTTGCTGTCTTTGTTATGGAAAAACAAGTTTCGGTGATGGAATTTTGCGGTAATGGGGGTTTCGAAGGGTGTAGCGGTGTTGTTGGGAGGGGGTGGTTCGAATGTTACAGCATTGTTGTTGTTGTTGTTCTGCGGTGATGATATTGAAGCCGTTGGTGGTGTTTGAATGGTTTGTATTATGGGATGAAGAATGGTGGGGTTATTGAAGGTGTACTGATTTGCGGCTGTTTGTGGTTAATGGTGGTGAAAGGAGGCTCACGGCTTGCTTTTTGGTGGTTTATGTGTGTTTGGAAAAAATGTTGCTGTGAGAGAGTGACGAAAAAAAAGAGCGTGTGATGGCGTGCGGGACCTGCGTGACGGTCTGGATGAGTTGAAGAGAAGAGTGATTAGAGGTGAGGTGGTGGACTGATTTAGAAGAAGAGGAATTGTCTGTGTTTTGTTGTGAAAAAAATAGAATGAGCAGAAAAAATTAATGAGGATCATTTGTGTTCAGAGAGAGGGTTGAAGATTTGGTTTGTGTGCGCTGAAGGAGAGTGATAGTTTTAGAGTTGTTGTTGATGAATGGAAAAAAAAGTGGTGGGAGTTGTGTTGATGCTGTTGTTTGTTGTCGATGTTGATGCTGCTGTTGATGGTTTTGGTATGAGTTTGAGACAAAGTTGCGGCTGCTACCTTTTTTTGCTGCTGAAAAAATGTTCTCCCTTTTGCCAACATGTTTCTTTTTTAGGGAACCGTGACACCTCCTTTAAACATCTAGGTCAACTTGTCTTTTCTATCCTTTGTTTAACATGGGCTTAACATAAGATTAAATGGGCTTATTGGTAACAAAGAATGATATAAAATAAAATGGTTAAGGAAAAAATAAATAAATATGACTAATGGTTATATAAATGGATAATAAGAATAATCATGGATATTTTAATAATAAAATGTGATTTAGAAAATGAAATGAATTAAAATAGTGAATGGATAAAAAATCAAAAAAATGAATATTGGAAATAATGGTTTTATGTGGATAAATGGATGTGATAAAATAGGGTAAGGAAAGGGTTTTAAAGAAAAAATGGAAACTTAAATGGTAAATACAATGAACGCGGACATGAACTTGGCTAGAAAATGGAACGAGATAGATATTTGAGATCAAGTTGAAAATTGAATTCTGAGAAGTCCACATGGCCAAACTCAAACTTGCACCTTTTTTGGTAAACCACTGATTGAATGAATACAAATACCACCAGAAACCCCACAACTGAAATAAACAACCTTCTGAATTAATCCTCCTCTTGACAAAATAACTCCCAATCATCTTAAACAATCTAAATCAATCCTTAGGAAAATAAATCCGCAGATGATCACAACTGAACCTGATGGGTCTTGATGATCTTGATTTCTGAAACAAAACCCACTGGAAACACTGCTTGACAACCTTGTAATTTAAAAAGAAGAAAATACCCTGATGACGGGCCAGGTGAATCGTGAAATTCTCGAATATCACTTAATCAGGGAAATAAGCCCTAATATAGTGATAAAAGCAATAAGCATGATTCCCTTGATGACTGCATAGCTGAAACCTTGAATTTTCTGATGATCCGCGGATAAAGTGTGAAACCCTAATCCTCAGACAACATTGATCCCATGTCTTTTGAGCTTATGCAAATGGTATGCAAAATGCGTATGAAAGCAAGATGAAAAGCCAGAAAACCAGAGGGCAAATTTGGGGTGTCTACAGCTGCCCCTATTCAAGAAACTGTTAATCTGAAAAGGATGAGAGCAACGGCTATTAGACGTTCAAGATAAATAGTGATTGAATACCCAAAAGACCCCGAAATTTTCACTCACAGAATGAAGAAGAAAAGGGATATAGATTGTATAAGAAAGCAAAGTATATTGTAAAGTGTGAGCGACAGAGGACGACCGTCGAGCAGAGGACGACTGCTGGGTAAAGAGCAATGACGGGGACGGCCGACATGCTGGGGATAAAAGGTAAAGCCAAGACGGGGACGGCCGACTAGCTGGGAAAAATAAGAAATTATGATGGGGACGGCCATCAAGATAAAGCTGTAAGATTCTCTGGGGATCGGATGAAACATGACGGGGACGGCCATCAAGTTCATAAAGTAAAGTAACCAACGATGGGGACGGCCATCGGGCTAAACTGAAAGAAAAAAGGAACCACGACGGGGACATCCATCGGGTTAAAGAATAAATGAAATAAACAGATGATGAGGTACGGTCATCAAAGGTGAAGGACGATCACCTAGCAGGGGACGGCTGCTCTGTTGGATAAGATGAGGGACGATCATCTAAGGTGGAGGACGATCACCTAGCAGGGGACGGCTGCTAAAAATCACGACATAGGACGAATGTCGGATAGAAAAAGGTCAACGATGGGGACGGCCATCGGACGAGCATGATGAAGGACGATCATCAAGAGGTGAAGGACGATCACCTAGCAGGGGACGGCTGCTAAAAATCAACGATGGGGACGACCATCGAATGAGCATGATGGAGGACGACCATCAAGAGGTGGAGGACGACCACCTAGCAGGGTACGGCTGCTCTCAGGGTTTATCATGACACAGGACGAATGTCAGATAAAAAGGAAAATTTGCTTTGTCGGTAATCTACTGGGGAATGATAAACACGGACGAGTGTCTATATCCAAGAAATAAAGGTATAAGTGTTTTGACGTTGTGTATAGATTAAAGATGCGGACGAGTATCCTTAAGACTGCAATACGGACGAGTATCATGTAGAAACAAATACTGACACGTGCTCAGAGATGATGATACGGACGAGTACCATCTGGTTAACAAAGAACACGGACGAGTGTTGCATCTGAAGGGACTCTTCTGGGGAATAGTAGACACAGGCGAGTATCTATATTCAAGAAGACAAGAGTGTTTGACACAGTGTATGGATTAAAGATGCGGACGAGCATCCTTAAGACTAAGATACGGACGAGTACCTTGGTAGAAACAAACGCTTGACGCATATTCTGAGATGATGGTACGGACGAGTACCAACCGGTTAACAAAGAACATGGACTAGTGTTGAATCTGTGGGGATATAAATGGTGTATACAAGATACGGACGAGTATCTGTATAAGTGAAATATGAGTAATGTATAGATGAGTATTTAACTGCTGGGGAGAGTGACACGGACGAGTGTCAAAAGGAGAAAAGTATAGTGTAAACAAGTATCTGATATACAAAGTGTTTATGTTACTGTGCTGGGGATATGACACGGACGGGTGTCAAGAAAATTGTATATATGCAAGTATCTGTGAGTGCAAAGGGGGATATCTCCGGCTTTCTGCTGGGGATATGACACGGACGGGTGCCACAAGGAATACGTACTGATGTTTGGGAGTGTAAGGCAACTGTTTTAGCTTTAACTCTCTGCTGGGGAATCTGGGGAGCATTCTGTATACTGTTGACGGGTTGAAAGCTTTTAACTCTGATGGGAACGAAGTGTTGGCAATCTGATGCTTGTTGGAGAGGTTTTCACTGGAGGAAAGACGACTCTGCGTGAGGTATACTTCGTTTAACTGCTTTGAACATCTGCTGAGGATCTGATCATCCTGCTCTGACTCCACTGGGGAGAATTTCCTCTTGCTCTGCTGGGAAAATCCCTTGGAAATGAGAATCCCGATGACTCTATGGTGAAAGATCATCTTTAGACTTGGCCAGGGAAGATGCTTGATCACACAATCCTGCTGAGGAGGAAATCCTGATAATTCTAACTTTGTGGGGAAGCAAGGCCTTCAGCTGCCTGTTGGGAAAAATTCACTGTGGACAGATAAGTCTGCTTGGGGATGAGAACGATTCAATTAGCCTTGAAGTTCTGCTGGGGTTATCATCTGTTCCAACTCAGCTGGGGATGTCAACCTTCATGGTTGAGAAAAAGATTTGGCAATGCTCTGCTGAGGAGGGACTTTGCTGGAGAATCAAGTAAGTCCAAATATGCCCCCAAGTATAGCATAACAGCTGCGTTGGGAAGATATGCTAATGAAAATTGGACTTTGACTGAATGAGAATAACCAACTCCTCATGAGGGAATCTTGTCGGCCGAAAAGAGATCTTTATGCTCGGGGAAGAAATAAACTTCCAATGCCCTGCTGGTAAAATAAATACCAGACATTCCCTGAGTATTAACACAGTGCTTCAAACTTTTGAGCTCAACAAAAGCATTACCGATCATCCTGAGTGAACTATCATTCCCTTAACTCCTCAATTATACCATACTGCATCATCCATAAAAGATCGTCTTCAGAGGATTTTACAGAAGACTTGGCATCCAGAATTGCCCCAGTGTCTTCAAACTCTTGCAGAGATTCAACAAATCTTGAGATAACTGCCCCAGACTGCATCTTGAAATGATTCTTGCCCCACATCAGAGCTAAAACAGAAACCATGCGGTATGAAGATGCAATGCAAATGATGTACAATGCAGACGTATGCTCAACCAAAGATATGCAACAAGGATGGTTGGGCGCTAGGGCCAGGTTGATAGATATATATTTTTGGTTGCCAAGCAATTGGACTTTTGGAGGTGAATTACCAGACGAGAACTGGTTTATTAAAGGTAGGCCAACAGACGAGAACTGATGGGCAAAGAAGAAGTCGTCAGACGAGAACTGACTACTTGGGGTTCATTGTCAAACGAGAATTGACTCTGAAAAAAGAATGACTACCAGACGAGAACTGGTGTTCAACAGGTTAAATGAAAAGGTGACCAGACGAGAACTGGTTAAAAGATTCGCCTACCAGACGAGAACTGGTATTTGAAATTGGTTTGCCAGACGAGAACTGGACTTTGGGTTTGTCTGCCGGACGAGGACTAGACTCTGAAAAGTTTGCCAGACGGGAACTGGGCTTTGAAAAGGCTTGCCAGACGAGAACTGGACTTTGAAAGGTTGATAAGTTGGGGTTACGAGGCCCTGGATGTGAGATCTGATGTTGTGGGGGTAGGATGTCCTATGCACTTATGATGCGTATGCTCTAGAGATGCGACATGAATGACGTATGCAAATGATTTATGCAATGATTATGAAAAGCTAGAAAAACTCCCAAGGATGGGAAGAAAAGTCTTAGTGACAAGGCTTCTGGTTGAGAAGGGTGACAAAGGTGACGGTGGGTAGCATGATTTCCCGACACTCATCTTGAACTCGAAGATCACTGATACAAATTGCTCTGTGTATCTGAAATTTGCCCCTGTTGGGCGAGTCTCTGAACAGACTGTTGCTGATTATCCAATTTCTGGAATAGAAAACTTGGATGTTCTCTCGAGGAGAGTTGCACTTAGTGATCTCTGGAAGTGTTCTGCCCCGGTATGAGCGTGGAAGCGAATTGACTCATTCTGACGGAGGATTGGAAGAATATATCTTTAGTTAGCAGAAAATTAGGGTGGCCTGCCCCTGTTTGGTAGATTCAACTCTGTACAACTGACTTTGAATGACGTTCCTCGATCAACCGATGCTTGGGAACTCTCTTTACCCTGACAAATTCCTTGGTCAACAAAACCACTGGATAACATGCCCCTGATTCATAGGCTGACAAAATGCTCTTGATTCTGGTCATCATTGTTGAATAATCAAGTTTTCCTCTGATTGCCCTTTGTAGGAACTTCCCTGATGACACATGCTGACTTGCAATTAAAACTGTTCATTCACAAATGGTAATTTCAATGCAGTGCACATGCAAGTTTTTGAAAATTTATTTATTTTGATGCTGTGACAGTGTGTGACGAATGGACGATTAGTCCAAACGTAGTGTTGGGTTAGCAAACCTTTAGGAGTCAGTTTACGCAACCTTGTCGTAGTATGCTTTCAGAATTGAACCTGATTCAATTAGGACCTTCAAATGGTTATGACGTGGTCTGGTTCACGGTTTTAAAAAGAAAGATTTATGGCTCAAAGTTTATCTGTGCCTACCCATTCTCCTTGATGTTCTTCAGTCCTATGTTCAGCTAATTCGGCCTAAGCGCTCGCTTCTCAGAAGGGTTTTGTAATGATTGAGGAACCAAAGGCGTTGATGGTTTACGCACCAATGAGGTTTCTTGGAGTAACAGTCACCCATTCTGACTTTGTGTCTGGTCACACGACTTTGTTCTTATGGAATATATTTTTTAGATTTTTTTATTCCCTAACTTTTGCCTGGACTGATTCTTTTGAATTTTTTCGATTTCGAAGTCCAGCGGGATGCCCTAACTTTTGCCTAAGTCATATGTTTTCACACATTTTTTCGACTTAGCGGGCTTTATTTCTTTTTTCTTTGATTTTTGTTGAACAAATCGTGTGACACTGGCTTGTCATGACTTGCTGAAAGGGTTGACTGCCTCATTCCTTTGTTGGTGAGGGATAACCATTGTGGTTTCACGTCCCTTGACCTCTTGAGGTGTAATGAATAAAGGTAATGGATCCTCGGATGCACACTCCTTTTGAACGCTCGGTCAAATTAACTGATGACTACCCTGCCCCAGGTTGAATGTGATGGTTTTTTCTGTTCAGAAAAGAAACTCCTACTTCAAGGCTCAAAGGGGTTGACGAAGGTCTATCTCCCTTATATCTCCGGTGTTTGGGAATTGAAGCAATGCCTGTACATCGTCAGCAGGTTCTACCCTGAAAGCATACCTTGAACAAATATGGGTATTCAGTTGTCATCATCCTCCCTCAAACCTGCTAAACAACAGTGAAATAAATGGGAGGTAAATGGATGCAATTTTTTTGTTTTTTTTTTCTTTTTTTTTTCAATGCAAGTAAATAAAAATGAGCGAATGCGACATAATTGATTCAAAAGTGCAAGATCACTACATTAACATTACCATTTAAAATAACAATGCTTAAAAGACAAGTAGCTGCTAACAGGAAAGAAACTACGATGCAAATGATAAAAGGATACAGCGATCACCAACTCTGATGACATACTGTTGTCTGAGCCACTGAAATCAAGGTACGCTTATTCTGAAGTCCTTGAACTCAATCAGGTGAAAGGTTGACGTGCACAACCAAGCTTCCTTCTGGAAAGGAGATGTAGCCCTTGTCGATCAATTGTTGCACTTTGGCTTGAAAAGCTTTGCAATCTTCAGTTGAATGCCCCACTGATCCACCATGATACCCACACTTCTCATGAGGATTATACCCTAGAGGGTACGGCTCTGGTAACGGCTTGAGAGGCTTAGGAACCACCAAAGAGCTCTGAATTAGATGTGGCAAGAGTTCACTGTATGCCATGGGGACTGGATGAAGAGGAGCAATCCTTCTTTCCAGATTGTTACGAGGCCTAGGCTGGCTCTGAAGTTGATTTTGAGGTCTTCGACCATGAGATTGCAGATTTGGACGAGGAGGAACCCAGGGTTTCTGACACGGTGCTCTGAGCATTGCCGAATGCCCGTAAGAGTAATCAGATTCAGGAACAGATGATCTTTGAGAAGATGTTGGTCTAGAATATTTGATATTTGCCACGACTGCATTGACGTCATCCCATTCTTCCTCTTGGGAGCTAACAACAGACTCACCTTCACTAGCTGGGATATTCGAAAAGTCCTGGATCTTTCCACTTTTGAGAAGGCTCTCAATGCGTACTCCAACTATCATCAAATCAGAGAAGCTTGTCATCCCAATGCTACTCATTCTTTCCAAGTATGGACCCTGCAAGGTGCCCACGAACAGGTCAATTAATTCTCTGTCTGAAAGTGGTGGTTGCACTTGGGCTGCCAATTCTCTCCACCGCTGTGCATATTCTCTGAAAGATTCACCACTCCCCTGGGATAGGCTCTGCAAGTGCGTGCGATTGGGCGCCACGTCCATATTGTACTGGTATTGCTTCACGAAAGCTCTGGATAAATCATTCCAAGATCGAATATGACTGCTTTCCAAATCCATGTACCAACTTAAAGATGCCCCACTTAAACTGTCCTGAAAACAGTGAATCATCAACTTATCATTGCAGGCATAAGAAGTCATTTTCCTGCAGAACATCACCAAATGACGCTTCGGGCAACTGACACCAGTGTATTTCTCGAACTTGGGAGTCTTGAAATTTGGAGGGATGACAAGACCAGGCACCAAACACAGGGTTAGAGCATCAAAACCGAAGGCATCAGGATCTGCTAAGGCTTTGAGTCGCTCGTCCAACACACGAAATCTTTCAGCAGGACCAATAACTTGTGGATCCTTGGTTTTCACAAGAGGGATTGCCCCTTGGAAGTCTGGCATAGGGAAGGCAAAACTCTGATAATCTGTAGAATCAGAAGAAGATGAAGGTCCACCTCGGACAGCAAATGGTTCAGGTACATTCTGATTCACGATCGGGGTCTGTACAGGTTGAGCTTGAGCAAGATTGTTCACTTGTGGAAGATCTTCATCAGGAGGGACACCATACAGAGGATTGGTCATTGAAGTGAAACCAGGTGGAAACTCAACATTCTGACGGTTGTTCTCTGACATAGCTACTGACGGCTTCCAATCTGACCCTTTACCTCTTGACACTGCTCGGTCTAGCTTCACACGCTCTGTCGTCTTCTAACTGTTAACACTTGTTCAAACTGAGTACCGGGAAATCAGCTGGCTGGTCATGGACAAAAGAGGAAGGATGAGCTCTCTGGAGGAGGAAAATGCAATGCAGATGCAAATGTAAAATGCAATATGATGATGCAAGAGATGCAAAGACATGGGATCACAGCTGGAGACTGCCTGGAATCTGGAATACCGGACCAAGAATCGAGTGTCTGTAACCACAAGATCTCTGTATAGTAACCCGGAATAGTAACTGAAAACCAGAGGTCAATATTTTCAGGATCATTGTGACTGGATCAAACAATTGTACTGCAATGAGGGTATGTTGAGGTCAAGGGTTCCTGCAAACCTGTAAACAGCCTAACCCCCTCACAGGTAGTGTTCTAAAACAAGGATCCTCAGACTTGGATCAGTTATGAGAAGTGTAAACACTTCTAACCCGGAGGTACAATGTTTACAATAACCATAAAAGTTCCTCCTCTAATTCTCCTCAGTTTCTGAAGGTCAAAACTAAAGGTCATCCAGACTTAGCAGGCTTCCCAGATAGCCCTAGCATTGCAGGAAATCTGCAACACAGAGTTCTCAAGAAGAAACCCATATCTGAACCGTGTTTCATATTCCCGCACCAGACCGAAATGGAATGGGAAAGAATATGATTCACTCTAGCCTAGGTGTCACTCAGGTCCCGGGTATAGGACCTTAACTCTCAATAGAACCCCACCCACCAAAGGAAAACCAGATCCAGCCAGCAGTACAGTATAACAGTATGATAATATGCAAAGCTATAAAGAAAACAGTAAACAACTGTACATAAAGCAAAAACAAATATAAATATACAAACACAAATAAACACATAACACCCCAGTAAACACAAATCAATCAAGCGCTAGGAGGAACCCACGGAAAGAACCAGAAGCCCTGGTTGCAGTATAAAGGGTCCCCAGCAGAGTCGCCAAGCTGTCGCTCCCGACAAATGAAAAGGATCAGATGAAGGTACAGACGCGAACGTTCGGCGAGAGGGACAATGAGAACACACAGCCGTGAACTCACTGGAGATGAATAGAGTCGCCAGCTAGGCATTTTTATCCCGGAGGAAAGGTAATGCTGCATAGACCTAGAAAAGATGGATAAGACGGTTGCGAACCAGAGAGACTGAGAAAGGGGGTTGGTTACAACCTGGGAAGGTATTAGCCCCCAGATTGTCCGCCGTACTCGACGGGATCCACGCTTAAAAGATTTGTGTTTTAAAGGGGTAGTGTCAGTGCAATTTGTGTATAGAATAGCTGAAAAAAGATGTACAGGTGTCAGTGTATAAGTGATGTGAAGTGTATAATGATGTGTCAGTGTAAGAATGAGAATGAATTTCTCATGACCATGAGGCTAAAGAATGAAGCTGGAAAGAGGGGGAATATACTGAGACTTTTGTTCGATAACTGTTAAGTTATGCCTACGTATCCTCTCGTGCAATGAGGAAGTCAGAACACCGTAGTTCGACCCAAAGAGACTGAAAGATGAATTGACTTGTGAACTGCTTGCTTGTCAATGCTCAAGTGTATGACCTGTCTGGCTCAGGTGCAAACTGTCTTGCATTAGACGGAAGAAGCAAGTTCTCGTTTATGAGTGAAGATGATGAGAAAAGAATCCCGAAGGAGACGATTATTGGTTGTTTTTGAGTTTTCAGTCTTTTATTGCTTTTGAGAATTTGTCATAAGTTAATGAGCTTAAGTCTAAACCAATGGATTTAGTAAACTCATCACATCTTCCCTCTGATTAGGGGTAATGAGAATACCTTAAGTGTGAAGTCAGATTCTCACACTTAATCTCCTTTGGTGTAGGATTAAGATCATTAACCCACTTGTGATTATTTAGATGTTTTTTGGTGTTTTTGTTTAGTGTTGAGTAATGAGGTTAAGCCATAGTCAAGGATTAAACAGACTCATTACACCATCCTAATAGAAGGATAATAGATGAGAATGTTTAAGCTGAGAAAAACTCCTCAACTTAATCCATGATTAGGGATTAAACTCATGACAAAACAAGCCTTTGATTAAGTGGATTTTATTTAATGGTGAGATGAAGAAATGAATTTTATGATTTGTAAGACAACTTGAGGGGGACTTGTCCATTAACACTAGGGTTAGTCCTTCTTAACCATTTAAGGAAGAATTAGAACCCTAATGCAAGGCCCAAGTTACAAGTGTAATGTCTTGATACTTATTAAGTGAATTGATTAAGGGAGTTAAACACATTAAGGGTTTAACACTTAGGATTAAAGTTATACACTCCATCCTAAGAGAAGGATGCAGGCATAAACTTAACCACAAAGCCTTAAAGCCTTTAGGGTTTAGTCCCTGATTATGAGATGAGAGGAGAAGACTCAAAAGAGACACAAAGGTAAAACTAAGAGGGGAGACTAATCCTAATATTCACATGCTCGGATGGTCCTAGGTTAGTGAGGCTTACTATCCTAAAGAAGGAGAAGAAAAGAAGAAGATGAGAGGAAAAGCTCCATGGTGGCCTAAGCACACCTCAAGTTAAGAACGAATAGGAGAAGATGAGGAATTAAGATGAGTAAGAAATAAGATAAGAAGAAAGAATGCAACATGGAGATAAATAAGAATGAAGAATGAAATAGGATGAGTTGGATGAAATAGAAATAAGATAAGGAGAAATAAGATGAGAATGCGATATGGAGATGAATAAGAATGTAGATAGGAATGCACAAACAGAGCCTACACCAGTAGGACTTCCAGATGCAACAACATGCAGTAATTAAAATCGGGCCATAGCGTTACCTAACGGAGAAGGTCCGTTGCCTCTTCGATATGAACAAAAGGATCTCAGACAAATGTCCATTACCAGGGAATCAAACAAATGTCCAATAAGCTTCCAACATCCAAACAGACCAACAAAGAGAATCCAAACTCGCAACAAGAATTGGTTCACACAAAACTAAATCCTATCGAAGAATTGACAACAAGATTATGAAAATAAAATCAGTCACAAGGCCATCATCATGCTACCATCCCCATCGTCGGTATCGAACAATAAACCTACAAAGCATCACACCAAACTAGAACCAAAATCAAATAAGATTCTATTTATATAAACAAATTAATTAAAATTAAAACCTAAACTATATATAATCAAAGTTAGAAAAATTAATATAAAGTTAAAACAAAATTATAATCTAAACATATAATGAAATTACTAAAACCATAACAATATTCTATTAAAACAAAGTGATTTAAAATCTAAGTTATACAAATTATAATAAAATAAGATTCTAACTTAAACCCAACTTTAGCTCTTAACTACTGTTAATACAAACTAAAAAATATAAAGGAAATTGAATTAAAATAAAATTGAATTAAAATAAAATTGAGAAAGAAAAACGAAATCTAATATTAAAAAAGGTTTATGAAAGTAAAATAGAACAGATGAGAAAAAAAAATAGTCAGCCACACAATCGAAACCCCACTTCTTATCCTCTCCAGCGCACAAAAGACGATGGCCAATTCTTTTCTCGAACTCGACTCCGTCTCCTTCTGTCCTTCTGCAGCAAAAATCAACGGCCAAACAAGCATCAACAACAAGTAATCCCTCTGTCATCGGCGAACAACCCACGGCGGCTCCGTCTTTCTTCCATCGATCCATCGACGAGATGGACAACGGCCTCCTCACCGCTGAGTTCTCTCTGGTTATGTGATGTCACCGTTTTGTTTCTCACAAATCGCCGGCGTCGGAGCGATTTCTCTCATCAAATGAATCCATCCTCCGTCTCAAACTTTCTCGACTCCGATCTCAAATTGTTTCAATCCTTCTCCGTTCAATCATTAAAAGTTGGTGGTTCTCTTTCAAATCGCCGACAACAATGGAGGAAGGTTCACCATTATCTTTTTCTTACTCTCTCGGATCTCTCTCCAAAATCTGAATCTCTCTGCTTCATCTACTTTCTTTCTGAGTGTTGTCTGTGGTTAATGAAATGTTGGTGAAGTGTTGTGGGAGGGATTAGGGTTTGAGTGTTGTTGTTGTGAGCTATGGAAGTAATGATTGAGGGGTGGTATTCTGTGTTGTTGCGTCGAGTTGAAGGGGAGGGACGAAGGGTTGTTATGTGGCCAAAGTTGAAGATGAGACGGGTTAGTGTGTATGAGAGAAGTGTGGTTCTGTGTTGATGATTCTGGTTTTTTTTTGGGGGAGGAAAAGAACAGGTTCAGCGAGATTTTCAAAGGTTAGGTTTGCTGTCTTTGTTATGGAAAAACAAGTTTCGGTGATGGATTTTTGCGGTAATGGGGGTTTCGAAGGGTGTAGCGGTGTTGTTGGGAGGGGGTGGTTCGAATGTTACAGCATTGTTGTTGTTGTTGTTCTGCGGTGATGATATTGAAGCCGTTGGTGGTGTTTGAATGGTTTGTATTATGGGATGAAGAATGGTGGGGTTATTGAAGGTGTACTGATTTGCGGCTGTTTGTGGTTAATGGTGGTGAAAGGAGGCTCACGGCTTGCTTTTTGGTGGTTTATGTGTGTTTGGAAAAAATGTTGCTGTGAGAGAGTGACGAAAAAAAAGAGCGTGTGATGGCGTGCGGGACCTGCGTGACGGTCTGGATGAGTTGAAGAGAAGAGTGATTAGAGGTGAGGTGGTGGACTGATTTAGAAGAAGAGGAATTGTCTGTGTTTTGTTGTGAAAAAAATAGAATGAGCAGAAAAAATTAATGAGGATCATTTGTGTTCAGAGAGAGGGTTGAAGATTTGGTTTGTGTGCGCTGAAGGAGAGTGATAGTTTTAGAGTTGTTGTTGATGAATGGAAAAAAAAGTGGTGGGAGTTGTGTTGATGCTGTTGTTTGTTGTCGATGTTGATGCTGCTGTTGATGGTTTTGGTATGAGTTTGAGACAAAGTTGCGGCTGCTACCTTTTTTTGCTGCTGAAAAAATGTTCTCCCTTTTGCCAACATGTTTCTTTTTTAGGGTACCGTGACACCTCCTTTAAACATCTAGGTCAACTTGTCTTTTCTATCCTTTGTTTAACATGGGCTTAACATAAGATTAAATGGGCTTATTGGTAACAAAGAATGATATAAAATAAAATGGTTAAGGAAAAAATAAATAAATATGACTAATGGTTATATAAATGGATAATAAGAATAATCATGGATATTTTAATAATAAAATGTGATTTAGAAAATGAAATGAATTAAAATAGTGAATGGATAAAAAATCAAAAAAATGAATATTGGAAATAATGGTTTTATGTGGATAAATGGATGTGATAAAATAGGGTAAGGAAAGGGTTTTAAAGAAAAAATGGAAACTTAAATGGTAAATACAATGAACGCGGACATGAACTTGGCTAGAAAATGGAACGAGATAGATATTTGAGATCAAGTTGAAAATTGAATTCTGAGAAGTCCACATGGCCAAACTCAAACTTGCACCTTTTTTGGTAAACCACTGATTGAATGAATACAAATACCACCAGAAACCCCACAACTGAAATAAACAACCTTCTGAATTAATCCTCCTCTTGACAAAATAACTCCCAATCATCTTAAACAATCTAAATCAATCCTTAGGAAAATAAATCCGCAGATGATCACAACTGAACCTGATGGGTCTTGATGATCTTGATTTCTGAAACAAAACCCACTGGAAACACTGCTTGACAACCTTGTAATTTAAAAAGAAGAAAATACCCTGATGACGGGCCAGGTGAATCGTGAAATTCTCGAATATCACTTAATCAGGGAAATAAGCCCTAATATAGTGATAAAAGCAATAAGCATGATTCCCTTGATGACTGCATAGCTGAAACCTTGAATTTTCTGATGATCTGCGGATAAAGTGTGAAACCCTAATCCTCAGACAACATTGATCCCATGTCTTTTGAGCTTATGCAAATGGTATGCAAAATGCGTATGAAAGCAAGATGAAAAGCCAGAAAACCAGAGGGCAAATTTGGGGTGTCTACACTTGCATTCACCAGCAGAGTGCAAATTTCAGGTTTTCTTGGTATTCAACCACAATTTATCTTGAACGGTCGATATCCCGTGCTATCGTCCTTTTCAGGTTAACAGTTGCTTGAATAGGGGCAGTTGTAAAACCCCAAATTCGCCCTATTCTTTCTAGCATCATCATAAGCATGGCATATCCTTAGCATTTTTGCATAGAAAAATGAAGCATAACATTATCATGTTCTAGCATTGGGAATATGAGCAATTATTGGTGCATTTGAAGCCTTACAAATCAAAGCAAGAAGTCAAGTGACCTTGTCCAAGTCCCATGAAGTGTCTACATGGCATGTACAAGCTCGAGATCCTTTACAAGAGCCCAGAAGGTTGGGAGATTGTCAGATGATTCAAGGAAGGGCAAGCTCCTACACAAATGGTCTCCAAATTAGGGTTTCATTTTCAAGCAAGGATTCTTTTTGAATTTAGCCATTTCATGTGGGAAAAGTACTTCATATGATATGTGAATGTTATGGATGAAATTTGGTGAGATAATTCATTGAGGAAGGCAGTCATTTCATCAGTTGCTTGTATCAGAAGAAAATGGTCAAACTAATTATTTGAAAAGTCAACTGTGACAATGCAAGGGTTTCAATCCTATTTTTCAAGCCAATGGATGTTCTTAAGTTCATAAAAGAGGCTTGGCAAGGTCAAAGGTCAAGAATTTAGGGCTTTGGCAAGGGTTTCCATTTTTGGCATATGGCATGTAACTAAAACTTTCCAAATTTAGTAACTTTTGCCCTAATCTACAAAGCTTTCTTTCATGACCAGAATGACCTTAAATGGAAATTTTTTGGACATGAAAGTTATAGGAGATTGTCTCCCATTTCTAAAAAGTACAAGAACATAACCATAGCCCTCATGGTTTGAAAGTTATGCTCATTTAAAGTTTGGTGATTTTTAGTTTTTTTTCTTAAAATCCAAGTTTCTACCATTTGCAAAAACTTATGAAATGCATTTTCAAGCCATTCTTTATACCAATTCTGGTCATAGGCATCAAGGGCAAGGCATGAAGAGTGTTTGGCTCAAGATAAAATCATAAAATCGTGCATGGAGTGCATGTTATTTCACTTAATGCAAAAATGCAAATCATCATCCAAGGCAAAATGCACTCACATCCAAGGGCCAGGATTGCTTCAATCATGATTGAGGAAAGATGTGTAATCATCATGTGCATGGAATGGGGAGAGATCACGAGCAAATGATGTGCACACTCACTTCTTGCAAAATTGAAATTTGATCCCCCATCAAACTTTTGATATGCACACTCACTCCAAACCCTAATTAGTATCAAAAGTCACTCCATATATAAGCAAAGGATAGCATTTCTGAATAAGAAGCATCTCTCATTCTTCAATTTTATACTCTCTTGCATTTCTGCAATTGGCTTCGAATCTCTTCATCCACACACTCATTCACAAAACAAACCTCGAATTCTTCATCCTTGAGCTTCATAGGTCATAAATCAACCACTGTTTTGGGCTATAGGCAAGATCTTGCACCAGTTCAGTTCTAGATCAATTGCTTGTAAAGTGTTAGATCCATGCCATTTGAAAGTCCAATTCACATTTATTTTGTGAATAGAAGTTACAAGAGTATCATCTGGAGCTAGAGAGTGGATTTCTTGGAGGTTTGAGAGCTCTGCAAACTCAGGTATACTTCATAATTCATCATCCTAGATTTTAATTCTTTTGTGTGCATTGTGCTCTATTTGTTGTCCTGAACATGCTGATGTAATTAGATTTTGAAATGGTGTTGAAATGAGCAAGAACCGTGTGACTGAACTTTTTAGATCTAAGCTTGTTGACTTCGATTTGGCTTGTGTATGATTGATAAATGTTTTTTGATGGTTGATTCATGATCTATATAGCATAAGGTTCATTTTGATATAAGGATTGTGTGATTTGGTTGAGAGATGCGTTTCTGCAATTTCTGGTTGGCCGGAGAAGGTGACCGGCGCTTCTCCGGTCGGTTAGGGTAATGTTAGGGTTAATTAGGGTTTATGATTCTCCAGATTGAATCCTGGCCCTTGGATCGTGATTAACTAGGATAATTTTGTTTTATTAATTTAATTAATCATGATTAATGCAACTTTAAAACGTGACCATCAGATTTCATTTAATTACTTCTCATTGATCTTGTTTCCTTTGAATCTCAGCCCTCTGATTTGATTACTTCTCATTTTATTTAATTTTTTTCCTTTTATTGGTTTTGTTTAATTCATAAAAATAGTTAAATGTTCACAAAAATTCTAAAAAAATTCATGACTGATCCTTTTCTTTAATTTTTGACACTTTTACTTTTCATTTATTTTTATTTGTCACGCTGAATTTAATTTTTGATTTTATTATTTGTTTTTTATTCATTTTAAATACATGTTGACTTGTGGATTTTCTATCTTGATCATTAGGTTGAGTTTTGAGTTGGTTCCTTTTGCATCTGATTCATATTAAGATGTAGTTTATTGATGATTTTGCTTCTGATTTTTAGAAACTTTTATGATTATGTTTGGCAATTGACTTGTGTGTGAAGTTTTAAAACCCTAGTTTGTGTTCATGAGGTCCTTTGAAATAGTTTGCTTTTGATTCTGATCTTGTTCTTTTGGTATGACGTTATCACATGATTAATGAACATTTGAGCTTAATTGTGGAATTTTTGCATGAGTTTTTGATTTGATTTGAATTTTCATATGTGATTGCCCTAGTTCTTGCTCTTTCTTGTTACATGTTTAGTTCTTAGGCTAGGAGGGCACTTGTGCCAACTCCCATAGGATGTTTAGAGTTATTTTTTGTATGAGGTTTGATCCCTGGTCCTTGGTTGGTGTTTTCACTTTGAAAAGTTTTGTGTTACTTGTCTTTGAAGTCTTTCACAAATGTATGCATGTTAACCTCACCTTATTTATCCATTTGCCCTCCATGATGCTTATGCTTGAGTTTGGTGCTTCTTCCTCATGTTTGTTAATGCTTCTTAGGAACATTTTAACATGCTTAGGTACCTGGTCTTTAATTGATACGTATGCTTTGATTTGATTTGATTTGCATTTGTTTGTTCTTACACTTATGCACATGTTCACTTCACTTCTCATTCTTGTATTGATTGTGTTTGAACTTGTATGATATTTCCTTTGGTCTTTTGTGTTATTTTTGCACATTCTTGTGATGATAAGGTTCTGGTCTTGAGTTGTATAGTGCTTGACTAACTTGCTTGATCCTTTGTGCTTCATTTGTGTTTTTTTTCCTTCATAAGAACTTGTGAAACTTGGTAACAGTTTGTGTGCTTTAGCTCTTGCTTGATTTGTTTTGATTGGTGGGTCTTAGTGTAATGAGTGGATGCCTTTGCTTCTGGTTGTGGTGTGTGGAGTTGATCTTTTTCTTGCTTATGCCTCACTTGATCTTGTTTTGGTTTTATCTTGTCATACATGTTTAGTTCTAACCATTTCATGGGCTCATGGTAAGTGAAGTATGAATGTTATCCACATTTCAATTCTTTCTCTCCTCTCTTACTTTGTTTTCTATCTTGTGATTGTTGATGTTCCTTATGCCATCTTGTGCTTCAATTCTTCATCTTCCCCCTTTAGAAGAAACTTATCTCCTTTAGAGGAGTAAGTTATTCTCTAATTTCCTTCCTCTCTTTTTATTCTCTTCTATTATTCTTCTTCATTAGGATAGACTTTAAACCTCACTAACCTAGGTCCATCTATGCATGATAACACTAGGATTAATCTTTCCCCTTAGTCTTTTTACCTTTAAGATCCTTTGTGGTTCTCTCTCTTTTCTCATCTTCAAACAAATCATAAAACACATTAATAAGGAAAGAAGTGACTTCTTGTGTAATAGCCTTGTTCCATGAGGCATATGTATTCATTCCATCTTGGAATAGTACATATGTCTAGCATGATGCACAAGTCTGATCATGAGGTCATCTTCATCAAGAAAAACCATAAAAAATACTTCTTCATTTTAATCACTAAAACACCTAATAAGTTCAACAAGTTAATGAGCTTAAGCCCTTGCCCTTGGAAACAAGTCTTGGATAAATTCTCCTTACTTGGTGTGCTTGTTCTATTATTCCATCTTGGAATGTAGTAGCAAGTACACATTCCATAGAAAAGAGCTTGAGTTCACTTCCTTGAACCACACTCTAAAAGACTTCTAAAAAACACAAAAAAAACAATAAATGTCTCTCCTTCGGGAATTCTCTTCTCATCACCCTCGCTCTTTACGTACGAACTTGCTCCTACTTGTCATTTTGCAAGACGGTAATGCACTCGTCGTCCGAGCCTGCAACACCTGAGCATTAACATAGGCAGTTCAAGCCTTAAGACACAAGCAATCTTTTCCACCCCTAGTTAGGGGAACTACAGCGACTCTGATCCTCATTGTCTAGATGAGGTACGTAGGCAGCGGGATAGGGCCCGTTCGAGCACACTCTTTTATTTTCCCTACATTTTCCCCCTTTCTTTTCTTTTCTTATCCAGTTCCGGTCTTTCTTGTTGCAACAGCTTTCATTTCTTCACCCTTTGAAACATTTTCTTTGCAAGCGTGGATCTCGTCGGGTACGGCGGACGATCTGGGGTGCTGATACCTTCCCAGGTCGTAACCGACTCCCGAACCCAGTTCTTTGGTTCGCAGGACCTATGTCCTTCCTTTTCTTTTCTTCTGGTTTGTGCAACATTACCATTCTCGTTCCTTCGGGATAAAAATGCCTGGCTGGAGACTCTACCTCTTTCCGCGCCACTTTCGCGTTTGTACCAGGATGGAAATCCTGGGAGCGACACCACGCAGTGTGGCAAGTCAGTAGTCTTTTGACATTAATCTAAAAGACATTCTTAAAGTACAACTGTAGTTTGGCGAAAGTCCACCCGCAGTGTGGCAAGTCGGTAGTCGTCTGATTCCATTCAAAAGACATCATTAAGGCACTATTGCATCCTAGCGAAAGTCCACCCGCAGTGTGGTAAGCCAGTAGTCACCTGGTGTCGTACAAAAGATATATTTCCAAAGTCCACCTGCAACATGGCAAGTCAATAGTCTTATGGAATCACTCAAAAGGTATCCCCCGTTTACTATTTGTCACATCATAATTATATCCAAGCAGAGTTCATTTGGTTAGATTTATATCCCTTTTCCTCTTCTCCACAAAGTGCAAATTTTGTTGTTGTTTCTGATATTCAATCCCTGCATACCTCAAATGTTAGAAAGCAATCGCTATCATCCATTCGGGTCTACAATGATTGAATAGGGGCAACTGTAACACCCCAAAATTTTCCCTCCATTTTTCAAGATATCTAACATATTATTTGTATACATATCATTGCATTCATAACATAGAAAAGAAGGCATACATTTATAGTTTGAACCATAGGGTATGTGATCAATAATTATCAAAGTTATGATCAGTCAAAGCCATAGAATGAGTGCCAAATGTCTCTTAAAAAGCCTCAACGGTCTTTCATATCCCACACAACTCAAATTATTCCTCAATCCATGGGAAGATGTGGATTAATCAAGAAATTGAAGCAGTGTAACATCTCCTAACAAAAAGGGCCAAAATTAGGGTTTCTGATTCAAAGAGCTTCATAATGAAATTTTGGTCCAAACTTGATTTCAATGTTTTCCACATGATATTAAGTGTCTAATAATGGGATATTGTCCATTGGATTATTTCAGAAGGTCTCCAATTGGTCAGTAACTTGAAAATCAAGAAATTGGGGAAATGTCAACTGTGTAGAGGAAAAAGTTAACTCTTGACTTTTTGAGGTCAAAATTATGGTCCACAAGTTGAATATGTTCAATGGATGAAATTTGAATAAGAAAAATCAAGAGATTTGAAATTCTGGTATGACAGACTCAGATGTCGAATATGATGTTTAGACATCTTATCAGTTACTTATAAACATGGTAAGGCATATACAATAGCACATTTAAAATTTTGATATATCAGATTCAAACATTCTTTAGGATGTTGTGACATCTGATATGACATTAAGTTCTGGTACTGCATAATAACAGAAAATAGAAAAGCTATACAGAACACAACAAAAGTGTTAACCCAGTTCGATCAAATCAATTTACTTTGGGGGCTACCAAGCCAGGAAGTAAATCCACTATGTAGTATCAATTCAAAGACTTCTCAGCAAACACCTATAGTTTACAGTCTTCTCACTTAATCACTACTTGTGCAACTTCTACTTAGGAAGTCCTAAATATGAGAAACTCATCCTCACTTCCAATCACCTCAGTGATGTCTAATAGTGCCAACAGTCAATTGCTGATATTGACGACTTCAAACCTATACAACAATCCACAATAGAAGATACACTTCCATTACAATACATTAACATTGCTTAGCAACTTCAGTTAATTACAATCCACCTCTTGCTTAGAAGCTTCGAGGTTTACAAATACACAACCACAACAGGGTTCCTCGTTGCTTACGGCTGCACAAGAACACAATCCTAATGATGTTTACATTTTTGTTGGTTGGTTGTTTCTAAACTAGGTTACAGGGTTTCGTTTATGACCTATTCCCAACTGGATTTGGGCCTAAACAATCACAACAATAACTGCTACAAATATGCAGAAAAATCTGCTTACAAATATACAAAAAGATCTTCAAATTAAAAACTCCCTAAAATATCTCTAAATATAGAAACTCTATATTTTTCAATATTTGTCTTCAATTTAAATTTGAGTCTTCAAGATCTTCTACAATCAGTGCCATTAGATTGATTTAAATCTTCAATTAACTGTTTCTGTTGAAACCAAAACAAAAACTTCAATCCATCTTCAGTAGTTCATGATGTCGAATAAACTGTCTTGACATCTTCTTCGACATGCTGTTCCAGATGTTGAAACATTTCAACATAACATGTTTGGGCGTACACAAAGGACTCCTTGCTTTATATTTTCTATGTTTTGCAAAGATCATGTACATACACATTATTGCTATATTTGTTTTACAAAATTAATGCCAATTTTACAGTAGTTACAATCTCCCCCTTTGGAAAATTTTGTCTAAAACAAATAAGACTAATACACCAATCGTCAGCAGCAAAAGCAAAAAAAACAAGACTTGAAAAAGAAAAAGAGAAGACCTTTTATTACTCTTCTCAAGCTAAGAGACTCATTCCACCATAGAGTCGAGAGACTCCATGAGAGAGAAAGACACTTATTTTCTAATGCTACAACTCAGGACACAAGTCACAAAGACAGCCTTCAACATCCATCTTGACATCCTAGTAGTAACACAGTCCTCCCAGTATGCCACACACACTGAACACATCCAATTCAGACATTGGAACACAAACTTCAAACTCCCACGCATATCACCAGACTTACTCTCCCCTTTTTTAGGCAAAATTTTACAAAAACAACCCACACAGTGCCAAACCCATTCATTACTCTCCCAGAAGCATAAAAAACCCCATCAGGAGGAAGAGAAATGAAAACCATACACTGTCTGAGGGAGATAAGTTACTCTCTATAAATAACACCAAGAAAACTTGAGAGTAACGATGATGCCTAGGAACAGATGCACTCATGGTCAACAACTCATTATTTTAGGCACAAAAGCATCTCCACCCAATAAAGTGAACCGGCCAAAACGAGCTTTAAGCACACGTTTTACACCTGTACCGTCAACACATCAAACCTGGACATCCTCTATTCACATGTTCTGAAACATGTTTTGAAAACCCACTACAACATTGTCCACATCCCCTTAAGAATAAAAAACAACCTGCAAACATCAACTTTATTCCAATTAGACTTTACAGACTCTTCTGGACACCCTTGGACACTTCTCATCTGGATCACAAAGACATGCACACCACAACCACTTAGTAATAAAGTAATCAAGAAAACATACTTAGTAGCACATGTCACAACATGTTGTGTAACATCACAGAACCTGGTTAAGGTACTACTCCCCCTTAACTTCACAATCAGCTGCACAGACTTGTAACAAACTCCCCCTATCAAGGATACTTCATGCTTCTTTGTACTATGATAAAAGGAAAACATAAGACGCATCTTCATACCTTCAATAGCTCACCCTCTGTTCAATTCCCAATTGAACACATTCACTTCTTGTACCAACGCATACCTGATCCCTTCATGGTTTATAGTTACCACAGACTACACAAGCTGAACATCTTCTGCACACAGGTTCTTGAAACTAGCCTAACATAATATCTTTACAATCCTTTGGCCATACGATCCAGACAAAACACATTCAAACTAATTCAGAAATTAGAAAGAATGTCCATAAACAGACTTCCAAGCAATCAATACCCGATCTACTTGAGTCTCTTCTACATGTTTCTTCCAATGCAAATTATCTACTTCATCATTCTCCCTTATGATTCGGTAGGCTAAGAATAGAAACCATGTAGACAAACACCCAAGATAATGTACTAACACATAGTTAGAACATTTTCCACACACTAAGACCTTATCACCATGATCCTATATGTGCTCCACCAACTGGACTTACTATAGCATAGTAATCCAAGAACTGAAAAAATCTTCATCTACACTATGCCACCAGCTTGAATCAAAAATTTAGAAAACCACCTTCAAGAAGAAAAAATCTCCTTAAGTCTTCAACTCATCACTCTTCTGCCCAAGAGCAATTTGTTCCAAGACAATCCTCAAGAACAACCGGCTGCCACACTCTGATTATCTTGATTCTATGAATCCACTTCAGAGATCGACCAATTGCCACATTTTGATCACCTCCTTTATGAATCCTCATATGAAAAAGCCAATTGCCACACTTGTCTTCTTCACGTTTATCAGAAATCTTCCAAATATATCCTGACCAATGAAGTTGATCTTCACCAAGCTATCAAGATAACAAGCCTTATGAAGCATTCAATCCCTGTAGATCATTCTATCTTAAATTGATGTGCAACTTCACCAATTAGATTCTGATGTTGAACTAGATGTTTGAAAATTATTAGTCCACATTCAGCTGTTAAATTCAACTCCTTCTTCTGCCACATGAAAGAACCTCTTTCCTTTACAGAACAAGAGTTCCATGATCTCATAGACTTGACTTAATTATCAAGTTGGAGTAGACTCCATCCTGTTGAATTTGCAGAAATTCTTACCAATAACACATATTGATGAGAAACTTCCAATGTTTCTCCAAAATCTTCAAACCTACCACTGTCTAAATCTTCAGAAGGAATAGTTCAGAACTACACCTTGCAGCAATACCAAGGATGACATTTCTCCCTGAGTAAAGCAATCTTCACAAAGTCCTGATGATTTATCAATAATAACTTCATGATTATGAACACCTTACTTGTCAAGGGAAGAACAAAATTCCAGCTGCATCAAAACAAGTCTGCACTCTTGCACCAAAACACCACAGATGACACTACTTAACTCCCCCATTCATGAATAACCAAAGCTCCTTTTTGAAGATGATCATTAGTTACTCATAACACTTTCTGAACCATAAGATTCAGACTGCATATATACATACTCCTTAGATAAACACTAAGTCTCCCGTCTAAGTATCCATCTATATGCATCATAAAAACACTAAGTTTCCCATCAAGGTATTTACTAATGGTCAGATAAGATTACCTTCTCACACAAGGTTGAACATGTAATCTGACTTCTTCTTCTTCTGCAGACAACTGACACTTTCTAAGATGATGTTCTAACATTTGTTCAGACATCAGTATCATTTACACAAGCCTCTACAACAAACATATGCAGGGGCACATGGGAATCAACCATCAACAATTGATCAGGCTACCAAAACACAGACTAGCAGCTGAGACACTCCAACAGACTTCTCCTTCAGGTCCAGAAATCAGACTGAATTGAGATGTCCTCACACACCATATAACTACTGATCAGCTATATCCACATTAATCAACTCCACCTGTTGACACAACTTGACCTTCATGTACAAGGAGTCTCTCTGAAATAATACTCCTTGAAGCTCAGGCACTTCACTCCTACAGCAAGGACCAAAAATAAACTGTCCTCGAGAGAAAACACATGTTGATCACTCCTTGATCAACACACATATCTAAGAGAAGTTATAGGGCTAGAACCTCTTTAGACACACCATACAAATGCCTTCTCTTCCAGATCAGGAGTAGGTTCCAAACACGTTTGAAATAAACACAGTAATTTAGCACCCAAGCATCTATATAGCCATTCCTTGTACAACATAATCATGCCCAATTCTGATGTGATGTTATATCATGGGATAAGACATCATTCCAAGGATCATAAAGAGATCTACAAATATAAGAAAGTCCGTTAATAGCAGTCTTCAGATCTCCAAACAACCACTTCTCTTCACAATGCCTTGAGTGGACTTGAAAAAGCGTTTTCAAGTATCATTAGCACAGTTGACAGAAGCAGATAGGCATATATCCCCAACATCATAGGATATATCTCCATAGAAGAGAAGACTTCTCACACAAAGGAGTTATCAGAGAGATAAGCAGCGGATGACAAACTCCTTAGTAGCTTCAAGTGTCACAAATCAGCCCTAGCAATTATCTCCAGGTGACACCAGCAGCCATTGGTTTGATAATAAATCAAACCTATCACAATAGCAGCACGGACCCCATGCTATAACAATATAACAATCCATCCTCAACTTCTAGGGACCATTCACACATCTAAATAGATTTTCAATAGAACATTTCTACCTTGACCATGAACCAGAAAGTATCCCCCTTGGATCTCATCCAGAAACAGACTAGGATTCCTGCTCTGATACCAATTGAAATTCTGGTATGATGGACTCATATGTCGAATATGATGTTGAGACATCTTATCTGTTACTTATAAACATGGTAATACATATACAGCAACACATTTAAAATTCTGATATATCAGATTCAAACATTCTTCAGGATGTTGTGACATCTGATATGACATTAAGTTCAGGTACTGCATAATAACAAAAAAACATAAAAGCTATAAAGAACACAACATAATAATTAACCCAGTTCGATCAAATCAATCTACTCTAGGGTCTACCAAGCCAGGAAGGAAATCCACTATGTAGTATCAATTCAAAGACTTCTCAGCAAACACCTATAGTTTACAGTCTTCTCACTTAATCACTACTTGTGCAACTTCTACTTAGAAACTCCTAAATATGAGAAACTCGTTCTCACTTCCAATCACCTCAGTGATGTCTCACAGTGCCAACAGTCAGTTGCTGATATTGATGGCTTCAAACCTATATAACAATCCACAATAGAAGCTACACATCCATTACAATACATTAACCTTGCTTAGCAGCTTCACTTAAGTACAATCCATCTCTTGCCTAGCAGCTTCGAGGTTTACAAATACACAGCCACAACAGGGTTCCTTGTTGCTTACGGGTGCACAAGAACACAACCCTAATGATGTTTACATTTTCGTTGGTTGGTTGTTTCTAAACTAGATTACAAGGTTTCTTTTATAACCTATTCCCAACTGGATTTTGGCCTAAACAATCACAGTAATAGTTTCTACAAATATGCAGAAAAATCTGCTTACAAATATACAAAAAGATCTTCAAATTAAAAACTCCCTAAAATATCTATAAATATAGAAACTCTACATTTTTTGATATTTTTCTTCAATTTAAATTTGAGTCTTCAAGATATTCTACAATCATTGCTATTAGGCGCACACAAAGGACTCATTGCTTTATATTTTTTGTGTTTTGCAAAGATCCTGTACATACACATTGCTTTTATATTTGTTTTACAAAATTAATGCCAATTTTATAGTACTTACAAGATTCATGAAAAAATCAAGAAATCACAAAACTGCCCAAAATAGAAACTTTTTGCACCTCACTTTCAAGCCCTTTTTCTTCAAGATAAAGGCTTCAAACTTCAGGCCTATGTTAAGCCAATTAAAGAGCACATCCTGAGATTCAAATCCATAGCAAGAACATCTCCATTGGATCAAAATTGAGAGAGATATGATCAATCAAAGTTTGACAAAACTTGGGCAATTTTTCTAGGAAACCAAGTCATGGGCATGCCAGATGCCAGACATTTCATCAAACACATGATGTGCCAAATGTCAAGCCATTTTTCTTCATCAATATGGCTTCAAATGAAATTTTTCTTAACATCAAATTTGTTCATCTTGATCTCCTCTACAACTTTCATGTTTAGAGATTTTTCATAGGATCAATGGTTTAGGAGTTATGAAGGGGCAAAGTTAGGGTTTCAAGCTGATTCTCCCATAGGCATATTGCCCAAGACACGCCCACCTCTGGATGGCCCATGCATGCAGTCATGATAAAGTGAATTCAATAGCATCTTTGAGTGTTCTAATAATCTCATTTCAACTTGCAATTAACACCAAACTTATTGTATGAAGTGTTCTTGATTCATAGCCCCTAAAATCTCCTTATATAATGCATTATGTTAGGAGAATTCCTCCATAAAAGACCCATACTTTCATTGATCCTTGGCTACCTCTTGTAGGAGGATTGTTTGATTATATCTTGGTTTACACACATGATTCATCACATGTATACTCAACCTTTACTTTTTTTGGACAAACACGTTATTGTCCATTCATGCATATACATCATGTATCATGCATTCAAGAGGAAATGCTTCAAAAACCAAACTTGCACCATAAGTTTCATGTTGCTGCAAACATCCATCAGTATGATACATCATCATCCATCACCATACAATAACCACAACACCATGTCATGCGAATTAAGAAGCTTCTACACACATCCAATTTGCTCTCACACCATATTTTGAGCTAGACACCACTAACCATGGTTGTGAATGTCAACCATGGTAGTTAAGACTTAACCAGCCATATAAAAGTGCATCATAACAGAATTTCAAGTAGCTTCTTCTCATTCTCTCAATTTCTCACTTTTCTTCACAAAATTCTCACAAATATTCTCTATGCAAGTACTCTGAATTCACAAGAATCCTTCAACATTTCATCATAAAGTTCATCAATCCTTCACTATCAAGCTTCATTTGATAAAGATCAAGCAAGACAAGGTTGATCTCACAAGTGCAATCTCAAGTTCAGATCGGATTTTATCTCTATTTTCTTCAAGAACCAAAGCTTCATAGCATTTATTTTGCTCCTTGGAAGCTTAAGCTCAAGCAATGACCTTTGGTTTTCTTATGTTGCAAGGTTCTTCAGGTTGTAGGTTTGACAATTCCTTCACTTCTTTCATTTTCCAACAGTGGAGGTTACACCCTGGCAGCAAGTTGGTGCCATCTTTGAGCATACTCCTTAAAACTTTCCTTCGTATTCTGCGACATGCTTTGCAATTGCGTGCGATTGGGAGCCATGTCCAGGTTATATTGATACTGCTTAAAAAATGCCTCCGCCAAGTCTTTCCAGCTTCTAACAGTAACCCTGCTTAACTTCATATACCATTCCAAAGACGCCCCAACAAGGCTATCTTGAAAGTAGTACATCCATAACTTTTCGTCGTCCGTGTAGGCAGCGATTCTTCCGACGAAAGATTGAAGATGAGTTTTTGGGCATGCAGTGTAGTTGTACTTATCAAACATTGGAGCCTTAAACTTATAAGGGATCCTCACTCCGGGCACTAGCCCCAAATCAGTAATATCAAACCCAAGGAGTTCTCGGATTGGATAAAACGGATATGTTCAGCCATCTCTTCAAAGCGATGATTCATATCAGCCCCCTGTCCTCCAGCTTCATCTAACAATGTAAATTGTTCATCTTGTCCATCCATCTGAAGATTGTTCGTTCCATCATTGATAATAGTAACACCAGGCTGTACTACAGGAATTTCAGTATGATGGGCGCCTGCCCCATTACGATTGCCTTCATCCCCTTGTCCATTGTTCCTAGCTTGATTCCCTTTCACCAACTCACGCAAGCGCTCCTGATTCTGACCTATACCAGCCATAAGGGTCATGAACTGATCCATTCTTGTACGTAAGTCTGCCAAGTCAGCTTTCATCTGATCCATCACTCGTCATATGTTCTCCTTTGTGGGATATCTGTGAATCTTATTGGAAACTCTCTTTGAAGCTATAATGCCTGAAATGAGAAGAGACGTTAGAAACCCGTTAACTGTACCTACAAAGCAAACACAAGGTTATATGCATGCAATGCAACTATTCGCGTTTCCATGGTCAGGCATTTGGGAGCCCAAGTTTCGGTATTTAGCAAGAAATGATCCAGATGGCTTTTGGAAATTGACTTTCCATCACAAGGTTTCTTTGAGAGGTATTCAGATCCTGATGGCTTTAGAAAAATAGGTTTTAGTACACTCAGAGAACAAATAGAAAACTGAACAAAGGAAGCTACTATAATAAGCAAAACCTCAATAAGGCAAGAGTAACAACAATTCTCCAAAGGGTTACAAGTCTTACAAATAAAGTGCAGAAAAAAATAAATGAGATTCCTACAACAAGCCTGTAGGTAATCTGAAACAACAACTAAAACTCTAAACTGCAAGCAGATTATGCCTCTTCTCATGTAAGTCCCAACTCTGCCCTAGCTTTCTTCACTCCAGCTATCAACTTGAGATCTGCAATCTCCTTGAGTGCTTCCTCCAAATCCTGCTGACTCTGTAGCAACTGTTGGGTCTTCTCCCTCCGTATTTTGTGAACTTTCTCCATCTCATATTTCTAGTCTTGGATCTATAACTTGTAAGCCTTCTCTTTTTCCTCATACACCTTTTGATCCTTGTCCCTCATTTCCTGCAACCAAGTAATGGATTGTCTGTCCTCTCTGAGAGTCTTCTGAATCTTCTTATGCTCTGCTTCTCTCTTTAAGTCCTTCAAACCTCTTATTTGGAAGTAGGCTTCCCTTCCAGCAAACTCCTTCTCTTTAGCTTCCTGGGTTCCTTGTATCTTATAGAGCTTCTCTTCTATTTCTTCCTTAGAAATGTATGCACGATGGTACAAACCAGTCATCTCCGTGTTCTTAACTCTAAACTCATGTATCAATGCTTCCATCTTCTTGTATTTTTCAACAGAGACAGTGGCCTAAACAGGTACTTCCTTTGGGTACGATGGAGCTTCAGTTGAAACTGGAAGAAGGAAAGCCTCTACACAAGTCTGTAACCAAGTAGCAAAAGGAGGATATGTCTTTGGGTCTATCTTCCCAAATTCTCTCTTACCTTTATTTACCTTATGGGCCCAAGCCTGAGATGCCCTAATAAGAAAATCCCTATTTCATTCCACTGGGAGATATAATGACTCAGTTATTTCTTCATCTGATGGTGCAATCTTCAAGGGATACCCAAATTGTTTCCTTGACAATACCAGATTATAGTTGATCACTCTTATCCTACCGAGCAAAGGCACATTAGGAAAATCACTGCAACTAACAAGTAACTCCTTGCCTAACAAGTCCCTATTACATCCCCAAGCTATATTCTCGGAAGTTAATCCCATCAACCTCCTGGACCATCTCCACTCATCTTTCAAGTATTTGAAAGGTCCTAATTTCGGGAGTTGCTTAGTGAACCAGTCAGCAAACAATGGAGCACAACAATTTACTGGTCTACCTCTTCCTTTCTCATTCCGGTAATGAATGTCGTAATAGAAATCTCCTAACAAGGTTGGTATGGGGTTCCCCTTAGCAAATATGGATATCACTTCCATGCTCACAAACTCCTTTTCTCCTGGGAAAAGACTAGCTCCATACACCATTAAGGCCAACACAGCACCAAAATCTACCCACTTATTCTCTCACGCATAACCCTCAGCTTAAGCTATGAGTATATCCCAATGAAGTCCTCTACCTTCACTAACTTGCAAACCCTTCTTAACCTTTGCAGCTGGTATATGACACATCTTAGTTATCTCTTCCTCCCGAAGAGCTATCTCTGAACCATAATAAGGTAAACTATTTCTGACAGGAATACCCAGGATGCTGGAAATCTCTTCCAAAGTGGGAGCCAAGATATAGTCTGAAAATACAAAACATCGCAATGGAGGATCATAAAACGGGAGTAGAAATCGAGAAAAAATAATACATTCATCCTGAAGGGTACAATACTATCGTCATATGACCAAATGCTTTAACTGAGTTCCTATAAGAGAACCAGGCCATCCTATGCGAGATCCAAGTGGACCCTCGGGTGAGAATGGATTTGCCACAAAATGTGGTCTGTCACCGTCACAAATGGAGAGGGATGTTTCCACAAAGGTCCTCAATGATCAGTCCCCAACTGCACATAACTATCGAGGTCGTGAAATGAGAAGGGAAGATCCTTAAATCAAGACATTTCAAAGACGGTCGCATATCTGGGTGTGGAACTCACTATTACCCTCATGACAAGATCTCATAAGGCCAAAGTGGAACCACTCTAAGTTCTAAGGTGCACTCGAGCCTTGGTAATGAGCTCATCTCATAGTAACAGTACCACCCAGGTCCCACCAAACAGAAAAATCCAGTCCAGACAGTCCAGTATATATATATATATATATATATATATATATATATATATATATATATATATATATATATATATATATATATATATAATGCATGAAAATAAATACTAAAAACTGTAAATAAAGTTGTAAATAAAACTGTAAAATAAACACACAACAATAAACATCAAACACCCAATGAAACAGAAACACGCAAGCGCTAAGAGAGACTCTCAAAGGGGAACCAGAGACTCTGGATTCTCAGTCCCCAACAGAGTCGCCAGCTGTCGCTCCCTGGGTTTCCATTCCGGTACAAACGTGAAAGTGGCGCGGAAAAGAGGTAGAGTCGCCATCCAAACATTTTTATCCCGAAGGAACGGGAAATGTAATGCTGCACAAATCGAAGAAAAGAAAAGGAAGGACAAAGGTCTTGCGAACCAAAGAAACTGGGTTCGGGAGTCGATTACGACCTGGGAAGGTATTAGCACCCCAGATCGTCCGCCGTACCCGACAGGATCCACGCTTGCAAAGAAACTGTTTCAAAGGGTGAAAGAATGAAAACTGCTGCAAAAGAAAGACTGAAACTGGATAAGAAAAGAAAAGAAAGGGGGAAAATATAGGGAAAATAAAAGAGTGCTCGAACGGGCCCTACCCCCGCTGCCTACGTACCTCATCTGGAAATGTGGATCAGAGTCGCCGTAGTTCCCCTAATTAGGGGTGGAAAGATTTCTTGTGTCTTAAGGCTTGAACTGCCTATGTCAATGCTCAGGTGTTGCAGGCTCGGACGACGTGTGCGTTACCGTCTTGCAAAGTGACAAGTAGGATCAAATTCTTACGTTATGAATGAAGGTGATGAGAAAAGAAGTCCCGAAGGAGAGACAATTATTCTTTGTTAAAGTCTTTTAAAGAATTGTTGTTATTGTTTTTATTTGTGGTATTTATTAAGTGTTTTTTAGCTTTTTTTGTATGAAGATGAGAAGAGAAGAACCCAAAAGGATCTTAAAGGTAAAATAACTAAAGGGGGACTAACAAATCCTAATGTTATCATGCATGGATGAACCTAGGTTAGTGAGGC
Organism: Lathyrus aphaca; assembly: GCA_963966055.1. Lineage (NCBI taxonomy): Eukaryota > Viridiplantae > Streptophyta > Magnoliopsida > Fabales > Fabaceae > Lathyrus > Lathyrus aphaca. The sequence goes on from OZ014520.1 coordinate 546,391,954, forward strand.
TTAAAGTCTATCCTAGTGAAGGAGAAGGAAAGAAAATAAAAGAAGAAGAAGAAGAAGAAAAGGAGAAAAAGACGGATATAGAAGACAACTTACTTCTCTAAAGAAGCTAAGTTGTTTCTAAAGCGGGAGTGGTGATGTTAAGCAAACAAAGCACAATGCTAAAGCAATCACAACTTGAAAGCATAAAGAGATTAAGGAAGAAGTTGTATGTGGGATACCCTCCCACACACATGAATTACCATAACCCCTACAAAACAAATATTAGCTAAACAATTAAACATTGAAAGCATATGGAAAGTAAAATCAAAGTAATGGTCAAAGAAAGGGAAAATAACGTAGGGAAAAGAGAGTGTTATGCTCGGATGGGCCCTATCCCACTGCATACGTATCTCTTTTGAGGAATCAGAGTTAACGTAGTTCGACTAACTACTTTTGTTTGTTTTGGGTTTTTTAGTTGAACGATGTTAAATTCACATTCTATCGGCTGCTCGACCTTTGGAGACTCACACACCTGGAGTAGAAGGAATTAACATGTTCTTATGAAAAGAAAACAAAGAGTTTGATTTGTGTTTTAAGAATGCTCATGAAAAAAGGTAGTCCTAAACGAAGGAACCGTGCCACCTAAGTTAACATGCAAACGAGAGACTATATAAAGCCTAGCAATCCTATGGGGAGACGATCGCATCACACAAATAAGCAAACAAGCTCGAGGAGTATTCACATCACTCGAGTAGAAAACATCCACCTGTGGATTATATCTTCACAATGGCAAAGAGAGGGCATAGCAAGGATATGGAGGATCGAAGCAGGACAAAAGTAGGGGCAACGCCTAACCACAATATCAAGGATCGGGCAGGATGGGTACACGAAGCAAGGAGATCTCCTCGAGCTCGTGATTGTGGGAAACGAGTATGTCTATACATGGTATCATATCACCAAGTAAGAATATAATAGGGGAAATATCATATGCGTACGAGCACAAAGCGTCAACGTCAACGGACGTGAGCTACACAAAGCGTGGGGATCCGGAAAGTGAGATCCTCTTCCACATACTGACCGGACAAGAACATGATGGACTTCATCCAAAAGCATCAACACGAAGTGCGAGCTAATGAAAGACTCAATGATAGTGCGGGGCTGATTACGAGCCCTTTTCGCTTGCCTTCTTAGAAGTCTTATCAAGGGGAATGAGGATGGGGTGCCTCTTTTGAGGTCTTTACACAAATGTAAACAAACACATACAAAGCCTCTGAAAGAGGACTTCCAGAAAATGCCCACAAAAAAGAAACGGTCGGGACTCGAGCCTATGTAAGCGATAAAGTGCGGAAATAGTAAATCGGATAAGAAACTATACCACGCGGATGTAAATCCGAAGTACCAACAAGCTAAACAGAAAATAGAAACCCATAGGTCCACTCGAACAAGCTAGCATCCACAAACAAAGCAAGTCGAACATCGCATTTCCCATATAAGCTCAAGTCATCGGAGTGAAAATAAATCACTCAAGATGTGAAAATCGGATGCAACCACACAAATGCCCTGCACACAACACAATCCATACAAAACAAGGACACAAAATATCATTTGAAACCAAACGGTATCCCACAAATAAAGTGGAATACCAACCAAGCGACCGTCGTCAAGATCCTTACGAGAACCTTACATGAACTCAACAAACGCATTAGAAACCAAAAAGAGGTGCAACTGGAAGTTGCACCTATGCCTCACAACTCAAAATCAAGTAGAAAGATGAGCATACGAGTCATGGACATGCATTGAAATGTATGTTTCAAAATGGGGCAGTACCTATGCACTAACATAAACAACATGTAAACTCAAACTGGAATCGAGAAAATTTACATGCAATGAATGACAAATGATCAACAAACATAAGTACAAGTCAAATAAAGATCAATGCATCAAAATCGCACCAAACTGAACTTAAAAAACCTTAAAACGGAAAAAACGCGTAAAAAATCACCGACTCGGAATTGAACGAAAATCACATGGTAACTTGCAAATGTGCCAACGGATTCAAATATGCAATCGGTTTTTGAAAATTCCGCTCGGAAGTGGTACTTTTTGGCCGATTTCGTCGGCTGGCAGTAGGGAAACAACCGGAAAAAATTGTCCGAAATCGACTAAAAAGTTTACCAATGGCTCCGGAATAATCAACAAAGTCAATTTATACTATTCACATTCGCGAAAACGCGCTACGGTTAGGAAGTTATGACCAAAACATATTCTCGACACGCGACACATGAACAACATCAACAATTAAGCCTCAACATATCCTATTTCGAATTTACACATTGAAACAATCATGAATTCAAAAGTCAAGCACTTCAATCAATATCAAGTCACAACAATTAGCTCTCCTAGGAATTTTGTCAAACATCTTACATGCACCGATTATTCTATGTCAATTTTAACAATAATTTTCAATTATGCACCACAACAATTATTAGGATCAACTAATCAAAGATCAATCAAAAATATACAATCAACTCAAGAATTAATGCACATAATCTCCACAAGATTAAATCAACTTGACAATTCAATTCAAGAAACAATTCAACAATTATTCATGAATTAAAGTTTAAGAAGCTTACCGAATGAAGAATCGGCGAAGAAATTGCGAATCCGGAGGAAGTGAGACGCGGTTGTGAACAGAGAATAGGGGGAGAGGCCGCGTGGCTTCCGGCAGCGAAAAATGGTGGTCGCGCGATGACGTAGTTGACCGGAGATGGTGGTTCGCGGTGGTTCGGCTACCGGAAGCTTGATCGGAATTGTTGTGTTCTTGAGTTCTTAATGAAGTTGTAGTTGTGTTCTTGAGAAAGAGTTGAGAGAATGAACTTTGATTATTTAGAGAGAGTTTTTGAGAGTTTTTGGTGTTTGTAAATTGTGATTGAAGTTATGAGACAAATTGTGGATTAAAAGAATATATAGTGGAGTGTAAAATGAAAGGCAAAAGGTAGAATTTCGGCTTAAGTGAAAATAACATTGTCTTCAACAAGAAATTTCGACTCTGAGCCTTCCACAACATCGTCCGCCTCTGAATCAAGGTTGAAACACAAAAAGAACAGACATCATACGATCAAAATCGAGTGTGATCGATACATTTAAGCTGCAAGACGTCACTGAATAAGTTGTTTTTTTTGTTGCTTATTTTGTGTCCGCTACTTGAAAATGTGACGAGGTCAACCTTTTCGGAGCATAATCTCGACTTGACTTTCTCAAAAAAATTGTAGATCTATGAGTCAGTGACCTCGTGTTAAAATGTGAGCTCAACCGGACAAACAACGAGGGAGATATGAATTTTCTCGTGAAACCACTTTCAGCTTTTTTCTTCGGTTCAGCACTTCAGTTTTGTGGAAAAAAATCAAAACGACAATCTTCGGAGCACCGTTAGAACTCACGTTTGTCTTTAAACTTGAAGAGGATAAAATTTGTGAACCAACTCTTAGAGAACAGACGCAATCCGATGAAAATTGACCGAGTTATGAATTTTACAAAATCTGACAGACAGTGCACGACACCAAAGAACCCCACTGGTAATTTGCATTTTCGGGATCCTTCCACTTGGACTTAACCCAAACTGAATTCACAGAATAAAGGTAACATCTAAAGATAATTTTAGGCACCGGAACGACATCAATCCGATGAACGAGATGAGAGTTATGAATTTTTGTGTGTCTAAAACTCACCGGTTCAGTACTGTTTTTCACTATATCGACTCTGAAAACTCGCACATTCGGAGATCTTCTTCAAAGAATTAGTTCTCGGACAAAGCCCAAAAGTTGGAAAGGATATCAAGATGAAACTTTTGGAATATGAATCTCTCAGAAATCTTGATCCAATCAGAAGTTACGAACTCTTGAATACCGCTAGCACAGTTAATCGGCGAAACCGAAATTTCATAAATAATTAATTCCCGCCACTTTCCTTGATGAATTGGCCTCCGAGCCGAACACAAAAGTTGTAGAGAATACCGAAACGGTCTAAACTATTGAGTTTCAAGTCAAAATGGGTTTTCGGGCATGAGTTACAACTTTTGCAAACTGCACCATAAAACTGATATTCTGCTTAAACTCCTCTGAATCCACCGAGAACTTTTGACTTCTTCTGAGATTCATGTGCACGTGCCGCATGCAGAAATAAAGGTTTATCGCAACCTATGAAAGCTCAATGGATATGTATGTTCATGTATGTTTATGATGCAATTATGATCTAAATGCAATGCAATGTATGTAAGGATATGTTAAATGCTATGAAAATGAGAGGGGCAAATTTTGGGGTGTTACACCTTCCTAGTGTTCATTATTTTTTTAGCAATTTCTAATTATTGTTCTTGTTAAAAAAATCATGATTAATTTTCTTGCTAGATAATTTTTGTGGATTAATCCATTGATCCATTTCTCGATAATTTTTAATTAGAATTTTTTATCATGATTTTAATTATTTGTTTTGGATTAATTTTGGATTAAAAATGTTCATGAGCTTTTTGATCCTTTTTGATCGATTTTGGTTGGTGGATTTTCACAAAGTCGTTATGGAAGATAAGCATTTATTTTTCTTATGGGAGATTACAAGACCTTGCATGAAGTTTTTGGGTTTCTTTTATGTGAAGAATCGTCACTTCGATCAAGTAAGTAATCTCGACTTTCTCCACTTTAATGCATCATTTTAGTTTGTATGCGGCTTAGTATCATATAACATAAGGCAAATATTGAGCCCTACCACCTGAGGCACTGGATTTATTTGTGATTTATATTGATACGTGACGATATCAAAGCTTTGAGATTAGGTTAAGAATGGTAGAATTCGCTTTAACCGCATTTTCCCTTAAATAACCGTTTTTGCCCATTTTGTCACAATTATTAAAAATAGTTTCGGGTGTGATAAAATTCTTGAAAAATTAATGAGTGATACTCATCCTCTTAATTAAATTTTTATATTTTTTTTATTCCATATTTGGATGGTTTTAGTAATTAATTTGGATTTTTCATTCCAAGTTGTCCCAAAATGAAAGGATTTGACATAAAGGACCGAAAACAATTTTTTCCGATAGGAGTCAGACCTATTTTTTGTATATGATTAACCAATAGAATTTTTGACATTTAGATTCTACTTGGGAATTTTTTCATAATTTTTGGTGCCATTTTTTATCCACTTTGTGGAGTTGTTTTTCAGCGATCATGCCTTGTTATCTTGTCCATTAAGTAAAATGTTTTGGCACTTTGGTGCATAATTTTGTGAAATCCTTTTATACCATGTAATCTACTTACTTCAATATTCTATGGATTTAATTTCATAATTTTTCAAGCCTTTTTTCTATTTTTCATGTCACCTAGATTATAGGTCCATTTGTGTGCTTACTTGTTGCATATCCTAGATGTTAGGAAGGCATTCATGCCATTTACTTGAGATACTTTTGGGTAACACTTATGAGTTAATTATAGGTCTATTTTAGGTCCTTAATTCCAGTTATAGGTCACTTTTTGAACCATCTTCATTTGATTTGTTTTTGTGTTTCAAAGTGCATCATTATTTGAACTAGTTTAACCTAAACTTGTTTCTCTTCTCCTCTAAATGTTAACATGACTTATGTGGGAATCATAAATGCATATCCACGAATTCTAATTTCATATCATATCTTGTATTATACTGACCCATAATCCTCTCATTCATATTCACATGGCATTCATCCTTAACTTGCATCATTTGTGATCTTATGCGATACCATGTTCACTTCTTCTCACATCTTCTTATCCATGCTCCATATGCGTAAACCATTGCATCCATGATGGTATGTTCATTCATATACATTAATAAGCATTCACTACTGACTTTGATACTCATTTCATGTGTTAATTCATGTTTGTATGTCATATGCACTCATACTTCATCCATGAACCCTAACTTGCATTCATGTGAACTTATGTGCACTTTTTGTACATAGTTTGACGTAATTTGATCTTATGAGCTATCCTATAATCCTTAGGGACTTATAGAATGTATATGTTAACTTTATAAGTCATATAAACTTTAGGTACCTTCACCTTTAGACTTAGGTCTTATTTTGAACCCTAGTTCCATTCTAGGACGTGTGTGGTGCTTAATTACCTTTATGCTTTGTTCTGTTTCCAATATGAAAATTATTTTGGTACTAACCTTTGTTTTATATGGGGGTTAAGTTAAGCCACATACAACTTATTCCTTTATATCTTTATACTTTCAAATTGTGTTTGCCTTGGACTTTCATTCAAATTTCTTCATCTAAATTCACCTTGATTTCCATTAGGGTTTAAGACCTCATTAGTATATAGATTGTGGTTGTTTGATTTCTTAACCTTAGAATACTTTAATAGGTTTTAGCTACTGATTTTAGAAGCTAATTATCATATAGGATCCTTTAGATCCAGGCCTTAACTCTAGAAAGCCGTTAGTACTTTTCCTTAGCTAGTGTGAGCTAGTTTGGGCTTTTGCAATGCTTTATGTTTTCAATCTGCTTTGTAAAGCTAACCATTGTTTTGTAGGGAGGTTGAGGTAAGCCTTGTTTATATGAATTCTTCCTTATGCTCTTTATGCTTTCTAAGTGTGTTTTCCTTAGCACTTGGTGCTTTGCTTGGATATGCTTTCCCCTTTGTTCTTTAGAAACAACTTAACTTCCTTAGGAAGTAAGTTGAGTTCTAAGTCCTTTCCTATTTTCTTTTTCTTCATTAGGGATAGAAAACCACACTAACCTAGGTTCATCCATGCATGAAAACACTTAGGATCACCAGTCTCCCTTTATACATTTACCTTTGGTTCTCTTTGCTTTCTTTCTCATCTCAAAGAAAAGCTAAAAAACACTTTAATAAAGATTGAAGTAGTCTTAGATGCAGAGACTTATTCCATGGGGCTCTTGTATTCATACCATCTTGGAGATAGTACAAGTCTGTCTAGCATGATGTACAAGTCTGATCATGAGGCTATTTTCACAAATAAAAACAATCAAAACACTTCTTTAAAAGACAGCAAACAAACAACACTTGTCTTTTCCTGCGGGAACTCTCTGCTCATCTCATTCACTCACAAAGTGAACTTGCTTCTACTTGCCTTATTTACAAGACGGTAACACACTCATACCAGACGAGCCTGTAACACCTGAGCATAGGTATAAGCAGTTCAATCCCTAAAAAACTCAAACAAAGTTCCCGGATTAGTTAGGCGAACTACGTCGACTCTGATCCTCATTTTCTCGATGAGGTACGTAGGCAGTGGGGTAGGGCCCGTTCGAGCACACTCTTTATTTTCCCTACATTTCCCCCTTTCTTTCCATCCTCTTTTTCTCCAGTTCCATTTCTCATTCTAGTTTAAGTAGCGGTTTTTATTCAACAACATCTTATTTCTCACCCTTTGAAACACACTAACAAGCGTGGATCCTGTCGGGTACGACAGATGGTCTGGGGTGTTAATACCTTCCCAGTTCGTAATTGACTCCCGAACCCAGATCTTTGGTTCACAGGACCTTGTCCTTTCTTTTTTCTCTTTGGTTTGTGCAGTATTACCTTTCCCATTCATTCAGGATAAAAATGCCTGGCTGACGACTCTACCTTTTCCGCGCCACTTTCGCGTTTGTACTAGGATGAAAATCTCGGGAGCTACAGATGGCGACTCTGCTAGGGATCGAACCCAGAATCTCCGGTTTCCCCTTTGAGAGTCAATCCTAGCGCTTGTTTGTTTTATATCTTTGGGTGTTTAGCTGTTTGCTATTGTGCGCTTTAGCTTAACTTTCCTGCCTTTATTTACAGCTTTACTTTACAACTTTATTTACTGCTTTTAGTATTTATTTTACATGCATCATATATACTGGACTGTCTGGTTTGGATTTTTTTTGTGGGATGGGGTTACTGTGAGATGATCTCGTAACTGGGGCTTGAGTGCACCTTAGGGCGTAGAGTGGACAATCACTTTGGCTTCATGGCATTTTGCTATGTTGGTAGTAGTGAGTTCCACACCCAAACATGTGATCGTCTTGGAAATGTTTTGATACAGGAATCTTTCTTGGATCCTTACATGACCTCGATAGTTATGTACAATTGGGGACCAATCATTGAGGACCTTTGTGGAAACATCCCTCTCCAGTGATGACAGTGGCAAACCACATTTGTTGGAAAACCCACTCGCATCCGAGGCCCACTAGGAACTCGCATAGGATGGTCTGGTTCTCTCATAAGAACTCAGTCAAAGCAAACTGTTCGTATGACGATAGTACTGTATCCCAAGGGTTGAATGTACTATTATTTCTCGATTCAGTGCTTGAAGCTGGGGACTTATGAGGGATGCTTGTTTTTCCCAGACTCAGCTGAGACCTCCCTGAGTAGTACATAATGCTAAACCGATTCCCTGATTTGTTCATGAGCCATTTCTCAGAAATGATGAAAGTATTATTGCTATTCAGCTTTGAGAGTCCATGATGTTGACCTGAGGCAGCACACCCGTGAGATTGGGAGAGGTTTACAGGTTTGCAGGAACCCTAAACTTCCAACATACCCACTTTGCCAGTATTGTTCAATGTCATGATCCAGTTCTATATGGTTCCTTGGTTCTGAATTCTGGAATTTCTACTCATAGATAATATTATTATTATGACTCTCCACAGACACTTGGCTCGTTGTTCAACTTCAACACCATCAGTGATTATTCTATTATGTGATCCAGTTCTACAGTTCTTGGGTTCTCAATTATGGGGTTATATACAGAGATGGTACTGCTATTGTGGTTCTATACAGACAGTTGGTTCACTGCTCAACACCAACATTAGACCATTGATCACATGCCTGCTGCATACATGGCATCATAACATTTATGCACACATGTTCAGTTATTTCCGAGGATCTCATATCTGAATCATGTTATTGAATTTCTTCTGTATCAAAATTTGAATCAATGCAGATATATTTCTGGGAAATAACCGGACACGAAATTTGCATCCTTGCATTCATAACAGGTGTTCAGAGGCAGATTATTATCCTGACTTGGTTTCTCCTCAAAACGGCCAACTTGAATCACAATTATCAAGGTATGGATATGGAACAACTCCGGGCAGAGGTAACTGAATGAAGACCCAACTGGGGCAATTCAGGGCAGAGGTGCAAGCTTTATTTTAGAATGAAAAACTGCTGAAAGAGGAAGTCAACCAGATGAAGACTCAGATGAGCATGGTTAAGAAATCTTGAATGCAGTGCTAAGGAAATAAAGTTATTTTCATACCTAGTAAGGGGAACTACGTCACTCTGATTCTCCATTAGTCAAATGGAGATACGTAGGCAGGAGATCACACGAGATCTTTGCGAGCAACCATATTTGTTAACTTTATCAACCTCTTCCCTCCAGATGTGGTTTGTCAGCATCCAACCTCGGCTTCCCACGAGAGTCCTAGGGGAAGAGCATATAGGTAAAGTCCAGAATAACTTGAGAAGAAGTTTGATCATATTCCAATGTCGTATGTACAATAGGTTTCCTCATTTGCTCAGATTCAAACTGATTGAGCTAGTCGCATCAGAGTCATCTCTGACAAAGCTTCCTTTGGAGTTTCAATGTTGAATGCAAAATATGACTGCTATTCTGGGGAACTTGTCCATTTAATTGAAGATTTCAAGTCTTTTAGGGGCAGAGGTAAATACAAGGTCCCAAATTTGATTGACTCCAAGACTATTGTGTTCACACCAGGAAATGTGGGAATATGACACTGAATCAGTAATGGAATGAACATCCAGACCGCTGACTGCTGAAAGTCTCTGAGAGCAATAAATCCAGACGGATATAGTCCTCCTCAATAATGGCAACCACAATGTGAATGCTATATGCAAGTACCACTCAAGGGCATTTAGGCATACCATTGACAACCGTGATGTATTCAAGCACAAGGTGAAAATTTTGATCGACTCAAAGGTCATCATGCCAGAAAGTCTGCCCACACATTAGAATCTCCTCATCAAGTTGACCTCCTAGTTTGCAAGGGCGTCTTCAGAAGAAATAAGTCCAAACGGAGTAAAGTCTCCTCAATTACGACAATGTTCAGCTTCTTTACTGCATTTTCATTTGTAGTTTCTTTATTATTTAAACATTTGTATGCATGCATGAAACTTATTTGTTTTTGAATGATTAATCATAATAAAGCGCACATGTTTTTCTTGAAGTAATCCATTTGTATTTACTTATGATTTCGTGTATGTTCATTGCAATGCCAACGATTATGCTTAAACTCTGTGAGGGAGGATGACAAAATGAAAACGCAAAAACATCTAATTGTGTGCTTTCAAAAAAGACCCTGTTTACGATGTACATGCATTGTTTCAAATCCTAAACACCAGAGATATAAGGGAGATAGACCCTCGCCAACCCATTTGAGCCTTGAAATAGGAGTTTTTTTTCACATGAAAAAAACCCTTGCATTTAACCCAGGGGCAGGGTAGGCGTCAGTTAGTTTGACCGAGCGTTCAACTTGCAAAAGGAGTATGTATTTGAGGATCCATTACATTTCATTGTAGCAAATCAAGAGGTTCAAAAACCGGAAACCACAATGGTTATCCCAATCAAAAGGTCCAAAGACCGGAAACCACAAAGGTTATCCCTCAACAACTAAGAAGTGAGACAATCACGACCCTTTCAAAGCAATTAAGACAACCAGTGTCACACGATTTGTTCAAAAAAAGAGAATCAGAAAGAAAAATGAAAAAAAAGCCCGCTAAGTCGAAACTTTAAAACAAGCGACTTAGGCAAAAATTAGGGCATCCCACTGGACTTCACAATCAAAGATTCACAAGAATCATTCCAGGCAAAAGTTAGGGATAAGCAAAATAATGCAAAAGAGAAAGATGAAAAGGATTACACAAGAAAGATCCTTGAATAAGAACAAAGTCGTGTGATATAGACACAAAAGACAAATAGGGGTGACTGACTCCAAACGACAACCTGATTGGTGCTTGAACCGTTAGTGTCATTGGTTCCTCAACCATCACAAAACCCTTAAGAAAGGTGAGCGCTTGTGCCGAGCTAGCTGAACATAGGAATGAAGGACATCACGAAGAGGGGTGGGTACTTATAAACTTCGAGCCTATATCCTTTGTTTCTATAACCGTGAACCAGGCCACGATACAACCCTCAAAAGTCCTAACTGAAACAAGGTTATTTTGAGAGTGTACTACCACAAGACCGTGTTCCCGACTCCTATGAGTGGTGCTGAAAGATCTTTGTTGGTGTTGCATGTACATGCTTTCATAAAAAAATCAATGTTGTATCTCAACCAGTGATTTGCTCACAAAGGTTGGCAACATCTTTTCAATAAAAACTTCAAGATTAACATGTGTGTTGCATTAGAATTTTCATTCTCAGAATAAACATTTTCTGTTTGCATACATTTGTTTGGCATCATAAAAGTTCACATATGAAATCTCAGTCCAGAAGCTTAATCATGCCAAGTTGAGAAGTCTGAAACTTCCGAAGGATAATCATATCGAGGTGCACTTGTCAAGAAACTCCATTGAGTGGGGATTTTCCCAACAATCATGGTAAGAACCAACTAATCTGGGGCAATCACGTCGAGCAATCTCTCCAATTTCAGCCAAACTAGGGCAATCACTTTAAGATTAAATCTCTTAAAGAGCCATTAGTCTGATGTATTCATTCAAATTTCAGCCAAACTAGGGCAATAACTTCAAGATTTAAATCTCTCCAAGAGCATTTAGTTTGGGTATTCACTCAAAGATCATTTAATCAGGGGCAATTACTCAAAGGCTCGTGCTGGGGCAGGCCACCCCAAGAGCATGAGAAGTACTCTCTCCCGAAGATGATTGATCTGAAGCACCTATCCAGAGTTCAAAATACTAGGGCAGAATATCTCACAGTGATATGAGGTATTTCATGAATCCCCCCGAGGCAAATTCTTTCACAGACCATGCAGTTTGGGGCAGTTATTTCGAGATCCGACGAATCTCTCCAAGAGTTTGAAGACACTAAGGCATCTCGGATGCCATGTTTTCAATAAAATCCTCTTGAGACATTTTCTTCCAGTCGACCTTGGGTTGAGGCAATTTGAAAATTTCAAGGGACCATTGTTCACTCATGACCAGTAGACAGTCGATCAGCCCAGAGGCTGGAAGCAAAGCCATTGCCAGCACGAGACCTCATGAGATCTTTTATCAGCGGGTTTTATTGATCATGCTCTCTCATCGGGCCTCATCAGATTATCTTTTCTTCAACAGAGCAACATGAAAAGGGTTGGTACTCATTGGTATAGAGTATCATTAGCAAGAGATGATCTACATCTCTCATCCCAAGCACAAGACACTCTATATTCGCTCATCCCCAGCATGGAATGCCTCACTTATCTCATCCCCAGCACGAGACACTTCATATCCGTTATCCCCAGCAAGAGGTGATCTAAAAATCTTATCTTCAGTAGGAAGCATTCACATTGATGTTCTCCGTAATCCCCAGTAGAGTCGAAAATTAAAAGCTTTCCCAACATAACAATAGAAGACTGATGATGTTCTCCCTAAGCAAAGAGTTTTCCTTCAACGAAGGAGTATCCCCCACCTGAGGCTCCTTATATCCGGCAATACATGGAGGTGTATCATTCCCTAGCAGAGGTGAAGATATCAAAGGACCCGAGGGTTTTCTTTCTTACACATCATTGTTCGAAGTTTTCCCTAGTAGAGTTGGAAATTGAAATCTTCCCCAACATAACAAAAGAAGGCTGATGATATTCTCCCCAAGCAGAGAGTTTTCCTTCAACGAAGGAGTATCCCCCACCAGAGTCTTCTTATCCCCAACAGTACATGAAGATTCATTATTCCCTTGCAGTGGTGAAGATAATGAGAAGTCAAACAGTTTTCCTTCTTGCACATCATTGTTTGCAGTTTTCCCCAGTGAAGTTGCCAAGTAAAGTCCAATCCTCATTGGTATCTCTTCCCCAAGCATAAGATTGTGTATCTGAGGGATTCCCTAACAGATTTCTTCCTCAGCAGAGTACCAACACATCTGATTCCCCGGCCGAGTCAAAAGGATATCACTTCCCAACAGAGTTCTACGGGTGGCGTACCTCCCAATCAAGTTCATTTCCCAGCAGGATTATTGATCAACTATCCCAAAGTCCAATTTGTTTTTGGAAATGATGGTAGTTCAGAGCCAATGTATCATTAACACTATCCCCTGCAGAGTTGCTCTTCCCCACAGGGATTCATTACATCAGTGCAGCGATTATCTCTCCCTAGTAAAGCTACCTGGGATACCTGTTATCTCCTCATTAGGATATCCCTCTGCATTTTCATTTAGTAATCATCATTACATTGCATCCTCTAAAGCGTAGAATTTCCATCATAATAGAGCATTACGCCATAGAAAAATTCAAATATATGCATATGAAGCAAAAGCCAGTTTTGGTACCTTGCATAAAAGCCCGAAACATCATTTCTTCGATCAGACTGAAGTATCCCCACAAAATGTTAATTCATTCCTCAATGTGGCTGCTTATACCAACATTTGTTATCCCCAGTTGAGTTTCCATTTCAATACAATGGTCTCACCGTTCTGAGTCTCATCTAAGTACGGCGGTCTCATTGGCTCGTTTCCGTTTCAGTACAATGATCTCGTGTTTGTTGATTTCATCTAAGTACGATAATTTCATTCCTTCTTATTCCATTAAAGTATAATGGTCTCGTGTTGAGTCTCCGTTTAAGTACAACGACCTCATTTTTTCTCGTTTCCGTTTCAGTACAACGGTCTCGTGTCAGGTTATCATTTAATTACAATGGCCTCGTTCTTTTGACTTCATCTCAGTACGATGATTTCATCTTTGCCGATTCCATTTCAATACAATGGTTTCGTATCTTCGAGTCTCCATCTAAGTACGATGGTCTCGTTCTCCTCGTTTGTGTTTCAGTACAACGGTTTCGTGTCGGGTTATCATTTAGGTACTATGATCCCGTTCCTTTTGATTTCATCTAAGTATGATGATTTCATCTTTGTCGATTCCATTTCAGTACAATGGTTTTGTATCTTTGAGTCTCCGTTTAAGTACAACGGTCTCATTTTCCTTGTTTCCGTTTCAGTACAATGGTTTCGTGTCGGGTTATCATTTAAGTACAATGATCCTGTTTCTTTTGATTTCATCTTAGTACAATGATTTCATCTTTGTCGATTCCATTTCAGTATAATGGTTTCGCATCTTTGAGTTTCAGTTTAAGTACAACGACCTCATTTTCTCGTTTCCGTTTAAGTACAACGGTCTCGTGTCAAGTTATTATTTAAGTACAATGATCCCTTTTCTTTTGATTTCATCTCAATATGATGATTTCATCTTTGTCAATTCCATTTCAGTACAATTGTTTCTAATATTCGAGCCTCCATCTAAGTACGATAGTCTCATATCTTTCGATCCCGTTTAAGTACAATTGTTTTGTATCTTTGAGTTATCATCTAAGTACCATGAGCTCGTTCCTTTTGATTCACTCTCTTCTTCAAGTCCTTCCGAGGTTGGTCTTGTTGGTTACGACTATCATTTGAAGGTGATAGACCGTTTTGAGCTTATGGTCGAGGTCAATATTGCATCCCGCATAGTCTGATCGAGGTCAGTCCTGGTCCCTTTTTTTTATATTTCGTTCGGTGTCATCTAAGTATGATGGTTTCGTATCTTTGTTTGAGTCTACCTTTGGCTTAGTCTCATTCTTTGTAAGTCCACCTTTGGCTTGACCTTACTTTTTTCGAGTTCACCTTCGGCTTGTCCTCGAATTCTTTCGTAAGTCTACCTTCGGCTTAGTCTTACGTTTGCGATTCCACCTTCGGCTTGGTTTCGTATTGTTTGAGTCTACCTTCGGCTTAGTCTCATTTTTTGTAAGTCCACCTTTGGTTTGGTCTAACTTTTTTGAGTTCACCTTCGGCTTATTCTTGAATCTTATCTTAATTTTACCTTCGGCTTAGCCTTACGTTTACGAGTCCACCTTCAGCTTGGTCTTGTATCATTGCTCCCTTTGAAAGTCACATTATTATATTTCCCACAAGGTGCAAATGTTCCAATTTATTCGGGTATTCAATCCCTCCATACCTCGAACGTCTGAAAGCCATTGATATCATCCATTCAGGTCTACAGTTGATTGAATAGGGGCAACTGTAATACCCTAAAATTTTCCCTCTAATTTATTACCTTGACTAACTTATGGTTCACATTCATCTGCATTCTCCATTAGGTCATAACATTGTGATCATACATTTCATTGAGCATCTAGGACATGGGATCAAAGCATTCTCTTATGGTGATTTATCTGGATTTATTACACTCAAGATTGAGACGAAGGTTGAGCTTGCAACAACATGAGTATCTCTATTAAAGTGCATCCAGCTACAAGGCTTTCCTTTTCCAGGGCGCATCAGGGTTTGTTCTTTATTCAGTAATAGACGATAATCGTCAGGATCCAGGTCACCTTTCAAGTAAGGTTTTGTGCAGTGTACTGCAGTTCATAGTTCATATCATTGTTTTTTTTATCTCAAGGTGTTCTTGTTCAATAAGAAAGTTGTGGCTTATTAGTGTCCATGTTCAGAAATTTATGCCTCAGTGGTTTCGTTATGTCAAGGCTCTAATTCATTTGAAGATCCAGATTGCTTCATTTTTGCATGATTAATTCAAGGTTTTTGGAATTTGGTTTTAGTGCGATTTTTGGATTCAGTTCAAGATTCATTCACGATTAGCCTTATTTCTCAAGGATTGATCCAATTCGGTTGCAAATTAGATTTTTGTTGGTTCGATCCAATTATTTCCGTCCAAATGTCAAAGGATTTCATCATGGGTTATTTTAGAGATTATTTTGATTGAGACATTATTTGAATACAAAGTAGTTCCATTTAATGTAAGACAAATTCAAGATGGTGCAAATATCACAAGAGGTTTATTTTTTATCCCTTGAATGCAAGCTGAGAGAGATCATAAAAAAGGGGGTAATTACACTACAATAAAGGAAAAAACAGAAAATCACATTTACTGCTAACGGAGTGCACACAATAGTTTCTCAATGGAAATTCATAACAAAATTTATCAGGAAAAATCTAATGGAAATAATAGAAAAATAAATGAAAAAAATTGATATAACTAATAATGAGATTACACCAGAAAAGATTCATAACAAAAGAGAATATCAGCTACAAAGTTAACTGATATAACAAAATCAGTGATAGTTACAGAAGGAGGAAAAAACTCAGAATCAATAACAAAGGTCTAAAAATTCAGTTACAGGAAGATGGATAACTGATCAGAAAAATTCTGTTACAAAAATATAACACAAAAAACAGAAAATCAGTTAGGCTCCAACTGATAACAGAATACAAAAGTTACAGAGAGGACTAAAAAAAACTCAAAAGTCAGTTAGCAAAAAGAAAAGAGAAAAAGGAGAACTCAAAATCACTGATAAGGATTCTCGAATCTAAAAATTCAATTATCATCTCTTCCATATTCTTCATCAATCTCATCAGAATAAAAGAAACTCTCACCAAGCATCTTCATCAATCAATAAACTTCTTCTTCTCCAATCTCCTTTCAATCCTCAATCTGAATCTCTCTCCAACTTCACTCTGCAATCTTCAACCAAAAACCTCTCTCCACTCTTAATGAACCTTCATCACATCTTCATCCATATCTAGACTCCTGCAACGGTCTTCATCATCACCGCCCTCACCTCTCATCATCATCACCATCTTCAAATCCAACCCGTAGAAAATCAAGAATAACAACTTTGCATAAATTCTTAACGCACACAAGCAAATGCAAATACGCAGTTTCAGACGCAACAATCTACAACAACATCAGTTAAAGAATTTGATACGCGACCAACACACAATGAATAGGGATGTAAATGGTTATCCATGGGGTCAGAGACTATGATATCCGTATCCGCCCCGTTAGATAAAAATGATATCCATATCCGCCCCATATCCATGTGAATATCCGTTAAGCGGGTAATCCGCGGGTTTAACGGTATCCATGGATATTTACAGATATCCACGGATAATATTTATAAAAAAAATTAAAATTAAAATTCTTTTAAAGACACAAAAAGTTTTTATCATATAACATTTATACAATTCACTCTTAATTTAACAGCGGATGACCGAGGAATAGGAAGAAGACATTGGTTTGATAGAGGAATGACGACACTAGTTGGTTGGAAAGTGAAATTGTTGAATTGAGATATGAAATATTGAATAGTTAAAATATGAAATGGCTAATAGAATTTGAAATAAATGTGAAAGGTTTTCTTAAAAGAAAATTTCAAAAAAAGTAAGAAATATAAGAAGCCTATTTTTTATAGATGAAAAAACTAAGGTATAATAAAATAATAATATTTAAATGATTTTTATAATTTATTAACAGATATGGATATCCGCGGGTACGAATATCATTAAACCTGTATCCAGATCCATTAACAAACGAATATTTAAATATCCATTTATTTTATCCGTGGATATCCATTAAGTTATCCTCCCCATATCTGTGACGCATTTTATCTGCAAATATCCACGGATACGGATAATTTTACCATCCCTAGCAATGAACGATATGAACATCATCAATAACATGAATCGCTTCAATCAGAAGAAGAATAGATCCCGCAGAAGAAAAGAAGAGCCTCGAAACCTGACGATGGAGTTTGCGATTCATACCTGGAGAGTGTTGAATCAAGGGAAGGATCGCTCAACTTCCTTCGTTTCTATGTTCATTTGTAACGCACCTCAGATCACGGTTAAGTTAATCAGGTTCGTCACTGAGGATGTAAATAGTTTGTTCGCGGTGGTTGAGGTGTTTACCGGTGGCACCATGAACGAAAATGATAGAAGGCGGAGGAAAGAAATCGCGACGCCGTTTCCGAAGATGAATCATTCGATTGGGGAAGTATCACGGCAGTGGAGACGTTGTTTTTTCGGTCATATAATTTGAGAGAGAGCGACGACGATAGGGATATGAAGAACGGCGTCACAACCCCTGCATGTTTTCCGGCGACAACATTCGAAACAGCGAGGCTTTGTAGAAGTAGAGGGACGGAGGATCCATTTCTTGGAACGTGTTTTCAAGAGGGTTTTTGTTTCAGCTATTATTATATGTTAAGATTAGGTTAACAACAACAACATGTATCGGGCTTAGTCTTTTGAGCCCATGGAAACTCTATTCAGACCCTCAAATTCACTTCTACACCCTTCCCTGCGGATACATTGTGGAATTGGGCCTTTTGGCCATGAAAACGTTATTCACACCCTCTTTTCACTTAATACACCCTCCCTGCGGAATTTGTTAGAGGATATGGGCCTAATTCTCATGGATTTGTTATATGCACCCATCTAATTCCTGTTCTCACCCCCGTCTGTGCCATGATGAAAGAAAGATGGGCCTTGGGTCAATTCTTTGCTATTTGTTACTACTGAATTCCTAATGCACCTCCCTAGTGTTCATTATTTTTTAGCAATTTCTAATTATTGTTCTTGTTAAAAAAATCATGATTAATTTTCTTGCTAGATAATTTTTATGGATTAATCCATTGATCCATTTCTTGACAATTTTTAATTAGAATTTTTAATCATGATTTTAATTATTTGTTTTGGATTAATTTTGGATTAAAAATGTTCATGAGCTTTTTGATCGATTTGGATCGATTTTGGTTGGTGGATTTTCACAAATTCGTTATGGAAGATAAACATTTATTTTGCTTACGGGAGATTACAAGACCTTGCATGAAGTTTTTGGGTTTCTTTTATGTGAAGAATCGTCACTTCGATCAAGTAAGTAATCTCGACTTTCTCCACATTAATGCATCATTCTAGTTTGTATGCGGCTTAGGATCATATAGCGTAAGGTGCATATTGAGTCCTCCCACCTGAGGCACTAGATTTATTTGTGATTTATGTTGATATTTGACGATATCGAAGCTTAGGGATTCGGTTAAGAATGATAGAATTCGCTTTAACCGCATTTTCCCTTAAATCACCGTTTTTTCCCGTTTCGTCGCAATTATTAAAAATAGTTTCGGGTGTAATAAAATTATGGAAAACTTCATGAGTGATCCTCATCCTCTTAATTAATTTTGTATATTTTTTTATTCCATATTTGGAAGGTTTTAGTAATTAATTTGGATTTTTCATTCCAAGCTGTCCCAAAATGAATGGATTTGACATACGGGACCGAAAATGATTTTTCCCGATAGGTGTGAGACCTATTTTTTGTGTGTGATTAACCACTGGAATTTGTGAAATTTTGATTCTACTTGGTAATTTTTTTCATAATTTTTGGTGCCATTTTTGATCCACTTTGTGGAGTTATTTTTCGGGGATCATGCCTTGTTATCTTATCTATTAAGTAAATTGTTTTGGCACTTTGGTGCATAATTTTGTGAAATACTTTTAGAACATCTAAGCTACTGAATTAACTATTCTAGGGATTTAATTTCATAATTTTTCAAGCCTTTTTACTATTTTTCATGTCATCTAGATTATAGGTCAATTTGTGTGCTTACTTGTTGCATATCCTAGATGTTAGGAAGGAATTCATGCCATTTAATGGAGATACTTTTTGGTAACCCTTAGGAGTTAATTATAGTTATCTTTTAGGTCCTTAATTCCAGTTATAGGTCACTTTTTGAACCATCTTCATTTGATTTGTTTTTGTGTTTCAAAGTGCATCATTATTTGAACTAGTTTAACCTAAACTTGTTTCTCTTCTCCTCTAAATGTTAACATGACTTATGTGGGGATCATAAATGTCTATCCATGAATTCTAATTGCATCTCATACCTTGTATTATACCGACCATAATCCTCTCATGCATATTCACATGGCATTCATCCTTAACTTGCATCATTTGTGATCTTATACGATACCTTGTTCACTTCTTCTCACATCTTCTTATCCATGCTCCATATGCGTAAACCATTGCATCCATGATGGTATTTTTATAAAACTACATTCATAAGAATTCACTACTGACTTTTATACTCATTTCATGAGTTAATTCATGCTTGTATGCCATCTGCACTCATACTTCATCCATGAACCCTAACTTGCATTCATGTGAACTCATGTGAACTTTTTGTACATAGTTTAAAGTAGTTTAATCTTAGGAGGTATCCTAGCATCATTAGGGACCTATAGCATGTAGATACTGACTTTAGAAGTCATATAACCTTTAGGTACCTTCACCTTTAGACTTAGGTCTTATTTTGAACCCTGGTTCTATTCTAGGACGCGTGTGGTACTTATTTACCTTTATGCTTTGTTCTGTTTCCAATATAAAAATTATTTTGGTACTAACCTTTGTTTTGTAGGGGGTTAAGGTAAGCCACATACAACTTCTTCCTTTATCTCTTTATAATTTCAAATTGTGTTTGCCTTGCACTTTCATTTAACTTTCTTCATCTAACTTCACCTTGATTTCCATTAGGGTTTAAGACCTCATTAGGATATAGATTGTGGTTGTTTGATTTATTAACCTTAGAATACTTTAATAGTGTTTAGATACTGACTTTAGAAGCTTGTTGTCATATAGGATCATTTAGATCTAGGCCTTAACTCTAGAAAGCCGTTAGTTCTTTTCCTTAGCTAGTGTGAGCTAGTTTCGGCTTTTTCCATGCTTTATGTTTTCAATCTGCTTTGTAAAGCTAGCCATTGTTTTGTAGGGAGGTTGAGGTAAGCCTTGTTTATATGACTTTTTACTTATACTCTTTATGCTTTCCAAGTGTGTTTGCCTTAGAACTTGGTGCTTTGATTGTATAGGCTTTCCCCTTTGTTCTTTAGAAACAACTTAACTTCCTTAGGAAGTAAGTTGAGTTATAAGTACTTTCCTTTTTTATTTTTCTTCATTAGGGATAGAAAACCACATTAAACCAGGTTCATCCATGCATGACAACATTTAGGACCACTATTATCCCTTTAGACTTTTACCTTTGGTTCTCTTTGCTTTCTTTCTCATCTCAAAGAAAAGCTAAAAAACACTTTAATAAAGATTGAAGTAGTCTTAGATGCAGAGACTTATTCCATGGGGAAATTGTATTCATTCCATCTTGGAGATAGTAAAAGTCTGTCCAGCATGATGTACAAGTCTGATCATGAGGCTATTTTCACAAATAAAAACAATCAAAACACTTCCTTAAAAGACAACAAATAAACAACACTTGTCTTTTCCTGCAGGAACTCTCTACTAATCTCATTCACTCAAAACACGAACTTGCTTCTACTTGCCTCATTTACAAGACGGTAACACACTCGTACCAGACGAGTCTGCAACACCTGAGCATAGGCATAAGAAGTTTAATCCCTAAAAAACACAAACAAAGTTCCCGCCTTAGTTAAGCGAACTACTTCAAATCTGATCCTCATTTTCCCAATGAGGTACGTAGGCAACGGGGTAGGGCCCGTTCGAGCATACTCTTTATTTTCCCTACATTTTTCCCCTTTCTTTCCATCCTTTTTTTTTCCAGTTCCATTTCTCGTTCCAGTTCCAGTAGCGGTTTTTATTCAGCAACATCTTATTTCTCACCCTTTGATATAGACTAACAAGCGTGGATCCCGTCAAGTACGGAAGACGGTCTGGGGTGCTAATACCTTCCCAATTCGTAACCGACTCCCGAACCCAGATCTTTGGTTAGTAGGACCTTGTCATTTCCTTTTTCTCTTTGGTTTGTGCAACATTACCTTTCCCATTCATTCAGGATAAAAATGCCTGGCTGGCGACTCTACCTTTTCCGTGCCACTTTCACGTTTGTACTAGGATGAAAATCCTGGGAGCGATAATTGTAGTCTCTTTTTCTTTCTTATTTACAACTTGATTGTCATAACCAAAACCTGTAACATTTCCACCATTTTTCCAATTTGAAGAATTTCATCCAACACATCATAATTAGTGTCAAGCATTCAAACAGATTTAGTCACTGACTTAAGTTTTGAGATGAGCACAATAACTTCATCTTTTAGATTTGAGATGACAGCCATATGCTTCATTATTTCAGCCTGAAGTTGATTAATGAGTTTATGTTGATATGTTCCTAGTTGATATACTTTTGCACTGTTGCACCCCAAAATTTCCCCTCCCAAGACAAGACATTGGGTACTAAGAGGTTCACAAGGTTCATAAGACATCTCATGAGGTTCACAAGGTTCACAATTGGTCAGAAAATTTGACAATTCCCTCAGACAATGCATCCTCCAAAGCAATGCATCTTAAACTAGGGTTTTGACTTTCATCAGGATAAACGGACTTCCAAGGCTTCAAGTGAGCTTCATAACATCCTATATGTGTTCAAGAATCCCCATGTCAAGTTTCAAGACTTTCCCAAAAGATTTGCTCAGTCAGATGATCAGATAGGTTAAAATCAGTCAAAGCAGTTAAAAAGTCAAACTGAGGTCAACTGTGGTCAAACCAAAGTCAAACTTCATGATTTTTTTGCCAACATCAAGTATATGAAGTACAATTCATCATTTGATCAAGGGTTGATCATGATTCCTCAAGGAGATTTCAGATCATCAAGAATCAAGAGTTTCTAAATTAGGGTTTTCACAGGAAACGTCAACTGAACTTTGACCAGCCATAACTTTCACATGCTTCATCAAAAAATTTCCATCCAAAACTCATTTTTAAGGAAATTGAATTCTCTACAACTTTGTGTATCACAAGCCAAGCCCAAAAATGCTTCATTTGGAAGGTATGAGCTAAGACATTACAGGTCCTTTTAAAAGTCAACAAAAAGTCAACAACTTCAAAAGAGCATAACTTGAGAATGGTAAAAGATATGGACATGAGACCAAAGAGGTTGGTTAGAGGACTCTTTAAGCTTTCCAAAATGTCCAAGAACACCTTCATAGCATTAAAATTGAAAGATTTTTGCCCTTGCAAAGTTGGGAAATTTTTGGGAAGTTTGTGAAGCAAATAAGGCCTTAAAACCAATTTTTGCTAAATGAGCCCACCAAATTGCCATCCAAACTTTACAAAATCATCAAGCACGACCCAACCCACACATTTTCTGATTTTTTATATTTTATTTGATATTTATTTAAATTTTATTCATTAAAATACAAATTAAATTAAAATAAAATATAAAAGTCATATATTTGGAAAAGATTTTGATTCTAGAAGGTCTTAATAACCATTTAAGCTTGATTGATACCAATATAATTCAGATCATACCAAAATAGCAAGGCTAGATCAAAGAATATTCAAGTTTTAATATCACATCTTTCTCAATCTCCTAAAGTCCAAAAATCCATAGTTTTGTGAAAGTTTTGACCTAATTTCATTGTATCCTATATAAATAACATTAAGCAATACATCATACAGGAATTGGAAGCCTCAAGGATAAGTTTCAAAAGTTCAAAATTCATCAAAAATTTGAAATTCAGATTCTAATATTTTGTGGTTTTTCAGGTGAATTAAGGACACCAATCTCTTCCTTGAACATCACTGATCATGTAGCAATAGTCATATGCATCTCAAACCCCAAGAATTGATCAAACCGAATCAAAGTTCTTGAACTTTATGAATTTCTCGTTTTCATATATTTGTGCAATATAAATTGTATTTGATTATTGTTTCGTGTTTATAACAAGCTAGTGAATGTTTCTGGGCAGTTTAATTTGAGTTTTGACGCAGGATTGAAGATTGGCCATTGTTAGGGTTTTCGGCCTCTTTTAGGGTTTTACCACTTAGCCAAGATAAATGAATTCTAAAGACATGGAAGGATCGTAAATGTCATTAGGAACTCAATGGCATTGTTAATTTCATGAAATTTCACTGTTTGTATGGAGTTTGACATTCACAGGTTTTCATACGAACACAAAATCGCAGGAAAGCTCGCAGGAAATTTCGTAAGAAATTTCGCAGGTCATGAGGTAGAAGATGAAGCTGTTGGGCGCGAAATTCAGAATTCAAATGTTTACTTATTTTATATTATATATATTGCGTTTATGTTTCACAAGAGCATGAGTGCTCTAGTGGTTTTGTTGCGCGTATAGCATGATGAGAGGCCTGGGTTCGAAACCGGCCAAGGACAATTTTTTTTGCTTTAATTTAATTTGTTTTACAGGATGATAACAAAACCATGTTGTTGTGGATAGCTACCAAGCGTGCGCAGTGGCTCAGCTGGTTTTGGATTACTCTGGCCAGGTAAAGGACCTGGGTTCAAATCCCAGGTCCTGTTTTTTTGAGGATTTTCATTTATTTTGTTATTTCTTTGTTTTATTTCTTTAAATTAATTAAAATAATTCTCTAAAATAATAATTAAATTGTGTTTTTTATAAAACTTTCTATACTTTTAATGAATATTATTTTCTTAAAAAAAAAAATCTAATTAGTATATTTATTTTTATTATATGTTTGTATTATTAAATATATTTATAATATGTATATAATTTAGTTAAGTTTAAATTAAATAATCAAAACCCTAATTTCTAAAACCGTAATTTTATTTTTTTAACCCTAGTTCTTATTTAATTTAAATATTAAAATTAATTAAACTTTTCTAATATCTAATAATTAATAATGTTTTCTTTGTGAATATTTATTCTATGATTTATTATCATTATATTTTCTTTCAAAAAATTCTTTTAAAAATGTTTATTTAATTTAAAAATATTTAATTAACTTGTATATATTTTTGTATTCATGCTAACCTCTTTCTCTTATAATTGTTTTATTATTAACCCTCTTTATTATTTATTATTCGATCGTTTCTATATTTATGTAAATGCGAAAGCCTTGTAATAGTCGTAGGTTTTATTTTGTCTTTATTTTATTATTTATAAATGTTTATATTGCCATGGTTAGTAAATATAGGGAGTGATAACATATTTGCAAATAAAAAAATAATTTAGAATCACTACTTAATAAATATAAATATATGAATATGGACACGCACACACGTAAGTCGATCTTTGATCGCCATCTCACTTCCTAAGGTTATCCCTCATGTTGCCTAAATAAAAAGGTCAAGTAAGGTGTCTAAAAAGCAAAGTCCTTTCTCATGAACAAATCATCTATTCCCTCCAGTATCAAAAGATCAAGTCCCTTCGACGTTGCCTTCGTAAATGATCTTGTCCCTTTCGAATAAAAGATGATAAGTCCCTTCGTATTGCTAAGACACCTTACAGTTGCCTAAACACAGATGACCCTTCACATGTCCCTTATAACATCCAAGGTAATGACTACCTATTCCTTAATAATAGGGATAGTCTTGCCATTGAAAGAACATTTAAGGACAGTAAAGATTCAAATTAGGGTAGGTTCCTCTTAAGTACTTGCTCACTTTTCATCAAATTACTTCATTACACTTCACATTTTCAAACAAATTTTCAAAACAAAGTCTTTATATATATCCATACAAGGATCATTATAAAGTACTTAAGAAATTTTTTAATCATACACTACACTTCTCAAAACAGTTTAAAGTGAGCTAAGTAACTAAGAGCCCATGGATAACCATGGATGTAAAGGGTGCTAACACCTTCCCTTTACATAACCTACCCCCCGAACTCAAAATCTTCTTAAGGTCTTTCCTGTTCTTTTATGCCCTTTCCTTTGGATAAAATAAAAGTCGGTGGCGACTCTTGCTATCCGCAACATTTATAGAAAAGTCAGTTCTCCCACCGTGTTACAGAACTGGCGACTCTGCTGGGGACTAATATTAAAGAGGGGTACCCTTAGGAATTAGATCACTTTAAATTTGTTTGCTTTGTTTGCTTTACTTTACTTGTTGGGGATCTTATGTGTGAAAGATCCTAACCTGGATCTAGTGTACCTTAGGTAAATGGCAATAGACCAAGGAAACTGTACGGCGTATACCGATATGGTTGATCTGGTGGCCATGGTTAGTGTGACTTCTTGGTTGGTGCTTATGTTCCTTAAGTAAAGTTGAGGATATTACGAGGCTGCCATATGTTGTCAATACACTAACTAACTTTTAGAACCTTAGTCATCCCATCTTGGCCTTTAGAAAGTAGTGAGATAACCGGCTTTGGTGAAGACTGAAGTTGGTTGATACTCGATACTACGCTCATTGAGATCCTAAACTTGGAGGGTTTTGGTTGGCAAGTAAGTTGCTTACTGAACAACCACCCTTGTGAAGGATCAATGATATTGAGATCCCTTAGAACCTAGTTACTTTGTAGGACAGGATGAACTATCTAAACTCCAGGGGAGGGTACTTACCTTAAACGTCATGCAAGCCTTCAAACCTAGGGCTATTGTGTGACTTGTTTGTGTGTGCCACATGTTTGTGATTGAGCATAACATCATAGCATCATCATGCATCATAAGCATAGCATTTTCACTAACCATTTCAAGGACCAAAGGATTTCTCTTTGTTCTTTGTTGCAGGTCATGGCTTCTCTTTGTTCTTTGATGAAGACATGATAAGTGTCCTATTTCAGTTCTTTGACCCTAAACATCACTATTTCATATTCCCCGATTATCAGCTGGTTCCTACAATGGAAGAGTTCTCCAAACTTCTGGGTATACCTGTCCTTGATCAGAAACCTTTCACAGGCTTAGAGAAAGAGCCTAAACCTGAAGTGCTGCAGCTCTACATTTGAAGAAATCAAACATTGTTCTAGAAACGAGAAGTGGAATTAATGGTATTCTTGCAAAGGTATTGATGGAGAAAGCTCAAGTATTCCTGAAGGCTATGAGTTATGATGCTTTTGAGGAGATCTTAGCCCTATTGATCTATGGCTTAGTGTTGTTCCCCAATCCATACCAGCTCATAGATGTTCATGCCATCAACATATTTTTGACTCATAACCCAGTGCCTACATTACTTGGAAACATCGTACACTCTCTTCATACCCGTACTACAAAGGCACGAGGAACTCTGATGTGTTGTATACCTCTATTTTCTCGGTGGTTTACTTCTCACCTTCCTCGATCAGTGATGAAGAATGAACAAGGGTTCAGGTGGTCCAAGAGGATTATGTCACTTTCTCATTCAGATATTCATTGGTGCTCTAGGTCTATGGAGAATGTTATTATCATTGGTTGTTGTGGGGAGTTCCCTAATGTGCCACTCCTTGGCATAAGAGGGGGCATTACTTACAACCCTTCCTTAGCTTTACGTCAGTTTGGTTACGCTCGGAGTGATGGTCCTCATGACATGTTGATTCAAGGCATTGTGTTCGACTACGACAACGATCTTCAAGGTTACCGTCAAAGGTTTATACGAGCATGAGGTAAAGTGAACAAGGTTGACAGCAAGACTCTGGAACCCAAGTACACTATTCCTATGGAACCTTATCTCAGATGGGTGCGATCACGTGTTCAGACTCTTATGATGCCATATCCTGCTATCTTGCCAGTTACTATGGAGCCTGTTGCTGAAGGAGATACTCATTATATCATCCTTCATCCAGACATGCCCATTGACATGGAAGAGTTACAGAGGTCCTGGATCTAGTTGAAGGAGCAAAGGGATACTTTTGAGACTCATTACAAAGCAAGTCAAGAAAGAATCCTGGAGCTAACAAAACAACTTCACGAGGAGCGGAATCTCAACTCATACCTCAACACAAAGAGGAAATGTCCATGGGAGACTTAAAACCCCATCTTTGTATTCATTTCATTTTTTTTGTAAGCCTAAGAGGCAAACAATTTTATTGATTACTGATAAAAGTTTACTTTCTGGTTGTTTAAACAAATTTAAATCCTGAGGTCCTTGAAAACATTGCATATGAATTTACATACCATGTCATTGCATCATAGGTTTCTTATGAACAGGTATCTTATCTTCTCGCTGTTTATTTTAAGCAGAAATGGATCTCGAACAGTCTGTCAAAGATCTTCAAGCTCAGAATGCTCAGTTTCAAGAAGTGATTCTGAATTTGTCCAAGGGGCAAGAAGAGTTGAAAGCACTCCTCTCTAAGGACATAAAAAATAAGAATCCTGAGGATAACAATGATGATCAGCTTAAACAACTACAAGATGAGATAGCAGAGATGAGGATTCAGATGAATGTCCAAATGGCTCTTATCCAGAGTTTGGCCTAGGGGCAAGAAGAGCTGAGAAGCTTTGTCAATAAGCTTCGGCATAACAGAGTTGGGAATCTAATCATCAGTCAACCTCCGTTGAAACAAGTTGACTTGGCTGAAAGGAAAGTAAGGATAAGAGAAGGAAAGAGACAAGCTACTACTGACCATCCTTCAATGGAAGAAAGAAGGCCTTGTAAGGTTAATCCACTTCTATACAAGGAATGTAGAAGAGAGTTCATCCGGTTCAGCACACCAATGTCACAAGTTTTGCAATGCCTGTTGGAGATGAAGTTGATTTCCTTGGAAAATTCTCCTAAAAATCCTAACACCTCTTCTCCTCGCTATAATCCCAAGGTAAGGTGTATGTATCACTCCAACTGTCCTGGACATGACACTAATAACTGTTGGGCATTGAAGAATAAGATTCAAGACCTAATTGACGAAGGAATACTCGAGGTTACTCCAGAAGGCCAGGTTGAGTTCTTCTATCGTCCATCAAGCATCAAAGTTTCCAGATAACTGGAGTGACGGGTTTAGAGGAAGAGGCTTTGAGAACACTTGAATTTTCATTTGTAATTTCTTTTGTTTGTTTAAACACTTACTATTATGTTAAACTTTTTATTTTCATTAATGCATTGCATATGTTTGTCTTGAATTAATCCATTCGTTTCACTATATTTTGAACTATGCTTCATATTTCTATTTTGTGATATTTAACTCCTGATAAAGCTATAAGCCTGTAGAGGGAGGATGACGAAAAGAATAACATAATCTTATGCAGTATGCTTTTGAACAGACTATGCTAATGATGTACAGGCATTGTTTCAATTCCTAAACAGTGGAGATATAAGGAAGTTAATCCCTAGTCAACCCTTTTGAGCCTATGAAGTAGGAGTTTTTATTCTCGCACAAATTAAAACCCTTATTCATAACCCGGGGCAGGGTAGTTACTCGGTTAACTCAAATATGCCAATTATCCGTGTTGTACACAACTAATGATGGTTCTCTGTAATCATTAAACCTGACAGTCAATATCCAGCAAAAGAAAAACCCACTAAGTCAAAACCTATGAAGGAGACTTAGTAAAAAAAATTAAGAAATTCCGCTGACTGTAATTTTGAAACAAACAGTTCAGGCAAAAAGAAGGGATAACAAAGTCAAAAGAGAAAAGAGGTCACTATGAATCCTCAACAAAGAAAGATGACTAAATGTTCAAATAAATTTTTGGTTTCTGAACCATCAAAAATGTCAGTGTTACAATTCCAAACTCCTTTGAGCCTCAATGCATAAGTTAACTGAGCATAGGACTGAAGAACATCATGGAGATTGGGTAGGGTACAAATAAAATTTGAGCCTTTATCCTTTATTTCTTAAACTGTGAACCAGGCCACGTTTCAACCCTTTAAAATTCCTAACTGAAGCATGGTTAGTTCGAAAGCGTACTGCTACAAAAAGGTATCCTGACTCCTTTAGGGCTTATTATAAAACTTGAGTTAATATCACAGTTTTCATAAAAATTGTTTTTTCTAAAATAACTCTTTTTCAAAAACTTCAAGACAGACATAAGCATTGCATTTTTTAATATATTTGTTTGCATATACCTGAGTGTTGGATAAACAGAGAAACTTACAGGATGAATGTTCAATAAACCAAAGTCCTTCCGATAAACAAAGCTGCTTCCTAGATCAAAGTCCATGTATACAAAGGGGCATAGTCATTATCTCCCAATCAAGGGGGCAGGCCATGATACTTCCTAACTCATTTGGGGCAATCAGGATAGGATTCAATTATGTTTAAGTAGCCAGGGGCAGCTCTCTTCATATATTTGAATTACCAAGGGTAACATTATAAAGTTCATGATGTCAGGGGCATATTATTGTGGGGCATTCTGCTTATTTCTCTTGAGGTAACTACATTCAGATACTTCCATTATGGGACAATTCATCCTCAACCAAGGGGCAATGTTTTCTTTTCAAATCTAATACCCGGAGTGTATATGGTCCATCACAATTTGAAGACACGTTCCTCTCATTGTATTACCTTGATATTGGATTCTCAGCAGAAGCCATTGTGGAAATTAATTGTCTACGCCAGTAGTATCATATGGTGTCAGTATCATGTCTTCAGATCCAGCTATGAGGATTTCTGGGAAGGTATTCAGGAAAGTTAAGAATCTCAAGAGCTCTAAATCCAATTGGTTATACACTCTCGAAGTTGAAACGATTCTGTTTTCAAGTTCAGCTTTACTTTTCCCTCTTTATTCAGGATTACTTTTCCTCTTTTACTAAAGCGAAAAACGTTTGTTGGTTATGTTTGAATGTATATATGCTTTGAATATGATTGATGTTTACCAGAAATGCATAAAATGCAGTAATAGTATTTACTAAGGACGAACGAAGGTAGGAATTCAACGAAGCTTCGCCGGTTCATCCCCACAAGACAACTACAAATCCCCAGCAGGGCAAATCTATCTTTTATAGATACTTCGAGTTACATCTCCCCTTAAATTTATGTCCATCTCTTTTATCCTCAGTCAGGATACTCAGGAACTTATTCCTTCAATAGAAGTACGAAGAACGAAGACGGGAGGTTATAAATACTATACTATCAAACAAGACGGGAACAAGTTCCTCATATTCTTCAGCAACGAATCGGGATTTATTTTCCCTAGCCAGCAGTTGTTATACAAAGATATCCAGACGCTTCAGGCTGCATGATTCATACGTACATCATTTACATCATATCATGGCATACATATCCATAAATGCATAATACATTACTTAGGTGCATCATGCCATACATTCATACATATTGCATAAACTAACATTCTCTTTACAGGATGGTTATATGCAGATAAAACAATATCAACAATCCACAACAGGTCAGAAATGATCTATACATTACTCAAGATGTCCTCGGAGAGTAGGCAAACGGTATGTACAAAGATCCATTCCCTAATCCAGGATATTTTCAGGAGACTTGATCCTGACACTATTTTGTCCTCGGAGAGTAGGCAAACGGTTTGTACAAAGATCCATTCCCTAATCTAGGATATTTCCAGAAGATTTCATCTATCTGGTCTTGAATAGTAGGCAAACGGTCTGTACAAAGATCCATTCCCTAGTTCAAGATATTTTCAGAAGATTTAATCTATTTGCTCTTGAATAGTAGGCAAACGGTTTGTACAAAGATCCATTCCCTAATCTAGGATATTTCCAGAAGATTTCATCTATCTGGTCTTGAATAGTAGGCAAACGGTCTGTACAAAGATCCATTCCCTAGTTCAAGATATTTTTCAGAAGAATTAATCCTGATATTCTTTTGTCCTCGGAGAGTAGGCAAACGGTTTGTACAAAGATCCATTCCCTAATCCAAGATATTTCCAAAAGAGATAATCGTCACGAAGATTTATTTTTACTGGTCTATTCAACAATTCAAACCATGTTGCATAAACGATTCAGAGACGGCCTATACGAAGACCTAGTACTGATATCCAGTATCAACATCAAAATATTATCACCTCCTGATATTATGGATGGCATCTATAAGCCCATCTCCAGTTCTTCCAAGTGGCATCTTAAAGCCCACTCAAGCATATACAATTAATCATCAGTGTTACTTTACGCATCGGCGAGTGCAAATTTTTGGGCTTTTGTGTTCAATCCCCTTCAACCTTCCAGGTCACGACTGACACATATACCAACCTAACCCCTCAGGTTTCAGAAAATTGAATAGGGGCAGCTGTTGCACCCCAAAATTTGCCCTCCCCAAGACAAGACATTGGGTACTAAGAGGTTCACAAGGTTCACAAGACATCTCATGAGGTTCACAAGGTTCACAATTGGTCAGAAAATTTGATAATTCCCTCAGATAATGCATCCTCCTAAGCAATGCATCTTAAACTAGGGTTTTGACTTTCATAAGGCTAAATGGACTTCCAAGGCTTCAAGTGAGCTTCATAACATCCTATATGTGTTCAAGAATCCCCATGTCAAGTTTCAAGACTTTCCCAAAAGATTTGCTCAGTTAGATGATCAGATAGGTTAAAATCAGTCAAAGCAGTTAAAAAGTCAAACTGAGGTCAACTGTGGTCAAACCAAAGTCAAACTTCATGATTTTTTGCCAACATCAAGTATATGAAGTAAAATTCATCATTTGATCAAGGGTTGATCATGATTCCTCAAGGAGATTTCAGATCATCAAGAATCAGGAGTTTCTAAATTAGGGTTTTCACAGGAAAAGTCAACTGAACTTTGACCAGCCATAACTTTCACATGCTTCATCAAACATTTTCCATCCAAAACTCATTTTGAAGGAAATTGAATTCTCTACAACTTTGTGTCTCACAAGCCAAGCCCAAAAATGCTTCATTTGGAAGGTATGAGCTAAGACATTACAGGTCCTTTTAAAAGTCAACAAAAAGTCAACAACTTCAAAAGAGCATAACTTGAGAATGGTAAAAGATATGGACATGAGACCAAAGAGGTTGGTTAGAGGACTCTTTAAGCTTTCCAAAATGTCCAAGAACACCTTCATAGCATTAAAATTGAAAGATTTTTGCCCTTGCAAAGTTGGGAAAGTTTTGGGAAGTTTGTGAAGCAAATAAGGCCTTAAAACCAATTTTTGCTAAATGAGCCCACCAAATTGCCATCCAAACTTTACAAAATCATCAAGCACGACCCAACCCACACATTTTCTGATTTTTTATATTTTATTTGATATTTATTTGAATTTTATTCATTAAAATACAAATTAAATTAAAATAAAATATAAAAGTCATATATTTGGAAAAGATTTTGATTCTAGAAGGTCTTAATAACCATTTAAGCTTGATTGATACCAATATAATTCAGATCATACCAAAATAGCTAGGCTAGATCAAAGAATATTCAAGTTTTAATATCACATCTTTCTCAATCTCCCAAAGTCCAAAAATCCATAGTTTTGTGAAAGTTTTGACCTAATTTCATTGTATCCTATATAAACAACATTAAGCAATACATCATACAGGAATTGGCAGCCTCAAGGATAAGTTTCAAAAGTTCAAAATTCATCAAAAATTTGAAATTCATATTCTAATATTTTGTGGTTTTTCAGGTGAATTAAGGACACCAATCTCTTCCTTGAACATCACTGATCATGTAGCAATAGTCATATGCATCTCAAACCCCAAGAATTGATCAAACCGAATCAGAGTTCTTGAACATTATGAATTTCTCGTTTTCATATATTTGTGCAATATAAATTATATTTGATTATTGTTTCGTGTTTATAACAAGCTAGTGTATGTTTCTGGGCAGTTTAATTTGAGTTTTGACGCAGGATTGAAGATTGGCCATTGTTAGGGTTTTCGGCCTCTTTTAGGGTTTTACCACTTAACCAAGATAAATGAATTCTAAAGACATGGAAGGATCGTAAATGTCATTAGGAACTCAATGGCATTGTTAATTTCATGAAATTTCACTGTTTGTATGGAGTTTGACATTCGCAGGTTTTCATACGAACACAAAATCGCAGGAAAGCTCGCAGGAAATTTCGTAAGAAATTTCGCAGGTCATGAGGTAGAAGATGAAGCTGTTGGGCACGAAATTCAGAATTCAAATGTTTACTTATTTTATATTATATATATTGCGTTTATGTTTCACAAGAGCATGAGTGCTCTGGTGGTTTTGGTGCGCGTATAGCATGATGAGAGGCCTGGGTTCGAAACCGGCCAAGGGCAATTATTTTTGCTTTAATTTAATTTGTTTTACAGGATGATAACAAAACCATGTTGTTGTGGATAGCTACCAAGCGTGCACAGTGGCTCAGCTGGTTTTGGATTACTCTGGCCAGGTAAAGGACCTGGGTTCAAATCCCAGGTCCTGTTTTTTTGAGGATTTTCATTTATTTTGTTATTTCTTTGTTTTATTTCTTTAAATTAATTAAAATAATTCTCTAAAATAATAATTAAATTGTGTTTTTTATAAAACTTTCTATACTTTTAATGAATATTATTTTCTTAAAAAAAAATCTAATTAGTATATTTATTTTTATTATATGTTTGTATTATTAAATATATTTATAATATGTATATAATTTAGTTAAGTTTAAATTAAATAATCAAAACCCTAATTTTATTTTTCTAACCCTAGTTCTTATTTAATTTAAATATTAAAATTAATTAAACTTTTATAATATCTAATAATTAATAATGTTTTCTTTGTGAATATTTATTCTATGATTTATTATCATTATATTTTCTTTCAAAAAATTCTTTTAAAAATGTTTATTTAATTTAAAAATATTTAATTAACTTGTATATATTTTTGTATTCATGCTAACCTCTTTCTCTTATAATTGTTTTATTATTAACCCTCTTTATTATTTATTATTCGATCGTTTCTATATTTATGTAAATGCGAAAGCCTTGTAATAGTCGTAGGTTTTATTTTGTCTTTATTTTATTATTTATAAATGTTTATATTGCCATGGTTAGTAAATATAGGGAGTGATAACATATTTGCAAATAAAAAAATAATTTAGAATCACTACTTAATAAAGATAAATATATGAATATGGACACGCACACACGTAAGTCGATCTTTGATCGCCATCTCACTTCCTAAGGTTATCCCTCATGTTGCCTAAATAAAAAGGTCAAGTAAGGTGTCTAAAAAGCAAAGTCCCTTCTCATGAACAAATCATCTAGTCCCTCCAGTATCATAAGATCAAGTCCCTTCGATGTTGCCTTCGTAAATGATCTTGTCCCTTTCGAATAAAAGATGATAAGTCCCTTCGTATTACTAAGACACCTTACAGTTGCCTAAACACAGATGACCTTTCACATGTCCCTTATAACATCCAAGATAATGACTACCTATTCCTTAATAATAGGGATAGTCTTGCCATTGAAAGAACATTTAAGGACAGTAAAGATTCAAATTAGGGTAGGTTCCTCTTAAGTACTTGCTCACTTTTCATCAAATTACTTCATTACACTTCACATTTTCAAACAAATTTTCAAAACAAAGTCTTTATATATATCCATACAAGGATCATTATAAAGTACTTAAGAAAATTTTTAATCATACACTACACTTCTCAAAACAGTTTAAAGTGAGCTAAGTAACTAAGAGCCCATGGATAACCATGTATGTAAAGGGTGCTAACACCTTCCCTTTACATAACCTACCCCCCGAACTCAAAAATCTTTTAAGGTCTTTCTTGTTCTTTTATGCCCTTTCTTTTGGATAAAATAAAAGTCGGTGGTGACTCTTGCTATCCGCAACATTTATAGAAAAGTCAGTTCTCCCACTGTGTTACATGCACTCCTGAGGCACACTTCTTTATAAGAATTTACAAGTTCATCGAAGGTAAGCTCCTCAACATCTGATTCTTCATCAGTGTTATAAACTCCAATAAAAGCAGAAACATGTTTGGCAGACTCTGCTTCACTCACAGAGTCATCTTCTAACCATGATGCAAATAAGCCTTTCTTCTCCTTCTTGAGATAGGTAGGACATTTAGATATTATGTGTCCAAATCCTTCACATTCATAACATTTGACTCATTTGCCTTGGTTATTTTTATCTTCATTTTTTGGTCTTCTCCTAAAATCCCGCCTTTTGTTGATATCGAATGACTTGTTCTTGACATCTGATCTTGAATTCCAGGTTTTCATTACTTGGTTGAACTGTTTTCCATGTAACCCAACAACTTTAGACAGACCCTCCTTTGTATCCAAATCACATTCATCTTCATTAGACAAAAATATTATGTCTTTCTTCTTTTCAGGCTTATAACCTCTGATCCCCACTTCAAAGGTATGAAGAGATCCAATAAGTTCATCAACTTTCACGGTGTTTTTGTCTTGAGCTTCATCAATGGAAGTCACCTTCATGTCAAATATCTTTGGAAGAGACCTTAGAATTTTTCTGACAAATTTAGCCTATGACATATTTTTCCCCAGGGCACTTAATG
The DNA here is from genome assembly GCA_963966055.1 of Lathyrus aphaca. Lineage (NCBI taxonomy): Eukaryota > Viridiplantae > Streptophyta > Magnoliopsida > Fabales > Fabaceae > Lathyrus > Lathyrus aphaca. The sequence goes on from OZ014520.1 coordinate 546,427,942, forward strand.
CATTGGTTATATCAATAATACTCATATAATAATTCGGAATGCTCTCATCCTCCTTCATCTTCAAGTTCTCAAACTTGGTTGTAAGAAGTTGAAGTCTTGACTTCTTCACCCTAGACATTCCTGTGAGACGTGACATATGTTTTGAAATTTTCAAAAACTTGGTATGATTGAAATTGTGTGGGGAACACAAGGAAGAGGGAATGATCTTTGTAGAAAAACCATATTGAAGGATTTTTAACTGAATGAGCCGACTCATCCTTCTGCATAGGTCGACTCATTCAAGTTATTTGATTTGAGTTGACTCATAGCTTGCCATGAGCCGACTCAATTGAATTGTTTTCTTCTCATAATCTCTCGGGTCCAAACAGGCTGAGTGAGCCAGGAATTTGAGTCGATTCACTGGGCCTGTTAGGCTGACTCATCCCATGTAGGAGGTCGGCTCATCCCTGTAACTGTCATTTTTTTTCATTTAAATTTACTTTCTATCTTTTATTATTGGCTAACCAATATAAATAGCTATTTTCATTTTCTTTGAGAGATTAACATGAAAAGTGAAATAGATACACATCATTCTCTTCATCTCCTCCTTCTTTGCATCAATCAACAATCACACACAACAATCTTTGTTGATCAAGGTGCAATTTATGGTGATAACGTCCAATTGAAATAGAGAGATTTCAGATTGGGTATAGAAGCTGTGGGTTTTTCTTGTAAAAACCAAAGGGGTTTTCTCCTCCAAGATTGTAGAGGATTTGGAGGTTTTGCATGCAATCATCGTTCGTAGATTTAGCCGAGTAAGGGAGATTGAAAATCAAGTGGATCGTTCTTTCATATCACGTTAACCGGAGGATTAAAAAGATTATTGTAGGTTCACAAGCGTTGAAGAAAATAAGTCGTGCTTAAAGTTTGGAGGATTGTATATTCTTGCAAGAAGGGAGCAATTAATCAGAGGCTTTCTCAATGCGCGTGAGGACTTGGTTCATCACGAATCAAGGGGCAAGAAGAGTTATTGCAACAATCGCAATTTGGATTGGTTTGTTGTTCCAATTTTCTTCTTGTATTAACAATTGAAATTTAATGAAATATCCCAATTCGGTTTGTGAATCGGGGGGCAGAGTACTTCTAGCTAGGACGATGAAGGAACTGCCTAAACAAATTTCGTATGTTCTTTGTTTGTTTCATTCGTTATATTTTCTACATTAATTGAAGTTGTGTGGTTTGAAAATTTTATTTTGGTTTAGTGTGTGCCCACCAACTGTTTGATAAATTGTTGCTATTAAATTTTGGATAGCAACTTGGTACAATTTTGCACTACACTAATATCCAAACTACACTTAGTGTGGATGCACACCAAATGTTTGACAAAAAGTCAAAACACACAACTTAATATTGTTTATGCTTATTTTTCTTTCTAAATTCATTGTTGAGAGTTGGTAAATCAAGTGTGCTGAATTTCAGTGATCAATTGAGCATTGTTTTAATTCTTCTTATCATCTCTTATATCCCATTTGGTTTTCGACGCATATCCGATCACCAGTGACTTGATTACAATTTTTAGACGTGTTTTCCGGGGAAATTTCGCAAAATATTTTTCAATCAATTTTTTAAAAGTTAATTTTAAAAAGGGATCTATTCAACCCCCTTCTAGATCTGCGCCATCGTCTAACAAGTGGTATCAAGAGCACCAGTTCATCTAGTGTTTCACATATAACTTCTTAGAAAATGGATAACGATCCAACAGGGGCGTATAATAGATCACCTGTTTTTGCCAGAGAAAACTATAGTCACTGGAAGGATTGTATGCGTATTCATATCAACTCTGTTGATAGAAAAATATGGAAGGTTATTCAAGATGTTCCTATTCAAATAACCATGATCGGAGAGAATAACCTTGAAATACCTAAACCTGAAGCACAATGGGATGGAAAAGATGAAAATAACTATAACTATGATTGGAAATCTCGAAATATGATTATTGCTTCTTTGGGAGCGGATGAATATTTTAGAGTTTCTCATCATAATACGACTAAAGCTATGTGGGAAGCGTTACATATTGCCTATGAGGGAACTGATGACGTGAAGCTAGCTAGAATTAACACTTTGCAACAAGAGTTTGATCGCTTTCACATGAACCAAGAGGAAACCATTGGTGAATTGGGAAAGAAATTTTCTCATTTGTTAAATCGCTTAAATGATCTTGGATAAACCACTCCCAAGGATGTTGCTACTAATAAAATTTTAAGGTGTCTTACTAGGGAATGGTTACAAAAGGTTAAGATAATCAAAGAAGCCAATGATGTAAGGACATTGGATTTGATAAAGTTGATTATGAAGATACAAGAGAATGAGTGTAAACACCCCAAATTTGCCCTCACCCATTCACACCATGGCTTGTGATCTCTTCATATGCATAAGTTCAATCATGACATCTCATATTGCATTTTTGCTTCACTGCATTGTTTCTAAGTCATCTGCATCTAGGGTTTGTGATCTGAGCAATCCAAGAGCCACTTGAGCCACTCCAAAGGTCATCAATCACTTCAAAGAGTGTCCATGTATGTTCAAGCATCATATTATATCCTCTCAAGGCCAAAGAAGTCAAAGAATCACAAGAACTGGGAAAGGCATGGAGGCAGAGCCAGGTTTAACTGCACATATGACCTAGAATTAGGGTTTTGGTTTCAGAGGCCATAACTCCAAATTTATTGGTCATTCTTGTTTCTATTGGTCTCTATATGTTATGAGTATCATTCATATCAATTTTCATGAAGAAATTCAATGGGGAAGGCATCTGATCAAGAGATGACTTCTTGAGCAAGTCAGTGCAAAATCAGGGCATCTGAGGCCCCCAATGACCCAACCAAAGGGTGTTCTCCATCATTTTGAGTGTGTATGATCTTTATTTGATCATAAAAGATGTTAGAAGTTCACAAAGTTGAAGAATTTCAAGCCATTTGCAAAGTTGCCTTTTTGGGAAAGTGACTTGTAATGTAAACTTGCCATTTTGGGAAAGTTTTTCAACCTCCTCAAATTGATTCAAAAATGCTTCAAATGAGAAAACTCTGGTCATGAAAGTTGTAGAATGGATCATTCCCTTTTCAAAAAGTACAAGAACTCATTCTAATTCATTATGGATCAAAAGTTATGGCTTGCCAAAGTTGGACAAAATCACATAATTTCAAGTTTTACACCAAAGAGGCAAAGTTGCAAAACCTCTTGCCAAGGCAAAATGTGACTTCAATGTGACTTCTAACCTTTGCACAAACATAAACCAATGCCTAAAAATCAGAATGCACCAAAGAACCTCCCATTTTCATGACTTATGCTTCAAGTAATCACAAAAGGGCCAAAGGATCACAAAATTGCAAAATCTCACATAAACCCTAATCCACTTGCAAGTTGGCCTCAAAATCATTTCCATGGTCTGCCTTGATTCAAGCTGCAACAGACATGCTTTTGTTCTAGCCCTAAAACAGCCCATACCTTATAGTACACCTAGACTTGACTTTTTGCAAAAGGGGCCATACCAATCAAGCTGTGCCACCAACAACTCTCTGCCCTATCACAACTTGATATGTGGACTAAAAGAGACTCAAAAGACACAACAAGCCAGCCTGATCTCTCTCATAAGCCATAGTTCACAAAACTCTCCTTTTATGCACCTTCCTTCGAATCTCATCACACAATCATCAAACCTCAAAACCAACTTCACCATTCATTCATAAAAGCTTCATAGAGCATAAACCACCCTTCACCTTGCCTTGAAAGTCCTTGAAACTCAAACACGATTTTCCACCTTCTCTGAACAGAACTCCATCAATCTCACAAATCAGCCACTATCCAATCCAACTAAACCTCAAAGCATCTTCAGGGGGACCATTAGAGAAGCTTTGAAGCAAGGAGGCAGTTTGAAAGCTCCAAACTGAAAGCTTCACTTCAGGTAGCTTCGAAAATCTTTTTTTTCCAGAAACCTTGTTTTAAGTTATTAAAATGATCTACATGCTCCCCTGAATGCAATGAGCTTTGAATTTTTGAAAATGATGAAGAGATGAGGATGTATGGTCTGTCTGAAACTTTGCCCGTGAAATTGATTTTTGCTTGTTTCTCTTGATTCATGAAAAATAAATAGGTTTTGTTGTTGGATTCTTGTTTAATGATGTTCATAGATTGATTCTGGAGAGTTTAGTGAGGTTTTGATGCGTATTGAGTGAGATAGAAAAAATGGCTTGCCGGAGAAGATGACCGGAACACTGTTCCGGTCATCTGAAAGTCATTAGGGCAAGATTAGGGCTAATGACATTAATTAAGGAAGTTTGAATTCTGGCCGTTCGTTTGCGCGCCAGGTCAATTCCCGCGTCCCCAAGTTTGAACCACAGCCTTTGATCTGTTTGACTTTTTCTTTTTTCTTTTTTAATTCATTTAATTTCATTTGTTTTATATTTAACTTCTACGAATTTTTAAAAATAGGAAAATACATTGAAAAGTTCTGATTTTTTTTGTCAAGCATTTCATTAATTTTCAGAACCCAAAAATATTTTAATTTTTAATTTTTGCATTAAAAATTATTTTTAAATCATTTAAATGTTTATTTTTAATTAGTTAATGAAAATTAATTAATTAAAAATACATTTAGGTATTTAAAAATCACAAAAAAATTCAAATTGCATTTCAAAACATTTAGAAACATTATCAAACTCTCAAAACAAATTTCTTTTTGGTTCTTGATGCATTTTAATAATTTTCATTGGAATTAAATTCATTTAAGGGCAATATTTTGGTTCAAACTTTGAAAAATCCATTCTGCCTAACCTTTGAGAGTTTGATGATGGTTCTTCTGGCATTGCATCCTCCATAGCATGTAGTTAATAGGATAAAATTGGTTTGAATTGATCTTGCATTTCCATTTTGTTTTGCATTTTTCATTGTGAGGTACTCCAAAACCCTAATTGACTTGAGAAATTCATAACTTGCACTAGGTTAAGAGTTGGGTCCCCTCCTTTGGGCAGTGAACTTATGTGGGTCTAGGGTACCTTTGATCCCATTTTCAATTTTTTATCATGCTTTATGCTTCTAATTTTGAATTTTGTGTTGAATGTTGTTCATAAACCCTAATTTGTGCATTCCTTTGCATCCATCTCTCATTTGCTTGCATTAGAGAAATAGCCTTGACATTTTGTGCATCCATATGATTCATAAGACATCTTAGGACATCTTAGAACCATGATTGATCATTGCATCATCCCTTTGCCATGTTATATGCTCATTTCATCTCATAGGCATTCATGGGCTTCTATGGCTCAAAGCATGCTTCATATGCATCCTCATCCTTGTATGATCATCCACAACTCTTGAAATGTGTTTGCATCATCTCTTAGCATCATTAACATCATGTTTATGCTTCTGATTTTGGTTTGCATCATTACATTTCATCTCATTCTCATTGCATTTCATTTCTTTTGCTAACTTTTCAGGTGGTAAGTTGTTTTGAGAAGTGAATTTGCCTTCACTTCTCACAATCTCTTCTCATCTCTCTTGCATCTCTGCTGCATTTTATCTTTGTATTAGAGTGAGCTTGCTCATTCATGTTCATCTCTTACTTTCTTTCTTCAGGCAACTTGTCTTCTTAAGTGAAGCAAGTTGTCTTGCTTCTCTCTGCTTCTTCCTCCTTTCATCTGCTTCTCTCCTTGGTGGCTCTTTGAAGATTCTTCCTCTCTTAAGCCTCACAAACCCTAGGATTTCCAAGTATGATAACAATTAGGGCTTGATTAGTTCCCCATTTAGTCTTGCCTTTGTGTCATCTTTGAGTCTTCTCTCCTCATCTCATAATCAGGGACTAAACCTTCGAGGTTTTAAGGCTTTGTGATTAGGGTTATGCCTGCATCCTTCTATTAGGATGGAGTGTATAACTTTAGTCCTAAGTGTTAAACCCTTAATGTGTTTAAATCCTTTAATCAATCCATCTTAATAATCACTAAGACATCAAGCTTGTAACTTGGGCCTTGCATTAGGGTTCTAATTCTTCCTTAATTGGGTAAGAAGGACTAAACCTAGTGTTAATGGACAAGTCCCCCTCAAGTTGTCTTACAAACCATAAAATTCATTTCTTAACTTTATCATTAATTAAAATCCATTTAATAAAGGTTTTGTTTTGTCATGAGGTTAATCCCTAATCATGGATTAAGTTGAGGAGCCTTCCTCAGCTTAAATGTTCTCATCTATTATCCTTCTATTAGGATGGTGTAATGGGTCCATTAAATCCTTGATTATGGCTTAAACTCATTACTCAACACTAAACAAAAACTCCAAAAACATCTAAATAAATACAAGTAGGTTAATGATCTTAATCCTACATCATGGTGATTAAGTGTGAGGTGTTTACTTCATACTTAAGGTATTCTTATTACCCCTAATCAGAGGGAGGATGTGATGAGTTTACTAACCCTTGGTTTAGGCTTAGGCTCATTTTCCTATGACAAACTTCAAAAAAACAATAAAAGATTGAAAACACTAAAACAAACAATAATCGTCTCCTCCAGGATTCTTTTCTCATCACACTCATTCTATAAACGAGAACTTGCTTCTTCCATCTAATGCAAGACAGTTTGCACCTGAGCCAGACAGGTCATACACTTGAGCATAGACAAGTAAGCAGTTCACAAGTAAATTTATCTTTCAGTCTCTTTGAGTCGAACTACGGTGTTCTGACTTCCTCATTGCACGAGAGGATACGTAGGCATAACTTAACAGTTATCGAACAAAAGTCTCTGTATATTCCCCCTCCTTCCAGCATTATTCTTTGAGCCTCATCATCTTGAGCATTTCACTCTTATTCTTGCACTGACACTTCTCTTATACACTTCACTTTCTTCTAGCATTGACACTTGCATTCTTTCCAGCTTTGATACACAGATAGCACTGACACTACCCCTTTAAAACACAAATCTTTTAAGCGTGGATCCCATCGAGTACGGCGGACAATCTGGGTGCTAATACCTTCCCAGGTTGTAACCAACCCCCTTTCTTAGTTTCTCTGGTTCGCAACCGTCTTATCCATCTTTTCTTATGTCTATGCAGCATTACCTTTCCTTCGGGATAAAAATGCCTAGCTGGCGACTCTATTCATTCCTTCTCTTTCGCCGACCGTTCGCGTCTGTACCCCTCTTGGCCCTGTGTCATCAGGTGGGAGCGACAATGAGCAAGAGCTCTTAAATCTTCATGAGCATGAAGAAAATGAGAAGAAATAAAAGAATGAAAAACCAAAGGACAATGAGAAGAAGAAGAAGTTAATTGCATTAAAGACTTCTACTTCAAAATCATCCACCAATAAATATTGTGAGAGTGAATCAAGTGACGAAGGCGATGAATCAAATGAGGATATGGGGCTGTTTGTTAGAAGATACAATCGGTACCTTAGAAAGAACGAAATCTCTCATTTGGACAAAAATCTTGTCAACTATAGAAGACAATCTAATCCCTCCAAGCAAGAAAAAACAAAAGTACCAAAGTTAAAGGATCAGGTTATAATTGTGGAAAGCCGGGTCACTACAAACCGGAATGCCCAATGTTAAAGAAAGACAAAGTGAAAGACAAATATCAAAGGAAAGACAACAAAGCTAGAATGGCATATATCGCATGGGAAAGTGATAATGAATCTTCTAGCAAAGCAAGCTCAAGTGATGAGGAAGAGAAAGTGAATCTTTGTCTTATGGCACACAAAAAGGGAAAAAAGCAAGTAAGACATGCTAAATATAATAACTTTGAAAATTTGTCTTATTCTGATTTACTTAGTACTTTTAAAGTTCTCCACCAAGAAGCTAAATAAGCTTTTAAGCGTGTAGCATCCAATAAGCGTATTTTTAAATACTTAGAGAAATAAGTTTCTGATAATCAAAACGCATTGGAAGCTCTTAAGCGCTCTATGGTGGAATCTATTAAAGAAGACAAACAAGAATGGTATAACTTTCATAGTTGTGAAACTTGTTTCATTTGGCAAAAAGAAGTCAAAACTCTTCAAGCCAAATTAGACAAGATGTCACAACCAAAGATGACATTTGCTATTGATCGGTCAAATTTTAGAGAATCTATGAATAATCCATATAAAAGATATACTTATGTAGTGGGAGATCAAAATAGTATATAGAACTATAATCCAATCTTGAGTTGTCTTTATTATCGCAAGAGGGGTCACACTATTGCTAAATTTCGATTTAGGAGATTCTTGGTCCCTAAAGGAATTTTTCAATGGTTGCCTAAATGCAACCTAAGTTTCACTCACACACAAGGACCCAATGAAAATTGGGTACCTCCTTCTCTTGTTTAATCATGTAGGTGGAATGTCTCGAGGCTACGGAGAAACGATGGTTTCTTGATAGTGGATGCTCAAGATACATGACGGGGGACATCTCCTTATTCTATGACTTTGTGGCTAAGAATAAAGGTTTTGTTACCCATGGTGATAACAACAAGGGAGATATACTCGGCAAAGGTAGTGTAGGTAATCCCTCTTCTACATTTATCTCTAATGTCCTCTTAGTGGAAGGCCTTAAACATAATCTCATTAGCATTAGTCAATTGTGCGACAAGGGATATAAAGTCTCCTTTTTGAAAGAAGGTTTCATAATTGAACATGATGATAATAAGAATGATATGTTTAAGGGCTTGAGGGTTATTAATGTATACATAGTTGACTTGAATGTGGTGTCCATGAATGATCCAAAATGTCTAGTCTCCAAAAGTGATGACTCTTGGCTTTGGCATAGACGTTTAACACACATCAACTTTGACTTGCTTAACAAAATTGTTTCCAAAAACTTAGTTGTTGGTTTACCTAAAATAAAGTTCACTAAAGATCATCTTTGTGATGCTTGTCAAATGGGAAAGCAAACAAAAGTATCTTTTAAATCCAAAAATTTAGTTTCTACATCTAGACCTCTTGAACTTCTACATATGGATCTTTTTGGTCCATCAAGAATCAAAAGTCTAGGAGGAAATTATTATGGATTTGTTATTGTGGATGACTACTCAAGATTTTGTTGGACAATTTTTTTAGCAATTAAAAGTGACACCTTCTCGGCATTTGAAACATTCACCAAGTTATTTTAAAACAAACTTAACACAAACATTGTAATGATTCGAAGTGACCATGGAGGTGAATTTGAAAATCATCTTTCTGAAAAGTATTGTGAGAAACATGGCATTGAACATAATTTTTCCGCTCCTAGAACTCCACAACAAAACGGTGTAGTGGAACGTAAAAATCGTGTATTAGAGGAGTTAGGAAGAACTATGATCAATGATAGTGGACTTCCTAAATATTTTTGGACCGATGCTATAAGCACCGCATGTTATGTTTTGAATAAAATAACTATTCGACCCATTCTAAACAAAACATCTTATGAACTTTTAAAAGGAAGGAAGCCGAATGTATCATATCTTCATGTATTTGGATGTAAATGTTTTGTGTTAGATAATGGAAAAGAAAACCTTGGTAAATTTGATTCAAAGGAGGATGAAGGTATCTTTCTTGGATACTACAATTCAAGCAAGGAATATAGAGTATACAACAAAAGATTACTTATTGTTGAAGAAACTATGCATGTCTCTTTTGATGAATATTGTCCTAAAGTTGTCGAAAAAGGTAGTGTTGTTATTGGTGCAGGTGCTTCTTCAGAAGAGATTATTAAAGATCAAGATATGTCTCGTGTTGAACCCATTCTTGATATAGCTGTGGAGGAGCCGGTTAAAGAATCTGATCTCAAAGATGAAGATCAAGCATCAATTCAAAATGATTTACCATTGGAGTGGAAGACTTCAAAAGACCACCCCATCGACAATATTCTTGGAGATATCTCAAAGGGTGTCACCACTCGATCAAGGATAAGTAATTTTTGTTTTCATTATGCTTTCATCTCTCAAATTGAGCCTAAAAATTCCAAAGATGCTCTACTCGATGAAAATTGGTTTTTAGCTATGCAAGAGGAACTTAATCAGTTTAAAAGAAATGATGTTTGAGACCTTGTTCCACCTCCGCGAGGTCATCGAGTAATTGGCACAAAATGGGTATTTAGGAACAAGATGGACGAAAACGGTATTATTACTCGCAACAAGGCCCTCCTTGTTGCTCAAAGGTATAACCAAGAGGAAGGCATATACTATGAGGAAACTTATGCTCTTGTTGCCTGACTCGAGGGTATACGCCTTTTACTTGCATTTGCATGCTCACAAAATTTTAAACTATATCAAATGGATGTTAAGAGTGCTTTCCTTAACGGATACATAAATGAAGAAGTGTATTTTTGTCAACCTCCCGTATTTGAAAACCATGAAAAGCCTAATCATGTTTACAAGCTTAAACGTGCCCTGTATGGTCTCAAACAAGCTCCTAGAGCTTGGTATGAGCGCCTAAGTAAATTTTTGATAAATCAAGGTTTTTCAAGAGGAAAAGGTGATACTACACTCTTTATTAAACGAGAAGGAAATTAATCAATATTAGTACAAGTGTATGTAGATGATATTATTTTTGGGTCTACTAATATGAAGTTAGTCAAGGAGTTTTCAATTTCTATGCAAGGTGAATTTGAGATAAGTATGATGGGGGAGCTTAACTCCTTTCTCAGACTCCAAATTAGACAAGTTGAAGAGGGCACTTTCATAAGTCAAACAAAGTATTGCAATGAACTTCTCAAAAGGTTTGATATGAAAAATTCAAAATCTATTGATACATCAATGCCTACGACAACGAGTCTCGATCATGATGAAAATGGTAAGGATGTGGATATAAAAAGGTATCGAGGTATGATCGAATCTCTTCTTTATCTTACCGCATCTCGTCCAGATATTATGTTTAGTGTGTGCATATGTGATAGATTTCAATCTTGCCCTAAGGAATCACATTTAAAATCTGTTAAATGCATTGTTAGATATCTTTGTAGTACTTCTAAGTTTGGTCTTTGGTATCCTAAGGGTAGTGATTGTTCTTTGGTAGGTTTTTCCGATTCCGACTTTACCGATTGCAAAATAGATAGGAAAAGCACTAGTGGCACTTGTCATTTCTTTTCTAACTCTCTTGTAAGTTGGCATAGCAAAAAGCAAGTCTTTGTTGCTTTGTCAACTGCGGAGGAGGAATATGTTGCGGCTAGAAATTGTTGTGCCCAAATTTTATGGCTAAAACAACAATTACTCGACTTCAATATTATTCTTAAAAATATTCCAATTTTGTGTGACAACACTAGTGCAATTAACCTTACCAAAAATCCGATCTTACACTCGCGCACTAAGCATATTGAAATTCGACATCACTTCCTTAGAGATCATGTAGAGAAATGAGATGTGGTATTTGAACATGTTGAAAGGTCAAATCAACTTGCCGACATTTTTACAAAACCACTTTCCACTGAACATTTCTTTCACATTCGTAGGGAACTTGGTGTTCTTGACATTTCGGATCGATCTTAATCTTAAATGTGTCTATCATATATTATTGTTTGACTTAACACAATTCTTCACTAACAAATCGTTTATTGAAGTGTTTACGTTTGATTATCCATCTTACATTTTCACATTCACGAGGTAATATCATTCCCACTATATCTTGTCTCGAGCTACTTGATTGATTTTTGTATATTTGTGATTCATCTATGATATGAAACAAATAAATGTGGGTGTGTTTTTGTATGTGCTATAGTTTATCTATTATATGGATCAATATATCAAAATAGTAATTTGTATGTCATTTGGATGCATTGTGGTGTGATATTATGATGATTTGGTGTGATATTGTTGAAAATTGTTGTGATTTTTTCAGTCTGCACGCTCGGGTTCCAACAGGTCGACTCATGCGTCGACTCATGAACCCTTGTGCGTCGACCTCTAACCTGTTTGAGTGGGCTCATTTCAAATTTGAAAATGTGTCGACTCATTGTCATGTTTGAGTCGACTCATTGTTGATTTGATTGATCGGGTACGCCTTAAAAACACGTGTCGCTTGATGTTTATTGTCCCTAGGTCGGTGCCTCTTGGTTTTTCTCCACACCTTTATGATTGATTTGAATTATTTAATGACATTAATAATTGTTTTCATAATATACATTTCTACATTTCATATTCCTCATACATTCTCTCAAAATCTTACAAGAAAAACCCTAAAACCCTTTCTCTCCTAAAGTTTCATCTTCTTCACCATCTCCAAAAATGGTTGCAAGAACTACAAGAAAAAGATCAACAAGGGGCTCCTCATCACACTCTTCTTTACCGGTAAATGCTCTTTCCCTCCTTCCATATGATTTAAGAGAAACTTATGATAAGAAGTTCAAGAATAGGAAGATTATCCCTCAGTATGTGTATTCCAAAAGAACTGCAAATCAGATGCACATTCCACATATTATTGACTTGATTTATTTTCAAGAAATCAATCAATTTTTATCTTGCCATGAAGAGTATAATGAGTATTTGGTAAGAATGTTTTATGCTGGTCTTGTTAGTAAATTCAAGGGTTTTGCCTTTAATTTTCGCATGGGTGATAGAATGGTTGTTGTAACTGCTCAAGTTTGGAAAGATATTTTTGGTATTGATCCTGAAGCTGAAACTATATAGATGACTGACTCTGATAAAGTTGATAACTATGAGTTCCGTAAGGAATTAAACGGTATGTTGAAGGAACCGTTTATTGAGGCTGCTGTTAATTGTGAATTGTTTCTGTCATCTACGAAAACCGGAAAAGTTAAGCCTACGGATTGTATTTTTCACTGGATTGTGTTGCATAACTTGTATCCCAAGAAATGAGGTTTATCTCATATTGATATGGCTGAAGTTCATCTCATTTACATACTTCAGAATAAGGTAAAAGTCAACTGGGCATACTACTTTGCAATTCACATCTTTGCTCTTAAGGAAAAGAAAGGCGTAGCTCTTGCATATCCCTCCAGCATTCAAGTCATTATCAACAAGGCATAAATCGTTGTTGAAGGCTTACCTATGATTTCTATTTCTAAACATAATTGTTTTCAACAAAAGACACTTAGTCTAATGGGTCATATATGGGATCAAAAGGAAAAGAGGTACAAATTTCTTAATAGGGTTGGGTCTGGTCATGATCATGAGGATGAATATGATGCTGAAGATGAAGAAGATCAAAATATTAAGGACATGAATATTGATGAAGCTCCTGTTGATAATGAAGATTGGTATCATGCGCCGTCTGATGATTCCACACTTTATGAAAACCAAGGATGGGGAGAATGGCAACACGCGAGATGGACTCAAACAGCAACTTCATTTGCTCCTCCATCTCCTCCTCCTCCACAAGACAACACATCCGGTATTATGAACCTTCTCCAGAACATGCGACTTCAACAGCAAAACTATTACAACATTCAAACTGAGCGATACAATGAGTTGGAACAAAGGATAACTGGCCAAGGTAAGGCATTTGCTGACTATGTATTTGTTCAAGACACTCGGTATACCGCATTGCAAGAACACTTGGCAACTCAAGACACTACTTTTGAGACATTTGCTTCTACCTCTTTGGCCCGGATAAATGAAGTCCATGGTTTGAATGTTGCCCTTGCAAACTCTTTCAACACACTCAATAGGAGTTTCCTTCACTATACTGGGGCTGATACGGATGAGTCTCATCCAGTTACTTATCATCATCGTTACCCATCACATCGGGGTCGTGGTCCTAGGTCTTGAGATATTCATTGCATCTCATCTCATATCCATTAGCATTTTCATTATATGACTATTTTACTATCTTTGTATGGGATCTTTATTTTGTTTTTGCTACTATAGATAATGCTTACTTAAGTTTGTTTGATTCATTATCTTGATTGTGTTTATTTACTTACCGCTTTTCATTTCATCCCTTATTGTATGTTTGTGGATGTTTGAATTTTATTGCAATTGGTATTCTCATAGTATGCTTATTGTTATCTAATATTGGTTATTCATCTTACTCTCCTTTTGATGTTGTCAAAGGGGAGATATGAGTAGATTGTAAAATATATCATGTTGGTGGCATATATTCAGGGGGAGCATAGGAACACGTGGTAAAATTGTTCGCACGTTACAAATTTCAACAAGTTTTTACCATCATAAAAAAGGGGGAGTTTGTGAGATGTGACATATGTTTTGAAATTGTCAAAAACTTGGTAAGATTGAAATTGTGTGGGGAACACAAGGAAGAGGGAATGATCTTTGTAGAAAAACCATATTGAAGGATTTTTAACTGAATGAGTCGACTCATCCTTCTGCACATGTCGACTCATTCAGGTTATTTGATTTGAGTCGACTCACAACTTGCCATGAGCCAACTCAGTTGAACTGTTTTCTTCTCATAATCTCTCGGGTCCCAACAGGCTGAGTGAGCCAGGAATTTGAGTCGACTCACTGGGCCTATTAGGCTGACTCATCCCATGTGGGAGGTCGGCTCATCCCTGTAACTGTCATTTTTTTCATTTAAATTTATTTTCTATCTTTTATTATTGGCTAACCAATATAAATAGTTGTTTTCATTTTCTTTGAGAGATTAACAAGAAAAGTGAAATAGATACACATCCTTCTCTTCATCTTCTCCTTCTTTGCACCAATCAACAATCACACACAACAATATTTGTTAATCAAGGTGCAACTTATGGTGATAACATTCGATTGAGATATAGAGATTTCAGATTGGGTAGAGAAGCTGTGGGTTTTTCTTATAAAAACCAAAGGTGTTTTCTCCTCCAAAATTGTAAAGGATTTGGAGGTTTTGCACGCAATCATCGTTCTTAGATTCAACCAAGTGAGGGAGATTGAAGATCAAGTGGATCGTTCTTTCATATCACGTTAACCGGAGGATTACGAAGATTATTGTGGGTTCACAAGCGTTGAAGAAAATCATCCATGCTCAAAGTTTGGAGGATTGTATATTTTTGCAAGAAGGGAGCAATTAATCGGAGTCTTTCTCGACGCGCGTGAAGGACTTGGTTCATCACGAATCAAGAGGCAAGAAGAGTTATTGCAACAATCACAATTTGGATTGGTTTGTTGTTCCAATTTTCTTCTTGTATTAACAATTGCAATTTAATGAAATATCCCAATCCGGTTTGTGAATTGGGGGCAGAGTACTTCTAGTGAAGACGATGAAGGAACTGCCTAAACAAATCTCGTGTGTTCTTTGTTTGTTTCATTTGTTATATTTTCTACATTAATTGAAGTTGTGTGGTTTGAAAATTCTGTTTTGGTTTAGTGTGTGTCCACAAACTGATTGATAAATTGTTGCTATTAATTTTTGGATAACAACTTGGTAAAATTCTGCACTACACTAATATCCAAACTACATTTAGTATGGGTGCACACCAAGTGTTTGAAAAAAAGTCAAAGCACACAATTTAATATTGTTTAGGCTTATTTTTATTTCTAAATTCATTGTTGAGAGTTGGTAAATCAAGTGTGCTGAATTTAAGTGATCAATTGAGCATTGTTTTAATTCTTGTTATCATCTCTTATATCCCATCTGGTTTCCGATGCATATCCGATCACCGGTGACTTGACTACAATTTTTAGACGTGTTCTCCGGGGAATTTCCACAAAATATTTTTCAATCAATTTTTGAAAAGTTAATTTTAAAAAGGGATCCATTCAACCCCTTCTAGATCCGCGCCATCGTCTAACAATTCATTCATGAGCAGTCTTCAGAATCTCCCAAGAATCTTTGGCAACAGTAAAATTGTTGATTAATCTGAAGATGTTTTTGTCTACTCTATTGAATAAGACATTCAATGCTTTAGAATTTCCTTAAGCCTGCTTGTCATATTCATCATCCCAGTATTCCCCAGGTTTCACCACATCAGTAATGTTACCATCCTTGTCTTTAACCATTGGTGGATCTCATCCCTTGACTACAGATTTCCAAGCCTTGCCATATATGGATTTGAGAAAGGCAACCATACGAGACTTCTAATTGTCATAGTTGGTTCCATCAAGAATATGTGGTTTGTTCACCATTCCTCCATCCTTTTCTATTATACCAGAAATTATCGTCCCTAGATCTCACCCAAAAATAAAATAGGGTGCAAGCTTTTGATGCCAATTGAAATTATGGTATGCAGATCTCAGATGTCCTATGAGATCTCGAGACACTAATCTCTGCACTTAACATAATTACAAGATAAACACAAAATAGAATTGCAGAAAGTAAATAGCACACAGTCAATTGTTAAACCAGTTCGGTGTACAACAACACCTACGTCTAGAGGTTACTAAGCAAGGAATGAAACCTACTAGATATTATTAATTCTAAGCTAAACAACCTCTGGTTTACAACTTGTCACTTAATCACTACCCGTGCTTGATTTCTACCTAAGACTCTCTTAGGTATGAGACCCTTCTCAATTCCCTTACAATCACCACGTGATCACACTCACTCTATGCTTAAAAGCTTAAGAGTGACCAACACTTTACAACTCAATAAAAACAGTTCAGCTCTAGTATCAACAAGATACAAAAGAGGCTCACAAAGAAACAAACCCTAAAACTCGCTAATAACAATATATGTTCTGCCTTCCAACTAGGGTTAATCCATCTTATATAGTTATTATTCAGACTGGATTTTGGGCTTCAAATCGCAGCATATTTGATGCATAAAATCTTCAAAATATTCTCCAATAAAATGGAATTTTAATCTAAAGTTTCCTAAAATGTCTCCATGTTTAAAAAACCGCAAATCTTCAATTCTGAACTAAATCTACGAAAATCTTCACTCTTGGACGCCAACTAGGATCACATAATATTCAAAAAATATTTTGTAATCTGAACATATCACAGTTGAGTTCAAACTGTCAACTGATAGTCAGTATGTTGAATAAGCGTTTTAGGACATCTTATTCGACATCTTGAAGAAACCTGTTATTCTTCATAATAGAACATATTGTTCAACATTTTCTATCAAGTTATTTTACCAAAATTAATGCCAACCCCAAATATGCAAAATTAACAGGAGGAATTGGGAAACAAAATAAAATTCCCCTACAAAGTATGTTAGAAGTTGAAGTATTTGATTGTTGGGGTATAGACTTTGTTGGACCATTTCCTTCATCCTTTTCTAATGAGTGCATTCTAGTGGCAGTGGATTATGTATCCAAATGCGTTAAAGCAATTGCTTCACCAAAAAGCCGACGGTAAAATGGTGATTAAGTTTTAAAAAAGAAATATTTTATCCTGTTTTGGTACTCTTAAAGTGTTGGTAAGTGATGGAGGATCACACTTTTTCAATTTGAAAAAGCCTTGAAACATTTTGGTGTAAAACACAAAGTGGATACACCATACCATCTACAAGCAAACGATCAAGCTGAGGTATCTAACAGAGAGATTAAGAAAATCTTGAAAAAGACGGTGTCTAATTTGAGAAAAGATTGGTCTCTAAAGGTTGACGAGGCATTGTGGGCGTATCGTACCGCTTACAAATATCTGATTGGCCTAATCCCGTTATAGATGGTATACGATAAGTCTTGTCATATTTCGGTTGAATTGGAACATAAAGCTTTTTGGGCGTTGAAGTTTTTGAACTTTGATTCTAAACTATCTAGAGACGAGAGAGAGAGAGATGCAATTGTATGAGTTGGAAGAAATGAGGCATCATGCACATGATTCAAACAACCTTTAAAAAGAAAAGGTAAAAATTTATCATGACAAGAAGATTCTTTACAAGGATTTTAATGTTGGACACATGGTGCTCTTGTTCATCTCGCGACTGGAACTCTTTTTGGGCAAGCTAAAGTAAAAATGGTTGGGATCGTTTGTGGTGAAAGAGGTAAATCATTATGGTGTGATTGTGCTAGAGGACCCTATGTCAAAAGAAATTTGGACTGTAAATGGCCAAAGATTGAAGATATATATGGGTGGTAAGTTTGATCGGGGGACGACTACAATTTCTCTTGGTGATTCGTAAATTCACTCCCAAACTGTCGAGCTAATTGATGTTAAACATGCGCTTGTTGGGAGGCACCCAAACATTGTAAGAATTTTTATGTTTTTTTGTAGACAGTATAATTATTTTGAGATTTAATTGGGTTAGGTTGTATTGTGGTGGCCAAAGCTGAGAAACCTTGTTTCTCTGCTACTACTGAGTGCGGTCAGGGTATACTGAGTGCACTGCTGCATATGTGAAAAACAATACTTGGCTCTGATGGGCCAATTTGACTCATGCCCCTTAGATTACTTCAAAGCTCGACATGTAGCGCCTTTTCATCCTTAAAGCTCAAGTCTTTCTCATTTATCCCATTCTTCTCCCCTTGAAACCCTAGAGTTCCATTTCTCTAAACTTATCTACACTCTTGCTCACCCACACACCTTGTGATTCCCTGCTATATACTCTTCCTTCAACCACACATGGTATGTTTTGTTACATTTTAATTTTTTGGATGTCATTAGGTTGTTAGTTTAAGCATTCCATATTGCATGTTAGAATTTCTTAAAATTTCTTCTCAAACCCAAGGTTAGGAACTTTTGATTTCTGTAAAATTGGCTGTGATAAGTATGATATATGGTAAATTTTGTTGATAGGTTGTTTGGGTTGTGTGTTGTTGATGTCTTATGCAAAAATGAACCATTGCAGAGCAGACAATTTTTCTGCATTTTCGTGGGCGTGTCTAGTGCGCTTTGATGGGGCTTAGCGCGCCCTATAGCATTCACATTTTTTCAAATTGTTATGCTTATGTGTGTTGTTTGTTTGTTTGTTTGTTTTTCTGGTTGTTTTGCATATGGGTCCACGAGCACTTTCATCCAAAAAGGTAAGAACTAATTTTGGCTCCTCATCTCAACCAGCCCCTGCTGCATTCAACCAGGCCAAATTCTTAGAGTCTGAATAAGAAGCACGATACGCTGAGTTGGCCACTAGAAACATTTGGTCGGAGAGGTCGTTCAACATTAACCCTCAAGTAACTTATCGTGGATTCCTTGATTTGATATAAGGCGAGAGATGACAAAAGTTTTTAAGCCCTCCCACAAAGTTGAACTATGAGATAGTAAAGGAATTTTATGCTAATGGGGTTCCAATTGTAGGTATGCCATATCCTTTCACCACTTTTCATTAGGGGAAGAGAAATTTACTTCAGAAGGAATGCGATTAATGATTATTTGGACAATCCTCTTACTTTAAAGGAGGATGAAGAGTGTGCTTACTATAAGAGGGGTGTCGCACTGATTAGAACATTGAGTTGGTATATGAGGCCTTGATTTTTCTTGGAAGGTCTTATGTTGTGAATGCTTCGAGGTTTCCAGTTAAGTTTCTTAGGAAGGATATGAATGTGACTGCCCAGGTACTCATGACTTTGCTCTTTCATAACATTAAGCCCAAGAGTGATACTTCATCCATTCCTATAGATACCACTTGTTTGTTATACTACATTCTTGACGAGAGGCAGGTGGGTGTTGCTTGGATTATTTCGAATGAGATCAGGATGGTCACTTCGAGTGGTCACAGGTTGAGTACCATAACTCTAACTACCTTAACATTTCCATGGCTTATTATGGGCTTATGCTGGTGTCACAACTCCTTCGGTGGTTCATGGAACCATTGAGGGAGTTGTGAATGATCACTATATTCTAAGGCATTGTACGCCTAGAGAGCATATTCCTGCAAATGCAGCAACAACAACACCTCATGTGCAGCAACAACATGATAAGAGGGTTGCTTGCATGTACACTTGGGATATATTGTAGGCACACCAGAGAGCCTTCAGTTAGATGCATGATTTTATGCACACCTTGTAGTTACAGATCCACAAGCCTCATGTTGACCACCGCTACCAGAGATGAATTTGATGCTTTTGTTGGTTTGCCTGGGGATAAACTGTTTCCTTTTGTAGGGGCAGATGGTGCTAGACATGCTGGCGCTGATGACGATGAGTCTAGTGGAGAGACCATTGGCTTGGAGGAGGCGACCGATAATGATTATAATTGAGTGGTTTGATAGTGGTTTTTAGTATTTGTTGTTTTTAGTATTTGTTGTTTATTTTGAGTAGTATTTTTATGTTCTTGTAGAAGTTGAACTTTTATGTTGTTTGGATTTGTGTTGTACCATCCCTTTAAGGATGAGGATTTGGAACACCTAGGGGCATTACATGTCGCCTCAAATTTTTTTTCTTCCGATTTTTTCACCACCAGTTTAATCTCGTTCGGAGATCAATTCTGATATCATGTGGTTTCAGTCGTCTCAAATTTTGGATACACCATGTTTTGTTGGTTTTTTATTATTATATTAAATTGTTAATTTAAGTTTTATAGTCTTTTTGGAATATTTTAATTTGAAGTCTAATTTTTGTTTAGTTGAATCTTTTGTGTTTGTTCTAAGTTTAAAAACTTGAAGGAACCTGATAATCATTTCAAGTTGAATGGATCAACATGCAATTGATGTTTTCGAATTTCAACAACCAAATTGTATCTGGAGTTTACATATTTTTGATTTTAAGACACTTAAGAAAATAAAATAAAAAATAGACGAAAGTTTAAATTAAATATAAAATCTTATTTAAAAACAGAGACGGATACACGTTGAGTGGATTGCCATAAGAGAAAATAAAGTCATTTTAATACAATTATTATGTTTTTAATTTAGCTCCCATATAGTTAATTAAATTTATTAAATTAAATTTATCTATTCACCATAATTTTACTTGTCAAATTTCATATTTAAATTTTTTTATAGTTGATTTCATTTCAATCTAATTTTCACAAATCACACATATTCTCTAAGCTTTATTGTCATTAGCTCTTTTTAATTGTTTCTCCATGTAGCAGCTTTTATTTTACTTCAAATTTAAGATTCATTAATTTGTATTTAATAATATATTTTCTCACAACTAATATTTAAAAATAAAATTTATGTTACTTCAATCAATTTTATTTTATTTTATTTTTCTATTTCTTTTCACAATATACTTTCTCTAAAATCGTATATAAGCCGAAGTGTTATATAAAAAAATTATGTATTTAGTTAAGAACTAAGATTAAATATATACTATAAAATTTATAAATCATTTTTGGAAAATATTTTGTATCACATTATTATCTTTCCAAATACGAATGAAAAATTAAAAAAAAAAAAGATTTATATTAAAAAAAAAACAGATGAAGTAATGTATTACATTGATGACATGATTTCATAATATCAATTTTTATATATTTTTTTAATAGCAATCAGATATTCTTTAAATTATAAAGACTAATTTCTCGAGTCGAGAAGAACCACAATAAGATGACAAAATTCTTCTATAATAAATGTAATATTTTTGCATGTCGAAAATGATGTTCGAACTCAGAAATATAATATTTTTGCATGTCGAAAATGATGTTCGAACTCAGAACCTCTCATTAAATCGAAAGAGACTTTTACCATCTCATCCAATTGTTCTTGAATATAAATTTTATATTGTAGTATGAAGATTTTTTTTTCAAAATTAAAATATAAAAAATCATAGATAAAAATTGTAATTTTTGATTTTTTTAAATAACATAGTTTATTAAAAAAGATACTAAAATAACATAGTTTTAGATGTATTTACGAAAATGATTTAGTTTAAGGAAGATTCGTCAATCTGATTGGCGAAAGTTTGAAATTCTTTTCCAAAAAAGACACTCATTCGCCATTTCAAATGGCTAATAAGTTAAAATTTATTTTTTTACACTCATTCGCCAATTCATTTAGCTAATGAGTTAAATTTTCATTCGTCGATTCATTTGGCTAATGATTCTTTTTTTAAAAATTATTTTTACACTTATTCGCCAATCTATTTGGCTAATGGGTTAATTTTTTTTACATTCATTCGTCAATCCATTTGATAATGAATTTAATTTTATTTTTTTACACTCATTCGCCAAATGAATTGACGAATGAGTATAAAAGAATTTCAAGCTTTCGCCAACCAGATTGACGAATCTTCCTTAAATTACATAATTTTCGTAAATACACTCAAAACTACGTTATTTCAGTATTTTTTTATAAAACTAAGTTATTCTAAAAAAAATCGTAATTTTTATGTATTTTAAAATTATTTTAGTAATTATCGTTATGTATTTTATAAAAGTTAATAATAATTTTCATTATTTAAAATATTTTATTTTTAAGCCCTACACAAATTAATTTCTGAATCCGCCCCTTATTAGAAAGGAGAAGACAATGACCACATATTGGGATGACCTCCTTTAAGCAGACGAAAGGGAAAAGAAATATTTCTTCTAACATATACTCAAGTGACTTGGAAAATGTTCAAATATACTCTAAACGATTATGATTAGCCAAAGAAAGAAAAAAAGTTGAATGGCTACATGATTGCCATTGTTTTGTTAATGAAACCATAATTTAGGTGGTGATGTATTGCAAATCAGGAGATTTGGAATAGGTGTCATGGATGAGTGGATGACGCATAAGGTGTCTTTGAATTTGTGGAAAGCAATGACAAAACAAATTGAAAAAGTAAAATATTCACGCATTGGCACAATAAAATATAAACACACACGGGCCACATTAGAAAACCAACTTATCTCTTGAATTGCCGACATACATATAAAGGAAAGTTGACTACTTTTTTCTTATCCAAAGCGATTGAAAATTACTATTTAAAAATTTGAAAAACTTCAATGAATTCAGAGATATACTTTTGAACTCATCTATTTACGTCAAATCTAATCTATCATATCCTTTTATTTCATAAAACTTAATTCGAATATGCATTCTCGTATTTACCATATATATCCATCCTATTCATTCCTGAGATTTATTTTTAACATAATTTTATCTAAAGATGTATACTTCTTTATATCAAAATATATATATATATATATATATATATATATATATATATATATATATATATATATATATATATATATATATATATATATATATATATATATATATATATATATCAGTAAGTTTAACATAAAAAAAAAACTCATATAATAGACCATGTATTATAATTCTTTTGAATCATGTATGTAGATGTTGTATATGTTAGAACAAGGTTTGATTCTACTTCTCTTTTGTAGTTTTGATGATAACAATATTTATAAGAACAAAATGTAGCACTTAAAATTATCTTCTATGTGCAGGACAAAAGTTCTGATGATACGACGAAAGCTAAAGTGATTCACATCTTCTACAGCAAAATCGTGAAGCACATCATTCTAAGAAGATCTGATTTCAAATCAAATAAGAAGTTCTCATCAAGTAAAGAACCAAGCTACAAATTTTCAAATATACTCTGATGCGAATTCAACATCTTCTGATTCTCCAAATCATGCTCATTTATGAGAGAATCAAGGAATAACGGCTCGGAACAAGATCTCTTATTTTTAGAAAGACTTTTATGATATTTATCATGCATCCAAAAAATGACTTAATATGTTTCCAACGGATCTCTTCATCAACAGTATATAAAAAGAGGTCATTTGAAGAAATTGAAACTTCTTCCTCTCGCGCGAACTTAGACAATCAATTTCTTTTCTATTCTTAATTTTGCAAAAACTATCACTGCGTGTTAACAACTTTGTGAAGCATTTTTGTTACAAACCTTGTAAAGAATATTTGATTTTCCTTGAGTGACTAGTGTAGTCAGTAGACTCAAGAAGACTTTGACTATAGGTCTTAGCGATTGTATTCAAAGTTTTTGAATAATGGATTAAGACCTCATTGAGAGAGGCGAAATCACCTTGGAGGGTGGATTGTATGTAGTTTGAGTTCAAACGAACTAGGATAAATCAAAGTGTCATTTGCTTTCATTATTTTTGAAAACCCAATTCCAACCCCCTATTCCTTGTGTTTTTGCACCTTAAATTGGCATCAGAGCTCTAGGTTCTGAGCAATACACTTAATCGTGTCAGTAAAAGATCCAGAAGATAAACACAATGGCAAACTCAATCAACAACAACAACGATTACCAAAATGACAAGATCAATGGAAAACCTCATGTGTTCAATGGCGACAACTTTGACTACTGGAAGGATGTTATGGAGAGTTTCTTTCTGGCTCTGGATGGAGATCTATGGGATATGATGACTGATGGATACATTCATCCTATTGGAGCAGATGGTCTGAAGATTGAAAGAAAGAATATGATGGCTCAACAGAAGAAGGAATTCAGAAACCATCACAAAGCTAGAACCATACTTCTAAGTGCTATTTCATATACAGAATATGAAAAGATCACAAACAGAGAATTAGCCAAACACATGTTCGACTCTCTAAGGATGACACATGAAGGAAACATTCAAGTCAATGAGACAAAAACTCTGGCTCTTATTCAGAAGTATGAAGCATTCAATATGGAAAAAGACGAAATAATTGAGAAGATGTTCTCAAGGTTTCAAATTCCGGTTGTTGGACTAAAAGTTCTGGACAAGGGCTACTCAACAGCATATCATCAGAAGCTTGCCAAAGGCCTGGAGACCCATGGTCACTGCTCTTAAGCTATCAAAGAATCTAAATGAAATATCTCTTGAAGAACTGATCAACTCATTGAGGAGTCATGAGATAGAACTAGAAGAAGATGAACCCCAAAAGAAAGGTAATTTGGTAGCTCTTAAATCTAACAAATCTGAATCTAAAGCTTTGCAGACAGAAGAAGAAAGTTCTGGAGGCTCATCAGAAGAAGACAAACTATCACTTCTTTCCAGAAGAGTTCAACAAATCTGGAAGCATCATCATAAGATGTCCAGGAATCCAACAAGATCAAGCAATCACTCTGAATCATCCTCTGGCTACAAGAAATCCAGAAGCAAAGACGTAGTTTGCTATGAATGAAAGGAACATGGACACTACAAGAGTGACTGTCCCAAACTTCAGAAAGAGAAGCTCAAAAAGAAGTTCAACATAGAGAAGAAGAAAAGTATCATGGCCACATGGGACAACTCAGAATCTTCTAAAGCTGAATCAGAGTCAGAAGATGAACATGCCAACATTGCATTAATGGCAAAGATACCAGAAGATGTCAACTTATCTGAATCAGAATCAGATTCTGATATAGAAGAGGTATTCTCTAAACTTTCTAGATCTCAACCAGAATCGCTCGTGCCTTAGTAAGAATGATATCTACAATGTTCTTCCCATAAATGCCTTTCAAAAAGTCTCCTTTGTTAGTCTGTTTATACCCTCTCGTGTAAGATCCATAGTACGAAGACATGCAATCAACACATTTACAACATAATTTACCATAGCTTGCCCCCTCTAATATTTTTTGATGAGTTGTCCTAGGTTGTTCTCCCTAAGCATCCAGTGTCATATAAGGATGTGACACTATGAAATGCCACTAGATATAGTAGTATGCACAACTCCATTCGATAGGATCCACGATACCTTATGCTTCAACCAATGCCAAATGATTAAGAAAATCATGATACATGACATTTACATCTCTGTGAACCATAGTAGGAAGAGAAGATTTTGAGGGATCTCTTAGAACAAATTGCATATACCTGAACCGACACATGACTTGGTTAGGAAGATATGGATACACCATACATGACCCATAAGTCAATAATCCAAAATTGAAGGTTATGTAATTCAAGGGACGCATTTGAGACGGTGGTTGTACGACTGCAAGTGTATATCATATGTTGTTGTGCGATTAAGATACACTAAGAATGACTCTAAGTGATTCCCTCTAAGTGGGACGAATGCACACACATGTGGCATTTCCTCAACGTGGTGATCAACATTTGACTACCCATAGATTTGTGGGAAGTGCTGAAGGATACATGCTTAAAAAATGGTAGAAATAAATTATTAGTAATGATGTATCATAAGTGATATGAAAATTGTACATAAAAAGTAAAGGATGCAAATATGTTATCGTCAACAATGTGCAACTAGTTGTCATATGATTGGTCTTCCAAAGACAACCTTCAATTAACTTGGAGTACAAGTAGATAAAACAAGCGACCTCTAGTTGTACTCATGAATCCACTCAAAGTCAGTGAAGTATGTTAGGTAAACAACATCCACTTAATATATGCTCTTGTCCACAAATATGGATGTACCAACCAAGTACAACAAGTATATCCTTAATGCATATGTTGTATGCTCCATAATCCATTCATCTTCACCATCAGTCTACTCTATCGTGCACTCAGTTGGTGTGTATGCAACCTCTCTAAGAATCCAAATCTTGCATGATACCCTCAGGTGTCTTTAATATCCTTTTGAGAATCATCTAGATAAACTCCTAAACATTCCACCATCATATCTAATGCATTATCTATGATAATCCTAAAATGGTCTAATAATATTCTCTTAATCGAAAGATGAAACAGACATAACACATCGTATAATGTGATGGACATCTCACCATGTTGAAGATGAAAAGATGACGCCTTAGAGTGCCATCTCTCAACAAACAATGATAACATGCCATAGTTAATAGTAGAATACCCGGTCTTGCATAAATATCGTAGCCTAGATAGATTCATCGTATCATGAAACCACTGCCCATCGAGATGTTGCAGCCTCACAATCTTTCGACCATGGTTGATACATTTTAAAGCATCACGATACTGCAGAAAATAAATTATCGTCAGAAAGTTTAAATTTAATAGCACATTTATTTCAAAGAATAAATACAAATAAATTTTACGTATATGTCCCATACATTCTTGACAGTATTGTCCGTATATAAAGGTAGAATGATAAGTCATATGAGTCTCCTATAAACTCTTTAAGAACAGAAACATCAACATCAGGTGCCTCAACCTAGACCAGTGGGGCTTCCGAGGCATCAAAAGGTGACAATGCCTCCTTTGGGAAGACGAAGCTGGAGATGCTTGAACCATGGAAGTTGACGCCTCTGCGGTATAGGTAGACTAAAATACTAGCCCCCAGTTGTACTCATGAATCTACTCCAAGTCAACGAAGTATCTAAGGTGAACCACATCCACATAATAGGAAATATTGTCAACAAATATGAGTATTCCAACTAAGTACAACATGTATGACCTTAATGCATATGCTCTATGTTGCATAACCTGTTCTTCATCACCATTAACCTGCTCTGTCGGAGTCAACTGGTGGACATACAACTGTTGAAATGCAGTTTAGTGCGGGTTTTTGTTATCGTTTCCACATGGATTATTGTGATATTATTGTCATCCTATAGTTTAAAAGTGTTTAAACTTAGGGTTTCAAAAGTATTTGGTTGATTTGTAATGTTTTGCATAAAAAGATAATTAAACGGTAAAATGGATTAGTTTTTAGAGATTTATAAAAACATGCCAAGATTAGGGTTTGAGAATCCGTTTCGTACGTATTTACTCGATCAAACTTGTGAAATTGTTTAACAAAATATACAATCACATATCCTCTCAACTTGTTTATCTCTAACACAAGTTGTGAGATTTATCACTTTGATCCTTGAATGATCTCTCACTCTAACTATCAAAATGGTAACATTAAAGTGTGATATTTTCATGAACATCAACTTACATAACTATCTCTAGCATGTGTTTGTTGATGGATTAAAACTTAGGTAATGCCTTAGAAAATATTTCTCAATCATGGAAAAAAAAAGTATAAACCATACAAAACAAAGTTTTTCACCATATATTTATCATCCACATGTTCACAAACATAAATCAAGATCAATACATACAAAAGAGAAGATTATCTACCTGTAATCTTGACACAAAATGTGCTTAGCTACCCATTGGCATGGTAGTTGGATTGATAAGTAATCTATAAAGCTTTTGAAGCATCAATCTTTAAAGATTCAAGGACTGAATCATAAAAGCTTTGAAATCTACGGAAAATAATGAAAGATGAAGTTTTTCTCTTCACAAGAGTGTTTTAAGTTACAATGATCTAAGAAAAAGGGAAGTATATCACAAAATATCTAAAAATGAACCTAAGTACAACTTCTGCCCAGGCAAAATTTCCAGGAGAAGGCCTTGCTTCGTCGGGAAAAGCCCATAAGTCAGTCCACGTGCAGCTACTGTAACGCCTCATATAATAAATACATAGAATATCATTATACAAGAGTTTTATTGGTACTGACACCATCATAAGTGCCCAATAGCATATTTCACATTCTTGACCAATTCTAAAGTTTTATATGACTATGGTACAAGACATGGAAATCATACTAAAAATAAAAATAATAAGATCAAATACAATATCCATTATTGTACAAAGATATAAAATACAAAGCGGAAACTAAATCTATGCTTCTCTTGAAACATCCTGAGCATAACTCCACTTGTAAATCAACCTGCAAAAGAAACCTGAAAAGAAACAACAATAGTGGGGTGAGATATCAACATCTTAGTGAGTTACCTATCTTAGAACTCTCTCAGCTCTCAAGGTTAAATTCTAATCACTACTCAGGTCTTTGGTCACTTCTCTACAAAGAAGCCAAAATAAGATGGAAATATCCATACAACGCTCTCTACACTAAACGAGTGTGATATCTACCTCAAGCCTTTACGGATGCTTCCCGTGGAACTCAAAGTAACCCACCTCAAGACTTACTGAAGACTTTACGGAGGACTCGACATAACACCCACCTCAAGTCTTTACGGATGCTTCCCATGGGACTCAGTATAACCCACCTCAAGACTTACTCAAGACTTCTAGTGTAACCCAGTGTAATACTTACCTCAAGCCTTTACGAATGCTTCTCGTGGGACTCAATGTAAACAACCTCAAGACTTACTCAAGACTTTATGGAGGACTCAGTAAAATACACACCTCAAGTTTTTACGGATGCTTCCCATGGGACTCAGTATAACCCACCTCAAGACTTACTCAAGACTTTACGGAGGTCCCAGTGTAACACATACCTCAAGTCTTTACGGATGCTTCCTGTGGGACTCAAAGTAACCCACCTTAAGACTTACTCAAGACTTTACGAAGGACCTAGTGTATTACACAGCCCAAGCCACTACTAACACATCACCAAAGGTACCTCAAGCCTTTACGGATGCTTCCTGTGGGACTCAATGTAACCCACCTCAAGACTTACTTAAGACTTTACGGAGGACACCATGTAATGCACACCTCAGGCCTTTATGGATGCTTCCCGTGGGACTCAAAGTAACCCACCTTAAGACTTACTCAATACTTTAAGGAGGACCTAGTGTATTACGCGCCAACAGCTTCTCATCAACCTAGTGTAGTCCTAAACATCTCACAAGTTATACCTTTTTATTTCCAAAAGCTCACAATTATCTAACTAACATAATTATGGTTAATTAGAAAAATTCGTCTCAAATAATATTTCTCGGTCTTATAAGATAGAACGTATTATTAGCTTTAAATCGATATAAAGAACAGTTAACTCGGATAAACGATGAAGAAGTTATGAATTTTTAAAGGAAGAACAAAATAATATTTTCCCCAAAACTTACAGTGTTAAATCCCATAAAAAAAGTAAATTTTTTCCACTTCCAAAGTAATATTTTCCTCTACCATTGGATAATATATTGTTATAACTTTCCAACGCTTCGAACAGGGACCAAAACATACTTACGGTTCAAAAGATACGGGTTTTTAAACATTTTTCCAAAACTGAATCAGTGTTAATCGGTTAACCTATTTGGTTAACCAGTCTAAATTTCACGTAAAACACCATTTTTCATTGGTTAATCGGTTAACCCTATTGCAGAAGCTCAAAAACCTTATTTTTTCATCACAAAACCCAACCAAACTCAAACCAGTTCACACCAAACATCAAATAGTTTTAAAGATATGTTCTCACACATATTGCCAATATACTCATGCATTTAATCAATATTTCAACCGTTCAAAGCTTTCAATTCTATAATTTATAGGATTATGCCCTAAACATCAAGAACACCATAACTTATAGAATAGAAGTTTTTATCTAGAACCCACCTTGCAATCGATGAGGAGTTTGATGAAGATGAAGATGATTGATGAAGAATGGTGATGATGATCCATGGTTTTCTTCTTCTTGCTTACTCCTCTTTTTCCTCTTCTCTTGCTCCTCCTCTCTTTCTCAAACCCTTGTTTTCATAAAATGAGAAAAATAAAAGAAAAGTGATCTTATACCATTAGTTAGTAAGACTAACTAATGGGTCCAAAATTGAGGGTATCCAAAAATGTCTTTGAGTCGAATATTTAATAAGACCTCTGAGTTAGATAATACTAATTAATTAATTTAAGTTCGCCGGTTTCTCTAATTATTTTAATTGAAAACTCTTAGAGCACACCGGAACCCTATTAATCTTAATTAATATTATCCAGAGCATTTAATTAAAATACGAGTATTACATCCTCCCTCCTTAAATTGAAATTCGTCCTCAAATTTCCTTTACTCACCAACAACGACAGTTTGTAACACCCTTCTAGATCCATACTTGACCTTACTTCTGCTACATACTATGACCTATTCAAATTCTAATTTGACTTTGCGACTCAAGTCTTTGTTTGATAATAAATCAAACTTCGCGTCCCTTCTTATATGCTTGTTCCAATATTGGGTTAACTTCTAACTTACTATTTCCGCAATTCATTTGTTGTTTCTTACTGAATTACTTAGGCTCATCTCTTCTTCGGAGAAGCATACAACTCCAATTCCTTCCATTGAGTCATAACAAAGCATGACACTCCAACTTGATTTCGGGACAACAACACTCGACATAACTCCACAAGGTATCTTGGTGAAATCTTATCTACGCACAATTTCTAGCAAAAGCTCTTATTAAAAATCCTTCAATTACTAAAACCATTTCAAAGTTGTCAAACAACTTCTGTACCAATTCCACTTGGTCCGACATCATACACTGTAACCATTTACATCTGACACTTCATCCTTTCAGTATCTTACTATAGACAACACACTTAGAACAAAATTTCACTTACTCCAAATCTTACGAATTAATTCTCTTCTTATTCTCATTAATCTGGATGAACTCCTTCATCTGTCTCCTTCCACTACACTCTCAAAGTCTAATAGTGGAGATACCACGAATTCTCAAGAAATACTTGGTAGTTGGTAGTTTACGGAGATCACACTTATCCATTGGAGTTCTCACCAACCAACGAAATAAGAACTTGCAGACATTCAGGGATAGAATAATCCACTTGTCAATCACACAATAATATCATCGGTCCAACTCTCCAACGATAGAGATACAAGGGTTATATTGTTGCAATCATGACTTGTACAATTCTAATTCCATTTAAAACTCGAAACAAGTTATCCAATTCAGTTTTAACAACTCTGCCATGGTTACTATACTCCATGTCAATCCTCTTCACAGGATTCTATTCGCTCAAGGTTTCTATTGACACAAGGTCTCCATTAATAATAACATAGCAACATCACAAAGCTTACAATCATTAGTGAGTCACTAGTACCAAACTTAAATCATCCTCAGTATACCTGTGGATTTCCATAACACTTGCCTATTG
The DNA here is from genome assembly GCA_963966055.1 of Lathyrus aphaca. Taxonomy (NCBI): domain Eukaryota; kingdom Viridiplantae; phylum Streptophyta; class Magnoliopsida; order Fabales; family Fabaceae; genus Lathyrus; species Lathyrus aphaca. Next base: position 546,459,341 of record OZ014520.1, read on the forward strand.
CATACAATATTCCATATACTCACCTTTTAAGACCATACAAAACCTCTCGTTCAATTTCTCTTCTTTCAAGGGTCTCGTTCCTAAAACGATCCAATTTACATGCTTAACTTTGGAACATTCATCTTTCACTCTTACCTGGAAGGGTAACTTAAAAATTCCCATCTCTGAGTATGGCTCAACTGCACACATCTGCTGTTACTCTTACGGAGTCCATAAATGATGTTAAGAATTAATGGTACTAGAACTGACCAATTGTTCATCTTTTACCCACACAATAATTTAGATACCAAAATTTTTCATGGAAGATCAACACTTCATGAGTCTCTTATAACTTCGTAATTTAGGTCCTTAGTAGTCGCAACGATAACACACCAACAAAATTCAGATCATTTACTTTCTACCAATCATGCTCAAAAGAAAGTCCAATACTTTATCCTCTGACACTTCGAATGGAAGCCAAAACGGACTTACATTTCAGAAAGTACGATTCTCCAAAGTCCTCCACAAAAGTCATGTGTCAATCGATTACCTATCTAAGGCTAACTGGTCGAATACAACTGAACTTGTTCCTCTTGTTATCAAACAATCCAACTAAAAATTATCAATCCAGTCCATATTAACTTGCAATATGATTCTCACTCGCGGTTTCTAAACATGTATAACATTCACCCACCGCTTACAACTCAAGGTAACACAAAACAAGATACAACAAACCGATGACATGCTCCAGACAAGAGACAAAGTAGAACTACTATTTCTGTTATAACCAGATCATGAATATTTAACAGAATAGTTCGATTCCACTCGTACAACGACATTAGTAGGAAAACAACAATGACAGAATCAAATGGGTTTTTTTAGTCACAAGCTAACACTTGTTTCGTCCGTAAGCAAAATCCAACACACAATCCTTATCGGGGAGAAAACAAAACAATGGACATCTCACGACTAGTATAAAACTTTGTCCTCTCTCTTAAATTCCTTGGCGAGAATTAAAACAACAACAATCTTAATCCCACTAGAGATAAATTCCAAATACTTCGATCATTCATAATTATAGAAGTTTTCCCTTACACTTGAAAACTGAGGTAAAACACTTCTCTGAAGAACCTTGTTGTCTCTACTTATGTATTAATTGGGGTTCCCTTACCCTCTACTATTCATTGCATAAAATGTCTCTGTAGCTTTCTATCGGTACCAAGAATGATTCAATCGGGCTCTCAAGTCAAAAGTAAGAATCTTAGAAAAATCAAGTTATCAAAACTTAATAGCGGTAACCGGTTACTACTAGGAGGGTAACTGATTACACTGTGCAAATATGAACTTCCAGTAGCTAAAAGAGATTTAGAAACACAATTTGGTAATTGGTTACTACCCAGAGGGTAACCGATTACTTCAAACGCAGAAGCAAAATTTTGGTTTTCCTTGCTACCTAAACCTCCCAAACTCATTCCAATGCAACCAAAAGTTATAACAATTTTCAATAGATGATTTCACACATATAGTAATCATACTACCAGAGTCCTAATGGGTGAAACATCATTGGTTACACTTCCCTAACTTTAGTTTCAACAACAACTTAACAACTCCATAGTACATTCGTCCAAAAATACATTTCATTATCACTTTCTCATATTGTAATGTTAATACCATTTCCATACTGTGTTAACTTCACGCTCTGCGGTAACCCTCTCATACCCAACATAATTCATCTTACTAGAGTTCTCCCAAATCCAAGGTGCTTACACTAACACTTAACACAATTTCATTTGGTCCATATCAAATACACCTCATGCTACTAAGTGAAGCTTGTTCTTTCTCCGACATTATACCTTATACTGTTCCTTGGGTAATTCAACACTTCTGAATTAATCCCTTACGAAATATAATACCCTGATGAATTACTCTAAACTTTGTCTCCTCAGTCATAACCGAATATACAACTCCAATCTTCTACTCTTCTTCCGGGGTATACTTATCTCACTTGAAATGTGTAATCATATCCTTGTGTTTCTCTCCACGCTTCACCACGACTTTAGGTTCTCAAAAGAAAATGAACATTCTTAACTTATAACCTCTATCCATCCATAAGGTATTATACAAATACATTCCTTGAAGTACTCTCGTTCATCTACGATGCCACCACGATCTTAGAACTAAAACAATAACAATTAACTCACTCCTAGACCTTAAGTCACAAGTTCCACAAAGTATCTTCTCTTTCCATGGAATGATATTTCTCAACATTCTTGTCTATACTAGTGGCCAATACCGATCTACCAGGACTTTACATATCCCTTGATACACTGACCACTCATCCTGTAGATATCTTTACCTTTTAGACTCTATCCATTCCAAAGGATTTCTCGAACAACACACTACTCTGCAACTCCATGTTACAGGAAGTACAACTTTTATGAAGACTCCAATTGAGCTGACCAAAGCTCCCTCTACTAACCCTTGGCTTGAGCCTACTCTCACAGTGCAAGTTACGATAATACTTCAGAGTCCTCGTGGTCACACAACCATAATTCTACCTGATCTTACCTGATCAGGAGGGCCTTCCAACAATTGGGTGCAAACAACAAATGGATGGAATGGAGGGGGTGTACCTGTAAGGCGCTCCGATGCCAAAGTTAATAGAGGTACAACAATAGGTAAGTTAGAAGAGTTAAATCAGAATACCTGACCTTTTAGTGAAAAAGGGTATTTATAGTGAGCCCACAACGCTAGGCCAAAGTCCTTCTTTGGGCTAGATCAACTAGGCCCAAGGAAGAATTACCAAGGAACACGTGAGAAGCTTGAATGCCTAGCTAAGTGGTCTGGTCCTTGGTCCAACTGCCCCTATCTTTCACGAGATAATGGGGGACAGTTGGGTGACGTGGCAAGTGAACTGGAAAACCTGTTCTTTGCTTGTTCCGGGTGTGTGCCCGACACGTGGAACATATGCTCGACCGTTAAGAAACTCCACCCGTCCAACAAGTGTACTTGCCCGAGCATATGGGCATCTGCTCGACGTATTGGGCCGTAGCCCAATATAGTCTGGAGGCCCAGTATGGAACACTACCTATCACATACATATCATTAGGTTGATCAGACCCAATACTACATAATATGATATTAAGAATCATGCCGACAAGACACACTTAAGAGGCAAACAAGATTTACTTATAATGTTTCAAGGCTAGGTCGAGGATACGACCTGCTCTAATACCAACTGTAACGCCTCATATAATAAATATTATACAAGAGTTTTATTGGTACTGACACCATCATAAGTGCCTAATAGCATAATTCAAATTCTTTACAAATTCTAAAATTATATACAACTATGGTATAAGACATGGAAATCATACTAAAAATAAAAATACTAAGATCAAATACAATATTCATTATTGTACAAAGATATAAAATACACAGCAGAAACTAAATCTATGTTTCTCTTGAAACATCCCGAGCATAGCTCCATTTGTAAAACAACCTACAAAAGAAACCTGAAAAGCAACAACAATAGTGGGGTGAGATATCAACATCTCAGTGAGTTCCCTATCTTAGAGTTCTTTCGGCTCGAAAGGTTCAATTATAATCACTACTTAGGTCTTTGGTCACTTCTCACAAAGAAGCCAAAACACGATGGAAATATCCATACAACGCTCTCGACACTAAACGAGTGTGACATCTACCTCAAGCCTTTACGAATGCTTCCCGTGGGACTCAAAGTAACCCACCTCAAGACTTACTGAAGACTTTACGGAGGACTCGATGTAACGCAAACCTCAAGTCTTTACGAATGCTTCCCGTGGAACTCAGTATAACCCACCTCAAGAATTACTCAAGACTTCCCGTGTAACCCAGTGTAATACTTACCTCAAGCCTTTACAAATGCTTCTCGTGGGACTCAGTGTAACCCACCTCAAGACTTACTCAAGAATTTACGGAGGACTCAGTAAAATACACACCTCAAGTCTTTACGGATGCTTCCCGTGAAACTTAGTATAACCCACCTCAAGACTTACTCAAGACTTTACGGAGGTCCCAGTGTAATACATACCTCAAGTCTTTACGGATGCTTCCCGTGGGACTCAAAGTAACCCACCTCAATAATTACTCAAGACTTTACGGAGGACCTAGTGTATTATGCAACTCAAGCCACTACTAACACCTCAACAACGATACTTCAAGCCTTTACAGATGCTTCCCGTGGGACTCAATGTAACCCACCTCAAGACTTACTCAAGACTTTACGGAAGACACCGTGTAATACACACCTCAAACCTTTACGGATGCTTCTCATAGGACTCAAAGTAACCCACCTCAAGACTTACTCAAGACTTTACGGATGACCTAGTGTATTATGCACTAACAGTTTCGCATCAACCTAGGGTAGTCCTAAACATCTCACAAGTTATACCTTTTTATTTCCAAAAGCTTACAATTACCTAACTAAAATAATTACGGTAATTAGAAAAAGTCGGGTAAAAGTCGGCTCAAATAATATTTCCCGGTCTTATAAGATAGAACATATTATTAATTTCAAATCAATAGAAAAAACAATTAAATCGGATAAACAATGATGAATTTTTAAAAGAAGAACAAAATAATATTTTTCCCAAAACTTACATTGTTAAATCCCATAAAATAAGTAAATTTTTCCACTTCCAAAGTAATATTTTCCTCTACCATTGGATAGTACATTGTCAAGCTTTCCAACGCTTCGAACGGGGACCAAAACAGACTTACCGTTCAAATGATACAAGTTTTTAAACATTTTTTCAAAATTGGCTCAATGTTAATCGGTTAACCGGTTAACCAGTCTAAATTTCCCGTAAAAAACCATTTTTCATTGGTTAATTGGTTAACCCTGTTGTCGCTCCCGGGATTTTCATCCTAGTACAAACGCGAAAGTGGCGCGGAAAGGTTAGAGTCGCCAACCAGGCATTTTTATCCCGAAGAAAGGGAATGGTAATGCTGCACAAACCAGAAGAAAAGAAGAGGAAGGACACGGGTCCTACAAACCAAAGAGACTGGGCTCGGGAGTCGGTTACGACCTGGGAAGGTATTAGCACCCAGATCGTCCGCCGTACCCGACGGGATCCACGCTTGCGAAAATAACTGTTTCAAAGGGTGAGGGTATGAAAACTGCAGCAAAAGAAATGAAAATGAAAAGAAACTGGAACTGGAAAAGAAATGAAATAAGAAACAAAGAGAAAAATGTAGGGAAAATAAAGATTGTGCTCGAACGGGCCCTACCCCGCTGCCTACGTACCTCATCAGGATAATGAGGATCAGAGACGCCGTAGTTCCCCTAACTAGGGGTAACAAAGGAAAATTGCTTGTGAATTAAAGGCTTGAACTGCCTATGCCATTGCTCAGGTGTTGCAGACTCGGACGACGAGTGCGTAACCGTCTTGCAAAGTGACAAGTAGGAGCAAGTTCGCGGACGGAGCGAAGGAGATGAGAAAAGAATTCCCGAAGGAGAGACGCTTATTGTTTGTTTGTGTTTTTTAGAGGCTTTTATGAGTGTGTCACAAGGAAGTGAACTCAAACTCTCATCAATGGAATGTGCACTTGTCACTACATTCCAAGATGGAATAATAGAACAAGCACACTCAAGTAAGGAGAAGATCCCCAAAACTTGAACCCACAGATTAGGGCTTAGGCTCACTAACTTGTTTACTTATTAAGTGTTTTTGGTTATTTACAAATGAAGAAGTTTTTTTTATGCTTTTCTTTTATGAAGAAGATACCTTGATCAGACTTGTGCATCACAAGGCAAACTTGTACTATCCCAAGATGGGAAGACTACAAGCATACCTCATGGGATAAGGCTATGGACCAATGCATCACTTCAAACTTATTAAAGTGTTTTTTAAGAGTTATGAGATGAGATGAGAAGAAGAACCAAAAGGATCTCAAAGGAAAAATTCTAAAGGGGGACTAAAATAATCCTAAGTATTCACATGCACGGATGTCCTAATGGTTAGTGAGGTTCCTATCCTAATGAAGAAAGAAGAACAAGATAGAAGAAGAGATGAGAAAGGCCTAGGCCCAACAAAAGAGGGTTAATTCACATAAACATAAAAGGAAGAGATGAGAATTGGAGATGTGGAACTCAATTCCCACATCTCACACTTACCATAGCCCCTGCAAGGTTAGCATGCACAAGTGAACAAAAATGAACAAATTAACATAACATCATCCAACAATCAGAAGTTAAATGAAGTAAACAAATGCTTAATGCTAATCCAACTCAAAGAAATAAAGATGAGAAGTTTATGCCTTAAAATGAGGCAACATGACTACATATGAAAACAAATGCGCACTTACGAAAGATGTAATACAAAACACACAAAATACAAGCACAAAGTTCAAAACCAGAATCAAAATGATATGATGAATGGCCTAAGAGGCCATCAAGGTGAAGAGAGAAGTCACACAATACCAAACAATGTCACAATAGAGACAACGGAACCAAAATACGGAATTTAAACACTTAAAGAAACAAATGGCTTGAATATGAAGCAAACTCAAAAATTTAGAAGAACCAAGATCTATACTAGGACCAGGAAGGTATCCATACCCCAAAGGAACCCCAATCAAAGAGAAGAAGTTGGCACAAGTGCCCTTCTAAGCTTATAAGAGATCTAACAAACCAAAAGAAGCGAAATGGGACAAGGTGAGAACCAAAATCCACAAATAATCAACCAGCCATCTAAAAATTCTACAACTGAAACCAAATGAACTTAAAACACATTAAATTAACTTGACAAAAGGATTTGCAAAAATTCAGAAAGGAACTAGGTCAAATGGAGGTACAAACACAAGTTAGGACAGAAAACTTACATCGCAAAATACCAGACCAAAACTCAATAAATAATTTTCTAAAAATTCTGAGAAAAATCAAATAAAAACTAGAAGATCTTAGGAACATAATGCAAAAAGAATGGGATCAAAACTACAAATATTGAAGTCTATAGAAAATCAACAAGACAGGTTGGTCAAGAAATGGATCAAAAGAAGCTATGTACATTGGTGATTTAATTCTGGCACGCTAATTAATAAAAAAAATAAAATAAAAATGTGACAAAATTTTAGAGACACAAAGGAGTATCTATGATTTATTTGGGAATTTTTAGAGGATTATAACTATTTTATTTGAATTAAAATCAAACTGAATTAAAAGAAGAATTAAATGGGAAAAAGAAAAATAAAGAAATTGAAGGGAGGTGGGAAGAGTGATGTTATCCAGCTGAAATAAAACGGGCCAGGAAGAGGGGGTGCCATTAGCGGGTCTGGGCAAGGCCCAACCGAAATCAAAATAAATCCCAAAAAAATTAAATCAGCTTTTTTCACTTTTTATATTTATGAACAAAATATTATGTGACTTATATCAATAGGTCCATTTCATTTAAAAGGAGGGAGGAAATAAAATAATAAAAATAAGCCAAAGAAAAAAAACACGGACCAACCAGGAGGAGACACGTCATCGTCTCCTCCCCCCCATGCATGAAGAACACGCAGGAGCAGCAACAATGCCATGAAAACGCAGCACCATCATAACTTCCATTCAATTTCAACTCAGCATAACTCTCTTAATACTCAACGAAAATCACAAATGTAAAAACCAAAAATGATCTACAAAATGAAAGCAACTCGAACATCACGAAGAACAACCGAAACCGCGGCTTAATCAAAGAGAAAAACGGCGATGAAGATGGTACCAGGATATGCTTTTCCGGCCGCCGTTACGAAAATTTTCAGAATCAAAAACGAGCAAATCACAGCAAGCCTCTAGCAACATACATCACACATATATCAACACTTTATCAAAACAACATTTAAGCACTAAGAACCGATCGAAACAAGATCCATGAAAAAAACCGAAAGTCCAGATTACAGCACACACATACCTATCTATACTTCAAGCAAATCATGTTATTCATAAATAATGCAACACAATCAACAAAACACCAAATCTGAGGCAGAATCAAATCGAATACGAAACCTGTATGAATCTAATCCTCACAGCTTTGAAGAATTTAGCGATGTAGAGATCCTTCTCAAGCTTTGTTGAGCCAAATAAAGGCTTGGCAACTTGGATCTGAGTGAAGAGAAACTCCAATCCGCTTGCACTACTCTTGCAGGATGAGTTTTTTTCTTTGGAGCATGAAAACAATGAGGAGGATAACGGATCCGTGAGTGAGATGAAAAGAGATTCTGAAAGTATTGTTGTTCTTCACATAATTATCAAACCATGATCCGTGGCATGAGTAGAAAAATGGGAGAGTTAGCTATGAAATTTGTTCTTTGATGAAGTTGAGAGAACCACACAAAACAGAGAGAGAGAGGGCGACTTTTTCCTTTTCTGCCTACACCCTCCTGAATATGAAAAAGTGAGGAATAATGTACATGAGAGAGAGTGTGTGAGCTGGTGAGGTGGCGTGGGATATGGGAAAGAAGAATGAGAAAAAGTGGTGAATGGAAAACAATGTGAGGGAGTGCGTGAGAGAGTGAGGAAAAGTGTGAGGAGCGCGTGAAATGAGTGGTGTGAGGTGAGGTCAGCGGGTGAGAGAGTGAGGAAAAGTGAGTGCATGAAAAATGTGAGAAAAAACGTGACCTGAGTGGGCAGAAGAGGAAAATAAAGTGTGTGGGAGATCATGCTTTTCTCCTTTTGTGATATAAAAGGAAAACGCGTGTGTTGAGTGTATATTGGTGGCTGAAATTCTCACTATCACATGGTACTTCTTATACTATTATTTTTCTCTAAAAATTCCACAAAGAGTTAAACAAACTAATATGAAATATTTGCACACTTTTTGGCCACGTGAATCAAGGAAATGGCATCACTAAAATGTGTAGAAAAATGATGAAATAATAATGTGACACAAGAAAATAATATAGACCAATGAAAAATTGACAAGTGTCCCCCAAAACCCTAAAAATGCTCCAAACTTCAAAAAATCGTAACTTGAGTTCTAAAAATGCTGTGAAAGTGTTCTACGACTTTTCGAAAAGGGAAAATTGTGTTCTACAACTTTCGTGTTCGCCGGAAAATCATTCGGAGCTTTTTCGCACATGAAATAATAGCTTGAAGTTTCGGGACAAATAATTTCCAAAAATGGAAATTTCTAGACTTCCAAATTTAGCAACTTTTTGCATACTCCCGATTTTTGACTTTTAAGCTCAACTGAATTATTCCTTGACATGATATGACCTCACAAATGGATAATCCTGATTAAAAACTCTGAAATCTTCACGTTGACTTTTTTGACTGCAAAGTTGACTTTCTTGCTTCACATTCAAGCAACCGAAGAATTCTCTGACCTCCACATGAAATTTTTCTCACAAAAATCAACATCTAGGATTCTCTTGACATATAGAAAACTTTGCCCAAATTAAATGGCCAAAGTTGTGAAGTCTTGGTGATCGAATCCCAAACCCTAATTTGAGTGCTTGCATAGGAGCTTTGCCTTATCCTGAGATCTCTGATGATCATGAATTCTTCTGAGCATTTGCCAAGGGACTTGATCTTGTAAATGGAGTGTAGACTCACCATAAGACTTGTACAAACTCATTGGGACCCTTGTCATGGCTTGAAGTGCTTCTGGGAACTCCACAGATGACCATATGCTGATGCTTGGACATGAAGGATGTCATGCTTCATCTTTCTATGATATGATGCTAAGGAAATGATATGCTCATGATGTATATGATGTAATATGATGCTTAAAAATAAGAGGGCAAATTTTGGGTGTTACAGCTGCCCCTATTCAATCATCTGTTAATCTGAAAAGGATGAGAGCAACGACTATCAGACATTCGAGATAAACTGTGATTGAATACCAAAAAGACCTGAAATTTGCACTCTGACGAAGAATGCAACACTGGGAAATAAACCCAACCAGATGACGCTCTGGAGATATGAGGTGAAGAAAAGAGCAGACGAGCTTCTTCCAAGTTGAAACCGATATTTGGAATAAGAACATTTTGACAGACGAGTCTTCGAATGACCTGTGACGCCAGGTGCAGAGAGCGGACGAGCCCTTAAGGATCTTCAAAGTACCCGAGATAGACGAATCTCCTTCACTAATCCTTACGCAGATAAGTGGGATAAGACGGACGAGTCTTCTTCAGATAACCCTTACGCAAGTTCCGGGAATGCATATAAGTCTGTGGGATAGACATGCAATCAAGGTAGACGAACCTTCTTCATATATTATCCGCGGATATATGATATAAGACAGACGAGTCTTCTGAGCAAACCTGTTACGCCAGGTGCAGCAACCATAATTGGTGCTTGAGACAGACGAGCCTCCTTCGGATTTACCTGTTACGCCAGGACCGGTAACCATTTCGACATTCAATTCCCACTGTCAGGGTTCGAAACCTCTTCAATACAGACGAGTATTGGATGATCGTCAAGATAACACAGACGAGTGCCATAAGTCAATGATACAGACGAGTATCAGACGATGATCTAAGAAACACAGACGAGCGTTTCAGGAAATGATACAGACGAGTATCAACAACTGGTATAGACAAATACCAGAAATTCAAACACAGACGAGCATTTGAAGTAGTCACAGATATATTAGGGTAAACAGCAAATCTTCACATTCAGGTGCAAGCTAGCACAGACGAGTGCCGAGGATGATACAGACGAGTATCCAAGCAAAGCAGACGAGTTTCAGAACACAAACGATTTCTGGGGGATAAAAGCAGACGAGCTTCAAACAAATACAGACGAGTGCTGGACAGTTGCAGACGAGCAACAACAGAGAATACATATCAAAGCACAGACGAGTGCAGCGAATGATCTAATACCAAACACAGACGAGTGCTGGGAGGTTGCAGACGAGCAACAACAAATATCATATCAGAACACAGACGAGTGTTGAGGAGTTGCGGACGAGCAATAACAACTATCATAACCAAACACAGACGAGTGCTGGAAATTGCAGACGAGCAATAACAAGGTAACCATTTCAAAGCACAGACGAATGCTGGAAATTGCAGACGAGCAAACAGCAACTGATATAACCAAACACAAACGAGTGTTTGGAATTGCGAACGAGCAGAATCAAAGTAATCATAAACCACCGCTGGGGAAAGCAAACGAGCAATACCACAGAGCTAACACAGACGAGTGTTGAAAGATGCAGACGAGCAACAATAAAGCAGTAATATGTCCTTGCTGGGGAAAAACCTGCTTAGGGATAACACAAACGAGTGTTGACAAACGCAGACGAGCAGTAGACAAATGCCTGATTGGCAGCAAGAGATACAACTCTACAGGGGAAGACAAGTCAAGAGGTCTGGACACTCAACTCTGACTGAGGTGATGAATACCTGGCTGTATCATCACATACCCAAAAGTATGGCAACTTGGCTGAGAAATATTTCACGGACGGAGGTGAAAATCCAATATGAACTCTGTGGGGACAGATCATCTTCAGACTTGGCTGGGGAAGCTTCCTGGGCAAATACTCTGGCTGGGGAGAGCATCTGATGATTCAAGACTCTGAGGGGATATCAGGCTTTCAGGTACCTGATAGGCAAAAATTCTTGCTGCGGATAGAATACTGTTAATTCCATCTCTGATGACGTCAGGCTTTCAAGCACCTGTTGGCTATACTCCACTGGGGAAGAATGGACTGCTACTACACTGGGGAAGAAGAACCTGCTTGGGCTGCCGCCCAGACTTAGCTGGATAAAATCTCTGTCAGAGATGCCAGGCTTCAGATACCTGTTGGAGAAGAAATCTATGCTTGGGTAAATACTCTACTGGGGAAGAGTACATTGCTTGAGAGAATGTGACGCCATCCTGCAATCTGCAACAACAGAAAACACACGTGTGTCCCGGGGATTTGCATGGCATGATCTGTTCATCCATTATCACCCGACACTCAAAGAGGGTTACAGTTTCCCTGCATGTCAGTTTTCTTTTCAAGATTATCACCATGTTTAGATGCAATGCTATTTTTGCCAAAAATTCAGGACATTTTGCAAACAAAAATAAACACACACAGCTTTTTGACTGAATATTATTTTATTGGATAGCCTCTGAATAGGAAAAGATTTACATCAGGAAGCAACCACCTGGAAAGAGGTAGCCACTATAGAAATTGAGAAAAGAAACTATCCTAATGGCAATGTACACGGCATTCCAAGGAGTTCCATTTCCGCTATGACCTGTATGTCTTCAAGACTTTCCATTCTGTTTTGGCTTTCTGAGAGGACGAGGGAACTGTTTCCTATCCTTCTGACATTGTCAAGCTGTACGAAACGATGACGTGGTTCAGATAACTTGGATCACAGTTGTTCGCTTATTCCCTTCTTTTGCGTGGATCACCCTCTCGGGTTTTCAATCCACCGGGATACCCTTTTTTGCCTGAGCTGTCCAATGTGGCTTTTCAACTCAGCGGGTGTACACATTTTTTTTTATATATTTGTTTCCCTAATTTTTGCCCGAGCTTTTTATTCTGTTTTTAGCTCGTCGGGATGCCCTTTTCTTGCCTGGACTTACATTCTGTTTTTGTGTCCAGCGGGTCTCTTTATGCGAAGTATTTTTTAACTGTGTCCGAGTTAACAGGGGATGGGAAGTCATCTCCATCCATAGTGGTGAGCATTAGTGCTCCTCCTGAGAAGACTTTCTTCACTATGAATGGTCCTTCGTAGTTTGGGGTCCATTTGCCCCTATTATCTGAACCTGGAGGAACGATTCTCTTCAACACAAGTTCTCCCACTCGATACTCTCGAGTACGTACTCGTTGATCGAATGCCCGCTTCATTCTCCTCTGATAAAGCTGACCATGACAGATAGCTGCTAATCTCTTTTCCTCAATTAGACATAGCTGATTGTAACGAGCACGCACCCATTCAGCCTTATCCAGCTTGACATCCATCATCACGCGCAGTGAAGGAATCTTTACTTCAACACGCAGGACTGCTTCCATGCCATACACTAGAGAGAAGGGAGTTGCCCCTGTTGACGTCCTGACTGACGTTCGGTACCCATGCAAAGCAAAAGGTAACATCTCATGCCAATCTTTGTAGGTGACGACCATTTTCTGCACAATCTTCTTGATATTCTTGTTAGCTGCCTCTACCGCACCATTCATCTTTGGTCGGTAAGGAGAAGAATTGTGATGCTGTATTTTGAAGTCCCGACATAAGTCTGCCATCATCTTGTTGTTGAGATTAGAACCATTATCAGTAATGATCCTTTCGGGCACTCCATATCTGCATATGATATCTCTTTTCAGAAATCTTGCCACCACTTGACGAGTGACATTGGCATAAGACGCTGCTTCTACCCACTTGGTAAAGTAGTCAATCGCGACCAGGATGAAGCGATGACCGTTCGAAGCAGTTGGCTCAATCTTCCCGATCATGTCAATGCCCCACATAGAGAAAGGCCAAGGAGATGACATGACGTTGAGCGGGTTCGGAGGAACATGCACTTTATCTGCATATATTTGGCACTTGTGGCACTTTCGAGCGAATGAACAACAATCTGCATCCATTGTCATCCAGTAATACCCCGATCTCAGCAGTTTCTTTGCCATAGCATGCCCTCCTGCATGGGTACCAAAAGATCCTTCATGGACTTCCTGCATCAACAGACTTGCTTCGTGTCTATCCACGCATCTGAGCAAGACCATGTCGAAGTTTCTTTTGTACAAAACCCCGTCTGTGTTCAAGAAGAAACTAGCAGCAAGTCGTCTCAAGGTCTTTTTGTCTTTGGAAGATGCCCCTGTTGGGTACTCTTGCTTCTCCCGGAATAACTTGATATCAAAATACCAAGGTTTCTCGTCAGACACGGCGTCTACAGAGAAAGCATAAGCTGGAGAGTCAAGCCTAGAGATGTCAATTCTGGGCACAAAATTCCAACGCAGGACTTTAATCGACGAAGAGAGAGTGGCCAAAGCATCGGCAAATTGATTTTCGTCACGTGGTATGTATTTGAGCTCAACTGTCGTGAAGAATGTCAATAGTTTTCTAGCATAATCCTTGTACGGAACTAGATGCTCTTGATGTGTATACCACTTGCCGGTAATTTGGTTAATGACGAGGGCTGAATCTCCGAATATATCGAGGTTCTTAATCCGAAGATCAATTGCCTCCTCTATTCCCATTATACACGCCTCGTATTCCGCTTCATTGTTGGTGCAGCCAAAAGTAATTCTGGCAGCGAAGGGTAAGTGGACACCTTCAGGAGTAATAAGTACGGCACCAACTCCACGACCATTGATATTGACAGCCCCATCAAACATCAACTTCCATTTGGATTCAGGGTCAGGCCCCTCCTCCGGAAGTGGTTCCTCATAATCATTTGTTTTGAGGTACATGATGTCCTCATCAGGGAAATCAAATCTCATCGGCTGATAGTCATCCTCAAGAGGTTGCTGAGCAAGGTATTCCGACAATACACTTCCTTTGATGGCTTTCTGAGAAGTGTACTGGATGTCGTATTCAGTTAAAATCATCTGCCATCTAGCAACCCTTCCGGTCAATGCTGGTTTCTCAAAGATGTACTTGACAGGGTCCATCTTGGAAATGAGAAGTGTGGTATGGGTCAACGTATACTGCCTCAGTCGGCGAGCAGCCCATACCAAAGCGCAGCAAGTTTTCTCGAGCAGTGAGTATCGGGATTCACAATCGGTAAACTTTTTGCTAAGGTAATAAATGGCATACTCTTTTCGACCAGACTCGTCATGTTGGCCGAGCACACACCCCATCGACCCTTCTAGTACGGTCAAGTACATGATTAATGGTCTCCCCTCCACTGGAGGCATCAGAATTGGAGGTTCCTGCAAATATTCCTTTATTTTGTCGAAAGCTCTTTGGCAATCATCGTTCCACCTGACCGTTTGCTCTTTTCTTAGCAACTTGAATATCGGTTCACACGTGGCAGTTAGGTGAGATATGAACCGAGAAATGTAGTTCAATCTACCTAAGAACCCGCGCACTTCCTTTTCTGTCTTCGGTGCAGGCATATCTTGAATAGCTTTCACTTTAGCAGGATCTACCTCAATTCCTCTTTGACTTACAATGAAACCCAGCAATTTTCTGGAACGCACTCCGAAAGTGCACTTGTTCGGATTCAACCTCAGTTTATACTTGATCAATCTGTCAAACAATTTTTTTAGGTTAACCAAATGCTCCTCCTCGTCTTTGGACTTTGCAATCATATAATCCACATAACATTCGATCTCCTTGTGGATCATGTCATGGAACAATGTGACCATTGCCCGCTGATAAGTTGCCCCGGCGTTCTTCAGACCAAAGGGCATAACCTTATAGCAGAATGTCCCCCACGGGGTAATGAACGTTGTCTTCTCCATGTCTTCCGGTGCCATTTTTATCTGATTATAACCGGAGAATCCATCCATGAAGGAGAACACTGAGAATTGAGCAGTATTGTCGACCAACACGTCAATGTGCGGCAACGGAAAATCGTCCTTTGGGCTTGCTCTGTTCAAATCTCGATAGTCAACGCACATCCGGACCTTGCCGTCCTTCTTAGGTACTGGTACGATGTTAGCTACCCAAGGTGGGTAACTAGTCACGGCAAGGAACCCGGCATCCCACTGCTTCTGTACCTCTTCTTTGATCTTCATCGCCATATCCGGGCGAGTTCTTCTCAATTTTTGCTTTACAGGAGGACAGTCTTCTCTCAGGGGTAGCTTATGCATCACGATGTTGGTATCCAACCCTGGCATATCTTGATATTACCAAGCAAAAATATCCACATACTCCCTCAGCATACTGATCAGCTCTTGTTTGACGTCGGCCTGCAGATTGACCCCTATCTTGATTTCTTTCTTTGCATCTTCACTGCCAATGTTGATGGTCTCAATCTCTTCTTGATGAGGCTGAATAACTCGTTCCTCTTGTTTCAACAATCTGACCAACTCTTCAGGGAGGTCACAGTCTTCCTCAACCCCTTCATCAGCTTGGTAGACTAGATTATCAAAGTCATGCATAGTCATAGCAGGAACGTTATCCGTGGAATCCGGATGATCAACACTGCACAAATGATGTGCTTATTCAGAATCTGCTTATTTTGAAAAAGAGACGCTAACACAAAACAAAAATGAAAAACACATTGCCATTTTTATATTTTGTTTTGTGAAAAAGTTTAAAAACAAAGACAGGGAACACAGTTTGTCTGAAAATGTCCTTTTATTTCATAGCAAAATAACAATGCGATACAAAACATGGTGGCCCAATACAATGGATCCAGGCATCTTGGGCATAATGCTGGATTTGACAATGCAGTATGCTAATAAAAGGAAACAAAGCAATTACTTTGAGAGCCAGGTGACTTGAACAATGTCTTCAGCAGACCAATTTCCTAGCTCCTCGCCGGGTGCACACGGGCGGATCCAATTGTTGTCCCAGTCTCTGTCACTATCCCCGTCTTGGCTTGCCGTACAGATTTGATCGCGGTTGAGCAGCCCAGCACTTGTGAATGAGATAGCTTTACCACTCTGAGTAGACCCTCCAGGCTGATACCCTAAGCCGAATTTATCATCCTTCTTTTCCATCTCCAACAGCTTGCCCCAGCCCTGAGCATTGCCTGATTGGACGACCTCCTTTGCTTCCTGGTAGGAATGAATCGACGTGCCTTCGTTGTTTTTCTTCACCGGAGTCAAGATACTGACATCTGCTTCAAAAGCCTGGCACAAAGTTTCGTGGATTTCTCCGTCCATTTCTACATACTTAAATGTTGACAGGTGGCTGACAAATATATCTTCTTCCCCACAAACTGTGATGACCTGGCCGTCCACCACATATTTAAGCTTCTGGTGCAGGGTTGATGTGACGGCTCCAGCTGCATGTATCCATGGTCTGCCCAACAAGCAACTATACGCAGGTTGGATGTCCATGACATAGAAGACACTCTTGAAAACTTGAGAGCCTATCTTGACAGGCAACTCAACCTCTCCGAAAACTGATCTCCTTGAACCATCGAAAGCTTTAACCACCAGATCACTCGGCGTCAGGACAATCCCATCAATGTTAAGCTTCATCAACGCCTTCTTCGAAAGCACGTTCAAAGAAGAGCCTGTGTCTACAAGGACATGAGACAGCACAGCGCCCTTGCATTCCATCGTGATGTGCAGTGCTTTATTATGATTCCTTCCCTCCGAAGTGAGGTCTCGGTCAGTGAAGCCCAAGCCATGGCTAGCATTGACACTTCCAACAACAGCCTCAAGTTGATTGACCGTAATCTCTTGAGGAACGTAAGCCATTTGAAGTACTTTCAGCAAGGCTTCTCGGTGCGCGGGAGAGCACATCAACAGTGACAAAATAGAAATCTTTGAAGGCGTCTGATTCAGTTGGTCAACCACCTTGTAGTCACTCCTTTTGATGATCCTCATAAACTCCTCTACCTCCTTTTCAAACGTCCCCTGCCCGGCCACAGGAGTAATTGACTCGTCATTCGCAATCTGCTTCCCTTTGTCTTTGGACGAAGCTTCGGCCTCAGGATCCTTTCTCAGTGCAGGGGGAGCAAACAAACGACCACTTCGAGTAAAACCCCCAACACCTCCTACATTCTCAATAGTCAGGTCAGCAACAGGTCTACTCTCCATCTTCTGTCCCGCCACATAGACATCGGAACCATAATGCCACGGAATGGCCCTATCATCGGTGTACGGCACTGGCCCAGGTACAGTTATAGTCACGGGACTAATCTGAGGAGCGTAAATGGTAATCGGTTCTTGTCTGACGGGCATATCAGCTTCGTCGTAGAAGATAGTAATGGTTGACACATCATCAGCCTCTTCATTACTAATCTTGCTAAATTGCAACGACCCATCATCGATTAACCCTTGCAAACCCATCTTCAATTTCTCGCAGCCATTCACAGCACTTATACAATCTTCGCAATCGAGACAACAACCAGAAAATACTCGACCCTTCAACAGTCTCTCTTTCACCACTCTCAAAGGTGTCTTGACTTCATCAATACTCAGCACCAAACTCAACTTGTCATCTCCCTCAACCGCATTAACTCTTGCCCCGCCATGATTAGGTATGGGGTTCGAGTTGATATTCAGCGGCGGTGCAAAGTTGATTGCCTTTGAATCTACAAGATCTTGAACTTTGTGATGCAGCGCCCTGCACTTCTCGGTTGAGTGCCCGGGTGCTCCTGAATGAAAAGCGCATCGCGCGTTGACATCATAACCAGCTGGAAGCTCTCCAGGAGGTGGTGGTTCCAAAGTCCTCAATTGAATAAGGTTCAAATCTAGTAGTCTCGGCAACAAGGCAGCATACGTCATCGGAATAGCTTCAATCACCCTGTTAGCCGGGCGAGCCTGCCTCGGCTGATAAGGTCTTTGCTGGTAGTTGGTTCTAGGTTGTTGTTATTGCTGATGTTGTTGTGGTGGAGGTAGCATTTGTTGTACGGGAGCTGCAGGAATGGTAACAGCAGCCATATGCTCATAAGGTCTTCTGTAACCACGACCCTGGCTTCGGCCGAATACAGCATTGGTCTCGCCTTCTCTCCTTCTTGGAGGTCCGCTAAAAGCTTTCCTCGCTCCATTTGAGCTACTGGCACCGGGGTCTTGTATCTTCCCCATTTTCAACAGCGTTTCAACCTTTTCTCCCGCAATGACAATATCGTTGAACTTAGTAGCAGAACTTGACGCCAATCTCTCAAGAAATACCCCCTGGAGGGTACCCATAAACATATCGGACATTTCATTCTCTAACAAGGGTGGTTGTACCCTGGCAGCTAGCTGGCGCCACCTCTGGGCATATTCTTTGAAGCCTTCTTTTGTTGTCTGGGCCATATGATGTAACTGCGTGCGATTCGGAGCCATATCCATGTTATATTGGTACTGTCTCACAAAGGCTTCAGCGAGATCCTTCCAGCTCTTGACATTGACCCTGCTGAGCTTCATGTACCACTCAAGGGAATCTCCCACCAAGCTGTCCTGAAAGTAATACATCCACAACTTCTCATCGTCTGTATGAGCGGCAATTCTCCCAACAAATGACTGCAGATGGGTCTTTGGGCAAGCAGTGCCGTTGTACTTCTCGAAGGTTGGAACTTTGAACTTATACGGAATCCTGACTCCCGGAACCAAGCCCAAGTCTGTTATATCGAATCCCAAAGAGCTCTGGGACTGAATAGCCTTGATTTGCTCGGCCATCTCTTCAAACCTCTTGTTCATTTCCACCCCTTGACCCTCAGCTTCATCAAGTAAAGTGAACTGATCATCATGGTTATCCATCTGAATGTTATGCAACCCGTCATTGACTATTGTCACTCCTGGTTGTATAACTGGAGTTCCACCCTGACGTGCGCCCGCACCGGTATGATTATCAGCATTAACAGCAGCAGCAGCATTCCTATTCTGATTTTCAACCATCTCTCGCAGACGCTCTTGATTCTGTCCCATACCGGCCATTAACGTCATGAAATTATCCATTCTCTGCCTTAGATCTGCCAAATCTGCCTGCATCTGATCCATAGCTCGCTCTCTGTTAGTCTTGGTTGGGTATCTGTGCACTGCTGGTTGTTCTCGAACTTTTCGAGGAGCTATAGTGCCTGTAATCATAAAACCCGTTAGTAATTGATGCAACACCTGCAAAACAGACAAACAGGTTATATGCAATGCAATGTAACTGTTCATGTTCCCAATTTTAAGCATTTGGCATGCCCCAGTTCTGGCATCTATCTCGACAATCACTTTCAGTGTTTAGCTTTCTCTTTGATAAGTGTTCAGACATTAGCAGTATCCAGACAAACGAGTCTTGCACATTCAAAACGATCACTTGCACATTAATACTGAATATGGACAAACCACTATAGGCTAAAAGTCAGAATACATCCAAGAATATTCCCCGAAGGGTTACAAATCAGTACATAAAGACAAAAGAAATAAAAGCAAGACTCCTACAACAAGCCTGTAGGTAGTCTGAAAAATAAACTAAGCTAAGGACCCCGGCTCTGCCACCTCCGCCCTGCTTTTCTTGACACCTGCTCTCAGCTTGAGCTCTTCGATCTCTTTCCTGGCTTCCTCCAGAGCTAATTGACTTTGGGCCAACTGTTGGGTCTTCTCCCTTCGGATGGCGTGGGCTTGTTCCACTTCCTCTTTCTTGAAAGCCATCTGAACTTCAAAGAACTCTTCCTTCTCTTTGAATTTCTTTTGTTCTTCATCCCTTTGGCCTTTCAACCAAACAATGGACTGTCGAGCGCTCTTGAGAGTCTTTAAAGTCTCCTTGTGCTTAGCTTCTCTTTGAGCTTCCATCATACCCAATCTGTGGAAATGGGCTTCTCTTCCAGCAAAATCCTTCTCTTTGTTTTCTAAAGAGGCTTGGAGCTTCTGCAGCTTGTCTTCGACTTCCTTCTTAGCTCTATTGGCCTGGTGGTATAAGCTTACCATCTCAATATTCTCTACTCTGACCTCATGCAGCTGGGCTTCTAGCTTCTTGTACTCCTCTAAGGAAACCGTATTGTTCGGACTTGGTACCTCTCGGGGATAAAGTGGAGCCTCGACTGAAAAAGGCATGAGAACTGACTCGATATGCCTTTGCAACCATTCAGCATATGGTGGATATGTCTTGGGATCAACTCGGCCGAAGTCTTTCTTCCCTTTCCTTTTCCTGTGATCCCAGGATTGAACTGCTTGTTGGACTGGCTCTCTGTTTCCGTCAACAGGAAAATACAAAGATTCAGCAAACATTTCCATCTGAGGAGGATCCTTCAAAGGGTAGCCAAACTGCCTTCTGGCTAATGTTGGGTAGTAACTGATGACACCTTTCCTTCCTAGCAAAGGTACTCCAGCAAACCTTCCGCAACTAACCATCACCTCCTTTCCTAGCAAATCCCTGTCATAACCCCAAGCAATGTCTTCTTCAGTCAGTCCCATTAGTCTTCTGGATCATCTCCATTCGTCTCGTATATCTTTGAAGGCACCTGACTTAGGCAACTGTCTAGCGAACCATTCAGCAAACAAAGGAGCACAGCAGACCACTGGACCACCTCTACCTTTCTCGTTTCTGTAATGGACACTAAAATAAAACTCACCCAATAAAGTAGGCACTGGATTGCCTTTTGCAAAGATTGAGATCACTTCTAAGCTGACAAACTCTTTCTCTCCGGGAAACAAGCTAGACCCATATACCATCAATGCAAGCAAAGCTCCAAAGTCGTTCCACTTAGCTTTTGTAGCATACTTCTCAGCCTCTGGAATAAGCACACTCCATGGTAGACCTCTGCCTTTACTCTCTTGCAAAGCCTTTCTGACTGAAACAACTGGCAACCTACAAACCTTGGCTATGTCTTCATCTCTGAGCACAACCTCTGACCCGTAGAACGGCAATGTCTCTCTGATCGGAACACTCAGCATGCTGGAGATCTCTTCTAATGTCGGGGCTAAGATGTAACCTGGAAGAATAAAGCAACGCAACAGGGGATCATAAAATTGCAACAAGGTATGCAAGCTGTCCTTTTGGTCTACAGTAGGCTTGTCCACAAACTTCAGTATCTGGCCATATCTTTTCTTGAAATTACCCAAGACTTGATCATTCATCAAACCTGCTAACCTCTGAACACTTTTAACTTCTGGATGAAGAAAGGTATAATGCACATTCTTTTTCCTCGGATCTCTTTTGATTTCTGCCATGGAGATAAGAATACCAGAACCGGGACCAGATGTGAGCAATGACCTGAAAAATGGGAAACATAAACAGTTAATGCAAAGAATGATGCAAATGCAATGCAATGCAAGCATATGACCAACTGGGACCATCTGGACTGGACCACTGACAAGGGCCCCTTTGAATAACTGGAAAACCCTAAAGTTCACTGAGTCACACCCTCTGATAATCACAACCCTCTGATAGAAGATCTCAGAATCACAGTATCAAAAACCCAGAATTCCAGAATCATAACTTCGGAACCATAGAGTCATAGAACCACGGATCATAATCACATGACCAAGGATCATAACAAGAACCACTGAACAGATGAGTGTATGTTGAGGTCATGGGTTCCTGCACACCTGTAAACACCCCCCATCTCACGGGTAAAAGGCTCCGGGTCAGACATCACGGACTCTCAAAGCCACGTAGCAATAATACTGTCACCATCTCCGAGAAATGGCTCATGACCAAATCAGGGAATCAGTTTGGCATTATATACTACGCAGGGAGGCCTCAGCTGAGTCCGGGAACAACAAGAATCCCTTATAAGTCCCCAGCTTCAAGCGCTGAAATCGAGAAACAATAGTACATTCAGCCCGTAGGATACAGTACTAATGTCATACGACCAGATGCTTTGACTGAGTTCCTATAAGAGAACCAGGCCATCCTATGCGAGTTCCCAGTGGACCCTCGGGTGCGAATGGGTTTGCCACAAAATGTGGTCTGCCACAGTCACCACTGGAGAGGGTTGTTTCCACAAAGGTTCTCAATGATCGGTCCCCAGCTGCACATAACTGTCAGGGTTATGTAATGAGAGAGGAAGATCCCCAAATCAAGACATTTCCAAGACAATCGCAACCTGGGTGTGGAACTCACTACTACCCCCATGACAAGATCTCATGAGGCCAAAGTGGAACCACTCTAAGTCCTATGGTGCACTCGAGCCGGGTACTTGGCTCATATCTCTCAAGAACCAGTAACTCCCATCCCACCAAAGAAAACCAGTCCAGACAGTCCAGTATATACATGATGCAGTAAATAAAAACTGAAAACTGTAAATAAAGCTGTAAAATAAAGCTGTAAATAACGTAGTGAACAAACAACAATACAATACAACAAGCCACATCAAACAAACATCACCCAATGAAACCGCAACACACAAGCGCTAGGAGAGACTCACAGGGGAACCAGAGATTATCTGGTGTATCTCCCCAGCAGAGTCGCCAGCTGTCGCTCCCGGGATTTTCATCCTAGTACAAACGCAAAAGTGGCGCGGAAAGGTTAGAGTCGCCAGCCAGGCATTTTTATCCCGAAGAAAGGGAATGGTAATGCTGCACAAACCAGAAGAAAAGAAGAGGAAGGACACGGGTCCTACGAACCAAAGAGACTGGGCTCGGGAGTCGGTTACGACCTGGGAAGGTATTAGCACCCAGATCGTCCGCCGTACCCGACGGGATCCACGCTTGCGAAAATAACTGTTTCAAAGGGTGAGGGTATGAAAACTGCAGCAAAAGAAATGAAAATGAAAAGAAACTGTTAATGCTATTATTTTATGATTGGCATTATGTTTGGTAAAACTAATATGGCTGGAAAATGTTGAATAAGAAGTTCCATATTAACATGGTATAGACTCTGGAAGAACATGTCAAACATGATGTCCTGACATGGTGACACAGATAAATGTGGAAGTTGTCAAAGAAGATGTTGAATTCAGTTCAGAATGTCCTATCAGATGTTGGGACATTATCAAACAGAGTAGAAGAACTAATTCAGGATGTCCCAACAGATGTTGTCATATGTTACAGTCAGATGTCAAAGAAGATGTTGAAACATCTGCAAATGTCATGACAGAAATTAGTGTCATATGTTACAGACAGATGTCAAAGAAGATGTTGAAACATCTGCAAATGTCATGACAGAATTACTGTCATATGCTACAGACAGATGTCAAAGAAGATGTTGAAACATCTGCAAATGTCATGACAGATGTCAAAGAGAATGTTGAAACATCTGCAACTGTCATGACAACATTACTGTCATATGTTACATATAGATATCAAACAAGAAATGTGGAACTTAGTTCAGGATGTCACACCAGATGTTGTGACACTGTCAAACAGAGTAACAGTTAATGAACTTAAGTCAAGATATCAAGATGTCACACCAGATGTTAGGACATTGTATCAGTTAATGGAATGAGTTCAGTTTACAGGATGTCACATCAGATGTTAGGACATTGTATCAGTAAATGAAGTAAGTTCAGTTTTTCAGGATGTCCCAACAGATGTTGAGACATCTCAGACCTGTTACCAGAATTAATTAATAACTAACTGATTTGAGATATTTAAGGAGAGTTATTTGGAATTAATTATGGATGGATAAAAACAGAACAAGGCGCATCTGTAGGGAGTTTTGTTATGAAGATTCAGATTAATCAGAAGAACAAAATCACCTAGAATCTAGGAAGTAACAAACCCTAAATTCAAGGTGATAACATTGGATTTATCAGATCTGAATTATGCAGAATATTCTGGAGATATTATGCAATCATATGTGGTGCTGATTTAGAAGATCTTAAAGACTCAATTTAAATTGAAGACAAATATTGAAAAATATAGGTTTCTATATTTAGAGATATTTTAGGAGTTGAAGATCTTTTGGAATATTTGTAGCAGATTTTTTCTGCATATTTGTAGCAACTATTGTTGTGATTGTTTAGGCCCAAATCCAGTTGGGAATAGGTTATAAAAGAAACCTTGTAACCTAGTTTAGAATCAACCCAATCAACTGAAAATGTAAACATTATTAGGGTTGTGTCCTTGTGTCATCCGTGCATAACAAGTAACTCTATTGTGGCTGTTTCACTTGTGATTCTCGAAGCTTGTAAGCAAGAGAAGTTTTGTGACTTGATTGAAACTGTGAAGTAAGATCAAGCTGTATTGTTTGAAGAATGTCTTCAACTTCATTAAACTTGTAAACTTGATCACTGGGTGATTGAGGGGAGTGAGTAGGGTACTCTTATCTAAGTGAGTCTTAGGTAGAAATTGCATTGGGTAAGTATTAAGTGATAGATTAAACAGGGTGGTTTAAGTCTAGAATTAATATTACTAATAGTGGATTTCCTCCTGGCTTGGTAGCCTCCAGATGTAGGTGTGGTTATACACTGAACTGGGTTAACAAATTCTGCTGTGTTCTTTATATCTTTTATGTTTATGCGGTACCTGAACTGAATGTCCTATCAGATGTCCCAACATCCTGAAGCATGTTTGACTCTGATATATCAGAATTATTTAAGTACTGATATGTATGCCTTACCATGTTTATAAGTAACAGATAAGATGTCTCAACATCATATTCGACATCTGAGTCTGTCATACCAGAATTTCAGAAACTGGAACTGGAAAAGAAATGAAATAAGAAACAAAGAGAAAAATGTAGGGAAAATAAAGATTGTGCTCGAACGGGCCCTACCCCGCTGCCTACGTACCTCATCAGGATAATGAGGATCAGAGACGCCGTAGTTCCCCTAACTAGGGGTAACAAAGGAAAATTGCTTGTGAATTAAAGGCTTGAACTGCCTATGCCATTGCTCAGGTGTTGCAGACTCGGACGACGAGTGCGTAACTGTCTTGCAAAGTGACAAGTAGGAGCAAGTTCGCGGACGGAGCGAAGGAGATGAGAAAAGAATTCCCGAAGGAGAGACGCTTATTGTTTGTTTGTGTTTTTTAGAGGCTTTTATGAGTGTGTCACAAGGAAGTGAACTCAAACTCTCATCAATGGAATGTGCACTTGTCACTACATTCCAAGATGGAATAATAGAACAAGCACACTCAAGTAAGGAGAAGATCCCCAAAACTTGAACCCACAGATTAGGGCTTAGGCTCACTAACTTGTTTACTTATTAAGTGTTTTTGGTTATTTACAAATGAAGAAGTGTTTTTTATGCTTTTCTTTTATGAAGAAGATACCTTGATCAGACTTGTGCATCACAAGGCAAACTTGTACTATCCCAAGATGGGAAGACTACAAGCATACCTCATGGGATAAGGCTATGTACCAATGCATCACTTCAAACTTATTAAAGTGTTTTTTAAGAGTTATGAGATGAGATGAGAATAAGAACCAAAAGGATCTCAAAGGAAAAATTCTAAAGGGGGACTAAAATAATCCTAAGTATTCACATGCACGGATGTCCTAATGGTTAGTGAGGTTCCTATCCTAATGAAGAAAGAAGAACAAGATAGAAGAAGGGATGAGAAAGGCCTAGGCCCAACAAAAGAGGGTTAGTTCACATAAACATAAAAGGAAGAGATGAGAATTGGAGATGTGGAACTCAATTCCCACATCTCACACTTACCATAGCCCCTGCAAGGTTAGCATGCACAAGTGAACAAAAATGAACAAATTAACATAACATCATCCAACAATCAGAAGTGAAATGAAGTAAACAAATGCTTAATGCTAATCCAACTCAAAGAAATAAAGATGAGAAGTTTATGCCTTAAAATGAGGCAACATGACTACATATGAAAACAAATGCGCACTTACGAAAGATGTAATACAAAACACACAAAATACAAGCACAAAGTTCAAAACCAGAATCAAAATGATATGATGAATGGCCTAAGAGGCCATCAAGGTGAAGAGAGAAGTCACACAATACCAAACAATGTCACAATAGAGACAACGGAACCAAAATACGGAATTTAAACACTTAAAGAAACAAATGGCTTGAATATGAAGCAAACTCAAAAATTTAGAAGAACCAAGATCTATCCTAGGACCAGGAAGGTATCCATACCCCAAAGGAACCTCAATCAAAGAGAAGAAGTTGGCACAAGTGCCCTTCTAAGCTTATAAGAGATCTAACAAACCAAAAGAAGCGAAATGGGACAAGGTGAGAACCAAAATCCACAAATAATCAACCAGCCATCTAAAAATTCTACAACTGAAACCAAATGAACTTAAAACACATTAAATTAACTTGACAAAAGGATTTGAAAAAATTCAGAAAGGAACTAGGTCAAATGGAGGTACAAACACAAGTTAGGACAGAAAACTTACATCGCAAAATACCAGACCAAAACTCAATAAATAATTTTCTAAAAATTCTGAGAAAAATCACATAAAAACTAGAAGATCTTAGGAACATAATGCAAAAAGAATGGGATCAAAAATACAAATATTGAAGTCTATAGAAAATCAACAAGACAGGCTGGTCAAGAAATGGATCAAAAGAAGCTATGTACATTGGTGATTTAATTCTGGCACGCTAATTAATAAAAAAAATAAAATAAAAATGTGACAAAATTTTAGAGACACAAAGGAGTATCTATGATTTATTTGGGAATTTTTAGAGGATTATAACTATTTTATTTGAATTAAAATCAAACTGAATTAAAAGAAGAATTAAATGGGAAAAAGAAAAATAAAGAAATTGAAGGGAGGTGGGAAGAGTGATGTTATCCAGCTGAAATAAAACGGGCCAGGAAGAGGGGGTGCCATTAGCTGGTCTGGGCAAGGCCCAACCGAAATCAAAATAAATCCCAAAAAAATTAAATCAGCTTTTTTCACTTTTTATATTTATGAACAAAATATTATGTGACTTATATCAATAGGTCCATTTCATTTAAAAGGAGGGAGGAAATAAAATAATAAAAATAAGCCAAAGAAAAAAAACACGGACCAACCAGGAGGAGACACGTCATCGTCTCCTCCCCCCCATGCATGAAGAACACGCAGGAGCAGCAACAATGCCATGAAAACGCAGCACCATCATAACTTCCATTCAATTTCAACTCAGCATAACTCTCTTAATACTCAACGAAAATCACAAATGTAAAAACCAAAAATGATCTACAAAATGAAAGCAACTCGAACATCACGAAGAACAACCGAAACCGCGGCTTAATCAAAGAGAAAAACGGCGATGAAGATGGTACCAGGATATGCTTTTCCGGCCGCCGTTACGAAAATTTTCAGAATCAAAAACGAGCAAATCACAGCAAGCCTCTAGCAACATACATCACACATATATCAACGCTTTATCAAAACAACATTTAAGCACTAAGAACCGATCGAAACAAGATCCATGAAAAAAACCGAAAGTCCAGATTACAGCACACACATACCTATCTATACTTCAAGCAAATCATGTTATTCATAAATAATGCAACACAATCAACAAAACACCAAATCTGAGGCAGAATCAAATCGAATACGAAACCTGTATGAATCTAATCCTCACAGCTTTGAAGAATTCAGCGATGTAGAGATCCTTCTCAAGCTTTGTTGAGCCAAATAAAGGCTTGGCAACTTGGATCTGAGTGAAGAGAAACTCCAATCCGCTTGCACTACTCTTGCAGGATGAGTTTTTTTCTTTGGAGCATGAAAACAATGAGGAGGATAACGGATCCGTGAGTGAGATGAAAAGAGATTCTGAAAGTATTGTTGTTCTTCACATAATTATCAAACCATGATCCGTGGCATGAGTAGAAAAATGGGAGAGTTAGCTATGAAATTTGTTCTTTGATGAAGTTGAGAGAACCACACAAAACAGAGAGAGAGAGGGCGACTTTTTCCTTTTCTGCCTACACCCTCCTGAATATGAAAAAGTGAGGAATAATGTACATGAGAGAGAGTGTGTGAGCTGGTGAGGTGGCGTGGGATATGGGAAAGAAGAATGAGAAAAAGTGGTGAATGGAAAACAATGTGAGGGAGTGCGTGAGAGAGTGAGGAAAAGTGTGAGGAGCGCGTGAAATGAGTGGTGTGAGGTGAGGTCAGCGGGTGAGAGAGTGAGGAAAAGTGAGTGCATGAAAAAGGTGAGAAAAAACGTGACCTGAGTGGGCAGAAGAGGAAAAAAAAGTGTGTGGGAGATCATGATTTTCTCCTTTTGTGATATAAAAGGAAAACTCGTGTGTTGAGTGTATATTGGTGGCTGAAATTCTCACTATCACATGGTACTTCTTATACTATTATTTTTCTCTAAAAATTCCACAAAGAGTTAAACAAACTAATATGAAATATTTGCACACTTTTTGGCCACGTGAATCAAGGAAATGGCATCACTAAAATGTGTAGAAAAATGATGAAATAATAATGTGACACAAGAAAATAATATAGACCAATGAAAAATTGACAAGTGTCCCCAAAAACCCTAAAAATGCTCCAAACTTCAAAAAATCGTAACTTGAGTTCTAAAAATGCTGTGAAAGTGTTCTACGACTTTTCGAAAAGGGAAAATTGTGTTCTACAACTTTCGTGTTCGCCGGAAAATCATTCGGAGCTTTTTCGCACATGAAATAATAGCTTGAAGTTTCGGGACAAATAATTTCCAAAAATGGAAATTTCTAGACTTCCAAATTTAGCAACTTTTTGCATACTCCCGATTTTTGACTTTTAAGCTCAACTGAATTATTCCTTGACATGATATGACCTCACAAATGGATAATCCTGATTAAAAACTCTGAAATCTTCATGTTGACTTTTTTGACTGCAAAGTTGACTTTCTTGCTTCACATTCAAGCAACCGAAGAATTCTCTGACCTCCACATGAAATTTTTCTCACAAAAATCAACATCTAGGATTCTCTTGACATATAGAAAACTTTGCCCAAATTAAATGGCCAAAGTTGTGAAGTCTTAGTGATCGAATCCCAAACCCTAATTTGAGTGCTTGCATAGGAGCTTTGCCTTATCCTGAGATCTCTGATGATCATGAATTCTTCTGAGCATTTGCCAAGGGACTTGATCTTGTAAATGGAGTGTAGACTCACCATAAGACTTGTACAAACTCATTGGGACCCTTGTCATGGCTTGAAGTGCTTCTGGGAACTCCACAGATGACCATATGCTGATGCTTGGACATGAAAGATGTCATGCTTCATCTTTCTATGATATGATGCTAAGGAAATGATATGCTCATGATATATATGATGTAATATGATGCTTAAAAATAAGAGGGCAAATTTTGGGTGTTACACCTGTTGCAGAAACTCAAAATTCTATAATTTATAGGATTATGCCCTAAAAGTTTTTATAATTTATAGGATTATGCCCTAAACATCAAGAACACCATAACTTATAGAATAAAAGTTTTTATCTAGAACCCACCTTGAAATCGATGAGGAGTTTGATGAAGATGAAGATGATTGATGAAGAATGGTGATGATGATCCATGGTTTTCTTCTTCTTGCTTGCTCCTCTTTTTCCTCTTATCTTGCTCATTCTCTCTTTCTCAAAATCTTGTTTTCATAAAATGAGAAAAATAAAAGAAAAGTGATCTTATACGATTAGTTGGTAAGACTAATTAATGGGTCCAAAATTGAGGGTATCCAAAAATGTCTCTGAGTCGAATATTTAATAAAACCTCTGAGTCAGATAATACTAATTAATTAATTTAAGTTTGTCGGTTGCTCTAATTATTTTAATTGAAAACTCTCAGAGCACATCGGAACCCTATTAATCTTAATTAATATTATTCAGAGCATTTAATTAAAATACGGGGTATTACAGCTACAGTGCCAGCTGGACCATTCAGAAATATCTAACTTTGTCGAGCGAAGTATCCTTTGGTCGGGCGATCCTCAAATTTGTCGGGCGAACCAAGAGGCGAAGCAAGGCAGTGGCTAAATGAACTTTGAGAAGAAAAATTCATTTTCTCTGCCGCTGCTTTGCCGGGAGAAGCAATACTCTGGATGCAGACACACGAGCTCTTTTAATTCTTCATGTTTTCTTCTGCTTCGAGCTGCCATCTTCTGTCGTAAAATGCTACAAAAATACATAAACACATCAAAATACCTAAAATCCACATTGATGTAAGAATCGCTTAAATAATAATTTATTTCCTGATTAAATCAATTAAAAAAGCCTAAAGGCATCAAAATCACTTATAAAAAGAAGCTTTTCTAGACACCTAACAACAACCTCTCCAGGAATCCAAATCTAGCATGGCATCCTCAGATGTCTTCAATCTCCTTCAGGGAATCATCTTGCTTAGCTTCTAAATACTTCACCATTATCTCTAATGCATAAACTCTGGTAATCCTCAAGTGGTCTAACTATCTTTCCCTATTCGGAAAATGCAACATGTTGAGAATGCTTTATTGCAAGTAGAGCATTTTTACTCTCATTTTCACATTTTGAGGGATCAAGTACGGTCAGACCATATAGTCGTGATTAAGGTATGCATGTTTGATCCCACTTTATTGCTACATGATTTGATTTAACTTTACGAGGTTTTCATTTAAAGTATATTAGACATTTATGGAGTTGTCCCCAACCAAGGATCGACACCCCTTCCCCCACCCAGCTGTAACCCTGGTTCAAGACTAACATGTGACAGACCCATCACGACATTTGGAGTGACTAGCTACAAAGAGGGAAGCGAGCTAGTTATTTCCAATTTAGTGGTTTCTCCATTTTCTTTGTGTGTGTGCTTTTCATTGTGGGATTTGATTACTTTAGTCATATACCTGTGGCGTTATGAAAACACCCTTGAGTCTTTGTGGTGGGAATTCAATTTCCTCGGTCGTACCTTAGACTCATCGTTACCTTTCACCATCACAATGAAAAGATATATTTCAGATGGATATTCTTATTTCTATGGAAATATTGAGATACAACGTAATGATCTGAGTCAGTTTTACATAATATCATTGACATACTAAAACATCAACATAACAAAGTGGGTTTGCCACTATTTATTTACTCAGCCATCTGCAGTTCGCCAGAGTTAGTTGCTTTTTCTCTATAGGGGTGAACACCCATGTCCATTAACTGGCCGGTTAGGGAGGCTACATTGATCTTCATAGATTTGAATTCTCACTCCTTCTGATCTTGTTGCAATGCTTGGTAGATTCTTTTAACTCCAACAAGGAAACATTCATTATGTCTTGTTCAACTTGAGATGGACCGAGGATGCTACAACGTTTAGGGCTATCACGAAGGGTATGTCGAGGATGCAATTGTAGATGCTTTTGCAGGGAACTACTAGGTACTGCGAGTCGACAATTCTAACATCTCCCCTTCCCCATGTTAATCATCAATTTGATGTATCCTCAAGGACACGTCGTTGTGCCATTGAATGCCTGCAAATCTGATCCCTCATATGGCCATAAGTACTTTTGAGAAAAAATAACCACAAATTCATGTCAAGTCCGAAGACAAGTTGATCGATATATTCCCCAAATTCATCAAAAATTCATCAATATATTATATATTTGTGTGTGAGAGAAAGAGAGAGCGGTTACAACCTTAACAACATTTCGATGCAATTAATTATTTTTATCTTCATTTATAACATAGAAATTTTGATATCGTGTCGTCGTAGTGAATTTCTTATATTACAACCTTAACAAAATTTCAATGCAATTAATTATTTTTAACTTCTTTTTATAACGTAGAAATATTAATACTATTTTATGGTAGATAATTTCTTATATCATACCCAAGGTTTAAAAAAAAGGTATGTGACTGTAAAAACAATTGCAACAAAATGATATCGGATTAGTATCTATATTAATACCGTTATTTACCATTTTTATATTAAAAACAAATTATAATTAATTCATATCAAAATGACGCAATCAATCGTGCAAACACTTGTATAGACTGAAATCCTAAAAGCTTGATGCAATCGCAACAGTTTAAAAAAAAAAACCATGATAACATCAAATGTAAGAGATTACATCGAACTTAGCTTCCTAGTTGATAACGACTCCTTATAATATAATTGAGCCCATAATCAAATTTAAACTTCACAAAACAAACAAAAATATAAAAAATTGTACTACTAGGATATCCCTTATCCTTCGCATGATGTACTGTGTCTGTGACCTTGCCCACGCCTCCTCTTTATTTCACTACATGTTCCCCACTTGATCTTCCACCCCACTTGGTCTTCCAGTTCCATCCATACTTTGTTCCTATTCACACTAAATGACAAATTCACTTTTTCCTTGTTCTCATACAATCAATCACTTCTCACTTTCAAACCAACACTAGGTCAAATTTGACACTGATTTGAAGTTATCTTGTGTTGTGCTGAATCTTAGATCCAGAGATATTTGTTACTTTGTATTCTTTTTTTAGGATGAATAAGACTATTGTTTGGTTTAGGAGGGACCTGAGAATTGAGGACAATCCTGCATTAGCTGCTGCTGCAAGAGATGGTGCTGTTTTTCCTGTCTTTATTTGGTCTCCTAAAGAAGAAGGACAGTTTTATCCAGGTAGGGTTTCAAGATGGTGGATGAAACAGTCTCTTGCTCACTTGGATCAATCACTGAAATCTCTTGGAGCTGGACTTGTTATCATCAAAACTGATAGCACTCTTATAGCACTTTTGGAATGTGTAAATGCTGTTCAAGCTACAAAAGTAGTGTTTAATCATCTCTATGGTAAGTGCTTTTTGTGTGCTCTTTTTAAACTTCTTTGTTGGATGTTTTGAGTTTTATTTATTCTAACCATTCATGGCTCTGTAGGCTGTAGCACCGGCATCTCTGGAAAAAAATGTTGCAGATACTTCTGTGTCTAGTGTCCGTGTCTGGTGTCTGGTGTCTGTATCCGTGTTTCATATATTCATGGAATTTCTCACTACCTTTTAACAGATCCAGTTTCGCTTGTTCGTGATCACAACATCAAAGAAAAACTAGTGGAGCATGGTGTTTCTGTGCAAAGCTACAATGGGGACTTATTGTATGAACCGTGGGAAATATACGACGAAAGTGGACATGCCTTTACATCCTTTGATCCTTTTTGGAACAGATGCTTGCATATGCAAATGAAAACCTATTCACCTATTCCGCCTTGTCAATTAATTCTAGCTCAAGGTAAGACTTCATTGCAACTCCCATTTACACGAATTATGTGGCCCTGTGCGAATTTGTGCGAACCAATTCGTAAAAGTAGTGTGGTTGGCAGGGTATCCGTGAATTATGTGACTATGTATGATACCATACTGTCTATAAATTCAGCTGATAGTTTGTTTCTTTTCTTCATTTGATGACAGGTAAGGTTGAGAAACATTCAATTGAGCAACTAGGTCTTGAAGACGAGTTAGAAAAATCAAGCAATGCATTATTAGGAAGAGCATGGTCTCCGGGTTGGAGCAAAAGTGACAAGGCATTAACCGAATTCGTCGAAAAAAACTTACTTCACTATTCGGGAAACCGGTTAAACCTTGGTGGTGATTCAACCTCATTGTTATCTCCATATATTCATTTTGGAGAATTGAGTGTGAGGAAAGTATTTCAGCTGGCGCGCACGAAACAGATATTATGGAGACATGAAGGAAACATCGTCGGTGAAGAGAGTGCAACGCTTTTTCTCAGGGCCATTGGATTTAGAGAGTACTCGCGTTATCTTTGTTTTAGTTTTCCGTTCACACTAGAGAGGCCATTGTTAGGGAATTTGAAGTTTTTTCCTTGGAATAATGATGCTTCGAATTTTAAAGCTTGGAGGCAAGGTAGAACTGGATATCCATTGGTTGATGCAGGAATGAGAGAGCTTTGGGCAACAGGATGGATACACAACAAAATGCGAGTCATAGTTTCGAGTTTTGCTGTGAAAATGTTGCTTATACCTTGGAAATGGGGAATGAAATATTTTTGGGATACACTATTAGATGCAGATCTCGAAAGCGATATTTTGGGATGGCAGTATATCTCAGGTAGCTTACCCGATGGTCACAAGCTCGAGCGGTTGGACGATCCAAAGGTATGTCATGTTTTCTTGTATTCAGAGCCGTCTAAAATTTTTGAAGGCCTTGTATAGATTATCTGCTGTTTATCCATGACAAAATAAGTAGAGACTGTTTAAGCGTCATTTAACCGTGACAATATTTTATGAGGCTTTATTTAACTGTGACGATATTTTTGCAGGAACTCTAATTTGTCTAACTTTTATGAAACAGATTCTAGGGAGGAAATATGATCCAGAAGGCGAGTACATTCGTCAATGGCTGCCCGAGTTAGCAAGAATGCCAACTGAGTGGATTCATCATCCGTGGGATGCGCTACCTACCGTGCTCACAGCATCAGGTGTAGAGTTAGGTCAAAACTATCCAAAACCAATCATTGACATAGATTTGGCAAGAGAACAATTGACTCAAGCTATATTCAAGATGTGGGAAACAGAAGCAGCTACAAAAGCTTCTAGCTCACAAGATAGACAAGAAGTTGTTGATGAAAATGAAAACCTGTTGATTCCAAAAGTTTTCTTGAAGGACAAGGCACCTCGCGGCGCTACTTCTGCGAATGACCAAACAGTTCCGGTACTTCAGAATCTCAAGAGTGATGATCTTACTAATAAGAAGAGACTAAAATGTACGGCGGAAGAGGATCGGAAACCAGATAAATCGTGTAATTGTAGCGACCATACTGAGGTGTCATGCATTGATCAAGAAGACTGTTCAACTGCTGAGTCTTCATCCAAGAGACAGTGTTCAAGCACTTCTTCATTTTCTGTCCCGTAAAGGGGTCATGGACTCATGGCAAAAGAACAGAATGAACATTTTGATTGAACGGTGATGAAATTTTTCAGTGAGATTGTAAAAAAAAAAAACTTTTTCTTGAGAGAATTTAATAGTGTTGACTTGAAACAATCATTTATTTCATTTTTTCATGTTTAGAATTTTCAATTTCCTGGTAAACCAATTAGCCTCACCAAAAAATCAGAGAGAAGATCATGGGCCATGAATCAACTTCAAATTGATTGAAACTTTAAGCGTTAATACACAAATCACTTTCCGTTTACACACTTTACCATTAGAATCTGAAGAAGTCAGCCTCTAAAGATCAGACTTTTTCGAAGTCTGCTTTTGAAGATCAGAATCTGAGCCAATCAAAGTGCGGTTGCATCAGATGATGCGGTCCGCAATTTAAAACCATACATTAGAACAATTAAGATTTTGTGAAATTTCTCCACTATCAGAAAATACTTATTTTAAGCATACAAAATCTGAGAAGGATTAGATATTTTTCTCTTATAATCAGACAGACATGATATGCTACCGTTATAAATTGACTTGGACGTGCATATCTTAGTGCTTCTTATTAACATCACTTATCTGAATATAATTATTGGAAGTTGAATCAAGATATTTGAAGGCCCCTTGTTACTTTTGTTGCGTATCTTTCTTATTGATATAGTATCTATGAACAATGAATCTAAATGTTAATGAACAAGCATTATCATGCTCTACTACAGTTTCCTTTCATGAATGATATACATACCTCCACGAAGCCTGTTTTCATCTTCTTGTTGTTGAATGTGTTTGATAATAAATAGTTAGTGTATTTGTTATTTTCTGTTTTAGTGTTAATTGTTGAAAAAAAAAATTCATTTTTTTTTAGGTATTTACAGTACTACAAAATAAAAATTAGAAACAATATTTAAATCGGTCTGTCAAGGAATCACGATAAAAATCGGAAAACCAGATGGAAATCGGAAAAATCGGTCAAAATCAGGGGTTCATTCAATTATATGGGTTGAATCGAATTTTAACTTTTTAAATTTTTTTAATAATTTATATAAGAGAAAAATATAAAAAAATATGGAAAAAAAAACAATTTTGGACCCATTTGTTTTGGATTTTTAAAAAAATAATTTTTTTTACTGTAACATAATTTTTGTGAAAAAAATTTACAAGAAAATTTTTCATAAAAACTTCAAATTAAAATTTTGTTTGAATAATTATCCTTAAAATGTTATTTTATATATTTCATCATTTTATCGGGGGAAAATTGGATATAATTTTTTTTAAAAATCTCTTAATTTTGAAGTTATTTCAAATAACTTTTCATAAAAATCATTTTCGAGATACAACTTTTTTTCAAAAATTATGATTTCGACTATGTTTTGATCTTCAATAATGTATATTTATGTTTTACGATGTCAGAATTAGTTTTTCAACTTAGAAAAAATAAATATTTAAAAACTTGTAATATTTTAGAAAACGATTTTACAAAATCCATTTTCGAAAATACAAAGAAAAAATCTATTATTTTAAAGCTAAAATAAACTGGCTACTATTGAACCAAGAAAAGTGTTAAAATGAGAGTATTATTAGTATTTCTCTTAAATCAAATCCGTTAGAATTTGATTTTCTTGATTATAAGGTCTGAATTTTTTTTTTATAAATAATACTTTCCAATTTATTTTTTAAAATTTTTAGTGTCAGATATAATTCAATAATAATGTTATGATCATTCTTTCATAAAATTGACAACGCTAAAAAAAAAAAAAATTCTTCTTAAATCTAATATTTTTTGACTTAAATCAAACACCATATAATATATTTTACATAAAATATAAAATTTTAGCACTTTTAACTCTTTTTCAAACTGATTCTAATTAAAAAGTTATAGGAAATAAAAGTCACTAATCTATATGATAAAAAAGTAATACTAAATCATATAACATATATAATAATGGTCCGATTCTCGGTCAGTGACCTTTAAACCTTAAACCCCAACCTATACCGATTTAATATCCGGTCGATTTTAATTACCTTTTTCTTAGCTAATTTAATAACAAGACTATTTATTAACTAATTGACAAATGAAAGATATATGTTCGTGATTATTTTATGATATCCTTCTCAATTATTTATATATTTAAATTAGCATTAATTCAAAATGAAAAAAACAATAAATTAAAAGTATTAATTAAAGTGTTAAGTATTTTTGATAAAATATTTTTTTCTAAAATATTTTATTTGGAACAGAGTAATAAATTATAATTAATATATATTTTAATTTATTTTATATTTTAATTTAGAATATATTAAAATATCATATCATTAGGGAAATATATTTTTCTTTTATATAATTGATTATTGAAATATTGCATTCTAGCTGATTGATTTGTGAAAAGTAGCGTAATCAAAGTATTAGTGTAATACATGTTTTTTCTTTTTAACTACTGCTAGCGAAAAACAAATACCTGACTCATGTATGGTTTATGTAGTAATTTTTTTTTTTTTTTTTTAATAAAGCAGCGAAATATATTAATAAAAGGAGAATCAAGGAATACAAAATGGGGGACTAAAGCCAAAACCCATTAAGTCTTACAATATCGAAAGAACGGTAAACCTAGACTATTTTTAAGCAAATCGTCGGTAACAGACACTAGAGTTTCATTCCACCTAGTGAAGTCGTGAATGATGAGACCTAATGAATTTAAAGTGTCTGCACACGTGTTGCCTTCTCTATATATGTGTGACAAAAGAAACGACATACTAAGTGTTTTTGAAATAGTATTGGACCACCTGTTTCTTAGTGTCGAAGGCACCAAGTCTGGATTAATGGTAGCTTGATAAACCGTAAGCGAAACTGTTTCCACCCAAAGACAATTCCAACCATGATCAACTGTGATATCAATTGCATTAATGACTCCTACAAATTCTGCCATCAAAGCCGAAGCCTTACCAAGATTCTGAGCAAAACAGTCGATTAGCTTCGCCGAATGATTTCTGAAAATCCCGCCACAAGCAGCCCGAATATTAGAATCAATGGACACTCCATCTGTGTTGCATTTAATCCAATGAACTAAGGGAGGCCTCCAAATAATTTATATAATTCTAGCAGCTTTCGGAGGAGGAATGCGAATCTTGAACGTTTTGAGAACCATGAAATCTCTCATACGACAAAGGGAGGTATGTTTAAAATTATTTTTCAGTTAGGAGCACATTGGACTGAATTGTGTTGATTGATGTCAATCTTGAGATTGTCTTGTTATTGAACTTCTTTTCATTCCTGTAGAACCAAATTACGCAAAGGATGTTAATGATTGCCACTTGTATGACCACCCTGCAGTGCTTAGACCATGATTTGTCACACAATGCCCAAACCTGCAGAGAGTTAAGAATGGTGCTATGCCCCGTGATACCAAACAACCAGTTCCAGAGGAAAAGTGCAAAACTACATTGGAAGAACAAGTGAGAGGTAGTTTCTGCATGTGTACCACATAGTTCACACTTTGAAGGAAACATCTTCCAACCTGTAGAGGATAAAACTTCATCTGAAGGAACTTTGAAATGCATTAGCTTCCAAGATGTCAGAGATTTTGCAGGAGGTATGTACTGACTCCACAAATAATGCGACCAATCCAGTTTTTGACCAGGTGTAGATACAAAATTATAAGCTTCCTTGAGTGATAGGATACCATTAATTGAGTGATTCCAATGGAGTTGATCCAATGTAGGTGCAATTGGAATTGGAACATGTGATATTAAATTCTCTAATCCTGGATACCAAAAGGAAATACCAGAGGGCAAAGACCAATTGTTGTTTGTGATAAAATCAGATACTGGAGATGTGAGTTTGTTGTGAGCAAAAGATGGAATTTGAAGCTACTGTACCAGTGGATCACCACACCAAGCATCATTCCAAAAGTTGATTCTTTCACCATTACCTAGGATCTAGCTTGTATTATCCAACAATGAATTGAAACTACTCTTAATCCCAGACCAGATTGATGACCTTATGTGATACTGTATAGGCTTGTTCTTTCTAAGGGCTCTTTGTCTAAGAAGTATGGCCCATTGATTCATGGAGTTGAACATTTCCCAGCAATGTTTCAAATTAGCAGCCTCATTAATTCTAGACAACTTTCTGATTCCCAGACCACCCTACATAACAGGACTACAGACTTTATGCCATGCCACAGTGATAAGTTTTATTTTTTTTTATGTCACCAGACCAAACAAATTTCCTAAAACACTTTTCTAGTTCTTTGATTAGACTAACTTGCCAAGAGTATATCATCATACTATAGATAAGCATACTATGAACTACACTTTTGATGAGTTGTACTATACCTTCCATGGTGAGGAGATTTGCTTTCCCCTTTGATAATTTGGTCTTGATTCTATCCACAATGTCTTGGAAGTGTATAGCTTTGGGTTTGCCTATGAATATTGGAACACCAAGATATTTCATTGGGAGATGCCCTTCTAAGAAGCCAAGGCTTTGTGTGAATGCAGATAGTCTTTGTTGAGATATTGATCCTCCATAAATAGTTGACTTATTTGGATTGAAAAATTGGCCTGAACATTGACTGTACCTCTTCAAGATTTCTTTCAAAGCTTCCACATTGGATGTTTTGGCTTTACATAAAAGCATTATGTCATCAGCATAGAACACATGTGATGGAACTTTGTGGTTTTTGGAACCCTTGATGAGATCCAACTTTCCATCCTCCACTAATTTGGAAATAGCTCTACTGATAACATCTTCTGCAATGCAGAAGAGAAGAGGGGAAAAAGGGTCCCCTTGTCTGACTCCTCTCTTACAACCAAAATATCCTGCCTGAGCCCCATTAATTGAAATAGAAAGTTTTGCAGATTGGAGAATGGTGTTGATCCAAGAAATTTTTTTATTTGAGAAGCCAAATTTGTGGAGGACTAGTAGCAAAAAATCCCAATCTAAAGTATCAAAGGCTTTCCTGAAATCAATCTTAACAACTATGTTTCAACCAATGGATTTAGTATGAA
Organism: Lathyrus aphaca; assembly: GCA_963966055.1. Classification (NCBI taxonomy): domain Eukaryota; kingdom Viridiplantae; phylum Streptophyta; class Magnoliopsida; order Fabales; family Fabaceae; genus Lathyrus; species Lathyrus aphaca. The sequence goes on from OZ014520.1 coordinate 546,499,499, forward strand.
GAAGATTAATGGCTTCAGATGTGAGGCAAATACAATCAGCTATGGTCCTACCCTTAATGAACCCTCTTTGTTCTGGTGAAATGAGTGTAGGCATGAGTGGAACAAGTCTTTCAGCCAAAATTTTGGAGAGAATTTTGAGTTTGAAGTTTTCTAAGGCTATCTGCCTATAGTTGCCCACCTTGTTTGCATCAGGACTTTTGGGGATCAAAATGATTGAGTTTGCATTCCAGTTGGGAAGTAGCCAGCAAATGTTGAAAAATTGAATTGTAGCATTGAATACATCTTCCTTAATGATATCCCAATATTCTTGGTAGAAACGACCTCCAAAACCATCAGGTCCAGGGGAGCTATCCTTGTTCAATGAAAAAATTGATTTTTCTACCTCTGCCTAACTTGGAGTTGAAGTTAGTATGTTGTTTGTGATGTCTGAAACCAAATTTGGAATTACCTCCTCTACTAGCCCATTTTCCAAGGAAACATTACGGGTATTGAACATATCAGTGAAGTATTCTAAAAATATTGATGAGATTGTATTTGGATCAGTGATAATTTCCCCCTCATGCATGATGGAAGATATAAGCTTGGTACAATTTCTGACTTTGGCCATTCTATGAAAATAGGTTGTATTCCTATCACCATGTATATGCAAATTGACTTTTGCTTATCCTTTCCAAAATAAGTCTTCCATATTCAATGCAGTTTCTAACTCCATTTGAGCATGCTTTTCTTTTTCTAATAAAGTGCAGTATGGACCTCATAACCTATATGTGCTTGAATGTCTTCTAAATTAGAGGTTGCTTTATCCAGTAAAACATGCACATTGCTAAAGGTTTCCTTGTTCCAAGTTTTGAGCATAGACTTGAGATTGAGAAGCCTTAACTTGTGAGACAAGATGAACATTGGACATCCATAGATCTTTGTTTGCCAAAATTTCTTCACAACATTGATGCAGTCAGGGTGCTTTGCCCACATTGGCAAGAATTTGAAATTTGATACTTTATTTACTGTATTGTAGTCAAAGATCAAAAGAATAGGATGATGATCTGACTTGTGCCTAATGAGTGTTGAGACTGATGAAGAACTGCAAAAATTAATCCATTTGTGATCACACATCACTCTTTCCAGTCTTCTTTCAATGAGTTGGGAACCCCTTCTTCCATTTTTCCAAGTATATTCTGAACCGCTAGTAGGCACATGAATGAATGAATTGCTATCAGTCCAATCTTGAAAATTTGTTATAGGAGTTCTATGAGGGCTAGAAACTCCAATATGTTCATGAGCCCCAAGTATTGTGTTGAAATCACCAATGAAACTCCAAGGGACCTCTTGTACTCTTGGCAAAGAAGCAAGAGTGGACCAAAGTTCTCTCCTTTTGATGTAATTGTTAGAAGCATAGATTGCAGCCAATCCAAATTTAGAGTCACCATCCTGTACTATAAGAGAAACATGTTGTTCATCTTTGTAAATGAGTTGAGGATCTAGGCTGGTAGAACAAAGACACCATGTTGACGATGTACAAGCTTTGTTCCAGTGATGACAGTGGCATACCACATTTGTTGGCAAACCCACTCGCATCCGAGGGCCCACAGGGAACCCGCATAGGATGGCCTGGTTCTCTCATAGGAACCCAATCAAGGCAAACTGTTCATATGACGATAGTATTGTACCCTTCGGGATGAATGTACTATTGTTTCTCGATTCAGTGCTTAAAGCTGAGGACTTATGAGGGATGCTTGTTTTCCCCGTACTCAGCTGAGACCTCCCTGGGTAGTATATAATGCCAAACCGATTCCCTGATTTGGTCATTAGCCATTTCTCGGAAATGGTGAATGTATTATTACTATCCGGCTTTGAGAGTCCGTGATGTTGACTCGGAGTAGCACACCCGTGAAATGGGAGGGGTTTACAGGTTTGTAGGAACCCTAAAACTTCCAACATATCTGCTTTGCCAACATTATTCAGTATTATGATCAGGTTTCACATGGTCCTTTGGTTTTGAAATCTGGGTTTTCAGTGGTATTGTTATTATGACTCTTCAATAACATATGAGTGTCTTCTCAGCACCAACATTCGACCAGTGATCGCCATACCTTTGATCACATGCCAGTGCATTGCATAACATCCTCTGCATGCTTGCATTACTAACACATGTTTACTCATTTGCAGGGTCACATGTCACATCCTCATGAACATATCATACACATTTACTGCATGATTTGCATATTTTGCATTTTTTTACAGGTTATTCGGACTTCCTAACTTTTTCAACTTCAGGCAATATAGTTGGTCAACGTGTTCATTGGTATCCAACAAAAAGAAACCGAGTAAGAATGGATGAACGAATGTAGACTGATCTCAATGAACTCCGACAACGGATGGATCAGTTCATGGAAATGATGACTGGCATGGCCCAGAACCAGGAGCGTCTCAGGCTGATGGTTGAGCAACCCCAGGGGAATGCTAATACTGGAACACCGACTGAGAATGTGGATCCCAACGCTGCCCGTAACGGAGGGCCAAATCTAAATGGGATTGCGGCCCGTAATGAAGACACGCAAGAGGACCAGTTCACTCTACTGGATGCTGACATGGGTAATATAAATGAGATCAATGACCGCATGCATGAAGAGCTGGAAGAGAAGATTAAGACCATGGAATGTCAGAATTCCCTAGGCATCGATGTAACCAGTCTTGGGTTAGTGCCAGGAGTCAGAATCCCTCCAAAGTTCAAAGCGCCATCATTTGACAAGTACAACGGCAACACGTGCTCTAGAACTCACATTCATGCATACTTTGGAAGAATCTCGGCTCACACTGATGATGAGAAACTTTGGATGCATTTCTTCCAAGATAGTCTATCTGGAGCTTCATTGAGTTGGTACATGAAGCTGAGCAGGGTCTCTATTCGAAGCTGGAAAGATTTAGCTAAAGCTTTTCTCAAGCAGTATCAATATAATATTGATATGGCTCTAAACCGCACTCAGTTGTAGAACTTGTCTCAAGGACCCAAGGAAAGTTTTAAGCAGTATGCTCAGAGGTGGCGTGAGCTGGCCGCACAGGTTCAACCTCCATTGCTCGATCGGGAAATGGCAGACATGTTTATGGGTACCTTGCAAGGTGCATATTTGGATCATCTGGCCGCTTACCCGTCCATCGGTTTTGCTGATGTTGTCATCGCTGGAGAAAGGATAGAAAATTTCCTGAAATTGGGGAGGATCCAGGATGCAAATAGTGTTGGTTCTTCTGGTGTGAAAAAGCCTTTTGGCAATGGCCAAAGATGAAGAGAATGCGAGACCAATGTTGTGTATAGGGGCCGAGACAGAGGTCGTTCTCAAGGTTACTACCAAAGAGCTGCAGTAACTATTACGCCACAGGTTCAGCAACCTCAAGGTCAGCAATATCAGGCACATAGACCAAATCAGGAAAGAACAAGAGTGAGGAACTGCAGACTTGATCCCATCCCATGCCCATATGCTGTATTGCTTCCAGAGCCGCTAAAGTTGAACATGGTCGAGCTTCGTACCATGAGAGCTCCTTCTCCTGATAATCTACCTCCAAAATTTGATGCAAATGCCAGATGCAAATTCAATTCGGGTGCCCAGGGGCACAATATTGAGAAATGTTGGGCTTTTCAGAACAAGGTACAAGACCTAATTGACTCTAAGGCGATCAATTTTGCACCTCACCCAAATGTACTCCAGAATCCAATGCCTAATCACAACGGAGCCGGTGTCACGGTTGTTTTACCAGATGGTCCACGTTAAGCTGGAATCTTCAGGAAGCAAATAAAGCCATCGGTATTCAGATACTCTCAGCAATGGCAACTGTTTGTTTGTTTTTCTTCAATGCATTTTCATCCCTATTGAGGGGAACTACGTCGCTCTGATTCTTCATTGGTAATTGATCAATGAAGATACGTAGGCAGAAGATCGTCAGGTCTTTCCGAGCAACCTTATGGGGCAACTTTACTTCCCAGCTTTACTCTTTCCTTCAGACGTCTCGTGTCTGAGTCAGAGTAAATAGAAAAAGAGGTATGATGGCCATGGTTGGGTATACGGCTGCAACTTGAAGATTACAAGTCTGTGAAAGAACTATTGATCACTAAAAGTATCCAAGACTGACAGGTCCAGACGGAGTCAAGCCTCCTCGACTACGGCAATATTCAGTTTCTTTACTGCATTTCCATTTGTAGTTTCTTTTATGTGCTAAACATTGGTCTACATGTATGAAATTTGTTTGCTTTTGAATGTTATCAATAATAAAACTCACATGTTTTTTCTTGAAGTAATTCATTCGCATTTACTTATAATTGTGCATGTTTACATCGCAATACCAATTGTCGTGCTTAAACTCTATGAAGGAAAATGACGAAACAAAAAACGCAAGAAACTCTAATTGTGTGCTCTCGAATAAGACCATGTTGACGATGTACAAGCTTTGTTTCAAATCCCTAAACACTGGAGATATAAGGGAGATAAACCCTCGCTAACCCCTTTGAGCCTTGAAGTAGGAGTTTCTTTTCGCATGAAAAAACCCTTACGATTAACCCAGGGGCAGGGTAGATGTCAATTAGTCAGACCAAGCGTTCAGGCTTTCATAAAGGAGCGTATTTGAGGACCCATTACATTCTATTATGCTAATCAAGAGGTCCAAAGACCCGAAACCACAACGGTTATCCAAATCAAGAGGTCCAAAGATTGGAAGCCACAATGGCTATCCTTCACTGACCAAAGAATGAGGCAATCACGACCCTTTCTAAATAATCAAGACAAGCAGTGTCACACGATTTGTTCAAAAAAAGAAATGAAAAGCCCGCTAAGTCGGAACTTGAAAATAAGCGACTTAGGAAAAAATTAGGGCATCCCGCTGGACTTCACAATCAAAGATTCACAAGAATCAGTCCAGGCAAAAGTTAGGGATAAGCAAAATAACTCAAAAGCGAAAGACGTAAAGGATTACACAAGAAAAATCCTCGAGCAAGAACAAAGTCGTGTGACACAGGCACGAAAGATAAATGGGTGACTAACTCCAAACAATAACCTGATGGGTGCTTGAATTGTTAGCAACAATGGTTCCTCAACCAGCACAAAACCCTTATGAAAGGTGAACGCTTGCGAAAATTAGCTAAACATAGGAATGGAGAACATCACGAAGAGGGGTGGGCACATATAAACTTTGAGCCGATATCCTTTGTTTCTACAAACTGTGAACCAGGCCACGATACAACCCTCAAAGTCCTAATTGAAGCAGGGTTATTTTGAGGGCGTACTACCACGAGGCCGCGTTCCTGACTCCTATGAGTTGCGCTAAAAGATACTTGTTGGTATTGCATGTACATACTTTCATTTATTCAAAAACAAGGTCATATCTTAACCAGTGATTTGCTCACAAAGGTTTGCGACCCCTTTTCAAAACTTCAAGATTAACATGTGTGTTGCATTAGAATTTTCATTCTCAGAATAAACATGTTTTGCTTGCATACATTTGTTTGGCATCATAAAAAGTTCACAGGCGGAAATTCAGTCCAGAAGCTTAAGTTTGCCAAGTTAAGAAGTCTAAAACTTCTGAAAGACAGTCACGTCGAGGTGCACTTTTCCGAGAAAGCTCCATTGAGTAACGACTTTCCCAACCAGTCATGATAAGAATCAACCAACCTGGGGCAATCACTCGAGATTCAGATCTCTCCTAGAGCTATTAGTCAAAGACTCATATTGGGGCAAGCCACTCCAATCGCATGAGGATTCATTCTTTCCCAAAGACAGATAATCGGAAGTTCGGAATACCGGGGAAATTATACTCCTGAAGAGTTTAAAGACACCAAGTCTTTTGTAAAATCCTCTTAAGGTAAAGCCCGAATCAAAGCAAGTTGTAACACCCCAAATTTGCCCTCTTCTTGTTTAGCATCATATCATAATTATCATGAGCATACCATATCCTTATCATTTAGCATAGAAAAATGAAGCATAACACTCACATGTTCTAGCATAAGGCATATGATCGGTCATCTGGGAAAATCTGAACCTGCAAGTCAAAATCAAGAGCATGGTGATCTGGCAAGAAGCTCACAGGATCATTTTGCACAAGCCTGGTATCATGTTCAGAGCCCTAGAAAGAGAAGATGGATCAAAATTTGCTTGAAACGGTTGGTGCAGGTCTGTTTTTGAAGGTTCCCACCAAAGGGAGGGAAATTCAAATTTTTCATGCGTTAACCGGTTAACGCATATGGTTAACCGGTTAACAGCTGCGAAATTTGAATTTCCAGCAGCATTTTCAGCATGTGTGTTTTGGTTCCATTTTCCAATTTTCTGATTTTTATTCATTTGAATTAAATTTGAATTTGAGAGAAGGATCTAGAGCATTTATCCAAGCCTAATCCCATTGCTACCTCCTAATCACACTACCCAAACCATAATTTTGGATCCCAAACCAAAATTTTGGGCCCCAAACCTAAACCATATTTATTCCATTTCTCTCCAAACCAAGGGGGCTCTCACTCATTTTTCACTCTCATTTCTGAATTTTCATTCCTCTCACTCACAATCCTCTCACTTTTCTCTCCCAATTTTCCAAATCACTCAAAGTTCCTCTTTGAAGATCACACAACCTTGCCTTGAGGTGTGTAGATCTTGGAACTAAACCTCCTTTCATAGCTTCTTTGCATCTCTTTGTTGGTTTTATTGGAGATTCAGATCTGGTTTGAGATCTAGAAGTGCTTTTGGATCCAAAATTCTGCATCAAGAGCTTGTTCTTGCATTTATTTTGCATGGAGTGTGGAGCTTAGCATCGGATCTTCAAAGTTTTGCGCGAGATCTACTGTTTTCAGCTCAATCAACAATTACCAAAGCATACCTCAGCTTTGTAGGTTGGTTAATTTCAGATCTAGCTCTGTTTTTAGCTTATTTGCATGCTTGTGCTTTAGATCCACCATGTGTTTGTGTATTTGATTGTGTTGCATGAATTGATTGTTTGATTTGTATCCGGATCCGAATGTTATTTGTTCATGAGCTTAATGATACGGATTAATGTGAATTGATCTAATTTTCCATGTGTAATTGATTGCTGGTCTGGTGCAAGCTTATTTGAATAAGCTGTTTTGAGATGCTGTTTTCTGCAGGATTTGTTGCTGTTTTATCAGTGTTAACCGGTTAACGTATATGGTTAACCGGTTAACGCCCCTGTTTTGTGCGTATTTTGTGCAGGTTTGAGTTGGTTAACCGGTTAACGCATATGGTTAACCGGTTAACACTGAAGCAGAATGACTTTTTAGTGTTGTTTTGAGCTTGTCTGATCCCTTTGCTTGTTCTAATTGCCATGGATCATTGCATGATCATTAAACATGATATTTTAGGTTGATTTGCTTGCTGGTTGATGCTTTCATGTTTTCGACGCGTAAGTCATGTACTTGCAATGTTTGGCATGATGTTTGATTCTTGTTCACAAGAACCTTTGAGCATGACTAATTCCATGATTGTGTTGGTCACTTTGCTGGATTTTCGCTAACATTGCAGGGGCGATGGTAAGTGAGAGATGTGGGAATTGAGTTCCACATCTCCAATTCTCATCTTCCTCTTATGTTTATGTTACTAACCCTTTATTGTTGGGCTTAGGCCTTTCTCATCCCTTCTTCTATCTTCTTCTTTGTTCCTTCATTAGGATAGAAACCTCACTAACCTTTAGGACTTCCATGCATGTGAATACTTAGGATTATTTTAGTTCCCCTTTAGAATTTTTCCTTTGAGATCTTTTGGTTCTTCTTCTCTTCTCATCTCATAACTCTTAAAAAGAAAACACTTTAATAAATGTGAAGTGATGCATTGATCCATAGCCTTATTCCATGAGGTATACTTGTAGTCTTCCCATCTTGGGATAGTACATGTTTACCTTGTGATGCACAAGTCTGATCAAGGTATCTTCTTCATAAAGAAAAGCATAAAAAACACTTCTTCATGTAAATAACAAAAAAAAAACACTTAATAATTAAGCAAGTTAGTGAGCCTAAGCCCTAATCTTTGGGTTCAAGTTTTGGGGATCTTCTCCTTACTTGAGTGTGCTTGTTCTATTATTTCATCTTGGAATGTAGTGACAAGTGCACATTCCATTGGTGAGAGTTTGAGTTCACTTCCTTGTGACACACTCATAAAAGCTTCTAAAAAACACAAAACAAACAATAAGCGTCTTTCCTTCGGGAATTCTTTTCTCATCTCATTCGCTCCGTACGCGAACTTGCTCCTACTTGTCATTTTGCAAGACGGTTACGCACTCGTCGTCCGAGTCTGCAACACCTGAGAAATGGCATAGGCAGTTCAAGCCTTAATTCACAAGCAATTTCCTTTTAGTACCCCTGGTTAGGGGAACTACGGCGTCTCTGATCCTCATTATCCTGATGAGGTACGTAGGCAGCGGGGTAGGGCCCGTTCGAGCACAATCTTTATTTTCCCTACATTTTTCTCTTTGTTTCTTATTTCTTTTCATTTCCTTTCATATTCATTTCTTTGCTGCATTTTTCATACCCTCACCCTTTGAAACAGTTTTCTTTTGCAAGCGTGGATCCCGTCGGGTACGGCGGACGATCTGGGTGCTAATACCTTCCCAGGTCGTAACCGACTCCCGAACTCAGTCTCTTTGGTTCGCAGGACCTGTGTCCTTCCTCTTTCTTTCTTCTGGTTTGTGCAGCATTACCATTCCCTTTCTTCGGGATAAAAATCCATGGCTGGCGACTCTACCTTTTTCCGCGCCACTTTCGCGTTTGTACCTGGATGGAAATCCCGGGAGCGACAGCTTGGCGACTCTGCTGGGGATCGAACCCAGAATCTCTGGTTCCCCTGTGAGTCTCTCCTAGCGCTTGTGTGTTGCTGTTTCATTGGGTGATGTTTGTTTGATGTGGCTTGTTGTATTATATTGCTGTTTGTTTATTGCTTTATTTACAGCTTTATTTTACAGCTTTATTTACAGTTTTCAGTATTTATTTTCTGCATCATATATCATACTGGACTGTCTGGACTGGTTTCCTTTGATGGGATGGGAGTTACTGGTTCTTGAGAGATATGGGCCAAGTACCCGGCTCGAGTGCACCATAGGACTTAGAGTGGTTCCACTTTGGCCTCATGAGATCTTGTCATGGGGGTAGTAGTGAGTTCCACACCCAGGTTGCGATTGTCTTGGAAATGTCTTGATTTGGGGATCTTCCTCTCTCATTACATAACCCTGACAGTTATGTGCAGCTGGGGACCGATCATTGAGAACCTTTGTGGAAACAACCTTCTCCAGTGGTGACAGTGGCAGACCACATTTTGTGGCAAACCCATTCGCACCCGAGGGTCCACTGGGAACTCGCATAGGATGGCCTGGTTCTCTTATAAGAACTCAGTTAAAGCATCTGGTCATATGACATTAGTACTGTATCCTACGGGCTGAATGTACTATTGTTTCTTGATTTCAGCGCTTGAAGCTAGGGACTTATAAGGGATGCTTGTTTTTCCCGGACTCAGCTGAGGCCTCCCTGCATAGTACATAATGCCTAACCGATTCCCTGATTTGGTCATGAGCCAGTTCTCGGAGATGGTGACAGTATTATTGCTATGTGGCTTTGAGAGTCCGTGATGTCTGACCCGGAGCCTTTTACCCGTGAGATTGGGGGGTGTGTACAGGTGTGCAGGAACCCATGACCTCAACATACACTCATCTGTTCAGTTATGATCCTTGGTCCTGTGATTATGATCTGTGGTTCTATTGACTCTATGGTTCCGAAGTTGTGATCCTGGAATTCTGGATTTCTTGATACTGTGGGTCTGAGATCTTCTATCAGAGGGTTGTGATTACCAGAGGGGGTGACTCAGTGAACTGTTGAGTTTGCCAGTTGTTCCGAGGGGCCCTTGTCAGTGTGCCGGTTCAGATGGTCCCAGTTGGTCATATGCTTGCATTGCATTGCATTTGCATCATTCTTTGCATTAACTGTTTATGTTTCCCATTTTTCAGGTCATTACTCACATCTGTTCCCGGTTCTGGTATTCTTATCTCCATGGCAGAAATTAAACGCGATCCGAGAAAAAAGAATGTGCATTACACCTTTCTTCAGCCGGAAGTCAAAAGTGTTCAGAGGTTAGCAGGTCTGATGAATGATCAAGTCTTAGGAAATTTCAAGAAAAGATATGGCCAGATACTGAAGTTTGTGGACAAGCCTACTACAGACCAAAAGGACAGCTTGCATACCTTGTTGCAATTTTATGATCCCCTGCTGCGTTGTTTTATTCTTCCAGGTTACATCTTAGCTCCGACATTAGAAGAGATCTCCAGCATGCTGAGTATCCCGATCAGAGAGACATTGCCGTTCTACGGGTCAGAGGTTGTGCTCAGAGATGAAGACATAGCCAAGGTTTGTAGGTTGCCAGTTGCTTCAGTCAGAAAGGCTTTGCAAGAGAGTAAAGGCAGAGGTCTACCATGGAGTGTGCTTATCCCAGAAGCTGAGAAGTATGCTACAGAAGCTAAGTGGAATGACTTTGGAGCTTTGCTCGCATTAATGGTATATGGGTCTAGCTTGTTTCCCGGAGAGAAAGAGTTTGTCAGCTTAGAAGTGATCTCAATCTTCGCAAAAGGCAATCCGGTGCCTACTTTATTGGGTGACTTTTATTTTAGTGTCCATTACAGAAACGAGAAAGGTAGAGGTGGTCCAGTGGTCTGCTGTGCTCCTTTGTTTGCTGAATGGTTCGCTAGACAGTTGCCTAAATCAGGTGCCTTCAAGGATATACGAGACGAATGGAGATGGTCCAGAAGACTGATGGGTTTGACTGAAGAAGACATTGCTTGGGGTTATGACAGGGATTTGCTAGGAAAGGAGGTGATGATTAGCTGCGGAAGGTTTGCTGGAGTACCTTTGCTGGGAAGGAAAGGTGTCATCAGTTACTACCCGACATTAGCCAGAAGGCAGTTTGGCTATCCTTTGAAGGATCCTCCTCAGATGGAAATGTTTGCTGAATCTTTGTATTTTCCTGTTGATGGAAACAGAGAGCTAGTCCAACAAGCAGTTCAATCCTGGGATCACAGGAAAAGGAAAGGGAAGAAGGACTTCGGCCGAGTTGATCCCAAAGCATATCCACCATACGTTGAATGGTTGCAAAGGCATATCGAGTCAGTTCTCATGCCTTTTTCGGTCGAAGCTCCACTTTATCCCCGAGAGGTACCAGGTCCGAGCAGTACGGTTTCCTTGGAGGAGTACAAGAAGCTAGAAGCTCAGCTGCATGCGGTCAGAGTAGAGAATGTTGAGATGGTAAGCTTATACCACCAGGCCAATGGAGCCAAGAAGGAAGCTGAAGATAAACTGCAAAAGCTCCAGTCCTCCTTGGAAAACAAAGAGAAGGATTTTGCCGGAAGAGAAGCCCATTTCCACCGATTGGGTATGATGGAAGCGCAAAGAGAAGCCAAGCACAAGGAGACTTTAAAGACTCTCAGGAGTGCTCGACAGTCCATTGTTTGGCTGAAAGGCCAAAGGGAGGAAGAGCAAAAGAAATTCAAAGAGAAGGAAGAGTTCTTTGAAGTTCAGATGGCTTTCAAGAAGGAGGAAGTGGAACAAGCCCACGCCATCCGGAGGGAGAAGACCCAACAGCTAGTCCAAAGCCAATTAGCTCTGGAGGAGGCCAGGAAAGAGATTGAAGAGCTCAAGCTGAGAGCAGGCGTCAAGAAGAGCAGGGCAGAGGTGGCAGAGCCGGGGTCTTTAGTTTAGTTCATTTTTCAGACTACCTACAGGCTTGTTGTAGGGGTTTTGCTTTCATTTCCTTTGTCTTTATGTACTGATTTGTAACCCTTCGGGGAATATTCTTGGATATATTCTGACTTTTAGCCTATAGTGGTTTGTCCATATTCAGTATTAATGTGCAAGTTATCGTTCTGAATGTGCAAGACTCGTTTGTCTGGATACTACTAACGTCTGAACACTTATCAAAGAGAAAGTTTGAAAGCCAAACACTGAAAGTGATTGCCGAGATAGATACCAGAACTGGGGCATGCCAAATGTTTAAAATTGGGAACATGAACAGTTACATTGCATTGCATATAACCTGTTTGTCTGTTTTGCAGGTGTTGCATCATTTACTAATGTATTTTGTGTTTCAGGCACTATAGCTCCTCGAAAAGTTCGACAACAGCCAACAGTACACAGGTACCCAACCAAGGTTAACAGAGAGAGAGCCATGGATCAAATGCAGGCAGATTTGGCAGACCTAAGGCAGAGAATGGATAATTTCATGACGTTAATGACCGGCATGGGGCAGAATCAAGAACGGCTGCGAGAGTTGGTTGAGAATCAGAACCGGAACGCTGCTGCTGCTGCTAATGCTGATAATCATACCGGTGCGGGCGCACGTCAGGGTGGACCTCATGTTATACAACCAGGGGCGACCGTAGTCAATGACGGGATGCATAACATTCATGTGGATCACCAGGAGGACCAGTTCACTTTACTTGATGAGACCGAGGGTCAAGGGGTCGAAATGAACAAGAGGTTTGAAGAGATGGCTGAGCAAATCAAGGCTATTCAGTCCCAGAGTTCTTTGGGGTTCGATATAACAGACTTGGGTTTGGTTCCGGGAGTCAGAATCCCGTACAAATTCAAAGTTCCTACTTTCGAGAAGTATAACGGCACTGCTTGCCCAAAGACCCATCTGCAATCATATGTGGGAAGAATCGCCGCTCATACAGACGATGAAAAACTGTGGATGTATTACTTTCAGGACAGCTTAGTGGGAGCTTCCCTTGAGTGGTACATGAAACTCAGCAGGGTCAATGTTAAGAGCTGGAAGGATCTCGCTGAGGCCTTCGTGAAGCAGTACCAGTACAACATGGATATGGCTCCGAATCGCACCCAGTTGCAACATATGGCTCAGACAGCAAAAGAAGGCTTTAAAGAATACGCCCAGAGGTGGCGTCAGCTAGCTGCCAGGGTGCAGCCACCTTTGTTAGAAAATGAAATGGCCGATATGTTTATGGGCACCCTCCAGGGGGTATTTCTTGAAAGATTGGCGTCAAGTTCTGCTACAAAGTTCAACGATATTGTCATTGCGGGAGAAAGGGTCGAAACGCTGTTGAAAATGGGGAAGATACAAGACCCAGGTGCTAGTAGCTCAAATGGAGCGAGGAAAGCTTTTAGCGGACCTCCAAGAAGGCGAGAAGGAGAGACCAATGCTGTATTCGGCCGAAGCCAGGGCCGTGGTTACAGAAGACCTTATGAACATGTGGCTGCTGTTACCATTCCTGCAGCTCCCGTACAACAGATGCTACCTCCACCACAACATCATCAGCAACAACAACAACCTAGAGCCAACTACCAGCAAAGGCCTTATCAGCCAAGGCAGGCTCGTCCTGCTAACAGGGTGATTGAAGCTATTCCGATGACATATGCTGCCTTGTTGCCGAGACTACTAGATTTGAACCTTATTCAATTGAGGACTTTGGCACCACCACCTCCTGGAGAGCTTCCAGCTGGTTATGATGTCAACGCGCGATGCGCTTTTCATTCAGGGGCACCCGGGCACTCAACCGAGAAGTGCAGGGCGCTACATCACAAAGTTCAAGATCTCGTGGATTCAAAGGCAATCAACTTTGCGCCACCACCGAATATCAACTCGAACCCTATACCTAATCATGGAGGGGCAAGAGTTAACGCTGTTGAGAGTGATGACAAGTTGAGTTTGGTACTGAGAATTGATGAAGTCAAGACGCCGTTGAAGGTGGTGAAAGAGAGACTGTTGAAAGGTCAAGTGTTTCCTGGTTGTTCTCTCGATTGTGAAGACTGTATAAGTGTTGCGAATGGCTGCGAGAAATTGAAGACGGGTTTGCAAGAGTTGATTGATGCTGGGTCTCTACAATTTAGCAAGATTAGTAATGAAAAGGCTGATGATGTGTCAACCATTACTATCTTCTACAATGAGGCTGACATGCCCGTTCGACAAGAGCCTGTTACCATTTACGCTCCTCAGATTAGTCCTGTGACTATAACTGTACCTGGGCCAATGCCGTATAATGATGATAGAGCCGTTCCGTGGCATTATGGTTCCGATGTCTATGTGGCGGGACAGAAGATGGAGAGTAGACCTGTTGCTGACCTGACTATTGAGAATGTAGGAGGTGTTGGGGGTTTTACTCGAAGTGGCCGTTTATTTGCTCCCCCTGCACTGAGAAAGGATCCTGAGGCCGAAGCTTCGTCCAAAGACAAAGGAAAGCAGACTGCGAATAATGAGTCAGATACTCCTGTGGCTGGGCAGGGGACATTTGAAAAGGAGGTAGAGGAGTTCATGAAGATCATCAAAAGGAGTGACTACAAGGTGGTTGATCAACTGAACCAGACGCCTTCAAAGATTTCTATCTTGTCACTGTTGATGTGCTCTCCCGCGCATAGAGAAGCTTTACTGAAAGTACTTCAAATGGCCTATGTTCCTCAAGAAATCACTGTTAATCAACTCGAAGCTGTTGTTGGAAGTGTCAATGCTAGCCATGGTTTAGGCTTCACTGACCGAGACCTTACTTCGGAGGGAAGGAATCACAATAAAGCACTGCATATCACGATGGAATGCAAGGGCGCTGTGTTGTCTCATGTCCTTGTGGACACAGGCTCTTCCTTGAATGTGCTCCCGAAGAAGGCATTGATGAAGCTTAACATTGATGGGGTTATCCTGACGCCAAGTGATCTAGTGGTTAAAGCTTTCGATGGTTCAAGAAGATCCGTTTTCGGAGAGGTTGAGTTGCCTGTCAAGATAGGCTCTCAAGTCTTCAAGAGTGTCTTCTATGTCATGGATATCCAGCCTGCGTATAGTTGCTTGTTGGGCAGACCGTGGATACACGCAGCTGGAGCCGTCACTTCAACCCTGCACCAGAAGCTTAAATATGTGGTGGATGGCCAGGTCATCACAGTTTGCGGGGAAGAAGATATTTTTGTCAGCCACCTGTCGACGTTTAAATATGTGGAAATGGACGGAGAAATTCACGAGACTTTGTGCCAAGCTTTTGAAGCAGATGTCAGTATATTGACTCCGGTGAAGAAAAACAATGAAGGCACGTCAATTCATTCCTACCGGGAAGCAAAAGAGGCCGTCCAATCAGGCAATGCCCAAGGCTGGGGCAAGCTACTGGAGGTGGAAAAGAAGGGTGATAAATTCGGCTTAGGGTATCAACCTGGGGGGTCTATTCAGAGTGGTAAAGCTATCTCATTCACAAGTGCTGGGTCGCTCGACCGCGATCAAATCTGTATGGCAAGCCAAGACGGGGATAGTGACAGAGACTGGGACAACAATTGGATCCGCCCGTGTGCACCCGGCGAGGAGCTAGGAAATTGGTCTGCTGAGGACATTGTTCAAGTCACCTGGCTCTCAAAGTAATTGTTTTGTTTCCTTTTATTAGCATACTGCATTGTCAAATCCAGCATTCTGCCCAAGATGTTTGGATCCATTGTACTGGGCCACCATGTTTTGTATTGCATCGTTATTTTTGCCATGAAATAAAAGGACATTTTCAGACAAATTGTGCTCTCTTTCTTTGTTTTTAAACTTTTTCACAAAAAACAGTATAAAAATGGCAATGTGTTTTTTCATTTTTTGCTTTGTGTTAGCGTCTCTTTTCAAAATAAGCAGATTCTGAATAAGCACATCATTTGTGCAGTATTGATCATCCGGATTCCACGGATAACGTTCCTGCTATGACTATGCATGACTTTGATAATCCAGTCTACCAAGCTGATGAAGGGGTTGAGGAAGATTGTGACCTACCTGAAGAGTTGGTCAGATTGTTAAAACAAGAGGAACGAGTTATTCAGCCTCATCAAGAGGAGATTGAGACCATCAACATTGGCAGTGAAGATGCAAAGAAAGAAATCAAGATAGGAGCCAATCTGCAGGACGACGTCAAACAAGAGCTGATCAGTATGCTGAGAGAGTATGTAGATATCTTTGCTTGGTCATATCAAGATATGCCAGGGTTGGATACCGACATCGTGATGCATAAGCTACCTCTGAGAGAAGACTGTCCTCCTGTGAAGCAAAAGTTGAGAAGAACTCGCCCGGATATGGCGATGAAGATTAAAGAGGAGGTGCAGAAACAGTGGGATGCCGGGTTCCTTGTCGTGACTAGTTACCCACCTTGGGTAGCTAACATCGTACCAGTGCCTAAAAAGGACGGCAAGGTCCGGATGTGCGTTGACTATCGAGATTTGAACAGAGCAAGCCCAAAGGATGATTTTCCGTTGCCACACATTGACGTGTTGGTCGACAGTACTGCTCAATTCTCAGTATTCTCCTTCATGGATGGATTCTCCGGTTATAATCAGATAAAAATGGCGCCGGAAGACATGGAGAAGACAACGTTCATTACCCCGTGGGGAACGTTCTGCTATAAGGTCATGCCTTTCGGTCTGAAGAACGCAGGGGCAACTTATCAACGGGCAATGGTCACGTTGTTCCATGACATGATCCACAAGGAGATCGAATGTTATGTGGATGATATGATTGCAAAGTCCAAAGACGAAGAGGAGCATTTGGTTAACCTAAAGAAGTTGTTTGACAGATTGATCAAGTATAAATTGAGGTTGAATCCGAACAAGTGCACTTTCGGAGTGCGTTCTGGAAAGTTGCTGGGTTTCATTGTAAGTCAAAGAGGAATTGAGGTAGATCCTGCTAAAGTGAAAGCTATTCAAGATATGCCTGCACCAAAGACAGAAAAAGAAGTGCGCGGGTTCTTAGGTAGATTGAACTATATTTATCGGTTCATATCTCACCTAACCGCCACGTGCGAACCGATATTCAAACTGCTAAGAAAAGAGCAAACAGTCAGGTGGAATGATGATTGCCAAAGAGCTTTCGACAAAATAAAGGAATATCTGCAGGAACCTCCAATTCTGATGCCTCCAGTGGAAGGAAGACCGTTAATCATGTACTTGACCGTGCTAGAAGGGTCGATGGGGTGTGTGCTTGGCCAACATGACGAGTCTGGTCGAAAAGAGTACGCCATTTATTACCTCAGCAAAAAGTTTACCGACTGTGAATCCCGATACTCACTGCTCGAGAAAACTTGCTGCGCTTTGGTATGGGCTGCTCGCCGACTGAGGCAGTACATGTTGACCCATACTACACTTCTCATTTCCAAGATGGATCCTGTCAAGTACATCTTTGAGAAACCAGCATTGACCGGAAGGGTTGCTAGATGGCAGATGATTTTAACTGAATACGACATCCAGTACACTTCTCAGAAAGCCATCAAAGGAAGTGTATTGTCGGAATACCTTGCTCAGCAACCTCTTGAGGATGACTATCAGCCGGTGAGATTTGATTTCCCTGATGAGGACATCATGTACCTCAGAACAAACGATTATGAGGAACCACTTCCGGAGGAGGGGCCTGACCCTGAATCCAAATGGAAGTTGATGTTTGATGGGGCCGTCAATATCAATGGTCGTGGAGTTGGTGCCGTACTCATTACTCCTGAAGGTGTTCATTTACCCTTCGCTGCCAGAATTACTTTTGGCTGCACCAACAATGAAGCGGAATACGAGGCGTGTATAATGGGAATAGAGGAGGCAATTGATCTTCGGATCAAGAACCTCGATATATTCGGAGATTCAGCCCTCGTCATTAACCAAATTACCGGCAAGTGGTATACACATCAAGAGCATCTAGTTCCGTACAGGGATTATGCTAGAAAACTGTTGACATTCTTCACGACAGTTGAGCTCAAATACATACCACGTGATGAAAATCAATTTGCCGATGCTTTGGCCACTCTCTCTTCGTCGATTAAAGTCATGTGTTGGAACTTTGTGCCCAGAATTGACATCTCCAGGCTTGACTCTCCAGCTTATGCTTTCTCTGTAGACGCCGTGTCTGATGAGAAACCTTGGTATTTTGATATCAAGTTGTTCCTGGAGAAGCAAGAATACCCAACAGGGGCATCTTCCAAAGACAAGAAGACCTTGAGACGACTTGCTGCTAGTTTCTTCTTGAACACAGACGGGGTTTTGTACAAGAGGAACTTCGACATGGTCTTGCTCAGATGCGTGGATAGACACGAAGCAAGCCTGTTGATGCAGGAAGTCCATGAAGGATCTTTTGGTACCCATGCAGGAGGGCATGCTATGGCAAAGAAACTGCTGAGATCAGGGTATTACTGGATGACAATGGATGCAGACTGTTGTTCATTCGCTCGTAAATGCCACAAGTGCCAAATATATGCAGATAAAGTGCATGTTCCTCCAAATCCGCTCAACGTCATGTCATCTCCTTGGCCTTTCTCTATGTGGGGCATTGACATGATCGGGAAGATTGAACCGACTGCTTCGAACGGTCATCGCTTCATCCTGGTCGCGATTGATTACTTTACCAAGTGGGTAGAAGCAGCGTCTTATGCCAATGTCACTCGTCAAGTGGTGGCAAGATTTCTGAAAAGAGATATCATATGCAGGTATGGAGTGCCCGAAAGGATCATTACTGATAATGGTTCTAATCTCAACAACAAGATGATGGCAGACTTATGTCGGGACTTCAAAATACAGCATCACAATTCTTCTCCTTACCGACCAAAGATGAATGGTGCGGTAGAGGCAGCTAACAAGAATATCAAGAGGATTGTGCAGAAAATGGTTATCACCTACAAGGATTGGCATGAGATGTTACCGTTTGCTTTGCATGGGTACCGAACGTCGGTCAGGACGTCAACAGGGGCAACTCCCTTCTCTCTAGTGTATGGCATGGAAGCAGTCCTGCCTGTTGAAGTAGAGATTCCTTCACTGCGCGTGATGATGGACGTCAAACTGGATGAGGCTGAATGGGTGCGTGCTCGTTACAACCAGCTATGTCTAATTGAGGAAAAGAGATTAGCGGCTATTTGTCATGGTCAGCTTTATCAGAGGAGAATGAAGCGGGCATTCGACCAACGAGTACGTACTCGAGAGTATCAAGTGGGAGAGCTTGTATTGAAGAGGATCGTTCCTCCAGGTTCAGATAACAGGGGCAAGTGGACCCCAAACTACGAAGGACCATTCATAGTGAAGAAAGTATTCTCAGGAGGGGCACTGATGCTCACCACTATGGATGGAGAAGACTTCCCATCCCCTGTTAACTCGGACGCAGTCAAAAAATACTTCGCATAAAGAGACCCGCTGGACACAAAAACAGAATGTAAGTCCAGGCAAGAAAAGGGCATCCTGGCGAGCTAAAAACAGAATAAAAAGCTCGGGCAAAAATTAGGGAAATTAATACAAAAAATGTACACCCGCTGAGTTGAAAAGCCACATTGGACAGCTCAGGCAAAAAAGGGTATCCCGGTGGATTGAAAATCCGAGAGGGCGATCCACGCAAAATAAGGGAATAAGCGAACAACTGTGATCCAAGTTATCTGAACCACGTCATCGTTTCGTACGGTTTGACAATATCGGAAAGATAGGAAACAGTCCCCTTGTCTTCTCAGAAAGCCAAAGCAGGATGGAGAGTCTTGAAGACATGCAGGTCATAGCAGAAATGGAACTCCTTGGAATGCCATGTACATTGCCATTAGGATAATTTCTTCTCTCAATTTTTTTAGTGGCTACCTCTTTCCAGGTGGTTGTTTCCTGATGTAAATCTGTGCCTATTCAGAGGCCATTCAATAAAAATAATATTCCGTCAAAAAGCTGTGTGTGTTTATTTTTGTTTGCAAAATGTCCTGAATTTTTGGCAAAAAATAGCATTGCATTTAAACATGGTGATAATCTTGAAAAGAAAACTGACATGCAGGGAAACTGTAACCCTCTTTGAGTGACGGGTGATAATGGATGAACAGATCACGCCATGCAAATCCCCGGGACACACGTGTGTTTCTGTTGTTGCAGGTTGCAGGATGGCGTCACGTTCTCTCAAGCAAGGTACTCTTCCCCAGTAGAGCTTTCCCCCAAGCAGAGTTTTTTTTCTTCTCCAGCAGGTATCTGAAGCCTGACTTGTCTAAATAGATATTTTCCTCCAACTAAGTCTTGGCAGCAGCCCAAGCAGGTTCTTCTTCCCAAGTGAAGTAGTATTCCGTTCTTCCCCAGCGGAGTGTGCCTAGCAAATACCTGAGAGCATGTCATCATCAGAGGTGGAATTAACAGTATTTTATCATCAGCAAGAGTCCTTCCCAGTAGGCGTGATTGAGGGCCTGATATCCCCTCAGAGTCTTGAATCATCGGATGCTCTCCCCAGCCAGAGTATTTGCCCAGGAAGCTTCCCCAGCCAAGTCTGAAGATGATCTGTCCCCCCACAGAGTTCATATTTGATTTTCACCTCCGTCCGTGAAATATTCCCCAGCAGATTTGCCCTGTTGTTGGTTTATTTGATGATGCATCCAGGTATTCATCACCTCAGTCGGAGTGGGTATCCAGACCTCTTGACTTTTTCTCCCCTGCAGAGTTGTATCTCTTGTTGCCGATCAGGCATTCGTTTATTGCTCGTCTGCAATCTTCAACACTCGTATGTGTTATCCCTAAGCAAGTTTCCCCAGCGAGGACATATCACTGCTTTATGGCTGCTCGACTGCATCTTTCAACACTCGTCTGTGTTAGCTCTGTGTTGCTGTTTGCTCGTCTGCAATTTTCGGCATTCGTCTGTGCTTTGAAGTGGCTACCTTGTTATTGCTCGTCTGCAATTTCCAGCACTCGTCTGTGTTTGGTTATGATAGTTGTTTTTGCTCGTCCGCAACTCCTCAACACTCGTCTGTGTTCTGAGATGATACTTGCTGTTGCTCGTCTGCAATTTCCAACACTCGTCTGTGTCATGATGCCTCCGTTGTTGCTCGTCCGCAACTCCTCAACACTCGTCTGTGTTCTGAGACGATATTTGTTGTTGCTCGTCTGCAACCTTCTAACACTCGTCTGTGTTTGGTATTGGATCCCTCGCTGCACTCGTCTGTGCCTTGATATGTATTCTCTGTTGTTGCTCGTCTGCAACTGTCCAGCACTCGTCTGTGTGTTTGAAGCTCGTCTGCTTTTATCCCCCAGAAGTCGTTTGTGTTCTGAAGCTCGTCTGCTTTGCCTGGATACTCGTCTGTATCATCCTCAGCACTCGTCTGTGCTAGCTCGCACCTGAATGTGAAGATTTGCTGTTTACCCAGATATCTCTGTGACTACTTCAAATGCTCGTCTGTGTTTGAACTTCTGGTATTCGTCTATACCAGGGGCTGATACTCGTCTGTATCATCGCCTGAAGCACTCGTCTGTGTTTCTCAGATCATCGTCCGATACTCGTCTGTATCTTTGACTATTGGCACTCGTCTGTGTTCTCTTGATGATCATCCAATACTCGTCTGTATTGAAGAGGTTTAAAATCCTGACAGTGGGAATTAAATGTCGAAATGGTTACCGGGCCTGGCGTAACAGGTAAATCCGAAGGAGGCTCGTCTGTCTCAGGCACCAATTATGGTTGCTGCACCTGGCGTAACAGGTTTGCTCAGAAGACTCGTCTGTCTTATGCCATATATCCGCGGATAATATATGAAGAGGGTTCGTCTACCTTGATTGCATGTCTATCCCACAGACTTATATGCATTCCCGGAGCCTGCGTAAGGGTTATCCGAAGAAGACTCGTCCGTCTTATTCCGCTTATCTGCGTAAGGATTAGTGAAGGAGATTCGTCCATCTCAGGTTACTTTGAAGATCCTTAAGGGCTCGTCTGCTCTCTGTACCTGGCGTCATAGGTCATGCGAAGACTCGTCTGTCAGCATGATAGTATTCCAGATATCAGTTTCAACTTGGAAGAAGCTCGTCTGCTTTTTCTCTCCTTCTTATCCCCAGAGCGTCATCTGGTTGGGTTTATTTCCCAGTGTTGCATTCTTCGTCAGAGTGCAAATTTCAGGTCTTCTTGGTATTCAATCACAGTTTATCTCGAATGTCTGATAGCCGCTGCTCTCATCCTTTTCAGATTAACAGTTGATTGAATAGGGGCAGCTGTAACACCCCAAATTTGCCCTCTTCTTGTTTAGCATCATATCATAATTATCATGAGCATACCATATCCTTATCATTTAGCATAGAAAAATGAAGCATAACACTCACATGTTCTAGCATAAGGCATATGATCGGTCATCTGGGAAAATCTGAACCTGCAAGTCAAAATCAAGAGCATGGTGATCTGGCAAGAAGCTCACAGGATCATTTTGCACAAGCCTGGTATCATGTTCAGAGCCCTAGAAAGAGAAGATGGATCAAAATTTGCTTGAAACGGTTGGTGCAGGTCTGTTTTTGAAGGTTCCCACCAAAGGGAGGGAAATTCAAATTTTTCATGCGTTAACCGGTTAACGCATATGGTTAACCGGTTAACAGCTGCGAAATTTGAATTTCCAGCAGCATTTTCAGCATGTGTGTTTTGGTTCCATTTTCCAATTTTCTGATTTTTATTCATTTGAATTAAATTTGAATTTGAGAGAAGGATCTAGAGCATTTATCCAAGCCTAATCCCATTGCTACCTCCTAATCACACTACCCAAACCATAATTTTGGATCCCAAACCAAAATTTTGGGCCCCAAACCTAAACCATATTTATTCCATTTCTCTCCAAACCAAGGGGGCTCTCACTCATTTTTCACTCTCATTTCTGAATTTTCATTCCTCTCACTCACAATCCTCTCACTTTTCTCTCCCAATTTTCCAAATCACTCAAAGTTCCTCTTTGAAGATCACACAACCTTGCCTTGAGGTGTGTAGATCTTGGAACTAAACCTCCTTTCATAGCTTCTTTGCATCTCTTTGTTGGTTTTATTGGAGATTCAGATCTGGTTTGAGATCTAGAAGTGCTTTTGGATCCAAAATTCTGCATCAAGAGCTTGTTCTTGCATTTATTTTGCATGGAGTGTGGAGCTTAGCATCGGATCTTCAAAGTTTTGCGCGAGATCTACTGTTTTCAGCTCAATCAACAATTACCAAAGCATACCTCAGCTTTGTAGGTTGGTTAATTTCAGATCTAGCTCTGTTTTTAGCTTATTTGCATGCTTGTGCTTTAGATCCACCATGTGTTTGTGTATTTGATTGTGTTGCATGAATTGATTGTTTGATTTGTATCCGGATCCGAATGTTATTTGTTCATGAGCTTAATGATACGGATTAATGTGAATTGATCTAATTTTCCATGTGTAATTGATTGCTGGTCTGGTGCAAGCTTATTTGAATAAGCTGTTTTGAGATGCTGTTTTCTGCAGGATTTGTTGCTGTTTTATCAGTGTTAACCGGTTAACGTATATGGTTAACCGGTTAACGCCCCTGTTTTGTGCGTATTTTGTGCAGGTTTGAGTTGGTTAACCGGTTAACGCATATGGTTAACCGGTTAACACTGAAGCAGAATGACTTTTTAGTGTTGTTTTGAGCTTGTCTGATCCCTTTGCTTGTTCTAATTGCCATGGATCATTGCATGATCATTAAACATGATATTTTAGGTTGATTTGCTTGCTGGTTGATGCTTTCATGTTTTCGACGCGTAAGTCGTGTACTTGCAATGTTTGGCATGATGTTTGATTCTTGTTCACAAGAACCTTTGAGCATGACTAATTCCATGATTGTGTTGGTCACTTTGCTGGATTTTCGCTAACATTGCAGGGGCGATGGTAAGTGAGAGATGTGGGAATTGAGTTCCACATCTCCAATTCTCATCTTCCTCTTATGTTTATGTTACTAACCCTTTATTGTTGGGCTTAGGCCTTTCTCATCCCTTCTTCTATCTTCTTCTTTGTTCCTTCATTAGGATAGAAACCTCACTAACCTTTAGGACTTCCATGCATGTGAATACTTAGGATTATTTTAGTTCCCCTTTAGAATTTTTCCTTTGAGATCTTTTGGTTCTTCTTCTCTTCTCATCTCATAACTCTTAAAAAGAAAACACTTTAATAAATGTGAAGTGATGCATTGATCCATAGCCTTATTCCATGAGGTATACTTGTAGTCTTCCCATCTTGGGATAGTACATGTTTACCTTGTGATGCACAAGTCTGATCAAGGTATCTTCTTCATAAAGAAAAGCATAAAAAACACTTCTTCATGTAAATAACAAAAAAAAAAACACTTAATAATTAAGCAAGTTAGTGAGCCTAAGCCCTAATCTTTGGGTTCAAGTTTTGGGGATCTTCTCCTTACTTGAGTGTGCTTGTTCTATTATTTCATCTTGGAATGTAGTGACAAGTGCACATTCCATTGGTGAGAGTTTGAGTTCACTTCCTTGTGACACACTCATAAAAGCTTCTAAAAAACACAAAACAAACAATAAGCGTCTTTCCTTCGGGAATTCTTTTCTCATCTCATTCGCTCCGTACGCGAACTTGCTCCTACTTGTCATTTTGCAAGACGGTTACGCACTCGTCGTCCGAGTCTGCAACACCTGAGCAATGGCATAGGCAGTTCAAGCCTTAATTCACAAGCAATTTCCTTTTAGTACCCCTGGTTAGGGGAACTACGGCGTCTCTGATCCTCATTATCCTGATGAGGTACGTAGGCAGCGGGGTAGGGCCCGTTCGAGCACAATCTTTATTTTCCCTACATTTTTCTCTTTGTTTCTTATTTCTTTTCATTTCCTTTCATATTCATTTCTTTGCTGCATTTTTCATACCCTCATCCTTTGAAACAGTTTTCTTTTGCAAGCGTGGATCCCGTCGGGTACGGCGGACGATCTGGGTGCTAATACCTTCCCAGGTCGTAACCGACTCCCGAACTCAGTCTCTTTGGTTCGCAGGACCTGTGTCCTTCCTCTTTCTTTCTTCTGGTTTGTGCAGCATTACCATTCCCTTTCTTCGGGATAAAAATCCATGGCTGGCGACTCTACCTTTTTCCGCGCCACTTTCGCGTTTGTACCTGGATGGAAATCCCGGGAGCGACACAAGTGACTCATAGCACGAAACGACGAGAATTATTTCCTCCTCAAGCAGGACGCGGTTCAGCTTCGTTATCCCCAACGGGCGCATGAGAGTTATCCCCAATAAAGTCTCCAAACTTTTCTTCAGCAGGTTTCCTTGATCTTATTTCCCAGCAGATCTCAAACCAAATCCTTCTCTTCCCCAGCAGAGCAATAAGGATTACCCCTAGCAAGAGTCATCTTCCCGTAGTGAGGCACTTCTTACAAGAATTCAAGTATTCCCGACAGTCAGCTGAACGGTTCCCTTCCCCACGGAGGTTTGGAAAATTCAGATAGATATAAGGTTCTCCTCAGCAAAGCCTTGACAGGACTTTCCCCGACTAAGTCGAAAAGTTGCAGATCACCAGTAAAATCTTATGAGTGAGATTCATTCCCCAACAGTTGAGGCATCCCCTAGCAGGGCCTTCAAATCTAAAGTCCAATTTATTTTTGGCAAAGGTGATAAGTCGAGACAGACTAGTCACACTCTTCTCCAGCAGAAATATCGACAATCATCTGTATTCCCCACAAAGTTAGCAAGGTTTTATTATTTCCACGTTAGGAATTCCCTTTATACCTATCCCCCAGTGTCATGGGGCATCATGTCATACAGTTCAACATATGCGTGCTCGATCTAAGGTTGATATCCAAAGTCCACCCGCAGCGTGGCAAGTTATCCAAAGTCCAACCGTAGATTGACAAAAGTCCATCCTTTGGGTGGCAAATTTCTAAAGTCTCCCGTAGTGAGCAGAAGTCTCCTGTAGTGAGCCAAAGTCTCCAGTAGCGAGCAACAACCCCCGTAGTGTGGCAAGAAATTGAAGTCCCCCGTAGTGTGGCAAAAGTCTCCCGTAGTGAGCATAAGTCTTCTGTAGTGAGCCAAAGTCTCCAGTAGCGAGCAGCAGCCCCCGTAGTGTGGCAAGAAATTGAAGTCCTCCGTAGTGTGGCAAAAGTCCTCCGTAGTGGGCCAAAGTCCCCTGTAGTGGGCTAAAGTCTCCCGTAGCGAGCAGCAGCCCCCGTAGTGTGGCAAAATATTAAAGTCCCCCGTAGTGGTCCAAAGTCCCCTATAGTGGGTCAAAGTCTCCCGTAGTGAGCAATCTGCCCCCGTAGTGTGGCGAATTCCCAAAGTCTCCAGTAGCGAGCAGCAGCCCCCTTAGTGTGGCAAGAAATTGAAGTCCCCCGTAGTGTGGAAAAAGTCTCCCATAGTGAGCAAAAGTCTCCTGTAGTGAGCAAAAGTCTCCAGTAGCGAGCAACAACCCCCGTAGTATGGAAAAATATTAAAGTCTCCTATAGTGAGTAGAAGTCTCCCGTAGCTTAGCAATGTGCCCCCGTAGTGTGGCAAATTTTCTGAAAGTCTCCCATAACTGAGCAAGGTGCCCCGTAGTGTGGCACATTTTCTGAAAGTCTCCCGTAGCTGATCAATGTGCCCCCATAGTGTGGCAAAATTTCATAAAGTCTCCCATGGCGAGCAGAAGTCCCCCGAAGTGGGCAAAGTATCCCTGTAGAGTGAGCAGAAGTCCATCCTCAGGGTGGTAAGATATCAAAAGTCTCTCGTAGCGAGCAGTGGCCCCTGTGGAGTGGCAAGGTATTGAAGTCCCCCGTAGTGTGGCAAATTATTCAGAAGACTACCCGTTGTGTGGCACGTCATTAATAGCCCAGCAAAAGTCCACCCGTAGCGTGGTAAATCAACAATCTCCTAGCGGTATTCCAAAATATTCACTGGTTCACTATTCTTCACATCAGAGTTCTCCCCAAGCAGAGTTCAGATGGTTGGGTTTATTTCCCTTTTCTTCTTCCACCGAGTGCAAATTTTCTGGTTGTTTGTAGTATTCAATCCCTGTATACTTCAAACGTCTGAATGCAACTACTATCATCCATTCAACTCTACAGTGATTGAATAGGGGCAGCTGTAACACCCCAAAATTTGCCCTCTCATTCCCTCAACATTTTCCATAGCATTTAGCATACATAAATTCATAAAATAACCAACAACATTGCATCATGTGTAGCATAGCAAAGGCATAGGTACGTGATCAATGATTGGAGCAATTGAAGGATATACAAAGGCAATCAAAGGGCCACAAAGCTTCTCAAAATAATTCCTAGGGTTCAAATTTCATCCAAAAATTCATTTTGGAAGAGGTTCAATTGGCCAGATGACTGAAAATCAGGGATTTGGGGAAAAGTCAACCATGCTGAAGAAAAAGTCAACTCCTGACTTTTTGAGATCAAAATCATGAAATTAGGGTTACAAGGATCCTTTGGTTCAAACTTGATCAAGAAATGATGGAGGGATCATGAAAAATCAAGAAAACTAAAACTTACCATTTTTGGAAAATTTGGATTTCCAAAAAAATGGCAAGTTTTGGTCATTTTTGCAGCCACTTCAAGAGAGGTTTTTTTCAAAAAATAAGAGGCCTATGAAAATTCTACCTTGAGATAATGAAATAGGGCATCCTAAGCTTCAAATCCATATGTGGAACTCCTTCATACGATCAAAATTGAGAGAGATATGACCGTTCAAAGTTTGGGCAAAAAAACAAGGCAATGCAGCAGGTTATGTATCGATACATACAACTTATGTATCGACGCATAAAGGTGTCATGTATTGACGCATAAGCCTATGCATCGATACATATTGAACTCCAAAACACTATGTATCGACGCATACGTGCTATGTATCGATGCATGCTGTACATAAAAAGGCTATGTATCGATGCATAGGCTTATGTATCGACGCATGCTGTAGAAAAACCTGTTTTTTCTGCATTTTTATGCATTTTCATGGATTTCAAGCTGGTTTATGGTTGGTTCATGTTATAAATGCATTTGGCATGAAAAGGCATTGCATATGGGCTGCAATTGGCTGCAAATACCACCACCTTAATTGTCATGTATTGAGCAAAACATTGAGGCATCAATCATTGATCAATTGAGTTGCAAACAGGCGACACCTTCATTCCACTTATCCTCACCACAAGTAACATGCTCCAATTCACATTGGATTCAGCTCAAGTGTGAAAGTTCTAGAAGAGCCAGCTCACCATCTTTTACCACCCTCTAGATTATTCCAAAGAAAACTCTAGAACTCCCTAGAGTCCTAACTAACTCCAAACCTAGCCTAACTCCCAAGCAACCCCAAACCCAAACCTCATGCCAAGCCTACACATTATTTAAACCTAAACCATCCCAAAGCAAACTTGGCTTTCCCATTTTTTTTCACTATTCTTCTTCGTTTTCACTTCATCTCTTTTTGATTCTTCTCTCAAACTTTTCCACCATTTTCAACCTCTCACCAAAGCTTCATAAGAAGTTCTTCAAATTCTTCATTGGAATTTGAAGGACTTGAAGCTTAAACCTCCATTAATCATCTCATTGTGAAGCTTATTTGAAGAATCAATTCTGATTTTGGAAGAGTTTTGAGCTTATTGGAGGTTATTGATCAAGTGTTCATCAAGAGGCATCATCAACCACATTTATTTTGCGTGTTCACGGATCGAAGCTTCGACTCTCCGATTTTCTTCTCCATTTGCGTTCCGATCTACATCGCAACATGCACCGAAGCAATCCTCCGCTTCGTAGGTTGGTGATCTAAATCCGCTTCTTTATTTAACTTATTCCCTTCATCTCGCCATGACAGCGTTCTTCGTATGTTTATCGTTGTGTATGCGCTTGACCGTTTAATTTCGTCTTGATTACGATTTGATCACTTTGTTTGTTCTTAGTTAGAATTATAGCTTATCCTAGGTGCCATTAAGGTTTAGATCGTGGCTTTAGGTGTAAAATTTGTGCTCACTAGATAGTAGTTGCATTAGGAGCTATAGGAAATAAGTCGATTGCAAAAAGTGCTTTTTCCCTCTTTCTTGGGCATTGCTTCTCCCTTTACCACCATAGATTGATAGGTTCTGATTTTAGGGAATTTTCAAGATTAGTTTCGACATCTCATTCCTCCATTTCGAGTCGTTTCGACATGCTTCCGTCCATTTCGCATATTTTGTGTTTATGTGTTAGTTTATGCATGAATTGGCTTATTGCATATTGTTGCTATGTCCATGCATTTTTTGTCATGTAAATAATCATGTTGCATTCTGTTTTTGCATCTTTCGCATGTTTCGTTAACTCATTTGTATCTCATTGTATCAATGTATATGTTGCATTTAACATAACCATGTATGTATGTGCATTTGGTTGAATTTGGTTGCATGTTTGATCACATCATTCACATCAAACAATTCTGAATTTTGCATTAAGCTTGGTATTCTTGTTGATGTATCATGTTGCATATTCATGATCAATGTTCAAATGCCATGTTCATGTGCCATATTTTGCATACTTGTTGCATAGCAAATCATGTGGTGCATTCTTGCATAATCCCTCAAAAAATAATCATGACATTCAATTATGTGCTTGATCCATATTAATATTGCATATTTATGTTAATTGAGCATTTCATGATAGAATTTGTGCATACAAAATGAAAATAATCAAAGCTGCATTTTACATTTCATAGCTGTCTCTGCATATAGGAGCTGTAAAATGTATGCTGTTTGTTGTGTAGTTCATGCTGTTGGTGACTTTTTACACCTGTCTTGCATGCTGTGTATGTGCTGTAAAAAGCTGATTGTGTGTTACATGGCATTTCATTGCTATTTTTGCATTTGGTAGCTGTTATAGGCTGCCGAATTTTGCATTGCGTTGCCTTTAGGATCACTAAACCTTAGATTGAGTCTAATTTAGGTCCTAGTTCCCTTAGGAATTAAATTGTTATTTGTTTACCTTATTTTTTGTCATGTTACCATGCTAACATTTATTTTGTAGGGGGGAAGATTGAGGTAAGTATCACTTCATTCTCATCTCTTATGCATTTTAATTGTGTTTACCTTAGCACCTTGTGCTTTGATCATAGGCTTTCCCTTTTGCTCTCTTAGAAACAACTTAACTTCCTTAGGAAGTAAGTTAGTTTCTAACTCTCTTTTCTTCTTATTAGATTTAGAAGCCACACTAACCATTAGGACATCCATTGAATGAATAACTTAAGGTTGGTCTTAGTCCCCCTTAGTTTTTGTCCTTTTCCGACTTGAGTCCTTCTTTCTCATCTCATAAAGAAAAAGGATAAAATACTTAATAAAGGTTGAATGTTATCATATGACATGAGACTTTGTTGCAGAGTACTTATCTACGTCCCGTTTCGGGGCGAGGTGTAGGTTATCTACCACGATGATAAGTCTTAGTATGAGAATGTTCACAAACAATAAACTAAAAACACTTCTCATAAAAGACAACAAACAAAGACATCGCGTCTTCTCTTCTCATCTCCTACTCTTTACGAATGAATGTGACTTGCCTCGACAGCTCAAACAACGATACAGTAAACACCCTCGAGTCAGTGCCGGTAACACCTGAGCTAGAGCTATGGCAACGTCATCCTAAAAAACATAAGCAAATCTCCGCCTTAGTTAGGCGAACTACGTCGACTCTGATCTTCATTATCCCGATGAGGTACGAAGGCAGCGGGGTAGGGCCCGTTCGAGCATATTCTTTATATTCCTACATTTCCCCTTTCTTTCCATTTTCCATTCCAATTCCCTTTCTAGTTTCCTTCTCACTTCCATTCCAGTAGCAGTCCATTTATTCAGCAGCATTCGTATTCTTTTACCCTTTGAAACAAAACAAACAAGCATGGATCCCGTCGGGTACGGCAGACGATCTGGGGTGCTAATACCTTCCTAGGTCGTAACCGACTCCCGAACCCAGATCTTTGGTTCGTAAGGCCTCGTCCTTTCCTTCTTCCTCAGGTTTGTGCAGCATTACCTTTCCCGTTCCTTCGGGATAAAAATGCCTGGCTAGCGACTCTACCTTTTCCGCGCCATTTTCGCGTTTGTACTAGGATGAAAATCCCGAGAGCGACAAAACCTAGTCCAATACAATCATCAACATGATAAGTTTTTGGTTCACAAGCAAACTAAAACATATAAAACCCTAATATTTGTAACACTCTTCAATCCTTATTCTCTCTATTTTCAAGTAGGGTTTTGTAGCCTTTAAGTAGAAGACGAATCATGGGCATGGACCTGCTACTATTGCACATAAGATTTAACCTAATATAATTAATTCCTAAAATAAAGGAACAAATATAACAATCATATAAAATATTTTGAGAGTAACACTCCATGCTGAATCACAACCTTCTAAATAAAGCGCCTCATAATTCTCAACAAACACACACAAACGAATAATAGAATACGCGTGCATAATTAAAGGATTCAGTTAGGTCTTCAGCACCAGACAAAGATGTCATGACATCAGTCTTGACATCCTGATAAAGCAGCAGCACACTTAAACTTTCACACATGTAGATTACTTAAATACCATGTCATAACATCAAGCATGACATTAGACTAAAGAATTTGTTTTACCTTAAAATACTGCCAATCTACAACATCTACAAACTCCCCCTTTGGCAAATTTCTGGCTAAAACAATTCAAGCAACATTAGAGAACATCCAGCAGAAGAAACACAAACTATATCAGAGTATAACCAACATAAATCATTAATGAAAGATTAACTTCCCCTCAACTCGACATGTTTCACCTGTAAAGTAATTCTACACAAATGAGAAATTACATCCCCCCTCAACACAACTTGCAAACCAGAGATCAAATTATGTATCTATAATTATCTCCCTTTTTAGCCATAAATTGATCTAAAACAATTAACTAATATAAAGCCAATGTAGTGCCAAAACATAAGCTCAAAAAGTGCAGAAATTCAAAACATACATCAGAGAACCAGAAATCCAACCAGAGCATAGATTACATCAGGACCTTCAAGGGCCATTCAAACACAGATAGAAAAAATAAAACCAAAGCAAAACTTCATTTGAAAGAACCATCGATCATTGAACATAACCAATTCATCATCAGAACCAGATTTACTTGAATCATCTCCAACACTATCACCTTCTCCCTCACTGGCATGATCACCATCTAAGTTACCATCAGAACCTGCTTCAACTTCATCCTCAGCTTGCTCACCATCATTTACATCCCTTTCCAGCATACTAATCATTTTCTCAAACTTGATCTTTCTTACTTCTAGCTCTTTGCATGCTTCCTTGAGCTCAACAATGATAGTATCCTTGCTAATAGGCTTGCTTTTATGAGATGTTCCAACATATGTCATAGCAATGTCAGGGACATGCGTTCCCTAAAATAACTTGTAGTGAAAAGAAAGATAACTCTCTTTCTTGCAAGCAGTGTCAGACTCAGTTAGTATGGAAGGGTACTGATTCATGATTATTCCACATATAAGAGAAGGAAAAGTTATTGGTAACTTGACAACTAAGGTTCCTGCATGCTTCATGGTTTGGTCAAAAATATAGGTGCCATAATCAAACTTGGTCTTGGTACCTACAACATATATGAATCTACCCAACCCAGTAGCAATGTTAGAAGTATGATTTGTTGACACCCAATTTGCAGCCCCAATTTTGTTAAGAATATCATACTTCATACTAAGCATGATAGTATGGAGTTTTCCTTTCCTAGGCTAACTTTTAACCTGATTTGCAGTGAGAACTTTTCAAATCTGGTTATCAGTAGCTTCCAACCCAGGGTGACTTACAATATCCCTTCCTAAATATATGTTGATCATAGTTTGAGAGAAGTTAACACACTTACCTCGCACAAAAACCTTTATAAAATCTTTGGAACTTCCATCAGCACACTCCTCAGACAAATTCATAATAAATTCTTTGAAAAAAATTAATAGCACTTGGAGAATCTAGTAACAGTTTTCAATAATCTAGCAAAATAAATAAGGTTCATTACCTCATTACATTCAAAGGCAGAAATAGTCAGCTCCCTTTTCAAAGCAGTCTTCTTTGATAAACAAACTTCCACTTGCTGGTGGTTGCTTTCTTCCTTGGAGTGATGTATGGGACATCACTTTCAACGTCTTCTTCTTAATCAGAGATAACTCTAGCCTTTATTTTCTTTGCGATAACTTTGCTCCATCCTTTGGGAGGGCCAACAACAGTTGATAACGAAAAATCGTATCACTTTATTACTACATTTTAATTCCGTTTTATCGCACATTGATCCTATTAACTCCCGATTGTTCGAGTTTTTTATGTCACATTGCAGGTATAACATGTCTAGAGCCAAACTATGAGAAAAGATCAAATGAACCAAATCTAGCATGAAAAGAAGATGAAGAGAACAATTCTGCTAAGTCTGCATTTTTTGTTGCACTCACGGTCGTCACAACCTTATCACGATCGTGACACGCTACTTTGAGGTCTCACGATCGTCACAACCTTATCACGATCGTGACGCGCTTGAATTGAAGAACATGACCGTTACGCCCATGTCACGAACATGACAAGGAAAGTGTGTTTAATTTATTTGAAGTTATTCATGAAGACGTGCAACGAGTCTTTGACGACTCCTATTTTTCCTCAACTGAAGCAACCCAGTACGCTACTCTTTTGCTGGATTTTCTCATTACGGAACGAAGCCCACGCTTACCAATTCAACTGCCAATTTCCACTGCTATAAATAGCTAAGATGCAAATTAAAAACTACAGAGTATTATTTTGATTTTCACGCGGAAGCTCTGCCGTATTTTTTCCTGAACCCTTTTATTTTTCCAGCTTTGTTCTTGCTGTATTTTTTTGCTTTTTATTTCCAACCCAATTCAATAACAATTTCCAACATTAGGAAATTGTTATTTCAATTAATTTCTTTTTTTAGCCTCCGAATTTGTCATTGTATTTCGATTCCGATTCCGACACTCCGAGCTTGCCAATCTGTGGAAGAAGGAGTTTAAGAATTAATTTATCCAGGTTTTTATTTTTTGCAATTTATATTGAATTCATTTATTTATTTATGTTAAGATATTATTATTATTATATAATGTATGCTTTAATATTTATTTATTTATTTCTGCATCTGTCTGTTGGTATAATAAAAATGAGTAGCTAAATTAATTAGTCGGTATGTAATAAACTAAACCAGAACGGTTAAATCGAATCTAAGCTAAAAATAATTAAGAACTTATATTCTGGCTGTGGCTTCTTATAATTAAAATTAATCTTTTTGTTACGAGAGTAAGAAAAGTGAAATAGGTTAGGTCGAGACCACGAGAGTGTGAGATTTTAACCGGATAGCTAAAGCTAGGCATTTGATTTAAATACAGCGAGAGCGCTTTAAAATGAATTAGACTTATTAAGTTTTCAAAAATTATTTTCTAAACACTTATGGGCTAGCGAGGGCAGGCATAGGGCTTTAGGAGTAAGATCTGAG
The DNA here is from genome assembly GCA_963966055.1 of Lathyrus aphaca. Taxonomy (NCBI): domain Eukaryota; kingdom Viridiplantae; phylum Streptophyta; class Magnoliopsida; order Fabales; family Fabaceae; genus Lathyrus; species Lathyrus aphaca. Next base: position 546,533,651 of record OZ014520.1, read on the forward strand.
ATAAGACCACGAGAGTGTGAGTCGAGGGTATTTAAACTGGTAATCTCTACAGGATAATTTAAGTGAACCATCTTTATAAGCTTAGGTTAGATTGACCCGCATAGGTTAATATAATTACATACCGACCGCCTTCTCATTATTTCCTTAAACTAAATTTAATTCCCGCTTTTAATCCTTAAAACCATAATCGTGACAAATATCCACCTTAGCTAAACTAGCAGACCTTCTAGCACTAGAGTGATTACAAAGTCCCTGTGGGTTCGACAATCTTTTATATTACTTCGATAGGCTGTGCGCTTGCAGTTCAGATACCGCTAGACACATATCGCGTCTTCGCCCCACCAAGTTTTTGGCGCCGTTGCCAGGGACCTTGATTTAGTCACTAGTGCATTATTAGAGTAGCACTGTCTAGACTAAGGTAACAACTTATTTTCCCTAATCTAATTTACCGAGTGTATGCCAAGTACTCGCTCTCAAGGCGAAGACTTGCAACCTCCAGTCCAAGAATTAGAACGCTTCTTACATTTAAGAAGACGAATATTCGAATACCAACGAAAATACAACATTCCAGATCTTCAAGTTGATCCACCTAAACTAGTTGGAACATCGAAGGACGCAGAGATGGCTGAAGAACCAAATCATCCACTAAAGTATTACGCTAGTCCTTCACAAGCTGAGCCGCATTCCAGCATTGCTGCACCGGCTATCAACCGAAACGATTTCGAATTGAAACCTTCGCTGATATCAGCCGTGCAACAAAACCAATTCTCCGGAAATCCTACCGAGGATCCGAACCTTCATCTTTCAATATTTGTGCAGTACGCAGATACTGTAAAAGCTAATGGAGTTACCCAAGAAGCTATTAGATTACGCCTTTTTACTTTCTCACTTCGAGACAGAGCGAGAGTCTGGCTTCAATCTCTACCCTCGAATTCAGTAACTACGTGGGAGGAACTAAAGAGAGTCTTCTTGACAAGATATTTCCCACCTAGCAAGACCGCTATGCTAAGAGCTCAAATCAACGGATTTAAGCAAAAGGAAAACGAGTCACTTTTCGAAGCTTGGGAACGCTACAAAGATATGCTGAGACTTTGTCCACATCACGGATTAGTAGAATGGATGGTCATCCATACTTTCTACAATGGAATCTTGTACAACACAAGAATGACGATTGACGCTGCCGCAGGCGGCGCACTAATGGACAAAGAATATAATGATGCTTATGCACTTATCGAGAGTATGGCTCAAAATCATTACCAATGGGGAAGCGAGAGAGTCGCAACTGAGAAACCAACAAAAGTCAATGCAAAGTTTGACCAACTTAACCAAAAGATCGACAACTTGGCCATAACACCAACAGCCACCGTGGCTGCGGTAACACCTAACTGTGAGTTATGTGGAGTTCCAGGACATGTTGTCCCTGATTGTCAACTATTAGCAGGAATTCCCACAGATCAAGTGAATTATGCTCAAGGGAACCCATACTCGAACACATACAACCCAGGTTGGAAGAATCATCCGAACTTCTCTTATAAGAATAACAATGCTTTATACGCACCAACTACACCACCAGGATATCAAAAGACTGCTCCTAATGTTCCTAGAAAATCAAACCTTGAGTTAATGATGGAGAACTTCATAGCTACCCAATCTCAAACAAACAAGGAATTTTTAAATCAAAACATACACACTAGTGAGCAGATTAAGCAATTAGTTAGCAAGGTAGATGCGTTAGCTACACATAACAAAATGCTTGAAACTCAAATTTCACAAGTAGCTCAACAACAGGCACCTACCGCAGCACCAACTGGAGTATTTCCTGGACAACCCCAACCTAATCCAAAAGGACAGGCCAATGCTGTGATACTAAGAAGTGGCAAGGAACTTGACGGACCTGCCGATCCAAGACTTGACAATCCAGCCATGTACCAAAAGCAAGATAAGCCGACTGAAAAGGAGAATGAACCAGAAGAAAAGGAAGATAATAATCAAGAGGCAGTGGAGAAAGAAAAGCCTTATGTGCCTCCACCACCTTATAAACCACCAATTCCGTACCCTCAGAGATTAACAATTCCAAGACGATGGGCCCGTTTAAGAAATTTGTTGAACTTCTAAAACAGTTGAATATTACTATCCCGTTTACAGAAGCTATCACTCAAATGCCCTCGTATGCTAAATTTCTAAAGGAAATCTTATCCAATAAGAAGAAGATAGAGGATAACGGAACCGTTACACTTACTGCTCAGTGTAGCGCAATAATTCAAAACAATATGCCTCCTAAGTTAAAAGATCCAGGTAGTTTCTCTATACCCTGTGTAATTGGAAAATTCGTCATTGACAAAGCTCTATGCGATTTAGGAGCCAGTATCAGTGTTATGCCCTTAACAATTTGCAAAAGGCTAGACATGGGAGACCTAAGACCAACTAAAATGTCTGTTCAACTAGCCGACCGCTCTATTAAATATCCTGTAGGCATACTAGAAAATGTCCCAGTACGTATAGGACAATTCTATATTCCTACTGATTTTATAATCATGGACATCTCTGAAGACTCCACTACACCTATCATACTAGGAAGACCATTCTTAGCTACCGCCGGAGCTATTATAGACGTAAAGAAAGGAAAGCTAACCTTTGAAGTAGGTGAAGAGAAAGTTGAATTTATTTTAACACAATTCTTACAATCACCAGCTATAGAGGACACATGCTATCTATTGGATGTCATTGACGAATGTGTAAGAGAGATGGAAATGAAAGAAACTACTTATTCTGAAATTATGAAAATTCAAATCCCTCCGATTTTCGAAGATGACAATTAGCGTGAACCGTATCATGATGATAGTCTAAGCGAAAGTTTAGCACTTACACCGGATCCCATGCCAAGTAAGAAGAAACCTACATTAGAATTAAAAACCTTACCTAAGAACCTAAGATACAAATTCCTAGACACTGAATGTACACGACCAGTTATAATCAATTCCAGTTTAGGAACAATTAAAACAAAGAAACTTTTAGATGTCCTAAAGAAATACCCAACTGCATTAGGATATAACATATCTGATCTCAAAGGAATATGTCCTTCAATCTGTATGCATCGTATTATGCTAGAAGAAGATTGCAAAACCTCCAGAGAATCTCAAAGAAGAATTAACCCAATCCTTAGCACTGTAGTAAAAGAAGAAGTTAAGAAACTACTAGACGCTGGAATAATATATCCAATATCTGATAGTAAATGGGTTAGTCCAGTACATGTAGTACCAAAGAAAGGAGGTATCACTGTTGTGAAACACGCTAAAGGCGAATCGATATCACAAAGAGTAGTGACCGGACATAGAGTGTGCATCGATTATCGTAAACTAAACAAAGCCACTCGAAAAGATCATTTCCCACTACCTTTAATAGATCAAATATTAGAACGATTAGCCAAACACTCGAACTTCTGTTATCCAGATGGTTACTCAAGATTTTTCCAAATCCCGATTCACCCAGATGATCAAGAGAAGACTACATTCACATGCCCTTATGGAACGTTCGCTTATAGACGAATGCCCTTTGGATTATGCAACGCTCCTGCAACCTTTCAAAGATGTATGATGTCAATCTTCGCAGATTTCATAGATAACATCATGGAAGTGTTCATGGACGACTTCTCTGTATGCGGGCAAAGTTTTGAAGGATGTCTATCGAATTTAGAAATGGTATTAGAAAGATGTGTAAAAGTAAACCTCGTGCTTAACTGGGAGAAATGCCATTTTATGGTCAGAGAAGGAATCGTACTAGGACACGTTATATCTGATAAGGGAATTGAAGTTGATAAAGCTAAGATAGAAGTCATAAAAGATCTTCAACCCCCTAAGACCGTTCGAGAAATACGAAGCTTTTTAGGACACGCCGGTTTCTACCGACGATTCATCAAAGATTTCTCGAAAATCACTAAACCTCTTACCTGTTTATTAATGAAAGACGCTGAGTTCATATTCAATAAAGATTGTCTTAAAGCATTCGAAACTCTAAAAACAACCCTCATCACCGCACCAATCATGCAACCACCTGACTGGAGATTACCTTTCGAAATCATGTGCGATGCGAGTGACTGTGTTGTAGGCGCAGTTCTAGGACAAAGGAAGGACAAGAAACTTCACGCAATTTACTATGCCAGTAGAACTTTAGATTCTGCTCAGATGAACTACGCCACTACTGAAAAAGAACTGTTAGCAGTTGTCTTTGCGCTTGATAAATTCCGTTCCTACTTAGTGGGAGCAAAAATAATCATCTACACATACCACGTTGCTATCAGATATCTATTAACCAAGAAAGATGCTAAACCAAGACTCTTGAGATGGATTTTGTAGATGTTTAGAATTGGCAGAATTTTTGACCAACAAGAAATGTTGAATTCAGTTCAGAATGTCCTATCAGATGTTGGGACATTATCAAACAGAGTATAAGAACTTAATTCAGGATGTTACACCAGATGTTGGGACATTGTGTAAATGATTTAAGTTCAGTTTTTCAGGATGTCCCAACAGATGTTGTGACATCTCAAACCTGCTACCAGATTTAATTAATGACTAACTGATCTAAGAAATTTAAGGAAAGTTATCTGGAATTAATTATAGATGGACAAAAACAGAATAAGGCGCATCTGTAGGAAGTGTTGTTAAGAGACTTCAACATAATCAGAAGAACTAAATCACCTAGAATCTAGGAAGTAACAAACCCTAATTCAAGGTGGAAGCTGCATGCGTTTTAGGACTGGATTAATCTACAGAAAGCCCAAAATCCATACACCTATTTAAGCAACAGAATATCTCAGAATTGAGTACGAATTTCAGAAGACTAAATAGAGTGTTTTGAGTTTTAATAGTAGGTTGTTTTTATTGTACCACTTTATGAGCTTTTAAGCAAAAGTGTATTTGTGTCTTGATTGAAACTGTGAAGTAAAATCAAGCTGTTTTGTTTGAAGGATGACTTCAATTTTATTAAACTTGTAAACAAGATCACTGTGTGATTGAGGGGGAGTGAGTTGGTACTCATATCTAAGTTGTGTCTTAGGTAGAAATTGCATTGGGTAGATATTAAGTGAAAGATTAAACTGGGTTGTTTAAGTCTAGAATTAATATTACTTATAGTGGATTTCCTCCTGGCTTGGTAGCCTCTAGATGTAAGTGTGGTTATACACTGAACTGGGTTAACAAACTTCTGTGTTGTTTAATTTTCTTGCACTTTAAGTTTTGGCTAAATCTGTCAAGTGTTGGAACATCTCATAGGACATCTCATACCTGATCACAGAATTTCAATTGGCATCAGAGTAGGCACGCTGCCTGTTTATACTGGGTGAGATCTAGGGAATACAAATTCTGGAAACATGGACAGAGATATAGGATCAGTAAATAGACCACCTATACTGGATGGATCTAATTATAACTACTGGAAACCAAGAATGATTGCATTCTTAAGATCACTTGACAACAGGGCCTGGAGAGCAGTCAACATTGGATGGGAACATCCTGTCCAAGACACCAAAGATGGATCAAAAGTGTTGAAACCTGAAGAAGAATGGAGTAAGGAGGAAGAAGATTCAGCACTAGGCAACTCCAAGGCCTTAAATGCTTTATTCAATGGCATTGATAGGAACATATTTAGACTTGTGCATCACTGTGAGCTGGCCAAAGATGTTTGGGACACTCTCAAAACAACTCATGAAGGAACATCAAAGGTAAAGATGTCAAGACTTCAACTTCTCACCACCAAGTTTGAAAACTTGAGAATGAAGGAAGATGAGACAATTCATGAATTCTACATGAACATCTTAGAAATAGCCAATACTTCTGGAGCCTTGGGAGAAAAGATGACTGATGAAAAGCTTGTAAGAAAGATTCTCAGATCTTTGCCAAAAAGATTTGACATGAAAGTCACAGAAATAGAAGAAGATCAAGACATATGCACAATGAAAGTTGAAGAACTCATTGGTTCCCTTCAAACATTTGAGATGGGAATGAATGACACAAATGTAAAGAAGAACAAAAGCATAGCCTTGGTAACAAATACTGATGAAGAAGAAGATGATGAATCAGAAACTGGTGAAAGCTTATCAGACAACATTGCTATGCTTGGAAGACAATTCAAAAAGATTCTCAGAAGGATGGAAGACAAATCCAAACCAAGTGGAAGATACACAAACTATTCTGAGAACAAAAGACCTTATGATGCAAATAGAAGGTCAAATTATGATGAAAAGACCAGTCAAGAAAAAGGAATTAAATGCCATGGATGTGAAGGATATGGACACATCAGGAATGAATGTCCTACCTACTTAAAAAGGCAAAAGAAAGGACTCTCTGTAACCTGGTCTGATGAAGACTCAGGAGGTGATTCAGAAGAAGAATCAGCTAAGCATATCACTGCTCTAGCTGGATTATGTGAATCTGAAAGTGAATCCAGTGATGGGGAGCTTACTTTTGAAGAACTTGAGCAATCATACAGAGAACTATTCAAAAGAAGCACTGAAATATGCAGTGAGAGTATAAAGCTAAAGAAGCAGATTAAGGCACTAAAGGATGAAAAAGCAAGTGATCTAGAGATCATTGACACCTTGAAAAGTGAAGTAAGTCTTCTCAACTCCAAGTTGGAACACATGTCCAAATCTGTTAGAATGTTGAACAGTAGCTCAAGTACACTGGATGTTATTCTCAACAACAATAAGCATTCAGGGGATAAAAGTGGACTGGGATTTAACAGAGTTCATAAGTATGAAGCTAGCTCTAGCAAAACTACTTCAAAGTCCATACAGTCAAACAAAATGTCCCAACAGATGCCTCAACATCATGAAAAGAACACAAAGTCAAACATAATGTTCCAACAAATGTCTCAACATTCTGAAAAGAACATAATGAAGAAGAAGTATCAAAGATGGAGATGTCATCATTGTGGAAGATTTGGACATATCAAACCTCATTGCTACAAGTTGCATGGATATCCAAATCAGATGTTTCAGCAACCTCCTAAGCAGAAGATAGAAGTTACCAAGAAAGTGTTGCATAGACATCAAAGAAATCAGCAACCCCCTAAGCAGAAGACAGAGGTCATCAAGAAGGTATGGAGACCAAAAGCTAGCCTTCATGCTGATCAAAGCTACATACCCAAGAACAAGATCAACAAACAACCTTGGATCTCTACTGATGAACAATACACAGGGTAGAGGTATCAAAAGAAATCTCAACTCAAATGGTCAAAGAAAGGTGTTGCATATATAGCTCATACATCACTAAGAGTATCAACTAAAGAAGACTGGTACTTTGACAGTGGATGTTCAAGACACATGACTGGATTGAAGAATCTGCTAGTAGACTTAAAGTCATATTCATCCAGATATGTGACCTTTGGAGATGGAGCTAAAGGAGAAATCAAGGGAGTTGGGACCTTGGACTGTCCAGATGTACCAAGACTGGATGATGTGTTGCTGGTTAAAGGTTTAACTGCTAATCTGATCAGCATAAGTCAATTATGTGATCAAGGGTACAGTGTAAACTTTACCAAAACTGAATGCATAGTGTCTAACAAAGAACAAAAGGTTGTCATGAAAGGAGCCAGATCTAAAGACAACTGTTACATGTGGGAACCTCAAGATTTCAATCTCACTTCAACTTGCTCTTTAGCTAAAGAAGAAGAAGTGAAACTATGGCACCAAAGACTAGGTCATCTTCATTTCAGAGGCATAAAGAAAATCATATCTATGGATGCTGTGAGAGGTATTCCTAAACTAAAGATTGATGATGGAAAAATATGTGGTGAATGTCAAATAGGCAAGCAAACCAAGATGTCCCATCCAAAGCTCCAACATCTGACAACCTCCAAAGTTTTGGAATTATTGCATATGGATCTTATGGGACCTATGCAGGTTGAGAGCCTTGGTGGTAAGAGGTATGCCTATGTAGTGGTTGATGACTTTTCAAGATATACATGGATAAATTTCATCAAAGAAAAGTCTGATGTATTTGATGTATTCAAAGACTTATGCCAAAGAATACAAAGGGAAAAAGCCAGCAGTGTGATCAGAATAAGAAGTGATCATGGAAAAGAATTTGAGAACCAAAAATTCTTAGATTTCTGTTCTTCAGAAGGAATCAATCATGAATACTCTTCACCAATCACTCCTCAACAGAATGGGATTGTTGAGAGGAAGAATAGAACTATTCAAGAATCAGCAAGAGCTATGATCCATGCCAAAAAGTTACCTTTATACTTCTGGGCTGAAGCTATGAACACAGCTTGTTACATCCATAACAGAGTTACTCTAAGAAAAGGAACCTTGTCCACAATCTATGAAGTCTGGAAAGGCAGAAAACCCACAGTTAAGTACTTCCATGTGTTTGGAAGTAACTGTTATATTCTGGCAGATAGGGAGCAGAGAAGAAAAATGGATCCTAAAAGTGATGAAGGGATTTTTCTTGGATACTCTATAAACAGCAGAGCATATAGAGTATTTAATTCTAGAACCAAGGTTATCATGGAGTCCATAAATGTGATAATTGATGATGCTCCTACAGATGTTCCAGAAGATGTTGGAACATCTGCTGATATCAAAATTGAAGCTGAAGAAAAGAGTGATCATTCTGATTTCACTCAAACTGATGCAAGGACAGAACAATCCAGCAAACCTCCCTCCATCAGAATCCAGAAAGATCATCCCAAAGATTTGATAATTGGTGATCCCAACAGAGGTGTAAGCACTAGATCAAAAGAAGTGATTTCAAGTTCCTGTTTTGTTTCTAAAATAGAACCTAAAAACATCAAGGAAGCTCTTACTGATGAATACTGGATTTGTGCTATGCAAGAGGAATTAGGTCAATTCACAAGGAATGAAGTGTGGAACCTTGTCCCTAGACCTGATGACATAAATGTGATTGGAACTAAATGGGTGTATAAGAACAAGTCAAATGAGCAAGGAGTTGTTACAAAGAACAAAGCTAGACTTGTAGCTCAAGGATACACACAAATTGAAGGAGTAGACTTTGATGAAACATTTGCACCAGTAGCAAGGCTTGAATCAATCAGATTACTTTTGGGAATTGCTTTTATCTTAAAGTTCAAGCTATTTCAAATGGATGTGAAAAGTGCCTTTTTAAATGGATATCTTAATGAAGTGGTATATGTAGAACAGCCTAAAGGATTTGTTGATCCAAGCTGTCCAAATCATGTATACAAACTAAAGAAGGCTCTTTATGGTCTGAAGCAAGCTCCAAGAGCATGGTATGAAAGGCTGACTACTTTTCTTATCAAGCAAGGGTACAGGAAAGGTGGAATTGACAAAACCTTATTTGTTAAAGATGAAGAAGGAAATGTCATGATTGCTCAAATATATGTAGATGACATTGTTTTTGGTGGGATGTCAGAAAGGATGGTGAAACATTTTGTAAATCAGATGGAATCTGAATTTGAGATGAGTCTAGTAGGAGAATTAACCTACTTTCTTGGACTGCAAATAAAACAAATGGAGGACTCCATGTTCATTTCCCAAAGCAAGTATGCTAAGAACATAGTCACGAAATTTGGGATGGACAGTGCTACTCATAAGAGAACTCCTGCCCCCACACATTTAAAGCTAACTAAAGATGACAAGGGTGAGAATGTAGATCAAAGCCTATACAGAAGCATGATTGGAAGCTTGCTATATCTAACTGCTAGCAGACCAGACATAGCATTTGCAGTAGGTGTTTGTGCAAGATATCAAGCTGATCCAAAAGTTAGTCATCTTAACCAAGTCAAGAGAATCCTGAAATATGTTAATGGTACTTGTGACTATGGCATAATGTACTTTCATGGATGCAAACCAATTCTCACTGGCTTCTGTGATGCTGATTGGGCTGGAAGTGTTGATGACAGAAAAAGCACTTCAGGAGGATGCTTCTTTCTAGGAAACAATTTGATTTCTTGGTTCAGTAAGAAACAAAATTGTGTATCCTTATCCACTGCTGAAGCTGAATATATAGCAGCTGGAAGCAGTTGTTCACAGTTGGTTTGGATGAAACAAATGCTCACTGAGTACAATGTCCCACAAGATGTCATGACATTGTACTGTGACAATTTAAGTGCAATTAACATATCAAAGAATCCTATCCAACATAGCAGGACCAAGCATATTGATATCAGACATCATTTCATCAGAGATCTTGTAGAAGAGAAAGTGATTTCACTGGAACATGTAGCTACAAATCTGCAGTTGGCTGATATATTTACCAAAGCCTTGGATGCTACTCAATTTGAAAACTTAAGGGGCAAATTGGGAATTTGCTTATGTGAGATTTAGCAGTTATGGAGATGTGCCAACATGTCATATGACATTGTGTGGCATAAGCACCAGATGGCAACACCAGTCTGGTCAAGCACCTTGGGTATTCCATTCCTAATAATTTTCCAAGTAACGGCTACTTATATAATAACAGCTTGCTTTCAGCTATCCATATTCTCATCATACTCTCAAAAACGAATTGCATTCTCTAGCTGTTCTTCAGAAATCATCAACCCTAAAAATCTTCATCCACCTCCTTCAAAAATGTCTCAAAACCCTAACAATTCTGAAGAAATCCTCAACAAGGAAGATGTGGTGCATGGAACCCCCATTTCTGTGGTACCCATGGATTCAACTCCAATGAACGAAATCAGAGGAAGTGTTCCTCTTGCTAAAAATCCAAGAACTCCAAAAAGAACAAAAGATCAAGTTTTCAGCAAGACCAAAGGCATACCTTCACCACTATACAACACTCCAAGAGCTTCTGAATACGTGGATGATTCCATAAAGGAGTTGGTAACCAAGATCCTATCTGAGCAAAGAGTGGTAAGTGGCATATCTATCCCTCTGAACACCATGCCAGCCCCACAAGAAGATCAATAAACTCAGGCTGCAAAGGACACTCCTGCTCAACAGGATGTCCCAATAGATGTTGAAGCATCTGAAGACCAGCAAAAGGTCTCATCTGATACTGCTGATGATATACCTGAGGACCAGAAAAAGGCCTCTACAAATAGTGATGCAGAAGCATCTGAGGACCAATACAAGGCCTCCACTGAAGAGCACATTTCTGTTGATCAACCAGCTGAAGAGGAGACTGCTCAATCTCCTCCTGTGGTGAACCTAGAGCATGATTCTGATACAGAAATCATTGCTTCTGTAAAACCTAGCATAGCCAAAAGGCTTAGGACTAGGAAAGAAAAGATGCATGCAGGACATGCAATTCCTGAGAAGAAGCAAGCTACACCAAAGAAGGACAAAGCTAAAGTTGTCTTTGGTCCTAAAAACAATGGAGCAAGGTGCAAACACAAAAGAGGAAAGTTGTCACTCCTCCAGATTCAGATGTTGAAGAAGATGTCGCAACATCTCCTCCAAAGAAGAAATCAGCACCCTCAAGGTCATCAAATGCTGTTCCAGAAGCTCCTTTGGATAACATCTCCTTCCATCATGTTTCAAGTGTGAATAGATGGAAGTTTGTTTATCAAAGAAGGGTAGCACTTGAAAGAGAGCTGAGCAGTAATGCACTTGAGTGCACAGAGTTAATTGATCTCATCTCTTCTGCTGGCCTCTTCAAAACTGTCTCCAACTTCTCTCCCTGTTATGAGCTAATTGTCAAGGAATTCCTAGTCAACCTCCAAGAAGATTGTGCCAATGGTAAGTCTGCTGAATTTAGAAAAGTATTTGTAAGAGGCAGGTGTGTAGAATTCTCTCCTAGGGTTATCAACCAATACCTTGGAAGAGAATCTGATGGTCCAAATGAGTTAGGGAAGACTGATAACCAGGTGTGCAAGGTTATCACTGCTAATCAGGTCAAGGCTTGGCCAGTTAAAGGAAAGCTCTCAGTTAGCATGCTGACAAGGAAATATGACATGCTGAATAGGATTGGTACAGCAAACTGGGTACCTACCAATCATACATCCTCAATATCAACTGGATTGGGCAGGTTCATTTATGTTGTGGGCACTCAAACTAAGCTGGATTATGGAGCTTACATCTTTGATCAGACATTGAAGCATGCTGGATCATCTGCAACAAAGCTGCCAATTGCCTTCCCTTCCCTACTGTGTGGAATAGTGCTGTGTCAGTACCCTGGGATCCTCACTGAGAAGGACACAGTTTGCAAAAGAGAAAGCCCTCTGGCCTTTCACTACAAGCTATTCCTGAGTCATCATGCAACTGATGTTGAAGCACCCTCTGGGACATCTGCAGGTCCTTCAAATGCAAAGTCTCCAATCTCCAAGGCTACATTGATTGCTGAACTGAAGAGCACTTGCAAAGAACTGGATGCAAGGAAGCAGAAGCTTGGGGAGATTATCCAAAGGCTGGAGATTGAAGAAAGTGCTCAAAAAGCTGCTACTTCTGATGAGGAGACTGAGGAAGATGAAGAAACTGAATATGAGGAGTCTGAGTGAAAAATTGTATGTGAGGAAAAATGTAATGACAGCTGCATTGTAATTTTGAATTAGTAACTTTGGCCCCAAATTTTTGACTAACAAGGGGGAGAACAACAACAATGTATGATGCTGTTTAACTGTTAATGAAAAACTTCTGTTTGGGTCTGAACTGAATCAGTGTGTTTTAATGAAAATTTATGTTGCAACAAATCTAAATACATGTATGTTTGAGGGGGAGTAAACTCACACATGACTCAACAGAAAAGAACTGATATACTCTGATAAAATAACTTCTGCTGCACTCTGAAAATCAGAAAAGAATGTTAGCCAAAAATTAGCCAAAGGGGGAGTTTGTAGATGTTTAGAATTGGCAGAATTTTTGACCAACAAGAAATGTTGAATTCAGTTCAGAATGTCCTATCAGATGTTGGGACATTATCAAACAGAGTATAAGAACTTAATTCAGGATGTTACACCAGATGTTGGGACATTGTGTAAATGATTTAAGTTCAGTTTTTCAGGATGTCCCAACAGATGTTGTGACATCTCAAACCTGCTACCAGATTTAATTAATGACTAACTGATCTGAGAAATTTAAGGAAAGTTATCTGGAATTAATTATAGATGGACAAAAACAGAATAAGGTGCATCTGTAGGAAGTGTTGTTAAGAGACTTCAGCATAATCAGAAGAACTAAATCACCTAGAATCTAGGAAGTAACAAACCCTAATTCAAGGTGGAAGCTGCATGCGTTTTAGGACTGGATTAATCTACAGAAAGCCCAAAATCCATACACCTATTTAAGCAACAGAATATCTCATAATTGAGTACGAATTTCAGAAGACTAAATAGAGTGTTTTGAGTTTTAATAGCAGGTTGTTTTTATTGTACCACTTTATGAGCTTTTAAGCAAAAGTGTATTTGTGTCTTGATTGAAACTGTGAAGTAAAATCAAGCTGTTTTGTTTGAAGGATGACTTCAATTTTATTAAACTTGTAAACAAGATCACTGTGTGATTGAGGGGGAGTGAGTTGGTACTCATATCTAAGTTGTGTCTTAGGTAGAAATTGCATTGGGTAGATATTAAGTGAAAGATTAAACTGGGTTGTTTAAGTCTAGAATTAATATTACTTATAGTGGATTTCCTCCTGGCTTGGTAGCCTCCAGATGTAAGTGTGGTTATACACTGAACTGGGTTAACAAACTTCTGTGTTGTTTAATTTTCTTGCACTTTAAGTTTTGGCTAAATCTGTCAAGTGTTGGAACATCTCATAGGACATCTCATACCTGATCACAGAATTTCAGATTTTACTCTTACAAGAGTTTGATCTCGAAATCAAAGATAAGAAAGGTACTAAAAACGTCGTAGCGGACCATTTATCTAGAATAGAAGGTATTAAACCCAAACAAGTGCCGATTAACGACGGTTTTCCGTATGAACAGCTGATAGCACAAATAGGAAGCGACCCAGTTAAGTTAGACATAGATGAACCAAAAACCGTGGAAACGATCCAAACAACCGTAGGACTGCCATGGTACGTTGACATTGTCAACTACTTAGCTGCAAGAGCACTTCCACCTGACTTAACCTATTAGCAGAAAAAGAAATTCTTCCACAATCTCAAGCATTACTATTGGGACGAACCATTATTGTTTAAAAGAGGACCTGAAGGAATCTTTTGTCGATGTATTCCCGAAGAAGAAATAGAAGATGTCATTGCTCATTGTCATTCATCTCCTTATGGTGGACATGCAAGCACTTCCAAGACATGTGCAAAAATCTTAGAAGCCGGCCTATTTTGGCCTAATCTATGGAAAAATGTCCACATCGCTGTTATAAATTGCAATCGGTGTCAACGCACCGGTAATATTTCAAGAAAAGATGAAATGCCTCAAAGAGGAATATTAGAAGTAGAAGTCTTTGACGTTTGGGGAATAGATTTCATGGGACCATTCCCATCATCTTTCGGTAATAAGTACATACTCGTAGCTGTCGATTATGTTTCAAAATGGATCGAGGCTATAGCTTCTCCTACAAATGACACACGAGTAGTAATTAAGCTTTTCAAGAATGTAATCTTTCCAAGATTTGGTGTGCCTAGACTTGTCATTAGTGATGGTGGCTCGCATTTCATTTTGAAAATATTTGACAAATTACTATCTAAGTATGGAGTCAGACATCGTGTAGCAACACCATATCATCCACAAACAAGTGGACAGGTCGAAGTCTCAAACAGAGAAATAAAACAAATCCTAGAAAAGATTGTCGCCATATCTAGGAAAGATTGGTCATCTAAACTTAATGAAGCTTCATGGGCTTATAGGACAGCCTACAAGACACCCATAGGAACTACACCTTTCAAACTAGTGTATGGGAAGGCTTGTCATCTCCCGGTAGAACTAGAACACAAAGCATATTGGGCAATTAAAACACTCAATATAAACTACAATGCCGCTGGAGAAAAACGAATCCTCGACATTAATGAATTAGAAGAATTAAGGTTAGACGCTTATGAGAATGCTAAGATATATAAAGAAAGAACCAAGCGATGGCATGATAAACGCCTATCTAGGAAAGAATTTAGTGTGGGAGACGTTGTACTCCTCTTTAATTCAAGACTTAGGCTCTTTCCTGGAAAACTAAAATCTAGATGGTCAGGACCCTTTGCAATAACTAGAGTGTTCCCGAGCGGAGCAATAGAAATTAAGGGTAAGAATAGTGAACCGTTCACAGTAAACGGACAACGATTAAAACATTACCATAACATTGAAAATAGAGATTATGCGAATAGTTTAAAGCTTTTAGAGTTGTCCACTAACTTCCCTGATTAATCTACCCCTAAGCACTACGTCAGGCTTATGACGATAAAAACAGCGCTTAGTGGGAGGCAACCCATTTTATCATTTTATTGTTTTATTTCATTATTATTATTATTGACTTTATTTATTTATGCATTTATTTTCTTATTTTATTTATTTTCATTTTCATTTTCTAAATCACTTTTAAATTTACTTTGCTACAGATTTTCTAAAGTCTTTTCTACCTTCCCTTTTCCCCCTGATTTGTTTCCTCCACATTAACACTAACTATGGCTAACCAACCAAGAAACTTTATGGAAACCAAATTTAGAGGTAGAAACCAAAGAATGAAATTTGAGGAATTATCACAGAGACAAATGGATTTGACTCTGTACTATGATGAACAGACTATGGAAACCTTAGGCATACATGATAGCATCCTATACCTGTTTAACCAACTTGGATGGGAGAATACTCTCATAAAACATAAGTATGTAACTTACCGCGAGCTCACCCTTGAGTTTTTAAGCTCCTTAGTTTACTTACCCGAGCGCGGATTTGGATTAAGGAAAGGATTTATTAGTTTCCGACTATTCGGTATCGAATATGACTTTAACCATAAGAAACTAGCTGACCTACTAGGATTCCCTAGTGGACCTTTTGCCTTTACTACCACCCAGGTAGAATTAATGGATATTGAGCTATACTTATTTTGGGGAACCTTAACCGGAAATTACCACCCTGAGCCAGATAACATGAACAATGATGAAATACACAACCCTGCTATCCGCTACTTTCATAAAATCCTTGCCCACACCTTCTTTGGAAAGGAAGAGAACCTCACTGGAGTATCTAAAGATAAGATATTCATAATTTCCTGTTTGACCGATGGAAAACCCGTTAATGCTGTACCATTCATGATGCAAACCTTTACCCGCATCCAAGAGGAACCTGATCTACCAATATTGGTAGGAGGCCTGGTCACCATGATTGCTGATGCCCTCGGACTTAGATACCAATTACACAAGTGCAGCCGTTTAGGTACCATCCGCCCTATGAATCTGAACTTCTGCTTTAACCGTCAAATTATAAGAAACTTAGGACAACCACCGTACGAGTACCTAATTAGAAATGAAACCGTAAACCTGTTCACATTACCGAACCATGCTAAAGTCAGTGTTCACAATAGAGATAATTGGCTTTATGAGCTTATCCCTCCCGACTATCCATCAACACCTGAAACACCACAATCCTACCAAATTAGGGATGACATAATGACTGATGTAGAAAGTGACCCTGAGACGCCTCCTGGTTACCATGACATCGACCACACTGATGAAGTTATTGAAACCCCTGAAATCAATCAAGTAGGATATGCTGACAACTTAAAGAAAATTCTGAACACTCTTGAAGTTTACCAAGCTGATATTAATGTTGTTAAGGATGAAGTTAAAAGCATGCGATTGGACGTTATAGGTTTAACTGACATAACATGTGAACAATTCTATCATATAAACTCCGCACTTGAAGATTTGAAGAAACAACTTTGATAATGCTGTAGTGATTTGATTTATCTTACTTTTCGCTTTCTATTTCTAGTTAGTTGTGATATTTTGCAACATTTCGTAGCTTATTTTTATCACTGTAATTTCTTTCTATTATGTCAAAAGCAAAGTACTTCCATTTATGCAATTTTCCAATTTAATCAATTTACATGCTTTTCATTATTTACTGATACCTTTGAATTGCTGGATATTTTGTGAATTTTCGTGTGATGAAATCCACTGCTTATATATATATATATATATATATATATATATATATATATATATATATATATATATATATATATATATATATATATATATATATATTGATCCACTGTTATGTGTTATGTTGGAATTAAATATTGAAAGTGATAAGAATTAAAATTGAACTGAACTGAGGTAATCCATTCTGTGAAAATTCCATATTTTGTGATCATCACGGTCGTCACCATCCCCTCACGATCGTAACGAGCTATTTAGCGCGTCACGACCGTAAGACCCCCCTCACGACTGTGACAACCCTAATTCACGAACTCTGAAGTTACAGAGGCCGTTCTTCTTCGCAAACCCCACTTCTATTTTTACAAAACTTTACCCTCCCATTACCTCTTCTTCTCCCGTAACCACCCATTACCCTCAAATCAATTCCATTAATCCGTTCCACTTTTTCATTTAATCACAATTCCTCACATTCACTTCATTCCATTATAATCCGATCAATTTCTTCACATTTTCTCACCAAACCTCAAACAACTATCTCACATTAACCTCATTTGCATGCAATGGAAAATATTCAGTTTAGAGATGGAGAACAAGGAGAAGCACAGAGAGAGAAGTTTGTAAGGTTTCAAACCCGAGGCATCCAACCTACTCGATACGTCGACCTCGACTGCTTGAGGGAGTTAGGATTGCTCGACGGAGTGAAGCTACTGCTTGAGCATGTTGGCTTGTGGGACTTATGCAGTCAACCGCAACCGATATTTGAAAACCTCACCTTGGAGTTTCTAAGTTCGTTTCAATATATCACACCATCCGGATCAACGAGTCAACTCACCGACATTGCAAAATTCTGAATGCTTGGAAGAGAGTTCCAAATCACTCAAACCAGAGTCGCTGAACTGTTAGGCTTCAGTCACGGCGACGGTGCTCACCTCCGCGTGCCCGACAACTTTAACGAAGCAGCTTTCACTTTGTGGCACAACATCACAAACAGCCGTGCTTCCGCCTACCAGAGTCTGAATGCCACTCATATCCATAATCCAGCAATACGATATTTCCATCATATCATATGCAACACAATCTTTGCAAGAGAGAGCAACCACAAGCTCAATTCCAAAGAGCTCTTATTCTTGCATTGTGCCTTGAATGAAGAACGCATTAATGCCGCTCCGTTCCTTTTGGCCCACATTCAGTCTGTAGCGCATAGAGGCGCCACTCCCTTCTACATCGGCGGGATTGTCACTACCCTTGCCATACAGCTGGAGCTTGGTGACAACCTCACTCATCTGCCTTATAGAGCACCGGAGTTGCTTACCTTGAACTACTGCAAGTCCGCTCATATGATCTCTCAACAAGAGGATGGCAGGTTCAACCATGTGATCCAAGGCACCATCTATCATCATATCACTTTGCATTGCAGGAACCGCATTGATCCATCGAACATAGCCAATTGGCTATTTGGATTGCCGGATGCCGCATGCCATGTTCCGATTATTGACGAGCAGCCTGATGCACCTGTGGACGAGATGCAGGATGCGATGGATGTTGTTGAGCCAGTTCAGGACATCCCTGAGTCTTCCACCAGGCAGCCACCTTCAGCTGACATCACCCTTGAAGAAATCCTCCGTGCCATTCATCAGCAAAATCAGATGAATGCGGCACTTGAGCGTAGGCAGAAAGAGCAATATGATGCACTCCTTGCAACTGTTGTCAGTAACCAGAGAGCAATAGATGAGAAGCTAGGAGAGATCTTCAGCGAGTTGGAAGCTTTGCGTATCGACATCACCGCTCACACCACCACTGGTTCTGATGAGGAAGCCACTCCTACCAGACGCTCCCGCACCAGAAGCCGAGGTCGTGGTCGTCAGCAGCATTAGATTAACTTTTGTTTTTGCATTTCTTTTTCTAATGTATTTCCCCGCTATTATATCACAACATTGAGGACAAGGTCTGATATAGTGTGGGAGAGGTACCTTTCCCTTTCTGCATTTTCCATTTCATTGTATTTCCCTTTCCGCATTTTCAATTAAACAAAGTAATATTTATGCTATTTCTTCAGTTTCAAATCTTCCCCGCTTTATTTAGCCATACCGAAATCTTTTTGCTTTATCTTCGTATTACTCGACTTCCCTATGAAATCGTAGTTAGGAAGCTGAGAAAGATCCAACAAGATCAATACAGTCTTGACACCTTAGACTCCCTACTTAAGCATTCCATTTCGATAATTATTACGACTACACCTTAAGTCTCAGTTCTAAAGTAACCCCTAGTAGTTTATACTAGCAGTCAGCACCGTCTGAACACAAACCACGTGGGGAGCCGATGAACATAAGTGTTTGATGCCTAATCTATAAACGATCCTTCATGTCTCGATGCCATAAAAAAAATTGCACCAAAGTACACGGTCGCATATAAGATGAGAAATATAAGAAGGAGTCCATTGCTGGTTGGTTCAGAGGTACCTGGTTCTGAACTTGGTAGGGCGTGCTACGGCTCGATCCCCCATAACCTCCAATCTGGATAATATGTAAAGGGTTACCACATTCGTGTACCAGACCCCGTGCTTATAAAGGATCAAAGTCACTAACCGGCTACTCCACTACGTGCGTGCTAAGGCAAAGGGCTTAATGTGATTGCGCTAGAACAAAACCGGGTGAAATAAGATCGAAAGACTCTAGGTAGAATCATAACGCAATTACCGAATGTTTCGTTTAATGGGAAGTCGACGACTTAGCTTGTTGCTTGTGTCATTAGTGTATCGTTAGTGTTCTATTCTAGTATCGGTTTATCTAACTTAATGACTTCTCGTACGGTTTGTTATGTGAATGCGTCTGATGAAAATTATCCGATCATTTTTCAATTGACTATTTGCTTGATGACAAGCAAAGGTTTAAGTTTGGGGGAGTTTGATAACGAGAAATTGTATCACTTTATTACTACGTTTTAAGTCTGTTTTATCGCACATTGATCCTATTAACTCCCGATTGTTCGAGTTTTTTATGTCACATTGCAGGTATAACATGTCTAGAGCCAAACTATGAGAAAAAGATCAAATGAACCAAATCTAGCATGAAAAGAAGATGAAGAGAACAATTCTGCTAAGTCTGCATTTTTTGTTGCACTCACGGTCGTCGCAACCTTATCACGATCGTGACACGCTACTTTGAGGTCTCACGATCGTCACAACCTTATCACGATCGTAACGCGCTTGAATTGAAGAACATGACCGTTACGCCCATGTCACGAACGTGACAAGGAAAGTGTGTTTAATTTATTTGAAGTTATTCATGAAGACGTGCAACGAGTCTTTGACGACTCCTATTTTTCCTCAACTGAAGCAACCCAGTACGCTACTTTTTTGCTGGATTTTCTCATTACGGAACGAAGCCCACGCTTACCAATTCAACTGCCAATTTCCACTGCTATAAATACCTAAGATGCAAATTAAAAACTACAGAGTATTATTTTGATTTTCAAGCGGAAGCTCTGCCGTATTTTTTCCTGAACCCTTTTATTTTTCCAGCTTTGTTCTTGCTGTATTTTTTTGCTTTTTATTTCCAAACCAATTCAATAACAATTTCCAACATTAGGAAATTGTTATTTCAATTAATTTCTTTTTTTAGCCTCCAAATTTTTCATTGTATTTCGATTCCGATTCCGACACTCCGAGCTTGCCAATCTGTGGAAGAAGGAGTTTAAGAATTAATTTATCCAGGTTTTTATTTTTTGCAATTTATATTGAATTCATTTATTTATTTATGTTAAGATATTATTATTATTATATAATGTATGCTTTAATATTTATTTATTTATTTCTGCATCTGTCTGTTGGTATAATAAAAATGAGTAGCTAAATTAATTAGTCGGTATGTAATAAACTAAACCAGAACGGTTAAATCGAATCTAAGCTAAAAATAATTAAGAACTTATATTCTGGCTGTGGCTTTTTATAATTAAAATTAATCTTTTTGTTACGAGAGTAAGAAAAGTGAAATAGGTTAGGTCGAGACCACGAGAGTGTGAGATTTTAACCGGATAGCTAAAGCTAGGCATTTGATTTAAATACAGCGAGAGCGCTTTAAAATGAATTAGACTTATTAAGTTTTCAAAAATTATTTTCTAAACACTTATGGGCTAGCGAGAGCAGGCATAGGGCTTTAGGAGTAAGATCTGAGATAAGACCACGAGAGTGTGAGTCGAGGGTATTTAAACTGGTAATCTCTACAGGATAATTTAAGTGAACCATCTTTATAAGCTTAGGTTAGATTGACCCGCATAGGTTAATATAATTACATACCGACCGCCTTCTCATTATTTCCTTAAACTAAATTTAATTCCCGCTTTTAATCCTTAAAACCATAATCGTGACAAATATCCACCTTAGCTAAACTAGCAGACCTTCTAGCACTAGAGTGATTACAAAGTCCCTGTGGGTTCGACAATCTTTTATATTACTTCGATAGGCTGTGCGCTTGCAGTTCAGATACCGCTAGACACATATCGCGTCTTCGCCCCACCAACAGTCTTCTTGGGAGTTTTTTTGGAATGACCTTTTCCTAGAGTAGCCTTACTCTTAGGCTTACTATGTTCAACTACATTTTTTCCTTTTCTTGATTTTAGCCTCTTGGCTATACTTGGGTTAATGCTGGCAATGAGATCATTGTCAGACACATCATCAAGATTAACCACATCATCAGGGATAACTTCCTTTGTTTCAGTAGAAACAGACTTAACTGTCTTCACAACATCAGTTTCTTCATCAACTTCAGAGATTTCAATATCCTTCTCAGATGTTTCAACATTCTTTTGAGCAACTCCAAAATCTTTTTGAGCAACTCCAACATCAGATGTTTCAACATCCTTCTCACCATCTTCAGCAACATTATCCTTTTCACCTTCTTCAACAATATGAATGTCAACATCTTCTTCACCAGCCTCAACAACCGGATTTTTATCATTTGTACCATCAGTTGTTTCAACATTTAGACCATCATGATCTTGATCCTTAGGGTTATTTTGAGGAGCAAGAAGACTAGCCAAAGGAAAATAAACCCCAGTAGCAACACGATCTTCATTCAGAATCCTTGTAATCAGTTTCTCAATAGCTTCATTTGCATATACATAACCCTTTCTTATACTAGCTTCAGATGAGGAACATGCAAAAGTATCTTTCGGTCTCCTTGCATGTGGAGTTCTAGGTTTTGAAACCCTTGGAACTTCAGGAATAAACACGTTAAGAGGAGCCACATCAATAACATCTTCATAGAGGTTCATGGTATGAACCCTAGAAGGAGAGATGAAGCCAGTCTTTAGGGACGACTTCTATGAAGGAGACACAAATTGATGTTGAGATAGTGTTGTGCAGATTGAGTTATGCGTGAGAGAGAAAAAATGCCTTGTGTGAATTTGGAAGATGAATGAGTAGGTGATCAGTGTGGTGTAGTAGCGTGTTTGATGAGGAATAATAACCTTTTGAAAGTATTTCCCTTGAATAGAAGAATTAATGATGATATCACATATTACGCGCCTCCATTGCATTAATATTAAATCTTGAAAATACAATATGTCCTTAAGAATGTTCCCACATGTCAATAATTGGTATAAGCCCTCATAAAAACATATCCCTAACATGCGTCTTAGGTTTTCAAATTGATTTGAATCCAAAGCCTTTGTAAATATATCATCCAACTGTAGCTCAATGGAAACATGTTCCAATGTGATCACTTTATCTTCAACAAGATCTCTTATGAATTGATGCCTAATATCAATGTGCTTTGTCCTGTTATGCTGAATATGATTCTTGGAAATATTGATAGCACTTAAATTGTCACAATATAATGTCAAGACATCTTGTGTGACATTATACTCAGACAACATTTGTTTCATCCAAACAAGCTAAGAATAACTGCTACCAGCTGCTATGTACTCAACCTCAGTAGTAGATAAAGAAACACAATTTTGCTTCTTGCTAAATCAGGATATGAGATTGTTCCCGACAAAGAAACACCCTCCATATGTACTTTTTCTATCATCTGCATTTCCAGCCCAATCAACATCACAATATCCATATAAGATAGGATCACAACCATGAGAATACAACATCCCATAGTCACAAGTTCCATTCACATATTTTAGAATCCTTTTGACTTAATTTATGTGACTGATTTTGGGTTCTGCTTGATATCTAGCACACACTCCAAAAACAAAAGCAATATCTGGTCTACTAGCTGTGAGATAGAGCAAGCTTCCTATCATACTTCTATATAGACTTTGATAAACACTTACACCTTTTTCATCTTTAGACATCTTTAGATGAGTGGGAGCAGGTGTTGTTTTGTGACTAGCACTCTCCATTCCAAATTTCTTGACTATGTTCCTGGATTACTTGCTTTGAGAGAGAAAGATGGAATCTTCCATCTGTTTTACTTGCAAACCAAGGAAGAAAGTTAACTTTCCAACAAGACTCATTTCAAATTCATACTGCTTTTTTCTGACAAAATGGTTTAACCATCTTATCTGACATCCCACCAAATACTATAACATCCACATAAATCTGAGCAATCATCATCTTTCCTTCTTCGTCTTTGACAAAGAGAGTCATATCTATGCCTCCTTTCCTGTATCCATTCTTGATGATAAACTCTGTCAATCTCTCATACCAAGCCCTAGGAGCTTGTTTCAATCCATACACAACCTTTCTCAATTTGTAAACATGATCTGGAAGGTTTGGATCAACAAAGCCTTTAGGCTATTCTACATAAAATTCCTCATTCAAGTATCCATTTAAAAATACACTTTTCACATCCATTTGGAATAATTCGAACTTCAGAATGCAAGAAACTCCCAGTAGAAATCTTATTAATTCAAGTCTAGCAACAGGAGCAAAGGTCTCATCAAAATCAATACTTTCAACTTGAGTGTATCCTTGAGCAACCATTATGGCTTTATTCCTGGTTACCACTCCTTGTTCATCTGACTTATTCTTGTAAACCCATTAGTACCAATCACATTGATTCCTTCAAGTATTGGAACTAGTTCCCGCACTTCATTCCTTTTGAACTGTTGTAACTCATCTTGCACAACATTAATCCAGAATTCATTAGTCAAGGCTTCCTTAACATTCTTAGGTTCAACCTTTGACACAAAACAAGAGTTTGAAATGTTGGATTTATTAATTCAGCGTCACCCTTAGGGATTTTATGGGCTTAATATCCCAACCCATGGCACTTAATAGGTGCAGCCCCTTGAGGTGTCTAAATTATAAGGAAATAAAGTTGCACCTTCACTAACAACACTTACTTTTAGTGCAGTGGTAAGCGCTTGATCCTACAAGTGGTATCAGAGCTAGGTCATGGGTTCGAATTCCCCCGGCTAACACTGAGGGGAGATTTTTGGATTTATTAATACAGCGTCACCCTTAGGGATTCAATGGGCTTAACATCCCAACCCATGACGCTTAATAGGCGCATCCCCTTGAGGGCTCTATACTATAAGGAAATAAAGTTGTGCCTTCACTAACAGCAATTACTTTTAGTGCAGTGGTAAGCGCTTGATCCTACATGAAATGATATCCCTTGATCTAGTAATAACTCCAATGTTAGGATCACCTATAATAAGATCTTTAGGATGATATTTCTGGATTCTGATGGAGGGTCCCTTATTTGTTGGTTCTGATTTAGATTCTGAGATAGCTAGATTGGGATCACCCTCTTTATCAGTAACTTCAGTTGGAGTATCAAAGAATGTTCCAACATCATCCGTGACATAATTAATAATATAAACAAAAATATTAGCACAATTAAAAGTTCAATTTTTTATAAACAATTATTATTTTAAGATGAATAAGAAAATATAAACAATTATATACTAATTATCATAAAATTTTAAGTTATATGCAAATTATAAAAATTAGGTTAGTTATAAACATATTATGAAAATAAATTATAATTACAAAATTAAATTAGCAAGTTTTAATTATTTTTAAGCATATACTACAAACTATTTAAATAATAATTACAAATCAATTATAAAAAGTAGACACATAATTAAAGTTCATTAAAAGTGACAATTAACAAATTAATATTTACAATTAGAGTTTAAAAAAATAATTAGGTTTAAAAAATATTTAGGGTTTTAGAAAATTAGAGTTATGAATTTTAGAAAAAGTAAAATTAGGGTTTATAATTTTTTAGAATAACAAGTTAGAATTAACTATCTAATATAAATTAATTACATAAAATTATTAATAATATACAACAATATAAATTTTATATAACCTTTAATAATAAGGTTTTAGATTTTGAAAAAAATGAATTTTAATTATAGAAAAGAAAATAATACAAAGATTTTATTTTTATCATTTTTTAATTTATTCTAATTATAATAATATAAACTAATTGAAAAAAACAAGAATAAAAAGAATGGAAAAAAACTTACCTGGGCTGGGATTCGAACCCAGCTCCTGGACAATACACACTCCAAGACCAACAATCCTTCCACTAGGCCAGCGCACATCTAGTGCTAACAAACCATCGTCCAATGTTTTTGTACGTATCCTGAAAAACAAAATAAAATAACAAAGCAACAAAAGGGCCTGGAGGGATCGAACCCAGGACCTTGAGTATCACACATGCGCGCATCAACCAACTGAGCCAGCAACCAATTCTGATAAAATACCAACAACATAAAATAAAATATTATAATGAATTTTAAAAATAAAATTTGGCGCGCTGACTTCATCTTCTTCCTTGGATTTTCGCAGGTTTTCCTGCGAAAATTGTTGGGAGATTTCCTGCGAATTTTCATGCGCACGAACCCTGCCAATTTCATATCATCATGAACACGTACGATTTCATCAAATTGATCACATTTTCATGATCCCCAGACATCACACAGTTCATTTATAGTTTTAGAATTAATTTATATTAACTAAATCAAAGGATCCCAAATTCTATTCAAAAACCCTAGCCATGGCAAGTTGCGGTTTAGGGCTTGGTTCTTCAATCTTCTTGTCCAGAAACCATCTAGGCATCATACTCAACACAAATACATGGTTAGAATGCATTATTACTACACAAATAATGAAAATCGAAAAAAATACAAACAAGAGCAATGTTGGTTCGGTTTATGCAATATAGGATGCTTTGAATGCAAATGAGTATCAAGAACGATTCAAGGATGTCCAATAAACATGTTTACACCTTCAAAACTCTTTGGAATGGCCTCTATGGGAGAATCCGAATTTGAGATTTTGGTGATTTTTTTGATATGCAAACTTACTCTTTGAGGCAGGGAATTCCGTGTGCTATGCATTGGGATGTCTTGTATACTTATAGTACAATGGAATTAGGTCAAAAGATTGGATCCTTACGTGGACTTTTTGATTTTTTAAGATTGAAAAAGATTAGAGCTTAAATTTCAAATATTCTTGAATAAGACCTTTCTATTTCAAGCCAATCTTCATCAATCTTGTATCAATTCAATCCAAATTATATTTATGACTTTCTAGAAGAGAAATATATTTTAAATTTTCACATTTGATATTTTATTTAAATTTAAAATGATTTTTTTAATATAAAAATCATAATAAATAAATTAAATAAAATAAAATTATGAAAATATCAAATAAATTTCGTGCATGATGTCACGGAACACTTTGGGTCACAAAAAGTTCAGCCCATTTAGAAAAATTTGGTTTTAAGACCCCATTTTCTTCATAAACCACCCAAAAATTTCCCAACTTTGCAAGGTCACATATCCTTCAATTTTAATGCTATAAGGGTGTTCTTGGACTTTTTGGAAATCTTGAAGAGTCCTCTAACCAACCCCATTGGTTTCATGTCCATATCATTTACCATTCTCAAGTTATGCCCTTTTGAAGTTGTTGACTTTTTGTTGACTTTCAAAAGGACCTATAATGTCTTAGCTCATACCTTCCAAATGAAGCATTTTTGGGCTTGGCTTGTGAGACACAAAGTTGTAGAGAATTCAATTTCCTTCAAAATGAGCTTTGGATGGGAAAAATGTGATGAAGCATGTGAAAGTTATGGCTGGTCAAAGTTCAGTTGACTTTTCCTAAGGAAACCCTAATTTAGAAACCTCTGATTCTTGATGATCTGAAATATCCTTGATGAATCATGATCCACCCTTGATCAAATGATGAATTTTACTTCATATACTTGATGTTGGCAAAAAATCATGAAGTTTTACTTTGGTTTGACCACAGTTGACCTCAGTTTGACTTTTTAACTGCTTTGACTGATTTTGACTTATCTGATCATTTGACTGAGCAAACCTTTGAGAAAAGTTCTGAAATTTGTCATGGGGATTCTTAGACACATATAAGATGCTATGAAGCTCACTTGAAGTCTTGGAAATCCATTTAGCCTGATTAAAGTCAAAACCCTAGTTTTGGATGCACTGCTTAGGAAGATGCATTGTCTGAGGGAATTGTCAAATCTTCTTACTATTTGTGAACTTTGTGAACCTTGTGAACCTCATAAGATGTCTTGTGAACCTTGTGAACCTCATGGGAGGTCTTGTGAACCTTGTGAACCTCTTAGCATACAAAGTCTTGTATTGTGAGGGCAAATTTTGGGGTGCAACACCTTCCCTTATAGATCTTATAGAGAGTAGTAGGAGTTCCCTTTCTCAAAGTGACTCTATTATGAACATAGCAAGCAATATTCATAGCTTCAGTCCAGAAATGCATAGGAAGTCTCTTGGCAGGAATCATGGCTCTAGCTAATTTTTGAATAGTTTTGTTCTTCCTTTACACAAATCCATTTTGCTGAGGGGTAATGGGAGAAGAAAATCCATGGTTGATTCCTTCATATGAGCAAAATTCAGCAAACTTTTGGTTCTCAAATTCCATCCCATGGTCACTTCTAATTATGATAACACAACTCTCCTTTTCCCTCTGAAGTCTTTGACAAAGATCCATGAACACATCAAATACATCATATTTATTTTTGATAAAATTTATCCAAGTGAACCTTGAGTAGTCATCCACCACCACATACATATACCTCTTCCCACCAAGGCTTTCCACCTGTATGGGACCCATCAAGTCCATGTGTAACAGCTCCAAATATTTAGAGGTAGTAAGATGTCGAATCTTCGGATGTGACATCTTGGTTTGCTTTCCCACTTGACATTCACCACACACCCTTCCTTCATCAATCTGAAGCTTTGGAATTCCTCTTATAACATCCATAGATATAACCCATTTAATCCCTCTTAGATGAAGATTACCCAGTTTTTGATGCTACCATTTTACTTCATCTTCTTTGGCTAAGGAACACACGAATGAGTAACTAGGATCCTGATTGACCCATATGTAACAACTATCTCTAGACCCGACTCCCCTCATGAACACTTCCTTATCTTCATTTGTAACCACAAACTCAGATTTGGTGAAGTTGGCATTATACCCTTGTCACACAATTGACTAATGCTGATAAAATTAACAGTCAATCCTTTCACAAGCAAAACACCATCAAGATTTGGAACTCCTGAACACTCTAGTTTTCTAACACCTTTGATTTCTCCTTTAGCTCCATCACCAAAAGTTACATAGCTGGTAGAATGAGATTTGATGTCAACCAACAATTTTTTTTATTCCAGTCATATGTCTAGAGCATCCACTATCAAAATACCAATCCTCTTTAGTTGATACTTTAAGAGAAGTATGAGATATCAAGTCAATATCCTTATGAACCCATTGTTGTTTCTCGATCATGTTTTGTTTAGGTTTGGGCCAAGGATTATGATCAGGATACCCATGAAGTCTATAACAGAAGGGTTTTATTTGACCAAATTTTTCCACAATAATGATATCTCATCTTTGATATTTTTCTCCTTTGATGATTTGATCTTCCTTTACCATGATGTTAAGAGATTGGTTTTGACATCTGATTTGCAACATCATACTTGAGTTCAGGTTGGCTGCTACTTGAAAATATGTTTTTGGTACCATCAAACCCTATGCTAGATAAGTCTCATGCATTATTTTCAATCTGAAGAATCTCATCCAGTGTTTCAAATCCACTGTTAAGCATTCTGATGGATTTGGTCATTTGATCAAGCTTGGAATTCAGCATGATGACTTTATTGTTCAGGTTGGATATTATTGTTAGATGCTCTTTCTTTTTAGCCTCCAGTTTTACTATGAGCTTCTTCTGCTTCTCTCCTTCTTGAATCACTTGTGCACTTCTAATATATAACTTTTTATAAGATACTGCAAGTTCATCAAAGGTTAGCTCATCCCTACTAGAGTCATCATCAGAAATACATGTCACTGTCAAAATAGTGATATGTTTAGTTGATTCCTCTTCAAAATCAATTTCAGAATCTCCATTAGACCATGAAATAGATAGACCTTTCTTTTGTTTCTTAAGATAAGTAGGACATTCAACTTTAATGTGGCCAAAACCCTCACAACCATGACATTCAACTCTTTTGCTTTGATTTGGCTTCTCTTCAGGCTTTGTCCTTCTGCTAGAATCAGGGGATCTACTGATGGCAGATGCGATGTTCCTGACATTAGGTCTTGAATTCATATTCATCTTTTTCATAACTTTGTTGAACTGTCTTCCAATCATGGCTAGAGCTTCTGCCAGGCTTTCCTCAATTTCCATCTTACATTCTTCTGCTTCTTCTTCAGTATTAGAAACAAGGGATATAATTCCATTCTTCTTTTTAGAGATATCACTGAATCCCATCTCAAATTTTAAAGAGATCCAATGATATCTTCAACCTTCATATTATAGATGTCATGTGCTTCCTCTATAGTAGTAACCTTCATAGCAAATCTCTCGGGAAGGGATATGAGAATTTTCCTTACAAGCTTTTCATCAGACATTTTTCTCCTAAAGCTCCTGAAGTGTTAGCAATCTCAAGAATATTCATGTGAAAATTATGAATATTCTCATCTTCTTTCATTCTCATATTTTCAAATTTTGTAGTGAACATCTGAAGTTTTGACATCTTGACCTTGGAAGTTCCTTCATGAGTATTTTTGAGAATATCCCAAACATCCTTGGCCAATTCACAATGGTGCACCAACCTGAATCTGTTTTTATCAATTCCATTGAGCAAAGCATTTAAGGCTTTAGAATTACCTAGAGCCAACTCATCCTCCTCTTTGGTCCATTCTTCCTCAGGCTTCAAAGTCTTTGATCCATCTTTTCCAATAATGACACGATGTTCACATCCTTTGTCTGCAGCTTTCCATGCCTTCTTGTCCAGAGATTTTAGGAAAGCAACCATACGAGGTTTCCAGTAGTCATAGTTAGATCCATCTAGAATGGGTGGTCTATTCCTAATTCCTCCATTCTTGTCCATAGTACCAGAAAATACTGCCCCTAGATCTCACCCAAAAATACAGGCAGGGTGCCTGCTCTGATGCCAATTGAAATTCTGGAAGCAGATATGAGATGTTACAAAACTAATATCTGACAGATTGAAATGAACAAGTTAAATAAACAAAAACAATTGTAAAAGAGACAAGCAATTGTTAACCCAATTCGGTGCAAACACACCTACTCTAAGGGCTACAAATCCAGGGAGGCAATCCACTATTAGTAGTATCAATTCAGATTTAAACCACTCAGTTTACCCTCTTCATTTAATCACTACCTAATGCAACTTCTACCTAAGAACTCTTAGATAAGCGACACCTTTCACCCCCTCAATCACAACAGTGATAACAAACTAACAAATAAGAAAAAGAAGACACACTTCAAAGACAATACTTGACCTTTCTTAAAAGCTTCAGTCAAGTACAAAACACTTTTGCTTAAAAGCTTTGAGTGGACAACATACAACTCAATAAACCTAGTCCAATACAATCATTAACATGATAATTGTTTGGCTCACAAGCAAAATAAAACACGAAAAACCCTAATAATCGTAACACTCTTAAATCCTTATTCTATCTATTTTCAAATAGGGTTTTGCAGCCTTTAAGTAGAAGACAAACAGGGGCATCGACCTGCTGCTATTACACATCAGATTTAACCTAATATAATTAATTCCTAAAATAAAGGAACAGATATAGCAATCATATAAATTATTTTGAGAGTAACATTCTGTTGCACCCCAAAATTTGCCCTCCACAAGACAAGTCATTGTGTACCACAAGGCTCACAAGGTTCACAAGGTTCACAAGACACCTCATGAGGTTCACAAGGTTCACAAAGTTCACAATTAGTCAGAAGATGTGACAATTCCCTCAGACAATGCATCCTCCTAAACAATGCATCCTAAACTAGGGTTTTGACTTTAATCAGGCTAAATGGACTTCCAAGACTTCAAGTGAGCTTCATAGCATCCTATATTTGTTCAAGAATCCCCATGACAAGTTTCAAAACTTTTCCCAAAGATTTGCTCAGTCAGATGATCAGATAGGTCAAAATCAGTCAAAGCAGTTAAAAAGTCAAACTGAGGTCAACTGTGGTCAAACTAAAGTCAAACTTCATGATTTTTTGCCAACATCAAGTATATGAAGTAAAATTCATCATTTTATCAAGGGTTGATCATGATTCATCAAGCATATTTCTGATCATCAAGAATCAGGAGTTTCTAAATTAGGGTTTCCTTAGGAAAAGTCAACTGAACTTTGACCATCCATAACTTTCACATGCTTCATCACTAATTTTCCATCCAAAGCTCATTTTGAAGGAAATTTAATTCTCTACAACTTTGTGTCTCACAAGCCAAGCCCAAAAATGCTTCATTTGGAAGGTATGAGTTAAGACATTATAGGTCCTTTTAAAAGTCAACAAAAAGTCAACAACTTCAAAAGAGCATAACTTGAGAATGGTAAAAGATATGGACATGAGACCAAAGAGGTTGGTTATAGGACTCTTTAAGCTTTCCAAAATGTCCAAGAACACCCTCATAGCATTAAAATTGAAGGATTTTTGCCCTTGCAAAGTTGGGAAAGTTTTGGGAAGTTTATGAAGCAAATAGGGCTTTAAAACCAATTTTTGCTAAATGAGCCCACCAAATTGCTATCCCATCTTTACAAAAACACCAAGCACGACCCAATCCACCTATTTTCTGATTTTTTATTTTTTATTTCATATTTATTTGAATTTTACTCATTAAAATACAATTTAAGTTGAAATAAAATATAAAATCATATATTTGAAAAAGGATTTTGCTTCTAGAAAGTCATAAATAATATTTGGATCAGATTGATACACAAGTTATGAGGATTGTCCCAAAATAGCAATGTTAGATCAAAGAAAAATCAAATTTCATGACAAATCTTTTTCAATCTTCAAACATCCAATTGCATCCACTACATATACATGAACTCATCACAAGCAGAGGGGACGATTTTTCTGCCTCCTAGAACAAGAGCAAGCTTCCAACTTTTCATAAAAAAATCTCAAATCGGATTCTCTCTTACAGGCCAAACCAAGGCATTCTAAAGGTTGCAATGCGTTCTCCAGTGATCATTGAACATGTCTAAGTCATTTACATCATTCAAAGCATTCCAAATCGTCTTAACCGAATCGTGTTCTTCAAGCTTATTCTTGTTTTTCGATTTCATTGATTTGCTTGTTTTAATCTGTTTTTGATTATTTGATGATGTTTGTGATGAACCATAGATTGTTTCTGGACAAAAATATGAAGCTTTCATGGAGGAATTCGTGAGATGCCATTATTAGGGTTCTTATTCTAGAATTGGGGGTTTGTGAAATAATAAATATAAATAATTTCTAAACACATAAACGAGTTGGTTTTGTTGTGGGGAACACAATGGTGTTCCCAATTTGATGAATCATTGCAGGTTTGATGATCGTTGTGAAAAACCTAGGAAAACCTGTAAAACAAAATTCGCACGAAATTTCGCAGGAGAAATCACAAGTGTTTTCGCAGGTAATAGGTTGAAGATGAAGACTCATGGCGCGAAAATCTGGATTTAAAATTTGAGTTTATTTCATTATATATTATTTGTATTATGTTTCACAAAACGCTGCAGTGGTCCAGTGGCAAGGCGCGCGTGTGTACAAGCATGAAAACCTGGGTTCGATTCTTGTTGGAGGCAATTTTTTGTGCTTTGTTATTTCTGTTGACAGGTTAAAAATATGAAGAATGCGTTGCATCAATATATCACCAGCGTGCGCTGGCCTGGATGGTTTTGTGCCATACGTTTGAGGTAAAGGACCTGGGTTCAAATCCCAGGTCCTATTTTTTTGGTTATTTTCCTTATTTCTTGTTTTTTTTCTATTTTCTTAATTTAATTTAGTTAATCTATTTTAATTAATTTACTTAATCTAAAAATCAATAATGTTTTTCTTAATTAAATTTTATATTTAACTTCACATTTTTATTTATTTATTTTGATATATTTGTATATGATATTTTTTTATAAATAAAACTTATTTATTTAAATCAATTATTAACTAACCCTAAGTTAATTTTAATTAAACCTATTTTTCTTTATAAACCCTAATTTATTTTAAAACCCTATTTTTCGTTTATGATTTTAATTTCTTATTTTTGTAATTATGATTATTAAATATTTCTAATATGTATATATAATTAATTTATTAAACCATTAATCATATTTCTTAGTATATAATTATTATAATTTATTTCTTTTCTTAAAATTCTTAAAAATGATTATTTGTTTGAATTTGAACTTTTAATTTGTTTTCTATATTATATTATTATACTAACCTCTCTTATATTTATTTTATTTGTTATTACTAACCTATTTATTTATTATATGTTTATTCATTTAAATTATTTTATTATTATTATGATGTAATTGTACAAATTATGTAATAGTCGTAGAATCTTTATTATTTTATTTAAATTGCTATGGTTAGTAAATTAGGGAGTGAAAACATATTTGCTTTTAAAATTGAATTTAGATAACTAATTATAAGATAAATACTTGAACTTGAACATGCACACACGTAAGTCGATCCTGGATCGCCATCTCACTTCTTAAGGGTTACCTCTCATGTTGCCTAAATAAAAGGTTAAGTAAGGTGTACAAAGCAAAGTCCCTTATCTCATTAACATCATCTTGTCCCTTTAAAAAATTATAAGATCAAGTCCCTTCATGGTTGCCTTCGTAAATGATCTTGTCCCTTTCGAATAAAAGATGATAAGTCCCTTCGAATTGCTTATACACCTTACAATTGCCTAATCACAGATGTCCCTTCACTTGTCCCTCACCACATCCAAGGTAATGACTACCTATTCCTTAATAATAGGGATAGTCTTACCATTTAAAGGATATTTAAGAACAGAAAAGATTTAACTTAGGGTAGGTTTCTCTTATGTACTTGCTCACCTTTTCAAAACATTTCAAAAACACTTCACATTTCAAACAATTTTCAAAACAAAGGCTTTATATATATCCGTACATGGATCATTATAAAGTACTTAAGAAAATTTCT
The DNA here is from genome assembly GCA_963966055.1 of Lathyrus aphaca. Lineage (NCBI taxonomy): Eukaryota > Viridiplantae > Streptophyta > Magnoliopsida > Fabales > Fabaceae > Lathyrus > Lathyrus aphaca. Next base: position 546,568,047 of record OZ014520.1, read on the forward strand.
AATCACACACTACACTTCTCAAAACATTTTAAAGTGAGCTAAGTAACTAAGAGCCCATGGATAACCATGGATGTAAAGGGTGCTAACACCTTCCCTTTACATAACCTACCCCCCGAACCCAAAAAATCTTTTAAGGTCTTTCCTGTTCTTTTATGCCCTTTCCTTTGGATAAAATAAAATTCGGTGGCGACTCTTGCTATCCGCAACATTTTCACTAAAGTCAGTTCTCCCACCGTGTTACAGAACTGGCGACTCTGCTGGGGATTTAATAAAAGAGGGGTACCCTTAGGAATTAGATCACTTTAAAATTGTTTGCCTTGTTTGCTTTATACTTTACTTGTTGGGTGCTCTTATGTGTGAAAGATCCTAACCCGGATCTGGTGTACCTTAGGTAAATGGCAATAGACCAAGGAAACTGTACGACGTATACCGATATGGTTGATCTGGTGGCCATAGTTAGTGTGAGTTCTTGGTTGGTGCTTATGTTCCTTAAGTCAAGTTGAGGATAATATGAGGCTTCCATATGTTGTCAATGCACTAACTAACTTTTAGAACCCTAGTTATCCCATCTTGGCCTTTAGAAAAGTAGTGAGATAGCCGACTTTGGTGAAGACTGAAGTTGGTTGATACTCGATACTACGCTCATTGAGATTCTAAACTTGGGGGGTTTTGGTTGGAAAGTAAGTTGCCTACTGAACAACCACCCTTGTGAAGGATCAAATGATATTGAGATCCCTTAGAACCTTGTTACTTTATAGGACAGGATGAACCAACTAACTTCAGGGGAGGGTATTTACCTTTAAACCTCATGCAAGCCTTCAAACCTAGGGCTATTGTGTGACTTGTTTGTGTGTGCCACATGTTTGTGATTGAGCATAACATCATAGCATCATCATGCATCATAAACATAGCATTTTCACTAACCATTTCAAGGACCAAGGGATTTATCTTTGTTCTTTGTTGCAGGTCATGGCTTCTGCTCGTAGGAACACTATCCGGATCAACTTTGTAGGCATACCTCCTAAGCTTAAAGAATTGGTCTCTCAAGTTTCTGAAAACTCTCAGTTCATCAAGAGACATGGTCACCTACTGGATCTAGTCACTTCAGGGTTCAATGAAGACATGATGAGTGTCCTGTTTCAGTTCTTTGATCCTAAACATCACTGTTTCACATTCCCTGACTATCAACTGGTTCCTACAATGGAAGAGTTCTCCAAGCTTCTGGGTATACCTATCCTGGATCAGAAACCCTTCACAGGCTTGGAGAAAGAGCCTAAACCTGAAGTCATTGCTGCAGCTCTACATCTGAAGAAGTCAGACATTGTTCTAGAAACGAGAAGCGGAGTTAAGGGTATTCTTGCTAAGGTGTTGATAGAGAAGGCTCAAGTGTTCTTGAAGGCTATGAGCTATGATGCTTTTGAGGAGATCTTAGCCTTGTTGATTTATGGCTTAGTATTGTTCCCCAATCCAGATCAGTTCATAGACGTTCACGCCATCAACATATTTATGAGTCACAATCCAGTGCCTACATTGCTTGGAGACATCCTACATTCTCTTCATACCCGGACTACAAGGGCACGAGGAACTTTGATGTGTTGCATACCTTTGCTATCTAGGTGGTTTATTTCTCACCTTCCTCAATCAGTGATGAAGAATGAACAAGGGTTCAGGTGGTCAAAGAGGATTATGTCACTCTCTCATTCAGATATCCATTGGTGCTCCAGATCTATGGAGAATGTTACTATCATTGACCGTTGTGGGGAGTTTCCTAATGTGCCACTTCTAGGCATAAGAGGAGGCATTACTTACAACCTTTCCTTAGCTTTACGACAGTTTGGTTACGCTCGGAGTGATGGTCCTCATGACATGCTTATTCAGGGTATTGTGTTTGACTATGACAACGATCTGCAAGGTTACCGTCAAAGGTTCATACGAGCATGGGGAAAAGTGAACAAGGTTGACAGCAAGACTCTAGAGCCCAAGTACATTATTCCTATGGAAGCTTACCTCAGATGGGTGCGATCTCGTGCTCAGACTCTTATGATGCCATATCCTGCCATCCTGCCAGTTACTATGGAGCCTGTTGCTGAAGGAGATACTTCTTATACCATCCTTCACCGAGACATGCCCACTGACATGGAAGACTTACAGAGGTCCTGGATCCAGTTGAAGGAGCAAAGGGATACTTTCGAGGCTCATTACAAAGCAAGTCGAGAAAGAATCCTGGAGCTAACAAAGCAACTTCACGAGGAACGGAATCTCAACTCATACCTCAACACAAAGAGGAAACGTCCATGGGAGACTTAAAACCCCATCTTTTGTATTTATTTCATTTCATTTTATCGTAAGCCCAAAGGGCAAACAAATTTATTACTAATAAAAGTTTACTTTTTGGTTGTTTAAACAAATTTAAATCCTGCGGTCCTTGAAAACATTGCATACGCATTTATACACCATATCATTGCATCACAGGTTTCTTGTGCACAGGTTTCTTATCTTCTCGTTGTTTATTTCAACAATGGCTCTTGAACAAACAATTAAAGATCTCCAGGCACAAAATGCACAGTTCCAAGAGCTGATCCTGAACTTGTCCAAGGGGCAGGATGAATTGAAGACGCTGCTGGCCAAGAAGACTAAGAAGACTAGAAGGTCAGGAGGCCTCATCAACATGGGAAGAAGGTTCAGAGGTCCTGTCAAGACCAAGGAACAGGTTGAAGATTATGAGTCTGAGGAGTCTGAGAAAGAGGGAGGCAGTCTCCACAATACAATGGGGGACTCTGATTCTGAAGCTAACTACTATCATGATCCTAATGAAGATAAGTTCAAAATGCTGGTGGATAGAATGGATGCTATGGAATTGCAAAAGTCTTCTGGGCTGGATTTTGAAGACCTGAGTTTGATATCTGGAGTGGTTATACCCATTGGTTTCAAGGTCCCTGCTTTTGTAGTGTATGATGGTGTTTCATGTCCCAAGCTGCATCTGAGGTCTTATGTCCGGAGAATCCAACCCCATACTACTGATAAAAAGTTGTGGATCCATTTCTTCCAATAGAGCTTGTCTGGAGCTCAATTGGAATGGTACTATCAGTTGGAGAGTGTCAACATCCGTGATTGGAATGATCTTGCTGAAGCCTTTTATAAGCAATATCAATACAATGCTGATCTAGCCCCTACTCGCATGCAACTGCAGAGCATGTCTATGGGTGCTAAAGAAAATTTCAAGGAGTATGCCCAGAAGTGGAGATATTTGGCTGGTAGAGTACAACCTCCTCTAACTGACAGGGAGTTAGTGGATATGTTCATGTGTACGTTGAATGGTCCTTTTTACAGTCATCTCATTGGAAGCTCATCATCTGGCTTCACTGAGTTGGTAATGACAGGAGAGCGCGTAGAAAGTGGTATAAGGAGTGGCAAGATACAAGTGGGTGTTTCCTCATCAAGTACTACAAAGAAGCCCCCTAGTGGGAAGAAGGAGTCAAATGTTGTTTATGGTCAACCTGATCGTAATAGGAGGCACCAATCTGTGAGTGCAGTTCATATCTCCAATCCTACTCCTGCAACACCAGAACAACCACAGAACAATCAACAGAGGCCTAGAAGATAGTTCACCAAGTTCAACATGTCACTGGCCCAAGCCTTGCAACACTTGTTGAAGGGTGAACTCATCACTTTGAAGGACCCTCCTCAGAATCCCAATGTTACCTCACCCAGGTACAATCCTAATGCACGATGTGCATATCATTCTAATTGCCCGGGACATGATACCAATAATTGTTGGATATTGAAGAATAAGATTCAGGATATGATTGATGCTGGAGAAATTGAGTTTGACCCTCCGGGTACTCCAAATGTGATTACTGCTCCCATGCCAAATCATGAGAAGACTGTTAATGCCATTGATGAAGTTTCACATATTTCCTCAGTTGCAGATATAACCACACCATTGTCTGTCATTAAGAAGAAGTTGGTACAAGTTGGGTTCTTTCCAGGTTGTAATGAAGATTGTTTCTATTGTGCTTATAAACCGGATAGTTGCTGGAAGTTGAAGGACGGAATTCAACGCCTCATGGACAATTACACAATATTGTTTGAGAGGACACCTTCTGTGGAGAGCATGGTTGAACACATAACTAAAGGTGCGAAGGTGGAAGAGGTGGATATGGTTGACAAAGTGCCAGTAAGAATCACTTCCAAGGGCCCTGTCAGAATCACTCATAAGGGTGTAATTAAGATTACTGCTGAAGGCCCTGTGAAGATTGTTGCTGAAGCTAGAGTGGCTCTTATGATCATCACCACTCCGGGTCCTATTCCATATACTTCTGATAAAGCGGTGCCTTGGCATTATGGCTCTGATGTTTATATTCATGGTGTTAAGCAGGAACCCTTAGTTGAGACACCTGTTGTTGATGAAAGTCTTGATGTTGATAATATTGCTGGATCTAGTAAGATCACACGAAGCGGAAGAGTTTTCTCTACTCCGGCTACCTCCAAGAATATAGTTACTCCAACTACTACCTCCACTGTTGATGCTCGGGGCAAAGGTCCTGTTATTGAACATGTGCAAACTGATGTACCAACTGCTGATGACCTTTCTAAGCAGATGGAAGAAGTACTGAAAATCATTCGCAAGAGTGATTATGATATTGTTGATCAGTTGGGGCATACTCCCTCCAATATTTCCATGTTGTCTTTATTGTTGTGTTCTGAGGCTCATGCCAAAGCCTTGATTAAATTCTTGAAGACTGCTCACGTACCAAATGAGATTTATGTAGATCAGTTTGAAAATTGTGTTGCACACTTGACCTATGATAATGGGTTAGGTTTCTCCGATGCTGATTTGACTCCTGCCAAGAGGGATCATAACAGGGCTCTACATATCTCTATTGAATGCAGGGGCACTACCCTGTCACATGTGTTAATAGACAATGGTTCTTCGCTGAATGTATTGCCCAAAGAAGTTCTGAATAAGCTTAGTCCTGAAGATGCTATGTTGAGACCCAGTAATATAGTGGTGAAGGCTTTTGATGGCTCGAGAAGAGTGGTGCATGGAGAAATTGATCTCCCAATAAAAGTAGGTTCTCAAGTCTTCAATGCTACTTTTTATGTAATGGATATTCGTCCTTCGTATTCTTGTTTGCTTGGGCGTCCCTGGATCCATGGGGCAGGTGCTGTAACCTCCACCTTACATCAGAAGCTGAGATATCCAGTAGAAGGAAAAGTTGGCACTATTTACGGAGAGGAAGGATATATAATTAGCCATGTGAACACATTTAAATATCTTGAAGTGGAAGGTGAATATGTTGAAACTCCATGCCAGACGTTTGAAGTAGTTCCTTGGGTTGTTAATAATTTTGAAGCTCCTCCTGTTGTCAAGAAAGTTCTTGTGGTCACCAGAGTACCTCCTACAATGGCCTCCCTCAAGGATGCTAGAGCTGTGGTGGATGAAGGTGGTTGTACTATTTGGGGTCAGCTTCCTAACATTCCTTACAGGTCTGACAAGTTTGGTTTGGGTTTCACTGCAGAGTCCCAGAAGGCTGTTCGTTGTGCTCGTGCTGTTCGTGTCACCAATCAAGGGATTATGAAAGATCAGATCAATGTTGTAGGTGACTATAATGAAGACTACAACTTGGATGCTTCGATTTTTCCTACTGTGGGTGTTGGGCTTAATAATTGGAAAGCTGAAGATGTTATTCCGATCTCCTTTAGTCAGGAGTAAATACTATTACTGTGTTGTTACTTTTAAGTTTGTAATTTTTGAACAATTAAACTCTTAAGCCTTGTGCCTTACCCGGGGCACAATGGTATGCTTGTTTCGGGATGTCATTTCATTTGCATACTTCATTCAATAAAAATCAGTGGACGTTTTGTTTTCGTAAATGTTGTGTTCCTCGTCTTTCTTTTATTTTATTTTTCTTTTATCAGCTATGTGTTCTTACACACACCCACATCACTAAAATGCAGATCCTCATCCACTCTGGATCCTGTTGATAACAGTTCTACTATTGCCAATTATAACTTCGAGAATCCGATCTATCAAGCTGAAGATGGAAATGAGGACGATTGTGAAGTACCTGTAGAGCTTGCTAGGTTGTTGCAACAAGAAGAGAAAGCCATACAGCCACATGAAGAGCCAATCGAAGTTGTGAATTTGGGAACTGAAGAAAACAGGAAAGAGGTCAAGATAGGGGCTGAATTAGAGAATGGTGTCAAGAGCAGATTGATTCAAATGTTATATAATTATGTGGAGATTTTTGCTTGGTCCTATGAAGATATGCCAGGGTTGGATACAGACATTGTGGTTCACTGTTTACCGGTAAAAGAGGATTGTCGTCCAAAGAAGCAGAAGGTTCGTCGCATGCATCCTGAAATGTCAGAGAAGATTAAGGCAGAGGTGATGAAACAGTTTGATGCAGGGTTCTTAGCTGTGACTTCTTATCCTCAATGGGTTGCAAATGTGGTGCCGGTACCTAAGAAAGATGGTAAGGTACGTATGTGTGTAGACTACAGGGATTTGAACAAGGCCAGCCCCAAAGATGACTTTCCACTCCCTCATATTGATGTTCTGGTAGACAATACCGCTCAGCATAAGGTATTCTCTTTTATGGATGGTTTCTCTGGTTACAATCAAATCAAGATGGCACCTGAAGATATGGAGAAGACAACATTTGTTACACAGTGGGGCACCTTTTGTTATAAAGTGATGCCATTTGGTTTGAAGAATTCAGGGGCAACATATCAGCGTGCTATGGTGGCTTTGTTTCACGATATGATTCATCATGAGATAGAAGTATATGTGGATGATATGATAGCAAGGTCCCAGAATGAAGAGCAACATCTTGATCATCTGCATAAGTTGTTTGAGAGGTTGAAGAAATACATGTTGAGATTGAACCCAAACAAGTGTACTTTTGGAGTTAGATCTGGTAAGCTCCTGGGTTTCATTGTCAGTGGAAAAGGTATTGAAGTAGATCCTGCAAAAGTGAAAGCTATACAAGAGATGCCAGCTCCCCGTACTGAGAAGGAGGTTAGAGGTTTCTTGGGACGATTGAATTACATTGCAAGATTTATTTCCCAATTAACAGCTACCTGTGAGCCAATCTTCAAGTTGTTGAAGAAAGATCAGGTAATGGAGTGGAATGATGAGTGCCAGACAGCATTTGATGAAATCAAGAGATATCTTCTAGAACCTCCCATTCTGATGCCACCAGTTGATGGAAGACCCTTGATCATGTACTTAACAGTGTTAGACAACTCAATGGGGTGTGTGTTGGGGCAACATGACGAGTCTGGTCGAAAAGAGCAGGCAATCTACTACCTTAGCAAAAAGTTTATCGACTGTGAAACAAGATACTCACTGCTCGAGAAAACTTGTTGCGCTTTAGCATGGGCTGCTCGCCGACTAAGACAGTATATGTTGACTCATAGTACCTTGTTCATTTCGAAGATGGATCCAATCAAGTACATATTCGAGAAACCTGCTCTCTCCGGAAGAATAGCAAGATGGCAAATGATCTTAACAGAATATGATATACAGTATACTACTCAGAAGGCCATTAAAGGAAGTGTTGTAGCTGATCATTTGGCTCATCAAGCAGTGGATGATTATCAGTCAATGAGTTTTGAGTTCCCTGATAAAGACATTATGATTATTACCAAAGAACCTGGACAGTATGACGAACCTGAACAAGGATCCCGATGGACTATGGTTTTTGATGGAGCTTCTAATGCACTTGGCAATGGTATTGGTGTTGTGATCAGTTCCCCTGAAGGTTGTCATACCCCGATTACTGCCATACTTTGTTTCTATTGTACTAATAACATGGCTGAATATGAGGCATGTATCCTGGGTATCAAAGCTGCCATTGATATGAAGATTCAGTTCCTTGACGTGTATGGAGATTCAGCCCTGGTAGTAAGTCAGATCAAAGGAGATTGGGATACCAAGCATGATAATCTCATTCCTTACAGAGAGCATGTGTTGTCTTTGATCCCATACTTTAAAGAGATTACCTTTGGACATATTCCACGAAGAGAAAATCAGTTGGCAGATGCCTTAGCCACCATGGCATCTATGTTTGAGATTAGCTGGGATGATGAAGCTCCCAAGATTATTATTGATAGATTTGAGAAGCCTGCATACTGCAATGAAATTGACACTGAAGAAGCAGAAGAGAAGCCTTGGTTCTATGAGGTGAAGAGATATCTTGAAACCCAGGAGTTCCCTGAAGGGACATCTGTTAAAGATAAGAAATTTCTGAGGAGGTTTTCTGCTAAGTTCTTCTTGAGTAATGGAATTTTGTACAAGCGCAATCATGATTCAACTTTGCTTCGTTGTGTGGATAAGAAGGAAGCAACTGAGATTATGGAAGACATGCATGATGGGATCTTTGGCACTCATTCTAGTGGTCATACTATGGCAAAAAAGATATTGAGAGCAGGTTATTATTGGTCTACCATGGAAGCTGACTGCTATCAACATTCCAGAACATGTCACAAGTGTCAAATCTATGCTGATAAAGTACATATACCTCCATCACCATTGAATGTGTTGACTGCTCCTTGGCCTTTTGCCATGTGGGGCATTGATATGATTTGTGAGATCAAGCCTACTGCTTCTAATGGGCATCGTTTCATCCTGGTTGCTATTGATTACTTCACAAAGTGGGTGGAGGCAGCTTCATTTGCATCTGTTACTAAGAATGTGGTGGCTCGATTCATTAAGAATAATCTCATACGTAGATATGGCATCCCTGAAAGGATTATTACTGACAATGGCTCTAATCTGAACAACACTATGATTACTGATCTCTGCACGCAGTTCAAGATTAAGCATCACAACTTTTCTCCGTATCGTCCGAAGATGAATGGGGCAGTTGAAGCTGCTAATAAGAACATTAAGAAGATTCTACAGAAGATGACTGTTACTTATAAAGATTGGCATGAGATGTTACCATTTGCTCTTCATGGTTATCGTACTACAATACGTACTTCAACAGGGGCAACCCCATTCTCCTTAGTATATGGTATGGAAGCAGTTCTACCCGTTGAAGTTCAGATCCCCTCCTTAAGAATCATGAAGGATGCAGGCTTGGATGAAGATGAGTGGATTCAGACTCGACTTGACCAGATAAATTTGATTGATGAGAAGAGGTTGGCAGCTGTTTGTCATGGCCAGATGTACCAGAAACGGATGATCAAGGCTTTTAATAAGAAGGTTAAGCCAAAGGTATATCAGGTTGGTGATTTGATAATCAAACGTATCATACTACCACAGGGTGATCCTAGGGGCAAGTGGACTCCAACATATGAAGGGCCATTTGTAGTCAAAACAGTATTCTCAGGAGGTGCCATGATACTTACTACTATGGATGGTGAAGACTTCCCACAGCCTGTAAACGTAGACATAGTTAAAAAATACTACGCATAAAAAGAGACCCGCTAGGTTGACTGGCCTAGGCAAAAATAAGGGCATCCCGGCGAACCAAAAGGGTTCGGGCAAAAATTAGGGATATATATATATATAAAAAATGTACACCCGGCAAGTCGAAAACCTGAAAAGGCAGCTTGGACAAAAAAGGGTATCCCGGTGGATTGAAAACCTGAAAGGGCAATCCAGGCAAAAGTTAGGGATTAAAGCGTATGACTATGTCTCGTTTGGATCACCCATGAAACTACGACCAGTTGTGCTACTTACTCAAGCTCGAACAGATAAAGATCAATCCAATCGTTTCCGTCTCGACAACAGAAGATGACATACTTGAAGATAATGGAAATAGTAGAATTGAAGCATAATAGGATTATTTCCCACATAGCTGATTTTCTTTGTTTTGTAAAATTTTTATGACGAATTCCTCCTACTAGGATTTCTGTCTCCTTGTACCAACTTGCCTATGTATAGGTCACTTTGTGATATAAATAAAATTCCATCTTTGAATCCAGATTTACTTTTACCCTATTTACATAAGCGAAACGTCCATTGGTTGTGTTTGAATGTATGTATGCTTTTGAATATGATTGATGTTTACCAGAAATGTATAAATGCTTAATATGATTGATGTTTACCAGAAATGCATGAAATGCAGTAATAGTATTTACTAAGGACGAACGAGGGTAGTAATGCAACGAAGCTTCGCCGGTTCATCCCCACAAGACAGCTACAAAAACCCTAGTAGGGCAAGTCCATCTTCATAAATTCTTCGAGTTACATCTCTCCTGGAATTTATGTCCATCTCTTTTATCCTCAGTCGGGATACTCAGGAAATTATTCCTTCAACAGGAGTACGACAAACGAAGACGGGAGGTTATGGATACCATACTATCGAACGAAGACGGAAGGTTATGGATACCATACTATCGAACGAAGAAGGGAGGTTATGAATACTATGTTATCAAACAAGACGGGAACGAGTTCCTCATATTCTTCACTATATTATCAAACGAGGTGGGAACGAGTTCCTCATATTCTTCAGCAACAAATCGGGATTTATTTTCCCTGGCCAGCAGTTGTTATACGAAGATATCCAGATACTTCAGGCTGCATGATTCATACATACATCATTTACATCATACCATAATATACGTATTCATAAGTACATAATGCATTTACTTAGGTGCATCATACTATGCATGCATACATATTGCATAAACTAACATTCTCTTTGCAGGATGGTTATATGCAGGAAAAACAATATCCACAACTTACAACGGGTTAGAAATGATCCATACATTTGCTCAAGATGTCTCTGAATAGCAGGCAAACGGTCTGTAAAAGGATCCATTCCCTGGTTCAAGACATTTTTCAGAAGAACAAATCCTGACTTTCTTTGACCCTTAAGAACAAATCCTGACGTTCTTTTGGCCCTTGAATAGCAGGCAAACGGTCTGTAAAAGGATCCATTCCCTGGTTCAAGACATTTTTCAGAAGAACAAATCCTGACGTTCTTTTGACCCTTAAGAACAAATCCTGACGTTCTTTTGGCCCTTGAATAGCAGGCAAACGGTCTGTAAAAAGATCCATTCCCTGGTTCAAGACATTATTCAGAAGAACAAATCCTGACGTTCTTTTGACCCTTAAGAACAAATCCTGACGTTCTTTTGGCCCTTGAATAACAGGCAAACGGTCTGTAAAAAGATCCATTCCCTGGTTCAAGACATTATTCAGAAGAACAAATCCTGACGTTCTTTTGGCCCTTGAATAGCAGGCAAACGGTCTGTAAAAGGATCCATTCCCTGGTTCAAGACATTTTTCAGAAGAACAAATCCTGACGTTCTTTTGACCCTTAAGAACAAATCCTGACGTTCTTTTGGACCCTTGAATAGCAGGCAAACGGTCTGTAAAAAGATCCATTCCCTGGTTCAAGATATTACCCTTAAGAACAAATCCTGACATTCTTTTGGCCCTTGGAGAGTAGGCAAACGGTCTGTACAAAGATCCATTCCCTAATCCAAAATACTTCCAGAAGAGATAATTATCACAAGATTCATTTCTACTGGTCCGTTCAACAATTCAAATCATGTTGCATAAATGATTCAGGGACGGCTTATACAAAGACCTAGTACTGATATCCAGTATCAACATAAAGACATCATCACATTCTGATATTTTAGATGGCATCTCTAAACCCATCTCCAATTCTTTCAAGTGGCATCTTTAAGCCCACTCAAGCACATATAACTAATCATCAGTATTACTCTATGCACTGATGAGTGCAAATTTTTGGGCTTTTGTGTTCAATCCCCTTCAACCTTCCAGGTCACGACTGGCACATATACCAATCTAACCCCTCAGGTTTCAGAAAATTGAACAGGGGCAGCTGTTGCACCCCAAAATTTGCCCTCCACAAGACAATTCATTGTGTACCACAAGGCTCACAAGGTTCACAAGGTTCACAAGACACCTCATGAGGTTCACAAGGTTCACAAATTTCACAATTAGTCAGAAGATGTGACAATTCCCTCAGACAATGCATCCTCCTAAACAATGCATCCTAAACTAGGGTTTTGACTTTAATCAGGCTAAATGGACTTCCAAGACTTCAAGTGAGCTTAATAGCATCATATATGTGTTCAAGAATCCCCATGACAAGTTTCAAAACTTTTCCCAAAGATTTGCTCAATCAGATGATCAGATAGGTCAAAATCAGTCAAAGCAGTTAAAAAGTCAAACTGAGGTCAACTGTGGTCAAACTAAAGTCAAACTTCATGATTTTTTTTGCCAACATCAATTATATGAAGTAAAATTCATCATTTGATCAAGGGTTGATCATGATTCATCAAGGATATTTCAGATCATCAAGAATCAGGAGTTTCTAAATTAGGGTTTCCTCAGGAAAAGTCAACTGAACTTTGACCAGCCATAACTTTCACATGCTTCATCAAGAATTTTCCATCCAAAGCTTATTTTGAAGGAAATTGAATTCTATACAACTTTGTGTCTCACAAGCCAAGCCCAAAAATGCTTCATTTGGAAGGTATGAGTTAAGACATTATAGGTCCTTTTAAAAGTCAACAAAAAGTCAACAACTTCAAAAGAGCATAACTTGAGAATGGTAAAAGATATGGACATGATACCAAAGAAGTTGGTTAGAGGACTCTTTAAGCTTTCCAAAATGTCCAAGAACACCCTCATAGCATTAAAATTGAAGGATTTGTGCCCTTGCAAAGTTGGGAAATTTTTAGGAAGTTTATGAAGCAAATAGGGCTTTAAAACCAATTTTTGCTAAATGAGCCCACCAAATTGCTATCCCATCTTTACAAAAACACCAAGCACGACCCAATCCACCTATTTTCTGATTTTTTATTTTTTATTTCATATTTATTTGAATTTTATTCATTAAAATACAATTTAAGTTGAAATAAAATATAAAATCATATATTTGAAAAAGGATTTTGCTTCTAGAAAGTCATAAATAATATTTGGATCAGATTGATACGCAAGTTATGAGGATTGTCCCAAAATAGCAATGTTAGATCAAAGAAAAATCAAATTTCATGACAAATCTTTTTCAATCTTCAAACATCCAAAAAGTCCAAAGAATCATGAACTTTTTTTGACCTAATTGCATCCACTACATATACATGAACTCATCACAAGCAGAGGGGACGATTTTTCTGCCTCCTAGAACAAGAGCAAGCTTCCAGCTTTTCATAAAAAAATCTCAAATCGGATTCTCTCTTACAGGCCAAACCAAGGCATTCTAAAGGTTGCAATGCGTTCTCCAGTGATCATTGAACATGTCTAAGTCATTTACATCATTCAAAGCATTCCAAATCGTCTTAACCGAATCGTGTTCTTCAAGCTTATTCTTGTTTTTCGATTTCATTGATTTGCTTGTTTTAATCTGTTTTTGATTATTTGATGATGTTTGTGATGAACCATAGATTGTTTCTGGACAAAAATATGAAGCTTTCATGGAGGAATTCGTGAGATGCCATTATTAGGGTTCTTATTCTAGAATTGGGGGTTTGTGAAATAATAAATATAAATAATTTCTAAACACATAAACAAGTTGGTTTTGTTGTGGGGAACACAATGGTGTTCCCAATTTGATGAATCATTGCAGGTTTGATGATCGTTGTGAAAAACCTAGGAAAACCTGTAAAACAAAATTCGCACGAAATTTCGCAGGAGAAATCGCAAGTGTTTTCGCAGGTAAGAGGTTGAAGATGAAGACTCATGGCGCGAAAATCTGGATTTAAAATTTGAGTTTATTTCATTATATATTATTTGTATTATGTTTCACAAAACGCTGCAGTGGTCCAGTGGCAAGGCGCGCGTGTGTACAAGCATGAAAACCTGGGTTCGATTCTGGCTGGAGGCAATTTTTTGTACTTTGTTATTTCTTTTGACAAGTTAAAAATATGAAGAATGCGTTGCATCAATATATCACCAGCGTGCGCTGGCCTGGATGGTTTTGTGTCATACGTTTGAGGTAAAGGACCTGGGTTCAAATTCCAGGTCCTATTTTTTTGGTTATTTTCCTTATTTCTTGTTTTTTTTTTCTATTTTCTTAATTTAATTTAGTTAATCTATTTTAATTAATTTACTTAATCTAAAAAACAATAATGTTTTTCTTAATTAAATTTTATATTCACATTTTTTTTATTATTTATTTTGATATATTTGTATATGATATTTTTTTATAAATAAAACTTATTTATTTAAATCAATTATTAACTAACCCTAAGTTAATTTTAATTAAACCTATTTTTCTTTATAAACCCTAATTTATTTTAAAACCCTATTTTTCGTTTATGATTTTAATTTCTTATTTTTGTAATTATGATTATTAAATATTTCTAATATGTATATATAATTAATTTATTAAACCATTAATCATATTTCTTAGTATATAATTATTATAATTTATTTCTTTTCTTAAAATTCTTAAAAATGATTATTTGTTTGAATTTGAACTTTTAATTTGTTTTCTATATTATATTATTATACTAACCTCTCTTATATTTATTTTATTTGTTATTACTAACCTATTTATTTATTTATTTATTATATGTTTATTCATTTAAATTATTTTATTATTATTATGATGTAATTGTACAAATTATGTAATAGTCGTAGAATCTTTATTATTTTATTTAAATTGCTATGGTTAGTAAATTAGGGAGTGAAAACATATTTGCTTTTAAAATTGAATTTAGATCACTAATTACAAGATAAATACTTGAACTTGAACATGCACACACGTAAGTCGATCCTGGATTGCCATCTCACTTCTTAAGGGTTACCTCTCATGTTGCCTAAATAAAAGGTTAAGTAAGGTGTATAAAGCAAAGTCCCTTATCTCATTAACATCATCTTGTCCCTTTAAAAAATTATAAGATCAAGTCCCTTCATGGTTTCCTTCGTAAATGATTTTGTCCCTTTCGAATAAAAGATGATAAGTCCCTTCGAATTGCTTATACACCTTACAATTGCCTAATCACAGATGTCCCTTCACTTGTCTCTCACCACATCCAAGGTAATGACTACCTATTCCTTAATAATAGGGATAGTCTTACCATTTAAAGGATATTTAAGAACAAAAAAGATTTAACTTAGGGTAGGTTTCTCTTATGTACTTGCTCACCTTTTCAAAACATTTCAAAAACACTTCACATTTCAAACAATTTTCAAAACAAAGGCTTTATATATATCCGTACATGGATCATTATAAAGTACTTAAGAAAATTTCTAATCACACACTACACTTCTCAAAACATTTTAAAGTGAGCTAAGTAACTAAGAGCCCATGGATAACCATGGATGTAAAGGGTGCTAACACCTTCCCTTTACATAACCTACCCCCCGAACCCAAAAAATCTTTTAAGGTCTTTCCTGTTCTTTTATGCCCTTTCCTTTGGATAAAATAAAAGTCGGTGGCGACTCTTGCTATCCGCAACATTTTCACTAAAGTCAGTTCTCCCATCGTGTTACACATTCCATGCTGAATCACAACCTTCTAAATAAAGCGCCTCATAATTCTCAACAAACACACATAAACAAATAGTAGACTATGCGCACATAATTAAAGGATTCAGTTAGATCTTCAGCACCATACAAATATGTCATGACATCAGTCTTGACATCCTGATAAAGCAGAAGCACACTTAAACTTGCACACCTGCATATTGCTTAAATACCATGTCATAACATCAAGCATGACATTAGAGTAAAGAATTTGTTTTACCATGAAATACTGTCAATCTACAACATCTACATCATCAATGAAGGCATGTGGTGTTCTTGTCTTATAAGACATACAAAACAAATTGTTAATATGCAATCATGCTCGACCATCTTCATTCAAATTATAATTGTTATGCCATACACTATTAGCATTTGTCGTTGGCATAAGAAGAAAGATGAATACATTGTTCAAAATCACAAAATTGAATAGGATTGGTTTTATAAAACTGTGTAAATGTGTATATAATGTATTTATATGATTCCCTTCACAATGACAATGTGGATGAATGATGAGTAAGTAGAAGACAATGCATAACGGAAGATAAAAGTCAACATCAACTCACAATATGAGCCATGGACAATAAGAAGCCAAAAAAATGAAGAATTTCAACCCCATTTCAGGAATTCCGATACTTTTTGTAAAATGTCAATGGCCAAAAAATTATCATTATTATTACAATTACTTAATCACAATGATCTATTGAAATTTGTAATTTTCATGCAATAATCATCTAACTAGAAAAAACGTGACTCAAACTATTAATACTTCATTTGCATCTGAGTTTTAATTATATTTTTTATTGATGATACATGGTATTTTGATCAGAAGTTATGCTCAATTTTATGAATCAGTCTGGTGCCTCATTTTTATTCATATACTTTGTTGTCCATTTTTAAATACATGTTACGAACTTATAAAATTATTGTTTCTGTTCAAAACAACTTGTTAATCTTAATGGCAAGATGCAAAATAACCATTATTAACATATTTTGATCAGTTGGATCTTGATGGCTCTATAATACTATGAACCTTGTCCACACTATCAGTAATAGAATGGATGTAGAAATCAATATATAAAACATAGCTGGTATACTTGACATGTTTACAATGGTAGGTATTATCTTCCATATATTAATGGTAGTAAAAAATCATGTAATAACAAAGAAAAAACAACATGAGAAACGTTTTCACATTACACATAAAATGAGTTATGGAATAGAGCAATATCCATGGCAATGTTTAGAAGCTTTATGGAATATATTAATGTGTTGTGAAAAACGATACTGGAATAACAAAGTATATTTGGTTTCTTGAACACCAAAAAACCCACAAGGGTAGATTTAACCAATTCTCTATTCTTAACTCATTTTACTATTTACTTTCTCAATAGGGTTAAATATTAGAAGTAAATACCAACAATTTACCTCTCTCAAACTAATAAGGATTTGTCAAATGGCCTTTCAACCATGTTGTTGATGTTGTCATACAATCACATAAGGTTGATGATAAACAAAGATAACAATGGAACAAGCCACAAAGAGTTTGATTGAATATGCAGCTCTTTTAGCTGATTACTCTTTGACAATAATCTATTGAAAACAGAGAGATCTTGAATTCACAATGTGCTTAACTTCATATGATGTAGATGACTTGCAAAGTCGCAGAAGACAATGAAGATGATCATGGAAGCTTCAACTACAAATCAACTACTGAAGTGATCATTAGATTGAAGAAGAACATGGGTTGCTGTCCAGAAATGTTCTTAAGTGAATCAAGATGAAGAATTCATTCTTTTGCACAAACGAAGATCAACAAGCTTGCAAAGCTTTTGAAGAAGAAGAAGACTTCAACTTTCAAGTTCTCAATAAAGAAGCAACTTGAAGAAGAATAAGAAAAAGACCACACAATGGAGAAAGAATAAAATGTAATATTCTTAGTGTTTATTTAGGTTCTTCTGATTTACTTAAGTGATTTTACAATTTTCTTATTAAGAAGCACAAATTTTTTAAACAATCCTTTCCCTAAAGGATTGAGTGAAGGTCAGAACTTTATGAAGGAACATAAATTAGTTGCTAGTGCATTCATAGAACTATGTATTCTGATGATATGTTCTGGATCTAAGGTTCTGGTGCAGCTCAGAACAGTTGGTTCTGGAGTCTAAAGTCACGACATGTGGTGTTGTGCAGTTAGTCACATCATGAAGTTATGACAGGTTGTTCTGTAGTTAGTCACGGTTGTAGGCCACGCAGGAAGTCACAACACGTTGTGTTATGCAGTTATTCAGGTTGTCGTGTAGGAAGTCATAGAGGTTATATGCAGTTAGTCACAGTAGTTGGTCGCGCGATTGTAATCATAATGATTTGGTTATAGTGGATTAAGTCCTTGTTTAAGGCGAAAACACCTTGGCGGGTGGACTGGATTAGCTTGAGAAGTTCTCAAGTGAACTAGGATATATCGTGTGTTCTTTACTCTTGCTTTATGATTTACATTCTTTTATGCTTCCATAACACATTCATAGTGTAGCTTGACGCTACTCATCAAAGTGTGAAAAGTAGCCAATAGTGAAAACCTCAATTCAATCCCCATTTTCTTGTATTTTTCTCACACCTTAAATTGGTATCAGAGCCTGATTATGTTATTGATGGATATCAAACACTTAACAGTTTCAGATAAAGATCCATTGTTGTATGTTGAAAACACCTGAAGTGAAAGTTAATCCACTTACAAATTTAGTCTCATATCAGTTGATGATATTGAGAAGATACTGAATTGTAGCCAAATGGATTACATTTGAGAAAGCCACTGATTTGGAGGAATCAACTAACAAGATAGATTCTCCATATAAGGTTATATATTTTTTGAATGTTTATCTTAAATATGATTGGTTTATCAATGTATTTTGCTCAAGAATCAAATCATCAAAAAACAATAAATCTTGTTTGCTAAAGATTATTTCTAAATGAGTATGGGATGTTTTCAAAAAATGGATTAGTCCACCCTTGACTTTCTCATATTAAGCTCATTGGAATTTTTTCTGAAGTAAAAAGGATGATTGTTAAACTATGATTTTGATTCAAAAGAACATCATGTTGAAGTTTGTAGAAGAAGTCAAAAATCATAAACAGAGGATGCGAAACTCTAAAAATGATTTTTGTTAAAACGTCCAAAACCTAACTGATTCAACAATTAGAATATTCAATGCAGATTGAATGATGTTTCCTTTGTTATGCATCTAAGTAATACTTTGTGTATTCAAAAGAAGAAAGCTTAGTGGTTCATGGAGAACTTCATTAATGGAGTATTCTGAGAACTTAATGGAAGTAACTCTGACAGTTAAATTCCTGTTAAATTGAGTCTCTATGTCAATTGAACAAACTAAAATTGTTCAGGATGTTATCTAACATTCTACTTAGAAATTCATGATGAATGAATTCTAGAATCAGAGATGCGGGTACATAAGTCATTTGTTCTGAGTTAAAAGAATTTAAATCACTGAAATTATTCACCTTGAAGAAATTAGTAAATATTCTTTTCAGAAGAAGATATGGTGTCGATCTTTGTTGAACTAAATCTGATCAAGTTAGCTCAGTACTGCAAGAACAAGATTGTCACTCAAACCTGTCTAAGGTTGTTAATACGTGTATCTGATAAAGATTCGCATCAGTGCAAGGAAGCAGAATCAGAAGATCAAGAAATGTCAATTAATTCTCCCTTGTACATAACCTCTCAAAAGTTTATGTTCAAGCTAAGGAATTATTGACCCTCTGATATTCAGTCTCTTGTCAAGAAGTTCTTGATAAGAAGATGAATGTTCTGATGTTAAGGACGCTGCAAGAAAAACCTTCAGAAGTTCTAAGATTTGTTCTCTGAAGACTAGTTCAGATCACCAAGCTCGGAGTAGACATTCAGAAGAAGAACAACCTTCAGAACCTGAATGAAGAAAAGCCGATAAGAAGCTTTGCAAAGAAGAAGATCAAGTCAGAATAAGAATCAGAAAAGGAAGAACTCAGATAAAGTATCAACATTAAGATCGTCCAAAATTCAAGGTATGAATTCTTTATCCTATTTAACTATCTGATAGAATACTTATACAAATTAAGAGATATACTAATCAGAAGTATAAAAGTTGTTAGTTCTAATCAAATTGTGAATTTTCCATTCAATGAAAATTTCATAATTATAATCATTCTCTCTCTCTCTCCCCATAGAGATGATAGCGCTAACTTATATCGTTTAATTGGCTTGACTTACATGAATTTTAGTTATGATTTCCTTTGTTTTATTTGATTTATGCTTCAATTTATATCTCATTTACTATGTTTTCAGGTGACTTATATTAATTCACAAAAGAAATAAAAGAAAATAATTAAAGGAAGAAATGTGAAGAAAATGAGACGTTATGAAGAAAATGAGACGTTATGAAGAAAATATGAAGAAAAGGAAGGAAAGAAACCAAAGGAAAGAAAAAAAGGAAGGAAAGAAAATACTAAAAAAATAAAATAAAAGGGGTGGGCCCCGACACACTCATACAATGTGGCACAAGCCACATGGGGAGGTGGCGCCCACCACCTATTAAATGTGGCACCCGCAACTTGTTAAGGGAGAGAGGAAGGTGACGCCAGCCACCTATAATTTAGGAGAAGAAATCACCATTTTTCCTTTTATTCCTCCACTACTTCTCCAACTTTCCACTACTCTCACTTACTCCACCACTCATTTATGCTCCATGGAAGTTACAAAAAGAAATCCCTTTCTATATATAGGCTTCCTCTTGGCTATAAGAAGGGATCCAAGTTTTGTGCAATTTATTCTTTCATAGTCTTAAGCATAGATTATCATTGTAAAAGTGGTAGTTTCTCACATCGAGGAACTACCACACCATTAGTATTAAGCCAATGTTCTATGTAACTTGCTTGGATCAACAATCTTGCCGTTATTATTGAAGTTAAAGTTAATTCAAGTTTCTTTATTTCCTGCATTTTACTTCAAGTCTTTACAGGTTCTTTATCGCATTGCTTATTATTATTATTATTATTATTATTATTGTTATTATTATTATTATTATTATTATTATTATTTATTGCTTTCCTAAATTAATTATCATGACGTTTTCAAATGAAATTATAAAGTTTAATTTGTTTATATTTAATTCTATGTCTTTCTAAATATTCTTGAGTCCGACATATGAGGATCGTCGTTACCGACAGGACTCGGTAGAAAATAATAGGTGCGAACTTATGATTAAAATTCTGTTTTGGTTTTAATTTCCAAGTCTAATTTAAATAGATTTGTCACGGGAGTGAGAAGTTATTTAACATGATTTTGTCATAAGAGTGAGAAATTAATTAAGGTTAGAACCGAAACTGTGAGAGCGTGGGGATCAAACCAGATAGTGGAAATTAGGCGGCATATCTAAATACAGCGAGAGTGTTTTTGACGCGTTTAGGATATTATTCGCTTTCAAAATATATTTCTTAGTTACCAGGCGAGCGAGAGCAAAATCTTGGGATTATGGAACATGACTTTAGTTAATACCGCAAGAGCGTGAGGCAGAGTCTTTAAGTCAGTATATTCTACGGAACTAAGTTATAGTCGTAATTAGTAACCAAATTCTACAAATTCTTTTAGGAACGCGAAATCCATATTCCGACCTCTCTTTATTATCTTATTTTCTAAGTTAATTTTTAGTTTTATTTCTAGTTTCCTCTTAATCAAATATTCATTAGCCTTAGCTTTACAAAGCAACGATATACTACAGTAGGTTGACATTGGTCTCTGTGCGTTCGACAATCTTTTATATTACTTCGATACTTCCGTGCACTTTTGGACGCATCAAGTTTTTGGCGCTGTTGCCAGGGACCAACAGTCAATATTGTTATTCTGTTGTTGCACCGCATAGAATAAGGAATTTACTTTCTTCTCTCTATAACTATGTATCACCCAAACTTCCTCTATGATGACCACTCCCAAAATTTTAAGGAGTCGCACCCGAATTTTCTCTATAATTACCAACCGCAAGAATCCCAGTATTTTGAGGAATCTCACCCAAATTCTCCTTATGATTACTATTCTCAATATTTCGAGGAACTGCAAGAATCTCATAATCCAAACCTAGAACTATTAATGCAGGATTTCAATGAAACACTGACTTACTTCCATTATCTTGAGGACCACATCCAGATTTTCCCTACGATCACCATTCCGAATATTTTGAGGAACTACAAGAATCTGTTAATTCCAACCTCGAAACATTAATGGAGGATTTCGTTGAAACAACAACCAATTCAAGGCTAAAATCTATGATGGAATGCTTTGCGGAGACACAAACTCTCCAAAAGGAAGAACATAGAAGACAACATCTCGATACTCATGAAACCCTTAGGCAAATAAACATAATGGTCGAATTCCTAGAAACTCACACTGAGGCATTGGAGACCCAAATCTTACTACTTGCAATGACACCTATAGAACCCTCCCCTAAGGAGAATGCGTATGTTATAACAATTAGTAGTGAAAAACAACTCGAAAATCCTAAGGAGAGTGACTATGAGGTTGAGGAGAGTGATAATGAGAATAACGACAGTTATGGTGAAGAAAATCCATTGAAATCATCCGAAAGGGAGGTTTCCATAGAGGTAGAGAATGAAGCAACTATCATTGTTACCCCTCCATATATCTCACCTTTTTCTTTCCCGCAAAGTTTTGTGGAAGCTGAGGTAGAACCCCAATCCAAAACGTTTGTGGAGGTATTGGAATATACCCGCAGCAATGTACTCGTATTCGAGCTCCATCATAAAAAGAGAAAATTATAGGACCATGAAGCTATGGAAATCATTAGTGCTAAGAGGGTAAGGTTAAATTTTAAGATGATGTATGTAATACCTAAGCCCAAACTCGAAAAGCTAATACTTAGCATAGATCTAGAACCACCGCCACAAGTTCAAAAGAATGAACCACCATATAGATGGAAGAAAAGAAAAGGTGAGGGATATGTGATATGGCTTGATAAATGGCCATGGAAACCGAAGAGTAACACTTCTAACCGTCGAGCTATCAACGGTAAACAAAACTCCACGTAGGAGGCAACCCATGAGCTTTTAATTTAATGTTTTCCTTTGTTTGTGTTTGCAGAAAATAAAGAATTGTATCACTTGCCACATTTAAGCTACTTTTACGCAAAAGATCTCTAGATGATGATCCTTTTAGATGAGTTGGTGCACACAGACGTTCCTACGAATGTTGTTGCTGGTGGTGACACCGATAATGAGTATGATAGGAGATGGCATGTCTCTCCCATTCATAACTCATCTCCTTCTTGTTCTTTTGTATGGTAAGGTTCCACCTGCACAAACCGCACCGTATTTTTTCTAACACTTTTGCAGGTACTTCCTTCGGAAATAGGTAGTATGATAAGCGACTTCAGTAAAGTGAAGTTGCAGCAAATTCATATATCACGTAGTATAAGACGTCAGAGTAGAAGTGGTCAGTAAAGACAGGGACAACAAGAGAATAATCAGAGTGAATTTGGTCGTGGTAGCACACAATGGCATTCATACATGTTCTATCTTTCCTTTACCACCTTTTATCAAAACATTAAGGACAATGTTTGGTTTAAGTGTGGGGGAGGAACTTTACCGCTTTCATTTTACCACTTTCTAGTTAGATTTATTATTTTTTAGCATGATTTTAAAAACATTTTTGTTTCATTGCGTCGTTGCATGTGTTGTCAAGTCTTTATACGTGATTTTTTGTTTATCAATTTCCCATTCCCTTGATCCATACCAACTATTTTGAAAATTTTTAAGTAAAAAACAGTGTTTCTTTTGAAAATCTTAGGTTATAGACAAAATTGAGGTTAGATTGTGAGACTTGGGAAAATTCCGCAAGATCGGTATCGTCTTAACACCGTGAGCCTCCCAATTATGTAAATCAATTTGAGTACTTGTTATACCATAGCCTTAAGTTCTCATCCCTCTAGTACCCCCTAATTAGTTTATTTAGCAGTCATCACCATCCTAAGCTCACGCTAAGTAGGAAGTCGATGCAAATAAGTGTATGATCTCAGGATTAAAAGGTAAACTAAGAAAAAAATGATGAATGAATTAAAAGAAATGCTCCTTCAAAGTTAGGTTATCCTCACCTGATCATTTAGCCCAACGGTGCAAACTTCTTTATTTTATTGATATTTAAGCAAATGTGCAAAAGAAAAAAATGATAATAAAGAGATCATAGTCACTAACAGGCTATCCTACCATGAGTGTGAAAGGATAACTGGCTTAATGTGATTGCGCCAGAATGAAAAGGGATGAAAGAAGGATGAGTGAGTTACGCTTAGGTATAATGACAAGATTTAGATTGGTTTGTATAGGAGGGAGGTTGATGACTCCAAAAGCGGAATTGTGTTGTTACGATATCCTTAGTGTGTGAGCAAATACCTATCGTCACAAACTTAATCAAAGTAGAGTTGGTATCCTAGGATGAGTATCTATATGCACTATTTTTCTTATTATTCATGGTTTGCTTGAGGACAAGCAAAGTTTTAAGTGTGGGGGAATTTGATAACGTTAAATTATATCATTTAATTCGTTTGACTTACATGAATTTTAGTTATGATTTCCTTTGTTTTATTTGATTTATGCTTCAATTTATATCTCATTTACTATGTTTTCAGGTGACTTGGATTAATTCACAAAAGAAATAAAAGAAAAGAATTAAAGAAAGAAATGTGAAGAAAATGAGAAGTTATGAAGAAAAGGAAGGAAATAAAATGGAAGGAAAGAAACCAAATGAAAGAAAAAAAGGAAGGAAAGAAAATACAAAAAATAAAATATAAAGCCACATTGGAAGGTGGCACCCACCACCTATCAAATGTGGCACCCTCCACTTGTTAAGGGAGAGAGGAAGGTGGCATCAGCCACCTATAATTTAGGAGAAGAAATCACCACTTTCCCTTTTATTCCTCCATTACTTCTCCAACTTCCCACTACCCCCACTTACTCCACCACTCATTTATGCTCCATAGAAGTTACAAAATGAAATCCCCTTCTATATATAAGCTTCCTCTTGGCTTTAAGAAGGGATCAAAGTTTTGTGCAATTTATTCTTTCATAGTTTTAGGCATAAATTATCATTGTAAAAGTGGTAGTTTCTCACATCGAGGAACTACCACACCATTAGTATTAGGACAATGTTCTATGTAACTTGCTTGGATCAATAATTTTACCGTCATTATTGAAGTTAAAGATAATTCAAGTTTCTTTATTTCCCATTTTACTTCAAGTCTTTACAGGTTCTTTATCGCATTGCTTATTATTATTATTATTATTATTTATTGTCTTCCTAAATTAATTATCATGACGTTTTCAAATGCAATTATAAATTTTAATTTGTTTATGTTTAATTCTATGTCTTTCTAAATATTCTTGAGTCCGACATATGAGGATCGTCGTTATCGATGGGACTCGGTAGAAAATAATAGGTGGGAACTTATGATTAAAATTCTGTTTTGGTTTTAATTTCCAAGTCTAATTTAAATGGTTTTGTCACGAGAGTGAGAGGTTATTTAACATGATTTTTTTCACGAGAGTGAGAAATTAATTAATGTTAGAGCCGACACTGCAAAAGCATAGGGATCAAACAGGATATTGGAAATTAGGCGGCATATCTAAATACAACGAGAGCGTTTTAGATGCGTTTAGGATATTATTGGCTTTCAAAATATATTTCTTAGTTACTGGGCGAGCGAGAGAAAAATCTTGGGATTAGGGAACATGACTTTAGTTAATACTGCGAGAGCGTGAGGCGGAGTCTTTAAGTCGGTATATTCTACAGAACTAATTTATAGTTGTAATTAGTAACCAAATTCTATAAAGTCTTTTAGGAACGCGAAATCCATATTCCGGCCTCTCTTTATTATCTTATTTTCTAAGTTCATTTTTAGATTTAGTTCTAGTTTCCTTTTAATCAAATATTCATTAGCCTTAGCTTTACCAAGCGACGATAGACTACAGTAGGTTGATATTGGTGTCTGTGGGTTCGACAATCTTTTATATTACTTCGATACTTCCATGCACTTGCAGACGCATCAAGAGATAATATTTTTGATTGTTTCTCTAGATTGTGCTCCCATAGGTTGCGACATCAGTTATTATTGTGAATCTCATATGATCATAAGATATCACATGGAGAACATAATTTTTCATGAGAATAAGCAGAAAAAATTAGTATGAATAATTGTAAGTTTTGCATTTATAAGATTTGCATTGATTTTGT
Source organism: Lathyrus aphaca (assembly GCA_963966055.1). Taxonomy (NCBI): domain Eukaryota; kingdom Viridiplantae; phylum Streptophyta; class Magnoliopsida; order Fabales; family Fabaceae; genus Lathyrus; species Lathyrus aphaca. Next base: position 546,593,786 of record OZ014520.1, read on the forward strand.
AAAACAAATATAGCAGCAATAAAAATATACAGGATCTTGCAAAATAAAGAACAGGTTAAGCAAGGAAGTCCTATTGTGTGCCTAAACATGTTGAGTTTGAGTGTTTCAACATCTGGAAAAACATGTCGAAGAGGATGTCAAGACAGTTCATTTGACATCATGAACTGATAAAGATGGATTGAAGATTCTGTTATTATTTAATAGAAGCAGAATATTTAGAGAATCAAAGCAATCCAATTGGCGCTGATTTAAAGATCTTGAAGATTCAAATTTAAATTGAAGACAAATATTGAATAAATATAGAGTTTCTATATATAGAGATATTTTAGGAAGTTTTTATTTTTGAAGATCTTATTTATAGCATATTTTTTTGCATGATTGTAGCAACCAACCAAAAATGTAAAAGTTGTATCATTAGGGTTGAGTTCTTGTAACAATCGTATGCTGAAAAGATGTAATCTTCAGGGTTGTTTCTTTGTAAACCTTGAAGCTGTTAAGTAAGAGGTGTATTGCTCTTGGAGGAATATTTTAAGCAACTATGAGATGCTTTCATGGAAGTGTGTCTTATGTTGTGCCTTGTTGTTTAGTTAAAGAGCCGTCAATATCATCAACTGAGAGTTGGGAATGTGAGACATCATTACAATGATTGGAAGTGAGATGGGTTTCTCATATTTAGGAGTTCCTAAGTAGAAGTTGCACGGGTAGCAATTAAGTAAAAAGATTACAAACTGGGTTGTTTGTTGTGGGTATTTGAATTGATACTACTAGTGGATTTCCTTCCTGGCTTGGTAGCCCCCAGAGAAGATGTGATTGCATCGAACTGGGTCAACAATTTTGGTGTGTTTATTTATGCTTTTCAGTACTGTTACTATTGTGTATACATTGTCGTGCTATTTGTAACAGAACAGATTTCTCGACATCGTATTTGACATCTGGTTCTGTCATACCAGAATTTCAATTGGTATAAGAGCAGGCATCCTAGTCTATTTCTGGATAAGATCCAAGGGGGATACTTTATGGTTCATGGTCAAGGTAGAAGATTTATACTGAAAAGTTGTTTGAATATGATTGGTTCATATTGTTGTGTGAATGGTCCCTAGAAGTGGAAGATGGACTATTCTGTTGTTGTAGCCTGATGGAAAGCTGATGTTGTAGTAGTTTTGATTTATTTTCATACATGTTGTAGTTTGGTGTCACCTGGAGTATATTGCTAAGGATGATATGTGACACCTGGAGTGTTTGAGGAGTTTATATGTTAATCCACTGAATAACTATCTGAAATCTCTTAATGTTGTGAAAGATGTCCTTCTCTGGTGATATGTCCTATGGTGATAGGATATATTTATGTTTGCTTCAGATAACTCTACCAACGATACTTGAAGAATATTGTTCAAGTCCACTCATAAAGGAAATGTTAAGTAAAGATGGTGTGAAGAGATGTTTTGGGGGCCAAACTAGTGTGGTTAGTTCACATGTGTTTGGAACTTACTCCTGATTTGGAAGAGGAGGCATCTGTGTGGTGTATCTGTGAAGTTTCTAGCCCTGGAACTTACCTTAGATATGTGTGTTGCTCAAGGAGTGATCAACATGTTATGTTTTCCTGAGGACAATTTATTTTTGGTCCTTGCTGCAGGAATGAAGTACATGAGCTTCAAGGAATTTTACCCCTAAGAGACTCCTTGTACATGAAGGTCAAGTTGTGGGATGTATCAACTTGTGTAGTTGATTGATGTGGATATAGTTGATCAGCAGGGTCGGCCCAACACATTTCGAGGCCTAAGGCGAAACTTAATATTAGATATTTTTTATATAATAAAAATATTTTTTTTACAGAATAATTTTAAAAAAAAAATTAATGTATTTTTTATTTTTTTAGAATGTAAATTCATTATATTATTAAAATCAATTTCAGTTAATATTTTCTTTTTAATTGATAATAAAATTCATTCATCTAAACAATCATCTCATCATTAAAATATTATAATAAAAAATATATTATCAAAATTTCTATAAAAAAATTTAAATATCAAGTTTTCAAGAAATTTTTTAGAAGTTTGTTCTATAAATGTGAATTTTAAGTTAACAAACATATTTATCATATTAAATGGAGGTTATTATTATATATTTTAAATAGGTTTAATTAGTAAATTGGCATAAAATAATTTTTATTTTTTTTGAAAAACTAATTAATTAAAATTATATAAATAAAATATATATAAAAAAATTTGAGGCCCTAGGCGGTAGCCTTGGTGGCCTACCCCTAGGGTCGGCCCTGCTGGTCAGTTGCTATATTGGGTGTGAAGACATCTTAAGTCAGATAGTCTGAATACTGAGTCTGAAGGAGAAGTTTGTTGAGATGGTTTTATTGCTGCATATGTTCATCTATTGGCCTGAAAGCTTGATCTTCTTCTGATGGATGATTCCCTTGTATTCCCCTGTGTGTGCATTACTATGAAGGGTGCCTTCAAATCCATAGTAATTTGTGAAGCTCTTTATGACTGAAACTAATGTCTGAAAAGAAGTTAGAACATCATGTCAGTAAATGTCAGATGCCTGCATAAGAATAAGAAGTCAGACTACTTGTCCAACCTTGTGTGAAAAGGTAATCTTATCTGACTAATAGTAAATACTTTGACAGGAGACTTGGTATTTGTCTATTATTGTTGTGATGCATATGATTAAAGATGGATACTTTGACAGGAGACTTAGTATTTATCTGGTAGTTGTGCATATCTGATGTCTGAACATTATGATTCAGAAAGTGTGTTTAGAATCTGGTGCTCATCTTTAGAAAGAGATTCGATTGTTCTTGTAAGGGGGAATTAAGAGTGTTATTTGTGGTCGTTTGGTGCAAGAGTGCAGTTTGTTGCTGAGGCTGATCATAATGAATGTTGTGTAGAACCATAAAGGGGTCTTGTATCATCTCATAGATAAAGATGATAGATTGTGTAGACATTATCATTTTAATGACCACCAGTATGGTCTATTTCTGGTTCAGGTGCAAACCAGAATAATTATCATAAGGTTAGAATAGACAACATTATCAGAACTTTATGAAGAGTGTTTTACTCAAGGAAATATGTCATCCTTGGTATGGCTTTGAGGTGTAGTTCTTAACTATTCCTTCTGAAGTTTCAGACAGTGGCAGGTTTGATGTCTTTGGAGAAACATTTCAAGTTCTCATCAATATGTAATATTGGTAGGGACTACTACAAAATCAACATAATGGAGGTTTTCTACTCAAACTTGGTTGGTGAATCAAGTCTATAAGAGCATGGAACTCTTGTTCTGTTAAGGGAGAAGGTTCTTTCAAGTGGCAGAAGAATGAGCTGAGTTCAATAGCTGGGTGTGTAATGATAATCTTAAAACATCTAATTCAACATCAGAATCTCAGTTGGTGAAGTGGCACATCAATTAAAGATATGATGGTTTACAAAATAAGTAGATCAAAATATTTTTTGTGTGAATTCTGACAAACGTGAAGAAGACAAAGTGTGGCAATTGGCTTTTTCATATGAGGGTTCCTAAATGAGGTGATCAAATTGTGGGTATTGGTTGATCTCTTTAGTGGATTTGAAGAATCAAGATAATCAGAGTGTAGCAGCTGGTTGGTCTTAAGGATTGTCTTAGAACAAGTTACTCTTGGGCAGAAGGGTGATGAGTTGAAGACTCAAGGAGATTTGTTCTTCTTGAAGGTGGATGAGTTATATCTCTTTCTAGATTTCTGATTCAAGCTGGCGGCATAGATTTGTTGAAGGTATTCAGTTCTTGGAATACTATGTTTAGTAAGTCCAGTTGGTGGAACATATCAAGAATCATGGTAACGATATCTTGGTGTATGGAAGATGCTCTAATTGGCGTTAGGAAATTATCTAGGGTGACTGTCTTTTTTGTATCTAATTCAAATCTACCTAATCATGTGGGAGAATGATGAAGTTGATGATATGTCTTGGAAGAAGATTGATTAAAGTAGATCAGGTATTGATTACTTGAAAGTCTGAATATGGATATTCACAAATTAATGTCAGAATTAGTTTGGATGAGTGTTGTCTGGAGTGTATGGCCAAAAGAATGTGAAGGTAATGTAGGCCTAGTGTCAAGTCCTGTTAGAAAGAAGATGATCAACAATTGTAGCTTGTGGTAACAACAAAGCAATAAGGGATCATGTGTTTTGGTACAATGGGTGATTGTGCTCAATTGTGGATTGAACAGAGAGTGAGCTCTTGAAGACATGAAAATGCGTCTTATGTTTTCCATTATTCAAAGTACAAAGAAGCATGTGTTATCCTCGATAGGGGGAGAGTGTTACATTTTTGTGCAGCTGGATTTGTGAAGTTAAGGGAGAGTAGTACCTTAACACAGTTACATGATGTCACACATCATGTTGTAACATGGTTTGCTAAGTATGGGCTGTATGGATTTATCTGGATAAAGTTTGTACCTGCAGTGTTATTTGAGGTCAAAAGAGGGTGTGAATTATGCATGTAGTGTTGCTGGAAGACATTATGTGGTTGGATGTCAGAACATGTTTAAAAAAATGTGTGTGTTGACGCTAGCTAGGATTGTATGTGGACGGTGTTGGCTGTAAAGTGTTGAACGCGTGTTTATTTGTTTTGAACGGTTCTTTTGATTGGTGTAGAAGATTTTGTGCCTAAAATAACGGACCTTGACCAAGAACGCATCTGATTTCAAAGATAGTTTTTTACTATCTCTGTCTTTGCCTACTATTTATAGAGAGTGTTTCTCCTCATTCAGCATATGAGTAATTTCATCATTTCTTCTCTCTTATGGGCTGTCTTTGCCAATTTTTGGCTAAAAAGGGGGAGAAAAGGTTTGTTCAGATGGGGTGTTTAGTCTTGTTGTTCCAATGATTGTGTTCGGACATACGTGTTCTAGGTATGGTGGTTGGGATGTCAAGATGGATGTTGGAGTTTAGTATTTGTGACTTGTGTCTTGAGTTATGAACACAATTGTGACTTATGTTTTGAGTTACATAAGGGAATGGGATTCTTGTTCTCGTATGTCACCATTGGTCTCCTTGATGGAGAATGTTCAGCAGCCTGAGAAGAATGTTTCTGGGGACCTGAATGGATAAGGGTAGTAATGGATTTGTTCGACCAAGTGTTCAGGACTTTCTACTCCTTGTCCACTGTTATTCCCACTGATGTTGAGAAAGGATGTTAAGGAAGATATCAAATAACTTGTTCTGACATGATGAAGATATTGTTTTGCTGTTGTTTTTTCATTTCTGCTACTATTATTTATTTAGTTTTATAGTATTTGTTTTAGACAAAATTTGGCAAAGGGGGAGATTGTATGTTCTGTATTTATAGGATTGACATTAATTTTTCAAAACAAATATAGCAGCAATAAAAATGTACATGATCTTTCAAAATAAAGAACAAGTTAAGCAAGGAAGTCATATTGTGCACCTAAACATGTTGAATTGGAGTGTTTCAACATCTGGAACAACAAGTCGAAGAGGATGTTAAGATAGTTCATTCGACATCATGAACTGATAAAGATGGATTGAAGATTCTATTATTATTTAACAGAAGCAAAATATTCAGAGAATCAAAGCAATCCAATGTGGTGCTGATTTAAAGATCTTAAAGATTCAAATTTAATTTGAAGACAAATATTGAATAAATATTGAAATTCTGGTATGACAGACTCAGATGTCATATGATGTTGATACATCTTATTTGTAGCTTATAAACATGGTAAGTCATACACATCAGCACATTTAAAATTCTGATACATCAAATTCAAACATTCTTCAGGATGTTGTGACATATGATATGACATTATGTTCAGTTACTACATAAAGCATAAAACAGAAAAGCTATAAAGAACACATCAGAATTGTTAACCCAATTCGATCAAACCAATCTACTATGGGGGCTACCAAGCCAAGAAGGAAATCCACTATGTAGTATCAATTCAAAAACTTCTCAATAAACACCTACAATTTACAGTCTTCTCACTTAATCACTACCAATGCAACTTCTACTTAGGAACTCCTAAATATGAGAAACTCATCCTTGTAACACCCCGTTTTTAATATTTAACCGTCGGGTATTTTTGGTGCTATGTTGGCCTTGTTTAAGGCATATGTTATATTGTTTGTGGTGTTGTGTCTTAGTGGGACGGGTAGAATCGGGTGCGCTTAGTTATAGCGAGTGTACAAATAATTATGATAAGACCATTTGATTAACTATTTTATTATTATTATGAATATTATTATTACTATTATTAATATTATAATCATTTTATAAAACAATATTAGTAATATTAGTAATTAAAATTAAAATTAAAATTATTAATTGGAATAAGGGGTAAATTAGTAAAAGTCTTGGTGAGGTCTTTAGAGGAGAATTAGTCTAATCAGGAGATTAGGGAGAAATTAACCGTAAAAAACTTGTGAGAAGAGCAAAGGAGATAGGGAAAAGGAAGAACAACCTAGGGCATAATTCTTGAAGAAATTCGTAGGAATTTTCACCCAAATATGAGGTAAGGGGGGCGGGAGAATAGATTTTAATTCAGGTGGTTTAACATGATGGGTAGTGAGGGCTTCCTCCCCTCGTAGAAATTTTCTGATATTTCTAATGTTTGTGAATAATTTATGATTATATGTTGTTTGTAAATATGTGATTTTGATGGTATGTTCTTGGTGGAAATATGATGAGATATTGTTGTTGTTCTGGATAATATGATTTATACAGATCTGATTGTTGATGATGAATAGAACGGATTATAGATCTAAAACGAAAACCTAATTCATACATATTAATATAGATGAAAGAAGAATGAAATTAAGAGAGTAAAACTGGACTATAAACGATTTTAGGCCTGGTATGAATCTGAAAATTGAGAGTTGTGAGAAATAGATCTGAAATGAAGAGGAAAAAGGAAGAAAAATGGGTTTCTCTGCCCATACGCGTATGGACTAGGCCATTACGCATATGGTGGGCGTGTTTCTTGAGGGATACGCGTATGAGAAGGGCATTACGCATATGGAAGGTGAAAAAGAGGGGTCTTCTTCCCAAAAACGTATGCTACACGTATGGGCAAGAGGGTTACACATATGGGGGGAATATGAGGGGCTTTTGGTGCATATTGGGCAAGGGGAAATATATGTATCGCCTAGCCAATACGTGTATGTCCAGGGCACAAGGCAAAAACATGTTTTGCGATTTTCATCCCGATTTCGCGTGTGTTGCCGAATATTTTGGTGTGAGGTATTGAAATGGAGCTTAATACATGTTTAGTCGATAATTAAAATCGAGAGTGAGTTAATGATGAATTTTAAGTGGATTAAACTAATTAATAATCGATTAATTCACGTGAGACTATTATTGGTGAGTTTTGGTGAAAATGTTGTTGTAATTGATCAGATGGATCATGTAGATGTATAAATGGTGAATTATACATGTTTTATGAATTTTCATAGTCATGCATACATTGTTGAATTATTGTTGGGATGATCGTGTCGGATGGGCGAATACGATCATTCGTACTCCGTTATGGAGAGTCTTGGGATAATCATTGTTAGATGGGTATATGTGATTATCGTGTTCGATTGAATGAGCAAACCTGGTACCACATGCATTGTGTCGTGTTGAGTCAGATTGCATAACTATTGTTAAATTGTCATTGCATAATTATTGTTGCATCCGTTGTTATTGGATTATTGGTGTATTCGTTGTAATTGTGATTATGCGTGAGAAAATACCCTAAAGATGTTATATACACTGTTATGTTTGAATTTTGTTTCTCACCCTGTTGTTGTTGTTGTTGTGTTTGTGCTTCTTTGGAAGTATAGATAATCCAGGTACATGAGAGTGCATGGAGTCGTGTTGCTTGTTCGAGTCTAGGACGCTCTAATGCGTAACACGGGATGGGGAATCTTTCAGTTGTTTGTTTTATTTTGTTACGCGTATACTTTATAAAAACAAATTTTTGAGGGTATTATTGTTGAGATTGGCTTATTGCCTGAGTTGAGTTAATTATATGATATTTCTGTTGTTTTCAATAAAGAACATATATTTTGGTGATTGTTGTTTGGAAGTAATGTGACATTCCACTTTGAAAAACTCTGATCTTTGTATTATAATGTCATTTTAACTATTTGAGAAAGTGGGGTGTTACAATTGGTATCAGAGCAGGTCGGTCCAACCGGCCAGATGTTGTGTCGAGTCAGTCCTTAGAATAGGAGTTGTTGTCGTGTTCTAATCTGAAGTGTTTGTGTTTGTTGTATTAGAATGGAAGGAAGGGATTAAGCTGCACTTATTGTTGCTATGCAAGCCATGACACAAGCCATTGAGAACATTGGGCCAGCTGTTGGAAATGCTGAATTTTGTGACCTGGATCAGTTCAGGAGTAACAAGCCGCCTACATATGAAGGAGGTATTTTGGATCCAGAGGCTGCATAGAAATGGCTGAAGGCAATTGAGAAGATCATTAGGACCATGGGGTGCAACGATGATCAGAAGGTGGGGTTTGGTACTCACATGCTTCGGGGCGAAGCTGAGGTTTGGTGGGACAATAGTCACCACAAGTTGGAGACTTCAAGTACTGCTATTACTTGGGTTGTGTTTAGAGGTGAGTTTCTGGAGAAGTACTTTCCAGAAGACATTCGCAGTGCTAGAGAGGTTGAATTTATGGAATTGAAGCAGGGTAATATGATTATGGATGAGTACGCTGCAAAGTTTGAAGAGCTGGTATAATATTGTGCACACTACAACACTGAAGATACTATGACTTCGAAGTGTTTAAAATTTGAGAATGGGTTGCGTCCTGAGATCAAACAGGGCATTGCTTGCCAGAAGATCAGGAACTACCCAAAATTGGTGAGTAGGAGCAGAATTTATGACAATGGTAACAGAGCTCTGATTGCTCACTAAAAATCTGTGAATGATAAGAAGGGTAAGCAGAGGTTTGGGGGTACTCTTTATAGTGCTCCGACTGTTAAAGGTAAAAATAAGTCCTCTGCTGACAAGAATCCAAGTGGGGGAGGGACGAATCCCAATCTTGTGAAGTGTTTTAGATGTGGAGGCACAGATCGTTGTGCTAACACGTATCAGAATGAAGTCAAGAAGTGCTTCAAGTGTGGGAGGATAGGTCATGTGGTAGCTGACTATAGGGCTACTATGCCTACATGCTTTAATTATGGTGAACAGGGTCACATTAGTACGACTTGTCAAAAGCTGAAGAAGACTCAAGAAGCTAATGGTAAAGTGTTTGCTTTGGTGGGAGCCCAGTCCACTAATGAGGATCGTTTCGTAAAAGGTACTTGCTTTATTAATAGTACTCCTTTGATTTCTATTATTGATACGGGTGCAACACACTCGTTTATTTCTGTTGATTGTGTGAAGAGGTTAGGTATTGTACTGTCTACTCTATAGCAGAGGATAACAATTGAAACTCCATCTATTGGTTCTGTGGTTACATCCTTGGTGTGTTTGAAGTGTCTGCTTATTGTTTTTTTATAGAGATTTTTACGTGGATTTAATTTGTTTATCGCTTGGTAATTTGGATGTTATTTTGGGCATGAATTGGTTAGAGTTCAACCGAGTTTATATTAACTGCGATAGGAAGAAGTTATTGTTTCTTACTCCTGAAGAGGAAGCATTGGCTAATTCCTTATCTACTAAAGAGTTGAGGACCTTGTTAGAAGACGAGGGTAAGATGTTTGCATTGTTCGCGTCATTATCTAATTAAAATAAGGTACCGGTTAGTGAGTTGCCAGTTGTGAATGAGTTTCTGGAATTATTTCTTTATGATTTTACGAAATTACTTGGTACAAGGCCTATTTCTATGGCACCATACATGATGTCTGCGTCAGAACTGACTGAATTGAAATCTCAGATTGGAGAGTTGTTGGATAAGAAATTTATTAGGCCAAGTGTATCACCGTGGGGAGCTCCAGTATTTCTAGTAAAGAAGAAAGATGGTAATATACGTTTGTGCATCGATTATCGTCAGTTGAATAAGGTGACCATTAAGAATAAGTATCCGCTTCCTAGGATTGATGACTTAATGGATCAACTAGTTGGTGCACGTGTTTTTAGTAAGATTGATCTGAGGTCAGGTTACCACCAGATTCAAGTGAAAGAAGGTGATATCCAGAAGACTGCATTTAGAACTCGATATGGACATTATGAATATGTTGTTATACCCTTCGGAGTATCTAATTCACCGGGTGTATTTATGGAATATATGAACCTCATTTTTCATTCTTATTTAGATTAGTTTGTCGTGGTGTTTATTGATGATATACTGATTTATTATAAGAGTGAGGATGATCATAAGGAACATTTGAGAGTTGCTTTGCAGGTGTTGGAGGATAACAAGTTGTTTGCTAAGTTATCAAAATGTGAATTTTGGGTTGATAGTGTGAGCTTCTTAGGACATGTTATATCTGGTGATGGTATAGCAGTGGATCCTTCCAAGGTAAGTGTTGTGTTGTAGTGGGAACCTCTGAAAACAGTAACGGAGATTTAGAGTTTTCTTGGTTTGGCAGGTTATTATCGAAGATTTATTCAAGGATTTTCTAATTTAGCGTTGCCACTGACTCAATTGACTAGGAAGAGTCACGCATTTATTTGGGATACAGCTTGTGAAGAAAGTTTTTAAGAGTTGAAGAAGAAATTGGCGACAACGCCAGTGTTGATTTTACAAAGCCCTGGTGAACCTTTTGTTGTATATTGTGATGCGTCCAAGATGAGACTAGGTTGTGTTTTGATGCAAGATAATAAGGTGGTGGCTTATGCTTCTAGACAGTTGAGAGTACATAAGATGAATTATCCTACTCATGATCTCGAGTTAGCTGCAGTAGTTTTCGTATTGAAGATTTGGAGGCACTATTTGTATAGATCAAGATTTGTGGTGTTTAGTGACCATAAAAGTTTGAAGTATTTGCTTAATCAGAAAGAGCTAAATATGAGGCAAAGAATATGGTTGGAATTTCTGAAAGATTATGATTTTAATTTGAGTTATCACTCGGGTAAGGCTAATGTTGTAGCAGATGCTTTGAGCCGTAAGACAATTCATATGTCGGCATTTATGGTGAAAGAATTGGAGTTGATTGAACAGTTTAGGGATTTGAGTATGGTTTGTGAAACGAAACTTGAGAGTGTTAGGCTTGGAATGTTGAAAGTGAATAATGATTTCTTGGATATTATTAAAGAGAATCAGAGACTTGATGTGAAGTTAGTAGATTTGATGCCTTCAGGGGACAATGATCCTAAAAGTGATTTCCAGGTAGATAATTCTGGTGTGTTGAAGTTTTGGGGAAGAATTTGTGTGCCAGACAATGCTGAGTTGAAGAAGGCTATTTTAAAAGAAAGTCATCGTAGTAGCTTAAGTATTCATCCAGGAGCTACGAAGATGTATCAGGATTTAAAGAAATTATTTTGGTGGTTTGGTATGAAGAGGGATATATCACAATTTGTGTATGTTGTTTGGTATGTCAGAAATCGAAAGTGGAGCATCAAAAGCCTTCGGGAATGATGCAACCGTTTGAGATTCCTGAATGGAAATGGGACAATATTGTTATGGATTTCGTTACTAGTGTTACGAATACGACGAGAGGATTTGATGCTATTTGGGTGGTTGTAGATAGATTTACAAAATCCGCACATTTTATTCCTATTAATATGAGTTTTCCACTAACGAAGTTGGCTGAAATTTACATCAGGGTAATTGTGAAACTGCATGGTGTACCTTCGAGTATAGTTTCAGATAGAGATCCGAGATTTACTTCAGAATTTTGGAAAAGTTTGCAAGAGGCTTTGGGTTCGAAGTTGAGGTTGAGTTCGGCTTACCATCTGCAGACGGCCGGTCAGTCAGAAAGAACTATTCAGACTTTAGAAGATCCGTTGAAAACTTGTGTGTTGGAATAGGGTAGTGTGTGGGATACTCATTTGTCATTGATTGAGTTCACGTACAATAATAATTACCATTCTAGTATTGGAATGGCCCCGTTTGAGGCTTTGTATGGTAGAAGATGTAAAATAACTTTATGTTGGTATGAGACAGGTGAAAATGTAATGTTTGGACCGGAAATTATGCAACAAACTACTGAGGAAATTCAGATGATTAGAGACAAGATGAAAGCGTCTCAGAGTAGACAGAAGAGATACCATGATAACCAGAGAAAAGAACTAGAATTTACTGAAGGTGATTGTAACAGCCCGGACCCTCTGCGCTCCCGACACTATTACCTCACGATCTTCTCTACCCCCTCACTAGTAGAGTTTTTGCCTTCCATGGGAATCGGACTTTGTACCCTGGGGTTCAAGTACATGCTCAATCTATTCCCACTACCAATTGAGCTAGTTAGCTCAATTGGAAGTGGGAATGGATTGAGCATGCACTTGAACCCCAGGGTACAGGGTTCAATTCGCACGAAAGGCAAAAACTCTACTAGTGAGGGGGTAGAGAAGATCGTGAGCTAATAGTGCCGGGAGCGCAGAGGGCCCGGGATGTTACAAAAAAGGCGCCTTTTTTATGTAACATCCCGAGCCTTCTGCGCTCCTAGCACTATTAACTCATGATCTTCTCTACCCCCTCACTAGTAGAGTTTTTGCCTTCCGTGGGAATCGAACCTTGTACCATGGGGTTCAAGTACATGTTCATTCCATCCCACTACCAATTGAGCTAGTTAATATGTCAATTTTGATGATTGGAAGTTGTAGTTAAACTCGGTAAACTTAGTAATTTTGATGACAGCGGTGTTGGTAGCTTAGTTGTATTATTGTTGTGTTTAAGTTGTGTGTTGATATGTTGTTGTGTTCGAGTCCTTAAACCGGTGAATTTGTAAGTTGGTTACTCGTCGTGTTGTGTTGATAGTTATCAAGTGCATCGCTTGAGGGTTGTTCGTGTTGTTGTTGCTATTAAAGTTATGAATTGTTGTTTGTAGTATATGTGGGTTGCCTTCGGAGATGAGAGTTGATTAGTCGGATGGAATAAGTAGTTGGGGTAGTTGAATCGAATAAATTTTCGAGGACGAAAATATTCTAAGTGGGGGAGAGTTGTAATGTCCGTTTATTTAATTAATTATTTAATTAAATATAATTGTAGTATGTTGTGTTGATTTGTGCATTTGAGTTGATTCAAGTTGAATTTTCGAAATATCGGAATATTACGTTGATGATTATAAATTGGTTTAAGTCTAATTAAATTAATTAAGTTGATATAAGTTGTGGAAGACATTATGGAATATTCTCCGAGTATTGTTGGATATGTTGATTGGACCGTTTGGACCATTTGGTTGATAATTGGAAGTTAATCTATTAAGTCGGGAGTAAGTAGTTAGTTACAAATTATTATTCGGTTGATTTTATGTTAAGTCGTTAAGTCGGAATATTAAGTCAGAAAGTCTAGGAAATAATATTAGAAGTGATATTATTGATTTTTGGAGTGTGTTGGTTAATGAACTTGGATTGCGTCGGAATTAGCAATTAAAGGGGTATAAGACTTAAGCCCATTATTGTTATATTGGATTATTATTATTTTTTAATAAAAAGAAGAAAATAAAAGAATTGGTCAAGAGAAATATCTATAAGAGGAGGAAGTGGAACGTGCAAGTTACAGAGAAAAAAGTCTTAGAGAAGAATAAGGGGTTTAGAGGAGAGAAAATAACTTGGGAGCAAAGAAGGAGAAAGAAGAACTCATGATTATATCTCCATTTTCGCACTTACGATACAACCTTCACTAAACAAGTGATAAATTTTTACTCGTAAATTTGATTAAAGCGATTCTTGAATTTCTAGAAAGCTTATGAAATTCCTTTCAATTTGATATATGATTTTGTGTCAATAAGTTTGGTATTGAAGGAGAAAAATGCATTTGAAGTTTGGAAGTTCATGCTGGAAATTGGTCAAATAGTAGTTACGGGATTGATGATGATGGAGGCTGAATTTTGGTCAAGATAGGAACTCAATGGCAGCATGTTCGTATTTCTAATCTCCATGGATGAAAAAGGAGAGGAAAGAGTCATAGAGGCAAATGGTTGGAAAGTCGATCGGAGATTCGAACGGCCATCGATTAAGGTAAGGGTGAGGTTAGATCTTTATAACTTGGTTTGATAAATAATACTAGGTTTGGGTGATAAATAATACTAGCAGAATGTTAAAAAAAGTGTTGTTTTAGTCGGTTTAGCCGAAATAGGTGAAAAATATAGTTGCCCGGAATTTAACGAAAATTGTCGGGGTAAGTCGGGTAGTTAAATAATTGATTTTTGTTGCGTTGTCTTGTTGAAAATATATTGTAAAGTTGAGTTGCAGGTACTGGTTGAATTGGTAAGTCGCTCTGGTTTATAGAACGTTCTAAGTCGATTATGTAGGAGGCCATACAAGCCAATGTTGAATTTATGTTGTTCCCATCGTATAAGTTATTTGTGTTACTTGTTGATGTTGTTAAGTTGCTCAAGTCGTTTAAGTTATTTTGTGTTGTCGAAGTTGTTATGTTGTTCAAGTTGGAGGCTTAATAGCCAACGTTGATTTAAGTTGTATAAGTTGTATAATCTGGTTGTGTTGTATGATGTTGTTATGTTGTTTGTGTTGTAAATTTGTGTATGCCATATAGGACATTTGCATATAATGTCGGAGCCTTTGTTTACACCATGTTGGCCTGGATTGGCACTAAGCTGAAAGTTGAAGGCTTATACCTTGATGCCTCGGTAAATTGGTTATTAAGTTGAAGATTTATGCCTTGCAGATACCTCGATAACCTGGTATATTTTAAGTTGGGACTTTTAATCCAATGGTACCATATGCATTTGCATTGTTGAGTCGCATTTGTGTTGCATTATTTATGTTGTTTATGTTGTTCAAGTTGATAAGTTGTTTATGTCGTTCAAGTTGGTAAATTATTTTGTTGTTTACAAGTTGATTAAGTGAATCGTGTTGATTATGTTGATTAAGTAGTTCTTATTGAATATATGACTATTGTCGCTCCCCGCAAACTTGCGTCCCGGTGCAAACGCGAACTGGTGTCGGCGATGTTGAAGGTTGAGGTTGAATAGAGTCACCAGCTAGGCATTTTTATCCCGAAGGAAAGGTAATGTTGCATAAACCTAGAAAGATATGGATAAGACGGTTGTGAACCAAAGAGACTGGGTAAGGGGGTTGGTTACGACCTGGGGATGTTTTAGCACCCATATCGTCCATCGTACTCGACGGGATCCACGCTTACACGATTGTGTTTTAAAAAAGGGGAAAAAGTGTATGTGCTAACAGTGTATAAAAGAGATGGATGTACAGGGTGATGGTGCAAAATAAGAACATGAGCTCAAACTGGGGGCTAAGAAAAGAAAGCTAGAAGGAGGAGAGGGGGAAGACTTGGGGACTTTTGTTCGATAATCGTTAAGTTATGCCTATGTATCCTCTCGTGCAATGAGGAAGTCAGAACATTGTAGTTCGACTCAAAGAGACTTTTATGTTTTGGTGTGAACTGCTTACTTGTCTATGCTCAAGTGTATGACTCGTCTGGCTTGAGTGGTAATTGTCTTGCATTAGACGGAAGGAGCGAGTTCTCGTTTTCAAAGTGAGTGTGATGAGAAAAGAATCCCGGAGGAGACGTTTATTGTTTGTTTTTATGTTTTCAGTTTTTTATTGTTTTGCATAAGATAATGAGCTTAAGCCTTAATCAAGGGTCATAAACTCATTATATCACCCCTGATTAGGGATAATGAGTCTACTTAAGTATGAGATGAAAATCTCAACTTAATTACCCTAATGGTACAGAATTAAGATCATTAACCTACTTGTGATTATTAAGTGTTTTTGGATTTTGTTTTGTGTTAAGTAATGAGTTTAATCTCTAATCAGGGATTAGTGAACTCATTACACCATCCTAAGAGAAGTATAATAGATGAGAACAATTAAGATGAGGAAGACTCCTCAACTTAATCCATGGTTAGGGATTAAAATCATTATATAACAAGCCTTTATTAAAGTGGATTTTAATTAAAGGAGAGATTAAGAAATGGATTTTATGTTTGTAAGACTAAAACTGAGGGGGACTTGTCCATTGAACACTAGGGTTAGTCCCTCTGAACCAACAGGCAGAGATGTAACCCTAATATAAAGCCCAAGTTACAAGCTTAAGTCTTAATGATTATTAGGTGTTTTGATTAGGAGGTATAAACAACTTAAAGGTTTAACACTAAGTATTAAAGTTATACACTCCATCCTAAGATAAGGATACATGCATAACCCTAATTCAGAGTCTTAAAACTTTAACTGTTTAACCTTGATTATGAGATGAGAAGAAGAGACTCAAGGTAAAAACTAGGGAAGACTATGTACAACCCTAAAGTTATCATGCTTGGATATTCCTATGGTTTGTGAGGCTTAAGAAAAGATCTTCAGAAGGCCACCAAGGAAGAAGAAGCAGATGAAAAGAGGACAGAAAGGAGAGTAGGTTACTTACTTCCTAAAGAAGTTAAGTAACCTAAGAGAAATAAAGGGAGCAAAAGAGAGCATAAGTGAGTCAAACTCACTTCAAATACAAATAAAGATGCAAATGGAGAGATAAGAAGAGGTTGAATGTGGAGGCAAATCCACATCCTAAACAACTTACCTGAAGCCCCTGAAAAGTTAGTATGAATGTATAAGATATGAAACAAAAGGAAATAAGGAAAATGAAGATGCAATGATCAAGACCAGAAGTGCAAACACAATGCAAATGTGTTATGAAATGATGCAAAGACATGTACAATATTTATGCATGATCATACAAGAGATGGGATACAAGGGAAGTCATGTTAGAAGCTTGAAATCACATCAATACACATAAGAAGTAATGAATGCAAAACATATCAAACAAACTCCCATGGTGAGTCAAAATACAAAAACAAGTACAAAGAAAAAATCAAACATCCAATCCATATGCATCATCCCTGACTTCCTTCAGGAGAGCATCAGTTACCAGTCCAACTGGGTGTTCTGTGATGGTCTTGATAAGAAGGTTTCTGGTTGTGATGGCATTTGTCATCTTCTGATACTTATCTTGCTCTTTGGATCTTTTTAACCCCGCCCGGAGTTTCAACTCTGAGATCTCCTTCTGAGCTGCTAGCAGTACTTCTTGGCTTCTTTTCTCTCAAACTAATAAGGATTTGTCACACCTTAATATGAGATACTAGTATGCTATTTATAATAAACCTAACATACTAAACTAATGGACTTTTAAAAATTATCCATTACAAGCTAATTTAGGATACTAACTAACTTAAATAATTGAAGCCATAACATAAAACTCAATTTAAGATACTAACTAACTTAAATCTAGAGTTCGTTCTAATATCCCATACAATGTATTGTTGTCAAAAATGAGTTAGTTATATAAGATGATACTTTACATATACAATATAGTAGAAGAAAGATATAGTAATATTGGTAGTGATTGAAAAGTTGTACAAATTATTATTATTGAAGGTTTAATTCTCGTTGCATGAATAAGCAAATAATGGAAACTCAAATAATTTGTTCCCAAGCATGTTCATGTTTTCAGAACTGTAGGTTGTCTTTTTCTTGAAAAAAAAATGAGAAAGTCAATATTTTAACCTTATATTTGGATTTGAATAAAATATTCCTTAAAGTAAAATGAAAAATTAGTTAGTGTTGGACCCAATAGTTAGAATTGAATGGAACTATGTTATTTCAAATTGTTAGAAACTAAGTTACATTTCTTTTGACTGTCAGCTTAGTGTGATGTTGTACCGTGGCTCAGAAATAGTAAGTTGGAAGTATAATTTTTTTTGTCAGACACGTAAAAGTACAGCTCTAACATTACTTCATTGGTGTTCATTATTACATGAACTGATATGTGGTAAAGGACTTGACAGGATATGTTGCTGAGTAAAAGTTAAAAATTAATTTCACAGAACATTAAGTTGTTGAGTTTTCTACCAATATATCCCATATTTAGAAATAATATATAAATATATCCCACTTACAAAAAAAAAATTCCAGAATACCCCCATTTCAAGTGATGCTCGGCCACCCACCAAGCATGTGAAACAAAAAAAATTCAGTTGGTGCTCGGCCTCTTGGTTACCAAGCACCAACATATTTTATTAATTTTTCGTTTTTCTTAATTTTAAGTGTTTTTAAATGATTCTTTTTAATGCTTTTAATTATAATATTTATTTATAATTGAATATATATTATATTTTTTATAATAATTTTAATAATATATTTTAATAATATATTATATTTTTTATTAATAATTAAAATAATTTTAATAACGATTTTCTAAATGATATATATATAATATTTATTTTAATAATTATAATAATTATTTATTTATCATTATAATTATTTTAAATTATTCTTTTTTAACTAAACTAATTTTTTTTATAAAAAATTCTCGGGTATTGAACAGACGAACAATATAAGTTGCTTGGCCATTGAATACTCGAACAGTAAAAGTTGCTCGGCCATTGAATATCCGAGTTATCATATAAAATTTTATTATAAATAGTCTGATACGTTTCACTAAAAATCATCACCATTGTCAATTAGTTTTTTTAGAAATGTCTATTTGTATGTTTTCAACACACAGTGGTGAAGTCAACAGAGGAGTCGAAGACCCCCTTACGCTGATTGTGGTTGTTGATTAGTTTGCTAAGTTGATGATGTATGAACAAGATATTATTGTTGATGGTTGTTTTCTCCTAAGCATGTTTAGATGTTTAATCGTTATTTTATTTATTGTCTTGTTGTTTTGTTGTTGTATGTTTAATATTGTTAGTTGAACGTTGAATTAAAAGGAGACGTATGAAAGGTAAATCTATTACTAAAAGAGTGAAAAGAAACAAACAAAGTAAACTACATATGTCTTTCAGACGGAACAGCGACGTTTGGACATTTTCGACGCATATGGTCAATCTCTCGACAAAGCCCACATCTTCTCTTTTCTTTTTCAATGTCATCCATTTCAGTTCTAATCTGTGTACTATTTGGTCGTCCCTTCTTCTTTCTTCTCATCGATTCGTCGTGACAAAGAGTAAATCCTTCGTAACGTGGCCAGTTTTCCTCATGGGGTAGTCCTAGGAAGCTTTCCTTGTAGACGTTGAAGACATTATAAATTTTGAAGACGTCTGGAATGTGAATGGTGTAGTCTTGGCGTATACTTGAACATGTTGCAATGACGTGGGAGCAAGGCAAGTGAAATGCCTGAAATTTCCCACAATCACACCATTGCTTCTGTAGATCAACGTGGAAACTAGCATTAGGCCTACTGTCATTCAGATTAATTTTTTCATTGACCATGAAAGCGAAATTTCCACGATCAAATTGCATGACATTGTGGATGTTAGCTTTAGCCACTTCTTCAGCCATGCCCTTATTGCAACCATCACTGAAAATCTGACCAGAAGATTACTGGTTTCCTTGAGTACCGCGTTCATTGCTTCTGCCAAGTTGGTAGTCATGTGTCCCCAACGTTGCTCACCATCATATGCTCTTGCCCACTTCTCCTTTGGGATGTTGTCTATCCAACGTGAAGCCGCAATGTTTGCGCTCCGAATTTCCCCACGATAGTATTTAAAAGTAGCCTGCGTTAACGCATAACCTGTAATAGAAGTGATATTACAATCTATAATACTAAATTGACCAAGTATCAAAGTAACCTAAAAGTATGTTTTTACCCAAGTTAACAAGTTTTTTGCGTAGATCCTTGTCTTTAATCTCACGCATGAAGTTTTGCGCAATGTGTCTAATACAGTATACATGGGTAGACGGGGGATCCTGCCATCCATTTTCAGGATTGTTATATGCACTTTTTATTGATTCATGTCTGTCTGAGATTACACACAAACATGCCTGCGGTGTCACATGTTGTCGCAAGTTTTTAAGAAAGAAGCCCCAAGCCTCCTTTGTCTCGCTTTCAACCAATGCAAATGCTATCGGGAAAATGTTTTCATTTCCATCTTGTGCAACGGCCATCAATAGAGTACCTCTATATTTGCCATATAACCATGTTTCGTCAACCTGTACAATAGGTTTACAATAGGCGAAACCATGGATACATGGTCGAAACGCCCAAAAGAGACGATGGAATATCTGCACATCACCTATTTGGGTTCCACTGCTAGAAATTGTAGGCATTGTTTCCTACTCAATTATAGTTCCTGGAAGAAAATTTTTCATTACCAGTAACCATTGTGGCAGGTCGTTGTAAGATGTTTCCCAATTTCCATACAATGATTCTATGCCCTTAGTCTTTGCGATCCATGCTTTCCAGTACGATATTATGTACTTGTATTTTTCGGCAATATGGGCAATGATGACATTATTAACCTTGACCGAAGGGGCGCGGGTAACACTCTCTCTGATGCTGCGACTAATCGTTTTTTAATCAAGCTTGCTATGGTCTTGTGACATTGATGTGGATGTGCATGTGTGAGGCCCGGTCAGCGTACCAATCTGCCATTTTGAGTTTTTCTTTCGCAGTGAAGCTCTTCATTTGAATTTGCATTCTGGTTTCTTACATTTAATTACGTATCGTACGTTGTCAGCTTGATACACGAAATAGTCAACATTGTGTGTGATATGCCAATGTTGTAGAAAAGAAACACATGATTCCTTATTTTCAAACTCCATCCCCTCTTCTATTTCATCACCTATGTGGTTCGGTGTGACAAATCCAAACACGGAGAGTGGTTCAACATCTTCGAGACATATATTTTGCATATGCCCAGGTGGGTTGTACAAATTGATGGGTTCGATCATAAGTGCCTGTGTTGGAACTTCATTGTCGTTGTCATCACCATCACTGTTGCCAAACATTTGTTGCATTGTGACCTCTTCGAGTTGATCGTCACTATCTTCTCCGACCACTTCATTGGGCAGGAAAGGTTCATTGTTTTGTATTGGTTCGTCGTCGGATGTTTGACTCAACCCATATTGATGTGACATGGTATGTTGTGTAGGACATGTGTCGGTATCCTCTAGTAGACGAACGTATACCTCAATCGTATCTAATTGAGTAAACATAATATGATGTTGAAACATTGCTTTCACGTCTTCGTCATTTTTAATCGGGGCCATAATATAAAATACATTATCGCCATCGAGGAATGGATGACGATAAATAATCTCCCCCACACTTCGTTGTAGCTTTTTTTCCATCCTTTCTTTGACATGCAAAAAATCGGAATTCACATGAATTTTGAATGAAAATGTATCTGTATTGCTAAATGAGAATCCAATATTTCTATTTGTGTCAACATTTCCATAAAAGTGACAGGTAACTATTAAATTTCTATAAGACATTGAAATGGATAGTAATGAGAAGTTTGGACAAGACTAAACAAATTTATATATTTATAAGGTTTTCACATGCTCGTACGACAGGTCAAACCTCTTCACGTGCTCGTCATGTTGGTCAGCGAGCATTCAATTTTCTTCACGTGCTCGGTCTTGGAGTCAGCAAGCAGTCAAAGCTCTTCCTTCACGTGCTCGGTAATGGAGTTAGCGAGCAGAATCTTCTTCACGTGCTCGTCATGTTGGTCAGCGAGCATGCATTAAAGTTGTCTCCCATGCAACATACAGGTATAGGGCTGCATGCATTGCATGCATGCTATGTATTGTAACAATGTCTTTGTTGTGGATGGGAGAGTCACACTGTGGTACACCCACAAATATCGCGGTTGATGTAAGTTTCTTAATTTAATTTTTTTCCGTTATCATAGTTATTATTATGGTACTTTTTTTTTACTTAGTTGTCTTAATTATTTTTTTAGATGGATTGTTGGTTCCGTGTGCATGTACATGCACATATTCAACCGAGAGCTGAAATTATCCCTTATTTGCAAGTAGCGGGTTTTGAGAATATTGCAAAAATTATGAATTTACCGCTGGACTCTAGTCTGCTCGTAGCTCTATTAGAGAGATGGAGACCAGAGACACATACGTTTCATCTCCCTACTGGTGAATGCACAATAACACTAGAGGATGTTAGTATGTTACTTGGTCTCCGTATTAATGGTAAATGCGTAAATGGCCCAACAGAAACGTACCCAGAAATATACATGGAGAATTTATGGGTACAACCTACAGAGGATGACATGAATAGATGTTCTGTCCGAATTGTTTGGATAGAGCGTCTTTTTGCCGAGTTAAATGAAAAAGCTTCCCCAACTGAGGAAGACAATATTTTATGTGCCAAACTTTATATTCTACGCATCATTGTTACTTTGTTGTGCCCAGACAAAAGTCACAACCTGTTGCATTCATCATGGATACCTATGGTGGGTGATCTACAAACTTGCGGCCAATATAGTTGGGGGTCGGCTTGCTTGGCTACATTGTACAGAAATATGTGCAAGGCGTCCTATAACAATGTTAAAAGCATGGGGGGTGCGTATTACTATTCCAAATCTGGGCATTCACACGTATACCTCTGCTTGAACCCATTACTACCGTGAATCCATCATTTCCATACGCTCAAAGGTATTACTACTCCAAATTTACGCTTCTTAATAAATTATACACAACATTTATTAAATTATACCTAACATTCTTTTTTTTAAATGCAAGGTGGTGTCATCGAAGAATGAATTATCGGAATAATCCGCGTCAAGATCTTCGTGGATATCGAATCGTAATAGATCACATGGAGGCACGCGATGTAAGTTTGAAACAATACAACCTATAGATTTTCCATTACTTATTATTTATAATCTAACTTTAATTTTTTTTCCAGTTTATTTGGAGGCCTTACCTTGAATTCCCAGTGCCAGATCTTAGGGATTCACAAAGCTGGAGTGCAACAACTCATATCGTATGCTTCTTTATAGTTGAGATGCATCAGACAGATAGAGTTAAACTCCAGTTTGGGTTGGAACAACCGATCCCTTCAAAATCAAGGTGTCTAAGGGAACAACATGAAATGAATATGAAAAAGGCCCAAAAAGTCCATTGGCAACAACTAAACAAAGACGCGGTGAGTGAATGAAGAAATAGAAGGAATTTAGTATTGGAGGGTACGACGGTAGTGGGTGAGCATAAGCCAAGTCAAGATTATTTGAATTGGTTACACTCAATACCATATGTCCATGTTGCTCCCGAGCAATTTCTGAACAACCCCCGTCAATGTGCCTCTTACCAAACTCAACACACGACCGTCTCTCAATATGAAGATGTTCCACCAACATATACATCCCAATTTGGGGGACAAGAAACATCATCCACACAACAAACATACCATCACACACAACACACCTTTTATGCAACCAAATCCCAACATCAAACTCCATACACTCCATTCCAACAACCAAACTACCCCTACAACCAAGAATTCCACCAACAATCCACTTATCGACCACCCTTACAGTTTACTCCAATTCCCCCACCAAACTTCGAACAATCAAACCCACAATTCCAACAACACACTTCTAACACAATATATTCCCAACCCACGTCCATGTTCACCACTGAAAATGTCTATTACCCACCAATGCAAGAGACCCAACCTGAAACCACCTCACAACAAGGAACCTCATTCCAAAATTATTTGCTCACGGATGACCAACTTTTGAATATGTCAAATTATAATATTGAAGATCTTATGGCTAATGTGGACCCCCCGTAACACATAACAACGAAGATATGTCATCTGATTCATCTCCTCCCCATCCATCACCACCTCAAAGAGACCCGACAAGACCAAGACGAATCATAAGAAAACTTGGTTGTATTATTTAAGGTGGTGATGGATGGGGAGGAGATGAATCGGATGACATATCTTCGTTGTTATGTGTTACGGGGGGGTCCACATTAGCCATAAGATCTTCAATATTATAATTTGGCATATTCAAAAGTTGGTAATCCGTGAGCAAAAATGTTTGGAATGAGGTTCCTTGTTGTGAGGTGGTTTCAGGTTGGGTCTCTTGCATTGGTGGGTAATAGACATTTTCATTGGTGAACATGGACGTGGGTTGGGAATATATTGTGTTAGAAGTGTGTTGTTGGAATTGTGGGTTTGATTGTTCGAAGTTTGGTGGGGGAATTGGAGTAAACTGTAAGGGTGGTCGATAAGTGGATTGTTGGTGGAATTCTTGGTTGTAGGGGTAGTTTGGTTGTTGGAATGGAGTGTATAGGGTTTGATGTTTGGATGTGGTTGCATAAAAGGTGTGTTGTGTGTGATGGTATGTTTGGTGTGCAGATGAAGTTCATTGTCCCCCAAATTGGGATGTATATGTTGGTGGAACATCTTCATATTGAGAGGTGGTCGTGTGTTGAGTTTGGTAAGAGGCACGTTGGCGGGGGTTGTTCAGAAATTGCTCGGGAGCAACATGAACATATGGTATTGGGTGCAACCAATTCAAATAATCTTGACTTGGCTTATGCTCACCCACTACCGTCGTACCCTCCAATACTAAATTCCTTCTATTTCTCCATTCACTCATTGCGTCTTTGTTCAGTTGCTGCCAATGGACTTTTTGGGCATTTTTCATATTCATTTCATGTTGTTCCCTTAGACACCTTGGTTCTGAAGGGATCAGTTGTTCCAACCCAAACTGGAGTTTAACTCTATCTGTCTGATGCATCTCAACTATAAAGAAGCATACGATATGAGTTATTGCACTCCAGATTTGTGAATCCCTAAGATCTGGCACCGGGAATTCAAGGTAAGGCCTCCAAATAAACTGGAAAAAAAAATTAAAGTTAGATTATAAATAAAAAGTAATGGAAAATATATAGGTTGTATTGTTTCAAACTTACATCGTGTACCTCCATGTGATCTATTACGATTCGATATCCACGAAGATCATGACGCGGATTATTCCGATAATTCATTCTTCGATGACACCACCATGCATTTAAAAAAAAGAATGCTAGGTATAGTTTAATAAATGTTGTGTATAATTTATTAAGAAGCGTAAATTTGGAGTAGTAATACCTTTGAGCGTATGGAAATGATGGATTCACGGTAGTAATGGGTGCAAGCAGAGGTATACGTGTGAATGCCCAGATTTGGAATAGTAATACGCACCCCCATGCTTTTAACATTGTTGTAGGACGCCTTGCACATATTTCTGTACAATGTAGCCAAGCAAGCCGACCCCCAACTATATTGGCCGCAAGTTTGTAGATCACCCACCATAGGTATCCATGATGAATGCAACGGGTTGTGACTTTTGTCTGGGCACAACAAAGTAGCAATGATGCGTAGAATATAAAGTTTGGCACATAAAATATTGTCTTCCTCAGTTGGGGAAGCTTTTTCATTTAACTCGGCAAAAAGACGCTCTATCCAAACAATTCGGACAGAACATATATTCATGTCATCCTCTATAGGTTGTACCCCTAAATTCTCCATGTACATTTCTGGGTACGTTTCTGTTGGGCCATTTATGCATTTACCATTAATACGGAGACCAATTAACATACTAACATCCTCTAGTGTTTTTGTGCATTCATCAGTAGGGAGATGAAACGTATGTGTCTCTGGTCTCCATCTCTCTAATAGAGCTACGAGCAGACTACAGTCCAACGGTAAATTCATAATTTTTGCAACATTCTCAAAACCCGCTACTTGCAAATAAGGGATAATTTCAGCTCTCGGTTGAATATGTGCATGTACATGCACACGGAACCGACAATCCATCTAAAAAAGTAATTAAGACAACAAAGTAAAAAAAAGTACCACAATAATAACAATGATAACGGGAAAAAAAATTAAATTAAGAAACTTACATCAGCCACGATATTTGTGGGTGTACCACGGTGTGACTCTCCCATCCACAACAAAGACATTGTTACAATACAGATAATGTGAAGAAACTAATACCGAAAATACTAGAAATGTGTAGAATATATTGTGTTGCAAGTGAGTGTGTGATGGTAAAAAATATTGATCATAATTTATAGAGGATGGTGGTGTAAAATTTCAAATAAAAGTAAGTATTTGACAAGATGGAAGAGTGTTTCCATGCAAGCTAGACCTGCAGCTACGTAGCATGCATGCAATGCATGCAGTCCTAGACCTGTACGCTACATGGGAGACAACATTAATGCATGCTCGCTTACTAACATGACGAGCACGTGAAGGGAGATTCTGCTCGCTGACTCCATGACCGAGCACGTGAAAGAAGAGCATTGAATGCTCGCTGACTCCATGACCGAGCACGTGAAGAGCATTGAATGCTCGCTAACTCCATGACCGAGCACGTGAAGACTTTAGAATGCACGTTGACCTGTTGTACGAGCATGTGAAGACCTTACAAATATATAAATTTGTTTAGTCTTGTCCTAACTTCTCATTGCTATCCATTTCAATGTCTTATAGAAATTTAATAGTTACCTGTCACTTTTAAATGTTAACAGAGATAGAAATATTGGATTCTCATTTAGCAATACAGATACATTTTTATTCAAAATTCATGTGAATTCTGATTTTTTGCATTTCAAAGAAAGAATGGAAAAAAAGCTACAACGAAGTGTGGGGGAGATTATTTATTGTCATCCATTCCTAGATGGCGATAATGTATTTTATATTATGGCCCCGATTAAAAATGACGAAGACGTGAAAGCAATGTTTCAACGTCATATTATGTTTACTCAATTAGATACGGTTGAGGTATACGTTCGTCTACTAGAGGATACCGACACATGTCCTACGCAACATACCATGTCACATCAATATGGGTTGAGTCAAACATCCGACGACGAACCAACACAAAACAATGAACCTTTCCTGCCCAATGAAGTGGTCGAAGAAGACAGTGACGATCAACTCGAAGAGGTCACAATGCAACAAATTTTTTGCAACAGTGATGGTGATGACAGTGACGATGAAGTTCCAACACATGCACTTATGATCGAACCCATCAATTTGTACAACCCACCTGGGCATATGCAAAATATATGTCTCGAAGATGTTGAACCACTCTCCGTGTTTGGATTTGTCACACTGAACCACATAGGTGACGAAATAGAAGAGGGGATGGAGTTTGAAAATAAGGAATCATGTGTTTCTTTTCTACAACATTGGCATATCACACACAATGTTGACTATTTCGTGTATCAAGCTGACAACGTACGATACGTAATTAAATGCAAGAAACCAGAATGCAAATTCAAATGCAGAGCTTCACTGAGAAAGAAAAACTCAAAATGGCAGATTGGTACGCTGACCGGGCCTCACACATGCACATCCAGATCAATGTCATAAGACCATAGCAAGCTTGATTCAAAAACGATTAGTCGCAGCATCAGAGAGATTGTTACCCGCGACGCTTCGGTCAAGGTTAATGTCATCATTGCCCTTATTGCCAAAAAATAAAAGTACATAATATCGTACAGGAAAGCATGGATCAAAAAAACTAAGGCTATAGAATCATTGTATGGAAATTGGGAAACATCTTACAACGACCTGCCACAATGGTTACTGGTAATGAAAACTTTTCTTCCAGGAACTATAATTGAGTTGGAAACCATGCCTGCAATTTCTAGCAGTGGAACCCAAATAGGTGATGTGCAGATATTCCATCGTCTCTTTTGGGCGTTTCGACCATGTATCCATGGTTTCGCCTATTGTAAACCTATTGTACAGGTTGACGGAACATGGTTATATGGCAAATATAGAGGTACTCTATTGATGGCCGTTGCACAAGATGGAAACGGAAACATTTTCCCGATAGCGTTTGCATTGGTTAAAGGCGAGAAAAAGGAGGCTTGGGGCTTCTTTCTTAAAAACTTGCGACAACATGTGACACCGCAAGCAGGTTTGTGTGTAATCTCAGACAGACATGAATCAATAAAAAGTGCATATAACAATCCTGAAAATGGATGGTAGGATCCCCCGTCTACCCATGTATATTGTATTAGACACATTGCACAAAACTTCATGCGTGAGATTAAAGACAAGGATATACGCAAAAAACTTGTTAACATGGGTAAGAACATACTTTTAGGTTACTTTGATACTTGGTCAATTTAGTATTATAGATTGTAATATCACTTATATTACAGGTTATGCGTTAACGGAGGCTACCTTTAAATACTATCATGGGGAAATTCGCAGCACAAACATTGCGGCTTCACGTTGGATAGACAACATCCCAAAGGAGAAGTGGGCAAGAGCATATGATGGTGGGCAACGTTGGGGACACATGACTACCAACTTGGCAGAAGCAATGAACGCGGTACTCAAGGAAACCAGAAACCTTCCAATCAATGCATTAGTCCAGTCTACATATTATCGGTTGGGCTCTCTCTTTGGTAAAATAGGACACATGTGGACAAAAAAATTGCCTTCTGGTCAGATTTTCACTGATGGTTGCAATAAGGGCATGGCTGAAGAAGTGGCTAAAGCTAACACCCACAATGTCATGCAATTTGATCGTGAAAATTTCGCTTTCATGGTCAATGAAAAAATTAATCTAAATGACAGTAGGTCTAGTGCTAGTTTCCATGTTGATCTACAGAAGCAGAGGTGTGATTGTGGGAAATTTCAGGCATTTCACTTGCCTTGCTCCCACGTCATTGCAGCATGTTCAAGTAAACGCCAAGACTACACCATTCACATTCTAGATGTCTTCAAAATTTATAATGTCTTCAACGTCTACATGGAAAGCTTCCTAGGACTACCCCATGATGAAAACTGGCCACGTTATGAAGGATTTATTCTTTGTCACGACGAATCGATGAGAAGAAAGAAGAAGGGACGACCAAATAGTACACAGATTAGAACTGAAATGGATGACATTGAAAAAGAAACGAGAAGATGTGGGCTTTGTCGAGAGATTGGTCATATGCGTCGAAAATGTCCAAACGTCGTTGGTCCGTCTGAAAGACACATGTAGTTTACTTTGTTTGTTTCTTTTCAATCTTTTGGTAATCGATTTACCTTTCATACGTCTCCTTTTAATTCAACATTCAACTAACAATATTAAACATACAACAACAAAACAACAAGACAATAAATAAAATAATGATTAAACATCTAAACATGCCTAGGAGAAAACAACCATCAACATAATATCTTGTTCATACATCATCAACTTAGCAAACTAATCAACAACCACAATCAATGTAAGTGGGTCTTCGACTCCTCTGTTGACTTCACCACATAGTGTTGAAAACATACATTGGAAATCTTCATCGTTTTCGACACGATACATATAATACATGTATGTACCATCGGGGTTATTATCAGTCAACGTTATGTATGGACATCGATACTCAACTTTCCTCACCTTCAAGCGACGACCTCCTACCTGTCGAAGACCCGTGTTGATGGTTGCAGTTAGTGTTCTAAAATTCGATTGCGGATCTAGGTAAACACTGATTCTTTTGTCTTGCCCGTAGAATATAACAGCCCAAACAGACATTTCTAAAAAAACTAATTGACAATGGTGATGATTTTTAGTGAAACGTATCAGACTATTTATAATAAAATTTTACATGATAACTCGGATATTCAATGGTCGAGCAAATTTTACTGTTCGGGTATTCAATGGCCGAGCAACTTATATTGTACATCTGTTCAATACCCGAGAATTTTTTATAAAAAAAATTAGTTTAGTAAAAAAGAAATAATTTAAAATTATTATAATTATAAATAAATAATTATTAAAATTATTAAAATAAATATTATATATATATATATCATTTAGAAAATCATTATTAAAATTATTTTAATTATTAATAAAAAATATAAATATATTATTAAAATATATTATTAAAATTATTAATATATATTATTAAAATATATATTATTAAAATTATTATAAAAAATATAATATATATTCAATTATAAATAAATATTATAATTAAAAGTATTAAAAATAATAATTTAAAAACACTTAAAATTAAGAAAAACGAAAAAATATTAAAATATGTTGGTGCTTGGTAACCAAGAGGCCGAGCACCAACTGAGTTTTTTTTGCTTCACATGCTTGGCAACTGGGTGGACGAGCATGCACAACAATTGGGGCATTCTGGAAATTTTTTTTGAAACTAGGGTATATTGGTATATTATTTCCAAATATAGGGTATCTTGGTAAAAAAATCTGCATTGTAGTCCATTACTTTATACAATGAAAAGTGTGCCATTGTAGCCAACTACAAAGTCTTGTCATAAACTGGAAGGCATCATTGAATATTATAGGATTTGATCGACATGATTTTAGTAATAGAGCATGACCATTGAAATGTGAGTTGGCTTAACCGATTAGGATGACATTATGTAATTAATATAGCTGAAAAA
This sequence comes from Lathyrus aphaca, assembly GCA_963966055.1. NCBI lineage: Eukaryota > Viridiplantae > Streptophyta > Magnoliopsida > Fabales > Fabaceae > Lathyrus > Lathyrus aphaca. The sequence continues at coordinate 546,624,017 of OZ014520.1, forward strand.
AAGGCAGCAGAAATGTCTTTTGAAAAAAATATCAAACTGTCAAACTTTTCAAATATATATAGCAAACTTTAATAGAAAATACCAAACAGTCACACAAAATATAAGGATTCGTCCACCCCATGTACAAACTTTAGTCAAGGTATACAGGTTCGTTTACCTCAAAGACAAACTTTATTAAGGTACATTTTTCTATCATGTTTTTCAATGGTTCATCCACCATCTGGACTAATCTTTTATGCGTTTTTTTTTTCATTTTTAATAATATGAATATAATTCATAAATTTATTTAATTAATATTTTAATAAAATTAAACATTTTAATTAATATTTATATAATTCAACTGATTTTAAAAATTAGTTAATTAATATTTTAATAAAATTAAACATTTTAATTAATAATAAAAAAATAATTCAAAATATAATTACATTAATTTTAATTAATAATAATACAAATATAATTCAAAATAATAATACAATAACTTTAATTTGGCGGCGGCGGTGGTGGAACTAGACATGAGCCAGTATAGCACCTGGTTGAAAACTTTAGACATTCACTTCTGACTGTTTTTTTTATGCATAGGAGTCGCATCGGATAACAAATCTTCATATTGATTCAGTGGACGTTGGTTTGATTGAGACCTTGATTCAATGTACCCTCCACCAAACAGTCATTTTTGTCGTCAATATTGAAGTCCGGAAGTGATACAAGATTTTTTCCAGTTAGATCAAAGTTGGGAAGTGCATGTGACGCATGTGTGTATGACTGAGGTGGTTCCATTGATGGACGATAAACATCTTGGTAGGATGCATATCCATAGTTAGGTTTAGATGAGGATGGGTTGGTTGTATGTTATAGAGACTGATAGTACGAATACTCAAAGTTAGTCGTTGTGGGGTTTGATATTGAAATTGTTGGTGGAAGTAATTAGTTTGATGGATTGGTTGGTGATGAGTTAGTTGTTATGTTGTTCGGGTGTGATGAAATGTTTTATGGGGAATGTGTTTGTTTGTTGTGTTGGTGGAAAATTTGTAGTATATGAGGCAAATTAACGGGGTTAGCAAAATATTGTGGTTGTGAGGGAAATATTAATTGAATATTTCTAAACCAAGTAATATATTTCTAGCTATGTCTCAGTTGTTGTCGTCTTAAACATTGCTCATTCAAAACCAAATACCTTCTCTTATTTCACTCCTCGTTCTCTTCTAGGTTTATCGTTCTCCAGTGAATTCGCCATGTGGATTGCATTTCTATTGCATGATATTATCTTAGACATCTTGGTATAGATGGAATTTCCTGTGAAAATCGGAACATTAATTTTAAACGGTCAGATTGATGTATCTCAATAATACACTACAAGAAAAAGAGGAATTTACGACACTTGAGTTGCGACAATTATCACAAAACCGTCCTTATTCTTGGATTGCGACGGTTGTCACGACAGTTAGGGTCAACTATCGCAGATTTTTTGCGACAATTATCACAAAACCGCCCTTATTCCTGGACTACGACAGTTGTTACGACAGTTTGAACCAATTGTCACATTATTTTAGGCATGTTATGTAAAATAATTACGACAGTTACCAAAACCGCCCTCTTCCCACACTCACGACAGTTAAGACAAACTGTCGCGACTACTTTAACCAATCATAATCACTATTTTTTTATTCCTTTACTTTCCCATTTTTTTCTTTCATTTTTATTTTTCCACCTTTTCAATTTTATTAATTAATTTTAATAATAATAATAATAATAATAATAATAATAATAATAATTGATTATATCAATATAAATTTTATTTATTTATTTACAATATAATAGTTATATTCGTACTACAATATTCTATAAAAAAATATAACATAAAAATACATTAAAAATCAAAAATCATGTTTACACTCAGGAAACTTAATCAATCTTCCATTTCGGTTTCACCCAACATGTTCAAACCACCGTGGAGCAGCGTTCAATGATCCCGTTTGACGATTTTCTGAAGGCTACGAATACACAAGTTACTTCTATTGATGAATCGATGAAATCAATGGAAGTTGAATCAATTATTCAAAAGAATACTGAGAGTGCCGATGTTAATGTGGTTTATGAGACTCAGGAATCGGTTAAGGCTGGATTGGTAGATGAATCGCTGAAATCAATGGAAGTTGAAGAACCTATTCGAACTGAGAAAGAAGTTGTCAATGCTAATGTGATTTGTGAGACACAGGAATCGGTCATCGCTGATCCAATGAATGAAACAATGCGGATTCAATCAAATGAAGAAGCCCCTAAGGAGAAGGAAGTAGATATTGATGAATTGGAGGTGTTGAAGGTAGTGAAAGGGAAAGAAGCTGCTGTTAATGAGGAAGTTAGGGTTTTGAAGGTGGTGAAGAAAGATGCAGTGGAAGAGAAGAAGATTCTGAATCTTGAGGATGGCGAGTTTCCTGATGAACCTGGGTGGTCATTGCTTGGAAGGAAGATTGAGGTTGCCACTTCAACAACTAGAGGTATAAGGAGATTGGTGGATAACGAGATTGTTTATTTCAATTTCCCTGCCCTAAATACCTCTTACAAGTTCCAATGGATTGTTCGAGTCTCAGCCAAACGTTCTGGAGTGGTAATAATAATATCAATTGATTGTAATGCCTACTATTTAAAATCTTTTGTTGTGTGTAATCAAAGGTCATACATTTTGGTTATGTTGTTATATTTAATACTTTAGGTTGGGAGGCTGCCAATGGAATGGGCAAAATCTGTCATGCCTCTTGTGCAATCTGGAAATGTTAAGGTTCGAGGCCGATGCATTACCACACCACACAATTTGGAAATGATGCAAGAAATGATGTTAGTAAGGTATGGATAACTTCTTGGGTCCTTCTTTTAGCTTTAGTTTAAATGTTTCCTTTTTCTCTAGATGTTGTGCTTGTTAACTTGGTTATTTCACTTGTTTGTGATGTTGAGTTTATTGGTGGATGAACCTAATTAATTGTTCTATGGACAGTTTTTATGTTCATAAATCTGTATTCTCGGAGTCTGTTGATACCTCTTGGAGGCTAGAGGCTTGTGACCACATTAACTCTGCTGCTTACCCCCTCCTTACACTGTTAAAAATGCTAGAGATTGAGCCATATAGGATGGTATTGAATCGCTATATTTTTTAATTGCTTTGTTTGTTTATTTGTTTGTTAATGTTGCATTTGTAATGTGCTGATGTTATTTTTAACTAGGCTGATTTCACCCCCGAGGAAATGAAGGCTTGAAAGCGGATTCTTAAAGTATGTTCAACTATTTTCATTCTTTTCCCCTCTTTTATAGCTTTTAGTTTTCATTATTATTGTTTAAATTGAATTGAATGTCATTGTTGTGAATGCATGCTAGAGGCCTAATTCTCCTGTTTATATTACCAGCTTGATTCAGACGAAGCTTCAGTTTTGCTTGTTAATAAGCGAAGAAAAGGCATCAGTGAGCCACTTACAGAGCCAAATGAGAATGAACAAGCTCTTTCAGAGTCAGCTTTGAATAAACTTGTTGGAGCTGCTGAAGTCTTTGACTTGTAGGTGTATAGATTGTGTTCCAATTTCAATCGATAGTGTTCAACTTCTCTCTCTTGTGTGTGTCAGTGGCCGACCCATTTATGTCTTATCACTACAAGAAAAAAGGTGTTTTGCGACACATGTGTAGTCTCTGTTCAGCTAACATTGATAGCTCGGATCACACTTTCTTCAAGTGCAACTTTGTTGTAAACATTTGGAGACATATTTCTTCTTTCTTGAATCATAATATTCAGAATATTGATGATTGTTGGGAGGTTCTTGCCAATTTTTCCACCACTCAAACAAAGTTGGTAGTGTTGTCCGCCGTTATCAATACTATTTATGCTATTTGGCAGGCTAGGAACAATATCAGATTTAACAACCTGGGAACTCATTGGAAGACGGTGATCAATGCCATTATCGTCGAGGTATCTCGTTCTAGTAATGCTACTACTAAAATCGGTTTGATTTCTATGGTGCACTTCAAAAAATTTAATTGTTTTAATGTGAAGTTGAATCCTCCAAAGTATTGTAGTGAAAGAGTTTCTCTGGCACCCTCCTATTTTACATTGGATAAAATGTAATACTGACGAAGTATCGATGGGAGTTCCAGGTGTTGCAACTTGTGGCGGTATTTTTAGGGATCCTAATGGTAATCATATTGGTAGTTTCTCTATGAAGATTGGGATAGGGAATGCTTTCTTGGAAGAGCTTACGACTGTTATGGCGGCTATTGAGATTGCGAAAGATAAAAATTGCAATCATCTTTGGCTGGAATCCAATTTGAAAATATGAGTACAGACGATGTACGGTTATTGAAGCATATGACAAGGTCAAGCACTTGCTTTTTGATATTATTATATTCAGTAGTGAAGAGAATTCTATTGTGACTGTTCTGTTTCAGGAAAAGGAAAACCCGAAAATCAAAGCCACGCAATCACCTTCACTCGCAAAGATGTTGTACATACTATTGACATGAATCATGACAACTACTTTGAGGAGGCACTTACAATGAGGAATCTCCTGGAAGAGTACAAGCATTACTATGGCATCAGGAAACCTACAATTTTAGGAGTCAGGGAGCACATTTTTACAGTCTCTGTGTCCTTTCTTGTCTGGTTCATGTCAGCTCAGTCCTTCCGGTTCATCTATGATCATGTTTTTAGGCCATATCCTCAAAGAGCATACGCAGATCCGTGCAAAAAATGGTAGTTGGTTGGTGCTTGCCTTAAACATTTTCACATGTGAGTGGTTCTGTTTCTATGATTTTAGAAGTAACCAATTTTACAACTCTGTTGTGTATAGTGATGTTTTTTTTTTGGAATGATAGATTGTTATATTTTTGCAATGAGATGGCTAACTTGATTTTCTATTTAGTAAATTGATTGGCGCATGTATTTTATACGAAATGTTGTTATGGATGGAGAACAATAGTTCTAATGTAGTTTCTATGTTGGAGCCTAAATATATGGTTGTAGGAGTATTCTTCTGATGTATTTTCTCCATTTCAAATATAAAACATCATTATTTCCTTTTTATATTGTTAATTTCTCGCGTTGTTATTTTTATGTGACGGGCTCAAGTTCCTATCAATTAACAAGTTTTTATACGAGTTGTTGATTATATGAAGAGAATGTTATTTCACGTAACTTAAATATGCAAGATACTAGCTATGCATGATGTTAAGGAGGAAGACTATGATGGTGTAGTTGACTAGTCTCGAATTTCAACAACAAAAGAATCATCATCACTTCAAAGACAACTTCTTGTTTTAGAGTTGCTGAAGGTATGTTTTTTTAACATTTTTGTTCAGGATTACGAAGGATGTTAGCTTGTGTTGTTTGTTATATAAATATGTTTTTCTAGTACTACTATCCTTGATTTTGTATTTATAATAGATCTTATGGAATTGTAAGCCTTATGATTCAGTCCTTATACAATTATGTTTAAGAATTAATAGCCAGTATAAGTGAAACAAATTCAACATTTTTATATTACAAATTTTATTGCTTACAATATCATGTTTCCTAGAATTGCTGGTTAAATTATTTTCAGGAATTGTATTATAGGATCTGATTGTTATTGGATCACTATTTAACTGTGGTACTGTCTTTATTGATGATATGCTGCAGCCATTGCATATTATACTCTCGCATGATCACAATCAAATAGTGGCTCTGTTACAGTATGTTAGACATGATTTTCAGCAAAATTTCCAACAATCATCTATCAAAATCATGGGCGTTTTATGGTATTCAATACCTTTACATTTTCTTATTCAATATCTTTCTCAATTTAACAGTATCATTCTGAGTCGGCAATTGATATATTATACTTTGCGGGTGCAACTCTTATATGGTTGGGCTTGTTCAACTATTGCTTAAATCTAATGCCTCAAACAACTTGATAGAAGATTATGCAGCCTGCCTTGAGTAAGGTACTGTCACTCATTAATTGCTTCCTGGTTTCTTTGAAATTGTAGACTTCTTAGTTCTTACACATGCATATTGTAATTTAATTTGTTTTTATAAGTTAAGTGCACTGTCAATGATTAAGAAGAACTAAGTTGATAAAATTACGTGGTATTCAGTTGGAGTGGCTGTATAATTGAACAAAATAACAAAATGTGGAGATAAATTGGAGGCACACTTGTATTTTTCTCATCTTCTAGATTTTTGCACATAAACTTATTTCTATTTTTCAGTGGAAAGCTGGAGAGTTAAAGAGACATAAAGAATGATAACAATCTGCACATAACTCAGAAAGGTAAATCTCATGTCGCTACTAATGCTTCCTTTATAGTTTCTAAATCATCGATTTTTCAAATATCACTGATTTATTTACCTTGATATTTCAGTTGGGAGCAATAATTGAAGAAGGTCCTGATTACTACGTGATAACACCACCCAAGAAATTGAAGATCCCGATACAAGGAAAAGTAGCATAGGGAACGTTGGATCGCGACGTTAGATCGACAATGTGAAAGATTTGCTAGATTGACATGTTTTGATAATATATTTGTGTTGATGTCATTTATGTCTTATACATTGTAGTTGTGATGTCATTTGACTTAATTATTTGGTTTATGTGATGAAGATTTCTGATTTTGAGATGAAGCTGATTGATTTTAAGTTTTTTTTTTTAATTTAAAAATGTAATTAACGGCGGTTCTGACCGTCGCAATCCTTAATAAAATATATATTATATAATTATGGCGGTTCTAACCATCGCAATTTTAAACTAAATTCAATATATATTATATAATTATGGCGGTTTTAACCGTCGCAATTTTTAATTAAATTCAATATAAACTATATTTTATGGCGGTTACAACCGTCGTAAAAATATATTGGAGACAGTTTCAAAACCGTCAAGGAATGTTACGACAATTGGAACGACAGTTTTACAAACCGTCGCAAAACAGCCTCGCGACGCACGTTTCTACAACAAAGTAGAAACTGTCGTGATTTGCAATTTGCGTCGGTTCTAACCTATTATTTTTTTATTATTAATTAAAATATTTAATTTTATTAAAATATTAATTAACTAATTTTTAAAATCAGGTTAATTATATAAATATTAATTAAAATTTGTAATTTTATTAAATTATTAATTAAATAAATTTGTGAATTATTTTCATATTATTAAAAATAGAAGGGAAAAAATGCACAATAGGTAAGTCTAGGTGGTGGACGAACCACTCGAAAACAGGTCAGAAAAATGTACATTAACAAGGTTTGTCCATGAGATGGATGAACCCCTATACCTATGTCAAGGTTTGTACATGGGATGGATGAACCTCGGTACTTTGTATGACAATTCAGTTTTTTTTCAAGTGTGACAGTTTACTATATAAATTTCAAAAATATGGCAGTTTGTTAACTTTTTCACATATGAAAGATGAATATACACATGGTTCAAAACATGATTTAAACATTTCGAAAATGATCTTGACAGAAAATACTTGATAGATGGACATTTTTAAAATGATTTCAAAACACGATTTCAACATTTAGAAACTTATTCAGAATATGATTTGAACTTTAAAAAGCATGAAACACGATTTATTACAAATATATAAATTGTATTTTCATTGCATAATTAACGTTCATATAGTGTCAGATTTCTTCTAAAAGATGTACAGATAAAACTTAATATTGTTTAAGCATAATAAACTAATTCATCATTAAAAATGCATGTCAAATAATAATGAATATGTGTAGTTCATATATATAAGCCAAATATTGTGGCAATTAATTATGTACCTTGAGTTGCGCCAATCCTAATGGAGTCTAAGTGAGGAACTTGATGGCAACAATGCTCCAAGCATGTCATTCTTTTTCTCTTTGTAAGTTTCAAACTCTTTTCTCATATCCCTCACAACTATTAGTGCCTTTGTCATTTTGTTCTTGCCTTGATGGCTATACGATAGGTGGGAGAGAGAAGAGGAAAAGGAATAGTGAAAATGGCTTCAATTACAAACTTGTACTCTTTCCTTAGCTTAAACTCTCAGCCAATTTATCTAGATCAAAACTTATCAACTGTTTTGCTGTCAGCTCAAATTTTATCTACAACAAAACAAATATTCAGCATATTTAGTATACCTGTATTATAAAAAAGATGAACACATTGTGGACCTAAAAAAGGTGAACATAAATTTAGTACACCTAAAATTTTATATTCAAAATGATTATTCTTCCTTGTAGTAGGAAAATGTTTTTTGATAAGTCTAACTGCTGTTAGTTTCATTGTTCTGTCAAAATTTAAGTGAAGAAAAAAATAGCAAAATAAAAGCATAGCATAAAACAAACATAATACTAACAAAAAAATAGTAGAATAAAAGCAACATGAAGTGTGTATAATCATGATCTGAATAATATCATAAAACCATAACAAACTCATCCAAAGCACAAAAAAAGATCCAAAAAACCAGATTGAGTAGATTCATAGAGATTGTTGCAAGAATGATAAAGAGTGCCGAGCATAAAACAATGAAGATGTGTATCATCATCATCATCATAACAACATATCATAAAACCAGAAGAATCTCATCAAAAGCACAAAAAAACATCCGAAAAACCAGAAGAAAAGTAACAATAATAAAATGAAAGTATCAAAAAGCACATGAATCAAAAAGAAAAATAAAGATAAATCTGAAACCTTGTGTATATGGGAAATAGAAAAGGAAAAAGAAACCTGAAACGGGAGAGAGAATGTTGTGGACAATAGAAAAGCTGTGGGGAGAGAGAGAGAGAGGATGTTGTGAAATATCAAATGAAGGATGTTCTACAATCTACTACTGTGTTTTTCTACTGTTCCTTTGTTTTTATTCACTGTTTCTTTATACAAACATTTGCTCTGTGAGAATTGAATAACTCTAATACAAAAGGAGTCACGTGAACGCAACCATTCAAGTACAAAAGCATGTTGGCTAAAGGTTATTTTTATACAGTGGAATTTTTTTGTATAATGATGGGTATTTTCTCTCTCTTATTTATTTTTAATTAAATAATATCTTAAATTTTTTTCTTACTTAATCATATTCAATTATAACTTCTTTTTTACCCTTCTCTGCCGTTGAATTCATTAATTTCTTTTTAGATATTTTTTAAATGTTTATATCTAATATTACTTTTTTAATGTTTGAAAGAAATAGTAATATACTGTTGTTTTGTGTACGTTTTAATTTTGTGTTTTTATGGTTAATAGGGCTCAAGATCCTTGAAAATCTGAGAGAGATAAGAAGACAGGATGCTTAGGGATAAGTTGAGATTTTTTTATTAATACAAAAATTTCACCATGTTCCCTCCTTTTCATTATTAGATTGAGTTCATTTTTTTTTTTAATATTTTTTTTAATGTTGACATTTTCTTTCATTATACAATTAATTTTTTTTGTTTACATGAGATTTTTTTTATGGCATTTTTGAGTTGAAGACGAGTTGATATTCTAATATTTGTAACAATTACATTTAATAAATAGTATTACAAGTGTATATTATTGTGCATATTATTATGATTTATTACATATAATTATCTTGATGGTTGATGTTTGATGTTTGAAGTTTGAAAATCAATAATATTGTTATATTATAGTTACCAAATTAGTGTATATTAAGAAAAATATTTCTCAATATATTATTAAACTGACACTAAAAAAAATGTTTATTCTATGTTTTGAATAAAATAAATTAGTGTGCTCCGTATAAATTTTTTAAGGGTAAAATTAAAACAAAAATAAGTAAATCTAAAATATATTTTTTTACATGAACTAGATAAACATTCTAAATAAGAAGTGTAAAAGCAAATTTTTAGGGTATAATATTGTACAGCTTTTCAAGAAACTAGACTTGACAGTACTATTGGGTTGTCGCCTTTTTTCAAGAAACTAGACTTGACAGTACTATTGAGTTGTAGCATGATAGGGCTATTTACTTGTATCGGTGATATAGTTATGTGCTGTCCTATTGTGGGAACTTTTACATTATATTCTTACGTTTTTTCAAATAATCTTATATATTTTATAATATTTCTATTTTATCTTTTTTATTTTTTATTTAATTATTTTTAACTTTTATCATGTATCTCAACATTTGTTCCAATATCTTTACATATTTTTAACTTTCAATTTTATCTTATGTTTATTCCAATACCCTTATATTATAAATATTTATTTTCCAATACTATTATATTATTTATTTTGTAATCTTACTAATATATTTTTGTAACAAGTAAATATGAACGATTGTTTACATGTTTTTTTTCATGTTTTTTTTTTATATTTCTAATGCACGATTATTTATATGTTATTTTTTTATGAATTCATTTGAATAATTATAAATAATATAAGTTGGATCAATAAAGTATTATATAAGTGTGTAGAATAATAAATATGTCTGAATATAAAAAACAAAAGAGAATCTTGGTGTTCCTGATATAGATGCGTTAGAATTGTCTTTCCATCAGTCAATGGTCGATGAATATATTTGTCGTGTCCTCTAATGCGAGACACTGAAAAAACCTAAATCGGATATTCTGTTGCTGGGTGTTCTAGGAACGAAATTTATTTTCCAAAAATTTAATTTTTGAATTACACACTATTTATATGAAAGTATTTTCGTTTAAAAAGTTTCATAGTGATATTAGGAGAAAAGTAAGGATATAAGGTAAAATTTCCTCTTAAGAAAAAGAATAATTAAATATATATTAATTAATTAATTAAACTTGATGCTTGGACCAACTACATAAATTAATATAAAATTATGTAACTTTTTTTAATTAAAAAGTGAAATGGTGAATAAGATAAAATAGAAGCTTTTTGAAGAAGCGTGGGAGAGAGAAAAAAAGACTATAAAATAAATTGTAAATATGAATAGTGGTGCAACGATAAAAATATGAATAGTCTTCTTTATAAAATAAATAGTATGAATTGAATTATATTGTCATAAATTTGTATTAATTGAATGATATTATGTCAGATTTATGGTGTTTATGCAATCAGACTGATTATAGTAGGATTATGATTTGACAATACAATTAGAAAGTTTGTCTCAACTTTCTGTTAGACCTGAAACATTAGGTATAAATTTTCCAATTGAGGATATGACTTGTGATTTTTTTACTAAAGTAACCTACTTTATTTAGATTATTATCCATAATATCCTAGTTTCCTTCATAATTCCTACAATATTCATATTTCAAATTTTTCAGTTTTTTTATAAGGGGGGCGCCAGTAAAATTGGAGTCACCCTTAAAAAAATATGAAGGACGTCAATTGGGCTGCAGTCCCCAAAAAAAATTAAGGGGGCGTCAATTGGCTTAGAGACTCCCTTATTTCGAATTTTTTTTAATAATTAAATAATAATGATAAAATAGAAATAATTTGTATTAATAATATTTGTTAAAAAAAATAATAATGATAATATATAATTAATTTATATTAATAATTATTGTAAAAAAAATAATGATATAAAATACTATTAAATAATAATAACAAAAATATTATTAATATATATTAATAATTATTTACATTGATATAAACTAAAAATTAATATCTACGATTTGGTCGTCTGATTCGACCGTCGGTGCCGCAGCCTCTTGGTCGGATGTCTCTTCGTGGTCGTTCATGATGTTGCGTTGGTTGCACAAGAGGCATTTCAGAAGTAATTGTTGTCGATGGAGTTGGAAGATCACTTTCAAGTAATTGGCGCACGGTGTCCCAAGAATGTTGGGTAAATTGTTCAAAGTCGTCCAAACTGAAGAGGTTATCCATGCCTTCATAGTTATGTTGGGGTGGTTGGGATGACGAGCCAATCTCTAGACGGTAGCCTGGTTGGTTGAGTGGTGATAATGACGTGAATGATTGAGTGGGTAAAAATGGTTGTGACGTTTGGAATGGTTGGTAGAATGATTGGTTTCGTTCTTGGGTTGATTGGTATGCTTGGTGGTATGACTGGGAGTATGATTCGTTGGGTAGTGGGGTTTGTTGGAATGGGTGGATTGGTAGTGGGTTTGTTCGTTGTACTGTAGTTGTGTGTGTGGCATTAGTGGTTGACTTTGATTGTATGATTGTTGGGTATTTGATGATGAGACTCGTTGGCGTGGGTCAACCAAATATCTTAGATTTGACAAGAATCCAATGGAAACTGATCTATACCAATTAAGGTATTCCCTAGTTGGTTTCATCTCGAATAGATGCACCGTGTCCCTCAAGACTGTATCACGGCGATGCATTCATTCTCGATTCTAAGCCCTTGCATATTTTGTCCACGGTTTGTATTCCCATTAGTATGAGACTTTACTACCGTGATGTTGCTTGAAACATCTTAGCGGCGGAGGGATTTCTTGTCGCATTCCAAACTGAAGTTTGACCCCATCAGTATTGTGCATCTCCACCATGGTGAAGTTAATAATTGGTGTCTTTGAACTCCATACGACAACATCTCCTTGATTTACTTGATGGTCACCTTCCAAATCAAGATATGGTCTCTAGATAAATTGCAGACGAAAAAAATATTTGTTAGTAAATGCTAAAATTAATGTCTTAAAAATAAAAATAATGTCTTAAAAATAAACATAGAATGTAATTTAAGTAAAGATGTTCTATACATCGTCTGGACCCAGATGGTCTATTAGGCTTCTGTATTAAATGATGTTATAATGAAGACATTTGTCGTAATCCATATCCATCGCCGACCACCTAAAATTTAAGCATAAATTATTTAGTGCATGTAATAAAAGTTAAGTATAAGGAAATAATTATGGTGTAAAATTACCTTGTTGCATATGGAAATACGTATGGATTACGATTTATCGGCGATAAATTGGTCATTCTCGACTAACCCCAAGCTTGTAACAGAACATCGCATCCGATAAATGTCGATTTATTTGCTAGTGCATTAGTACACAAAGACCTATACAGACACGATAGACATGTGGACCCCCAACTATAGGTTTTTATTTCATCTATATCTTCTAATAACGGTAGGTACATTAGGTGAATAGTCGACCCAGTTGTATCAGGAAATAAAAATAATCCTATTAATAACATTATATGAAAGCTAGTTTTTATTATAAAAGAAATTTCAGGAGAACGTTCATTCAAATGAATATCATTATAATTTCTTTTTAGCCACGTTAATATAACCTTTGAACCCCTCATTTCTCTCGGATTCATGGTTGCACCTAATAATTCCTCAGTAATACTTGCATTGATATTTACGTCACCGTTTACCGCTTTACCATCAATGGGTAAACCCAATAACATATATGTGTCTTCAAGGGTTACCTTACATTCACTCGTCGGAAGATGAAATGTATGTGTCTCGGGTCGCCAGCTCTCCTGTAGGGCAAGAATAAACTTTGTATCCACGGAATAAGTTTTGAATTTTATCAGATCATCAAAACCAACACGCTTCAAAAATGGCTCAATCAAAATGTCGTGTTCGAAATATGAATGAACCCGAGTACGGAATGACTTAGTGTCTTATGTAAAAAAAAATATTAACATATACACACACAATATTATGAGCAAACATATTTACAAATTAGGAATTATACTTACATATGAGGCAATGTTGGCTAATGTCCCTCTATGATCTTCTCCCATTGTTAAAAGAGACTTCTCTTACCAAATTTGATAGTTGATGAGTGAATATTTGAATTTGTAGTTGAAGTAACTTTGATAGTTGATGAGTGAATATTTGAATTTGTAGTAGAATGCATCTATTTATAATGCATAATTCATGAATAATTTGAAAATATGCATTAATGATATGTAGGTGGGATGATTGTATAATTGATGTAGAAAATGAATGAATGCATTTGTTGGTTGCATGGAAACATAAAGCATTTACGCAGACTGCATGCAAGACTGAAAAAGCATTAAAGGGAGGCTACCCTTCAATTGGCGCCCTTGACCAATATTATAGGGAGGCTACCCTTCAATTGGAGCCCAAGTTACACGTGTAGAAGGGAGGCTACCCTTCAATTGGCGCCCTTGACCAATATTAAAGGGAGCTGCCCTTCAATTGGCGCCCTAGTTACACGTGTACAAGGGAGGTCATCCCATTTTCTTACACATGATGTATATATATTTGGTTAGTAACTCAATTTATGTACACCAAAATTTTATCTACATCATATATTTTTCTACACCATATTTCACTAAAAATATGACTACAACAAATTATGTTATTCATGCGCATGTTAATAGGGAGACATACGTATCTGATGTATCGGGTTTTGGTTTTCAAAATACCGATGTAACCCGATTTGCAATTAGCAGGAATTCAAATTTCTTGCATTTCAAGGAGCGCTTAGAGTCAAAATTAAGGTCTGGTCCAATATCTCAAGTTATCAATAAAAATCCCATTTTTTTAAATAATCAGGTGAAATATTTTCAACATAAGATACGAGATGATAAGGATGTTCATAGCATGTTTCAGAGCCATGAACATTATGGATTCGATTATATTGAGTTGTATGTAGTACATAGTCACTATCCGGATTCCCAAACTTTTGGCGATTTGCAAGTGATAGATCAATCACAGTTATTTGACCAACCTTCAACAATGGAGCCAGATGAAGTTGATGTGGTAGATGACGAGGAAGAAGAAAATGAGGCCATGGTCGATCACATGTTGGATTTATTTGGAACATAAGACTATACATCAGTCACCCCACTTGAAGACGCTGAGGTTGATACAGAGGTGTCGCTCCCGATAAATGGGAATGGGCCCAGATAAAGGTACAGACGCGAACGGTCGGCGAGAGGGACAATGAGAACACACAGCCGTGAACTCACTGGAGATGAATAGAGTCGCCAGCTAGGCATTTTTATCCCGGAGGAAAGGCAATGCTGCATAAGCCTAGAAAGAAATGGATAAGACGGTTGCGAACCAGAGAGACTGAGAAAGGGGGTTGGTTACAACCTGGGAAGGTATTAGCACCCAGATTGTCCGTCGTACTCGACGGGATCCACGCTTAAAAGATTTGTGTTTTAAAGGGGTAGTGTCAGTGCAATCTGTGTATAAAAGAGCTGGAAAAGAATGTACAGGTGTCAGTGTAAAAGAAATGTAAAGTGTATAGATGATGTGTCAGTGTAAGAATGAGAATGAATTGCTCAGGAATATGAGGCTTAAAAGATAAGGCTGGAAGGAGGGGGAATATACAGAGACTTTTGTTCGATAACTGTTAAGTTATGCCTACGTATCCTCTCGTGCAATGAGGAAGTCAGAACACCGTAGTTCGACCCAAAGAGACTGAAAGATGAATTGACTTGTGAACTGCTTGCTTGTCAATGCTCAAGTGTATGACCTGTCTGGCTCAGGTGCTGACTGTCTTGCCTTAGACGGAAGAAGCAAGTTCTCGTTTGTGAGTGAATGAGATGAGAAGAGAATCCCGGAGGAGACGATTATTGTTTGTTTTTTGAGTTTTCAGTCTTTTATTGCTTTTTGAAAGTTTGTCATAGATTAATGAGCTTAAGCCTAAACCAATGGATTTGGTAAACTCATCACATCTTCCCTCTGATTAGGGGTAATGAGAATACCTTAAGTGTGAAGTCAGATTCTCACACTTAAACACCTTTGGTGTAGGATTAAGATCATTAAACTACTTGTGATTAATTAGATGTTTTTGTGGTTTTTGTTTAGTGTTGAGTAATGAGGTTAAGCCATAATCAGGGATTGAACAGACTCATTACACCATCCTAATAGAAGGATAATAGATGAGAATGTTTAAGCTGAGGAAAGCTCCTCAACTTAATCCATGATTAGGGGTTAAGCTCATGACAAAACAAGCCTTTGATTAAGTGGATTTTATTTAATGGTACGATGATGAAGTGATTTTTAGGGTTTGTAAGACAACTTGAGGGGGACTTGTCCATTAACACTAGGGTTAGTCCTTCTTAACCAGTTAAGGAAGAATTAGAAACCTAATGCAAGGCCCAAGTTACAAGTGTGATGTCTTGATACTTATTAAGTGAATTGATTAAGGGAGTTAAACACATTAAGGGTTTAACACTTAGGATTAAAGTTATACACTCCATCCTAAGAGAAGGATGCAGGCATAAGCTTAATCACAAAGCCTTAAAGCCTTTAGGGTTTAGTCCCTGATTATGAGATGAGAAGAGAAAACTCAAAGAGACACAAAGGTAAAACTAAGAGGGGAGACTAATCAAAACCCTAATCATTGTCATGCTTGGTTGTTCCTAAGGTTTGTGAGGTTTGCAAGCAATCTTCAATGGAACCACCAGGAAGCAGATGAAAGGATCAAAAGAAGCAAAGTGACTTGCTTCATTCAAGAAGTCAAGTCACTTGAAGAAAGAAAGTGGGAAGAATAAGAATGAGCAAGCTCAAACCCAAACACAAACAAAAATGCATCAATGGATGCAAGAGAGATGAAAAGAAAAGTATGAGAAGTGAAGGCAAATCCACTTCTCAGAATCACTTACCACCTGAAAGGGTTAGGAAAGAAATGCAATGCAATGCAAAATGGGATGAGATGACATGATGAGGAACAAAACCAGAAGCATATACATGATGCTAATGATGCTATGAGATGCTACAAACATGAGGCAGCACATGGGAATGATCATACAAGTTCATGAATGCAAATGAAGCAAGCTAGGAACCATGAACATACATGAAAAGTTATGAAGTGCACATGGCATACAACATGGCAAATACATGATGCAATGATCAAACATGCTTTCACTATGTCTTAAGATGTTAAATGAATCAAATGGATGCACTAAATGCCATGGCAAGTCATGTTATGCAAGAGAAATGCAAGATGGAAGCATATGGAAGCCCAAATTAGGGTTTATGAATCATACATCAAACACAAACCAAAATCAGAAGCAAACAACGATATAAAAAATTGAAAATGCAACACAAAGTACCCATAATCCTATACTAAACCAATGCCCAAAGGAGAGGTCTCAACTCTTAACCAATCTCAAGTTATGATTTTTCTAAGATTTCTAGGGTTTTAGGGTTTCCAAACAAAAGAAATGTCAAACAAATTGAAAATGAAGGATCAAATCATGGCCATTTAATCTCACAAACTACATGCTAAACACAATGCAATGCAAAAAGAATCAATGTCCAACTCTTCATGGATAGGCAGAAATGATTTTTTTGAACTTTGGATCAAAATAATGCACAAAAATGATTTTAATTCAATGAGAAATTCTTAAAATGCATCAAGATCAAAAAATAAATTTGGTTTGAAGGTTGGACAATGTTTCTAAATGTCTTAGAACATTTCATGAATTTTTTGGTGATTTTTAAATACCCTAAAGTATTTTTAATAAATTAATTCTCATTAATCAATTAAAAATAAGCTTTTAAATATTTAAAAATACTTTTTAAATGCTAAAAATGAAAATAAAAATATTTTTGTGTCATAAAAATTAATGAAACTCTTGAGAAAAAGTTTCATAATTTTTAAAGCATTTTTGCTATTTTAAATTAATTATACAAAACAAATATGAAATAAATGAATAAAAACTAAAATAAAAGAAAGTAAGCACAATGAAGAGCCCAGATTGAATCTGGGCTTGGGAAGTTTGACCTGGCGCGCATCTGGAAGTTTCAGGAACACCATACATGCTCAAAACTCAATGATTTTCGAAACCAAACATATCATCATGATCAGTGGAACATAGAGAACCAATTAAGAACTTAAAAACAAGCTTCTGGAAAAAATGTTCATGAAGCTCACCTGAACTGGAGCTTTGATCTCTGGCACCTTCTGGCTAGTTTCCTGCTTGCAATCTACTCCACTTGACCTCCTAAGAAGCTTTCAATGCTTGGAAAGAGTTTATGATGGCTGGTTCTGGAGTTTGAACAAGTTCTGTTTAATGAAAGGCAGGAATCGTGTTTGGGATTTTGAGGGTTTCAGGCTGTGATGATGGTTTCTTTGTGACCAGGGAGATGAGTTGAGTTGACCTATGAGGTTTGTTTTTATGTTTGTGAGCTGTGTGATCAGTTTCGAAAGGTTTTGCAAGTGAGGGTGAAAATGGAGAAGTGGAGTTCTTGCTGGTTTCAAGCTTAGGTTTTGCTTGGTTTAGGCTCTATGAAGCATGGTGAGATGATTAGTGAAACTTGTTTGAATGTTTGTGGTTTGTGCAAAGAGTTTCGAAGGAAAATGCAAGTGAGGGTGATTTTGTGAATGCTGTCTTAGGGCTTGCTTCAGGCTTGCTTGATGTATGGAATGGCTGGCATTTGCTTTGCATAAAAGACTCCTATTGGTCAGATGATGTGACCTGGCCTGCTGTGATAGGTAAGTCACCTTTTGCAAATTGTCAACTTTGGTGTAAGGAAAGCATGGGCTAAGTTCTAGCTTGGTACAAGAGCATGGGCTGGCGCAGCATGGTGAGGAGAGAAGCTATGGCTGGTTCAAAGGCCAATGCAGCAAGTTGGTGAAGTGTGATCATGAGTTTTGCAAGTTGGTTCCTTTTGGTTCACATGAAATTTTCTCATTCCACAAGCCATGAAACATGAGAAAATCTTGGTTCAATCTGAACTTTGTGACTTACATGATGCTTGCATATTAGTTTGATGTCAATTAGAAGTCACAAGAATGCTTGACACATGAAATTGCAAGTTTTCCAATTGGTGCATGACTTGAAAATTAGTGATTTTTGCCAACTTTGTCACACCATAACTTTTGATCCAAAATGAATTAGGTCATGTTCTTGTACTTTTTGAAAAGGGAAAAATGTATTCTACAACTTTCATGACCAAAGTTTTTCCATTTGAAGCATTTTTGGATCAAAAAGTAAGGTTTGAAAAGTGACCTAAAATGACATATTCTTTAAAAGTCAACTATGCCCAAAAAAGTCAACTTTGCAAAAACTTCAAATTCTTGATTTTTGTGAACTTCAACCTTCTTCCATGATCAAATAATGCTCATGTACACTCAAAATGATGAAGATCACCCCTTGGTTGGGTCATTGGGGGCCTCAGAAGCCCTGATTTTGCACTGACTTGTCCAGAAAGTCAACCCTTGATCAGATGACTTCCCCATGGAATTTCTTCATGAAAATTGATATGAATACTCCCTATACCATATAGAGACCAATGGAAACAAGAATGACCAAAAAATTTGGAGTTATGGCCTCTGAAACCAAAACCCTAATTTTAGGTCAACTGTGCAGTCAAACTTGGCTCTGCATCCACACCAATCCCAGTTCTTGTGATCCTTTTGCATTTTTGACTTTGAGAGGATGTAATAAGATATAAGAAAACACATGGATCCCTTTGAAGTGATTGGTAGCCTTTGGAGTGGCTCAAGAAGCTCCTGGATTACTCAGATCACAAACCCTAGATACAGATGACTTTGAGTCTATGCAGTGAATCAAAAATGGGATATGAGGTGATATGATTGTGTTTATGCATATGAAATGATCACAAGCCATGGTGTGAATGGGTGAGGGCAAATTTGGGGTGTTTACAGCTGCCCCTATTCAAACATGAGTTAGCTGTGCAGGTTGTAAGCGACGGCTTATCAGGCGAACAAGATAACTTGTGGTTGAATACCCAAGACAGTCCAAAATTTGCACTCACAAAATGAAGAAGAAAAGGGATATAGATCGTAAAAGGAAAATAAAGTATATTGTAAAGTGTGGGCGACGGAGGACGACCGTCGAGCAGAGGACGACTGCTGGGTAAAGAGCAATGACGGGGACGGCCGACATGCTGGGAAAAATAAGGAATTATGATGGGGACGGCCATCAAGATAAAGTTATAAGGTTCTTCGGGAGTTAATGAAACATGACGGGGACGGCCATCAAGTCCATAAAGCAGGGTAACCGACGATGGGGACGGCCATCGGACTAAAAGAAAAGGAAAAGGGACCACGACGGGGACGGCCATCGGGTTAAAGAATAAATGAAATAAACAGATGATGGGGTACGGCCATCAAAGGTGAAGGACGATCACCTAGCAGGGGACGGCTGCTCTGTTGGGGAATAAAGGAATTATGATGGGGACGACCATCAAAGGTGGAGGACGACCACCTGGCAGGGTACGGCTGCCGAAAATATCAACGATGGGGACGACCATCGGATGAGCATGATGGAGGACGACCATCAAGATGTGGAGGACGACCACCTAGCAGGGGACGGCTGCTCTCAGGGTTTATCATGACATAGGACGAATGCCAGATAACCAAAATCAACAATGGGGACGGCCATTGGATAAAATTGATGAAGGACGATCATCAAGAGGTGGAGGACGACCACCTAGCAGGGGACGGCTGCTAAAAATCAACGATGGGGACGGCCATTGGATGAGCATGATGGAGGACGACCATCAAGAGGTGGAGGACGACCACCTAGCAGGGTACGGCTGCTCTCAAGGTTATCATGACACAGGACGAGTGTCAGATAAAAAGAAAATTACTTTGTCGGCGATCTACTGGGGAATAGTAAACACGGACGAGTGTTTATATCCAAGAACAAAAGGTATAAGTGTTTGGATGTTGTGTATAGATTAAAGATGCGGACGAGCATCCTTAAGACTACGATACGGACGAGTATCGGGTAGAAACAAACTGACACGTGTTCAAAGATGATGATACGGACGAGTATCAACTGGTTAACAGAGAACACGGACGAGTGTTGAATCTGAGAGGATTCTTCTGGGGAATGGTAGACACAGGCGAGTATCTATATTCAAGAAGACAAAAGTGTTTGACACAGTGTATGGATTAAAGATGCGGACGAGCATCCTTAAGACTATGATACGGACGAGTATCATGTAGAAACAAAACGCTTGACGCATGTTCTGAGATGATGGTACGGACGAGTACCAACTGGTTAACAAAGAACAAGGACTAGTGTTGAATTTGCAGGGATATATAAGTACATACAAGATACGGACGAGTATCTGCATAGATATGAGTGGTATGAATATACATAGATGAGTGTTTATCTGCTGGGAAGGGTGACACGGACGAGTGTCAAGAGAGAAAAGTATAATATCAACAAGTATGTGGGTTATAAAAGTGTAGGCGACTGCGTTGGGGAAATGACACGGACGGGTGTCAAGGAATTGTATATACAAGTAGGTGAGTGCAAAGATGATGTCTTTGGCTTTCTGCTGGTGATTTGACACGGACGGGTGTCAGGAAGTATCTGTAATATGGGTGATCTTGTTTGTAAAGAGTATTCAGGCGACTTTACTGGGGAAGGATGACACGGACGGGTGTCCAAAATGAGTATATACTGGTGTTTGTGATTTGTGAGGCAACTGCTTTTGCTGGGGACCCTGGCGGGGATTTTTCCTTGTACGTTGATGAACTGTCATTATTCACAAGTGCTGATTCAAAACATGGCTTATGATTATGCTGTATGTTGGATTTTTGCCGTAATGCTCCGTGTTAAAACGGAATGCTACGCTTTGTGGGTGAACATGATGCGAATGCTATGATTATGCAAAGATACCAAACCGGGATCCGGGTCCCATTGCTACGAAGATCTTTGATCGATCTGTTGAAGTAGACGTCCCAGCTGGGGATGAGATCATTGGTAGATCTAATAAGATGATATTTGCTTGGGGATACGGGTCACTGATAGACCTATCCTAATAAATGAGAGACCCAACTGGGGTTTGAAGAAGCTTTCTTCACTCTGTTGTGATTCTTCATGCGCTGCTCTTCTGAGTAGAGGCTGGAACTCTGTGGGGAGATAACTACCTGACTTTGTGCTCGGCTGAGGGCGAGATGGCAACTCGGCTGGGGAGGAAGAGAGATCATTGAGAAACCTCCCTAGGGATTCTGTTGAAGAGGATCCTTGACTCAGCCGGGGATATATGTGCCTTCTGTGATACCTGGCAACTCTGATGAGGATAAGCACTAAGTGGCAAATCAGCTGGGGGAAGTCATGAGAGGCAACTCAGCTGGGGAGAGAGCACTTCGGGTGCTAAAATTGAGTGTGGATTTGCCAGCTTGCTGGGATGAAGCTTACATGCCCCAAGTTGCATTCTGGATACCTGCAATCCTGCAAAGATAGAGAAACGCACAAGTAATCCCGAGGTATCCTTCATTGGATTCCGTCATAGGAGTTTGGAATACTTCTGAGAGTAAGCATATTTCCTGCAAGCATGTTTTTACTTTTGAAGATAAACATCTGTATTCATGCAATCGTTTTTTCTTTAAGACATCAGACATTTTTGCAAATAAAATGTACAAAACGAGACATGACTGAAAATCTGATTTTATTAATTCATATGCCCTGAATTGGCGAGATACAGTCAAAGAAACATATCCCCTGGAATGAGGAGATTGTTACAAATTGAGAAACAAAAAACTGGCAGTGTTGATGACGCTTTGCGGAGCTTCCTCTTCACTATGACCCATATGACTTTTGACGTTCTTCTCATCTTGCTTTTGAAGAATGTTGATTCTGATTGAAGCTTGATCCTTTCGAAGTTTACCCAGTTGTAAACGATACAGACGAATTCAGAATGCAGTTGTTCGCTTATTCCCTTATTTTGCATGGATCGCCCTTTCGGGTTTTCAATCCATCGGGATACCCATTTTTGCCTGAGCTGTCCAATGCGGCTTTTCAACTCAGCGGGTGTACATTCTTTTGTTTATTTTCCCTTATTTTTGCCCGAGTCTTTTATTCTGTTTTTGACTCGCCGGGATGCCCTATTTTTGCCTGGACTTACATTCTGTTTTCATGTCCAGCGGGTCATTTTTACGCGAAGTATTTTTTAACTGCATCTGAATTCACAGGGGACGGGAAATCTTCACCATCCATGGTGCTGAGCATCAGTGCTCCACCAGAGAAAACTTTCTTTACCACGAATGGTCCTTCATAATTTGGAGTCCATTTGCCCCTGTGGTCTGTATGAGGAGGGAGGATTCTTTTCGGCACAAGATCTCCTACTTGGTACTCTCGGTGCCTGACTTTCTGATCGAAGGCTTTCTTCATTCTCTTCTGATATAACTGCCCATGACAGATTGCAGCCAATCTCTTCTCTTCAATCAGACTCAGTTGTTCGAATCGGGATCGGACCCACTCTGCTTCGTTCAGCTTAACATCCATCAGTAATCGCCAGGAGGGTAATTCAACTTCAACAGGTAGGACTTCCTCCATACCATACACAAGTTGATACGGCGTTGCCCCAGTGGATGTTCTGATTGACGTGCGGTACCCATGCAAGGCAAATGGTAGCATTTCATGCCAGTCTTTGTAAGTGACTACCATCTTCTGCACAATCTTCTTAATATTCTTGTTAGCCGCCTCAACAGCGCCATTCATCTTTGGCCTGTAAGGAGAAGAATTGTGATGTTGAATCTTGTAGTCCCGGTACAGCTCTGCCATCATTTTGTTGTTCAAGTTGGAACCATTATCAGTAATGATTCGCTCGGGGACTCCATATCGACAGATGATATCTCTCTTCAGAAATCTGGCTACCACTTGTCTTGTGACGTTTGCATATGAGGCTGCTTCGACCCACTTGGTGAAATAGTCGATGGCGACCAGGATGAATCTGTGGCCATTCGAAGCAGTCGGTTCAATCTTGCCAATCATGTCAATGCCCCACATAGCAAAGGGCCAGGGTGAAGACATGACGTTCAAAGGATTGGGAGGCACATGCACCTTATCTGCATAAATCTGGCATTTGTGGCACTTCCTGGCATAGGCACAACAGTCCGCATCCATTGTGATCCAGTAATAACCTGATCTTAACAATTTCTTAGCCATGGCATGCCCTCCTGCATGGGTACCAAAAGATCCTTCGTGCACTTCATGCATTAACAAGTCCGCTTCTGTCTTATCAACACATCTGAGGAGTACCATATCAAAGTTCCTTTTGTATAAAGACCCATCAGTGTTCAGAAAGAAACTACCAGCAAGCCTTCTCAAAGTCTTCTTATCATTGGAAGATGCCCCAGGTGGGTATGTTTGATCCTCCAAGAAGCATTTAATGTCATGAAACCAAGGCTTATCATCTTTAACAACATCTGCTGCGAACACATATGCTGGTCTGTCAAGTCTGGACACTGAGATCTGAGGTACAAAGTTGGCAGCTTGAACTTTGATCATGGACGAAATGGTAGCCAGAGCATCTGCAAACTGATTCTCGTCCCGAGGGATATACTCAAGCTTGACTGTTGTAAAGAAAGTCAGTAACCTCCTTGTATAATCCCTGTAAGGTATCAGATGATCCTGGTGGGTGTACCATTTGCCGTTGGTTTGATTGATTACCAGAGCTGAATCTCCGAATACGGTCAATGTTTTGATCCTGAGGTCAATGGCTTCCTCAAGACCTATAATGCAAGCTTCGTATTCAGCTTCGTTGTTAGTGCAGTTGAAAGTGAGCTTTGCTGAGAAGGGCATGTGAACTCCTTTAGGTGTAATGAGCACTGCACCAACACCACGACCATTCATGTTAACAGCCCCATCAAACATCATAGTCCATTCTTCTTCTGGGTCAGGCCCTTCAGTGTGAACAGGCTCTTCATGATCTTTTGCTTTTATGAACATGATGTCTTCATCAGGGAAGTCAAACCTCATAGGCTGGTAATCATCGATAGGTTGCTCAGCAAGATATTCAGACAATACACTGCCCTTGATGGCTTTCTGAGATGTGTATTGGATGTCATACTCTGTGAGAATCATCTGCCATCTTGCAACCCGTCCGGTAAGTGCTGGCTTCTCGAATATGTACTTGACTGGATCCATCTTTGAGATCAACAGAGTAGTGTGGGTCAACATATACTGTCTCAGTCGGCGAGCAGCCCACGCTAAAGCACAGCAAGTTTTCTCGAGCAGTGAATAACGTTGTTCACAG
Organism: Lathyrus aphaca; assembly: GCA_963966055.1. Taxonomy (NCBI): domain Eukaryota; kingdom Viridiplantae; phylum Streptophyta; class Magnoliopsida; order Fabales; family Fabaceae; genus Lathyrus; species Lathyrus aphaca. Next base: position 546,648,851 of record OZ014520.1, read on the forward strand.
TCGGTAAACTTTTTGCTTAGGTAGTATATTGCATACTCTTTTCGACCAGACTCGTCATGCTGGCCCAGCACACACCCCATTGACTCTTCTAATACTGTTAAGTACATTATCAGAGGTCTTCCTTCCACTGGAGGCATAAGGATTGGAGGCTCTTGTAAGTACTCCTTGATCTTGTCAAAAGCCCTTTGGCAGTCTTCGTTCCACCTGACCGTCTGTTCTTTTCTTAACAACTTGAACAAGGGTTCACAGGTTGCCGTAAGGTGAGATATGAACCGTGAGATGTAGTTCAATCGACCTAAGAACCCTCGAACTTCTTTCTCTATTTTTGGTGCAGGCATCTCTTGGATGGCTTTGACTTTATCAGGGTCAACTTCAATCCCTTTCTCGCTTACAATAAAACCCAGCAGCTTACCAGATCGCACCCCGAATGTGCACTTGTTGGGGTTCAACTTCAGTTGGTATTTCCTCAGACGCTTGAATAACTTCAGTAGATTCACCAAGTGGTCTTCTTCAGTAAGGGACTTGGCAATCATGTCATCCACATAACATTCTATCTCTTTATGAATCATATCGTGGAATAATGTTACCATAGCCCGTTGATATGTCGCACCGGCATTCTTGAGCCCAAATGGCATTACCTTGTAGCAGAACGTGCCCCAGGGTGTGATGAAGGTTGTCTTCTCCATGTCTTCAGGTGACATCTTAATCTGGTTGTATCCTGAAAATCCATCCATGAAGGAGAATACCGAGAACTGAGCCGTATTATCCACCAATACATCAATGTGAGGTAAAGGAAAATCATCTTTCGGGTTGGCTCTGTTCAGATCCCGGTAGTCAACACACATCCTTACTTTGCCGTCTTTCTTAGGCACAGGTACTATATTAGCAACCCACGGTGGATAGCTAGTTACAGCAAGGAACCCGGCGTCCCATTGCTTTTGTACCTCCTCCTTGATTTTCATTGCCATGTCTGGGCGAGTATGGCGCAGTTTCTGTTTAACCGGTGGGCATTCTTCTCTCAAAGGCAGCCTATGCACAACAATGTCGGTGTCCAACCCTGGCATATCTTGATAAGACCAAGCAAACACATCCACATACTCTTGAAGCAGGTCAATCAGTTGTCTCTTCACTGAGTCTTGTAGGCAGGCCCCGATTTTAACCTCTTTCACGTCTTCCTCTGTACCAAGATTAATCACTTCAACCTCCTCCTGGTGAGGAGTAATAACCTTTTCCTCTTGTCTCAACAACCTGGCTAGCTCTTCAGGAAGCTCATACTCTTCTTCAATCCCTTCATCAGCTTGATTGATCGGATTGTCAAAGTCATACGAAGTCATAGCCGTGCTGTTGTCGGTGCTGTCTGGAAGGCACACTCTGCAAGGGTTCAGTTGGTTCATTTTAGTGATTTGATTTTAATCTTGTTTATAAAAGTGAAATAAAGTTGTCATTTTGAAAACACTGCCATTTATTTTTTGTACAAAAAGAAAAATGGAAAAACAGTGAACGGAAAAGAAAAAAAGACTCGTTTGCAAAAAGATGTCTGATATTTCATTGATTAATCTTGTTTGCACAAAAAGTACAGATGGCCCGATTACAAAATGAGTCTTGTCATCTTGGGCAAGATGCAAGACTTTGATGCATGCTATAAAAATACAGGAAATAATAATTACTCTGCATGAGTAACTCTTATAATTTCCTGGGAAGACCAGTTTGAGATACTGCTCCCCGGGATCTTTGGACGAATCCAGCTTTCCAGGTTGCGTTCTTCTTCCAGCTCGTCTTCCAGACAGTTGACAGCATCAGGGGTGAGCATCCCCCCACTCACAAAGTTGGGCTCCTTTGCAGCCTCTGCTTGATCTTGTTGAGCTGGTCTGTAACCCAACCCAAACTTGTCCTCTTTCTTCTCCACCGGTAGTAGTTTGCCCCAGCCTTGGGCATTTCCTTCCTCAACAACCTTCCGGGCTTGTTGGTATGATGATATTGAAGTACCAGGCACAGCAGATGTTTCATTAACATTCAAAGCTTCGAACCCCTGACTCATTGTTTCATGGATCTCTCCATCCATCTCAATGTATTTATAGGTAGCCAGGTGGCTGACAAAAATATCCTCCTCTCCACAGATTGTAACAATTTGACCCTCCCACTCATATTTTAACTTCTGGTGAAGGGTAGAGGTCACGGCGCCAGCGGCGTGAATCCATGGCCTACCCAATAGACAGCTGTAGGCAGGCTGTATATCCATCACGTAGAAGATCGTTTTGAAAGTCTGCGGGCCAATCGTTATGGGCAACTCGATCTCTCCCAGAACCGATCTCTTTGAGCCATCGAAGGCTCTCACCACCAGGTTGCTGGGTCTCAACGCCAATCCGTCATATTCTAGCTTCACCAGGGCCTTTTTAGGTAAGACATTGAGGGATGACCCCGTGTCTACCAGCACATGGGAAAGGACAGCACCTTTACATTCCATGGTTATGTGCAAGGCTTTGTTATGGTTGCGGCCTCCCGTAGTCAAATCAGTATTGGTGAACCCTAGTCCATGACTAGCATTAACATTTCCAACTACAGCTTCCAGTTGATTGACAGTGATCTCTTCAGGCACGTAAGCTGCGTGCAAGACTTTGTGTAGTGCATCCCGATGGGCTTCGGAGCACATAAGCAATGATAGGATTGAGATCTTGGAAGGCGTCTGATGAAGCTGATCCACTATTTTATAATCACTCTTCTTGATGATTCGCATGAACTCATCAACCTCTTGGTCAAAGGGTGTTTTCAAAGCTTCTTTAACAGCTTGGTCTTCCTGCACCAAGCTCTTTCCTTTTGCTTTAGCAGCAGCTTCTGCTTCGGCAGTGGGTCTCTGAATTTGTGGAGCGAAAAGACGTCCGCTTCGAGTGAAGCCTCCGCCTCCTCCCACATTGTCAATTTGTGGTGCAGGGGTTGATGATTCAAAAGTGATTCTTTGTCCTTCACAGTACAGGTCAGATCCGTAATGCCAGGGGATAGCATTACTGCTTTCATAAGGTACTGGTCCAGGCACCGTGATAGTGACTGGACTGGTTGCAGCTGCGGAAGGAATTGTGATGGTCTGTGGATCGTAATAAATTGTGACTGGTGCTCTGATGGGAGCAGCACCTTCTGAATTGTAGACAGAGTTGTTTTCAGGATCATAAAATATTGTGACAGTTGAGACATCTTCATGATTTGTTGCTGGTGTTGTAGGAGACATTGGTGGAAGGATGGATGTTGTTGTTGTAGGAGGTTCAAAATGGAGTGGTGTTGGAGTTGTAGAAGAAAAATCTGTTGATAACTGATCAGTTGAGACAATAGATGAGGTACTTGTCGATGAAGCCGAAGAATTGTCGGGAACAATGGTTGTTGCAGTTGTAGGAGGTTCTGGAGTTGTTGCTGATAAGATTGCTGGATTTGTTGGAAATGATGTGGTGATCTGAAGTTGGCCACTCTGAATGAGACCATCTATGCCATTCCTCAGGTTATCGCACCCATTGACTGAAATATTGCAGTAAGCACACCCCAACTCACACCCCGGGAACATTTGACATTCGAGGAGTTGAGCCTTGATTTCTACCAACGGTGTCCGGATCTGACCCACACTGGTTATTAAATAAGACGGCTTGTCTTCTTCAATAGCGTTAATTCTGGGACCACCGTGGTTTGGCATGGGGTTCTTATTGACATTAGGTGGTGGTGCGAAGTTCAGAGCTTTTGAGTCTACCAGGTCTTGTACCTTCATGTGCAAGGCTCTGCACTTTTCTGTACTGTGGCCAGGTGCATTTGAATGGAAGGCACATCTGGCGTTGGAATCATAATTCCTGGGTAGACTGTTGGGATCTGGAGGTGCCAGCGTCCTTAGCTCAACTAGGTTGAGTTTCAGGAGTTGTGGCAGCAATGTAGCATATGGCATAGGGATCAGATCGATTACCCTGTTGGCTTGAGAAGGCCTCTGTTGGAATGGCCTTTGCTGGTTATTGTTATTGGTGTTGCTGTTGTTGTAATTTCTCGGAGGATACTGATTCTGTTGATGGTACTGAGGTTGTTGTTGATAGTTTTGCTGCGGAGGTTGATAAACTAGTTGAGGATGAGCTGGAACGGGAATGGTGACTGCTGCCACTGATCTGTGAACATATTGGGGCCTGCCCCTGTTGGTGTGGATGGCATTAGTCTCGCCAGTTCTTCTCGGGCCTGCAAAAGGCTTCCTTGTACTACTGGACGAGCTTGCACCGTTGTCTGAGATCTTACCCATCTTTAACAGGCTCTCAATTCTCTCCCCAGCTATGACAACATCTGCAAAGCTAGTGGAAGAGAAAGCAGCCAGCCTGTCAATATATGTTCCCTGAAGGGTGTTCATAAACATGTCTGCCATTTCCCTTTCAGACATAGGTGGCTGAACAGCAGCAGCCAGTTGCCTCCATCTCTGGGCATATTCTCGGAAACTTTCCCTTGACGACTGTGACATTCCCATTAGGAGGGTCCTGTTGGGTGCCATGTCTAAGTTGTACTGATACTGTCTGATAAAGGCCTCTGCCAGGTCCTTCCAACACCTGATAGTTGCTCTCGTCAGATGAGAGTACCATTCTCTTGACGCTCCAGTTAAGCTATCCTCGAAATAGAACATCCAGAGTTTCTCATCCATAGTATAGGCCTTCAGCCTCCCCAGAAATGATTGTAAATGAGTCCGGGGGCATGAAGTCCCGTTGTATTTTTCAAAACAAGGAGGCTTGAACTTATGGGGAATCCTGACCCCGTCTACCAAGCCCATGTCCATGACGTCGAAACCCAGAGAGTTTTGAGACTCTAAGGACCTCAATTTCTCAGCTATCTCATCCAGCCTTCTATCATAAGCTTCTTCCCCAGCACCCATTACTGTGAATTGATCCTCTTGGGGGTCTTCCTGAAGTACCCTGGCCGCAGTGGCAGTCCCTTGAACATTTGCAGGGATGTTGACCTTAGGATGGAGGTGGGGTCCAAATACAGGAGGATTTACATGAGGTTGGACCCTCTCGTTATTGCTTGTGCCAGCAGTTCCTATATGTGGATCCTCTTGATTCTGCCTTTCCACCATGGCCCTCAATCTTTCCTGGCTCTGAGCCATGTTGTTCATCACTTCCATAAACTGAGTCATCTGGTTCCTCATTTCCAATCTTTTGTTCGCCATTTGATTTCTGACCTCAGTAAGGTCCTGCTGCATATGATCCATTTGAATGCCCGGAAGGTTGTTACGGGTCGGATAACGGTGCGGACGGTTGAGGGGAAATACCCGGCGTCGAGCAATAATTCCTGAACACCACAACAGAGTTAGCAACAATAAAACAAAATCCTACAAAACAAACAAAAGGGTTAGCATGCAATGCAGTTATGCTTATTTGTTCTCAAGGTATCCGGTTTGGCATTCAGTTTTGACCCTTCCAGACCCCTGAAGACGCTGTTGATGTTGCTTTCGAAGTAAACTTGGATGGAACAAACTAATACATATATTACAAAAGCAAAATGGTACATAGTTTGTTTACAAATACAAGCCCTCTGAGGGGTCAAAATTTATCATAAGAAAAATAAAAAGTACATGGAAAGAAAGCAACAACAAACAAATGGTCAAACACCAAGACCAAACTCATCCTCACGAACTTCCTTGAGAAGTGCTTCGGTCACAGGATCAGCCGGACGCTCCGTGAGATTCCTGATAAGGAGATTCCGGGTCGTAACAGTTGCTGTTAGTTTCTTGTGCTGGCTTTGGTCTTTTGACCTCTTCACTCCTGCTTTGATCTTCAGCTCTGATATCTCCCTCTGGGCTGCTGCCAGGGCTTCTTGCTGCACTTTTGCACTAGCTTCCAGTTGCTCCATCTTGTCTTGAACTCTCTTGTCCTCCAGGGTACGAGCCTCGGTGATCCTGACCCACCGGGCCTGACTCTCCTTCAGATACAAGTCTGTCCTTGCTCTCTGGAACTGGGCTTCCTTGTAAGCATTCTTTAGAATTTGTTCTCCAGCTTTAGACTTTTTGATATAATCCCCAGACTTCTCAATCTTAGTCAGATGCTCCACTCTCAACTTCTCCAACCTCTCAATCTCCATCCCACTCTCACTCCTCTCCCGGAGGGTCTTCTGCAAAGCCTGGGTTAACTTCCCATTTCTTTCCTTCAAGCTCTCAAACTCTTCCAAACTGACAGTGGCAGGGGGTGGTGCTGAAGATGATTCAGGCATATCTTCTATGGTAAAGGGCATCCCAGAGAATTGAGCCCTGGCACGAGACCACTCATAATATTGTGCTGATGCCACATTGCTGCACTTCCCCAAAATGGTTATTCCCTTGGTTTGAACATTATCCCAGGCCCAAGCAGCCTGCCTAACAATAGCCAGATTAGGCTTGTTCTCACAATAAAGAGTCTCAACCAAATCCTGTGCCTTAGGAGTGTGGACCAGTGCATAGCCCAGTTGTCTTCTAAACAGCAGAGGGTTGTAATTAATACTACCCTTAACTCCTATTAGGGGCACATTGGGAAAATGCCCACAGCTGGTGATGATATCCCTGCCTTTGGTGCTTTGGGTGACCATCTGATATCGGCTGAAGTTAGAGCAGTGAGTCTCTTAGCCCAGTTTTTCTGCTGATGAGGATTCAAAAATGCATCTGTCCTGGGTAGATGCCTGAGAAGCCAAGTGTGGAACAATGGAGCACAACACCTCACTAATCTTCCCCTCTGCTTTTCATTCCTCTGATGCACTGAGTAATAGAGATCCCCCAATAAAGTGGGCACTGGGTTCTTCAGAATGAATAAGTGGATTGCATTCTTGCTAATGAATCGAGGCTCATCTGCAAACAACACAATTCCATATATACTCAAGGCCAATAAAGCACAGACAGCTTTCCACTCTCCTAGAGAAGCTTTCAGGGCAGCTTGAGAGATCAAGAAATCCAGATGAAAGCCAGGGATTCCAGCTTTAGAAGTCATATGCTGCTCAATCAGGACAGGTTCCAGATGCAAAGCCTTTGCTACTTCTCCATTGCCAGGAAAGACCATCTCAGGGTTGAAAGGGATTCCACCCCTGATAGGTATACCAACTAATGATGAGTATTCTTCCAATAGAGGGCCCAACTGAAAGTCTTGGAAAGTAAAACACCTCAGTGGGGGATCATAGAATTGAAGGCAAGTGTGGATCAGGCTTCTCTGTGAAGGGTCTAGATCCATAACCATATCAAGTATATCTCCATAATGTTCCCTGAACAATGGTATGTGATCTGGAGTGATCAGGGTCTGAATCCTCCTGATGTCAGATAGCTCTGGCTGGAAGAAGTGGTAAATGATGTTGCTCTTTGTAGGAGCCATGATGCTGAAGATGAGTAGAGACAGGTGCTGATGACAACACTGAAGACTGGGCCACTGATCGGCTGGTGCAGGTGATAGCTGAAGCAGATGCTGATGAAGATGGGTCAATGCTGAAGATGGGGTCAAAACCAAAACCAAAGATGAGAGTGGATACCCTGAAACACAAATAAGCAAATGTCAATATGATGCAATGTTTATGTATGCAAATGATATGCAAGGGTTTGTGACTGAGCTGGATCTGATCAAATGCCCTGATATAAGTCCATGTGTGTAAGAAATCCAGATGGAGGTCTATAAATCCAGTAACCAAGGTGGGGGGCTCAAATAAAGAGCCACATGTCCAGGGTTTAGAATCACAAGAACTGTTCCAACATGGAGTATTCTTAATCAAGTCAAAGTAACAGGGTATTCTGAGGTCAAGGTATCTGTAAACCTGTAAACAGCCCAACCCCCTCACAGGTGGTGTTCTAAAACAAGGATCCTCAGACTTGGATCAGTTATGAGAAGTGTAAACACTTCTAACCCGGAGGTACAGTGTTTACAATAACCATAAAAGTTCCTCCTCTAATTCACCTCAGTTTCTGAAGGTCAATACTAAAGGTCATCCAGACTTAGCAGGCTTCCTAGATAGCCCTAGTACTGCAGGAAATCTGCAACACAGAGTTCTCAAGAAGAAACCCATATCTGAACCGTGTTTCATATTCCCGCACCAGACCGAGATGGAATGGGAAAGAATATGATTCACTCTAGCCTAGGTGTCACTCAGGTCCCATGTATAGGACCTTAACTCTCAATAAAACTCCACCCACCAAAGCAAACAACAGATCCAGCCAGCAGCACAGTATGGCAATATGATAATATATGCATAAAGCTATAAAGAAAGCAATAAACAAAACTGTACAAAATAAATACAAATACACAAACACAAATAAGCACATAACACCCCAGTAAACACAAATCAATCAAGCGTTAGGAGGAACCCACAAAAAGAACCAGAAGCCCTGGTTGCAATATAAGGGTCCCCAGCAGAGTCGCCAAGATGTCGCTCCCGATAAATGGGAATGGGCCCAGATAAAGGTACAGACGCGAACGGTCGGCGAGAGGGACAATGAGAACACACAGCCGTGAACTCACTGGAGATGAATAGAGTCGCCAGCTAGGCATTTTTATCCCGGAGGAAAGGCAATGCTGCATAAGCCTAGAAAGAAATGGATAAGACGGTTGCGAACCAGAGAGACTGAGAAAGGGGGTTGGTTACAAACTGGGAAGGTATTAGCACCCAGATTGTCCGTCGTACTCGACGGGATCCACGCTTAAAAGATTTGTGTTTTAAAGGGGTAGTGTCAGTGCAATCTGTGTATAAAAGAGCTGGAAAAGAATGTACAGGTGTCAGTGTAAAAGAAATGTAAAGTGTATAGATGATGTGTCAGTGTAAGAATGAGAATGAATTGCTCAGGAATATGAGGCTTAAAAGATAAGGCTGGAAGGAGGGGGAATATACAGAGACTTTTGTTCGATAACTGTTAAGTTATGCCTACGTATCCTCTCGTGCAATGAGGAAGTCAGAACACCGTAGTTCGACCCAAAGAGACTGAAAGATGAATTGACTTGTGAACTGCTTGCTTGTCAATGCTCAAGTGTATGACCTGTCTGGCTCAGGTGCTGACTGTCTTGCCTTAGACGGAAGAAGCAAGTTCTCGTTTGTGAGTGAATGAGATGAGAAGAGAATCCCGGAGGAGACGATTATTGTTTGTTTTTTGAGTTTTCAGTCTTTTATTGCTTTTTGAAAGTTTGTCATAGATTAATGAGCTTAAGCCTAAACCAATGGATTTGGTAAACTCATCACATCTTCCCTCTGATTAGGGGTAATGAGAATACCTTAAGTGTGAAGTCAGATTCTCACACTTAAACACCTTTGGTGTATGATTAAGATCATTAACCTACTTGTGATTAATTAGATGTTTTTGTGGTTTTTGTTTAGTGTTGAGTAATGAGGTTAAGCCATAATCAGGGATTGAACAGACTCATTACACCATCCTAATAGAAGGATAATAGATGAGAATGTTTAAGCTGAGGAAAGCTCCTCAACTTAATCCATGATTAGGGATTAAGCTCATGACAAAACAAGCCTTTGATTAAGTGGATTTTATTTAATGGTACGATGATGAAGTGATTTTTAGGGTTTGTAAGACAACTTGAGGGGGACTTGTCCATTAACACTAGGGTTAGTCCTTCTTAACCAGTTAAGGAAGAATTAGAACCCTAATGCAAGGCCCAAGTTACAAGTGTGATGTCTTGATACTTATTAAGTGAATTGATTAAGGGAGTTAAACACATTAAGGGTTTAACACTTAGGATTAAAGTTATACACTCCATCCTAAGAGAAGGATGCAGGCATAAGCTTAATCACAAAGCCTTAAAGCCTTTAGGGTTTAGTCCCTGATTATGAGATGAGAAGAGAAAACTCAAAGAGACACAAAGGTAAAAATAAGAGGGGAGACTAATCAAAACCCTAATCATTGTCATGCTTGGTTGTTCCTAAGGTTTGTGAGGTTTGCAAGCAATCTTCAATGGAACCACCAGGAAGCAGATGAAAGGATCAAAAGAAGCAAAGTGACTTGCTTCATTCAAGAAGTCAAGTCACTTGAAGAAAGAAAGTGGGAAGAAGAAGAATGAGCAAGCTCAAACCCAAACACAAACAAAAATGCAGCAATGGATGCAAGAGAGATGAAAAGAAAAGTATGAGAAGTGAAGGCAAATCCACTTCTCAGAATCACTTACCACCTGAAAGGGTTAGGAAAGAAATGCAATGCAATGCAAAATGGGATGAGATGACATGATGAGGAACAAAACCAGAAGCATATACATGATGCTAATGATGCTATGAGATGCTACAAACATGAGGCAGCACATGGGAATGATCATACAAGTTCATGAATGCAAATGAAGCAAGCTAGGAACCATGAACATACATGAAAAGTTATGAAGTGCACATGGCATACAACATGGCAAATACATGATGCAATGATCAAACATGCTTTCACTATGTCTTAAGATGTTAAATGAATCAAATGGATGCACTAAATGCCATGGCAAGTCATGTTATGCAAGAGAAATGCAAGATGGAAGCATATGGAAGCCCAAATTAGGGTTTATGAATCATACATCAAACACAAACCAAAATCAGAAGCAAACAACGATATAAAAAATTGAAAATGCAACACAAATGACCCCTAATCCTATACTAAACCAATGCCCAAAGGAGAGGTCTCAACTCTTAACCAATCTCAAGTTATGATTTTTCTAAGATTTCTAGGGTTTTAGGGTTTCCAAACAAAAGAAATGTCAAACAAATTGAAAATGAAGGATCAAATCATGGCCATTTAATCTCACAAACTACATGCTAAACACAATGCAATGCAAAAAGAATCAATGTCCAACTCTTCATGGATAGGCAAAAATGATTTTTTTGAACTTTGGATCAAAATAATGCACAAAAATGATTTTAATTCAATGAGAAATTCTTAAAATGCATCAAGATCAAAAAATAAATTTGGTTTGAAGGTTGGACAATGTTTCTAAATGTCTTAGAACATTTCATGAATTTTTTGGTGATTTTTAAATACCCTAAAGTATTTTTAATAAATTAATTCTCATTAATCAATTAAAAATAAGCTTTTAAATATTTAAAAATACTTTTTAAATGCTAAAAATGAAAATAGAAATATTTTTGTGTCATAAAAATTAATGAAACTCTTGAGAAAAAGTTTCATAATTTTTAAAGCATTTTTGCTATTTTAAATTAATTATACAAAACAAATATGAAATAAATGAATAAAAACTAAAATAAAAGAAAGTAAGCACAATGAAGAGCCCAGATTGAATCTGGGCTTGGGAAGTTTGACCTGGCGCGCATCTGGACGGCCCAGGTTCAAACTTCCCTAAACTCAATTAATTAATTAATTAACAATTAATTAAACGTGGATTAGGGCTAATGATCAGATCTCACCCATCCAATGCACGCGGGAAAGACAAATCGCACGGCCTAAATTCAAACTTGTCCCTAAACCCTAATTACACACTAATGACCTTCAGGCGGCCGGAGAAGACTTCCGGTCGTCTTCTCCGGCCAGTAACCTCCCTGAAAAATGGCTAACTCTCACCCTAGCTCACTAAAACCTAGTTTTCTTGCCCAGAATGCATCCCCAAACATCATAGAGTCAGAATCAACAGCCAAAACACATTTATTTCACACAATAAGGCTGAATCGAAGCAAAAAGGAATTAGGTCAAAAAAATTTCAGGAACACCATACATGCTCAAAACTCAATGATTTTCGAAACCAAACATATCATCATGATCAGTGGAACATAGAGAACCAATTAAGAACTTAAAAACAAGCTTCTGGAAAAAATGTTCATGAAGCTCACCTGAACTGGAGCTTTGATCTCTGGCACCTTCTGGCTAGTTTCCTGCTTGCAATCTACTCCACTTGACCTCCTAAGAAGCTTTCAATGCTTGGAAAGAGTTTATGATGGCTGGTTCTGGAGTTTGAACAAGTTCTGTTTAATGAAAGGCAGGAATCGTGTTTGGGATTTTGAGGGTTTCAGGCTGTGATGATGGTTTCTTTGTGACCAGGGAGATGAGTTGAGTTGACCTATGAGGTTTGTTTTTATGTTTGTGAGCTGTGTGATCAGTTTCGAAAGGTTTTGCAAGTGAGGGTGAAAATGGAGAAGTGGAGTTCTTGCTGGTTTCAAGCTTAGGTTTTGCTTGGTTTAGGCTCTATGAAGCATGGTGAGATGATTAGTGAAACTTGTTTGAATGTTTGTGGTTTGTGCAAAGAGTTTCGAAGGAAAATGCAAGTGAGGGTGATTTTGTGAATGCTGTCTTAGGGCTTGCTTCAGGCTTGCTTGATGTATGGAATGGCTGGCATTTGCTTTGCATAAAAGACTCCTATTGGTCAGATGATGTGACCTGGCCTGCTGTGATAGGTAAGTCACCTTTTGCAAATTGTCAACTTTGGTGTAAGGAAAGCATGGGCTAAGTTCTAGCTTGGTACAAGAGCATGGGCTGGCGCAGCATGGTGAGGAGAGAAGCTATGGCTGGTTCAAAGGCCAATGCAGCAAGTTGGTGAAGTGTGATCATGAGTTTTGCAAGTTGGTTCCTTTTGGTTCACATGAAATTTTCTCATTCCACAAGCCATGAAACATGAGAAAATCTTGGTTCAATCTGAACTTTGTGACTTACATGATGCTTGCATATTAGTTTGATGTCAATTAGAAGTCACAAGAATGCTTGACACATGAAATTGCAAGTTTTCCAATTGGTGCATGACTTGAAAATTAGTGATTTTTGCCAACTTTGTCACACCATAACTTTTGATCCAAAATGAATTAGGTCATGTTCTTGTACTTTTTGAAAAGGGAAAAATGTATTCTACAACTTTCATGACCAAAGTTTTTCCATTTGAAGCATTTTTGGATCAAAAAGTAAGGTTTGAAAAGTGACCTAAAATGACATATTCTTTAAAAGTCAACTATGCCCAAAAAAGTCAACTTTGCAAAAACTTCAAATTCTTGATTTTTGTGAACTTCAACCTTCTTCCATGATCAAATAATGCTCATGTACACTCAAAATGATGAAGATCACCCCTTGGTTGGGTCATTGGGGGCCTCAGAAGCCCTGATTTTGCACTGACTTGTCCAGAAAGTCAACCTTGATCAGATGACTTCCCCATGGAATTTCTTCATGAAAATTGATATGCATACTCCCTATACCATATAGAGACCAATGGAAACAAGAATGACCAAAAAATTTGGAGTTATGGCCTCTGAAACCAAAACCCTAATTTTAGGTCAACTGTGCAGTCAAACTTGGCTCTGCATCCACACCAATCCCAGTTCTTGTGATCCTTTTGCATTTTTGAATTTGAGAGGATGTAATAAGATATAATAACACACATGGATCCCTTTGAAGTGATTGGTAGCCTTTGGAGTGGCTCAAGAAGCTCCTGGATTACTCAGATCACAAACCCTAGATACAGATGACTTTGAGTCTATGCAGTGAATCAAAAATGGGATATGAGGTGATATGATTGTGTTTATGCATATGAAATGATCACAAGCCATGGTGTGAATGGGTGAGGGCAAATTTGGGGTGTTTACAGCTGCCCCTATTCAAACATGAGTTAGCTGTGCAGGTTGTAAGCGACGGCTTATCAGGCGAACAAGATAACTTGTGGTTGAATACCCAAGACAGTCCAAAATTTGCACTCACAAAATGAAGAAGAAAAGGGATATAGATCGTAAAAGGAAAATAAAGTATATTGTAAAGTGTGGGCGACGGAGGACGACCGTCGAGCAGAGGACGACTGCTGGGTAAAGAGCAATGACGGGGACGGCCGACATGCTGGGAAAAATAAGGAATTATGATGGGGACGGCCATCAAGATAAAGTTATAAGGTTCTTCGGGAGTTAATGAAACATGACGGGGACGGCCATCAAGTCCATAAAGCAGGGTAACCGACGATGGGGACGGCCATCGGACTAAAAGAATATATTTCACAAGACGACGGAACATGGTTGTATGGAAATACAATGGAACATTGTTGATGGCGGTTTCACAAGACGGCAACAACAATATATTTCCAATAGCCTTTGCTCTAGTTGAAGGTGAGACAGGTCCCGCATGGAGTTTCTTCCTTAAGAATCTCAGAAGACATGTCGCTCCGCAACCCAATTTATGTTTGATTTCCAACAGACATGCATATATCGTGAGTGCTTACAATAATCTTGTAAATGGTTGGCACACGCCTCCTTCTGTCCATGTTTTTTGTATACGTCACATTGCTCAAAACTTCATGCGGAAAATCAAAGACAAAAATCTACGGGAAAAAGTTGTGAATGCGGGGTATGCCTTGAACCAACCATCATTCTAGTACTACCGTGAGGAAATAAGAATGTCAAATGGGGACACATTAAAATGGGTTGATAACATTCCAGTGGAGAAATGGACAAGGGCATTTGATGGAGGACTTCGATGGGACCACATGACGACAAATCTTGTGGAATCCATGAATGGCGTATTGAAGGGAACTAGAAACCTTCCCATCATTGCATTAGTGAGAGCAACCTATTATAGGTTGGGAGCTGTATTCACGAAAAGGGGTAAAAAATGGAGTGCGGTCTTGGATTCAGGGCAATTATTCAGTGAAACATGCATGAAATTTATGAAAGAGGAAACTATTAAAGCGACCTCACATCGAGTTAGGGAGTTTGACCGTCGTGGTAGCTGCTTCATTGTTGAGGAGACAAAGGATCACAATGAAGGCCGACCAATGGGACAGTATCAGGTGGAAATTAATAAAAATTGGTGTGACTGCGGAAAGTTTCAAACATTTTGTATACCTTATTCCCATGTCATTGTGGCTTGTTCGAGTGTTAGTCATGATTCGTTCTACCTATTATCAGACATTTACAAGGTCGTTAACTTATTTGGTATCTACAACAACAACTTTCCGGTGGTAGCCAATGAGAATTATTGGCCAACATATCAAGGAGAAATCATTTTCCATAATGAAAATATGAGAAGGAACAAGAAAGGTCGCCCGAAAGGCTCGCGAATAAGGACATAAATGGATACATATAAGAAAATGGAAAGATTATGTGGATTATGTCGTCTTCCCAGTCATACACGGAAACATTGTCCCAATCTTGGCTCAAGTTCTAGATAAATTTATTTATGGTTTATAATTTTTGTAACCTTCAAATTTAATATATGGATAACAACTTTTGGTTACAAAATAACTTACTGACAACAACAACGGACATGTCATGAAAACTAAGAGATAACAATAATTAAAACAATATCATCAGCTCCGAACATCATATCCCTAGCGTCGTTATCATTTTTTATTCGAACCCAATCCCGCCTCATATTACCATCTTCTAGCGAGAAGTACGATACAAGTCTTTCCATACTTCTAATTCTTTCTCCATCTAGAATCTCTTCATCTAACCAACGCTTCAAATTTCTTTCTAGTTGCTCTAAATTTTGGATATTCCAAAATAACATCCTTATCAGAGGCTTGATTGGTGAAAAAACACATGCCCATATCTCCTAACATACATAATAGAACCTGCAGAAAAAGATAGAAATTAGATCAGAAGAGTTGTGAGGAAACTTGCAAATAAATCTGGCCTATTTATACAAAAAAAACTATCCCATTAAAATAATAATATAATTAATATCTTAAATTATTTTAAAAAAATACGTAAAAGGGTGGTTGTATTGCTATTGGCGCCCCTACAAAATTTAAATGGAGGCTCCAGGCCAATTGGCGCCCCCCTTAATTTTTTTTTGGGGGCTGCAGCCCAATTGGCGCCCTCCATATTTTTTTAAGGTTGGCTCCAATCCTATTGGCGCCCCCTTATAAAAAAAACTGAAAAGTTTGAAACTTTGGTATTGTGAGAATTATGAGGAAAACTAGGATACTATGGATAATAATCTAGGCAAAGTAGATTACTTTAGTAAAAAATTCATGACTTGTTTTCATTTGTGACTTAAAATATTAGGAACTAATTTTCCTCTTCAAATATTTTAAGGATATGACTTGTTTTCATTAACTTTTGAAAAACTTTTGTTTGGTTTCCACCTGTTTTCTTTCAATATCGAACCAATTTTATCACACAAATCATATACCCATATACTACATATTTTTATGGCCAAAATCAAACAATCACCATTATTAGTTGTAAGTCACGAGAATAATTTTATCATTGATTCAAATATTTTTATAAATGTTATCAAACCAAAAATAATATTTTGATTCAAATATTTGAAGGAAAATTGCGATCTAAACGCAGCGGAAAACAAAAAATTTCCTTTAGTGATCCTTACGAATGAGCATGGTCAGTGATAGAATCGTTACCTCTTTGTGGCGATTCAGATCTTTGATGCAGCGATCACAAGCGTTGATGAAGTGCAACGCCTCTACTCAGTCCACACGAACAGCTTCCGGTCACAGTGCTAGCTGCTTACGAACGGAATTATTTGAGTGAGAATCAAAAAACGAAATTGCATCAAGTAAAAGCTTCATCACAAGGGTTCCTTTTATAGACTCTCTTGTGGGCTGCGGGCTAAAAGCCCAATTCACATGATCCATAATAATATTATATATTATTATAATTATTATTATTATAATAAATATATTTATTTTATTATTATTTTATAACCATTATAAAATAACAATAATTATTATTATATTATCCGAATTTCTATTTTTCACTTAAGTGCACCGTACCTTACGGTGTTCCTTTGATTTCTCTATCTCTCATCAAACTGTCCTTATGTGTGTGACCCTGTAGGATTTCGTAACGTTGGTAATTATATTAAATTATACATTTAACATAATAAACAGTGAGCGGTATCTAGCAACACATCACTGCTACCCAAGTCACGAAAATGTCATGTGATCTGACAAAACCTTTTTCGTGATAATATATGTTTGTACAATTACCCTTTTGCCCCTATGTCTATATTGAACACAAGGCATACACTGTGTCATCCTTGTCCAGTTCAATATTGGGCCCTTAGACATTTCTCATGTTATGCAGGATTGGCAAATTCCATCTAGGACACTCATGTCCCTCAGCATGCTTCGTGGAGTGCCCATCAACTGTCTTTATGATCATCCAGTTACGGATAATGTTTGATCAGCAATAAAGCACCCGACTCTACATCTAGAGTCCATAGTGGTTTCAGGTCGAAGGGTGGTAATACAACATTATCACCATGAGAATAACTTATGACACTTTGCATAACATATTATGTAGTATTCTCATAGCGGGTCAATCCGGTATAAATATTACTCCTAATATTTATACCTATGTCAAGACTTGATAACTCTTTATCCATGATCCATGAGATGTGATCATCAGTCTATCTTCATAATAGTCTCAATGCTTTAATGTTATCCCACTTTGCAATAAAGCTTGACTACGGATATTTTAAGAATAATGTCTTTATGTTTAATGGGATCTCATAATTAAGTCACACTTAACATTTCATTAAACAGACTAACTATTCTAGGGACTTTATTATTCTGAAAGACAAACATAATAAAGAAATGCCTTTTATTATTAAACGAATAATCTGATACAAGTACCAAAAAGTATTGGCCTCTAGGGCTTACACCAACAATATTATTATATACGAAAACAATTTCACTATTGATTCAAATATTTTAATAAATAGAATAAAAAAAATATATAATATTATATACGTGATACAATACATTGTTAATTAAAATACTTTTATATACGAGAAAAAATATATTATTATAAATGAGATATTGTCTGGTTATACATATATTGTATTTTGAAAATTACTATTCTTTGTTACGTCTTTGTTACATAAGGAATAAATTAATTATTTTATGGTTTTGAATTGTATTTGTAAAATCATAATGAATATCTTTTAAAATATATTTGTCATATTATATTCTCACTATATTGTATTATTTTCTCATATTCATAATTTTTTTCCTTCTAATTTGACATTATTTATTTTCAATTTGAAAAACAATAACACGTTCATTACATAAAGTAATCGAACATACGTGCCCATCCGGACGCACGGGTTTGTTACTAGTTTGAAATGAAATTTACAATTTGACAAGCCACTTGGCATAATGGTACAATTCTATTGGTCCTTTAATTTTTTTTATTTAGTAGATTACCATTAATGGGCAATTGTTAGTGTAAATTAAAAGTTATAAAATAATATTTTAGAGTGTTCATGGGCATGTTCCATTAACAGGTAGGTAGTTGATTTAATTTTTTTTAATAAAAAAATTGAATGAAATAGTTGTGCAAACTTCCATATAACGGTTAACAAAAAAGTAGTAAGAGAGAAGTTGAAGTTCAAAATAAAAAATAAAAAATGTATAATTTGAATAAAAATAGGCTACACCAAAACCAAGTTTTTCCTTTATATATGTTATAGATTTTAACAATATAAAATTATTATTTTATGCGTCTGAAACTTAGTTAACATTAACTATATAGAGCATGCCAACTATATATTTGCCACATCAGTTTTGTGCAATGCATATAATTTATAAAGAACATAAACAATAATAAATATTTTTGTTAGTTCACATGTGATAAAGATGCTCTTAAATATTGTGTAAAGTAAACTTTTCCTCAATAATAATATGAATATTAATGTCAACCTAACATCAATATTTCCTTTTTTCATTTTCTTTATCTTTTCCCTGCCACGCCATTCCACGTGTCGTGTCTTTATTCCACTACCCACATCCTTTCTATTGGCTTCTTCCATAAGTTATCTCAGAGACCCCTTCTCAACAATTCTCCTCAAACGCAATCTCCATCATGTCAGGGTATTAAGACACTACACCATCTTATTGGCTTATTCTAGATCTCGCTTTATCCTTCCATTTTTTCAGATAAGCAAAAGTTTCTCATATTTTCTCATTTTCTTTCTTGCTTTCTCTATTCATTAGTCTCCCTTTGATTGAACCCACAAGCCTCTCTCCATATTCAACATCAAACCATAAAATCAATAACAAATACCAATTTCAAGAACATCTTCATTGCAAACCTATAAACTCACCCTATTTCAAGAACACCTTCATACAAAACCAAAAATATCCACCCTCTATCAACAACTCCTTCATATCAAACCCAACAAATCCTTCATACCTCATAGACACCTTCATACAAAACCCAAAAAATTCATCTTCTCTCAAGAACATCTTCATACCGAACCCGAAAATCGTAGGATCTATAACCATACCTCATAAGATTCTTTCATCTAACAAATAAAATTCTAACCCTATCTCACACAACTATTCATCTTCATCCTTTATCCAACATAGAAACCTCTTCTTCCAATTCATAAATACACTTTTTCTTCAACTTGTCCTTCAACCAAATCCTAATACTTCATTCCTCAACCTTATACAACCATCCAAAATCATCTTCATCCCATATTCGTTTAACCTTATCCCATCCTATCTTAATATATTACATTTAAATTCTTCAAACAACCCAGATCTTTCACCCATAACCCTAACCCTAACCATAATCATATTCCTTTCCTTCAACCAATCATGGCCTAATCAACCTATTGGACTTCTCCAGTAACACTTCAAACTCTTACTATATCCATCCCAACAAAAACCCCTTTCTTATCCTTGGTACGCCTCTTCCTGACCATAACAATTATAATTCTTGGCCTCGCACCATGAAAGTTGCTTTAATCACCAAAAATAAACATTGCTTTATTGATGGAACTTTCTTTCAACCTTATACCGACCATACGATTTTCGATCCTTAGATTTTCTGCAACAACATGGTCTTATCTTGGCTTCAATGTTCCATCTCAGACAACATAGTGTAATCCATTTGTGGATCGATAGAGCTCATGCCATTTGGAGAAAAATAGAGAATCAGTTTTCTCAAGGTGATGTTCTTAAAAATTTTGATCTTCAAGATGACCTCACTCATCTCCATCAAGGTACTTTGGATGTTTCAACATATTTCACTAAGTTGATGTCTCTCGAAAAACATATTGATTCCCTTGTATGAACCTATAATTCTACCTATGCCATCCCTTCTACCTATGGTGCTGCCTATGATCTTTGTACATACAAAGAACAAAGTTGTGTCATCAAATTTATCACGGGTGATCAGTGCATCTTCTTGCAAATTCTTCTACTGTTATAATTAGGCATTTACTTAGTTTATTTCATTAGTTTTACCATTTTATTGTGTTTTCATATTTAAGTTTGTTTCAAGCCTTATTTGATGTTCGTTTGTTATTTTTCAGCATTAGCAGCTTTCAATAAACAAAATTCATAACTAGAGCTACAGGAATCAGATTGACGCATTCTACCAGGCGTTGGAAAGCTAAGACAGAGAACTACAACTTTCATGTTTTGGTGAAAAGCTGATTCGGATCGTAGATGCCTCGGAAAATTCATTGAAGTTCTGACTTTAGAAATTAAGTTGTTTCAGGTCATTTAGAATTGGGCCTGGGTCGAGTTTTCCGACCTGGTTTGTATCAGAATTGAAATACTTATTTTGTTAAAACATTTGGAGGGGGAGGGGGCGGATCATTGATTCACTATTCATAAATATATTTTGATATGCTTTGTACGATTATGGAGAACTAATCTGAAGGGGCGACCTGCCGAATTCGAATTCCACAAACTTTAAGGTTCTTATCAATTTAAATTTAATTAATTTCCTTTCCATTTTGTTCTATAATTTTCATTTTCTTAATTTGTTTCTTATAGAATAGATTGGATTTAATTCGGCTAATATATGTTCCTTACATTAATTCGCGTTTAACTTAGCTTCTTCATTAATTCACGCTATCTTTGACTGTATGCTTAATTCGGTGAACCATTTGCTTAATTTAGTGATTAGGAACATAACTCGTGTAGTGTTGTTGACGCTTGTTCCTTAATATTACAATCGAATAGGAATTGGAGCCTCTTAGGGAATTGGAAATGTAATGGCCAGTGATGAGTTGAAAGTCGAATAGGCAGATTAACATGTTTTAATCACTTATTTACATTTTCTTTAATCGAAACATAAACTCCCCCCATGATCCATTTTTGCAATTGGTTAATAATTATACAATAATCCTTGTGATATACATCCGAGTGTCGCTTCCCGTTACTACATTTTTCTAAAACTCGTTTTTGAATCATGTGCGACAGCGGATCAAAGGGTCTCACTAAGCCTTTCTCCACAGTTCAGTTGAAAATCTTGTTACTCAACCTTATTCCTTACTTAGACAAGACCTTCTTGATAACTCAAATTCATATCAATTATTTAATGCAATTTCCGATTTTTTGACATGTTTATTTATTTGTTTTGGACAATTTTACGCGCAAATTGTGTTTGTTTTGCAGATATTTGACCGGACACGTTGTTTGGAGGCAAGAATGTGAAAAGGAAGCTTTTAAGCCAAGAAACCAAGGAAAACACAAGACAAATGACAGAAAAATGCAATTCTGCACTTTTGCTGTCAAACGGTCGTCTCATAAGCCAGACGATCGTCTCATTTGGCCCGACGCCCAACTTGGTAATGAGTTGGTCGTCTCATCCCTCAGTTGCCAGTTTCAATTCCAAGACGCCCGCTTCAATTAAATAAGTCAGTAACGCAAGTCACGCAAACAGAAGCAACAAAAGTCAATCCAGTAGAGATTTTTTCATTTAATGCAGAAGATTCTTCTCAACCCTAGTCCACTCAGTCTCACAAACTCAGTCAAAAGCCCGTCTAAGTCCAAGCCTTATTTTTCTCAACAAACTCTATCACAACATCTATAAATAGAGCTCTCTGCCATTGCACCGAGAGAGCTTCGATTTACGTCCAATTGCTGCCCTTTTTATTTTGAAGTTCGCCTTTTATTTTCATTGTTCATTCGCATTTATTTCTTTTGCCGAACTTTAGTGATAGTTTCCGCCATTAGGAAACTATCACCATTTTTATTGTTTCTAGCCACTACATTTTCGTTTTTTCGTTCGAGTTTCGAAGTTTGGTTGATCAAGGATATTACAACCAGGTTTCTTATTTTAATGATATTTTATTTATTTATTATCGCATTTATTTACATTATGCAATTTTTCTCCTTCTACCTTTCTTTATTTAGTATGTCAGCTTAAACTGTTAATCGATATGTAATTGTATAAACCGGAACGAATTCGATAGAATTAGGCTAAAACCATAAATTAAGTTATAATCTAGTTTTGATTTCTTGTTTTAATTAACTTTCATTACGAGAGTAAGGGAGTCTAAAAGACTAGGATTAAGACCACGAGAGTGTGAGATTCTAGTCAGATAGCTGAAATCGGGCATTAGTTTTAAATACAGCGAGAGTGCTTTAAAATTGATTAAAACCTTTAGGTTTCCAAAAAGTATTTCTAACTTGAGTTGATACAGTGAGAGCACTCAATTGAACTTAGGAGTATAGTATTAAGCAAGACCACGAGAGTGTGAGTCGAGGACTTTTAAACCGAGAGTTTCTACGAAGAGATAACTTAATAAACCTTAACAAGCTGACCCTCTATTGAATTCGCGAAGGCGAAATCAATTACGTACCAATAATTTATATCATTAATTTAATTTAGTTAGTTCTTAATCCTTTAAAACCTAAAACATCGCCCGCCTTATCTAAACATAGCAAAATCCGACTACACTAGGTTGATTATCAAGTCTCTATGGGATAAATATCTTTTATTACTACATGATAGATTGTGCACTTGCAGTTAGTAACCGTTAGACTCGGTGAGTCGCGATCAAGTTTTTGGCATCATTGTCGGGGAATTAGATTTAGTCAATAGTGTATTAAGTTGTTACTCCGTATAGACTAGGGTAACAAATTTACCTTTCCTTTGTCTATTGTATGCCCAATACTCGCTCCCGAGGCGAAGACTTAGAACCTATGATCGACAAAGTAGAACGTTTCTTAAGTTCGAGACACCGAAATGAAACCCTTATTCCTGAAATTATTATATTGAAACCAGTTGAAGAGAAAAACATGGCCGAAAATGGAGCACCGCATTCACTCAAGTCTTATGCGACTCCAAGCCAACTAGAACCGCACAACAGTATTGGCGCACCAGCCATAACCCGAAATGATTTTGAAATCAAACCTTCATGGCTGCAAGCTGTACAACAAAACCAGTTTTCTGGAAGTCCGACAGAAGATCCGAATGAACACCTGACGAAGTTCGTACAATACACAGATACTGTGAAAGCAAATGGTGTAACTCAATACGCAAACAGACTAAGACTATTTCTATTCTCTTTAAGAGATAGAGCGCGGGCCTAGTTACAATCGTTACCAGTCAACTTTGTCACAACATGGGCAGAACTGAAGAAAGTCTTCTTATCTCGTTATTTCCCGCCAAGCAAAATAGTTATGCCGAGAGCTCAAATTAACGGATTTCGACATAAAGATGTCGAATCACTTTATGAAGCATGGGAAAGATACAAGGACCTGTTAAGATTATGTCCACACCATGGGTTCGAAAATTGGGTAACCATCATAACCTTCTATAATGGACTTTTATACAACACCAGGATGATAATAAATGTTGTCGCGGGCGGCGCTCTTATGGATAAACATTACAAAGAAGCCTATAACCTCATTGAAAACATGGCTCAGAACCATTGCCAATGTGGAGGAGAAAGAACGCCCGTAGAAAAAAACCATACAAAAGGAGGAATGTACGAAGTGAACAGTTTCGATCACGTAAATGCGAAGATGGAGGCCATAGTTTAGAAGATCGATAACTTGACCATAACACCATCAGCCACTGTGGTTGTTGTAACTCCCCAAATCTACCCGACGGAATTTCCTAAATCAGATTTTAAAAAATTCAACAACTTATATAGGATGCCACATTTTCGACTTTAAAAACATCAATATTTAATCGCATATCAACATGGATACATAACACATATAGACCGGGAGACAACAGCGACTTCATTTATTTTTGTAAACCAAAACATCTTTATTATTAGACAACATGTTCATGATTTTCAGCTTCATTGTCATGACATAACAATTTATTTATCAACTTGTAAAACAACTTGTAATAACATATTCTTTTGTTCAACTTCAACTTCTAAATACAATAACAATAACGAGAAAACAATTATGACATAACAAACGTTAAACCCCCAAGTGTTACATATTAGAGCGACGACATCGACTTGACTACGAAGGTAAGCAACTCTAGTCTGGATTACCTACACGTTACCAACATAGGGGAAACATTCAAACAGAAGGGGTGAGATATCTAACAATATAATCAGAATGCATGATAAACAACACATTAGATCATATTACATAAATCACCACTTCACAATAACTCAAACAACATAATTAACACCACAACAACCACTTTATCAACATAATACTACAATCATATTCACTCAATTCCGACTAATTAATTAATTTACTATTGCTTTGTCATTATAAATTACTAGTCAACTTATTATCATAATTCTGCTAAATCCATGACAACAACTACAATCCAAAACCTGCCACACAATTAATACAATGCTACTCAATAAACCCAACCATATAATTATTATTATTATTCCAAACATATAGGTACACATACTGCTACTAAATTCTTGTCATCAATCGACTTACCAAAATACTCCTTGCTACTACTAAAATTCTTCATTTAAGTTACAACTATTACTATCATTGCCACTGCTATATGCAATCCCTAATGAGGTTCTCAACTTTATTAACTACTGCTACTAATAATAACTAAACTGATTCCCAACTTAATTTAATCAAAGTTCCTGGCAATGAAAAACAGACCAAGCTGTAGACAACAAAAACCCAAAATGCAACAGTCCAGTGTGATATTCGTCACACAAATTCCTAGCCCTCGCCTCACTACATGAGGGTCGTCACAAAAGGGAGACGGTCGTCTCAACTAAAAGCGTGACAGTCGGCATAACAGGGAGACGGTCGTCCCAATCAGCCAGGTGACGCTCGTCACCAACAAGAGACGTTCGTCCCAACGTGAAATTCCAGCGTTTCTCTTCTTAGTTCTCTCTGTTTCCCCTCAATCTTCACCTAACACTATAAGTTATTCTTAGTTTCCTCTTCGACCACCCAACCACTCCACCAACACACAATTCAACAACACAAAAATTCATAAGTTTCTTAATCATCTAAAAACAACTTATTTCACCGAAACAGTTTATTCAACAAAACAATTTATTCACCCACACAAAACAACAATTGACAACAATAATTCATAAACCCAATTCCACATGTTTTCATCATACAAACCCAATTAGAGAGTTAGAACCTCACTCTTACCTTAATCGGGGGCCGCTTCGAATCTCCGATCAACTTTCTAACCCCTTTGCCTCTATGACCCTTTTCCTCTCCTCTTTTATCCATGGAGATTAGAAATACGAACATGTTGCTATTGAGTTCCTATCTTGACCAAAATTCAGCATCCATCATCATCAATCCCGTAACTACTATTTGACCAGTTTCCAGCATGAACTTCAATACCGAACTTATTGACACAAAATCATATATCAAATTGAAAGGAATTTCATAAGCTTTCTAGAAATTCAAGAATCGCTTTAATCGGAATTACGAGTAAAAAGTTATCACCTGTTTAGTAGAGGTTGTATCGTAAGTGCAAAAATGGAGATATGATCATGAATCATTCTTTCTCATTCTTTGCTCTCAAGCTATTTTCTCTCCTCTAAAACCATTATTCTTCTCTAAGACTTTTTCCTCCTTTCCCCCAATTTTCACGATTCCTTCTTCTTACTGATACTTCTTCTCTTATGACTCATTCTTTTATTTTCTTCTTTTTATTAAAATAATAATAATCAAATTATAACAACTAATGGGCCTAAGTCTTACACCCTATTTAATTGTTAATTTCGACAAGCCCATTAACCAACATGCTCCAAAAATAATTAATATCACTTATAATATTATTTCCTCGACTTTCCGACTCAATAATCTGACTTAACGACTTAATTCACCACAACGCCAAAAATTAATTTAATAATTCACTACAAATTATTTTCTCTAGACTTAATCAGATTATCTTTCGATTATTAACCAAATGGTCCAAACGACCCGATCGATATATCCAACAATAAACGAAAATACTTCATATCGTCTTCCACAACTTATATCAACTTAATTAATTAAATTCGACTTAAACCAACTTAAATCAACGCGAATTACTACAACATAACACAATTATATATAATTAAATAATTAATTAAATAAACGGTTGTTACAACTCTTCCCCACTTAGAATATTTTCGTTCTCGAAAATTTATCCGATTCAACTACTCCAACTACTTATTCCATCCGACTAATCAACTCTCATTTCCAAAGGAAACTCACGTATACCACAAATAATAATACACAACTTCGATGGCAACCATAACATGAAGAACCCTCAAGCAATACGCTCGACAACTATCAACACAACACAACGAGTAACCAACTTAAAACTTAGAACACATCAACACAAGAACACACAACTTAAACACAACATATAATACCACCAAGCTACCAACATCATTGTTATTCACATAAGAACAACTGCACGATACTACGCCTTTGTTGCGCACTCTGATTAATTACATACTACCAAGTTTACCGAGTTTAACTCCAACTTACAATCACCAAAATTGACATATCAACAAAGCCTCAGACTTAATCCTTTGGAATTCTGTTCCAACAAGTATTCTAACTCTTATAGTTACCACTTCCAACTTAGATTCATAAGACATACCTCTTAACATCCAATACAATTACCACTGTGACTACTTCCAAATCTTAGATAATATATACTTCTACTTCCCAATTATCCTCAACACAACTACAACTTTATCAACATGCTTGTAAAATCACGGTCTTACATTTCCATAGACTTTCCTCTTGAATTATTTCAAGAAAACTTCAAGTCTCATGCCACTTAGTTCCTCACCAAAACAACACTTCATTTATCCAGAGTTCAACTATGAGTTTCCATAACACTATTTAATCCAAACACAACTTCATGATATCATCTCTAAATCCAACTGATATTCTCATATAATAACCTGCATCGACAAAACAAACAATACTCAAACACCCAGCTTGACTTCAATCGATTCAACGTACATGTTATACTAGTTGGCATGACACATCTATCCATCAATTATGATTTCGTCTCTTATCAACTATAAATTAAGGGTGATCAGTTCCTCAATTTGTCAATAGATAGACGACAACCATAACGGTGGCATAAATCATCATTACCCAACATAATAACGTACTTCAACTTGTGCCAAAGTCCATAAGCATAAAGCTCCGCCATCCCTCTAAGGCTTATCAACGTCATCTTAGTTTCCTTAATTCTGACTTCTTCAATTACACCAACGCATCCAAAATCTGATATACAATCTATTAAACACACTTGTATCACAACACAACTTTAAACATCCTTTTAACACCAGAGTCGCCACAACATCAAGCATAACCCAATTCGGTTCGCTTCTAGTTACAATTTTATCCAAGTTAAAATTCTTAACAACAATCATCAAACATCTATCTTCCTTTTAACATTACCATCATCTAACATCGACACTTTAATCATCCTCATTCGACATAAATCGTACCTCTATGCATTCTCTGATACCTTCGCATTCCTTCTAATACCAACATTTTATTCCTTATCAACATTTTCACCTTTCCAAATTTTCAGCAAAAATTGCTCAACTTTGAACACAACAATATCTTCAAATACAAACCTCCCAAACATAAAATCATATTCCAAAATGAAGACAATTTCATACAGATTCAACAACTTCAAGAATCGCTTGAATTCAAGTTACTAGTAAAATGTTATCACCAAAACAATGAGATTGGTTCAGAATTCCCGTATGCAGTATTTTCCAAAAATCAGCAGCAGACCCAACTATTAAAATGCATTTATCTCCCTCTTCGCAAACCTCCTGAAGTCAAACCTTCTATGAAAACTATAAGGAATTTCGTAAGCTTTCCAACAAGTCCGGAATCGCCTCCATCAGAATCACAAGTACAAAGTTATGCCCCTTCTACTGACAACTGCTCCAAAAATTACAAAAACATAATTTTTGAGATTGATGAACATAAGTTCCAACTTTCTCCCTCTTACTTCCAAGATCTACAAAAATATTTGCTCTTCATCCAATGACAAAATTACTCGACTTTAATCCAACGACACTCAAGGCATATTAATCTACCGACTCGATTCATCAACTTATCATTCCCATTGGGATAAATCCTCCTTCTCAAATAATTCTCATCCAAAAATCTACATACTTCTCAAACCTGACCGATACGAATTCGTAAATCTAAACTCTCGCCAGTCCGCAACAACATCGCTTCAACAACATTGCACTCTTGCAATCAACATCAACATGAACCACTGCTACATACCAACAACACGTCCGGGAGACAAGCCTCTCCCCCACTTACTCCAAACCAACACCTGCAGACAACAACCAGAAACCAACAAACAAGTACCGACAGTGTTTCACACATATGTCCCGCATTAAGGAATAAACAACGTTAGACAACTTGGCCGGACGAACCGACCTGCTCTGATACTACTAATGTAACACCCCAAATCTACCCAGCGGAAATTCATAAATCAGAGTTTCAAAAATTTAACAACTTATATAGGATGTCACATTTTCGACTTTAAAAACATCAACATTTAATCGCATATCAACATGGATACATAACACATATAGACCGGGAGACAACAACGACTTCATTTTTTTGTAAACCAAAACATCTTTATTATTAGACAACATGTTCATGATTTTCAACTTCATTGTATATGACTTAACAATTAATTTATCAACTTGTAAAACAACTTGTAATAACATATTCTTCTATTCAACTTCAACTTGTAAATACAACAACAATAACGAGAAAACAACTATGACATAAAAAACGTTAAACCCCCGAGTGTTACGTATTAGAGCGACGACACCGACTTGACTACGAAGGTAAGCAACTCTAGTTTGGATTACCTGCACGTTACCAGAATAGGGGCAACATTCAAACAGAAGGGGGTGAGATATCTAACAATATAATCAGAATGCATGATAAACAACACATTAGATCAGATTACATAAATCACCACTTCACAACAACTCAAGCAAAATTAATTAACACCACAACAACCACTTTATCAACATAATACTACAATCCTATTCACTCAGTTCCAACTAACTAATTAATTTACTATTGCTCTATCATTACCACTTACTAGTCAGCTTATTATCATAATTATGCTAAATCCATGACAACAACTACATTCCAAAACCTGATACACAATTACTACAGTGCTACTCAATAAACACAACCACATAATAATTATTATTATTCCAAACATATAGGTACACATACTGCTACCAAATTCTTGTCATCAATCGACTTACCAAAATACTTCTTGCTACTACTAAAATTCTTCATTTAAGTTACAACTATTACTATCATTGCCACTGCTATATACAATCCCTAATGAGGTTCTCAATTTTATTAACTACTGCTACTGATAATAACTAAACCGATTCCCAACTTAATTTAATCAAAGTTCCTGGCAATGAAAAACAGACCAAGCTGTAGACAGCAAAAACCCAAAATGCAACAGTCCAGTGTGATATTCGTCACACAGATTCCTAGCCCTCGTCTCACTACGTGAGGGTCGTCACAAAAGGGAGACGGTCGTCTCAACTAAAAGCGTGACAGTCGGCATAATAGGGAGACGGTCGTCCCAATCAGCTAGGTGACGCTCGTCACCAACAAGAGACGTTCATCCCAGCGTGAAATTCCAACATTTCTCTTCTTAGTTCTCTCTGTTTCCCCTCAATCTTCACCTGTCACTGTAATTCCTTCTCAGTTTCCTCTTCGACCACCCAACCACTCCAGCAACACACAATTCAACAACACAAAAATTCATAATTTTCTTAATCATCTAAAAACAACTTATTTCACCAAAACAACTTATTCAACAAAACTATTTATTCACCCACGCAAAACAACAATTGACAATAATAATTCATAAACCCAATTCCACATGTTTTTATCATACAAACCCGATTAGAGAGTTAGAACCCCACCCTTACCTTAATCGGTGGCCGCTTCGAATCTCCGATCGACTTTCCAAACCCTTTGCCTCTATGACCCTTTTCCTATCCTCTTTCATCCATGGAGATTAGAAATACCAATATGCTGCCATTGAGTTCCTATCTTGACCAAAATTCAGCATCCATCATCATCAATCCCGTAACTACTATTTGACCAATTTCCAACATGAACTTCCAAAATTCAAATGCGTTTATCTCCTTCAATACTGAACCTATTAACACAAAATCATATATCAAATTGAAGGGAATTTCATAAGCTTTCCAGAAATTCAAGAATCGCTTTAATCGAAATTACAAGTAAAAAGTTATCACCTGTTTAGTAGAGGTTGTACCGTAAGTGCGAAAATGGTGATATGATCATGAATCCTTCTTTCTCCTCTTTGCTCCCAAGCTATTTTCTCTCCTCTAAAACCCTTATTCTTCTCTAAGACGCTTTCCTCTTTTCCCCCAATTTTCATTCCTTCTTCTTACTAATACTTCTTCTCTTTTGACTCATTCTTTTATTTTCTTCTTTTTAATAAAATGATAATAATCCAATTATAATAACTAATGGGCATAAGTCTTACACCCCATTTAATTGCTAATTCCGACGAGCCCATTAACCAACATGCTCCAAAAATAAATAATATCACTTATAATATTATTTCCTCGACTTTCCGACTCAATAATCCGACTTAACGACTTAATTCATCACAACGCCAAAAATTAATTCAATAATTCACTACTAATTATTTTCTCCAGACTTAATTAGACTATCTTCTGATTATTAACTGTAACACCCTAATTTTTGCCCTAAGTTTTCTTTGCATTTCATTCGCATTTTGCATACAAACAAGATCGCACCGGTTTCTCGATTCTTCTCAGATGCAGGGTTTACACCTCGCGGGGGATCACCATTGTTTTTACTTACCTTTAGTTGTTTATATTCGCTAACCTCTAACCAAAATACCAAAAATATGTTGCAGTTTGCCTCTTTTTCTTCTCTGTGTTGCAGGTTTACAAAGACAAGACAGTGTTTTGAAGTTAAGTGTGGTTGTTCAGTTCACGATTTGATTCAGATGGAAGTTTGACCTAACCTTGGTCAAACTATCAAAAATTGTTCAACTGCAGGTTATTTGTGCCAATGGTTTATTCCTCACTCAGTGCGTATTCAAAAGTTCAAACTGTGTTGCGTGTGAAATTTCTCGGATTCTCAAGATATGGGTCTTAAGGAGTATCAAGCCAGGTTGTCGTGTGCTAAGTGTTCATCAGTTCATCAAAGGTTCACATGTGGATTTATTTTCCTCAGTGTGGATTCGAATAGTCAAGGCAATTTTTTTCAAACGATGGTCGTAGCTTGAGTTGTGAATTGTTCAGTGGTTTCGTGGTGACTGTGTTCATTTAATCAAGTGGTTTGTGAAAGAAAAATCGAGATTGACTTTGGGCTCAAATTAAGTTCTCCTATCCATAATTCGTGATCCATTATCATATCCACATTTTCATTTGTTTTTTTTCTTACAACCATAATCCATTTTTATTTTAACCAAAATAATCCATATTCACGCCCAAGCCGATTATCCAATTTTGTATCCCGCTTCATATCCTTTTATCCATTTCCCATTATTTTTCAATTTCTATTATCCAAATATTCAATAACCATTTTTTCCATTTTTTCTCGATTAGTCGATTATCCAAATTGCCATTTTTTCTTAACCAATTTCCAATTTCCCATTATTTTAATATCCCATTTTATATTCATCACTATCTTTCAATTTTCATTTTTTATTATTCATTTTAAATATTCATTTTCATAATCAACATTTTTTTGTCTTAAACCATTTTTTTAACTCATACCTTTTATTTTAGGCCCATTACATTTGTTTGGTAAAGAAAAATATAACAAAAAAGAAAAGAAAAGAAAAAGCCACCAAAGTCAACACAAGTTACTCCATGCTTCAGCCAAGTACAACACGTGAGATTTTTTTTCCAGCTTCCATAAGCCACACAGCAAGCTGCATCAGCCCTGTACATAAAACACAGTGAAACGGCATCACACCAGCCAAGCCGCACGCAAACGCCGTAAGAATCAACGAAACGCCAAAGTTGCTTCCAAACATCAACTTCAGCCAAGCCGCAGTGAACAACAAGCCAAACGCAGGCCCACAGCAACAAGCCCTCACACGCCTTCCACACCCGAACAAGCAGCAAAACGCCATCCGCAAGCCTCTTTCAAGCCCAAGCAAAACGTTGTCCAAAACGCAGCTCACAACAGCATAAAACGCAGTAACAATCAGAACAAAACGCAGGCCATCACACAAAAACGCGGCACCAAAACGCACATCAATAAGGCATAAAACGCAGATGAAGCATCAAACTCGTGACATCCAAAACGCAAGTGGAACAAGCTTAAAACGCAGAAAATCCCGACTATTCATCACGCTTCCCTCACGACCTGAAACACAGCAAAAACCTCCTAAACGGAAAATGAAATTTTCATTCAAAACTCACCAATCCCTCTATAAATAGAACTCACTCCTTCATTCAAATCCAAGCTTAAAAATCCTCTTAAACCTCTCTCAAAATTACTCTTCAATTTCTATCATCAAACACCAGATTCATTTCATCAATTCATCATACCTTCAAGCTTCAAATCCTTCATCAATTCTTTACCAATTTCGTCCTGCAAACACAAATTTCGCAACAAAAATCAGTAAAATGCAACAATCTTAGAGACTCAGAGAGGAGAAGTAAGACGAAATTGAAAGAGAGAGCCGCGGTGAAATCTTTAAGGGATTAAGTGAAGAAACGATCCGTTGACGGCGGGATATTTTTTTTTGCTCCGATTGATTTTCGAAGGTGAGGAGGAGTGTCGGCCCTGTTTGCGCGAGGAAGATGATTTGATCTTCTTTTATTTTTGTTCTTTTTCTTTTAATATTCATCATTTGTTTTCTTTTCTTTTTTTTTAAAATAAGAATTCGTTTGGGCTTTAAGTGGCCCTTGTACCAGGTCCATTTACTATCCAGAACACCATGACCCACGGATTCCCCCCCCCCCCCCCCCCTCACTTGTTTTTTTTTTATTTTCTTCTTTGTTATTTTGTTTGTGTTTTTTCTAAAAAAAGAGTAAATAAATCTTGATTTTAATAATATTCTTAGAATATTATTAAAGGATTTTTTGAAGAAAAGGTTTTAGAAAAAGAAATTTATAAAGGTTTTTTCTAATTGTTTTTTTATCGAGCTTATTTTAAATCTATGTTTCTTTTTTCATTTCCTTTTATTCTTTTATTTTTTGGTCGATGAAAATCTCTGATTCGTAGATTGTTGAATTTCGAATATGTTTAACCTTCATTATTTCAAATCTATGGATGAATGATCATTTGGATCATTCTCCATACTTTGGGATCGTGATAGGTTGCATTCGATAATTCAACGAAAATCTCGATTAAGATTAGACCGTTCTTTTTTCGTTTTGTGCGACATGTTTTCGGAGAATGATCCACTATATCATTTCTCTAACATGTATACGACAAATATTTTCCACCTTAATTGGTGGTGGCCGGCCTCATTTGTAGGGTAATTACTTCGTAAATTACTCGGCGATTGCTTAACATAGACCTAAATTTGTCCCGAATTCGAAATAAGATCCATTTGGATCCGGTTGCCTCGATTTTTTTTTTGTTATCTTTTGTGGTTGTGTTTGATTAAGTTCATCATACCATTTATATGTAAATATTATAATACTATTAATATACTAACCATTTAAATTCAATCTCTCGCACCTTATCCTCTTTATTTCAATTTCTCGCTCCTTATCTCTTTTATTATGCTATTATCATATTATATCATCTATCATTTTGTTTATGTTTATATTGTTATGTTTGTTCTTCTTTTGTCCATTTGGACACAAAAACATTAATAATGGATCAAACACCTAAAAAAGGACTTGTGACTTTAACTTTGGACTATGGCTACTATCATTAGCATTGGACTTGGAGTTTGGACTTAGATTTTAGGATCTCTCCTTTTGCTCAAGTTGTGATTGGTTGAAGACCTTGGCCTCGAGTTAGTTTCACTTGTCTATGAAGATGGAATTCCGTTTACTTTGAAGAAATGTTCATAACATGGTTTGATCGCTCTTCTCTTAACTTTTAAATTCAAGTATTAGGATAGTCACTTCATCTCCTCCCCTTCTTAAATTTTCAAATCTTCTCCCTATTTTCAAAACTTTCTTTGTTTTCAAACTTCAAATATTTTCATAATCAAACCTTGACTTAGGTCATGCAATTTTACCTTTTCATTTCATTTCTTAATAAATGCTAAACTACATAAGCATATCGAAACTTCATTTTTCAAAAGACTTTAAAAAATTCAAAACTCATTCAATTGTTTTTGTGCCCTCGTGCACGTTTCTTTTCAATCATTTTCATGTTTAGATATGATTCATTCTTTCTAGCGGAATTATTCGCTAAAGAATGACGACTTATCTCTACATTTTAAAATCAATTCAACTGATTGTTTCTTTTCAATTTTTGTACCACGAACTACGAGGTTTTGATCTCGCATTGCACTTTGTGGGTACGTAGGCATGGGACGTTCGTCTCTTCAAACACAAAAATATTAAAAGACGTTTCTCTTCTCATCTCTCCAATCTCTTTCAAACAAACCATTTTCAAACCAAAAAAGCAGTAAATATTTCAAAGGGCTCCCGTGGAGTACCACAGACATTTTGGGTGCATAAAACCTTCCTAATTTGTAACCTATCCCCTTACCCATTCTCTGCTTGATTCTTTTAGTTTTTTTAGCTTTTAGATTCATTAGGTTTTATTCGCTCTTTTTCCCTTTTCCATTTTGAATAAAATAAAAGCACGGTGGCGACTCTGTTTACCTTGAGTTAAGTTAACCAATAGCTTACACTCATGATTTTACCGCTACAGAAAAGTGGCGACTCTGTTGGGGAGTAATCTCTAAGTGGATTCGGCCTACTTTGATTTATTTTCTGCTTTGGTTTGATTTGTTTGTTATTTGTTTGTTCTGTTTCGGTTTTGGTGATCCTCTGTGTGAGATATATTCTAACCCGGATCTGAGATGAACTTATGATAGGACGGCGATATTCGAAGCGATAAGCGATGGAGTAGTCCAAAGCTATATCAATTTGATAATCTCCACTCGGTTAGGCTCTCTTGGACTATCAATGTCATGATGAGTAATCATACATGGCATTATTTTCCGACCTTGAGTTGATCATACTGAGGACCGTAGAACCCTTAACCCATCCAAGCCAATTTAGGAACGTAGTGCGGAAACTGTCTGGGTGTAAACCTAAGGTGGTTTTCACACGATACTACACTCGAACGAGGTCTATTTTAAGAATGTTATCGGTTGGGGAGTAATCCAACGTACCGATGATATTCTAAAGATGGCTGTTAACTCCGGGCACCTCTGTTAGCACCCTTTTGGTTTTTCTGCAGGTACAATGAAGACAAAACCTTAGTACTTACCTGTGTGGGATTGGTGTTCTGTTACCTTGACTTCATGCTCGTGACTCGGAACCTAAGCCCGTGTGCCTTGTGTGATCTTGTTTGTGGTTGTTGCATACATGCCATCATGCATTCATGAACATTGTGTTTAAGATTTCAAGGGACTCATAAGGAACTTTTGCAAAATTTCAGATGTCTATGGTTATGAATTTTGAAAGGAGGAACACAAAGAAGTACACCTTCAAGAATCCTAATGTAGTAGAGTTGAGAAGGCTAGGAGCATTGGTGGTTGATACCCAGGAGTTTCGAAAATGTTATGGGAAGCTTTTGTTTATGTTGGATACCGATGTGCCAGAGGGGATTCTCCCTACCTTAGCTTAGTTTTATGATTCATTGCATCATTGTTTCACCTTTCCTGATTATCAGCTTGTGCCGACTTTGGAGGAGTACTCTCATTGGATAGGTTTACCTATTTTGGACAAGGAATTTATTTTCAGTGGTTTAGAGAAGGAGCTTACTATCAAAGTCATCGCCAAAGCCCTTTTTCTTAAGGAGTCCGATCTTAATGGGAAGTTTCTTCCAAAGGGGAGTGTTCGTGGTATTAATGCTAAGTTCTTGATGGGGAAAGCTTCTACTTCACTTACTTTGGGTCATAAGGATGCATTTGAGGCTATTCTTGCTTTGCTCATTTATGGGATTGTCTTGTTTCCTAACTTAGATGGTATTGTGGATGAGAATGCTATTCAGATTTTCTTGAAGAAGAATCCGGTGCCTACTTTGCTTGGAGATATGTATCATGCTTTTCATTATAGGACCTCCAAAGGTGATGGAGAAATTGTGTGTTGTGCGCCTCTTCTCTACAGGTGGTTTATTTCGCACCTACCAAAATCCGATGTCTTCAAGGATAATAGAGAGAATCGAAGATGGTCTCAAAGGATTATGTCACTTTCTCATAAGGATATGACATGGTATTGTTCTCATTATGATACTGGAGTGCTTATTGATAGTTGTGGAGAATTTCCTAATGTACCTCTTCTTCGTACACGTGGGGGAATTAGCTACAACCCTATTCTTGCTAGGCGAAAGTTGGGATATTGTTTGAAGGACATACCAAACAATCTTTCCTTATCCCGTTTCTTCTTTCTTAATAGTGCAGATCGTGTAGAAATGAAGAAAAGGATTGCTCATTCTTGGCATGCGGTTCATAGGAAAGAGAAGGGTCAATTGGGAAGACAACACCTTGCTCCTTCCGAATGTTACATCCAGTGGGTTCGGTCTAGGTCTTCCAAGCTCAAGATGCCTTATCCACCTGAGGAGCCTTTGTTTCCTATATTACCATTGTCCGCTTTTCTTCCTCCCGTTGATGAGAAGGTGGCTCTTCAAGAAGAGTTGGACAAGATGAAGAAAGAGAAAGAAGAATGGCTACTTGAGAAGACTACGATGCAAGAGCAACTGAAGGAGAAGGATGATCTCATTGAGTTACTTGAGCGGCGTGTTACGAAGAGGCCAAGAGAGGATTTATTTTCCTCTAGTACTCCATCTACCATTCCTCCTACATCCGGTGCTTGGAAGGCCACTGTTGACAAGTTGGTGAAGTATAAGGAAAACATGGAAGATCGGTACAAGAAGGAGATTAAGAGGATTCGCATGAAGTATCAGCCAGGATTCGGATCTTCTTCGAATATGATTCCCTAGGCCTAGTTTACTTTTCTCTCATGTATTAGGATTGTTGAGGCTTGTACTTCACTTGTAATCCTTACTTTGATTTTAATGAGAATGAGTTTTTTAAGTATTTCAAAAAGCGCTTCTTTATGAATATTGAAAGTTATCTTATAGTCCTTTGAAATCTTTGCATTTGCATACGCATACCATGCATCATACCCGCATTTGTCTTGATTTTTGAGTGTTCTCCAGGGATCTTATGTTGTTTCTTGGTCTTCATTCAGTTCTCCTGTCAAGATGACTCACCGATTTGATACTCGAGCTAATCGGAAGAAGGTGATGGAAACTTTACAACAAGAGAATCGCGAGTTGCGCAAAGAGGTTACATATCTGAAGGAAAGCTTGGAAAGAGTTTCTGCCATGATGGAAGGCTTGGTGGCTGCTCAGAATCAACAACCTCCTCCTAATTCTCCTGTTCGTAATACCGTCATCTCCGAGATTGTTACTGCATCAATTCCTGTTGAAACTGTCATCTCTCCTCGCTATCGTATGCCTTCTAGCACACCTTGGGGCATGCCGGTTGATTTCATTCCTGCTGGTTATCCTCCTCCTCCTCCTAAGACTGCTGCATTTAATACTCTCCCCCAGTGATGAATACTCTTCCTCCAGTTATGACTATTGCACCGCCTGTGATGCACACTATTCCGCACCATGATGAAATGATTTACCATGCTGAGCCCAGTGAAGGCGCTGGAGTGACTGAAAGACTTGATGATTTCCAAGGACGCTTTGTTGAGATACAGAGGGAGATGAGAGCCTTGAAGCATAAGGATTTGTTCGGAAAAGATGCTTATGATCTTTGTTTGGTCCCTAATGTTAAGGTTCCATACAAATTTAAGTTGCCTGAGTTCGAGAAGTATAAAGGCAACACTTGTCTTTTGAGTTATTTGACTATGTATGCTAGAAAGATGTCTGCTCAGACAGATAATGATAAGCTGCTGATTCACTATTTCCAGGATAGTTTGACCGGTGCAGCCATGAGGTGGTATATGAGTTTGGATAATAGCCAAATCAAGACTTTCAATGATTTGGGAGAAGCTTTTGTTAGGCAATACAAGTATAACATTGATATGGCACCAGATAGAGATCAGCGTCGTGCTATGTCTCAGAAAGATAAAGAGACTTTCAAAGAAAATGCACAGAGATGGCGCGAGTTGGCAGCCCAGATTATTCCTCCACTGGAAGAGAAAGAAATGACGAAGATCTTCTTGAAGACTTTAGGTTCTTTTTACTATGAGAGGATGATAGCAAGTGCTCCTACTGATTTCACTGAAATGGTGAGTATGGGGATGCGTCTGGAAGAAGGTGTCTATGAGGGACGGTTAAGTCAAGAGAATAGTAATGGCTCAAGCTCTAGAAGGTTCAACTTTGGAAAAAAGAAAAAAGGTGAGACTAATGCTGTGTCTCGTGAAAGTTATAGAAGACCTCATGGTCGTGGGAATTTCCATCCACAACATGTAGCTTCTGTAACTCCGATGATTAGTGTGGCTCCAACTGTGCCAGCAGTTCCAAAGTATCAACCTCGTTATCAACAACCTTCCATGCAACAAGGTGGTAATCAACAGGTTCGGGCTAAGCCAAGTTTTGATCCTATTCCGATGTTGTATGCGGACTTGCTTCCATCTTTGATTGCAAGAATCTTGTGCAAACATGTCCTCCACCTCCAGTTCCAGAGACTATCCCATGGTGGTATAAGCCAGAGGCTCGCTGTGCTTTTCATCAAGGCGCCCCGGGGCATGATGTTGAATATTATTATCCATTGAAGTTTGAAGTACAGAAATTGATGAGAAACAATGTTCTGTTTTTCAATGATGTTAATCCAAATGTGAAGAAGAATCCGCTGCCGAAGCATGGTAATGCGTCTGTGAATATGGTTGATGGTTGTCCTGGTTTGTTCAAGATCTATGAGGTCCGTCATATTCGAAGGTCTTTGGTTGAGATGCATGCTTTCTTAAGTGAATATCACGATATTGATCACGATTATGCTGGATGTTGCATCTGCTCGGTGAATCCTCGTGGTTGCGTGATTGTTAAGAGAGACATTCAAAAGATGATGGATGATAAGTTGATTGAAGTGACAGCAAAAAGAGATGAGTATGAAAATGAAGTGAATGTTATTATGCCTCAGTTCAATATTCCTGAGAGGGTGGTTATTTCTTTTGATAGTCGCAAAAATGTTGTTACTCCGTTGGTGATTAATTTGCCTGGTCCAGTGCCATATGAGTCTGATAAAGCTGTGCCGTACCGGTATAATGCTACGATGATAGAAAATGGTAGGGAAGTTCCTATTCCTACTCCAAAGTCTGTAGTTAGCATTGCTGATGTGACAAAGGTTACTCGAAGTGGTAGAGTGTATGCTTCAGATCCTCCGAAGAGAGATGAAGATACAAGTGCGAGTAAATAGATTATGGATGTTGTTGACCGATCAGGCCAATCTGGTGATAGTGAAGATGAGGTGTTAAAATTGATAAAGAAGAGTGAGTACAACATTACTGAGCAGTTGTTGCATACTCTGTCGAAGATATCAGTTTTATCACTCTTGATGTGCTCTGAGGCTCATATGCAGTCTTTGCAGAATATTCTTGATCAAGCTTAAGTTGACCATGATGTGACTGTTGATCAGTTTGATAGTATTGTGGCTAATATCACATCGTGCAACAATTTAAGTTTCTGTGATGATGATTTGCCTGAAGAAGGAAGGAATCATAACTTGGCTCTGCATATTTCAGTGAACTGTCAAGAAGATGCTATGTCCAAGGTGCTAGTTGATACTGGGTCTTCTCTAAACGTGATGTCGAAGTCGACTTTGTCAAAGCTTGCGTATCAAGGTGCTCCCATGAGACATAGTGGGATTATTGTGAAAGCGTTTGATGGATCGAAGAAGACAGTGATTGGTGAAGTGGATCTTCCTATTCATATTGGACCGTTTATATTCCAGATTACTTTTCAAGTAATGGATATACGTCCCGCTTACAGTTGTCTCTTCGGAAGACCCTGGATTCATGAAGCAGGAGCTGTGACATCCACTCTTCATCAGAAGTTGAAATTTGTGAAAGAGGGGAAATTAGTGACCATTGGCGGTGAAAGGGCGATGCTTGTGAGCAATTTGTCTTCTTTCTCCTATATTGATGCTGAAGAAGAGGTGGGAACTTCATTTCAAGATCTTTCTGTTGTGGATAATGTTGCTAAGAAGAATGCCATGCCTATGTCTTCTCTCAAGGATGCTCTGCGCGTGCTTGAAACTGGTCAGTCTGATGGTTGGGGACGAGTTATTGATGTCTTTAACAACAAGGAAGGATTTGGTATCGGCTTTGCACCAGGTGTGGTTCTCAATGACCCAAGGACTATTTAGGAAGGTTTCCGAAGTGCTGGGTTTATCAACGATCATTCCGCTGCTGCTATCATTGAAGATGATGAAGATGAAGAAATGCCTAACTTTGTTACGCACAGAAAGATTTTCCAGAACTGGATTGCTGTTGATGTTCCTTTTATTGTTCATGCTTCAAAGTAATTTGTTTTATTTTCTTTCAAAAATCCTTTCACTCTGCCCAAGGTGAAAGTGATGTTTGCCGGGCTTTGTTTCAAATTTTATCATCATCGATAAAATTCTATTTTGATTTCCATATGTGTTTTTCCTTTTTGCTTTATTCTGAAAAATGGTAACATAAAAAACCCAAAATAATAATAATTTTTTATCTGCATAATGTTTGCATTTTTGTTCATACTCTAAAATAAAAATTAAATCATTGTGTAGATTTATTGATAAACCCATTGAAAACAATGATCCTATGCCCTCTCCCAACTTTGAATTCCCTGTGTTTGAAGCTAAGGAAGAGGATGTTGAAGAGATTCCTGACGAGATTTCTCGGTTGCTTGAGCACGAGGAGAAGGTTATTCAGCCTCATGGGGAGTCTATAGAGATGGTCAACTTGGGTTCTGAAGATGATAAGAAAGAAGTCAAATTTGGAGAATTGCTTGGTCCTGATGTTAAGAAGAGGATTGTAGAGCTTCTCAGAGAATAAGTTGATGTATTTGCTTGGTCTTATCAAGATATGCCAGGTCTTGATATTGATATTGTGGAGCATAGATTGCCGTTGAAGCCTGAATGTCCACCTATAAAGCAAAAGTTGAGAAGAACTCATCCTAACATGGCAGTAAAGATCAAAGAGGAGGTTCAAAAGCAGATTGATGTAGGTTTTCTTGTGACGTCAACTTATCCTCAATGGGTGGCCAATATTGTTCCTGTTTCGAAGAAAGATGGAAAAGTCCGAATGTGCGTTGATTACAGAGATTTGAACAAAGCCAGTCCAAAGGATGATTTTCCATTGCCACACATTGATATGTTGGTAGATAATACGACTAAGTTTGATGTGTTCTCTTTTATGGACGGATTTTCCGGTTATAATCAAATAAAGATGGCACCCGAGGACATGGAAAAGACCACATTTATTACACCATGGGGAACATTCGGCTATAGAGTGATGCCCTTTGGATTGAAGAATGCTGGTGCGACATACCAAAGAGCTATGACCACACTTTTCCATGATAGGATGCACAAAGAAATCAAGGTATATGTTGATGATATGATTGCTAAGTCGAAGACTGAAGAGGATCATGTTGAACATTTGCTGAAGTTGTTTCAGAGGTTAAGGAAATTTAAGCTTCGTTTGAATCCGAATAAGTGCACATTTGGTGTACGTTCTTGAAAGTTGTTAGGTTTCATTGTCAGCCAAAGAGGCATTGAAGTTGATCCTGATAAAGTGAAAGCTATTCAGGAAATGCCTGCTCCAAGAACTGAAAAGCAAGTAAGAGGATTCTTGGGCCGTTTGAATTATATTTCGAGGTTTATCTCTCACATGACTGCCACATGTGCTCCGATCTTCAAGTTGCTTCGAAAAGACAAAGGTTGTGTCTAGACAGATGATTGTCAGAAGGCGTTTGAAAGTATCAAAGAATATCTGCTTGAACCTCCTATCTTGTCTCCTCCGGTGGAAGGTAGACCGATGATCATGTACTTGACTGTGTTGGAAGATTCCATGGGTTGTGTGCTTGGTCAGCAAGATGAATCTGGAAGAAAAGAATATGCAATTTACTACTTGAGTAAGAAATTCACTGATTGTGAGTCTCGGTATTCCATGCTTGAAAAAACTTGTTGTGCCTTAGCTTGGGCTGCAAAGCGTCTTCGCCAGTATATGCTGAATCATACAACTTGGTTGATCTCTAAAATGGATCCGATCAAGTATATCTTTGAAAAACCTGCTTTGACTGGGAGGATTTCTTGTTGGCAAATGTTGTTATCAGAATATGATATCAAGTATCGAGCTCAAAAAGCTATAAAAGGTAGTATCTTGGCTGACCATTTGGCACATCAACCGATTGATGATTACCAGCCTATCAAGTTTGAATTTCCAGATGAGAATGTGATGTACTTGAAAGTGAAAGAATGTGATGAACCTTTGATTGAGGAAGGGCCGGAGCCTGGATCTCGATGGGGTTTAGTTTTTGATGGTTCCGTGAATGCACGCGGAAGAGGAATTGGGGCAATGATCATTACTCCCCATGGTTCACATATTCCTTTTGCCGCGAGGTTGACTTTTCCTTGTACCAATAATGAGGCTGAGTATGAAGCTTGCATTATGGGTCTTGAGGAAGCTATTGATCTGAGGATTAAGCATCTTGATGTGTATGGAGATTCCGCCTTGGTAATCAATCAGATCCAGGGCACGTGGGTAACTCATCAACCCCACTTGATCCCATATAGAGATTATGCCAGGAAGATATCAACTTTCTTCACTAAAGTTGAGTTTCATTATGTTCCTCGTGTTGAGAATCAGATGGCAGATGCTTTAGCAACTATAGCTTCTATGATAAAGGTGCACCAGTGGAATGATGTTCCCATGATCAGAGTGATGCGGCTTGAAAGGTCAGCTCATGTGTTTGCAGTTGAAGAGGTCCATGATGACAAGCCTTGGTATCATGATATTAAATGTTTCCTCCAGAGTCGAGAATACCCACTTGGGGAATCCGATAAAGATAAGAGGACTTTGAGGAGATTGGCAGGCAATTTCTTCCTGAATGGAAACATGCTTTATAAGAGAAATTTTGACATGGTCTTGCTCAGATGCGTGGATAGACACGAAGTAGACATGTTAATGAAAGAAATTCATGAAGGATCTTTTGGAACTCATGCTAATGGGCATGCAATGGCTAAAAATATGTTGAGAGCAGGTTACTATTGACTGACAATGAAATCTGATTGTTGCAAGTATGTGAAAAAGTGCCATAAGTGTCAAGTGTATGCTGATAAGATTCACGTGCCACCAGCTTATCTCAATGTGATTTCTTCCCCATGGCCTTTCTCTATGTGGGGAATTGATATGTTTGGTATGATTGAACCCAAGGCTTCGAATGGACATCGTTTTATTCTTGTGGCAATTGACTACTTCACCAAGTGGGTGGAAGCGACATCGTATGTTAATATGACCAAGCAAGTTGTGGTTCGGTTTATCAAGAATAACATTATCTGCAGATATGGTGTTCCGAATAGAATCATTACTGATAATGGTTCGAACTTGAATAATAAGATGATGAAAGAGCTTTGTGAAGAATTCAAGATTCGACACCATAATTCTTCTCCTTATAGACCGAAGATGAATGGGGCTGTTGAAGCTGCGAATAA
Source organism: Lathyrus aphaca (assembly GCA_963966055.1). Lineage (NCBI taxonomy): Eukaryota > Viridiplantae > Streptophyta > Magnoliopsida > Fabales > Fabaceae > Lathyrus > Lathyrus aphaca. Next base: position 546,692,771 of record OZ014520.1, read on the forward strand.
GAACATTAAGAAGATTATTCAGAAGATGGTTGTGACATACAAGGACTTGCATGAGATGCTTCCTTTTGCTTTGCATGGATATCGTATATCTGTCCGCACTTCAACAGGGGCAACCCCTTTCTCACTTGTTTATGGTACAGAAGCAGTGCTCCCCGTCGAAGTCGAGATCCCATCAATGAGAGTTCTGATGGAAGCCAAGTTGACTGAGGCTGAATGGTGTCAGAGTAGATTTGATCAGTTAAATTTGATTGAGGAAAAGAGAATAACAACTTTGTGTCATGGTCGGTTTTACCAGCAAAGAATGAAGAAAGCTTTTAACAAGAAGGTCAAACCTTGTGTATTCAGAGAAGACGACCTCGTGCTCAAAAAGATTCAATCTTTCATTAAAGATTCTCGGGGCAAGTGGACTCCGAACTATGATGGCCCATATGTTGTCAAGAAAGCCTTCTCTGTCGGTTCATTAATTCTTGCAACTATGGATGGTGAGGAGATCACCCGCCCTGTGAATGCGGATGCAGTCAAGAAATACTTCGCCTAAAAAAATAAAAGAACAGCTCGCTAAGTTGAAAACCCGAAAGGGCGGCTTAGGAAAAAATGAGCGTCTTGGTGGATTGAAAACCCGAAAGGGCGGTCCAGGCAAAAATTAGAGACATAAACAGAAATAATTATCCCGGTAGATTGAAAACCCGAAAGGGCAATCTAGGCAAAAGTTAGGGATCATGGCAAGTAACTGCATTGACATACTGGATCACTTGTAATGACCGAGGATTTCAGATTCTATCCCTTAGAATAATTTCCCATCAAAGATTCTTATTCACTCATCCTTGATTGAAGTTTCAGACACAGTGGAGTTCAAAGTTGATAGGGAGAATAATGATCATTGTATTTCAGTGTAGCCCTTTCCCATGTATTTACCATTTTTCAAACTTGTAATGATCCATGGAGTCATGCCATTTGCTGACTACCATTCTATCAATGAATTTGAGCTTTTATTCAATTATTTGCAATTCTTTATATTGTTTCTGTTTACAAAATATCAATTTATTGTTGATGATGATTTTTGAAACAAATATAATAAATTTAATCTTTGAAGATTATAAAAATATTTTTCTTTTGATATGTGAACAAAGAAAGGATATCAATAGTGACTCCAAGGATGGTAAAGTCTGGATGTGTGTAACTTGTCTCTCCCAAAGCAGAGTTTGATTCGGTTGTGTCCATATGAAACTCCTGGATAGTCTTGGTAGGTTGATGTTAATGATGTTTTGTTCCCCAACAACAAGCATGAACGGAGATTGTATTTGAGTTCCAATGTCTGCCCCAGAAGAATTGTTGGAAGGGATGTTCTTAGAATCCCTAGCTGAGTTGTGATCGCTTCCTCAACAAGTTATCACTAAATCGAGAAGCATTGGGAATCCCCAGCTGAACTCTTGTTCTTTCAGCTTGAGTTGGTTGCATCCTTGAATATAAATATTGATATAGCAGTCAGTCTAGAGGTTTTCTTTTACCCGATGGTGGGTATTGATTTAAAATCCCTCGTAACTATGTTTTGGCTATGATGTTAACTTCTGATATCCCCATGTGGATCCCCAGTAGGTCTGCATGTGTTGGTTTCCAGCAGATTCCTATGTGATTTTCAGCAGATCCTGCACTATACCCTCAAGTGAAGCAGGAGTGGTATGACAGTTATTACTCGCAGGAATTCTCCTGTCCCTAGAGAGGAATGGAAGGTTTTCCTCATCCTAGGCAGATTATTACCTTTCCTCAGCAGGGTGATATCCTTATGCAGAGTTGATGATTAATGTTTAATACTTCGAGACATTTCCCTCTTTCCCCAAAGAATGGAAGAGTTTGTGCTGTTGGTATCTCTCCAATATGTTTCTCGAAGTCTGTTTTATGGATTGGATCTATAGCAGATGTTTTCTCATCATGGGTTAAGCCTTATAGTAGGATTTTATTCCTTTGATGGCTTTTGACATTCCCCTGCAGGATGTCAAATTGAATCTCCAGCATGGTTCCTTGCATTGTTGCCTTGGGATTAGCCGAGTATCTGGTTGTTGTGGTGTTCATGTTAACTGTTTCGTATCTTTATGTCTGTTTTGTCAGCATATTCATAAGCATATTCATACGCATAAGCATAGCATCGTTTGCTTGCTTTCTTGCATTTATCATTGTTCTCTGCTCTTTAGTGTGGATCTTTCCCCATAGAGTGTGTGTGTTGTCTTCCTCTCAAGTTTAGAATGTCAACCCTTAAGCAGAAAGTGTTTATTCTTTCTAATTCCCCACTGAGCTTGTTTCTCGTGGATGATTTTTGATTCAGTTTCCTCCCAGTTTATTATCTGGATGGAATTTCCCCAGTTGAGATATTTCCTCCTCGGGATGAGTCCTGTTTGACCGTTTCTCTCCAATTTGTTCTTGGATTGAACTTTGGTCCCCTTTTGTGAGTAATATTGCTTTGGAATTAAGCTATCATTGTTTGATAGTGGGCAATATTTTCTCCAGCTTGAGTATATTACTTTGGAATTAAACTATCAGTTAATCGATAGTGGGTAATATTACCAAATTGATCAAGTTCTTTTGCTTGTACTCCTACCCAGTAAATCCGGTAGTTGAGATTTCTTCTTCTTACCCAGTAAAAAGGTAATAGAAGTTGTTTCCCTTTGCTTGAGCTCCTACCCAGTAAATCAGGTAGTTTAGAATTTTTCTACCCAGTAAAAAGGTAGTGGAGGTTATCCCTCGTTATTTTGCTCCTATCCAGTAAATCAATAGTCGAGTCCGTTGTTTTCCTACCCAGTAAACAGGCAGTTGATGATTATTTTCTAACTCAGTATTCCTCCATTTTTGGACTCGAATATTTTGTCTGATTGATATTTCCTGGCATGGTGTATACTTTCCCTCGTTGAATCTTTACCTTGATTATGTCATACATCTTTTCCCAAGTGGAGTCAGCTATTCAGTGATTTATTTTCCTGGTAAACTCTTTTGTTGTCTGTTGTTTTTCCCCAGCGGGATTTTCTTCTGTGTCCCCAAGTTTTTGCTTTCCTCTGGTGGTCATATTTTCCCCACGGAGATCTTGGGATTGCATATCATATTCGTATCATATCATTGTTTCTCTTAGGACAAAAATTGGGTTTTATGTATTTAAGTCTCTCCCATCTTGTAGAGACGAAGATGTCAATCTTCATATCTACGGATTGAATAAACTTAAATAGGGGCAGCTGTAACACCCTAATTTTTGCCCTAAGTTTTCTTTGCATTTCATTCGCATTTTGCATACAAACAAGATCGCACCGGTTTCTCGGTTCTTCTCAGATGCAGGGTTTACACCTCGCGCGGGTCACCATTGTTTTTACTTACCTTTAGTTGTTTATATTCGCTAACCTCTAACCAAAATACCAAAAATATGTTGCAGTTTGCCTCTTTTTCTTCTCTGTGTTGCAGGTTTACAAAGACAAGATAGTGTTTTGAAGTTAAGTGTGGTTGTTCAGTTCACGATTTGATTCAGATGGAAGTTTGACCTAACCTTGGTCAAACTATCAAAAATTGTTCAACTGCAGGTTATTTGTGCCAATGGTTTATTCCTCACTCAGTGCGTATTCAAAAGTTCAAACTGTGTTGCGTGTGAAATTTCTCGGATTCTCAAGATATGGGTCTTAAGGAGTATCAGGCCAGGTTGTCGTGTGCTAAGTGTTCATCAGTTCATCAAGGGTTAACATGTGGATTTATTTTCCTCAGTGTGGATTCGAATAGTCAAGGCAATTTTTTTCAAACGATGGTCGTAGCTTGAGTTGTGAATTGTTCAGTGGTTTCGTGGTGACTGTGTTCATTTAATCAAGTGGTTTGTGAAAGAAAAAATGAGATTGACTTTGGGCTCAAATTAAGTTCTCCTATCCATAATTCGTGATCCATTATCATATCCACATTTTCATTTGTTTTTTTTCTTACAACCATAATCCATTTTTATTTTAACCAAAATAATCCATATTCACGCCCAAGCCGATTATCCAATTTTTTATCCCGCTTCATATCCTTTTATCCATTTCCCATTATTTTTCAATTTCTATTATCCAAATATTCAATAACCATTTTTTCCATTTTTTCTCGATTAGTCGATTATCCAAATTACCATTTTTTCTTAACCAATTTCCAATTTTCCATTATTTTAATATCCCATTTTATATTCATCACTATCTTTCAATTTTCATTTTTTATTATTCATTTTAAATATTCATTTTCATAATCAACATTTTTTTGTCTTAAACCATTTTTTTTAACTCATACCTTTTATTTTAGGCCCATTACATTTGTTTGGTAAAGAAAAATATAACAAAAAAGAAAAGAAAAAGCCAACAAAGTCAACACAAGTTACTCCATGCTTCAGCCAAGTACAACACGTGAGATTTTTTTCCAGCTTCCATAAGCCACACAGCAAGCTGCATCAGCCCTGTACATAAAACGCAGCGAAACGGCATCACACCAGCCAAGCCGCACGCAAACGCAGTAAGAATCAACGAAATGCCAAAGCTGCTTCCAAACATCAACTTCAGCCAAGCCGCAGTGAACAACAAGCCAAACGCAGGCCCACAGCAGCAAGCCTTCACACGCCTTCCACACCCGAACAAGCAGCAAAACGCCATCCGCAAGACTCTTTCAAGCTCAAGCAAAACGCTGTCCAAAACGCAGCTCACAACAGCATAAAATGCAGTAACAATCAGAACAAAACGCATGCCATCACACAAAAACGCAGTACCGAAACGCACATCAATAAGGCATAAAATGCAGATGAAGCATCAAACTCGTGACATCCAAAACGCAAGTGGAACAAGCTTAAAATGCAGAAAATCCCGGCTATTCATCATGCTTCCCTCACGACCTGAAGCGCAACAAAAACCTCCTAAACGACAAACGAAATTTTCATTCAAAACTCACCAATCCCTCTATAAATAGAACTCACTCCTTCATTCAAATCCAAGCTTAAAAAGCCTCTTAAACCTCTCTCGAAATTACTCTTCAATTTCTATCATCAAACACCAGATTCATTTCATCAATTCATCATACCTTCAAGCTTCAAATCCTTCATCACTTCTTTACCAATTTCGTCCTGCAAACACAAATTTCGCAACAAAAATCAGTAAAATGCAACAATCTTAGAGACTCAGAGAGGAGAAGTAAGACGAAATTGAAAGAGAGAGCCGCGGTGAAATCTTTACGGGATTAAGTGAAGAAACAATCCGTTGACGGCGGGATATTTTTTTTTGCTCCGATTGATTTTCGAAGGTGGGGAGGAGTGTCGGCCCTGTTTGCGCGAGGAAGATGATTTGATCTTATTTTATTTTTGTTCTTTTTCTTTTAATATTCATCATTTGTTTTTTTTTATAAATAAGAATTCATTTGGGCTTTAAGTGGCCCTTGTACCAGGTCCATTTACTATCCAGCACACCATGTCCCGCGGATTCCCCCCCCCCCCCTCACTTGTTTTTTTATTTTCTTCTTTGTTATTTTGTTTGTGTCTTTTCTAAAAAAAGAGTAAATAAATCTTGATTTTAATAATATTCTTAGAATATTATTAAAGGATTTTTTGAAGAAAAGGTTTTAGAAAAAGAAATTTATAAAGGTTTTTTCTAATTTTCTTTTATGGAGCTTATTTTAAATCTATGTTTCTTTTTTCATTTCCTTTTATTCTTTTATTTTTTGGTCGATGAAAATCTCCGATTCGTAGATTGTTGAATTTCGAATATGTTTAACCTTCATTATTTCAAATCTATGGATGAATGATCATTTGGATCATTCTCCATACTTTGGGATCGTGATAGGTTGCATTCGATAATTCAACGAAAATCTCGATTAAGATTAGACCGTTCTTTTTTCTTTTTGTGCGACATGTTTTCGGAGAATGATCCACTATATCATTTCTCTAACATGTATTAGTACAAATATTTTCCACCTTAATTGGTGGTGGCCGGCCTCATTTGTAGGGTAATTACTTCGTAAATTACTCGGCGATTGCTTAACATAGACCTAAATTTGTCCCGAATTCGGAATAAGATCCATTTGGATCCGGTTGCCTCGATTTTTTTTGTTATCTTTTGTGGTTGTGTTTTATTAAGTTCATCATACCATTTATATGTAAATATTATAATACTATTAATATACTAACCATTTAAATTCAATCTCTCGCACCTTATCCTCTTTATTTCAATTTCTCGCTCCTTATCTCTTTTATTATGCTATTATCATATTATATCATCTATTATTTTGTTTATGTTTATATTGTTATGTTTGTTCTTCTTTTGTCCATTTGGACACAAAAACATTAATAATGGATCAAACACCTAAAAAAGGACTTGTGACTTTAACTTTGGACTATGGCTACTATCATTAGCATTGGACTTGGAGTTTGGACTTAGATTTTAGGATCTCTCCTTTTGCTCAAGTTGTGATTGGTTGAAGACCTTGGCCTCGAGTTAGTTTCACTTGTCTATGAAGATGGAATTCCGTTTACTTTGAAGAAATGTTCATAACATGGTTTGATCGCTCTTCTCTTAACTTTTAAATTCAAGTATTAGGATAGTCCCTTCATCTCCTCCCCTTCTTAAATTTTCAAATCTTCTCCCTATTTTCAAAACTTTCTTTGTTTTCAAACTTCAAATATTTTCATAATCAAACCTTGACTTAGGTCATGCAATTTTACCTTTTCATTTCATTTCTTAATAAATGCTAAACTACATAAGCATATCGAAACTTCATTTTTCAAAAGACTTTAAAAAATTCAAAACTCATTCAATTGTTTTTGTGCCCTCGTGCACGTTTCTTTTCAATCATTTTCATGTTTAGATATGATTCATTTTTTCTAGCGGAATTATTCGCTAAAGAATGACGACATATCTCTACATTTTAAAATCAATTCAACTCATTGTTTCTTTTCAAATTTTGTACCACGAACTACGAGGTTTTGATCTCGCACTGCACTTTGTGGGTACGTAGGCATGAGATGTTCGTCTCTTCAAACACAAAAATATTAAAAAACGTTTCTCTTCTCATCTCTCCAATCTCTTTCAAACAAACCATTTTCAAACCAAAAAAGCAGTAAATATTTCAAAGGGCTCCCGTGGAGTACCACAGACATTTTTGGTGCGTAAAATCTTCCCAATTTGTAACCTATCCCCTTACCCGTTCTCTGCTTGATTCTTTTAATTTTTTTAGCTTTTAGATTCATTAGGTTTTATTCGCTCTTTTTCCCTTTTCCATTTGGAATAAAATAAAAGCGCGGTGGCGACTCTGTTTACCTTGAGTTAAGTTAACCAATAGCTTACACTCATGATTTTACCGCTACATTAACCAAATGGTCCAAACGACCCAATCGATATATCCAACAATAAACAAAAATACTTCATATCGTCTTCCACAACTTATATCAACTTAATTTATTAAATTCGACTTAAACCAACTTATAATTATCAACTTAAATCAACGCGAATTACCACAACATACCATAATTATATTTAATTAAATAAACGGGCGTTACAGCTGCTGTAACTCCAAATTGCGAAATTTGTGGAATCCCAGGATACACATCACCAGAATGTCATCTTCTTGCCGGATTAGCCACATACCAGGTGAACTATGCTAAAGGAAACCCTTATTCTAACACTTACAACCCATGATGGAAGAATCATCTGAATTTCTCTTATAAGAATAATAACGCCTTGTATGCACCGAATCAAGCACCAAATGCACCACCAGGATATCAGAAAGCTGCTGCACCCAATCCTATTGTTGCTAGAAAGTCGAACCTTGAACTAATGATGGAGAACTTCATAGCTACCCAAGCTCAAACAAACAAGGATTTCCTAAATCAGAATATCCATACTAGTGAACAGATAAAGCAATTGGTGACCAAGGTAGATGCTTTAGTTACTCATAATAAGATGCTATAAACCCAAATTTCTCAAGTAGCTCAACAACAAGCATCAACAGCTGCTCCAACTGGAACTTTTCCTAGACAACCGCAACCAAATCTGAAGGGTCATGCAAATGCAGTTATACTAAGAAGTGGAAAAGAATTGGACGAACCTGCTGATCCTAGAACCGAAAACCCAACCATGTATCAACAACCTCAACTTGAGAAATCAACTGAGAAAAGCGATAAATCACAGGAAAAGGAAACCAATGAACAAGAGGCTGGGGAAAAGGAAAAACCTTATGTACCTCTGCCACCATATAAACCACCAATCACGTACCCCCAACGGTTAACAAATTCTAAAATGATGGTCCAATTTAAGAAATTTGTAGAGCTTCTGAAACAATTAAGCATTACCATACCCTTTACAGAAATTATAACTCAGATGCCTTCGTATGCTAAATTTCTGAAGAAGATCTTATACAATAAGAAGAAAATCGAAGAAAACGAAACAGTTACACTTACTGCTGAGTTTAGTTCTATTATCCAAAATAATATGCCACCTAAACTGAAGGATCCAGGAAGTTTCTCTATTCCTTGTGTAATTGGAAAGTTCGTCATAGACTAAGCTCTATGCGACCTATGAGCCAGTATGCCATTATCAATTTGTAAGAAACTCAATATGGGACAGCTTAGATAAACAAAGATGTTAGTTCAGCTAGCTGATCACTCAGTCAAGTTTCCGGTTGGTATTTTAGAAAACGTTCCTGTACGAATAGGCCAGTTCTACATCCCAACTGATTTCATAATCATGGACATCAAATAAGATGCTACGACCCCTATCATACTAGGAAGACCATTCTTAGCCACAACCTGAGCAATTATAGATGTAAAGAAAGGCATACTGACATTTGAAGTAGGAGAAGAAAAAGTTGAACTTATTCTAACCCAATTTCTCCAAGCTCTGGCCATAGATGATACCTGTTATTTCATTGACGTCATTGACGAATGCAGACGAGAAATGGAAAAGGAAGAAACTACCTATTCTGACATAATGAAGATCCTATCTCCTTTAATATTCGAAGATGATAATTGGAAAGAACCTTATAAAGACGAAAGCTTAAATGAAAGCTTAGCTCTTATACCTGACCATATGCCATGCCCAAAGAAACCTGATCTTGAACTCAAGACATTGCCTAACAATCTTAGATATAAATTTCTCGATTCGGAACTTAAAAGACCCGTTATATTAAACACAGACTTAGGATAACTCGAAACATAAAAAAATTTAGACGTCCTGAGAAAATACCCAACCGCGTTAGGTTATAACATATTCGATCTAAAAGGAATAAGCCCTTCGATATGCATGCACCGTATTATGCTAGAGAAAGATCGTAAAACCTATAGAGAGCCTCAGAAAATGATTAATCTGATTCTAAGTACTGTAGTCAAGGATGAAGTAAAGAAATTATTAGATGTCGGGATTATATATACAATATCCGACAGTCAGTGTGTTAGCCCAGTGCACGTCGTACCAAAGAAGGGAGGCATTACAATCACTAAGAATTCCAAAGGCGAGTCTATAACACAAAGAGTAGTAACCAGGTACAGAATGTGTATCGATTACCGAAAACTAAACAAAGCTACCCAGAAAGATCATTTTCCTTGACCCTTCATCGATCAAATGTTGGAAAGATTAGCCCAACATTCTTATTTTTGCTACCTGGATGGTTACTCAGGATTTTTCCAAATACCTATTCACCCTGATGACTAAGAAAAGACAACATTCACATGCCCATATGGAACATTTGCCTATCAACGTATGTCATTTGGTTTATGTAACGCCCCAGCGACATTTCAAAGATGCATGATGGCAATCTTTGCAGATTTCATAGATGACATCATGGAAGTGTTTAAGGACGATTTCTCCGTATGCGGACAAAGTTTTAAAGGATGCTTATCTAACTTGGAAATGGTACTAGAAAGATGCACAAAAGTCAACCTCGTACTAAATTGGGAAAAGTGTCATTTTATGGTCAGACTATGAATTGTTTTAGGACATGTGATATCCAATAGAGGCATCGAGGTAGATAAAGCAAAGATAGAAGTGATAAAAGAGTTTTAACTGCCTAAAACTGTGAAAGATATAAGAAGTTTCCTAGGACACGCTGGTTTCTACTGACGATTCATTAAGGACTTCTCTAAAATCACTAAGTTGTTGACAAATTTATTAATGAAAGACGTTGAGTTTATCTTTGACGAAGACTGTTTAAAAGCTTTTGAAACACTCAAAACAACTCTTATTACTGCACCCATCATGCAACCACCAGATTGGACGCTACCGTTCGAGATTATGTGCGATGCAAGTGATTACGCTGTAGGCGCAGTCTTAGGCCAAAGAAAAGATAAGAAACTTCACACAATATATTACGCAAGTAGAACATTAGACCCCACTCAGATGAATTACGACACAACAGAAAAATAACTCTTAGCCGTAGTATTCGTGCTTGATAAATTTTGTTCTTACCTAGTAGGAACCAAAATCGTCATTTATACCGATCATGCAGCCATTAGATACCTTCTAAGTAAAAAGGATGCAAAACCCAGATTGCTAAGATGGATCCTATTACTACAAGAGATTGCGAAGAAAGGAACTGACAATGTAGTAGCAGACTATTTATCACGTATGAAAGGAATTAAACCTGACCCAATACCAATAAACGATGATTTCCCTGATGAATGTCTTATAGCCAAACTAGAACAAGAGATATCTTCTCTAGACGAACAAAACAAAGAATAAACAATGGAAGAAATTAGAATGAATTAGAATGGTATGTTTCTCCGGAAGGGAAACGATATTAAGTGGTTCAGTGCAAAACAACAGACGGATTGTGAAAATAGTAAGTTAGAAGTAAACCTAATATTGGGATAAGAGTATGAGTAAGGACATGAAGTTTGGTTGTCATGAAACAAGGACCTTAAACCGTGAAGTCAGATTGGAATTTGAATATGTTAGAGTATGTGTCAGAAGTAAGGTTAAGTATGGATCTGAGACAATGTTGCAGATTATCGTTGTGGATGAGAAAAGGAAATTCGAGGACGAATTTCAATTTAAGGGGGGAGAATGTAATACCCCGTATTTAATTAAATGCTCTGGATAATATTAATTGAATTTAATAAGGTTCTGGTGTACTCTAAGAGTTTTCAATTAAAATGATTAGAGAAACTGACGAACTTAAATTAATTAATTAAGTATTACCTGACTCAGAGGTTTTGTTAAATTTTCGACTCAGAGACATTTTTGGATACTCTCAATTTTGGAACCATTAGTTAGTCTTACTAACTAATGATATAAGATCTCTTTCTTCTTCTTTTTCTAACTTTATGAAAACAATGGGTTTGGAAAGAAAGAAAGGAAATGGAGGAGAAAAAGAGAAGGAAGAAGAAGAAGAACCCATGGAAGCTCAAGAGCAAGAATCATCATTCTTCTTCATCTTCTCTGTCAACTCCTCATCGTTTGTAGAGGTGGGTTCTTAGCTAGAAACTTTTACTTTTAGTTTTGAATGAGTTTGTGAGTTTATGAGTTTTAGGTTAAAATGCTAGAATTCTTAGAATCAGTAGTTTGAACGGTTGAAAACCGATAAAAATGAATGAATATACTGATATTAAGTGTATGAACCTTTGTTGGGTTGGTTTTAATGTTTGTTGATGTTTTGGTGGAGTTTTGGAAGGATTTTGTTTTGTGAAAATGTGTTTTTCAGCTTCTGGGTTCTGGTTAACCGGTTAACTCAGGGTATTAACCGGTTAGCGCGGTTGTTTCTGCACTTCTGTGTTTCTGTTCTGGTTTGGTTAACCGGTTAACCCCAGGCGTTAACCGGTTAACACTGTAGCCTTGGAAAAATTGTTTTATTCCAAACTTTGAAAATTCATAACTTTTTACTCGGTTATTCGATTTCAGTGTTCTTTATACCGTTTGAAAGCTAAAATTATGTAGTATCACATGACGCCAAAAAATATTATTTTTACCTGACTTTTGCCCGACTTTTCAAATAAAATGTAAAAATGTTAAGTTAGGGAATTTGTGAACTAAAGGTAATAAAAAGGTAAAACTTGTGAGGTAGCTAGGTTACACTAGGTTGGTACGGAACCATTTAAGAGACATGACAATGCTTAGACACCGATACCCGATTTTGTATCCCCGTGTTAAGTAGTTGTGAGTGGATGGAGGTTTTGTTCCCATCGCGTTATAATCCTAATTTAATTGTGCTTTGCTCGTGTCGAGATCTCACGAGGTGGGACGGTCGGGAAACATAATTAATCTGTGGATTCGAATCCCTTAATGGAGTAACCGCGACCCGTGCTTGCTTTCCATCAAGGAGTATGGTTGGGCGGGGAAAGTTATCCATTAGGAAAAGTAACTGTGACCCGTACTTTCTTGCCATTGGGGAGTATGGCTGGGCGGGAAAAGTTACTTTGTGGAAAGGTGTTGTGACCCGTACTTACTTGCCATCGGGTAGTATGGCTGGGCGGGGAAAGTACCTTTGATAGATGATGAGTGACTTGTGCTTGATTGCCACCTGAGAGTGTGGCTGGGCGGGGAAAGTTATCTATACATTGAGGATCGAGTGACCTGTACTTGTTTGCCATGGTATGGCTGGGCGGGGGAAAGATGCCTCAAAGCACCTTGTGCTCTGTTGTTTCTTGGTTTGTCTCTAGTTATTATGTGAACTCGAAGTCTAGGTTTTCCCCCAACTTGAGTAGTGTTTAGATTAGAACCTTTAGAGTCGAGAAAACTCTAAGATAGGGAACCCACTGAGATGTTGTTATCTCACCCCACTATTTGTTGTTGCTTTCAGGTTTCTTTTGTAGGTTTGATTTACAAGTGGAGCTATGCGCGGGATGTTTCAAGAGAAGCATAATCTTTAGTTTCCGCTGTGCATTTTCTATCTTTTGTACAATGATGGATATTGTATTGATCTTAGTTTTTTTTTGTTTTAGTATAGTTTCCATGTCTTGCACCATAGTTTGTATTGTTTTTAGTAATGGTCAAGAATGTGAATTGTACTATTAGGCACTTATGATGGTGTCAGTACCAAAAATAACACTTTGTAGCTTATTTTGAATTATTACTCTTGCATTTTGCTAAATTTCAATAAAGTACTTTGGTTTTATCTTGATCTGCTATGCTTTTAATTTTGATTGCTATTAAGGTTGAGAAATATTATAACGTGTTATGTGTTTTAAAGTATATCAGTTGATTCATTTATTTTTGCACTGCTAGTTGATATAATGTTGCATATTTTTATCTACTGCTAAAGAAAAGTTTTCATTTCAGTACTGATTTATATAGCATGACTGTCATTTACTTTATTTTGTTACCTGCTATATATCCCACTTGCATGAATGAAGTTGCACTTACAATATGTATGAAGCAATACAAAGTAGAGGAGTAGGTATTATTGTTGTTAGTAATTTGGATTTTTCAAGCCATAAGATCGTCTGAGCTATGAGATGACCGTTTCAAGCTTCAGACGACCATCACACCATCCAGATGACCATCTCAATGCCCAATGTTCATTTCCTGCAATGGTCGTCAAAGCCATTGAAACCCCACCATCTTTTGTCTCCAATGGCTATGATCCCTCTCCTATAAATACAACCCTCTCCAATCTCATTTTCACACAACAATTCTATAACATCGTTTCTTAGCAATTTTCTCAGCTTTTCCACCTTCTGTTTATAACTTTGTTGCTGCATAATTTCTTTTTCAACACCAACCACTACCCTTGTCTTGCAAATTCATCAAACCAACCACCACATTTCATCTTAAATTCTTCTTACCTTTCTAAAAGTTGTCGAACATAGACTTGTTCCATTTGTTTCAAGAGAAGGAGACGCCGAAGTTCTCCAATGGGTTTGCTTTCAGGAGTTCCGTGAGAGGCAAGTCAACATCACCTATTACGCTGATGAGGAATGCCTAACTTGTTTAGGCCTCCTCGAAAGTGTTAACTATATGATGGATATGACTCATCTCACGACGCTCTACCGAAGCAACCGGCCAACCTACGCCTCACTCGTGCTGGAGTTCCTTAGCTCGTTCGAGTACAACACACAGAGGGGAGAAATGAAATTTATTATGAGGAACATCACCTTCCGTATGTTCGCGATGGAATTCTCCGTATCCCAAGAACAATTCAGCAAATGGTTTGGGTTCCCACAGGGTGAAGGTGTTCGCCTAACCATTTCGAAGGGAGGAGACTAGCAGATCAGAGCTTTCGATCTGTGGGAGGAATTATCTGGTGAAAGAGAGGATGGATGGGAGGAGCTGTACACCATGCACATTCAGAACCCCACCATCCGATATTTTCAGAGGGCTATGTCAAGTGTTATCTTCGGGAGAGCCAACAACCACAAAGTAAATCAAAGAGGCTATTCTTGATTTACCATGCTTTCTTTGACATGCAAGTCAATATCGTTGCCTTCATCTTCTATAACATCAAATATATTTGTAACAAAAGGAAATCTCCCTTCTGCTTTGGAGGTATGATCACGGATATTGCATTTAAGCTAGGTTTAGAGGAAAACCTGAACCAGCTGCAAGGAGTACCCGCCCTTTTCCTCGACATGGAGTTCTGCAAATCCAGTCATCTAATCAGAGCAAGGAAAGATGGCAGGCATAACCTCATCGTAAACGGGAAAATCATCAGAAGCATCATCTTGCCTTGTCACACCAGGACGAATGTGAGAGTCAGAACCAACTGGAACTTCGATCTCCGAGCTCCTTCACCAGGTGCGGCTGCACAGGAAGCTCAACAAGATGCCGGAGTAGATGAAGTCCAACAAGTTTTGGATGATGAGGAGAGAGCTGAGTAGAGAGCTGCTGAGTTTACAAGCACCAACACATCCATTAGATGTCGGAGAAGGAATCAACAACCCGCGTATATGGATGATATTTTGGCGGCCATAATGCAGAACTAGGAGATGCAACAGAAGTAGTATAAAGATTTAGCACAAAGGATGACGGGGATGGAGTTGACACAGACAAAGCACGAAAGGCTGATAGCTGCTAACACCGAGGCTTTGGGAGGCCTGAAAAGCAGAGTCCAGGAAATGCACGAGTATATCCACGAAGAAGGTATGCCAAATTATGTAGCGATCTACGAACATAGAGCTATGAGAGGCAGAGGCAGAGCTAGAGGAAGAAGCCAAAGAGAACCACCACCGCAGGAGTAGTTACTTTTTAGTTATTTGTTTTAGTAGTTTTTAGTTTTGTTATGTTTCTTTTGTAATTCTTAGAAGTGTACCTATATCTCACAATATTGAGGATAATGTTTGAGATAGTGTGGGAGAAGGTATTAGATTTCCCTATTCAGTTTTCAGAAACCAAATTAAATTAATCAAAGTATTCAGTTTCAAAGTTCCCTCCATTATTTTTAGCATAACCAATTTTTTTTACAATGCTTTCATTTAACATACCCTTCAAGTATATAGGTTAATAGGAAATGTTAGAGAAACTGAGAAAGACTTAACAAAACCTATACAATCTTGACACCTTGAACCCTTAGAAGCGACATCAATTTAGATACCTATTATACCAAAGTCTAAGCTTTAAGTCTAAATTAGTGTCAGAGTAGTTTATATTAGCAGTCATCACCGCCTGAAGTACAAGCTACGTGGAAAGTTGATGCAAATAAGTGATTGATTGCAAAAATTCCAAAAAAGGAAGAAAAAGAAAAATATCAAGATTATGCAAGCCATTGGTAAAACAATCAAGCTGCACAAAAGGCAAAGCAAAAAGACTAATGTTAGTTGGTTCAGAGGAATCTGGTTCTGAACTCGGTAGGACGAACTACTGTTCGATCCCCCATGACTTACATTCAGTTCGATAAAGGGTTACTGCACTCATGTACCAGACCCCGTTTGAAAAGGAGGATCAAATTCACTAACTGGCTATTTCACTATGCGCGTACAAAGGTAAAGGGCTTAATGTGATTGCGTCAGAATGAAGCCGGGCGAAATAGATATAAGAGCATCGGGCTGAGTTATAATAGCATGATTCATATTGGTTTGTAAGGAGGGTTTAAGAACGTTGTTCGATTTTAGTGTCACTAGTGTATTCTTAGTGTTCGAGTTAATTTCGGTTGATTTAACATAAAGTCGCACGACCACGTACGAATAGGTGTTTTATTTCGCGTCTGCATGTAAAGGTATTTTATTTAAAACCATGATTGATTGTTTGCTCGAGGACAAGCAAAGATTCAAGTTTGGGGGAGTTTGATAACTCGAATTCATATCGATTATTTAATGCGATTTGCGATTATTTGACATGTTTATTTATTTGTTTTGAACGATTTTACATGCAAATTGTGTTTGTTTTGCAGATATTCAAATTGTGTTTATTTTGGACGATTTTACGCGCAAATTGGAGGCAAGAATGTGAAAAGGAAGCTTTTAAGCCAATAAACCAAGGAAAACATAAGAGAAATGACAGAAAAATGCAATTATGCACTTTTGCTGTCAAACAGTCATCTCATAAGATAGACAATCGTCTCATTTGGCCAGACGCGCAAGTTGGCAATGATTTGGTCGTCTCATCCCTCAGTTGCCAGTTTCAATTCCAAGACGCTCGCTTCAATTAAAAAAGTTAGTAACGCAAGTCACGCAAACAGAAGCAACAAAAGTTAATCCAATAGAGATTTTTCCATTCAACGCAGAGGATTCTTCTCAACCCTAGTCCACTCAGTCTCACAAACTCAATCAAAAGCCCGTCGAAGTCCAAGCCTTATTTTTCTCAACAAACTCTATCACAACATCTATAAATAGAGCTCTCTGCCATTGCACCGAGAGAGCTTTGATTTACGTCCAATTGCTGCCCTTTTTATTTCGAAGTTCTCCTTTTATTTTCATTGTTCATTCGCATTTATTTCTTTTACCGAACCTTAGTGATAGTTTCCGCCATTAGGAAACTATCACCATTTTTATTGTTTCTAGCCACTGCATTTTCGTTTTTTCGTTCGAGTTTTGATGTTTGGTTGATCAAGTATATTACAACCAGGTTTCTTATTTTAATGATATTTTATTTATTTATTATCGCATTTATTTACATTATGCAATTTTTCTCCTTCTACCTTTCTTTATTTAGTATGTCAGCTTAAACCGTTAATCGGTATGTAATTGTATAAACCAGGACAAATTCGATAGAATTAGGCTAAAACCATAAATTAAGTTATAATCTGGTTTTGATTTCTTGTTTTAATTAACTTTTATTACGAGAGTAAGGGAGTCTAAAAGACTAGGATTAAGATCACGGGAGTGTGAGATTCTAGTCAGATAGCTGAAATCGAGCATTAGTTTTAAATACAACAAGAGCGCTTTAAAATTGATTAAAACTCTTAGGTTTCGAAAAAGTATTTCTAACTTGAGTTGATACAGCGAGAGTGATCAATTGAACTTAGGAGTATAGTATTAGGCAAGACCACGAGCGTGTGAGTCGAGGACTTTTAAATCGAGAGTTTCTACGAAGAGATAACTTTATAAACCTTAACAAGCTGACCCTCTATTAAATTCGTGAAGGGGAAATCAATTATGTACCGATAATTTATATCATTAATTTAATTTAGTTAATTCTTAATCCTTTAAAACCTAAAACATCGATCGCCTTAGCTAAACATAGCAACACCCGACTACACTAGGTTGATTATCAAGTCTCTGTGGGATCAATATCTTTTATTACTATGTGATAGACTGTGCACTTGCAGTTAGTAACCGTTAGACTCGGTGAGTCGCGATCGCTTCTCCATGGTCATATGTTAGAAACGACACTCAACTACTCATAACCTACCAATAAACCATCTATGGCTATGCATTTGCAATCCACTACAAATTATGGGGGAACTCGTAGCACCAATTCTTCTCGTGGTTACAGTCGCTCCAATATGGGACATGGATCTTCTTCTCAACATGTTTGTGCATGCGCGCACACACACATTTACTATGGAAGCACAAATCATATCGTGGAGACTTGTTTCATGAAGCATGGTTATTCATTGGGTTATTATTATAAGAGTTCCAAACCATAAAGCAACAATACCACTGCTTCCACTCTTATTGAAGCTATTTCTGACCCCCTCAATATTCTAAAAAATCTCTAGAAACTATCCAAGATCAATACAATTATATATTCTAAAAAATCTCTAGCATCTATCCAAGATGAATACAATTAGATAATCCAAATGCTTCGTCATCAACAAACATCATTCCATTCTCCTACTGTTTCAGATGATGCCCTTCCTCATATCAACTCCGTCTCCACATCCATGGATGATAAGCCACCAGTATATTGGGTAATATACAAGTATTACACATCACATCACTCCTAACTTATACAATTTTGCTTCTATTCTTATATGTTTCCTATAAACATGAAGTTACCAAATGCCATTACCGTTTTAACAAATATTGTTGGAACTATTTACCTTTCAAACTCCTTACTTTTAACTCATGTTTATTACATTCCTATTTTTAATATTAACTTAATATCTGCAACTAAATTTAAAGATTCATCCTTATGTCACATAACCTTTTCTAATAAAAAACTAGTATGATACTTGTGTGTTCACATGGGCACGTATGTTCGATTACTTTATGTAATGGACGTGTTATTGTTTCTCAAATTGAAAATATATAATGTCGAATTAGAAGAAAAAAATTATGAATATGAGAAAATAATACAATATAGTGAAAATATAATATGACAAATATACTTTAAAAGGTATCCATAATTATTTTAGAAATACAATTCAAAAATATTAAATAATTAATGTATTTGTAATGTAACAAAGATGTGACAAAGAATAATAATTTTCATAACACAATATATGTATAACCAACCAATGTATTGTATCTCGTATATGAATATTATATATATATATATATATATATATATATATATATATATATATATATATATATATATATATATATATATATATATATATATATATATATATATATATATATATATATATATATATATATATATATATATATATATATTTAACCCTCAAATAAAATTAATGGAATAACATCTGACATCATCAAATAAACAAACCATGATCTAATTATATAATTATATACTTGCAATAGAAAAAAAATGATGTCATCGATTGCAAAAAGTAATTTTTGGACACAAAATGCCCATAATTTGATGATGTGGCAGAAAAAAGGGAAGGTCATTAGAGGTATTTCCAGAACAACAATTTTTCTTATATTATAGATAGATGTGATGTCGTGATTTCAAATCTGCACCATTGCACACAATGTTTTATACAAATATCAATTGAGTTGTTTTTATAGAACAAATATTTTATTTAAATTGTTAAAGATGTTTATTTTATTTTTTGTCTTAAATAAATTTGAAAGTTTATTTGTAACTATTAACAAGTAAATTTTTTAATAGTCTTATAATTTTATGTCTATTTTGTAAAACTTTTATCATGAGAGAAATAAAAGGTTATAAATATTAGTTATTATATTAGTTTAATTTGAATAAATTAAGTAGTGGAGCAACTTATTGTATATTTATCTTTTATTTTTGTATCAACTTTTTATTGAAATTTAGATTTGATTATTATTTAAACAAATTTATCGTTGATATTTGCTGAAACATAAGTGTTCGTCTTTTAAATATTATTATATTTAATTTTATTATATTGATCACTAATATAAAAAATAATATTATAATTCACTTTAAGAAAACTCTATAAAGATTTAACTTTTTGTTTTTAACAAATGTAACCCATGACTAATATTGTAAATCAATGTTTATTAGTAAAACTTAAATAATCTTGTAAAAACACTACATGTAGAAGTGGTAACTTCAATGTTTCACTAACTTAAAATGGTAATGTTAGGTTAGTTGGACAAGCTAAGATACTGCATATTCCCTCACAATTCATGCTAGCAACAAACAAATAAATGACAAAACGAAAAATCTATCTTAATTGTTGCAACAAACAAATAATTAGGACCTATTTTTTGCCACTCGAGTCTTCACAAATAGGCAAGAAGCACAATAGTTAGTAAAAACATTATCTTTCACAATACACCAAAAATCTTACCACAATGCAAAACCAAAGTTATATTTCAAGGCATTAACTTAATGATACATTGTTTGTCACTACAGACTAAACTAGAAAAAGCACCAGCATATAATAAACTAAAAGTTGGATTTTTAATCGGAAAACCTAAAATGTCTAGCAGATATAAACTTTAACCATGTATAATCGGCTTCATCTTTGTCATCTGAGTCAAATATCAAATTGTCTTCTTCTTCCTCGAAGCGTTGTCTACTTCTTAACCTCTTTCTTCTCCTCTGTCTTCTTCCTCGCTCTGCAGCCGGGTGAACAACCACAAGACCATCTTCAATATCTTGATGCATATGTTGGACCTGTTTCATAAAACAATTTAATACAGTCACAACAATACAGAAGGTTGTTCAATTAGTGTTGGACCATATTTGGTTGTTCAATGTCGGGAGGTTGTTGGCCCGACAAAGGTTGAACCAACAACGGATGTGGCTGCAGCACCATGTCATGGTTTACAACGACAGGATGTTCTTCAATGTCTTGCACCTGTTGATCAAAACATGTTTAATGCACATTGAAATACAAATGGATAAGTAGCGAAGTTATGCAGCTGCTGGACATGTGGCAGTTGTTGCTATGCATCACAATCATGATGTTCTAGACGTTCCTACAATTCCGTTGTTGTATTCGATTACAGAGGTGTTTTTACATTTTTGGACGCCATAATTTTTTGCATCAAACCTGATATTGTTTGTTGTATGTTGAGATTCACTTTAGGTTTATATGATAGTGATTGTGGCTCTTCAGATTCTGACTTGTTTTGAAAATTGGAATGCATTAATTGTCTTTGAAAATATAAAAACACAATGAACTATGATGGTCAAGTTCCATATTAAGTTCTAAATATAATATATGTTATGATGGGGCATTATACAAAGACATTTAAAGTGAGAGAATGACTACATTCATCACCCTAAACATAAATACAAATTAATTCTCATCATGGACTATAAACCTTAACATGAAATAACGAAATATCATATATAGTGGCATCTATGAAAAATTTGAAAGCCTTCAATCAAATATATAATATAATATTTTCTTTAAAGACATTGCTTATATATAAAATAAAAAAGTCATATACTTAACTTAACAGTCAGGTCTGCATTATCACTTGAATGTAGTCATTACCAGGTTATGAAGCTCCATTATGCATTCCTAACCAAATGGAAAGATACAAATTAAACATAAAATTTTGACGAGAGAAATTAACAATTACAACTTACAGGTAGAAACCATAAAAATTTTAACCACGCTGTAATACCTCAAAATTTGCCCTCTCATTTTCATGCCATTTAGCATATCCTTTCATACATTGCATTGCATTTAGATCACAATTGCATCATAAACATACATGAACATACATCTCCGTTTGAGCTTTCACAGGTTGCGACTGGCATTTATTTCTTCATGCGGCACGTGCACAATAATCTCAGAAGAAGCCAAAAGTTCTCGGTTGATTCAGAGGAGTTTAAGCTGAATATCAGTTTTATGGTGCAGTTTGCAAAAGTTGTAACTTATGCTCGGAAACTCATTTTGGCTTGAAACTCAATAGTTTAGACCGTTTCATTATTCTCTACAACTTTTGTGTTCGGCTCGGAGGCCAATTCATCAAGGAAAATGGCGGGATTTATTTGTTTCTGAAATTTCGGTTTCGCCGATTAACTGTGCTAGCGGTATTCAAGAGTTTGTAACTTCTTATTGGGTCAACATGTCTGAGAGATTCATATGCCAAAAGTTACGTCTTGATATCCTTTCCAACTTTTTGGTTTTGGCCGAGAACTAATTCTTTGAAGAAGATCTCAGAATGTGCGAGTCTTTAGAGTCGACATAGTGAAAAACAGTGCTGAACCGGTGAGTTTTGAACACTAAAAAATTCATAACTCTTGGATCGTTTATCGAATTGATGTCGTTTCGGTGCCTAAAATTCCGTTTAGATATTATCTTCATTATGTGAATTCAGTTTTGGTTCGGTCCAAGCGGAAGGATCTCGAAAATGCGAATTACCAATAAGGTTCTTTGATGCACTACATTGTCTGTCAGATTTTGTAAAATTCATAACTCGGTCAATTTTCATCAGATTGCACCCGTTCTTGAAGCGTTGGTTCAAAAAATTTATCCTTTTCAAGTTCAAAGACAAATGCGAGTTTGAACGGTGCTCCAAAGATTATCGTTTTGGTTTATTTCACAAAACTGAAGTGCTGAACCGAAGAAAAAGGCTGAAAGTGGTTTCACGAGAAAATTCATATCTCCCTCGTCGTTTGTCCGATTGAGCTTAGATTTTAACACCAGGTCACTGACTCATAGATCTACAACTTTGCTGACAAAGTCGAGTCGAGATTATGCTCCGAAGAGGTTGACCTCGTCACATTTTCTAGTAGCGGACACCAAATAAGCCGAAAAAACAACTTATTCAGTGACGTCTTGCAGCTTAAACGTATCGATCGCACTCGATTTTGATCGTATGACGTTCGTTATTTTTGCATTGCAACCGTGATTCAGAGGCGGACGATGTTGTGGAAGGTTCAGAGTTGAAATTTCTTGCCGAAGATATTGTTATTTTCACTTAAGCCGAAATTCTACCTTTTGCCTTTCATTTTACACTCCACTATATATTCTTTTGACCCACAATTTGTCTCATAACTTCAATCATAATTTACAAACACCAAAAAACTCTCACAAACTCTCTCTAAAGGATCAAAGTTTATTCTCTCAACTCTTTCTCAAGAACACAACAACAACTTCATCAAGAACTCAAGAACACAACAATTCCGATCAAGCTTCCGATAGCCGAGCCGCCACGAACCACCACCTTCGGTCAACTTCACCACCGTGCGACCACCATCTTCCGCCGCCGGCAGCCACGCGGCCTCTCCTCCTCTCCTCCGTTCATGATCGCGTCTCACTTCCTCCGGATTCACAATTTCTTCGTCGATTCTTCATTCGGTAAGCTTCTTAAACTTTAATTCATGAATAATTGTTGCATTGTTTTTTGAATTGAATTTTGAAGTTGAATTCATATTATGGAGATTATGTGCATTGATTCTTGATGTGGTTGTTGATTGATGCTTGATTAATTGATCCTAACAATTGTTGTTGTGCATAATTGGAAATGATTGTTAAAATTGACATAGACTAATCGATGCATGTTAGATGTTTGATAAAATTCTTAAGAGAGTTAATTATTGTGACTTGATATTGATTGAAGTGCTTGACTTTTAAATTCTTGCTTGTTTCAATGTGCAAATTTGAAATAGGATAGGTTGAGGCTTAATTGTTGATGTTGTTAATGTATCGCGTGTCGAGAATATGTTTTGGTCGTAACTTCCTAACCGTAGCGCGTTTTCGCGAATGTGATTAATGTAAATTGACTTTGTTGATTATTTCGGAGCCATTGGTGAACTTTTTAGTCGATTTCGGACAATTTTTCCCGGCTATTTTGCTACTGCCAGCCGATGAAATTGGCCAAAAAGTATCACTTCCGAGCGGAATTTTCAAAAACCGATTGCATATTTGAATCCGTTGGCACGTTTTCAAGTTACCATGCGATTTTCGTTCAATTCCGAGTCGGTGATTTTTGACGCGTTTTTTCGTTTTAAAGCTTTTTAAGTTCGGTTTGGTGCGATTTTGATGCATTGATCTTATTTTGACTTGTACTTATGTTTGTTGATCATTTGTCATTCATTGCATGTAAATTTGTTCGATTCCGGTTTGAGTTTGCATGTTTGTTTATGTTAGAGCATAAGTGCTGCCCCGTTTTGAAACGTAAATTTCAATGCATGTCCATGACTCATATATTCATATTTCTACTTGATTTGGAGTTGTGAGGCATAGGTGCAACTTCCGGTTGCACCTCTTTTTGGTTTCTAATGCGTTTGGTGAGTTCATGCAAGGTTCTCGCAAAGATCTTAACGACGGTCGTTTGGTTGGTATTCCACTTTATTTGTGGGATACCTTTGGGTTCAAATGATATTTTGTATCGTTGTTTTTGTTTCGATTATGGGGAATCTTCACAAAGCAATTATGGAAGATGAGCATTTATTTTGCTCATGGGATATTTCAAGGCTTGGCTTGAAGTTTTTTTGGATTTCTTTTATGTGAAAGAATCGGCACTTCGACCAAGTAAGTAATCTCGATTATCTACTTTAATGCATCATTCTAGTTGTATGCGACTTAGGATCATATAACTTAAGGTGCATATTGAGCCCTTCCACCTGAGGCACTGGATTTATTTGTGATTATTGATGATATGTGTCGATTTCGGAGCTTAGGGATTAGGTTGCGAACCATTAGGACCGATTCCTTTCACTTCCCCTTAAAATCCACTTTTTTGCCCGTTTCGTCGCAATTATTAAAAATAGTTTTAGGTGTGATAAAATTCTGGAAAAATTCATGAGTGATCCTCATCCCCTTAATTAATTTGTCATATTTTTTGTTTCCAGGTTTAGGTAGTTTTAATAATTAAGTCAGATTTTAGATCACAAGCTGTCCCCAAAGGGAGTGTTTTGGCATAAGGGATCGAAATCGATTTTTCCCCATAGGTGTGAGACCTATTTTTTGTGTATGATTAATAACTGTAATTTGTGACATTTTGATGCTCCTTAGGAATTTTTTCCATAATTTTTAGTAACCTTTTTGATCCACTTTGTGGAGTTGTTTTTTGGTGATCACGATTTGTTACCTTGCTAGTAAAGGAATAGTTTTGGCACTTTGGTGCATAATTTTTTGGAATCCTTTTGGACCATGTGATATAATGACTATATCATTCCAGGGATTTAATTTTATAATTTTTAAAGGCTTTTTGCTATTTTTCCATGTCACCTAGATCCTAGGTTGATTCATGTGTTTATGTGTCGCATAACCTAAATGTTAAGAAGGCATTCATGCCATTTTCTTGGGGGGATTGTTGGTAGTTTTTAGGAGTTAATTATAGGTCATTTGTATGTTTTTAATTCCAGTCATATGCCATTTTTTGAACCATTCTCATTTGGTTTGTTTTGGTGCTTTAAAGTGCATACTTATGTGAATTAACTTTAACCTAAACTAGTTTCTCTTCTCCTCTAAATAATAACTTGAATTATGTGGAAATCATTAGTGCCTATTCATGCATTCTAATTGCATCTCATACCTTGTATGCTACTGACCCATAATCATTTCATGAATATTCACATTCCATTCTTCCTTAGTTTGCATCATGTGCGATCTTATGCGATTTTTGTTCGTTTCTTCTCATATCTTCTTCTCATTGCTCCATATGCCTAATCCATTGCATCCATGATTGTATATTCCTTAATCCATCTTAATAAGCATTCACTACTGACTTTGATGTTCATTTCATGTATTAATTCATGCTTGTAAGCCATATGCATTCATACTTCATCCATAAACCCTAATTTGCATTTATGTGAACTTAGGTGAACTTTTTGTACATAGTTTGACATAGTTTGATTTTTTGAGGTATCCTAGCATACTTAGGGACCTATAGCATGTAGCTACTGACTTTAGAAGTCATGTAACCTTTAGGTACCTTCACCTTTAGACTTAGGTCTTATTTTTAACCCTAGTTCCATTCACTACTGACTCTAGGACGTTTATGGTGCTTAATCGTTTTCATGCTTTGATTTTACTTTCAATATGCATTGCCATGCTAACTCTTGTTTTGTAGGGGGGAAGATTGAGGTAAGCTTCACTTCATTCCTATCTCTTATGCATTTTAATTGTCTTTGCCTTAGCATTTTGTGCTTGCTTTTAGGCTTTCCCTTTCTTTAGAGACAACTTAACTTCCTTAGGAAGTAAGTTAGTTTCTAGTTCTCTTTTCTTCTTTTCTTTTTTCTCATTAGGATTAGAAAACCTCATTAACCATAGGACCTCTCTTGTAAATAAACAAATAAAATTAGGGTTGTGTCTTAGTCCCCTTAGTTTGTCCTTTTTGCAACTTGAGTCATTCTTTCTCATCTCATAAAGAAAAGCAATAAAACACTTAATAAAAACCGAGCGTTCTTGTACGACACGAGACCTTGTTGCGGAGTACTTATACGCGTCCTGTTTCGGGGCGAGGTGTAAGTATTTACCGAGATGGATAGGTCTTAGTATGGGAATGTTCACAAACAAATTCAAAACATTTCTCATAAAAGACAAAAACAAATAACAAGCGACTATCCTGCGGGAACTTCTTTTCTCATCTCATTCACTCACAACGCGAACTCGCGACGACTTGTCTCATTTGCAAGACGGTAAACGCACTCGTACCAGACGAGCCTGCAACACCTGAGCATAGACATACGCAGTTCCAGCATAAAAAACACAAACAAATAGTTCCCGCCTTAGTTAGGCGAACTACGTCGACTCTGATCCTCATTATCCCGATGAGGTACATAGGCAGCGGGGTAGGGCCCGTTCGAGCACATTATTTATTTTCCCTACATTTCCCCCTTTTATTCTCATTCTCTTATTTCAGTTCCTTTCCCATTTTCATTCCAGTTCCAGTTAGCGGTTTTATTCAGCAGCATATTATTTTTCTTACTCTTTGAAACAAACAAACAAGCGTGGATCCCGTCGGGTACGACGGACGATCTGGGGTGCTAATACCTTCCCAGGTCGTAACCGACTCCCGAACTCAGATCTTTGGTTCGCAGGACCTTGTCCTTTCCTTCTTCCTCAGGTTTGTGCAACATTACCTTTCCCATTCCTTTGGGATAAAAATGTCTGGCTGGCGACTCTACCTTTTTCGCGCCACTTTCGCGTTTGTACTAGGATGAAAATCCCGGGAGCGACAGCTGGCGACTCTGCTGGGGATTAACCTGATCTTTCCGGTTTCCCTTGTAGAGTCAATCCTAGCGCCTGTTTGGTTTTGTTTCTTTGGGTGTTTATCTGTTTGTTGTTGTG
Source organism: Lathyrus aphaca (assembly GCA_963966055.1). NCBI lineage: Eukaryota > Viridiplantae > Streptophyta > Magnoliopsida > Fabales > Fabaceae > Lathyrus > Lathyrus aphaca. The sequence goes on from OZ014520.1 coordinate 546,719,702, forward strand.
TGCTTTAGTTTAGCTTTACTGTTTTTATTTACAGTTTTTATTTACAGCTTTACTTTACCGCATTTATTTACCGCTTTCAGTATTTTATTTTCCATGCATCCTATTATACTGGACTGTCTGGTTGTGCTGGTTTTCATTTTTTCTGTGGGATGGGGTTACTGTGAGATGAGCTCGTAACCGGGGCTCGAGTGCACCCTAGGACTTAGAGTGGTTCCACTTTGGCTTCATGGCATCTTGCTATGTTGGTAGTAGTGAGTTCCACACCTTGACTTGCGACCTTCTCGGGAATATATTGATACCGGAATCTTTCTGGGTTAATATGCTACCTTGATAGTTATGTGCAGTCAGGGGACCGATCATTGAAACCTTTGTGGAAACATCCCTCTCCAGTGATGACAGTGGCAGACCACATTTGTTGGCAAACCCACTCGCATCCGAGGGCCCACTGGGAACTCGCATAGGATGGCCTGGTTCTCTCATAGAAATTCAGTCAAAGCAAATTGTTCGTATGACGGTAGTATTGTACCCTTCGGGATGAATATACTATTGTTTCTCGATTCAGTGCTTGAAGTTGGGGACTTATGAGGGATTCTTGTTTCCTTGGACTCAGCTGAGGCCTCCCTGAGTAGTACATAATGCCAAACCGATTCCCTGATTGGTCATGAGCCATTTCTCGGAAATGGTGAATGTATTATTGCTATTCGGCTTTGAGAGTCCGTGATGTTGACCCGAGTAGCACACCTGTGAGATTGGGAGGGGTTTACAAGTTTACAGGAACCCTAAACTTCAACATACCCGCTTTTCCAGTGTTGTTTTATGATATTATCTGGTGCTATATGGTTCTTTGATTCTGAGATCCGGGATTTCTATTCAGAGAGATTGTTACTGTGATTACCATGGTGACCCTGATATTGTGACTGTTATTATGACTCTCCACAGACACTTGGCTCGTTGTTCAGTTTCAACACCATCAGTGACTGTTCAATTATGTGATCCAGTTCTACAGTTATTGAGTTCTAAGTTATGGTGTTCTGTACAAAGATGGTGCTACTATTGTGGTTATATTCAGACACTTGACTCATTTCTCAACACCGACACCAACATCAGACTATTGATCACATGCCTGCTGCATACATGACATCATAGCATTTATGCACACATGTTCAGTTATTTTTGAGGATCACATATCTGAATCATGCCATTGGACTTTGTCTGTGTCAAAACTTGAATCAAAGTAGATAGATTCCTCAAAAATAATTGAACATGGCATTTGCATACATCCTTGCATTCTTGACAGGTGTTCAGAGACAAATTCTTTTCCTGACTTGATTTCTCATCAGAATGGACAACTTGAATCACAATCATCAAGGTATATATTCGAAGCAACTCCGGGCGGAGGTAATCGAAGGAAGACCCAACTGGGGCAATTCAGGGCAGAGGTATAAGCTTTATTTCAAAGTCAGAAACTGCTGAAAGAGGAAGTCAACCAGATGAAGACTCAGATGAGCTTGGTTATGGAAATTTTGAATGAAGCTATTTTCATCCCTAGTGAGGGGAACTACACTACTCTGATTCTCCATTGGTCAATGGAGATACGTAGGCAGGAGATCGTGCAAGATCTTTCCGAGCAACCATATCTATTAACTTTATCAACCTTTTCCCTCCAAATGTCGTTTGTCAGCATCCAACCTCAGTTTCCCAAGAAAATCCTAGGGGCAGAGAATACGGGTAAAGGCCAAAACAATTTGAGAAGAAGTTTGATCATATTCTGATGACGTACGTGCAACAAGTTTCCTCATTTACGCAAATTCGGAGTGGTTGAGCTAATTGCATCAGGATCATCTCCGACAAAGCTTCCCTTGGGGTTTCAATGCCAAGTATGATTACCATTCTGGGGCACCCGACCTTTTAATTGAAGGTTGCAAGTCTTTCAGAGGCAAAGGTGAAGACAAGGTCCCGAAGTTGATCGACTCAAAGGTCATCATGCCAGAAAGTCTGCTCACATATTGAAGTCTCCTCATCAAATTGGTCTCCCAATTTGCAAAGGCATCTTCATAAGCAATAAGTCCAGACGGAGTCAAGTCTCCTCAATGACGGCAATGTTCAGCTTCTTTACTGCGTTTCCATTTATAGTTTATATTGTTTGTTTAAACATTTGTATGCATGCATGAAACTTATTTGTTTTTGAATGATAACCATAATAAAATGCACATGTTTTTCTTGAAGTAATCCATTCGTATTCACTCACGATTTTGTGTATGTGCATTGCAATACCAACTGTTGAGCTTAAACTCTATCAGGGAGGATGACGAAATGAAAATGCATGAATCTCTAATTGTTCGCTTTTGAGAAAGACCCTGTTGACGATGTACAAGCATTGTTTCAAATCCTAAACACCGGAGATATAAGGGAGATAGACCCTCGCCAACCCATTTGAGCCTTGAAGTAGAAGTTTATTTTTGCATGAAAAAACCTTTTTGCGGAGTACTTATACGCGTCCTGTTTCGGGGCGAGGTGTAAGTATTTACCGCGATGGATAGGTCTTAGTATAGGAATGTTCACAAACAAATTCAAAACATTTCTCATAAAAGACAAAAACAAATAACAAGCGACTATCCTGCGGGAACTTCTTTTCTCATCTCATTCACTCACAACGCGAACTCGCGACGACTTGTCTCATTTGCAAGACGGTAAACGCACTCGTACCAGACGAGCCTGCAACACCTGAGCATAGACATACGCAGTTCCAGCATAAAAAACACAAACAAATAGTTCCCGCCTTAGTTAGGCGAACTACGTCGACTCTGATCCTCATTATCCCAATGAGGTACGTAGGCAGCGGGGTAGGGCCCGTTCGAGCACATTCTTTATTTTCCCTACATTTCCCCCTTTTATTCTCATTCTCTTATTTCAGTTCCTTTCCCATTTTCATTCCAGTTCCAGTTAGCGGTTTTATTCAGCAGCATATTATTTTTCTTACCCTTTGAAACAAACAAACAAGCGTGGATCCCGTCGGGTACGACGGACGATCTGGGGTGCTAATACCTTCCCAGGTCGTAACCGACTCCCGAACTCAGATCTTTGGTTCGCAGGACCTTGTCCTTTCCTTCTTCCTCAGGTTTGTGCAACATTACCTTTCCCATTCCTTTGGGATAAAAATGTCTGGCTGGCGACTCTACCTTTTTCGCGCCACTTTCGCGTTTGTACTAGGATGAAAATCCCGGGAGCGACACACACCATGACAAAATCAACAATTTCACTGAGCATACTTGTAGCTTATCAGGGATAAAAAACCTCACAGATTCGAACCTCGACCACATAACAGACAAATCAAATAATCAGAGAAAACTGATATTAAATAAGGCTCAGACTTCACCTTTTTTGGACACCCCAGAGAAAAGGTTTCGAATGGCTACGTCTGTCGTCTGCGAAAACTACAACAAATGTAATTCCACAGACAAGTCATCACCTTGCCATGAAATAACTCTCCACCCAATATCCTATTCATTCAATACACAATTTCATCATTACCTTGTTATAAAAAAAGATGAAGTAGAAAATTATAAAGATAACAACATTGACATGTTCAGGAAACAACCACAAAGTTAACACTGCGAAAACTATACGGTGTAAAGATCATAATTTCCTTCCTCCATTATGCCTTCCGAAACAAATGGAAACATAAAAAAGTAGCAGCTATTTCATTTTCAATTAATGCACTATGATAATTGACATTGAAATTCTGGGATCAGGTACGTGATGTCGAATGAGATGTTTAAACACTTGAAGACTTAAACAAAACTTAAAGTGCAGGTAAATTAAACAACACAGGAAATTGTTAACCCAGTTCAGTGTATCTCCACACTTACATCTGGGGGCTACCAAGCCAGGAAGGAAATCCAATATAAGTAATATTAATTCTGGACTTAAACCACTTAGTTTAATCCTTCACTTAATATCTACCCAAGGCAATTTCTACCTAAGACACAACTTAGATATGAGTACCAACTCACTCCCCCTCAATCACACAGTGATATGTTACAATGTTTAATAAAATTGAAGTCACACTTCAAACACAACAGCTTGATTTTACTTCATAGTTTCAATCAAGACACAATACACTTTTTGCTTAAAAGCTCATAAAGTGATACACATATAAAACCTGCTATTAAACACAAACACTCTCTTTAGTCTTCTTAATTTCGTACTCTATTCTGAGAGTTTATGTTCCTTAAATAGATGCTTGGATTTTGGGCTTTCTGTAGATTATCCAGTCCTGATACGCATGCTATCATCACCTTGAATTAGGGTTTGTTACTTCCTTGATTCTAGGTGAGTTAGTTCTTCTGTTATTCTGAAATCATATAACTAATCTCCCTACAGATGTGCCTTGTATTGTTTATCCATTCACAATTAATTCCAGATAAATTCCCTGAATTTACTCAGTTCTGTTATGCATCATTTAAGTCTGGTAGCAGGTTTGAGATGTCACAACATCTGGTGTGACATCCTGATGTCTGAACTTAATTCATTAACTTACACAATGTCACAACATCTGGTGTGACATCCTGAACTAAGTTCATTAACTTATACTCTGTTTGATAATGTCACAACATCTGGTGTGACATCCTGAACTAAGTTCAACACTTCTTGTTGGTCAAAAATTCTGCCAATTCTAAACATCTACAAACTCCCCCTTTGGCTAATTTTTGCCTAACACAATCTTCTGGTTTTATCAGAGTGCAGTAGAGTTTCATTTATCAGAGTGAAACAGAGTTCTTTTCTGTTTTAATCATATGAGAGTTTGCTCCCCCTCAAACCTGTATGTATTCTGACTTGTTCAACATAATTTTAAAAAAAAAACTTAGTTCAGAAGCAGACATTAAACAGACAAACAACTTGTTCATTAATCATGTAAACTGCAGCAGACATTGTTGTTGTTCAGTTCTCCCCCTTGTTAGACAGAAATTGGGGCCAAATTACACAAGTAGAGAGAAATACAAAATTACAAAACCAAAATACAATGTTGAAGCAGACAGTACACATTCCTCACACACATTTTCACTCAGAGTCTTCATATTCAGTATCTTCTTCCTCTTCAGATTCATCATCAGAGTCATCATCAGATTTAGCAGCATTCTGAGCACCCTCTTCTAGCTCCAGCCTTTGAATGACTTCCTCCAGCTTTTTCTTCCTGGCATCCAGCTCTTTGCAAGTGTTCTTCAGTTCTGCAATCAAGGATGCTTTAGATATGGGAGTAGTCTTTGCTTTTGAAGGTCCAACAGATGTCCCAGTGGGAGCTTCAACATCAGCAGCATGATGGCTTAAGAACAGTTTGTAGTGGAAGGCCAGAGGACTTTCTCTCTTGCATACTGAATCCTTCTCAGTGAGAATTCCTGGATACTGGTTGAGGATGATTCCACATAGCAGAGATGGAAAAGCAATGGGAAGCTTTGTTGCTGATGTTCCTGCATGCTTCAGTGTTTGATCAAATATGTAAGCCCCAAAGTCCAACTTTGTTTGGGTGCCCACATCATAGATGAATCTTCCCAATCCAGTAGCTATTGAAGAGGTATGGTTGGTAGGGACCCAGTTGACAGTACCAATCCTATGCAGCATTGCATACTTCCTTGTTAGCAAGCTAACAGAAAGTTTGCCCTTGACTGGCCAAGTTTTGACCTGATTAGCAGTGATGACCTTGCAAATTTGGTTGTCAGTCTTCCCCAGCTCATTAGGTCCATCAGATTCTCTCCCTAGGTAATGATTGATAACCCTAGGAGAGAATTCCACACATCTCCCTCTTACATAGACTTTTCTGAATTCTTCTGACTTTCCATCAGCATAGTTTTCTTGCAGGTTGACAATGAACTCCTTGACTAGCAGCTCATAGCAGGGTGAAAAATTTGAAACTGTTTTGAATAAACCAGCAGAAGATATTAGGTCTATTACCTCAGTGCACTCCAGTGCATTGCTGCCCAGCTCTCTTTCAAGTGCCACCCTTCTTTGGTATACATATTTCCATCTGTTCACACTTGACACATGATGGAATGACACATTGTCCAGAGGAGCTTCTGGAACAGTAGAGGTAGACCTTGAAGGTGCTGGTTTCTTCCTTGGTTGGGATGTTGGGACATCCTCTTCAACATCTGAATCTGGTGGAGTTACAGCTTTCCTCTTTTGGGTACTCACCTTGCTCCATTGTTTAGTAGGTCCAAATACCACTTTGGCCTTGTCTTTCCTTGGAGTAGGCTGTTTCTTTTCAGGAGTTGCATGTCCTGCAGTCTTCTTCTCCTTCCTAGCCCTAAGCCTTTTGGCTATGCTAGGGTCCACAAATGCAATGATCTTTGTGCCAGAGTCATTATCTATGGCTTCAACAGGAGGAGGTTGGGAAGTCTCATCTTTAGCAGGTGGATCAACAGAAGCTTGGTCATCAGTGGCTTCATCATCATCATCAGTTGAGGCCTTGTTCTGGTCCTCAGATGTTTCAACATCTATTGGGACATCCTGTTGAGCAAGAGTGTCCTCTTCAGCCTGATTGCTCTGTTCTTCTTGTGGAGCTAGCATGGTGTTCAGGGGAACAGACACCCCACGCACTACTCTTTGTTCAGACAAAATCCTATTCACAAGATGCTTGATGGATGCATCCACATATTCAGAGGCTTTGGGGGTGGTGTTTGAGGATGAAGGAATCCCATTGCTTTTGCTGAACACAGGTTCCTTTTCTCTTCTCACATTTGGAGTTCTAGGCTTTTGAGCTAGAGGAACACTTCCTCTGTTTTCGTCTATGGGAGTAGTATCCATTGGTACCATAGATATTGGGGTTGAATGCACCACATCTTCTTGGTTGAGATTCTCATCCATGATGTTAGGGTTTTGATGTTGAGACATTTTCGAATGTGGTGGAATAAGAGTTTAGGTTTGATTGATTTTGATGAGCTCAGAAAATCAGCTTTAGCATGCAATTTGTTTTGAGAAGATAATGAGGAGATGAAGAGCTGAACGCAAGCTTGAGCTTTTATAAAAGCCGTTAATGATGGAATTCTAAAAAGTGGAATATACAGAGTTAGTGACCAGACTGGTGCTGCCATTTGGTGATCATGCCACACGATGTCATAGGACATGTTGGCACTTCTCCATAACTGCTTTATTTCACATAAGCAGATTCCCAATTTACCCCTTAGGTTTTCAAATTGGGTAGCATCCAAGGCTTTAGTAAGTATGTCAGCCAATTGCAGATTTGTGGCTACATGTTCTAATGAGATCACTTTCTCCTCCACAAGATCTCTGATGAAATGATGCCTGATATCAATGTGCTTGGTCCTGCTGTGTTGGATAGGATTCTTTGATATGTTAATAGCACTTAAATTGTCACAGTACAATGTCATGACATCTTGTGGGACATTGTATTCTGTGAGCATTTGCTTCATCCAAACCAACTGTGAACAACTGCTACCAGCTGCAATATATTCAGCTTCAGCAGTGGATAAGGATACACAATTTTGTTTCTTACTGAACCAAGAAATCAAATTGTTTCCTAGAAAGAAGCATCCTCCTGATGTGCTCTTTCTATCATCAGCACTTCCAGCCCAATCAGCATCACAAAAGCCAGTAAGAATTGGTTCACATCCATGAGAATACATTATGCCATAGTCACAAGTACCATTGACATATTTCAAAATCCTCTTAACCTGGTTTAGATGACTTACTTTTGGCTCAGCTTGATATCTTGCACATACACCTACTGCAAAGGCTATATCTGGTCTGCTAGCAATCAGATATAATAGGCTTCCAATCATGCTTCTGTATAAGCTTTGGTCCACATTCTCACCCTTGTCATCCTTTGTCAGCTTTAAATGAGTGGGGGCAGGTGTTCTTTTATGACTTGCATTGTCCATCCCAAACTTCTTGACAGTGTTCTTTGCATACTTGCTTTGGGATATGAACATGGAGTCCTCCATCTGCTTAATTTGTAGAGCAAGAAAGTAGGTTAGTTCACCTACTAGGCTCATCTCAAACTCATATTCCATTTGAGTAACAAAATGTTTAACCATCCTGTCTGACATTCCACCAAAGACTATGTCATCTACATATATTTGAGCAATCATGACATTTACTTCTTCATCCTTCACAAACAAGGTTTTGTCTATTCCACCTTTCCTGTATCCTTGTTTTGTGAGAAAAGTAGTCAGCCTTTCATACCATGCTCTTGGGGCTTGCTTCAGACCATAAAGAGCCTTCCTTAGTTTGTATACATGATCTGGACAGCTTAGATCAACAAATCCCTTAGGCTGCTCCACATATACCTCCTCATTAAGATATCCATTTAGAAAGGCACTTTTCACATCCATTTGAAATAGCTTGAACTTCAGGATATAAGCAATTCCTAAAAGTAGTCTGATTGATTCAAGCCTTGCTACTGGTGCAAAGGTTTCATCAAAGTCTACTCCTTCAATTTGTGTGAATCCTTGAGCTACAAGTCTAGCCTTATTCTTTGTAACAACTCCCTGCTCATTTGACTTGTTCTTGTACACCCACTTAGTGCCAATCACATTTATGTCATCAGGCCTAGGAACAAGATCCCACACTTCATTCCTTGTGAACTGGCCTAATTCTTCTTGCATAGCAGAGATCCAGTACTCATCATTTAGAGCTTCCTTGATGTTTTTAGGTTCTATCTTTGAAACAAAACAAGAACCTGAAATCATCTCTCTTGATCTAGTGATTACACCACTGTTGGGATCACCAATTATCAGATCTTTAGGGTGATCTTTCTGGATTCTAATGGAGGGAGGTTTGCTGGATTGTTCTGTCCTTGCCTCAGTTAGAGTGAAGTCAGGATTATCACTATTTATTTCAGCTTCAATCTGACTGTCAGCAGATGTTCCAACATCATCTGCAACATCTGTAGGGGCATCATCAATTATCACATTTATTGACTCCATTATAACCTTGGTTCTGGAGTTAAATACTCTATAGGCTCTGCTATTTATGGAGTATCCAAGGAAAATCCCTTCATCACTTTTAGGATCCATCTTTCTTCTTTGATCCCTATCAGCCAGAATGTAACATTTACTTCCAAACACATGAAAGTACTTGACTGTAGGTTTTCTGCCCTTCCAGACTTCATAGATGGTGGACAAGGTTCCTTTCCTTAGAGTGACTCTATTGTGAATGTAACAAGCTGTGTTCATAGCTTCAACCCAGAAGTACAGTGGTAATTGTTTAGCATGAATCATAGCTCTTGCTGACTCTTGGATAGTTCTGTTTTTCCTCTCAACAATCCCATTCTGTTGAGGGGTGATAGGAGAAGAATACTCATGATTGATTCCTTCTGAAGAACAGAAATCTGAGAATCTTTGATTCTCAAACTCCTTTCCATGGTCACTCCTTATTCTGACCATACAACTTGCTTTTTCTCTTTGTATTCTTTGGCACAGATCTTTGAATACATCAAACACATCAGACTTTTCCTTGATGAAACTTATCCATGTATACCTTGAAAAGTCATCAACAACTACATAGGCATACCTTTTTCCACCAAGGCTCTCAACCTGCATTGGTCCCATAAGATCCATATGCAATAATTCCAAAACTTTGGAAGTTGTTAGATGTTGGAGCTTTGGATGGGACATCTTGGTTTGCTTGCCTATTTGACATTCACCACATACTTTGCCTTCATCAATCTTCAGTTTTGGAATACCTCTTACAGCCTCCATAGATATGATTTTCTTTATTCCTTTGAGATGAAGATGACCCAGTCTTTGGTGCCATAGCTTCACTTCTTCTTCTTTGGCTAAGGAGCAAGTTGAAGTGAGACTGAAATCTTGAGGTTCCCACATATAACAGTTGTCTTTAGATCTGGCTCCTCTCATGACAACCTTCTGTTCTTCATCAGACACTATGCATTCAGTTTTGGTAAAGTTTAGACTGTAACCTTGATCACATAATTGACTTATGCTGATCAAGTTAGCAGTCAATCCCCTTACCAGCAACACATCATCTAGTCTTGGTACATCTGGGCAGTCCAAAATCCCAACTCCCTTGATTTCTCCTTTAGCTCCATCTCCAAAGGTTACATATCTGGATGAATGTGACTTTAAGTTTACCAGCAGATTCTTCAATCCAGTCATGTGCCTTGAGCATCCACTGTCAAAGTACCAGTCTTCCTTAGCTGATACTCTGAGAGATGTATGAGCTATATAGGCAACACCCTTCTTTGACCATTTTTGCCTGTTGTGAGGTTTCCTTTGATGCCTCTGCCATGTGTAGTGTCCATCTTTAGAGCTCCAAGGTTGTTTGTTGAACTTGTTTTTGGTCATGTATTTGTAGCTTTGATCAGCATGAAGACTAGCTTTAGGTACCCATACTTTCTTGATGACCTCTGTCTTCTGCTTAGGGGGTTGCTGATGTCTTTGATTTTGATGTCCATGCAGCACTTTCTTGGTGACCTTTGTCTTCTGCTTAGGGGGTTGCTGATACTTCTGATTTGGATGTCCATGCAGCTTGTAGCAAAAAGGTTTGATGTGACCAAACCTTCCACAATGATGGCATCTCCATCTTTGATACTTCTTTTTCATCATGTTCTTTTCATGATGTTGGGACATCTGTTGGGACATCTTGTTTGACTTTATGGGATTTGAAGTTGTTTTGCTGGTGCTAGCCTCAAACTTTTGAGCTTTACTAAATCCTAGCCCAGTTCTATCCCCTGAGTGCTTGTTGTTGTTGAGAATAACATCCAGTGTGTTTGAGCTATTGTTCAGCATTCTGACAGATTTGGACATATGCTCCAACTTGGAGTTGAGAAGGCTTACTTCACTTTTCAAAGTGTCAATGATCTCTATATTACTTGTCTTTTCAGCCTTTAATGCCTCAATCTGCTTCTTTTGCTTTATATTCTCCATGCATACTTTAGTGCTCCTTTTACACAGCATCTTGTATGATTCTTCAAGCTCTTCAAAAGTCAGCTCCTCATCACTGGATCCACCTTCAGATTCACATACTCCAGCTAGAGCAGTGATGTGCTTTGCTGATTCTTCTTCTGAATCACATCCTGAGTCTTCATCAGACCAGGTCACAGAGAGACCTTTCTTCTACTTCTTTAGATAGGTAGGGAATTCATTTCTGATGTGTCCATATCCTTCACATCCATGACATTTAATCCCTTTTTCTTGGTTGGTCTTCTCATCATAATTAGTCCTTCTATCATAAGGTCTTTTATTCTCAGAAGAGTTTGAGTTTCTTCCACTTGGTCTGGACCTGCTATCCATTCTTTTGAGAATTTTGTTGAATTGTCTTCCAAGCATACCAATTGTTTCTGATAAATTTTCTTCAGGGTCTGCTTCATGATTTTCTTCTTCTTTATCAGTATTTGAGACCAAGGCTATGCTTTTGTTTTTCTTCACAATTGTATCATTTATTCCCATCTCAAATGTTTGAAGGGAACCAATGAGTTCTTCAACCTTCATTGTGCATATGTCTTGAGCTTCTTCTATTGCTGTAACCTTCATGTCAAATCTTTTTGGTAAAGATCTGAGAATCTTTCTAACCAGCTTTTCATCACTCATCTTCTCTCCCAAAGCACCAGAAGTATTAGCTATTTCCAAGATGTTCATGTAAAACTCATGAATTGTTTCATCTTCCTTCATTCTCAAGTTTTCAAACTTGGTGGTGAGAAGTTGAAGTCTTGACATCTTCACCTTTGATATTCCTTCATGAGTGGTTTTGAGAGTGTCCCAAACATCTTTGGCCAGCTCATAGTGATGCACAAGTCTGAATATGTTCTTATCAATGCCATTGAATAAGGCATTTAAGGCTTTGGAATTTCCAAGTGCTGAATCTTCTTCCTCCTTGCTCCATTCTTCTTCAGGCTTCAACACTTTTGCCCCATCTTTGTTGTCTTGGACAGGGTGTTCCCATCCTTTGTTGACTGCTTTCCAAGCCCTACTATCAAGTGATTTTAAGAATGCTACCATTCTTGGCTTCCAGTAGTCATAGTTGGATCCATCCAATATAGGTGGTCTATTCACTGATCCTATATCTTTTTCCATGTTCCCAAAATTTGCAGTCCCTAGATCTCACCCAGTTAAACAGGCAGGGTGCCTGCTCTGATGCCAATTGAAATTCTGGGATCAGGTACGTGATGTCGAATGAGATGTTTAAACACTTGAAAACTTAAACAAAACTTAAAGTGCAGGTAAATTAAACAACACAGGAAATTGTTAACCCAGTTCAGTGTATCTCCACACTTACATCTGGGGGCTACCAAGCCAGGAAGGAAATCCAATATAAGTAATATTAATTCTGGACTTAAACCACTCAGTTTAATCCTTCACTTAATATCTACCCAAGGAAATTTCTACCTAAGACACAACTTAGATATGAGTACCAACTCACTCCCCCTCAATCACACAGTGATATGTTACAATGTTTAATAAAATTGAAGTCACACTTCAAACACAACAGCTTGATTTTACTTCAAAGTTTCAATCAAGACACAATACACTTTTTGCTTAAAAGCTCATAAAGTGATACACATATAAAACCTGCTATTAAACATAAACACTCTCTTTAGTCTTCTTAATTTCGTACTCTATTCTGAGAGTTTTTGTTCCTTAAATAGATGCTTAGATTTTGGGCTTTCTGTAGATTATCCAGTCCTGATACGCATGTTGTCATCACCTTGAATTAGGGTTTGTTACTTCCTTGATTCTAGGTGAGTTAGTTCTTCTGTTATTCTGAAATCATATAACTAATCTCCCTACAGATGCGCCTTGTATTGTTTATCCATTCACAATTAATTCCAGATAAATTCCCTGAATTTACTCAGTTCTGTTATGCATCATTTAAGTCTGGTAGCAGGTTTGAGATGTCAAAACATCTGGTGTGACATCCTGATGTCTGAACTTAATTCATTAACTTACACAATGTCACAACATCTGGTGTGACATCCTGAACTAAGTTCAACACTTCTTGTTGGTCAAAAATTCTGCCAATTCTAATTATCTACAGACATGATAACAAAAATTTCAAATGTACCATTTTGACATCAGCCAAAGGAACAAATTCGGACAAAGCAAGCTACAGTTACCAATAAAGTAGTCCTTCCATTTAAAGTCCAAATGTCCAAATATTTAGTTGGAACCAAACCAATGGGATAAATTATCATTTAAAAAGGTGTGTAAAGAGAAGAAAAATAGTAACTATGCCATTCAAATATGTTAAGTATCTTAGTTTGGTTGGATAAAGTGATTTTTAGACATTATATGCACTGTAATAAAATAAGGATTAGATTCAAACAATTTTACATACTTTAATAAAATAAGGCTTAGATTCACCTTTTGTCGGATAGGTGAGAGAAAAGGTTTTGAATGGCTACGTCTACCATCTGCGAAAAGTACAACAAATGTAATTCCACAGACAAGTAATCACCTTGCCATGAAACAACTCTTCACCCAATTACCGATCCATTTAATACCAAATTTCATCATTGCCTTGTTATAAAAAAAGATGATGAAGAAAACGACATTGACTTGTTTTAGAAAAAAAAATAGTTATCACTTAGTAACCGATACGGTGTAAACATCATCATTTCCTTCCCTCATTCCTGATACACCAAAAACAATAAGTGAATAAATGTTAGCTATGTCTTATGTAGGATTCAATATAGTATTACAAGATTCAATATTCATAGTTCTAAACTGGAATAAAGGGTACTAATACCACAAGTTAAAATTAGGGTTAAGAATAACAACCATTAGGCATGTAAGAAACAAGATATATAAAAATTCCCACATACCTCTTTGAATGTATCATCTTCAAAATATTCAGATCCAATCCACTATCAACTCCAACTTTGTGTCACTCGACCACAAGTTAAAATTAGGGTCAACAATATCAATCGATTACACTTTTGATTATAGGTGACCTGATCATCAGAAAAATAACTGAACAAAGTAAATACTTAAAAGCCATTATTATTATAACCATCCATACAGTCATGGTACATGCATTCAACTTATAAAAGTACCTATTTTAAGTTGGAAATTTAAAATAATGATACAACAAAAATCTCCCTGAATGAATGTAAGATACAGATAATCCACTTTCACAAACTTGTCTAAATGATAGAAATAGTTAAGTATATTGAATTAAGACAAGTTGAATAGAAAAAGGATCAAAAACCAAAATATTGTATGTGTTGATGAAAACATCGACAGTCTCACAGTCATACATTTAATTACAATTATCATACTGTAAACACCCCAAATTTTCCCTCACTTTTTCTCACACCATGGCTTATGATCTTTCATATTGCATTTGCATAAGCATATCATCTCACATTGCATATTTGTTTCACTGCATAAGTTGCACAATTAGGGTTTGTGATCAAGAGAATCCAAAGAAGTGATCTGAGCCATCTCAAAGGCCTTGAAGCTTGTCAAGAAGGTCCATGTGTGTTCTATGATCATAATATGCTCCCCAGGGTTCTTAAAAGTCAAAATGTCACAAAGCATTGCAAAGGTGTTCAAGCAGACTGAGCAGTTTCTACACAGATAACCTAAAATTAGGGTTTTTGGCTTGAGGCCCTTAATCTCAAATTTTTTGGTCATTCTTATTTCTAATGGCCTATATATGTTATAAGGAGCATGTGTACCAAAGTTTATGAGAAAATTCACTGTGGAAGGCATCTGATCAATGGATAACTTATTGTGCAAGAAAAGTTAAAATCAGGACATCTGAGGCCTCCAACAAGGGCATAAAAGGGTCATCTCCATCATTTTGAGTTCCTATGATATTTATTTGATCTTATAAGTGGTTAGAAGTTCACAAGATTGAAGAATTTTGAGCCATTTGCAAACTTTCCATTTTTGGACATGACTTGTAATGAAAACTTTCCATTTTGGGAAAGATTTTCAACCTCCTCTTTCTTGATCAAAAAGGCTTCAAATGAAAAATTGTTGAACATGAAAGTTGTAGATTGTATCTTACCATTTTTAAAAAGTACAAGAACTCCTCTTGATTCATCTTATAACTCAAGTTATGATGATTCAAAGTTAGGAAAAATCACATAATTTTCAAGTATGTGCCAAAGAGGAAATTTTGCAAAATCAAGTTTCAAGCCTTTTTGTGACTTCTAATTGATTTCAACACACCATAATATGATCATACAACATATTTGGATCAAATTTGTGCCTTGCTTCACAAGAAACCATGCCTCATTTTCACAAAAATCTCAAAGAGGCAAAATTGAAAAACCACTTCAAACTCTTGATCCAAGTGCTGCAGATCCTCAAACTCAATCCAATGGCCATCCTCAAACTTAGCTGAAACAAGACAAGCCAAAGAACCATCTCTGTCCCATGCCATGCCTCCTATGACACAACTTTGACTTTTTTTGCAAAATCACCCATACCAATCAAGCTGTGACACCACCCACTTTCGGATCAATCCTATTGGCTTATACTAACCCTAAGGACTCCAAACAATATAACACATAAGCCTAAAACCTTCCATAATCTCATATTGCAAAAAAATCTCAAAAATCTTCATCTCATCGAATCACACTACACAAGCCTCAAACTCCAAATATTTTTCCACCAATCAACTCAACATCATCCATAGAACGCAAAACACCCATTGCCTTGGCTTAAAACACCCTCAAACCAAAACACGATTTCTGCTTTGGCAGAACTGGAAATCTCAAAGGAGGCCATTCAAGCTTGTTCTAAGCATTCCATTCACTCAAGGGAGATCATTGGAGGTTGATTGCACAAAGAAAGAGGCCAGAAAGCTCAAAGTGACAAAGCTCCAGCTCAGGTAGTTCATTCAAAACATTTTTCCAGAACCCTCATTTTAAGTTACAAATTGATTCTATGTGCTCTCCTGATCATCATGGTATGCTTACTTTTGAAAATGGTTGAGAAATAAGGATGTATGCTTGCTCTGAAATTTTTGACCTAGAACTTGATTGCTTCGATTCTCTCTTTTGATGCAAAATAAATTGTTTTTGTTGCTGGATTTGTGTTTAGTGATGTTTAAAGTTTGATTCTGGAGTTTTTGGTGAGTTTTTATGGCGTTTTGAGAGAGATAGGGTGAGGGAGTCGCCGGAGAAGACGACTGGAGCTTATCTTCGATCGCCTGAAGGTCATTAGGGCTAATCTCATTTAATTAGCCAGGTTTAAATTGTGGCCCTTGGATCTTGTATTTACCGCTCGCGTGAATGGTCCAGATTCTTCATTAAAACCCTAATCATAATTAATTATATTAATTTAAATTAATTAAGTCAGATGCAATCCTAGACATTAGATCACGCGCCAGATGTAGGTTTAAACCATGGACTTTGGATGCGCATACCTGAAGTCAAGCTGGCTTCTCATCTCAGCCATAGATCTCCCCGATATCCAATCATGTCCGCCCATTTAGCTTACTTTTTATTTTCTTTTTTATTTTATTTCATTTATTTTCTTACATTTATTAAAAATAGCAAAAATATTTCTAAAATCATCATTTTCTGCATTTTCATTTCAAATATTTTTCAAAACTCAAAAACATTTTTATTTTTAATTTTTGCATTAAAAATGTATTTTTAAATCATTTAAATGTTTTATTTTATTAATTAATTCATTTTAATTAATTAAAAATACATTTAAGTATTTAAAAATCACCAAAACATTACTTGTGTCCTCATCTATCATCCTTCTCTTGGGATGGTGTAATGAGTTCACTAATCCCTGATTAGAGATTAAACTCATTACTTAACACTAAACAAAAACCCAAAAACACTTAATAATTACCAAAGTAGGTTAATAATCTTAATCCTATATCATCATGGTAATTAAGTTGGGATCTTCCCATCATACTTAAGTAGGCTCATTATCCCTATGCAGGGAAGATATACTGAGTTTACAACCCTTGATTTAGGCTTAAGCTCATTATCTTATGCAAAACACCAAAAACAATAACAAAGCTGAAAACACAAAAACAAACAATAAACGTCTCCTCCGGGATTCTTTTCTCAGCACACTCACTCTGAAAACGAGAACTCGCTTCTTCCGTCTAATGCAAGACAGTTAGCACTCGAGCCAGACGAGTCATACACGTGAGCACAGATAAGCAAGCAGTTCACACCAAAACTCCAAGTCTCTTTGAGTCGAACTACGGTGTTATGACTTCCTTATTGCACGAGAGGATACGTAGGCATAACTTAACAGTTATCGAACAAAAGTCTCTTTGTCTCACCCCTCTCTCTTTCCTTAGCCTCAGTTTTGAGCATTCACTTTCTCCTTGCACTGACACTCTGTACATCCATCCCTCCCTAGCCTTTTATACACAGTTTAGCACATACACTATCCCCTTTTAAACACAGTCATGTAAGCGTGGATCCCATCGAGTACCAACCCAGGTCGTAACCAACCCCCTTTCTCAGTTTCTTTGGTTCACAACCGTCTTATCCATACCTTTCCAGGTTTATGCAGCATTACCTTTCCTTCGGGATAAAAATGCCTAGCTGGCGACTCTATTCAACCTCAACCTCCAACATCGCCGACGTTTCGCGTTTGCACCAGGACGAAAGTACGGGGAGCGACACATACAAAGCAATGATTCTGTAGAATTTTTAATATTAAAGGAAAAAACTAACCTGAGTGTCAAATTATGAAGAAGAAGATGTTGAAGGTGTGGAAGAATGAGTTGAAAGCACAATGCTAAATGAAAGCTCAACCCCAAATAGCCACCCTTCTTCCTGAATCAACCCCAAAATCAACCAAAACATTAATTTAACACAAACCATGAATCTAATATATAAGCTGAAATAAACTAATATCTCTTAATGGAAGTTCTTCAAAGCTTCATTCCCTTGGAGCTAAAAACTTCATCTTCTACACCTTTAGGCATGTAAACCACAAGTTAAAATCAGGGTAAACCATATCAACAATTAGGCATGTAAGAAACAAACAATAGAAAAAATCCCACTTACCTCTTTGAATTTATCATCTTCAACATATTCAGATCCAATCCACTATAAACTCCAACTTTGTGTCAAGGAGCTATTTTACAACAGCTGTTTTTAGTCTTCAGTAACCTACATTCACCAAAAATACCTAAATCTAAGGAATACAACCATTTCATAGACACGTAAAAAATGCAAACAGTAAACACTTATAACATAACACCCAAATTACCCCACGAAAATATTAATAATTATCAGAGTAAAATTTTCATCGAAATATTTGAGTGTTACAATTCTACTTCAAAAACCAACATAAATGGCTCAATGATACGTTTTCCAAGAATAATTATTCAACATGCAGCGAAAATATTTTTAAAATCAACATTATTAAACTTCAATTACAAAAAATGTTTTTTAAATGAAACAACAGATAAAAGCAACGTCGTCCCGACTCCCAAAACGATGTATCAGAGCCTACACCCTAAAGGTATGAAGTACACCGACTTCACTGACCACCACTCGACTTATCCTGCTCACCTGCACGTTACCAACATAAGGGTAACATTCAAACAGAAGGGGTGAGATACTTCCATCTTAAAGAGTAATATAATAAGAATTAAGCAAGTATCAAAAACACCATTCGACTATAACACATACGACAACGTCACGTATACAACAACAACACATATACAACAACATCATAACTACCACAACTTCATATATAACAACAATAATAATCATGCAATGAGACTCAACTTGGCTCCATGCATACGGTACCATATCCGATATCTATTTCAAGATCCAATTCCCGTCAGAACTCTCGACCCTTCTTTCATGGTCCAATATGATCCCTATTTCACGATCACACCCTCGACCCCTATTTCATGGTCACGTACGATCCCTATTCCATGACCGCACCAACATCACAAAAATGACATACCCCATCTTGGTATGTTATTCAACTATGCAACATGTCATGCAACATCAATGACATACATTCATACTCACAATAACTACATCATACAACATCAATGACAACAACCACCAATCACAACATCGATCAACATATTACTATTCGTTAGCATCACGATTATCATGCATTCTTAACATATAATCATGTAATTTAACTCTTACTACGACAACACAACACAACATATCACATATTCATGTATCATTAACAAGCATGTGAAATACATCCACCAGAACTACTCATCACAACAACAACATCAACATTAATGAACATATCGATTATGTTTAGCTACATTACACTAATTATCCCTACAATTAGGTGTATAACTTTTCTCTCACTACTTCTAGCTACCCCACATAAATTCCTAAGTATTACTAAGTAATCAAATAATTTTCAGTAATTTTTCAGAAATTAAAAATTAAATTTTCACACTCCAGGGCTCGCTAAGCGAGGATCATCGCTCACTAAGCGCCGAACTCCCTGACTCTGCTTGCTAAACGAGCTCTGTAATTTCGTAAATCGCACTCTGCGCTCAACACCTTAAAACTGCTACAAATATTCTACATCCAATCACCCACACCGGCCAAATAATCTCAGAATACTTCATTTATTCATCTAATTCATAATATTATCAATCAACAACATCTAATAACTAATCAACATGCTTTTTCCCAAATTCATCACAACACCAATCCCTAATCCTCAACCTACCCAATCCCTATTATAAAACCCTTAAGATGGAAGAATCCCACCCTTACCTTAGGTTTCGTTGAGAAATTCTTCTTCTTTGCGAACTCTTCTTCATGAATAAGCCCTTTCCTCTTCTTCTTCTCTTCACAACTTTCACGATCGTTTCACGCTTTCCCACAAAACGATTATGTTTTCCCTTTTCCTTTATTTCCAACATAACCCCTAAGACCTAACTTATGATCTTCCACTTTTACTCATACTACTTTTACCAATTGACCACCTTGTCCTTATCTCTTGTTTTATTCCATTTATTTTATTAATCACATAATAATACAATTATCCTCCACAATATAATTTTCAATTACAATTATATTTGATAATATATATTATTCTATACACACCGATACACAATAGTCCGAATAAATAATTAAATAAAATTTGGGGCGTTACATATAACATCAACACATATTATGTCATTCTTACAACAATCCATGATTAAAATCAGTTAAAGATCCGAAACAAAACATCAACAAACTTGGTGTATCTGAGTACAAAACAAACAAGATATTTGCAAAAAAAACATAATCAAGATGACAACATCAATGCGTTATAAGCCCATCTTCAGTGAAGATAAACCACGAACAAACATGGTGTTTGTGAGTAAAAAATAAACACGCATGCGTAAATCGATGAACAAAAATGGTGTTTCTGAGTTCAGAACCAACATGTGTTACAACAACATCCTCACTGAAGAAGAATCGATGAACAAAACTTCAGATTTTCTAGCAAATTAGTGAGACAAATAAAGAGAAATCGTTAGCTCAACTTAGAGATAAAAAGCTAGGGTTCAGAATGTCAATGCGTAGTAACAACATCAGAACATTAACGCGTTGTAACAAGATCTTCACTGGAGAAGAATCAATTCACAAGCTTTTTTATATTCATACAATCGGTGAGACAAATCGAGAGAGGGAGAGAGATGAGAGAGAATCAATTAGGGTTCAGATGAGAGAGAGTGGATGTTGGCGTGTGAGGTTCAAAGGTAGCATTTTTTCGTCAGCCAAAGCAACAAATTCAGAAAATAAGCTACAATTACCAATAAAGTAGTCTTTCCATTTAATTATGGTACTTTTTAGTCAAAATTTCCAAATATTTAGTTGGAACCAAACCAATGGCATAAAGTAGCTTTTTAAAAAGGTGTGTAAAGAGAAGCAAAATAGTAAGTATGCCTTTCAAATATGTTAACTATCTTAGTTTGGTTAGAAAAAGTAATATTTGGATACAAATTGCCCTCATTTTGATGATGTGTAAAATTTTAAGGGAAATGCATAAATGAATTTTCCAAAACAATAACATTTCTTATATTATAGATGTCTCATTTTGCACAAAATTTCTATGAAACTAGTTGGTTTAGCTGACAGACACAAAGACTTCTATATTCTCAAAGCTCAGGTCATTTTTGCTCCCCATTATCCCCCATTTACTTGTAAATCCTGTTTCAAATGTTTCTTCCATTCTTTGGCATATGTGATTAAACCTCTCTCCCATTTTGTTCACAAAAATTAATCTTCTCTTTTCCCCAGCATTACATATAACATTAATAAATATTTTCCAGTCCATTTTTGTCCCTTACATATAACATTAATAAATATTTGCCACTCCATTTTTGTCCCTTAGATAAGCATAAATACTTATCTTATTCTGAAAGTAGTAATACAACATATCATCCCTTTAATCTTTTACATACTGACATTTGGGGTCTTTACTTCACCCTATTTGTTGCCAATCATATATATTTTCTTACTCTAGTTCAGCTTGTGTAAAATCCAAGTTCGATTCGTGTAACATCCTGATAAAAATCTTGGTTTGATTCGTGGTCAGCTTGTGTAAAATCCAAGTTCGGTTCAGAGGATAGCCAACTCAAAATTCCATCTTGGTTCAAGATCATCATGTGAAAAATCTTTGTTTGGTTTGAATACTAACCTCTTTAAGACTCGTTCATTGTTTGATTTGGAGACCAACTACTTCCAACCTTATTTTATGTTTGGTTATAGGTTATTCTGAAAACTTCATTTTCTTGTATAAGGGTGTTGATGGGCATAACCTCTTAAGAGCTCTCAAGACTAGTCGTTACTCTCAAGCTTAATTCTTGGGGATATGATTAAGTATTTTTTATTAAACCTATATTATTCTCCGATATCATTTCTCTTCTCTTATCTCTTTTATTTTTCAGTAATTTTTTTTACTTTGAGTTTCCACTTCATATTTGTTCAAACACTTTTGTAAAATGGTTTTAAACTCTGATTTCTCAAACAATTTTAAAGGTCATTTCAACATCATCTTTGAAGGCAACACCGTTGTTTCTTTTCTATGGTTTTTCATTGGCATTCATTTCAAAGGTTATTAATGAATCCATGAGTTCATCTAATTTGATAGTACTGATGCATTGAGCCTCTTATATTGCTATAACTTTCATGCCAAACCACTTTGAGAAGTTTGAGTCTTGACATCTGGACTTTTGAGGTGTGTTAATGAGCAGCCTTGAGAGTATCCCAAGCTTCTTTGGCAATGGAACATGTATTGATGAGTCTAAATATGTTTTATCTTAATTCAATTGAATACTATGTTGAGAGCTTGTGAATTGCCACAATTTTCTTCATATTTATCTTTAGACCAGTCTTCTTTTGGCTTCAGGGGTTCTGTGTCATCTTATACAGTAATCATCAGAGATATCTATCTTTTAATTACTACTTTCCATGTTTTACTATCCACTTATTTGAGGAAAAAAATCATATGGACTTTCCAATAATCATAGTTTGTGCCATCTAGAATGGGTGACCGATTTTCAAATCTTTCTTCTTTAACACTATCCATTTTGAACAGAAAGAGTAAATCCCCTAGAGATCACCCAACTAGAATAGGGTGCATGCTCTGATGCCAAATAAAATTCTATTCTTCTAACGGAAATATGTTAGATACAATGTGTATGAAAAGATTAATGTTGTAACAAATAAGTTCTGACTGAAAGTAAAAAGACACAAGGAATTGTTAATCGAGTTAGGTGAAAAGTCACCTACATGTGAATGGTGTTAGCCCAAGAAAGGAAATTCATTCTTAATAGTCAAAAGTAAAAATGGGTCTTCATTGAACCATTTTAGTTCAAAGCATTTTTTCTTATTACTACATGTGAATTCCTATTCAGGACTCCCATTGAATATGAGACCATTATCACTTTCTTTCAAACACTCTAAAATGTTGTACAATTACAATATCTTATAAATGGAGAAACAAATTACAACTCAAAAATACTCCATTTCTCAATATAGTAAAATAACTTGTGAATATATTTTAATAACACAAAACAAAACCAAAACAAAAGACTTAACACAATTAAACACACCTTGCTTTTTTCTCAAAGTTATGAGTCTTACAATGGAGAGTTTCTCCTTAAATAGCAGCATAGTCCAGTTACAAGACCTGTTAAGGTTTGAATCTTTTCTTACGCCTGAAGCAAATTCAATAGCACAAGAAATAATTCTTCATTAAGTTGATTTTTCAATCTTTGATTTGATAAATCTTCAAAATCATATTTGTTCTCTTTTATTTTTGGTCAGTGATATTTTGGGAAAACTTTCAATATTCTAAAAAGCTCATAAAACAATTAAACAAGATTGAACAAAAATAGAAATAAATCTTCAAAAGGCACGAGATTCACTAAATGCATACACGCTTCTAAGCCAAGCAAAATGTCTCACACTCAATGGAACATCTTGCTCAACATGTTGCTTCCTAGTTTAAGCTAATAGAGACATAATGTCTTGACATCTTGCTTCACATGTTTCCTATTAAATATGACGCCAATCAAATGTAACAACAGTCTGGATCAACGATCAAGAATCAATGTGATATCAAAATATGTGATTAACGATTCAGGTTCAACCTCGATTCCTTAATGATACTCGAGTGCACTCAAGTTCTAGAGTGATGTCTCCCCTTTCTACCCTTGATGTCTAGGGGCACATGGAAGACTTTCTCAGTGAAATGCTACAATTACAAGACACAAATGTAATTCCCGTGTTCCAAAGACCACTAAACCCACCACCGACCTCTTCCTAGAATAAAAGGGCCTCCCAGAGGTCTCAAAACATCAAATTGGAATTTTCTTAAAGCCGATATCAACAATACTAAAATAAACGTGGCTCTGTATCCGGTAGCAAGGACTAGAGGGAAACTATTCCAAACTAGTCATACGACCCAATAAGATCGGTACCCAATTTGAAGACTTAATCCAACAATTTTCTCGTTCAGGACTAAAAAACGTAGGCCCTCAATAAGGAGCCACACACTAGAGTCATACACCGCACTCATTTCATTCGTTAGAGTCAATCTAATTATCTTCTGTATTCCTTGCAACTTTCATTAGAGAGGATTCAAGTATCACACATATAATGATTTCGCTTCATACTAAGTAATAATTCATTTTATTCCTGCAATTTACATCTTTATGACGTCACTACCTTGAAGTTTGAAGTGCTAACCTTGCAAATATATCCCCTTTTCCACCTACCAAAAACTCTCATCTTTGTACCAGAGAGATTCTACGTTGGACTTCATCAACGCATGATAGGGGGTAAATGTATTGTATTTTTAGCTTGTTTTACTATTTCATGTGTGCTTTCATAATTCCTTTTCGATTATATTCATTGTTTCTTCCCTTTTTGTGTTTTAAGGTAATAAGAGGTCAATTGAGCGAATCAAGACGAAAAAGGCGGAAGATTGCATAAAAAATTATGTTTCCAAATTTCCTGAGACCAACATAGTATGGCCGTGTACCTTGACACAAGACATGTTTGACCTTGAAAGCGCCATCATAGTAATTTCCTGCGACCAATACGACTTTCCCGTGTCAGGCCCAATTTCTACTACAAACTTTGATTTTGTCGCTCCCGGGATTTTCATTCTAGTACAAACGTGAAAGTGGTGCGGAAAAGGTAGAGTCGTCAACCAGACATTTTTATCCCGAATGAATGGGAAAGGTAATGCTGCACAAACTAAAGGAAAAAGGAAAGGACAAGATCCTGTGAACCAAAGATCTGGGTTCGGGAGTCGGTTATGAACTAGGAAGGTATTAGCATCCCAGATCATCCGCCGTACCCTACGGGATCCACGCTTGTTTCTCTGTTTCAAAGGGTAAGGAATAAAACTGCTGCTGAATAAAAGAACTGTTACTGGAACTGGAATGAAATGGGGAACTGGAAAAAGAGAACGAAAATGTATGGGAAAATGTAGGGAAAATAAAGAATGTGCTCGAATGGGCCCTACCCCACTGCCTATGTACCTCATTAGGAAAATGGGGATCAGAGTCAACGTAGTTCGCCTAACTAAGGCGGGAACTTTGTTTATGTTTTTTATGAATTGAACTTCTTATGCCTATGCTCAGGTGTTGCAGGCTCGTCTCGTACGAGTACGTTTACCGTCTTGCAAGGAGACATGTCGAAGCGAGTTCTTTCATTATGAGTGAATGATATGAGAAGAGAATTCCCGCAGGAAAGACGTTTGTTTATTTACTGTCTTTTATGAGAAGTTTTTTGCTTTTGTTGTTTGTGAAACATTCTTATGCTAAGACTTGTTCATCATGATAGATGCCTTACACCTCACCCCGAAATGGGACATGTGCAAGTACCCCATGGCAAAGTCTCCTGGCACACGAGAAAGCTCGACCTTTATTAGGTGTTTTGTTTTCTTTTTGAGATGAGAGAGAAGACTCAAATCGAAAAAAGGACAAAAACTAGGGGAAACTAAGAGTCACCCTAAATTTTTTATTCAAAGGAGATCTTATGGTTAATATGGTCTTCTAATCCTAATGAGAAAAAGAAAAGAAGAAGAAACTAGAAAGCAACTTACTTATCTAAAGAAGTTAAGTTGTTTCTACAGAGGGGAAAACCCTATACAAGCAAAGCACAAAGTGCTAAGGCAAACACAAGTAGAAAGCATAAGAAGATGAGGAAGAAGTTATATAAACAAGGCTTACCTCAACCTCCCTACCAAAACAAAGGTTAGCTTTACAATGAATATTGAAAACATAAACACAAGTAAAGCTCAAACTAGCTAAGGGAAAAGCACTAAAGGCCTCCTAGAGTTAAGACCTAAAAGAAAAGGATCTTAAAGGATAAAAAGCTTCTAAAGTCAGTAGCCACTACAACTCTCTATTTCAAAAACAACTACTAAATGCAAATAACAATGCACACAACCTATTACAGCTACCAAACAACATGAAAATAGGTGTACAAACCCAAAACAGAAAAATGCAGCATGTTTTTTACAGCTTCTGTTTCAAAATGCAGCGATGAAAACATGACAGATTTTCAATTGTTTTTCAATGCAAAACATGGAATTTTAGTGAAAAAAATGAAATGCAAAGATCATGCAAGTTAATGTAACAGCCTGAAATGGATCCTCAACAATGGAGTGCAACATATGAACACACAATCAATGGATGCGAATTTTATGAATTGTGCGGTTTTAGCAATATGCAATTTTTCCAATTTACACGCACATTCAACCAAAACATGAGAGGATGGAAAATGCAATGCAAAACAAAACCATGAACACTTAGTATCATGCTATGGATGATGCTAAATCATGCAAACAATGATTACAACAAGCTATGAACATATATGCAACATTTATGCAAAAAAATTGGAACCTAACGAAAAACATGTTGAAAGTTATCGAAAATACACACACCTACACTAAATCAGCTCCTAAGAACTTACTAAAATTACATCCTAAAGATCCACGATGATTGGAGGGGGAATGAATATAAAAAATGCAAGAAAATTCAAGAATTTTCCATTCTGGTTCAGTGGTAACCGGTGACTACCTATGTAGTAACCGGTTACCAGTTCAAAAAACTGGAATTTTCTGCAAATTTAACACAGGTAACTGGTTACTACCTATGCGGTAACCGGTTACTCTGCAACCAGAATAAAATATTTCTACATTTTCATGCAAAAACCAGTCACAACTTATTCAAATAAGCTCTATTCTATTGCATATCAACCTAGCACGAAAATTATACCTAGATGCAACATTCTAACACCTATTAACAATATAATCACACCCCAATTCTAGCTCCTAATTATCAAACCAAACAAAGCATCATAAAAGCAAGAAAAAAGCAAAGAATGCGCGAGGCGAGATGAAGAGAAATAAGTTAAAACAATAAGTAATTTCAGATTCACCAACCTACAAAGCGGATGCTTGCTTTGGAAATTGTTGTGATATTTAGCGATACACGAAAAGAAAGAAAATCGGAGATCCGGGGCATCGATCCGCGAATGCGCAAAATAAATACGATTGGTGAGAATTATCTGAAATGCTTCCAAATGGTGAAATGAACACCGCAACCGTAGCAATTCCTTTGATTATCCACTGAATTGATGAAGATGATGGAGGCTTAACTTCCGATTCTTCAAGTTTCAATGCAAAACTTGAAGAATCTTGATGATGAAGCTTATGTGTGAGTTTGGAAAATGGAGGGAAATGAGAGAATTAAGATTGTGAGAATGATGAAATTGGTGAAATGTGGCTAATCTTGTGTCTCTAATATCATTTTGGCTTAACGAGCAAGGTTTATATAGGAGTTAGCTTTGGAGTTAGGTCTAGGCTTGGCACGAGTTTGGACACCAGGCCCGGATCCTAGGCTAAGGGTTGGTTGGGAATATTCCTAGAATATTCCATGGCATATTCTTAGAATATTCCTTGGCATATTCTGGGAATATTCCTTGGCATATTCTGGGAGTATTCCTTTGGAAGAGTGTGGAAGATTCTAGACTTTGGTGGAAGTTACAAGGCAAAGTGGGAATGGAGGATGGTGGAAGCAACCAACTTATTTTTGAATTTTTGAAAATCTGGGCGAAGTAACTGGTTACTACCTATGAGGTAATCGGTTACCAGTACAAAAACATGCATTTTTCCTTCAAATTTCAACAGGTAACGGTTACTACCTATGAGGTAACCGGTTACTTCAACCAAAACTTGCATTTTTCTTCTTTTTGGTGGAAAACCTGGGATATCTGGTCTTGGTCATATTTTCTGAGATTATTTTCCTTTTCGAGACCCGATAGTCGCTAAAAAACCCTTGATCACATGCCCTGCGCCTCAACCAATGATGTATGCTTTCTATTTTTTTATTATGCAATGCATGGACGGATATGCAGGATGACACGAAAATAAAGCATAAGCTACTCGGAAACGGTGATAAATAAGATGACAAATTTTGGGGTGTTACAACATTCCGCAACAATTTTTCAACTTTTGGACTTTCAAAACTGTTTTTTCTTATCCATATGTGAACATTTATGATGGTGCACGAAATTATGAAGAGAATTATAGTGTTTATGAGTGATTGATATTTTTGGACGTTTTTGCGAAACTGAATTATGTTAATGTGTAATGATGATTAAATATGAATTAAGTGGTGTTTTGAGGTCATTTAAGTCTAGTTTTAGTATAAATAGAACCTTTGGGCTTGATCATTTGGGGGGAGATTAGAGAGATATCTAATGGTGAGATTTAGGAAACTCTTGATTAATCACTTCTTACTACATCATTTCAAAAACACTTGTTATTTCTCTAGTGCTTAAGTTTATGCTTGTTGCTATTTCTTTTGTAATTTCAACGTTTGTAGTATTTTAATCTTCCTTTTACATTCATCTTGTTGTTACTTTATTTACTTATTTGTAATGTCTTTACTTTTTATCATTGTTGTTCATCTCACCATGTGTGAGTAGTCCCTAAAGGACTAGGGGTTGTGAGAGTTATGCTCTTGATTGAACCCCAATGAGTTCTCGATCTAAATTACGAGAAGAAAAATATTACTTGTTTTTATTTTAGAATTCCAATGAAATTTCACATGTCTATGTCGGTCGTGAAAGTAAAGGCAACATAGGAGTCGATCATGTATTGAAAGCTGATTTCTAAACAATAAATTAGCGAGGCACCCACCGTTAAAAGGCGACTCGCTTTCTATTGAGAAAGTTATTAGCTATGTCTAAATCAACGTCTAAATTGCACACACCATGAAAGTGGGTGACACACATTTACGATATACTTTACTATAAAAAAAATACTAAAAGAAAATATTCTCGTAATATTGGAAATTCATTGGAGTGAATCTAAGATAGCAATCAAAATCCCATGTCCTTGTATTTATTATTTGTTAAATCCTTACTTTTAAACTGAAATCACTCAAACTCTTTTGCGATCACCTTAGATAATCATAGTTGAGAGAATATTTGGTAATCATAAGCCTCTTTATGGGATCGATTCTTTTTACTACTTGACCCAATTATGTACTTGTGGTTCACACATGATCAACACATCACCAATTTCCTATTCCACATAATAATAAAGAGTTTGAAGAAGGAAAAATGTTGAAGTAAAAAGTAAGAGAAAGATGTTAGTGGCTTAAAGGAGTATTTCAGATTATAGAATCTAGATGACATTTTTGTTTCAAAGAGTTTTATTTATTTATTTTAAATTTAGAGAAGTGAAAATAATAGTTCTAGGGTTGGACAAATTATTATCAATCGATGGTAACTGACCAATCAAATTTAATTCATATTTCATTTTAATTATTAATTATTTATATCACCAATTATTCTTCTCTCACTCTTACAAAAACCCTTAACTAGTTTCATTCTCTCTCTAACTTCCTCTTCCTTTGTTTCCTTCGTTATCTTTTGTCTCAGTTGCCACTTCTTCAACCATCATTGTTACCTCATCTCTCTCTCTCTCTCTCTCTCTCTCTCTCTCTCTCTCTCTCTCACACACACACACACACACACACACACACACACACACACACATTTTTATCACCATCTCACTTCATGTAGCATCCATGCATTTATTTGTTCTCAGGACTACTACATCATGTTAATTTTTTGTTTCTTTGAAAGTGTGATTCCGGGTGTGGGTTATTGTATCTTTAAAAATGATTCAGTGTTGGGGTTTTTAGTTTGTCTTTTTTGAGTTTTAAATACAAGGCAAAATAACATTTTTAGTCCTTTAAGTTATTTTATGTTACCACTTAGGTCCTTTAAGATTTTTTTGTAACAATTGGGTCCTTAACGTTTTAAAAAGCTTGCACCGTGACCCTTTATTTGGAATTTTCATTAAAAATAATGCATATGTGGCATTTTATTTTATTTTATATTTATTTATTAATTCCACATGGATTGTACTACAATATGTTACCCCAGCCAAAATCAAACATTCCTCTAATAGGGGATTAGACTACAGTCTACAAATGTAGAAAAATGCAACAATTGCATGCATCTTCATCAAAAAAGGAAGATATTCCCTCCTCATCCTCTAATAAAAATACTTCCTACAAGGAAGTTCCGGTTATTAACCCATCTCAAGAGCAAATGAATTATTTTGAAAATCCAATAACTGAAAAAATCATGTATATTGATGATGAAGATATTAAGATCAATCCAAATGATGTATGGTCTACCAAAGTTAGATACCTCGAATCAAGAGGATATCCAGGTCTTCATGGAAAGTCTAAACCTCACCTAGAAATTCTTCTAACTGTTACCGAATCAGTAACATTTACTCACCACTACCAGAACAATATCTTGAAAGTTTTATAAACTTCAGTAAATGTCATATTAACAAAATTTTGTTACCTAGAGAATGTGGTCTCAACCCAAATGGTGAAAAAGCAATAAAAATTGTAGAAGGAAAGTATATTTACTTTAATTACTGGGACTATGTCCAAGCTTTTACTCAAGCTTTTTATTATCAAAATCCCAAGAATAAGCACACTTGGTTTTCCTCTATAAACCCAGAGATGGTTAATAAACCTATACCAAATTGGTTTTATGAATGGTGGACTAAATTTGGTCAGTCTTTGGAAATATTACCCAAAGAATTACTGGATTTATACAATCCTTGGTGCGACAATAGCCCACTTGTTATAAATATTTTATCTAACAATTTGATCACCGGACAATGTCCATTTTTGTTCTTTTCCAAATTTCAGATTCCTTGGATACGGAGATGGTCAATCACCATATCTCAAGATAAATTCAACATCCCCATTTTAGAAAGAAATTTCTTCTATAAATGGTGGAACAAAATGAGTTCCGAAGAGGTCCAGAACAAAATAATTTTAATTCAAACAACTATAGCTGAAGACCAAAATAATAAGGTCAAGGAGCAAAGTTCCCAACAAATGTCTATGGGAAATTTGAAGAATTTCTTCCAGAGAAAATATCCAAATGAATCAGAAGATGAAATCATGATTAGAGCATTGGATTATATGAAGAACCAATTCTTCTCCACCTTTCCAACAAAATCAGAAAAAGATGAAGATTCATCTATGAAGACCAGCTCTTCCATGAGATCAATTGATTCCCACAACTTTGTCTGCTTGGCAGGAGAAGCTCAAGCAGATGACCCTACTGCAGAGGATTTCTGGGACGCAATGATTCAATCTATGGCCCAGAAAGCAAAAGGAAAAACAATGAAATAAGAATCCAAAGACAAACAAAAAAAGACAAGAAAAAGAATCTTATCCTGTCTAAAGAATCAAAAACAAAAATATGAAGAAAAAAAAGAATCTCAAGACAAAGAGATAAAAACAAGAAAAGGAATCTTATTTTGTCAAGAGAATCTCAAGACAAAGAGATAAAGACAAGAATGGATTTTATCTTGTCTGCCACTTCATGGCACTATTGGAGAAATAATCTTATCATTAGGCATAAATATATGCAATTATTTTTCTTTTGTAAAAGTTTTTTGTCTTTTTTGTCAT
This sequence comes from Lathyrus aphaca, assembly GCA_963966055.1. Classification (NCBI taxonomy): domain Eukaryota; kingdom Viridiplantae; phylum Streptophyta; class Magnoliopsida; order Fabales; family Fabaceae; genus Lathyrus; species Lathyrus aphaca. Next base: position 546,751,136 of record OZ014520.1, read on the forward strand.
AATTGATATGTCGATGGGGCCTAGTGAGTACCCGACATTAAATATACAACTTGTTTAGTCGTTTACCGGCTATTGTAAGTAGTTGTTACCGTCTTAAATAGTAAGCCTTAGCTTCCCTATGTAAAGGGATCTAAGTTTCTTTTGTAAATCAAGTTTTTGAAGTTCAAATATATAAGTTTTTCATAAATTCCTTTCTACAATCCTTCCTCCTTCTTCCATTATATCAATTTCAATCTTGATTCTGTTGTAATACACCTTTGGTATCAGAGCATTAAAAATAAAGTTAAATATTTGCCTTGTTTATCTCTTGCTAACCCTAAGTATTTCAAAATTGTTAAACTGATGCTTCAGACTTAGGCTATGGAGGAATCCTCAAACAAATAATACCTGATACATCAAAAGAAGTTTTGGTCAGATTTACTTATGGAAAATGGAATCCTACCCAGGCAAAATATTCTACTATTAAGAAAGAGATGCTTTCTATTATAAAATGCATTTCTAAATTTCAAGATGATCTTCTTAATAAGAAATTTTTACTAAAAATTGATTGTAGCTCAGCTAAATCAATTATTGAAAAAGATGTTAAAAATCTTGTTGCTAAGCAAATCTTTGCTAGCTGGAAATCTCAATTATCTATGTTTGAATTTGATATTCAACACATTAAAGGTGAAAATAATTCACTTGCTGATTATCTAACTCGTGAATTTTTGCAGGGAAAAAATGATGACCCCATATAGGGGTAGAGGCCGCGGTTATGGCCGTGGTGGAAGAGGGAGTAATTTATAACAAGTCTAGGGACACCTCTTTCTTTTTCAGCAGCATTATTGACATAAAAAGTTGTGCAACTCCAAGGAGATTTGTATTTTCTAATTAATTTTTTCTCTAAAAGAGATTTTATTTCTTTTTTGCATAAATCCAAATACTCATGGTTCATTTGAACAGGCCTAGCTTTAGTGGGAATCTGACTTTCATTAAAGTCATCAAGATAAGGTAAAGAAACAACATGTTTCTTTCTATTCCAAAATGCATTAGGTAAATCATTGCAGATTTCATCTCTAAACTGTTGATCAATTAATTTAATTTGATCTTGAATTTCAGGATTTTTAAGTTGAGAAGTGATATTTAATAAATCCACTTCTTCTTTAAGAAAACAAATTTGTCTTTCTTATTTAAGAAGAATATCTTTAACTTCATTAATCATCCTAGTATGGGGATCAGTAATAAATTCAAAAGTAATTCTTTTATTATTGATAATAGAAGTAATTCCCTTTTGGTCAACATTAACCAGAGACATAATTTTATGCAGAAAAAGAGTTCCTAATATAATTCTATGAGTTAAATTTTTTACAAGAATAAAATGAGTAGGTAAACAAATATCTTTGTTACAAACATAAGCATTAGACAGTTTATAATTAATTGTGAGTTTATCTCCTCCAACTTGGGTAAGAGACTGTGTAGTTTTATCAAAATATTTAGTGGGAATAATTCCTTCTTGAAGGCAATTTAAATCAGCACCACTATCAATAAGGGAAACTTCATTTTCTAATATGAAATTTCTATTAATAACTAAAGTTATTCTAACAAACCATTTTTGAGAGGTTACTCTATCAATGAGAGAAAGAAATCCATTACTATGTGAAGGATTACTAGTTGAAGCTATTATTTCAATCTTTGAATTATTAGATTCTAAAAAAGTGAGTCTTTGAGATAAACCATAGTTTTCTATTTTAATCTGAGATATTTCATTTTTTAAGAGATTTGTTTCTCTATGTAAATCCATAATAGAAACAGGAGTTTCACGGATGTTAGACTGTCGAAATCTAGACAAAACCTCACTTAATTGGTAAGGCGCTTTTGTAATAATAGGAAAATCATTTTTTGAGTTTTCTTGAATTAAGACCTCAAGCATTTTCCTTTTTAATTTTTGATCAGAAATGGATTATATAGCTTTTATAGCTTCATCATGTTCTGAGGTTAAAACATTTAACCCATTCATATCAACGATTGATTTCCAGTAATTTAATTGATTACATTGACAATCATTATTGTCAGAATATTCAGAAGAGCTCTCATTAGAGGATTCATAAATCATATTTATATCTTCTTCTGAAGAATAATTTTCAGAATCATAATTGAGAAGTAAGACTTTTTCTAATTGAGAACGTAATTGTTCATCTTCTATCTCATTAAGAGCTTTTTTAGTCCAACATTGGTTGACATAATGGCCAGATTTGTCACATTTATGACATGTTATGTCAAGCCTTTTGGCTTTTCTTTTGCCTTTAGGGTCAAAAGATTTTTCTTTAGGTCTACTTTTATTGTAGTGACTCTTTTTCTTATTTCTATAAGAATTTTTTGTCTTATCCCTATAAGGTTTATTGAGGAAATTTTTTCCTTTTTTCCTTTTTACTATTTGGAGATTTTCCTAGATCAAAAGCAAATTGCTCGCAAAATTCACCAAGTTGGTGTTTCTCATAAAGCTTTTGCTTTTTAAGTTGATTTCTAAGTTTTATGTTATTACATAAAGCTAATCCTTCATTAACACAAGTGTTAATTATATGACCATAAGTAAGGTCAGAATAATTAATATTTATCCCATCATTTTTCTGTCTTAAAGATTGTCTAACCTTTTTAGAAAAGAAATGGGGTAATCCATCAATAAATTTTGCTTTCCAATGCAAATAATTGGGATTGTTAAATTGATAAACTCTTGAAAGAAAAGCATCCTTATACCATCTAAAGTGGGTTAGAGAAGGACACTTAAGGTTTTGGAGAAGTGTTTAGATTTTCTCTCCAATGGGGACATTGGTTCCTACAAAATGTTGTAAGATGGAAAGACACAGAGTATACACTGCATCTTCTTCTCATGTGGTGGTCGTAGCCACAATGGTGTTTGTACTGGTTCCTGGCTCAATCTTAATGATTTTCTTGTGAATAAGAATTTCTAATTTTTGAGATTCAGTGAGATAATGATCCCACCAGCCTCTAAGTTGGCCAACAAATCCTGTTGTTATAAAGGATGCTATTGAACTATCTGAATTTCCATGTTGCTTGCAAATAGTGGAATACATGATCATCATATGGATTGTATCTATAATTTGTTTGTCATTAAGACCATCAACATTCCATTCATAAATGGCTTTTCCTGAATAAGAAGTTTGGAAGGGTTCTGGTTCCTCAAAGAGCAAATCTTACGGTGAAAGACGTTTATAATAATACTTTTCTACGGGTTTAGGAGCATAGACATGGTTTATTAATGTCAAGGTTACTAATATCTAAATTAGCAAACATATTAGATAGTTGGTCAATATGGTTTTCGTTATTATCTTCAGAATAATCTTCCTGAGACATAACTGTGATATTAAGACCTTTTAACTTTTGTTCTAAAATACGAACAAACTCTTGACCATTGGTTTCCATTTTAAATCCTTCTATGGAAACAGGAGGTTGCACTATAGGAACATCTGAAATAGTGGATGTGGATATTTATTCCTTAGGTTTATTTATGTGGTCAATAATGATATCTTGACATGCTATTTGTTTTTATAAAAGATCTTTTATGGATAAGAGATCTTTTTCCAAAGAGATAAATTGTTCTCCTAAGCACACAAGGTAGGCATTGGTATAATTCTGAGACCTAATGACGAAATTTAATTCCTTAAGAGTAACTTGATTTTGTTCAACTCTTTGTAACAGAAGGTTAAGATAAGGGGTAGCTTCAGTATTTTGACTCAAACTTATTGTCTATTCAGGGGGAAAGGGAGATTCCATTATTTATCCTCTAATTATTTCCCAAGGTCTTTGTAAAACAATGATTTCTTCTTGTTTTTTACTTATAAAGTATTTAACAAACCATTTAACAAAAGTAACGAAGTCTTGCTCAAGGCTCATTTGAGTGTAGTATTCTTCTTTAAATTGGGTTAATTCAGGTTTTGAAATTTTTCCAAAAAACCAATTTCTGAATTGAGTGTATCTCTCATGTTGAAACTCATCATTGACGAGTTTTCTCAGCTTACTACCAGGGGAATAATCTAACATTATAACTGGAAATCCATATCTGACGGAGTATGTGATTCTAATATTGGACTATTGGGTTTCTGATAAATCCCTTGGGGAATTCTATTTTCGCTAAGTCTTATATTCTCAACAACTTATATCTCTTCTCTTATTTGAGATGTAGAAGGTCTAGGTAATTGACTAGGAGATGTGTAAAATTCACTAACTGAGTGTCTAGCAGATAGGGATCTGGGTATCCTAATTATTCTTTTAGGAGTGAAGTTTATTTCTAAATCTCCTTCAGTAGTCTGAATTATTTGATCTATATCCCTATTAAGGATAGGTTCAAGATCTATTTCCTGAGGGAGAGACCATGTCTCTGGGAAGTTTATTTCATCCCACTTTATCAATCTATTGGTTGCAACATTGGAAGTTAATAAATTAGTTTGAACCAAAGTAGTAGTTCCAGGGAACGATAATTGCTTTGCTTTAGGATTAAGCGTAGTGAGAACCTTATAATAGATTCTATAGCATATTGCTATGATTTCACTTCCAGGTTTGAAGTTGTAATCGTTAGTATGAACAGTTAACTGAATAACATCTAATAAATTCTTATCAGATAAAGATAGATTTAAATTAGGTGAAACATCAAAGTAGACTAGTCCATGACACATACTTGTCTCTACCATAGTAGCTAAAGATTGTTTGAAATCTTTACATCTACCATCTCTAACATAAACCATTATACTAGAATTTAAACCTAATAATGTTAAAAGTTTTAAAGTAATTTGAACCAATCCAATATGGATAAAATTATAATTTTTAAAAGGTTTCAAATCTTTTTTAGTTAACAGTTTGATTGTCTGTTTTTCTTTAGAAATTTGAATAGTTTGCTCTAGAGTTTTAACAGCAAAACGAGAAAAAAATATCCATCTTACCAAATCTATAAATTTGATTAGAAGGAACGGAGGGTATAACCCATTTGTTGAGTTTATCCATATTTCTTGGATATTCAACTAGTTCTTCATTTTTTATTAAATTGTATTGATGATTATCATCATCAGAATCCATAAAAGGAACAGACTAAGAATGTTGTGATTGATTGATATGCAAAGCTAAATCTTAAATAGATAACTTGGACTCATAACATAATTTTAACATAAACAACAACCATTTAAAAGCCATCTAAGCAAACAACAATTGTTTAACTATCAACCCGTAGGGATATAAGGATTTCTCCCAAATCAAAGATGTTAAAATGTTTTTAGCAAAAATTTTCTTTTTTTGAAATCATCAACAACTCCCTTCCCTGGGATAAAAAAGATGAACTTAACAGAAAACACAAAAACATTTTTCAGTTTTAAAAACCACTTTGAAAAGGTTGTTTGCTTGTTAATAAAAGGTTATGAGAAAAAGTTACCTGCTTAGTTTTAGCTAAGCTTAATCAACCTATCACAACATAAATTTAGCCACTAAATTTCATAACAAATTGTTTAATGAAGAAAATTACCTTAGATTTGGCAATCCAAGTGATGATACCAAAGGTGTATTACAGCGGAATCAGGATCAAAATTGATATATAGCCCACATCATCAGTTATGAATGAATTCAAAATATTTTTTTTTAGATTGTAAATGCATATGTACTCCTAGCGAAATTATTTCAGCATGAAAAAATAGTATAAAACAATGTATTAATTATATTTTAATTTGCAACACTAACATCCCATATATTTTTAAAATGTAACAATTAGGTCATTTCAATCTTAATTAGTATACAAATAAAAATAAATAAAATTAAAAATTAAAATTAAAAAAAAATTTAAAATAAAAACAAAATTAAAATTAAAATCCACGTGGAATTAATAAATAAATAAAAAATAAAATAAAATTCCACATAAATGCAACATAAGCTTCATTTTTGCTACATATGCATTTTTTTAATGAAAATTCCAAAAAAGGGTCACGGTGAAATTTTTTTAAAACATTAAGGACCCAACTGTTACAAAAAAATCTTAAAGGACCTAAGTGGTAACATAAAATAACTTAAAGGACATCTGGTACTATTTTGCCTAAAAATAATAAAGTTTCATTTCGATTTTAGGATGGGTGAACGATTGAGTGTCGGGTTTCTTAGTTTGTCTTGTTTGTGTTTTAAAAAAAGTAAGTTTCATTTCAGTTTCAGGATGGGTGAACTGTAAGATTTATATTGGATTGTGATAGGGTTTGAAAGCTCTTTTAACCATAATTTAAAAAAGTAAAAAAAAAAATGTCTATTGGATTTGCTATTTGGACCGAATTTTGTATTGGTCCAACTCCAAATAAAATCCAAAATAAATTGGTTAAGTTATCCGAACTCGGTTCAATCCGAATCCCAAAAAACTAATAATTAAACCGATCAGAATTTGACCAAAATATGTCACCGAGGGCTGGGCCGGATTAGAGTTTTAGACCCGAATCCAACCCAACCCAAAACGATGTCCACCCTACCCTGGCCCATACATAGCAGAAGAGCAGCCAAATGTGTGTGGCAAATTTTCATTTCTTGCTCACATATTTCTGTTATAGAAGAAGTTCAGAAAAATCTTGTAAAAAAAATGTGGAAAATATTACATCACATCACACAATATGCGTTTTATCACATACTGTAGATTGGATTAGTTTAAACTCATACACTTGGCTCCACACGCAGCACTCAAACAACAAGTGCTTAGCCAATATTCTCTTGACTAATGTCTTGATGTCTCTCAATTTCTCCTTTAACACAAGAAATAAAATTGATTGAATCAAAACATATTAGGATCATGCAATTGTCCACTCATTCCCTAGTTACCTATTAGTCACACTCCACTTTACTCCTTATATTCTTCATTCTTTCCCTCCCTACATGTATATTAAGCTTCTATATGAAATCTTGTTTATGTTTCAAGTTTACTCTTTCCTTCAACCGAATCTATTCTTATCTTTCCAATTAAACTGCCACCACCCTTTTCCAATAGCTCTAGAATCAGAACCAAATATGAACCTCAAAAGATTGTATATCAAAATCCAAAGCATTGATTCCATTCTATGAGTTGAAGTTATAGCCTTTATTTTAAAGTGATATGCCAACTATATAACACACAACAACATCAATTCCATGTTTTTTATTCTACTTACTTGATCATGGAAAGAAGGGTTCTTGATGGTATCATTAATAGGTTGCTTGATGTTAGAGGAAGACCTGGGAAACAGGTTCAGCTTTCAGAAGGAGAAATTAAGCAACTTTGTATGGTTTCTAGAGATATCTTCTTGAAGCAGCCTAATCTTTTGGAACTTGAGGCACCAATTAAGATTTGTGGTAATCCATTTTTCAACCTCATGTTCTTTGTTTTCTATAGATAGATATACTGCATAATCTTTTTATTTATATTTATATAAAAATATTAGTATTGGAGGCGTCCGCCACGCCACTGATGTTAAGCCGACGCTAATATAGACCTAGCGTCCGTTGATGTTTAGCCGACGCTAATATCGACCTTGCGTCCGTTTTATGGAGCGGACGCCTCTTAGCATATGCATTAAATCCATTGGCTAATATGTTGCTTCATTTCACTAGGAGATATTCATGGTCAATATTCAGATCTATTAAGCTTATTTGAACATGGTGGATTCCCTCCTCGTTCGAACTACTTGTTCTTAGGCGATTATGTAGACCGCGGAAAACAAAGCTTGGAAACAATATGTCTTCTTCTAGCTTACAAAATTAAATATCCTGAAAACTTCTTTCTTTTAAGAGGAAACCACGAATGCGCTTCGATAAATCGCGTCTATGGATTTTACGACGAATGTAAAAGGAGATTCAACGTAAGAGTATGGAAGATATTTTCAGACTGTTTCAACTGTTTACCTGTCGCGGCTGTTGTTGATGATAAGATTATATGTATGCATGGTGGATTGTCACCTGAATTGCATAGTTTGAAACAGATAAGTAATTTGCCAAGGCCGACAGAAGTTCCTGAAAGCGGTCTTTTATGCGATCTTTTATGGTCTGATCCTAGTAAAGATGTTCAAGGTTGGGGAAGTAATGAACGCGGCGTTTCGTTTACTTTTGGTGCAAGTAAGGTTGCGGAGTTTCTTCATAGGCATGATCTTGATTTGATTTGCAGAGCTCACCAGGTTTTGCAGACTCGTTTTTGTAATCTCGCATTACGTATCGGCTAAGTCTTTATAAAATCAAGAATAACTAACTTGCTTGTGTATTGCTTTTTTGTATAGGTTGTTGAAGATGGATATGAGTTTTTTGCTAATAGACAACTTGTGACAGTTTTTTCTGCTCCTAATTACTGTGGAGAGTTTGATAATGCTGGAGCAATGATGAGTGTTGATGAAACACTTATGTGCTCTTTTCAGATATTAAAAGCTGTGGATCATAAAATGCCTAGGTTTGGTTTTAGGAGTGCCACTTCATTCAAGGTTAGTGATCCTCCATTGACACATGTTTAGTCATATAACTAAGGTTCTAAAAAACGGTCACGACAAAACAGTATCAAAATGTGCTAATACTGATACTGTTATTCACTATTTTTATGATGAAAAAGAAACTCTGGTTAATTCACATCACGACGACTGCGGTCAGTATTGCAACACCTATACTAACCAAATCAGTGAAAATCTTTACGCGACCGCGAATGTTAATTAAAATATCTATGTTATCTTATCTAAGATGTTTGTTAACTTTGTTTTATATGCAGAAGGCATTTCTTGGGGCTAAAGTAAGAGCTGATTGAGGTGCTAAAATCACTAAAGTTTGGAACATAGATAAAAATTGACTATGAAAAAGTTATATCTTTGATCAAGTACAATGTGAAGGAAGACTCTAACTGTCAATTTTGAAGAACACAGGAAAATTATCTATGGTTTAACTTTCAAGTACTGTCGAATGTTTTCGTCCACAATGCTGCCAACACAAACGGAGGTTTCGTGTTTTTTTTCTTTCTTTAAGGTTTTTGTGTGAGAGATTTTATTAATGCTTCTTTGATTCATATCTCTGGTTGTAAAACAATGGCGGCATTATAATGACTTAATATTAACCCGTGTAATTGCAATGTAATAATTTCAAATTCATGTAGTTTTCTCATAAATGTGTAGTTCAAGTAATGAAACCAAAAAAACAGCCAACAAACAGGTAGAATCGCAAAACCAGACAGTGCAGAATATTGTGTAAAACAGAAACACACGCAGTAGCATAAACAAGATTATGCAGAAACACGGATTATTGTTGTATTGATCTGATGGCTAATCAATTTGAAATTCAACAATTTTTTCATTCTCTGTTAACTTAAGGAAACTTGCGATTTATCGTTAGAGTAGGATTACAGAATTTTAACTAATATTTGTGTTGCGATAAAATTGAAACAAAGTAAAATCGAGAAAGATTTTGATGGAAAGATTATGAATTAGAAAGGATGATAACCCTTCATGAAGTTCTCCACACAAAAAAATGATTTCTGGATAAGATCAAAACATAATCCATTCTAGAAATAAAGAAGTAAAGCTCCGAAAATCACACAAACTCTTTGTTCTGAATCGGATACCTTAAAAACAAAGTATAATAGGTTTTTTTATGATCAAGAAACCTATGAGGATTAAAGTTTAGGGTAACCACAAATAAAATGATTGGTTATAAACTGTTATTCTTTCATTTCTCTTGAAACAAGATTACAAGTATACAAAAATAACAAATAATCTCTCTCACTTTTGAATTAGGGTTTTATCTTCCTATTTTCCCTTATACAAAATATGAGAGACTAGTATGTTATTTATAAGAAAACTAACACACTAATCTAATGGCCTTTTTAACAATTACCCATTACAAACTAACTTAGGGTACAAACTAACTTAAACAATTGCATCCATAACACAAGGCCCAATTAAACAATAACATGTGAACGGACTTCGACGACATGCTATTCGTACTAGGGTTTGTTCAAATCTTCACCTTGGCACACACCATATACCAACACGAAACAAACTAGCTTTCTTCATGCAACTTTATCAACTGCATACAGTGGAAAAACTTTCAACTGGGCAACGTCTTGGTGATCATATCAACAACATTATGATCTGCCGAAACCTTCAGCACTTGGACTTCTCCACGCTCGATTACCCCTCTGACGAAATGCAGCCTCACATCAATGTGCTTGGTTCGCTCATTATAGGCTGAGTTCTTCGACAAGTGTATTGCACTTTGACTATCACACTTAACAGTGATACCTCAACCTTGAAGTTTCAGCTCATTTGCAAAACCTTCAAGCCACAATGGTTCCTTTACAACTTCAGTTAGGGCGATATATTCCGCTTCAGTGGTTGATAAGGCAACAACCTTCTGAAGTGTTGTTTTCTAACTAATTATTGTGACAAACATAGTGAAAGCATATCCAGAAATAGATTTTATAGAATCCATACAATCTGCATAATTAGAGTCGACATATCCTTCTATTTCTGCTTTACTATCTTCACCCAAGACTCCACTATAAATTAAGACTCTGTTCAGAGACTCATTTATGTACCTTAGAATCCACTACAATGCTTGCTAGTGAGCCTTTCCAGGATTTGACATGTACCTTTTAGACTTATTGCATATGTTATGTCGGGTCTAGTACATACCATATCATACATCAAACAGCCTACTATATTAGCATATGGAATGTTATCCATATAAGTTCTTTCGACATCGATACTAGGACACTGATCTATACTCGACTTGAATTGAGGGCTTGTCGGAGTCACAATAGGCTTTTAATTTTACATACCAAACTTATAGAGAATCTTCTTCAAGTATGCCTCTTGAGATAAGCATAATCTCGATTGTTTTCTATCTCTCTAGATGTCAATTTCAAGAATCCTGGATGCATCTCCCAGATCCTTCATATCGAACTCCTTATTGAGTTCAACCTTCACCCTCATTACATCTTCGACATTGTTGCTTGCTATTATAATACCATCCACATAAAGCAACAAAATAACAAATGAATTACCAGGTCGAAATCTAAAGTAAACACAGTGGTCGAACTAACTTCTGATGAAACGGGTGTGTGTAACACCCTATTTCTACCCGGGAAATATCGACAAAGTCAGAGTAATAAAAATTCAACTTAATTATAAAAACAGGATGCCACATTTCAACTTTCAAACATATTCGTTTTCATTTAATCAAATAATACAACGATACATAACACTTTTTATCCGGATGAAACTATAACAACAACTTTTATTCAATTTTGAAACAATAACTTTTACAACTACGCAGCAGATTCTCAATTTGTTTAACTAAACATGGTATAACCGTTTATTCAACTTAAACAGCTTCGTAACAACACATTTTAACTCAAACAACTTAAAAAAACAACAAAACGACTAAGCGTTCATCCCCCCAAGTGTTACGTATCAGAGCATCGACATCGACTCGAACTAACAAAGATAACCATCTTCCTTCAAGCATCCTGCATGTTACAAACATAGGGGTCTCATTCAAATAGAAGGGGTGAGATATCGATAGTTATAAATGATATATGATAAATAATACATAGACAAGGATTATACAATTATCACCACTTCACTTCAACAACAACAACTTAACCATCACCACATTTTATCAGCTTACTTTACTAACTAATTACACTCCTCAACATTTAATACATAATCCACATACTCATATATCCAACACGAACGACTTAATCAACCTAATCAACACAGACCACTTAATCAACTTGAATAACATAAACAACTTAATCAACTTGAAAAACATAACAACTTATCAACTCGAACAACATAAACAACTTATCAACTTGAACAACATAAACAACTTGATCGACATAAATAATGCAACACAAATGCGACTCAACTATGCATATGCATGGGGTACCATCGGAGTAAAACTCTCAACTTAGAATATACCAGGTTATCGAGGTATTTGCAAGGCATAAGCCTTCAACTTAACAATTTTGCCAAGTTAATGAGGCATCAAGGCATAAGCCTTCAACTTTCAACGCGGTGCCAATCCAGGCCAACTTAAAAAGGCAAGTATGTGACTCATGCAAATGGCATACAATAACAACTACTACAATTAAAAGCAACATCAACTTCAACAACTAATACAACTTAACGACGTAGCAACATACAAATTTTCAACATTGGCCAAAGACCTTCAATATAACAACAACAATAATAACTACATAGCAACACAACAATAATTCGACTTTGGCCATGGGCCTACAACTTGTATTTCAGCCACTTATAAGGCACTACAACAAAATTCACAACCATAACTTCACAACTTAACCCAAGAAATACAACATAAAGGACAAACCAATTATACCTCAACTACACCGCATAACTATTGTTCTACTAATTCCTACTCTACATTTATATAATTTGGACTATCCTAGTACTAACATTGTGTAAGATATGCTATTAGCCCTCTAACTGTCCTCTTAGAGCATTTTTCACAAAATCTGTCTCAGACTAGTTTGCATAGCGAACAGGTAGTGAAGTAAGTTCGCATAACGACTAAAACTTCGCATAGCGACCAAAACTTCGCGTAGCGAACTATCGCGAATAGACCATTCCAAGTTTGTTCGTATCAGTTCCTCTTCCACCAATTTTCTTCTTCTTTTTTATCTCAGACCCATACAATACAACAGTAACACGACAAATCATGATCAAACAACATAGATTAACTCCTTTTACGATTAATTCAACAATCACACAAGAAAACATCATCATAACAATATCAACATTTCATAGCAACACCCAAAATTATCTAGCCCTAGTATCAATTATCATACCCGATTATAAAAATAAAACCCACCCTTACCTTGGATTGTATTGAAGGCATACCTACACGATTGAATTATGGAAAAAATTGATCCGATTGCAAATTTCTCCCCCAGCTTCTTCTCTCACGATCACGCTACGTTTTCCTCTAAATTCCACGCTCTGACAAAAACCCCCAACTTCTAATTTTTTTCTTTTCTTTTTATCAAATAATAATATTATTCTAATAATTAAACTAATGGGCCTAAACCATTGCACCCCTCTAATTTCTAACTCAAATACGAATTCTAGCCCACTAACTAACTCACTCCAACAACAATAATATTAATTCTAATATTATTTCCACAATTTTCCGACTTAATACTCCGATTTAATAACTTAATTAACCACAACACAAAACCAACAGAATAAACACAAATAAATAATTAAATATTCATTTAAATAATTAATTTAATATTTGGGCGTTTCAACTCTCCCCCACTTAGAATATTTTCGTCCTCGAAAATTTACCTGATTCAACTACGCCAACTGCTTATCCCATCGACTAATCAACACTCAACTCTGAAGACAACCCCACCTATAATACAAACAATGATTCATAACATAAATGGCAACAACAACATGAACAACACTCAAGCAATACACTTGAAAACTATCATCACAATACAACGAGTATCCAACTTAAGGATTCACCGGTTAGGAACTAGAACACAACAACATGAGAACACACAACTTAAACACAACATTAATACAACCAAATTCCAAAATCTTTGTTATTTACATATGAACAACTTCACTACACCACGCGTTCACTGTACACTCTGATTACATGCAAAATACCAAGTCTACCGAGTTTAACTTCAACTTCTAATCACCAAAATTGACACATCAACAAAGCCTTTGACTTAACTCTTCGTACTTTCGTCCCAACGGGTATTCTAACTCTTGTAGTTACCAAATACTTCCAACTTAGATCCATAAGACAACACTTATGAATGTTCAACATAATTACAACGGCGACTACTTCCCAGTTCTTGGATAAAATATTCATATACTTCCATGAATTCCCAATTATCATCAACATAGACTACAACTTTTCCACATTTTAATAACACGTCCCTCGAAAATCATCTTAAAAGCATAACATCATTACAACAACATAAGGTATAGGGGTCCAACTAATTTCCACAAGATAACTCATATTCTTTACTTCCAATTGATTCAACATATCGAATCCTCGATTCCTACTCATACCGACACAACCCTTCATAAATTCTTATCTGAATCAACACAACCAACCACTCTTCTTGTTTCAACCAAAAATTTCACTTAATAAACCAACTTATAATTTCACTTCTTTTGATACTTTCATTTCAACTCTATCCAAAATTCTTGTTAAATCATTATCTTACATTTCCATCTACTTTCCTTTTGAATCATCTCAAGAAAGCTTCAAGTCTCAAGTCCATCGACTCACCACAAAACAACACTCAAATTAACCAGAATTTAACTATGAGTTTCCATAATACTATTCAATCCAAATGTAACTTCATGCTATCATTATTAAATCCAACTAATATTCTTATATACAAATGTGTATCGACAAATTAAACAATTCACAAATACTCAGCTTGACTTCAACCAATTCAACGTACATACTATACTAGTTGGCATAACCCATATATCCATCAATTATGATTTTGTATACTATCAACAATATATTAAGGGTGACCAGTTCCTCAATTTGTCAATAGACATCCGACAACCATAACAGTGGCATAAATCATCATTACCCAACACAATAGCATACTTCAACTCGTGCCTAAAATCCGTAAGCATAACGCTCCGCCAACTCTCTGAGGCTTATCAACGTCGTCTTAGTCCCCCTAATTTTGACTTTGTTAATTATACCAAAATATCCAAAATCCAATACATAATTTCTTATACATGCTCGTAGCACAACACAACTTTAAATATCTTTCCAACATCGGGATCTCTACAACATCGAGTACCATCCAAATCGATTCGCCCCAATTGCAACTTTCATCCAAATTAAGAATTTTAACCACACTAACCAAATCTTTGTCTTTCTCTCAATAGTACCATCACATAGCATCATCACTCTATTCATCATTGTTCAACATAAATTATATCTCTATGCTCTTCCGATACAGTCACACCTTTCTAATACCGACATATTATTCCTTATCAATATTTCACACTCGTCTTCATGTTTCCAAATTTTCAGCAATAGTTGCTCAACTTCGAACACATTTATCTTTTCCAATACATGTCTCTCAACCATAAAATCATATTCCAAAATAAATAGAATTTCGTGCAGATTTCAGAACTTCAAGAACCACTCCAATCCAATTTACGAATAACAAGTTATCTTCTTCACAACGGGACTGGTTCAGAATTTCCGTATGCAGAATTTTCCAAAAATCAGCATCAGACCCAAATATTAAAATGCACTTATCTATCTCTTCACAAACCTCCAGAAGAAAACTCTTATATGAAAACTGTAGGTAATTTCGTAAGCTTTCTAAAAAGTCCATAATCGTTCCAATCAGAATCACGAGTAAAACGTTATGCCTCTTTAACTGACAGCTGCTCCAAAATGGTAAAAATCAGAACTTGAGATTGATGAACATAAGTTTCATCTCTCTCTTGCTTCCAAGATCTACCAATAATCCTTTCTTTTCATCCAAATCTAAAATTACCTGACTTAATCCAACTATACTCAAGGTATATTAATCTACCGACTTGATCCATCAACTTATCATTTTCCTTTAGAATAATTCCTTATTCTCACTCAAACATTTTCCTGCAACAAATATCTCAACCATTCCCACTATGTTTCATTATATTCATTACAATAGCAATTTTTCGTTCAACACCAGCCAACCTTTCTCATATTTCCATCAAACCAGCTTACCATTCTCCATCTTCATATTTCTACACCCTTCTAAAAATGGCCGAGCAAAGAGCAACAACACTAGTTTCAAGAGAAGGAGATGTCAGAGTTCTCCAACGGGCTCGCTTTCAGGAGTTCTGTGAGAGGCAAGTCAACGTCACCTGTTACCCCGAAGAGGAGTGCTTAACTCGTTTGGGTCTCCTTGATAGCGTTAACTATATGATGGATATGATTCATCTCACGATGCTCTGTCGAAGAAACTGGCCTACCTACGCTCCGCTCATGCTGGAGTTCCTAAGCTCATTTAAGTACCACACAGCTAGAGGAGAAATGAAATTCCTCACGGGGAACAGTACCTTCCATATGTTCCCAAGGGAATTCTCCGTCAATCAAGAACAATTCAGCGAGTGGTTTGGATTCCCACATGGTGAAGGTGTTCACCTAACCATTCCGAAGGGAGGAGACTGGCAGATCAGAGCTCTTGATCTATGGGAGGAATTATCAGGAGAGAGAGAGAGAGAGGATGGATGAGAGGAGCTGTACGCAACGCACATTCAGAAGCCCGCCATCCGATACTTTCATAGGGTTGTGTCCAGTGTCATCTTTGGGAGAGCCAACAACCATAAAGTAAATCAAAGAGAGCTATTCTTGATTTACTGTGAATTCTTCGACATGCGGGTAAATTTCGTCGCCTTCATCTTAGACAACATCAAATATATCTGTAACAGAGGGAAATCACCCTTCTGCTTTGGCGGTATGATTACCAATCAAGGAAGGATGACAGGAACAACCTGGTCATCAACGAGAAGATCATCTGAAGCATCATCCTGCCCTGTCATACCAGGACGGATTTGAGAGTCTGAGCCAACTGGCACTTCGACCTCTTAGCTCTTTCACCAGGTGCGGCTGCATAGAAAGCTCAACAAGACGCCAGAATAGATGGAGTCCAGCAGGTTTTGGATGATGAGGAGAGAGCTGAACAGAGAGCTGCTGAGTTTGCAAGCACCCGCACATCCACTAGACGCCAGAGAAGGAATCAAAAACCCGCGTCTATGGATGACATTATGGTGGCCATAATGCAGAACCAAGAGGTGCAATAGAAGTAGTAAGAGGATTTAGCACAAAGGATGGCGAGGATGGAGTTGACTTAAACAAAGCACAGAAAGTTAATAGCTGCCAACACTGAAGCACTTGGTGACCTAGTGTAAACACCCCAAATTTGCCGTCACTCATTCACACCATGGCTTGTGATCATTTCATATGCATAAGTTCAATCATAGCATCTCATATTGCATTTTTGATTCACTGCATAGATTCAAAGTCATCTGCATCTAGGGTTTGTGATCTGAGCAATCCAAGAGCCACTTGAGCCACTACAAAGGACATCAATCACTTCAAAGAGGTCCATGTATGTTCAAGCATCATATTATATCCTCTCAAAGTCAAGAAAATCAAAGAATCACAAGAACTGAGATTGGCATGGAAGCAGAGCCAGGTTTAACTGCACAGATGACCTAGAATTAGGGTTTTGGTTTCAAAGGCCATAACTCCAAAATTTTTGGTCATTCTTGTTTCTATTAGTCTCTATATGGTATAGGGATCATGCATATCAATTTTCATGAAGAAATTCCATGGGGAAGGCATCTGATCAAGAGTTGACTTTTTGAACAAGTCAGTGCAAAATCAGGGCATCTGAGACCCCCAATGACCCAACCAAAGGGTGTTCTTCATCATTTTGATTATGTATGATCTTTATCTGATCATGGAAGATGTTAGAAGTTCACAAAATTGAATAATTTCAAGCCATTTAAAAAGTTGACTTTTTGGGAAAATGACTTGTAATGGAAACTTGCCATTTTGGGAAACCTTTTCAACCCTTACTTTTTGGTTCAAAAATGCTTCAAATGGGAAAACTTTGGTCATGAAAGTTGTAGAATGGATCATTTCCTTTTCAAAAAGTACAAGAACTTGTTCTAATTCATTTTGGATCAAGAGTTATGGCCTGTCAAAGTTGGCCAAAATCACATAATTTGAAGTTTTCTACCAAAGAGGCATTTTGCAAAATGGTATGATCAAGTGTTCTAAAGACTTCAAATATGCACAAACTCATTACAGCATGATCATATGACTCCTAAAAATCATAATTGGCCCAAGAATCATCTCATTTCATGCCTTGGACTTCAAGAAATCACAAAGGGGTCAAACTTTGTGAAAAGTGCAAAACCTATCACAAACCATAAACCACTTCCTGCATTGCTTCTAGACCTATTCCATAGCATTCCTTGATTCAAGCTGAGCCAAAGCAAGCCAAAAAGCAAGTTGTACCATTGCCCATACCTCAAGTACAAGTCAAGTTGACATTTTGGCAACTTGCCCATACCAATCACACTATGCCACAACCACTTTCTGAGCCAATCCCATTTGTTTATACAAATCAAAAGCAAGCCATTTCATATAACACACAAGCCTGAAAGCTCCAAGAAGACAGCATTCTCACTTTTCACCTCATATGCAAAACCATTCGAAACTCATCATACAAGCTTCAAACACACAAACAAACCTCACCATCAATCTCAACATGACTCACTGATCACAAACCAATCATCAAAACAGCCTGAAAGTCATTGGAACCAAGATACGATTTCTGCCCCCCTTTGAACAGAACTTCAGCAATCTTTCAAACCAGCCATTTTAAACTCCAAACAAGTATTGCAAGCTTCTCAGGGGATCCATTAGAGGTGTCTTAGATCAAAGGGCCAGCCAGAAAGTTCCAGAAATCAAAGCTTCGATTCAGGTAGCCATGGAAATTCATTTTTCCAGAACCTTTATTTCTTGTTTCTAAAATGATCTACATGCTTCCCTGAGTGCACTGAACCTTTTACTTTTGAAAATGATTGAGTTTTGAGGATGTATGGCTTGTCTGAAACTTTGCCCGAAAATTTGATTTTTGTTTGTTCTTCATGATTCACGAAAAAGAAATGGATTTCGTGGCTGGATTGTTGTTTAGGATGTTTAGTTGAGTTGATCTGGAGGTTTTGGCATGTTTTAGTAACGTTTTGAGAGAGTTAGGTCAGAGGTCTCGCCGGAGAAGACGACCGGAAGTCTTCTCCGGCCACCTGAGGTTGATTAGGGTTAATCTGTGCAATTAATGTGAGTTTGAATGTGGAGCGTAGGATGGGTTGACCAGGGCTGACTCGCGCGTGATTGAGCGGCTAGGATGCATCATTAGAAACCCTAATCTTCATTAACTTAATTTAATTCAGTTTAATTAACTTAAAATGAAAATTAGCTCAGTTTGAATTGTGGCCATCAGATTGCGCGCGAAGTCAAACAAAATATCCCCAGAACCAATCCTGTCCCTTGGATGCGCATACTTCTCATTTTATTCAATTTTATTTTCATTTTATTACATTTCTTTTGTACATTTTATAAAAAATAGCAAAACACTTTAAAAAATTCTGAAAATTTTTATTCAAGCTTTTATTAATTTTCAGAAACCAAAAATATTTTTATTTTTATTTTTTGTATTGAAAATTATTTTTAAATCATTTAAAAGTTTATTTTTAATTGATTAATGAGAATTAATTAATTAAAAATACTTTTAAGTATTTAAAAATCACAAAAAAATTCATGAAACATCTAAGATCATTTAGAAACATTGTCCAACCTTCAAACCAAATTTCTTTTTTGATCTTGATGCCTTTTGACAATTTTCAATGGATTTAATTTCATTTTAAGGCATTATTTTGATCCAAACTTCAAAAATTCATTTCTGCCTAACCATTGAGAGTTGGACAATGATTCTTTTTGCATTGCATCTTGTATAGCATGTAGTTTATAGGATTAAATTGGCATGAATTGATCTTGCATTTCCTATTTGTTTGACATTTTTCTTGACAAGGTACCTTAAAACCCTAGCCAACTTAGGAAATTCATAACTTGCACTAGGTTAAGAATTGGATCCTCTCCTTTGGGCAGTGAGTTTGTATAGGTTTAGGGTTCCTTTGATTGCATTTTCAAATTTTTATCATGATGTTTGCTTCTGGTTTTGAATTTTGTTTTGTGCATTGATCATAAACCCTAATTTGGGCTTTCCTTTGCATCCATCTTCCATTTGCTTGCATACCATGAATTGCCATGACATTTTGTGATTCCATTTGATTCATATGACATCTTAAGACATATTATAATCATGTTTGATCATTGCATCTTTCATTTGCCATGTTGTATGTCATTTGCATTTCATAACTTTTCATGTATGTTCATGGTTCTAAGCATGTTTCTTTTGCATTCCACATGTTTGTATGATCATCCTTATGCCTTGTTTCATGTTTGCATCATCTCTTAGCATCATTAACATCATGTATTTGCTTCTGACTTTGTCTTGCACCATGACATTGCATCTCATTTGCATTGCATTTCATTCCTTTTGCTAACTTTTCAGGTGGTAAGTTGTTTGAGAAGTGAATTTGCCTTCACTTCTCACAATCTCTTTTCATCTCTCTTATGCATCTTTGCTGCATTTTTATCTTGTGTATTGGATTGAGTTTGCTCACTCATGTTCATCTCACCTTCTTTCTTCAAGCAACTTGACTTCTTAAGTGAAGCAAGTTGTTTTGCTTCTCTTTGCTCCTTTCATATGTTTCCCTCCTTGGTGGTTCTTTGAAGATCTTTCTTGCAAACCTCACAAACCCTAGGAATGACCAAGCATGATGACAATTAGGGTTTGATTAGTCCCCCATTTAGCTTTTACCTTTGTGTCTCTTTGAGTCTTCTCTTCTCATCTCATAATCAGGGCTAAACCCTAAAGGCTTTAAGGCTTTGTGATTAAGCTTATGCCTGCATCCTTCTATTAGGATGGAGTGTATAACTTTAATCCTAAGTGTTAAACCCTTAATGTGTTTAAATCCTTTAATCAATTCATTTAATAATCATCAAGACATCAAGCTTGTAACTTGGGCCTTGCATTAGGGTTCTAATTCTTCCTTAATTGGTTAAGAAGGACTAACCCTAGTGTTAATGGACAAGTCCCCCTCAAGTTGTCTTTCAAACCCTAAAAATAATTTCTTCATCATATCATTAACTAAAATCCACTTAATAAAGGCTTTGTTTTGTCATGAGGTTAATCCCTAATCATGGATTAAGTTGAGGAGCTTTCCTCAGCTTAAACATTCTCATCTATTATCCTTCTATTAGGATGGTGTAATGAGTCTGTTTAATCCCTGATTATGGCTTAGTCTCATTACTTAACACTAAACAAAAACAACAAAAACATCTAAATAATCACAAGTAGGTTAATGATCTTAATCCTACATCAAAAGGTGATTAAGTGTGAGACCCTGACTTCACACTTAAGGTATTCTCATTACCCCTAATCAGAGGGAAGATGTGATGAGTTTATTAACCCATTGGTTTAGGCTTAAGCTCATTAACTTATGACAAACATCCAAAAGCAATAAAAGACTGAAAACTTAAAAACAAACAATAATCGTCTCCTCCGGGATTCTTTTCTCATCTCACTCACTCATAAACGAGAACCTGCTTCTTCCGTCTAATGCAAGACAGTTTGCACCTGAGCCAGACAGGTCATGCACTTGAGCATAGACAAGTAAGCAGTTCACAATTCAATTCATCTTTCAGTCTCTTTGGGTCGAACTACGGTGTTCTGACTTCCTCAATGCACGAGAGGATACGTAGGCATAACTTAACAGTTATCGAACAAAAGTCTCTGGATATTCCCCCTCTTTCTAGCCTTATTCTTTTAGCCTCATTATCTTGAGCATTTCACTCTTGTCCTTACACTGACACTGTACATTTATACACTTCACTCTTCTTTTACACTGACACTTGCATTCTTTCCAGTTTTGATACACAAATAGCACTGACACTACCCCTTTAAAACACAAATCTTTCAAGCGTGGATCCTGTCGAGTACGGCGGACAATCTGGGTGCTAATACCTTCCCAGGTTGTAACCAACCCCCTTTCTCAGTCTCTCTGGTTTGCAACCGTCTTATCCATATCTTTCTAGGTCTATGCAGCATTACCTTTCCTCCGGGATAAAAATGCCTAGCTGGCGACTCTTTTCTTTTCTTGTGAGTTCACTCCTGTGTGTTCTCACATCCTCTTTTCGCCGACCGTTCGCGTCTGTACCCCTCTTGGCCCCGGTTGTCATTTGGCGGGAGCGACAGCTTGGCGACTCTGCTGGGGACCCTTATACTGTAACCAGGGATTCTGGTTCTTTCTTTGTGGGTTCCTCCCAGCGCTTGTTTGATTTGTGTTTACTAGGGTGTTATGTGCTAATTGTGTTTATATAGTTGCTTTATTTATTGCTTTATGTACAGTTATTTATTGCTTTCTTTACAGGTTTATATATCATACTGTCATATTGTCATCTGGCTGGATCTGGTTTTTTGCTTTGGTGGGTGGGGTTCTACTGAGAGATTAAGGTCTTATACCTGGGACCTGAGTGACACCTAGGCTAGAGTGGTTCATGTTCTTTCCCATTCCATTTCGGTCTGGTGCGGGAATATGAAACACGGTTCAGATGTGGGTTTCTTCTTGAGAACTCTGTGCTACAAATTTCCTGTAGTGCTAGGGCTATCTGGGAAGCCTGCTAAGTCTGGATGACCTTTTTTATGACCTTTAGAAACTGAGGTGAATTAGAGGAGGATCTTTTATGGTTATTGTAAACACTGTACCTCCGGGTTAGAAGTGTTTACACTTCTCATAATTGATCCAAGTCTGAGGATCCTTGTTTTAGAACATCACATGTGAGGGGGGTTGGGCTGTTTGCAGGTTTGCAGGAACCCTTGGCCACATCATACCCTGTTTCTTATTGTGTTTAACAATGCTTCACTTTGGACAGTTCTTGTGATTTAACCCTGGACATGTGACTCTTTATTTGAGTCCCCCACCTTGGTTACTGGACTTCTGAACCTCCATCTAGACTTCTTAAACATACATGGGCCTTTTATATCAAGACAGATAATCAGATTCAGCTTGATCACAAACCCTTGCATATCATTTGCATACATCATCATTGCATCATTTAACATTTGCTTATTTGTTTTTCAGGGTATCCATATCACATTTGGCTTGGTTTTGACCCCTTTTACCTGCATAGACCCTTGTTCATCAACTATCTGCTTCAGCCATCTTCATCAGTTGCCTGCTTCAGCTACTGTTATCACCAGTCTCAGCCTGTCAGTGGCTCATCACCAGTATCAGTCTTCATCAGCAGTTATTTTCAGCTCTTCATCAGCAATCATGGCACCCAAAAAGAGCAACATTTCTTACCACTTCTTTGAGCCTGTGCTGGCTGGCATCAGGCAGGTCCAGGCACTCATTACTCCAGACCATGTCCCATTATTCAGAGAACATTATAGAAGAATCCTTGATATGGTTATAGACTTGGACCCTTCTCAGAGGAGTTTGATTCACACTTGCCTACAGTTCTATGATCCTCCTTTGAGATGCTTCACTTTCCAGGATTTTCAGTTGGGACCTTTATTAGAGGAGTTTTCATCATTGGTTGGAGTGCCTGTCAGGGGTGGTATCCCCTTCAACCCAGAGATGCCTTCTCCCAGCAATGAAGAAGTGGCAAAAGCACTGTATTTGGAACCTATTCTGATTGAGCAGAACATGACTACAAAGGCTGGAATCCCTGGTCTACACTTGGACTTTCTCACTTCTCAGGCCATCCTGAAGGCCTCCTTGGGAGAATGGAGGGCAGTCTGTGCATTGTTAGCCCTCAGTATATATGGGGTTATACTTTTTGCAGATGAGCCCAAGTTTATTAGCAAGAATGCTATCCACCTTTTCCTTTTGAGGAACCCAGTGCCCACCTTGCTGGGAGACTTCTATTATTCTGTTCACCAAAGGAATGAGAAGCAGAGAGGGAGATTGGTGAGATGCTGTGCTCCCCTATTTCATACCTGGCTGCTTAGGCACCTACCCAAGACTGATGCTTTCTTGAACCCTCACCAACAGAGGAATTGGGCTAGGAGACTTACTGCTTTGACCTCAGATGATATCAGATTGTGCACCCAGAGCACCAAAGGAAGGGATATAATTACTAGCTGTGGACAGTTTCCCAATGTACCTCTGATAGGAGTGAAGGGTTGCATCAACTACAATCCTTTGCTGTTTAAGAGACAATTGGGCTATGCTCTGGTTCACCCTCCTAAAGTGCAAGACTTGGCTGAAACCCTGTACTGTGAGATAAAGCCTAATCTAGCTGTTGTTAGACAAGCATCCTGGGCTTGGGACAACATCCAGACCAAAGGAATGGCCATTCTTGGGAAATGCAACAATGTGGCTTCAGCACAGTATTATGAGTGGTCTCATGCTAGAGCTCAGATTTCTGGGATGCCTTTCACCATTGAAGATGCACCTGGACCATCCACAGTACCACCTCCAGCTACTGTCAGCCTAGAGGAATTTGAGAAACTGAAAGAGAGGAATGAGAATCTGACTCAAGCTCTGCAGAAGACCCTCTGGGAGAGGAGTGATGGTCGTCTAGACATTGAAAGGTTAGAAAAGCTAAAGGTGGAGCATCTAGCCAGGATTGAGAAATCAGAAGACTACATCAAGAAATCAATAGCAGGAGAGCAAATTTTGAAGAATGCCTGTAAAGAGGCCCAGTTTCAGAAGGCTAGGACTGATCTTTATCTGAAAGAAAGTCAAGCTAGGTGGGTCAGGATTACTGAAGCTCGCACTCAAGAAGATAAGAGAACTCAAGACAGAATTGAGCAGTTGGAGGCAAATGAAAAGAAGCAACAGGAGGCTCTGCTAGAAGCCCAGAAGGAAATCTCAGAATTGAAGCTTAGAGCTGGTGTGAAGAGGTCAAAGGACCAAGACAGACACAAGAAGCTGACCACTGCTATTATCACCAGGAATATTCTTATCAGAAGCATTACAGAGCATCCGGCTGATCCTGTAACTGAAGCACTTCTAAAGGAAGTTAAGGAGGATGAGTTTGGCTTAGATGTTTGACTACTTTGTTTGTTGCTATTTTCATTTGATGTACTTTTCTCTTTGTTGTATTTTGACCCTTCAGGGGCATGTGTTATAAGAACAAACTATGTATTATTCACCATTTGTAATATATTTGTTAGTTTGTTTTATTGAGTTCTCTTTCTCTCAAGCAACATCAAAGCATCTTCCTCAGGGTCTGGAAAGGTCAAAACCAAGTGCCAAGCCGGATACCTTGGAAACAAATAAGCATACTGCATTGTATACTAACTTTTGTTTTGTTTTGTAGGTTTTTGTTTTGTTTGTTACTAACTCTGTTGTGATTCAGGAATTATTGCTCGCCGTCGGGTGTTCCCTCTCAACCGTCTACACAGATATCCTACTCGCAACAACCTTCCTGGTATCCAGATGGACCAAGTACAGCAAGAACTGACAGAGGTCAGGACCCAGATGGTTAACGAAAGGCTGGAAATGAGGAACCAAATGACCCAGTTCATGGAAGTAATGAATGGCTTGGCTCAAAGCCAAGAAAGATTGAGGGCATTGGTAGAAAGGAAGACCCCAGAAGAACCCCATCTAGGGACTGGAGGAACAAGTAACAATGAGAGGGTTCAGCCTCATGTTAACCCACCAGTATATGGGCCTCATCTTCATCCAGAGATCAACATCCCTACTAATGTACAAGGGAATGCTACTGCAGGCAGAGTCTTATAGGAAGACCCCCAAGAGGATCAATTCACTGTAATGGGAGCTGGGGATGAAGCCTACGATAGGAGGCTTGATGAAATTGCTGAAAAATTGAGATCTCTGGAGTCTCAAAACTCCTTGGGTTTTGATGTCATGGACATGGGGTTAGTGGATGGGGTAAGGATTCCTCACAAGTTTAAACCCCCGTGCTTCGAAAAGTACAACGAAACTTCCTGTCCACGAACTCACTTGCAGTCTTTTCTGGGAAGACTTAAGGCATACACCATGGATGAAAAACTATGGATGTTTTACTTTGAAGATAGTTTGACTGGGGCTTCAAGGGAATGGTACTCTCACTTGACCAGAGCTACTATCAGATGCTGGAAAGATTTAGCTGAAGCCTTCATTAGACAATACCAATACAATCTAGACATGGCTCCTAACAGAACCCTTCTGATGGGAATGTCTCAGTCCTCCAGAGAAAGCTTCAGAGAATATGCCCAGAGGTGGAGACAGCTTGCTGCTGCTGTCCAGCCACCCATGTCGGAAAGAGAAATGGCCGACATGTTTATAAATACCCTGCAAGGGACATATATTGACAGGCTAGCTGCCTTTTCTTCCACCAGCTTCGCTGAGGTAGTCATAGCCGGAGAAAGAATTGAAAGCCTTCTGAAGATGGGCAAAATTTCTGATAAAGGTGCAAGCTCGTCAAGTAATCCCAGAAAGCCTTTTATGGGACCTAGAAGAACTGGTGAGACCAATGCCATTTATACCAACAGGGGCAGACCTCAGCATGTCCACAGATCTGTAGCAGCTGTCACAATTCCAGCTCCAATTCCTCAGCAACCAGCATATCAACCACAACAACCACCCCACTATCAGCAGCAAGTTCAGTATCCGCCACAAAGAAGCTACAATAACAACAACAACAACAACAACAGTAATCAGCAGCAAAGACCCTTCCAGCAAAGACCATCTCAGGCAAATAGGGTGATTGATCCAATCCCTATGCCTTATGCCGCTTTACTGCCACAACTCCTGAAACTCAACCGTGTTGAGCTAAGGACATTGGCACCTCCAGATCCTGCCAGTCTTCCAAGAAATTATGATGTCAACGCCCGGTGTGCTTTTCATTCAAATGCACCTGGCCACAGTTCAGAGAAATGTAGGGCTTTACAAATGAAAGTACAAGATCTAGTGGATTCCAAAGCCCTCAATTTTGCACCCCCGCCAAATGTCAACAAGAATCCCATGCCCAATCATGGAGGACCAAGAATTAATGCTATTGAGGAAGATAAGCCATCTTTCTTAATCACCAGTGTTGGGCAGATTCGGACACCTCTGGTAGACATTAAAGCTCAGCTCCTAGAATGCCAGATGTTCCCCGGGTGTGAGCTCGGTTGTGCTTATTGCAACATTTCGGTCAACGGGTGTGATAACTTGAGAAGCGGCATAGATGGTCTTATCAAAAGTGGTATACTTCAGATCACAACCTCAGCTCCTACAAATCCAGCAATCCCTTTGACAACAATTCCTGACTCTTCTACAACTGCAACAACAATCATTCCAACAAATTCATCAATATCATCAACAGTGGCTCCGTCCATCACTTCAACAAATCAGATATCAACAACCATCTCTTCTACAACATCAGCACCAATTTATTCCACAGAATCTTCTACAACGCCAACAGATATCTCAGTAGTCACCATTTATTATGATCCAGCATATGTTCCTCCAAACAACAACTTTCAACAACAACCAATGGCACCTCCTGCCAGGTCACCAGTCACCATCTACTACGATCCGCACACCGTTTCAGTACCTTCCTCTGCTGCAGTCAGTCTAGTTACCATTACGGTGCCTGGACCCGTTCCATATGAAAGCAGTAACGCCATCCCTTGGCATTATGGCTCTGACCTCTACTGCAATGGGGAGAAAATCACTTTGGATTCTTCAACCTCTTTGTAAACACCCCAAATTTTCCCTCACCCATTCACACCATGGCTTGTGATCATTTCATATGCATAAACACAATCATACCATCTCATATCACATTTTTGATTCACTGCATAGATTCAAAGTCATCTGCATCCAGGGTTTGTGATCTGAGCAAGCCAATGGCTTCTTGAGCCACTCCAAAGGTCATCAATCACTTAAAGGTGGTCCACATGTGTTCAAGTATCATATTCTATCCTCTCAAAGTCAAGAATGCCAAAGAATCACAACAACTGGGATTGGTATGGAAGCAGAGCCAGGTTTGACTGCACAGATGACCTAAAATTAGGGTTTTGGTTTCAGAGGCCATAACTCCAAATTTTTTGGTCATTCTTGTTTCTATTGGTCTCTATATGGTATAGGGAGTATGCATATCAATTTTCATGAAGAAATTCCATGGGGAAGTCATCTGATCAAAGGTTGACTTTCTGGACAAGTCAGTGCAAAATCAGGGCATCTGAGGCCCCCAATGACCCAACCAAAGGGCATTCTTCATCATTTTGATTGTATATGATCTTTATTTGATCATGGAAGAAGTTGGAAGTTTACAAAATTCAAGAATCTCAAGTTTTTGCAAAGTTGACTTTTTGGGCAAGTTTGACTTTTAATGAAAATGTCATTTTATGCAACTTTTTCAACCCTTACTTTTTGATTCAAGAAAGCTTCAAATGGAAAAACTTTGGTCATGAAAGTTGTAGAATAGATCTTTCCCTTTTCAAAAAGTACAAGAACATGACCTAATTCATTTTTGATCAAAAGTTATGGCTTGTCAAAGTTGGCAAAAATCACTAAATTTCAAGTCATGCACCAAAGAGGCAAAGTTGCAAATTCACTTCTCAAGGCCAAATAAGTCAGCAAATGGGCTTCTAATTCACTCAACATGATCACACAACATTCAAAAATCAGAATTCGGCAAAGAATTACATGTTTTATGGCCCATGGATCAAGTTTCCTTCATGAAAACCAAAGACAAAGTCAAGTTGCAAAAACTCATGATCACATCTCATCCACTTGCTAGCTACTTTGCTGATCAACCCTAGCCTTTCCCCTCACCATGCTGCGCAGCACACTCTCCATGTACCAGCCTAGAACATGACCCATGCTTCTCTTACACAAAAGTTGACAATTTGCAAAAGTAACCATACCTATCACAAAAGGATATGTCACATCTTCTGACCAATGGGCATTGTTTATACAAATCAATTGCAAGCCAAACCACACAAGAGGCCAGCCTGAAACCAGCCATAGCATCACATTCTCATTTTCACTCTGAAAAGCAAAAGCTTTCGAAACTCAGCATACAAGCCACAAACACTTAAACAAACCTCATAGATCAACTCAACTCATCATCCTGGTCACAGAGCACCCCTCATCCTTGTCTTAAACTGCCTGAATCATAAACACGATCCTCACCTGACCTTGAACAGAACCTGTTCAAACTCTCAAACCAGCCAACACAAACCTTCTCTAAGCATCAAGAGTTCATCAGGAGCATAAAAGGAGTTGATTGCACAAAGAGAAGAGGCCAGAAAGTTGCAGACTGAAAAGCTTCAAACTCAGGTAGCTCCATGAACATTTTTTCCAGAAATGGATTTTTAAGTTCCTAAGTTGTTCTTCATGATTCACTGATCACTCTGATGTCTTTGGTTTTGAAAATGATGAAGAAATGAGAGTTTAATCGTGTTCTGAAACTTTCTGACCTAGAAATGTTTTCTTTCGATTCGTGCGATTGATGAAATATAAATGAGTTTTGGTTTGGGGTTTTGATTCAGTGAGGTTTGGGAAGGATTTCTGTTCTTTTAGATTTCATTTTAGTTACGTTTTGAAGGTTTAAGGAATTTTCAGGTGGGGTTCCCACCGGAGAAGACGACCGGAGGTCTTCTCCGGCCACCTGAAAATGATTAAGGTTTAATCCTGTCATTAAGTGTAGTTTGAATCTGATACGTTGGATCCTTTGACTTAGTTGACCTGGCGCGTGTTTGGAGGGCTGAGATTTGTCATTAGAAACCCTAACCATTAATTAACTTAATTAATTCATTTCAATTAATTTAAATCAGAAATTAGGAAGTTTGAATGTGGGCCTTTGGATTGCGCGCGCAGTCAACCTTTTCTTTCCCAGATTCAATCCTGGCTCTCCATTGCGTTTACTTTTCATTTTCTTTAATTTTTATTTCATTTATTTTGTATTTCTTTCTCCATTTTTTTAAAAATAGTAAAATTCATTCAAAAATTCTGGAATTTTTTATGCAAGCTATTATTAAATTTCAGAACACAAAAATATTTTTTATTTTTATTTTTTGCATTCAAAAATATTTTTAAATATTTAAAAGTTTATTTTTAATTAATTAATGAGAATTAATTAATTAAAAATGCTTTTAGGTATTTAAAAATCACCAAGAAATTCATGAAACATTTAAAAACATTTAGAAACATTGTCCAACCTTCAAACCAAATTTCTTTTTTGATCTTGATGCATTTTGAGAATTTTCATGGAATTAAAACCATTTTGATGCATTATTTTGATCCAAACTTTTAAAAATCACTTCTGCCTAACCATTAAGGGTTGGACTTTGATTCTTTTTGCATTGTGTTTAGCATGTCATGTAGTTTGTGAGATTAAATGGCCATGATTTGATCTTTCATTTTCCATTTGTTTGGCATTTTTCTTGTTAAGGAACCCTAAAACCCTAGAAAACTTAGGAAAATCATAACTTGAATTGGGTTAAGAGTTGGAACTTCTCCTTTAGGCAGTGGGTTAGTATAGGTTTAGGGATCCTTTGAGAGCATTTTCAATTTTTTGTATTGATGTTTGCTTCTGATTTTGGTTTGTGTTTGATGCTTTGATCATAAACCCTAATTTTGGGCTTCTATATGCATCCATCTTGCATTTGCATTCATACCTTGACTTGCCATAACATTTTATGCATCCATGTGATTCATTTAACATCATAGGACATATTGAAAGCATGTTTGATCATTGCATCTTGCATTTCCCATGTTGTATGCCATTTGCATTTCATTACTTTTCATGTGTGTTCATGGTCCCTAACTTGTTTCATTGGCATCCATAAGCTTGTATGATAATCCCTATGTGTTGTTTCATACTTATAGCATCTCATAGCATCATTTACATCATGTATGTGCTTCTGGTTTGGTTTCTCATCATGTCATTGCATTCCATTTGACATTGCATTGCATCTTTCTCACTAACATTTCAGGTGGTAAGTAACTTTGGGAAGTGGATTTGCCTTCACTTCTCACATTTTCTTTTCATCTCTCTCTTTCATCCATGCTGCATTTTGTTATGTGTTTGAGATTGAGTTTGCTCTTTATTTTTCATCTTACTTTCTTTCCTCAAGTGACTTGTCTTCTTAAATGAAGCAAGTTACTTTGCTTCTCCTGGTCCTTTCATTTGCTTCCTGGTGGTTCCATTGAAGATTTCTCTTGTTAACCTCATAAACCTTAGGAACAACCAAGCATGACAATGATTAGGGTTTTGATTAGTCTCCCCACTTAGTTTTACCTTTGTGTCTCTTTGAGTCTTCTCTTCTCATCTCATAATCAGGGACTAAACCCTAAAGGCTTTAAGGCTTTGTGATTAAGCTTATGCCTGCATCCTTCTATTAGGATGGAGTGTATAACTTTAATCCTAAGTGTTGAACCCTTAATGTGTTTAACTCCTCTAATCAATCCATCTAATAATCACTAAGACATCACACTTGTAACTTGGGCCTTGCATTAGGGTTCTAATTCTTCCTTAATTGGTTAAGAAGGACTAACCCTAGTGTTAATGGACAAGTCCCCCTCAAGTTATCTTACAAACCCTAAAAATCACTTCATCATCATATCATTAAATAAAATCCACTTAATAAAGGCTTGTTTTGTCATGAGTTTAATCCCTAATCATGGATTAAGTTGAGGAGCTTTCCTCAGCTTAAACATTCTCATCTATTATCCTTCTATTAGGATGGTGTAATGAGTCTGTTTAATCCCTGATTATGGCTTAATCTCATTACTCAACACTAAACAAAAACAACAAAAACATCTAAATAATCACAAGTAGGTTAATGATCTTAATCCTACATCAAAGGTGATTAAGTGTGAGAAGCTGACTTCACGCTTAAGGTATTCTCATTACCCCTAATCAGAGGGAAGATGTGATGAGTTTACTAAATCCATTGGTTTAGACTTAAGCTCATTAACTTATGACAAAATCCAAAAACAATAAAAGACTGAAAACACAAAAACAAACAATAATCGTCTCCTTCGGGATTCTTTTCTCATCTCACTCACTCACAAACGAGAACTTGCTTCTTCCGTCTAATGCAAGACAGTTTGCATCTGTGCCAGACAGATCATACACTTGAGCATAGGCAAACAAGCAGTTCACCAGTCAATTCATCTTTCAGTCTCTTTGGGTCGAACTACGGTGTTCTGACTTCCTCATTGCACGAGAGGATACGTAGGCATAACTTAATAGTTATCGAACAAAAGTCTTTGTATATTCCCCCTCTTTTCAGATTTATTCTTTAAGCCTCATGATCTTGAGCATCTTATTCCTGTTCTCACACTGACACTGTACATTTATACACTTCACACTTTTCTTACACTGACACCTGTACATCCTCTTCCAGTTCTTTGATACACAAATTGCATTGACACTACCCCTTTAAAACACAAATCTTTTAAGCGTGGATCCCGCCGAGTACGGCGGACAATCTGGGTGCTAATACCTTCCCAGGTTGTAACCAACCCCCTTTCTCAGTCTCTCTGGTTCGCAACCGTCTTATCCATCTCTTTCTAGGTCTATGCAGCATTACCTTTCCTCCGGGATAAAAATGCCTAGCTGGCGACTCTTTTCATTTCCAGTGAGTTCACTGCTGTGTGTTCTCATTGTCCCTTTCGCCGACCGTTCGCATCTGTACCTTTATTTGGGCCATTTCCCATTTATCGGGAGCGACAGCTTGGCGACTCTGCTGGGGAATCTTATACTGTAACCAGGGCTTCTGGTTCTTTTTGTGGGTTCCTCCTAGCGCTTGATTTATTTGTGTTTACTGGGGTGTTATGTGCTAATTGTGTTTGTATATGTATTTTATTGCTTTATGTACAGTTGCTTTATTATTTTCTTTATAGCTTTGCATATATCATATTGTCATACTGTGCTGGCTGGATCTGTTTGTTTGCTTTGGTGGGTGGGTGTTCTACTGAGAGTTAAGGTCCTATACCTGGGACCTGAGTGACACCTAGGCTAGAGTGGTTCATATTCTTTCCCATTCCATCTCGGTCTGGTGCGGGAATATGAAACACGGTTCAGATATGAGTTTCTTCTTGAGAACTCTGTGTTACAGATTTCCTGCAATGCTAGGGCTATCTGGGAAGCCTGCTAAGTCTGGATGACCTTTAGTATTGACCTTCAGAAACTGAGGTGAATTAGAGGAGGAACTTTTATGGTTATTGTAAACACTGTACCTCCGGGTTAGAAGTGTTTACACTTCTCATAACTGATCCAAGTCTGAGGATCCTTGTTTTAGAACATCACCTGTGAGGGGGTTGGGCTGTTTACAGGTTTGCAGGTACCCTTGACCTCAGCATACCCTGTTACTTTGTTTTGATTAAGAGTACTCCATTTTGGAACAGTTCTTGTGATTTTAACCCTGGACATGTGACTCTTTATTTGAGTCCCCCACCTTGGTTACTGGACTTATAGACCTCCATCTGGATTTCTTGAACATACTTAGACTTGTATCAGAGCACTTGATCAGATCCAGCTCAGTCACAAACCCTTGCATATCATTTGCATACATCATCATTGCATCATTTTGACATTTGCTTATTTGTTTTTCAGGGTATCCATCCTTTATCTTTGGCTTGGTTTTGACCCCATCATCAGTATAGACCTATCTTCATCAGTATCTTCTTCAGCTATCTGCTACCTGTTTCAGTCACCTGCACCAGCCAGTCAGTGGCCCATTTTTCAGTGTTATCATCAGCACGTGTCTCAACTCTTCTTCAACAACATGGCACCTAAGAAGAGTAATATCTCCTACCACTTCTTTCAGCCTGAGCTAGCTGACATCAGGAGGATTCAGACCCTGATTACTCTAGACCATATACCACTTTTCAGAGAACACTATGGAGACATACTTGATGTGGTTATGGATTTGGACCCTTCACAGAGGAGCTTGATTCATACTTGCCTGCAGTTCTATGATCCCCCCCTGAGGTGTTTCACTTTTCAGGATTTTCAGTTGGGTCCTTTGTTAGAAGAGTATTCATCATTGGTTGGTATACCTATCAGGGGTGGAGTCCCCTTCAACCCTGAGATGGCTTCTCCAAGTAATGAAGAAGTAGCAAAGGCATTGCATCTGGAACCAGTTCTGATTGGGCAGCATATGACTACTAAGGCTGGAATCTCTGGTCTACATCTGGATTTCTTGATCTCTCAGGCTACTTTGAAGGCTTCTTTAGGAGAGTGGAAAGCAGTCTGTGCTTTATTGGCCCTGAGCATATATGGGATCATATTATTTGCAGATGAGCCTAAATTCATTAGTAAGAATGCAATCCATCTTTTCATCCTGAGAAACCCAGTACCAACTCTGCTGGGAGATTTCTACTACTCAGTACACCAGAGGAATGAAAAGCAGAGGGGGAGATTAGTGAGGTGCTGTGCTCCTTTGTTCCATACTTGGCTTCTCAAGCATTTGCCCAAGACTGATGCATTTTTGAATCCTCATCAGCAGAGGAACTGGGCTAGAAGACTCACTGCTTTAACTGCAGCTGATATCAGGTGGTGCACTCAAAGCACAAAGGGCAGGGACATCATTACCAGTTGTGGGCAGTTTCCCAATGTACCCCCGATAGGGGTGAAGGGTTGCATCAACTACAACCCTCAGCTATTCAAAAAACAATTGGGCTATGCATTGGTCCACACTCCTAAGGCACAAGACTTGGCTGAAACTCTTTTCTGTGAGAACAAGCCTAATCTAGCTATTGTTAGGCAAGCGGCCTGGGCCTGGGACAATGTTCAGACTAAAGGAGTAACCATTTTGGGGAAGTTCAACAATGTGGCATCAGCACAGTTCTATGAGTGGTCCCATGCCAGGGCTCAATTTTCTGGGATGCCCTTCACCATGGAGGATATACCTGGACCATCCTCAGTACCACCTCCTGCCACTGTCAGCTTAGAGGAGTTTGAAAGTTTGAAAGAAAGAAATGAGAAGTTGACTCAGGCTCTACAGAAGACCCTCTGGGAGAGGAGTGATGGTAGGTTGGATATTGAGAGGTTGGAGAAGCTGAAAGTGGAACATTTAGCCAGAATTGAGAAGTCTGAGGATTACATCAAGAAGTCTAGGGCTGGAGAACAGATCTTGAAGAATGCTTGCAAGGAAGCCCAGTTCCAGAAAGCCAGGACTGATTTGTATCTGAAGGAGAGTCAAGCTAGGTGGGTCAGGATCACCGAAGCTCGTACTCTGGAAGATAAGAGGACTCAGGACAAGATTGAGCAGCTGGAAGCTAGAGAAAAAGAGCAACAGGAAGCCCTGGCAGCAGCCCAGCGGGAGATCTCAGAGCTGAAGATCAGAGCTGGAGTGAAGAGGTCAAAGGACCAGAGTCAACACAAGAAGCTAACTGCAGCTGTTACTACCAGGAATCTCCTTATCAGGAACCTCACAGAACGTCCAGCTGATCCTGTGACTGAAGCACTTCTCAAGGAAGTTCAGGAGGACGAGTTTGGTCTTGGTGTCTGACTTTTGCTTGTTGTTGCTTTCATTTCATGTACTTTTATTTTCTTATGTTGTACTTTTGACCCCTCAGAGGGCTTGTATTTGTAAACAAACTATATACCATTTGCTTTTGTAATATATGTATCAGTTTGTTCCATCTGAGTTTACTTCAAAAGCAACATCAACAGCATCTTCAAGGGTCTGGAAAGGTCAAAACTAAGTGTCAAGCCGGATACCTTGGAAACAAATAAGCATACTGCATTGCATGCTGACCCTTTTGTTTGTTTTGTAGGTTTATTTTGTTGTTGTTGCTAACTCTGTTGTGATATTCAGGAACTATTGCTCGACGTCGGGTGTTCCCACTCAACCGTCCACACAGATATCCAACCCGTAACAACCTTCCGGGTATACAGATGGACCAGGTACAACAGGACCTTGCAGAGGTCAGGAACCAAATGGCCAATGAAAGATTGGAAATGAGGACTCAGATGACACAGTTTATGGAAGTGATGAACAATATGGCTCAGAGCCAAGAGAGATTGAGAGCAATGGTAGAAAGGCAGAATCAAGAGGACCCCCACATAGGGACTGCTGGGACAAGCAACAATGAGAGGGTCCAACCTCATGTCAATCCCCCTGTATTTGGACCCCACCTTCATCCAGAGATCAACATTCCTGCCAATGTACAAGGGACTGCCACTGCAGGCAGAGTGCTGCAAGAAGACCCCCAGGAGGATCAGTTCACAGTAATGGATGCTGGGGATGAGGCCTATGACAGAAGGCTGGATGAGATAGCTGAGAAATTAAGATCCTTGGAGTCTCAAAACTCTTTGGGTTTTGATGTTATGGACATGGGCTTAGTGGACGGGGTCAGGATTCCCCATAAGTTTAAGCCTCCTTGTTTTGAGAAGTACAACGGGACTTCCTTCCCACGGACCCACTGTAAACCCATAATTTCGACAAGACTGAAATTAAGGGCTTGAGGTCACCTTTGTCGAAGGACAATCAAAGGAAGAGGATTCAAGAATTGCTGACAAGGTTCAAAACTCCATTATTTCGACAGAAATACAAATAGTGTTCTGGCAGAATAAAGTTGGAAAGTTATTTGTAGCTAAGTGTTTGACAGAAGATGTTCTTTCAACGATTTCGACAGAAGAGGATGTTTGACAAAAGAAAGTGTTTGGCAAGTACTGAAGAGTTTTGTTTCTTCTTTAAAGGGCTTCGACAGTCTGAAGAGTTACAAGGTTTCGTCACCAAGGAAGGGAATTCAAATTCAAAAGGTTGTAACCTTTGGCAGTTTGGACACTTGGAAGTTTCAGAGAAGAGAATTGCATGCAGGCTGACACTTGTCATTTAGTTATAGTTTTTCCGTTCTAAGCAGTTATTTTGTTTGTATATAAATAGGATAGTTTGTGTTTAGAATAGGTGTGTGAAAATTGATACAAAATTCCTGTAAAAACTCTAAGTACCCAGTGTGAGAGAAAATGAGTCTAGTATTTGGAACAATGTACGTTTGAACACCATTTATATTTCAAAGTTATTTAAATTACTTGTTCATTCTTAAAGTTCATGTTATTTTTAAACTTTATTTACTTTTCTGCAAGTTTACAGCCTTCGACACTTTCTTCTTATCTTTGTTTAAAACTTTCAATTTTATTTCATTTTAAGTTTACTTTACTTTACTTGTAACAATCAAAGTTCTTAAACACTTTGACAATATTGCTAAAACAAACCACAAATCAATCACCAAATTCTAAGAGTAGTTCGACAGAAATAATGCACATGTATCCCAGGACTTGTTTGGTTGGTCCTGCAAGTAACCCAGTTTTCTGAAGAAATTGGTTAACCAGAGGTTGTTCGCCAGAAACCACTGCGAACAAATTGGCACACCCGGTGGGACCAGTGCATTAGACAATTATCTAATAAAGAACTTCTTAGACAAATTGTTCCTTGCTACGTTGTATGATTCTTAGAAGCGGTAAACTAGCCGTAACAGACGTAGAGAGACCAAAGAGAACAAGAAGAAGAAACATGGCTAACTTGCCAAATACTTCAAACATTCCTGACGAAACAATACCAGTTTCCAACCCTATCCCTTCGTCAGGAACAATACCAGTGTCTGGCCCTATTTTAGAACAAATTAGGCCTCCTTTGGGAGATTCCATACCAACGGGTTCAGGATCCCAAAATGTGCCTAGTTCTTCCACCATGGGACAAGCCAGACCCCTTGGAACCCCTCCCCCTGGAGGAAATACATTCAGGCCATATCTGAATTATTCTCAGCCTTTGACTGGGAGGGAACAACCGTATGGAATGCCAACTTCAATGATGACAAGCCTACATAATTCGTCACCATTATTCTCTGATGCTATGGTTCAAGTGTCATCACCATTGCAGGGATCAGGATATGGTGGAAATGGAAACAGAATGAATCAAATTCCACCAGGTTTCCATATGCCCGCTATGACAAACCATTCTGCACAAGTAATTCGTCAACAGATGGATGAAAGCAATCATGATATGGTGCAGGCTTTGACACAACAAATGGGAGAAGTATTCAATCCCTTAATACAAAACACTACCCAAACAAATCAAATATTGGCAGAACAAATGGCACGCATTGCTGACTTTTTTGGAGTCCCGCAAGCGCAGCAAAGAATGCAATTAAATCAGAATCCTGCCAATAGGGCTGTCGAAGAGGAACTTACTATAAACCAAAGGCCATTGGGGAACCTTCATGAAAATCCCAGGGGCCAAGAGGTGTTAGTTGAACAACCTAATGTAGAAGAGCCTATTCGACAGGAACCAAGAAGGATAATAGTCCAGAGAAACCAAAATGCTGACGAAGTATTACAGCAGAGAATGCGTTACAATAACATGCCTGTCGAAAATAATATTGCCACCATGGTGGAGAGAATAATGGCACAAAATAGAGTAAACGTAGGATTACAAAGGCCTAGTTATACTTCCCCCTTGTCTGAGTTTGTCTTACAACAAGAGTTACCACCAAGGTGGAAAGTCCCCAAATTTACAAAATTTTCAGGGGATACTAGTGAGTCCACCATAGAACACGTGGCACGTTATTTGATAGAGGCAGGAGAGATTGCTAATAATGAGAACTTAAGAATGAAATATTTCCCAAGTTCTTTGACAAAAAATGCTTTCACTTGGTTTACATCACTTCCTGCAACTTCAATTTTTACTTGGACCCAATTAGAGAGATTGTTCCATGAACAATTTTATATGGGACAAACCAAGATAAGTTTGAAAGAGTTGGCAAGTGTCAAAAGAAAATTTTCTGAACCTATAGATGATTATTTGAATAGGTTTAGATTATTAAAAGCCAGATGCTTTACGCAAGTGCCGGAACAAGAACTAGTCGAAATGGCTGCAGGGGGTCTAGATTATTCCATAAGGAAAAAACTAGATACCCAGTACTTGAGAGACATGGCACAACTGGCAGACAGAGTGAGGCAAATAGAAAGACTAAAAAATGAGAAATTTAGATCAAATAAAAACAAGAAGGAAAGAGTGGCCTATGTAGGAATAGTTCAAGAAGATGATTATGACGAAAACGAACCAGTCATTTTCGACCAGCAAGAAATTGATCTTGCAGAATTAAAACAAGGCCCTCCATATTCTTGTAAAGTTTTAGCCCCGTCGAATGGAAAAAATCCAGTCGAAGTGGAAAAGAATGACAGGTTCCCTAAAAGAACCTATACATTCGACATCACCAAGTGTGATGAGATATTTGATTTATTAGTCAAAGATGGTCAGTTAATAAAACCAGCAGGCACTAAAGAGCCTCCTGTAGACCAACAGAAAAAGAGAGGTTTTTGTAAATACCATAATTTCTTGGGTCATAAAACTTCTCAATGTTACCTTTTCAGGGATCTTGTCCAGAATGCAATCCAACATGGAAGGCTGAAGTTTGGAGACAAAGGCAAGCAGCAGATGAAGATTGACTCCAATCCCATGCAGGTTGTGGAGGCCAACTATGCTGAACCAGAAATGGTAAACGTGGTCGAAATGGAGATCATGGCAGAAGAGAATTTTGAAGTGGTAGAAGTTACTGAAAGCTTCGACACCAACTTCACCATGATAGAAGCTGCCGAAGGTTTCGACACCCATGTCAATGTGGTGGAAGAAGGTGATAATTCGACTGACCAAGCTGAGGAAAAAGAAGTCAAAGTTTCTGAAGACCTCGACAATGAGAACGCCATTGAAACTACTGAAGGTTTCGACGGAAGAAATACAGTCAAAGTGGGAAGAAGCTTCGACAAGAAAAACTATGAAAGAGATGCTGAGCAGGGGGTGGTCTGGGACACTTTAGGAGAGTCAAATGGGAAGTTCGACTTCATGGTGAAATATTCAGCACCACCAAGCTCCAAAACAGATATCAACAAGATCAAACCCACAGGTTGGGGAGATACTGTCAAAAATGATGACAAAGAGGGGGATAACCAAACCCTCACTGTCCAAAAAGAGGCCACTGAGGGCCTTAACCAAAATAAGATCAAAACAGCAGGGGCTGATGACAATTCCCTCACTGTCGAACCAATAAACAGTGGTACCACCAGAACTGAAGAACATCCTGTCGAAAGGGTTGCACATTGCTGCAAATACGTTTATAAGGGCTTACACCCAAAAGGCAAGGTGAGTCAGTCAAAGGAGGACATCCCAGAGGAAATCATGATAGTCGAAAAAATGAACAAATTGAAAATTACAACTGAACAGAGTGTTGGGATTCATATGGTGGAAATCACTCAAAGGGGAGGACCAGACACCGACAAGGGAAAGAAACATCAGGAGAAGCATCAGAAACTGGTTTACCCAGAAGAGAACGAGAGTCTTGTCGAATTCATCCAGAGGTGTCAAAGGAAGAATGCAGAAGTCATGCTTTGCCCAAGATGCAGTGCTGTGTTCGACAGGAAAGCAGCTGGTGACTTAGAAGCAACAGAAAAGACCCAGAGAAAAAGAAATTGGGGGACAGTCCCACCAACCAGAAACGAAAGATTCGACCCAAGAAGAGGGAAGCATCACATCCAAGGAGTGGGGGAAAAATGTTTCAACACTTATAAACCATCCAACAGACCAAATGATGACAAATGGGTTCAGCCTATAAGGGATGCCCAAGGTCAGAAGAGATGGAAGAGTTTTGAAGTGAACAGGGGTCCTTCAATGGAAGTTAAAAAAGAGGCAAGGCCAAAATATGTCTCTGAAAACTACAAAGGGAAGAATCCTATGTCCAGATCCCAATGGAGAAGATTCCAAAGGCAGAAGAAAACTGAAAAGAAAACTGTAGAACACCAAAGGGTTGGGCAGAAGGAAGCTGAATCAAGCAAATGTGTGCAGATCACAAACAAGGGGATACCTCTGGCAGAAAAAGAAACCCTTCAGAAGAATGGATCTAGTGACACCACAGAGATGCAGAAAACAAATAACAGAATGCCAGTGGACGAAGAAGTCACAGATGAATTTAGTTCAGAATTAGACGCCTCTTTCGACGTAACTTGCAATGTGGTTTCTGTGCTGCCCAGAGATTATGACAGGATAATGGAAGTCGAAGATGAAGAGGATGACATGGCAGATGACAGCATAGGCTTGAAGCCTGTATGCTACTACATAATGAACAATGGCTGTGTCGAAGAGCAAAATGCTTTCTTCGAAAATCCAGATGATGTAATGAAGGCTCACTTAAAGCCTCTCTTCATAAAAGGAAAGGTAGAAAACGTGGGGGTCAACAAAATTCTGATAGATGGTGGAGCAGCTGTAAATTTAATTCCTCATTACATGATAAAGAGGATTGGGAAAGATGACTCCGACACTAAGCCTCACAATATGGTGTTGTCCAACTATGAAGGTAAAGTAGGAACAACACTGGGAGTAATACAACTAAACTTGACTGTAGGATCCATCACCAGGCCTACCATGTTTGTGGTGATAGCATCAAAGGCAAATTACAACTTACTGTTGGGAAGAGAATGGATCCATGGGATTGGGGCTGTACCATCCTCCATGCATCAAAGGATAGCAATCTGGAGGCCAGATGGGATTGTCGAAAACATAGAAGCAGATCAGAGTTACTTCACAGCTGATGTGAACAATGTCACTGGTCGTAACTTCGACAAAAATCTAGCCCACATAGCACCATGCAATCCTGCTGCTTTCGACCTAACAGCTTCCGACAATGCTTACTGTTCCATGTACCTCCATCCTACGCATGGTTTCCAGTGGGATAAAGAAATAATTGGGGAGACAAATTACACTTGGGGAACTGCCCATGTCAATCCAACTGGGTGGGGGAGTGAGTTCAGTGAAAATGACTGAGGCATCAACATTAGAAAAGATTTCGGCTTATATAGCCGAAAAACAACTCAAAGCGGCCCTTGAGGCTGAAGTAAGAAACATGGCTGTCGAAGCCAGCACTCAGGTTGTCGAAGGACAACATCCTCAAGGAAATATTGAGGAGCAACATGCAAATCAGAGTTTTGGAGAAGACTCAAATGGTGAATGGAAGAATCAAAGACTTGATGCCATTTATGATGACGAACCTTTGGGGTTCGAAAAGGATCCAACCTCAACCAATATGAAAATGGTGGCACAGGATCCTCTAGAGGAGATTAATCTGGGTCTGGGGGCAGAAAAAAGGCCCACTTACATCAGTGCCAAGTTGAATCCTCAACTCAGAGTCGAAATAATCCAACTGCTGAATGAGTTTAAAGACTGCTTCGCCTGGGATTATGACGAAATGCCTGGTTTAGACAGAAGTTTGGTGGAATTGAAGTTGCCAATACTGGAAGGGAAGAAGCCAATAAAGCAGACCCCCAGACGCTTTGCACCTGAGATTCTGTCGAAAATCAAAGAAGAAGTCGAAAGGCTTCTAAAATGCAAATTCATCCGTACAACAAGGTATGTCGATTGGATTGCTAATATTGTTCCTGTGATTAAGAAAAATGGCAAATTAAGGGTGTGTATTGATTTTAGAGATCTAAACTCAGCCACCCCTAAGGATGAGTATCCTATGCCAGTAGCAGAAATGCTAGTAGATTCTGCAGCAGGCCATGAGTATTTAAGTATGCTTGATGGCTATTCTGGTTACAACCAGATTTTCATTGCTGAAGAAGACGTTCCAAAAACAGCTTTTCGTTGTCCAGGAGCAATAGGAACATATGAGTGGGTAGTCATGCCCTTTGGTTTGAAAAATACTGGAGCTACTTACCAAAGGGCCATGAATTCTATTTTTCATGATTTCATTGAAACATTTATGCAAATTTATATAGATGACATTGTGATTAAATCTGCTTCAGGCTTGGACCATATTAACCATCTTCGACAGTCCTTTGAAAGGATGAGGAAGTTTGGTTTGAAAATGAATCCTCTTAAATGTGCTTTTGGTGTGCAGGCAGGGGACTTCTTAGGCTTTGTGGTCCACAAGAAAGGGATTGAAATTAATGAGAACAAAGCTAAAGCAATAATGGAAGCAAAAGCGCCATCGACAAAAAAGGAATTGCAGTCTCTACTAGGGAAAATCAACTTTCTCAGAAGGTTCATCTCCAACCTTAGCGGAAAGACTCAGGCCTTCTCACCTCTGCTTCGACTGAAGAAGGAAGGTTTCACTTGGGGGCAAGGGCAGCAAGATGCTTTCGACAAGATCAAGGAGTATCTGGCAAATCCTCCAGTTTTAATATCTCCTTGTCGAAAAAGAAGCATGAGGCTCTACATATCAGCATCTGACAAAACATTAGGAAGTATGCTTTGTCAAGAGGATGAACATGGCGTCGAAAGAGCCATTTATTATCTCAGCAGAGTCTTAAATGATGCTGAAACTAGATATAGTATGATAGAGAAATTATGTTTGTGTGTATATTTCTCTTGTATAAAATTGAAGCATTATATAAAACCCGTTGATGTACATATATCTTCTCATTTCGACGTAATAAAACATATGTTGTCTAAGTCTATTTTGCATAGTCGAATTGGAAAATGGGCTTTAGCCTTGACTGAGTATTCTTTAAAATATATGCCTCTAAAAGCTGTTAAAGGGCAAGTAGTTGCTGACTTCATAGCTGACCACTCCATACTTGGAGATGAGACAAATTATGTCGAAAAAGAGCCTTGGAGGTTATATTTTGATGGTTCCAGTCATAAAAATGGAACAGGTGTTGGGGTATTAATTATTTCTCCCAATAAAATTCCAACAAAGTTCAAGTATAAAATAGAAGGATCCTGTTCAAATAATGAGGCAGAATATGAAGCTTTAATTGCTGGACTTGAAATTTTGTTGGAACTGGGGGCAACAGAGGTCGAAATAATGGGTGACTCTGAGTTGGTGATAAAACAATTGACGAAAGAGTATAAATGTGTCAAAGAAAATTTGATCATGTACTTTGTGATAGCCAACAGACTCCTCAAAAGATTCGACAGTGTAGTCTTTAGACACATTCCCAGATTAGAAAATCAAGAAGCAAATGACTTGGCTCAGTTGGCTTCAGGGTATAAAGTGTCGAAGGAAAATCTGATGAAGGTTGTCGAAGTGAGAGGCAAAGTCTTATCCACCAAATTGTCCCCATCTGATTTGGAGACAATGAGATTGGGATATGGTGATAAAGAAAACTTTGAGATTTTCAATGTAGGTGATCTAGAAGTTGGAGATTGGAGAAAACCCATCAAAGATTATTTACAAAATCCAAATCAGACAGTCGAAAGAAAGATAAAGTACAGAGCTATAAGTTATGTACTCTTTGGAAATGAATTGTTTAAAAAGACTGCAGAAGGAGTTCTACTAAAATGCCTAGGAGAGACTGAAGCTTATATAGCTTTGTCGAATGTACACAGTGGTGCATGTGGTGCTCACCAAGCAGGTCATAAGATGAAATGGCTATTATTTCGACAAGGAATGTATTGGCCAACCATGTTGAAAGACTGTGTCGAATTTGCAAAGGGTTGTCAGGAATGTCAAATTCATGCAGGCATACCTCATGTGCCAGCAAATGAGTTACATTCCATTATAAAGCCTTAGCCATTCAGAGGTTGGGCTTTAGATTTGATTGGTGAAATTCGACCAGCCTCTTCAAAAGGGCAGAAGTACATTTTAGTAGGAGTAGACTATTTCACTAAATGGATTGAAGCCATACCTTTGACGAATGTAGATCAGGAAGCAGTCATAGACTTCATCCAGAAACACATAATGTATAGGTTTGGAATACCAGAGACTATAACCACAGATC
Organism: Lathyrus aphaca; assembly: GCA_963966055.1. Taxonomy (NCBI): domain Eukaryota; kingdom Viridiplantae; phylum Streptophyta; class Magnoliopsida; order Fabales; family Fabaceae; genus Lathyrus; species Lathyrus aphaca. Next base: position 546,795,476 of record OZ014520.1, read on the forward strand.
AAGGATCTGTGTTTACTGGTAGAAATATGCAGGCATTTGCAAGGGAGACAGGTTTTAAGTTGTTGACTTCGACACCCTATTATGCCCAAGCAAATAGTCAGGTCGAAGCAGCCAACAAAGTAGTAATAAACCTGATAAAGAAACATGTGGGTAAAAAACCAAGAAATTGGCATAAGACCCTGGATCAAATCCTTTGGGCTTGTCGAACATCTCCTAAGGAAGCAACTAATTCCACCCCATTTAAATTAACCTATGGACATGATGCAGTATTGCCTGTCGAAATCTGTTTACAGTCAATACAAATTCAAAGACATCATGAGATTCCATCTGAAATCTATTGGAGTATGATGATGGATGAATTGGTTGATTTAGACGAAGAAAGGTTGCGTGCTTTAGAATTAATAAGAAGGCAGAAAGAGAGAGTTGAAAAGTTTTATAACAAAAAAGTAAAATTCAAAGCCTTTTTAGTAAATGATTTAGTTTGGAAAGTAATCTTGCCCATGGAGAAGAAAGACAGAGTGATGGGAAAATGGTCCCCTAAATGGGAAGGACCTTTCAAAATTCTAAGAGTTTTTTCCAATGGTGCGTACGAAGTCGAAGAAATAGAAAGAGACAGAAGAGTGCTGAAAATAAATGGGAAGTACTTAAAGAAGTATAAACCAACATTGCAGGAAATAAAAATAGGAACAAATTAAAATTGCAAACGAAACTTGTCTTCGCCAAACAAATGGCGTGAAATAGCATTACATATAAAAGTGCTAAGAGAAAACATCCTTGAACAAATAAAATTCCTAAGTTCTATTACAAAACTACTGTCGAAGGAAGGTAGCTTTGAGTTCGTCGAATTTTTTCTTTTGAAGTTGGATTCGACGCTCGCAGAGACTCTTGCTGACAGTCATTTCTTCAATCTCCCTGTGAAGTTGCTGGGCTATTTCTGCATGTTGTAGCCCCTTCTGGAGTTCACTGTCTATTGCTTCTTGATTTGGTTGTTGGAGAGAGGCCTGGCGTTCTTTTTCTTGAAGGATTTTCCTTTGAAGATCAGCAATCTGGGCCTGGTAAGCTTGAATATTGCTTTCACACTCAGCAGCAGCCTTAGTGTATTCATCAGAAAGTTTATTCAGCTCTGAAATCTTTTCTGTCGAAGAAGCCACTGTGTTCCATTCTGAAACTTGCTCTTCAGACTTGGCTGTGATTTTTTGGGAGAATTCTTTTTGTCGAACCAGATCAGCACTAACAGAATCAATTAAGGATATTAAATCCATCACCAAACGGCTTTCCTCAGTCGAAGCCTCCAACAAATTGGCACTTTTCAGGAGCTTCTTCAGATCATATTGGGCAGAAGCATTCTCAGCCAAGACTTCAAACAGGTCAACTCCAAGGATTCTTGTCTTGATCTCATCCATAATGACATTGATTGGTTGAAGGTCAGAAGTGGCCCCTGAAGCTGTCGAACCACTGGGAGAGGAGTCTTGGAAGTTATACCTGGTGTCGAGCAAGGCTTTTAAATATTCAAAGGGTTTTCTAACTTTCAAGCTCTCAATCTCTTCGTGTGACAAGCTTGTCGAATTAGTACCCACAGAAGTTTCAGCAGGAACTTTTGTTGGAGAAGGATTGTGTTGAGAAGTGCCTCCAATGCTCAAGTTGACTCCTGGTTGATTCGACAGAGTGACCTCCTCTTCGACATTTTCTTTGTCAGCTATGTTGGTGTCAGTTGGATCTGGAGTTTGTGCATCCTGAGCTATGGCATCTTCGTCAGTTTCTGGTATAGCAGCTGGTGGTGGAAGTGGTGCATCTTGATCTGGAACTATTTTTTCTGCAGTGAAGTCTGGTCGAAGAGGAGAGTTGTTGCCAGAAGATTCAGAATCACTGAGGTCAAATTCATCCAAGGTTTGAGGTCCATGGACACCTGCATCTGGAGTGGCATCATCTTGGAGTCTTTCAGCCAGAGTCCTCTCAGAATTAGAAGGGGCATGCTCTTCTTGGATTGTAGAAGTCTCTTCGACATCAATGACAACCTTCAGAAAATATCAAAGAAAGTCATAAGATCAAGATACGTGCAGTTAAGACTAAAGATATTGTTTGTCGAAGTGATTACCTGAGGGATTTCAGTATGTGCACTTGAGTCTCCACTTCTTTCACTCCTTGTGGGAATTTTGTTGACTGGACTGGCAGGTGGAGTTCGTCTTTGGACTATAGATCTTTGAGAGGCTACTGTTTTAATTCTTAGACCTTTGTTTCTTTTCAAAGGTTGGGGTTCAGGGGATTCGTCCTCAGACTCTTCGACGCTTTCTTCCTTTTCTTCTGGTTTCCTTTTCTTTGCTGGGGTACGAGTTACCTACAAAAAAAAAAGGAGAAGTGTTCAATATAAGAAAATATGAAGTACATAAATAAGGAGGGATGCTCTGTTTTTGTCGAAACCTTCTTGACAGTTGTAGGATATTTTTCGACTGTTTTAGAAGAGGTTCCTTCGCCAGCAGTCTTCCTGACAATTCTAACAGCTGAAAAAGAAAAGTTGCATGAACATTGATATAATAATAAAAGGAGTTAGAAGCAAAAAGAAGAATGTAATTTCTTCGACACCTTCAAGAATGGGTTCGTCTACAGTAACATGTTCTATCCCAATATGAAGGTGCCCAGTGAAGTTGTGCAGATGATACTTCGTCGCAACCACGCGTTCGGCAGGTTTTTTGTTTCTTTCACGGAGCAGTTTTAAATCAGATCCACACACAAACCAATCTGGAAATGGAGGACACAAGGCCACCCCAAATTCTGCAGAAGGGAGTGGAGGGAATTTTGGAGGAAAAGTTGTGAATGCAAAGTCATAGTGTGCATGTGGTGGAAGAGATGAAGGAAACCACAACTTATTTAATTTCTCTGTGAGTTTGTATTTTAAAGATACTGCTGCTTCAGCTATGGTTCGAAGAAGATCATCAGGCCTGTAAATGGTTTCAAAATATTTTTGAAACTTTTGAACTTCTTTGATATGCTGATCTGTACCTTTTTTCTTCTTGTCCTGCACAAAGGTAAAAGCATTTGTCAGAAGAGTAGTGAAGGTTGCTACGTCGAAAAATCTGTTGATGTAATATTCCTTCCACCAGACGTCGAATTCTTCAGTACAGAGGAAGTTTGGTAGAAAAATGGTGGGATAGACCTCCAAAGTTGGATCGAAAAACTTGTTGTACAGCTCTAAACTTTTGTCGAAGTGGTGAAATGAGTTGTAGAAAATGATAGCACCTTTCTTATGGTAGATAGGCTTCGTCTTCGTCTGAATTAATCCAAACTGCCTAGCTACCAAATTGGGTTGGTACACAATGAGGGATACCTTTGTGTTGTTAAGACTATGATGGGAGAAAAAGTGTCTGGGCATGAGGAAAGCTTCCCAAATGGAGATATAGGAGTCTTCATCTTTCTGGTTCTCCACTGGGAGTCTTCTGGTAAACCATCTTGGACCTACTTGTCTGTTGGCGAATGGTGCCACTGAAGGAGAAAATTTGTAGCGTTTGGCGAACATCATGATGTAGCCAGTGAATGCTTGTTGAAGGCTTGTATTATCATCTGTAGGGGTCAGTTGAACCAGCCTAGGCCATTCGACACGCCTTTCTTTTACTGCGTCTTCGACAACTGGCATTTTGATGGGGATGAAGTTTTCAAAAGTGGCATTCAGCCATAATTGTAGGAGCCAAAAAGGGCCTGTGAGACTAATGTTACCTTTGTCCTTAAGGGTTTTGAGGTTGCTTACACTCTCACTTAAGGATTCATAGAGGTTTGCCAAAAGAAGTTCACTCAGGCAGAATGCAACTCCATTATGAAGTTGATTAGCCATAATGATGTAACTTCTGGCTACCTGGAGAGATCTAGTACAGAAGACAAATTTGGCTAACCACAGGGAGAGGAAGGCAATGTGCTCTCTATCAGAGATTTCTTCATTGTTTTCACCTTGGTGATGGGCTATGAAAACAGAATACCCAGCATGCTTTGTGTCGAAGCCTATGGGATCCTTGTTCAAGTGTTCAGGGTTAAAGATTTCCCCTAAAGGACTAAGGTCATCCAGACTTAGCAGGCTTCCCAGATAGCCCTAGCATTGCAGGAAATCTGCAACACAGAGTTCTCAAGAAGAAACCCATATCTGAACCGTGTTTCATATTCCCGCACCAGACCGAAATGGAATGGGAAAGAATATGATTCACTCTAGCCTAGGTGTCACTCAGGTCCCAGGTATAGGACCTTAACTCTCAATGAAATACCCACCCACCAAAGAAAAAACCAGATCCAGCCAGCAACAATGACAGTATGATATATAAATGCAGTAAAGAAAGCAGTAAAGCAACTGTACATAAAGCAATAAACAAATATAAATACAAGCACAAACAAGCACATAACACCCCAGTAAACACAAATCAAACAAGCACTAGGAGGAACCCACAAAGAGAACCAGAAGCCCTGGTTGCAGTCTAAGGTTCCCCAGCAGAGTCGCCAAGCTGTCGCTCCCGACAAATGAAACAGGGCCATATGAAGGTACAGACGCGAACGGTCGGCGAAGGGACAGTGAGAACACACAGCCGTGAACTCACTGGAGAATGAATAGAGTCGCCAGCTAGGCATTTTTATCCCGGAGGAAAGGCAATGCTGCATAGGCCTAGAAAAAGATGGATAAGACGGTTGCGAACCAGAGAGACTGAGAAAGGGGGTTGGTTACAACCTGGGAAGGTATTAGCACCCAGATTGTCCGTCGTACTCGACGGGATCCACGCTTAAAAGATTTGTGTTTTAAAGGGGTAGTGTCAGTGCAATCTGTGTGTAAAATAGCTGGAAAAGAATGTACAGGTGTCAGTGTAAAAGAAGTGTGAAGTGCATAAGTGAAGTGTCAGTGTGAGATCAGGAATGAAATGCTCATGACCATGAGGCTCAAAGAATAATGCTGGAAGGAAAGGGAATGTACAGAGACTTTTGTTCGATAACCGTTAAGTTATGCCTACGTATCCTCTCGTGCAATGAGGAAGTCAGAACACCGTAGTTCGACCCAAAGAGACTGAAAGATGAATTGACTTGTGAACTGCTTGCTTGTCTATGCTCAAGTGTATGACCTGTCTGGCTCAGGTGCTTACTGTCTCGCATTAGACGGAAGAAGCGAGTTCTCGATTGTGAGTGAAGGTGATGAGAAAAGAATCCCGGAGGAGACGATTATTGTTTGTTTTTGAGTTTTCAGTCTTTTATTTCCTTTGAAGTTTGTCATAGGATAATGAGCTTAAGTCTAAACCAATGGGTTAGTAAACTCATCACATCTTCCCTCTGATTAGGGGTAATGAGAATACCTTAAGTGTGAAGTCAGATTCTCACACTTAATCACCCTTCTGATGTAGGATTAAGATCATTAACCTACTTGTGATTATTTAGATGTTTTTGTGATTTTGCTTAGTGTTGAGCAATGAGGTTAAGCCATAATCATGGATTAAACAGACTCATTACACCATCCTAAAAGAAGGATAATAGATGAGAATGTTTAAGCTGAGGAAGACTCCTCAACTTAATCCATGATTAGGGATTAAACCCATGACAAAACAAACCTTTATTAAGTGGATTTTATTTAGATTAATGGTATGATGATGAAGTGTTTTTTATGATTTGTAAGACAACTTGAGGGGGACTTGTCCATTAACACTAGGGTTAGTCCTTCTTAACCACTTAAGGAAGAATTAGAACCCTAATGCAAGGCCCAAGTTACAAGTGTGATGTCTTGATGATTATTAGATGGATTGATTAAGAGATTTAAACACCTTAAGGGTTCAAGACTTAGGATTAAAGTTATACACTCCATCCTAAGAGAAGGATGCAGGCATAAGCTTAATCACAAAGTCTTAAAGCCTTTAGGGTTTAGTCCCTGATTATGAGGTGAGAAGAGAAGACTCAAAGAGAGACACAAAGGTAAAACTATGAGGGGAGACTAATCAAAACCCTAATTCATTGTCATGCTTGGTTGATCCTAAGGTTTGTGAGGTTTGCAAGAACAATCTTCAATGGCACCACCAGGAAGCAGATGAAAGGATCAAGAGAAGCAAAGTAACTTGCTTCATTCAAGAAGTCAAGTCACTTGAAGAGAGAAAGTGGGAGGAAGAAGAATGAGCAAGCTCAATCTCAAACACAAATAGAAATGCAGCAATGGATGCAAGAGAGATGAAAAGAAAAGTTATGAGAAGTGAAGGCAAATTCACTTCTCAAGTTTACTTACCACCTGAAAAGTTAGAAAGAAATGCAATGCAATGCAAGATGAAATGAAATGGCATGATGCTAGACCAAACCAGAAGCATGTTGATGATGATAATGATGCTATGAGATGCTGCAAACATGAGGCAAGACATGGAAATGATCATACAAGCTTATGAATGCATATGATGCAAGTTAAGGAGCATGAACAAACATGGAATGTTATGAAGCATACAAGGCAAATGACATGGCAAATATGCAATGCAATGATCAAACATGCCTTCTACATGTCTTAAGATGTCAAATGAATCACAAGAATGCACAAAATGCAATGACAAGTCATGTTATGCAAGAGAATGCAAGAAGGATGCAAAAGAAAGCCCAAATTAGGGTTCATGAATCAAACATCAAACACAAACCAAAAACAGAAGCAAACCCTAAGATAAAAAATGGAAAATGGCACCCAAAGAAACCCTTGACCTATAATGAACCACTGCCCAAAGGGGAGCTCTCAACTCTCAACCAAACTCAAGATATGAATTTTTGCAAGTTATTAGGGTTTTTTAGGGTTCTTAACAAGACAAATGCCAAACAATTTGAAAATGCAAGAACAATTCATGGCCTTTTTATCCTTGGAACTACATGCAAAACAAAAGACAATGCAAGAAGAATCAATGTCTCAACCTTCACCAATTGGCAGAAATGAATTTTTGAATCCATGATCAAAATAATGCATAAAAAATGATTTAATTCAATGAAAAATTCTTAAAATGCATCAAGATCAAAAAAGAAATTTGGTTTGAAGGTTGGACAATGTTTCTAAATGTCTTAGAACATTTCATGAATTTTTTTGTAATTTTTAAATACCTAAAAGTATTTTTAATTAATTAATTCTCATTAATCAATTAAAAATAATCTTTTGAATATTTAAAAATACCTTTTTTAATGATAAAAATAGAATAAAAATATTTTTGGGTCATAAAAATTAATAAAACTTTAAAGAAAAAGTTTCATAATTTTTATGTGTTTTTTGCTATTTTAAAACAATTATGCAAATAAAATGAGAAAAAAAGAAATAAAAAATCAAAATAAACTGAAGTATGCCAAATGAGGGGCTGGGATTGAATCTGGCAATGAGAGGGTTGACTGCGCGCGCAGATCAAAGGCCCACATTCAAACTTGGTTTAAACAGGATTATGAATTAATTAATTAATGGTTAGGGTTTAATGATGAATCTCAGCCACACACGCGCGCGGCAAGTCAACAAAGTCCACTGATCCAACGTACCAGATTCAAACTCTCTTAACTGCAGGATTAAAACCCTAATTATTTTCAGGTGGCCGGAGAAGACCTCCGGTCGTCTTCTCCGGTGGGAACCCCACCTGAAAATTTCTAAAACTCTCAAAACATAACTAAAATGGAATCTAAGAACACAGAAATGATCCCCATGACCCACTGAATCAAAACCCTAACACAAACATCATTTATATTTCCTCAAACTCATGAATCGAAACAAACAAAATTTTAGGGCAAGACTTTCAGAACACGATTACATCCTTATTTTTTCACCATTTTTAAAACCAATGACATATTTATGATCAGGGAAGCATGAATAACAACTTAAGAACTTAAAAAAGGATTTCTGGAAAAAAGTTCATGAAGCTCACCTGAACTGGAGCTTTGATCTCTAACACTTTCTGGCTAGTTTCCTGCTTGCAATCTACTCCACTTGACCTCCTGAGAAGCTTTCAATGCTTGGAAAGGATTTGTGGTAGCTGGTTTGAAGGTTTGAGCAGGTTCTGTTCAATGGGGGAGAGAAATCGTATTTGGGATTCTGGAGGTTTTAGGCTATGGTGATGGATGCTTTGTGACCAGGAAGATGAGTTGAGTTGATCTATGAAGTTTGTTTTTGTGTTTGTGAGCTGTGTGATCAGTTTCGAAGGGTTTTGCAAGTGAGGGTGAAAATGTGTATGCTGTGTTGTGGTGAGCTTCTGCCTTGCCTCCTCTTATGTTTAGCCAGCATTTGATCCACATAAACTAATCTCATTGGTCAGATGATGTGACCTGCCCTTTATTGATTGGTATGGCCACTTTTGCAAATTGTCAACCTTTGTGTAAGAGAGGCATGGGCTGTGTTCTAGGCTAGTACAAGTGTGTGGGCTGGCGCAGCATGGTGAGGGGAAAGGCTAGCTTGGTTCAGCACCCAAGGCAACAAGTGGTAGGAAGTGTGATGAGTGTTTTGCAACTTGTGGCAACTTTGGTTCACATGTGATAAAGTCTTGTTACACAAACCAAACCATGAGCAAACTTGATCCAATTCTGATTTTTAGGACTTAGAGAATGTTTATGTGCTGGTTTGAAATGAATTAGAGGCTGCAATGTGCATTAGTCCAAGATTTTGCAAAGTTCTCACTTAGGGCATGCCTTGAAAATTAATGATTCTAGCCAACTTTGCATTACCATAACTTTTGATCCAAGAAGAGTTTGATCATGTTCTTGTACTTTTTGAAAAGGGAAAGATGAGATCTACAACTTTCATGACCAAAGTTTTTCCATTTGAAGCCTTCTTGGATCAAGAATCAAAGCTTGAAAAATGACCTAAAATGATGCATTCTTGAAAAGTCAACTATGCCCAAAAAGTCAACATTTGCAAAAACCCTAAATTCTTGATTTCTATGAACTTCAATCTTCTTCCATGATCAAATAAAGACCATATACACTCAAAATGATGAAGATCACCCATTGGTTGGGTCATTGGGGGCCTCAGATGCCCTGATTTTGCACTGACTTGTCTGAAAAGTCAACTCTTGATCAGATGACTTCCCCATGGAATTTCTTCATGAAAATTGATATGCATACTCCCTATACCTTATAGAGATCAATGGAAACAAGAATGACCAAAATTTTTGAAATTATGGCCTCTGAAACCAAAACCCTAATTTTCAGTCAACTGTGTAGTTCAAGCTGGCCCTGCATCCACTCAAACCCTAGTTCTTGTGATTCCTCTGCATTTTTGACTTTGAGGAGATGAAATATGATATAAGAACACACATGGACCCCTTTGAGTTGATTGGTTGCCTTTGGGGTGCCTCAAGAAGCTTTGGGATTGCTCAGATCACAAACCCTAGGTGCAGATGCCTTGAAAGCTATGCAGTGAATCAAAAATGAGATGTGAGATGATATGTTTGTGTTTATGCATATGAGGATGATCACAAGCCATGGTGTGAATGGGTGAGGGCAAATTTGGGGTGTTTACAGCTGCCCCTATTCAAACATGAGTTAGCTGTGCAGGATGTAAGCGACGGCTTAACAGGCCAAACAAGATAACTTGTGGTTGAATACCAAAGACAGTCCAAAATTTGCACTCACAGAATGAAGAAGAAAAGGGATATAGATTGTAGAGGCAAAAAAGTATATTATAAGGTGTGGGCGACGGAGGACGACCGTCGAGCAGAGGAAGACTGCTGGGTAAAGTGGTATGTGAAGCAAAGCGATGACGGGGACGGCCGACATGCTGGTAAAGCGCAAGAAAATAAAGCAATGACGGGGACGGCCGACATGCTGGGGATAAAAAGTAAAGCTAGGACGGGGACGGCCGACTAGCTGGGGAAAAACAAGTAAAGCTAAGACGGGGACGGCCGACTAGCTGGGGAAAATAGGATATTATGATGGGGACGGCCATCAAGATAAAGCTGCAAAGTTCTCTGGGGATTAATGAAACATGACGGGGGCGGCCATCAAGTTCATAAAGGTCAAGTTACCAACGATGGGGACGGCCATCGGGCTAAAAAGGAAAAGGGACCACGACGGGGACGGCCATCGGGTTAAAGAATAAATGAAATAAACAGATGATGGGGTACGGCCATCAAAGGTGAAGGACGATCACCTAGCAGGGGACGGCTGCTCTGTGGGGAAAGAAAATATGATGGGGACGGCCATCAAAGGTGGAGGACGACCACCTGGCAGGGTACGGCTGCCGAAAATATCAACGATGGGGACGGCCATCGGATAGAAAAGGTCAACGATGGGGACGGCCATCGGACGAGCAAGATGGAGGACGACCATCAAGAAGTGGAGGACGACCACTCAGCAGGGGACGGCTGCTCTCGAGGTTTGTCATGACATAGGACGAATGTCAGATAACCAAAATCAACAATGGGGACGGCCATTGGATAAAGTGATGAAGGACGATCATCAAAAGGTGGAGGACGACCACCTAGCAGGGGACGGCTGCTAAAATCAACGATGGGGACGGCCATCGGATGAGCATGATGGAGGACGACCATCAAGAAGTGGAGGACGACCACTCAGCAGGGTACGGCTGCTCTCAAGGGTATCATAACACAGGACGAGTGTTAGATAAAAAGAAAATTTGTTGGCAATCTACTGGGGATAATGTAAACACGGACGAGCGTTTACACCCAAGAAACAAAAGGTATAAGTGTTTGGTATTGTGTATAGATTAAAGATGCGGACGAGCATCCTTAAGACTATGATACGGACGAGTATCATGTAGAAACAAACTGACACATGTTCAGAGATGATGATACGGACGAGTATCAACTGGTTAACAAAGAACACGGACGAGTGTTGCATCTGAAAGGATTCTTCTGGGGAATAATAGACACGGACGAGCATCTATATTCAAGAAGACGCAGGTGTTTGACACGGTGTATGGATTAAAGATGCGGACGAGCATCCTTAAGACTATGATACGGACGAGTATCATGTAGAAACAAACACTAGACGCAATGTTCTGAGATGATGGTACGGACGAGTACCAACTGGTCAACAAAGAACAAGGACTACTGCCGAATCTGTGGGGTTATGAGTGATGATGTATACGGACGAGTATCTGTATAAGTGTACCATGAGTAGTGAGTATTGTATTGTAGAGATGAGTGTTTTAACTGCTGGGGAGAGTGACACGGACGAGTGTCAAGAGAGAAAAGTGTAATATGGACAAGTATCTGCTATACAAAGTCTAGGCGACTGCGCTGGGGATATGACACGGACGGGTGTCAGGGAAGTGTATATAAGTACATGTGAGTGCAAAGAGGGTGTCTTTGGCTTTCTGCTGGGATATGACACGGACGGGTGTCAGGACGTATCTGTAATACGGGTGATTTGTTTGTAAGGAGTGTTCAGGCGACTTTACCGGGGAAAGATGACACAGACGGGTGCCAAAAGGTGTATATACTGGTGTTTGTGATTTGAGAGGCAACTGCTTTGCTGGGACTCTGGTGGGGATTTCTGTATAATGGTGATGAACGGTTTATTATTCACAAGTGTTCAATTCACAACATGACTTATGATTATGCTATGCATTTGATTTTTGCCGTAATGCTCCGTATTAGACGGAATGCTACGCTCTGGGGGTGAATATGAAGCGAATGCTATGATTATGCAAAGGATTCGGATCCCATTGCTGCGAAGATCTCTGGATGATCTGCTTGAAATGGACATCCCAGCTGGGTACGAGATCACTGGTAGATCTAAGGATGCATCTGCTTGGGGATATATGTCACTGATTGACATATCCTTATAATATGTGACCCAGCTGGGGTTTGTAGAAGCTTCCTGTACTCTGTTGTGATCCTTCATGCGCTGCTCTTCTGAATAGGGGCTTGAAGCTCTGTGGGGAGATGATTCCCTGATTTCTGTATTCTGTTGAGGAAGAATGGCAACCCGGCTGGGGAAGTGAGAGGCAACTCAGCTGGGGAGAGCAACAAGAGGCAACTCAGCTGGGGATATAGCATCCTGAGTGTTAAGCCTGTTTGTTGATTTGGCAACTTTGTTGGGGGAAGCAATGGGGAGCAACTCAGCTGGGGATAGAGCATCTCGGATGCTGAGATTGAGTGTACGTTGATTTGGCAACTTTGCTGGGGAAATGGGCACCTTCTAGTGCCATGTGGAAGATAGACCGAGTTGATAATGATTCGCCTATTTGCTGAGACGTAAACTGCATGCCCCAGGTTGCGTTCTGGATACCTGCAATCCTGCAAAGATAATGGAACGTACAAAAGGTCCCGAGGTATCCCTTACTGGATTCCGTCATAGGAGTTAAGTACTTTCGAGAATAATCAGATTCCTTGTAAGCATGTGTTTTCATTTTTAGAGAAAGGCATCTGTACTTATGCAATTGTATTTTTAGAGATATCAGACGACTCTTTGCAAAACGTAAATGTAAAAACGAAACATGACTGAAAATCTGATTTTATTGATTCATGTGCCCTGAATTGGCAAAGATACAGTCAAAGAAACATATCTCCTGAAATGAGGAGATTGTTACAAATTGAGAAATAAAGTGATGGCGATGTTGACGACGCTTTGAGGAGCTTCCTCTCCTGCTATGACTCGTATGACAATGACGTTCTTCTCTCCTTGCTTTCTGGAGAGAGTTGATTCTGATTGAAGTCTGATCCTTCGTAACTTACCAAGTTGTAGGTGATACAGACGAATTCAGAGTGCAGTTGTTCGCTTATTCCCTTGTTTTGCATGGATCGCCCTTTCGGGTTTTCAATCCATCGGGATACCCATTTTTGCCTGAGCTGTCCAATGCGGCTTTTCAACTCAGCGGGTGTACATTTTTTCATTTATTTCCCTTATTTTTTCCCGAGTCTTTTATTCTGTTTTTGACTCGCCGGGATGCCCTATTTTTGCCTGGACTTACATTCTGTTTTTATGTCCAGCGGGTCATTTTATGCGAAGTATTTTTTAACTGCATCTGAATTCACAAGGGATGGGAAATCTTCACCATCCATGGTGCTGAGCATCAGTGCTCCACCAGAGAAAACTTTCTTTACAACGAATGGTCCTTCATAATTTGGAGTCCATTTGCCCCTGTGGTCTGTATGAGGAGGGAGAATCCTTTTCAGCACAAGACCTCCTACTTGGTACTCTCGGTGCCTGACTTTCTGATCGAAGGCTTTCTTCATTCTCTTCTGATATAACTGCCCATGACAGATTGCAGCCAATCTTTTCTCTTCAATCAGACTTAGTTGTTCGTATCGGGACCGAACCCATTCTGCTTCACTCAGCTTAATATCCATCAAAACTCGTAGAGAGGGTAATTCAACTTCAACAGGTAGGACTGCTTCCATACCATATACAAGTTGATACGGTGTTGCCCCAGTGGACGTCCTGATTGATGTGCGATATCCATGCAAGGCAAATGGTAGCATTTCATGCCAGTCTTTGTATGTGACTACCATCTTCTGCACAATCTTCTTGATATTCTTGTTAGCTGCCTCAACAGCGCCATTCATCTTTGGCCTGTAAGGAGAAGAATTGTGATGTTGGATTTTGAAGTCCCGGCACAGTTCTGCCATCATTTTGTTGTTTAAATTGGAACCATTATCAGTAATGATTCGCTCGGGCACTCCGTACCGACAGATGATATCTCTTTTCAGAAATCTGGCTACCACTTGTCTTGTAACATTTGCATATGAGGCTGCTTCAACCCACTTGGTGAAATAGTCGATGGCGACCAGGATGAATCTGTGGCCGTTTGAAGCAGTTGGCTCAATCTTGCCAATCATATCAATGCCCCACATGGCAAAGGGCCATGGTGAAGACATGATGTTCAAAGGATTAGGAGGCACATGCACCTTATCTGCATAGATCTGGCATTTATGGCATTTTCTGGCGTAAGCACAACAGTCTGCATCCATCGTGATCCAGTAATAGCCTGATCTTAACAACTTCTTAGCCATGGCATGCCCTCCAGCATGGGTACCAAAAGATCCTTCGTGCACTTCATGCATCAGCAAATCTGCTTCCGTCTTGTCAACACATCTGAGGAGTACCATGTCAAAGTTCCTCTTGTATAAAGACCCATCAGTGTTCAGAAAGAAACTACCAGCAAGCCTTCTCAAAGTCTTCTTATCATTGGAAGATGCCCCAGGTGGGTATGTTTGATCCTCCAAGAAGCACTTAATGTCATGGAACCAAGGCTTATCATCTTTGACAACATCTGCTACAAACACATATGCTGGTCTATCAAGTCTAGACACTGAAATCTGAGGTACAAAGTTAGCAGCTTGAACTTTGATCATGGATGAAATGGTAGCAAGAGCATCTGCAAACTGGTTCCCGTCCCAAGGGATATACTCAAGCTTGACTGTTGTGAAGAAAGTCAATAACCTTCTCGTATAATCCCTGTAAGGTATCAGATGATCCTGGTGGGTGTACCATTTCCCGTTGGTCTGATTAACTACCAAAGCTGAATCTCTGAATACGGTCAATGTCTTGATCCTGAGGTCAATGGCTTCCTCAAGACCCATAATGCAAGCTTCGTATTCAGCTTCGTTGTTAGTGCAGTTGAAAGTGAGTTTTGCCGAGAAAGGCATGTGAACTCCTTTGGGTGTAATGAGTACTGCACCAACACCACGGCCATTCATGTTAACAGCCCCATCAAACATCATAGTCCATTCTTCCTCCGGGTCGGGCCCTTCAGTGTGAATTGGCTCTTCATGATCTTTTGCTTTAATGAACATGATGTCTTCATCAGGGAAGTCAAGTCTCATAGGCTGGTAGTCATCTATGGGTTGCTCAGCCAGATATTCAGATAGTACACTGCCCTTGATGGCTTTCTGAGATGTGTACTGTATGTCATATTCCGTGAGAATCATCTGCCATCTTGCAACCCGTCCGGTAAGAGCTGGCTTCTCGAAAATGTACTTAACTGGATCCATTTTTGAGATTAATAAGGTAGTGTGGGTCAGCATATACTGTCTCAGTCGGCGAGCAGCCCACGCTAAAGCACAGCAAGTTTTCTCGAGCAGTGAATAACGCTGTTCACAGTCGGTAAACTTTTTGCTTAGGTAGTATATTGCATACTCTTTTCGACCGGACTCGTCATGCTGACCTAGTACACACCCCATTGACTCTTCTAATACTGTCAAGTACATGATCAGAGGTCTTCCTTCAACTGGCGGCATAAGGATTGGAGGTTCTTGCAGATATTCCTTGATCTTGTCAAAAGCCTTCTGGCAGTCTTCGTTCCACCTGACCGTTTGTTCCTTTCTTAACAGCTTGAACAAAGGTTCACAGGTTGCTGTAAGGTGAGATATGAACCTTGAGATGTAGTTCAATCGACCTAAGAACCCTCGAACTTCTTTCTCAGTCTTCGGTGCAGGCATCTCTTGAATGGCTTTGACTTTATCAGGGTCGACTTCAATCCCTTTCTCGCTTACAATAAAGCCCAGCAGCTTACCAGATCGCACCCCGAATGTGCATTTGTTGGGGTTCAACTTCAATTGGTATTTCCTCAGACGCTTGAACAACTTCAGCAGATTCACCAGGTGATCTTCCTCTGTAAGGGACTTGGCGATCATATCATCCACATAACATTCTATTTCTTTGTGGATCATATCGTGGAATAATGTCACCATAGCCCGTTGATATGTGGCGCCAGCATTCTTTAGTCCGAATGGCATCACTTTGTAACAGAACGTGCCCCAAGGTGTAATGAATGTTGTCTTCTCCATGTCTTCAGGTGACATCTTGATCTGATTGTATCCTGAAAATCCATCCATGAAGGAGAATACCGAGAACTGAGCCGTATTATCCACCAATACATCAATGTGAGGTAATGGGAAGTCATCTTTCGGGCTGGCTCTGTTCAGATCCCGGTAGTCAACACACATTCTTACTTTGCCATCCTTCTTAGGCACAGGTACTATGTTAGCAACCCACGGCGGGTAGCTAGTTACAGCAAGGAACCCGGCGTCCCATTGCTTTTGTACCTCTTCTTTGATTTTCATAGCCATGTCTGGGCGAGTTCGGCGCAACTTCTGTTTGACCGGCGGGCATTCTTCCCTCAAAGGCAGCTTGTGCACAACAATGTCGGTATCCAACCCTGGCATATCTTGATACGACCAAGCAAACACATCAACATACTCTTGAAGCAGATCTATCAGTTGTCTCTTCACTGAGTCTTGCAGGCAGGCCCCGATTTTAACCTCTTTCACGTCTTCGTCAGTACCAAGATTAATCACTTCAATCTCCTCCTGGTGAGGAGTAACAACCTTTTCTTCCTGTCTCAACAACCTGGCTAGCTCTTCAGGAAGCTCATATTCTTCATCAACCCCTTCATCAGCTTGATTGATCGGATTGTCAAAGTCATGCGATGTCATAGCCGTGCTGTTGTCGGTGCAGTCTGGAAGGCACTCTCTGCAAGGGTTAAGTTGGTTCATTTTAGTGATTGATTTTAATCTTGCTTTAGAAAAAAGTGAAATGAAGTTATCATTTTGAAAACACCGCCATTTATTTTTGTACAAAAAGAAAAATGGAAAAACAGTGAGCATAAAAGAAAAAGACTTGTTTGCAAAAAGATGTCTGATATTTCATTAACTTAATCTTGTTTGCACAAAAGTACAGATGGCCCTGGTTACAAAATGAGTCTTGTCATCTTGGGCAAGATGCAAGACTTTGATGCATGCTATATAAAAAAATACAGGAAATAATAATTACTCTGATCGAGTAACTCTTATAATTTCCTGGGAAGACCAGTTCGAGACACTGCTCCCCGGGATCTTTGGACGAATCCAATTCTCCAGATTGCGCTCCTCTTCCAGCTCGTCTTCCAAACAGTTGATAGCATCGGGGGTAAGCATCCCCCCACTGACAAAACCAGGCTCTGCAGCAGCCTTTGCTTGATGTTGAGTTGGTCTGTAACCCAACCCAAATTTGTCCTTCTTCTCCTCCACAGCTAAGACCTTGCCCCAGCCTAGGGCAGTTCCTTCTTCAACAACCTTCCGGGCTTGTTGGTAAGATGACATTGGAGTACCAGATACAACAGATGCTTCATTGACATTCAAGGCCTCAAAACCTTGGCTCATTGTTTCATGGATCTCTCCATCCATCTCAATGTATTTATAAGTAGCCAGATGGCTAACAAAGATATCCTCTTCCCCACAGATTGTGACAACTTGGCCTTCCCACTCAAATTTTAACTTTTGGTGAAGGGTAGACGTTATTGCGCCGGCGGCGTGAATCCAGGGTCTACCCAACAAACAGCTGTAGGCGGGCTGAATGTCCATCACATAAAAGATAGTTTTAAAAGTCTGTGGGCCAATTGTCACAGGCAGCTCAATCTCTCCCAGAACCGATCTCTTAGAACCATCAAAGGCTCTTACTACCAGGTTGCTGGGTCTCAATGCCAATCCATCATATTCAAGCTTCACCAGAGCCTTCTTTGGTAAGACATTCAGGGAAGAACCTGTGTCCACCAGCACATGAGAAAGGACAGCTCCTTTGCATTCCAGGGTTATGTGCAAGGCTTTGTTGTGGTTGCGGCCATCCGCTGTCAAGTCAGAATTGGTAAACCCTAGCCCATTGCTAGCAGTAACATTTCCAACCACGGTTTCCAATTGGTTGACCGTAATCTCCTCAGGCACGTAAGCTGCGTGCAGGACTTTAAGTAGTGCATTCCGATGGGCTTCGGAGCACATAAGCAGTGAGAGGATGGAGATTTTGGATGGCGTCTGGTGAAGCTGATCCACAATTTTATAATCACTCTTTTTGATGATCCGCATAAACTCATCAACTTCCTGATCAAATGGAGTCTTCAAGGTTTCTTTGGCAGCTGGATCTTCCTGCACCGGGCCTTTACCCTTTGCCTTGGCAGCAGCTTCTGCTTCGGCTGTAGGTCTTTGAACTTGTGAAGCAAAGAGACGTCCGCTTCGAGTGAAGCCTCCGCCTCCCCCCACATTATCTACTTGTGGTGCAGGTGTTGATGTTTCAAGAGTGATTCTTTTTCCTTCGCAGTATATGTCAGAGCCATAGTGCCAAGGGATGGCCCTATTGCTTTCATATGGTACTGGTCCAGGCACCGTGACAGTGACTGGACTGATTGCTGCTGTTGAAGGGACTGTTATTGTTTGTGGATCATAAAAGATTGTAACTGGCGCTCTGGCGGGAGCAGCACCTTCTGAATGGTAGGCGGAGTTATTTTCAGGATCATAGAATATGGTGACGGTAGAGACATCTTCATGATTGATTGCTGGTGTTGTAGGAGGTACTGTTGGAAGGACTGTTGTTGTTGTTGATGGAGAGTCGAAATGGAATGAAGCTGAAGTTGTAGCAGGAGGAACTGTTGAAAACTGATCATTTGGGAGAACTGATGAAGTACTTGTCGGTGTTGCTGATGAATTGTCGGGAACAATAGTTGCTGTAGTTGTAGGAGGTTCTGAAACCGTTGTTGATGAAGTTGCCGGATTTGTTGGGAATGATGTAGTGATCTGTAGTAGGCCACTCTGAATAAGGCTGTCAATGCCATTCCTCAGGTCCTCGCACCCATTCCATGAAATATTGCAATAGGGACACCCTAGTTCACACCCCGGAAATATTTGGTTTTCACGGAGTTGAGCTTTGATTTCCACCAATGGCGTCCGGATCTGATCCACACTGGTTATTAAATAAGACGGTTGGTCTTCTTCAATAGCATTAATTCGGGGACCACCATGGTTTGGCATTGGGTTTTTATTGACATTGGGCGGAGGTGCAAAATTCAGAGCCTTGGAGTCTACCAAGTCTTGTACCTTCATATGCAGAGCTCTGCATTTTTCTGTACTGTGACCAGGTGCGTTTGAATGGAAAGCACACCTAGCATTGGAGTCATAGTTTCTTGGTAGACTGTTGGGATCCGGAGGTGCCAACGTTCTTAGCTCAACCAGGTTGAGTTTCAGAAGTTGTGGCAGCAAGGCAGCATACGGCATTGGGATCGGGTCGATCACTCGGTTAGCTTGGGATGGCCTTTGTTGGAATGGCCTTTGTTGATTGTTGTTGTTGTTGTTGTTGTTGTTGTTGTAGTTCCTTGGAGGATACTGATTCTGCTGATACTGAGGTTGTTGTTGGAAGCTTTGTTGAGGAGGTTGATAGACTGGCTGAGGATGAGCTGGAGCAGGGATAGTGACTGTTGCTATTGACCTCTGAGCATATTGGGGCCTACCCCTGTTGGTGTGGATGACATTGGTCTCGCCAGATCTTCTCGGGCCTGCAAAAGGCTTTCTTGTACCACTGGACGAGCTTGCACCGTTGTCTGAGATCTTTCCCATTTTTAACAGGCTTTCAATTCTCTCCCCAGCTATGACAACATCTGCGAAGCTAGTGGAAGAAAAAGCAGCCAATCTGTCAATATACGTTCCCTGAAGAGTGTTCATAAACATGTCTGCCATTTCTCTCTCAGACATTGGTGGTTGAACAGCAGCAGCCAGTTGCCTCCATCTCTGAGCATATTCTCTGAAGCTCTCCCTAGATGACTGTGACATTCCCATTAGGAGGGTCCTGTTGGGTGCCATATCTAGATTATACTGATACTGCCTGATGAAGGCTTCTGCCAGGTCCTTCCAGCATCTTATAGTTGCTCTTGTCAGATGGGAATACCATTCCCTTGATGCTCCAGTCAAGCTATCTTCGAAGTAGAACATCCAAAGTTTCTCATCCATTGTATAGGCCTTCAGCCTTCCCAGAAATGATTGCAAATGAGTCCGGGGGCATGAAGTCCCATTATACTTTTCGAAACAAGGAGGCTTGAACTTATGGGGGATCCTGACCCCTTCTACCAAACCCATGTCCATAACGTCGAAACCCAAAGAATTTTGAGATTCTAAAGACCTTAACTTCTCAGCTATCTCTTCCAATCGTCTATCATATGTTTCCTCTCCAGCACCCATCACTGTATACTGGTCCTCCTGAGGATCTTCTTGAAGTACTCTGGCTGCTGTGGCTGTCCCTTGAATGTTGACAGGGATGTTGGCCTCGGGATGGAGATGGGGTCCAAAAACTGGGGGATTGACATGAGGTTGCACCCTTTCATTATTACTGGTGCCTGCAGTTCCTACATGAGGCTCCTCTTGATTTTGCCTCTCCACCATGGCCCTCAGTCTCTCCTGGCTCTGAGCCATGTTGTTCATAACTTCCATGAACTGCGTCATCTGCGTTCTCATCTCTAACCTTTCGTTTGCCATCTGGTTTCTGACCTCCGTAAGGTCCTGCTGCATCTGATCCATCTGAATTCCCGGAAGGTTGTTTCTAGTTGGGTACCTGTGTGGCCTGCTGAGAGGAAATACCCGGCGGCGAGCAATAATTCCTGAACATCACAACAGAGGTTAGCAACAACAAAATAAAAACCTACAAAACAAACAAAAGGGGTTAGCATGCAATGCAGTTATGCTTATTTGCTCTCAAGGTATCCGGTTTGGCCTTCGGTTTTGACCCTTCCAGACCCTTGAAGATGATGCTGTTGAAGTTGCTTTTGATGTGAACCCAGATAGAAACCAACACAGATATATTACAAAGGTGAAATAATACAATTTGTTCATTTTACAACACAAGCCCTCAAAGGGGTCAAAATACATCACAAAAGCAAAAGTACATGGAAAAGGAACAACAACAAGCAAATGATCAAACTCCAAGGCCAAACTTATCCTCACGAACTTCCTTGAGAAGTGCTTCGGTCACAGGATCAGCCGGATGCTCCGTAAGATTTCTGATGAGAAGGTTTCTTGTTGCAACAGCTGCAGTCAATTTCTTGCTCTGACTTTGGTCCTTAGACCTCTTTACTCCTGCTTTGATTTTCAACTCTGATATCTCCTCCTGGGCTGCTGCCAGGGCTTTTTCCATCTGCTCCATCTTGTCTTGAGCTCTCTTGTCTTCTAGAGTACGGGCCTCAGTGATCCGGACCCACCTGGCCTGACTCTCCTTTAGGTACAAGTCTGTCCTTGCTCTCTGAAACTGGGCTTCCTTGCAAGCGTTCTTCAGAATCTGCTCACCAGCTTTAGACTTGTTGATATAATCTCCAGACTTCTCAATTTTAGTCAAGTGTTCTACCCTCAATTTCTCCAATCTTTCAATCTCCCTCACACCTTCACTCCTCTCCCGGAGGGTCTTCTGCAAGGCTTGGGTTAGCTTATCATTCCTTTCTTTCAAGCTTTCAAACTCTTCCAAACTGATAGTGGCAGGGGGTGGTGCTGAAGAGGACTCAGGCATGTCTTCTATGGTGAAGGGCATTCCAGAGAATTGGGCCCTAGCATGGGACCACTCATAATATTGGACTGATGCCACATTATTGCACTTACCCAGAATGGTGATTCCCTTAGTCTGAACATGATCCCAGGCCCAGGCAGCCTGCCTAACAGTTGCCAGACTAATCTTGTTCTCACAGTAGAGGGTCTCCACCAAATCTTGTTCCCTAGGAGTATGAACCAGTGCATAGCCTAATTGCCTTCTGAACAGCAGAGGGTTGTAGTTGATACTTCCCTTAACTCCTATCAAAGGCACATTGGGAAAGTGCCCACAGCTTGTGATGATATCTCTGCCCTTGGTGCTCTGAGTACACCATCTGATATCTGCTGAAGTGAGAGTAGTGAGCCTCTTAGCCCAGTTGCTTTGCTGATGAGGATTTAGAAATGCATCTGTCCTGGGTAGATGCCTGAGAAGCCAAGCATGGAATAATGGAGCACAAATCCTCACTAATCTTCCCCTCTGCTTCTCATTTCTCTGATGGACTGAGTAATAAAGATCACCCAATAAAGTTGGCACTGGGTTCTTCAGGATGAACAGATGGATTGCATTCTTGCTAATGAATCGAGGCTCATCCGCAAACAACACAATTCCATATACACTTAAGGCCAACAGAGCACAAACAGCTTCCCACTCCCCCAAAGAGGCCTTCAGACTAGCTTGAGAAATCAGGAAGTCCAGATGAAAACCAGGGATTCCAGCTTTGGAGGTCATATGCTGTTCAATCAAAACAGGCTCTAGGTACAAAGCTTTTGCTACCTCTCCATTGCTAGGAAAGACCATTTCAGGGTTGAATGGGATTTCTCTTTTGATGGGCAGACCAGTCAATGATGAGTATTCTTCTAATAGGGGCCCCAACTGAAAGTCTTGAAAGGTGAAACATCTCAATGGGGGATCATAGAACTGAATGCAAGTGTGGATGAGGCTCCTCTGAGAAGAGTCCAGATCCATAACCATGTCCAGTATATCTCCATAACTCTCCCTGAACAAGGGTATGTGATCTGGAGTGATCAGGGTTTGGACCCTCCTGATGTCTGATAAGTCTGGTTGGAAGAAATGATAGGTGATGTTGCTTTTCTTTGGAGCCATGATGCTGAGGATTGAGTAGGATAAGTGCTGATGAAGATGCTGAGGAGTGGGCCACTGGCTGTCTAGTGCAAGTAACTGAAGTATATGGCTGACAAACTGATGCAAGTGCTGGTGGAGACAGGTCAAAACTGCAGATGGGGTCAAAACCAAAACCAGATGAAAATGGATACCCTGAAACACAAATAAGCACATGTTAATTATGATGCAATGAGTATGTATGCAAATGAAATGCAAGGGTTTGTGACTGAGCTGGATCTGATTAACTGCCTTGGTATAGATCCATGTGTGTTCAAGAAATCCAGGTGGAGGTCTAAAAATCCAGTAACCAAGGTGGGGGGACTCAAATAAAGAGCCACATGTCCAGGGTTTTAGAATCACAAGAACTGTCCAACATGGAGCATTCTTAACAAAGTCAAAGTAACAGGGTATTCTGAGGTCAAGGTACCTGCAAACCTGTAAACAGCCCAACCCCCTCACAGGTGATGTTCTAAAACAAGGATCCTCAGACTTGGATCAGTTATGAGAAGTGTAAACACTTCTAACCCGGAGGTACAGTGTTTACAATAACCATAAAAGTTCCTCCTCTAATTCACCTCAGTTTCTGAAGGTCAATACTAAAAGGTCATCCAGACTTAGCAGGCTTCCCAGATAGCCCTAGCATTGCAGGAAATCTGCAACACAGAGTTCTCAAGAAGAAACCCATATCTGAACCGTGTTTCATATTCCCGCACCAGACCGAAATGGAATGGGAAAGAATATGATTCACTCTAGCCTAGGTGTCACTCAGGTCCCAGGTATAGGACCTTAACTCTCAATGAAATACCCACCCACCAAAGAAAAAACCAGATCCAGCCAGCAACAATGACAGTATGATATATAAATGCAGTAAAGAAAGCAGTAAAGCAACTATACATAAAGCAATAAACAAATATAAATACAAGCACAAACAAGCACATAACACCCCAGTAAACACAAATCAAACAAGCGCTAGGAGGAACCCACAAAGAGAACCAGAAGCCCTGGTTGCAGTCTAAGGTTCCCCAGCAGAGTCGCCAAGCTGTCGCTCCCGACAAATGAAACAGGGCCATATGAAGGTACAGACGCGAACGGTCGGCGAAGGGACAGTGAGAACACACAGCCGTGAACTCACTGGAGAATGAATAGAGTCGCCAGCTAGGCATTTTTATCCCGGAGGAAAGGCAATGCTGCATAGGCCTAGAAAAAGATGGATAAGACGGTTGCGAACCAGAGAGACTGAGAAAGGGGGTTGGTTACAACCTGGGAAGGTATTAGCACCCAGATTGTCCGTCGTACTCGACGGGATCCACGCTTAAAAGATTTGTGTTTTAAAGGGGTAGTGTCAGTGCAATCTGTGTGTAAAATAGCTGGAAAAGAATGTACAGGTGTCAGTGTAAAAGAAGTGTGAAGTGCATAAGTGAAGTGTCAGTGTGAGATCAGGAATGAAATGCTCATGACCATGAGGCTCAAAGAATAATGCTGGAAGGAAAGGGAATGTACAGAGACTTTTGTTCGATAACCGTTAAGTTATGCCTACGTATCCTCTCGTGCAATGAGGAAGTCAGAACACCGTAGTTCGACCCAAAGAGACTGAAAGATGAATTGACTTGTGAACTGCTTGCTTGTCTATGCTCAAGTGTATGACCTGTCTGGCTCAGGTGCTTACTGTCTCGCATTAGACGGAAGAAGCGAGTTCTCGATTGTGAGTGAAGGTGATGAGAAAAGAATCCCGGAGGAGACGATTATTGTTTGTTTTTGAGTTTTCAGTCTTTTATTTCCTTTGAAGTTTGTCATAGGATAATGAGCTTAAGTCTAAACCAATGGGTTAGTAAACTCATCACATCTTCCCTCTGATTAGGGGTAATGAGAATACCTTAAGTGTGAAGTCAGATTCTCACACTTAATCACCCTTCTGATGTAGGATTAAGATCATTAACCTACTTGTGATTATTTAGATGTTTTTGTGATTTTGCTTAGTGTTGAGCAATGAGGTTAAGCCATAATCATGGATTAAACAGACTCATTACACCATCCTAAAAGAAGGATAATAGATGAGAATGTTTAAGCTGAGGAAGACTCCTCAACTTAATCCATGATTAGGGATTAAACCCATGACAAAACAAACCTTTATTAAGTGGATTTTATTTAGATTAATGGTATGATGATGAAGTGTTTTTTATGATTTGTAAGACAACTTGAGGGGGACTTGTCCATTAACACTAGGGTTAGTCCTTCTTAACCACTTAAGGAAGAATTAGAACCCTAATGCAAGGCCCAAGTTACAAGTGTGATGTCTTGATGATTATTAGATGGATTGATTAAGAGATTTAAACACCTTAAGGGTTCAAGACTTAGGATTAAAGTTATACACTCCATCCTAAGAGAAGGATGCAGGCATAAGCTTAATCACAAAGTCTTAAAGCCTTTAGGGTTTAGTCCCTGATTATGAGGTGAGAAGAGAAGACTCAAAGAGAGACACAAAGGTAAAACTATGAGGGGAGACTAATCAAAACCCTAATTCATTGTCATGCTTGGTTGATCCTAAGGTTTGTGAGGTTTGCAAGAACAATCTTCAATGGCACCACCAGGAAGCAGATGAAAGGATCAAGAGAAGCAAAGTAACTTGCTTCATTCAAGAAGTCAAGTCACTTGAAGAGAGAAAGTGGGAGGAAGAAGAATGAGCAAGCTCAATCTCAAACACAAATAGAAATGCAGCAATGGATGCAAGAGAGATGAAAAGAAAAGTTATGAGAAGTGAAGGCAAATTCACTTCTCAAGTTTACTTACCACCTGAAAAGTTAGAAAGAAATGCAATGCAATACAAGATGAAATGAAATGGCATGATGCTAGACCAAACCAGAAGCATGTTGATGATGATAATGATGCTATGAGATGCTGCAAACATGAGGCAAGACATGGAAATGATCATACAAGCTTATGAATGCATATGATGCAAGTTAAGGAGCATGAACAAACATGGAATGTTATGAAGCATACAAGGCAAATGACATGGCAAATATGCAATGCAATGATCAAACATGCCTTCTACATGTCTTAAGATGTCAAATGAATCACAAGAATGCACAAAATGCAATGACAAGTCATGTTATGCAAGAGAATGCAAGAAGGATGCAAAAGAAAGCCCAAATTAGGGTTCATGAATCAAACATCAAACACAAACCAAAAACAGAAGCAAACCCTAAGATAAAAAATGGAAAATGGCACCCAAAGAAACCCTTGACCTATAATGAACCACTGCCCAAAGGGGAGCTCTCAACTCTCAACCAAACTCAAGATATGAATTTTTGCAAGTTATTAGGGTTTTTTAGGGTTCTTAACAAGACAAATGCCAAACAATTTGAAAATGCAAGAAAAATTCATGGCCTTTTTATCCTTGGAACTACATGCAAAACAAAAGACAATGCAAGAAGAATCAATGTCTCAACCTTCACCAATTGGCAGAAATGAATTTTTGAATCCATGATCAAAATAATGCATAAAAAATGATTTAATTCAATGAAAAATTCTTAAAATGCATCAAGATCAAAAAAGAAATTTGGTTTGAAGGTTGGACAATGTTTCTAAATGTCTTAGAACATTTCATGAATTTTTTTGTAATTTTTAAATACCTAAAAGTATTTTTAATTAATTAATTCTCATTAATCAATTAAAAATAATCTTTTGAATATTTAAAAATACCTTTTTTAATGATAAAAATAGAATAAAAATATTTTTGGGTCATAAAAATTAATAAAACTTTAAAGAAAAAGTTTCATAATTTTTATGTGTTTTTTGCTATTTTAAAACAATTATGCAAATAAAATGAGAAAAAAAGAAATAAAAAATCAAAATAAACTGAAGTATGCCAAATGAGGGGCTGGGATTGAATCTGGCAATGAGAGGGTTGACTGCGCGCGCAGATCAAAGGCCCACATTCAAACTTGGTTTAAACAGGATTATGAATTAATTAATTAATGGTTAGGGTTTAATGATGAATCTCAGCCACACACGCGCGCGGCAAGTCAACAAAGTCCACTGATCCAACGTACCAGATTCAAACTCTCTTAACTGCAGGATTAAAACCCTAATTATTTTCAGGTGGCCGGAGAAGACCTCCGGTCGTCTTCTCCGGTGGGAACCCCACCTGAAAATTTCTAAAACTCTCAAAACATAACTAAAATGGAATCTAAGAACACAGAAATGATCCCCATGACCCATTGAATCAAAACCCTAACACAAACATCATTTATATTTCCTCAAACTCATGAATCGAAACAAACAAAATTTTAGGGCAAGACTTTCAGAACACGATTACATCCTTATTTTTTCACCATTTTTAAAACCAATGACATATTTATGATCAGGGAAGCATGAATAACAACTTAAGAACTTAAAAAAGGATTTCTGGAAAAAAGTTCATGAAGCTCACCTGAACTGGAGCTTTGATCTCTAACACTTTCTGGCTAGTTTCCTGCTTGCAATCTACTCCACTTGACCTCCTGAGAAGCTTTCAATGCTTGGAAAGGATTTGTGGTAGCTGGTTTGAAGGTTTGAGCAGGTTCTGTTCAATGGGGGAGAGAAATCGTATTTGGGATTCTGGAGGTTTTAGGCTATGGTGATGGATGCTTTGTGACCAGGAAGATGAGTTGAGTTGATCTATGAAGTTTGTTTTTGTGTTTGTGAGCTGTGTGATCAGTTTCGAAGGGTTTTGCAAGTGAGGGTGAAAATGTGTATGCTGTGTTGTGGTGAGCTTCTGCCTTGCCTCCTCTTATGTTTAGCCAGCATTTGATCCACATAAACTAATCTCATTGGTCAGATGATGTGACCTGCCCTTTATTGATTGGTATGGCCACTTTTGCAAATTGTCAACCTTTGTGTAAGAGAGGCATGGGCTGTGTTCTAGGCTAGTACAAGTGTGTGGGCTGGCGCAGCATGGTGAGGGGAAAGGCTAGCTTGGTTCAGCACCCAAGGCAACAAGTGGTAGGAAGTGTGATGAGTGTTTTGCAACTTGTGGCAACTTTGGTTCACATGTGATAAAGTCTTGTTACACAAACCAAACCATGAGCAAACTTGATCCAATTCTGATTTTTAGGACTTAGAGAATGTTTATGTGCT
The DNA here is from genome assembly GCA_963966055.1 of Lathyrus aphaca. Lineage (NCBI taxonomy): Eukaryota > Viridiplantae > Streptophyta > Magnoliopsida > Fabales > Fabaceae > Lathyrus > Lathyrus aphaca. The sequence goes on from OZ014520.1 coordinate 546,822,926, forward strand.
GGTTTGAAATGAATTAGAGGCTGCAATGTGCATTAGTCCAAGATTTTGCAAAGTTCTCACTTAGGGCATGCCTTGAAAATTAATGATTCTAGCCAACTTTGCATTACCATAACTTTTGATCCAAGAAGAGTTTGATCATGTTCTTGTACTTTTTGAAAAGGGAAAGATGAGATCTACAACTTTCATGACCAAAGTTTTTCCATTTGAAGCCTTCTTGGACCAAGAATCAAAGCTTGAAAAATGACCTAAAATGATGCATTCTTGAAAAGTCAACTATGCCCAAAAAGTCAACATTTGCAAAAACCCTAAATTCTTGATTTCTATGAACTTCAATCTTCTTCCATGATCAAATAAAGACCATATACACTCAAAATGATGAAGATCACCCATTGGTTGGGTCATTGGGGGCCTCAGATGCCCTGATTTTGCACTGACTTGTCTGAAAAGTCAACTCTTGATCAGATGACTTCCCCATGGAATTTCTTCATGAAAATTGATATGCATACTCCCTATACCTTATAGAGATCAATGGAAACAAGAATGACCAAAATTTTTGAAATTATGGCCTCTGAAACCAAAACCCTAATTTTCAGTCAACTGTGTAGTTCAAGCTGGCCCTGCATCCACTCAAACCCTAGTTCTTGTGATTCCTCTGCATTTTTGACTTTGAGGAGATGAAATATGATATAAGAACACACATGGACCCCTTTGAGTTGATTGGTTGCCTTTGGGGTGCCTCAAGAAGCTTTGGGATTGCTCAGATCACAAACCCTAGGTGCAGATGCCTTGAAAGCTATGCAGTGAATCAAAAATGAGATGTGAGATGATATGTTTGTGTTTATGCATATGAGGATGATCACAAGCCATGGTGTGAATGGGTGAGGGCAAATTTGGGGTGTTTACACCATGCTAGGTAGTCAGAGGGATCTTTCGTCAAAGGGGGACTCCTAAAAATCCTATTTTGATTTAGATAAGACAGATCTATTTCTGACGAAGCCATAAGGACTTCAGGTTCTTTTGTTGAGGTTTCGACAGGTTTAGGGTTTTTGTTAGCAGCTATGGGTTTAGAAGCAGAATAACAGGGATAAAATTCTTTCAAACGGTTAGGGTCCATAGTGGGATCAAAAATAGGACCTAACATAGCATGATGAACTCCAGAAACAGAAATGGGAATCATTACCTGTGACTTGTAAATGCTTGCCTTTTCCCTTTCATTTGGGGGTTCTGGAAAGTACTGTTGGTGTTGTGTTTGTGTAGGCCCAGATAATACGTGAGCAGGAGGAAGATCCATGGTCTTCTTTGTCTTCTTTGCACTGCGGCCAGTGGTAGTCTTTGGAGGAGCCATTGATTTGATGAAGAGGTTGAAAGAACAGAAGCTTTGAAAGGTTTGGAAATGGAGTTTTTACGCTTGGGTAAGAGAAGAGTTGAGAAGGTGAAAAGTATGAAATGCTGTTGAAAGTGGTATTTATAGAGGATGAAATAAATGACTAATAAAGAAAGAGGAAAATGAAAAGATTTTCAGTTGGGAAGTGGAGACGTGCGTTTCTGATCCATTGGTGGAAGTTAGAAAGTGGCAGTTGGTAGGAGGCCATGATTTACCTACAATATAGGGGTATGGGAGATTGTGTAAAAACGTGGGCTAGACATGACGTTTTCATAAAGTGGAAATCATGATGTTTTCTTGGGACTCAACAAAATCACTTTACAATAAATGCAACTGACAGGAAGTCAAAGGTCACTTCGACAGCAAAAGATATTTCTCCAAGGATAGTCGAAAACATCTTTGCTGGGGGGCAATTTGTAAACCCATAATTTCGAAAAGACTGAAATTAAGGGCTTGAGGTCACCTTTGTCGAAGGACAATCAAAGGAAGAGGATTCAAGAATTGCTGACAAGGTTCAAAACTCCATTATTTCGACAGAAATACAAATAGTGTTCTGGCAGAATAAAGTTGGAAAGTTATTTGTAGCTAAGTGTTTGACAGAAGATGTTCTTTCAACGATTTCGACAGAAGAGGATGTTTGACAAAAGAAAGTGTTTGGCAAGTACTGAAGAGTTTTGTTTCTTCTTTAAAGGGCTTCGACAGTCTGAAGAGTTACAAGGTTTCGTCACCAAGGAAGGGAATTCAAATTCAAAAGGTTGTAACCTTTGGCAGTTTGGACACTTGGAAGTTTCAGAGAAGAGAATTGCATGCAGGCTGACACTTGTCATTTAGTTATAGTTTTTCCGTTCTAAGCAGTTATTTTGTTTGTATATAAATAGGATAGTTTGTGTTTAGAATAGGTGTGTGAAAATTGATACAAAATTCCTGTAAAAACTCTAAGTACCCAGTGTGAGAGAAAATGAGTCTAGTATTTGGAACAATGTACGTTTGAACACCATTTATATTTCAAAGTTATTTAAATTACTTGTTCATTCTTAAAGTTCATGTTATTTTTAAACTTTATTTACTTTTCTGCAAGTTTACAGCCTTCGACACTTTCTTCTTATCTTTGTTTAAAACTTTCAATTTTATTTCATTTTAAGTTTACTTTACTTTACTTGTAACAATCAAAGTTCTTAAACACTTTGACAATATTGCTAAAACAAACCACAAATCAATCACCAAATTCTAAGAGTAGTTCGACAGAAATAATGCACATGTATCCCAGGACTTGTTTGGTTGGTCCTGCAAGTAACCCAGTTTTCTGAAGAAATTGGTTAACCAGAGGTTGTTCGCCAGAAACCACTGCGAACACCCACTTACAGTCCTTTTTGGGAAGGTTGAAATCATATACCATGGACGAGAAGCTATGGATGTTTTATTTTGAGGATAGTTTAACTGGAGCGTCAAGGGAATGGTACTCCCATCTGACTAGAGCAACCATCAGGTGTTGGAAGGACTTGGCAGAGGCCTTCATCAGACAATACCAGTATAATTTGGATATGGCACCCAACAGGACCCTCCTAATGGGGATGTCACAATCATCTAGAGAAAGCTTCCGGGAGTACGCCCAGAGATGGAGGCAACTGGCTGCTGCTGTCCAGCCACCTATGTCAGAGAGGGAGATGACAGATATGTTTATGAACACCCTCCAAGGGACATACATTGACAGGCTGGCTGCTTTCTCCTCTACCAGCTTTGCAGATGTCGTTATAGCTGGAGAGATAATTGAGAGCCTGTTAAAAATGGGCAAGATTTCTGACAACGGTGCCAGCTCATCCAGTAACACAAGGAAGCCTTTTGCGGGCCCAAGAAGAACTGGTGAGACCAATGCTATCCACACCAACAGGGGCAGACCCCAATATGTTCATAGATCTGTAGCAGCAGTCACCATTCCCGCTCCAGTTCATCCTCAACCAGCTTATCAACCACCGCAACAAAATTATCAGCAACAGACTCAGTATCCTCCTCAGAGAAACTACAACAACACCAACAACAACAATCAGCAAAGACTGTTCCAACAGAGACCTTCTCAGGCCAATAGGGTGATCGATCCGATCTCTATGCCATATGCCACATTACTGCCACAACTCCTGAAACTCAACCTGGTTGAGCTAAGGACGTTGGCACCTCCAGATCCCACCAGTCTACCCAGAAATTACGACTCCAACGCCAGATGTGCTTTTCATTCAAATGCACCTGGCCATAGTACAGAGAAGTGCAGGGCTTTGCACATGAAGGTCCAAGACTTGGTAGACTCTAAGGCTCTGAATTTTGCACCACCACCAAATGTTAACAAGAACCCTATGCCAAACCATGGTGGTCCCAGAATCAATGCTATTGAAGAAGACAAGCCGTCTTACTTGATAACCAGTGTGGGTCAGATTCAGACACTGTTGGTAGAGATTAAAGCTCAACTCCTCGAATGTCAAATGTTCCCGGGATGTGAGCTAGGGTGTGCTTACTGCAACATTTCAGTGAATGGCTGTGATAATTTGAGAGATGGCATAAATGGTCTCATCCAGAGTGGCCTGCTTCAGATTACAACATCAATTCCAACAAATCCAGCAATCTCATTAACAACAGTTCCAGAGTCTTCTACAACTGCAACAGCCATTGTTCCAGACAACTCTTCGGTTTCATCAACAAATGCTTCATCTGTCATTTCAGCTGACCAGATATCAACAAACATCCCTTCTACAACTTCAGCACCACTTCATTTTAAATCTCCTACAACCACAACACCCATCCTTCCAACAATGTCTCCTACAACTTCAACAGCAAATGTCTCAACATTACAATTTACTATGATCCCGAAAATGATTCTGCCTACAACTCGCAAAATGCCACTCCTATCAGAGCACTAGTCACAATATACTATGATCCACAGACTATCACAGTCCTTTCTGCAGCTGCCATCAGTCCAGTCACTATCACAGTGCCTGGGCCAGTACCTTATGAAAGCAGTAATGCCATCCCTTGGCATTACGGCTCTGACCTATACTGCGAAGGACGGAAAATCACTCTTGAATCATCAACCCCTGCACCACAAATAGACAATGTGGGAGGAGGCGGAGGCTTCACTCGAAGCGGACGTCTCTTTGCTCCACAAATTCAAAAACCCACTGCCGAAGCAGAAGCTGCTACCAAGGCAAAAGGTAAGAGCTTGGTGCAAGAAGAGCAAATTGTTAAAGAAGCTTTAAAAACACCTTTTGATCAAGAAGTTGATGAGTTCATGAGAATCATCAAGAAAAGTGATTACAAAATAGTGGATCAGCTTCACCAAACGCCTTCCAAGATCTCAATTCTATCATTGCTTATGTGCTCCGAAGCTCATCGGAATGCACTACTAAAAGTCTTGCACGCAGCTTATGTGCCGGAAGAGATCACCGTCAATCAGTTGGAAGCCGTGGTTGGAAATGTTACTGCTAGCAATGGACTAGGGTTCACCAGCACTGATTTGACTACAGAAGGCCGCAATCATAACAAAGCTCTGCACATTACCATGGAATGTAAAGGTGCAGTCCTTTCCCATGTGCTGGTAGACACAGGATCATCCCTCAACGTCTTACCTAAAAAGGCTCTTGTGAAGTTGGAATATGAAGGATTGGCATTACGCCCCAGTAACCTAGTAGTGAGAGCCTTTGACGGTTCTAAGAGATTGGTTCTGGGAGAAATTGAGTTGCCGATAACGATTGGCCCACAAACTTTCAAAACGACCTTCTACGTGATGGATATACAGCCTGCCTACAGCTGTCTATTGGGTAGGCCATGGATTCACGCCGCTGGCGCCGTGACCTCAACCCTTCACCAGAAGTTAAAATTCGAGTGGGAGGGCCAAGTCGTTACTATCTGTGGAGAGGAGGATATTTTTGTTAGCCACCTGGCTACCTACAAATACATTGAGATGGATGGGGAGATCCACGAAACAATGAGTCAAGGGTTTGAGGCCTTGAACATAAATGAAACATCTGCTGTACCTGGAACCTCAATGACATCGTACCAACAAGCCCGAAAGGTTGTTGAAGAAGGAACTGCCCAAGGCTGGGGCAAATTGTTACCTGTGGAGAAGAAAGAAGATAGATTTGGGTTGGGTTACAAACCAACTCAACAAGATCAAGCAGAGGCTGCTAAAGAGCCCAACTTTGTTAGTGGGGGGATGCTCACCCCTGATGCTGTCAACAATTTGGAAGACGAGAATGAAGGCGACCGCAACCTGGAGAGTTGGATCCGTCCAAAGATCCCGGGGAGCAGTATCTCAAACTGGTCTTCCCAGGAAATTATAAGAGTTACTCATGCAGAGTAATTATTATTTCCTGTATTTTATAGCATGCATCAAAGTCTTGCATCTTGCCCAAGATGACAAGACTCATTTTGTAATCGGGCCATCTGTACTTTTTGTGCAACAAGATTAATCAATGAAATATCAGACATCTTTTTGCAAATGAGTCTTTTTCTTTTCCGCTCACTGTTTTTCCATTTTTCTTTTTGTACAAAAAATAAATGGCAGTGTTTTCAAAATGACAATTTCATTTCACTTTTCTAAACAAGATTAAAATCAAATCACTAAAATGAACAAACTGAACCCTTGCAGAGAATGCCTTCCAGACAGCACCGACAACAGCACGGCTACGACTTCGTATGACTTTGACAATCCGATCAATCAAGCTGATGAAGGGGTTGAAGAAGAATATGAGCTTCCTGAAGAGCTAGCCAGGTTGTTAAGACAAGAGGAGAAGGTTATCACTCCTCATCAGGAGGAGGTAGAGACGATCAATCTTGGTACAGATGAGAATATGAAAGAAGTTAAGATTGGGGCCTGCCTACAAGACTCAGTGAAGAGACAACTGATTGACCTGCTTCAAGAATATGTGGATGTGTTTGCTTGGTCTTACCAGGATATGCCAGGGTTGGACACCGACATTGTTGTGCACAAGCTGCCTTTAAGAGAAGAATGTCCGCCGGTTAAACAGAAGCTGCGACTTACTCGCCCAGACATGGCAATGAAAATCAAAGAAGAGGTACAAAAGCAATGGGACGCCGGGTTCCTTGCTGTAACAAGCTACCCACCGTGGGTTGCTAACATAGTACCTGTGCCTAAGAAAGACGACAAAGTAAGGATGTGTGTTGACTACCAGGATCTGAACAGAGCCCGTCCAAAAGATGACTTCCCTTTACCTCACATTGATGTATTGGTGGATAATACGGCTCAGTTCTCGGTATTCTCCTTCATGGATGGATTTTCAGGATACAATCAGATTAAAATGTCACCTGAAGACATGGAAAAGACAACCTTCATCACACCCTAGGGCACGTTCTGCTACAAGGTAATGCCATTTGGGCTCAAGAATGTCGGTGCAACATATCAACGGGCTATGGTAACATTATTCCACGATATGATCCATAAAGAAATCGAATGTTACGTGGATGACATGATTGCCAAGTCCCTCACTGAAGAAGACCACCTGGTAAATCTGCTAAAGCTATTCAAGCATCTGAGGAAGTACCAGCTGAAGTTGAACCCCAACAAATGCACATTCGGGGTGCGATCTGGTAAGCTGCTGGGATTCATTGTGAGCGACAAAGGGATTGAAGTTGACCCTGATAAAGTCAAAGCTATTCAAGAGATGCCTTCACCGAAAACAGAAAAAGAAGTTCGAGGGTTCTTAGGTCGATTGAACTATATTTCACGGTTCATATCTCACCTTACAGCAACCTGCGAACCCTTGTTCAAATTGTTGAGAAAAGAACAGACGGTCAGGTGGAACGAAGACTGCCAAAAAGCTTTTGACAAGATTAAAGAGTACTTACAAGAACCTCCAATCCTTATGCCTCCAGTTGAAGGAAGACCTCTGATAATGTACTTGACAGTGTTAGAAGAGTCGATGGGGTGTGTGTTGGGCCAGCATGACGAGTCTGGTCGAAAAGAGTATGCAATATACTACCTAAGCAAAAAGTTTACCGACTGTGAACAACGTTATTCACTGCTCGAGAAAACTTGCTGTGCTTTAGCGTGGGCTGCTCGCCGACTGAGACAGTATATGTTGACCCACACTACCTTGTTGATCTCAAAAATGGACCCAGTTAAGTACATATTTGAGAAGCCAGCACTTACCGGACGGGTTGCAAGATGGCAAATGATTCTTACAGAATATGACATCCAATACACATCTCAGAAAGCCATCAAGGGCAGTGTATTGTCCGAATATCTTGCTGAGCAACCTATTGATGATTACCAGCCTATGAGATTTGACTTCCCTGATGAAGACATCATGTTCATAAAAGCAAAAGATCATGAAGAGCCTGTTCACACTGAAGGGCCTGACCCAGAAGAAGAATGGACTATGATGTTTGATGGGGCTGTTAATATGAATGGTCGTGGTATTGGTGCAGTACTCATTACACCTAAGGGAGTTCACATTCCTTTCTCGACAAAACTCACTTTCAACTGCACTAACAACGAAGTTGAATACGAAGCTTGCATTATGGGTCTTGAGGAAGCCATTGACCTCAGGATCAAGACATTGACCGTGTTTGGAGATTCAGCTCTGGTAATCAATCAAACCAATGGAAAATGGTACACCCACCAGAATCATCTGATACCTTACAGGGATTATACGAGGAGGTTATTGACTTTCTTTACAACGGTCAGGCTTGAGTATATCCCTCGGGACGAAAATCAGTTTGCAGATGCTCTGGCTACCATTTCATCAATGATCAAAGTTCAAACTGCCAACTTTGTACCGCAAATCTCAGTGTCCAGACTTGACAGACCAGCATATGTGTTCGCAGCAGACATTGTCAAAGATGATAAGCCTTGGTTCTATGACATTAAGTGCTTCTTGGAGGATCAGACATACCCACCTGGGGCATCCTCCAATGATAAGAAGACATTAAGAAGGCTGGCTGGTAGTTTCTTCCTGAATGCTGATGGTTCCTTGTACAAAAGAGACTTTGATATGGTACTTCTCAGATGTGTTGATAAGACAAAGGCAGATTTGTTGATGCACGAGGTGCACGAAGGATCTTTTGGAACCCATGCTGGAGGACATGCAATGGCTAAGAAATTGCTACGATCTGGTTATTATTGGATCACAATGGATGCCGACTGTTGTACCTATGCCAGGAAATGCCATAAATGCCAGATTTATGCGGATAAGGTGCATGTGCCTCCCAATCCTCTGAATGTGATGTCTTCACCCTGGCCCTTTGCTATGTGGGGCATTGACATGATTGGCAAGATTGAACCAACTGCTTCAAACGGCCACAGATTCATCTTGGTTGCTATTGACTATTTTACTAAGTGGGTTGAAGCAGCTTCCTATGCAAATGTTACAAGACAAGTGGTAGCCATATTTCTGAAGAGAGATATCATCTGTCGATACGGAGTTCCCGAGCGAATCATTACTGATAATGGTTCCAACTTGAACAACAAAATGATGGCAGAGCTATGCCGGGACTTCAAAATTCAACATCACAATTCTTCTCCTTACAGGCCAAAGATGAATGGCGCTGTTGAGGCGGCTAATAAGAATATCAAGAAGATTGTGCAGAAGATGGTAGTCACCTACAAGGACTGGCATGAGATGCTACCGTTTGCCCTGCATGGGTACCGCACGTCAATCAGAACATCCACTGGGGCAACACCATATCAGCTTGTCTATGGTATGGAGGCAGTCCTACCTGTTGAAGTTGAGCTACCCTCCCTACGGGTACTAATGGATGTTAAGCTGAACGAAGCAGAATGGGTCCGATCCCGGTACGAGCAACTGAGTCTGATTGAAGAGAAAAGATTGGCTGCAATCTGTCATGGGCAGTTGTATCAGAAAAGAATAAAGAGAGCCTTCGATCAGAAAGTCAGGCACCGAGAGTACCAAGTAGGAGATCTTGTGCTGAAGAGAATCCTCCCTCCTCATACAGACCACAGGGGCAAATGGACTCCGAACTATGAAGGACCATTTGTAGTAAAGAAAGTTTTCTCTAGTGGAGCACTGATGCTCAGCACTATGGATGGTGAAGACTTCCCGTCCCCTGTGAATTCAGATGCAGTTAAAAAAATACTTCGCATAAAATGACCCGCTGGACATAAAAACAGAATGTAAGTCCAGGCAAAATAGGGCATCCCGGCGAGTTAGAAACAGAATAAAAGACTCGGGCAAAAATAAGGGAAAATAAACAAAAAATGTGTACACCCGCTGAGTTGAAAAGCCGCATTGGACAGCTCAGGCAAAAATGGGTATCCCGATGGATTGAAAACCCGAAAGGGCGATCCATGCAAAACAAGGGAATAAGCGAACAACTGCATTCTGAATTCGTCTGTATCGTTTACAACTTGATAAGCTTCAAAAGGATCAAGCTTCTTTCAAAATAAGCCTTCTTCAGAAAGCAAGACGAGAAGAACGTCAAAAGTCATACGAGTCATAGCAAAAAGGGGAAGCTCCTCGAAGCGTCGTCAACATTGCCAACATTTTGTTTCTCAATTTGTAACAATCTCCTCATTTCAGGGGATATGTTTCTTTGACTGTATCTCGCCAATTCAGGGCACATGAATTAATAAAAGCATATTTTCAGTCATGTTTCGTCTTGTACATTTTATTTGCAAAAATGTCTGATGCCTTAAGAAAAACTGGTTGCATAAATACAGATGCTTATCTTCAAAAAGGATATGTAATAAAAGTCACGTGCTTGCAGGAAATATACTTACTCTCAGAAGTGTCTAAACTCCTATGACGGAATCCGGTAAAGGATACCTCGGGGTTACTTGTGCGTTTCTCTATCTTTTCAGGATTGCAGGTATCCAGAACGCAACTTGGGGCATGAAAGCTTCACTCCAGCAAGCTGACAAATCGACACTCAGCCTTAGCACCCAAAGTGTCTTCTCCCCAGCTGAGTTGCCACTTATTACTTATCCCTATCAGAGTTTCCAGGCATCACTTCTCCAACAGGGCAATACCAGAAGGCGCCCATACCCCCGGCTGAGTCAAGAATCCTCCTCAACAGAATCTCTAAGAAGATATTTCAGTGATCTCTCTTCCTCCCCAGCCGAGTTGCCATTTCATCCTCATCCCAAGTACAAAAGTCAGGGAACCACCCCCCCGCAGAGCTCCAGCCTCTATCCAGAAGAGCAGCGCATGGAGGAATCACAACAGAGTGACGAAAGCTTCTACAAACCCCAGCTGGGTCCCCTCATCGCCAGGGATGGGTCTATCAATGATCTATATCCCCCAAGCAATAGCATCTCGTCAGATCTACCAATGATCTCATCCCCAGCTGGGATGACCATTTCAAGCAGATCGATCAGAGATCTTCGCAGCAACGGGACCCGAACCCCAGATAGATATCCTTGCATAATCATAGCATTCGCATCATATTCACCCACAAAGCGTAGCATTCCGTCTAATACGGAGCATTACGGCAAAAATCAAAATATAGCATAATCATAAGCCATGTTCTGAATCAAACACTTGCGAATATTGACCATCCGTCAAAAACATACAGACTCCCCCCCAGAATCCCCGACGGAAATTCCCCAGCAAAATCAGTTGCCTTACATTCACAAACACCAGTATATACTCTCTTTGGCACCCGTCCGTGTCAATACTCCCCAGTAAAATCGCCTGAACACTCTGTGCAAGAAGTACCACTCGTATTACAGATACTCTTTTTGACACCCGTCTGTGTCATACCCCCAGCAGAAAGCCAAAGACGTCCTCTTTGCACTCACCAATACTTATATACATTTCCTTGACATCCTTCCATGTCACTTTCCCCAGCACAGTAACCTAAACACCTTGTGTATCAGATACTTGTTTATACTATACTTTTCTCCTTTTGACACTCGTCCGTGTCATTCTTCCCAACAGTTAAAAACTCATCCATACATCACTCACACTTACTACTCATGTTACTTATACAGATACTCTTCCGTATCTTGTATACACCACTTATATCCCCGCAGATTCGGCACTAGTCCTTGTTCTTTGTTAACCAGTTGGTACTCGTCCATACCATCATCTCAGAACATGCGTCAAGCGTTTGTTTCTACCTGATACTCGTCTGTATCATAGTCTTAAGGATGCTCTCCCGCGTCTTTAATCCATACATTGTGTCAAAAAACTCTTGTCTTCTTGAATATAGACACTCGTCTGTGTCTACTATTCCCCAGAAGAGTCCCCTCAGATTCAACACTCATCCGTGTTCCTTGTTAACCAGTTGATACTCGTCCGTATCATCATCTCTGAACACGTGTCAGTATTTGTTTCTACCCGATACTCGTCCGTATCGTATTCTTAAGGATGCTCGTCCGCATCTTTAATCTATACACAAACATCCAAACACTTATACCTTTTGTTTTTTGAATATAAACACTCGTCCGTGTTTACTATTCCCCAGTAGATCGCTACCAAAGTAAATTTTCTTTTTATCTGACATTCGTCCTGTGTCACGATAAACCCTGAGAGCAACCGTACCCTGCTAGGTGGTCGTCCTCCACCTCTTGATGGTCGTCCTCCATCATGCTCATCCGATGGCCGTCCCCATCGTTGATTTTCTATCCGACATTCGTCCTATGTCGTGATATTTAGCAGCCGTCCCCTGCTAGGTGGTCATCCTCCACCTTTTGATGATCGTCCTTCATCATTTTATCCAATGGTCGTCCCCATTGTTGGTTTTGGTTATCTGGCATTCGTCCTATGTCATGATAAACCTTGAGAGCAGCTGTCCCCTGCTAGGTGGTCGTCCTCCACCTCTTGATGGTCTTCCTCCATCATGCTCATCCGATGGCCGTCCCCATCGTTGACCTTTTATCCGGCATTCGTCCTATGTCGCGATATTTTCGGCAGCCGTACCCTGCCAGGTGGTTGTCCTCCACCTTAGATGACCGTCCTTCATCTTATCCCCAACAGAGCAGCCGTCCCCTGCTAGGTGATCGTCCTTCACCTTTGATGACCGTACCTCATCATCTGTTTATTTCATTTATTCTTTAACCCGATGGCCGTCCCCGTCGTGGTCCCTTTTTCTTTTTCCTGATGACCGTCCTTCATCATTTCAGCCCGATGGCCGTCCCCATCGTTGGTTGCTTTACTTTGTGAACTTGATGGCCGTCCCCGTCATGTTTCATTAATCCCCAGAGATTTTACAGCTTTACTTGATGGCTATCCCCATCATAATACCTTTTATCCCCAGCATGTCGGCCGTCCCCGTCATCGCTTTGTTTCCCGCACTTTCCAGCATGTCGGCCGTCCCCGTCATTGATCTTTACCCAGCAGTCGTCCTCTGCTCGACGGTCGTCCTCCGTCGCCCATACTTTACAATATACTTTATTTTCCTTTACAATCTATATCCCTTTTCTTCTTCGTTTTGTGAGTGCAAATTTCGGACTGTCTTTGGTATTCAACCACAAGTTATCTTGTTTGCCTGTTAAGCCGTGGCTTACATCCTACACAACTAACTCATGTTTGAATAGGGACAGCTGTAAACACCCCAAATTTTCCCTCACCCATTCACACCATGTCTTGTGATCATTTCATATGCATAAACACAATCATACCATCTCATATCACATTTTTGATTCACTGCATAGATTCAAAGTCATCTGCATCCAGGGTTTGTGATCTGAGCAAGCCAAGGGCTTCTTGAGCCACTCCAAAGGTCATCAATCACTTCAAGGGGGTCCACATGTGTTCAAGTATCATATTCTATCCTCTCAAAGTCAAGAATGCCAAAGAATCACAAGAACTGGGATTGGTATGGAAGCAGAGCCAGGTTTGACTGCACAGATGACCTAAAATTAGGGTTTTGGTTTCAGAGGCCATAACTCCAAAATTTTTGGTCATTCTTGTTTCTATTGGACTCTATATGGTATAGGGAGTATGCATATCAATTTTCATGAAGAAATTCCATGGGGAAGTCATCTGATCAAAGGTTGACTTTCTGGACAAGTCAGTGCAAAATCAGGGCATCTGAGGCCCCCAATGACCCAACCAAAGGGCATTCTTCATCATTTTGATTGTATATGATATTTATTTGATCATGGAAGAAGTTGGAAGTTTACAAAATTCAAGAATCTCAAGTTTTTGAAAAGTTGACTTTTTGGGCAAGTTTGACTTTTCATGAAAATGTCATTTTATGCAACTTTTTCAACCCTTACTTTTTGATTCAAGAAAGCTTGAAATGGAAAAACTTTGGTCATGAAAGTTGTAGAATAGATCTTTCCCTTTTCAAAAAGTACAAGAACATGACCTAATTCATTTTTGATCAAAAGTTATGGCTTGTCAAAGTTGGCAAAAATCACTAAATTTCAAGTCATGCACCAAAGAGGCAAAGTTGCAAATTCACTTCTCAAGGCCAAATAAGTCAGCAAATGGGCTTCTAATTCACTCAACATGATCACACAACATTCAAAAATCAGAATTGGGCAAAGAATTACATGTTTTATGGCCCATGGATCAAGTTTCCTTCATGAAAACCAAAGACAAAGTCAAGTTGCAAAAACTCATGATCACATCTCATCCACTTGCTAGCTACTTTGCTGATCAACCCTAGCCTTACCCCTCACCATGCTGCGCAGCACACTCTCCATGTACCAGCCTAGAACATGACCCATGCTTCTCTTACACAAAAGTTGACAATTTGCAAAAGTAACCATACCTATCACAAAAGGACATGTCACATCTTCTGACCAATGGGCATTGTTTATACAAATCAATTGCAAGCCAAACCACACAAGAGGCCAGCCTGAAACCAGCCATAGCATCACATTCTCATTTTCACTCTCAAAAGCAAAAGCTTTCGAAACTCAGCATACAAGCCACAAACACTTAAACAAACCTCATAGATCAACTCAACTCATCATCCTGGTCACAGAGCACCCCTCGTCCTTGTCTTAAACTGCCTGAATCATAAACACGATCCTCACCTGACCTTGAACAGAACTTGTTCAAACTCTCAAACCAGCCAACACAAACCTTCTCTAAGCATCAAGAGTTCATCAGGAGCATAAAAGGAGTTGATTGCACAAAGAGAAGAGGCCAGAAAGTTGCAGACTGAAAAGCTTCAAACTCAGGTAGCTCCATGAACATTTTTTCCAAAAATGGATTTTTAAGTTCCTAAGTTGTTCTTCATGATTCACTGATCACTCTGATGTCTTTGGTTTTGAAAATGATGAAGAAATGAGAGTTTAATCGTGTTCTGAAACTTTCTGACCTAGAAATGTTTTCTTTCGATTCGTGCGATTGATGAAATATAAATGAGTTTTGGTTTGGGGTTTTGATTCAGTGAGGTTTGGGAAGGATTTCTGTTCTTTTAGATTTCATTTTAGTTACGTTTTGAAGGTTTAAGGAATTTTCAGGTGGGGTTCCCACCGGAGAAGACGACCGGAGGTCTTCTCCGGCCACCTGAAAATGATTAGGGTTTAATCCTGTCATTAAGTGTAGTTTGAATCTGATACGTTGGATCCTTTGACTTAGTTGACCTGGCGCGTGTTTGGAGGGCTGAGATTTGTCATTAGAAACCCTAACCATTAATTAACTTAATTAATTCATTTCAATTAATTTAAATCAGAAATTAGGAAGTTTGAATGTGGGCCTTTGGATTGCGCGCGCAGTCAACCTTTTCTTTCCCAGATTCAATCCTGGCTCTCCATTGCGTTTACTTTTCATTTTCTTTAATTTTTATTTCATTTATTTTGTATTTCTTTCTCCATTTTTTTTAAAAATAGTAAAATTCATTCAAAAATTCTGGAATTTTTTATGCAAGCTATTATTAAATTTCAGAACACAAAACTATTTTTTATTTTTATTTTTTGCATTCAAAAATATTTTTAAATATTTAAAAGTTTATTTTTAATTAATTAATGAGAATTAATTAATTAAAAATGCTTTTAGGTATTTAAAAATCACCAAGAAATTCATGAAACATTTAAAAACATTTAGAAACATTGTCCAACCTTCAAACCAAATTTCTTTTTTGATCTTGATGCATTTTGAGAATTTTTCATGGAATTAAAACCATTTTGATGCATTATTTTGATCCAAACTTTTAAAAATCACTTCTGCCTAACCATTAAGGGTTGGACTTTGATTCTTTTTGCATTGTGTTTAGCATGTCATGTAGTTTGTGAGATTAAATGGCCATGATTTGATCTTTCATTTTCCATTTGTTTGGCATTTTTCTTGTTAAGGAACCCTAAAACCCTAGAAAACTTAGGAAAATCATAACTTGAATTGGGTTAAGAGTTGGAACTTCTCCTTTGGGCAGTGGGTTAGTATAGGTTTAGGGATCCTTTGAGAGCATTTTCAATTTTTTGTATTGATGTTTGCTTCTGATTTTGGTTTGTGTTTGATGCTTTGATCATAAACCCTAATTTTGGGCTTCTATATGCATCCATCTTGCATTTGCATTCATACCTTGACTTGCCATAACATTTTATGCATCCATGTGATTCATTTAACATCATAGGACATATTGAAAGCATGTTTGATCATTGCATCTTGCATTTCCCATGTTGTATGCCATTTGCATTTCATTACTTTTCATGTGTGTTCATGGTCCCTAACTTGTTTCATTGGCATCCATAAGCTTGTATGATAATCCCTATGTGTTGTTTCATACTTATAGCATCTCATAGCATCATTTACATCATGTATGTGCTTCTGGTTTGGTTTCTCATCATGTCATTGCATTCCATTTGACATTGCATTGCATCTTTCTCACTAACATTTCAGGTGGTAAGTAACTTTGGGAAGTGGATTTGCCTTCACTTCTCACATTTTCTTTTCATCTCTCTCTTGCATCCATGCTGCATTTTGTTATGTGTTTGAGATTGAGTTTGCTCTTTATTTTTCATCTTACTTTCTTTCCTCAAGTGACTTGTCTTCTTAAATGAAGCAAGTTACTTTGCTTCTCCTGGTCCTTTCATTTGCTTCCTGGTGGTTCCATTGAAGATTTCTCTTGTTAACCTCATAAACCTTAGGAACAACCAAGCATGACAATGATTAGGGTTTTGATTAGTCTCCCCACTTAGTTTTACCTTTGTGTCTCTTTGAGTCTTCTCTTCTCATCTCATAATCAGGGACTAAACCCTAAAGGCTTTAAGGCTTTGTGATTAAGCTTATGCCTGCATCCTTCTATTAGGATGGAGTGTATAACTTTAATCCTAAGTGTTGAACCCTTAATGTGTTTAACTCCTCTAATCAATCCATCTAATAATCACTAAGACATCACACTTGTAACTTGGGCCTTGCATTAGGGTTCTAATTCTTCCTTAATTGGTTAAGAAGGACTAACCCTAGTGTTAATGGACAAGTCCCCCTCAAGTTATCTTACAAACCCTAAAAATCACTTCATCATCATATCATTAAATAAAATCCACTTAATAAAGGCTTGTTTTGTCATGAGTTTAATCCCTAATCATGGATTAAGTTGAGGAGCTTTCCTCAGCTTAAACATTCTCATCTATTATCCTTCTATTAGGATGGTGTAATGAGTCTGTTTAATCCCTGATTATGGCTTAATCTCATTACTCAACACTAAACAAAAACAACAAAAACATCTAAATAATCACAAGTAGGTTAATGATCTTAATCCTACATCAAAGGTGATTAAGTGTGAGAAGCTGACTTCACGCTTAAGGTATTCTCATTACCCCTAATCAGAGGGAAGATGTGATGAGTTTACTAAATCCATTGGTTTAGACTTAAGCTCATTAACTTATGACAAAATCCAAAAACAATAAAAGACTGAAAACACAAAAACAAACAATAATCGTCTCCTTCGGGATTCTTTTCTCATCTCACTCACTCACAAACGAGAACTTGCTTCTTCCGTCTAATGCAAGACAGTTTGCATCTGTGCCAGACAGATCATACACTTGAGCATAGGCAAACAAGCAGTTCACCAGTCAATTCATCTTTCAGTCTCTTTGGGTCGAACTACGGTGTTCTGACTTCCTCATTGCACGAGAGGATACGTAGGCATAACTTAATAGTTATCGAACAAAAGTCTCTGTATATTCCCCCTCTTTTCAGCTTTATTCTTTAAGCCTCATGATCTTGAGCATCTTATTCCTGTTCTCACACTGACACTGTACATTTATACACTTCACACTTTTCTTACACTGACACCTGTACATCCTCTTCCAGTTCTTTGATACACAAATTGCATTGACACTACCCCTTTAAAACATAAATCTTTTAAGCGTGGATCCCGCCGAGTACGGCGGACAATCTGGGTGCTAATACCTTCCCAGGTTGTAACCAACCCCCTTTCTCAGTCTCTCTGGTTCGCAACCGTCTTATCCATCTCTTTCTAGGTCTATGCAGCATTACCTTTCCTCCGGGATAAAAATGCCTAGCTGGCGACTCTTTTCATTTCCAGTGAGTTCACTGCTGTGTGTTCTCATTGTCCCTTTCGCCGACCGTTCGCGTCTGTACCTTTATTTGGGCCATTTCCCATTTATCGGGAGCGACACTCTTCTCCACAGATTGATAATGTTGGGGGAGGCGGAGGCTTCACCAGAAGCGGACGCCTTTTTGCCTCACAAACTCAAAAACCTAATGCTGAAGCAGAAGCTGCTGCCAAAGCAAAAGGAAAGAGTGTGGTATTTGAAGAGCCGGTTGTCAAAGAAACTCAGAAAACATCTTTTGAGCAAGATGTAGACGAGTTTATGAGAATTATAAAGAGAAGTGATTACAAGGTGGTGGATCAGCTTCACCAAACTCCCTCAAAGATCTCCATATTATCCTTGCTGATGTGTTCTGAAGCTCACAGGAATGCATTACTGAAAGTCTTGCACGCAGCTTACGTTCCAGAAGAGATCACTGTTAATCAGCTAGAAACTGTGGTAGCGAATGTTAACACCAGTCATGGACTGGGCTTTACCAATGCTGACTTAACAACTGAGGGGCGTAACCACAACAAGGCTTTACACATCACTCTAGAATGCAAGGGTGCTGTTCTATCCCATGTACTGGTGGACACTGGGTCTTCACTCAATGTTCTACCAAAGAAAGCCTTAGTGAAGCTGGAGTATGATGGCTTGGCATTACGTCCGAGTAATTTGGTGGTAAGAGCATTTGATGGCTCTAAAAGATCAGTGCTAGGGGAGATTGATCTGCCTGTGATGATTGGCCCGCAGACCTTCAAAATTACCTTCTATGTGATGGACATTCAGCCGGCCTACAGTTGTTTGTTAGGTAGACCTTGGATCCATGCCGCTGGCGCAGTTACGTCTACCCTTCACCAGAAGCTGAAATTCGAGTGGGAAGGTCAAATCATCACCATCTGTGGTGAAGAAGATATCTTTGTTAGCCATCTGGCTACATACAAATACATTGAGATGGATGGAGAGATCCATGAAACTATGAGCCAGGGGTTTGAGGCCCTGAACATAAATGAAGCATCTGCTGTACTGGGAACCTCCATGACGTCTTATCAGCAAGCCAGGAAGGTTGTTAAAGAGGGGACTACCCAAGGCTGGGGCAAGCTGCTGCCCGTAGAAAAGAAGGAGGACAGATTTGGGTTGGGTTACAAACCAACTCAACTAGATCAATCAGAGGCTGCTAAGAAGCCCATTTTTGTCAGTGGGGGGGTGCTCACCCCAGATGCAGTGAACAACTTGGAAGATGAGTCGGAAGATGAGCGCAACCTGGAGAGCTGGATACGTCCAAGGATCCCGGGGAGCCGTATCTCAAACTGGTCTTCCCAGGAAATTATAAGGGTTACTCCTGCAGAGTAATTATTATTTCTTGTATATTTTAAGCATGCATCAAGTCTTGCATCTTGCCCAAGATGACAAGACTCATTTTGTAATCGGGCCATCTGTAATTTTGTGCAAACAGATCAATCAATGAATATCGGACATCTTTTGCAAATGAGTCTTTTTCTTTTCCGCTCGCTGTTTTTCATTTTTCTTTTTGTACAAAAATAAAATGGCAATGTTTTCAAAATGACAACTTTATTTCACTTTTCTAAACAAGATTAAAATCAATCACTAAAATGAACAATCTAAACCCTTGCAGAGAGTGCCTTTCAGAATGCACCGACAACAACACAGCTATGGCTTCGTATGACTTTGACAATCCAATCAATCAAGCTGATGAAGGGGTTGAAGAAGATTATGAGCTTCCGGAAGAGCTAGCCAGGTTTGTAAGGCAAGAGGAGAAGGTTATTACCCCTCATCAGGAGGAGGTCGAAACGATTAATCTTGGTACGGATGAAGATGTGAAAGAGGTTAAGATCGGGGCCTGCTTACAAGACTCAGTGAAAGAGCAACTGATTGATATGCTTCGGGAGTATGTGGATGTGTTTGCTTGGTGTTATCAGGATATGCCAGGGTTGGACACCGATATTGTCATGCACAAGCTGCCTTTAAAAGAAGATTGCCCGCCGGTAAAACAGAAGTTGCGCCGTACTCGCCCAGATATGGCAATGAAAATCAAAGAAGAGGTACAAAAGCAGTGGGACGCCGGGTTCCTTGCTGTGACTAGCTATCCGCCGTGGGTTGCTAATATTGTACCTGTGCCTAAGAAGGATGGCAAGGTGAGGATGTGCGTGGATTACCGGGATCTGAACAGAGCCAGCCCAAAAGATGATTTCCCTTTACCTCACATTGATGTATTGGTCGATAATACGGCTCAGTTCTCGGTATTCTCCTTCATGGACGGATTTTCAGGATACAATCAGATCAAAATGTCACCTGAAGACATGGAGAAGACAACTTTCATCATACCCTGGGGCACTTTCTGTTACAAGGTGATGCCATTCGGACTGAAGAATGTTGGTGCAACATATCAACGGGCTATGGTAACATTATTCCACGACATGATCCATAAAGAAATTGAATGTTATATGGATGACATGATTGCCAAGTCCCTCACAGAAGAAGACCACCTGGTAAATCTGTTGAAGTTATTCAAGCGTCTGAGGAAGTACCAACTGAAGTTGAACCCCAACAAGTGCACATTCGGGGTGCGATCTGGTAAGCTGCTGGGCTTCATTGTGAGCGAGAAAGGGATTGAAGTTGACCCTGATAAAGTCAAAGCCATTCAAGAAATGCCTGCACCAAGGTCGGCAAAAAAAGTTCGGGGGTTCTTAGGTAGATTGAACTACATTTCACGGTTCATATCTCACCTTACAGCAACCTGTGAGCCTTTGTTCAAACTGTTAAGAAAAGAATAAACGGTCAGGTGGAACGAAGACTGCCAGAGGGCTTTTGACAAGATCAAAGAGTATTTGCAAGAACCTCCAATCCTTATGCCTCCAGTTGAAGGAAGACCTCTAATCATGTACTTGACAGTATTAGAAGAGTCAATGGGGTGTGTGTTGGGCCAGCATGACGAGTCTGGTCGAAAAGAGTATGCAATATACTACCTAAGCAAAAAGTTTACCGACTGTGAACAACGTTATTCACTGCTCGAGAAAACTTGTTGTGCTTTAGCGTGGGCTGCTCGCCGACTAAGGCAGTATATGTTGACCCACATTACCTTGTTGATTTCAAAGATGGACCCAGTTAAGTACATATTTGAGAAGCCAGCACTTACCGGACGGGTTGCAAGATGGCAAATGATCCTCACAGAATATGACATCCAGTTACATCTCAGAAAGCCATCAATGGCAGTGTACTGTCTGATTATCTTGCTGAGCAACCCATTGATGATTACCAGCCTATGAGATTTGACTTCCCTGATGAAGACATCATGTTCATAAAAGCAAAAGATCATGAAGAGCCTATTCACACTGAAGGGCCTGACCCAGAGGAAGAATGGACTATGATGTTTGATGGGGCTGTTAATATGAATGGTCGTGGTGTTGGTGCAGTACTCATTACACCTAAAGGAGTTCACATGCCTTTCTCGGCAAAACTCACCTTCAACTGCACTAACAACGAAGCTGAATACGAAGCTTGTATTATGGGCCTTGAGGAAGCCATTGACCTCAGGATCAAGACTTTGACTGTATTCGGAGATTCAGCTCTGGTAATTAATCAAACCAATGGCAAATGGTACACGCACCAGGATCATCTGATACCTTACAGGGATTATACAAGGAGGTTATTGACTTTCTTTACAACAGTCAAGCTTGAGTATATCCCTCGGGACGAGAATCAGTTTGCAGATGCTCTTGCCACCATTTCATCCATGATCAAAGTTCAAGCTGCCAACTTTGTACCTCGGATTTCAGTGTCCAGACTTGACAAACCAGCGTATGTATTTGCAGCAGATATCGTTAAAGATGACAAGCCTTGGTTCCATGACATTAAGTGCTTCTTGGAGGATCAAACATACCCACCTGGGGCATCTTCTAATGATAAGAAGACTTTAAGAAGGCTAGCTGGTAGTTTCTTCTTGAATACCGATGGTTCCCTGTACAAGAGAAACTTTGATATGGTACTCCTCAGATGCATTGATAGAACAGAAGCAGACTCGTTAATGAACGAGGTGCATGAAGGATCCTTTGGTACCCATGCTGGAGGGCATGCCATGGCTAAAAAGTTGCTAAGATCAGGATATTACTGGATCACAATGGACGCCGACTGTTGTGCCTATGCCAGGAAATGCCATAAATGCCAGATTTATGCGGATAAGGTGCATGTGCCTCCCAATCCTTTGAATGTGATGTCTTCACCCTGGCCCTTTGCCATGTGGGGCATTGATATGATTGGCAAGATTGAACCAACTGCTTCAAATGGCCACAGATTCATCCTGGTTGCCATTGACTATTTCACCAAGTGGGTTGAAGCAGCTTCCTATGCAAATGTTACAAGGCAGGTGGTAGCCCGATTTCTGAAGAGGGACATCATTTGTAGGTATGGAGTGCCCGAGCGAATCATTACTGATAATGGTTCTAACTTAAACAACAAAATGATGGCGGAACTATGCCGGGACTTCATGATCCAACACCACAATTCTTCTCCTTATAGGCCAAAGATGAACGGCGCTGTAGAGGCAGCTAACAAGAATATCAAGAAGATTGTTCAAAAGATGGTAGTCACCTACAAAGACTGGCATGAAATGCTACCGTTTGCCTTGCATGGGTACCGTACGTCAATCAGAACATCCACTGGGGCAACACCGTATCAGCTTGTGTATGGTATGGAGGCAGTCCTACCTGTTGAGGTTGAATTACCCTCCCTATGGGTATTAATGGATGTTAAGCTGAACGAAGCAGAGTGGGTCTGATCCCGATACGAACAACTGAGTCTGATCGAAGAGAAGAGATTGGCTGCAATCTGTCATGGGCAGTTATACCAGAAAAGGATGAAGAAAGCTTTCGATCAGAAAGTCAGGCTCCGAGAATACCAAGTAGGGGATCTTGTGCTGAAAAGACTCCTCCCTCCTCATACAGACCATAGGGGCAAATGGACTCCAAACTATGAAGGACCATTCGTAGTAAAGAAAGTTTTCTCCGGTGGAGCACTGATGCTCAGTACTATGGATGGTGAAGACTTCCCGTCCCCTGTGAATTCAGATACAGTTAAAAAATACTTCGCATGAAAATGACCCGCGGGACATAAAAACAGAATGTAAGTCCAGGCAAAAATAGGGCATCCTGACGAGTCAAAAACAGAATAAAGACTCGGGCAAAAATAAGGGAAATAAACAAACTGTGTACACCCGCTGAGTTGAAAAGCCGCATTGGACGACTCAGGCAAAAATGGGTATCCCGATGGATTGAAAACCCGAAAGGGCGATCCATGCAAAACAAGGGAATAAGCGAACAACTGTACTCTGAATTCGTCTGTATCACTTACAACTTGGTAAGCCTCGAAAGGTTCAAGCGCCGGTCAGAACCAGCCTTCTTCAGAAAGCAAGACGAGACATTCGTCCTATGTCGTGATATTGAGAGCAGCCGTCCCCTGCTAGGTGATCGTCCTTCACCTCTTGATGATCGTCCTTCATCATGCTCGTCCGATGGCCGTCCCCATCGTCGACCTTTTATCCGGCATTCGTCCTATGTCGTGATTTTTAGCAGCCGTACCCTGCTAGGTGATCGTCCTTCACCTCTTGATGATCATCCTTCATCATTTTATTCGATGGCCGTCCCCATCGTTGATCTTGTTATCTGACATTCGTCCTATGTCATGATAAACCTTGAGAGCAGTCGTCCCCTGCTAGGTGATCGTCCTTCACCTCTTGATGATCGTCCTTCATCATGCTCATCCGATGGCCGTCCCCATCGTCGACCTTTTATCCGACATTCGTCCTATGTCGCGATACTTTCGGCAGCCGTACCCTGCCAGGTGATCGTCCTTCACCTTTGATGACCGTCCCTCATCATTATTTCATTTATTCTTTAACCCGATGGCCGTCCCCGTCGTGGTCCCTTTTCCCTTTCCTGATGATCGTCCTTCATCAATTTAGCCCGATGGTCGTCCCCATCGTTGTTTACATTACTTTATGAACCTGATGGCCGTCCCCATCATTTTTCATTAATCCCCAGAGAGTCGTATAGATTTATTTGATGGCCGTCCCCATCATAATCTCTCATATCCCCAGCATGTCGGCCGTCCCCGTCATTGCTTTATTTCCCGCATTTTCCCCAGCATGACGGTCGTCCCCGCCATGGCTTTCCCCAGCAGTCGTCCTCTGCTCGACGGTCGTCCTCCGTCGCCCACACTTTACAATATACTTTATTTTCTTTTACAATCTATATCCCTTTTCTTCTTCATTCTGTGGGTGCAAATTTTGGACTGTCTTTGGTATTCAACCACAAGTTATCTTGTTTGCCTGTTAAGCCGTTGCTTACATCCTGCACAGCTAACTCATGCTTGAATAGGGGCAGTTGTAAACACCCCAAATTTTCCCTCACTCATTCACACCATGGCTTGTGATCATTTCATATGCATAAGTTCAATAATAGCATCTCATATTGCATTTTTTATTCACTGCATAGATTCAAAGTCATCTGCATTTAGGGTTTGTGATTTGAGCAATCCAAGAGCCACTTGAGCCACTCCAAAGGTCATCAATCACTTCAAAGGGGTCCATGTATGTTAAAGCATCATATTATATCCTCTCAAAGTCAATAAAATCAAAGAATTACAAGAACTGAGATTGGCATGGAAGCAGAGCCAGGTTTAACTGCACAGATGACCTAGAATTAGGGTTTTGGTTTCAAAGGCCATAACTCCAAAAATTTTGGTCATTCTTGTTTCTATTAGTCTCTATATGGTATAGGGATCATGCATATCAATTTTCATGAAGAAATTCCATGGGGAAGGCATCTGATCAAGAGTTGACTTTTTGAACAAGTCAGTGCAAAATCAGGGCATCTGAGACCCCCAATGACCCAACCAAAGGGTGTTCTTCATCATTTTGATTATGTATGATCTTTATCTGATCATGGAATATGTTAGAAGTTCACAAAATTGAATAATTTCAAGCCATTTGCAAAGTTGACTTTTTGGGAAAATGACTTGTAATGGAAACTTGCCATTTTGGGAAACCTTTTCAACCCTTACTTTTTGGTTCAAAAATGCTTCAAATGGGAAAACTTTGGTCATGAAAGTTGTAGAATTGATCATTCCCTTTTCAAAAAGTACAAGAACTTGTTCTAATTCATTTTGGATCAAGAGTTATGGCCTGTCAAAGTTGGCCAAAATCACATAATTTGAAGTTTTCTACCAAAGAGGCATTTTGCAAAATGGTATGATCAAGTGTTCTGAAGACTTCAAATATGCACAAACTCATTACAGCATGATCATATGACTCCTAAAAATCATAATTGGCCCAAGAATCATCTCATTTCATGCCTTGGACTTCAAGAAATCACAAAGGGGTCAAACTTTGTGAAAAGTGCAAAACCTATCACAAACCATAAACCACTTCCTGCATTGCTTCTAGACCTATTCCATAGCATTCCTTGATTCAAGCTGAGCCAAAGCAAGACAAAAAGCAAGTTGTACCATTGCCCATACCTCAAGTACAAGTCAAGTTGACATTTTGGCAACTTGCCCATACCAATCACACTATGCCACAACCACTTTCTGAGCCAATCCCATTTGTTTATACAAATCAAAAGCAAGCCATTTCATATAACACACAAGCCTGAAAGCTCCAAGAAGACAACATTCTCACTTTTCACCTCATATGCAAAACCATTCGAAACTCATCATACAAGCTTCAAACACACAAACAAACCTCACCATCAATCTCAACATGACTCACTGATCACAAACCAATCATCAAAACAGCCTGAAAGTCATTGGAACCAAGATACGATTTCTGCCCCCCTTTGAACAGAACTTCAGCAATCTTTCAAACCAGCCATTTTAAACTCCAAACAAGTATTGCAAGCTTCTCAGGGGATCCATTAGAGGTGTCTTGGATCAAAGGGCCAGCCAGAAAGTTCCAGAAATCAAAGCTTCGATTCAGGTAGCCATGGAAATTCATTTTTCCAGAACCTTTATTTCTTGTTTCTAAAATGATCTACATGCTTCCCTGAGTGCACTGAACCTTTTACTTTTGAAAATGATTGAGTTTTGAGGATGTATGGCTTGTCTGAAACTTTGCCCGAAAATTTGATTTTTGTTTGTTCTTCATGATTCACGAAAAAGAAATGGATTTCGTGGCTGGATTGTTGTTTAGGATGTTTAGTTGAGTTGATCTGGAGGTTTTGGCATGTTTTAGTAACGTTTTGAGAGAGTTAGGTCAGAGGTCTCGCCGGAGAAGACGACCGGAAGTCTTCTCCGGCCACCTGAGGTTGATTAGGGTTAACCTGTGCAATTAATGTGAGTTTGAATGTGGAGCGTAGGATGGGTTGACCAGGGCTGACTCGCGCGTGATTGAGCGGCTAGGATGCATCATTAGAAACCCTAATCTTCATTAACTTAATTTAATTCAGTTTAATTAACTTAAAATGAAAATTAGCTCAGTTTGAATTGTGGCCATCAGATTGCGCGCGAAGTCAAACAAAATATCCCCAGAACCAATCCTGTCCCTTGGATGCGCATACTTCTCATTTTATTCAATTTTATTTTCATTTTATTACATTTCTTTTGTACATTTTATAAAAAATAGCAAAACGCTTTAAAAAATTCTGAAAATTTTTATTCAAGCTTTTATTAATTTTCAGAAACCAAAAATATTTTTATTTTTATTTTTTGTATTGAAAATTATTTTTAAATCATTTAAAAGTTTATTTTTAATTGATTAATGAGAATTAATTAATTAAAAATACTTTTAAGTATTTAAAAATCACAAAAAAAATTCATGAAACATCTAAGATCATTTAGAAACATTGTCCAACCTTCAAACTAAATTTCTTTTTTGATCTTGATGCCTTTTGACAATTTTCAATGGATTTAATTTCATTTTAAGGCATTATTTTGATCCAAACTTCAAAAATTCATTTCTGCCTAACCATTGAGAGTTGGACAATGATTCTTTTTGCATTGCATCTTGTATAGCATGTAGTTTATAGGATTAAATTGGCATGAATTGATCTTGCATTTCCTATTTGTTTGACATTTTTCTTGACAAGGTACCTTAAAACCCTAGCCAACTTAGGAAATTCATAACTTGCACTAGGTTAAGAATTGGATCCTCTCCTTTGGGCAGTGAGTTTGTATAGGTTTAGGGTTCCTTTGATTGCATTTTCAAATTTTTATCATGATGTTTGCTTCTGGTTTTGAATTTTGTTTTGTGCATTGATCATAAACCCTAATTTGGGCTTTCCTTTGCATCCATCTTCCATTTGTTTCCATACCATGAATTGCCATGACATTTTGTGATTCCATTTGATTCATATGACATCTTAAGACATATTATAATCATGTTTGATCATTTCATCTTTCATTTGCCATGTTGTATGTCATTTGCATTTCATAACTTTTCATGTATGTTCATGGTTCTAAGCATGTTTCTTTTGCATTCCACATGTTTGTATGATCATCCTTATGCCTTGTTTCATGTTTGCATCATCTCTTAGCATCATTAACATCATGTATTTGCTTCTGACTTTGTCTTGCACCATGCCATTGCATCTCATTTGCATTGCATTTCATTCCTTTTGCTAACTTTTCAGGTGGTAAGTTGTTTGAGAAGTGAATTTGCCTTCACTTCTCACAATCTCTTTTCATCTCTCTTATGCATCTTTGCTGCATTTTTATCTTGTGTATTGGATTGAGTTTGCTCACTCATGTTCATCTCACCTTCTTTCTTCAAGCAACTTGACTTCTTAAGTGAAGCAAGTTGTTTTGCTTCTCTTTGCTCCTTTCATATGTTTCCCTCCTTGGTGGTTCTTTGAAGATCTTTCTTGCAAACCTCACAAACCCTAGGAATGACCAAGCATGATGACAATTAGGGTTTTATTAGTCCCCCATTTAGCTTTTACCTTTGTGTCTCTTTGAGTCTTCTCTTCTCATCTCATAATCAGGGCTAAACCCTAAAGGCTTTAAGGCTTTGTGATTAAGCTTATGCCTGCATCCTTCTATTAGGATGGAGTGTATAACTTTAATCCTAAGTGTTAAACCCTTAATGTGTTTAAATCCTTTAATCAATTCATTTAATAATCATCAAGACATCAAGCTTGTAACTTGGGCCTTGCATTAGGGTTCTAATTCTTCCTTAATTGGTTAAGAAGGACTAACCCTAGTGTTAATGGACAAGTCCCCCTCAAGTTGTCTTTCAAACCCTAAAAATCATTTATTCATCATATCATTAACTAAAATCCACTTAATAAAGGCTTTGTTTTGTCATGAGGTTAATCCCTAATCATGGATTAAGTTGAGGAGCTTTCCTCAGCTTAAACATTCTCATCTATTATCCTTCTATTAGGATGGTGTAATGAGTCTGTTTAATCCCTGATTATGGCTTAGTCTCATTACTTAACACTAAACAAAAACAACAAAAACATCTAAATAATCACAAGTAGGTTAATGATCTTAATCCTACATCAAAAGGTGATTAAGTGTGAGACCCTGACTTCACACTTAAGGTATTCTCATTACCCCTAATCAGAGGGAAGATGTGATGAGTTTACTAACCCATTGGTTTAGGCTTAAGCTCATTAACTTATGACAAACATCCAAAAGCAATAAAAGACTGAAAACTCAAAAACAAACAATAATCGTCTCCTCCGGGATTCTTTTCTCATCTCACTCACTCATAAACGAGAACCTGCTTCTTCCGTCTAATGCAAGACAGTTTGCACCTGAGCCAGACAGGTCATGCACTTGAGCATAGACAAGTAAGCAGTTCACAAGTCAATTCATCTTTCAGTCTCTTTGGGTCGAACTATGGTGTTCTGACTTCCTCATTGCACGAGAGGATACGTAGGCATAACTTAACAGTTATCGAACAAAAGTCTCTGGATATTCCCCCTCTTTCTAGCCTTATTCTTTTAGCCTCATTATCTTGAGCATTTCAGTCTTGTCCTTACACTGACACTGTACATTTATACACTTCACTCTTCTTTTACACTGACACTTGCATTCTTTCCAGCTTTGATACACAAATAGCACTGACACTACCCCTTTAAAACACAAATCTTTCAAGCGTGGATCCCGTCGAGTACGGCGGACAATTTGGGTGCTAATACCTTCCCAGGTTGTAACCAACCCCCTTTCTCAGTCTCTCTGGTTCGCAACCGTCTTATCCATATCTTTCTAGGTCTATGCAGCATTACCTTTCCTCCGGGATAAAAATGCCTAGCTGGCGACTCTTTTCTTTTCTTGTGAGTTCACTCCTGTGTGTTCTCACATCCTCTTTTCGCCGACCGTTCGCATCTGTACCCCTCTTGGCCCCGGTTGTCATTTGGCGGGAGCGACACCTAGCTAGAGAAGTGCATGGTATGCATGATTTCATTTATCATGTAGGTGTACCAGAACACTTAGCCAGAGGCAGAGGCCAAAGACCACCACCACCGCAGGAGTAGTTTCTTTTTAGTTTTTAGTTTTATTAGTTTTTAGTTCTTGTTATGTTTTATTGTAATTCTTAGAAGTGTACCTATATCTCACAACATTAAGGACAATGTCTGAGATAGTATGGGAGAAGGTATTAGATTTACCAATTCAATTGTAAGAAATCAAATTAAATTGATCAAAGTATTCAGTTTCAAAATTCTCTCCAGTATATTTAGCATTACCAATATTTTTTTATTCCTTTACAATGTTTTCATTTAACATACCCTTAAAGTATATAGGTTAATAGGAACTGTTAAAGAAACTGAGAAAGACTTAACAAAACTTATACAGTCTTAACACCTTGAACCCTTAGAAGCGATATCGATTTGGATACCTATTATACCAAAGTCTAAGCTTTAATTCTAAATTAGCCCAGGAGTAGTTTACATTAGCAGTCAGCACCGCTTGAAGTACAAGCTACGTGGAAAGCCGATGCAAATAAGTGATTGATCACAAAAATGCCAAAAAAAAGGATGAAAAAGAAAAATATTGAGATTATGCAAGCCTTGGTAAAACAATCAAGCTGCACAAAAGGCAAAGCAAAAAGACTAATGTCAATCGGTTCAGAGGAATCTGGTTCTGAACTCGGTAGGGAAAATTATTGTTCGATCCCCCACGACTTACATTCGATTTGATAAAGGGTTACCGCACTTGTGTACCATACCTCGTTTGAAAAGAAGGATCAAATTTACTAATAGGCTATTTCACTATGCGCGTACAAAGGTAAATGGCTTAATGTGATTGTGTCAGAATGAATCCGGGTGAAATAGATATAAGAGAATCAGGCTGAGTTATAGCAGCATGATTCAGATTGGTTTGTAAAGCGGGGGGGGGGGGGGGGGGGGGGGTTAAGAAAGTTATTAGTTTTTAGTATCATTAGTGTATTTTTAGTGTTCGAGTTAAGATCAGTTATTTTAACATAAAGTCGCACGACCACGTACATATAGGTGCTATGTTTCGTGTCTGCATGTAGATGTATTCTATTTAAAACCATGATTGATTGTTTGCTTGAGGACAAGCAAAGATTCAAGTCTAGATGAATTTGATAACTCGAATTCATATAAATTATTTAATGTGATTTCCGATTATTTAACATGCTTATTTATTTTTTTTGGACGATATTATGCGTAAATTTTGTTTGTTTTACAAACATTCGATCGAACACGTCATTTGGAGGCAAGAATACAAAAGGAAACTTTTAAGACAAGAAACTAAGGAAAACAGAAGGAAAATGACAGAAAAATGCATTTCTGCATTTTTGTTATCAAACAACCGTCTCATTGTCCAGACGATCGTATCATTGCCCAGGCGCCCAACTTGGAGTTGAGTTGGTCGTCTCATCCTTAAGTGATTGT
The DNA here is from genome assembly GCA_963966055.1 of Lathyrus aphaca. Classification (NCBI taxonomy): domain Eukaryota; kingdom Viridiplantae; phylum Streptophyta; class Magnoliopsida; order Fabales; family Fabaceae; genus Lathyrus; species Lathyrus aphaca. Next base: position 546,853,605 of record OZ014520.1, read on the forward strand.
TTCAAATACAAGACGTTCGTTTCAACTTAATATTGCAGCAACCTGAAAGCCGTAACAGCAAGAAACAAAAGTCAAAATTCAAAGAGATTTTTCCGGTCCCGCAGAGAAATTTCCTCACCCTTGTTCACTCAGTCCATGCAACCCGGTCTCAAGCCCAATCGGAGTCCAAGCCTATTATTCCTCAACAAACCCTAACTCAATGCCTATAAATAGAGCTCTCTGCCATTTGAGCAGGAGAGCTTTGTTTGACGTCCAATTTCTGTCATTTTTATTCTATGAAGTTCGACTTTATTTTTCAGTATTACATTTGTTTTTATTTCCTTTACCGAACCTTAGTGATAGTTTCTGCCATTAGGAGACTATCACCATTTTTATTGTTTCTAGCCACTGTATTTTCATTTTTGTTTCAAGTTTCGAAGTTTGGTTGATCAAGAATATTGCAACCAGGTTTCTGATTTTAATGTTATTTCATTTATTTATTATCGTATTTATTTCTATTATGCATTTTTTTCTCCTTCTACCTTTCTTTATTTAATATGTCAGCTTAAACTATTAATCGGTATGTAATTGTATAAACCGGAACGAATTCGATAGAATTAGGCTAAAACCTTAAATTAAGTTATAATCTGGTTTCGATTTCTTGTTTTAATCAACTTTCGTTACGAGAGTAAGAGAGTACATAAGATTAGGGTTAAGACCATGGGAGTGTGAGATCTTAATCAGATAACTGAAATCGGGCATTAGTTTTAAACACAGCGAGAGCGCTTTCAAACCAATTATAACCTTTAGGTTTCCAAAAAGTATTTCTAACTTGAATTGAAACAACGAGAGCATTCAATTGAACTTGGAAGTATAGTATTATGCAATACCACGAGAGTGTGAGTCGAGGACTTCTAAACCGAGAGTTTCTACGGAGAGATAACTTAATAAATCTTAACAAGCCGACCCTCTATTGAATTCGCTAAGGCGAAATCAATTATGTACCGATAATTTATATCATTAATTTAATTCAATTAATTCTTAATTCTTTAAAACCCAAAACTTCGCTCGCCTTAGCTAAACATAGCAACACCCCGACACACTAGGTTGATTATCCAGTCTCTATGAGATCGATATCTTTTATTACTACACAATAGACTGTGCACTTGCAGTTAGTAACCGTTAGACTCAGAAAGTCGCGACCAGAGAATATGATGATTTTTTATTAATGATGATGTGTCTTGACTAGCCGTGGTCGTATTTTATGTGTTGTACACATCATACATTCATAGCATTTATTAGGACGAGATGTGTAGTGATGTTTTACAGGATGAAAATCCAATGACGAATTGTAGGACTTTCAGGTCCATTGATGGCCTTAATCCCATTGTGAGGATTAAGTGCAAACTATGATGTGCTTTGGTTCCAAGCGGGAACCGATCATATTGGTGGGGATCTTTGAAGATAACGATGACTAAGTCATCAGTGATGTTCTGGTACCGCATGCATAGAGTCTAATGATGTTGCATGTCATTTAAATATGGCATTACATGATGTTGTTTTAAGTGAAGTATCTTGTTGATGTGTTGGAATTATGACGTTTTGACATGAAGTCCGTGAAGTTGTTCTTGTTATTTATATTGAAGTATATGATGTATTCATTGGTTGTTAAGTGTGTATTATACTACATTTATTCCTTATATCTCTTATAATAATTATGATTACTCACCCTCTCAACTTGGAAACGTTGCCTCGAATGTGGGTAACTTGCAGGTGAATCAAGATTAGGTAAGGAAGTCTAGAAATTGATCTAAAGTGTGCTTAATCATTTCCGTAGAAATGAAGGGAGTCTTGCTCTGATACGTAACATCGGGGTTGGGTTCGTTCGATTATGATTATATTTTTATGCTTTGATGTTTTTGAAAATTGTATAACCTTTTTATAATGCGGCGTTAAGTTGGATTTTTATGAGATGATCACCATTGAAGTATGTTGAGTTACTTGATTGTTTTTGAAACTACCTTTCAAGGTACATATGTTTATTTTATAAAAGAGTCTAAGACTTAAGAATACGCTGCAAAGTTTCTGATTGTTTTAGTATGGCTTTAAATACATTATTTGACTACAATTATGTTGCAACCCGTGTTATGGAGCAGGACCGTTGTGGTAAGATGTTTGAGAAGTTGTGACACATTTTGATTTATTAATTTATTTAAAATTGTATTGCGAATATACGCGGGGTTTAGTTGGGTGTTACACATTTTGATACAATACATTTGTAGGAAGATCCAAGTGAAAACGCTATATTGACCAAAATGGCGTTATCGAGAACATGTACAACGCAATTAGGGATTTGGTATTTATAAGTGATTTTGAATACGAATTTGGTAAAATGTTTAATGACTTCAGTTTAACCATTTCTTGGATATCTCCACGACCACAATCAACTTGATTACAAGAGACAAATATCATGATAATATGCCAAGTATCAACAATGGCATTTAGAGAGATTGGCGAGTCCATGGACACAACCAGAACCAAATATGGTGAGGAAAACGCCAATACGAGGGATTGAAAGGAAAACAACGCGACAAAGGGCTAGCATAAGTGACAGAGATTGCATGGAAGGCAATGCAATCAATGCTAAGAGAAACAACATGTATGGCGAGTGAGGTGACTAGAATTCTAATTAGAGTTTTAGCGAGAAATTACTTGATATTAAGTTTTGGATGTTCTTTAAGATCAAATGTGCTGACCGTCTCCTCTGCGAATTTCTTCTAACAAGTGTGATTCTTGAAGGAACACCAACCTCTTCTTCTGAGCTCCCCATCATCGTTGTAGTGCTCATTGGTGGTAACTTCATATGTGTTGAACTTATGGCTCATCAACACGTAAATGTACACGATTAGCTTAGTCATTTACCTTAATAACGAAGGTCAATAAGGATCTTATACAAATGATTTATGTATGAATTATCTTATTTCTTTCCCATGTGATAATATCTTTTATGTAGTCATCTTACATCTTCTCATGTTTAAGGACTATAAATGTTATTTAATAGTCATTATAGTTATTGTTGTTTTTGTTGGGTTGGTTGAAAATATACATGTTGAATAAGTCCTACATCGCTTAGTTTTGTGAATGAAGAGAGAGTCCAAAGTTATATATATGATTCAAGTTCTCTGTTCCAAGATATACCAGTCAAAATCACTTTAAACTTGTATTTGATTTTCTTTGTTCTCTTATGCTCTTGTATTAAGAGTGTTGTGAGATGTAGTCAAATATTTGTTTTGGAGGGTGTGAGTGTATTAGGGGTATGTGTTAGTTGAGAGTATATTATATATTGTAACAATTTTCACAATGTTATTCTCTTGTTGTCTATTAACAATGACCGTAATATCTCTTGTTTCAAAATTTTCACGTTATGTTTTTGTGTTATTATTGTGTTCCTCTTTCTTTTTTAGGTCCTGTTTGTTTTTTTCCCTAATAGTTTTGTCTGTTCTAAGTTCATTACAACCATTAAACCGTTTTAAATGCATTGTCTAGTTCCTATTTCAAATATTCCTTAAGCATTGATTCTATGTCAAATTGATTGATTTGACCCATTTATTACCTTAACTCGACTTTGGAAAATTAAACCTTGTACCCCTACACATGTCCCCCTACCCTTACATAATTTCAAATATTCTAATTTTGCCCTTTCAATATTTATTTAATTATTTTAACTTTTACCGCGAAGTCAGATTAAAAAAATATTATTTTTTTACATTGGACGAGACGGACCGGAAGTACCATGGATAGATTTTCCGGTTAAGAAATTTCAAAATCGGAAGTAGCCAAGATAAGTTATCCGGTTCACGAAAATCCTTCATCGGAAGTAACACACTTGTGTTATCCGGTTAAGGATTTTCTTAACCGGATGTAACTCTCTTGGGTTTTTCGGTCGTGTGTATATATATATATATATATATATATATATATATATATATATATATATATATATATATATATATATATATATATATATTAAATTTTATTTTGTATAAATTAAAATTAAAAAATTAAAAAAAAACAAACAAACCGGAAAACCCAAGAGAGCTACATCCGGTTAAGAAAATCCTTAACCGGATAACACAAGCGTGTTACTTCCGGTGAAGGATTTTCGTGAACTAGATAACTTATCTTGACTACTTCCGGTTTTAAAATTTCTTAACCGGAAAACCTACCCATGATATTTCTGGTTCGTCTCGTCCAATGTAAAAAAATAATATTTTTTAATCTGACTTCGCGGTAAAAATTAAAAATAATTAAATAAATATTGAAAGGGCAAAATTGGAATATTTGAAATTATGTATGGGGACAAGTGTAGGGGTGCAAGGTTTAATTTTCTCGACTTTGTCCTTATGATCTAACTGAAAAACTAGGCAGACTCGGCCCAAGAGACCGAAATGTAAAGACAATTAAATTTTCTGTTGTATATAACATCCATTGTTCCCTCTAAAACCATTACCATGAAACTTATTTTATGAGCATTATCAAACTTTTTTTTTTTGTTTTTCACCTTCTAGTTCTATGCGAAAGGGGCCCTAATAGTCTAGAGTTTGTACCGAGAGATCATGACACTGATCAAACATTATTCCCACCAGGAATCGAACTTGATATTTCCCGAATCTTCGTTTCTTAGTAGAAACTCGTTTACCACTCGAACTCAATTGCTTGGTTGAGCATTATCAAACATTTATCATGTCTAAGTCAATGCAAAATAATAATTGACTTTAATTGCCAATTATAATATAATTTGTAAACCACATAACACAACGTCGTCATAGTTTAAATGTTTATAAGAAAACCAAGTATCAATATAAAAACAGAATGTATGTTTGACATTCCAACATCAACTTACAGAAATGTCAAATCTCGACTATTGTCTTAAGTGGAATGCATGTGTATGTGTTAGAGTACTCTTTTTTACTTTGATATATGTTATTTATAAACATCATAGAAAGTTTTTTAAAGTTGCATGAAATATTAGCCAAAAGCTTATTTTACATTGAAATAGCTTATCATAATCAGACAATGTTTAAGTCAATGAAAAATAATGATTGACTTTTCCTTTGTTCCAAAAATAATAATTGACTTTTCCTTGTTTCAAAATTAATAATTGACTTTATTTATCAATTATAATTATGATATATACACATAACATACCATCATATTTTAATTACAAGTTGCTTCATATTAGGAGTATATGAGGTTGTTGTACAAAAATATAACTTTAAATTTAAATAAAAAAATATTTTTAATTTAAATATTTATTATATAAAAATATATGAGGCTATTTCAGGGATCAACATGAGGTAACATTTTATATTTCAGTTTTTAAAAATAACACACTTTTTTGAGAGACACACCACATACTCCTAAAATCTCAAGGTGATATGTGATGAAGATTCTCCTACTTATAAATATTCAAATCTTTACATTTTTAACAAATGTGAGACTTCCCTACACTACTCACACTTGTTATTCTCAACATTCTCCCGGATTTATCCATAATACTTCCTCACAAACGGAAGCTCTTTTTTCACCACATGCACTTGTATCGTCATTGCACTCTTCAACAGAACACTCTATCCACGACCATGTGAGAATACTTTCAATACAAGTAAGTCGGTCCTTTCACTTGATCCAAAGGCTCGTGATACCACAGTTGAGGTCAAATCGGGGTTCAACATGAGGGATCATTTTTACTTTGGAGACTTTCTTTATAAGGAACACACCTTTATGATAGACACATCACATACTCACCAAAAACTTCAAGGTGATAGGTGTATGTAGGTTCTCCGACTTATAAATATTTAAGTCTCTATATTTCTAACAAATGTGGGATTTACATATACTACTCACATGTTATTCTCAACATTATTCCTCAAGTGTGTAAATTTATCCATAATACTTCCCCACAAGCGAAAGCTCTTTTCATCACATACATTGTTATTGACACTCTTCACCATAACACTCTATCCACGACCATTTGGAAATACTTTCAATACAGTAAGCCGATCCCTTCACTTGAACCAAAGATTGATGATACCACTGTTTAGGTCAATTCGGGGGTCAACAAGAGAAAATTTTATTTTTATTTTGAGGCTTTTCTTTAAGAGCAAAACACCTTTATGAAAGACACACCTCATACTTATCCAAATCTTTAAGGTGATAGATGTGTGTTTTCCCCTACTTATAAATTCTCAAGTTTTCATATTTTTAACCAATGCGAGACTTCCTACACACTACTCACATATATTTTTCTCAACAAAAATTATAATATTTAATTTGAATAAAACACATCTTTTCAAATTCAATTTTTTTTTCACAATTTAAATCAAGTCCGAAATTAAATACATTTTATATAAAATAAAATTCAAATGATAAGATATCTCAATTTAAATAAAACATATATTCTTTGACTTTGATATTTACAATTAATAAATACAATATTTTTAGTCAATATGGTATACCGTGTGCACGAATTGATATTATTATTTGACGAGTGTTTTGAACTTGTACGTTTTGAACTTTATTTATTTATTAAATTTTGTACTTGATATTATGTCATGTAATGCATTAAAAATTAAGAAAATAAATGAATGATATTTCAACCAACACTTTTGTTTTAGTTTAGTAAAATAAATGTTGAGATTTTTAAAAATAAGATTGTTTCACACCATCAAAGATTTGTGACAAGTGAAGAAAAGATGTTTGACATCTCCGATATATTGAAAATAAAATATACAAATCTTTTCATGAACGATTACAATAATTTTTCTATCAATCAAATTCGATCTCATAGGTAATCTATCGATAACCAATCTCTACGATAAAACTTGAATTATTAAATAACTCAATATATAATATGAATGTGATTTGAAAAATAACTCACGGAAATCAGCTTATAAATGTATTTAATCAAACAAAATTGATTATTAAATAAACCTGAATTTAGTGACTAATAAGGTTTAAAATAAAACAAAGTTATTATTAGATTAAATTAATTCACTATATTATAACTAAAGAAGATGAATATATGAATATGAAAACAGGTCAGTATATTCTATTTTAAATTTTAGGTATCAATCATTTAACTCTTTTCAATTACTTAATATTTACACGTTCAAATATGCATATAACTTCTAACAAATTTATAAGTCAAGTCTAATTTATAATTTCTTAGGAAAAAGATTTTACTTTGATGTGTTTTTCTCTTAATTGAAAAAAAAAAAAAAAACTCTTAAATACTCTTTGATCTGATTACGCTGTCGATAATTTTAAAGAGCACTCTGAAAAATGATATCGAAATGCAGTAGAAGGCTAATTGAAATACAAAAGCAAAAAGCATTTTCTTTGAGATTTTTTATTTATGGAAGGGTTTGTATGTGAAACAATAGAAATTTAAAGATAGATTTTGAGACAAAGTGGAAATTTTAAATATAGATTTGATTTAGTTATAAAATAGATATTTTGGGCTTTTATAGTTTTGGGTTTTTGGCTTGAGGTACAAGCAAACCTAATTCTATAAATATGGTGTATCCTCTTATAATCAAATTGTTCCAACATATTGTAATTTACGGTTTGCAGTTGCAAGTGAATAGAAAGAAAAATCCCACAGTTTGTGGGTAACAAAATTTTCTCTCCAAATTCTCTTAGAATCCTAATTCTTTTCTATTTCATATTTCTTCTTTTCTTGGTTAATTGTTCTGCAATAACCTTTCTTGTTCATAAGAAAGGGTCGGAATTCTCATAGGTTTTGAGTTAATTCCAATATCTAGTATCTAGAGCTCCGGTTTCAACGATTCGTGGGAAGCAAAAGTGATGGCGATGAATCATCTGAATGGGCACTTTCCAACAAGCCTTCCAATTCTCAAGAAAGATAATTATGAGAATTGATGCAAGCAGATTAAAGTTGTTTTCTGTTATCAATATTTAAGGGATCTTGTGAAGGAAGGAGTAACAACGCTTGTAGAGAACACAACAGATCAAGAAAAGGTTGCACACAAAGAATTGAAGAAGAAAGATTATAAAGCTCTCTTTATAATTCATCAATGTGTTGATCCAGATAACTTTGAAAAAGTTAGTGATGTTGAATCTGCAAAAGAAGCAAGGGAGATTCTTGTAAAGTCTTTTGGAGGTGCAGAAAAGGTGAAAGAAGTGAGGTTACAAACTCTCAAAAGGATTGCTTCAGATGGAAGACAATGAAAGTATTACAGATTTCTTCACAAGAGTTACAAAACTTGTGAATCAAATAAAAGTATGTGGAGAAGTGCTGACGACGAAAGCAGTTGTCTTAAAGATTTTGAGATCGTTGGATCCAAAGTTCGACCACATGGTAACGACCATAGAAGAGTCAAAAGATTTGTCGAATGCGACTAAAGAAGAGATTCAAGGGACACTTGAATCTCATGAACAAAGAATGACTGAAAGAGAAGTAGGCAAGTCGAAGAATGATATGGCTTTGCAGACTTAATCAACGGGAGATAAGAAAGGCAAAGGAAAGGTGTTCGACAATAAAGGCAGAGGTGGCTAAAACAATCCGACTGGTCGAAATCAGTAGGAATGAGGTTGGTCGAATCAAAGAAAACCCTAGAACCAAGGAAACCAAAGAGATGGTGCTGCAGGTAAAGGAAAAGGTGGTGTTCGAAAGCCATACAAAAGTTATATTTAGTGTTTCAACTGTCAGAAGTATGGTCACTATTTTAGTGGTTGTCCATAAAAGCAAAAGAATCAAGATTCTGATGCTAAACTAGCAAAGCATGAAGAAGAAGAAATGTTGTTAATGGTCACAACAAGAGATGAAGAGAGATTCCAGGACCAATGGTACTTGGACTCAGGATGCTCATCAAACATGATTGGTAGGAAAGAGTGGTTTGTCAACATGAAACCTTCAATGAAGAACACTGTGAAATTCACAAATGACAATACTCTAGCAGCTGAAGGTATTAGTGATGTTCTGATTAAAAGGAAGGATGGAAAGAGGTCATTAATTTCCAACGTTTTGTACATACCAGGCATGAAAAGCAATTTTCTCAGTACATGGCAATTGGTCGAAAAGAACTACAAGGTGTCGATCAAAGACAAGGTGATGAGAGTCGTCGACACAGGTGGTAGGTTGATCTTGAAGGCTCCAATGTCTCAAAATAGAACCTTCAAGATCGAACTAAATATGATGGAGCATAAGTGACTTGCAAGTGCAGCCAACAAAGATGAATGGTTATGGCCCTATAGACTTGGTCGTCTCAATTTCAAAGACATCAAAGATTTGAAGAGAAGAAATATGGTTTCAGGATTGCCAGAAATCGACATCCCAAATGAAATGTGTGAAGAATGTATTCAATCGAAACAACACAAGAATAGATTCAACAAGGATGCAGGAAGTAGGTCAAAGGCAATTCTTGAAGTCATATACTCTGATGTATGTGGTCCTATCCAGGTGGATTCGATTGGAGGTAACAAATACTTTATCAGTTTCATAGATGATTTCATTCGAAAATTATGGACTTACATGATCAAGAAGAAACGTGAAGTGATAGAGGTATTTGTCAAGTTTAAATCTATGGTCGAAAGACAAAGTGGTCGAAAGCTCAAGATTTTGAGGACTGATGGATGTGGAGAGTATGTGTCGAAAGATTTCGATGCATTATGTGTAAAAGAATGGATTATGCATGAGGTGGTGCCACTCTACACTCCACAACTGAATGGAATTGCAGAAAGGAAGAATCGAACCATCATGAACATCGTGAGAAGTATGTTGAATGACAAGCATCTACCCAAAGAAATATGGGGAGAAACTGTGTCGACTGTAACGTATATTTTGAACAGGTGGCTAACGAAGAAGCTTGAAGGAGTTACGCCAGAAAAGTGTTGGTTTGGTGTCAAGCCTAGCTTGAGTCATCTGAAGGTGTTTGGATCTATAGCACATAGACATGTGCCAGATCAGTTGGGAAGAAAACTTGATGACAAGTCTAGTCAAATGATTCTGATAGGATATCATTCGACTGGAGGTTACAAGTTGTTCGACCCAGTAAACAAGCAAGTAGTGATCAGCAGGTACGTGACGGTAGAAGAGCTTAAAGAATGGGATTGGACTGAAAATGTTAAGAGATATTCAGTTAGAATCTTGTGTGAAGAACCAGCTAGTGAAGTCGAAAGAGATGTTCGACAATAAGAAGTTAGAGGTGAAGCGGGCTGATAACACTAAATTTTACCGTATTTCTGACTCCGATTTCGCACGATTTCTAAGTTTTTATTTCTATTTTGTTATGTTATTACTTTGTTTTTCTTTATTTTTCAGTTTTTTTATCTAATCGGGGGCTCAATCGAGAAAAGGAGCGAAAAAGGAGCTGAAAAGAATAAAAATCAAGAAATTCAGCATTTTGCACTTACGACACCCACTGTGGCTGCGCCATGGGATCAGCCATGACGTGACCACGTCTCAAGACCCTCCACAAATGCCATATGCCCACGATCCCCACTTTCTCCACCATATTACACCCATGGCGAGCGACATGAGCCTGTGGCGGGCGCCACAAGGCTAAAACTTTTCCCTCCACTTTTTAGTGGAGGGGGCATCCTAGTATTTTCCCATTTAATGTTTGCCTATAAATAGGACTTTAGAATTTCGTTTTTATCATCCAAACTTAGAATCTCTTAGGCATATATCAGTTTTAAAGTAGTAATCACTTCACATCGGGGTGTTACTTAAATCGAGTGATCGAGTCTGTATACGTCTGTGTGATCGAGTCTTGGAGCACTCTGGGAGGAAGTTAATCTTGCCGCCATTTTAATTCCAGTTCATATTTTATTTTTCCGCACTCGCTTTATTTTATTTATTTCTCGCATCGCTTTACTTTCATTTATTTCTCGCACTCGCTTTACTTTCATTTATTTCTCGCACTCGCTTTACTTTCATTTATTTCTCGCACTCGCTTTACTTTTATTTATTTCCGCACTCGCACTACTTTTATTTACTTTCCCGCACTCACACTACTTTTATTTACTTTCCGCACTCGCACTAAATACCTTTTATGAAAAATATTAAAATGAACTTTTACTTTACCATGTCTAGCTAATTTTCTAAAGGTTAGAATGTAAGGATCATAATTGAACCGGTAATCCGTACAACTGTTTGTAGAAACACCTAAGGGCTATTTTAACTTTCAATATAAGTTGCATGTTCTTTAAAGTCCTGTTGGGTAAGATCGAAAGTCGTCCAACGCCTATTTAACTTAATTGTTTTTAACTATTTCAAAAACAGCCAAAAGCGCTTTGTCTAGTTCATTAGGAGTTTTTAGATTAAAAAGAAAAGAGATTTTAAAACCATTTTTGGACGCGTTAAGAAGTTTAGAGTCTGGTTCGTGAGAACCTCTTTTTGCTAGAAAGTCAAGGTCAAAATACTTTTCAACTTAGTTAAGATACTACATTTCTTAAAAATAGGTTTACTACTCTAATGCAGTATGCACTTTTTTATCCGTGACAATATGAGGGTTTGATTAGGGAGTACAACTCGGTTCTGAATACGCGAAAGCGACAGTTCCCGTTAAATTAGTTCTTTTCAAAGTAGAAAACATTGCCCATAAGTAGTTCTATTAACAAGTACTTGATTATCAATTGATTATGTGAATTGCATTCAAACCTGTCTTTATCAATTAATTAAATTTACTATTTTATTTATCATTGTGCACCCTTTAAAACCATTATTTTCAATTGCCTTAGATACACACCATAACAACAAATACGATAGATTGACACTTGGTCTCTGTGGATTTGACAATCTTTTATATTACTCTGACGTGTTCGTACACTGGCGAAAAACACGCATCAAGTTTTTGGCATCGTTGCCGGGGACCAATTTCGTACCCTGTAGTTATACCGTTTAGACTAAGGTTGTTACTTGCCGGTCAATGCGAAAGACTCGCAGTGCCGAAAGCTTAGTAGACCCTCTAGCTGAACCTGAACGTTATGCTCGCACACGTTTATTTTTCCACAGAATTAGGAGAGCTATGGCCGAAGATCAAAACCGAAGACCTCTTAAGGACTTCTCCCAACCATCAAACGAGGAACCTAGTTCCAATATAGTGAACCCCGTTATCTCAGATAATAATTTTGAACTTAAACCATCCCTGCTGCCATTAGTGCAGCAGAGACAATTTGCAGGTCTTGCTACCAAGAACCCAAATCAACATTTAAAAAACGTTCTCCAGTTAACAGATGTAACACCCCAAAATTTTCCCTCATATTTATTACTATCTGACTGGTTTGTGTTTCACATTTTCCTACATCACTCCTTAGTTCATAAATTCGCAGTCATGGATTTTCATTGGCTCATAGGGTGCAGGATCAAAGCGTTTCTTTGTGATATGGATGTTCATTGGATATTCATCCAGCTAGTGCGCTCGAGGCTAAGGCAAAAGGATGAGCTCTCACCAACATAAAGATTTCCTTAGGTTCATCAAATAACAAGTTCAATTCTTCCAGGTTTCTCAACATCATCAAACGTCTGGCTAAGAAATCTGTGAATTAGGGTTTTGATTCATGATTATCGAGGAGCTCATCTACATCAAGCCAATAAAGTTAGTCTTCTCCAAAACTCGCAAGGTTTAGAATTGGAGTTTACTTCTTTGTATTTCTCAGGAAATCGAGGTGTGAACTCATGTGGTTATCGAGGGATTGTGGTTCTCTTAGTTGCTTGGTGCTCATGGTACAGATTGTTGATTAGGTTGACTGAATTTTGGTTGATTGAATACAGGATGATTCTGGATTTGGGATTTGAATGGGAGTTAACATGTTGTAATTAGTTGGAACGCCAAACACAAGTTTAAGAAATATATATATATATATATATATATATATATATATATATATATATATATATATATATATATATATATATATATGTACATGATAAGCCCATATCTATAATCACATCTAAGTTCAATATCCAAAGGCTCATTTTGGATTAATCGACTTCACTCTTCCGTGCCCACACCATTTCCTTTAATTCTAAAACTTCTTACAATCCATTTAGAGCATGTTAATGGTCATTAATAATGTCTATGCCATCTCCAAATTTCTTTGTTTATTCATTAATGATAAACCCATTTATAGTCACATTGAGTTCAATCCATTACCACAAATTAAAAGGTCCATTTTTAGAAAATCATTTTTTCCCAATTGAGAAATTTGGTTGACTTTATTTCTGCTATACTGGTTATTCTAATGGGCAGTATTGTCATTTATAAGTATTTCGATATGTCAGATTAATTTCAGCTTCACTTCAGCTTTGGTTCTATTATTTCCATTAGATCTATCATAAAAGAGATATGACATGGACTCCCTCACTTTATTTTTATATCAAAAATATATAAGCAGAAAAGCTACCAAAAAAAATTCAAAGTAACAGGAGGGAGTTACATAAGCCAAAAAAAAAAAAAAAAAAAATTGAGATCCCGAATTCACTTCATATTCTAATTAATGCTTACTGTTAATGCTATTATTCTATGATTGGCATTATGTTTGGTAAAACTAATATGGCTGGAAAATGTTGAATAAGAAGTTCCATATTAACATGGTATAGATTCTGGAAGAACATGTCAAACATGATGTCCTGACATGGTGGCACAGATAAATGTGGAAGTTGTCAAAGAAGATGTTGAATTCAGTTCAGAATGTCCTATCAGATGTTGGGACATTATCAAACAGAGTATAAGAACTTAATTCAGGATGTCCCAACAGATGTTGTCATATGTCACAGTCAGATGTCAAAGAAGATGTTGAAGTATCTGCAAATGTCATGACAGAATGTTACAGACAGATGTCAAAGAAGATGTTGAAACATCTGCAAATGTCATGACAGAATTACTGTCATATGCTACAGACAGATGTCAAAGAAGATGCTGAAACATCTGCAAATGTCATGACAGATGTCAAAGAGAATGTTGAAACATCTGCAACTGTCATGACAACATTACTGTCATATGTTACATATAGATATCAAACAAGAAGTGTTGAACTTAGTTCAGGATGTCACACCAAATGTTGTGACACTGTCAAACAGAGTAACAGTTAATGAACTTAAGTCAAGATATCAGGATGTCACACCAGATGTTAGGACATTGTATCAGTTGATGGAATAAGTTCAGTTTACAGGATGTCCCATCAGATGTTGTGACATTGTATCAGTAAATGAAGTAAGTTCAGTTTTTCAGGATGTCCCAACAGATGTTGAGACATCTCAGACCTGTTACCAGAATTAATTAATAACTAACTGATCTGAGATATTTAAGGAGAGTTATCTGGAATTAATTATGGATGGATAAAAACAGAACAAGGCGCATCTGTAGGGAGTTTTGTTATGAAGATTCAGATTAATCAGAAGAACAAAATCACCTAGAATCTAGGAAGTAACAAACCCTAATTCAAGGTGATGACATTGGATTTATCAGATCTGAATTATGCAGAATATTCTGGAGATATTATGCAATCATATGTGGTGCTGATCTAGAAGATATTAAAGACTCAATTTAAATTGAAGACAAATATTGAAAAATATAGGTTTCTATATTTAGAGATATTTTAGAAGTTGAAGATCTTTTGGAATATTTGTAGCAGATATTTCTGCATATTTGTAGCAGATATTTCTGCATATTTGTAGCAGCTATTGTTGTGATTGTTTAGGCCCAAATCCAGTTGGGAATAGGTTATAAAAGAAACCTTGTAACCTAGTTTAGAATGAACCCAATGAACCGAAAATGTAAACATTATTAGGGTTGTGTCCTTGTGTCAGCCGTGCATAACAAGTAACACTATTGTGGCTGTTTCACTTGTGATTCTCGAAGCTTGTAAGCAAGAGAAGTATTGTGTCTTGATTGAAACTTCTAAGTAAGATCAAGCTGTTGTGTTTGAAGTGTGACTTCAATTTTATTAATCATTGTAAAAGATCACTGTGTGATTGAGGGGGAGTGAGTAGGGTACTCATATCTAAGTTGTGTCTTAGGTAGAAATTGCATTGGGTAGTTATTAAGTGATAGATTAAACAGGGTGGTTTAAGTCTAGAATTAATATTACTTATAGTGGATTTCCTCCTGGCTTGGTAGCCTCCAGATGTAAGTGTGGTTATACACTGAACTGGGTTAACAAACTTCTGCTGTGTTCTTTTTATCTTTTATGTTTTATGCAGTACCTGAACTGAATGTCCTATCAGATGTCCCAACATCCTGAAGCATGTTTGACTCTGATATAACAGAATTATTTAAGTACTGATATGTATACCTTACCATGTTTATAAGTAACAGATAAGATGTCTCAACATCATATTAGACATCTGAGTCTGTCATACCAGAATTTCAATTGGTATCAGAGCAGGCATCCTGGTCTGTTTCTGGATGAGATCTAAGGGGGATACTTTCTGGTTCATGGTAAAGGAAGAAGGAGGATATAATGAAAAGCTGTTTGAACTTGAGAGGTTCATATTGGTGTTTGAATGGTCCCTAGAAGTGGAGGATGGACTATTCATCATATGGTGTATATTGGACCAGTCTGGTGTTATCAGGGCTGGAAATTTGCTGGTGAATTGTTGTGTAGCTATGATGTCAAACAGAATGTCCTGACATCTTGGTTCTGAGAATTCTATATTTGAAGGAGGCTTGTATTTTGTTTTCTGTGAGAATTGGAGAACACTTAGTTCAGAATGTTGTGGTTCTTGATGAAAGAAGAGGTTGGAGCCAAAACAAAATAGTATAATTATCAAATCTTTCATGCGGGAGTGAAAATCTTGATAAGTTATCTCTTAAGCTTATTTATGGTGACCTAATGAGGATATCCTTCTTGGTTATGGTGTCCTATGTTGTTTAGGTATAGCTGGAGAAAATCTCTCCTGTGAAGATACATGTTTATGATTGTCTAAATCATGAACTGAAGGAAGTTTCATCAAGAAAGAAGCTGAATTGATATGTCAATCCTAATGGCTTAACACCACACTACACATCAACAATTTATGAACCAAGCTTAGTTTTGTGTTCCAGAAGAAGGAAACTGGTGTGATGATGGATGCTTTGGGTGCTAGACAAATGTGTGATGATCACATATGTTTAGAACCTACTCCTAACCTGGAAGAGGAGGCATCTATGCTACATGTTGAAGACTTAGATAATGATCATTGCTTCTGTGGACCCTAGCATAGCCAAAAAGCTTAGGGCTAGAAAGGAAAAGAAGACTACAGGACATTCATCTCCTGAAAAGAAGCAGCCTACTCCAAAGAAAGACAAGGTCAAAGTGATACTTGGTCCTACTAAACAATGGAGCAAGGTGAATACCCAAAAGAGGAAAGCTGTAACTCCACCAGATTCAGATGTTGAAGAGGATGTCCCAACATCCCAACCAAAGAAGAAACCAGCACCCTCAAGGTCCACCTCTGCTGTTCCAGAAGCTCCTCTGGACAATGTTTCATTCCATCATGTGTCAAGTGTGAGCAGATGGAAATTTGTATACCAAAGAAGGGTAGCACTTGAAAGAGAGCTGGGCAGAAATGCACTTGAGTGCACTGAGGTAATTGACCTAATTTCTTCTGCTGGTTTATTCAAGACAGTATCAAACTTTTCACCTTGCTATGAGCTGCTAGTCAAGGAATTCATTGTCAACCTTCAAGAGGACTGTGATGATGGTAAATCAGATGACTTCAGAAAGGTGTATGTAAGAGGGAAATGTGTGGAATTCTCTTCTAGGGTTATCAACCACTATCTAGGAAGAGAATCTGATGGACCTAATGAGCTGGGAAAGATAAATAACCATGTGTGCAAGGTCATCACTGCTAATCAATTCAAAGCTTGGCCAGTCAAAGGGAAATTTTCTGTTAGCTTGCTGACAAGGAAGTATGCAATGCTGCATAGGATTGGCACTTCAAATTGGGTCCCTACCAACCATACCTCCTCAATAGCAACTGAATTGAGCAGGTTCATATATGCTGTGGGCACCCAAGCAAAGCTGTACTTTGGGGCTTATATTTTTTATCAGACATTGAAGCATGTTGGAACATCTGCAACAAAGCTTCCCATTGCTTTTTCCTCTCTGCTATGTGGAATCATACTAAGCCAGTATCCAGGTATCCTCACTGAGAAGGATTCAGTATGCAAAAGAAAAAGTCCTCTGGCCTTCCATTACAAACTTTTCTTGAGCCATCATGCTGCTGATGTTGAAGCTTCCACTAGGACATCTGCTGGACCTTCAAAAGCAAAGACTCCCATATCCAAAGCTGCCTTGATTGCAGATCTGAAGAACACTTGCAAAAATCTGGATGCCAGGAAGAAAAAGCTTGAGGAAGTATTTCAAAGGCTGGAGCTGGAAGAGGTTACTCAGAATACTGATGAATCTAATGATGAATCTGAAGATGAAGAAGCTTCTAAATGTATTTACAAATGTGGGTGAAAAATGCATGACTTTGGTCATGATTAAAGCTATCAATGTGACCAACAATTGCTAGAAGCAAGGGAAGAATGTCAGATTGGGAAGTCTGATCAGAATGGTTGTTGAACTGGTAGTCTCTTCCACTACTAGTCATGGATAGTGGCAGTATAAACCCTTTGTAGCAAGCAAACTAAGAGCATCTGTTTTGGAATATAAAATCAAGTGTGGATATTTATCAGTTGTGCTCTTTGTATGTTCATCAGGGGTGTGAAATTGAGAATTAGTGGAGTACATGCTCAGCTGGAGTATTGTTTATCCATGACATGAGGAGATCTTGCTAATCTTATCTGGAGCTAACCTTAAAATCCTTCAAAAGTAAAAGATCAGATTGTGTAGAACTATTTGATAAGGTATTATACAAGGATTTAAGATCAATTGTTGTTTGTGGAATTCACAAATATTTGATTGATTATCCTTGTGATTCAAGATTGGTGATGTTCAAAAAGATGTTGGAACATCTTATCATCAGAGTTTGTGCAGAATCATGGGAGAGGTATTGCATAAGCTGTAGCATTGGCTTCAGTCTTGTGTGACAAGAGTTATGTATTTCTGGAAAGTTTCTTGGGAAGAACTTGTCTGGATATTGTTGATTCTGAAGATGGAGATGAAAGACCATGAACATATCATAATCTTGGTGACTACTTGGATTGGTTTATTTCTGATCTAGGTGTAGTCCAAAATGCTCATCATGGAGTTAAGATAGGTGGAGATATCATAAATTTGTTTAGACTGCTTTACTCAAGGAAAGGTGGCATCCTTGGTATAGTTTTGAGGTGTAGTTCTTAACTATTCCTTCTGAATAATCAGACAGTGGCAGGTTTGAAGACTTTGGAGAAACATTGGAAGTTTCTCATCAATATGTGTTATTGGTAAGAACTTCTGCAAAACCAATAGAATGGAGGTTGTCTACTCAAACTTGATGGATAAATCAAGTCTATGAGAGCATGTAACTCTTGTTCTATAAAGGAAGGAGGTTCTTTCAAGTGGCAGAAGAAGGAACTGAATTTAACAGATGGATGTGGGCTAATAATGTTTAAACATCTAGTTCAACATCAGAGTCTAATTGGTGAAGATCAACTTTTTTGATCAGGATATCTTTGGAAGCTTTATTATAAACGTGAAGAAGACAAAAGTGGCAATTGGCTTTTTCATATGAGGATTCATAAAAGAGGTTATCAAAATGTGGTAATTGGTTGATCTTTAAAGTGGATTCGAAGAATCAAGATAATCAGAGTGTGGCAGCTGGTTGTTCTTGAGGATTGTCTTGGAACAAATTGCTCTTGGGCAGAGGAGTGATGAGTTGAAGACTCAAGAGGATTTATTCTTCTTGAAGGTGGATGAGAGTTTATCACTCTTTCTGGATTTCTAATTCTAACTGGTGGCACAGTGTAGTTGAAGATTTTCAGTTCTTGGATTACTATACTATAGTAAGTCCAGTTGGTGGAGCACATCTAGGATCATGGTGATAAGGTCTTGGTGTATAAAAAAAAATGTTCTAACTAAGTGTTAGTACATTATCTGGGGTGTTTATCTACATGGTTTCTATTATTAGACTACCTAATCATATGGGAGAATGATGAAGTAGATGATCTATATTGGAAGAAACATGTAGAAGAGACTGGAAGTGTTCCTCGTGCTAAAAAGCCAAGAACTCCAAAAAGATCAAGTTTTCAGCAAGACCAAAGGCATACCTTCACCATTGTACAACACTCCAAAAGCTTCTGAATATGTGGATGATTCCATAAAGGAGTTGGTAACCAAAATCCTATCTGAGCAAAGAGTGGTAAGTGGCATATCTATCTCTCTGAACACTATGCCAGCCCCACAAGAAGATCAACAAACTCAGGCTACAAAGGACACTCCTGCTCAACAGGATGTCCCAATAGATGTTGAAACATCTGAGGACCAGCACAAGGCCTCAACTGAAGAGCACATCTCTGTTGATCCATCAGAAGTATATCAGGTATTGATTGCTTGGAAGTTTGTTTGTGGACATTCATTCTAATTTCATAATTAGTTTGGATGTGTTTTATCTGGATTGTATGGCCTTTGGTGAGTAAAGGCTTAGTGTCAAGAACCTGTGTGCTAGAAGATGTTCATCTTGTGTAGTATGTGGTAACTACAAACCCAGAAAGGAATCAGGTATGCTTTGGTACAAGAAGTGAATGTGTTCAATTGGGAATTGAACAGAGGGTGAGCTCTTGAAGACATGAAGATGCGTCTTATGTTTTCCTTTCATCAATGTACAGAGAAGCATGGAGTATCCTAGATAGGGGGAGTGTGTTACAAGTATGTGCACTTGATTTTGTGGTGTTAAGGGGGAGTAATACCTTAACCAGATAAGGAGAATCCTAAGAGTCTAGAAGGCTATATTATATAAAGCTGCTCTTTGCAGTTTATGTTTGATTCTTGAGGAATTGTGAAGCTTGTGTGTGTTTCAAGCTTATGAAGATTATATACCTCTATTTTTATTATGGTACCTTTGTCTTTTTATGGCTAAAAAGGGGGAGAAGTAATAGTGTGAGGTCTGATATGAAGATGTGATGTTAAGGAACTTCTACATAAGGTACTATTACACCTGTATGTAAATTAGTTTTAGCCAAAATAAGCCAAAGGGGGAGATTGTTAATGCTATTATTCTATGATTGGCATTATGTTTGGTAAAACTAATATGGCTGGAAAATGTTGAATAAGAAGTTCCATATTAACATGGTATAGATTCTGGAAGAACATGTCAAACATGATGTCCTGACATGGTGGCACAGATAAATGTGGAAGTTGTCAAAGAAGATGTTGAATTCAGTTCAGAATGTCCTATCAGATGTTGGGACATTATCAAACAGAGTATAAGAACTTAATTCAGGATGTCCCAACAGATGTTGTCATATGTCACAGTCAGATGTCAAAGAAGATGTTGAAGTATCTGCAAATGTCATGACAGAATGTTACAGACAGATGTCAAAGAAGATGTTGAAACATCTGCAAATGTCATGACAGAATTACTGTCATATGCTACAGACAGATGTCAAAGAAGATGCTGAAACATCTGCAAATGTCATGACAGATGTCAAAGAGAATGTTGAAACATCTGCAACTGTCATGACAACATTACTGTCATATGTTACATATAGATATCAAACAAGAAGTGTTGAACTTAGTTCAGGATGTCACACCAAATGTTGTGACACTGTCAAACAGAGTAACAGTTAATGAACTTAAGTCAAGATATCAGGATGTCACACCAGATGTTAGGACATTGTATCAGTTGATGGAATAAGTTCAGTTTACAGGATGTCCCATCAGATGTTGTGACATTGTATCAGTAAATGAAGTAAGTTCAGTTTTTCAGGATGTCCCAACAGATGTTGAGACATCTCAGACCTGTTACCAGAATTAATTAATAACTAACTGATCTGAGATATTTAAGGAGAGTTATCTGGAATTAATTATGGATGGATAAAAACAGAACAAGGCGCATCTGTAGGGAGTTTTGTTATGAAGATTCAGATTAATCAGAAGAACAAAATCACCTAGAATCTAGGAAGTAACAAACCCTAATTCAAGGTGATGACATTGGATTTATCAGATCTGAATTATGCAGAATATTCTGGAGATATTATGCAATCATATGTGGTGCTGATCTAGAAGATATTAAAGACTCAATTTAAATTGAAGACAAATATTGAAAAATATAGGTTTCTATATTTAGAGATATTTTAGAAGTTGAAGATCTTTTGGAATATTTGTAGCAGATATTTCTGCATATTTGTAGCAGATATTTCTGCATATTTGTAGCAGCTATTGTTGTGATTGTTTAGGCCCAAATCCAGTTGGGAATAGGTTATAAAAGAAACCTTGTAACCTAGTTTAGAATGAACCCAATGAACCGAAAATGTAAACATTATTAGGGTTGTGTCCTTGTGTCAGCCGTGCATAACAAGTAACACTATTGTGGCTGTTTCACTTGTGATTCTCGAAGCTTGTAAGCAAGAGAAGTATTGTGTCTTGATTGAAACTTCTAAGTAAGATCAAGCTGTTGTGTTTGAAGTGTGACTTCAATTTTATTAATCATTGTAAAAGATCACTGTGTGATTGAGGGGGAGTGAGTAGGGTACTCATATCTAAGTTGTGTCTTAGGTAGAAATTGCATTGGGTAGTTATTAAGTGATAGATTAAACAGGGTGGTTTAAGTCTAGAATTAATATTACTTATAGTGGATTTCCTCCTGGCTTGGTAGCCTCCAGATGTAAGTGTGGTTATACACTGAACTGGGTTAACAAACTTCTGCTGTGTTCTTTTTATCTTTTATGTTTTATGCAGTACCTGAACTGAATGTCCTATCAGATGTCCCAACATCCTGAAGCATGTTTGACTCTGATATAACAGAATTATTTAAGTACTGATATGTATACCTTACCATGTTTATAAGTAACAGATAAGATGTCTCAACATCATATTAGACATCTGAGTCTGTCATACCAGAATTTCACTTACAACTTAATTGGACTTAATTTGACATGCTTAAATCCTCCATTTCTCTTTGAGTTTTACCATTTTCCCTCCCAATTCTAAGTTGTCAAACTATGGCAACATCCTCACTCTGTACCTCCTCCGCTTTCCGAATTCGTAATCCAATCCATTGATGGTTGCAGCATATAGCTTCTTTGTACCATCTCCGGTGTCGGCTCCTTTGAAAATACCGCCAGACGAACCACCGAGTGAGGCGACCGAAGCTATTTGAAGAGTTCTTATTGATGAAGCTAGAATTCCACTCATTATATCGGGACTTACGAAGACAGCAGTAGACTTTGAACGAGTCGTACGACACGCTATGAATGAACAAAAATAAACAAGAAAAATCAGTTCTACTTTCTGAACAAGGCTATGCAAAGAGAATCAAGATTGTTACAAAATGTTCATACCTGAAGAAACTGTATCGATATCGGCGTTCTTGACAAAAACAGAAATAGCTGAATTTCCATCTACCAAAGACCCAGTTCAATAGCTCCATCATTCGGAAGCGCGGTCTTTATTAAACTCGTCGCCAAGTCGTCATCTATTTCTCTCCCTGCAAAGTCGAATCACAAAAAGAGGTGAATTGTAAAGAATCAGTTACAAGATATTGAAGAAGGGGGAGGCAAGAGGCAGTTATCGGTTATGAGACCCCTAGACAGAAATCAGAGAAAACCACTTCTAACTGATTTTTCACTGAAAACAGAATTGCAGGAATGCTAACAGAAATTCAGTTGCACTTATAATAGAAAATATAACCGAATTCATGACCAACTGTAACACGGTGGGAGAACTGACTTTAGTTATGTTGCGGATAGCAAGAGTCGCCACCGACTTTTATTTTATCCAAAGGAAAGGCATAAAAGAACAGGAAATACCTTTTTAAAAGATTTTTGGGTCCGGGGGGTAGGTTATGTAAAGGGAAGGTGTTAGCACCCTTTACATCCATGGTTATCCATGGGCTCTTAGTTACTTAGCTCACTTTGAATTGTTTTTTTTGAAAATGTGAAGTGTGTGAATTTTCATAAGAGTTTAATAATGATCCATGTACGTATGCGTAAGAAATTTGTGTTTGAAAATTGTGAAGTATTTGAGAAATTTTTTGAATAGTGAGCAAGTAACTATGAGGAACCTACCCTAAAGTTTAAGTCTTTCTGTTCTTTATCCTTTAAATGGTAAGACTATCCCTATTATTAAGGAATAGGTAGTCATTACCTTGGATGTGAGGGACAAGTGAGGGACATCTGTTTAATGAAGGCAACTGTAGGGTGTATTAAGCAATTTTTGGAGGGACTGTCATCATTATTCGAATGGGACGAGATCATATTGAAAGGCAACCATTAAGGGACTTGATCTTTGATTATGAAGGGACTAGATGACTTTTCTTTTAAGGGACTTTGCTTTATACACCCTACTTGACCTTTTTGAATAGGCAATATTGAGAGGTAACCCTAGAAAGTGAGATGGCGATCAAAGATCGACTTACGTGTGTGAGTGTTTAATTTTGTATTTATCTTATAATTTAAATGACCTAAATTCAATTTTTAAATATAATACATGTTTACACTCCCTATTTTACTAACCATAGCACGAAAATTAAATAATTTAAATATTACAAAAAATTACACCAAGGAGCATTTACATAATAATAAAGCAATTTAAACAAATAGCAAAAATAAATAAATAAGCAAAATATAAATATTAAATAAATAAGCAATAATAATTATAATAGGGGTTAGTAATAATAATTAAAAATAAATAAGGTTAGTGAAATAATAATAATAAGCATAATAAAAAAAATAAATAGATTAGTAATAAACATGATAAATAATAATAATAATAATAATAATTAAAATAAATGGAGTTAGCAAAAATATTATAAGAACATAATTAAAATAATAAGCAAAAAAAAAATTAGATTTTAATATAGACAATTATTTAGAAATAAAAGGAAATATGAACAATTAAATAATTATTATAACATTTTAACTTATATACAAATTATTAAATTATTTTTAAACATATTATAATTACAAAATTAAATTATCATAGATTCAATTATTTCTAAACACATATCTAAAAATTATTTATATATAAAATTTAGATTATAAACAAATTATAGAAATATTTACATATTATATAAAGAAAATAGATTATAATTATATTTACAAAAAATTACTTATATTAATTAAAATATGTACATAGTAATTACATTTACAAAAAATTAGAAATTTAAAATCATAAGAGAAGATTAGGTTTTTTTTTAATTGTTTAGAAAATAAATTAGGGTTTACAAAATTAGGGTTTGCTTTGTTTACAAAATTAATTTAATATATATATTATAATCTCAATACATAAAATAAAAAACTAATTTTTGAATTAAGAAAAATAATTTTAGAACTTAGGAAAATATAGTATATACATATGTTTTATTTTGGAATTATTTAAATATATAATATATATATATATATACAATTATTTCTAATTAATCAAAACAAATAAAAATAAAAATAAAGGTTGGAACTCACCTGGCTGGGGTTTGAACCCAGGTCACCATGTTTACCAGCAGCAAAACCCACCACCAAGCCACCACGCGCGCAAGCAGTAAGAAAGGG
The DNA here is from genome assembly GCA_963966055.1 of Lathyrus aphaca. Taxonomy (NCBI): domain Eukaryota; kingdom Viridiplantae; phylum Streptophyta; class Magnoliopsida; order Fabales; family Fabaceae; genus Lathyrus; species Lathyrus aphaca. The sequence continues at coordinate 546,878,222 of OZ014520.1, forward strand.
GGTAGAATTGGTTTTGTTCTTTGTCATGAAAAATCAGGAAAAATAACAAGAAGCAAAAAGGCCTGGGGGAGAATCGACCCCAGGACCTCTCAAACAAACACACAAGTACATGACCAATCCTGCTGGGTGAGCGCATCTGTCAACTAACCAACAACAATTGATAATATATTATGTTGGCTAAATGGCTGGAAAAATAGGCAAAAAAGGATGGAAGCCAGGATTCGAACCCCTGCCTTCTCATAATACGCGTGCTGATCTTTCCACTGGGCCAAGCAACCTGTTGTGAAATAAAATCATAACTAATTCATAAAATATTATATGTAATATTCAAATTCTGGAAACGCGCCAAAACATCTTCATCTTCAACCTCAAATTCGTAGGATTTCCTGCGAATTTTCCTGGGAAAATTCCTACGAATTTTCATGCACTTTAAACCTGCGAATCCTATACATCATCATACAAGTAAAATTTCATCAAATTGAACCTGAAAACATGATCTATGCAAAGATTACAGTCCAAATATGAGTTCATTATCCATTTATATTAGGTATTCCATGAATCCCCAATTTTGAAGCTCTAACCCTAACAATGGCGTCTTAAGCTTTTGGCCCTAAATCTTCAATCAAATGATCCAGAAAGTATCCCTAGGTCCTAACTAACACAAATCACACAACAAAATCAATTGATATTGGTTAGATATATGAAATCGAAAAACACAATATTTAAGAACAAAATTGATTCGGCTAGCATGATATGACATGGTTTTGATGCAATGGATGATTGGTTTTGCTTCAAGAAGGTCCAAGGAACATTGCTATGTCTTTAGATTACCTTCAAAGGTCCTGAATAATGGAAACCGAATTTGAGTTTTGTATGGATTTTTTGGTTTGCAAACTTACCCTTGAGGCTGTCAAAATTCGTGGCTTGTGATTGTAATGTGTTAAGTACTTATAGGAGAATGAATTTAGGTCAAAAAATCAAGTCTTTGTGTGGAAGATTTGATATAAAAAGATTCAAATCATGCCTTAAAAATCAAATATTCTTGTATGAACACTTGCTATTTTTGTCTAATCCTCATGATTTTCTTTCCACTTCAATTCTAATCAAATTTATGATTTTCTAGAAGCTTGATCCAATTCAAATCTTACATTTTCATATTTTATTTTTATTTAAAATGATTTTTAATGAATTAAATCAAAATAAATAAAAATAGAATAATAAAAAATCTGATTTTTATTGACTTGGGTCGTGCATGAAGTTATTGTATGGATTGGGTCATCATTTGGCAAGCCCATTTGGAAGAAATTGGTTTTAGACCTCCATTTTCATCATAAACCAACCCAAAATTTCGCAACTTTGCAAGGGCACATATCCTTCAATTTTAATGCTATGAGGGTGTTCTTAGACATTTTGGAAAGCTTGAAGAGTCCTATAACCAACCCCACTGGTTTCATGTCCATATCATTTACCAATCTCAAGTTATGCCCTTTTGAAGTTGTTGACTTTTTGTTGGCTTTCAAAAGGACCTATAATGTCTTAGCTCATACCTTCCAAATGAAGCATTTTTTGGCTTGGCTTGTGAGACACAAAGTTGTAGAGAATTCAATTTCCTTCAAAATGAGATTTGGATGGAGACTTGGTGATGAAGCATGTGAAAGTTATGGCTGGTCAAAGTTCAGTTGACTTTTACTGAGGAAACCCTAATTTAGAAACTCATGATTCTTGATGATCTGAAATCTCCTTGATGAATCATGATCAACCCTTGATCAAATGATGAATTTTACTTCATATACTTGACGTTGGCAAAAAATCATGAAGTTTGACTTTGGTTTGACCACAGTTGACCTCAGTTTGACTTTTTAACTGCTTTGACTGATTTTGACTTATCTGATCATTTGACTGAGCAAACTTTTGAGAAAAGTCTTGAAACTTGTCATGGGGGTTATTACACACATATAAGATGCTATGAAGCTCACTTGAAGCCTTGGAAGTCCATTTAGCCTGATTAAAGTCAAAACCCTAGTTTTGGATGCACTGCTTAGGAGGTGCATTGTCTGAGGGAATTGTCAACTCTTCTGACCAATTGTGAACTTTGTGAACCTTGTGAACCATCATAAAATGTCTTGTGAACCTTATGGGAGGTATTGTGAACCTTGTGAACCTTGTGAACCTCATGAAGTGGCTTGTAGACTTCATGAACCTCATGAAAGGTCTTGAAAGCATTGTAAATCTTGTGAACCTCATCAAGTATCTTGTAGACTTCATGAACCTCATAAAAGGTCTTGTAAGCATTGTGAATCTTGTGAACCTTGTGAACCTTCATAAAGTGACTTGTAGACTTCATGAACCTCATGAAAGGTATTGTAAGTTGTAAACACCCCAAATTTGCCCTCACCCATTCACACCATGGCTTGTGATTATCCTCATATGCATAAACACAATCATATCATCTCACATCTCATTTTTGATTCACTGCATAGCTTCTAAGGCATCTGCACCTATGGTTTGTGATCTGAGCAATCCCAAAGCATCTTGGGCCATTCCAAAGGCCACCAATCAACTCAAAGAGGTCCATGTGTGTTCATATATCATATTCCATCTTCTCAAAGTCAAAAATGCAGAGGAATCACAAGAACTAGGGTTTGAGTGGATGCAGGGCTAGTTTGAACTGCACAGTTGACTGAAAATTAGGGTTTTGGTTTCAGAGGCCATAACTCCAAATTTTTGGTCATTCTTGTTTCCATTGATCTCTATATGGTATAGGGAGTATGCATATCAATTTTCATGAAGAAATTCCATGGGGAAGTCATCTGATCAAGAGTTGACTTTCCAGACAAGTCAGTGCAAAATCAGGGCATCTGAGGCCCCCAATGACCCAACCAATGGTTGATCTTCATCATTTTGAGTGTATATGATCTTTATTTGATCATGGAAGAGGGTTGAAGTTCATAGAAATCAAGAATTTAGGGTTTTTGCAAATGTTGACTTTTTGGGCATAGTTGACTTTTCAAGAATGCATCATTTTAGGTCATTTTTCAAGCTTTGATTCTTGATCCAAAAAGGCTTCAAATGGAAAAACTTTGGTCATGAAAGTTGTAGATCTCATCTTTCCCTTTTCAAAAAGTACAAGAACATGATCAAACTCTTCTTGGATCAAAAGTTATGGCAATGCAAAGTTGGCAAAAATCACTTATTTTCAAGATATGCACCAAGTGTGAAAATTGCAAAATCATGTGCTAAGTCAAATTGCAACTTCTAATTGGTATCAAACCAGCACATAAACATTCTCTAAGCCCTAAAAATCAGATTTGGACCAAGAATGCCTATGGATTATGTTTGGTTAGGCAAAGGAATCACATGTGAACCAAGTTACAACAAGTTGCAAAACTCATGATCATGCTTCCTACCACTTGCAGCCTTGGATGCTGAGCTTTGCTAGCCTCTCACCTCACCTTGCTGCGCCAGCCCATGCCCATGTACTTGCCTAGATCATGAGCCATACTTCTCTTACACATTATTTGACTTTTTGCAAAAGGCAACTTACCAATCAATAAAGCACATGTCCAATCAACTGACCAATGAGAGAGAGTTATGTGGACAATTTGCAAGCCATTTCATGTACAAGGCAAGGCTGAAGCTCACACATTCATGATATTCACAAAACACTCCATTTTTGCATAAGCCTTCTTCGAATTTCTCTCCACAGCATACAAACACAAAAACCATCTTCACCAATCATCTCACCACACTTCATAGACCCCAAACCACCAAGAACCCAAGCCTGATACAACCAGAACACTCCACTGCCATTCCTCACCTCACTCTGCAGTTTCATTCGAAACTCTCACCACAGCTTGCAAACACACAAACAAACACCACAGACCTTCTCCATTCATCCTCAGGATCATAAACAACCCCTCACCATGACCTGAAAGTGCCAGAAACTCCATTGCCATTTCTGATCAAGCTTGAGCAGGAGCTTTCGAATCTCATTATCCAGCCAACTTAAACTCCTTTTGAGCATTCAAGCATCTTCTGTGGACCAAGTGGAGTGGATTGCACAAGGAGAAGTGGCCAGAAAGTCTTCAAACTGAAAGCTTCAAATCTCAGGTAGCTTGAAAATTATTTTTCCAGAAATCATTTCTTTTGTTCCAAACTTGTTCTATGTGATTCACTGATCATCCTGATGTCCTTAGTTTTTGAAATGGCTTTGATTTGAGCATTTAATTAGCTTCTGAAACTTGCGTGCCCTAATTCTTTCTTGCTTCGATTCAGCCATGTTAGGAAGAATAAATTTGTTTTGAGTGAGGGTTATGATTCGTGAGTGAGTGGGAAGTATTTCTGTGTTTTTAGATTTTGTTTTAGATACGTTTTAGAGGAGTTTGAAGTTTGGGGTCGCCGGAGAAGATGACCGGAGCTTCTCTCCGGTCACCTGAAAGTAATTTGTGCCCTAATCCAGTCATTAAGCCAGTTTGAATGTGGAGCGTGAGATCAGTTGACTTAGTGGACTTCCCGCGCGCATGTGTGGTCCAGATCTCTCTGTTTAGCCCTAATCCACGTGTTTAAGTTTAATTAATCATAATTTAATTAATTAACCCAGAAGCAACATGGACCCTTGGATCTGGCGCGTGGTCAATCCATTTAAACGCAGACTCAATCCTGGCCATCCTTTCTGTTGACTTTCTTTTTATTTCACTTTTATTCATTTTCTTTTCAATTAACTTGCACATTTATTTTAAAATAGCAAAAAATACATAAAAATTATGAAACTTTTTCCCTAAAGTTTTATTAATTTTTATGACCCAAAAATATTTTTATTTTATTTTTCATCATTAAAAAAGTATTTTTAAATATTTAAGAGATTATTTTTAATTGATTAATGGGAATTAATTAATTAAAAATACTTTTAGGTATTTAAAAATTACAAAAAAATTCATGAAATGTTATAAGACATTTAGAAACATTGTCCAACCTTCAAACCAAATTTCTTTTTTGATCTTGATGCATTTTAAGAATTTTTCATTGAATTAAATCATATTTTGTGCATTATTTTGATCACAAATTCAAAAATTCATTTCTGCCAATTGGAGAAGGTTGAGACATTGATTCTTTTTGCATTGTTTTGTGTTTGGCATGTAGTTTCTAGGGTAAAATGGCCTTGTTTTGATCTTGCATTTTCCAATTGTTTGGCATTTCTTTTGTTAAGAACCCTAAAAAACCCTAATAACTTGTAAAAATCATATCTTGAGTTTGGTTGAGAGTTGAGAGCTCCCCTTTGGGCAGTGGTTTATTATAGGTTTAGGGTTTCTTTGGGTACCATTTTCCATTTTTTATCTTAGGATTTGTTTCTGTTTTGGGTTTTTGTTTGATGTTTGATCCATGAACCCTAATTTGGGCTTTCTTTTGCATCCTTCTTGCATTTCCTTGCATAACATGACTTGTCTTTGCATTTTGTGCATTCTTGTGATCCATTTGGCATCTTAAGACATATATAAAGCATGTTTGATCATTGCATTACATGTTTGCCATGTCATTTGTCTTGTATGCTTCATAACATTTCATGCTTGTTCATGCTCCTTAACTTGCATCATTTGCATCCATGATCTTGTATGAGCATCTCCATGCCTTGCCTCATGTTTGCAGCACTTCATAACATCATAATCATCATCAACATGCTTCTGGTTTTGCTTTGCACCATGCCATTTCATCTCATCTTGCATTGTTTTTGCATTTCTTTCTAACATTTCAGGTGGTAAGTAAACTTGGGAAGTGAATTTGCCTTCACTTCTCATACCTTTTCTTTTCATCTATCTTGCATCCATTGCTGCATTTCTATTTGTGTTTGAGTTTGAGTTTGCTCATTCTTGTTCTTCCCACTTTCTTTCTTCAAGTGACTTGACTTCTTGAATGAAGCAAGTCACTTTGCTTCTCTTGATCTTATTCATCTGCTTCCTGGTGGTTCCATTGAAGATTGTTCTTGCAAACCTCACAAACCTTAGGAACAACCAAGCATGACAATGATTAGGGTTTTGATTAGTCTCCCCTCTTAGTTTTACCTTTGTGTCTCTTTGAGTCTTCCCCTCTCATCTCATAATCAGGGACTAAACCCTAAAGGCTTTAAGGCTTTGTGATTAAGCTTATGCCTGCATCCTTCTCTTAGGATGGAGTGTATAACTTTAATCCTAAGTGTTGAACCCTTAAGGTGTTTAAATCCCTTAATCAATTCACTTAATAAACATCAAGACATCACACTTGTAACTTGGGCCTTGCATTAGGGTTCTAATTCTTCCTTAAGTGGTTAAGAAGGACTAACCCTAGTGTTAATGGACAAGTCCCCCTCAAGTTGTCTTACAAATCATAAAAATAACTTCATCATCATACCATCAAATAAAATCCACTTAATCAAAGGCTTGTTTTGTCATGAGTTTAATCCCTAATCATGGATTAAGTTGAGGAGCTTTCCTCAGCTTAAACATTCTCATCTATCATCCTTATTTTAGGATGGTGTAATGAGTCTGTTTAATCCTTGATTATGGCTTAACCTCATTACTTAACACTAAACAAAAGTCACAAAAACATCTAAATAATCACAAGTAGGTTAATGATCTTAATCCTACATCAAAGGTGATTAAGTGTGAGAATCTGACTTCACACTTAAGGTACTCTCATTACCCCTAATCAGAGGGAAGATGTGATGAGTTTACTAACCCATTGGTTTAGGCTTAAGCTCATTAACTTATGACAAACTTTCAAAAGCAATAAAAGACTGAAAACACAAAAACAACAATAATCGTCTCCTCCGGGATTCTTTTCTCATCACCTTCACTCACAAACGAGAACTCGCTTCTTCCGTCTAATGCAAGACAGTTTGCATCTGTGCCAGACAGATCATACACTTGAGCATTGACAAGTAAGCAGTTCACAAGTCAATTCATCTTTCAGTCTCTTTGGGTCGAACTACGGTGTTCTGACTTCCTCATTGCACGAGAGGATACGTAGGCATAACTTAACAGTTATCGAACAAAAGTCTCTGTACATCCCCCCTCCTTCCAGCCTCATTCTCTTAGCCTCATTATCATGAGCAATTCATTCTCATTCTTTCACTGACACATCATTTACACACTTTGCACTCCTTACACTGACACCTGTACATCCTTTTCCAGCTATCTTATACACAGATTGCACTGACACTACCCCTTTAAAACACAAATCTTTTAAGCGTGGATCCCGTCGAGTACGACGGACAATCTGGGTGCTAACACCTTCCCAGGTTGTAACCAACCCCCTTTCTCAGTCTCTCCGGTTCGCAACCGTCTTATCCATATCTTTCTAGGTCTATGCAGCATTGCCTTTCCTCCGGGATAAAATGCCTAGCTGGCGACTCTTTTCATCTCCAGTGAGTTCACGGCTGTGCGTTCTCACTGTTCCTTTCGCCGACCGTTCGCGCTTGTACCTGGATGCAAATCTTCGGGAGCGACAGCTTGGCGACTCTGCTGGGGAACCTTATACTGCAACCAGGGCCTCTGGTTCTTTTTGTGGGTTCCTCCTAGCGCTTGATTGATTTGTGTTTACTGGGGTGTTATGTGCTTGTTTGTGTTTATATTTATTTTTGTTTATTGCTTTATGTACAGTTACTTTACTGCTTTCTTTATTGCATTTATATATATCATACTGTCATTGTTGCTGGCTGGATCTGTTGTTTGCCTTGGTGGGTGGGTGATTCATTGAGAGTTAAGGTCCTATACCTGGGACCTGAGTGACACCTAGGCTAGAGTGAATCATATTCTTTCCCATTCCATTTCGGTCTGGTGCGGGAATATGAAACACGGTTCAGATATGGGTTTCTTCTTGAGAACTCTGTGTTGCAGATTTCCTGCAATGCTAGGGCTATCTGGGAAGCCTGCTAAGTCTGGATGACCTTTTAGTATTGACCTTCAGAAACTGAGGTGAATTAGAGGAGGAATTGTTATGGTTATTGTAAACACTGTATCTCCGGGATAGAAGTGTTTACACTTCTCATAACTGATCCAATTCTGAGGATCCTTGTTCTAGATCATCACCTGTGAGGGGGTTGGGCTGTTTACAGGTTTGCAGGTACCTTGACCTCAGAATACCCTGTTACTTTGACTTTGTTAAGAATACTCCATGTTGGATAGTTCTTGTGATTCTAAAACCCTGGACTTGTGGCTCTTTATTTGAGTCCCCCACCCTGGTTACTGGATTTTTAGACCTCCACCTGGATTTCTTGAACACACATGGATCTATACCAAGGCAGTTAATCAGATCCAGCTCAGTCACAAACCCTTGCATTTCATTTGCATACATACTCATTGCATCATATTAACATGTGCTTATTTGTGTTTCAGGGTATCCATTTTCATCTGGTTTTGGTTTTGACCCCATCTGCGGTTTTGACCTGTCTCCACCAGCACTTGCTTCAGCCTGTCAGCCATATACTTCAGTTACTTGCATTAGCCAGTCAGTGGCCCACTCCTCAGCATCTTCATCAGCACTTACTCTACTCAGTCTCAGCATCATGGCTCCAAAGAAAAGCAACATCACTTATCATTTCTTCCAACCAGACTTATCAGACATCAGGAGGATCCAAACCCTGATCACTCCAGATCACATGCCTTTGTTCAGGGAGCATTATGGGGATATACTTGACTTGGTCATGGATCTGGACCCATCTCAGAGAAGCCTGATCCATACCTGTATTCAGTTCTATGACCCCCCATTGAGATGTTTCACCTTTCAAGACTTTCAGTTGGGTCCTCTCTTGGAAGAATACTCATCTTTGATTGGGTTGCCTATCAAGAGGGAAATCCCTTTTAACCCTGAAATGGTCTTTCCCAGCAATGGAGAGGTAGCAAAAGCTTTGCACCTGGAACCTGCTTTGACTGAGCAGCATATGACCTCTAAAGCTGGGATCCCTGGATTTCATCTGGACTTCTTAATTTCTCAAGCTAGTCTGAAGGCCTCCTTGGGGGAGTGGAAAGCTGTTTGTGCTCTGTTGGCCTTAAGTGTATATGGAATTGTGTTGTTTGCAGATGAGCCTCGATTCATTAGCAAGAATGCAATCCATTTGTTCATCCTGAAGAACCCAGTGCCAACTTTGCTAGGAGATCTCTATTACTCAGTACATCAGAAGAATGAGAAGCAGAGGGGAAGGCTGGTAAGGTGTTGTGCTCCATTATTCCATGCTTGGCTTCTCAGGCATCTACCCAGGACAGATGCATTTCTAAATCCTCATCAGCAAAGCAACTGGGCTAAGAGGCTCACTACTCTCACTTCAGCAGACATCAGATGGTGTACTCAAAGCACCAAGGGCAGAGATATAATCACCAGCTGTGGGCACTTTCCCAATGTGCCCTTAATAGGAGTTAAGGGAAGTATCAATTACAACCCTCTGCTGTTCAGAAGGCAATTGGGCTATGCACTGGTTCATACTCCTAGGGAACAAGACTTGGTTGAGACCCTCTACTGTGAGAACAAGATTAGTCTGGCAACTGTTAGACAGGCTGCCTGGGCCTGGGATCATGTTCAAACCAAGGGAATCACCATTCTGGGGAAGTGCAATAATGTGGCATCAGTCCAATATTATGAGTGGTCCCATGCTAGGGCCCAATTCTCTGGAATGCCCTTCACCATAGAAGACATGCCTGAGTCATCTTCAGCACCACCCCCTGCCACCATCAGTTTGGAGGAGTTTGAGAGCTTGAAGGAAAGAAATGAGAAGTTAACCCAAGCCTTGCAGAAGACCCTCAGGGAGAGGAGTGAAGGTGTGAGGGAGATTGAGAGATTGGAGAAATTGAGAGTGGAACACTTGACTAAAATTGAGAAGTCTGGAGATTATATCAACAAGTCTAAAGCTGGTGAACAGATTCTGAAGAATGCTTGTAAAGAAGCCCAGTTCCAGAGAGCAAGGACAGACTTGTATTTGAAAGAAAGTCAGGCCAGGTGGGTCCGGATCACTGAGGCCCGTACTCTAGAAGACAAGAGAGTTCAGGACAAGATGGAGCAGATGGAAAAAGCCCTGGCAGCAGCCCAGAAGGAAATATCAGAGCTAGAAATCAGAGCTGGAGTGAAGAGGTCTAAGGACCAAAGTCAGAACAGGAAGTTGACTGCAGCTGTTGCAACAAGAAACCTTCTCATCAGAGGTCTCACGGAGCGTCCGGCTGATCCTGTGACCGAAGCACTTCTTAGGGAAGTTCGTGAGGATGAGTTTGGCCTTGGAGTTTGATCATTTGCTTGTTTTTGTTCCTTTTCATGTACTTTTGCTTTTTTGTGATGTATTTTGACCCCTTTGAGGGCTTGTGTTGTAAAATGAACAAGTTGTATTTATTTCACCCTTTGTAATATATTTGTGTTGGTTTCTATCTGGGTTCACTTCAAAAGCAATTTCAACAGCAGCATCTTCAAGGGTCTGGAAGGGTCAAAACTGAAAGCCAAACCGGACACCTTGAGAGCAAATAAGCATAACTGCATTGCATGCTAACCCTTTTGTTTGTTTTGTAGGTTTTTGTTTTGTTGTTGCTAACCTCTGTTGTGAATCTCAGGAATTATTGCTCGCCGCCGGGTATTTCCTCTCAACAGGCCACACAGGTACCCAACTAGAAACAACCTTCCGGGAATTCAGATGGATCAGATGCAGCAAGACCTTACAGAGGTCAGAAACCAGATGGCCAACGAAAGGCTGGAGATGAGAACCCAGATAACACAGTTCATGGAAGTAATGAACAACTTAGCTCAAAGCCAGGAGAGGCTCAGAACTTTGGTAGAAGGGAGGAATCAAGAGGAGCCCCATGTGGGAACTGCTGGCACAAGTAACAACGAGAGGGTCCAACCTCATGTCAATCCCCCATTTTTTGGACCCCATCTCCATCCAGAAGCCAACATCCCAGTCAATATACAAGGGACTGCCACAGCAGGGAGAGTACTTCAAGAAGATCCTCAGGAGGACCAATTTACAGTAATGGGTGCTGGAGAGGAAACTTATGATAGACGATTGGAGGAAATAGCTGAGAAGTTGAGGTCCTTAGAATCTCAAAATTCTTTGGGTTTCGACGTCATGGACATGGGTTTGGTAGACGGGGTCAGGATCCCCCATAAGTTCAAACCTCCTTGTTTCGAAAAGTATAATGGGACTTCATGCCCCCGGACTCATCTACAATCATTTCTGGGAAGGCTGAAGGCCTATACAATGGATGAGAAATTGTGGATGTTCTATTTTGAAGATAGCTTGACCGGAGCTTCGAGGGAGTGGTATTCCCATTTGACAAGGGCAACTGTGAGATGCTGGAAGGACCTGGCAGAGGCCTTCATCCGACAGTATCAATACAACTTAGACATGGCACCCAACAGGACTCTCCTAATGGGAATGTCACAGTCGTCAAGGGAAAGTTTCCGGGAATATGCCCAGAGATGGAGGCAATTGGCTGCTGCTGTTCAACCACCAATGTCTGAGAGAGAAATGGCAGACATGTTTATGAACACTCTCCAGGGAACGTATATTGACAGGTTGGCTGCTTTCTCTTCCACTAGCTTCGCAGATGTTGTCATAGCTGGGGAGAGAATTGAAAGCCTGTTGAAAATGGGTAAGATCTCTGATAATGGTGCCAGTTCGTCCAGTGGTACAAGAAAGCCTTTTGCAGGCCCAAGAAGAACTGGCGAGACCAATGCCATTCACACCAACAGGGGTAGGCCCCAATATGTTCAAAGGACAATAGCAGCAGTCACTATCCCTGCTCCAGCTCATCCTCAGCCAGCCTATCAACCTCCGCAACAAAACTTCCAACAACAACCTCAGTATCAGCAGAATCAGTATCCTCCAAGAAACTACAACAGCAACAACTCCAACAACAACAATCAACAGAGGCCATTCCAACAAAGGCCGTCCCAAGCTAACAGAGTGATCGACCCGATCCCAATGCCGTATGCTGCCTTGCTGCCACAACTTCTGAAACTCAACCTAGTTGAGCTAAGAACGTTGGCACCTCCGGATCCCAACAGTCTACCAAGAAACTATGACTCCAATGCTAGGTGTGCTTTCCATTCAAACGCACCTGGTCACAGTACAGAAAAATGCAGGGCTCTGCATATGAAGGTACAAGACTTGGTAGACTCCAAGGCTCTGAATTTTGCACCTCCGCCCAATGTCAATAAAAACCCAATGCCAAACCATGGTGGTCCCCGAATTAATGCTATCGAAGAAGACCAACCGTCTTATTTGATAACTAGTGTGGATCAGATCAGGACACCGTTGGTGGAAATCAAAGCTCAACTCCGTGAAAACCAAATATTTCCGGGGTGTGAACTAGGGTGCCCCTACTGCAATATTTCATGGAATGGGTGCGAGGACCTGAGGAATGGCATTGACAGCCTTATTCAGAGTGGCTTGCTACAGATCACTACATCATTCCCAACAAATCCGACAACTTCATCAACAACGGTCTCAGAACCTCCTACAACTGCAGCAACTATTGTTCCCGACAGTTCACCAGCAACATCAACCAGTACTTCATCTATCCTCCCAAATGATCAGTTTTCAACAGTTTCTCCTGCTACAACTTCAGCTTCATTCCATTTCGAATCTCCATCAGCAACAACAACAGTCCTTCCAACAACAGTACCTCCTACAACACCAGCAATCAATCATGAAGATGTCTCTACTGTTACCATATTCTACGATCCTGAAAGTAATTCCGCCTACCATTCAGAAGGTGCTGCTCCCGCCGGAGCACCAGTTACAATCTTTTATGATCCACAAACAATTACAGTCCCTTCAGCAGCAGCAATCAGTCCAGTCACTGTCACGGTGCCTGGACCAGTACCATATGAAAGCAATAGGGCCATCCCTTGGCACTATGGCTCTGACGTGTACTGTGAAGGGAAAAGGATCACTCTTGAAACATCAGCACCTGCACCACAAGTAGATAATGTGGGGGGAGGCGGAGGCTTCACTCGAAGCGGACGTCTCTTTGCTTCACAAGTTCAAAGACCTACTGCCGAAGCAGAAGCTGCTGCCAAGGCAAAGGGTAAAGGCCCGGTGCAGGAAGACCCAGCTGCCAAAGAAGCCCTGAAAACTCCATTTGATCAGGAAGTTGATGAGTTTATGCGAATCATCAAAAAGAGTGATTATAAAATTGTGGATCAGCTTCACCAGACGCCATCCAAAATCTCTATCCTCTCACTGCTTATGTGCTCCGAAGCCCATCGGAATGCACTACTTAAAGTCTTGCACGCAGCTTACGTGCCTGAGGAGATTACTGTCAACCAATTGGAAACCGTGGTTGGAAATGTTACTGCTAGCAATGGGCTAGGGTTTACCAATTCTGACTTGACAGCGGATGGCCGTAACCATAACAAAGCCTTGCACATAACCATGGAATGCAAAGGAGCTGTCCTTTCTCATGTGCTGGTGGACACAGGTTCTTCCCTGAATGTCCTACCGAAGAAGGCTCTGGTGAAGTTAGAATATGATGGATTGGCATTGAGACCCAGCAACCTGGTGGTGAGAGCCTTTGATGGTTCGAAGAGATCGGTTCTGGGAGAGATTGAGCTGCCAGTGACAATTGGCCCACAGACTTTTAAAACTATCTTTTATGTGATGGACATTCAGCCCGCCTACAGCTGTTTGTTGGGTAGACCCTGGATTCACGCCGCCGGCGCAATAACGTCTACCCTTCACCAAAAGTTAAAATTTGAGTGGGAAGGTCAAGTTGTCACAATCTGTGGGGAAGAGGATATTTTCGTTAGCCATCTGGCTACCTACAAGTACATTGAGATGGATGGAGAGATCCATGAAACAATGAGCCAAGGTTTTGAAGCCTTGAACGTCAATGAAGCATCTGCTGTGTCAGGGATTTCCATGTCATCTTACCAACAAGCCCGGAAGGTTGTTGAGGAAGGAACTGCCCTAGGCTGGGGCAAGGTCTTAGCTGTGGAGGAGAAGAAGGACAAATTTGGGTTGGGTTACAGACCAACTCAACATCAAGAAAAGGCTGCTGCAGAGCCTGGTTTTGTCAGTGGGGGGATGCTTACCCCCGATGCTATCAACTGTCTGGAAGACGAGCTGGAAGAGGAGCGCAACTTGGAGGATTGGATTCGTCCAAAGATCCCGGGGAGCAGTGTCTCGAACTGGTCTTCCCAGGAAATTATAAGAGTTACTCATGCAGAGTAATTATTATTTCCTGTATTTTTTATAGCATGCATCAAAGTCTTGCATCTTGCCCAAGATGACAAGACTCATTTTGTAATCAGGGCCATCTGTACTTTTGTGCAAACAAGATTAAATTAATGAAATATCAGACATCTTTTTGCAAACGAGTCTTTTTCTTTTCTGCTCACTGTTTTTCCATTTTTCTTTTTGTACAAAAATAAATGGCGGTGTTTTCAAAATGATAACTTCGTTTCACTTTTTTTCTAAAGCAAGATTAAAATCAATCACTAAAATGAACAAACTTAACCCTTGCAGAGAATGCCCTCCAGACAGCACCGACAACAGCACGGCTATGACATCGTATGACTTTGACAATCCAATCAATCAAGCTGATGAAGGGGTTGATGAAGAATATGAGCTTCCTGAAGAGCTAGCTGGGTTGTTGAGGCAAGAGGAAAAGGTTATTACTCCTCACCAGGAGGAGATTGAAGTGATTAATCTTGGCACTGACGAAGACGTGAAAGAAGTTAAAATCGGGGCCTGCCTGCAAGACTCAGTGAAGAGACAACTGATAGATCTGCTTCAAGAGTATGTCGATGTGTTTGCTTGGTCGTATCAAGATATGCCAGGGTTGGATACCGACATTGTTGTGCACAAGCTGCCTCTAAGGGAAGAATGCCCACCGGTCAAACAGAAGCTGCGCCGAACTCGCCCAGACATGGCTATGAAAATTAAGGAAGAGGTACAAAAGCAATGGGACGCCGGGTTCCTTGCTGTGACTAGCTATCCGCCGTGGGTTGCTAACATAGTACCTGTGCCTAAGAAAGACGGCAAAGTAAGAATGTGTGTCGACTACCGGGATCTGAACAGAGCCAGCCCGAAGGACGACTTCCCATTACCTCACATTGACGTATTGGTGGATAACACGGCTCAGTTCTCGGTATTCTCCTTCATGGACGGATTTTCAGGATACAACCAGATCAAGATGGCACCTGAAGACATGGAGAAGACAACATTCATTACACCTTGGGGCACGTTCTGTTACAAAGTGATGCCATTCGGACTGAAGAATGCTGGTGCAACATATCAACGGGCTATGGTGACATTGTTTCACAATATGATCCATAAGGAAATCGAGTGTTATGTGGATGATATGATCGCCAAGTCCCTTACAGAGGAAGATCACCTGGTAAATCTGCTGAAGTTATTCAAGCGTCTGAGGAAGTACCAACTAAAGTTGAACCCCAACAAATGCACATTCGGGGTGCGATCCGGTAAGCTGCTGGGCTTTATTGTAAGCGAGAAAGGGATTGAGGTTGACCCTGATAAAGTCAAAGCTATTCAAGAGATGCCTGCACCGAAAACTGAGAAAGAAGTTCGAGGGTTCTTAGGTCGATTGAACTATATCTCACGGTTCATATCTCACCTCACAGCAACCTGTGAACCCTTGTTCAAGCTGTTAAGAAAGGAACAAACGGTCAGGTGGAACGAAGATTGCCAGAAGGCTTTTGACAAGATCAAAGAGTACTTACAAGAACCTCCAATCCTTATGCCGCCAGTTGAAGGAAGACCTTTGATTATGTACTTGACAGTATTAGAAGAGTCAATGGGGTGTGTGTTGGGCCAGCATGACGAGTCTGGTCGAAAAGAGTATGCAATATACTACCTAAGCAAAAAGTTTACCGACTGTGAACAACGTTATTCACTGCTCGAGAAAACTTGTTGTGCTTTAGCGTGGGCTGCTCGCCGACTGAGACAGTATATGTTGACCCACACTACCTTATTAATCTCAAAAATGGATCCGGTTAAGTACATTTTCGAGAAGCCAGCTCTTACCGGACGGGTTGCAAGATGGCAGATGATTCTCACAGAATACGACATACAGTACACATCTCAGAAAGCCATCAAGGGCAGTGTACTATCTGAATATCTTGCTGAGCAACCCATTGATGACTACCAGCCAATGAGGTTTGACTTCCCTGATGAAGACATCATGTTCATTAAAGCAAAAGATCACGGAGAGCCTATTCACACCGAAGGGCCTGACCCGGAGGAAGAATGGACTATGATGTTTGATGGGGCTGTTAACATGAATGGCCGTGGTGTTGGTGCAGTACTCATTACACCTAAAGGAGTTCACATGCCTTTCTCGGCAAAACTCACTTTCAACTGCACTAACAACGAAGCTGAATACGAAGCTTGCATTATGGGTCTTGAGGAAGCCATTGACCTCAGGATCAAAACATTGACCGTATTCGGAGATTCAGCTTTGGTAGTCAATCAAACCAACGGAAAATGGTACACCCACCAAGATCATCTGATACCTTACAGGGATTATACAAGAAGGTTATTGACTTTCTTCACAACAGTCAAACTTGAGTATATCCCTCGGGACGAGAATCAGTTTGCAGATGCTCTTGCTACCATTTCATCCATGATCAAAGTTCAAACGGCTAACTTTGTACCTCAGATTTCAGTGTCTAGACTTGATAGACCAGCATATGTATTTGCAGCGGATGTTGTAAAAGATGATAAGCCTTGGTTCCATGACATTAAAAGCTTCTTGGAGGATCAAACATACCCACCTGGGGCATCTTCCAATGATAAGAAGACTTTAAGAAGGCTCGCTGGAAGTTTCTTTCTGAACACTGATGGGTCTTTATACAAGAGGAACTTTGACATGGTACTCCTCAGATGTGTTAACAAGACGGAAGCAGATTTGCTGATGCATGAAGTGCACGAAGGATCTTTTGGTACCCATGCTGGAGGGCATGCCATGGCTAAGAAATTATTAAGATCAGGTTATTACTGGATCACAATGGATGCAGACTGTTGTGCTTACGCCAGAAAATGCCATAAATGCCAGATCTATGCAGATAAGGTGCATGTGCCTCCCAATCCTTTGAACATCATGTCTTCACCATGGCCCTTTGCCATGTGGGGCATTGATATGATTGGCAAGATTGAGCCAACTGCTTCAAATGGTCACAGATTTATCCTGGTCGCCATCGACTATTTCACCAAGTGGGTTGAAGCAGCCTCGTATGCCAATGTTACAAGACAAGTGGTAGCCAGATTTCTGAAAAGAGATATCATCTGTCGATATGGAGTTCCCGAGCGAATCATTACTGATAATGGTTCCAACTTGAACAACAAAATGATGGCAGAGCTGTGCCGGGACTTCAAGATCCAACATCACAATTCTTCTCCTTACAGGCCAAAGATGAACGGCGCTGTTGAGGCAGCTAATAAGAATATTAAGAAGATTGTACAGAAGATGGTAGTCACTTACAAAGACTGGCATGAAATGCTACCGTTTGCCTTGCATGGGTACCGCACGTCAATCAGAACATCCACTGGGGCAACACCGTATCAGCTTGTATATGGCATGGAAGCAGTCCTACCTGTTGAAGTTGAATTACCCTCTCTACGGGTATTGATGGATGTTAAACTAAGTGAAGTAGAATGGGTACGATCCCGATTCGAGCAACTAAGTCTGATCGAAGAGAAAAGATTGGCTGCAATCTGCCACGGGCAGTTATATCAGAAGAGAATGAAGAAGGCCTTCGATCAGAAAGTCAGGCACCGAGAGTACCAAGTAGGGGATCTTGTGTTGAAAAGAATCCTCCCTCCTCATACCGACCACAGGGGCAAATGGACTCCAAATTATGAAGGACCATTCGTTGTAAAGAAAGTTTTCTCTGGTGGAGCACTGATGCTCAGCACCATGGATGGTGAAGACTTCCCATCCCCTGTGAATTCAGATGCAGTTAAAAAATACTTCGCATAAAATGACCCGCTGGACATAAAAACAGAATGTGAGTCCAGGCAAAAATAGGGCATCCCGGCGAGTCAAAAACAGAATAAAAGACTCGGGCAAAAGTAAGGGAAAATGAACGAAAAATGTACACCCGCTGAGTTGAAAAGCCGCATTGGACAGCTCAGGCAAAAATGGGTATCCCGATGGATTGAAAACCCGAAAGGGCGATCCATGCAAAATAAGGGAATAAGCGAACAACTGCATTCTGAATTCGTCTGTATCACCTACAACTTGGTAAGCTACGAAGGATCAGACTTCAATCAGAATCAACTCTCTCCAGAAAGCAAGACGAGAAGAACGTCATTGTCATACGAGTCATAGCAGAAGAGGAAGCTCCTTGAAAGCCTCGTCAACACCGCCAGCATTTTGTTTCTCAATTTGTAACAGTCTCTTCATTTCAGGAGATATGTTTCCTTGACTGTATCTTGCCAATTCAGGGCACATGAATTAATAAAATCAGATTTTCGGTCATGTTTCGTTTTTACATTTATGTTTTTGCAAAGAGTTGTCTGATATCTCTAAAAATACAATTGCATAAGTACAGATGCCTTTCTCTAAAAAATAAAAACACATGCTTACAGGGAATGTGATTATTCTCGAAAGTACTTAACTCCTATGACGGAATCCAGTAAGGGATACCTCGGGACCTTTTTTTTTACGTTTCCTTACCGTTGCAGGATTGCAGGTATCCAGAACGCAACCTGGGGCATGCAGGTTACGTCTCAGCGAGTTGGCGAATCATTATCAACTCGGTCTATCTTCCACGTGGCACTGGAGAGTGCCTACTTCCCCAGCAAAGTTGCCAAATCAACAAACAGGCTTAACACTCAGGATGTTTTCTCCCCGGCCGAGTTGCCTCTCATTACTCTCCCCAGCTGAGTTGCCAACAGCATTCCCCAGTTGAAGCACCAACCTCTATTCCTCAGCAGAATGCAGAAATCAGGGAATCATCTCCCCACAGAATCCCCAGCCTCTATTCAGAAGGGCAACGCACGAAGAAGTCACAACAGAAAGGGAGAAAGCTTCTACAAACCCCAGCTGGGTCCCGTATTATAAGGATATGTCAATCAGTGACCTATATCCCCAAACAGACACATCATTAGATCTACCGATGATCTCATCCCCAGCTGGGATATTCACTTCAAACAGATCATTCAGAGATCTTCGCAGCAATGGGATCCGAATCCCGGATCGGTGCCTCTTTGCATAATCATAGCATTCACATCATACTATCCCCCCAGAGCGTAGCATTCCGTCTAATACGGAGCATTACAGCAAAAAATCAAATGCATAGCATAATCATAAGCCATGTTTTGAAGTAACACTTGTGAATAATAAACCGTTCATCATCATTATACAAAGATCCCCATCAGAGTCCCGGCAAAAGCAGCTGCCTCACAATCACAAACACCAGTATATACTCCTTTTGGCACCCGTCCGTGCCATCTTTCCCCAGTAAAGTCGCCTGAACACTCTTTACAAATAGGGTCACCCGTATTACAGATACTTTCTGGCACCCGTCCGTGTCATAACTCCCAGCAGAAAGCCAAAGACGTCCTCTTTGCACTCACATATACTTGTATATACACTTTCTTGACACCCGTACGTGTCATATTCCCAGCGCAGTCGCTTACACTTTCATCAACCCATACACTTGTTAATATTATGCTTTTCTCTTTGACACCCGTCCGTGTCACTCTCCCCAGCAGTTAAGACACTCATCTATACAATACAATACTCATTACTCATTGGTACACTTATACAGATACTCGTCCGTATCTTGTATACACCATCACTCATATCCCCGCAGATTCGACAATAGTCCTTGTTCTTTGTTAACCAGTTGGTACTCGTCCGTACCATCATCTCAGAACATTGCGTCTAGTGTTTGTTTCTACATGATACTCGTCTGTATCATGGTCTTAAGGATGCTCGTCCGCATCTTTAATCCATACACCGTGTCAAACACTTTTGTCTTCTTGGATATAGATACTCGTCCGTGTCTACTATTCCCCAGAAGATTCCTTTCAGATGCAACACTCGTCCGTGTTCTTTGTTAACCAGTTGATACTCGTCCGTATCATCATCTCTGAACACGTGTCGGTATTTGTTTCTACCCGATACTCGTCCGTATCGTAGGGATGCTCGTCCGCATCTTTAAATCTATACACAATACCAAACACTTATACCTTTTGTTTCTTGGGTGTAAACGCTCGTCCGTGTTTACATTATCCCCAGTAGATCACCAACAATTTTCCTTTTTATCTAACACTCGTCCTGTGTTATGATACCTTTGAGAGCAGCCGTACCCTGCTAAGTGGTCGTCCTCCACTTCTTGATGGTCGTCCTCCATCATGCTCATCCGATGGCCGTCCCCATCGTTGATATTTTAGCAGCCGTCCCCTGCTAGGTGGTCGTCCTCCACCTTTTGATGATCGTCCTTCATCAACTTTATCCAATGGCCGTCCCCATTGTTGATTTTGGTTATCTGACATTCGTCCTATGTCATGACAAACCTCGAGAGCAGCCGTCCCCTGCTGAGTGGTCGTCCTCCACTTCTTGATGGTCGTCCTCCATCATGCTCGTCCGATGGCCGTCCCCATCGTTGACCTTTCCTATCCGATGGCCGTCCCCATCGTTGATATTTTCGGCAGCCGTACCCTGCCAGGTGGTCGTCCTCCACCTTTGATGGTCGTACCCATCATATTTCTTTTATCCCCAACAGAGCAGCTGTCCCCTGCTAGGTGATCGTCCTTCACCTTTGATGGCCGTACCCCATCATCTGTTTATTTCATTTATTCTTTAACCCGATGGCCGTCCCCGTCGTGGTCCCTTTTCCTTTTAGCCCGATGGCCGTCCCCATCGTTGGTTACCTTTATGAACTTGATGGCCGTCCCCGTCATGTTTCATTCGATCCCCAGAAAATTTTACAACTTTATCTTGATGGCCGTCCCCATCATGATATCTTATTTTTCCAGCTAGTCGGCCGTCCCCGTCTTAGCTCTACCTTTTATCCCCAGCATGTCGGCCGTCCCCGTCATCGCTTTACTTCACATTTATCCCCAGCATGTCGGCCGTCCCCGTCATTGCTCTTTACCCAGCAGTCGTCCTCTGCTCGACGGTCGTCCTCCGTCGCCTACACTTTACAATATACTTTATTTTTCTTTCACAATTTATATCCCTTTTCTTCTTCATTCTGTGAGTGCAAATTTTGGACTGTCTTTGGTATTCAACCACAAGTTATCTTGTTTGGCCTGTTAAGCCATTGCTTACATCCTGCACAGCTAACTCATGTTTGAATAGGGGCAGCTGTAAACACCCCAAATTTGCCCTCACCCATTCACACCATGGCTTGTGATTATCCTCATATGCATAAACACAATCATATCATCTCACATCTCATTTTTGATTCACTGCATAGCTTCTAAGGCATCTGCACCTATGGTTTGTGATCTGAGCAATCCCAAAGCATCTTGGGCCATTCCAAAGGCCACCAATCAACTCAAAGAGGTCCATGTGTGTTCATATATCATATTCCATCTTCTCAAAGTCAAAAATGCAGAGGAATCACAAGAACTAGGGTTTGAGTGGATGCAGGGCTAGTTTGAACTGCACAGTTGACTGAAAATTAGGGTTTTGGTTTCAGAGGCCATAACTCCAAATTTTTGGTCATTCTTGTTTCCATTGATCTCTATATGGTATAGGGAGTATGCATATCAATTTTCATGAAGAAATTCCATGGGGAAGTCATCTGATCAAGAGTTGACTTTCCAGACAAGTCAGTGCAAAATCAGGGCATCTGAGGCCCCCAATGACCCAACCAATGGTTGATCTTCATCATTTTGAGTGTATATGATCTTTATTTGATCATGGAAGAGGGTTGAAGTTCATAGAAATCAAGAATTTAGGGTTTTTGCAAATGTTGACTTTTTGGGCATAGTTGACTTTTCAAGAATGCATCATTTTAGGTCATTTTTCAAGCTTTGATTCTTGATCCAAAAAGGCTTCAAATGGAAAAACTTTGGTCATGAAAGTTGTAGATCTCATCTTTCCCTTTTCAAAAAGTACAAGAACATGATCAAACTCTTCTTGGATCAAAAGTTATGGCAATGCAAAGTTGGCAAAAATCACTTATTTTCAAGATATGCACCAAGTGTGAAAATTGCAAAATCATGTGCTAAGTCAAATTGCAACTTCTAATTGGTATCAAACCAGCACATAAACATTCTCTAAGCCCTAAAAATCAGATTTGGACCAAGAATGCCTATGGATTATGTTTGGTTAGGCAAAGGAATCACATGTGAACCAAGTTACAACAAGTTGCAAAACTCATGATCATGCTTCCTACCACTTGCAGCCTTGGATGCTGAGCTTTGCTAGCCTCTCACCTCACCTTGCTGCGCCAGCCCATGCCCATGTACTTGCCTAGATCATGAGCCATACTTCTCTTACACATTATTTGACTTTTTGCAAAAGGCAACTTACCAATCAATAAAGCACATGTCCAATCAACTGACCAATGAGAGAGAGTTATGTGGACAATTTGCAAGCCATTTCATGTACAAGGCAAGGCTGAAGCTCACACATTCATGATATTCACAAAACACTCCATTTTTGCATAAGCCTTCTTCGAATTTCTCTCCACAGCATACAAACACAAAAACCATCTTCACCAATCATCTCACCACACTTCATAGACCCCAAACCACCAAGAACCCAAGCCTGATACAACCAGAACACTCCACTGCCATTCCTCACCTCACTCTGCAGTTTCATTCGAAACTCTCACCACAGCTTGCAAACACACAAACAAACACCACAGACCTTCTCCATTCATCCTCAGGATCATAAACAACCCCTCACCATGACCTGAAAGTGCCAGAAACTCCATTGCCATTTCTGATCAAGCTTGAGCAGGAGCTTTCGAATCTCATTATCCAGCCAACTTAAACTCCTTTTGAGCATTCAAGCATCTTCTGTGGACCAAGTGGAGTGGATTGCACAAGGAGAAGTGGCCAGAAAGTCTTCAAACTGAAAGCTTCAAATCTCAGGTAGCTTGAAAATTATTTTTCCAGAAATCATTTCTTTTGTTCCAAACTTGTTCTATGTGATTCACTGATCATCCTGATGTCCTTAGTTTTTGAAATGGCTTTGATTTGAGCATTTAATTAGCTTCTGAAACTTGCGTGCCCTAATTCTTTCTTGCTTCGATTCAGCCATGTTAGGAAGAATAAATTTGTTTTGAGTGAGGGTTATGATTCGTGAGTGAGTGGGAAGTATTTCTGTGTTTTTAGATTTTGTTTTAGATACGTTTTAGAGGAGTTTGAAGTTTGGGGTCGCCGGAGAAGATGACCGGAGCTTCTCTCCGGTCACCTGAAAGTAATTTGTGCCCTAATCCAGTCATTAAGCCAGTTTGAATGTGGAGCGTGAGATCAGTTGACTTAGTGGACTTCCCGCGCGCATGTGTGGTCCAGATCTCTCTGTTTAGCCCTAATCCACGTGTTTAAGTTTAATTAATCATAATTTAATTAATTAACCCAGAAGCAACATGGACCCTTGGATCTGGCGCGTGGTCAATCCATTTAAACGCAGACTCAATCCTGGCCATCCTTTCTGTTGACTTTCTTTTTATTTCACTTTTATTCATTTTCTTTTCAATTAACTTGCACATTTATTTTAAAATAGCAAAAAATACATAAAAATTATGAAACTTTTTCCCTAAAGTTTTATTAATTTTTATGACCCAAAAATATTTTTATTTTATTTTTCATCATTAAAAAATTATTTTTAAATATTTAAGAGATTATTTTTAATTGATTAATGGGAATTAATTAATTAAAAATACTTTTAGGTATTTAAAAATTACAAAAAAATTCATGAAATGTTCTAAGACATTTAGAAACATTGTCCAACCTTCAAACCAAATTTCTTTTTTGATCTTGATGCATTTTAAGAATTTTTCATTGAATTAAATCATATTTTGTGCATTATTTTGATCACAAATTCAAAAATTCATTTCTGCCAATTGGAGAAGGTTGAGACATTGATTCTTTTTGCATTGTTTTGTGTTTGGCATGTAGTTTCTAGGGTAAAATGGCCTTGTTTTGATCTTGCATTTTCCAATTGTTTGGCATTTCTTTTGTTAAGAACCCTAAAAAACCCTAATAACTTGTAAAAATCATATCTTGAGTTTGGTTGAGAGTTGAGAGCTCCCCTTTGGGCAGTGGTTTATTATAGGTTTAGGGTTTCTTTGGGTACCATTTTCCATTTTTTATCTTAGGATTTGTTTCTGTTTTGGGTTTTTGTTTGATGTTTGATCCATGAACCCTAATTTGGGCTTTCTTTTGCATCCTTCTTGCATTTCCTTGCATAACATGACTTGTCTTTGCATTTTGTGCATTCTTGTGATCCATTTGACATCTTAAGACATATATAAAGCATGTTTGATCATTGCATTACATGTTTGCCATGTCATTTGTCTTGTATGCTTCATAACATTTCATGCTTGTTCATGCTCCTTAACTTGCATCATTTGCATCCATGATCTTGTATGAGCATCTCCATGCCTTGCCTCATGTTTGCAGCACTTCATAACATCATAATCATCATCAACATGCTTCTGGTTTTGCTTTGCACCATGCCATTTCATCTCATCTTGCATTGTTTTTGCATTTCTTTCTAACATTTCAGGTGGTAAGTAAACTTGGGAAGTGAATTTGCCTTCACTTCTCATACCTTTTCTTTTCATCTATCTTGCATCCATTGCTGCATTTCTATTTGTGTTTGAGTTTGAGTTTGCTCATTCTTGTTCTTCCCACTTTCTTTCTTCAAGTGACTTGACTTCTTGAATGAAGCAAGTCACTTTGCTTCTCTTGATCTTATTCATCTGCTTCCTGGTGGTTCCATTGAAGATTGTTCTTGCAAACCTCACAAACCTTAGGAACAACCAATCATGACAATGATTAGGGTTTTGATTAGTCTCCCCTCTTAGTTTTACCTTTGTGTCTCTTTGAGTCTTCCCCTCTCATCTCATAATCAGGGACTAAACCCTAAAGGCTTTAAGGCTTTGTGATTAAGCTTATGCCTGCATCCTTCTCTTAGGATGGAGTGTATAACTTTAATCCTAAGTGTTGAACCCTTAAGGTGTTTAAATCCCTTAATCAATTCACTTAATAAACATCAAGACATCACACTTGTAACTTGGGCCTTGCATTAGGGTTCTAATTCTTCCTTAAGTGGTTAAGAAGGACTAACCCTAGTGTTAATGGACAAGTCCCCCTCAAGTTGTCTTACAAATCATAAAAATCACTTCATCATCATACCATAAAATAAAATCCACTTAATCAAAGGCTTGTTTTGTCATGAGTTTAATCCCTAATCATGGATTAAGTTGAGGAGCTTTCCTCAGCTTAAACATTCTCATCTATCATCCTTATTTTAGGATGGTGTAATGAGTCTGTTTAATCCTTGATTATGGCTTAACCTCATTACTTAACACTAAACAAAAGTCACAAAAATATCTAAATAATCACAAGTAGGTTAATGATCTTAATCCTACATCAAAGGTGATTAAGTGTGAGAATCTGACTTCACACTTAAGGTACTCTCATTACCCCTAATCAGAGGGAAGATGTGATGAGTTTACTAACCCATTGGTTTAGGCTTAAGCTCATTAACTTATGACAAACTTTCAAAAGCAATAAAAGACTGAAAACACAAAAACAACAATAATCGTCTCCTCCGGGATTCTTTTCTCATCACCTTCACTCACAAACGAGAACTCGCTTCTTCCGTCTAATGCAAGACAGTTTGCATCTGTGCCAGACAGATCATACACTTGAGCATTGACAAGTAAGCAGTTCACAAGTCAATTCATCTTTCAGTCTCTTTGGGTCGAACTACGGTGTTCTGACTTCCTCATTGCACGAGAGGATACGTAGGCATAACTTAACAGTTATCGAACAAAAGTCTCTGTACATCCCCCCTCCTTCCAGCCTCATTCTCTTAGCCTCATTATCATGAGCAATTCATTCTCATTCTTTCACTGACACATCATTTACACACTTTGCACTCCTTACACTGACACCTGTACATCCTTTTCCAGCTATCTTATACACAGATTGCACTGACACTACCCCTTTAAAACACAAATCTTTTAAGCGTGGATCCCGTCGAGTACGACGGACAATCTGGGTGCTAACACCTTCCCAGGTTGTAACCAACCCCCTTTCTCAGTCTCTCTGGTTCGCAACCGTCTTATCCATATCTTTCTAGGTCTATGCAGCATTGCCTTTCCTCCGGGATAAAATGCCTAGCTGGCGACTCTTTTCATCTCCAGTGAGTTCACGGCTGTGCGTTCTCACTGTTCCTTTCGCCGACCGTTCGCGCTTGTACCTGGATGCAAATCTTCGGGAGCGACATAAGTATTGTGAATCTTGTGAACCTTGTGAACCTTCATAAAGAGACTTGTAGACTTCATGAACCTCATGAAAGGTCTTGAAAGCATTGTGGATCTTGTGAACCTTGTGAACCTCATAAAGTGACTTGTAGACTTCATGAACCTCATGAAAGGTCTTGTAAGTGTTGTGAATCTTGTGAACCTTGTGAACCTTCTTAGCACACAAAGTCTTGTATTGTGAGGGCAAATTTTGGGGTGCAACAGCTGCCCCTGTTCAATTTTCTGAAACCTGAGGGGTTAGATTGGTATATTTGTCAGTCGTGACCTGGAAGGTTGAAGGGGATTGAACACAAAAGCCCAAAAATTTGCACTCACCAGTGCATAGAGTGATACAGATGGCTAGTTGAATATGCTTGAGTGGGCTTAAAGATGCCACTTGGAGAAAAGTTCTTCAGATACATTTCTTGGAGGATAAAGCAGTCCAAAATATGAAGATATAATGATAGCCTTCAGGAGGATAAAGCAGTCCTGATGAGATAATTAACTTTCAGGAGGATAAAGCAGTCCTGCGATATTGATAATATGCTTTCAGGAGGATGAAGCAATCCTGATGTAGTAATATGTTTTCAGGAGGATAAAGCAATCCTGAAATGCAAGAAGCTGTCAGGAGGATAAAGCAATCCTGAGGTATAAGAAGCTTTCAGGAGGATAAAGCAATCCTGAGATAATAATCTTTCAGGAGGATGAAGCAATCCTGAGGTAATGATGAGCTATCAAGAGGATAAAGCAATCCTGAGGTAATAATAATCTTTCAGGAGGATGAAGCAATCCTGATGAGATAATAAGCTTTCAGGAGGATGAAGCAGTCCTGAGACAATAATAAGCTTTCAGGAGGATAAAGCAGTCCTGAGGTAATAATATGATTTCAGGAGGATGAAGCAATCCTGGGGGACAAGAAGCTGTCAAGAGGATAAAGCAGTCCTGAGGTAATAATAAGCTTTCAGGAGGATGGAGCAATCCTGAGGTAGTGATGAGCCATCAGGAGGATGAAGCAATCCTGAGGTAGTAGTATGCTTTCAGGAGGATAAAGCAGTCCTGATGAGATAATGCTTTCAGGAGGATGAAGCAATCCTGATATACTAGAAGTTTTTCAGGAGGATAAAGCAATCCTGATGGATGATATGCTTTCAGGAGGATGAAGCAATCCCGAGGGATAAGCAGCTGTCAGGAGGATAAAGCAATCCTGAGGGATGATAACTTTCAGGAGGATGAAGCAGTCCTAATAATCACAAGTCTGTTTGCTGGAGAATCAACCTGAAAACAAGGTAGCATTCTATATAATAATATTAGTTTATGCATTATGTATGCATGTAATGTATTATGTATCTATGGATATGTATATTATGGTATGATGTAAATGATGTATGTATGATATGACACTGCTGGAAGCGTCTGGATATCTTCGTATAACAACTGCTGGCCAGGGAAAATAAATCTCGTTTCGTTGTTGAAGAATATGAGGAACTCGTTCCCGTCTTGCTTGATACTATATTATACATAACCTTCCGTATGCTGGGGATAGAAAGGTATATATAACCTCTCGTCTGCTGGGGATAGCAAGGTATATCTAACCTCCCGTCTTCGTTCGTCGTACCCTTATTGGAAAGTAAATTCCCGTATATCCGTATGAGGATAAAAGAGATGGATACAAATTCCAGGGGAGATGAGACTTTATGAAGATGGATTCGTCCTACTGAGGGTTTGTAGCTGTTTTGTAGAGATGAACCGGCGAAGCTTCGTTGAAATCCTTCCCTCGTTTGTCCTTAATAAATACTATTACTGCATTTTCATGCATTTCTGGTAAACATCAATCATATTAAGCATACATGCATTTCTTGTAAACATCAATCATATTCAAAAGCATACATACATTCAAACACAACCAATGGACGTTTCGCTTATGTAAATAGGGTAAAAGTAAATCTGGATTCAAAAGATGGAATTTGTTTATATCAAAAAGTGACCCATACACGGGTAAGTTTGTACAAGGAGACATAAATCCTAGTAAGAGGATTTTGTCATAAAATTTTACAAAACAAAGAAAATCAGCTATGTGGGAAACAATCCTATTGAGTTTCAATTCTACTATTGCCATTATCTTCAAGTATCTCATCTTCTGCTGTTGAGACGGAAATAATTGGATTGAGCTTTATCTGTTCGAGCTCGAGTAAGTAATACAACTGGTTGCAGTTTCATGGGTGATCCCAACGAGACATAGTCATACGCTTTAATCCCTAACTTTTTCCTGGATTGCCCTTTCAGGTTTTCAATCCACCGGGATACCCTTTTTTGCCCAAGCTGCCTTTTCAGGTTTTCGACTTGCCGGGTGTACATCTTTTCATATATATCCCTAATTTTTGCCCAAACCCTTTTGGTTTGCAGGGATGCCCTTATTTTTGCCTAGGCCTGTCAACCTAGCGGGTCTCTTTTTATGCGTAGTAGTTTTTAACTATGTCTGCGTTTACAGGCTGCGGGACGTCTTCACCATCCATAGTAGTGAGTATCATAGCACCTCCTGAGAACACTGTCTTGACTACAAATGGTCCTTCGTATGTTGGAGTCCACTTGCCCCTAGGATCACCCTGTGGTAATATGATACGCTTGATTACCAAGTCACCAGCCTGATATACCTTTGGCTTAACCTTTTTGTTAAAAGCTTTGATCATTCGTTTCTGGTACATCTGGCCATGACAAACTGCTGATAGCCTCTTCTCATCAATCAAATTTATCTGGTCAAGTCGAGTCTGAACCCACTCATCTTCCTCCAAGCCTGCATCCTTCATAATTCTCAAGGAGGGAATCTGAACTTCAATGGGCAGAACTGCTTCCATACCATAAACTAAGGAGAATGGGGTTGCCCCTGTTGAAGTACGTATTGTAGTACGATAACCATGAAGAGCAAATGGTAACATCTCATGCCAATCCTTATAAGTAACAGTTATCTTCTGTACAATCTTCTTAATGTTCTTATTAGCAGCTTCAACTGCCCCATTCATCTTTGGACGATACGGAGAAGAGTTGTGATGCTTAATCTTGAACTGCGTGCAGAGATCAGTAATCATAGTGTTGTTCAGATTAGAGCCATTGTCAGTGATAATCCTTTCAGGGATGCCATACCTACATTTGAGATTATTCTTAATGAATCGAGCCACAACATTCTTGGTAACAGATGCAAATGAAGCTGCCTCTACCCACTTCGTGAAGTAATCAATAGCAACCAGGATGAAACGATGCCCATTAGAAGCAGTAGGCTTGATCTCACCAATCATATCAATGCCCCACATGGCAAAGGGCCAAGGAGCAGTCAACACATTCAATGGTGATGGAGGTACATGGACTTTATCAGCATAGATTTGACATTTGCGACATGTTCTGGAGTGTTGATAGCAATCAGCTTCCATGGTAGACCAATAGTAACCTGCTCTCAATATCTTCTTTGCCATAGTATGACCACTAGAATTAGTGCCAAAGATCCCATCATGCATGTCTTCCATAATCTCAGTTGCTTCTTTCTTATCCACACAACGAAGCAAAGTTGAATCATGATTGCGCTTGTACACAATTCCATTACTTAGAAAGAACTTGGCAGAAAACCTTCTTAGAAACTTCCTATCTTTGACAGATGCCCCTTCAGGGAACTCCTGAGCTTCAAGATATCTTTTCACTTCATAAAACCAAGGCTTCTCCTCTGCCCCTTCTGTGTCAATCTCATTACAGTACGCAGGCTTCTCAAATCTATCAATAGTAATCTTGGGAGCTTCATCATCCCAGCTGATCTCAAACATAGATGCCATGGTGGCTAATGCGTCTGCCAACTGATTCTCTCTTCGTGGAATATGTCCAAAGGTAATCTCTTTAAAATGTGGGATCAAAGACAACACATACTCTCTGTAAGGAATGAGATTATCATGCTTGGTGTCCCATTCTCCTTTAATCTGACTAACTACCAGGGCTGAATCTCCATATACATCAAGGAACTGAATCTTCATATCAATAGCAGCTTTAATACCCAGGATACATGCCTCATACTCAGCCATGTTATTGGTACAATAGAAACAAAGTTTGGCAGTAATCGGGGTATGACAACCTTCAGGGGAACTAATCACAACACCAACACCATTACCAAGTGCATTGGAAGCACCATCAAAAACCATAGTCCATCGGGATCCTTGTTCAGGTCCGTCATATTGTCCAGGTTCTTTGGTAATGATCATAATATCTTCATCAGGGAACTCAAAGCTCATTGACTGGTAATCATCTACTGCTTGATGAGACAAATGATCTGCTACCACACTTCCTTTGATGGCCTTCTGAGTAGTATACTGTATGTCATATTCCGTTAAGATCATTTTCCATCTTGCAATTCTTCCGGAGAGAGCAGGTTTCTCAAATATGTACTTGATTGGATCCATCTTCGAAATCAATAAGGTAGTATGGGTCAACATATATTGTCTTAGTCGGCGAGCAGCCCATGCCAAAGCGCAGCAATTTTTCTCGAGCAGTGAGTATCTTGTTTCACAGTCGGTAAACTTTTTGCTAAGGTAGTATATTGCCTGCTCTTTTCGACCAGACTCGTCATGTTGCCCCAACACACACCCCATTGAGTTGTCTAGTACTATTAAGTACATAATCAAGGGTCTTCCGTCAACTGGTGGCATCAAAATTGGAGGTTCTAGCAGATATCTCTTGATTTCATCGAAGGCAGTCTGGCACTCATCATTCCATTCCATCACCTGATCTTTCTTCAACAACTTGAATATTGGCTCACAGATGGCAGTTAATTGGGAAATAAATCTTGCAATATAGTTCAGTCGTCCCAAGAAACCTCTAACCTCCTTCTCAGTACGGGGAGCTGGCATCTCTCGTATAACTTTCACTTTTGCAGGATCCACTTCAATACCTTTTCCACTGACAATAAAACCCAGGAGCTTTCCAGATCTAACTCCAAAGGTACATTTGTTTGGGTTCAGTCTCAACTTGTATTTCTTCAACCTCTCAAACAACTTATGCAGATGATCAAGATGTTGTTCTTCATTCTGAGATCTGGCTATCATATCATCCACATACACCTCTATCTCATGATGAATCATATCATGAAATAAAGCCACCATAGCACGCTGATATGTTGCCCCTGCATTCTTCAAACCAAATGGCATCACCTTATAGCAAAAGGTGCCCCACTGTGTAACAAATGTTGTCTTTTCCATATCCTCAGGAGCCATCTTGATTTGATTGTAACCAGAGAAACCATCCATAAAAGAGAATACCTTATGCTGAGCAGTGTTGTCTACCAGAACATCAATATGAGGAAGCGGAAAGTCATCTTTGGGGCTAGCCTTGTCCAAATCCCTGTAGTCTACACACATACGTACCTTACCATCTTTTTTAGGAACCGGTACCACATTTGCAATCCACTGAGGATAAGAAGTCAATGCTAAGAACCCTGCATTGAACTGTTTCATTACCTCTGCCTTGATCTTTTCTGACATTTCAGGACGCATACGACGAACCTTCTGCTTCTTTGGACGACAATCTTCTTTCACTGGTAAACGGTGAACCACAATGTCTGTATCCAACCCTGGCATATCTTCATAGGACCAGGCAAAGATCTCCACATAGTCACGTAACATCTGAATCAACCTGCTTTTGACACTATCTTCTAAATCAGCCCCTATCTTGACTTCTTTCCTGTTTTCTTCAGTTCCCAGATTCACAACTTCGACTGGCTCTTCATGTGGCTATATAGCTTTCTCTTCTTGTTGTAACAACCTAGCAAGCTCTACAGGTACTTCACAATCGTCCTCATTTCCGTCTTCAGTTTGATAGATCGGATTCTCGAAATTATAATTGGCAATAGTAGAACTGTTATCAACAGGATCCAGAGTGGATGAGGATCTGCATTTTAGTGATGTGGGTGTGTGTAAGAACACATAGCTGATAAAACAAAAATAAAAGAAAAGAAAGACAAGGAACACAATATTTACGAAAACGAAACGTCCACTGATTTTATTGAATGAAGTATGCAAATGAAATGACAGCCCGTAACAAGCACACCATTGTGCCCCGTGTAAGGCACAAGGCTTAAGAGTTCAATTGTTCAAGAAATTACAAACTTAAAAGCAACAACACAGTAATAGTATTTACTCCTGACTAAAGGAGATAGGGATAACATCTTCAGCTTTCAAATTATTGAGTCCAGCACCCACAGTAGGAAAAATCCAAGCATCCAGATTGTAGTCTTCATCATAGTCTCCCACAGCATTGATCTGATCTTTCATAATCCCTTGATTGGTGATACGAACAGCACGAGCACGACGAACAGCCTTCTGGGACTCTGCAGTGAAACCCAAACCAAATTTGTCAGACTTGTATGGGATATCAGGAAGCTGACCCCAAATAGTACAACCACCTTCATCCACCACAGCTCTAGCATCATTGAGGGAGGCCATTGCCATTGTTGGAGGTTTTCTGGTGACCACGGGAACTTTCTTCGCAACAGGAGGAGCTACATAATTATTAACAATCCAAGGAACTACTTCAAATGTCTGACACGGAGTCTCAATGTATTCACCTTCCATTTCCAGATACTTGAAAGTGTTTACATGGCTGACAAAGTATTCTTCTTCTCCATAGACAGTAACAACCTTTCCTTCCACCGGATATCTTAGCTTATGATGTAATGTAGAGGTTACAGCACCTGCCCCATGGATCCAGGGACGACCAAGCAGACAAGAATACGAACGACGGATATCCATCACATAAAATGTAGCAGTAAAAACCTGTGAGCCAACTTTGATTGGAAGATCAATTTCCCCATGTACTACTCTTCTAGAACCATCAAAAGCCTTCACTACAATATTACTGGGCTTCAGCACAACATCTTCAGGACTCAGCTTATTCAGGACTTCCTTGGGCAACACATTCAGAGAGGAACCATTGTCTATTAATACATGTGACAGGGTAGTGCCCCTGCATTCAATTGAGATATGTAGAGCCCTGTTATGATCCCTCTTGGCTGGGGTCAAATCAGCATCAGAAAACCCTAACCCATTATCATAAGTCAGGTGGGCAACACAATTCTCAAACTGGTCAACAGAAATTGCATTGGGTACATGAGAAGTCTTCAGAAACTTGATCAAAGCTTTTGCATGAGCTTCAGAACATAACAACAGAGACAGCATAGAAATCTTGGAGGGAGTATGCCCCAACTGATCAACAATGTCATAATCACTCTTGCGAATGATTTTCAATACTTCTTCCATCTGCTTAGCAAGATCATCAGCAGCTGGCATATCAGTAGATACAGGTTCAATAACAGGACCTTTGCCCCGAGCATCAGTGGTGGAGGTAGCAGCAGGAGTAACTGCATTCTTGGAAGCAACTGGAGGAGAGAAGACTCTTCCACTACGTGTGATATTACTAGATCCAGCAATATTGTCAACATCAACAGGCACATCAGCTAAGGGCTCTTGCTTAACACCATGGATGTAAACATCAGATCCATAATGCCAAGGCACAGCTTTATCAGACGTATACGGGATAGGACCAGGAGTAGTAATGACCATAGGAGCCACTCTGGCTTCAGCAACAACTTTCACGGGACCTTCAGCAGTAATCTTGATTGGACCCTGATGGGTGATTTTAATGGGTCCTTTTGAAGTGATCCTTACTGGTACTTTGTCAACCATGTCAATCTCTTCAGTCTTCTTACCTTGCGTAATATGCTCCACCATACTCCCCACAGAAAGTGGTCTTCTTTCGAACACTATGGTGTAATTATCCATGAGACGTTGAATTTCGTCCTTCAACCTCTAACACTTCTCTGGATTATACTCACAATAAACACAATCTTCACGACAACCCGGAAAGAACCCAGCTTGTACTAACTTCTCTCTGATGACAGACAATGGTGTGGTCAACTCCGCAACTGAATGGATATGCAGATCTTCTTCAATGGCATTGACGGTCTTCTCGTGATTTGGCATTGGAGCAGTAATCACATTTGGAGTACCCGGAGGGTCAAACTCAATCTCTCCAGCATCAATCATATCTTGAATTTTGTTCTTCAAGACCCATCAGTTATTAGTATCGTGTCCCTGACAGTTTGAATGGTATGCACACCGTGCATTGGGATTGTACCTGGGAGAGGTAACATTGGGATTCTGAGGAGCTTCTTTCAAAGTAATAAGTTTAGCCTTCAACAAGTGTTGCAATGCCTGAGCCATTGACATGTTGATCTTCGTGAACTGCCTTCTAGCCCTCTGTTGGTTGCCCTGTGGCTGCTCTGTTGTTGCAGGAGTTGGATTTGAAATATGAACTGCACTAACAGACTGATGCCTTCTGTTACGATCAGGTTGACCATAAACAGCATTGGATTCTTTCTTTCCAGTGGGAGGCTTCTTTGCAGCACCTGATGAAGAAGTACCCACTTGGATCTTACCATTCTTTATACCATTTTCCACTCGCTCTCCTGTCATTATCAACTCAGTGAAGCCAGATGATGAGCTTCCAATGAGATGACTGTAAAACGGAACATTCAGCGTACACATGAACATATCAACCAATTCCCTGTCAGTTAAAGGGGGTTGAACTCTTCCAGCTAAATCTCTCCACTTCTGAGCATACTCTTTAAAACTTTCTTTGGCACCCATAGACATGCTCTGAAGCTGCATGCGGGTGGGGGCTAAGTCAGCATTGTATTGATACTGCTTATAGAAAGCTTCAGCAAGATCATTCCAGTCCCTGATGTTGACACTCTCCAACTGATAATACCACTCCAGCTGAGCTCCAGATAAGCTCTCTTGAAAAAAATGGATCCACAATTTCTTATCAGCAGTGTGAGGTTGAATTCTTCTGACATAATACCTCAGATGCAGCTTGGGACAAGAGACCCCATCATAAACAACAAATGTAGGAACCTTGAAACCAATGGGTATGACTACCCCAGATATCAGACTCAAATCTTCAAAATCCAACCCAGATGACTTCTGCAACTCCATAGCATCCATTCTATCCACCAGCATCTTGAATTTGTCTTCATTAGGGTCATGGTAGTAATTAACCTCAGAATCAGAGTCCCCCATAGTGTTGTGGAGACTGCCTCCCTCTTTTTCAGATTCTTCAGATTCATAGTCTTCAACTGGTTCTTTGGTCTTGGCAAGACCTTTGAACCTTCTTCCCATGTTGATCAAACCAGCTGACCTTCTAGTCTTCTTAGTCTTCTTGGCCAGCAGTGCCTTCAATTCATCCTGCCCCTTGGACAGGTTCAAGATCAGCTCTTGGAACTGTGCATTTTGTGCCTGGAGATCCTTAACTGATTGTTCAAGAGCCATTGATGAAATAAACAGCGACAGGATGAGAAACCTGTGCACAATTATAAACCTGTGATGCAATGAAATGATATGTGAATGCATATGCAATGTTTTCAAGGACCGCATGATTTAAATTTGCTTAAACAATCAAGAAAGTAAACTTTTATTAGTAACAAATTTGTTTTGCCTCCTGGGCTTACAGAAATGAAATGAAATAAGTACAAAAGATGGAGTTTTAAGTCTCCCATGGACGTTTCCTCTTTGTGTTGAGGTATGAGTTGAGATTCCGTTCCTCGTGAAGTTGCTTTGTTAGTTCTAGGACTCTTTCTTGGCTTGCTTTGTAATGAGCCTCGAAAGTATCCCTTTGCTCCTTCAGTTGGATCCATGATCTCTGCAAGTCTTCCATATCAGTAGGCATGTCTGGGTGAAGGATGGTATAAGCTGTGTCTCCTTCAGCAACAGGTTCCATGGTAACTGGTAGGATAGCAGGATATGGCATCATGAGAGTCTGAGCCCGAGATCGTACCCATCTGAGATAAGCTTCCATAGGAATAGTGTACTTAGGCTCTAGTGTCTTGCTGTCAACCCTATTTACTTTTCCCCATGCTCGTATGAATCTCTGACGGTACCCTTGAAGATCGTTGTCGTAATCAAACACAATGCCCTGAATCAACATGTCATGTGGACCATCACTCCGAGCGTAACCAAACTGTCGTAAAGCTAGAGAGGGGTTGTAGGTGATGCCTCCTCTTATGCCTAGAAGTGGAACATTAGGAAACTCCCCACAACGGTCAATGATAGTGATACTTTCCATAGATCTGGAGCACCAATGGATGTTTGAGTGAGAAAGTGACATGATCCTCTTGGACCATCTGAACCCTTGCTCATTCTTCATTACTGAGCGAGGAAGGTGAGAAATAAACCACCTAGAAAGTAAAGGTATGCAGCACATCAAAGTTCCTCTTGCCCTTGTAGTACGGGTGTGAAGAGAATGCAGGATGTCTCCAAGTAAGGTAGGCACTGGATTGTGACTCAGGAATATATTGATGGCATGAATGTCTATGAACTGATCTGGATTGGGGAACAATACTAAGCCATATATCAGCAAGGCTAAGATCTCCTCAAAAGCATCATAACTCATAGCCTTCAAGAACGTTTGAGCCTTCTCTATCAACACCTTAGCTAGAACACCCTTGACTCCACTTCTCGTTTCTAGAACAATGTCAGACTTCTTCAGATGTAGAGCTGCAGCAATAACCTCTGGTTTAAGCTCTTTCTCCAAGCCTGTGAAGGGTCTTTGATCCAGAACAGGTATACCCAGAAGTTTAGATAACTCCTCCATGGTTGGAACCAGCTGATAGTCAGGTAATGTAAAGCAGTGGTGCTTAGGGTCAAAGAACTGAAATAGGACACTCATCATGTCTTCATTGAACCCTGAAGTGACTAGATCCAATAGGTGACCATGTCTCTTGATGAACTGGGAATGATCAGACACTTGAGAAACCAACTCTTTAAGCTTGGGAGGTATCCCCACAAAGTTGATCCTGATGGTGTTTCTACGAGCAGAAGCCATGACCTGCAACAAAGAACAAAGATAAATCCTTTGGTCCTTGAAATGATTAGTGAAAATGCTATGCTTATGATGCATGATGATGTCATGATGTTATGTTCAATCACAAACATGTGGCACACACAAACAAGTCACACAATAGCCCTAGGTTTGAAGGCTTGCATGAGGTTTAAAGGTAAGTACCCTCCCCTGAAGTTAGATGGTTCATCCTGTCCTATAAAGTAACCAGGTTCTAAGGGATCTCAATATCATTGATCCTTCACAAGGGTGGTTGTTCAGAAGGCAACTTACTTGCCAACCAAAACCCTCCAAGTTTAAGATCTCAATGAGCGTAGTATCGAGTGTCAACCAACTTCAGTCTGCACCAAAGCCGGTTACCTCACTACTTTCTAAAGGCCAAGATGGGATAACTCGGGTTCTAAAAGTCAGTTAGTGTATTGACAACATATGGCAGCCTCATATTATCCTCAACTTGACTTAAGGAACATAAGCACCAACCAAGAAGTCACACTAACTATGGCCACCAGATCAACCATATCGGTATATGTCGTATAGTTTCATTGGTCTATTGCCATTTACCTAAGGTACACTAGATCCGGGTTAGGATCTTTCACACATAATAGCCCAACAAGTAAGTATAAAGCAAACAAGGCAAACAATTTTAAAGTGATCTAATTCCTAAGGGTACCCCTCTTTAATATTAAGTCCCCAGCAGAGTCGCCAGTTCTGTAACACGGTGGGAGAACTGACTTTAGTTATGTTGCGGATAGCAAGAGTCGCCACCGACTTTTATTTTATCCAAAGGAAAGGCATAAAAGAACATGAAAGACATTTTTAAAAGATTTTTGGGTCCGGGGGGTAGGTTATGTAAAGGGAAGGTGTTAGCACCCTTTACATCCATGGTTATCCATGGGCTCTTAGTTACTTAGCTCACTTTGAATTGTTTTTTTTGAAAATGTGAAGTGTGTGAATTTTCATAAGAGTTTAATAATGATCCATGTACGGATGCGTAAGAAACTTGTGTTTGAAAATTGTGAAGTATTTGAGAAATTTTTTGAATAGTGAGCAAGTAACTATGGGGAACCTACCCTAAAGTTTAAGTCTTTCTGTTCTTTATCCTTTAAATGGTAAGACTATCCCTATTATTAAGGAATAGGTAGTCATTACCTTGGATGTGAGGGACAAGTGAGAGACATCTGTTTAATGAAGGCAACTGTAGGGTGTATTAAGCAATTTTTGGAGGGACTGTCATCATTATTCGAATGGGACAAGATCATATTGAAAGGCAACCATTAAGGGACTTGATCTTTGATTATGAAGGGACTAGATGACTTTTCTTTTAAGGGACTTTGCTTTATACACCCTACTTGACCTTTTTGAATAGGCAATATTGAGAGGTAACCCTAGAAAGTGAGATGGCGATCAAAGATCGACTTACGTGTGTGAGTGTTTAATTTTGTATTTATCTTATAATTTAAATGACCTAAATTCAATTTTTAAATATAATACATGTTTACACTCCCTATTTTACTAACCATAGCACGCAAATTAAATAATTTAAATATTACAAAAAATTACACCAAGGAGCATTTACATAATAATAAAGCAATTTAAACAAATAGCAAAAATAAATAAATAAGCAAAATATAAATATTAAATAAATAAGCAATAATAATTATAATAGGGGTTAGTAATAATAATTAAAAATAAATAAGGTTAGTGAAATAATAATAATAAGCATAATAAAAAAAATAAATAGATTAGTAATAAACATGATAAATAATAATAATAATAATTAAAATAAATGGAGTTAGCAAAAATATTATAAGAACATAATTAAAATAATAAGCAAAAAAAAAATAGATTTTAATATAGACAATTAATTAGAAATAAAAGGAAATATGAACAATTAAATAATTATTATAACATTTTAACTTATATACAAATTATTAAATTATTTTTAAACATATTATAATTACAAAATTAAATTATCATAGATTCAATTATTTCTAAACACATATCTAAAAATTATTTATATATAAAATTTAGATTATAAACAAATTATAGAAATATTTACATATTATATAAAGAAAATAGATTATAATTATATTTACAAAATTAGGGTTTGCTTTGTTTACAAAATTAATTGTTTAGAAAATAAATTAGGGTTTACAAAATTAGGGTTTGCTTTGTTTACAAAATTAATTTAATATATATATTATAATCTCAATATATAAAATAAAAAACTAATTTTTGAATTAAGAAAAATAATTTTAGAACTTAGGAAAATATAGTATATACATATGTTTTATTTTGGAATTATTTAGATATATAATATATATATACAATTATTTCTAATTAATCAAAACAAATAAAAATAAAAATAAAGGTTGGAACTCACCTGGCTGGGGTTTGAACCCAGGTCACCATGTTTACCAGCAGCAAAACCCACCACCAAGCCACCACGCGCGCAAGCATTAAGAAAGGGGGTAGAATTGGTTTTGTTCTTTGTCATGAAAAATCAGGAAAAATAACAAGAAGCAAAAAGGCCTGGGGGAGAATCGACCCCAGGACCTCTCAAACAAACACACAAGTACATGACCAATCCTGCTGGGTGAGCGCATCTGTCAACTAACCAACAACAATTGATAATATATTATGTTGGCTAAATGGCTGGAAAAATAGGCAAAAAAGGATGGAAGCCAGGATTCGAACCCCTGCCTTCTCATAATACACGTGCTGATCTTTCCACTGGGCCAAGCAACCTGTTGTGAAATAAAATCATAACTAATTCATAAAATATTATATGTAATATTCAAATTCTGGAAACGCGCCAAAACATCTTCATCTTCAACCTCAAATTCGTAGGATTTCCTGCGAATTTTCCTGGGAAAATTCCTACGAATTTTCATGCACTTTAAACCTGCGAATCCTATACATCATCATACGAGTAAAATTTCATCAAATTGAACCTGCAAACATGATCTATGCAAAGATTACAGTCCAAATATGAGTTCATTATCCATTTATATTAGGTATTCCATGAATCCCCAATTTTGAAGCTCTAACCCTAACAATGGCGTCTTAAGCTTTTGGCCCTAAATCTTCAATCAAATGATCCAGAAAGTATCCCTAGGTCCTAACTAACACAAATCACACAACAAAATCAATTGATATTGGTTAGATATATGAAATCGAAAAACACAATATTGAAGAACAAAATTGATTCGGCTAGCATGATATGGCATGGTTTTGATGCAATGGATGATTGATTTTGCTTCAAGAAGGTCCAAGGAACATTGCTATGTCTTTAGATTACCTTCAAAGGTCCTGAATAATGGAAACCGAATTTGAGTTTTGTATGGATTTTTTGGTTTGCAAACTTACTCTTGAGGCTGTCAAAATTCGTGGCTTGTGATTGTAATGTGTTAAGTACTTATAGGAGAATGAATTTAGGTCAAAAAATCAAGTCTTTGTGTGGAAGATTTGATATAAAAAGATTCAAAATGATCATGCCTTAAAAATCAAATATTCTTGTATGAACACTTGCTATTTTTGGCTAATCCTCATGATTTTCTTTCCACTTCAATTCTAATCAAATTTATGATTTTCTAGAAGCTTGATCCAATTCAAATCTTACATTTTCATATTTTATTTTTATTTAAAATGATTTTTAATGAATTAAATCAAAATAAATAAAAATAAAATAATAAAAAAATCTGATTTTTATTGACTTGGGTCGTGCATGAAGTTATTGTATGGATTGGGTCATCATTTGGCAAGCCCATTTGGAAGAAATTGGTTTTAGACCTCCATTTTCATCATAAACCAACCCAAAATTTCCCAACTTTGCAAGGGCACATATCCTTCAATTTTAATGCTATGAGGGTGTTCTTAGACATTTTGGAAAGCTTGAAGAGTCCTCTAACCAACCCCACTGGTTTCATGTCCATATCATTTACCAATCTCAAGTTATGCCCTTTTGAAGTTGTTGACTTTTTGTTGGCTTTCAAAAGGACCTATAATGTCTTAGCTCATACCTTCCAAATGAAGCATTTTTTGGCTTGGCTTGTGAGACACAAAGTTGTAGAGAATTCAATTTCCTTCAAAATTAGATTTGGATGGAGACTTGGTGATGAAGCATGTGAAAGTTATGGCTGGTCAAAGTTCAGTTGACTTTTACTGAGGAAACCTTAATTTAGAAACTCATGATTCTTGATGATCTGAAATCTCCTTGATGAATCATGATCAACCCTTGATCAAATGATGAATTTTACTTCATATACTTGATGTTGGCAAAAAATCATGAAGTTTGACTTTGGTTTGACCACAGTTGACCTCAGTTTGACTTTTTAACTGCTTTGACTGATTTTGACTTATCTG
Organism: Lathyrus aphaca; assembly: GCA_963966055.1. Classification (NCBI taxonomy): domain Eukaryota; kingdom Viridiplantae; phylum Streptophyta; class Magnoliopsida; order Fabales; family Fabaceae; genus Lathyrus; species Lathyrus aphaca. The sequence continues at coordinate 546,919,925 of OZ014520.1, forward strand.
ATCATTTGACTGAGCAAACTTTTGAGAAAAGTCTTGAAACTTATCTGATCATTTGTCATGGGGGTTATTACACACATATAAGATGCTATGAAGCTCACTTGAAGCCTTGGAAGTCCATTTAGCCTGATTAAAGTCAAAACCCTAGTTTTGGATGCACTGCTTAGGAGGTGCATTGTCTGAGGGAATTGTCAACTCTTCTGACCAATTGTGAACTTTGTGAACCTTGTGAACCATCATAAAATGTCTTGTGAACCTTATGGGAGGTATTGTGAACCTTGTGAACCTCATGAAGTGGCTTGTAGACTTCATGAACCTCATGAAAGGTCTTGAAAGCATTGTAAATCTTGTGAACCTTGTGAACCTCATCAAGTATCTTGTAGACTTCATGAACCTCATAAAAGGTCTTGTAAGCATTGTGAATCTTGTGAACCTTGTGAACCTTCATAAAGTGACTTGTAGACTTCATGAACCTCATGAAAGGTCTTGTAAGTATTGTGAATCTTGTGAACCTTGTGAACCTTCATAAAGTGACTTGTAGACTTCATGAACCTCATGAAAGGTCTTGAAAGCATTGTGGATCTTGTGAACCTTGTGAACCTCATAAAGTGACTTGTAGACTTCATGAACCTCATGAAAGGTCTTGTAAGTGTTGTGAATCTTGTGAACCTTCTTAGCACACAAAGTCTTGTATTGTGAGGGCAAATTTTGGGGTGCAACACCAACTTTTACCTGAGAATCACCAATACACTCCTTACTACATCTCCTATAAAGTCTGGACTTCATCTCCATTTTGGGGGCGGATTATTTGATTCATCTTCAGTCTTCGATTAACTTTTTTGAAGCTCCGCCATTTTCCCTCTATTCTTCATTGTAGAACGAGATTCATCTCTCTCATTATTTCCTTGCTCATTCATCTTCCTCTTCAGCTTCTCCATCTTCCTCTCAGTCTTCAATCATCTTTATCCACCTCTTTCAAGCTTTCTGCAAAAAACTTGCATCTTCAAAATCGAATCTGCAACCACAAAATTCAGATTCGTATCACAACAATCCACATCAAGAATCCACAAGAATCATAACTGACAAAACCTTCAACCCGTGAACAACCATAACATCCAAATTCGTTGACAATTCAGAATTATGAGCAGGAGCAGAAGAAAGAAAGATAAGCTTACTTGAAGTTCTCTGACATTTCCAGTCTTCTTCATCAATTGGCTTCCACATCTTCAAATGAAGGAAGCTCTCCATCAATCCTCGAACCATCATGAAGCATTCATCAATGGCATAGTCGCGGAAAAACAGAAGAAGAGGAATCAAATTCAAAAGGACGACAATAACGGAAGACACACACTGAAGAATCAAAGGGAATTCAGGATTAAAGATCTTGTACCTGAAACGATTTCATCTTTTTCTCCTTCGTTGGAAGCACATCGCGCAAATCTTCGAACATCCAAGAATTTGCAACTTTCATTTTTCCCGTGCGTTTGATTATTGTGGAGTGACGAGATACGAAGACGACTGAGGTGGTGGCGGCGTGGAAACAAATTGTGACGTTTCTTCAGGTGATAGCATCGGCGCATTTTCGAGCTTCAAGGTACGAATCTACGCCTTTGATTGTGTGAAATCATTTTGCCGTGTTGATTATTGATTTTGATTTCGTTAATTTCGGTACTTCAGAGCAAGCATCTGGGGTTTGGTCTTCGATTATGAGATGAGGGAAAGAAAGGATTGGATTAGGCAGTTTCTCCGGTGGTTCTTACAACCGTGACGGCTAGGGTTTTGTGCTTGAGGAAGATGAAGATGAGAGTGAGAGGGTGGCGGCGTTAGGGTTATGAAGGGGATGAGTTTTTGAGAGAGGAAGGGAACGCTTGAGAGAGAAGAGGGATGAGAGGTAGGGGGCAGCGAAGACGGAGAGGAAGTTTTAGGGTTTTCAAATGTTCTTAGATTTATTTTGTTGTTTTTTATAAAGTACAGAAAGATTATATTAGGATAATCTAAGTTAATAACAATAAATACAATTAATCCCCCTTAAAGAATTCTTAATCCACTATAAAATGGTTTAACTTCACCGTTAAGAATTAAAAGTTAGTAATTTTCCACCGCCCAATCTTTGAAAGTAGAGTTTTGTGTTTCTCTGGTCCACTCTGGCGGTGACAAGTGTCACCGTCTGGTAGGACCTCATCTTCTCAATCCCTCGCATGGCCATACATTGTATTACTATGCACCTTCGTTCTCGGACCGCTAGATGTGATGACCTAGGAGGAGACTCAGATCTGACGGTCCTCTTTGAGTCAACAACATTGACTACTTCCATAGAATGCACCCTCAAGATCTGGTGCGTATGGGCCTTATTTTCATGCTTTTCGCACCCCTCTTAACCAAGCCCATCAGATTTTTAACAAAATAATCTACTTTCTCACCCCTTCACTATTTCTTACCTTTTAATATTCTATTTTATATAGTTTCAAGATTAATTCACAAAAAATATCAAAAAGCTCAATAAAAATCCCCAAAAATTATAATAGGATATTAACTCAATTTAGAAGCTTTCCTAATTTTTACTTTCTGAATTTTTGCATTTTTCAATTTAAATTCGATTTTTCATTTTAATTGATTTATATTGAAGTCCTTTGTACAATTTATTTATGCCACTTCCTATAACATTTTTGATCCATTCTTTTTTCTATGATTAAAGGACAAATTAAAGTACCTAGAATATTTTTGGTGTAGTTTTTAGGGACTTTTATCCACTGTTTTGGTAGTGTGATTTGTATAAGTTTGTGATTAAACCTTAGATAAGTTTAGGTGTAAATTTGACATAGTTAGGATTAGAATTTTTAAGAGATTTTTTAATACAATGTTAAAATCAGGTTAGAGACCCTAGGGAATTAATTTCACATTTTTTCCATGACTTTTGGTATTTTTGTCATTTTAATTCATTTCATCATATTATGCATATTCATGATTCATGTCATTCACTAACTATTCTCTTTTTTGTGCAAGGTATTTTCCGAGGATGTTTCTTATGGACTTGGATATTTTCATGCCTCAATTATTTTGTTGTGTACCTTGTGATGTAATACTTGTATGCTTTTATAGTTTCTATTATTAGGATAGAAAAGATAAAATGAATCGATAGAAAACCAAAATCTCAAAAAGCAAGTAAGATACTCGATCCAACGTCGAGTAAACTTTCAAATAAACAAATAAAGTTGCATGTGACTTTAGGGTTCCTCGATTACCATCGTTCCATTCCATTCAACCAAAAGCAAGCCTTGTATGTTGCACACCATAAGTCGTGCGTCTTAGCACCACGCAACCGACCCACTCGATCCATCATTTCATCCCATTTATGTTTCATTCGCATTTTTACCCACCATGACTTAGGAGGACCATATTGTTCACTATTAATTATTGTACTTGTATTTCTAGTTTGATATCTCTTAGGTAGATTTAATCTCTCAAACCTCATTAACCATAGGTCATCTTCAAATTCAAACTAACTTAGGGTAAGTCTAGTTTCCCTTAGAATTTTTTCCTTTTATAACTTGAGTCTCACTTCTCATCTTAAAAGAAAGTCAAAAACACTTAATAAAGGAAAGGTGTACAATGCGCCAAGAGCCTTAAGCTATACGAGAAATGACTAGTGGAGGTATCCTTCACTCTTCTAGGATGCTTTACAAACGTTCCATTAGGGTCGATCTTGGAAAGTATTTGCTCCTGTGTCATAGTCTTTAGTGTTGTACATACCATAAACACAAACTCAAAACACTTCTTCTAAAAAACAACAAACCAAGAAGTCACGTCTTCTCATCTCATCTCATACTCTTTGCGGACGAACATGACTTGTCTCGACAGTTCAAACAACGATACAGTAAACTCCCTCGAGTCAGAGCCGGTAACACCTGAGCTAGAGCTATGGCAACGTCATCCTAAAAATCACAAACGAGTGTTAGCCTTAGTTAGATGAACTACGGCGTCTCTGATCCTCATTTATCCCGATGAGGTACGTAGGCAGTGGGACAGGGCCCATTCGAGCACAATCTTTATTTTTCCCTACATTTTCCCTTTTATTCCCATTTTCCAATTCCATTTCATTTCTCATTTCCATTCCATTCCAGATAGCCATTCTTTCATTTAAACAACATATTATTTTTCAATCTTTGAAACAGATTAACAAGCGTGGATCCCGTTGGGTACGGCGGACGAATTGGGGTGCTAATACCTTCTCAATTCGTAACCGAATTCCGTATCCAGATCTTTGGTTCGCAAGGCCTCGTCCTTTTCCTTCTTCCTCAGGTTTGTGCAACATTACCTTTCCCATTCCTTTGGGATAAAAATGTCTGGCTGGCGACTCTACCTTTTCCGCGCCACTTTAGCGTTTGTACTAGGATGAAAATCCCGGGAGCAACAGCAGACACCTTTAAAACCAATGAAGCTCCTCCTGAGGCAATCCGCTTAAGATTATTTCCTTTTTCCCTCAGAGATAAAGCCCTATCATGTTTAGATTCCCTTCCACCAATTCCATAACAACTTGGGAAGCCCTTAGAAGAGTATTCCTTGCTATATATTTTCCCCCGAGTAAGACCGTTGTTCTTCGAAACCAAATAACCAGATTTACCCAAAACCAAGGATAATCGTTGTTCGAAGCCTGGGAGAGAGATAAAGAGCTATTAAGAGCATGCTCACATCATGGTTTAGAGAACTGGATAATCATTCAAACCTTCTATAATGAACTTCACTATAACACTAAAATGACCATCGACACTGCCGCTGGTGGCGCACTGATGAACAAACCTTACCCTGAAGCCAGTGCCCTTATCGAGGATATGGCCCAAAACCATCAATCATGTGGAGTAGAACGAGCAACAGTGGAAAAGAAGGAAGCTCAATGAGGAATACATGAGTTAAGCTCTATAGACATGATGCAAGCTAAAATGGACGCGTTGGCCCTTAAAGTTGAACATATGTATGCAACCCCGAATATTGTGGCTACAATTTCGTCGAATTGTGAGATATGTGGGATGCAAGGACACCAATCCGCCGAATGCAGTTTGTTAAATGAGACCAGCTTTGAACAAGTGAACTACACCCAAGGGAACCCATTTTCAAACACCTACAACCCAGGATGGAGGAATCACCCAAACTTCTCCTATAAAAATAATAACCCTATCCAAAATACCGCACCTCCGAGACAACAAGGTTACCAAGCCCCGAGAAAAAATCAACCTATGCAACTTGTACCACCAAAACCGAGCCTTGAGAAAATTATGGAAAATTTTATCACCGCTCAAACACAACAAAACAAAGAGTTCATGAACCAAAACGTTCATGTTAACGAACTAATTACCCAGTTAGGGACCAAGGTTGACCAAATTATTACTCACAATAAGATGCTTGAAACCCAGATCTCTCAGGTAGCTTTAAACCAAGCCCCTCAGACTACACCTGGAGGACAGTTCCCTGGACAACCTCAACAGAACCCGAAAGGGAAAGCAAATGTCATTACTCTACAAAGTGAGACCGCCTATGAGGAACCCTTAAACCCTAGATTAAGTGAGCCTGAAACCTCTAAGAGAAATGAAGAAAAGGAACCAGAGGAATCTGAAAACCAAGGAAGTCAAGAAAAAGGTGAAGAACCTAAAAACAAAACCTATGTACCACCACCTCCATACAAACCACTAATACCATACCCGCAAAGACTAAAGCAAACCCAAATTAATAACCAGTATCAAAAATTCATTAAGGTTATAGAAAAACTTCATGTAGAAATCCCTTTTACTGAAGCCATCACCCAAATACCTTCTTACGCAAAGTTTCTCAAAGACATACTTACAAACAAACGTAGAGTTGAAGATCCGAAACCCGTGGAATGTAATTCTATTTCCGAGAATAAGTTAGCAAAGAAAGATAAAGATCCCGAAATTTTTTCCATTCCTTGTATTTTGGGGAATTATGTCATCGAAAAAGCTTTTCTAGACTTAGGAGCTAGTGTGAGCTTAATGCCTTTACCAATTTGTGAAAGATTAAACTAAGGAGAATTACAACCTACTAAGATGTCACTTCAGTTAGCCGATAGATCCGTTAAATACCCTATAGGCATACTTGAAGACGTCCCTGTTAGGATAGGTCAGCTGTTTATCCCTACTGATTTTGTTGTCATGGACATTAAAGAAGATGACGACATACCAATCCTCCTAGGTAGACTGTTCTTATCAACCGCTGGAGCCATAATAGATGTTAAAAAAGGGAAACTAACCTTTGAGGTAGGTAACGAGAAGATAGAATTTGTACTCTCGAAATTTCTTATGGCACCTGTAATAGGAGATGCTTGTTATGCCTTAGATATCATTGATGAATGCATTAGGGAATTAGAACAGGTAGAAGAAACTGAATCAATAAAATTGCCATCAACTCTTATTTGGGAAGATGAAAGTTATAAAAAAAAACCTACATTGATGATAACCTTCACGAATGTTTATCTCTTACCCCAGATCTTATACCTTGTCCTATGAAACCAACCGTAAAACTTAAGGAACTGCCTAAGAACCTGAGATATGAATTTCTTGATGAAGAAATGGACCGTCTAGTTATAGTCAGTGCTACCTTGAATCAAGAGGAAACAAACCAATTGTTAGATGTTTATGAAGGTAGCCCTCAGCCTTAGGATATAAGATCTCTGATCTAAAAGGAATAAGCCCATCCGTATGCATGCATAGGATTTTGCTCGAAGAAGATTCAAAACCCTCCAGAGAACACCAAAGAAGAATAAATCCTATGACGAGTGAAGTAGTTAAGACTGAAGTTCTTAAGTTACTAGAGGCAGGTATAATATACCAGATCTTAGACCGTAAATGGGTAAGTCTTGTGCATGTAGTACCTAAAAAGGGAGGCATCACAGTCGTGCAAAACGAGAAAGGCGAACCTGTAGCAAAAAGAACTGATGGAGGATGGCGTATGTGCAAAGACTGTAGAAAATTAAATAAAGCAACCAGGAAGGACCATTTCCCTTTACCGTTCATAGACCAAATGTTGGAGCGCCTGGCCAGACACTCTTACTTTTGTTACCTAGATGGATATTCAGGATTCTTCCAAATACCTATTCACCTCGAAGATCAAGAAAAAACTATCTTTACATTCCCTGTTGGAACTTTTGCCTTTAGACGAATGCCTTTTGGACTCTGTAATGCCCCAACCACTTTCCAACACTGCATGATGTCTATCTTTGCAGACTATCTAGATGGAATCATGGAAGTATTTATGGAAGATTTCTCAGTTTGTGGATTTGATTTCAAAAATTGTCTTATCAACCTTGAGAAAATCCTGGAAAGATGTGTGGAGGTAAACCTTGTGCTAAATTGGGAAAAGTGTCATTTCATGGTTACCGAAGGGATTGTTTTAGGACATATAGTCTCCGAAAAAGGTATAGAGGTAGACAAAGCTAAAATAGAAGTCATAGAGAATCTAAAACCGCCGAAGACTATCAGGGAAATAAGAAGTTTTCTTGGACATGCCGGATTCTACCGACGTTTTATCAAGGACTTCTCCAAAATAACAAAGCCCTTAATTGGCCTTTTAAAGAAAGATGTTGAATTCATCTTCGATGAAAAATGTAATGAAGCGTTTAATCTCTTGAAACAAGCTCTGATTTTAGCACCTATAATGAAACCCCCTGATTGGTCATAATCGTTTGAGATAATGTGTGACGCTAGTGACTATGCTGTTGGAGCCGTTCTAGGTCAGAGAAAAGATAAAAAAGTTACATGTAATCTATTATGCCAGTAGAACCCTAGATGCTGCCCAACTTAACTACGCAACAACTGAAAAAGAACTCCTAGTTGTAGTTTTCTCCATAGACAAATTTAGATCTTATCTAGTAGGATCTAAAATTATAGTTTACACCGACCATGCTGCCATCCGTTACTTACTAAGTAAAAAGGATGTCAAACCTAGGTTACTTCAATGGATTCTATTACTGCAAGAATTTGATTTAGATATCCGTGATAAGAAAGACACAAATAATGTAGTAGTTGATCACCTTTCTAGGCTAGAATACCTAATGCCTGACTCAGTACCCATAAATGACGATTTTGCCTATGATAGACTGATAACCAAACTAGAAACTATTGAAGATGATAACCCAGACCCTCATGAGCACTCTAAAAAATCCTTAGCTATAAGTAACGTGCCCTGGTATGCAGACTTTGTTAATTACCTAGCCGCTGACATCATACCCCCTGATCTAAATTACCACCGGAAGAAGAAGTTCTACAGTGATGTAAGAAACTTCTATTAGGACGAACCATTTCTTTTCAAGAGAGGTAAAGATGGAATTTTTCGTCGTTGCGTCCTAGAAAAGGAGGTACATAATATAATTGAGCATTGTCACTCTGCACCCTATGGTGGACATGCAAGCACCTCTAAGACCTACGCCAAGGTTCTTCAAGCTGGCCTATTCTGGCCCACCATGTGGCGTGATGTCCATGCTTTTATTGTCAAATGTGACAGATGCCAACATACAAGAAATATTTCACGACGTAATGAAATGCCTCTAAGAAATATCCAAGAAGTAGAACTCTTCGACATATGGGGTATAGACTTTGTGGGACCGTTCCCACCATATTTAGGAAACCAGTATATCTTAGTAGTTGTTGACTACGTGTCTAAGTGGATTGAAGCTATAGCCGCACCCACAAATGACACCAGAGTAGTCGTCAAATTATTTAAAAATTATATATTTCCCAGATTTGGAACACCCCGTTTAGTCATAAGTGATGGAGGATCACACTTCATATCGAGAATATTTGATAAACTTTTAAGCAAGTATAGAGTTAAGCATAAAGTAGCAACACCATACCACCCACAGACTAATGGACAAGTGGAAGTATCTAATAGGGAGATTAAACAAATTCTTGAGAAGACTGTCATCATGTTCTCGAAAAAATACACATAATTCATCATATAGGCATCAATACATCATTGTCATCATATAAGTATAAGTACATCATTATCATCACATAACAATCATAAACATCATATTATATCATCACAACTTCATTCCAATACCAAATCATCATGTTTGTCACATAGCATGTATAAACATTAAAACATACACCTCATCTATTTATTTCATCATAACATCGTTTAGTAACATCATTCACATGACCTTCATCACATAGGTAATCAAAACATAATCATCATATAAGTTTCATCATATAATTAACATCATAACATAACGACACCTTATCATTATACTCTAGATCAACATAAGCATCATATCATCTTCAAAACTTAATCAATATCATTAAGGCATTATCACATAACTATCATCCAATCAACAACACAAATTCATCATTGCCTATTCAACGGACACCACTACAAACAATCTTATCACATCACCTACACCTCTACGTCACTCTAACTAACTCATAAACAACATCTTTACCATCATTGGTCATATGACATAACCATTCTTCCATTTAGAACAAGATTAATCATTTATAACAACACGTATTTAGTTCGATATACCATTAATCACCTTCCAACATCAATTCATATCATTTAAATTATTTTAGCAACATGAGACTATTTTTAAATGAAAGCACATTGTCTTAGCTTCGCACAACTTCAAACGACACGTAAATCGGACACCTGAAGCTCAAGATATGAATTTTCAAAGTTTTCAAAATAATGCTGTCAGGGGGTGCTCGCTAAGCGAGCTCTGCGATTTTGGCCTAAAACCCTACGGTAACAGAACTTTTGCCATGACGATTTTACACCCTTAAACTGCATTTTTAACCGCAATAACCCTCGTTTAAGTCCTTAAAACCCCTATGTAACACATATACATCAATCACATCAAACATCACAAAACAAATCATCAAAATTCATCAATTCTACATCTTTATTCCTAGGTTTTCCCTTAAAAACCCCAAAATCCCCAATAACATCTAACACTATATCATACACATTGAAATTGAATACTCCTCATACCTTTGAATGAAGCTTTCTACAATCTTCTCTCAAATTCTCCGGAGATTCGTCAAGTCCTTGCCTCATTTCCTTCTTTCTTCAGAGCTCTCTCTTCTATCTCCCAAACACGATCGTGAAAACTGATCGTATCACAAACTCTCAATTTCCTTTTTGTCAATCTTACCCCTAGGACCCCTAATATGATCTTTCAATATTATCTCACTTACTCCACATATTATTACCATCATATCCTCATTATCTCTTTTTATTTTAAATAATAATAATAGTCCAAATAATATTCGTCTTCTACTTTTACTAAATAATTCCATATAATTGTTTATTTCATCAAATCTCACAACACACAACATAAACACATCCTGCATCATGTATCTCACCAAAATTCACCGATAAACCTCGAATATTTATAATAAATCAATTAAATAAATATTCTAATTATTTTGGGGTGTTACAGAGTCTACTGACTAACACATCAAAATAAACAATTTAGGGAGCATATTTATTCTTTAAAATAATATGATATTTGTTATCATCAAAATAAATTATGAAATGTAAAATCAAATCTTGTTCTATCATGTGATTGTTGATAAGTTTGAGATACTCTCATTCTTAATAATAATAATAATAATAATAATAATAATAATAATAATAATAATAATAATAATGGATTAAGTCAATTTATCTATTTTAATATTTAGTTTAGTTCTATATTATTCTCTCAAAATTTCCACTTTCTCTCAAAATCTATCTTTAAACTTTTATTGTGTCACATATAAACCCTTCCATAAATCAAAAATCTCAAAGAAAATACATTTGGTTTTGTACTTCAATAACACTTCTACTCCATTCCGGTATCATTTTTCAGAGTGCTCTTTGAAATTATCGTTAGTATAAAGAATATTTAAGAATTTTTTTTTCTTTCCAATTAAGCGGTAAACACATCAAAGTAAAGTCCTTTTCTTAAGAAATTATAAATTAAACTTGATTTATAAATTTCTCAGATGTTATATGCATATTTCAATGTTTAAATATTAAGTAATTGAAAAGAGTTAAATGATTGATACCTAAAATTTAAAATAGAATATAATGACCTGTTTTCATATTCATAAATTCATCTTCTTTAGTTACAATATAGTGAATTAATTTAATCTAATAATAACTTTGTTCTATTTTTAACCTTATTAGTCACTAAATACTATAGATTTGGACACACCTATGTATTCCTAGTTAACAACATAATTAAACTATGTTGACCACAAAAAACTACTTAAATTTAAAATTTCAAAAATTATTTCTAAATGATTAAAACATAAATTTGAATTTTTACTCATCGTAGGAAATTAGCAATCAAAGGTGGCAAGTTGTATTCTATAAGTATTTTAAATAATGTATCGTGTTCTACACATCAAAGTTAATTTATATTGTTGTATTTCAGGACCACTTGTTTTATTGGCTTAAATATTCAATGAAAATAAAAACAATTATAAGGAAGTTGCTTTAAAATAAAATAACTTAAATATTCAACAAGCATAATATGAATGAATTATTTACGATATGGCATAATATAAACTATTATACAACCCAGAGTTTTGATATTGGAGATCCTCTAACTAATAGCATAGTTGAATATTGCTTGGAACAGATACAAGAGGTATTAAATATTGAGCATCTTCCAGTTATATTTCAAGTGGAATTAATGTCAATTCTGAAATTCGGCTGAATCACGTAAGTGGAATTGATGTCATCCATTTTTAATTGGTTGTGTCTCTGTAGGAAAGATTATATTACTTGGAAATAATATAGTACAAGCCAACTATTATAGAGTGTTTTTGAAGAGTTGAATAACATGATTGATTGTATTGTGGTGACACATATAAGGATTGTAACTAAGCATGTTTCAATCTGTCATTAATAAAATTAAGTTTGATTGTATTGTCACTAAATCCACCTATAAATCATACATCACAAATTAGTCATTATGTAACAAGATGATGGTAACTGATTCAATTGGACGACTATACAAACCACATGACTGATTTCTGAGTTAAGACGGACTTAATGCTCGAACAAGTTCTCTCGTGGGATTTTGTCTGGAGGAGTTGTTAGAAGGTGTGGTATTTTGGATCGAATTCTACTCTCGACAAAGAAGCTTCATGTTTTGACAGAAGTTGTGCATGATGTAATCGAAGTTTTTTCAAGTATGCAGGAGTCGAAGATGTGTATGTTGTAGTTGAAGCATGTTCTAAGATGCAGTTGTATAAGTTAGCTTGTTGGTTAAGTTAGTTTGTAGTCTATAAATAGGTTGCTCTCTCAGGTTGTTGAGAGAGTGTTAAGCATTGGTTGTTGTTGTTCACTTGTAATCTTTTGCCCTTATTGAAAAAATAAATAGAAAAACGGTTTTAACTAATTCTTTTTCTTCTTCTTCGTATTCTCTCTCTTTCGTAAATCTAAAAAGGTTTTTTTGTTTGTTCAAGAAACTCAATATTTCTCATAGTATTATTTGTTCCTGGTGCGACGTTTGTCACAACAGAAGGAGTCCAATCATGCCAAATCAAGGATCCAATCTACTTAAGGAGGAGCCAACTCTAAGGTTCACCTCAATAAAGGAATCATATGTTGAATAAAAACATATTAAACATATCATTCTCGTGTTATCCCTCCTACTCATCTCACCCATATTTCTCCCCTTTTAGTTTGAGATAAGATAAAGTTTATGGAAGTTAACTATAAGAGAAATTTAACTCACCTATGAGCCATCAGATGTACAAATAAGTCTCAACCTTTCTCCCCATAGTATCCACAAACAATTCAAAGGTAGCATCAACTTCAGTAGCTAGGAATGAGACTCCTCTCTACCAGATAGAAAAAGTATGGAGATTAGAAGTGTTAAGTATGAAGACTAGAAGTGTAACCTTATAAGAAGGAGGAAACCACACGATACCCATATCTAGCAGATATAACACTCCATGATAGACTAAAATCATTTGAGATCATCCTCTAATGTCACTTATCTAACAAAGCTAGGTTAACCATTCGAAAATCGCGAACACCCAGACCCCCTCTCTATTTGGGTTTACAAACATCAGACTATTTAACTCATGGGATATCTATTTCATCTTTCATCCCACCCCACAAGAATCTTCTCTCAATTCCGACTATTCTATTCCACACTTTAATATATGTTTTTAAGAAAGATGGAAAGAACATATGAATTAAATTTACAATCAAATTGAGCATGACAACTCATTCCTCAAGCTAACATACCTAGTAAGAAGAGCATGTAAGGGTTTTCACAAAGTCTTAAGACGAGAGTTTGCACCCATCGAAAGACCAAAGTACTAAAATGAAAGAGTACGATAAAGTCTTGTTACACATTTGTCACGGTAAATATGTGGTTAGATAAGATCATATTTGTTGAATATTATCTAAATTAAGAGTACTACATAATATTAGAAGTTGTATTTTGGCATTTAAGTTGGTGTAACCGATTACATTATATGTGGTAACCGGTTACACATTATTCACGCAGAAGCATTGTTTTTTGTGTTTTGGTTGTAATCGATTATCCAAATGTGGTAACCGGTTACACTGGGCATTTTTTATTTTTTAGTTTATTTTTTAAGTTGTTTTGTAATTCCCAATCATTTTGTACATGTTGGATAAATAACCTTTAGTTTTCCCATTTATGGTTAGTGCAATTATAATTCTCACCCTCAATTACTCTCTCTCTCTCTCTCTCTCTCTTATTTTCTAACTTGATCTTCTTCTATTAACACAAATTTTCCATTGATTCACCATTAGAGCTTGTGTGTGTTCCAACATTTGGCATCGAGAGCCCTGGTTCTGATCCATTAATCCACTACAACGATGAATACTGTCTCCAACGATAGAGTACCCACCAATTCTTGATTCAAAGAATTATGACAAATGGTCCAAACAAATGAAACTTTTATTTGGATATCAAGAAGTTATTGAGGTGATCAAGAATAGAGTTACACCATTTGGGGCAGATGCTATAGATGCTCAGGAGTCTACATTCAAGGAACAAAAGAAGAAGGGCTATAAGGCACGCTTCTTGATTCATTCTTGTGTCGATGGTGACAACTTTGAAAAAATTGGAGATTGCGATTCAGCAAAGCAAGCTTGGGAGATCTTGAAAAAAAGCTTATGCAGGTTCTGTTAAAACAAAGGTGATGAGGTTACAAATTCACAAGAGGCAGTTCGAGTTAACTAAAATGGAATAAAAAAGAACGATAAACGATTACGTGACGCATATTACGTGTTTGGTGAAGCAAACCAAGTCTTACGGGGAAAGTGTTTTGGAGCAGAATGTTTTGTCAAAGATCTTGCATTATTTAACATCAATATTCGATAATATTGTAGTGGAAATCGAAGAGTCAAAGGATCTTTCGACGTTGAGTAAAGATGAGATTCAAAGCTCCCTTGAGGCTCATGGACAAAAAATGGATGAAAGAGGAAATGATAAAGCTAAAGCGGAGATTGCTTTACAAGAACGGTTCAACGAGAAGAGAAAAACATTGAAAGGAAAATGTGCTTCAAGAGGGAAGCAAAATTTCCTGGATTTGAGTGGAAAAGATCCACAAAATTTGAAGGTTTTGATAGGACAAAGGGGTGAGAGCAGGTGCAATAGATATGGTGATCAAAGAAACGATGGAGGCAGCAAACCAAAGATTAACATGAGTAAAATTCAGTATTGGAATTGTAAAAAATTTAGACATTTCTCAAGAGAATGTAGTGCAAATAAAGGGATTCCCAAGGAGATGAAGCTAAGGTTACAAGGAAAGAGGTGGACAAGGATAATACACTCTTAGTAATAATCACACACGGAGATTGTAGCAGCGGTAGAGGTGCTGAAAGTTCAGCAGAAAAATGCAGCAGAGTTGCTGAAAATTCTACGGAAAAGTGTGAAAACAACAATGTTATGGTTACAATGCGAGATGAAATCCAATATAGCGAGGAATGGTACCTGGATTATGGTTTTTCAACACATATAACAAGTAGGAAGGATTGGTTTTTTCAATTCGATCAAGCCGAGAAAAGTAGAGTAAAATTTGCGGATGATACCGCTCTTGTGGCCGAAGGTGTCAATTATGTTTTGATCAAAAAGAAGAATGGTGGGAATTGTATGATCAAAGATGTCTTGTACATTTAGGGAATTAAATTTAACATCTTGATTATTGGCCAATTGCTTGAGAGGGGTTACAAATTTCGCATGGAAGACAAGGTTTTTCGCGTTGTGGATGCAAACGGTGTTTTGATTCTTAAGGATCTTATGGCTGCCAATAGAAGTTTCAAGTTGGAGCTGAAAGTTATGGAGAATAGATGTTTAGCTCTAATGGCGTGATCATTCTTTGCTTGTATGTTGATGATTTATTGATTACTGACAACTGTGAGATGAGTGTCTCTAAGTTCAAGAGTGAACTTATGGATGAATTTGAGATGATAGACCTCAGTATCATGACCTATTTCCTTGGCATAGTGTCCCACAGGTAAAAAACAGGATTGCACATGCACCAAATGAGATATGCTCTTGAGATTTTGAAGAGGTGTGAAATGGAGTATTGTAATGCGACTATTACACCACATGAAGCGAGGTTGCAACTGTCCAAGAGTGAGGAAGAGTAATATGTGGATCCAACATAATATCAGAGATTGATTGGATCATTGCGGTATTTGTGCAATACACGGCCAGATTTGGCGTTTAGTGTCAATATTGCTAGTAGATTCATGGAGAAATCATAAGTGTCTCACTTGGAAGCGGTCAAGAGGATCCTTGGATACGTTAAAGGAACCATTGCTTGCAGCATTCTCTTTTCCGCAACAGATACAAACCGAAAATGCGATTTACTTGGTTTCACCGATTCCAATTGGTGTGGAGATAAGGATGATAGAAAGTTGACGGCTGAATACATCTTTATGTTCGGTAGGACATCAATCTCTTGGTGTTCGAAGAAGGAATCAATGGTAGCACTCTCGTCTTGTGAGACCGAATATATCGTGGCATCGTTATATGTGTGTCAAGTTATTTGGCTTATGAATCTATTGAAGGAGTTAAGTAGCAATGAGGGTGAAACAACCACACTTTTTGTTGACAATGTTTCTGCGATAAACCTTGCGAAGAATCCTATTGCACACAGAAGAAACCAACATATTGAGACGCATTTTCATTATTTGAGCGAGCTAGTGAGTGAAGGCAAGCTAAGATTGAGATATTGTCGAAACAAAAACCAAGTAGCAGATTTGTTGACTAAGGGAATAACAAATGAAATGCTCAAGAGGTTGAAGGTGAACTTGAGCATGGTGAACTTTGACCAACTGAAATAAGGTGGTGTGTTAGAAACTGATTTTTTGACATTTCAGTTGGTGTAACCGGTTACACACTGTACACATAAAAGCAATATTTTTATGGTAACCGGTTACATCAAGTGTTTTTAGTTTTTTAGCTTATTTTTTTAAACGGTTTTGTAATTCCCAGTCATTTTATACATATTGTATAAAGAGTCTTTAGTACTTCCGTTTATGATTAATGCCAATTAAAATTCTCATTTTCAATTTCTCTCTTATTTTCTAATTTTATTTTCTCCAATTAATACAAATTCTCCATTGATTCACCATTATAACCGAACTTGTGTATGTTCCAACACATAAGGCTTTCAAAATTTCAAAATGAATATATATATATATATATATATATATATATATATATATATATATATATATATATATATATATATATTGAATATCTTATTAATGTGACCAAAGTTTATTAAAATCCTTCATTATACTATAAAGAGAAAAAGAATACCAAAAATAGTACTAGTACTACTTGTGAAGCGTTGACATTGATTAATGCTACTACATGATTAGATTAAGCATATACTGTTGATGCTTAATTGATTCTTTTGACTCAGCTGGATTATGTTACCTATATATATATGCATAGTAACACTTTAGCTGATCACATTGCAAACACCACTTTACATCTTTATCAACTTGGCTTCTCAAAAGGAAGTCTTATTCTCTATCTCTCTTGGTGAGTTTGTCAACAACATTGTTTTCCTTAATGAAACAATATGCTTTGGTTTATTTTTCTAAAATCAAAATTAATCTTTGCATCATATCACATTTCACTTTTGACTATCACATTTTTATGATTTTTGTTTCTCATGCATTCACCATAACATGTTAAGATACTTTGGAAATTCATTCAATTCTTTTTTTTCCTTTCTTCCGTAGAGTACTAGATAAATATATATTATATTTAATGACGGTTAATTATAATAAATTTAAACTCTATATGATATCTTGCACTTTTTGAAAAGGGTATCTAATCTTAATTTTATTATAATTTTTATTTTTTTCACATGTATTAAAAAAAATAGGTTGTATATTTTAATGTGTTCATAATGTATATATATATATGTTTGACTTTTTATCTATTAGTTGTATTAATAATAGTAAATTGTTAAATGATAAATATTTACATAATGAAGATAATATGGAAAATAAATATTAAAAAAAATATTTTAAGCAAAACTTAGACACTTCATTTGACAAAAAGGAATTACTCTTAATTTTTTTAAATATTGCTTGGTAGGACCACCTAGAATTAGAAAGGTAATATTGTTAAAATTAACAAAATTTTCAGATTATATACCTTAGTCTCTATCCGGCTTTTTTTATAATTTGTTGGAAACTGACATTGACATGGTGATATCAATAATAATTTATAAAAATATATAAATTAAATATAATTATAAATATTAATTTCAGTGTCTAAAGACACCACACGCATAGAAATGTCTTTTTCAGAGACGTTGATTCTAAGTGGTCTTATAAAAAAATAGTATAAGAACATTGTATTGTTTGCTGATATTTAATGAGTTTGTTTCTTGTAATTATGCAGGAAATAGGTAACAAATTCAGCAATGTCCGGAGAACTAGGAGTGCTAAATGCACTCGATGTGGCAAAGACACAATTGTACCATTTCACTACAATTGTGATAGCTGGAATGGGTTTCTTCACTGATGCCTATGATCTTTTCTGCATTTCCCTTGTCACAAGATTACTAGGGAGAATCTATTACACACAACCAGATGCACCAAAACCAGGAACACTTCCACCAAATGTTCAAGCCGCTGTAACCGGTGTCGCGCTATGTGGAACACTAGCCGGCCAATTATTCTTCGGTTGGCTCGGGGACAAACTCGGAAGGAAAAAGGTTTATGGTTTAACACTTATTCTCATGGTTGTTTGTTCCATTGCTTCAGGTCTTTCTTTCGGATCAAGTCCGAAAAGTGTTATGGCATCACTTTGTTTCTTTAGATTTTGGCTTGGTTTTGGCATTGGTGGTGATTACCCTCTTTCAGCTACTATCATGTCTGAATATGCTAACAAAAAGACGCGAGGCGCGTTTATAGCTGCTGTTTTCGCTATGCAAGGGTTTGGTATCTTAGGTGGTGGAATCGTTGCGTTGATCGTGGCTTCTGCGTTTGATCACAAATATAATGTTCCGACTTATGCAGAAAATCCGGCCGCATCATTGTTATTGCCTCAATTTGATTATGTTTGGAGACTTATTCTTATGTTTGGTGCTCTTCCGGCTGCATTGACGTACTATTGGCGTATGCAAATGCCTGAAACTGCCCGTTACACGGCTCTCGTGGCTAAGAATGCGAAACAGGTTGCTTTGGATATGTCGAAGGTTTTGCAAGTTGAAATTGAAGTTGAAGAGGAAAAGGTGGAAAAATATACGGGCAGCGAAAGGAATAGTTATGGCTTGTTCAGCAAGGAATTCGCGAAAAGACACGGTTTGCATTTGGTTGGAACATGTTCTACTTGGTTTTTGTTGGATATTGCTTTCTATAGTCAGAATCTTTTCCAAAAGGATATTTTTAGCGCGATTGGTTGGATCCCTCCGGCAACAGAAATGAGTGCAATTCACGAGGTTTACAAGATTGCGAGAGCGCAAACACTTATCGCGTTGTTTAGTACAGTTCCTGGTTACTGGTTCACCGTAGCGCTAATCGATTACATGGGTCGTTTCGCTATTCAACTGATGGGATTCTTCTTCATGACTGTTTTCATGTTTGCTCTTGCTATACCATATGATCATTGGAGCCATAAAGAAAACAGAATCGGGTTTGTCATAATGTATTCACTCACCTTCTTCTTTGCTAATTTCGGTCCAAACGCTACAACATTTGTTGTTCCAGCTGAGATTTTTCCAGCTAGATTAAGGTCTACTTGTCACGGAATATCAGCCGCTGCAGGAAAGGCTGGAGCGATTGTTGGCGCGTTTGGATTCTTGTATGCTGCACAAAGTAAAGATCCTGCAAAGACCGATAAAGGATATCCAAGTGGTATTGGGATTAAGAACTCGCTTATTATGCTCGGTGTGATCAACTTCGCAGGGATGTTGTTCACTTTACTTGTACCAGAATCAAAGGGGAAATCGTTGGAGGAGTTGAGTGGAGAGAACGAAAGAGACGATGATGTCAAGGCTGCTGGCGAGCCAGACGGATCAGAGCTTCAAACTGCAGCAACAGTATAGACTACGACTGCAGTTGCTACTGCGGCCGGTGTGATTTTAAAATATCTCAAATGTCTGTTGCAGTCGCATACGATCGATATTGGGATAATTTCTGTTTGATTCATTTTAGTTTTCTACAAAGTGATTTGAATTATGTTTGATTATTTCTAAACTAGTTATTGGTTTGTTGTATTTGCAATAATTATGTAGCTCTTTGCTTCTTGGTGTAAGAACAAATGCTATACATGTATGTAATCTACTCTTGTATAATTGATTTTAGTCTTTGTTTGAAATTGTGTTAATAATATGTATTTACTCTCCTTTCTCATTCAATCACAATCACAAGTATTTATATTGTTATACATGTTGTTTTAATTTGATATGTTGACATATATTATGCCATTGTTCTGCTTAGATCTCAGTTCTGCTAATCCCTACAAGGTAAAGACATGAAAATTCAATCAGTCAAATAAAAAAGGACAATCTAGTCCACCAGCTGAGAGGCTGTTTCCTAACAAAAAAAGAAAATTATGCAACAAAATTCTTAGAATATGAAGTTTGACACATGGTGAAGTAAAGAAAAGACAAGAAAAACATGGTTAGGCAAAAATCAAATGCAACTGACATCAAAGGTGTTAATCTTTACGAGAGTAATTATAGTTTCGTATTATTTATGCAATGACATTAGGATTACACTATTACAATTATATAATGTAATCCTAATTCATATTTAAACACCATCCTGCAATTCATATTTAAGTTTAAAAATCAACAACATCAATTTCATCTCTCAAATTGATGAAATGTTCAGTTTTGACCGCCTTAGTCAGCACATCTGCAAGTTTCTTCTGAGTACTGACATGAACAATCTCAAACATTCCATTCTGAACTTAATTGCACAGAAAATGATACTTAGTATCAATGTGTTTGCTTCTTCCATGCAACACTGAATTCTTGATAACATTTATGGAAGATTTGTTGTCCATCAATAATCTAACTGGTTTGTTCACCTTGAACTTCAGTTCCTGCAACATATTCATCAGTCAAACAGTATGATATGCTGACAATGCACCAACTATGCATTCTGATTCACAAGTTGACAGTGGAGCACCAAGAAATAGGAGCTCCTAGATACATAAACATGTATCATGTAGTACTTCATCTGCCTACTCTGTCTCCGCACCAATTAAAGTCTAAATAACATATCAATTCGCATCATCTGACACTCCAGATGAAAACAAAATTTTATGCCTCAAAGTCTCTTTTACATATCTCAGAATCCTGACTGCAGCTTTGTAATGTGACCACTTTAGCTTACTCAAAACCATACTCACCATTCCAACTGCATAACATATTCCAGGCCTGGCGTAACACTGATATCTCAGACAACCAACCAACTGTTTGAAGTTTGTAGCATCTACATCCTCTCCATCAGCACTAGAAACCAGCTTATGATTTGTCTCAGCAGGTGTGACTGTTGACTTACAATTCATCAACTCAAATCTTTTTAGTAGCTCAAGTTCATACTTCAATTGGTGCACAATGATTCCCTTTTACGAGTACACTCATCAGAATGCTATTCATGCCACCAAGAACATATCATACATCATTAATCAATACAATTTTGCAATTGCTCAATTTCACTCTGACATTTCTCATTCTTTCAACATTCAAATACTCATCATCAACACATTTGATCTTGGTATTTCTACCAGTGTCAAAATCAAACGGTCATTGCTTATTTCCAGTTAAGTGATTTGAGCAGCCAGTGTCCATATACCACCGATCAAGCATTGTTTCGCATACATTCTCATATGCCATCAATAACACAGGTTCATCATATGAATCTCCTCTGGCTATGTTGGATTCTTCACCCTTGCTAATCTTGTTTGACCAACAATCAACATTAAAATGGTCAAACTTGTTAAAAGTGTGGTACTGAACCTTTCTCTTATTAGACTTCTTCTTTTCCTTTTTAAATATTCTTATGTTTCTTCTCCTATGAATTGAAGAGTCATAAATTCTGAACACCACCATCATACTTTGTCTTGTTCTCTATCCATGCTTACTTCTAATTCTTCTTGACAAAAGCTCAACGGCTTGAACTACTCGTTTGTCTGTCGCACTAAAACCATTTCCGACGACTGTTCAACATTGGTAATATTTTGAAACAAACTTTTACGTGTTTGTTATGTTAGATGTTATGATTGGTTTGGATTCAATTACATTGTTTGCTTGTTGCACCATTTCATCATGTTGATACAACTTTTATTTTATTACGTAGCAGTTGTGTGTTATTTTGATCATGTTTTGTGACAAACCGCATTGTCGTATCGTGATGGATTTTGTTATTTGAGAGCTATCACTTTTCATTTTTGATTTAGTTTTATTGCTTATTTGCTGAGTTATGAATTTTGACGGCGTATCTGTTTTGCATTCCATTTCCATTACAACTTCGTGAGCTTATAAACCTTGTGATAATTTCTACTACTGTTGTTTTATGTTGGTTTGAGTTTTGGATCACTATAAACGATGGTACTATAGTTGTATTGTTGTTCCTTTTTAAACGAATCTTTTTCACTAAACTTGGAGCAATCCCGTGCATTAAAGATTGCAGGGATGCTTGTGTTAACTTTGGTCTCCCTAAATAGAGTTGTCAATTTAAGTGGTTGGGGCATAAAAAGTTAGGCCCCTAGAATATATGGGGCCTAAAATTTTAAAAATAAATGAGTCCTAAAATATGTATGGTCTTTAGAATAAATTTGTTTTTTTTTTAAATTGTAATTTTTTATTTTTGAAAAAAAGTCAATTATATTTTAATTTTAAAAAATAGATATTTTTTTGAAGAAAGAAATTCGAATGTTTTTTTTTTCCAAAAAAATCGACTTTTATTTTTTGAAAAAATCGATTTAAAAAAATATATTTTTTTGAAAAATCGAATTTTTTTCGGAAAATATATCGTTTTTTTAGAAAAATCGATTTTTTTTAAAAGTCGGGTGTTTTTCAAAAAATCGAGTTTTTTTCGAAAAATCTATTTTTTTTCTTCGAAAAGTCGGGTTTTTTTCTTCGAAAAATCGAGTTTTTTTTCGAAAAGTCGGGTTTTTTTTCTTCGAAAAACGAGTTTTTTCTAAAATTTAGTTTTTTTTTCGAAAAATCGAGTTTTTTTTTTCGAAAAATTGGATTTTTTATCGAAAAATCGAGTTTTTTTTATTCAGAAAATCGAATATTTTTTGAAATATTGATTTTTTTTTTCCAGAAAATCGCGTTTTTTCCTAAAAAAATAATATTTTTCGAAAAATCGAGTTTTTTTGAAAAATCGAATACTTTTCAAAAAAATCAAGTATTTTTCAAATATCAAGTTTTTTTTTTGAAAAATCGAGTTTTTTTAAAAATAAAATCAAGTTTTTTTTCCAAAAAATCGAGTTTGTTTTGGGAAAATCGAGTTTTTTTTAAGAAAATCAAATATTATTTGAAAAAATTGAGTTTTAAAAAAAAAATCGTTTTTTTATCAAGAAAGTAAAATATTTGGTTTATTATATTTTGAGCCACTTACTTAGGCCCCATAAAAAACAAAAATATGAAGGAACTTAAAAATAAGGGATCAAGTAAATATTTATTTAGTAGGGGGCCTAAAAAAAATGGTCAAGTAAGGGTCTAAATATTGGGACATTATCAAATAGTGATTTTTTTACACCTTTATCCCTAAGTCATAGTTTCAAGAGAAATATTTGTAGTCCTCAAATGTTAGGTTAATAGATCTTAGGAAAAGGTATACTTGCTATGTTAAATCTGGATTTGTGCAATTTTTGGCTATCGTGTATGCTTGTTGTTTAAATCTGGATCTGAAAAATGTGCTTGGAGTTTAATTTCATTTTGTTTTGATGTTATACTTTGTTATTATTTTGGGATGAGTAATATTTTGTATTTGGTAATGATTGTAAATATATTGTTGGTTTCATTCAATTATTCTTCATTGCGCTAATTGGACTTCTAGATCCATGGATTCAGTAATTTTATACGTTATGGCACAAAAACTTTTACACATTAATTTGGTATTTTCGCCGCGTTATGACCTTTGTGTATGACATTCTATTCGTGTTGTCAATAAGAAAAAAATTTGGTCCAACGCCAAACGGATTCCATTTTCTCACTTCAAACCATTGACCATTCATTCGATCTCAAACCATTTCCATTTTCCTAACTTCAAATCATTTCTCAAACTCACAAACGCTTTCATAAATGTTAATCAAATGCTTGATCCAACGTCAAGACATTTTCCCAAATCAAATTAAAAAAACTTAATTCTTATTAAACTTTTTTAAATAAAGATGGAAAAGGAACGTGGTGCTCACCACGAGCTCCAGAAGTTAAGATTTGAGATGCTTATCTCGCATATCCAAGCTCTCAACATCTATAAAACTTCCAATATGACTTCCTTAATCCTTTTCTCAATCAAAACCTCAAAACATCTAATCATATTAAACATTTTTGCAAATAAGATGGAAAAGGAACATGGTGCTTACCACAAGCTCCTGAGGCCAGGATTCGAGATGCTTATCTCACCCATCCAAGCTCTCGCCGTCATTAAAATTACTTCAAACAAATCAAACTCATTTTTTCTCCGTCGTGCGATCTTTAACTCCTTTCACAAATGAAAGATATTGTGTCTCGAGACGACGCGAAACATTGCTTCGTTCACAACTATTTGAGTTGAGTTAAGTTGCGTTTTTCCCATGAATGTGCTGATATGTGGAAATCCATTCAATATGATGCAAACGTCTACTCCTCACCTGTTTTGGGTAAAATAAAGTTTCCTTTCGAATGCAACTAAATATCTTTCGCTAAAATCGATCAACAAACAAACACATTTTACCCAGAACTATGTAGCCTTGAATTCTCTATTGCACCTCGAGATACGTAGGAGTGAGATTCAAAGTCTCGTCAGGAACCTTAATAAAAATAAACCTTTTTGTCCAATTTTCCCCTATTAATAACTCGAGAAGCCTCACATTTCTAAGCAAATACTTATGCGTACAACTTACCAAATGGTTCCCGTATAGTACAACGGACGTGATGGGTGTTAATACCTTCCCCTTGCGTAATCGATTCCCAAACTCGATACCGGTTGCGATGACCATTGATCAGTCACCATTTATGCTAGACATTCCACTATTTAACCGTAAATAAATCAGGTAAACTGTGTAAACTGAAGCATTTTTCGTTAGAAATAAGCTCAATTCCATGATAGTAAGTGTGTTGTTACTGATGAGTTTCTTGAGGATATTTTACACTTTTTGGTATGTCAGCAGGTAAAAAGCTAGTTTGGAAGCTCAGGGGATCAAACGTCAGATGAGAAATCGAGCCCGAGCAAGAAAACGGAAGAAAAAGTCAATTTTTGGAGAACCTGCTGTCCATACGCGTATGACCTTACTTGATACGCGTATGGACCTTCCAGTACGCGTACCATACGCAAATGACCAGAGGGAAGGAAAATTCAGCCAAAATACAAGCTTCTGGTGATACGCGTAACAACTTGGTGATACGCGTAACAATTTGGGCAATACGCGTAACAGGCTGGCCAATACGCGTACCAAATGCTGTGTTACGTCCAATACGCGTTTCCTACTAGGCAGTACGCGTATGGGACAGCGCAGTACGCGTATGGAGCACAAATTCAGGAAAAATCCAACTGAATAGCTATTAAAAGGCCAGACCACAATTTTCCGGGGGTTGGACATTTTTTGAGAGAAAATATACGCGTTTTGAGAGCTGGAGACTCAAGGAAGATCACGGGATTCATATGTTCAAGAGTTTTCCAACTATTGAAGATTGATTCCTCACGAAATTCTGTAATGACAACAATATTAATCTTTGTTTTTACTTTTATTATGAGTAGCTAAACCCCCATTGCTAGGGGGTGACCCTGATTCTGAATGTGACAGTATTGATGTTTATGAAAGTATTGCTTATTTCTTCTTTTCCATTAATTTGTTCTTATCGCCGTTCTTTATGCGTTATTTGTCGGACCAACGAATGATGATTCTTATGAATAGTGTAAGCGGGACAGCAATTATTCATTGACCTGGATAAGAACTTTGGATAGTAAAAATAACCTAGGACTAGGGATTTTCTATCTGACCGGTAATTCTTGATATGTGAATGCTTGAGTATGAACTTAATTGTCTATGGACATAGTAATTAGGTTACATAATCAAAGGTCTATTACTAAGGACTTAAGAATAGATACCCTTGAGGACCGGAATTAATTTGACAGGAATAGCTCTACGTCGTCATAAATTATATCTGTTACAAGAAGTTTCATTCACCGAACCCTAGCAATCTTCTCTCATTTGTATCTCGTTCAACCTTTTTACTTGTTTTATTTATTCTCAATTGGTAGTATAATTACACCACAACGCAAAAACCAAAGGCTTTTGTCTAATTGAAACAATCTATAAACTCTGTATCGTCAAGCAGTCCTTGAGATCGACAAACGGGGAATTTCCCTTTTATTACTACAGTGAGAAAAATAGTACACTTGCTATTTTGCCATCAAGTTTTTGGCGCCGTTGCCGGGGACTGCCAAAGATAGTAGAGTTTATTAATTTATTTTCAATTAGAATTTGGTTGCTCTGCATCCAAAATTTTATTTATTGTTAATTTTATTTTTATTATTATAATAACTAACTTCTTCTAATCAGTGTATGCGAGGTAAGGCCTCAGCTCATTTTCATTTTGACGCAGAACCAGAGAGAACACTGCGCAAAAAGCTCAGAGAACCAAGAAGAAAGAAACTAGCCAATTCTGACACCGAAGAACCGGCCACACCTGTCACTCCAGTTTCTGTTCACTCCGAAAACATGGCTGCAGACCCACCTCCAGCAGAGAGACTTTTAGGTGATTATGGCAGACAGAATAACCCAGCAGTGCGGTTGACCATTGTTAACCAACCTGTTAATGTTGCTCACTTCCAGTTACATCCCTCAACCATCCGCCAGTTAGAAAGTAAACCTTTTGCAGGAAAAATCAATGAGGATGCAAACAAGCATCTGCAGAGGTTTCTGACTATGACCACATCATTAAAAATTGATGGGCATTCTGAAGAGGCAAAGAGATTGGTCATGTTCCCATTCACCTTATCTGAGGACGCTGAGGAATGGTTCTATTCCCTACCCGCAGGAAGCATTACTACTTGGCAACAAATGGAAACAACATTCTTGAACGAGTATTTTCCTGCTTCTGTGTATATCCGTAAGAGGTATGACATTGTAAATTTTAAACAGAAAGACGGAGAGACACTTGGAGATGCATACAAAAGATTCAAGAGATGTTTAGTTGCATGTCCTACACATAATTTGGATGAAACTGAACAAATGCAGAATTTTGTAAACGGGCTGAAAATGAAAACTAAGCAACTCATTGATACAGCTGCTGGTGGCTCATCTAATTTTTCAACAGCAACCGGTATCAAAAAGATCATCGAAGCTATTGCAGCAAATGAGCATTTGGAATTATATGACCGCACTGTGAATCAGCCGGAAGGAAAAATTGACTTGAAATTAGCAAATCAGGTAGTGAAAATGGAAGACCAAATTGCAGCTGAGGTTGAAAGAAGATTGAAAGCTATGAATATAGGTACCCAGACTGTTGCTCAAGTGCAACCGGTTCCGACCATGATTTGTGAGATTTGTAGTGGACCACATTTTACCATGCATTGTGTTGCAACCGCAGAACAAGTGCAAGCTATAAATTACCTGAGACAGAATAATCCCTACTCAAATACTTATAATTCGGGGTGGAAAAATCATCCTAATTTCTCTTGGATAGATCAGCAAGGTAATATTCAAGGACCTCCACAACAACAACCACCGTACCAACAACAACCTTATCAGCAACAGGTACCGAAGAAAGCGGATTGGGAGATTGCTATAGAGAAGATGGCAACTCATAATATGCAATTTCAGGAGGAAACCAGAAATAATCAGAAAAGCACCAATGCATCAATTAAAAATCTGGAGATTCAATTGGGTCAGATAGCACAACAGATAACAAATTCCCAAATACCAGGCGCATTACCTAGTGCAACAGTGACAAATCCAAGGGAGCACAATAATGTGAGTGCGGTAACAACAAGAAGCGGAAAATCTGTTGAAGATCTTAAGAAGAAGGATGAAGAAGAAGATACATTGTGTGAAGTGGACCTGGAAATCTTAGAGAATAAGACACCACCTGAGGAAGAAAGTGTGAAAATTCCGGTGGTACAAGAAAAGCTACCTGAACCAAAACCCATCATTAAGCTTCCTTTCCCACAAAGAAACAAAAAGAAGAAGCAAGATGAGAAAATTTTTCAGAAATTCATGGAATTGTTCAAGAAATTAGAAATCAATATTCCATTCTCTGAGGCACTCGAGCAGATGCCTATCTATGCGAAGTTCATGAAAGACATCATCTCCAAGAAGCGCACCACTGACGCTGACCCTGTTATATTAACTGAAACTTGTAGTGCTATTTTGCAGGGTATGAAGATTCCAGTAAAGAAGCCAGATAGAGGGTCTGTGACCATCCCGTGTACCATTGGAGATAGGTCTTTTAAAAGGGCGCTGATTGATTTGGGTGCTAGTGTTAGCCTTATGCCTTTGTCTATTTACAGGAAGCTGGGAATTGGCAATGTTCAGGATACCAGAATGACACTTCAGTTTGCTGACCACTCAGTGAAGAGACCTTTTGGGGTGGTTGAGGATGTTCTGGTCAAAGTTGATAAATTTGTTTTTCCTGTTGATTTTGTAATTTTGGAAATGCCAGAAGATGAAGAGATACCTCTGATTCTGGGAAGACCGTTCTTAGAAACAGGTAGATGCATGATAGACATTGAGGGAGGTACCTTGACCCTAAAGGTATATGATGAAGAGCTCAGAATTGATGTCCGGGATACTATGAAACATAAAGAGGAAATGTGTACAAACCACTTTGTTGATGTAATTGATCAAATAGTGACTAGCACAATGCAAAGAAAGTTTCCTGAATCACCATTGGAAAGAGTTCTGAGTCTGTCAGTTAGAGAGATTGAAGAGAATGATGATGAAAAAGAAAAAGAAGTGCTTGCCATGCTGGATACACAACCTCTTTGGATGAAATCCAAACCACGTCGGTGGGAGGACCTGAGATCTTCACCAGAATTAGAAAATGAAAAGGTACTAAAGAAGCATAAGAGTGCTATTGGGTGGACTATTGAGGATTTAAAAGGTATTAGCCCCACAGTATGCATGCATAAGATACTGATGGAGGATAATCAGAAACCGGTAGTGCAACCACAGAGGAGGTTAAACCCATACAATCCCGGTGAAGGGGGGCCAATTGAATCCGTTAAATTCCTCTGAGTATGAGGTGTCCCGTCGAGCCATGCGACGTTAAACGAAGCGCTGCTTGGGAGGCAACCCAAGGGAGGTTTGATTCTTTCTTCCGTTTGATTGTTGTTTCTGTACTTTTGGTTTTATTTGTTTAATTTTTTTTTTTTTTTTTTAGTTATGCAGTTTAATTTCTGTTGCTTTGATGTAACCACCTATTATGGGTTGGCGAATTCTAATGAATGTGATTTGGTTTATCTCAATTTTCCTGTTTATTTCCTTAGATACGTGACTATGTCTGGCTATTGGTTTCGCGATCACTTACACCAACTACTTGGGCATCCTCCCTTTCAGTCCCCTGACGTTAGATACTGTTGTTTATGATTGGACGCACTGGTTAAGATTAACATCAGAACCACGAGCATGAGCTTTGAACTCAGAGGTATGATAGAACAAGTCAGCTTAACCCGTCCTGGTGAGTTCATAAAAAGCCAAACACTTATTATCATATGAGCGATATCAGGTATGTCTTTATCAATCTTGGTTTGCGTACGTTCTTTTGTTATTATTAGCTGTACGAATACACACACTGAGGCATGTTTTTGTTATCACCTAGAGCCTTTCTAGCCATCCCATTATTATCATTATTATCCATTGTTTTACCCCGTTGAGCCTTTAATCATTTATTGTTGATATACCCGTTTTTTTTTCTAAACCCATGACCCTGGACCTATCTTACCCTGTTCAGAGTATGTGAGAAGTGATTTCATATCTACGTTTCTATCTAAGTTTGGGGTTGCTGTTGGTATAGCAACCTTTAAGTTTGGGGTAGCTTTGCAGTCAATGAATAGTAAGTGAATGTCGTATAAAAAAAAAAAAAAAAAAAAAGAAAAAAAAAGTAATAATAACCAAAAGAAAGAAAGAGAAAAGCGAAGAACAGCTTTTGAAAGATGCTACATAAAAAAGAAAAAAAAAAGTAATAATAACCAAAAGAAAGAAAGAGAAAAGCGAAGAACAGCTTTTGAAAGATGCTACATTCACTAGAAATAAAAGGAAAAGAGGATTGCATAACCCTACAGGAATAATAACAAAGAAACGTAGTAAGAGAATGATTTCATGTACTCTGAACCAAAAAAAAAATAATAATAAATAAATAAATAAATATAATAAACATAAACCTTAGGTTCCACCTTCATAGCCTACCTAAACCCAAGCCCAGTTACAACCCTAAAAGACCTCAAAAAGTGTGTGTGATTGTACATGTTGATAGGATGAGAGAATTTATTCAAACGGTTGATTTGATATTGCATATTGTGATTTGAGAGTGATAAAACTTTAACCCAGAGAGACTTGGTGAGAGTGTGATATAAGCTGACAGGTGAAGTCATATATCTGAGGGAAAGAGTTTCTAGCTCGTTGGCTATGTGGAAGAATCAGAAAACCTGAAAAAACATCAAGAGGTCCAGTGCGAAAGATTTCAGCAGTATTGTGGTAAGAACTGTTTTACAGTAAGTTTGGGGTGACATGATTTTTGAAGGTAATAAGATGTTACTTGAGGACAAGCAACAAGCTAAGTTTGGGGTTGTGATCAGTCACCATTTATGCTAGACATTCCACTATTTAACCGTAAATAAATCAGGTAAACTGTGTAAACTGAAGCATTTTTCGTTAGAAATAAGCTCAATTCCATGATAGTAAGTGTGTTGTTACTGATGAGTTTCTTGAGGATATTTTACACTTTTTGGTATGTCAGCAGGTAAAAAGCTAGTTTGGAAGCTCAGGGGATCAAACGTCAGATGAGAAATCGAGCCCGAGCAAGAAAACGGAAGAAAAAGTCAATTTTTGGAGAACCTGCTGTCCATACGCGTATGACCTTACTTGATACGCGTATGGACCTTCCAGTACGCGTACCATACGCAAATGACCAGAGGGAAGGAAAATTCAGCCAAAATACAAGCTTCTGGTGATACGCGTAACAACTTGGTGATACGCGTAACAATTTGGGCAATACGCGTAACAGGCTGGCCAATACGCGTACCAAATGCTGTGTTACGTCCAATACGCGTTTCCTACTAGGCAGTACGCGTATGGGACAGCGCAGTACGCGTATGGAGCACAAATTCAGGAAAAATCCAACTGAATAGCTATTAAAAGGCCAGACCACAATTTTCCGGGGGTTGGACATTTTTTGAGAGAAAATATACGCGTTTTGAGAGCTGGAGACTCAAGGAAGATCACGGGATTCATATGTTCAAGAGTTTTCCAACTATTGAAGATTGATTCCTCACGAAATTCTGTAATGACAACAATATTAATCTTTGTTTTTACTTTTATTATGAGTAGCTAAACCCCCATTGCTAGGGGGTGACCCTGATTCTGAATGTGACAGTATTGATGTTTATGAAAGTATTGCTTATTTCTTCTTTTCCATTAATTTGTTCTTATCGCCGTTCTTTATGCGTTATTTGTCGGACCAACGAATGATGATTCTTATGAATAGTGTAAGCGGGACAGCAATTATTCATTGACCTGGATAAGAACTTTGGATAGTAAAAATAACCTAGGACTAGGGATTTTCTATCTGACCGGTAATTCTTGATATGTGAATGCTTGAGTATGAACTTAATTGTCTATGGACATAGTAATTAGGTTACATAATCAAAGGTCTATTACTAAGGACTTAAGAATAGATACCCTTGAGGACCGGAATTAATTTGACAGGAATAGCTCTACGTCGTCATAAATTATATCTGTTACAAGAAGTTTCATTCACCGAACCCTAGCAATCTTCTCTCATTTGTATCTCGTTCAACCTTTTTACTTGTTTTATTTATTCGCAATTGGTAGTATAATTACACCACAACGCAAAAACCAAAGGCTTTTGTCTAATTGAAACAATCTATAAACTCTGTATCGTCAAGCAGTCCTTGAGATCGACAAACGGGGAATTTCCCTTTTATTACTACAGTGAGAAAAATAAACCTCGAGATACGTAGGAGTGAGATTCAAAGTCTCGTCAGGAACCTTAATAAAAATAAACCTTTTTGTCCAATTTTCCCCTATTAATAACTCGAGAAGCCTCACATTTCTAAGCAAATACTTATGCGTACAACTTACCAAATGGTTCCCGTATAGTACAACGGACGTGATGGGTGTTAATACCTTCCCCTTGCGTAATCGATTCCCAAACTCGATACCGGTTGCGATGACCATATCATATCCTTTCATTTAGGGGTTTTATTGATATTTTCCTTTTCCCTCATTGGGAATAAAAAAAAATTGGTGGCGTCTCTATTAAGTCCATCCCGCGAGCATGCAATTGCGCTTTGCGAGGTCTTTCTAATTTTTCGAGGTATGACCGTGCCAAAATAGTCTTCACCAAAATTGGAAACCCTGATTCAGGTTTTCTCCTTGATTTATTTATTTGATTCCTAATTGATTATGAGGAAAATTTTGTCCTTAATCAATCAGAAAAAATATATAATCGATTAAACATCATTTTTTCCTTCCTAATTGGTCATAATTGCTTCTTAATCGATCAAGCACTTATCAAGATTGGTTTTTATAAGAAATATGAAATAGATGAAGTGATTAAAATTTCTTGTGTGTGTGCGTGCGCATTGCATTAGTATATTAAGACTTACTCATGTTTATTGTAGATTTTAGTGATCACAAAGACGAAAGCACTTAAGGAACATATCAATCAAGCTTTCACATCTTTAGTTTTTTCAATGTTGTTATTTGAATTTTATTTGTATTTGACCTATACATTGGAACTTTTTCAATTTTTTATAGATCCTTATTTGATGATGCTTATGGTTAAATTTTCATTTTTCTATTGTCATCATCGAACCCTCATAAAGCTTTGGCATGCATAAAATATAGAACTGCATAAAGTGCGCATGAGTGGAAATATTTTGAAGATCATTTCCTATAGACGATTCCAAATGGGATAAAAATGATTGATTTAGTTCACTATTGATGCGGTGAATCAAAATCTGATGACAAAATAATAGGTATATTAGTATATGGCCTTTTCTATGGGTTGATTCCCTAGAACTTTCTCCCGAGGGACACTTGTCTCAAGAGGCATATGTTCTCAGATTTCGATTTTCCTTAATCGCACAACGTCAATCTCTTCATAGAGCATTTAAGTTTTTTACTACCTAAATCACTCTCATGTTAGACCTTTAGGGAGTGGGCATACGCTCAGTCCAAAACAAGTAGTCAAAGATTGGAAAAGGAACGAGTCCAATAAGCAAAGACAAAAAACCAGGTGCAAACCTACAAAGAGACAAAACAAACTCATAAAGAATCCCTAAATTAGGAAGAAAAAAACCCATAGTAAGGGAGAGACAAACTCACACTACCAAAAAGTCTTACAAGAATATAGGTGTGGGGGTTTGTACAAAAAGGGGTGTGAGAATTGATTCTTAATATAATATCAAATTTAAGTTATTTAATAAACATTTGTTAAAATGTTTGGTTCATTACTAGAAATACACGGGTTACCTGTGGAATTTTCTGCGAAAAATTATCTGTAGGAATACCTGCGATTTTAAATTTTGAAATATTATTTCTTGCAAAAAATTTGGTCGTAGAAAATTTCGCAGGAATTCCTAAGAATTTACCTGCGAAATTTGATTTTAAAATAATATTTTTATTTTCTTGAATTTTACTGCGAATAATTTCGCAGAAATTAGTTATCCATTGGTTTCAAAAGTCTCTGGAAAGGCCGTTGGAATTGCTGGGATATCCTACGAAATTTGCTATGAATTTTGCTGCGACATTTTTTGCGATTTTTTAATACAATTTTTTTAATTTTAATCATATTTTTACTATTATTAAATATAATTGATATGTTGATTTCAAGGATATGATTTTGACACATTTTATAATTTTATATTAAATCTTATTTTTTAAAAGAAAATTTTACTATATTAGTTATGTTTTTCTAATTATTCTAATTATTTGGAATATTCACTTTTATTTATGGGATTAATTGTTATGCATTCTCAGTGTAGAGAAAAATACACTATCAATCCATCAGAACCATTCATAATCATTACTTTAAATATAATTAAAATAAAAGTCAAATATAATTTTGGGTCTTACGGTTACATTCACTGACAGTGTCAGTGCATTCCGATTAAATTCTTTATTTATACATTGGACTGACCAACTAACTTATGAAAATGAAAATATTTATATGAATCAAGTCATTATAAGCAAAACTCTTTGAAAATCCTCATCGTTCTATATCACCCCCTCATCTTCATTCATTCTTCCCTCATCCTAATTCTTTCTTCTCATTTGCTATTGATATTTTATTCTTCTTTGGTTGCTACTTTCTTTTCCTTCTTGTTTTAGTTTCTTCCCTACTTTCTTTACCTTCTTATTTTTCTTTCTTCTCACTTTGATTTAGGTAAATTTTTATGTTTTTGTCTTTCTTTGATTAAAGCATTCATTCCATTTATTACATTTTAAATCATTTGATATAAAGATGGATGTGGAACAGATTTCTCAATAACAAATTTTAATATTGTTCCATGAATTTATAGTAAGTTTTAGTTTGTGTTATAGTTTGAAATTGAATGAAATAGGCTAGTTAAATGAGCATAAAATTGAGTTTTAAATGTTACTATCTCTTAGCATTCACTCTTTTTTATCAAACAAATCTTATTTTCAATTTTATTCATGTAAAGTGGATCGATAATACTTTTAAATTATTTTTGATTGAATAAAAATATATTTTGTCATATATTATTTTCAAAATGAACTTAAATAATAAATTTCTTGTGACATCCAAAGTTTCTTCTCTTTTCTGTCATACATGATTTTAATGTCAAGAGTCTGTTTAGCTGCTCCCATGTCTTTCATGACAAACGACTCTCACAATTGCTTCTTTAACATGTTAGTGTTAGAAATACTTTTCCCTACGATAAGCATATCATCAACATATAACAATAGGATAATGAAGTAATCATTAGAAAATTTTCTAACAAAGACGCAATGATCTG
This sequence comes from Lathyrus aphaca, assembly GCA_963966055.1. Lineage (NCBI taxonomy): Eukaryota > Viridiplantae > Streptophyta > Magnoliopsida > Fabales > Fabaceae > Lathyrus > Lathyrus aphaca. The sequence goes on from OZ014520.1 coordinate 546,954,830, forward strand.
AAGTAGTCTTCTAGTATCTTTGATCACACATAACAGACTCAAAATTCTTGTACCACTTCCTTGGAGCTTGCTTCAACCCATATAAAAAATTTCTCAATCTACATACATGACATTCTTTACCTTTAATTTGAAAACCATCGGTTTGTTTCTTGTAGATCTCTTCCTCTAAATCACCATGAAGGAAAACCATTTTCACATCCATTTTCTCATTCTCTAAATCAAGAGTAGCATCCAAACTCAACATGGTTCTAATTGATGACATCTTTACAACACATGAAAATATATCATTAAAATTAACACCTTTTCTTTGATGGAAACCTTTCACCACTAATCTGGTTTTATATCTTAGAGACTTGAAAATAGTTGCTATCATGTTTAACTCTATAAATCCATCTATTTTCCAAAGCCCTTTTTCCATTAGGCAACTTCACTCAATCATAAGTGTGATTATCATGCAATGATTTCATATCATCATGCATTGCATCTATCCACCTTTTATTTTCATCACTTTCCACGACCTCTTGAAAACACTCGGGTTCACCCTCATCAGTCAAGGTCACATACTCATCAGAATTATACATTATAGAAGGTTGTCTCTTCCTGTTAGGCCTCATAAGTTGAACATGATATAATTATAAGGTTTCACCAAGTTTCTCATCATGTGACAAATCGCTTTCCTTTTCACCATCTTTAGCTGGAATATTTACATTATCTCTAAGTTGTTGATCATCAACATAATCATATGGTTCACCTTTATGATCATCACCCCCAATAGCATCCAGCTTATGACTAGGTAACTGAAATGGATCAATATTAGACAAATTGATATCTTTCTTGGGTGTTGCCTTCTCCGCCTCATCAATATCTTCAATGGCCTGGACTTCCTTAAAGACTATATTGCGGCTTCGAATAAGCTTCTTCCCTATGGGATCATACAACCTGTAGCCAAACTTAATTTCCCATAGTCGATAAAGATACATTATTTTGAATTTGCATCTAACTTGGATCCTTCATCCTTTAGAATATGCACAAAATCCTTACAACCAAATACTATCAAATGATCATACTTGACATTCTTTCCAAACCAAATCTTGTCTGGAACTTCACTATTCAAAGTAATAGTAAGAGTGAGATTAAGAACATGCACTGCCATGTAAAGTGCCTCGCCCCAATAATGATTAGGTAACTTAGATTTAGAGAGCATACACCTTACTTTCTCAACTAGTGTTCAATCCATCCTCTCTGCTAGACCATTCAATTGAGGAGTTTTAGGAGGATTCTTTTCATGTGCAATACCATGTTTCTTGCAATAGGAATCAAATGGTCCCTAATACTCTCCACCATTGTTTGAATGAACACATTTCAGCTTTTTGCTTGTCTGCCTCTCAACCAAAGCTTGGAATTTTTTGAACTTTTCCAAAACTTGGTCTTTTGTATTCAAGGAATAAACCCATAGTTTCTTGGAGTAATCTTCAATAAAGGTAACAAAATAAAGTACACCACTAAAGGATTTTACCTTTAATAGACCATAAACATCATAATGTACCAATTGAATCAACTTTGAATTTCTTGAGGGAGGATGTATGTTAATAGATACTCTAGTTTGTTTACCAGCCAGGCAATGAGAACACTTCTCCAAATCTACATTTTTTAATCCAGGCGTTAGCTCCTAATTTTGACGCCTGTTTAATTTCAATAGATATTGGTTTAAGGATCATTTTATTTGAAAGAGTTAAAAAGGCTTCGACTAAATCTTGATAAAGAGGTATGAGTCGAAGACAAGCATGGAAAGCAAGGATTTGGACTTTGAATATTTTCTAAGTATAGGAAATGTAATTCGACCGAATGTCCATGAGGGTGTTTGACGTGCAACAGTTGGGATTCAATATCAGAGGGAAACTTATGGTTCTTTCAATTTGAAAAGGGACAAGTGGCACATATCGGAAGTTCAAGAGCATGCAAAGCGCCAAATGGCATATTTCTAGGAGTAAACTGCCAATAACAGTTATCTTCGATTAGTAAAAATAATGTAGTTCTAGTGTTAGAATGGGTGTGAATCATATTGTACAAGTTACTCCGTAAACACTCAAAGTACCCATGTGTAGAGAAACGAGTGAAGGCGAGAATGTACGTGATGAAATCACCATCATATTTCATTTCAATGCAATTTTTATTCAAGTTTTTACTTTGAAGTCATTTACTTTGCATTCCTTTACTTTCAAGCAAGTTTACTCTTCAGCAGTTTATTGTTTTCTTTACTTGCTTTCCTTTATATTTCCTTGCAATTTATATTCCATTACATTTAACTTTCGACTTTAATTACTTTGAGTCTTGTTTTCTTTATTTTCTCTTTTTATCAAAACATTTCATAAAGTCTGTCGAAGAGTTTATTAAATTTTTACTAAAAAACAAATTAAAACCAATTATAGCACATGTTCTATGATCAATTTGGTCGATCCTGTGAGTAACTAAGAACAACTTGGTGTTTTTAGAGGACCAACAATTGTTTACTATTTTTCAGGGTAAATAAATTGGCACACCCGATGGGACTCGTGCTATAGTAACCAACCTGTAGAAGTTTCATAATTTCCTTTAAATAACCAACTTTTATAAGTTATATAACTTTCTTTTCTTTACGTGTTCATTGGCCAGAGTGTCGTGTAATCTTTTGTTGCATGCATTTGAGAAGTGGAAAAGTATATGTAACGCCCCGAAAATCTAAATTTAATTATTTTGTTATTTATTTAATTAATTTAGAAGGATTGGAAGTTTGGGATAAATATAGAGAATTTTAAAGAAAAAGAGTATTTTTATATAATAAAAATAAATAGTGTATTATTATGCTAATTTGTTATTATTATTAAAAATATTTTAAAGAAAAGGGCAAGGTGGTCTTTATATGAAAAGTGTAAGGTTAAGTTGGGAAAAGCATAAACTGGGATAGTTTTTGTCAAAAAGGAATTACACGATCAAATTCTCATTCTATCGTGTTCTTGGAAAAGAGCCTTGAAGAAAAGGAAGGAGAGGAAGCTCAGAGTCAGGAAGTTGTGAAGAACCTTGGAGAGGAGTGTCAATCGGCAAAATTCTTTGAGGTATGAGTGTAGACACCCTAAATTTGCCCTCTGGTTTTTCTGTCTTCGTCTGTTTTCCGTTTTGCATTTCCATTAGATCATTAACTTCTAGAGTTCATATCATGTGCATAAGGTGGGATCGGTGTTTTCTGAGGATTAGGGTTTCACATCTTTATTTGCGGCTTATCAGAGAATTCAAGGCTTTGGCTTGCAGCCGTCAACGACATCAGTCTATTATCACTCTTATCACAAAGTCAAGGTTTATTTCCCTGGTTTGGTGGTCTTCAAGGATCATTCACTAAGCCTCTGGCCCATCATCGGGCTATTTACTTCTTCATCAATTTATGAGGCTTTTTTTTCTTCTCTTCTCGGTGTCTCCGGAGTTTCTTCAAGTGCGAGTTATTTGTGACGACGGCTATGTCTCAGGCATTGTGTATCCAAAGTTCGAGTTATATTGTGTGCGAAAGTTCATCAGTTTTATCAAGCAGTGGTTCATGATTTATTTCAGTGGTGGCCATTTTATCCTTAGTCAGTGGTTTTTTGTGCAAGATTGGTTTGGAGTTGAAAATCAAGGTTTTGTGGTTGTGTGCATATTGGTGGTTGTCGATCCATTCCATAAAATATTAATTTATACTTTTTCTTCTTACCCATTTCTCATATTCATTTACTCCCGTCCATTATCTTTTTAGTCATATTTTATCCGATTAACCATTATCCATGCTATTTAGAGTTCATAATCAACAAATTTTCTATCCAATATCCAACTAAATCTTATGTCCATTTTCCTAAATAGATAGTCATTTATTTTCCTCACATTTCTAAACCAAATTCACCATTTTTCTTTAATAAAAAAAATCCATCTTCCATCCATTCACTTACCATTTCTTTTTTTATTTATTCAATTAAACTCAATTAGACAATTTCTAGCTCTTTTTTTTAAAATTCATTTATCCGTTTCTTTCCATTAGTCATGACTAATCCTATTAATTCATATTTTCTTTTTAATCCATACCTTTTCTTTGAATCCATGTTCATTATTCATTAAACCACTTTTTTTTCACTCCATTCTCATTAATTTCTTACTACCAAAAAAAATCACTAAGAAAGATAGTCCATATCATTTCCTTTATACATAGCCCATCACGTTACAACAATGACACCACAATATCCACTTCTTTTTCTTTTAGCACTCAATGACTCCACTATATTCATTTTTCCTCCAGTCCACATATTATCACGTTGGCCCCACCCTCATTTCCACAACACTATCACTCACTCTCATTTTTTTCGAATGCCACTCTTCACGCCTTCCCCACAACAATAAGCTGACCCACTCATCACTCATGAATTTCACGTTCACTCCACAACATTTTCACCACCATCTTTCAAAAACAAAAACAGTCACCGTACACACATCCCACGCACAAGCCGTGCAGCAGCGATTTCCTTTTTTTTTCTCATCACCCACAGCTCTCCATAACACACACAACGTCACGCAAGGGGAGATATTTTTCTTTCACACAATTTCTCACCAACGAATTTCTCTGCATAAGAAAAAGTCTTCATACACAACATTGAAAAAAATCAGTCCAAACACAAACGCTCATCTTTTCTCAATTTACTCATACACAGAAAACACAATTCTCCAAACCAGGTTCACTTTTCAAAAGCACAACAAATAACTTTGTTATTTCTTCCAAAAAACTTTACACCAACTTCTTCACTCACCCTTCACTTTTTCCGCACAAACCGTGCACACTACAAACCAACATTACCCTCACTAATCGCTCAACTTTCATCACTGCCATTCTCAAGCACAAACACTTTTCACCTTCAATAATCTGAATCAACTCTTCTTCTTTCAAATCTTCAATCACCTTCAACCTTCGACCGAAACCAAACACCAAATCGCAACCCTTCAAAACCGCAACAACAACAACCTTCAACATCATCACCGTACACGTTTACGCATCAACCGCACAATACTCCATTCAACGAAAACTCACCACAACCTTCATCCACAACCAAACTCACCTCAACCAACACTCCTCCATCAAGCCCCAACAACACAGAAGCTCAAATCATAAACAAAAAATAGAACAAGAAAGTTTGAGATCCTTGCGGAATCGAGACGAATCTTGAGAAACAAATTTGTCGCCGCTACCACTGCACCGGATCGCGAAGCTTCTTCTTTCTTGAAATCAAATCCGAGACGCTCCGAGAGAAGAACGGCTGATCTGATTCAGCTTTCCGGCGAGTTGAGACGAAGCTGAGTCGAGGAGAGTCGAACAAAACCGCGAAGCTTGAAGCGCGAGCCGCGGGAATCAGAGAGCCATGGTGGTGGAACCTCTTCTTCGGTTATGATTTTGTTCGGCGAAGGTGAGGATGAACTGCGGAGGGTGCATCGTCGGTGATCGTGATAAGGAAGGAGGGTTTCGAAACAGGGCATAGGATAGGGGAAGGGTTCGCTGATTGATTCGTGTTTTGTTTTCTATTTATGTCCATCTTTTCTTATTATTTTTTATAACATTTTCTTTTCTGTTATTTTATTTTACTAATATTATTTTATTATTTTTTTTTATTTTTTTTTGTGAGAAAGCTTCATGGATTTGTGATTATTGGACCGAATCAAACCAGGCCCATCAGTTGCTCTTCTTCTGGTACCCTCTTCTTTTCTGGCGATGCCCCCTGGAGTTTGCCTAAGGAGCTTGGGATTTCTCTTGGTTGGCCCGTCATCATGATATCCACACCAGCATCCAGCGACCAAATCCCCTTTCTTTCTTTTTTTAATTTAATTATTTTATTGTCTTTTCTTTTTCTTTTTTTAATTAGTTTTTTTATTAACATTTGTTATAATTTGTTTTGTTTGTTAATTATTTTAATAATATTTGTTAGAATTCTATTAACTTATAACTGTATTAGATTTTTGTTTAAATATTGGTTATTAATATAACGTTGATTTTAGTTTATTTCATTTTATTTGAGTTTAATTAAATAGGATTGTGTTTAATTTTGGTTCTAGTTTGGCTTGTTATTTTGTAGGTTCATTGATTCAATTTCGATGGTGGCGAATGTTGCTTGATGATGGCTTTGTGACTAATTATTTTCGTGATCTTGTGTGGACTAATGAAACCTCTGGATACAATTTCACTTAGACCGTGACTTTGCATGGACCGGTTCCTGGTGTTAATTTTGGTTCCCCTTGATTGGTCGTCCTGGATGCTGGATGCTTACACTTGACTTTTGATACCCTGATGATTAACAATTGTGCTTGACTATTAACTACACCTTGGACTTGATATTTCTTCTTGATTTCTCTTGTACATATTAAAGAGGCAACGGACCTTCTCCGTTAGGTATCACTGAAGCCCGATTTTACTTATTGCATGTTGTTGCATCTGGAAGTCCTACTGGTGTAGGCTCTGTTTGTGCATTATTCGATTACTCCATTTCGCATTCTCATCTTCTTATCTTATTTCTTCTTCGTCTCATTTCTTCTTCCTCATCTTCTTTCATTCTTTCTTAGCTTGGGGTGTGCTTAGGCCACCATGGTTCTTCTCCTCTCATTCTTCTTCTTTTATTCTTTATTTCTTCTTTAGGATAGTAAGCCTCACTAACCTTAGGACCTCCATGCATGACAACTTTTAGGATTCTAGTCCCCTTAGATTTTTCACCCTTTTGAGATCCTTTTGGTGCTCTCTCTTATCATCTTCAAACTTAACTTTAAGTCATTCTAATAAAGGTTGAGTCTTCTCATGTGACATGAGACTTTGCTATGAGATACTTGCACGCGTTCTGTTTCGGGGCGAGGTTTAAGTTATCCCTCGTGGTGGATAGGTCTTAGCATGAGATTACTTCATAAAGAAAAGCTAAAAAACATTTTTTAACCAAAATCACAAAAAACACTTAATAAATGTTAATAGGTCAGTGTGTCTGAGCCTTCACTTGTGGGGACTAGATTTGGGGATTTCCTCCATAGATAGGTGTGCCGCTTGCGCATTCAATTTCGGTATGATGTGGGACGTACACATCCCAGTGAGTAAGACTCAAGTACACTTACCTATGCAAACTTTACTCATAAAAAGCTTCTAAAAAACACAAACAAACAATAAGCGTTTTTCCTTCGGGAATTCTTTTCTCATCTCTTTCGCTCCGTACGCGAACTTGCTTCTACTTGTCACTTTGCAAGACGGTTACGCACTCGTCGTCCGAGTCTGCAACACCTGAGCAATGGCATAGGCAGTTCAAGCCTTAATTCACAAGCAATTTCTTTTCTACATCTAGTTATTGGAACTACGGCGTCTCTGATCCTCATTGTCCCGATGAGGTACGTAGGCAGCGGGGTAGGGCCCGTTCGAGCACAATCTTTATTTTCCCTACATTTTTCCTTTTCATTTCTTATTCAGTTCCATTCTCAGTTTCCTTTTCCAGTTCCATTTACTTTCCTTTGCAGCAACTTTCATTTCTTCACCCTTTGAAACAAATTTCTTTGCAAGCGTGGATCCCGTCGGGTACGGAGGACGATCTGGGTGCTAATACCTTCCCAGGTCGTAAACGACTCCCGAACTCAGTCTCTTTGGTTCGCAGGACCCGTGTCCTTCCTCTTCTTTTCCTTGGTTTGTGCAGCATTACCATTCCCGTTCCTTCGGGATAAAAATGTCTGGCTGGTGACTCTATTCTTTTTCCGCGTCACTTTCGCGTTTGTACCAGGATGGAAATCCGGGGAGCAACAGCTGGCGACTCTGCTGGGGAACGAACCCAGAATCTCTGGTTTCCCCTGTGAGTCTCTCCTAGCGCTTGCGTGTTTCTATTTCTTTGGGTGTTGACTGTTTGTTGTTGCGTGTTGTATATTATTGGTATTTATTTACAGTTTATTTACAGCTTTATTTACAGTTTTCTGTATTTATTTCCTGCATCATATTTTATTACTGGACTGTCTAGACTGGTTTTCTGTTTGGTGGGCTCGGGTGATACTATTTCTGAGAGATGAGCCAAATACCCGGCTTGAGTGCACCCTAGGATTTGAGTGGACATATTGTACTTGCATGTGACATGATGAGTGGCGATGTGTTTCACGCCCAAATTGTGACCGTCTTGGAAATATCTTGTGTGGGGATTTACTCCACTACGGGATAGGACCTTGACAGTTATGTGCATCTGGGGACCGATCATTGAGAACCTTTGTGGGAACAACCCTCTCCAGTGGTGGCAGTGGCATACCACATTTTGTGGCAAATCCATTCGCACCCGAGGGTCCACTGGGGACTCGTATAGGATGGCCTGGTTCTCTTATAGGAACTCAGTCAAAGCATTTGGTCGTATGAAAATAGTACTGTATCCTCCGGGCTGAATGTACTTTTGTTTCTCGATTTCAGCGCTCGAAGCTGGGGGCTTATAAGGGATGCTTGTTTTTCCCGGACTCAGCTGAGGTCTCCCTGAGTAGTACATAATGCCAAACCGGTTCCCTGATCTGGTCATGAGCCATTTCTCGGAAATGGTGAACGTATTATTGCTATTCGGCTTTGAGAGTCCGTGATGTTTGACCCGGAGCACACCCGTGATATTGGAAGGGGTTTACTGGTTTGCAGGAACCCATGACCTCAACATACCCTCATTACCAGTGCAGTCTTATTATTTTGATCAGGTCACTATGATCCTGGAGTTATTGACCTTTGGTTTTCGGTTACTGTTTCGGGTTATTATACAGAGATCTTGTGGTTACAGACACTCGATTCTTGGCTCAGTATTCCAGATTCCAGGAAGTTTCCAGCTGTGATCCCATGTCTTTGCATCTTTTGCATCATCATATTGCATTTTGCATTTGCATCAGCATTGCATATCCTTTTTCAGAGAGCTCATCCCTCATCTTTTGTCCATGGCCAACCAACTGATTTCCTGGTACTCAGTTTGAACAAGTGGTAACTGTTGGAAGACGAAAAGTATTTGAAGCTAGACTGAGCAGTGTCAAGGGGTAAAAGGTCAGTTTGGAAGCCGTCAGTAGCTATGTCAGAGAACAACCGTCAGAATGTTGAGTTTCCACCTAGTTTCACTTCGATTACCAATCCTTTGTATGGTCTATCTCCTGGTGAGGATCTTCCACAAGTGAATAACCTTACTCAAGCTCAGCCTGCACAGATCCCGATCGTGAATCAGAGTGTACCTGAACCATCTGTTGTCCGAGGTGGACCTTCATCTTCTTCTGATGCTACGGATTATCAGAGTTTTGCTTTCCCTATGCCGAACTTCCAAGGGGCAATCCCTCTTGTGAAAACTAAGGATCCACCAGCTTTTGATCCTGCTGAAAGGTTTTGTGTGTTGAACGAGCAACTTAAAGCCTTAACGGATCCTGATACCTTTGGTTTTGATGCTCTAAACCCGTGTTTGGTGCCTGGTCTTGTCACACCTCCAGATTTCAAAACTCCGAAGTTCGAGAAGTACACTGGTGTCAATTGCCCGAAGCGTCATTTGGTGATGTTCTGCAGAAAGATGACTTCTTATGCCCGCAACGATGAGTTGATGATCCACTGTTTTCAGGACAGTTTTAGCGGTGCATCCTTAAGTTGGTATATGGATTTGGAAAGCAGTCGTATCCGATCTTGGAATGATTTATCCAGAGCTCTCGTAAAGCAATACCAGTACAATGTGGACATGGCGCCCTGTCGCACGCACTTGCAGAGTCTATCTCAGAGGACTGGTGAATCTTTCAGAGAATATGCACAGCGGTGGAGAGAATTGGCAGCCCAAGTGCAACCACCACTTTCAGACAGAGAATTAGTTTACCTGTTTGTGGGCACGTTGCAAGGCCTGTACTTGGAAAGAATGAGTAGCATTGGGACGTTAAGCTTCTCTGATTTGATAATAGTTGGAGTGCGCATCGAGAGCCTACTCAAAAGTGGAAAAATCCAGTACTCTTTGAACAACTCAGCTAGTGAAGATGAATCTGTTGTTAGCTCCCAAGGGGAGGAAGGGTATGACGTCAGTGCAGTCATGGCAAATATTGAACATTCTAGACCCACATCTTCTCAGAGATCATCTTTTCCTAGGTCTGGCTACTCTTATGGGCATTCGGCAATGCTCAGAGCACTGTATCAAAAATCTTGGACTCCTCCTCGTCCAAATTTGCAAGCTCATGGTCGAAGACCTCAGAATCAACTTCAGAGCCATCAAAGGCCCCGCAACAATCTGGAAAGAAGGAATTCTCCTCTTCATCCAGTTCCCATGGCGTACAGTGAAATATTGCCACATCTAATTCAGAACTTTTTGGTGGTTCCTAAGCCTCTCAAGCCGTTGCCAGAGTCGTACCCTCCAGAGTACAATCCTCATGAGCAGTGCGGGTATCATGGTGGATCAATGGGGCATTCAACTAAAGATTGTAAAGCCTTCCAAGCCAAAGTACAACAGTTGATCGACAAGGGCTACATATCCTTTCCAGAAGGAAGCTTGGTTGTGCACGTCAACCTCTCGCCTAATTGAGTTCGAGGACTTCGGAGAAGCGTCTCCTGATTTCAGTGGCTCAGACAAGAAGATGTCATTAGAGCTAGTGATCATTGTATCCTTTTATCATTTGCATGGTAGTTTCTTTCCTATTAGAAGCTACTTGTCTTTTAAACATTGTTATTTTAAATGGTAATGTTAATGTAGTGATCTTGCATTTTTGAATCAATTATGTCGCATTCGCTCATTTTTCTTTACTTGCATTAAAAAAAAAAATTGCATCCATTTACCTCCCATTTATTTCACTGTTGTTGCTTAGCAGGTTCGAGGGAGGATGATGACAACTGAATACCCATAATTGTTGAAGGTATGCTTTCAGGGTAAAACCTGCTGACGATGTACAGGCATTGTTTCAATTCCCAAACACCGGATATATAAGGGAAATAAACTCTCGTCAACCCCTTTGAGCCTTGAAGTTAGGAGTTTCTTTTCTAAACAGAAAAACCCTCACATTTAACCCGGGGCAGGGTAGTCTTCAGTTAATTTGACCGAGCGTTCAAAATTTCAAAGGAGTGAGCATCCGAGGATCCAATACCTTCATTACACCTCAAGAGGTCAAGGGACTTAAAACCGCAATGGTTACCGCTCGCCAACAAAGGAACGAGGCAGTCAAAACCCTTTCAAGAAGTCAGACAACCAGTGTCGCACGATTTGTTCAACAAAAAATCAAAAGAAAAAAAAGATAAATAAAGCCCGCTAAGTCGGAAAAAATGTGAAAACAGATGACTTAGGCAAAAGTTAGGGCATCCCGCTGGACTTCAAAATCGAAAAAAATTCAAAAAAAAAAAGAATCAATCTAGGCAAAAGTTAGGGAGTAAAAATCAGAAAGAAAAAAGTTCCATTAGAACAAAGTCGTGTGATCAGACACAAAGTCAGAAGGGATGACTGTTACTCCAAGAAACCTCATTGGTGCGTAAACCGTCAACGTCTTTGGTTCCTCAACCATTACAAAACCTTTTGAGAGGTGAGCGCTCAGATCAAATTAGCTGAACATAGGACTGGAGAACATCAATGAGAATGGGTGGGCACAGATAAATTTTGAGCCATAATCTTTCTTTCTAAAACCGTGAACCAAGCCACGTTATAACCCTTGAAAGTCCTAATTGAATCAGGTTCAATTCTGAAAGCATACTACGACAAGGTTGCGTAAACTGACTCCTAACGATTTGCTAACTCAACACTATGTTTGGACTAATCGTCCATTCGTCACACACTATCACAACATTAAAACAAATAAATTTTCAAAAACTTGCATGTGCACCGCATTTAAATTACCATTTGTAAATGAACAGTGTTAATTGCAAGTCAGTCTGTGACACCAAGGAAGTTCCTACAAAGAGCAATCGGAGGAGAACTTGATCATTCAACAAGGATGACCAAGATTAAGAGCATCTTGTAGGCCTATGAATCAGGGGCATGTTATCCAGTGGTTTTGTCGACCAAAGAATCAATCAGGGTAAAGAGAGTTCCCAAGCATCAGTTAACTGAGGGACGTCATTCAAGAGTCAGTTGATCAGAAGGGAAACTACCAAACAGGGGCAGGCCACCCGGATTTTCTGTTGACCAAGGATGAATTCTTCCAATGCTCAATCAGAATAAGTCAAGTCGCTTCCACGCTCATACCGGGGCAGGACACTTCCAGAGATCACTAAGTGCAACTCTCCTCGAGGACATCCAAGTCCACCATGCCAGGAATTGGATAATCAGAGGCGGTCTGTTCAGAGACTCGCCAGACTGGGGCAAGTTTAGCTACACATAGCAAGTTATATCAGTAATCTCAAAGTTCAAGATGAGTGTCGGGAAATCATGTTACCCACCCTCGCCTTTGTTACCCTTCTCAACATGAAGCCTTTCTACATAAGACCTTTCTTCCCATCCTTGGGAGTTTTCTAGCTTTTCATAATCATTGCATAAATCATTTGCATACGTTACTCATGTCGCTCGAGCATATAGAGCATACACATCATAAATGCATTGAGCATACCCCCCAAGCATCAAACTCACACCAGAGGGCCTCGTAACCCCAACTTCTTGACATTCAAAGTCCAGTTCTCGTCTGGCAAACCGTTCCAAAGTCCAATTCTCGTCTGGAAAACCAACCCTAAGTCCAGTTCTCGTCTGGAAAACCAACCCTAAGTCCAGTTCTCGTCTGGAAAACCAACTTCAAATACCAGTTCTCGTCTGGTAGGCGAATCTTTTAACCAGTTCTCGTCTGGTCACCTTTTCATTTAGCCTGTTGAACGCCAGTTCTCGTCTGGTAGTCATTCTTTTTCAGAGTCAATTATCGCTTGACAATGAACCCCAAGGAGTTAGTTCTCGTCTGGCGAATTATTCTTTGCCCATCAGTTCTCGTCTGTTGGCCTACCTTTAATAAACTAGTTCTCGTCTGGTAATTCACCTTCAAAGTCCAATTGCTTGGAAACCAAAATATATACCAAAAATATCTATCAACCTGGCATTACGCCCAACCATCCTTGTTTCATTTTCCGTGGCTTGCATGAGCATACGTCTACACCTTGCATCATTTGCATTGCACTTTTCATGCTACATGGTTTTCGTTTCTCTGATGTGGAGCAAGAGTCATTACAAGATGCAATCTGGGGCAGTTATCTCAAGATCTGTTGAATTTCTGCGAGAGTTTGAAGACACTGGGGCAATTCTGGATGCCAGGTCTTCTGTAAAATCCTCTGGAGACGATCTCTTTATAGAAAATGCAGTCTGGCACAATATGAAACTGTCGAGCTCAGAAGTTTGAAGCACCGGGTTGATTTTCAAGGAACGTCTGGTATTTATTTTACCAGCAGGGCATTGGAAGTTTATTTCTTCCCCGAGCATAAGATCTTCTTTCAGCCAACAAGATTTCTTCATGAGGTGTCGTTTATTCTCATTCAGTCAAAGTCCAATCTTCATTGGCATATCCTTCCCAACACAGTCGTCATACTATACTTGGGGCATAATTTGGCTTATTGTGATCTAATTCTCCAGCAAAGTCTCTCCTCAGCAGAGCATTGTCAAATATGTTTCTCAGCCAGGTCAGAAGGTTGACTTTTCCCCAACTGAGGTAGAGCAGATGGTATCCCCAGCAGAACTTCAAAGATAACTGAATTATTCTCATCCCCAGGCAGAGTTATCTTTCCACAGTGAAGTTTTCCCAGCAGGCAGCTGAAGGCCTTGCATTTCCCCACAGAGTTAGAATTGTCAGAATTCTATCCCCAGCAAATATGTTGACAGAGCATCTCCCCAGCCAAGTCTGAAGATGATCTTTCCCCACAAAGTTTCAGGATTAGGATTTTTTTCACCATTTGAAATATTCCCCAAAAAAGTCGCCAATTTATTTTTGGCCAATGTGAGGACATAGACAGTTGTTCATCCCCCAGTCAGATTTTAAGCATCGTCCAAAACTCTTGACATGTTTCTCCCCTGCAGAGTTGTGAATCTTATTGCCAATCAGGGCACCTTATTGTTGCTCGTCTTCATTTGCTCAACACTCGTCTGTGTTTGCACTTCGTATTTGCTCGTCTGCATTTGCTCAGCACTTGTCTGTGTTGTCACTTTGGTATTGCTCATTTGCTTTCCCCAGCAGTCGCCCATGGTTGGTGGATGCTTTTGCTCGTCTGCACTTCTCGGCACTCGTCTGTGTGCAATTTTCATTTGATGCTCAGCACTCGTCTGTGTGATGTTTGTTTGTTGCTCGTCTGCACCCTCCAACACTCGTCTGTGTTTGAACTTATGTGTTGCTCGTCTGCATTCCCCGACACTTGTCTGTGTTTGTTATCTGTTTGAAGCTCGTCTGCATTGTTTGGATACCCATCTGTATCATCCCTCACACTCGTCTGTGTTAGCTTATATCAATACGTGTTGATAATTACCACTGGTACTCGTCTGTATTGTTACCCAATGCTCGTCTGTGTTGGATTTCTGGTATTCTTCTGTACCAGTGGCTGATATTCGTCTGTATCATCGCCTGAAGCGCTCGTCTGTGTTTCTTATATTTGTCTGCTATTCGTTTGTATCATTGACTTATGGTACTCGTCTGTGTTCTCCTAATGATTATCCAATACTCGTCTGTGTTGAAGAGGTTTAAAATCCTGACTGTGGGAATAAATGTCAAAATGGTTATCGGTCTTGGTGTAACAGGTATATCCGAAGGAGGCTCGTCTGTCTCAAGCACCAATTATTATTGTTGCACCTGGCATAACAGGATTGTTCAAAGAAGACTCGTCTGTCAAAGTATTCTGATTCCAAATAACAGTTCTAACTTAGAAGGAGCTTGTCTGCTTTCTCCGCTTCAATCACCAAAGCGTCATTTGGTTGGGTTTATTTCCCATTTTTGCATTCTCCTGCAGAGTGCAAATTTTCAGGGTCTTGTTGGTATTCAATCACTGTTTATCTCGAATGTCTAATAGTCGTTGCTCTCATCCTTTTCAGATTAACAGTTGATTGAATAGGGGCAGCTGTAGACACCCTAAATTTGCCCTCTGGTTTTTCTGTCTTCGTCTGTTTTCCGTTTTGCATTTCCATTAGATCATTAACTTCTAGAGTTCATATCATGTGCATAAGGTGGGATCGGTGTTTTCTGAGGATTAGGGTTTCACATCTTTATTTGCGGCTTATCATAGAATTCAAGGCTTTGGCTTGCAGCCGTCAACAACATCAGTCTATTATCGCTCTTATCACAAAGTCAAGGTTTATTTCCCTGG
Source organism: Lathyrus aphaca (assembly GCA_963966055.1). Lineage (NCBI taxonomy): Eukaryota > Viridiplantae > Streptophyta > Magnoliopsida > Fabales > Fabaceae > Lathyrus > Lathyrus aphaca. The sequence continues at coordinate 546,970,095 of OZ014520.1, forward strand.
TTTGGTGGTCTTCAAGGATCATTCACTAAGCCTCTGGCCCATCATCGGGCTATTTACTTCTTCATCAATTTATGAGGCTTTTTTTTCTTCTCTTCTCGGTGTCTCCGGAGTTTCTTCAAGTGCGAGTTATTTGTGACGGCGGCTATGTCTCAGGCATTGTGTATCCAAATTTCGAGTTATGTTGTGTGCGAAAGTTCATCAGTTTTATCAAGCAGTGGTTCATGATTTATTTCAGTGGTGGCCATTTTATCCTTAGTCAGTGGTTTTTTGTGCAAGATTGGTTTGGAGTTGAAAATCAAGGTTTTGTGGTTGTGTGCATATTGGTGGTTGTCGATCCATTCCATAAAATATTAATTTATACTTTTTCTTCTTACCCATTTCTCATATTCATTTACTCCCGTCCATTATCTTTTTAGTCATATTTTATCCGATTAACCATTATCCATGCTATTTAGAGTTCATAATCAACAAATTTTCTATCCAATATCCAACTAGATCTTATGTCCATTTTCCTAAATAGATAGTCATTTATTTTCCTCACATTTCTAAACCAAATTCACCATTTTTCTTTAATAAAAAAAAATCCATCTTCCATCCATTCACTTACCATTTCTTTTTTTATTTATTCAATTAAACTCAATTAGACAATTTCTAGCTCTTTTTTTTTTAAAATTCATTTATCCGTTTCTTTCCATTAGTCATGACTAATCCTATTAATTCATATTTTCTTTTTAATCCATACCTTTTCTTTGAATCCATGTTCATTATTCATTAAACCACTTTTTTTTCACTCCATTCTCATTAATTTCTTACTACCAAAAAAAATCACTAAGAAAGATAGTCCATATCATTTCCTTTATACATAGCCCATCACGTTACAACAATGACACCACAATATCCACTTCTTTTTCTTTTAGCATTCAATGACTCCACTATATTCATTTTTCCTCCAGTCCACATATTATCACGTTGGCCCCACCCTCATTTCCACAACACTATCACTCACTCTCATTTTTTCCGAATGCCACTCTTCACGCCTTCCCCACAACAATAAGCTGACCCACTCATCACTCATGAATTTCACGTTCACTCCACAACATTTTCACCACCATCTTTCAAAAACAAAAACAGTCACCGTACACACATCCCACGCACAAGCCGTGCAGCAGCGATTTCCTTTTTTTTCCTCATCACCCACAGCTCTCCATAACACACACAACGTCACACAAGGGGAGATATTTTTCTTTCACACAATTTCTCACCAACGAATTTCTCTGCATAAGAAAAAGTCTTCATACACAACATTGAAAAAAATCAGTCCAAACACAAACGCTCATCTTTTCTCAATTTACTCATACACAGAAAACACAATTCTCCAAACCAGGTTCACTTTTCAAAAGCACAACAAATAACTTTGTTATTTCTTCCAAAAAACTTTACACCAACTTCTTCACTCACCCTTCACTTTTTCCGCACAAACCGTGCACACTACAAACCAACATTACCCTCACTAATCGCTCAACTTTCATCACTGCCATTCTCAAGCACAAACACTTTTCACCTTCAATAATCTGAATCAACTCTTCTTCTTTCAAATCTTCAATCACCTTCAACCTTCGACCGAAACCAAACACCAAATCGCAACCCTTCAAAACCGCAACAACAACAACCTTCAACATCATCACCGTACACGTTTACGCATCAACCGCACAATACTCCATTCAACGAAAACTCACCACAACCTTCATCCACAACCAAACTCACCTCAACCAACACTCCTCCATCAAGCCCCAACAACACAGAAGCTCAAATCATAAACAAAAAATAGAACAAGAAAGTTTGAGATCCTTGCGGAATCGAGACGAATCTTGAGAAACAAATTTGTCGCCGCTACCACTGCACCGGATCGCGAAGCTTCTTCTTTCTTGAAATCAAATCCGAGACGCTCCGAGAGAAGAACGACTGAGCTGATTCAGCTTTCCGGCGAGTTGAGACGAAGCTGAGTCGAGGAGAGTCGAACAAAACCGCGAAGCTTGAAGTACGAGCCACGGGAATCGGAGAGCCATGGTGGTGGAACCTCTTCTTCGGTTATGATTTTGTTCGGCGAAGGTAAGGATGAACTGTGGAGGGTGCATCGCCGGTGATCGCGATAAGGAAGGAGGGTTTTGAAACAGGGCATAGGATAGGGGAGGGGTTCGTTGTTTGATTCGTGTTTTGTTTTCTATTTATGTCCATCTTTTCTTATTATTTTTTATAACATTTTCTTTTCTGTTATTTTATTTTACTAATATTGTTTTATTATTGTGTTTTTTTGTGAGAAAGCTTCATGGTTTTGTGATTATTGGACCGAATCAAACAAGGCCCATCAGTTGCTCTTCTTCTGGCACCCTCTTCTTTTCTGGCGATGCCCCCTGGAGTTTGCCTAAGGAGCTTGGGCTTTCTCTTGGTTGGTCCGTCATCATGATATCCACACCAGCATCCAGCGACCAAATCCCCTTTCTTTCTTTTTTTAATTTAATTATTTTATTGTCTTTTCTTTTTCTTTTTTTAATTAGTTTTTTTATTAACATTTGTTATAATTTGTTTTGTTTGTTAATTATTTTAATAATATTTGTTAGAATTCTATTAACTTATAACTATATTAGATTTTTGTTTAAATATTGGTTATTAATATAATGTTGATTTTAGTTTATTTCATTTTATTTGAGTTTAATTAAATAGGATTGTGTTTAATTTTGGTTCTAGTTTGGCTTGTTATTTTGTAGGTTCATTGATTAAATTTCGATGGTGGCAGATGTTGCATGATGATGGCTTTGTGACTAATTATTTTCGTGATCTTGTGTGGACTAATGAAACCTCTGGATACAATTTCACTTAGACCGTGACTTTGCATGGACCGGTTCCTGGTGTTAATTTTGGTTCCCCTTGATTGGTCGTCCTGGATGCTGGATGCTTACACTTGACTTTTGATACCCTGATGATTAACAATTGTTCTTGACTATTGATTACACCTTGGACTTGATATTTCTTCTTGATTTCTCTTGTACATATTAAAGAGGCAACGGACTTTCTCCGTTAGGTATCACTGAAGCCCGATTTTACTTATTGCATGTTGTTACATCTGGAAGTCCTACTGGTGTAGGCTCTGTTTGTGCATTATTCGATTACTCCATTTCGCATTCTCATCTTTTTATCTTATTTCTTCTTCATCTCATTTCTTCTTCCTCATCTTCTTTCATTCTTTCTTAGCTTGGGGTGTGCTTAGGCCACCATGGTTCTTCTCCTCTCATTCTTCTTCTTTTATTCTTTATTTCTTCTTTAGGATAGTAAGCCTCACTAACCTTAGGACCTCCATGCATGACAACTTTTAGGATTCTAGTCCCCTTAGATTTTTCACCCTTTTGAGATCCTTTTGGTGCTCTCTCTTCTCATCTTCAAACTTAACTTTAAGTCATTCTAATAAAGGTTAAGTTTTCTCATGTGACATGAGACTTTGCTATGAGATACTTGCACGCGTTCCGTTTCGGGGCGAGGTGTAAGTTATCCCTCGTGGTGGATAGGTCTTAGCATGAGATTACTTCATAAAGAAAAGCTAAAAAACACTTCTTAACCAAAATCACAAAAAACACTTAATAAATGTTAATAGGTCAGTGTGTCTGAGCCTTCACTTGTGGGGACTAGATTTGGGGATTTCCTCCATAGATAGGTGTGCCGCTTGCGCATTCCATTTCTGGATGATGTGGGACGTACACATCCCAGTGAGTAAGACTCAGGTACACTTACCTATGCAAACTTCACTCATAAAAAGCTTCTAAAAAACACAAACAAACAATAAGCATTTTTCCTTCGGGAATTCTTTTCTCATCTCCTTCGCTCCGTACGCGAACTTGCTCCTACTTGTCACTTTGCAAGACGGTTACGCACTCGTCGTCCGAGTCTGCAACACCTGAGCAATGGCATAGGCAGTTCAAGCCTTAATTCACAAGCAATTTCTTTTCTACCCCTAGTTAGGGGAACTACGGTGTCTCTGATCCTCATTGTCCCGATGAGGTACGTAGGCAGCGGGGTAGGGCCCGTTCGAGCACAATCTTTATTTTCCCTACATTTTTCCTTTTCATTTCTTATTCAGTTCCATTCTCAGTTTCCTTTTCCAGTTCCATTTACTTTCCTTTGCAACAACTTTCATTTCTTCACCCTTTGAAACAAATTTCTTTGCAAGCGTGGATCTCGTCGGGTACTGCGGACGATCTGGGTGCTAATACCTTCCCAGGTCGTAACCGACTCCCGAACTCAGTCTCTTTGGTTTGCAGGACCCGTGTCCTTCCTCTTCTTTTCCTTGGTTTGTGCAGCATTACCATTCCCGTTCCTTCGGGATAAAAATGCCTGACTGGCGACTCTATTCTTTTTCCGCGCCACATTCGCGTTTGTACCATGATGGATATCCGGGGAGCGACAATGAGGAGTTTTAATAATCTATTATAAGTGTATAGGAATTGGTTTATGAGTATATTAGATTTGTATGAATTTTGTGAGTTTTAGGGGTTTTGACTTAGGTTGAGTTTAGGAGTATAATTTGATGATTTGGAGTAGATGAAGTGAGTTATAATTGCATATATGATGTGTGAATTATTGCTTTGTTGTTGTTTGTGTTTGATGAGTGATGTGTAGGAGTTCTGGAGTATAACGAGATGGAAATCGTATGGAAAATTGGGATTTTTAGGGGCTGAATTCGTAAACAGCAGAAAACTGTTGATATACGTGCGTTAACCGGTTTACACTATGGGTTAACCGGTTAACCACTGTAAAAATGGGGTTTTTCTAAAGTTGTGCATGCGTTAACCGGTTAACGCTATGGGTTAACCGGTTAACACTGTGTTGTTGGCAGATTTTGGTTCTTTAAAAATTCAAAACTTTTAAACCGTAAGTCCGATTTGTATTCCGTTTGAAGCGTCGGAAAGAGCATAAAATGAACTTTATTTTTATAAATGAAAATGAGAAAAGCGAGATAATTTTCTGAATTGATATTTTAGAAAAATGGTTAAGAATGACCTTATAACTTTACCGGGATTGGGTTATGTCTTGATAAGTTGGATTTGATGATAAATGAGGATTTTTGGTGTGTTATTGTAATGAAATATATGATTATTTGATTTTTGAATTGCTGGATATGAAATGAATGATGCACATTTGATTTTCGGTGAATTTTGACGGAGTAACACATCATTGCATTTCATGACATTCACGATGGGGCTCCAGTCTATTTGGTAGCTTCAATCCCATTATGTGGATTAGAGTGATTCGGTGATTACGGTGTGCTCCCTTGTGGAGGGTTGATGGTCATGTATACATCTCACAATAAAATTGGTACCACATGCGTTGTACATATCATGATAGTTGGAATTGCATTTTTCTTAGAATGCGTTTATGATGGCATTTGTTGCTGAATTTTATTGTTGATGTTGTTGCAATATGTTTAAGCTGATTTATTTATATTCCATGTTCTTGTATATTTATAATGAATTATGATTACTCACCCTGCCTGCTTGGAAATGTTGCCTTTTATGTGGGTAACTTGCAGCTGATAAATTATATCCTTGTAGTGCAAGAGGAGTTTTTCAGAGTCTCGGAGCGTACCTTATATTACCTTAGGAGTGGTTTGAAGTCTTTGTGTCATGCCCTGTGTCATGTAACACCGGAATGGGGTTTTAGTTATTAAACTTATTTTTGTTATATTTTATTGAAGATAATTTTCCTTTATTTTATGATGTTAAATTTTGGATCGATAAAGTTATGTTTATGAGGAGAAATGATGTTTTTGAACTATTAAGTTTGATTCCGCTACAAAATGAATATATATTGTTGTATGATGTTGTTTAACCCGTGTTACGGGACATGACATTATATGTTTGATGTTTTTGAAAGATATGTGATACCCTTATTGTTGTGGTACTCTGAGATTAATCTAAATAATTTGCTTTGGGGTAGAAGGGTGTTACATTAGTGGTATCAGAGCAGGTCGGTCTGTCCTGCCAAGTCTTGTTGTTGTCAGTCTGTTGTCAGGTCTTTATTTTATTAACGATTATTCTTTTTCTGATGTGGTGAGTGTTGTGCAGAATGGCTGGAAACAACACGCGTGCTCTCGCTGACGCTATTGCAGCTCTTGCTCAGACTACTTCTTGGAACAATGCGTATGATGAGTTTCGTGCCTTGGAGAAATTTCAGAGGAATAATCCACCTGTGTTTGAAGGAACTCATGACCCGGCGAGTGCGCAGAAGTGGCTCAAGGCGATTGAGAAGATTTTCAGGGTGATGGCATATGCTGACGCGCAAAAGGTGCAATTTGGAACTCATATGTTGTCTGAGGAAGCTGACGACTGGTGGGATAATACCCGTCAACGTCTGGAGGATGAGGGTGTTGTGGTGACTTAGACTGTGTTTAAGGCAGAGTTCCTTAAGAAGTATTTTCTTGAAGACGCTTATGGTAAGTTGGAGGTAGAGTTCCTTGAACTGAAGCAAGGGAACATGACGATGGTGGAGTATGCTGCCAAATTTGAAAGGCTGGTGAAGTTTTATCCTCATTACAACAGGGAAGATGCTGAACTTTCCAAGTGCCTTAAGTTCGAGAATAGGCTGAGACCTGAAATCAAGCAGGGAATTGGATGCCAACAGATTCGAAGATATACGGAGTTGGTAGATAAGAGTCGTATTTATGATGAGGATAGCCGAGCTCGCTCTGCTCACTATAAGCAGTTGAGCGAGAAGAAAGACAATGGTCTGTTTAGAGGGAAACCTTATGCGACTACCGATGATAAATGGAAATAGAAAGCATCAGATGAGAAGAAGCAAAGTAGGGGAGCCGCTAATGTACCTTTTAAGTGTTACAAATGTGGAGAAGCAAGTCATAAGGCTGATGTGTGTACCGCCAGAGTTTTGAAATGTTATCGTTGTGGTAAGCTTGGGCACAAAATGAGTGATTGTCTGAATGAGGGTCCAACCTGTTACAATTGTTTTGAACAGGGACATATCAGTGCTCAGTGTCAGAAACCAAAGAAGATTGCTGCTACTACTCAGAATGCTGGGAGAGCTTTTGCTTTAGCTGGTTTAGAAGCTCCGAAGAAGGACAACTTGATTAGAGGTACCTGTTTTATTAATAATATTGAGTTGATTGCTATTATTGACACTGGAGCTACAAATTCATGTATATCTCTTGATTGTGCTAATAGATTGGGTTTAAAGTTATCTAGTATGAATGGTAGTATGATAATAAAGACTCCTGCTAATGGTTCTATGACTACCATGCTTGTTTGTTTGAAGTGTCCTCTGACAATTTATGAGAAGAATTTTGTGATGGATTTGGTACCTTTGCACCAAATCAATGTTATTCTTGGTATGAACTGTTTGGAATTTAATTATGTTCATATTAATTGTTATAGTAAGACCGCGAGGTTCCCAGAATTGTGTGAGAATGGCGAGTTAATGTTCTTATCTGCTAAGCAAGTGGATGAACTTTTATTAGACGAAGCCTTGATGTTTACGGTGTTTGCATCATTGCAAGTTGATGATAAGACTGTCAACACAGAGTTACCAGTTGTAGCGGTAAAATCATGAGTGTTAAAAAATGAAATATTTGGGATTAAGAAATAAGTAACGGTTGTGATTAAACCTCCCTCGATTTTATCACACACATGACTTGAACGAAACCTCAACTGAACAAACTGAAATATATACATACATATTTTTTAAATTTTTCTATTTTTTGAATAAATATGCGAGTAGGAAAAATTTGGGGTATGACAGATAATCATTTGTCGTCGATTGAGTTTACTTATAACAATAGTTTTCATGTGAGCATTGGTATGGCTCCGTATGAAGCATTGTATGGGAGGCGGTGTAGAACTCCATTGTGTTGGTATGAGTCAAGCGAGAGGGTTGTGCTCGGACCTGAGATTGTGCAGGAGACGACAGAAAAGATTAAGATGATTCGAGAGAGAATGAAAACTTCTCAAAGTCGTCAAAAGAGTTACCATGATTAGTGGAGGAAAGCACTTGAATTTCAAGAGGGAGATCATGTGTTCTTGAGGGTTACTCCAATGACTGGTGTCGGGCGAGCTTTGAGGTACAGAAAGCTCACTTCGCGTTTCATTGGACCGTATCAGATTTCGCAGAGGGTCGGAGAGGTGGCATATCGAATTGCATTACCATCGTCAGTTGCGAATATGTATGATGTGTTTCATGTGTCACAGCTGAGGAAGTATATTAAAGACCTGTTGCATGTGATTCAGATGGATGATGTTCGAGTGATAGATAATTTGACTGTGGAAATTTTTCCAGTACGAATAGACGGTAGAGAAATGAAGCGATTAAGAGGTAAAGAGATTTCCTTAGTGAAGGTATTGTGGGGTGGACCAGCTGGTGATAGTTGGACTTGGGAGCGGGAGGATCAGATGAAAGAGTCGTATCTGATGTTGTTTGCTTCAGGGACATTTTCGAGGACGAAAATTCTTAAGTGGGGGAGAGTTATAACACCCCAAAGTCAATTTTAATTTAATTTATGTGTTTTCTTGTGAATTATGATGTTTATGATGTTATTTGATGTTTTGTGAAGTTTTGGGGTTGGCTTAATATATTAGTAATATAAGAAATATTAAGTTAATGAGTTTATTTTATTATTGGAGATTAAATTAAATAACATAGAAGGAATTGGAGGATAAGGGTATTGTGGTCATTTGATGGAGCATTGATGAGGTTCTTATGGGGAAAGACTAAAGAGGTCATAGGGGTAAGAGTGACAAAAAAGGGGAAAGTTGGAGAGTACGATCATTTGGAACGATCGCACTTTTGGGAAAAAAAGCTCTGGAGAAGAGGAGAAGCTAGGGCTTGAAGGTTGGGAAGATTTACGAAGAATTTATCGAAAAATTACGAAAATTAAGGTATGGGAAGTATTTTCCTTTCAATATTATAATGTGGGAATGGAATTGGGGGTTTTGAGATATAGGTTTTAGGGTATGGGGTTTTATGATGAACTGAATTTTGATGATGATTTTGATCAATGTAATAGGTATATGATGTGGTTGATAATATTGTAATGGATGTTGATGTCAATGATGTTTTCTAATGTAATGATGTCAATTTATGTGTTTTGGAGGGTTTTTAACGCAGAAGGAGAAGGCTGGAAATCGCAGAGAAATTTTGCAGAATCGCGAAGCTCGCTTAGCGAGAATAGTCAGTGAGTTGGGTGCCTAGAGAGCAGGATGTCTCGCTTAGTGAGCCCTGGGAAACTTTGATAATGTCTTTTTTCAAAAACTTACGGAAATTAAGGTATGGGGAGTATTTTCCTTTCAATATTATAATGTGGGAATGAAATTGGGGGTTTTGAGGTATTGGTTTTAGGGTATGGGGTTTTATGATGAACTGAATTTTGATGATGATTTTGATCAATGTAATAGGTATATGATGTGGTTGATGATATTGTAATGGATGTTGATGTCAATGGTGTTTTCGCATGGTTCATCGTAGCTATCACGTGTCTGCATTTGTAAGCCTCTTGATAGGAATACCATAGGAAGAGTTGAGATCGTGCGGCCCATGTTGAAGTCAAAATTGTTGACTGAGTGTCCATAGTAGACTACCATATTGCTGCGCAAATGGGCCTTGCTTTCTGCTTTTTACACCTCCCTTTTTGAAGCCCATTAAGAAAACAACTATAAAAATTACTTCCTGAACCCCCCATTTTATTTCTTTTAGATTTTAATTTTTAGTTAAATATAGTTTAAGATTAATTCAATAAAAAATAGTAAAAATCACAATAAAATTCCACAAAAAATCCAGTAGCTTAATAATTCCAATTAGAAATTTTTGGCATTTTTATTTTCTGAATTTTGCTTATTTTCAATTTAATTCTGATTTTTCTTTTAATTAGCTTTTATTGGATTTCTTTTAACTGTACATGATTTTGTTCATTTCAGTTTTTCAACTTCCAGTAGGATTTTTAACCCATTCATTTTCCCATGGTTAGAGGACTCATAAGAGGACCTAGGATAATTTTGGTAGAATATTTAGGTCATTTTATCCCCTATTTTAGTAGCTTAATCCATGAAAAATTATAGTTGATCCTCAAGTAGAATTAAGTGATTTTTAGACATAGTTAACTTCTGAATTTTTAGGATATTTTTTAGCATAATGTAATAGTTAGTTTAGGGACCCTATATAATTAATTCCATAATTTTTCCAGGACCTTTACTATTTTTAGTGTATTAATCTTTAGGCTAGTTATACATGTAAAATTCACCTAGTTTAGTTTAGAATATTAAGGTCCATTAAGAACTGTTTTCTTAGATTTAATCTTAGGATATTAAAATGATTTAGTCTAGTTTAATTTCCGATTTTTAGAATGATAATATTAGATAGTTCCTTTAGTTTTAGGACTTAGGCTTAGAATTCATAATAAATAGACTTAGAATAAGTTTAGCCTTACTTTTTGGTTTTATACCTTTAAATGTTTTGTTTTAGAATATTATTTCTTATGTCAATTTTAATGATGTGCTTTAGTATTTGATTTTTTTCACTTGTATAGGCCTCCCCTTTGCTTTAGAATCAACTTAACTTCCTTAGGAAGTAAGTTGAATTCTAGTAGTTTCTAGTTCCTTCCTTCATTAGGTTTAGAAAACCACACAAACCATTAGGACCATTTGTAAATAAATAAACAAAATTAACGTTGTGTCTTAGTCCCTTAGATTTTACCTTTTGCAACTTGAGTCATTATTTCTCATCTCATAAAGAAAAATAATAAAACACTTAATAAAAATCGAACTTTCTTGTACGACACGAGACTTTGTTGCGGAGTGTTTATACGCGTCCTGTTTCGGGGCGAGGTGTAAATACTTACCGCGATGGATAGGTCTTAGTATGAGAATGTTCACAAACAAATTCAAAACATTTCTCATAAAAGACAAAAACAAATAATAAGCGACTATCCTGCGGGAGCTTCTTTTCTCATCTCATTCACTCAGCGCGAACTTGTGACGACTTGTCTTTCATGCAAGACGGTAAACGCACTCGTACCAGACGAGCCTGCAACACCTGAGCATAGACATACGCAGTTCCAGTTATAAAAAACACAAACAAATAGTTCCCGCCTTAGTTAGGCGAACTACGTCGACTCTGATCCTCATTATCCCAATGAGGTACGTAGGCAGCGGGGTAGGGCCCGTTCGAGCACATTCTTTATTTTCCCTACATTTTCCCCTTTTCCTTCCATTCTCTCTTTCAGTTCCTTTCTATTCTAGTCAGCATTTTTATTCAGCAGCTTTATTCTTTCACACCCTTTGAAACAAACAAACAAGCGTGGATCCCGTCGGGTACGGCGGACAGTCTGGGGTGCTAATACCTTCCCAGGTCGTAACCGACTCCCGAACCCAGATCTTTGGTTCGCAAGGCCTCGTCCTTTCCTTCTTCCTCAGGTTTGTGCAGCATTACCTTTCCCATTCTTTCGGGATAAAAATGCCTGGCTGGCGACTCTACCTTTTCCGCGCCACTTTCGCGTTTGTACTAGGATGAAAATCCCGGGAGCGACAGCTGGCGACTCTGCTGGGGATCGAACTCAGAATCTCTGGTTTCCCTTGTAGAGTCAATCCTAGCGCCTATTTGGTTTTGTTTCTTTGGGTGTTTATCTGTTTGCTGCTGTGTGCTTTTGTTTAGCTTTACTGTTTTCATTTACAGTTTTACTTTACAACTTTACTTTACCGCATTTATTTACTACTCTCGGTATTTATTTTCCATACATCATATTATACTGGACTGTCTGGCTGTGTTGGTTTTCATTTTTTCTGCGGGATGGTGTCGCTCCCACCAAATGAGGCCAGGTCAAATGGGGTACAGACGCGAACGGTCGGCGAAAGAGAGAGGAAATGAATAGAGTCGCCAGCTAGGCATTTTTATCCCGAAGGAAAGGTAATACTGCATAAACCTAAGAAAAGACATGGATAAGACGACCGCGAACCAGAGAAACTGAGAAAGGGGGTTGGTTACAACCTGGGAAGGTATTAGCACCCAGATTGTCCGCCGTACTCGACGGGATCCACGCTTAAAAGATTGGTGTTTAAAAAGGGGTAGTGTCAGTGCAATTTGTGTATCAAAGCTGGAAAGAATGCAAGTGTCAGTGTAAAAGAAATGAGAGGTGTATAAGAGAAGTGTCAGTGTAAGAATAAGAATGAAATGCTCAAGACCATGGGACTTAGAGAATAAGACTGGAAAGAGGGGGAATATACAGAGACTTTTGTTCGATAACTGTTAAGTTGTGCCTACGTATCCTCTCGTGCAATGAGGAAGTCAGAACACCGTAGTTCGACTCAAAGAGACTGAAAGGTAAATTGACTTGTGAACTGCTTGCTTGCCTATGCTCAAGTTTAATGACCTGTCTGGCTCTGGTGCAAACTGTCTTGCATTAGACGGAAGAAGCAAGTTCTCGTTTGTGAGTGAATGAGATGAGAAAAGAATCCCGGAGGAGACGATTATTGTTTGTTTTTGTGTTTTCAGTCTTTTATTGCCTTGTGAAGTTTGTCATAAGTTGATGAGCTTAAGCCTAGACCAATGGGTTAGTAAACTCACCACATCCTCCCTCTGATTAGGGGTAATGAGAACTCTTTAAGTATGAAGTAAACACCTCACACTTAATCACCATGATGTAGGATTAAGATCATTAACCTACTTGTGATTATTTAGATGTTTTTGTTGTTTTTGTTTAGTGTTAAGTAATGAGTTTAAGCCATAATCAAGGATTTAATGAACTCATTACACCATCCTAATAGAAGGATAATAGATGAGCACACTTAAGCTGAGGAAGATACCTCAACTTAATCCATGATTAGGGATTAACCTCATGACAAAACAAGCCTTTATTAAAGTGGATTTTAATTAAGGGTGAGATTAAGAAGTGATTTTTATGATTTGTAAGACAACTTGAGGGGGACTTGTCCATTAACACTAGGGTTAGTCCTTCTTAACCAATTAAGGAAGAATTAGAACCCTAATGCAAGGCCCAAGTTACAAGTTTGATGTCTTGATGATTATTAGATGGATTGATTAAAGGATTTAAACACATTAAGGGTTTAACACTTAGGATTAAAGTTATACACTCCATCCTAATAGAAGGATGCAGGCATAAGCTTAATCTCAAAGCCTTAAAGCCTTTAGGGTTTAGTCCCTCATTATGAGATGAGAAGAGAAGACTCAAAGATGACACAAAGGTAAAACTAATGGGAGACTAATCAAACCCTAATTTTTATCATGCTTGGAGATCCTAGGGTTTATGAGGTTTGCAAGAAGATCTTCAGAGAAACCACCAGGAAGGAAGCAGATGAAAGGAGCAAGAAACAAAGAGAAGCAAAACAACTTGCTTCACTTAAGAAGTCAAATTGCTTGAAGAAAGAAAGTAAGAGATGAACATGAATGAGCGAGCTCAATCCAATACACATGATAAAATGCAGAAATGATGCATAAGAGAGATGAAAAGAGATTGTGAGAAGTGAAGGCAAATCCACTTCTCAAAACAACTTACCACCTGAAAAGTTAGCAAAAGAAATGAAATGCAATGCAAATGAGATGAAATGTCATGATGCAAACCAAGGTCAGAAGCATTTACATGATGTTAATGATGCTATGAGATGATACAAACATGAGGCAAGACATGGGAATGATCATACAAGGCAATGGATGCAAATGAGGCATGCTTTGAACCATGAATGTACATGAAGAGTTATGAAATGCAATGGACATATAACATGGCAAATGAAAGATGTAATGATCAAGCATGATTCTAATATATCCTAAGATGTATTATGAATCATGTGAATGCACAAAATGTCATGGCAAGTCATTGGATGCAAGTAAATGAAAGAAGGATGCAAAGGAAGGCATAAATTAGGGTTTATGATCAACACACAAAGCAAAATTCAAAATCAGAAGCAAATGACATGATAAAATTGAAAATGCAATCAAAGATACCCTAAACCTATACAAGTTCACTGCCCAAAGGAGGGGACCTAACTCTTAACCTAGTGAAAGTTATGAATTTCCTAAGATTGCTAGGGTTTTGGGGTACCTCATCAAGAAAAATACCAAACAAATTGAAAATGCAAGATCAAATCAAGCCAATTTTATCCTATAAAATACATGCTATGAAGAGTGCAATTCAAGAAGAATCATCATCCAACTCTCAATGGTTAGGCAGAATGAAATTTTTAAAGAATGAACCAAAATATTGCCTTAAAATGAAATTAATTCCAATGAAAATGATCAAAAGGGATCAAGAACAAAAAAGAAATTTGGTTTGAGAGTTGTACAATGTTTCTAAATGTTTCTAAATGCAATGTGAATTTTTTTATGATTTTTAAATACCTAAATGTATTTTTAATTAATTAATTTTCATTAATTAATTAAAAATAAACATTTAAATGATTTAAAAATAATTTTCAGTGCAAAAAATAAAAATAAAAATATTTTTGGGTTTTAAAAATTAATGAAATCATTGACAAAAAATTTCATAATTTTTAAAGGTATTTTTCTATTTTAAATAATTCGTATAAATAAAATGAAAAGAAAATGAATTAAAAATGAAAATAATGAAAGTAATCCAAAAGGAGGGCCAGGATTTGATCTGGGTTTGGATTGGTTGACTGCGCGCCAGATCCAAAGGCCCAGATTCAAATATGGTTAATTTTGTTTTATAATTTAATTAAACAGGATTTAAATAATTAATCAGGGATTAGGGTTTTAATGACAAATCCTGGCCACACACACGCGCAGGAGTCAATGGGGGTCAACAGCATCTAAGGTCCAGATTCAAACTCCCATTAATGACACAATTAGGGCTAATGATTTTCAGGTGACCGGAACAGTGGTTCCGGTCATCTTCTCCGGCGAGCATAAACCCTAGAATCTTCTACAGGTCACTAATCATGAAATTTCTTCCACCAAAACAAACCTCTCATCAATCTAAACCTAACCCCTCATCTCAAATCCATTTATTTTCACTCACAAGCCTGAATCGAAGGAAAATATAAAATACGGGCAAACTTTCAGAACAACATGAAATGGTCATTTCTTGCTTATTTTCAATTCTAAACACATCTAGATGATCAGTGCAACATGTAGATTCATTTTGTAACAAGAAAATGAAGTTCTGAGAAAAAAGTTCTTAGGTTATACCTGAGCTGGAGACCTTCGAAAGTAAGCTTTCAGAGCCTCCCTCTTGTGCAAATGATCTCCTCTGAACCCCCTGAGGATAATGGAATGCTTGGATGGGGTTGAAAGTGGCTAGTTTGAGAGGTCCAGTTCTGATATGGCAGGAAATGAGGTTCTTGTGTGTTGTGTTTCATACCATTGTGAGGGGTGGGATTTGTTCTATGGGTTGTGTGTGGTTGATTGGTGAAGGAATTATTGAAGTTTGATGGTTGTGTTAAGTGTTTCGAAGAGGGAAAGGTTTTGACAGATTTTTGTGGATACTGCAATGTGGGAGGATTCAGCTTGTGTATGGTGTGTTTTTGGAGTGCTTGATGTCCACATATCATGCTCTGGTTGGGCAGAGAGTTGGTGTGTCACTGTGGGATTGGTATGGGCAAAATGCAAGAAAGTCAAGATATTGTGTACCCTAAGCATGGCTCGGGTCAGAGGCAATCTAGAGGCTTGTCCTGCCTCAGCTTGAGTTAAGGAAGACCCTAGGATCAAGAGAAGTCAGCTGGGTGCAATGGATCACATGTTTGAAGTGTTTTTGCAATATGGCAACTTGTCACATTTCATGATTTTTGGCTATGTACATGTGAGAAATCTTGCTGAATTTTTGGTGTGGGATGCTTCATTAGGTCATGGCAACATCTTGAGACCATCTAGAGGTCATACAATCCCTTTGAGAATCATTTTGCAAGAAATCCCTCTTTGCACTTTCATGAAGAATGGCTTATGGTTACTTGAAAATCAAGGCATAGAAATGGGAAATTCTTTGGGACAAACTGCATTTTAGGTCATGCATTGTGTTTGTATGATGGTTAGAGGTCACATTGAAGTCACATAAAGGCTTGCCATGAGAATTTGCAAATTTTCCATTTTGTGCAAAAGTGAAATTTCAATGATTTTATCCAACTTTGCAAGGCCATAACTTATGATCCAAAATGAATTAGGACAAGTTCTTGTACTTTTTGAAAATGGGAGGATCCATTCTACAACTTTCATGACCAAAGTTTTCTCATTTGAAGCATTTTTTAATTAAAAAGAAAGGGTTGAAAAACTTTCCCAAAATGGCAAGTTTACATTACAAGTCACTTTCCCAAAAAGGAAACTTTGCAAATGGCTTGAAATTCTTAAATTTTGTGAACTTCTAACATCTTCCATGATCAAATAAAGATCATACACATTCAAAATGATGAAGAACACCCTTTGGTTGGGTCATTGGGGGCCTCAGATGCCCTGATTTTGCACTGACTTGCTCAAGAAGTCAACTCTTGATTAGATGCCTTCCCCATGGAATTTCTTCATGAAAATTGATAAGCATGATCCCTATAAAATATAGAGACCAATAGAAACAAGAATGACCAAAAAATTTGGAGTTATGACCCTTGAAACCAAAACCCTAATTCTAGGTCATATGTGCAGTTAAGCCTGGCTCTGCTTCCATGCCTTTCTCAGTTCTTGTGATTCTTTGACTTTATTGACTTGGTGAGGATACAATATGATGCTTGAACATACATGGATCCCTTTGAAGTGATTGATGACCTCTGGAGTGGCCCAAATGGCTCAGGGATGGCTCAGATCACAAACCCTAGATGCAGATGACTTAGAAGCAATGCAGTGAATCAAAAATGTGGTGTGAGATGCTATGATTGAATTTATGAATATGAAGAGATCACAAGCCATGGTGTGAATGGGTGAGGGAAAATTTGGGGTGTTTACAGCTGCCCCTATTCAAACATGAGTTAGCTGTGTAGGATGTTAGCAACGGCTTAACAGGCAAACAAGATAACTTGTGGTTGAATACCAATGACAGTCCAAAATTTGCACTCACAGAATGAAGAAGAAAAGGGATATAGATTGTAAAGGGAAAATAAAGTATATTATAAAGTGCGGGCGACGGAGGACAATCGTCAAGCAGTGGACGACTGCTGGGGAGGAAGTAATGACGGGGACGACCGACAAGCTGGGGAAAGATGCGGGAAATAAAGCAATGACGGGGACGGCCGACAAGCTGGGGATATAAGAGATTATGATGGGGACGGCCATCAAGTTAAAGATATAAGACTCTCTCTGGGGAATTATAGGTAAATGATGGGAACGACCATCAATTTGAAGGCATAAATGAAATAAGTGATGAGGTACGGTCATCAAAGGTGAAGGACGATCACCTAACAGGGGACGGCTGCTCTGTTGGGGATAAGATGAGGGACGGTCATCTAACGGTGAAGGACGATCACCGGGCAGGGTACGGCTGCCGAAAGTATCGCGACATAGGACGAATGCCGGATAAAAAGGTCGACGATGGGGACGGCCATCGGATAAGCATGATGAAGGACGATCATCAAGAGGTGAAGGGCGATCACCTAGCAGGGGATGGCTGCCGAAAGTATCGCGACATAGGACGAATGCCGGATAAAAAGATCGACGATGGGGACGGCCATCAGATAAGCATGATGAAGGACGATCATCAAGAGGTGAAGGATGATCACCTAGCAGGGTACAGCTGCTCTGTGGGTATCATGACATAGGACGAATGTCAGATAACCAAAATCAACGATGGGGACGACCATCGGATAGAGTGATGAAGGACGATCATCAGGAGGTGAAGGACAATCACCTAGCAGGGGACGGCTGCTAAAAGTATCACGACATAGGACGAATGTCGGATAGGAAAGGGTTCCAATAATGGAGACTCCGCTGGGGAAATGATGAAGGACGATCATCAAAAGGTGAAGGACGATCACCTGGCAGGGGACGGCTGCCGAAAGGTATCATGACATAGGACGAATGTCAGATAGAAGGGAAATAATTCATTGGGATTTGCTGGGACTCTTCTAGGGAATAGTAGACACAGACGAGTGTCTAAATTCAAGAAGACACGGTGTATAGATTAAAGATGCGGACGAGCATCCTTAAGACTATGATACGGACGGGTATCAGGTAGAAACAAACGCTTGACGCATGCTCAGAGATGATGATACGGATGAGTATCAACTGGTTAACAAAGAACACGTACGAGTGTCGGATCTGAGGGGATTTAAGTAATATATACAAGATACGGACAAATATCTGTATGAGTAAAAAGATGACGAGTGACAAGTATGAGTGTATTCAACTTGCTGGGAAGAGTATGATACGGACGAGTATCATAAAGGGAAGTGCGTAAGTTATATAAATGTAAGAGATGTTCTGAAGATCTGTGGGGATAAGATGACACGGACGGGTGTCAGAAAAAGTGTATTATGAACAAGTATTCAGGTAACTATGCTGGGGAAGAAGACACAGACGGATGTCAAGGAATTGTATATATATGCACACATGTGTTGTGAGTGCAAAGGGGACGCTTTGGCTTTCTGCTGGGGATACGATACTGACGGGTGTCAGGAAGTATCTGTATTTTTAGGGAAAATGCCTTGGCTCTCTGCCGGGGAATTTGGGAAGTCTTCTGTATATCATTGATGGACTGTCAAAATTTACAAGTGTTTGATTAAGAACATGGCTTATGATTATGCAACATGTTTGATTTTTGCCGTAATGCTCCGTATTAGACGGAATGCTACGCTCTGTTGGGTAAATATGATGCGAATGCCATGAGTATGCAAAAATACCGATCCGGGATTCGGATCCTATTGCCGTGGAAATCTCCGGCTGATCTGTTTGAGGTAGACACCCCAGCTGGGGATAAGATCATTGGTAGATCTAGCATATATGACTCTGCCTGGGGGAGTAGATCACTGATAGATCTGTCCCGGTAATGAGGGATCTAGCTGGGGTTCGTAGAAGCTTTCGTCACTCTGTTGTGAGACCTTCAGGTATTGCTTCGCTGGATAGAGGTTGAGACTCTGTGGGGAAGTATTTCTCTGTCTAGCACTTGGCTGGGGAAGAAGAAAGATTGCTGAAAGATCTTCTTAGAGATTTTGTGGGGATCCTGCTGAGGATGATACTTGATAACTCAGCTGGGGACATGAACACCCCCTGGTGCTGCCCTCTTGAAGGAGATATTGGAGGAGTGATGTCTGACAACTCTGATGGGGGAGAAAGCATCTTTGATGTTGTTCGGAAGATGTGTTGAGGAAATAATGATTTGGGCAGCCTACTGGGAAGAAGCTTTCATGCCCCATGTTGTGCTTTGACTACCTGCAATCCTGTAAAGACAAAGAAACGCACAAGTACCCCGAGGTATCCCTTAATGGATTCCATCATAGGAGTCTAGACACTCCCGGGAGTAAACATATTTCCTGCAAGCATGTAGTTTTTAGGAAAGACGCATCTGTATTTTATGTGATCAACAAATTAATGAAATCGGACATTTTTGCAAAAAAAAGAGTACGAGACAGTGTGTGACTGAAAATCTGATTTTATTAATCTGTGCCATGAATTGGCAGATACAGTCATAGAAACAAATCCCCTGAAATGAGGAGATTGTTACAAATTGAGAAACAAAAGATGCCGGCAATGTCGATGACGCTTCGAGGAGCTTCCCTTTGCTATGACTCGTATGACATTGACATTCTTCTCATCTTGCTTTCTGAAGAAGGCTGATTCTGACCGACGTTCGAACTTTTCGGAACTTGTCAGGTTGTAAGTGATACAGATGAATTCAGAATGCAATTGTTCACTTATTCCCTTATTTTGCGTGGATCGCCCTTTCAGGTTTTCAATCCACCGGGATACCCATTTTTGCCTGAGTTGTCCAATGCGGCTTTTCAGCTCAGCGGGTGTACATCTTTTATTTATTTCCCCTTATTTTTGCCCGAGTCTTTTATTCTGTTTTTGACTCGCCGGGATGCCCTATTTTTGCCTGGACTTACATTCTGTTTTTATGTCCAGCGGGTCGTTTTTATGCGAAGTATTTTTTAACTGCATCTGAATTCACAGGGAACAGGAAATCTTCACCATCCATAGTGCTGAGCATCAGTGCTCCACCAGAGAAAACTTTCTTTACTATGAACGGGCCATCATAATTCGGAGTCCACTTGCCCCTGTGGTCGGTATGAGGAGGGAGGAGTCTTTTCAGCACAAGATCTCCTACTTGGTACTCTCGGAGCCTGACTTTCTGATCGAAGGCTTTCTTCATTCTTTTCTGATATAGCTGCCCATGACAAATAGCAGCCAATCTCTTTTCTTCAATCAGACTTAGTTGTTCGTATCGGGACCGGACCCATTCTGCTTCGTTCAACTTAACATCCATTAGTACCCGCAGGGAGGGTAATTCAACTTCAACAGGTAGGACTGCCTCCATACCATACACAAGCTGATACGGTGTTGCCCCAGTAGATGTTCTGATTGACGTACGGTACCCATGCAAGGCAAATGGTAGCATTTCATGCCAGTCTTTATAGGTAACCACCATCTTCTGCACAATATTCGTGATATTCTTGTTAGCTGCCTCAACAGCGCCATTCATCTTTGGCCTGTAAGGAGAAGAATTGTGGTGTTGGATCTTGAAGTCCCGGCACAGCACTGCCATCATTTTGTTATTCAAGTTGGAACCATTATCGGTAATGATTCGCTCGGGGACTCCGTACCGACAAATGATATCTCTCTTCAGAAATCGGGCTACCACTTGCCTTGTAACGTTCGCATATGAAGCTGCTTCGACCCACTTGGTGAAATAGTCAATGGCAACCAGGATGAATCTATGGCCGTTCGAAGCAGTCAGTTCAATATTGCCAATCATGTCAATGCCCCACATGGCAAAGGGCCATGGTGAAGACATCACATTCAAAGGATTCGGAGGCACATGCACTTTATCCGCATAAATCTGGCATTTATAACATTTTCTGGCATAAGCACAATAATCTGCATCCATTGTGATCCAGTAATAGCCTGATCTTAGCAACGTTTTAGCCATTGCGTGCCCTCCAGCATGGGTACCAAAGGATCCTTCGTGCACCTCGTGCATTAACAACTCTGCTTCTGTCTTATCAACACATCTGAGAAGTACCATATCAAAGTTTCTTTTGTAAAGGGAACCATCAGTATTCAGAAAGAAACTACCAGCTAGCCTTCTTAATGTCTTCTTATCATTGGAAGATGCCCCTGGTGGGTATGTTTGATCCTCCAAGAAGCACTTAATGTCGTGGAACCAAGGCTTATAATCTTTAACAACATCTGCTGCAAATACGTATGCTGGTCTGTCAAGTCTGGATACTGCAATCCGAGGCACAAAGTTGGCAGCTTGAACTTTGATCATGGATGAAATGGTAGCCAAGGCATCTGCAAACTGGTTTTCATCTCGAGGGATATACTCAAGCCTGACCGTTGTGAAAAAAGTCAGTAACCTCCTTGTATAATCCCGGTAAGGTATCAGATGATCTTGGTGGGTGTACCATTTGCCGTAGGTTTGATTGATTACCAGAGCTGAATCTCCGAACACAATCAAAGTCTTGATCCTGAGGTCAATGGCTTCCTCAAGACCCATAATACAAGCTTCGTATTCAGCTTCTTTGTTAGTGCAGTTAAAGGTGAGTTTCGCCGAGAAAGGCATGTGAACTCCTTTAGGTGTAATGAGTACTGCACCAACACAACGACCCTTCATATTAACAGCCCCATCAAACATCATAGTCCATTCTTCCTCTGGGTCAGGCCCTTCGGTGTGAACAGGATCTTCATGATCTTTTTCTTTTATGAACATGATGTCTTCGTCAGGGAAGTCAAATCTCATAGGCTGGTAATCATCAATCGGTTGCTCAGCAAGGTAATCAGACAATACACTGCCTTTGATGGCTTTCTGAGATGTGTACTGAATGTCATATTCTGTGAGGATCATTTGCCATCTTGCAACCCGTCCGGTAAGTGCTGGCTTCTCGAAAATGTACTTAACTGGGTCCATCTTTGAGATCAATAAAGTAGTGTGGGTCAACATATACTGCCTTAGTCGGCGAGCAGCCCATGCTAAAGCACAACAAGTTTTCTCGAGCAGTGAATAACGTTGTTCACAGTCGGTAAACTTTTTGCTTAGGTAGTATATTGCATACTCTTTTCGACCAGACTCGTCATGCTGGCCCAACACACACCCCATTGACTCTTCTAATACTGTCAAGTACATGATTAGAGGTCTTCCTTCAACTGGAGGCATAAGGATAGGAGGCTCTTGTAAGTATTCCTTGATTTTGTCAAAAGCCCTTTGGCAGTCCTCGTTCCACCTGACCGTTTGTTCTTTTCTTAGCAGCTTGAACAAGGGTTCACAAGTTGCCGTAAGGTGAGATATGAACCTTGAAATGTAGTTCAATCTACCTAGGAACCCCCGAACTTCTTTTTCTGACTTTGGTGCAGGTATCTCTTGAATGGCTTTAACTTTATCAGGGTCAACTTCAATCCCTTTCTCACTTACTATGAATCCCAGCAGCTTACCGGTTCGCACCCCGAATGTGCATTTGTTGGGGTTTAACTTCAGTTGGTATTTCCTCAGACGCTTGAATAACTTCAACAGATTCACCAGGTGGTCTTCTTCTGTGAGGGACTTGGCAATCATGTCATCCACATAACATTCAATTTCCTTGTGGATCATGTCATGGAACAATGTTACCATAGCCCGTTGATAAGTGGCACCAGCATTCTTCAGTCCGAATGGCATTACCTTATAACAGAACGTGCCCCGGGGTGTGTGTTGGTGTAAGCCCTAGAGGCCAATACTTTTTGGTACTTGTATCGGATTATTCGTTTAATAATAAAAGGCATTTCTTTATTATGTTTGTCTTTCAGAATAATAAAGTCCCTAGAATAGTTAGTCTGTTTAATGAAATGTTAAGTGTGACTTAATCATGAGATCCCATTAAACATAAAGACATTATTCTTAAAATATCCGTAGTCAAGCTTTATTGCAAAGTGGGATAACATTAAAGCATTGAGACTATTATGAAGATAGACTGATGATCACATCTCATGGATCATGGATAAAGGGTTATCAAGTCTTGACATAGGTATAAATATTAGGAGTAATATTTATACCGGATTGACCCGCTATGAGAATACTACATAGTATGTTATGCAAAGTGTCATAAGTTATTCTCATGGTGATAATGGTGTATTACCACCCTTCGACCTGAAACCACTATGGACCCTAGATGTAGAGTCGGGTGCTTTATTGCTGATCAAACATTATCCGTAACTGGATGATCATAAAGACAGTTGATGGGCACTCCACGAAGCATGCTGAGGGACATGAGTGTCCTAGATGGAATTTGCCAATCCTGCATAACAGGAGAAATGTCTAAGGGCCCAATATTGAACTGGACAAGGATGACACAGTGTATGCCTTGTGTTCAATATAGACATAGGGGCAAAAGGGTAATTGTACAAACATATATTATCACGAAAAAGGTTTTGTCAGATCACATGACATTTTCGTGACTTGGGTAGCAGTGATGTGTTTCTAGATACCGCTCACTGTTTATTATGTTAAATATATAATTTAATATAATTACCAACGTTACGAAATCCTACAGGGTCACACACATAAGGACAGTTTGATGAGAGATAGAGAAATCAAAGGAACACCGTAAGGTACGGTGCACTTAAGTGAAAAATAGAAATTCGGATAATATAATAATAATTATTGTTATTTTATAATGGTTATAAAATAATAATAAAATAAATATATTTATTATAATAATAGTTATTATAATAATATATAATATTATTATGGATCATGTGAATTGGGCTTTTAGCCCGCAGCCCACAAGAGAGTCTATAAAAGGAACCCTTGTGATGAAGCTTTTACTTGATGCAATTTCGTTTTTGATTCTCACTCAAATAATTTCGTTCGTAAGCAGCTAGCACTGTGACCGGAAGCTGTTCGTGTGGACTGAGTAGAGGCGTTGCACTTCATCAACGCTTGTGATCGCTGCATCAAAGATCTGAATCGCCACAAAGAGGTAACGATTCTATCACTGACCATGCTCATTCTTAAGGATCACTAAAGGAAAATTTTTGTTTTCCGCTGCGTTTAGATCGCAATTTTCCTTCAGTGGTATCAGAGCCACTTACGAAACCATGGATCTGATAGCTGTTAAATTTCCGTTTTTTTTTCTGTATTTGATTCGATTAAAACACAGAACGAATTTAACAATAAACGATTAATTAAATTTGGCATCTGTTGTGTACGATTTGGATGATTGATGTTGATTATGCTTCGGAATCCGACATTAGTATGGTGAAGTTGTGCGATACATTGATCATCCATAGGTTACACAATTAGATCGATCACTTTTATATAAGATATAAGAAATTCTGATGCAAAGATGGTATATGGGATATACTGTTTTGATTTCATCCATTCAATCACATAAGGATTGTAATTCTTTTGAAAGATCATCATTTTCATTCGCTTCGGAATCCGACGTTAGTATGGTGAAGCAATGACATGTTGATCTATCATATTGAGTTATCAATCGAGTTGTGTTTGACGGCATGAAATTGTTGCATTAGGATTAATGGCAGTACAAGTGTTGTATTGCCGCAGACTTTTCCGGTTGGGGTTGTAAATGCACAAAAGTTGTGCAGGAAACGACGTGAAATACAATGAAGTGTTCATAAAATTTTTCGCCGGGGCGCTGCCCCTGACAACCCCGCAAGGAACCACCGTCCGCTGACCGGGCAGCGGAAACCCCGGCTAAGTCTGCAAAGTGTGATCAATCAGCCGAAATTTAATTTAGTTTATTTAATTATCGGAATTTTAAACTAATAATAAAAGTGTGTTTATTATTATTTATTTGTGGTGATCAGTTATGGCCTTAGTTTATCCTTTATTATTGTTTTGGGATTTTTAAATACGGCCTGCGAGTCGTGCCTCTCTCTCAATCTCTTTATGTAACTTCTTTTCTCATCTCACTCCCTCGTATGTAAAACGAGTATTCTTATATGTAATGTAATATTATGTTATGAAGAAAAAGGAAGTATTCAATATTAAAGGAGGATAACCTTGGAGATCATGCTTGGAGAAGCTTAGATCGTTATTAGGTTAGCTTAGGTTCTCTCATTGGCTTGAGAGAACAATTGCGTTAGGGGCCATAATTGTATCTTTTTATATGTATGTTGATGCATGTAATTGTATGTTGATGCATGTGAGAGACGTTTTGCATGTTAAGCCGGTGAGATCAAACTAATAACAAATTCCCTCAAAATTAAATATTAAGTTTATGCTTTCCAATTTTTAGCACTCATCAAGACTAGTATCGAGCATTGTAGGTTTCGCCTACGCGAGGTGCATGTTCTATATTAGTAAGGTGTGATGGGATAATTGTAATATCCAATTGCTAAAACAATGGGTCAAACTTAACTAAACAAATTATAATAAGATTATACATGTTTAGAAGCAAGAATTGGGAATGATTCATGTGATGGATCAGAATAAGGAATTATTCACCCAATTGAAAATATTCGAGAGTTGTATGAGATACAATTGGAAGGAGTTCCTACCTAAATAACTTAGTTTTGTGTAATCAGCCTAACGCTGACTTAAAACAAAGTGAAACATGGATCTCGACCCACTAGAAAGTCTTCCAACGGGATTTTCCGAATCAAATGATGAGGGTCATTTGTTTTGAATAAAATAGTGGGAGCATATTTGATTAAAGGCCTAATTAAATATGTTGTTTTAATGATACTTATATTTTCATATTTCTCTTGTAGATTACCATGACAACAAACACATCGAACAATATTTTGCGATCCATCCTAGATAAGGAAAAATTGTCTGGGACAAATTTCCTGGATTGGCACCGTAATCTGAGGATTGTCCTCAAGCACGATAAGAAGCTGTATGTCTTGGAGACACCAGTTCCTGAGGAGGAACCTCCTAGTTCTGCATCAAAGGCAGAAAGAGATGCTTATAAGAAGCATTTCGATGATGCCAATGAAACCGCTTGCCTCATGCTTGCTACCATGAACTCTGAGTTGCAAAAGCAACACGAGAACATGTCTGCGTTCGATATGATCGGACATCTGAAAATGCTTTATCAAGAGCAAGCAAGAAATGAGAGGTTTCAGGTTTCAAAGTCCCTTTTTAACAGCAAGTTAGCTGAGGGAGCCCCTGTAAGTCCCCATGTACTCAAGATGATTGGGTATGTGGAGAACCTTGACAGATTAGGGTTTCCCCTTGGAAAAGAACTTGCGATTGATCTGATCTTGCAATCGTTGCCAGAGAGCTTCAGTCAGTTTGTCCTGAATTTCAATATGAATGACTTGGACAAAAGCCTTCCAGAACTGCTAGGCATGTTGAGAACTGCTGAGCAGAATATGAAGACAAAAGGGAAATCTATTCTGATGGTCAGTAATGGAAAGAAACAGAACAAGAGGCCCATCAAACAGGGTGGTAGAGGGAAAGGCAAGGAAGTTGCCAAACCCAAACCCACTCCTCCTGTTTTGAAGCCTAGTGGAGGAATAGCAAAGGAGGGCACTTGCTTCCATTGCGGTAAGACCGGACATTGGAAGAGAAATTGCCCAAAGTACCTGGAAGATAAGAAAAATGGAGTAGAGACTTCAAATTCAGGTATTTTTGTTATTGAAATTAATTTATCTACTTCTGCATCATGGGTATTAGATACTGGATGCGGTTCTCACATTTGTACTAATGTGCAGGGGCTAAAAAGGAGTAGAGATTTGGCAAAAGGTGAAGTTGACCTACGAGTTGGCAATGGAGCAAAGGTTGCTGCTTTAGCTGTAGGAACTTATGTTTTAACTTTACCTAGTGGTTTAATAATTCAGTTAGAGAACTGTTATTATGTACCTGCAATTAGCAGGAATATTATTTCCGTTTCTTGTTTGGACAAGTTTGGTTTTTCATTCATAATAAAGAACAATTGTTGCTCCATTTATTTGAATGATATATTCTATGCTACTGCAAAAATGAATAATGGACTATATGTCCTTGATCTTGAAATGCCAATTATAACATTAATACTAAAAGGTTGAAACCTAATGAGTTGAATCCAACTTACCTTTGGCACTGTCGATTAGGCCACATAAATGAGAAACGCATTTCCAAACTCCATAAAGATGGACTCTTGGACTCTTTTGATTATGAATCATATGACACATGCAGATCTTGTTTAATTGGAAAGATGACAAAGTCCCCATTCACAGGAAAAGGTGAAAGGGCTAATGATCTTTTGGCACTCATACATACTGATGTATGTGGACCACTGAACATACCAGCCAGAGGAGGTTTTCAGTACTTCATCACTTTCACTGATGACTTCAGTAGATACGGATATGTGTATTTAATGAAACACAAATCTGAGTCCTTTGAAAAGTTCAAGGAATTCAAGAATGAAGTACAAAACCAACTAGGGAAGAATATTAAAGTTCTTCGATCAGATCGAGGCGGTGAATATTTAAGCCTAGAATTTGATGACCATCTAAAAGAGTATGGGATTCTATCCCAACTTACTCCTCCTGGAACACCACAATGGAATGGTGTATCTGAGAGAAGAAATCGAACCTTGTTAGACATGGTCCGATCCATGATGAGTCACGCCGATCTTCCAAACTCCTTTTGGGGACATGCATTATTAACAGCAGCTTACACACTTAACCGTGTTCCATCCAAAAAGGTTGATAAGACACCATATGAGATATGGAGTGGTAAGAAACCACATATGTCTTACATGAAGATTTGGGGTTGCGAAGTTTACGTCAAACGACAAATTTCAACCAAGCTTGAGCCCAAATCTGACAAATGCTTATTTGTGGGATATCCTAAAGAAACAAGAGGATATTACTTCTACAATCCTTCTGAGGGCAAAGTGTTTGTCGCTCGAACTGGAGTCTTTCTGGAAAGGGATTTTATTTCCAAAGGAAACAGTGGGAGGAAAATAGAGCTTGAAGAAATTCAAGAATCACAAAACATTGAAACACCTATGGAGGAACTAGAGCAGGAAACACAAGTAGTTGTGGAAGAGCAACCTGCTCAAGTAGAACAAGACCAGCGTAGGTCAAGCAGGACACGTCACCAACCTGAGAGATATGGATATCTCATAAGTGATCAGGGTGATGTATTACTCATGGATCAAGATGAGCCTGTGACCTACAAAGAGGCCATAACTGGTCCTGAGTCTGAGAAGTGGCTAGAAGCCATGAAATCTGAAATGGATTCCATGTACACAAACCAGGTTTGGACCTTGGTAGAACCTCCTATAGGAGTTAACCCTATAGGATGCAAGTGGGTCTTCAAGAAGAAGACTGACATGGATGGTAAGGTACATACCTATAAAGCAAGACTGGTTGCAAAAGGCTATAAACAAATTCATGGGGTTGACTATGATGAAACCTTTTCACCAGTTGCAATGCTTAAATCTGTTCGGATTTTACTTGCCATCGCTGCATATCATGATTATGAAATATGGCAGATGGATGTCAAAACTGCTTTCCTTAATGGGAATCTTCTTGAGGATGTGTACATGACACAACCTGAAGGATTTGACATACCACAAGATGCACAAAAGATATGCAAGTTACAGCGATCAATCTATGGATTAAAGCAAGCTTCCAGAAGCTGGAATCTTCGTTTTGATGAAACCGTAAAACAATATGGATTCATCAAAAAAATGAAGATGAACCTTGTGTCTACAAGAAGGTTAGTGGGAGCATGATCGTGTTTCTGGTATTATATGTAGATGACATATTACTCATTGGAAACGATGTCCCTACCTTGCAACAAGTGAAGACTTGGTTAGGGAATTGTTTTTCTATGAAAGACCTAGGTGAAGCAGCCTATATATTAGGAATTAGGATCTATAGAGATAGATCACAAAAACTGCTTGGCCTAAGTCAGAGTACATACATAGATAAAGTGTTGAGACGCTTTAATATGCATGATTCCAAGAAAGGATTCATACCTATGCAACATGGTCTGTGTTTATCAAAAACACAATCCCCTTCAACTAAGGAAGAAAGGGATCGCATGAATAAGATTCCATATGCATCTGCAATAGGATCTATCATGTATGCCATGTTATGTACTCGACCAGATGTCTCGTATGCATTAAGTGCAACGAGTAGGTACCAATCTGATCCCGGTGATGCTCACTGGGTAGCTGTCAAGAATATCCTTAAGTACTTGAGAAGGACTAAGGATTCATTCTTGATATATGGAGGTCAGGAAGAGCTTGATGTAATTGGTTACACTGATGCTAGCTTCCAGACAGATAAGGATGATTTTAGATCACAATCTGGTTATGTGTTCTGTCTCAATGGTGGCGCTGTGAGCTGGAAAAGTTCAAAGCAGGAAACAGTTGCTGATTCTACAACTGAGGCCGAGTATATTGCTGCCTCAAATGCAGCAAAGGAAGCTGTTTGGATCAAGAAGTTCATTAGTGAACTTGGCATAGTCCCTAGCATTGTGGATCCCATTGGTTTATATTGTGATAACAATGGTGCTATCGCACAAGCTAAGGAGCCTAGATCTCACCAACGATCCAAACACATACTTAGGCGTTATCACCTCATTCGAGAGATAATCGATCGGGGAGATGTGAAGATATGCAGAGTACCTACACTTGACAATATCGCTGACCCATTAACAAAGCCTCTTGCGCAACAGAAGCATGATGGTCATACTAGATCTATGGGTATTAAGGGTATGCCTAATTGGCTCTAGTGCTAGTGGGAGATTGTTGGTGTAAGCCCTAGAGGCCAATACTTTTTGGTACTTGTATCAGATTATTCGTTTAATAATAAAAGGCATTTCTTTATTATGTTTGTCTTTCAGAATAATAAAGTCCCTAGAATAGTTAGTCTGTTTAATGAAATGTTAAGTGTGACTTAATCATGAGATCCCATTAAACATAAAGACATTATTCTTAAAATATCCGTAGTCAAGCTTTATTGCAAAGTGGGATAACATTAAAGCATTGAGACTATTATGAAGATAGACTGATGATCACATCTCATGGATCATGGATAAAGGGTTATCAAGTCTTGACATAGGTATAAATATTAGGAGTAATATTTATACCGGATTGACCCGCTATGAGAATACTACATAGTATGTTATGCAAAGTGTCATAAGTTATTCTCATGGTGATAATGGTGTATTACCACCCTTCGACCTGAAACCACTATGGACCCTAGATGTAGAGTCGGGTGCTTTATTGCTGATCAAACATTATCCGTAACTGGATGATCATAAAGACAGTTGATGGGCACTCCACGAAGCATGCTGAGGGACATGAGTGTCCTAGATGGAATTTGCCAATCCTGCATAACAGGAGAAATGTCTAAGGGCCCAATATTGAATTGGACAAGGATGACACAGTGTATGCCTTGTGTTCAATATAGACATAGGGGCAAAAGGGTAATTGTACAAACATATATTATCACGAAAAAGGTTTTGTCAGATCACATGACATTTTCGTGACTTGGGTAGCAGTGATGTGTTGCTAGATACCGCTCACTGTTTATTATGTTAAATATATAATTTAATATAATTACCAACGTTACGAAATCCTACAGGGTCACACACATAAGGACAGTTTGATGAGAGATAGAGAAATCAAAGGAACACCGTAAGGTACGGTGCACTTAAGTGAAAAATAGAAATTCGGATAATATAATAATAATTATTGTTATTTTATAATGGTTATAAAATAATAATAAAATAAATATATTTATTATAATAATAGTTATTATAATAATATATAATATTATTATGGATCATGTGAATTGGGCTTTTAGCCCGCAGCCCACAAGAGAGTCTATAAAAGGAACCCTTGTGATGAAGCTTTTACTTGATGCAATTTCGTTTTTGATTCTCACTCAAATAATTCCGTTCGTAAGCAGCTAGCACTGTGACCGGAAGCTGTTCGTGTGGACTGAGTAGAGGCGTTGCACTTCATCAACGCTTGTGATCGCTGCATCAAAGATCTGAATCGCCACAAAGAGGTAACGATTCTATCACTGACCATGCTCATTCTTAAGGATCACTAAAGGAAAATTTTTGTTTTCCGCTGCGTTTAGATCGCAATTTTCCTTCAGTGTGATGAAAGTTGTCTTCTCCATGTCTTCAGGTGACATCTTGATCTGATTGTATCCTGAAAATCCATCCATGAAGGAGAACACCGAGAACTGAGTCGTGTTATCAATCAATACATCAATATGAGGTAAAGGGAAGTCATCTTTCGGGCTAGCTCTGTTCAGATCCCGGTAATCCACACACATTCTCACCTTGCCGTCTTTCTTGGGCACAGGTACAATATTAGCAACCCATGGCGGATAGCTAGTCACAGCAAGGAAACCGGCGTCCCACTGCTTTTGTACCTCTTCTTTTATCTTCATGGCCATATCTGGGCGAGTACGACGCAACTTCTGTTTCACCGGTGGGCAGTCTTCTTTCAGTGGCAGCTTATGCATGACAATATCGGTGTCCAACCCTGGCATGTCCTGATAAGACCAAGCAAAAACATCCACGTATTCCCGAAGCATGTCAATCAGTCGCTCTTTCACTGAATCTTGTAAGCAGGCCCCGACCTTGACTTCTTTCACATCTTTTTCCGTACCAAAATTAACCGTTTCGACCTCCTCCTGATGAGGGGTGATAACCTTCTCCTCTTGCCTTAACAACCTGGCTAGCTCTTCAGGAAGCTCATAATCTTCTTCAACCCCTTCATTAGCTTGATTGATTGGATTGTCAAAGTCATACAGAGTCATAGCTGTGTTGTTGTCGGTGCAGTCTGAAAGGCACTCTCTGCAAGGGTTTAGATTGTTCATTTTAGTGATCGATTTTAATCTTGTTTAGAAAAAGTGAAATGAGGTTATCATTTTGGAAAACATTGCCATTTTATTTTTGTACAAAAAGAAAAATGGAAAACAGTGAGTGGAAAAGGAAAAGACTCGTTTGCAAAAGATGTCCGATATTCATTGATTGATCTGTTTGCACAAAATTACAAGATGGCCCAATTATAAAATGAGTCTTGACATCTTGGGCAAGATGCAAGACTTGATGCATGCTTAAAAAATACAGGAAATAATAATTACTCTGCAGGAGTAACCCTTATAATTTCCTGGGAAGACCAGTTTGAGACATGGCTCCCCGGGGTCCTTGGACGTATCCAGCTCTCCAGGTTGCGCTCATCTTCCGACTCATCTTCCAAGTTGTTCACAGCATCCGGGGTGAGCATCCCCCCGCTGACAAAATTGGGCTTCTTAGCAGCCTCTAATTGATCTTGTTGAGTTGGTTTGTAACCCAACCCAAATCTGTCTTCCTTCTTTTCCACGGGCAGCAGCTTGCCCTAGCCTTGGGCAGTACCCTCTTCAACAACCTTCCTGGCTTGCTGATAAGACGTCATGGAGGTCCCTAGTACATCAGATGCTTCATTAATGTTCAGGGCCTCAAACCCCTGGCTCATAGTTTCATGGATCTCCCCATCCATTTCTATGTATTTGTACTTAGCCAGATGGCTAACAAAGATGTCCTCTTCCCCACAGATGGTGATGATCTGGCCTTCCCACTCGAATTTCAGCTTCTGGTGAAGGGTAGACGTAACAACGCCAGCGGCATGGATCCAAGGTCTACCCAACAAACAGCTGTAGGCCGGCTGAATGTCCATCACATAGAAGGTAATCTTAAAAGTCTGCGGGCCAATCATCACAGGCAGATCAATCTCCCCAAGCACTGATCTTTTAGAGCCATCAAATGCTCTTACTACCAAATTACTCGGACGCAGTGCCAAGCCATCGTACTCCAGCTTCACCAAGGCTTTCTTTGGCAGAACATTGAGTGACGACCCAGTGTCCACCAGTACATGAGATAGAACAGCACCCTTGCACTCCAGGGTGATATGTAAAGCCTTATTATGGTTGCGTCCCTCCGTTGTTAAGTCAGCATTGGTAAAACCCAGTCCATGACTGGTGTTGACATTTGCTACCACGGTTTCTAGCTGATTAACAGTGATCTCTTCTGGCACGTATGCTGCGTGCAGAACTTTCAGTAATGCATTCCTGTGAGCTTCAGAACACATCAACAGGGATAGTATGGAGATCTTTGAGGGAGTTTGGTGAAGCTGGTCCACCACCTTGTAATCACTTCTCTTTATGATTCTCATAAACTCGTCTACATCTTGCTCAAAAGATGTCTTCTGAGTTTCTTTGACAGTCGACTCTTCAAATACCACACTCTTTCCTTTTGCTTTGGCAGCAGCTTCTGCTTCGGCATTAGGTCTTTGTACTTGTGAGGCAAAAAGGCGTCCGCTTCTGGTGAAGCCTCCGCCTCCCCCAACATTACCAATTTGTGGAGAAGAGGTCGAAGAATCCAAAGTGATTTTCTCCCCGTTGCAGTAAAGATCAGAGCCATAATTCCAAGGTATGGCATTACTGCTTTCATATGGAACTGGTCCAGGCACCGTAATGGTAACTGGACTAACTGCAGCAGAGGAGGGTGCTGAAATGGTGTGCAGATCGTAGTAAATGGTGACTGGTGACCTGGAAGGAGGTGCCACTGTTTGTTGTTGAAATTTGTTGTTTGGAGGAACATTTGATGGATCATAGTAGATGGTGACTGCTGAGATGTCTTCATTAATTTCTGCTAGCGTTGTAGAAAATTCTGCTGAATAAATGGATGTTGATGTTGTAGAAGAGATGGTTGTTGACATTTGATTTGTTGAAGTGATGGGTGGAGCCATTGTTGATGATATTGATGAATCAGTCGGAATGATTGTTGCTGCTGTTGTAGGAGACTCAGGAATTGTTGTCAAAGGGATTGTTGGATTCGTAGGTGCCGTTGTTGAGATATGAAGTATACCACTTTTGATAAGATCATCTATGCCGCTTCTCAAGTTATCACACCCATTGACTGCAATGTTGCAATTCCCACAACCGAGCTCGCACCCGGGGAACATCTGACACTCTAGAAGCTGAGCCTTAATTTCAACCAGAGGTGTTCGAATCTGTCCAACACTGGTTATCAAGAAAGATGGCTTGTCTTCCTCAATGGCATTGATTCTTGGCCCTCCATGATTAGGCATGGGATTCTTGTTGACATTTGGAGGGGGTGCAAAGTTGAGGGCTTTGGAATCCACCAGGTCTTGGACTTTCATTTGAAAAGCCCTGCACTTCTCAGTATTGTGGCCTGGTGCATTGGAGTGGAAAGTACACCTGGCGTTGACATCATAATTCCTTGGGAGATTGGAAGGATCTGGTGGTGCCAATGTCCTTAACTCAACCAAGTTGAGCTTCAGGAGTTGTGGCAATAAGGCAGCATAGGGCATAGGGATAGGATCAATCACCCTGTTTTCCTGTGATGGTCTTTGTTGGAAGGGTCGTTGTTGTGGACTGCTGTTGTTGTTGTAGGTTCTTTGTGGCGGATACTGAACTTGCTGCTGATAATGTGGTTGTTGTTGTGGTTGATATGCTGGTTGCTGAGGAATCAGAGCCGGAATAGTGACAGCTGCCACTGATCTGTAAACATACTGAGGTCTGCCCCTGCTGGCATGAATGGCATTGGCCTCACCAGCCCTTCGAGGTCCCACAAAAGGCTTCCTGGGATTACTGGATGAGCTTGCACCATTATCAGAAATCTTACCCATTTTTAAAAGGCTTTCAATCCTCTCCCCAGCTATAACTACGTCAGCAAAACTGGTGGAAGAAAAGGCAGCTAGCCTATCAATGTATGTCCCTTGCAGAGTATTCATGAACATGTCGGCCATTTCTCTTTCTGACATGGGTGGTTGGACAGCAGCAGCAAGCTGTCTCTACCTTTGGGCATATTCCCTGAAGCTTTCTCTGGAGGACTGAGACATTCCCATCAGAAGGGTTCTGTTAGGAGCCATGTCCAGATTGTATTGGTACTGTCTGATGAAAGCTTCAGCTAGGTCCTTCCAGCATCTGATAGTGGCTCTGGTCAAGTGTGAATACCACTCTCTTGAAGCCCCAGTCAAGTTGTCTTCAAAATAAAACATCCACAGCTTCTCATCCATTATGTATGCTTTAAGTCTTCCTAGGAAGGACTGTAAGTGAGTTCGTGGACAGGAAGTTCCATTGTACTTCTCGAAGCACGGGGGTTTAAATTTGTGGGGAATCCTTACCCCATCCACTAACCCCATATCCATTACATCGAAGCCTAGGGAATTTTGAGACTCCAGAGATCTCAACTTCTCAGCAATTTCATCAAACCTCCTATCATAAACTTCATCCCCAGCTCCCATTACAGTAAACTGCTCTTCTTGGGGATCTTCTTGTAAGATCCTTCCCTCAGTAGTATTTCCTTGCACATTACCCGGGATGTTGACTTCCGGATGTAGATGAGGTCCAAATACTGGTGGATTAACATGAGGCTGACCCCTTTCATTGTTACTTGTTCCTCCAGTTCCCAGATGGGGTTCTTCTGGATTTTGTCTTTCCACCAATGCCCTTAACCTTTCTTGACTTTGGGCCAAGCCATTCATTACTTCCATGAATTGGGTCATTTGGTTTCTCATCTCCGTTCTTTCGTTAGCCATCTGAGTTCTGACCTATGTCAGATCTTGCTGTACTTGATCCATTTGGATACCAGGAAGGTTGTTGCGAGTAGGATACCGGTGCAGACAGTTGAGATGGAACACCCGGCGGTGAGCAATAGTTCCTGAACCACAACAGAGTTAGTAACAAACTAATAACAAAAACCTACAAAACAAAACAAAAGTTAGTATGCAATGCAGTATGCTTATTTGTTTTCCAAGGTATCCGGCTTGGCTTTTGGTTTTGACCTTTCCAGACCCCGAGGAAGATGCTTTGATGTTGCTTGAGAAAAGAAACTCATTGAAACAAACTAACAAATACATTACAAATGGTGGATCATACATAGCTTGTTTTTACAACATATGCCCCTGAAGGGTCAAAATACAACATAAAAAGAAAAGTACATCAAGTGGAAATAACAACAAGCAAAGAAGTCAAACATCTAATCCAAACTCATCCTCCTTAACCTCCTTCAAAAGTGCTTCAGTTACAGGACCAGCCGGATGCTCTGTGATGTTCCTGATGAGGAGGTTTCTAGTGGCAATAGCAGTGGTCAGCTTCTTGTGCTTGTCCTGGTCCTTTGACCTCTTCAGACCAGCCCTAAGCTTCAACTCTGAAATCTCCTTCTGGGCTGCCAGCAAGGCTTCCTGTTGTTTCTTTTCATTGGCCTCCAACTGCTCAATCCTGGCCTGAGTTCTCTTATCTTCTTGAGTACGAGCTTCAGTGATTCTGACCTACCTAGCTTGACTTTCTTGCAGATAGAGATCAGTCCTAGCCTTCTGAAACTGGGCCTCTTTACAGGCATTCTTTAATATTTGCTCCCCAACTCTTGATTTCTTGATGTAGTCCTCTGCTTTCTCAATCTTGGTCAGATGTTCCACCTTAAGCTTCTCCAACCTCTCAATGTCTAGACGACCATCACTCCTCTCCCAGAGGGTCTTCTTCAGAGCTTGAGACAGATTCTCATTCCTTTCCTTCAGCTTCTCAAATTCTTCCAGGCTGACAGTGGCTGGAGGTGGTACTGTGGATGGTCCAGGTGCATCCTCAATGGTGAAAGGCATCCCAGAAATCTGAGCTCTAGTATGAGACCATTCATAATACTGAGCTGAAGCCACATTATTGCACCTCCCAAGAATGGCCATCCCTTTGGTCTGGATGTTGTCCCAAGCCCAGGATGCTTGTCTAACAACTGCTAGATTAGGTTTTATCTCACAATACAGGGTTTCAGCCAAGTCTTGCACTCTAGGAGGGTGAACCAAAGCATAGCCCAATTGTCTCTTAAACAGCAAAGGATTGTAGTTGATGCAACCCTTCACTCCTACCAGAGGTACATTGGGGTACTGCCCATAGCTAGTTATTATGTCCCTGCCTTTGGTGCTCTGGGTACACCATCTGATGTCATCTGAAGTCAGAGCAATAAGTCTCTTAGCCCAATTCTTCTGTTGGTGGGGGTTCAGGAAGGCATCAGTTCTGGGTAAGTGTTTGAGCAACCATGTATGAAATAAGGGAGCACAGCATCTCACCAATTTTCCTCTTTGCTTTTCATTCCTCTGATGAATGGAATAATAGAAATCCCCCAGCAAGGTGGGTACTGGGTTCCTTAGAAGGAACAGATGAATGGCATTCTTGCTGATAAACTTGGGCTCATCTGCAAATAGTATAACCCCATATATGCTGAGGGCCAACAGGGCACAGACTGCCTTCCACTCACCCAAGGAGGCCTTCAGGATGGCCTGAGAAGTCAGAAAGTCTAAGTGCAAACCAGGGATCCCGGCCTTTGTTGTCATGTTCTGCTCAATCAATATAGGCTCTAGGTACAATGCTTTTGCCACTTCTCCATTGCTGGGAGAAGTCATCTCTAGGTTGAAGGGGACACCACCCCTAACAGGTACTCCAATCAATGATGAGAACTCTTCCAGCAGAGGTCCCAACTGAAAGTCCTGGAAAGTAAAGCATCTCAAAGGAGGGTTATAAAACTGTAGGCAGGTGTGAATCATACTCCTCTGAGAAGGGTCCAGGTCCATAACCATATCAAGGATGCCTCCATAATGCTCTCTGAATAATGGGATGTGGTCTGGAGTGATAAGTGCCTGGACCTGCCTGATGCCAGTCAGCACAGGCTCAAAGAAATGATATGAAATGTTGCTCTTCCTGGGTGCCATGACTGCTGATGAAGAACTTAAGACAAGTGCTGATGAAGATCAAAACTGGTACTGGAGATGAGCCACTGATAAACTGATGATGAAGGTAACTGAAGCAAACAACTGATGAAGATAGCTGAAGCAGATAGCTGATGAACAGAGGTCTATGTAGATGAAGGGGTCAAAACCAAGCCAGATGTAATGTGGATACCCTGAAAGACAAATAAACAAATGTTAAATGATGTAATGATGATGTATGCAAATGATATGCAAGGGTTTACGATCAAGCTGGATCTGATTAATTGTCCTGATATATAAGGCCCATGTATGTTCAAGAAGTCCAGATGGAGGTTCAGAAATCCAGTAACCAAGGTGGGGGACTCAAATAAAGAGTCACATGTCCAGGGTTAAATCACAAGAACTATCCAAAGTGAAGCATTCTTAAACAAAACAAGTATCAGGGTATGATGTGGCCAATGGTACCTGCAAACCTGCAAACAGCCCATCCGTCTCACAGGTGGTGTTCTAAAACAAGGATCCTCAGACTTGGATTAGTTATGGGAAGTGTAAACACTTCTAACTCGGAGGTACAGTGTTTACAATAACCATAAAAGATCCTCCTCTAATTCACCTCAGTTTCTGAAGGTCAATAATAAAGGTCATCCAGACTTAGCAGGCTTCCCAGATAGCCCTAGCACTACAGGAAATCTGTAGCACAGAGTTCTCAAGAAGAAACCCATATCTGAACCGTGTTTCATATTCCCACACCATACCGAAATGGAATGGGAAAGAACATGAACCACTTTATCCTAGGTGTCACTCAGGTTCCAGGCATAGGACCTTAAACTCTCAGCAGAAACCCCACCCACCAAAACAAAAACCAGATCCAGCAAGATGACAGTACGACAGTATGATGTATAAAGCTGTAAAGAAAGCAATAAATAATTGTACATAAAGCAATAAATAAAGCAAATAAATAAACACAATTAGCACATAACACCCCAGTAAACACAAATCAAACAAGCGCTAGGAGGAACCCACAAAAAGAACCAGAAGCCCTGGTTACAGTATAAGGGTCCCCAGCAGAGTCGCCAAGCTGTCGCTCCCACCAAATGAGGCCAGGTCAAATGGGGTACAGACGCGAACGGTCGGCGAAAGAGAGAGGAAATGAATAGAGTCGCCAGCTAGGCATTTTTATCCCGAAGGAAAGGTAATACTGCATAAACCTAAGAAAAGACATGGATAAGACGGTCGCGAACCAGAGAAACTGAGAAAGGGGGTTGGTTACAACCTGGGAAGGTATTAGCACCCAGATTGTCCGCCGTACTCGACGGGATCCACGCTTAAAATATTGGAGTTTCAAAAGGGGTAGTGTCAGTGCAATTTGTGTATCAAAGCTGGAAAGAATGCAAGTGTCAGTGTAAAAGAAATGAGAAGTGTATAAGAGAAGTGTCAGTGTAAGAATAAGAATGAAATGCTCAAGACCATGGGACTTAGAGAATAAGACTGGAAAGAGGGGGAATATACAGAGACTTTTGTTCGATAACTGTTAAGTTGTGCCTACGTATCCTCTCGTGCAATGAGGAAGTCAGAACACCGTAGTTCGACTCAAAGAGACTGAAAGGTAAATTGACTTGTGAACTGCTTGCTTGCCTATGCTCAAGTGTAATGACATGTCTGGCTCTGGTGTAAACTGTCTTGCATTAGACGGAAGAAGCAAGTTCTCGTTTGTGAGTGAATGAGATGAGAAAATAATCCCGGAGGAGACGATTATTGTTTGTTTTTGTGTTTTCAGTCTTTTATTGCCTTGTGAAGTTTGTCATAAGTTGATGAGCTTAAGCCTAGACCAATGGGTTAGTAAACTCACCACATCCTCCCTCTGATTAGGGGTAATGAGAACTCTTTAAGTATGAAGTAAACACCTCACACTTAATCACCATGATGTAGGATTAAGATCATTAACCTACTTGTGATTATTTAGATGTTTTTGTTGTTTTTGTTTAGTGTTAAGTAATGAGTTTAAGCCATAATCAAGGATTTAATGAACTCATTACACCATCCTAATAGAAGGATAATAGATGAGCACACTTAAGTTGAGGAAGATACCTCAACTTAATCCATGATTAGGGATTAACCTCATGACAAAACAAGCCTTTATTAAAGTGGATTTTAATTAAGGGTGAGATTAAGAAGTAAGTTTTATGATTTGTAAGACAACTTGAGGGGGACTTGTCCATTAACACTAGGGTTAGTCCTTCTTAACCAATTAAGGAAGAATTAGAACCCTAATGCAAGGCCCAAGTTACAAGTTTGATGTCTTGATGATTATTAGATGGATTGATTAAATGATTTAAACACATTAAGGGTTTAACACTTAGGATTAAAGTTATACACTCCATCCTAATAGAAGGATGCAGGCATAAGCTTAATCACAGAGCCTTAAAGCCTTTAGGGTTTAGTCCCTCATTATGAGATGAGAAGAGAAGACTCAAAGATGACACAAAGGTAAAACTAATGGGAGACTAATCAAACCCTAATTGTTATCATGCTTGGAGATCCTAGGGTTTATGAGGTTTGCAAGAAGATCTTCAGAGAAACCACCAGGAAGGAAGCAGATGAAAGGAGCAAGAAACAAAGAGAAGCAAAACAACTTGCTTCACTTAAGAAGTCAAGTTGCTTGAAGAAAGAAAGTAAGATATGAACATGAATGAGTGAGCTCAATCCAATACACATGATAAAATGCAGCAATGATGCATAAGAGAGATGAAAAGAGATTGTGAGAAGTGAAGGCAAATCCACTTCTCAAAACAACTTACCACCTGAAAAGTTAGCAAAAGAAATGAAATGCAATGCAAATGAGATGAAATGTCATGATGCAAACCAAGGTCAGAAGCATTTACATGATGTTAATGATGCTATGAGATGATACAAACATGAGGCAAGACATGGGAATGATCATACAAGGCAATGGATGCAAATGAGGCATGCTTTGAACCATGAATGTACATGAAGAGTTATGAAATGCAATGGACATATAACATGGCAAATGAAAGATGTAATGATCAAGCATGATTCTAATATATCCTAAGATGTATTATGAATCATGTGAATGCACAAAATGTCATGGCAAGTCATTGGATGCAAGTAAATGAAAGAAGGGTGCAAAGGAAGGCATAAATTAGGGTTTATGATCAACACACAAAGAAAAATTCAAAATCAGAAGCAAATGACATGATAAAAAATTGAAAATGCAATCAAAGATACCCTAAACCTATACAAGTTCACTTCCCAAAGGAGGGGACCTAACTCTTAACCTAGTGAAAGTTATGAATTTCCTAAGATTACTAGGGTTTTGGGGTACCTCATCAAGAAAAATACCAAACAAATTGAAAATGCAAGATCAAATCAAGCCAATTTTATCCTATAAACTACATGCTATGAAGAGTGCAATGCAAGAAGAACCATCATCCAACTCTCAATGGTTAGGCAGAATGAAATTTTTAAAGAATGAACCAAAATATTGCCTTAAAATGAAATTAATTCCAATGAAAATTATCAAAAGGGATCAAGAACAAAAAAGAAATTTGGTTTGAGAGTTGTACAATGTTTCTAAATGTTTCTAAATGCAATTTGAATTTTTTTTATGATTTTTAAATACCTAAATGTATTTTTAATTAATTAATTTTCATTAATTAATTAAAAATAAACATTTAAATGATTTAAAAATAATTTTCAGTGCAAAAAATAAAAATAAAAATATTTTTGGGTTTTAAAAATTAATGAAATCTTTGACAAAAAATTTCATAATTTTTAAAGGTATTTTGCTATTTTAAATAATTCGTATAAATAAAATGAAAAGAAAATGAATTAAAAATGAAAATAATGAAAGTAATCCAAAAGGAGGGCCAGGATTTGATCTGGGTTTGGACTGGTTGACTGCGCGCCAGATCCAAAGGCACAGATTCAAATCTGGTTAATTTTGTTTTATAATTTAATTAAACAGGATTTAAATAATTAATCAGGGATTAGGGTTTTAATGACAAATCCTGGCCACACACACGCGCCGGAGTCAATGGGGGTCAACAACATCTAAGGTCCAGATTCAAACTCCCATTAATGACACAATTAGGGCTAATGATTTTCAGGTGACCGGAACAGTGGTTCCGGTCATCTTCTCCGGCGAGCATAAACCCTAGAATCTTCTACAGGTCACTAATCATGAAATTTCTTCCACCAAAACAAACCTCTCATCAATCTAAACCTAACCCCTCATCTCAAATCCATTTATTTTCACTCACAAGCCTGAATCGAAGGAAAATATAAAATACAGGCAAACTTTCAGAACAACATGAAATGGTCATTTCTTGCTTATTTTCAATTCTAAACACATCTAGATGATCAGTGCAACATGTAGATTCATTTTGTAACAAGAAAATGAAGTTCTGAGAAAAAAGTTCTTAGGTTATACCTGAGCTGGAGACCTTCGAAAGTAAGCTTTCAGAGCCTCCCTCTTGTGCAAATGATCTCCTCTGAACCCCCTGAGGCTAATGGAATGCTTGGATGGGGTTGAAAGTGGCTAGTTTGAGAGGTCCAGTTCTGATATGGCAGGAAATGAGGTTCTTGTGTGTTGTGTCAGACCATTGTGAGGGGTGGGATTTGTTC
The DNA here is from genome assembly GCA_963966055.1 of Lathyrus aphaca. Classification (NCBI taxonomy): domain Eukaryota; kingdom Viridiplantae; phylum Streptophyta; class Magnoliopsida; order Fabales; family Fabaceae; genus Lathyrus; species Lathyrus aphaca. The sequence goes on from OZ014520.1 coordinate 547,012,553, forward strand.
TATGGGTTGTGTGTGGTTGATTGGTGAAGGAATTATTGAAATTTGATGGCTGTGTTGAGTGTTTCGAAGAGGGAAAGGTTTTGACAGATTTTTGTGGATGCTGCAATGTGGGAGGATTCAGCTTGTGTATGGTGTGTTTTTGGAGTGCTTGATGTCCACATATCATGCTCTGGTTGGGCAGAGAGTTGGTGTGTCACTGTGGGATTGGTATGGGCAAAATGCAAGAAAGTCAAGATATTGTGTACCCTAAGCATGGCTCGGGTCAGAGGCAATCTAGAGGCTTGTCCTGCCTCAGCTTGAGTTAAGGAAGACCCTAGGATCAAGAGAAGACAGCTGGGTGCAATGGATCACATGTTTGAAGTGTTTTTGCAATATGGCAACTTGTCACATTTCATGATTTTTGGCTATGTACATGTGAGAAATCTTGCTGAATTTTTGGTGTGGGATGCTTCATTAGGTCATGGCAACATCTTGAGACCAGCTAGAGGTCATACAATCCCTTTGAGAATCATTTTGCAAGAAATCCCTCTTTGCACTTTCATGAAGAATGGCTTATGGTTACTTGAAAATCAAGGCATATAAATGGGAAATTCTTTGGGCCAAACTGCATTTTAGGTCATGCATTGTGTTTGTATGATGGTTAGAGGTCACATTGAAGTCACATAAAGGCTTGCCATGAGAATTTGCAAATTTTCCATTTTGTGCAAAAGTGAAATTTCAATGATTTTATCCAACTTTGCAAGGCCATAACTTATGATCCAAAATGAATTAGGACAAGTTCTTGTACTTTTTGAAAATGGGAGGATCCATTCTACAACTTTCATGACCAAAGTTTTCTCATTTGAAGCATTTTTGAATTAAAAAGAAAGGGTTGAAAAACTTTCCCAAAATGGCAAGTTTACATTACAAGTCACTTTCCCAAAAAGGCAACTTTGCAAATGGCTTGAAATTCTTAAATTTTGTGAACTTCTAACATCTTCCATGATCAAATAAAGATCATACACATTCAAAATGATGAAGAACACCCTTTGTTTGGGTCATTGGGGGCCTCAGATGCCCTGATTTTGCACTGACTTGCTCAAGAAGTTAACTCTTGATTAGATGCCTTCCCCATGGAATTTCTTCATGAAAATTGATAAGCATGATCCCTATAACATATAGAGACCAATAGAAACAAGAATGACCAAAAAATTTGGAGTTATGGCCCTTGAAACCAAAACCCTAATTCTAGGTCATCTGTGCAGTTAAGCCTGGCTCTGCTTCCATGCCTTTCTCAGTTCTTGTGATTCTTTGACTTTCTTGACTTGGTGAGGATACAATATGATGCTTGAACATACATGGATCCCTTTGAAGTGATTGATGACCTCTGGAGTGGCCCAAATGGCTCAGGGATGGCTCGGATCACAAACCCTAGATGCAGATGACTTAGAAGCAATGCAGTGAATCAAAAATGTGGTGTGAGATGCTATGATTGAATTTATGCATATGAAGAGATCACAAGCCATGGTGTGAATGGGTGAGGGAAAATTTGGGGTGTTTACAGATGGGAGTTACTGTGAGATAAGCCAAGTACCCGGCTTGAGTGCACCTAGGACTTAGAGTGGTTCCACTTTGGCTTCATGGCATCTTGCTATGTATGTATTTGTGAGTTCCACGCCTTGACTTGCGACCTTCTCGGGAATGTATTAATACCGGAATCTTTCTGGGTTACTACGCTACCTTGATAGTTATGTGCAGTAAAGGGACCGATCATTGAGAATCTTTGTGGAAACATCCCTCTCCAGTGATGACAGTGGCAGACCACATTTGTTGGCAAACCCACTCGCATCCGAGGGTCCACTGGGAACTCGCATAGGATGGTCTAGTTCTCTCATAGGAATCCAGTCAAGGAAAACTGTTCGTATGAAGGTAGTATTGTACCCTTCAGGATGAATGTACTATTGTTTCTCGATTCAGTGCTTGAAGCTGGGGACCGATGAGGGATGCTTGTTTCCTTGGACTCAGCTGAGGCCTTCCTGAGTAGTACATAATTCCAAACCGATTCCCTGATTTGGTCATGAGCCATTTCTCGGAAATGGTGAACGTATCATTTCTATTCAGCTTTGAGAGTCCGTGATGTTGACCCGAGTAGCACACCCGTGAGATTGGGAGGGGTTTATAGGTTTGCAGGAACCCTAAACTTCAACAAACCCTCGTATGCCAGTACATTTCAGTGATATGATCTTGTTCTGTTAATTATGGATTCTGAAGTCATGAACTCCTGATCAGAGATACTTGTGATGATATTGTGGCCTTGCACGGACACTTGATTACTTGATTCACTACACAGACACGTCACTGATCACATGCCTTGCCTTGCATAACATCATGACATCATTAATCATTTTGTGTTCTTTTTATTCCCAGGGTTCATTACCTCCTAGTCCTGGTCATATTTGCTGCTTCAACATGGAGATTCCAAGGAAGAGAAATGTCCATTATACGTTCCCACATCCAGAAACAGATGGTATTCAGAGGTTAATTGGCTTGATGGGGGACAAAGTGCTTGATGATTTCAGAAGAGTGTTTAGAAAGATCTTAGACTATGTGAATAAGCCAACCACTTATCAGAGGGATAACTTGCATTCTCTACTGCAGTTCTATGATCCACAGTTGAGGGTTTTTGTTTTCCCTGACTACATCTTGGCTCCCACATTAGAAGAGATATCCAGCATCCTCAAAATCCCTATCAAAAATGGTGCTCCTTACTATGGCTTAGAGAAGATGCCTTCATCCAAAGATATAGCTGAGTCTTTCTTTCTAGATTTTTCCAAAGTTAACAGAGAAGTGGATGCCACCAAGGGTAAAGGAATTTTCTTAATTTTTCTTAACAAGGAAGCTCAAGACCTGGCCTCTGAGAACAAATGGGAAGTTCAACACCTTGCTTGCTTTGATAGTGTATGGGACCAGTTTGTTTCCAGGAGAGAAGGGCTTAATTAACATGGAAGCTATCACTATATTTGCCAGAAGAAATCCAATACCCACTTTGCTAGGTGACTTTTACTACGGGGTTCACCATAGAAATGAAAAAAGGAAAGGACGTGTAAATTGTTGTGCTCCCCTATTTGCTGATTGGTTTGTGTCACTCCCGGGATTTTCATCCTAGTACAAACGCGAAAGTGGCGCGGAAAAGGTAGAGTCGCCAGCCAGACATTTTTATCCCGAAGGAATGGGAAAGGTAATGTTGCACAAACCTAAGGAAGAAGGAAAAGGACGAGGCCTTGCAAACCAAAGATCTGGGTCCGGAAGTCGGTTACGAATTGGGAAGGTATTAGCACCCCAATTCGTCCGCCGTACCCGACGGGATCCATGCTTATAAGTCTGTTTTCAAAGGGTGAGAAATAATATGTTGTTTGAATGAAATAATGGCTATCTGGAGTGAAATGGAAATGAGAAAAGAAATGAAATTGAAACATGGAAATGAAGGGGAAAATGTAGGGAAAAAGAAAGATTATGCTCGAATGGGCCCTACCCTACTGCCTACGTACCTCATCGGGATAAACGAGGATCAGAGATGTCGTAGTTCGTCTAACTAAGGAAGGAACTTGCTTGTGTTTTTTAGGATGAAGTTTCCATAGCTCTAGCTCAGGTGTTACCGGCTCTGACTCGAGGGTGTTTATTGTGTCGCTGTTTGAACTGTCGAGACAAGTCACATTCGTCCGCAAAGAGTATGAGATGAGAAGAGAAGACGCGACTTTTTGGTTTGTTGTCTTTTAGAAGAAGTGTTTTGAATTTGTGTTTATTGTATGTACAACACTAAAGACTATGACACATGAGCGAATACTTTTCAAGATCGCCCCCAATGGAATGTTTGTAAAGCATCCTAGAAGAGTGGAGGAGACCTTCACTAATCATTTCCCGTATAGCTTAAGGCTCGTGACGCATTGTACACATTTTCCTTTATTAAGTTTTTTTGATTTTCTTTTAAGATGAGAAGTGAGACTCAAGTTGTAAAAGGAAAAACTCTAAGGGAAAATAGACTTACCCTAAGTTAGTTCAGTTTAAGGATAACTTATGGTTAGTGAGGTTTGAAAGATTAAATCTACCTAAGAGATACTAGACTAGAAGTGCGAATACAAAAAGCAATAATGAACAATATGGTCCTCCTAAGTCATGGTGGGAAAAAAAGTGTATGAAACATAAATGGGATGAAACGATGGATCGGGTGGGTTGATTGCGTGGTGCTGAGACGCACGACTTATGGTGTGCAACATACAAGGCTTACTTTTGGTGTAATGGAATGGAACGATGGTAATCGAGGGATCCTAAAGTCACATGAAACTTTATTTATTTATTTGAAAATTTACTCAACATTGGATCGAGTATCTTTTTTTTTTTTTGAGATTTTGGTTTTCTATCGATTCGTTTTATCTTTTCTATCCTAGTTATAGGAACTATACAAGCATATAAGTTCTAAGCTATTAAATCACAAAGTACACAAAATATAATCGAGGCATAATAAAACACAATCCAAGTCCATAAGCAAATCCTCGGAAAATACCTTGCACAAAAGGAAAATTGTTAGTAAGTGACATGAACATGAATATGCAACAATATGATGGAAATGAATTAAAATGAAAAAAATATCAAAAGTCATGGAAAAAATGTGAAATTAATTCCCTAGGGTCTCAAACCTGACTATAACATTGTGTTAACAAATATCCTAAAAATTCCAAGTCTAACTATGTCAAATGGTCCTTTAAATCTATCTAAGGTTCAATCATAATTTTACACAAATCACACCACCAAAATAGTGGATAAAATGGCCTAAAAAATATACCAAAAATATTCTAGGTACTATTATTTGTTCTCTAATCATAGCAAAAAGAATGAGCCAAAAATGTTAAAGGAAGTGGTAGAAATAAAATGTACAAAATTTATGTGTCCATGAAAGAATTCAATAGAAAATCAATTAAATGAAAAATCGAAATTAAATTGAAAAAATGAAAAAATTCAGAAATTAAAAACGTGGAAAATTTCTAAGTTGAATTAATATCCTACTATAATTTTTGGGGATTTTTATTATTCATTTTAATATTTTTTTATGAATTAATTTGAAAGGGTGTGAAAATAGAAATTAAAATAAATAGAAATATAGAAATGGGGGTGCAGTAAGAAATATTTTTAGTTAAAAACACTGATTGGGCTCGAAAATGGGGAGTGCCAATAGAGATTTCGTTAGGCCCACCCGCACAGGTCTAGGAGGTGCATAACATAGGTCTTAGTCAATTTTGTTGACTAATTATTATCCGTTTGATCTATCAGTTAGTGATGATGATGTGATGGCAAGTTGTGAAAGATAGGGTACATGATGTTATGGTGGGGTGCCATGTGTGAAAGGAAAATTTGGTGGTCCTACCGGACGGTGACAAGTGTCACCGCCGGATTGGACCACCCTAAGAGAATCTTATCCAACCCTATCTCTTCATTGAATTTGAATGGTGAGATTTATTTTTCTCTATGAGCTTCAATTATCATCATAAACTAAAATGAAATCAGAATAAAAGCTTTCTCCATCTCTCTCTCAACGAACACATTCTTGGTTTCTTCCCCAAAAGGAACCATAATTCCGTCGTTGGCGGTTCACCACCATAAATGGCCTCTCTCAAACCTCAATCAGTAAACACAAACCTCACTTCTTTTCTTCTCCTCATCTCAAATCTGGTGCTATTTTTTCCTAACTCTCAACCAAATAGCAAGATCGAGTGATCTGATTCAAAAGCAAACAAAAACCTTCAAACATCAAAACCTTACCTCCTTCGTTTTCTAATTCTTTGCGGCGTGTGAGTTGTTCTTGAAGGGGAAGAGATGTTGAAGGTCTTGAGAGGAAGAAGATGAATTCCGAGCGATGATGATCAAAGAAAAGGGGGAACTTCGATGCAAGAGTTTTCTGAAATCTTAATCACTCGTTTCTTTTCTCAATGGTGCCATCGCCTTCTCCTAACAAGTCGCCACCAACTTCACGACAAGACCCTCACCAAATCGGAGAAGCTCCACACGAATTTTTCCTTGAGAACAGGTGTCGATGAAGAATCGACCAGGTATAACTTCATCTTGGTTTGACTTTGTTCTCTTATTGCTCGCCTTCTCTTTATCGTACAGATTTGTTGTTGTTGCATTGTGTTGATTGAATTCTGTTCGTGCGATGTCGATATCGTTGTTGAGTTTGCTTCCGTTTCTATTGATTCTTGTTGACGTTGTATTGATTCTTGCAGGTTTGTTTGGAAAACTTGCGGACTGATGAAGATTGAAATTATGTGAAGGTTGTTCTGCGGGGAGGTTGAATTTGTTATGGTGAAGAAGAATAATGGAAATTGAAGAGGTTTTGAAGTTGCAGAGAGCTGAGAGAGATAATGAAGATGAAGTTCAAATGGAGAAGAGTTGAGAGAGATAGTGAATGAAGATTGGAAGAGAGTGAATGAAAAATGAGGAAAATGGTCGAGAGAGATCCGAAAGAAACTGACCAATGGCTTTATAGAGGTGAGTGTTTTTGTGATTTAGTTGAAAATCAGTTAGAAGTGGTTAGGGATTCTGTTTTTTCAATTGGAAGTTTGTTAATGATTTCTCCTTTTTATTTGTAGACTTTTGATGATGAAGGTTATGAGGATCCCTTGCAGATGGAAGATTTCGAAATTGCCATCGGATTCTATGACACGTTAAAGATGCGTTACTGCCATTAGCTAGTATATCCATCTCTTGAATGACTCAGATTGTATTGGGTAGTGTAGGAAGATGATGTTCTGTAGCTATGAAATCATTTTCACATATGTTATTGAAATGCAAAGCCAATGCCGTTGGCTTTTCAGGCTTTTTTAATTTGTAATATATTTTTTCTATTATAATATTTTTTTTAATGAATAGTTATACCTTTTGTAATTTTAATACATGGGTGATCCAATCCACCCTTAGTTTAAAATAAGGCTTGAAATCATCTTAAACTAATTCTTTGAGTAATTTGACCTCACGACCTAAAATCCATTTGTGACATCATCTTAAACAACGAGGAAGCTCTGCCTTGGCCTTGAAGAGACATGGTCTTTGACACCACTTAAAGAACAAAAGCTTTCAAGACCATATCTTAAGACCAAAGGATAATTTTGAGAAATAAAAATAAAAAATAAAAAAGTTCCAAGGATGAAAGTTTTTTCTTCTCAAACATGGTCTCATACGTTCTTTAAAACAATCTCTATATCCCAAGACCAATTGGAAACCCTTGGACCATCACTGATTGATTATGCTCTCAAATACTTGACCAAAACTGAACCTTATCTCCTTTAATATACCTACACACTTATTTTGAGGTGGTGATCCTTCCTTACAAACCCATGACCTACCTCTTTCTGAATGCCACATTATTAAGGAAATATCCTAACTCCCAGCAATAACATCTTGATTCAACGATTCTGATGAAACCTCCGAGTAGGGAGAAACTTAGAACTTGATGATCCCCTGAATAGGAATATGCCATGATGGTATGGGCTCAACCTTTATTTCAATAACCAGATAAAACATCTTTGAATGAAGAAAACTTTAAACCACAGGAAAACACTCTGATCTCATGTCTTAAGAACTCCATGAAATACGTTATTATGAACGTTGTGACCTAGCGGAAGTGCTGATGTATGTGAAGAATAAGCCAACCGAGGTTAATAAATAAGAGGGCAAATTTTGGGGTGTTACAGTTTGTAAGGCAACTCCCTAAATCAGGACCTTTTCAGGATTTGAAACAATCTTGGAAGTGGTCCAAAAGATTAATGGGCTTAACCTCAGCTGACATTGCATGGGGATGCAACATAGATCTTGTGGGCAAAGAATTATTGGTCAATTGTGGTAGCTTCCCAAATGTGCCTTTGATAGGAAGGAAAGGTGGGATCAGTTACAACCCTATCTTGTCCAGGAAGCAGTTTGGTTATCCATTAAGAGATTTGCCTTTGATTGAAGAGGCAAAGGAATCTTGGTACTTTCCAGCAGAAGGAAATCTCAAGAAGAGCATGATGTTATCCCAAACTTGGGAAGTTAGAGTGATAAAAGGGAAGAAACACTTTGGAAGAGTGGATCCTAACACTTATGATCCTTTCGCCAGCTGGTTGGAGGATCGTGTGAAGACCCAGTTGCTCCCATTTTCTAGAGAGACACCTCTTTACCCTAAGGAGGTAGCACCCACGACTTCAGTGCCTCTGCAAGATTATCAAATTTTGGAAGCTTTGGTTTAGCAGCTCAGGTTAGAGAATCAAGAAGCTTACAATTCATGTTAGAAGCTGAAGATGCAGAATCAAAAGTTGGAGGAAAGAGCTCACAAAGCTGAAGAGATGGTTAGGCTCAAGCAGCAAGATTTTCAAGAGAGAGAGCTTTACTTCAAGAAAAAGGGATTAGCTGAAACTCACAAGGCGGCCCAACACCGGAAGGAGAGGAAGGACCTGAATGAAGCCAATGAAGTTGTTACCTTATGGCAAGAAAAATGGGAAGACAATTTGAGGAAGCAAAAAGAGTTGGACGTCAAGCATAAACTGGAAATCAAGAGTCTTCAAGATTCTTTGGATGGACAGAGAGAGCTCCTTCAGAAGGCTTATCATCAAGAGAAGGGTCGTCTCCAAAATCTAGCAGAAAGCCAACAAGCAGTAAAGGAAGCTCAGAAAGAAATAGAAGGCTTGAAATTGAAAGCTGATGTGAAGAAGTCAAAGGTTGAGTCGGGTCTGAGCAAAGAGAGTGAGATGGCTTTCCTGCAGCAGATGAAAGAGTTGCATGCTTCCTTGGATCTAAGGGATCTCCTCATCCAGAGACTCATCCAGGAGCCTGATCATCCGGATATCGTTTAGTTGTTCCAGAATGTCAAGCGTCTTAGCTGGAGGCTGCAAGACTTAGAGCTCCCTAGGGTTTAGTTTCATGCTATTGTACTTGGATTACCCACATGCTTGTTGTGGGATTCCTTTTATTTGTTGTACTTTGTTGTTCTTTTGATTGGCACCCTTCGGGGACTTTGTTGTTTCAAACTTCAGTTTATGTGATTGACTTGTTTTGAATCTCTTGTTCGTTATTTGTTACACCGACACGAGGTAATGAGCATCAATTCTCCATGGCCGTCACTGTATTTGAACATCACTTGGGTCTTCTTCCCAATTATTATTCTCTTAATGCCAGGACCGGAAAAGGAAAGCCTTGGGAATAAAAGGAACACATTGCATTGCATACGCATCATTTGCATTTCTTCTTTGTTTTTGCAGGTTTTTCTACAGGGTGCTTAACTTATCTGTGTTACAGGCAAAGATTGTGAGAGCTGCCAAGACCCGGCATCTCTGACAAGATATCCCGCATCGCTACGCAACTCGCAGCAACCAGAGGACAGTCATGGATGCTATGCAAACGGAGCTTAATAAGTTTTGCACCATAATGGGTGAATTCATGGCCATGATGCAAGGGATGGATCAGGGACAGCAAGAGTTAAGGAACATAATTCAAGGACTCAACCCTCCTCAGACTAATACTCCTGTGACCACTCCTGACGTGCAAGGGGCTCCTCCCAACACCAGCAATGGCCCAGGGGGACCTCAGATTCCAGAACAAGGCACGACAACTTTCATTCCAGTACAAGATAGGCAGGAGGACCAGTTCCCTTCTTTCAACAATGACATGGGGTTCGCTGGAGAAGGAAATATTCATGATATTTTTATGCTTGCTGAGAAAGTTGTCGCTCCCACCAAATGACACCCGGCCAAGAGGGGTACAGACGCGAACGGTCGGCGAAGGAGAAAGAATAAAAAGAGTCGCCAGCTAGGCATTTTTATCCCGAAGGAAAGGTAATGCTGCATAAACCTAAGAAAAGATGGATAAGACGGTTGCGAACCAGAGAAACTAAGAAAGGGGGTTGGTTACAACCTGGGAAGGTATTAGCACCCAGATTGTCCGTCGTACTCGACGGGATCCACGCTTGAAAGTTTGTGTTTAAAAGGGTAGTGTCAGTGTAAAAGAAATGTGAAGTGAAATAAAGAAGTGTCAGTGTAAGGAAAGAATGTGAAGCTCAAGACTATGAGGCTTAAAGAATGAAGCTCGAAGAGGGGGGAATATACAGAGACTTTTGTTTGATAAATGTTAAGTTATGCCTACGTATCCTCTCGTGCAATGAGGAAGTCAGAACACCATAGCTCGACTCGAAGAGACTGAAAGATAAATTGACTTGTGAACTGCTTACTTGTCTATGCTCAAGTGTATGACCTGTCTGGCTCAGGTGCAAACTGTCTTGCATTAGACGGAAGAAGCAAGTTCTCGTTTGTGAGTGAATGAGATGAGAAAAGAATCCCGGAGGAGACGATTATTGTTTGTTTTTGGTGTTTTCAATCTTTTATTGCTTTTTGTGTTTTGTCATAAGTTAATGAGCTTAAGTCTAAACCAAGGGTTAGTAAACTCATCACATCCTCCCTCTGATTAGGGGTAATGAGAATACCTTAAGTATGAAGTAAGCACCTCACACTTAATCACCATGATGTAGGATTAAGATCATTAACCTACTTGCATTTATTTAGATGTTTTTGGTATTTTTGTTTAGTGTTAAGTAATGAGTTTAATCCATAATCAAGGATTTAATGGACCCATTACACCATCCTAATAGAAGGATAATAGATGAGAACATTTAAGCTGAGGAAGGCTCCTCAACTTAATCCATGATTAGAGATTAACCTCATGACAAAACAAAACCTTTATTGGAGTGGATTTTAGTTAATGGTAAGATGAAGAAGTGGATTTTATGATTTGTAAGACAACTTGAGGGGGACTTGTCCATTAACACTAGGGTTAGTCCTTCTTAACCAATTAAGGAAGAATTAGAACCCTAACGCAAGGCCCAAGTTACAAGCTTGATGTCTTAGTGATTATTAGGTGAATTTATTAAATGATTTAAACACATTAAGGGTTTAACACTTAAGATTAAAGTTATACACTCCATCCTAATAGAAGGATACAAGCATAACCCTAGTCACAAAGCCTTAAAACCTTTAAGGTTTAGTCCTTGATTAAGCGATGAGAAGGGAAGACACAAAGATGACACAAAGGTAAAACTAATGGGGGACTAATCAACCCTAATTGTGATCATGCTTGGATGTTCCTAGGGTTTATGAGGCTTGCAAAACATCTTCAAGAGAAAAGCCACCAAGGAAGAAGCAGATGAAGCAAAACAACTTACTTCACTTAAGAAGATAAATTGCCTGAAGAAATAAAGAGGAGAGGGAGCATGAATGAGCAAGCTCACTCTAATACAAAAGTAAAATGCAGAAATGATGCATAAGAGGGATGAGAAGAGATTATGAGAAGTGAAGGAAAATTCACTTCTCAATGACTTACCACCTGAAAAGTTAGCAACAAGAAATGAAATGAAATGCAAATGAGATGAAAAACAAAGATGAAAACCAAAGTCAGAAGCCTGCTCATGATGCAAATGATGTTATGAGATAGTATGAAAGCATGTCAAGAGATGAGGATGATCATACAAGGGATGAAGATGCAAATGGGACATAAAAGAAACATGAAAGTTCATGGAAACATATGACATGTAATGAAAGCAAAAGCATGGAAAATGAATGATGCAATGATCAAACATGATTCTAATGTGTCCTAAGATGTCTCATATGTCATGTGGATGCATAAAATGTCATGGAAAATTCATGTATGCAAGCATATGAAGAATGAATGCAAATGAAGGCATAAATTAGGGTTTATGAACAAGATGCAATGCAAAATTCAAAACCAGAAGCAAATGACAAGATAAAAAATTGAAAATAGGATCAAAGGAACCCTAACCCTATACAAGTTCACTGCCCAAAGGAGGAGACCTAAATCTTAACCTAATGGAAGTTATGATTTTCTCAAGTTTTCTAGGGTTTTAGGATACCTTACAATGATAAATTCAAAACAAATTGAAAATGAAAGATAAATTCAAACCAATTTTATCCTAGAAACTACATGAAATGAGGAATGCAATGCAAAAAGAACCATCATCAAGCTCTTCAAGGTTAGGCAGAATGGATTTTTCTAAGTTAGGGCAAAAATATTGACTTTTAAGAACCCTAATTCCAAAGAAAAATGTCAAAATAGGTCAAGAACCAAAAAGAAATTTGTTTGAAGGGTTTGATAATGTTTCTAAATGTATCAAAATGCAATATGATTTTTTGGTGATTTTTAGAAACTTAAATGGTATTTTAATTAATTAATTCTCATTAATTAATTAAAATAAACACTTAAATATTTTAAAAATACGAAATTTATGCAAAAAATAAAGTAAAAATTATTTTCAGAATGAGAAAAATATTTTAAGTCATGATGCAAAAAATGAAGTTTTTTAGAAGTGTTTTACTATTTTTAATAAAATGTAGAAAGAAATGTAATTAAAATGAAATAAAAATATGAATTAATGGAAGTATGCTGATCCAGTGGCCCAGATTCAAATAAAAAGAGGAGAGAATTGACTTTGCGCGCTAATGGACGGCTCACATTCAAACTCACTAATTATGTCATTAAGCCCTAATCTGAACCCTAAACATTTTCAGTCCGGCCAGTCTCTCAAGCTATCTCACTCAATACGCAACCCCAAGACCCCTAAAGCTCCAGAAATGATCCTCACATCAATCCCAACAAGAATCAGCCATCAAAACTCATTTATTCAACATCAAGATCATGAATCGAAGCAAAACGAAAAACATGGCAAAAATTTCAGAAGCTTATGAAATGCTTATTTCTCAATTATTTTCAAAACTAAACACATCATGGCAATCAGGGGAACACATAGAATCATTCTATAACATAAAATGAGAGTTCTGGAAAAATAAATGCCATGGCTACCTGAAGTTGAGCTTTCAAAACAGGAGCTTTCTGGCCAGTTCTTTGCCTCAAATCCACTCCAATGATTCCCCCCAAGAGCTTGTGATGCTTGGTTGGAGCTTAAATGGCCTCAAAAGGAAGTTGGCAGAAGTTCAGTTCATGAAATGTTGAAATCGTGTTTTTGATTCTGAGTGTTTTAGGGCAAAATGAAGGGTGGGAAATGATCAGTGATGTTTATGGAGTTGAATGGTGGAAAAAGTTTGAAGGTTTGATGGTTGAGCTATGAGTTTCGAAGGCTTTTGCAAATTTGGGGGATTTTGTGTATGCTGTGTTCTTGGAGGTTTCAGCTTGTGTTGTGTTATGTGTTGGGTTGCTTTTGGTACACATATCTTGTTTGGATAGGTCAGAGGGTGGGTGTTGGCCTAGGATAATTGGTATGGGCAAGTTGCAAAAATGTCACCAACTTGTGTACTTGAGGTATGGGCTGGTTCAGTGGCTGTTTCAAGGCATGGCTCGAGTCAGCTTAGTTCAAGGAGGTCCATGGAAGTCATAGTTTGTAGCTGGCACAAGTGGCTGAAGAGATTTGATCCATTTTGCAATTTTGGGGAAGTTTGGCCCCTTTTGAATTACTTGAAGTTCAAGGCATGAAACTTGGGATTTCTTTGTGCAATTCTGATTTTTAGGTCATGTGTGATGTTTTTGTAATGGTTAGAAGTCACTTTGAGGTCACATTTGGCTTTGGCAAGTGTTTTTGCAAACTTCCCTCTTTGGTGCATAAGTGAAAATTTGTGATTTTTCCCAACTTTGCAAGACCATAACTTGATTTCTATGATGAATTAGATCAAGTTCTTGTACTTTTTGAAAAGGGAATGATCCAATCTACAACTTTCATGACCAAGAAGTTTTCATTTGAAGCATTTTTGAATCAAAAAGAGGAGGTTGAAAAACTTTCCCAAAATGGAAAGTTTGCATTACAAGTCACTTTCCCAAAATGGCAACTTTGCAAATGGCTTGAAATTCTTCAATTTTGTGAACTCCTAACTTCTTCTAAGATCAAATAAAGATCATACATATCCAAAATGATAAAGAAGACCCTTTGGTTGGGTGATTGGGGGCCTCAGATGCCCTGATTTTGCACTGACTTGCTCAAGAAGTCATCTATTGGTCAGATGCCTTCCCCATTGAATTTCTTCATGAAAATTGGTATGCATGATCCTCATATCATATAGAGACCAATAGAAACAAGAATGACCAAAAAATTTGGAGTTATGGCCTCTGAAACCAAAACCCTAATTTTAGGTCATCTGTGTAGTTAAACCTGGCTCTGCTTCCATGCCTTTCTCAGTTCTTGTGATTTTCTGACTTCCTTGATCTTGGGAGGATATAATATGATGTTTTAACATACATAGACCCTATTGAGGTGATTGGAGACCTTTGGAGTGGCTCAGATAGCCCAGGGATTGCTCAGATCACAAACCTTAGATGCAGATGACTTTGAACCAATGCAGTGAAGCAAAAATGCAATATGAGATGATATGATTGAACTTATGCCAATGAAAAGATCACAAGCTATGGTGAAATGAGTGAGGGAAAATTTGGGGTGTTTACAGCTGCCCCTATTCAAGCATGAGTTAGCTGTGCAGGATGTAAGCGACGGCTTAACAGGCAAACAAGATAACTCGAGGTTGAATACCAAGGACAGTCCAAGATATGCACTCACTGAATGAAGAAGAAAAGGGATATAGATTGAAAAAGGTAATTTAGTATGATTATAAAGTGCGGGCGACGGAGGACAACCGTCGGGCAGAGGACGACTGCTGGGGATAAAGCAATGACGGGGACGACCGACATGCTGGGGAAATAGAGGGATCATGATGGGGACGGCCATCAGGCAAAGAAATAAGACTCTCTGGGGATTAAAGGGTAAAGGCAATGATGGGGATGACCATCAGGTTGAAGAAATAAATGATGAGGGACGGTCATCAGAGGTGAAGGACGATCACCTAGCAGGGGACGGCTGCTCTGTTTGGGATAAGATGAGGAACGGTCATCTAAAGTGAAGGACGATCACCTGGCAAGGTACGGTTGCCGAAGGTACCACGACATAGGAAGAATGTCGGGTAGAAAAGTTCGACGATGGGGACGACCATCGGATAAGCATGATGAAGGACGATCATCAAGAGGTGAAGGACGATCACCTAGCAGGGTACGGCTGCTCTCGGGGTTCATCATGACATAGGACGAATGTCAGATAACAAAATCAACGATGGGGACGGCCATCGGATAAAATGATGAAGGACGATCATCAAAAAAAGGTGAAGGACGATCACCTAGCAGGGTACGGCTGCTAACATATCGCGACGAATGTCGGATAGGAAAAGGGTTCCAATAATGGAGACTCCGTCGGGGATGATGAAGGACGATCACCTGGCAGGGTACGGCTGCCGAAAGTATCATGACACGGGACGAATGTCAGATAGAAAAGAAATTTGCTTTTTATTGGCGATTTGCCGAGAACCCTTCTGGGGAATGGTAGACACAGACGAGTGTCTAATTTCAAGAAAGAAAGGGTATAAGTGTTTGACGCTGTGTATGGATTAAAAAATTCGGACGAGCATCCTTAAGACTACAATACGGACGAGAATCGGTAGAAACAAATGCTGACGCATGTTCAGAGATGATGGTACGGACGAGTACCAACTGTTTAAAAAAGAACACGGACGAGTGTCGAATCTGAGGGAGACAAGCCATGTATACAAGATACGGATGAGTATCTGTATGAGTGAGGCACATACGAGTGTTCAACTTGCTGGGGAGAGCATGACACGGACGGGTGTTGGAAGAAGTGTATTATAAACAAGCACTTGATTTTCAAAGTGTTTTAGGCAACTATGCTGGGGAAGGTGACACGGACGGGTTTCAGGGAAGTGTATATATGTATCTGTCTGTAAAGAACGTTCGGGCGGCTTTACTGGGGAATGATGACACGGATGAGTGCCAAAAGGAGCATGTGTCTGTATTTCGGGAGTGCAAAGGGGACGCTTTGGCTTTCTGCCGGGGAGCCTGGGAGGTATTTTGTATATTGTTGATGGAATGTCAGTATTACAGGTGTTTGGTTCGAAACATGGCTTATGATTATGTAATATGTTTGATTTTTGCCATAATGCTCCATTTTAGACGGAATGCTACGCTCTGAGGGGAAATATGATGCGAATGCTATGATTATGCAAAAGATACCGATCCGGGATTCGGATCCCGTTGCTGTGAAGATCTTTGGCTGATCTGCTTGAAGTGATATCCCAGCTGGGGAATGAGATCATTGGTAGATCTGATACAACATATGTGGATCTGCTCGGGGAATTAGATCACTGATAGATCTATCCTTGTGAGGAGAAAGCCCAGCTGGGGATGAAGGAGCTTCCTTCACTTTGTTGTGGGAACTTCAGGTATTGCTCTTCTCGGGAGAGGCTGGAGCTCTGTGGGGAGATAGCTAGAGATGAGGGTGCTTGACAACTCATCTGGGGAAATGAACATTTTGGAAGACATGTTGAGGGAGTAATGTTTTGACAGCTTGCTGGGGAAAAGCTCTCATGCCCCATGCAATCCTGTATGACAAAGAAACGTACAAGTATCCCGAGGTATCCCTTACTGGATTCCATCATAGGAGTTTAGACACTCCCGGGAGCAAATATATTTCCCGTAAGCATGTAATAAGAAAAGACGCATCTGTATTTATGCAACTATTGTATTAAGGACATCGGACATTTTTGCAAATGAAAATGTACGAGACGAAATGTGACCGAAAATATGATTTCATTAATTTGGGTGCCCTGAATTGGCAAGTACAGTCAAAGGAACAGATCCCCTGAAATGAGGAGATTGTTACAAATTGAGAAACAAAAAGATGCTGGCAATGTTGATGACGCTTCAGTGCTTCCCTTTCGCTATGACTTATATGACATTGACGTTCTTCTCATCTTGCTTCCTAAAGAAGGCTGATTCTGACCGATGCTTGAACCTTTCGAAGTTTGCCATGTTGTAAATGATACAGACGAATTCAGAATGCAGTTGTTCGCTTATTCCCTTATTTTGCGTGGATCACCCTTTCGGGTTTTCAATCCACCGGGATACCCATTTTTGCCTGAGTTGTCCAATGCGGCTTTTCAAATCAGCGGGTGTACATTTTTTTATTTATTTTCCCTTATTTTTGCCCGAGTCTCTTATTCTGTTTTTGACTCGCCGGGATGCCCTATTTTTGCCTGGACTTACATTCTGTTTTTATGTCCAGCGGGTCATTTTATGCGAAGTATTTTTTAACTGCATCTGAATTCACAGGGGACAGGAAGTCTTCACCATCCATAGTACTGAGCATCAGTGCTCCACCGGAGAAAACTTTCTTTACTATGAATGGGCCATCATAATTTGGAGTCCACTTGCCCCTGTGGTCTGTATGAGGAGGGAGGAGTCTTTTCAGCACAAGATCTCCTACTTGGTATTCCCGAAGCCTGACTTTCTGATCGAAGGCTTTCTTCATTCTTTTCTGATACAGCTGCCCATGACAGATTGCAGCTAATCTCTTTTCTTCAATCAGATTCAGTTGTTCGTACCGGGATCGGACCCACTCTGCTTCATTCAACTTGACATCCATCAGTACTCGTAAGGAGGGTAATTCAACTTCAACAGGTAGGACTGCCTCCATACCATATACCAACTGATACGGTGTTGCCCTAGTGGATGTTCTGATTGACGTTCGGTACCCATGTAAAGAAAATGGTAGCATTTCATGCCATTCTTTGTAGGTGACCACCATCTTCTGCACAATCTTCTTGATATTCTTGTTAGCCGCCTCTACAGCGCCATTCATCTTTGGCCTGTAAGGAGAAGAATTGTGGTGTTGGATTTTGAAGTCCCGGCATAGCTCTGCCATCATCTTGTTGTTCAAGTTGGAACCATTATCAGTAATGATTCGTTCGGGTACTCCATACCGACAGATGATGTCCCTCTTCAGGAATCGGGCTACCACTTGCCTGGTGACATTTGCATACGAAGCTGCTTCGACCCACTTGGTAAAATAGTCAATGGCTACCAGGATGAATCTGTGGCCGTTTGAAGTAGTCGGTTCGATCTTTCCAATCATATCGATGCCCCACATGGCAAAGGGCCAAGGTGAAGACATTACATTTAAAGGATTTGGAGGCACATGCACTTTATCTGCATAAATCTGGCATTTATGGCACTTTCTAGCATAAGCACAACAGTCTGCATCCATTGTGATCCAGTAGTAGCCTGATCTTAACAATTTTTTAGCCATTGCATGCCCTCCAGCATGGGTACCAAAAGATCCTTCGTGCACCTCGTGCATCAATAAGTCTGCTTCTGCCCTATCAACACATATGAGAAGTACCATATCAAAATTCCTCTTGTACAGGGAGCCATCAACATTCAAGAAGAAACTACCAGCCAACCTTCTTAATGTCTTCTTATCATTGGAAGATGCCCCAGGTGGGTATGTTTGATCCTCCAAGAAGCATTTGATGTCGTGAAACCAAGGCTTATCGTCTTTTGCAAGGTCCGCTGAAAATACATATGTTGGTCTATCAAGTATGGATACTGAAATCCGAGGCACAAAGTTGGCAGCTTGAACTTTGATCATGGAAGAAATGGTAGCCAGAGCATCTGCAAACTGATTTTCATCTCGAGGGATATACTCAAGCTTGACTGTAGTGAAGAAAGTCAGTAATCTCCTTGTATAGTCCCGGTAAGGTATCAGATGATCCTGGTGAGTGTACCATTTTCCGTTGGTTTGATTAATTACCAGAGCTGAATCTCCGAATACAGTTAAAGTCTTGATCCTGAGGTCAATGGCTTCCTCAAGACCCATAATACAAGCTTCGTATTCAGCTTCATTGTTAGTGCAGTTAAAGGTGAGCTTTGCCGAGAAAGGCATGTGAACTCCTTTAGGTGTAATGAGTATTGCACCAACACCACGACCATTCATATTAATAGCCCCATCAAACATCATAATCCATTCTTCTTCTGGGTCAGGCCCTTCAGTGTGAACAGGCTCTTCATGATCTTTTGCTTTTATGAACATGATGTCTTCATCAGGGAAGTTAAATCTCATAGGCTGGTAATCATCAATGGGTTGCTCAGCAAGATAATCAGATAATACACTGCCTTTGATGGCTTTTTGAGATGTGTACTGAATGTCATATTCTGTGAGAATCATTTGCCATCTTGCAACCCGTCCGGTAAGTGCTGGCTTCTCAAATATGTACTTGACTGGGTCCATCTTCGAGATCAATAAAGTGGTGTGGGTCAACATATACTGCCTTAGTCGGCGAGCAGCCCACGCTAAAGCACAACAAGTTTTCTCGAGCAGTGAATAACGTTGTTCACAGTCGGTAAACTTTTTGCTTAGGTAGTATATTGCATACTCTTTTCGACCAGACTCGTCATGCTGGCCCAGCACACACCCCATTGACTCTTCTAATACTGTCAAGTACATGATTAGAGGTCTTCCTTCAACTGGAGGCATAAGGATCGAAGGCTCTTGTAAGTATTCCTTGATTTTGTCAAAAGCCCTTTGGCAGTCTTCATTCCAACTGACCGTTTGTTCTTTTCTCAACAACTTGAACAAGGGCTCACAGGTTGCTGTAAGGTGAGATATGAACCTTGAAATGTAGTTCAATCTACCCAGAAACCCCCGAACTTCTTTTTCAGTCTTCGGTGCAGGCATTTCTTGAATGGCTTTGACTTTGTCAGAGTCAACTTCAATCCCTTTCTCACTTATGATAAATCCCTGCAGCTTATCGGATCGCACCCCGAATGTGCATTTGTTGGGGTTTAACTTCAATTGGTACTTCCTCAGACGCTTGAATAACTTCAACAGATTCACCAGGTGGTCTTCTTCTGTGAGGGACTTGGCAATCATGTCATCCACGTAACATTCAATTTCTTTGTGGATCATGTCATGGAATAATGTTACCATAGCCCGTTGATAAGTGGCACCAGCATTCTTCAGTCCGAATGGCATTACCTTATAACAGAATGTGCCCCAGGGTGTGATGAAAGTTGTCTTCTCCTTGTCTTCAGGTGACATCTTGATCTGATTATATCCTGAAAATCCGTCCATGAAGGAGAACACCGAGAACTGAGCCGTGTTGTCGACCAATACATCAATGTGAGGTAAAGGGAAGTCATCCTTCGGGCTGGCTCTGTTCAAGTCCCGATAATCCACACACATCCTCACCTTGCCATCTTTCTTAGGCACTGGTACAATGTTAGCAACCCACAGCGGATAGCTAGTTACAGCAAGGAAACCGGCGTCCCACTATTTTTGTACCTCTTCTTTTATCTTCATATCCATATCCGGACGAGTACGGCGCAGTTTCTGTTTTACCGGCGGACATTCTTCTTTCAGAGGCAGCTTGTGCATAACAATGTCGGTGTCTAACCCGGGCATATCCTGATAAGACCAAGCAAAAACATCCACATATTCCCGAAGCATGTCAATTAGTTGCTCTTTCACTGAATCTTGTAGGCAGGCCCCGATCTTAACTTCTTTCACGTCTTCTTTCGTACCAAGATTAACCGTTTCAACTTCCTCCTGATGAGGAGTGATAACCTTCTCCTCTTGTCTCAACAACCTAGCTAGCTCTTCAGGTAGCTCATAATCTTCTTCAACCCCTTCATCGGCTTGATTAATCGGATTGTCAAAGTCATACGGAGTCATAGCAGTGTTGTTGTCGGTGCAGTCTAGAGGGCACTCTCTGCAAGGGTTTAAATTTGTTCATTTTAGTGATCAGTTTTATCTTGTTTAGAAAAAAGTGAAAATGAAGTTATTTATTTTGAAAAACATTGCCATTTTATTTTTGTACAAAAAATGAAAAATGAAAAACAATGAGCGGAAAAGAAAAGACTCATTTGCAAAAGATGTCCTGATATTCATTAATTGATCTTTGCACAAAATACAAGATGGCCCGATTACAAAATGAGTCCTGACATCTTGGGCAAGATGCAGGACTTGATGCATGCTTTTAAAATACAGGAAATAATAATTACTCTGCAGGAGTAACTCTTATAATTTCCTGGGAAGACCAGTTTGAGACACGGTTCCCCGGGATCTTTGGACGTATCCAGCTTTCCAGGTTGCGCCCGTCTTCTGACTCATCTTCCAAATTGTTCACAGCATCCGGGGTGAGCATCCCCCTGCTGACAAACTTGGGCTCCGTTGCAGCCTCTGGTTGATCTTGTCGAGTTGGTCTGTAACCCAACCCGAATCGGTCTTCTTTCTTCTCAACTGGCAGCAGCTTGCCCCAGCCTTGGGCGACACCTTCCTCAACAACCTTTCGGGCTTGCTGATATGATGTGATGGAAGTCCCTAGCACAGCAGATGTTTCATTGATATTCAGGGCCTCAAACCCCTGACTCATGGTTTCATGGATCTCCCCATCCATTTCAATGTATTTGAAGGTAGCCAGCTGGCTAACAAAGATATCCTCCTCCTCCCCACAAATGGTAATTACTTGGCCCTCCCACTCAAATTTTAACTTCTGGTGAAGGGTTGACGTTACGGCGCCAGCGGCGTGTATCCATGGTCTACCCAATAGACAGCTGTAGGCAGGCTGTATATCCATCACAAAGAAGGTCGTTTTGAAAATTTGTGGGCCAATCATTATAGGCAAATCTATCTCTCCCAGAACTGATCTTTTAGAACCGTCAAAGGCTCTCACTACCAAGTTGCTTGGGCATAATTCCAATCCATCATGTTCCATCTTCACAAGGGCTTTCTTAGGCAAGACGTTGAGGGATGACCCTGTGTCCACCAATACGTGAGAAAGAACTGTACCCTTACACTCCAAGGTAATGTGCAAAGCCTTGTTGTGACTACGACCTTCCGTTGTCAGATCAGCATTGGTAAATCCTAGCCCAATGACTAGCGTTGACATTTCCAACCACAGCCTCTAACTGATTGACGGTAATCTCCTCCGGCACATAAGCTGCGTGCAGGACTTTTAATAGTGCGTTCCGATGAGCCTCAGAGCACATTAGCAATGATAGTATGGAGATTTTGGAAGGTGTTTGGTGAAGCTGGTCTACCACCTTGTAATCACTTTTCTTTATGATTCTCATGAATTCATCAACCTCTTGATTAAAAGGAGTCTTCAAAGCTTCTTTAGTAACTTGTTCTTCTTGCACCATGCTCTTCCCTTTTGCCTTAGCAGCAGCTTCTGCTTCAGCAACGGGTCTTGGTACTTGCGAGGCAAAGAGACGTCCGCTTCTAGTGAAGCCTCCGCCTCCCCCCACATTGTCTATCTGAGGTGAAGAAGTTGATGATTCCAAAGTGATTTTCTGCCCCTCACAGTATAGATCTGAGCCGTAATGCCAAGGGATGGAATTATTGCTTTTGTAAGGAACTGGCCCAGGCACTGTGATAGTGACTGGACTGATAGCAGCTGTAGAAGGAACCACAATGGTGTGTGGATCATAATATATGGTAACCGGAGCTCTGACAGGAGTAGCATTTTGTTGTGAGTTGTTGGTAGGAACATTTGCAGGATCGTAGTATATTGTAACCGTTGAGACACTTTCACTAATTGCTGCTGATGTTGTAGAAGGCACTGTTGACTGGATGGGTGTTGAAGTTGTAGCAGGAATGGTGACTGAACTTGCATCCGTTGAAGTGATTGATTGAGCAGTTGTTGGAGTTGTAGTAGAATCCGTTGGAACAATGGTTGCTGACGTTGTAGGAGTATCTGTGATTGTTGATGAAGGGATTGTTGGAGTTATAGTTGATGTTGTTGTAATCTGAAGGATACCATCCTTAATAAGACCATTTATGTCGTTCCTCAGCCTTTCACACCCATTGACAGCAATATTGCAATATCCACAACCCAACTCACATCCGGGGAACACTTGGCACTCTAACACCTGAGCTTTGATTTCAACCAGAGGTGTTCGGATCTGCGCAACACTGGTGATTAAGGTGGATGGTTTGCCTTCCTCAATAGCATTAATCCTAGGCCCGTTTTGACTAGGCATTGGATATCTTGTGACATTCGGAGGAGGTGCGAAGTTGAGAGCTTTTGAGTCTACCAAATCTTGGACTTTCATCTGTAAGGCCCTGCATTTTTCAGTATTATGCCCCGGTGCGTTTGAGTGGAATGCACACCTGGCATTTGCATCATAGTTCTTTGGTAAATTAAGAGGATCTGGAGGTGCCAATGTCCTTATCTCAACTAGGTTGAGCTTTAGGAGTTGTGGCAAGAGTGCAACATACGGCATTGGGATTGGGTCTATCACCCTGTTTGCTTGTGATGGCCTTTGCTGGAAAGGACGTTGTTGTTGGTTGTTGTTGTTGTTGTACGACCTTTGTTGCGGATAATGAACTTGTTGTTGATACTGTTGTTGTTGCTGTTGAGGATATGCTGATTGTTGAGGAATCGGAGCTGGGATGGTAACTGCTGCTACTGACCGGTGCACATACTGAGGCCTGCCCCTACTTGCATGAATGGAATTTGTTTCACCAGCCCTTCGGGGTCCCACAAAAGGATTTCTGGGATTGCTGGACGAACTTGCACCACTGTCGGAGATTTTGCCCATTTTTAAGAGGCTTTCAATCCTTTCATCAGCTATGACCACGTCAGCAAAACTGGTAGAGGAGAAGGCAGCCAATCTATCAATATAGGTCCCTTGCAATGTATTCATGAACATGTCAGCCATTTCCCTCTCTGACATGGGTGGTTGGACAGCAGCAGCAAGCTGTCTCCACCTTTGGGCATATTCCCTGAAGCTTTCTCTAGAAGGCTGAGACATTCCCATTAGGAGGGTCTTGTTGGGAGCCATGTCCAGGTTGTATTGATATTGACGGATGAAAGCCTCATCCAAATCCTTCCAGCATCTTATGGTGGCCCTAGACAAGTGTGAATACCACTCTCTTGAAGCCCCAGTCAGACTGTCTTCAAAGTAGAACATCCACAATTTTTCATCCATGGTATACACTTTGAGTTTTCCCAGGAAAGACTGCAGGTGAGTTCGTGGACAGGAGGTACCATTGTACTTTTCAAAGCATGGGGGTTTGAATTTGTGGGGAATTCTCACCCCATCCACTAGCCCCATGTCCATCACATCGAAGCCCAAAGAATTCTGAGACTCCAAAGATCTTAACTTCTCAGCAATCTCGTCCAATCTCCTGTCATATACTTCATCTCCAGCCCCCATAACAGTAAATTTTTCTTCTTGGGGATCCTCTTGCAAGATTCTCCCCCCAGTAGTATTGCCTTGCACATTTCTCGGGATGTTGACTTCCGGATCCAGATGAGGTCCAAATACTGGTGGGTCAATACGAGGCTGGCCCCGTTCATTGTTACTAGTTCCTCCTGTTCCAAGATGAGGCTCCTCAGGAGTTTGTCTTTCCACCAGCTCTCTTAACCTCTCTTGACTTTGGGCTAAGCCAGTCATCACTGGCATGAATTGAGACATCTGATTTCTCATCTCCAATCTCTCATTGGTCATCTGATTTCTGACCTCAATCAGATCCTGCTGTACTTGTTCCATTTGAATACCGGGAAGGTTGTTACGAGTCGGGTACCGGTGCGTGCGGTTGACAGGGAACACTCGGCGACGAGCAATATTTCCTGAAGTCACGACAAAGTTAGAAACAATAATAACAAAACCTACAAAACAAAACAAAAGTTATTATGCAATGCAGTATGCTTATTTGTTTTCCAAGGTATCCGGTTCGGTTCTTGGTTTTGACCTTTCCAGACCTCGAGGAAGATGCTTGACGTTGTCGAGAGAAAAGCCCAAATGGAAACAAACTAGAATATATTAAAAATGGGGAATAATACATAGTTTGTTTTACAACACATGCCCCTGGAGGGTCAAAATACATAAAAAGAAAAAGTACATTAAATGGAAATGACAACAAACAAAGAATCAGACATCCAGTCCAAACTCATCCTCTTTGACCTCCTTCAGGAGTGCCTCAGTCACTGGACCAGTTGGGTGCTCTGTTATGGTCCTAATGAGGAGGTTCCTGGTAGCAATGGCAGTAGTCAGCTTCTTATGCCTGTCCTGGTCCTTTGATCTTTTCAATCCTGCCCTGAGCTTCAACTCTGAAATCTCCTTCTGTGCAGCCAACAGAGCTTCTTGCTGTTTCTTCTCCTTGGCCTCTAGCTGTTCAATCTTGGCTTGAGTCTTCTGGTCTTCTTGTGTACGAGCCTCAGTGATTCTAACCCACCTAGCCTGAATCTCTTGCAGATAGAGCTCAGTCCTAGCCTTCTGAATCTTTGCCTCTTTACAGGCATTCTTCAATATTTGTTCCCCAGCTCTTGCTTTCCTGATGTAGTCCTCTGTCTTCTCAATTTTGGTAAGATGCTCCACCCTAAGCTTCTACAATCTCTCAATATCCAGACGACCATCACTTCTTTCCCAAAGAGTCTTCTTCAAGGCTTGAGATAGGTTCTCATTCCTTTCCTTCAGCTTCTCAAATTCTTCTAGGCTGACAGTTGCTGCTGGCTGTACTGTGGATGGTCCAGGCATGTCTTCCAAGATGAAAGGCATTCTGGTAATTTGAGCTCTAGTACAGGACCAGTCTAAATACTGAGCTGAAGAAACATTATTACATCTTCCAAGGATAGCTACCCCATTTGTCTGGATGTTGTCCCAAGCCCGGTATGATTGTCTGACAGCAGCTGAATTAGGTTTTACTTCACAATACAGGGTCTCAGCTAAATCTTGTCCTCTAGGAGGGTGAACCAAAGCATAACCCAGTTGTCTCTTAAACAGCAAAGGATTGTAGTTGATGCAACCCTTTACTCCTATCAGAGGTACATTTGGGTATTGTCCACAGCTGGTGATAATGTCCTTGCCTTTGGTGCTCTGGGTGCACCATCTAATATCATCTGAAGTCAAGGCAATGAGCCTCTTGGCCCAATTCTTCTGTTGGTGGGGATTTAAGAAGGCATCTGACTTAGGCAGGTGTCTGAGCAGCCAGGTGTAAAACAAAGGAGCACAGCATCTTACCAACTTCCCCCTTTGTTTCTCATTCCTCTGATGGATGGAATAATAGAAATCTCCTAGCAATGTGGGCACTGGGTTCTTCAGAAGAAACAGATGGATGGCATTCTTGCTGACAAATTTAGGCTCACCTGCAAACAATATAACCCCATATATGCTGAGGGCTAACAGTGCACAGACTTCCCTCCACTCTCCCAAAGAAGCCTTCAGGATGGCCTGAGAAATCAAGAAGTCCAAATGCAAACCAGGGATCCCAGCTTTTGTTGTCATACTTTGCTCAATCAAGGCAGGCTCCAGGTACAATGCCTTTGCTATCTCTTCATTTCTGGGAGATGGCATCTCTGGATTGAAAGGGATTCCACCTCTGATAGGTACTCCAATCAATGAAGAAAACTCTTCCAGCAGAGGCCCTAGCTGAAAGTCTAGAAAGGTGAAGCATCTCAAAGGAGGGTCATAAAACTGTAAGCATGTGTGAATCATGCTCCTCTGAGAAGGGTCAGGTCCATAACCATATCCAGGATTCCTCCATAATGCTCTCTAAACAAAGGGATGTAATCAGGTGTGATGAGTGACTGGACCTGCCTGATACCAGTCAACACAGACTCAAAGAAATGGTAGGATATGTTGCTCTTCCTGGGAGTGGTCATGAGTGCTGCTGAAGAAACTGAAGATAAGTGCTGATGAAGATCACAGACTGATGTTGGGAATGAGCCACTGACAGGCTGATGCTAGTGAGGATGGAGATAGCTGAAGCAGATAGCTGATGAAGACAACTGAAGTAGAGGTCTATGCAGAAGAAGGGGTCAAAACCAAACCAGATATGATGTGGATACCCTGAAAAGCAAATAAACAAATGTTAAATGATGCAAAGATGATATATGCAAATGATATGCAAGGGTTTATGATCAAGCTAGGTCTGATTATCTGTCTTGATATAGGCCCATGTATGTTCAAAGGTCCAGATGAAGGCTTAGAAATCCAGAAACCAGGGTGGGGGACTCAAATAAAGAGTCACATGTCCAGGGTTTAATCACAAGAATTGTCCAAAATGAGGTACTCTTAAACAATATAGTAACAGGGTATGATGTGGCCAAGGGTTCCTGCAAACCTGTAAACAACCCAACCCCCTCACAGGTAGTGCTCTAGAACAAGGATCCTCAAACTTGGATCAGTTATGAGAAGTGTAAACACTTCTAACCCTGAGGTACAGTGTTTACAATAACCATAAAAGATCCTCCTCTAATTGACCTCAGCTTCTGAAGTTCATAATAAAGGTTATCCAGACTTAGCAGGCTTCCCAGATAGCCCTAGCACTACAGGAAATCTGTAGCACAGAGTTCTCAAGAAGAAACCCACATCTGAACCGTGTTTCATATTCCCGCACCAGACCGAAATGGAATGGGAAAGAACATGAACCACTCTAGCCTTGGTGTCACTCAGGTCCTAGGTATAGGACCTTAAACTCTCAATGGAACCCCACCCATCAAAACAACAAACCAGATCCAACAATGACAGTATGACAGTATGATGCATAAAACTGTAAAGAAAGCAGTAAATAAGACTGTACATAAAACAATAAAGTAAATACAAAAAACACAATTAGCACATAACACCCCAGTAAACACAAATCAAACAAGCGCTAGGAGGAACCCACAAAAAGAACCAAAAGCCCTGGTTAAAATATAAGGGTCCCCAGTAGAGTCGCCAAGCTGTCGCTCCCACCAAATGACACCCGGCCAAGAGGGGTACAGACGCGAACGGTCGGCGAAGGAGAAAGAATGAAAAGAGTCGGCAGCTAGGCATTTTTATCCCGAAGGAAAGGTAATGCTGCATAAACCTAAGAAAAGATGGATAAGACGGTTGCGAACCAGAGAAACTGAGAAAGGGGGTTGGTTACAACCTGGGAAGGTATTAGCACCCAGATTGTCCGTCGTACTCGACGGGATCCACGCTTGAAAGTTTGTGTTTAAATGGGTAGTGTCAGTGCTATTTTGTGTGCAAAAGCCGGAAAAGAATGCAAGTGTCAGTGTAAAAGAAATGTGAAGTGAAATAGAGAAGTGTCAGTGTAAGAAAAGAATGTGAAGCTCAAGACTATGAGGTTTAAAGAATGAAGCTCGAAGAGGGGGGAATATACAGAGACTTTTGTTCGATAACTGTTAAGTTATGCCTACGTATCCTCTCGTGCAATGAGAAAGTCAGAACACCGTAGTTCGACTCGAAGAGACTGAAAGATAAATTTACTTGTGAACTGCTTACTTGTCTATGCTCAAGTGTATGACCTGTCTGGCTCAGGTGCAAACTGTCTTGCATTAGACGGAAGAAGCAAGTTCTCGTTTGTGAGTGAATGAGATGAGAAAAGAATCCCGGAGGAGACGATTATTGTTTGTTTTTGGTGTTTTCAATCTTTTATTGCTTTTTGTGTTTTGTCATAAGTTAATGAGCTTAAGTCTAAACCAAGGGTTAGTAAACTCATCACATCCTCCCTCTGATTAGGGGTAATGAGAATACCTTAAGTATGAAGTAAGCACCTCACACTTAATCACCATGATATAGGATTAAGATCATTAACCTACTTGCATTTATTTAGATGTTTTTGGTATTTTTGTTTAGTGTTTAGTAATGAGTTTAAGCCATAATCAAAGATTTAATGGACCCATTACACCATCCTAATAGAAGGATAATAAATGAGAACATTTAAGCTGAGAAAGGCTCCTCAACTTAATCCATGATTATGGATTAACCTCATGACAAAACAAAACCTTTATTGGAGTGGATTTTAGTTAATGGTAAGATGAAGAAGTGGATTTTATGATTTGTAAGACAACTTGAGGGGGACTTGTCCATTAACACTAGGGTTAGTCCTTCTTAACCAATTAAGGAAGAATTAGAACCCTAACGCAAGGCCCAAGTTACAAGCTTGATGTCTTAGTGATTATTAGGTGAATTTATTAAAGGATTTAAACACATTAAGGGTTTAACTCTTAGGATTAAAGTTATACACTCCATCCTAATAGAAGGATACAGGCATAACCCTAGTCACAAAGCCTTAAAACCTTTAAGGTTTAGTCCTTGATTAAGAGATGAGAAGGGAAGACACAAAGATGACACAAAGGTAAAACTAATGGGGGACTAATCAACCCTAATTGTGATCATGCTTGGATGTTCCTAGGGTTTATGAGGCTTTCAAAAGATCTTCAAGAGAAAAGCCACCAAGGAAGAAGCAGATGAAGCAAAACAACTTACTTCACTTAAGAAGATAAGTTTCCTGAAGAAAAAAAGAGGAGAGGGAGCATGAATGAGAAAGCTCACTCTAATACAAAAGTAAAATGCAGCAATGATGCATAAGAGGGATGAGAAGAGATTATGAGAAGTGAAGGCAAATTCACTTCTCAATGACGTACCACCTGAAAAGTTAGCAACAAGAAATGAAATGAAATGCAAATGAGATGAAAAACAAAGATGAAAACCAAAGTCAGAAGCCTGCTCATGATGCAAATGATGCTATTAGATAGTATGAAAGCATGTCAAGAGATGAGGATGATCATACAAGGGATGAAGATGCAAATGGGACATATAAGAAACATGAAAGTTCATGGAAACATATGACATGTAATGAAAGCAAAAGCATGGCAAATGAATGATGCAATGATCAAACATGATTCTAATGTGTCCTAAGATGTCTCATATGTCATGTGGATGCATAAAATGTCATGGAAAATTCATGTATGCAAGCATATGAAGAATAAATGCAAATGAAGGCATAAATTAGGGTTTATGAACAAGATGCAATGCAAAATTCAAAACCAGAAGCAAATGACAAGATAAAAAAATTGAAAATGGGATCAAAGGAACCCTAACCCTATACAAGTTCACTGCCCAAAGGAGGAGACCTAAATCTTAACCTAATGGAAGTTATGATTTTCTCAAGTTTTCTAGGGTTTTAGGATACCTTACAATGATAAATGCAAAACAAATTGAAAATGAAAGATAAATTCAAACCAATTTTATCCTAGAAACTACATGACATGAGGAATTCAATGCAAAAAGAACCATCAATCAAGCTCTTCAAGGTTAGGCAGAATGGATTTTTCTAAGTTAGGGCGAAAATATTGACTTTTAAGAACCCTAATTCCAAAGAAAAATGTCAAAATAGGTCAAGAACCAAAAAGAAATTTGTTTGAAGGGTTTGATAATGTTTCTAAATGTATCAAAATGCAATATGATTTTTTTGGTGATTTTTAGAAACTAAAATGGTATTTTAATTAATTAATTCTCATTAATTAATTAAAATAAACACTTAAATATTTTAAAAATACGAAATTTATGCAAAAAATAAAGTAAAAATTATTTTCAGAATGAGAAAAATATTTTAAGTCATGATGCAAAAAATGAAATTTTTTAGAAGTGTTTTACTATTTTTAATAAAATGTAGAAAGAAATGTAATTAAAATGAAATAAAAATATGAATTAATGGAAGTATGCTGATCCAGTGGCCCAGATTCAAATAAAAAGAGGAGGGAATTGACTTTGCGTGCTAATGGACGGCTCACATTCAAACTCACTAATTATGTCATTAAGCCCTAATCTGAACCCTAAACATTTTCAGGTGACCGGAACAGTGTTCCGGTCATCTTCTCCGTCCAGTCTCTCAAGCTATCTCACTCAATACGCAACCCCAAGACCCCTAAAGCTCCAGAAATGATCCTCACATCAACCCCAACAAGAATCAGCCATCAAAACTCATTTATTCAACATCAAGATCATGAATCGAAGCAAAACGAAAAACATGGCAAAAATTTCAGAAGCTTATGAAATGCTTATTTCTCAACTATTTTCAAAACTAAACACATCATGGCAATCAGGGGAACACATAGAATCATTCTATAACATAAAATGAGAGTTCTGGAAAAATAAATGCCATGGCTACCTGAAGCTGAGCTTTCAAAACAGGAGCTTTCTGGCCAGTTCTTTGCCTCAAATCCACTCCAATGATTCCCCCCAAGAGCTTGTGATGCTTGGTTGGAGCTTAAATGGCCTCAAAAGGAAGTTGGCAGAAGTTCAGTTCATGAAATGTTGAAATCGTGTTTTTGATTCTGAGTGTTTTAGGGCAAAATGAAGGGTGGGAAATGATCAGTGATGTTTATGGAGTTGAATGGTGGAAAAAGTTTGAAGGTTTGATGGTTGAGCTATGAGTTTCGAAGGCTTTTGCAAATTTGAGGGATTTTGTGTATGCTGTGTTCTTGGAGGTTTCAGCTTGTGTTGTGTTATGTGTTGGGTTGCTTTTGGTACACATATCATGTTTGGATAGGTCAGAGGGTGGGTGTTGGCCTAGGTTAATTGGTATGGGCAAGTTGCAAAAATGTCACCAACTTGTGTACTTGAGGTATGGGCTGGTTCAGTGGCTGTTTCAAGGCATGGCTCGAGTCAGCTTGGTGCAAGGAGGTCCATGGAAGTCATAGTTTGTAGCTGGCACAAGTGGCTGAAGAGATTTGATCCATTTTGCAATTTTGGGGAAGTTTGGCCCCTTTTGAATTACTTGAAGTTCAAGGCATGAAACTTGGGATTTCTTTGTGCAATTCTGATTTTTAGGTCATGTGTGATGTTTGTGTAATGGTTAGAAGTCACTTTGAGGTCACATTTGGCTTTGGCAAGTGTTTTTGCAAACTTCCCTCTTTGGTGCATAAGTGAAAATTTGTGATTTTTCCCAACGTTGCAAGACCATAACTTGATTTCTATGATGAATTAGGTCAAGTTCTTGTACTTTTTGAAAACTGAATGATCCAATCTACAACTTTCATGACCAAGAATTTTTCATTTGAAGCAATTTTGAATCAAAAAGAGGAGGTTGAAAAACTTTCCCAAAATGGCAAGTTTGCATTACAAGTCACTTTCCCAAAATGGCAACTTTGCAAATGGCTTTAAATTTTTCAATTTTGTAAACTCCTAACTTCTTCTAAGATCAAATAAAGATCATACATATCCAAAATGATAAATAAGACCCTTTGGTTGGGTGATTGGGGGCCTCAGATGCCCTGATTTTGCACTGACTTGCTCAAGAAGTCATTTATTGGTCAGATGCCTTCCCCATTGAATTTCTTCATGAAAATTGGTATGCATAATCCTCATATCATATAGAGACCAATAGAAACAAGAATGACCAAAAAATTTGGAGTTATGGCCTCTGAAACCAAAACCCTAATTTTAGGTCATCTGTGTAGTTAAACCTGGCTCTGCTTCCATGCCTTTCTCAGTTCTTGTGATTTTCTGACTTCCTTGATCTTGGGAGGATATAATATGATGTTTTAACATACATAGACCCTCTTGAGGTGATTGGAGACCTTTGGAGTGGCTCAGATAGCCCAGGGATTGTTCAGATCACAAACCCTAGATGCAGATGACTTTGAACCAATGTAGTGAAGCAAAAATGCAATATGAGATGATATGATTGAACTTATGCCAATGAAAAGATCACAAGCTATGGTGAAATGAGTGAGGGAAAATTTGGGGTGTTTACAAAAGTCAAATCCCTCGAGTGTAGAGACACTTTGGGGATAGATGTGTCTGACATGGGCCTAGTCCCCGGGGTGGTTATTCCTCACAAATTCAGGCCGCCCACTTTTGAAAAGTACAACGGTAGTTCCTGGCCGAAGACTCACTTGCATGCATTCTACCGAAAGATCGCTGCCCATACTCGGGATGAAAAGCTCTGGATGTACTACTTCCAGGATAGTCTCTCCGGAGGGTCCTTGGAATGGTATATGAAGCTAGAAAGAAGTTCTGTAAGAAACTGGAAGGAATTGGGTGAAGCATTCCTTAAGCAGTATCAATATAATATTGACATGGCGCCCAGTCGCACCCAACTTCAGAGTCTGACTCAGAGGAGCTCAGAGAGTTTCAAAGATTATGCACAAAGGTGGCGTGAAATGGCCGCTAGAGTGCAACCTCCTTTGTTGGAGAGAGAAATGGTAGACCTGTTCCTGGATACCCTCCCTGGGCATTTTATGGAAAGGCTAGCTGGATGTTCTTCAAGTGGATTCTCAGATATCATCTTGACTGGCGAGAGGATAGAAAGTTGGATCAAGCAAGGGAAGATTCAGAACGGAGGCGCTTCAAGTTCTGGTATTAAGAAACCCTTCGTGAAAAGAAGAGAAGGAGAGACTGGTGCAGTTTACGCGTAGAGGGGAGGAAGTAGTAGAGTTTTTTATCAACAAGTGGCCCCTGTCACTATCTCAGCTCAACCTGTTCAACAGCAAGTCTAACCACCGCAGCCGCAACGCTCGCAAGGGTATCAACAAAGAACTCCCCTGTCCATACTATTCTCAGAGGACCAAAGAAAAGCAGTTTGACACTCCGCATATGTCCTATTCACAACTTCTGAAGGATCTCCTCCAACTCCAGTTGGTTCAGCTCAGAACTTTGCAACCCCCGAAGCCGGGGAAACTTCCTGAAGGATACGATACGAACGCTAGATGTGAATTTCATTCCGAAGCTCCCGGACATACCACAGAAAACTGCAAGGCCTTGAAGTATGTAGTCCAAGACCTAGTAGATTCCAAAGAGATTAACTTCGCTCCTACTCCTAATGTAATACAGAACCCTATGCCTTCTCACGGAGGTATAGTCGGGGCAGTCGATGAAGGGGAGAATCTAAACTTGGTGTGTGATGTCAACGACCTGCAGACTCCGTTGAATGTTGTTAAAGTCTGCTTGTCAAAGAAAGGTATCTTTCCTGGATGTGAAGAAGATTGTCCAGGATGTGCTGAAGCCACAAATGGGTGTGAGCAGTTGAAAGCAGGGATCCAGAGTATGATTGATGAGGGAATGTTGCAGTTTGACAAGATTGTAAAAGAAAGCGAAGTCTCCACAATAACTATCTTCTACAATTGTAGGCTCATAATTTCGACACTTGGAGATTGAGATATGAAGTTATTTCTTTTGCTAAGAAGATGATCAGCAGATAAGAGAAAGAAAGGAGTGAAGATATTCAGAGGATGTTGACAAGGTTATGTACTCAAATATTTCGACAGGAGTACAAATAGTGTCTGGCATGTAAAGTTTGGAGACCTGTTTATAGTTTGGCATTTGTCAAGATAAGTGTGTTTTTTCGACACTTCGACAAAAGAGAAGTTTGGCAGAAGCATTGGTTTGTGAAGTTTGAGGAATTTGTCTGCTTCGACATTTCGACAAATGAAGAGATACAATGTTTCGTCACCAAAGGGAAGAATTCAAATTCAAAAGTTGCAACCTTTGGCAGTTGGACACATGGAAGTTTCAGAGAAGAAAATTGCATGCAGGCTGACAATTGTCATTTAGTTAGAATTTTCCCGTCCTAGGCAGTTATTTTGTTTGTATATAAATAGGATAGTTTGTGTTTAGAATGTGTGTGTGAAAACTTATACAAAAATCCTGTAAAAACTCTAAGTACCCAGTGTGAGAGAAATGAGTATGATATTTGGGACAATGTATGTGTTCAACACCATTTTCTTTCAAGTTATTTAAATTATTAGTTTTGTTCATCAAGTTATTTTACTTTCAGTCTGTTTACTTTCCTGCAAAGTTTGTGTCTTTTCGCCATTTTCTTACTTTTGTTCAACTTTCACTTTATTTTTACTTTCACATTCAAAACATTTAAAACTTTGACATTATTAACAAAACAAACCACAAATCATTAACAACACTAAGAGTAATTCGACAATCAATTGCACATGTGTCCTAGGACTTGTTTGGTTGGTCCTGTAAGTAACCCAGTTTTCTAAGAGATTGGTTAACCAGAGGTTGTTCGTCAAAAATCACGGCGAACAAATTGGCACGCCCAGTGGGACCAGTGCAATTAATAAGAATTAATAGAGAACCCTCTTAGTCAAAAAGTTCCTTGCTGCGTTGTATGATTCTTAGAAGCGGTAAACTAGCTGTAACCGACGTAGAAAGACCAAAAAGAACAAGAGGAAGAAAGATGGCTAACTTGCCAAATACTTCAAACAATCCTAACGAAACCATTCCAGTTTCCAATCCTATCCCTTCGTCAGAAGGAGTAGCGGTGTCTGGCCCTGTTTTAGAACAAATTAGGCCTCCATCAGTGGATTCAATACCAACGGGTTCAGGGTCCCAAAATGCTCCTAGTTCTTCCACCATGGGACACTCAATGCCCATGGGAACCCCTCCTCCTGGAGGGAGCACCTTTAGGCCATTTATAAATTATTCTATGCCCATGTATGGGAGAGAACAACCATATGGAATGCCAACTTCAATGATGGAAAACTTACATAATTCATCACCATTATTTTCTGACGCTATGGTTCAAATGTCTTCACCATTGCAAGGATCAGGATATGGTGGAAATGGGAGTAGATTAAATCAGGTTCCACCAGGATTCCATATGCCAACTATGACGAACCATTCTGCGCAAGTAATTCGTCAACAGATGGATGAAAGCAACCATGATATGGTGCAGGCATTGACACAACAAATGGGGGAAGTGTTTAATCCTTTAATACAAAATACTACCCAAACAAACCAGATATTGGCAGAACAAATGGCACGCATTGCAATTTTTTTTGAAGTCCCTCAAGCACAGCAAAGAATGCAATCGAATCAAAATCCTGCCAATAGGCCTGTCGAAGAGGAACTTACTATAAACCAAAGGCCATTAGGAAACCATCAAGAAAATCCTAGGGGCCAAGAGGTAGTAGTCAAACAACCTCATGTAGAAAACCCCATTCAACAGGAACCTAGGAGAATAATAGTCCAAAGAGACCAAAATGTTGATGAAATATTACAGCAGAGAATGTGTTACAACAATCTGCCTGTCGAAAATAATATTGCAACCATGGTTGAGAGAATAATGGCGCAAAATGGAGTAAACGTAGGATTACAAAGGCCTAGTTATACTTCCCCTTTGTCTGAATATGTTTTGCAACAAGAGTTACCACCAAGGTGGAAAGTCCCCAAATTCACCAAATTCTCAGGGGATACTAGTGAGTCCACCATAGAACACATAGCGCGTTACTTGATAGAGGCAGGAGAGATTGCTAATAATGAGAACTTAAGGATGAAATATTTTCCAAGTTCTTTGACAAAAAATGCTTTCACTTGGTTTACTTCTCTGCCTGCAACGTCAATAGTTACATGGACCCAATTAGAAAGATTGTTCCACGAACAATTCTATATGGGACAAACTAAGATAAGTTTGAAAGAATTAGCAAGTGTCAAAAGAAAATTCTCTGAACCTATATTTGATTATTTAAATAGGTTTAGATTGTTAAAGGCTAGATGTTTTACACAAGTGCCGGAACAAGAATTAGTCGAAATGGCTGCAGGGGGTCTGGATTATTCCATAAGGAAAAAATTAGATACCCAGTACTTGAGAGACATGGCACAACTAGCAGATAGAGTAAGGCAAATAGAAAGGCTAAAAAATGAGAAATTTAGATCAAATAAAAACAAGAAGGAAAGAGTGGCCTATGTAGGAATAGTTCAGGAAGAAGATTATGACGAAAACGAACCAGTCATTTTCGACCAGCAAGAAATTGATCTGGCAGAACTAAAACAAGGCCCTCCATATTCCTGTAAAGTTTTAGCTCCGTCGAATGGAAAAAATCCAGTCGAAATGGAAAAGAATGACAGGTTTCCTAAAAGAACCTACACATTCGACATCACCAAATGTGATGAAATTTTCGATTTACTAGTTAAAGATGATCAATTAATAAAACCAGCAGGCACTAAGGAGCCTCCTGTAGACCAACAGAAAAAGAGAGGTTTTTGCAAATACCATAATTTTTTGGGTCATAAAACTTCTAAATGTTACCTTTTCAGGGATCTTGTCCAGAATGCAATCCAGAATGGAAGGTTAAAATTTGGAGACAAAGATAAGCAACAGATGAGGATTGACTTCAATCCCATGCAGGTTGTGGAGGCCAACTATGCTGAACCAGAAATGGTGAATGTGGTCGAAATGGAAGTCATGGATGAGGAAAGTTTTGAAATGGTAGAAGCTACTGAGGGTTTCGACACCAACTTCACCATGATAGAGGCTGCTGAGGGCTTCGACACCCATGTAAACGTGGTGGAGGGGGCTGATGACCTTACTGACCAGACTGAGGAAGAAGGATTTAAAGCTACTGAAGGCTTCGACAGAAAGAACGCCATTGAGACTACT
The DNA here is from genome assembly GCA_963966055.1 of Lathyrus aphaca. NCBI lineage: Eukaryota > Viridiplantae > Streptophyta > Magnoliopsida > Fabales > Fabaceae > Lathyrus > Lathyrus aphaca. The sequence continues at coordinate 547,049,574 of OZ014520.1, forward strand.
GAAAGTTTCGACGAAGGGAACACAGTCAAGGTTGGTAGAAGTTTCGACAAGAAGAACTGTGATAGAGATGCTGAGCATGGAGTGGTCTGGGATACTCTAGGAGAACCCAGTGGAAAGTTTGACTTCATGGTGAAGTATTCTGCACCACCAAGCTCCAAAACTGACGTCAGCAAAATCAAACCCACAGGATGGGGAGATTTTTTCAGAAGTGATAATGAGGAGGAAGATAACAAAGCCCTCATTACCCAAAAAGAGGCCACTGAAGGCCTTAGTCATGACAAGATCAAGGAAACAGAGACTGCTGACAATGTCCACATTGTCGAACCAATAAACAGAAGCACCACCAAGACTAAAGGAGATTCTGCCGAAGGTGTTGTGCAGCACCCTCCTCATGGGATTCTGCGCAGAACAATGGAAGACCCAAAAGAAAATCCAGTTGCACAATGCTGCAAGTACATCCATAAAGGCTTACACCCAAAAGGCAATATGAATCAGTTAAAAGATAATATCCCTGAGGAAATGATGCTAGTCGAAAAAATGAACAAACTGAAGATCACAAGTGAGCAGAATGCAGGGATTCATATGGTAGAAGTCACTCAGAAGATACGACCAGACACCAACAAAAAGAACCATCAAGAGAAGCGTCAGAAGCTGGTTTATCCAGAAGAAAATGAAAGTCTTGTCGAATTCATCCAGAGGTGCCAGAGGAATAATGCAGAAGTCATGCTTTGTCCAAGGTGCAGCGCTGAGTTCGACAGGAAAGCAACTAATGACTTAGAAGCAGCAGAAAAGATCAAAAAGAAAAGGAACTGGGGAGCAGTCCCACCAGTCAGAAATGAAAGGTTCGACCCAAGAAGAAGGGAGCATCATAACCAAGGAATGGGAGAAAGGCGTTACAGCACCTATAAACCATCCAACAAACCAAATGATGACAAGTGGGTCCAGCCTATAAGGGATGCCCAAGGTCAGAAGAGGTGGAAAAGTTTTGAAGTGAATAGGGGTGCCTCAATAGAAGTGAAAAAGGAGGTAGAAAAAGTAAAGCCAAAATACGTCTCTGAAAACTACAAAGGGAAGAACCCCATGTCAAGGTCCCAGTGGAGGAGGTTCCAAAGGCAGAAAAGAGTTGAGAAAGAAACTGTAGAACAAAAAAGGATTGGTGAGAATAAAGTTGAGTCAAGCAAGTATGTGCAAGCAATAAGCAAAGGAGAATCTTTGACAAAAGAAGACCCTCCTCAGAGGAATAAATCTAGTGACACAACAGAGACGCAGAAAATAAACAACAAAGTGCCAGAAGACGAAGAAGTTACTGATGACTTCAGCTCAGAGTCTGATGCGTCCTTCGACGTAACATGCAATGTGGTTTCGGTGTTGCCCAGAGACTACGACAGGATAATGGAAGTGGAGGACGAAGAGGATGATATGGCAGATGATAGCATAGGGCTTAAGCCTGTATGTTACTACGTAATGAACAATGGTTGTGTCGAAGAGCAAAATGCTTTCTTCGAAAAGCCAGATGATGCAATGAAGGCTCATTTAAAGCCTTTGTTCATAAAAGGGAAAGTATAAAATGTGGGTGTGAACAAGATCCTGATAGATGGAGGAGCAGCTGTGAATCTAATCCCTCATTATATGATAAAGAGGATTGGAAAAGATGACTCAGACACCAAACCTCACAACATGGTGTTGTCCAACTATGAAGGTAAGGTAGGAACAACATTGGGGGTGATACAATTGAACCTAACTGTAGGAACCATTACCAGGCCTACAATGTTTGTGGTGATAGCGTCAAAAGCAAACTACAATTTGTTGCTAGGAAGAGAGTGGGTCCATGGAATTGGGGTTGTACCATCATCCATGCATCAGAGGATAGCAATTTGGAGGCCAGATGGGATTGTCGAAAATATAGAGGCAGACCAAAGTTACTTCATGGCTGACGTGAACAATGTCACTAGTCGTAACTTCGACAAGAACTTAGCCCACATAGCACCTTGCAATTCTGCTGGTTTCGACCTAACAGCCTCTGACAACGCATACTGTTCCATGTACCTCCACCCTACGCATGGTTTCCAGTGGGACAAAGAAATAATTGGGGAGACAAATTACACTTGGGGGACTGCCCATGTCAATCCAACTGGATGGGGAAGTGAATTCAGTGAAAATGACTGAAGCATCAACAATAGAAAGGATTACGGCTTATGTAGCCGAAAAACAACTCAAAGCGGCCCTGGAGGCCGAAGTAAGAAATATGGCTATTAAAGCCAACACACAAGCTGTCGAAAAATAACATCCTCAAGAAAATATTGAGGAGCAATGTGTAAAACAGAGTTTTGAAGAAAACTCTAGTGGCGAATGGCAGAATCAAAGGCTTGATGCCATTTATGATGACGAACCCTTGGGGTTTGAAAAGGATCCAGCCCCAACCAATATGAAAATGGTGGCACAGGATCCCTTAGAAGAGATCAATCTGGGACTGGGGGCAGAGGAAAGGCCAACTTACATCAGTGCCAAGATGGATCCTCAGTTCAGAGTCGAAATAATCCGATTGCTGAATGAATTTAAAGATTGCTTCGCATGGGATTATGACGAAATGCCTGGTTTAGACAGAAACTTGGTCAAATTGAAGTTGCCAATACTGGAAGGGAAAAAGCCAATAAAGCAAACTCCCAGACGCTTCGGACCTGAAATTTTGTCGAAAATTAAAGAGGAAGTTGAAAGACTTCTAAAATGCAAGTTCATCCGTACAACAAGGTATGTCGAATGGATTGCTAATATTGTTCCTGTGATTAAGAAAAATGGCACACTTAGGGTGTGCATTGATTTTAGAGATTTAAACTCAGCTACCCCTAAGGATGAATATCCTATGCCAGTAGCAGAAATGCTTATAGATTCTACAGCAGGCCATGAGTATTTAAGTATGCTTGATGGATATTATGGCTATAACCAGATTTTCATTGCTGAAGAAGATGTTCCAAAAACAGCTTTTCGTTGTCCAGGGGCAATAGGAACATATGAGTGGGTAGTCATGCCCTTTGGTTTAAAAAATGATGGAGCTACTTACCAAAGGGCAATGAATTCTATTTTTCATGATTTCATTGAAACATTTATGCAAATTTATATAGATGATATTGTGATTAAATCTGCCTCAGGCTCAAACCATATTGACCATCTTCGACAATCCTTTGAAAGGATGAGGAAGTTTGGTTTAAAAATGAATCCCCTTAAATGTGCTTTTGGTGTGCAGGCGGGTGATTTCTTAGGTTTTGTGGTCCACAAGAAAGGGATTGAAATTAATGAAAACAAAGCCAAAGCCATAATGGAAGCGAAGGCGCCATCGACAAAAAAGGAATTGCAGTCTCTACTAGGGAAGATTAATTTTCTTAGAAGATTCATCTCCAACCTTAGTGGAAGAACACAAGCTTTCTCACCTCTACTTCGACTGAAGAAGGAAGGTTTCACTTGGGGGCAAGAACAACAAGATGCTTTCAACAAGATTAAAGAATATTTGGCCAGTCCTCCAGTTTTAATGTCTCCTTGTCGAAGCAGAAGTATGAGGCTTACATCTCAGCATCTGACAGAACATTGGGAAGCATGCTTTGCCAGGAAGATGAATATGGCGTCGAAAGGGCCATCTATTATCTCAGCAGAGTCTTAAATGATGCTGAAACTAGATATAGTATAATAGAGAAACTATGTTTATGTGTATATTTCTCTTGTACAAAGCTAAAGCATTATATAAAACCCATTGATGTGTATATATCTTCTCATTTCGACGTAATAAAACACATGTTGTCTAAGTCTATTCTACATAGTCGAATTGGAAAATGGGCTTTAGCCTTAATTGAGTATTCTTTAAAATATATGCCTTTAAAAGCTGTCAAAGGGCAAGTGGTTGCTGACTTTATAGATGACCACTCCATAATTGAACATGATATAGAATACGTCGAAAGAGAACCTTGGAGATTATATTTCGACGGTTCCAGTCATAAGAATGGAACAGGTGTTGGGGTATTGATCATTTCTCCCAATAAAATTCCAACAAAGTTCAAGTACAAAATAGAAGGTTGTTGTTCAAATAATGAAGCAGAATATGAAGCTTTGATTGATGGACTTGAAATATTGTTGGAATTGGGGGCAACAGAGGTCGAAATAATGGGTGACTCTGAGTTGGTAATAAGACAATTGACAAAAGAATACAAATGTGTCAAGGAAAATTTGATCATGTACTTTGTAATAGCCAATAGACTCCTCAAGAAATTTGACAGTGCAGCCTTCAAACACATTCCTAGATTAGAAAATCAGGAAGTAAATGACTTGGCTCAACTGGTATCAGGCTACAAAGTGTCGAAAGAAAATCTGGAGAAAGTTGTCGAAGTAAGAGGAAAAGTATTATCCACTAGACTGTCCCCATCAGATTTGGAAACCATAAGACTGGGTTATGGTGACGAAGAAAGTTTTGAAATTTTTAATGTAGATGATCTAGAGGTAGGAGATTGGAGAAAACCTATTAAGGATTATTTACAAAATCCAAACCAGACAGTCGAAAGAAAGATAAAGTATAGAGCTTTAAGCTATGTACTTCTTGGAAATGAGATATTTAAAAAGACTACAGAAGGAGTCTTACTAAAATGCTTAGGTGAGACTGAAGCTTATATAGCCTTGTCGAACGTGCACAGTGGTGCATGTGGTGCACACCAGGCAGGACACAAGATGAAATGGTTACTATTTCGACAAGGGATGTATTGGCCAACAATGTTAAAAGATTGTGTCGAATTTGCAAAGGGATGTCAAGAATGCCAAATTCATGCAGGCATACCTCATGTGCCTGCAAATGAGTTACATTCTATTATAAAGCCTTGGCCATTCAGAGGTTGGGCTTTAGATTTGGTTGGTGAAATTCGACCAGCTTCTTCAAAGGGGAAAAAATACATTTTGGTTGGAATTGACTACTTCACTAAGTGGATTGAAGCCATACCACTGACGAATGTAGATCAGGAAGCAGTTATAGACTTCATCCAGAAACATATAATTTATAGGTTTGGAATACCAGAAACTATAACCACTGATCAAGGATCTGTGTTTACTGGAAGAAACATGCAGGTATTTGCAAAAGAGACAGGTTTTAAGTTACTAACTTCGACACCTTATTATGCTCAAGCAAATGGACAGGTCGAAGCAGCCAACAAAGTTGTGATAAATCTGATAAAAAAGCATGTGGGTAAAAAACCTAGGAATTGGCACAAGACTCTGGATCAAATCCTTTGGGCTTGTCGAACGTCTCCTAAAGAGGCAACTAATTCTACCCCATTTAAGTTAACTTATGGGCATGATGCAGTATTACCAGTCGAAATCTATTTACAATCAATACGAATTCAAAGGCATCATGAAATTCCATCTGAGATTTATTGGAGTATGATGATGGATGAGTTAGTTGATTTAGATGAGGAGAGGTTACATGCTTTAGAGTTGATAAAAAGGCAGAAAGAAAGAGTCGAAAAGTTTTACAATAAGAAAGTAAAATTTAAAGCCTTTTTAGTTGGTGATTTAGTTTGGAAAGTAATTTTGCCCATGGAAAAGAAAGATAGATTGATGGGAAAATGGTCTCCTAAATGGGAAGGACCTTTCAAAATTTTAAGAGTTTTTTCAAATGGCGCATATGAAGTCGAAGAAATGGAAAAAGACAGAATAGTGCTGAAAATAAATGGCAAATATTTGAAGAAATATAAGCCAACATTGCAAGAAATAAAGATAGAAATGGAATAAAATTGCAAACAAAAGCTTGTCTTCGCCAAACAGATGGCGTTAAGTAACATTACATATGAAAATTTTTAGAAAAATAAAATCCCCTATTTTCTATTACAAACTACTGTTGGAGAAAAGTTGCTTTGAGTTCGTCAAATTTCTTCTGTTGAAGCTGAATTCGATGTTCACAGAGGCTTTTGCTAACAGTCAGTTCGTCAATTTCTCTGTGGAGTTGTTGGGCTGTTTCTGCATGTTGAAGACCTTTCTGAAGCTCCCTGTCAATTTCTTCTTGGTTGGGCTGTTGGAGGCTGGCTTGACGTTCTTTCTCTTGGAGGATCTTCTTCTGAAGTTCGACAATCTGAGCTTGATAAGCCTGGATGTTACTTTCGCACTCAGCAGCAGCTTTGGAGTAATCTTCAGAAAGTCTGTTTAGCTCTGAGATTCTATCAGTCGAAGAGGCTACAACATTCCATTCTGAGACTTGTTTTTCAGATTTAGCTGTGATGCTCTGAGAAAATTCTTTTTGGCGAACCAAGTCAGCACTTACTGAATCAATCATAAACATCAGGTCCATCACCAGACGACTCTCCTCAGTCGAAGCCTCCAGGAGATTGGCTTGCTTTAGAAGTTTCTTCAGGTCATATTGTGCAGAGGGGTTTTCGGCCAGAGTTCCAAATAAGTCCACCCCAAGGATTTTTGCTTTAATCTCAGCCATAATAACACTGATTGGTTGAATTTCAGAGGTAGCCCCTGAAGTGGTTGAGCTGCTGTGGGAAGAGTCCTGAAAGTTGTACCTGGAACTGAGTAAGGCTTTGAGATATTCCAGAGGTTTTCTTACTTTCAGGCTTTCAATATCTTCATGGGACAAACTTGTCGAACCCGTATTTAGAGGGTTTTCTGTTGGAATTTCTGCTGGAGTAGGAACAGCTTGGGTACTTCCTCCAGGGTTCAGGCTTGTGTCTGGTTGCTTCGACAGATCTGGTTCTTCTTCGACAATTTCCTTATCAGCCTCTGTTGTATCAATTGGCCCTTGAAGTTGTGCATCTTGGTCTGGGGCAGTCTTTTCTTCCACAGTAAATTCTGGACGAAAAGGGGAATTATTGTCGGAGGATTCTGGGTCACTAATGTCGATATCACTGAAGGTTTGAGGGCCATAAACACCAGCATCTGGAGTGGTTTCTTCCAGAAGTCGTTCAGCTAAAGTCTTCTCAGAATCAGAAGGGATAACCTCTTCTTGGACCTTGGAAGTTTCTTCGACATCAAGGTTAACCTGAAGTCAATGGGAAAGGGAAGTTTAAAAGAAGAAACAATGTAGTTAAGACTATGAATATTGTCAGTCGAAAAAATAATACCTGAGGAACCTCAGTGTGAGTGCCTGAATCCCCACTTTTCTCACTTCTTGAAGGGATTTTAGTGGTTGGACTGGTGGGAGGATTTCTTCTGTGGACAATGGATCTCTGGGATGCCACTGTCTTTATTCTCATGCCTTTGTTCCTTTTGAGAGGTTGAGGCTCAGGAGATTCATCTTCAGATTCTTCGACATTCACCTCTTTTTCTTCTTGTTTTCTCTTTGTGGCTGGTGTGCGAGTTACCTGAGGTGTGCAAACAAGGAAATGTGTTCAGTATTGAGAATATTAAAATTTATATAAAGAAAAAGTGAGATGTCTTTATTTGTCGAAACCTTTTTAGCAGTTGTGGGTGATTTTTCGACCTGTTTGGAAGAGGTCCCTTCACCAGGAGTTTTCTTGTTAGTTATTCTAACAGCTGAAAGAGAAGAAAATGAATGAACATTGATATAAAACATAAAAAAGAGTTAGAAATAAGAAGAGGAATTTAATTTCTTCGACACCTTCAAGAATAGGTTCTTCCACACTAACGTGTTCTATTCAGCAAGTTTTTTGCTAGACTCGCGAAGCAGCTTTAAGTGAGATCCACACACAAACCAATCTGGAAATGGAGGGCATAAGGCCACACCAAATTCTGCAGAAGGGAGTGGGGGAAGCTTTGGAGGAAATGAGGTGTAGGCAAAGTTGTAGCGTGCGTGTGGTGGAATATATGAAGGCACCCCCAACTTTTCTGAAAATTTTTGTTTTAAGGTCACTGTTGCTTCGCCTATGGTTCGACGAAGATCATTTGGCCTGTAAATAGTTTCAAAATATTTTTGAAATTTTTGAATTTCTTTGATATGCTTATCCGTACCTTTCTTCTTTTTATCCTGCACAAAAGCAAAGGCATTCGTCAGGAGTGTGTTGAAAGTTGTTACATCAAAGAATTTGTTAAGGTAATACTCCTTCCACCAGACGTCGAAGTCCTCAGTGCACAAGAAGTTTGGTCGAAATATGGTGGGGTGAACCTCCAAAGATTTTTCGAAAAATTTGTTATACAATTCTAGACTTTTCTCAAAATTATGAAATGAGTTGTAGAACAAAATAGAGCCTTTCTTGTGGTAGATGGGTTTTGTTTTCGTCTGGGTTAATCCAAATTGTCTGGCCACCAGGTTAGGTTGATAGACAATGAGGGAAACTTTGGTGTTATTGAGGCTGTGATGGGAAAAAAGATGTCTTGGTATGAGGAAGGATTCCCAGATGGATATGTAGGAATCCTCTTCCTTTTGGTTTTCTACTGGGAGTTGCCTTGTGAACCATTTGGGACCCACAGTCCTGTTGGCGAAGGGTGCCATGGATGGAGTAAACTTGTAACGTTTTGCGAACATCATCACGTAGCTAGTGAAGGCTTGTCGAAGGCCTATTCCTTCGTCAGTAGGTGTTAGTTGAACTAGCCTGGGCCATTCGACACGCCTGTCTTTCACTTCCTCTTCGTCAACTGGTCTCTTGATAGGGATGCAGGCTTCGAAGGTGGCATTCATCCACAGTTGTAAAAGCCAGAAGGGGCCTGTTAGGATGATGGTTCCTTTGTCCTTGATGGTTTTCAGGTTGATTACACTCTCACTCAGAGATTCATAAAGATTTTCCAGAAGCAATTCACTTAGACAAAATGCAACTCCAGCATGAAGTTGATTGGCCATGGTAATATAGCTTCTGGCCACTTGGAGGGATCTGGTGCAGAAAACAAACTTTGCTAACCACAAAGTGAGGAAGGATATATGTTCTCTGTCGGAAACCTCTTCAGTATCTTGGCCTTGATGATGGGCAATAAATAAGGAATATCCAGCATGTTTGGTATCGAATCCTATAGGGTCTTTATTTAGGTGTTCAGGATTGAAGATCTCATCTATAGGACTAAGGCCAGTGATGGCTGCTATGTCGAAAAGAGTGGGGGTAACCATACCACAAGGAAGATGGAAGTTGTTGTAGGTGCTGTCCCAGAAATATAGAGAAGCCAGTAGCATATTCTGGCAGTAGCGTGGGCCTTCTTTCGATAATTGAATCAGGTCATAAATACCTGTCTTCTTCCATAATTTTTCCTTAGCTTTTTCGACTCTAGTAAGCCAAGCTAGATAATCTGAAGGGTCTTTTGTTAAGGGAGGGCTCCTAAAGATCCTAGTTTGATTTAAGTACGACAAATCTAAGTCTGTCGAAGCTAATGGGATCTCAGGTTTCTTAGAGGATGTTTCGACAGCTTGAGGGTTTTTACTAGCACCTATTGGCTTAGAGGCAGAATAGCAAGGATAAAAATCCTTTAAACGGTTTGGGTCAGCATTGGGATCAGAGATTGGACCTAACATTGCATGGTGAACTCCAGAGATCAAAATAGGGATTATTACCTGAGATCTGTAGATGTTAGCTTTCTCCCTTTCATTTGGAGGTTCTGGGATGTACTGCTGTTGATTTACTTGCGTTGGTCCAGACAATGTGTGAGCAGGAGGGAGATCAGTAGTCTTCCTTGCTTTCTTAGCGCAACGGTCAGCAACACTCTTTGGGGGCGCCATTGTTATGCAAAGATTAGAGTTGGAGTAACAGTTTAAATGGGTTTTAATGGAGATTTTTTCTTTGATAGAGAAGAAGAGTCCGAGAGTGTAAAAAGGATGAAAGGTTTTAGGAGATGTATTTATAGAAGGTGACAGAATATGAAAAATAAATGAAAAAGAAAAAAGAGGCTTTTCAGTTTAGTCATGGTAGACGTGCGTCTTGATCAACGGTGATGATTAAAGGTGACGGTTGGTAGGGAGCCCATGATGAGCTAGAATATAGGGTCATGGAAGTTTGTGTATAAACGTGGGTTAGATGAGACGTTTTTTCAGAAATTTGAAATCATAGTGTTTCCTTGGGACTCAACAAAGTCACTTTATAATTAATAAGACTGACATGGTGTCAGAAGTCATTTCGACAGCAAAGGATATTTCTCCAGAGTTAGTCGAAAACATCTTTGCTGGGGGGCAATTTGTAGGCTCATAATTTCGACACTTGGAGATTGAGATATGAAGTTATTTCTTTTGCTAAGAAGATGATCAGCAGATAAGAGAAAGAAAGGAGTGAAGATATTCAGAGGATGTTGACAAGGTTATGTACTCAAATATTTCGACAGGAGTACAAATAGTGTCTGGCAAGTAAAGTTTGGAGACCTGTTTATAGTTTGGAATTTGTCAATATAAGTGTGTTTTTTCGACACTTCGACAAAAGAGAAGTTTGGTAGAAGCATTGGTTTGTGAAGTTTGAGGAATTTGTCTGCTTCGACATTTCAACAAATGAAGAGATACAATGTTTCGTCACCAAAGGGAAGAATTCAAATTCAAAAGTTGCAACCTTTGGAAGTTGGACACATGGAAGTTTCAGAGAAGAAAATTGCATGCAGGCTGACAATTGTCATTTAGTTAGAATTTTCCCGTTCTAGGCAGTTATTTTGTTTGTATATAAATAGGATAGTTTGTGTTTAGAATGCGTGTGTGAAAACTTATACAAAAATCCTGTAAAAACTCTAAGTACCCAGTGTGAGAGAAATGAGTATGATATTTGGAACAATGTATGTGTTCAACACCATTTTCTTTCAAGTTATTTAAATTATTAGTTTTGTTCATCAAGTTATTTTACTTTCAGTCTGTTTACTTTCCTGCAAAGTTTGTGTCTTTTCGCCATTTTCTTACTTTTGTTCAACTTTCACTTTATTTTTACTTTCACATTCAAAACATTTAAAACTTTGACATTATTAACAAAACAAACCACAAATCATTAATAACACTAAGAGTAATTCGACAATCAATTGCACATGTGTCCTAGGACTTGTTTGGTTGGTCCTGCAAGTAACCCAGTTTTCTAAGAGATTGGTTAACCAGAGGTTGTTCGTCAAAAATCACAGCGAACAACAATCCATCTCAAGTTCCTTCGCGGGCCAGAGTGGCACCGATAACCATCACCACTGCAGGACCGGTAATGTATCAGAGCGATAGAGTTATTCCTTGGAATTATGGTGGTGAAGTATATTGTAACGGCCAGAAGCAAGAGTTGGCCACGTCTAGTACAACCCCAACTCAAGTAGAAAATGTTGGAGTAGGGGGCTTTACTAGAAGTGGGAGATTATTTGCGCCGGAAACACTAAGAAATAGTGTGATATCACCCAGAGACACCGCAGAAGCCCAGGCTAGAGCGAGAGGGAAGCAGCCAGTGGTTGTCAATGATCCCGCACCAGCAACTGATCCAGACCTTACCTTTGATAAAGAAGCTGAAGAATTTCTGAGGATTATCAAAAAGAGCGACTACAAGATTGTGGACCATCTACAGCAGACTCCGTCGAAGATTTCCATCTTGTCCTTGCTCATGTGTTCTGATTCCCACAGGAAGGCCCTCTTGAATATTCTGAACAAGGCGTATGTTCCTCATGATATTTCAGTAAATCAGTTGGAAGCAGTGGTATCTAGTGTCAATGCCAGTCATGGATTGGGTTTCATAGACTTGGATCTGACTTCTGAAGGGCGTGCTCATAATCGGGCACTGCATATCTCTTTGGAATGTAAAGGTGCAGTACTCTCTCACGTATTGGTAGATACTGGATCATCGTTGAATGTCTTGCCCAAGAAAGCGCTTATAAAGTTGGATTATGATGGAGTAGTTCTAAAGCCTAGCGACCTGGTAGTTCGGGCATATGATGGGTCGAGGAGATCGGTGTTCGGGGAGGTGGAGTTACCAATTAAAGTAGGTTCGCAAATCTTCAATACCACGTTTTATGTAATGGATATACAGCCTGCATACAGTTGTTTGCTCGGAAGACCTTGGATAAATTCAGCAGGAGCAGTATCGTCCACACTCCATCAAAAGCTAAAGTTCGTCTGGGAGGGTCATTTTGTAACTGTCAGTGGGGAAGAAGACATTTTTGTTAGTCATCTGGCTTCATTCAAATATGTGGAGATGGATGGCGAAATAGTTGAGACTCCATGTCAGGCTTTTGAGCCCTTGAAGACTGAACAAGCATCTGCAATGGCAGCTTCTCCTAAAGAACCGAAGAAGGGGGTTTCCGTGGCATCTTATAAGCAAGTGCTTGAGTTGGTAGAATCTGGGGTATGAGAAGGCTGGGGCAGTCCAGTAGAAGTGCCAGAAAAGAAAGATATGTTCGGAATTGGTTACCATCCTGGGAAGTCGTCGTCTGGACCAAGTGTTAAAGGTTGTCAAAGCCCAATCACTTTCACGAGTGCGGGAGTGGTGGATTATGGGAACATCAGTGTCGTGCAGGATGACGCGGTTGATAGTGACTGTGACCTAGATGAGTGGATCAGACCTGCCGTTCCAGGGACTCAGCTTAGCAATTGGACATCAGAAAGGCTTATTTCAGTCACCTCTTTCAAAGAGTAATAATTTTTGTTTCTGTTTTTCCTGTATTCAAGCACTATGTCATGCCCGGGGCATAGTGGATTTTTGTAAGGGTTCTTTTGTTCTTAACACAATTCATAATCATAAATAAAGCTGACGTTTCACATTCATTCATGTTGTTCTTTGTCTTTCATTTTTGCTTTTGTTTTTCAAAAAGAAATAAAAGTTTTAAAATGGCAATGTTTCTCATTTTCTCAAGTTTTTGCTAAAGCCTTGCATGAATCACCATTCATGCAGGTGCTCGTCACTGGATCTTATCAATGACGACCCTGTTATGGCTGAGTATGACTTCGACAATCCAATTTATCAAGCCGATGAGGAAGGTGAAGAGGATTGCGAACTACCTGAAGAGTTGGCCAGACTGCTTAAATAGGAAGAGAAGATGATTCAGCTGCACGAAGAAGATGTCGAAGTAATAAATCTGGGGACTGAAGAAGACAAGAAAGAAGTCAAGATTGGGGCTGCATTAGAAGAGTCTGTCAAGACTCGTTTGATAGCTATGCTTCGAGAGTATGTGGATGTCTTCGCATGGTCCTACCAAGATATGCCTGGTTTAGACACTGACATTGTGGTACACAAGTTGCCTCTCAGAGAAGATTGTCCTCCAGTGAAGCAGAAGTTGATGCGCACACGTCCTAATATGGCAATTAAAATAAAAGAAGAAGTACAAAAACAGTTTGATGCTGGCTTCTTGGCTTTGACCAGTTACCCTCCGTGGGTTGCCAACATTGTGTCGGTTCCTAAGAAAGATAGTAAAGTCAGGATGTGTGTAGACTACAGGGATTTGAATAGGGCCATCCCCAAAGATGACTTCCCTCTACCTCACATAGATGTGCTCGTCGATAATACTGCTCAATTTTCCGTGTTCTCCTTCATGGAAGGATTTTCCGGTTATAACCAGATTAAGATGTCTCCCGATGACATGGAAAAGACAACCTTCATCACTCATTGGGGCACCTTCTGTTACAAGGTTATGCCATTTGGTTTGAAGAATGCTGGAGCCACTTATCAACGGGCGATGGTGACGCTATTTCACGACATGATTCATCATGAAATTGAGGTTTATGTTGATGATATGATAGCAAAATCCCAAACAGAGGAAGAGCACTTGGTTAATCTAGCAAAGTTGTTTGACAGACTCCGGAAGTTCAGACTGAGGTTAAATCCGAATAAGTGTACCTTCGGGGTCCGTTCTGGCAAGCTACTCGGCTTCATTGTTAGTGAGCGAGGAATTGAGGTCGATCCAACCAAAGTGACAGCCATCCAGGAGATGCCTGAGCCGAAGACGGAAAAGCAAGTGCGTGGTTTCTTAGGGAGACTAAACTACATTGCACGGTTTATCTCTCACCTAACTGCCACGTGTGAGCCCATCTTTAAGCTTCTGAGGAAGAATCAGGCCATTAAATGGAATGAAGATTGCCAACAAGCCTTTGACCGAATCAAAGAATACCTGCTAGAACCTCCAATTCTTATGCCTCCAGTGCCAGTGAGTCCTTTGATTATGTATCTTACCGTGCTTGAAGGATCGATGGGATGTGTGCTGGGTCAACAGGACGAGTCTGGTCGAAAAGAGTACGCCATTTATTACCTTAGCAAAAATTTTACCGACTGTGAGACACGCTACTCACTACTCGAGAAAACTTGATGCGCTTTGGCATGGGATGCTCGCCGACTAAGACAGTACATGCTGACTCATACCACTCTCTTAATTTCCAAGATGGATCCTGTGAAATACATCTTTGAAAAGCCAGCTCTGACAAGAAGAGTAGCCTGGTGGCAGATGATACTAACAGAGTATGATATACATTACACTTAGCAAAAGGCAATCAAAGGAAGTGTATTGTCAGAGTACTTGGCTCAGCAGCCAATTGATGATTATCAACCCATGAGGTTCGAATTTCCGGATGAGGACATCATGTTCCTCAGGTCGAAAGACTACGAAGAACCACTTTCGGAGGAGGGGCCAGACCCTGAATCCAAATGGAAGTTGATGTTTGACGGAGCTGTGAACATGAATGGAAGTGGAGTAGGTGTTGTTATTATCTCGCCAGAAGGGATCCATACACCTTTAGCTGCTCGGTTGACTTTCGAATGCACTAACAATGAGGCAGAGTATGAAGCTTGTATCATGGGGATCGAAGAGGCAATTGACTTGCGAGTCAAAAACCTCGAGATCTTCGAAGATTCTGCTCTGGTGGTGAATCAAGTCAGTGGAAAATGGTTAGTTCATCAACCTCATTTGATTCCTTACAGAGATTATGTCAGGAGGCTGTTAACTTTCTTCACCAAAGTCAAGTTGAATTATATTCCTCGGGATGAAAACCAATTCGCCGATGCTCTAGAAACTTTGTCGTCTATGATTAAAGTTTGTCAAGAAAATTTCGTGCCTCGAATTAAGGTCTCCCGTCTTGAAATACCTGTTTATGCCTTTGCGGTTGACAGTGGTGAAGATAACAAGCCTTGGTATCATGATATCAAGCAATTCCTGAAGGCTCAAGAATACCCGGCTGGGACATCTAGTAAGGATAAGAAGACCCTTAGAAGACTGGCAGGAGTTTTCTTCTTGAATCAAGATGGTGTGCTGTACAAGCGAAACTTCGACATGGTTATGCTCAGATGCGTGGATAGACACGAAGCAGACTTGTTGATGCAAGAGGTCCATGAAGGCTCCTTCGGTACCCATGCTGGAGGACATGCTATGGCCAAAACATTGTTGATATCAGGATATTATTGGATCACCATGGAATCCGATTGCTGTAAATACTCTCGTAAGTGTCACAAGTGTCAAATTTACGCTGATAAGGTTCATGTGCCTATGAATCTGTTAAGTGTCATGTCTTCACCATGGTCGTTCGCTATGTGGGGCATTGATATGATTGGCAAGATCGAGCCGACAACTTCTAATGGTAATCGCTTCATCCTGGTTGCTATAGATTATTTCACGAAGTGGGTCGAAGCGGCGTCCTACACCAATGTCACTAAACAAGTGGTAGCCTGGTTTATTAAAAGAGACATCATTTGCTGGTATGAAATTCCTGAAAGGATCATTACTGATAATGGTTCTAATCTTAACAACAAGATGATGGCTGACCTGTGTCGAGAATTCAAAATAGAGCATCACAACTCTTCTCCATATCGCCCGAAGATGAATGGCGCCGTCGAGGCGGCCAATAAGAACATCAAGAAGATTGTGCAGAAGATGGTTGTAACATACAAAGACTGGCATGAGATGCTACCATTTGCGTTGCATAGGTACAAAACGTGAGTACGTACTTCAACAGGGGCAACCCCATTCTCACCGGTGTATGGTATGGAGGCAGTCCTACCAATTGAAGTGGAAATCCCCTCGTTGAGGTTGATGATGGATGTTAAGCTAGATGAAGCTGAGTGGCTCCGATCCAGATATAATCAATTGAGCCTCATTGAAGAGAAACGTCTAGCAGCTGTATGCCATGGACATTTGTATCAACGGCGGATGAAGCAAGCTTTTGACAAGAAGGTGCGACCACAGAGGTACATGCCAGGTGACTTAGTCCTGAAAAGGATTCTTCCTCCTCTTAACGATCACGGGGGAAAATGGACACCCAACTATGAAGGACCGTTCGTGATTAAAAGGGTTTTCTCAGGTGGGGCCTTGATGCTGACAACCATGGACGAAGAAGACTTCTAATCCCCTGTCAACGCAGACGCGGTAAGAAAATACTTCGTGTAAAAAGGACCCGCTGGATAAAAACAGAATAAAGATACAGGAAAAAATGGGCATCCCGACGAGCCAAAAACAGAATAAAAGGCTCGGGAAAAAGTTAGGGAAATCTTGAAAAAAATGTACACTCGCTGAGTTGAAAAGCCACATCGGACAACTCAGGCAAAAAAGGGTATCCCGGTGGATTGAAAACCTGAAAAGGAGATCCACGCAAAAGAGGGATTAACACGAACGACTGCGATCTGCGAGATCCGTAACCTATCTACAGTTGAGGCTACCCTGAGGGTTGAATATCAGTTCAATTACTTTTACCAAGGGGCAGAGCGAGCGGAGCGTCTTGAAGATATACGAGTCATAATCGGGTTGGAATTTGATGAGATCCACTTCTCACATTGCCAATAGGATAATTTTTTTTCCTTTTTGGTTGTTTCCTCTTTCCAGGGAACTGCTTCCTTTGTATTGCCTATTCATGGCCATTTTTCCGAATCAATAAAATTCGACTTCGGTCAATTTATGACTATTTTGCTTCTTGTTTTTTGTTTTTTCATCTAGCATTGATTGATTGCGAAAACGTCCAGCAAATTGTGATTTACATTGTGTTGTGATCATTTGAATGCTTTCTAACTCGTGCAGGAGGATAGAAACATTTAATACAACTCTGAAAGGGTGTTGAGATACCCAGATAATGATTCATACTACGAGTCTGGGGAAGGAAGCTCCCAAGCTAACTCTCCATGTTGCAGGTACTATCGATTGCATTCATGCAGGTACAGATACCGGTGTTGCTAACAGAGCTAAAAGCAAATTCCCAGGAGGAGCATTTCTTTATGGTTGAACAGGAGCAAGTGTCTCCCAGGGTGTCTCCAATCATCCCCAGTAAAGTGGAAGTGGAAATTTCTCCCAGCAAGGTAGCAGAATGTGGGTGTCATCCCCAAGCAGAAGTATCCCTTCAGACATGGGCAATTCCCAGCAATATAAGGAGTGTCTTTCCTCCCCAGCAATTGCTTCCTCAGCAGTGTCATGCCTTTGGTTCCCAGCCAAGTCAGGAGGTCCTCACTTCCCCCATCAGAGTTCAAGAAGGGTCCATCTCCAGTAGGGTCTTGGCGCTCCAATCTCAAAGTCCAATTTATTTTTGGCAATGGCGGCTGTTCAGAGTCGGTGTATCATTGACAACTTTCCCTGCAGAGTTGTCTCCTCCTCA
This sequence comes from Lathyrus aphaca, assembly GCA_963966055.1. Taxonomy (NCBI): domain Eukaryota; kingdom Viridiplantae; phylum Streptophyta; class Magnoliopsida; order Fabales; family Fabaceae; genus Lathyrus; species Lathyrus aphaca. The sequence continues at coordinate 547,066,975 of OZ014520.1, forward strand.
TCGGGATGGATCATATTAGTGCGATGATCATCGTTTCTACCCAGTCAAGCCATCTGGGATACTTGCAACCTCCTCGTCAGGAGATCCTTTTGCATTTTCATTTTCATAATCATCATTGCATTTGCATCCTCCAAAGCGTAGCATTTCCATCATCATGGAGCATTACGCCATAAATTCAAACATATGCATGCCAGCATGGGCCAGTTTTGAGGTATATTACGTATGACCTGTTAATATCTTCTCAACCTGAAGTACTCTGCACAGAGGATACCAACATCTTTTTTCAGACATCCTTGTCTTCTCAAGCCAATATTTGTCACTTATTCCACGTCTTATTTGGTACAACAGTCGCATCACAGGGTCCCGTTTTGTACAACGGTCCTGTTTGCCTGGGCTCTCGTTTATGTACAACGATCCCGTTCCATCTTGTCTTACTTCCACTGTTATTTTTGGTTGCCGCCTGAGGCTGGTATACCATTGCGTCTCCATTCGAGGATAGTTTCGTGTTAGATCTGAGGATCTTTTGAGAATTATCATTCGAGGATGGCATTCTTTTCTTCAAGTCCTTCTGAGGTTGGTCTTGTTTGTGTTTGTTGTGGTTATCATTCGAGGATGATAGACCATTTTGAGCTTATTGATTGAGGTCAGTTTGTCTCTTTCGCAAAGTCTGTCTGAGGTCAGTCTTTGTGTTTCTGGTTACCGCCTGAGGCCGGTATACCATTGCGTCTCCATTCGAGGATGGTTTCGTGTTAGATCCGAGGATCTTTTGATTGTCATTCGAGGATGGCATTCTTTTCTTCAAGTCCTTCTGAGGTTGGTCTTGTTTGTGTTTGTTGTGGTTATCATTCGAGGATGATAGACCATTTTAAGCTTATTGATTGAGGTCAGTTTGTCTCTTTCGCAAAGTCTGTCTGAGGTCAGTGTTGCACCCTAAAATTTGCCCTCACAATACAAGACTTTGTGTGCTAAGAAGGTTCACAAGGTTCACAAGACCTTTCATGAGGTTCATGAAGTTTACAAGACACTTTATGAGGTTCACAAGGTTCACAAGACCTCTCATGAGGTTCACAAGGTTCACAAGACATCTTATGAGGTTCACAAGGTTCACAAAGTTCATCATGGGTCAGAAGATTTGACAAATCCCTCAGGCAAGGCATTCTCCTAAGCAGTGCATCCAAAACTAGGGTTTTGACTTTAATCAGGCTAAATGGATTTCCAAGACTTCAAGTGAGCTTCATAACATCTTATATGTGTCTAAGAATCCCCATGACAAGTTTCAAGACTTTTCTCAAAGGTTTGCTCAGTCAAATGATCAGATAAGTCAAAATCAGTCAAAGCAGTTCAAAAGTCAAACTGAGGTCAACTGTGGTCAAACCAAAGTCAAACTTCATGATTTTTTACCAACATCAAGTATATGAAGCAAAATTCATCATTTGATCAAGGGTGGATCATGATTCATCAAGGATGTTTCAGATCATCAAGAATCAGAGGTTTCTAAATTAGGGTTTCCTCAGGAAAAGTCAACTGAACTTTGACCAGCCATAACTTTCACATGCTTCATCACATTTTTCCCATCCAAAGCTCATTTTGAAGGAAATTGAATTCTCTACAACTTTGTGTCTCACAAGCCAAGCCCAAAAATGCTTCATTTGGAAGGTATGAGCTAAGACATTATAGGTCCTTTTGAAAGTCAACAAAAAGTCAACAACTTCAAAAGGGCATAACTTGAGAATGGTAAATGATATGGACATGAAACCAATGGGGTTGGTTAGACGACTCTTCAAGCTTTCCAAAATGTCCAAGAACACCCTCATAGCATTAAAATTGAGGGATTTGTGCCCTTGCAAAGTTGGGAAATTTTTGGTTGGTTTATGAAGAAAATGGAGGTTTAAAACCAATTTTTTCTAAATGGGCTTGCCATGTGATGACCCAATCCATACAAACACTTCATGCACGACCCAATCCTCAAAAATTCAGATTTTTTATCATTTTATTTTATTTATTTTGATTTTATTCATTTAAAATCATTTTAAATTAAAATAAAATAGAAGAATCAAATATTTAAATGAGATTGTGCTTCTAGAAAGTCATAAAGATTGTTTGGATCAAATTGATATAAGAGTTATGATGATTGGCTTGAAATAGAAAGGTTGAATTCACAAATATTTGAATTTTAAGTCCTAATCTTTTTCAATCTTTTTCAATCAAAAACTTCATACAACAATCAATCTTTTTGACCTAGTTCCATTGTACTATAAGTAGACAACATAACTCCTTGCATTGGACACAAAATTTCTGCCTCAAAGAGTAAGTTGCAACTTTCAAAATTCATCACAAAATCTCAAATTCGGATTCTTCCATAGAGGTCATTCCAAAGAGTTTTGAAGGTGTAAATATGTTTATTGGACATCCTTGAATCATTCTCAATATTCATTTGCATCCAAAGCACCCTATATTGCATAAACCGAACCAACCTTGCTCTTGTTTATATTTTTTTCGATTTTCATTATTTGTGTAGTAATAATGCATTCTAACCATGTATTTGTGTTGAGTATGATGCCTAGATGATTTCTGGACAAAAAGATTGAAGAACCAAGCCCTAAACCGCAAGTTGCCATGGCTAGGGTTTTTGAATAGAATTTGGGATCCTTTGATTTAGTTAATATAAATTAATTCTAAAACTATAAATGAACTGTGTGATGTCTGGGGATCATGAAAATGTGATCAATTTGATGAAATCGTACATGTTTATGATGATATGAAATTGGCAGGGTTTGTGCGCAGGAAAAATCGCAGGAAATTTCCCAGGAAATTTCGCAGGAAAACCTGCGAAAATCCAAGGAAGAAGATGAAGTCAGCGTGCCAAATTTTATTTTTAAAATTCATTATAATATTTTATTTTATGTTGGTGGCATTTTATCAGAATTGGTGGCTGGCTCAGTTGGTGATTGCGCGTGTATGTTGTATGGATGGTCCTGGGTTCGAATCCCCCAGGCCATTTTGTTTTGTTTTGTTTTTCTGGATTTTTTGCAGGTTAATAACAAAAGGAGTTAGACTCCAGATTCTAACGCCAGCGCGCGCTTGGCCTGGTGGTGATGCTGTTGGTCTTGTGGATGTAAACCCTAGGGCCTGGGTTCGAATCCCAGCCCCAGGTAAGTTTTTTATCACCCTTTTTTTTCTTATTTTATTTAATTCTTGTTTATATTTTAATTAATTTAGTAAATTATAAATGTTAAAAGTAAAAATGTATATTATTTCTTGTATATAAATTTCAAACTTATATTTTCAAAAAAAATTAAAACTTTATTATTAAAACTATTTTACTATATATTATTAATGTTATTTGATTTGTATAAATAAATTAGTTGTATTTAGGTTAAAAAATATATAAACCCTATTTTTTTAAAAACCCTAAAATTATTTCTACAAACCCTAATTATGAATATTAGTTTATTTATTATTTTAATTTTATAATTCTTTTCAATTTAATTATAACTTTTAATTTATTTATTTGTAAAACTTTAATTATGTACTTTCTTTTTTTTTTATAATTTGTTTATAATTTAATTCTTGTATATAAATAATTTTTAATATATGTTTAAAAATAGTTAAAAATTGCTAATTTAATTTTGTAATTATAATTTTATTTTCATAATATGTTTATAATTAATTTAATTTCTAAACATGTGTATAATTTAAAATCTTATGATAATTGGTATATAATTGTTTATATCTTCTCCTTAATTTTAAAAATAATTGCTTATATAAAAAAATTGATCTTTTAATTATTATGCTAATATTTTTGTTTATTTTATTATATTTATTTCCATATGATATTTATTTTATTATTACTAACCCCATTTAACTTTGTATTATTTTTATTATTATTTTTTTACTAACCCAATTATTATTATTATTTATTATTTTTGCTTATTTATTTAATTTGCTTTAAATTATTATTATTTTGTAATTGCCTCCTTTATGTAATATTGTAATAGTAATATTTAATATTTATTTTATGCTATGGTTAGTAAAATAGGGAGTGTAACATGTTTGTATGTTTAAAATTAATTTAGCTCATTAAATTTAAAGATAAATATTAAAATTGTACACTCACACACGTAAGTCGATCTTTAATCGCCATCTCACTTCCTTAAGGATACCTCTCATGTTGCCTATTACAAAAAGGTCAAGTAGGGTGTATAAAGCAAAAGTCCCTAATCTCACATCATCTAGTCCCTAAACAGATAAAAAGATCAAGTCCTTTCGAATGTTGCCTTCGTAATGATCTTGTCCCTTTCGAATAAAGATGATAAGTCCCTTCGAATTGCTTATACACCCCACAGTTGCCTAAATAACAGATGTCCCTTCACTTGTCCCTCACATCCAAGGTAATGACTACCTATTCCTTAATAATAGGGATAGTCTTACCATTTAAAGGATTTAAGAACAGAAAAGACTTAAACTTAGGGTAGGTTCCTCTTAGATACTTGCTCACTCTTCAAAAACATTTCAAACACTTCACAATTTCAAACAAATTTTCAAAACAAAGGTTTTATACGCATCCGTACATGGATCATTATAAAACACTTAAGAAAATTTTTATTCACACACTTCACATTTCAAAAACATTTCAAAGTGAGCTAAGTAACTAAGAGCCCATGGATAACCATGGATGTAAAGGGTGCTAACACCTTCCCTTTACATAACCTACCCCCCGGACCCAAAAAAATCTTTTTAAAAGGTCTTTCCTGTTCTTTTATGCCTTTCCTTTGGATAAAATAAAAGTCGGTGGCGACTCTTGCTATCCGCAACATAACTAAAGTCAGTTCTCCCACCGTGTTACAGAACTGGCGACTCTGTTGGGGACTTAATAAAAGAGGGGTACCCTTAGGAATTAGATCACTTTAAATTGTTTGCCTTGTTTGCTTTACTTTACTTGTTGGGGGTCTTATGTGTGAAAGATCCTAACCCGGATCTAGTGTACCTTAGGTAAATGGCAATAGACCAAGGAAACTATACGGCGTATACCGATATGGTTGATCTGGTGGCCATAGTTAGTGTGACTTCTTGGTTGGTGCTTATGTTCCTTAAGTCAAGTTGAGGATAATATGAGGCTGCCATATGTTGTCAATGCACTAACTAACTTTTAGAACCCTAGTTATCCCATCTTGGCCTTTAGAAAAGTAGTGAGATAACCGGCTTTGGTGCAGACTGAAGTTGGTTGATACTCGATGCTACACTCATTGAGATCTTAAACTTGGAGGGTTTTGGTTGGCAAGTAAGTTGCCTTCTGAACAACCACCCTTGTGAAGGATCAGTGATATTGAGATCCCTTAGAACCTGGTTACTTTTATAGGACAGGATGAACCAACTAACTTCAGGGGAGGGTACTTACCTTTGAACCTCATGCAAGCCTTTAAACCTAGGGCTATGGTGTGACTTGTTTGTGTGTGCCACATGTTTGTGATTGAGCATAACATCATGACATCATCATGCATCATAAGCATAGCATTTTCACTAATCATTTCAAGGACCAAAGGATTTATCTTTGTTCTTTGTTGCAGGTCATGGCTTCTGCTCGTAGAAACACTATCAGGATCAACTTTGTAGGCATACCTGCTAAGCTTAAAGAGTTGGTTTCTCAAGTGTCTGATCACTCCCAGTTCATCAAGAGACATGGTCAGCTATTGGATCTAGTCACTTCAGGGTTCAATGAAGACATGATGAGTGTTTTGTTTCAGTTCTTTGACCCTAAGCACCATTGTTTCACATTCCCCGACTACCAGCTGGTTCCCACAATGGAAGAGTTCTCTAAACTTCTGGGTATACCTGTACTTGATCAGAAACCATTCACAGGCTCGGAAAAAGAGCCTAAACTTGAGGTTATTGTTGCAGCTCTACATCTGAAGAAGTCTGACATTGTTCTAGAAATAAGAAGCGGAGTTAAGGGTATTCTTGCTAAGGTGTTGATAGAGAAGGCTCAAGTGTTCTTGAAAGCTATGAGCTATGATGCTTTTGAGGAAATTTTAGCCTTATTGATTTATGGCTTAGTGTTGTTCCCCAATCCTGATCAGTTCATAGACGTTCATGCCATCAATATATTCCTGAGTCATAATCCAGTGCCTACATTGCTTGGAGACATCCTGCATTCTCTTCATGCTCGTACTACAAAGGAAAGAGGAACTTTGATGTGTTGCATACCATTACTATCTAGGTGGTTTATTTCTCACCTTCCTCGCTCAGTAATGAAGAATGAACAAGGGTTCAGGTGGTCCAAGAGGATCATGTCACTCTCGCATTCAGATATGCATTGGTGCTCCAGATATATGGAGAATGTCACTATCATTGACCGTTGTGGGGAGTTTCCTAATGTGCCACTTCTAGGCATAAGAGGAGGCATTACTTACAACCCTTCTCTAGCTTTACGACAGTTTGGTTACGCTCGGAGCGATGGTCCACATGACATGTTGATTCGGGGTATTGTGTTTGACTACGACAACGATCTGCAAGGTTACCGTCAGAGGTTCATACGAGCATGGGGAAAAGTAAACAAGGTTGACAGCAAGACTCTGGAGCCTAAGTACACTATTCCTATGGAAGCTTACCTCAGATGGGTGCGATCTCGTGCTCAGACTCTCATGATGCCATATCCTGCTATCCTGCCAGTTACCATGGAACCTGTTGCTGAAGGAGATACTTCTTATACTATCCTTCACCCAGACATGCCTACTGACATGGAAGATTTACAGAGATCTTGGATTCAGTTGAAGGAGCAAAGGGATACTTTCGAGGCTCATTACAAAGCAAGCCAAGAAAGAATCCTGGAACTAACAAAGCAACTTCACGAAGAGCGGAATCTCAACTCATACCTCAACACAAAGAGGAAACGTCCATGGGAGACTTAAAACCCCATCTCTTGTATTTATTACATTTCATTTTCTGTAAGCCCAAGAGGCAAAACAAATTTATTACTAATAAAAGTTTATCTTCTTGTTTGTTTAAGCAAATTTAAATCCTGCGGTCCTTGAAAACATTGCATACGCATTAACATATCATATCATTGCATCACAGGTTTATTGTGCACAGGTTTCTCATCTTCTCGCTGTTTATTTCAGCAATGGCTCTTGAACAAACAGTTAAGGATCTCCAGGCACAAAATGCACAGTTCCAAGAGCTGATCCTGAACTTGTCCAAGGGGCAGGATGAATTGAAGACACTGCTGGCCAAGAAGACTAAGAAGACTAGAAGGTCAGGTGGCCTGATCAACATGGGAAGAAGGTTCAGAGGTCCTGTCAAGACTAAAGAACAGGTTGAAGACTATGAGTCTGAAGAGTCTGAGAAAGAGGGAGGCAGTCTCCATAATACAATGGGGGACTCTGATTCTGAAGCTAACTACTATCATGAGCTTAATGAAGATAAGTTCAAGATGTTGGTGGATAGAATGGATGCTATGGAATTGCAGAAGTCTTCTGGGCTGGATTTTGAAGACCTGAGTTTGATATCTGGGGTAGTCATACCCATTGGTTTCAAGGTTCCTACTTTCGTTGTTTATGATGGTGTCTCTTGTCCCAAGCTACATCTGAGGTCTTATGTCCGGAGAATCCAACCCCATACTGCTGATAAGAAGTTGTGGATCCATTTCTTCCAAGAAAGCTTATCTGGAGCTCAATTGGAATGGTACTATCAGCTGGAGAGTGTCAACATCCGTGATTGGAATGATCTTGCTGAAGCCTTCTATAAGCAGTATCAATACAATGCTGACTTAGCCCTTACTTGCATGCAACTACAAAGCATGTCTATGGGTGCTAAAGAGAGCTTCAAGGAGTATGCTCAGAAGTGGAGAGACTTGGCTGGAAGGGTGCAACCACCTCTAACTGACAGGGAGTTAGTTGATATGTTCATGTGTACGTTGAATGGTCCTTTTTATAGTCATCTCATTGGAAGCTCATCATCTGGCTTCACTGAGTTGATAATGACTGGAGAGCGCGTAGAAAGTGGTATAAGGAGTGGCAAGATTCAAGTGGGTGCTTCTTCATCAGGTGCTGCAAAGAAACCTCCCAGTGGGAAGAAAGAGTCAAATGTTGTTTATGGTCAACCTGATCGTAATAGAAGGCATCAGTCCGTGAGTGCAGTTCATATCTCCAGTCCAACTTCTACAACACCAGAGCAGCCACAGGGAAATCAACAGAGGGCTAGAAGGCAGTTCACTAAGATCAACATGTCAATGGCCCAAGCCTTGCAACACTTGCTGAAGGCTGAACTTATCACTCTGAAAGATGCTCCTCAGAACCCTAATGTTACCTCTCCCAGGTATAATCCTAATGCACGATGTGCATATCATTCGAACTGCCAGGGACATGATACCAATAGTTGCTGGGTATTGAAGAGCAAAATTCAAGATATGATTGATGCAGGAGAGATTGAATTTGACCCTCCGGGTACTCCAAATGTGATTACTGCTCCCATGCCAAATCATGAGAAGACTGTCAATGCCATTGATGAAGATTCACATATTTCCTCAGTTGCAGATTTGACTACACCATTGTCTGTTATCAAAAAGAAGTTAGTACAAGCTGGGTTCTTTCCAGGTTGTCGTGAAGATTGTGTCTATTGTGCTTATAAGCCGGATAGTTGCTGGAGGTTGAAGGACGGAATTCAACGCCTCATGAATAATTACACCATAGTGTTTGAGAGGACACCACCTTCTGTGGAAAGCATGGTGGATCATATAACTAAAGGTGCGAAGATTGAAGAGGTGGATATGGTTGATAAAGTGCCGGTAAGGATTGCTTCTAAGGGACCTGTCAAAATCACTCATAAGGGTCCAATTAAGATTACTGCTGAAGGCCCTGTGAAGATTGTTGCTGAAGCCAGAGTGGCTCCTATGGTCATCACCACTCCTGGTCCTATTCCGTATACTTCCGATAAAGCTGTGCCTTGGCATTATGGGTCTGATGTTTATATCCATGGTGTTAAACAGGAACCCTTCGCTGATATGCCTGCTGATGTTGATAATATTGCTGGATCTAGTAAGATCACACGAAGCGGAAGAGTCTTCTCTCCTCCAATTACCTCCAAGAATGCAGTTGCTCCAGCTGCTACCTCCACCACTGATGCTCGGGGCAAAGGTCCTGTTATTGAACCTATACCAACTGATGTGCCAGCTGCTGATGATCTTTCTAAGCAAATGGATGAAGTATTGAAAATCATTCGCAAGAGTGATTATGACATTGTTGATCAATTGGGGCATACTCCCTCCAAGATTTCTATGTTGTCTTTATTGCTGTGCTCTGAGGCTCATGCCAAAGCCTTGATCAAGTTTCTGAAGACTGCTCATGTACCAAATGAAATATCTGTTGACCAGTTTGAAAATTGTGTTGCACACTTGACCTATGATAATGGGTTAGGTTTCTCCGATGCTGATTTGACCCCTGCCAAGAGGGATCATAACAGGGCTCTACATATCTCTATTGAATGCAGGGGCACTACCCTGTCACATGTATTGATAGACAATGGTTCCTCTCTGAATGTGTTACCCAAAGAAGTCCTGAGTAAGCTTAGTCCTGAAGATGCTGTGTTGAAACCCAGTAATATAGTGGTGAAGGCTTTTGATGGCTCGAGAAGAGTGGTGCATGGAGAGATTGATCTCCCAATCAAAGTTGGTTCTCAGGTTTTCAATGCTACCTTCTATGTAATGGATATTCGTCCGTCATATTCTTGTTTGCTTGGGCGTCCCTGGATCCATGGGGCAGGTGCTGTGACTTCTACCTTACATCAGAAGCTGAGGTATCCAGTAGAAGGGAAGGTTGTTACTGTCTACGAAGAGGAAGGGTATATGATTAGTCATATGAACACCTTTAAATATCTTGAAGTGGAAGGTGAATATGTTGAAACTCCGTGTCAAACATTTGAAGTGGTTCCTTGGATTGTTAATGATTATGAAGCTCCTCCTGTTGTCAAGAAAGTTCCTGTGGTCACCAGAGTACCTCCTACAATGGCCTCCCTTAAAGATGCTAGAGATGTGGTGGATGAAGGTGGTTGTACTATTTGGGGTCAGCTTCCTGATATTCCATACAAGTCTGACAAGTTTGGTTTGGGTTTCACTGCAGAGTCCCAGAAGGTTGTTCGTCGTGCCCGTGCTGTTCGTATCACTAATCAGGGGATTATGAAGAATCAAATCAATGTTGTGGGTGACTATGATGAAGACTACAACTTGGATGCTTGGATTTTTCCTACTGTGGGTGCTGGGCTCAATAATTGGAAGGCTGAAGATGTTATTCCTATCTCCTTTAGTCAGGAGTAAATACTATTACTGTGTTGTTACTTTTTAAGTTTGTAATTTCTTGAACAATTAAACTCTTAAGCCTTGTGCCTTACCCGGGGCACAATGGTGTACTTGTTACGGGATGTCATTTCATTTGCATACTTCATTCAATAAAAATCAGTGGACGTTTCATTTTCGTAAATATTGTGTTCCTTGTCTTTCTTTTTCTTTTAGTTTTGTTTTATCAGCTATGTGTTCTTACACACACCCACATCACTAAAATGCAGATTCTCATCCACTCTGGATCCTGTTGATAACAGTTCTACTATTGCCAATTATAATTTCGAGAATCCGATCTATCAAACTGAAGACGGAAATGAGGACGATTGTGAAGTACCTGTAGAGCTTGCTAGGTTGTTACAACAAGAAGAGAAAGCTATACAGCCACATGAAGAGCCAGTTGAAGTTGTGAATTTGGGAACTGAAGAAAACAAGAAAGAGGTCAAGATAGGGGCTGATTTAGAGGATAGTGTCAAGAGCAGATTGATTCAGATGCTACGTGACTATGTGGAGATCTTTGCTTGGTCCTATGAAGATATGCCAGGGTTGGATACAGACATTGTGGTTCACCGTTTGCCAGTGAAAGAATATTGTCGTCCAAAGAAGCAGAAGGTTCGTCGCATGCGTCCTGAAATGTCAGAGAAGATCAAAGCAGAGGTAATGAAACAGTTTGATGCAGGGTTCTTAGCTGTGACTTCTTATCCTCAGTGGGTTGCAAATGTGGTACCGGTACCTAAGAAAGATGGTAAGGTACGTATGTGTGTGGACTACAGGGATTTGAACAAGGCCAGCCCCAAAGATGACTTTCCACTTCCTCATATTGATGTTCTGGTAGACAACACTGCTCAACATAAAGTATTCTCTTTTATGGATGGTTTCTCTGGTTACAATCAGATCAAGATGGCACTTGAAGATATGGAGAAGACAACATTTGTTACACAGTGGGGCACTTTTTGTTATAAAGTGATGCCATTTGGTTTGAAGAATGTAGGGGCAACATATCAGCGTGCTATGGTGGCTTTGTTTCATGATATGATTCATCATGAGATAGAGGTATATGTGGATGATATGATAGCCAGGTCCCAGAATGAAGAACAACATCTTGATCATCTTCATAAGTTATTTAAGAGGTTGAAGAAATACAAGTTGAGATTGAACCCAAACAAATGCACTTTTGGAGTTAGATCTGGTAAGCTCATGGGTTTCATTGTCAGTGGAAAAGGTATTGAAGTGGATCCTGCAAAAGTGAAAGCTATACGAGAAATGCCAGCTCCCCGTACTGAGAAGGAAGTTAGAGGTTTCTTGGGACGTTTGAATTACATTGCAAGATTTATTTCCCAATTAAAAGCTACCTGTGAGCCAATCTTCAAGTTGTTGAAGAAAGATTAGGTGATGGAATGGAATGATGAGTGCCAGACTGCTTTTGATGAAATCAAGAAATATCTGTTAGAACCTCCAATTTTGATGCCACCAGTTGATGGAAGACCCTTGATTATGTACTTAACAGTGTTAGACAACTCAATGGGGTGTGTATTGGGGCAACATGACGAGTCTGGTCGAAAAGAGCAGGCAATTTATTACCTTAGCAAAAAGTTTACCGACTGTGAAACAAGATACTCACTGCTCGAGAAAACTTGTTGCGCTTTGGCATGGGCTGCTCGCCGACTAAGACAGTATATGTTGACCCATACTACCTTATTGATTTCGAAGATGGATCCAATCAAGTACATATTCGAGAAACCTGCTCTCTCCGGAAGAATTGCAAGATGGCAAATGATATTGACAGAATATGATATACAGTATACTACTCAGAAGGCCATTAAAGGAAGTATTGTGGCTGATCATTTGGCTCATCAAGCAGTGGATGATTATCAGTCAATGAGTTTTGAGTTCCCTGATGAAGATATTATGATCATTACCAAAGAACCTGGACAATATGACGGACCTGAACAAGGATCCCGATGGACTATGGTTTTTGATGGAGCTTCTAATGCACTTGGTAATGGTGTTGGTGTTGTGATCAGTTCCCCTGAAGGTTGTCATACCCCTATTACTGCCAGACTTTGTTTTTATTGTACCAATAACATGGCTGAATATGAGGCATGTATCATGGGTATCAAAGCTGCCATTGATATGAAGATTCAGTTCCTTGACGTGTATGGAGATTCAGCCCTGGTAGTAAGTCAGATCAAAGGAGATTGGGATACCAAGCATGATAATCTTATTCCTTACAGAGAGCATGTTTTGTCTTTGATCCCACATTTCAAAGAGATTACTTTTGGACATATTCCACGAAGAGAGAATCAGTTGGCGGATGCTTTGGCCACCATGGCATCCATGTTTGAGATCGGCTGGGATGATGAAGCTCCCAAGATTACTATTGATAGATTTGAGAAGCCTGCATACTGCAATGAGATTGACATTGAAGAAGCAGAAGAGAAGCCTTGGTTCTACGAAGTGAAAAGATATCTTGAAACACAGGAGTTCCCTGAAGGGGCATCTGTCAAAGATAGAAAGTTTCTGAGGAGGTTTTCTGCTAAGTTCTTTTTGAGTAATGGGATTTTGTACAAGCGCAATCAGATTCAACTATGCTTCGTTGTATGGATAAGAAGGAAGCAACAGAGATTATGGAAGACATGCATGATGGGATCTTTGGCGCTCATTCTAGTGGTCATACCATGGCAAAGAAGATATTAAGAGCAGGTTACTATTGGTCTACCATGGAAGCTGATTGTTATCAACATTCCAGAACATGTCACAAGTGTCAAATTTATGCTGATAAAGTACACATACCTCCATCACCATTGAATGTGTTGACTGCTCCTTGGCCTTTTGCCATGTGGGGCATTGATATGATCGGTGAGATCAAGCCTACTGCTTCTAATGGACATCGTTTCATCCTGGTTGCTATTGATTACTTTACTAAGTGGGTAGAGGCAGCTTCATTTGCATCTGTTACTAAGAATGTTGTGGCTCGATTCATTAAGAATAATCTCATATGTAGGTATGGCATCCCTGAAAGGATTATTACTGACAATGGCTCTAATCTGAACAACACTATGATTACTGATATCTGCATGCAGTTCAAGATTAAGCATCACAACTCTTCTCCGTATCGTCCGAAGATGAATGGGGCAGTTGAAGCTGCTAACAAGAATATCAAGAAGATTATACAGAAGATGATTGTTACTTATAAGGATTGGCATGAGATGTTACCATTTGCTCTTCATGGTTATCGTACTACAATACGTACTTCAACAGGGGCAACCCCATTCTCCTTAGTCTATGGTATGGAAGCAGTTCTGCCCATTGAAGTTCAGATCCCCTCCTTAAGAATTATGAAGGATGCAGGCTTGGATGAAGATGAGTGGATTCAGACTCGACTTGACCAGATAAATTTGATTGATGAGAAGAGGCTAGCAGCAGTTTGTCATGGCCAGATGTACCAGAAGCGAATGATCAAAGCTTTTAACAAGAAGGTTAAGCCAAAGGTATATCAGGCTGGTGACTTGGTAATCAAGCGTATCATATTACCACAGGGTGATCCTAGGGGCAAGTGGACTCCCACATATGAAGGACCATTTGTAGTCAAGACAGTATTCTCAAGAGGTGCCATGATACTTACTACTATGGATGGTGAAGACTTCCCACAGCCTGTAAACGCAGACATAGTTAAAAAATACTACGCATAAAAAGAGACCCGCTAGGTTGACTGGCCTAGGCAAAAATAAGGGCATCCCGGCGAACCAAAAGGGTTCGGGCAAAAATTAGGGATATATATAAATAAATAAAAGAATGTACACCCGGCAAGTCGAAAACCTGAAAGGGCGGCTTGGGCAAAAAAGGGTATCCCGGTGGATTGAAAACCTGAAAGGGCAATCCAGGCAAAAGTTAGGGATTAAAGCGTATGACTATGTCTCATTTGGATCACCCATGAAACTGCAACCAGTTGTACTACTTACTCAAGCTCGAATAGATAAAGCTCAATCCAATTGTTTCCGTCTCAATAGCAGAAGATGAGATACTTGAAGATAATGGCAATAGTAGAATTGAAACTCAATAGGATTATTTTCCACATAGCTGACTTTCTTTGTGTTGTAAGACTTTATGACAATTTCCTCTTACTAGGATTTCTGTCTCCTTGTACAAACCAACCTATGTATAGGTCACTTTTTGATATAAATAAAATTCCATCTTTGAGTCCTGATTTACTTTTACCCTATTTACATAAGCGAAACGTCCATTGGTTGTGTTTGAATGTATGTATGCTTTTGAATATGATTGATGTTTACCAGAAATGCATAAATATTTAATATGATTGATGTTTACCAGAAATGCATGAAAATGCAGTAATAGTATTTACTAAGGACGAACGAGGGAAGGATTTCAATGAAGCTTCGCCGGTTCATCCTCACAAGACAGCTACAGGTTCCCCAGTAGGACAAATCCATCTTCATAAATACTTCAAGTCACATCTCCCCTGGAATTTATATCCATCTCTTTTATCCTCATACGGATATTCGGGAATTTATTTTTCCAATAGGAGTACGACAAACGAAGACGGGAGGTTATGTATACCTTACTATCGAACTAAGACGGGAGGTTATGTATACCTTACTATCAAACGAAGGCGGGAGGTTATATATACTATATTATCAAGCAAGACGGGAACGAGTTCCTCATATTCTCCAGTAACGAATCGGGATTTATTTTCCCTGGCCAGCAGTTATTATACGAAGATATTCAAGACGCTTCAGACTCATAATGCATACATACATCATACCATATCATACATATACATAAATACATAATACATTACCTAAGTATATCATGTTATACATGCATACATAATGCATAGACTAATATTATCATACAGAATGTTATAATCTTGTTTTTCAGGTTAATTCTCCAGCAGACAAATTTCATCAACAAATTGTGACTATTGGGCCGTTGTTTATCTTCCCAAAAGTTATTATACCTCAGGACGTTGTTTATCCTCCTGAAAGCTTCTTATACCTCAGGACGTTGTTTATCTTCCTGAAAGCATATCATGACCTTGGGCCGTCGTTTATCTTCCCAAAGGTTACATCATTATACCTCAGGACGTTGTTTATCCTCCTGAAAGCATATCATTTCCTCAGAACGTTGTTTATCCTTCTGAAAGCATATTATTTCCTCAGGACGTTATTTATCCTCCTGAAAGCATATTATTTCCTCGGGACGTTGTTTATCTTCCTGAAAGCTATCATGACCTTGGGCCGTTGTTTATCTTCCCAAAGGTTACCATTTCCTCAGGACGTCGTTTATCCTCCTGAAAGCATATCATGACTATTGGGCCGTTGTTTATCCTCCCAAAAGTTACAATTATTTCCTCAGGACGTTATTTATCCTCCTAAAAGCATATTATTTCCTCGGGACGTTGTTTATCTTCCTGAAAGCTATCATGACCTTGGGCCGTTGTTTATCTTCCCAAAGGTTACCATTTCCTCAGGACGTCGTTTATCCTCCTGAAAGCATATCATGACTATTGGGCCGTTGTTTATCCTCCCAAAAGTTATACTTATACCTCAGAACGTTGTTTATCCTTCTGAAAGCATATTATTTCCTCAGGACGTTGTTTATCTTCCTGAAAGCTATCACCACTACCTCAGGACGTTGTTTATCCTCCTGAAAGCTATCATTATATCCTCATATTTTGGACTGCTTTATCCTCCAAGAAATGTATCTGAAGAACTTTTCTCCAAGTGGCATCTTTAAGCCCACTCAAGCATATTCAACTAGTCATCAGTATCACTCTACGCACCGGTGAGTGCAAATTTTTGGGCTTTTGTGTTCAATCCCCTTCAACCTTCCAGGTCACGACTGGCACATATACCAATCTAACCCCTCAGGTTTCAGAAAATTGAACAGGGGCAGCTGTTGCACCCCAAAATTTGCCCTCACAATACAAGACTTTGTGTGCTAAGAAGGTTCACAAGGTTCACAAGACCTTTCATGAGGTTCATGAAGTTTACAAGACACTTTATGAGGTTCACAAGGTTCACAAGACCTCTCATGAGGTTCACAAGGTTCACAAGACATCTTATGAGGTTCACAAGGTTCACAAAGTTCATCATGGGTCAGAAGATTTGACAAATCCCTCAGGCAAGGCATTCTCCTAAGCAGTGCATCCAAAACTAGGGTTTTGACTTTAATCAGGCTAAATGGATTTCCAAGACTTCAAGTGAGCTTCATAACATCTTATATGTGTCTAAGAATCCCCATGACAAGTTTCAAGACTTTTCTCAAAGGTTTGCTCAGTCAAATGATCAGATAAGTCAAAATCAGTCAAAGCAGTTCAAAAGTCAAACTGAGGTCAACTGTGGTCAAACCAAAGTCAAACTTCATGATTTTTTACCAACATCAAGTATATGAAGCAAAATTCATCATTTGATCAAGGGTGGATCATGATTCATCAAGGATGTTTCAGATCATCAAGAATCAGAGGTTTCTAAATTAGGGTTTCCTCAGGAAAAGTCAACTGAACTTTGACCAGCCATAACTTTCACATGCTTCATCACATTTTTCCCATCCAAAGCTCATTTTGAAGGAAATTGAATTCTCTACAACTTTGTGTCTCACAAGCCAAGCCCAAAAATGCTTCATTTGGAAGGTATGAGCTAAGACATTATAGGTCCTTTTGAAAGTCAACAAAAAGTCAACAACTTCAAAAGGGTATAACTTGAGAATGGTAAATGATATGGACATGAAACCAATGGGGTTGGTTAGACGACTCTTCAAGCTTTCCAAAATGTCCAAGAAGACCCTCATAGCATTAAAATTGAGGGATTTGTGCCCTTGCAAAGTTGGGAAATTTTTGGTTGGTTTATGAAGAAAATGGAGGTTTAAAACCAATTTTTTCTAAATGGGCTTGCCATGTGATGACCCAATCCATACAAACACTTCATGCACGACCCAATCCTCAAAAATTCAGATTTTTTATCATTTTATTTTATTTATTTTGATTTTATTCATTTAAAATCATTTTAAATTAAAATAAAATAGAAGAATCAAATATTTAAATGAGATTGTGCTTCTAGAAAGTCATAAAGATTGTTTGGATCAAATTGATATAAGAGTTATGATGATTGGCTTGAAATAGAAAGGTTGAATTCACAAATATTTGAATTTTAAGTCCTAATCTTTTTCAATCTTTTTCAATCAAAAACTTCATACAACAATCAATCTTTTTGACCTAGTTCCATTGTACTATAAGTAGACAACATAACTCCTTGCATTGGACACAAAATTCCTGCCTCAAAGAGTAAGTTGCAACTTTCAAAATTCATCACAAAATCTCAAATTCGGATTCTTCCATAGAGGCCATTCCAAAGAGTTTTGAAGGTGTAAATATGTTTATTGGACATCCTTGAATCATTCTCAATATTCATTTGCATCCAAAGCACCCTATATTGCATAAACCGAACCAACCTTGCTCTTGTTTATATTTTTTTCGATTTTCATTATTTGTGTAGTAATAATGTATTCTAACCATGTATTTGTGTTGAGTATGATGCCTAGATGATTTCTGGACAAAAAGATTGAAGAACCAAGCCCTAAACCGCAAGTTGCCATGGCTAGGGTTTTTGAATAGAATTTGGGATCCTTTGATTTAGTTAATATAAATTAATTCTAAAACTATAATTGAACTGTGTGATGTCTGGGGATCATGAAAATGTGATCAATTTGATGAAATCGTACATGTTTATGATGATATGATATTGGCAGGGTTTGTGCGCAGGAAAAATCGCAGGAAATTTCCCAGGAAATTTCGCAGGAAAACCTGCGAAAATCCAAGGAAGAAGATGAAGTCAGCGCGCCAAATTTTATTTTTAAAATTCATTATAATATTTTATTTTATGTTGGTGACATTTTATCAGAATTGGTGGTTGGCTCAGTTGGTGATTGCGCGTGTATGTTGTATGGATGGTCCTGGGTTCGAATCCCCCAGGCCATTTTGTTTTGTTTTGTTTTTCTGGATTTTTTGCAGGTTAATAACAAAAGGAGTTAGACTCCAGATTCTAACGCCAGCGCGCGCTTGGCCTGGTGGTGATGTTGTTGGTCTTGTGGATGTAAACCCTAGGGCCTGGGTTCGAATCCCAGCCCCAGGTAAGTTTTTTATCACTCTTTTTTTTCTTATTTTATTTAATTCTTGTTTATATTTTAATTAATTTAGTAAATTATAAATGTTAAAAATAAAAATGTATATTATTTCTTGTATATAAATTTCAAACTTATATTTTCAAAAAAAATTAAAACTTTATTATTAAAACTATTTTACTATATATTATTAATGTTATTTGATTTGTATAAATAAATTAGTTGTATTTAGGTTAAAAAATATATAAACCCTATTTTTTTAAAAACCCTAAAATTATTTCTACAAACCCTAATTATGAATATTAGTTTATTTATTTATTTTAATTTTATAATTCTTTTCAATTTAATTATAACTTTTAATTTATTTATTTGTAAAACTTTAATTATGTACTTTCTCTTTTTTTATAATTTGTTTATAATTTAATTCTTGTATATAAATAATTTTTAATATATGTTTAAAAATAGTTAAAAATTGCTAATTTAATTTTGTAATTATAATTTTATTTTCATAATATGTTTATAATTAATTTAATTTCTAAACATGTGTATAATTTAAAATCTTATGATAATTGGTATATAATTGTTTATATCTTCTCCTTAATTTTAAAAATAATTGCTTATATAAAAAATTGATCTTTTAATTATTATGCTAATATTTTTGTTTATATTATTATATTTATTTCCATATGATATTTATTTTATTATTACTAACCCCATTTAACTTTGTATTATTTTTATTATTATTTTTTTACTAACCCAATTATTATTATTATTTATTATTTTTGCTTATTTATTTAATTTGCTTTAAATTATTATTATTTTGTAATTGCCTCCTTTATGTAATATTGTAATAGTAATATTTAATATTTATTTTATGCTATGGTTAGTAAAATAGGGAGTGTAACATGTTTGTATGTTTAAAATTAATTTAGCTCATTAAATTTAAAGATAAATATTAAAATTGTACACTCACACACGTAAGTCGATCTTTGATCGCCATCTCACTTCCTTAAGGATACCTCTCATGTTGCCTATTACAAAAAGGTCAAGTAGGGTGTATAAAGCAAAAGTCCCTAATCTCACATCATCTAGTCCCTAAACAGATAAAAAGATCAAGTCCCTTCGAATGTTGCCTTCGTAATGATCTTGTCCCTTTCGAATAAAGATGATAAGTCCCTTCGAATTGCTTATACACCCCACAGTTGCCTAAATAACAGATGTCCCTTCACTTGTCCCTCACATCCAAGGTAATGACTACCTATTCCTTAATAATAGGGATAGTCTTACCATTTAAAGGATTTAAGAACAGAAAAGACTTAAACTTAGGGTAGGTTCCTCTTAGATACTTGCTCACTCTTCAAAAACATTTCAAACACTTCACAATTTCAAACAAATTTTCAAAACAAAGGTTTTATACGCATCCGTACATGGATCATTATAAAACACTTAAGAAAATTTTTGTTCACATACTTCACATTTCAAAGTGAGCTAAGTAACTAAGAGCCCATGGATAACCATGGATGTAAAGGGTGCTAACACCTTCCCTTTACATAACCTACCCCCCGGACCCAAAAAAATCTTTTTAAAAGGTCTTTCCTGTTCTTTTATGTCTTTCCTTTGGATAAAATAAAAGTCGGTGGCGACTCTTGCTATCCGCAACATAACTAAAGTCAGTTCTCCCACCGTGTTACAGAACTGGCGACTCTGCTGGGGACTTAATAAAAGAGGGGTACCCTTAGGAATTAGATCACTTTAAATTGTTTGCCTTGTTTGCTTTACTTTACTTATTGGGGATCTTATGTGTGAAAGATCCTAACCCGGATCTAGTGTACCTTAGGTAAATGGCAATAGACCAAGGAAACTATACGGCGTATACCGATATGGTTGATCTGGTGGCCATAGTTAGTGTGACTTCTTGGTTGGTGCTTATGTTCCTTAAGTCAAGTTGAGGATAATATGAGGCTGCCATATGTTGTCAATGCACTAACTAACTTTTAGAACCCTAGTTATCCCATCTTGGCCTTTAGAAAAGTAGTGAGATAACCGGCTTTGGTGCAGACTGAAGTTGGTTGATACTCGATGCTACACTCATTGAGATCTTAAACTTGGAGGGTTTTGGTTGGCAAGTAAGTTGCCTTCTGAACAACCACCCTTGTGAAGGATCAGTGATATTGAGATCCCTTAGAACCTGGTTACTTTTATAGGACAGGATGAACCAACTAACTTCAGGGGAGGGTACTTACCTTTGAACCTCATGCAAGCCTTTAAACCTAGGGCTATGGTGTGACTTGTTTGTGTGTGCCACATGTTTGTGATTGAGCATAACATCATGACATCATCATGCATCATAAGCATAGCATTTTCACTAATCATTTCAAGGACCAAAGGATTTATCTTTGTTCTTTGTTGCAGGTCATGGCTTCTGCTCGTAGAAACACTATCAGGATCAACTTTGTAGGCATACCTGCTAAGCTTAAAGAGTTGGTTTCTCAAGTGTCTGATCACTCCCAGTTCATCAAGAGACATGGTCAGCTATTGGATCTAGTCACTTCAGGGTTCAATGAAGACATGATGAGTGTTTTGTTTCAGTTCTTTGACCCTAAGCACCATTGCTTCACATTCCCCGACTACCAGCTGGTTCCCACAATGGAAGAGTTCTCTAAACTTCTGGGTATACCTGTACTTGATCAGAAACCATTCACAGGCTTGGAAAAAGAGCCTAAACCTGAGGTTATTGTTGCAGCTCTACATCTGAAGAAGTCTGACATTGTTCTAGAAACAAGAAGCGGAGTTAAGGGTATTCTTGCTAAGGTGTTGATAGAGAAGGCTCAAGTGTTCTTGAAAGCTATGAGCTATGATGCTTTTGAGGAAATTTTAGCCTTATTGATTTATGGCTTAGTGTTGTTCCCCAATCCTGATCAGTTCATAGACGTTCATGCCATCAATATATTCCTGAGTCATAATCCAGTGCCTATATTGCTTGGAGACATCCTGCATTCTCTTCATGCTCGTACTACAAAGGCAAGAGGAACTTTGATGTGTTGCATACCATTGCTATCTAGGTGGTTTATTTCTCACCTTCCTCGCTCAGTAATGAAGAATGAACAAGGGTTCAGGTGGTCCAAGAGGATCATGTCACTCTCGCATTCAGATATTCATTGGTGCTCCAGATCTATGGAGAATGTCACTATCATTGACCGTTGTGGGGAGTTTCCTAATGTGCCACTTCTAGGCATAAGAGGAGGCATTACTTACAACCCTTCTCTAGCTTTACGACAGTTTGGTTACGCTCGGAGCGATGGTCCACATGACATGTTGATTCGGGGTATTGTGTTTAACTACGACAACGATCTGCAAGGTTACCGTCAGAGGTTCATACGAGCATGGGGAAAAGTAAACAAGGTTGACAGCAAGACTCTGGAGCCCAAGTACACTATTCCTATGGAAGCTTACCTCAGATGGGTGCGATCTCGTGCTCAGACTCTCATGATGCCATATCCTGCTATCCTGCCAGTTACCATGGAACCTGTTGCTGAAGGAGATACTTCTTATACTATCCTTCACCCAAACATGCCTACTGACATGGAAGATTTAGAGAGATCTTGGATTCAGTTGAAGGAGTAAAGGGATACTTTCGAGGCTCATTACAAAGCAAGCCAAGAAAGAATCCTGGAACTAACAAAGCAACTTCACGAAGAGCGGAATCTCAACTCATACCTCAACACAAAGAGGAAACGTCCATGGGAGACTTAAAACCCCATCTCTTGTATTTATTACATTTCATTTTCTGTAAGCCCAAGAGGCAAAACAAATTTATTACTAATAAAAGTTTATCTTCTTGTTTGTTTAAGCAAATTTAAATCCTGCGGTCCTTGAAAACATTGCATACGCATTAACATATCATATCATTGCATCACAGGTTTATTGTGCACAGGTTTCTCATCTTCTCGCTGTTTATTTCAGCAATGGCTCTTGAACAAACAGTTAAGGATCTCCAGGCACAAAATGCACAGTTCCAAGAGCTGATCCTGAACTTGTCCAAGGGGCAGGATGAATTGAAGACACTGCTGGCCAAGAAGACTAAGAAGACTAGAAGGTCAGGTGGCCTGATCAACATGGGAAGAAGGTCTAGAGGTCCTGTCAAGACTAAAGAACAGGTTGAAGACTATGAGTCTGAAGAGTCTGAGAAAGAGGGAGGCAGTCTCCATAATACAATGGGGGACTCTGATTCTGAAGCTAACTACTATCATGAGCCTAATGAAGATAAGTTCAAGATGTTTGTGGATAGAATGGATGCTATGGAATTGCAGAAGTCTTCTGGGCTGGATTTTGAAGACCTGAGTTTGATATCTGGGGTAGTCATACCCATTGGTTTCAAGGTTCCTACTTTCGTTGTTTATGATGGTGTCTCTTGTCCCAAGCTGCATCTGAGGTCTTATGTCCGGAGAATCCAACCCCGTACTGCTGATAAGAAGTTGTGGATCCATTTCTTCCAAGAAAGCTTATCTGGAGCTCAATTGGAATGGTACTATCAGCTGGAGAGTGTCAACATCCGTGATTGGAATGATCTTGCTGAAGCCTTCTATAAGCAGTATCAATACAATGCTGACTTAGCCCCTACTCGCATGCAACTACAAAGCATGTCTATGGGTGCTAAAGAGAGCTTCAAGGAGTATGCTCAGAAGTGGAGAGACTTGGCTGGAAGGGTGCAACCACCTCTAACTGACAGGGAGTTAGTTGATATGTTCATGTGTACGTTGAATGGTCCTTTTTATAGTCATCTCATTGGAAGCTCATCATCTGGCTTCACTGAGTTGATAATGACTGGAGAGCACGTAGAAAGTGGTATAAGGAGTGTCAAGATTCAAGTGGGTGCTTCTTCATCAGGTGCTGCAAAGAAGCCTCCCAGATGGAAGAAAGAGTCAAATGCTGTTTATGGTGAACCTGATCGTAATAGAAGGCATCAGTCCGTGAGTGCAATTCATATCTCCAGTCCAACTTCTACAACACCAGAGCAGCCACAGGGAAATCAACAGAGGGCTAGAAGGCAGTTCACTAAGATCAACATGTCAATGGCCCAAGCCTTGCAACACTTGCTGAAGGCTGAACTTATCACTCTGAAAGATGCTCCTCAGAACCCTAATGTTACCTCTCCCAGGTATAATCCTAATGCACGATGTGCATATCATTCGAACTGCCAGGGACATGATACCAATAGTTGCTGGGTATTGAAGAGCAAAATTCAAGATATGATTGATGCAGGAGAGATTGAATTTGACCCTCCGGGTACTCCAAATGTGATTACTGCTCCCATGCCAAATCATGAGAAGACTGTCAATGCCATTGATGAAGATTCACATATTTCCTCAGTTGCAGATTTGACTACACCATTGTCTGTTATCAAAAAGAAGTTAGTACAAGCTGGGTTCTTTCCAGGTTGTCGTGAAGATTGTGTCTATTGTGCTTATAAGCCGGATAGTTGCTGGAGGTTGAAGGACGAAATTCAACGCCTCATGAATAATTACACCATAGTGTTTGAGAGGACACCACCTTCTGTGGAAAGCATGGTGGATCATATAACTAAAGGTGCGAAGATTGAAGAGGTGGATATGGTTGATAAAGTGCCGGTAAGGATTACTTCTAAGGGACCTGTCAAAATCACTCATAAGGGTCCAATTAAGATTACTGCTGAAGGCCCTGTGAAGATTGTTGCTGAAGCCAGAGTGGCTCCTATGGTCATCACCACTTCTGGTCCTATTCCGTATACTTCCGATAAAGCTGTGCCTTGGCATTATGGGTCTGATGTTTATATCCATGGTGTTAAACAGGAACCCTTCGCTGATATGCCTGCTGATGTTGATAATATTGTTGGATCTAGTAAGATCACACGAAGCGGAAGAGTCTTCTCTCCTCCAATTACCTCCAAGAATGCAGTTGCTCCAGCTGCTACCTCCACCACTGATGCTCGGGGAAAAGGTCCTGTTATTGAACCTATACCAACTGATGTGCCAGCTGCTGATGATCTTTCTAAGCAAATGGATGAAGTATTGAAAATCATTCGCAAGAGTGATTATGACATTGTTGATCAATTGGGGCATACTCCCTCCAAGATTTCTATGTTGTCTTTATTGCTGTGCTCTGAGGCTCATGCCAAAGCCTTGATCAAGTTTCTGAGGATCTTTTGAGAATTGTCATTCGAGGATGGCATTCTTTTCTTCAAGTCCTTCCGAGGTTGGTCTTGTTTATGTTTTTTGTGGCTATCATTCGAGGATGATAGACCATTTTTGAGCTCATTGATTGAGGTCAGTTTGTCTCTTTCGCAAAGTCTGTCTGAGGTCAGTCTTTGTGTTTCTAGTTACTGCCTGAGGCCGGTATACCATTGCGTCTCCATTCGAGGATGGTTTCGTGTTAGATCCGAGGATCTTTTGAGAATTGTCATTCGAGGATGACATTCTTTTCTTCAAGTACTTCTGAGGTTGGTCTTGTTTATGTTTGTTGTGGCTGTCATTCGAGGATGATAGACCATTTTGAGCTTATTGATTGAGGTCAGTTTGTCTCTTTTGTAGAGTCTGTCTGAGGTCAGTCTTTGTGTTTCTGGTTATCGCCTGAGGCCGATATACCATTCCGGATCCATTTGAGGATGGTTTTGGTGTTTGATCCGAAGATCTCTTCTGAGTTGTCATTCGAGGATGGCATTTTTCCCAACATATTTTATTACCCACAGTGTGCAAATTTTCAGGTTTTATTCGAGTATCCAATCACTCCATACCTTGAACGTCTAAAAGTTGTTGCAATTATTCGTTCAGGCTTGCAGATGATTGAATAGGGGCAGCTGTAATACCTCAAAAAATTTCCTCATATATATTACCTCAACTGGCTTGCGCTTCATATTCATCTGCATTTCTCACTAGGTCATAAATTTGCATTGAGCTCCTGAGGCATGGGATCAAAGCATCTATCTGTGATTTGATTTTTCTATTCAGAGATCGTCAAATCCATAGCTTTCCTTATTCAGAGGATTTCTCAAAGGATATTGGATCCAGGTGTCGTTGGAGGTTTTGGGGTTTAATAATGCCCTACGATTCCTCTCTCTTACAGGCTCTGTTCATATGAAAAGTATGCAGATTAAAGGTTAGGGGTTGTCCCTCGTCATACGATCATCATATGGATCCCTGCAATGTTTCACTGTAATCTTCAAGAGCATCATTTTGGTGCTCATTATTGCGTGATTAGGATTTATTTCCTTGTCTATGCGGCCTTCAAGGGTTTAATTATGGGGAATATTCATCGGTGCGCTAGTCATGGTTCTATCACCATTTAAGGTGCAAGTTATTGAGAAGGTTTTGGTATATTTGCTCACAATGGAATTCATGGAATTTTCATATCTCAAGTATTTTTCGGGGTTAATATTCATTCTAGAGGAATTAATTGCGAGTGTTTGTTAAATATTGCTGAAGTCTTTGACCTGTTAATAAAGGGATTCTCGATCACCCAAAGTCTTGCTAGATATTGGGGGAAATTTTGTTCAAATTCATATTCAAACCACCAGATTGAATTGGTTGAAATCTATTCTCAAGTTGTAACTTCTACAAATAATGCATCTAGAAAAATCATGTATGAGTCTAGTGCCTGCATTAGAATCATGTTGCCTAAAGTTGTTAAAGTGTTTAAATCATCTCAAATTTCAAGCTCAGAGACACTAAACGAAACAACTAATAGAATTTTGGAACATGCAAAAACATCCAGTTTAATTTATCATTTGTGCTCATGCTTAGCAACTACGGGTTCATGTCTTATTGCAGTTTCCTCCAATACGTTGCGGGTTGCTTCTGAAGCATGCAGGGCTGCCATGTACTATTGTTTTCACCAACAAAAACTGAGTTTCTAATGGGTTTTTTTTACCAAGAAGGAGTTCATTTTAATGTTTCAGAATATATCAGCAGGAAAAGTGAATGGATATAACAAAGGATATACATCAAAAAGAGGTCGGTTATGCCATAATTGTACAACCAAAAATCAAATTATTATCAGTTACAAATCTGACAAAAAAATTACAAAGGACCTTCTCTTCAATTTTCGAAAACAGTCCCAAATTCACATAACAGAAAAATAACAAAATAGCTGAGAAAAAACTATCTTCGATTGAGTTCCGGAATCTCCTTTTTACTTCCATCTTGAATCTTCAGGATCTCTAACGAAACTCTCCAAGCTCATCGCTAAAAAAACAACGACCATAGTCCATAGTAGAAGGAAAAAGAAGGAATGGGATAGAGAAGCATAGCATATTCCGTTACAGAAACGATTCCCTTCACAAGCTTCTTCAATTATCTTCAATCTTCATCAATTCCACCAAAAACTAGAATTCACATAGCAAATTCACAGCATCAATATAATCCTCAATAATAGCGCTACAAAAAAAACAAATCAACAATAATGAAGACCAATACAGCATGCAACCATGGTTCGGTATTGCAAAAATTCAGAGAGGAAAAACACAGAAAAAGAAGAATAAGAAGTTTAAGGACGTTGTGACCGCAAGAGTAATCAATGACAAGAATCTTACCTCAGAGTTTCGCCGCCTTCATTTTCATCGTGCAAGGGAAACTTTGATGAATCGCATCAACAATTCGCCTCCAATATCCACAACCTATATTAACCTATAAATCAGAGTTAACAAAAAAAAAACTCAAGAGAATGAATCAAAGTCAAAAATCCTATAACTGAAATCATAACTGAAAAACTAACCTCATAACAGAAATAACAAATTGTTTCTAGAACTTCACCTGAAAAGCTTCACAAGCTGGATTTCGCATCTATAAATCAGAATAATCTCACTCCATTTTTTATCTTCCTCCACACAATTCCTCAAACTCTCCTCAATTTCATCTTCTGAATTCTTCACCACCTTCACCATTTTCCTTCACCGTTTTCCTTCACCATTTTCTTCAAGTCTTCACAATTTCCTCTCTCAATCCGAACCTTCTTCCTCAATCTCTTCTCATTCATTTCTCCATCAATCTCCTTTTTCACTCTTCCATTCTTCGATCTCTATCACTTTTCTCATGTTTTCAGATTCTACACGTGACTCTCCCTTCAACCCTTCTTCATCTCCTTCACCTATCAACTTCTCTTCATTCCGATTTCATCATTGAATCGCCTTCGATATCATCATCAACCAGCTTCAACATTTTCAATCAACAACATCCAATTGAAGCTCCATGACACCAATCATTCAACCTGCATCAGCAAACCTTTCGCGTCAACCAATTTCCGCATCAAGATTCGGAATTACAGAAAAATCAAGGACGCACTAACACAAGTATTCGTAATCGAAGAATATCACAACAACAACGAAGTTTAGATTTCACACCACAAACTCAGATTCAGCAGTAATTTGGGATCACAAGCGAGAACAAGAGAGAAAAGAGGCGGATCTGAGGTTTATACCTGAGGGAACATCGTCTCGTTCGTCCGTGCCTTCGTCTTCGGCAAACCAGGTTCGATTCTTTTTTTTTGCCTCATCCTCGGATGTTTTCTTGTTTCGTTAAGACTGGTGTGATGTTAGCCACGGTTCTATTTGCGTTGCAATGGCCATGAGCGTGAGAAGAAGAAGGGAGAGTTTTAGGTCGAACGAAGTGGAGGTAGTTAGGTTGAAGAGAGTTGCGATGGTGAGGTTAAGGTAATATAGGAGGTGATTATAAGGGTGGTGGCGCGATGAAGAGAACAAAGTTGATGACGGAAGGGAGAAGAAAGGGGAAGGTGGCGGCGGCGAAGAGAGGAAGGAGAAGAAAGTTAGGGTTCATAAGATGTTCTTCAGCCTTTTGGTTTCTTTTTATTTTGTTTACATTGGTTAATTATAAGGAGGACATTTAAATTAAATTAATGGTAAATTAATGGGAATATCAAGGATTAAGAGAAAAATAAAGAGCATTAATCCCGTTTAATTCCCCATAAACCACCATTTTCAATTTCAAATGGGAAAAGGTGAAGATTCTTTTGCGATTCCTAGCCATACCGACGGTGACACGTGTCACCATCCGGTTGGTTCTTGGTGCGGTTGATTGTGAACGCATGGTTCATCGTAGCTATCACGTGTCTGCGTTTATAAGCCTCTTGATAGGAATACCATAGGAAGAGTTGAGATCGTGCGGCCCATGTTGAAGTCAAAATTGTTGACTTAGTGTCCATAGTAGACCACCAGATTGCTGCGCAAATGGGCCTTGCTTTCTGCTTTTTACACCCTTTTTGAAGCCCATTAAGAAAACAACTATAAAAATTACTTCTTGAACCCCCCATTTTATTTCTTTTAGATTTTAATTTTTAGTTAAATATAGTTTAGGATTAATTCAATAAAAAATAGTAAAAATCACAATAAAATTCCACAAAAACTCCAGTAGCTTAATAATTCCAATTAGAAATTTTTGGCATTTTTATTTTCTGAATTTTGCTTATTTTCGATTTAATTCTGATTTTTCTTTTAATTAGCTTTTATTGGATTTCTTTTAACTGTACATGATTTTGTTCATTTCATTTTTTCAACTTCCAATAGGATTTTTAACCCATTCTTTTTGCCATAGTTAGAGGAATCATAAGAGGACCTAGGATAATTTTGGTAGAATTTTTAGGTCATTTTATCCCTTGTTTTAGTAGCTTAATCCATGAAAGATTATAGTTAATCCTCAAGTAGAATTAAGTGATTTTTAGACATAGTTAACTTCTGAATTTTTAGGATTTTTTTTAGCACAATGTAATAGTTAGTTTAGGGACCCTATAGAATTAATTCCATAATTTTTCCAGGACCTTTACTATTTTTAGTGTATTAATCTTTAGGCTAGTTATACATGTAAAATTCACCTAGTTTAGTTTAGAATATTAAGGTCCATTAAGAACTAGTTTGCTTAGATTTAATCTTAGGATATTAAAATGGTTTAGTCTAGTTTAATTTCTGATTTTTAGAATGATAATATTAGATAGTTCCTTTAGTTTTAGGACTTAGTGATCGGAAAAATAGCAAGTGTACTATTTTTACCGATGTAGTAATAGAAGGGAGTTATCCCAAATATCGATCTCAAGGACTGCGTACCGAAATAAGTTTTAATGAATTGATTTCAATTGGAGAAATTTTTTGGTTGATAGTTTGTTTTTAGATGAAATAGAATTAAAGTTACTAAAACGTAAACGAAAACAGAGATTGCACAGATATGAGAATAATGCCAGGGACGGTGTATAATTTGCATTGCAATGACTTAATAATATCTCAATTTTACAGAGACATGCTTCAAAAAGTTTCTTTCCTATGTTCAATAATGTTTTTCCAAAATTCCTTTAGAAAAAAACCTTTGGTATTCTTCCTCGACCTTAATTCCTCAATGGGCAAGGAAGAATATCAAGCAATAATTCTGACATAAAAATGGTTTTCACAGGATATTCCTATTCCTCGGTAATATTTACTATGATAAAAATTATGCAACAAAGTTAGGATGGTTGGTCAGACCAAATCCTAACTACGATCAATTACCCAATTTTCCAAAAACGATAAAGCATTAAGAACGTTGCATAAAATAAAGAAACAGGTTTAAACGCATAATCTCAAAAATCAAGAATTCAAATTGTCATTACATAATGCAAATAAGGGACACCACCCCCTGGCATTGGGGGGTTTAGCCACTCATGTTCATAACAAAAATAAAAACTGAGCAATAATATAGAGACATTACAATTAACATAGAATCGGTTGGATCGTCAATCGCTTCCGCTCTTGATCAATCCTTCTTCTCCTTTTATCGTTCAATCCCAAAATCCCCCAAATAAAAAAAAGTCACCTTATTTCAGTCTTAATCATCTAATATATATATATATCAGTCTTCCAAAAACACTGTGAAATGTCCAGAATGCCCTCTGAAAATATCGCAGCAACATAAAAATATCAGGTTTTTTCTGGTTTTCACAACACGGGTCGTGTTGTGCAACACGGGCACCCGTGTTGTGTCTCTGAGTCTTCTCAACAGTCCTTTTCTTCAGATGCCATGACACGGGCCGTGTTGTACAACACGGGCACCCGTGTCATAACACTGGTTTCCTCCTTTTCTTCCATAGACTCCCTCTTCAAAAGGCCTTCATAACACGGGCCGTGTTGTACAACACTGGCACCCGTGTTGTGCTTCGGATATCCTATTTGCTGTTATTTTTCACACTCGGATCATCTTTTCGAAAGCTTCGAACAGCCGATTAGATGTTGACCTGAAAACACATCACAAAACAACCACATAACACATACCAAAGATAAAAATAGATAAAAAAGACTAAAACTAAACTTGCATGCTACATTAAGAAAACTACGACGAAAACGTGAACGAAATACTTCAAACAAACGAAATTATACGCAAAGGACAACGAAAATGGCTTGAAAATTACAACTACAGATCACTGATCACTTAGGCTTAGAATTCATAATAAATAGACTTAGAATAAGTTTAGCCTTACTTTTTGGTTTTATAGCTTTAAATGTTTTGTTTTAGAATATTATTTCTTATGTCAATTTTAATGCTTTGCTTTAGTATTTGATTTTTTTCACTTGTACAGGCCTCCCTTCTGCTTTAGAATCAACTTAACTTCCTTAGGAAGTAAGTTGAATTCTAGTAGTTTCTAGTTCCTTCCTTCATTAGGTTTAGAAAACCACACAAACCATTAGGACCACTTGTAAATAAATAAACAAAATTAAGGTTGTGTCTTAGTCCCTTAGATTTTGCCTTTTGCAACTTGAGTCATTCTTTCTCATCTCATAAAGAAAAATAATAAAACACTTAATAAAAATTGAACTTTCTTGTACGACACGAGACTTTGTTGCGGAGTGTTTATACGCGTCCTGTTTCGGGGCGAAGTGTAAATACTTACCGCGATGGATAGGTCTTAGTATGAGAATGTTCACAAACAAATTCAAAACATTTCTCATAAAAGACAAAAACAAATAATAAGCGACTATCTTGCGGGAGCTTCTTTTCTCATCTCATTCACTCAGCGCGAACTTGCGACGACTTGTCTTTCATGCAAGACGGTAAACGCACTCGTACCAGACGAGCCTACAACACCTGAGCATAGACATACGCAGTTCCAGTTATAAAAAACACAAACAAATAGTTCCCGCCTTAGTCAGGAGAACTACGTCGACTCTGATCCTCATTATCCCAATGAGGTACGTAGGCAGCGGGTAGGGCCCTTTCGAAGACATTCTTTATTTTCCCTACATTTTCCCTTTTTCCTTCCATTCTCTCTTTCAGTTCCTTTCTATTCCAGTCAGTAGTTTTATTCAACAGCTTTATTCTTTCACACCCTTTGAAACAAACAAACAAGCGTGGATCCCGTCGGGTACGGCGGACGGTCTAGGGTGCTAATACCTTCCCAGGTCGTAACCGACTCCCGAACCCAGATCTTTGGTTCGCAAGGCCTTGTCCTTTCCTTCTTCCTCGGATTTGTGCAGCATTACCTTTCCCATTCTCTCGGGATAAAAATGCCTGGCTGGCGACTCTAACTTTTCCGCGCCACTTTCGCGTTTGTACTAGGATGAAAATCCCGGGAGCGAGAATGTGTTTTGGAGGGGTTTTATCGCATAAGGAGAAGGCTGGAAATCGTAGAGAAATTCTGCAGAATCATGAAGCTCGCTTAGCGAGAAGAGTCAGTGAGTTGGGCGCTTAGAGAGCAGGATGTCTCTCTTAGCAAGCCCTGGGAAACTTTGAAAATGTTTTTTTTAAAACAATTTTGAGGTGGTATGTTCTAGGTTTCCATGATATTGTAGAGTTATCGTATGATATGTTTTAAGGACCAAAATGAGTAGGATTAGTATTATATGATGTATGAAGATTTTCTTGATTTTTATGAGTTGTGAAGTATGAGTAGGATTAGTAATTAATTGATGTATGAAGAATTAAATTAATTTCCTTGAGTATGAGATATTATTATATGATGTAGAAGTATGAGGACATGAGTGATTATGAGGAATAATGATATAGAGTGATTGTGGATGCAATGTTTATGATGTTTTAAGGATGATGTATAATTTGCGTCTTGCATTCATGGCATTGAATTATGAGGGGACTTCGGTCTATTGGTAGCTTCAATCTCATTGTGTGTATTGGAGTTATATGATGTTATAGTGTGCTCCCTTAGGGGAGGCTTGATGGCCCAGTGTCCATCCATGAGGATGTTTTGGTACCACATGAATTAGTAAGAGGTTGCATTTCATTCTAAATGACATGGCATGAGTTGCATTGATTTTGTGTAATGATGAGATGTATTTGATGTTGTGTATACATGAGTATGGTGTATGATGTTTGATTTTTGAGATAAGTTATGAGTTTTGTTTTATTAAAGAAGAATTTATGACTTGTTGTTTTCCGCGACATATTTGCTGAGAAAAGAATTCTAGTGTTTTTCATGATTTATGAACCCGTGTTACGGGACAAGACTCTAAGTGATGTTTATGATTTATTTTTGAATTAAGAAGTAATGTGATGCCCTTTTATGAGTTTTACTCTGATATTTGATTTAAAATTGTTAAATTTGTGATGGGGTAGAAAGGGTGTTATAACTTTCTTTTACACAAAATCCTAGTTTGGACCAATTATGTAGGAGATGAGGCCTTGAACTAACTTCTTGATCAATTCACCTCTTGAAAGGAATTGAGGAATTATTTGAGATTGCGTGGGATATGAGAAACCCTTGAGGCTTTTTGGGATACACTTGTCTCTTAGTCTTTGGCTTTGAATTATCACAACTTTACAAATCAACTGATCATTTGCCTTATGCTTCCACCAATGAATGTATGCTTCATATTTCTATGATATGAATGCAATGCAATCTATGAAAATGATATGCTAGATGTCATGAAAATGAAAGGACAAATTTTGGGGTGTTACAGTGTCACATGATCTCCTAAGCACTTAACTTCTCAGAAGTTTAAGTTTAACCTAAAGGAATTATGACCTTCTGATAACAAGTCTCTTGTCAAGAGAATCTTGATAAGAAGATGGATGTTCTGATAATGAAGACGGTGTAGGGATGCCTTCAGAAGTTTTATGATCGGTTCTGATCAAAATATTTATTTTGATCATCATGCTTGGAGTCAGCATTCAGAAGGAGCAAACATCCTTCAGAACCTGAATGAAGAAAAGCTGATCATAAGCTCTACAAAGAAGATGCTGAAGTCATAATCAGAATTAGAATGGAAAATACTCTGATAAAGAATCAACATGAAGATCTCCAAGTCTCAATAAAGATACTTCTGCAATTTAGATGATGTCTTAATTAACATTGTCCTCTAATAAAGATACTTCTATAAGTTAGATGATGCCTTAATTAGATGTATGATTAGTCACAAATTAAGTGCAGTTCTAAAACATGAACTTTCAAAGCAATGAAAGATTCTCTAGTAAGGACATGTTCTATCCAAGACAAATTTCTTTGATTTAACTCCCTGGATTGTGAACATTCATAGCACTTAATTCTAAGATCGTGTGATATAATATTGTGACTTCTGTCATAATTATTAGCCATATTGTTGCGTGGTTTTTGTGACCTGTTATCACTAAACTCCTTTTACATTTAATGTGGTTTCGAAGCACTATCAATGATCAATAGTTTGATTCATTTTTTATCCTATGAAGCAGATTAAGGAAGGGCAATAGAAATCTCCAATTAACCCTGCTTGCAAACAGAGGTTAAACATCAAAACTGTTGGTTTACAGATGCGATCAAAAGTGTGGGTCCCCTTTTAGCTTATTAACACTAAGTTTATAAAAATATATGTTTGTTCTTGATATTTGTTGGGGTCTTAAACTTGGGATTGAGAGTGTGTTGAGATGAGATAAGATAGGTGAGATTTGTATTTTTGGTATTTGAGGATTTTTAATGTTTTTATAGGTATGAGAACCTATTGTTGTTTTTTGTTTGGTGTGCTCGCAAAGATCTTATGAACTTTTGCGTACCCACCCCTAAAAAGAGAATTGAAGGATCAGAGCATCGTAGTTTCTCCTAAGGCTAAGGCTATGAGGATGGCTGATTTGTATCCTGGTTAAAGCATATGATGATGATGCTCAAATTATTTGTATTTGTCACTTGATCAAAGCCCAGGATTGAAGATGAAAAGGTTTGATGTAACTGATAGGGGTGCTTGAATTGCATAGCTCAAGGCATAAGCTGAATCATGTATTTTGATTTGCATAGTCTCTATCTCTTTACTTTTATATTGTTGAAGTTTGTGTGAAATCAATTATTAGCAACATTTTGATTGATTTGTAGTGCTTCAAATAGTTGTATAAAATCATTGCAATCACTTTGATTGCAAATAAAAATCCAGCACTACAAATTCAAAGAAAATTTGACTTGGTGTGTTTCGCATGTCAAGTGTTTGATATATTAATAACACACAAACTGTATGATAAATTGTCAATTCAAATTTTATCCTCAATTAAGCATTGGGAATTGGTTTACCTTAAGTGACTTTATTTGAACTATTGATTGGGAACCTCATTAATTCTACTCTCACATCAAGATCATTCCATTCGGTTTTGTATATCCGATCTTTCAAATAAAGATTCGGATAGACAAGTGTTGATCCAAGGTAGCTTTCGCATATATTAGAGCAATTTTTTAAAATGAAAATTATTAAAAATAAGTGATCTATTCAATCTCCCTTTTAGATCAGTGCCCTCATTTAACATCAATTTTCTTAAGATTTCATCTTCAA
The DNA here is from genome assembly GCA_963966055.1 of Lathyrus aphaca. NCBI lineage: Eukaryota > Viridiplantae > Streptophyta > Magnoliopsida > Fabales > Fabaceae > Lathyrus > Lathyrus aphaca. The sequence goes on from OZ014520.1 coordinate 547,102,182, forward strand.
TATCACACCATTCCCATACATCCCTGATAGCTATTTTGTATGATTTCAGCTTCTCAAACATCAATTGCAAGTCCCTTTGCAATATCCAAGTCTCGCGAATGTGTAATTATAGAGTTGTCATGTTGGGTAGTTTTCCAAGCTCAGCAATGCTAGCATTTTAGTTTTGAATTGTAGAATTCACATATTCCCAATTAATAGACGTATTGCCCATGTACAACTCCTCCAATTTAGTCAAGCTTGGTATGATGTTGGATGGAACTATTTCTATTCCTGAATTGCTCAAATAAAGCATTCTCAATTGATTCAATCTCCCTATTTCTCTTGGCAACTTGATCAATGAAGGATTCCAGAGACTCAATATTTCTAAATTTTGCAAAGCTTCTATTGCATCCATATTTTCCAAAATACAGAAATCTAAACACAACGATTTAAGGTCAGTTAGGAACCTAAACGAGGTAGGTAATGAAGGCAAGTTCATAAATGTTAAATCAATCACTGTAAGGCTTTTCATACCCTCAAAAATGTATCCGGGATTTCTAAAGATCAATTCTTGCTAGACAAAATCGATCCTTTGAGGAAGCTTGTGCATATTCTCACACTCTTGTAGAATGATTTTCTTCCACCAGTTTACAAGATCATTGGATGGCCATTCAATATCAGCAGATTTAATTAGTAGTGCATGTTTGTCTCTGCGTGCAATGGAGGTAGCAAAATCACGAACAAAGTCATGCATTTCAACCTTTTCACATGTTTTACTTTCAAGCAAAAGACAACTAGTCTCCAAAGATTTGATTATTGTGTAATGTCTATTTCTGGCATCATCCATGGTATTAACTTGCTTTAATATGTTCAAATCCATTGCAACTTTCATATAGTACTCTGCATCATTATTTGGAATTAATGCAAAAAGCAAGAATAGAGCCCTAACTTCATCACTTTCCAAAGAGTTGTAACTCAATTCCAAAGCAGAATAAGTTGTTGCGTGCATCCCTGCATGATTATTACTTTGTAATTTGCTTAATGCATCTTTCCATGATTGGACATCCCACTTATTTTTCATTGCACGCGCCACCGTAACTACACTAAGAGGCAAACATGCACATTTTCGGGCAACTTGAATTGCTACATCTTTCAAATCCTTATTGTTAACCACATCACCAGCCATAAATTGAAACAAGCTCCATGCCTCTTTTTCACTCATAATATCAAGTTTGAAAGTGAAATCCTTTGAAACATCCATTTGCACCAAAACATCTTGATCTCTACTTGTCATCAACAATTTGCAACCATTATGCTCATTACCAAATGGAATCCCCACTTTCTTCAAATCAATTCTAGTCCATATATCATCTAGAATGACAAGGATACTTTTCTCCATCTTGATTCTCTGTCTTAGGCGATGAGCTCTGCCACGAATAGTTTCCTCAACGAATCGTAGACCCAACAAATCTGCTATCTCCCCTTGAATTATTTTCAAGTCTGGATTATCAGATACATGTGTTGTAACCACTTCATCAAACAAATTTTGTTGCTTGGCTATTTGAGAAACTTCCTCCACCAGAGTGGTCTTACCCACCCCACCTAACCCATACACCCCAATGTTGCACGAATTAAGGTTTTCTAAAGCCTTCATAATTTCCTGCTTAAGTGACTCCCTTGTCTCATATTTTTCATCACCTCTTGTTGCGCAAGAGGAAGAGGCTACTCCATCGGGGATAGGAAGGAAACCGAGTTGATAAAAATTCCCTTTTCCTTGAACTTGAACAACATCTTTTGCAAGTTTTGTGGCTTTCCTACTTAGTTGATGGAGCGAAATCAAATTGGGAAACGACCAGGTTGAGCACCTAACATTGGCATGTTGAGGATCTTGTTGAAGTTGAGTCGCTTTTTCAATGATCTCTTTTGCATTCTCAATCCATCTCACCACATCCCTTTCAATTTCTTTACCATTTCTCCTTTCTTCTTCAACCGAATGGGTCATTCTTTCTCTTGCAATATCAAGATCTTTAACATGATTCGCTAACGTTTTGAAATTGACTTTGTAGCATATCAAGTAACTTGCTTGACGTCCAATAGGAGCAACCGTATACTCTATTATCTTCCCAACCATAGAAGTTACAATTTCCATTGATTCTCCTGAGGTGATCTGAAACTGAAAATGAAAGTTTTATATGATATTAACATATTCATTATTACTCCTAAATTGGAGAAAAACTGCAGCTGGTCTTTTAATGAAAAAAATAAAAAAGACTTAGTAATGTTTTATCAAATAGTTTTAAAAATGATAAAATATATCAATTATAAAGTTGAATTATTTTTGTGTGGGTCAGTTAAAATAAATGAATAAAATAGGGTTAAGTCTAGGATTAGGGAGCTATTAAGTCCCTCATCGGATGAGAGACATAAAAATAACCATAAGATCAAACTAATATTTCAGATTTAATGGAATAAAGAGTGAGAATACATGAAACTATCCACGTGTAATTTATTTTTCATAATATTTTCTTATTTTTAGTAAAATTTTAAAAAATAAATTAAAATTGGTTTTAAAAAATATATTAAAATTGGTTTTAAAAAATATATTGATTTAAAGAAAAACCAATTTTAATTTATTTTAAAATTTTACTAAAAATAAGAAAATAATATATAAAATAAATTACGTGTGAATGGTTTCATGTGTTTTCACTCTTTATTTAATCTGAAACATTAATTTGATCTTATAATTATTTTTATATCCCTCATCGGTGAGGGACTTAATAGATTCATCATCCTATACTTATCCAACATAAAACTGAGAGTAAAAAAAAAATAGTCAAGAATGAATAGCATGATGTATATCTCTAACCTCTTAGTAACAGAGGAAACAGAATAATCTGCATACAAAGAGAAACGAAAAGATATTAAAAAGATTGATCTCTAACCTCTAACCACTTTTCAGCAAACTTCAACCTTTGAAATCAAATTGTTGCGTGTAGAAGAACCTCTAACCAATTATTTCTCTCACCATTCCGCAACAAAAACATGTCCCACACTACACGATAAAGCTGATATGTCAATCTCTTGAGCACAGATTTTCTTATCCTCTCAACCATTATTCACTTATAAAATATTTATTTAAAATAAATTTATTTAATACGATATTACGATATATATATATATATATATATATATATATATATATATATATATATATATATATATATATATATATATATATATATATATATATATATATATATATATATATATATATATATATATATATATATATATATATATATATATATATATATATATATATATATATATATATATATCGTATTAAATATCTGATGAGAACTGAGAAATGATATCTTTTGTGAGAAACGAGAATTATCGTTATCAATTATTAAATTTAATTAATATTTATGATTTAATAAGTTTATATAAAGAGCACTTTATAGAATTTTTTCTAGTATTTTTAATATTTAAAATTTTCATAAAAATAAAATCTTACCAAAAATATTATTCTATATTTAATTTTACATTAAACATACCAATTTTCATTTAATTTATCACTCATATTTGATTAAGAATATAAATAAAATTTGAATGTATTACAAATATTTTAATTTGGTTGATTTATTTATTTTCAAGTTTGAAAAATCATTTATTTTTCTTCTTCATATTTTATCATTGTGACTATTTTTAATAAATTATACTATTGTTATAATATTTTTAATAATTTGGCCCCTCTCAAATATTGACAAATAAAAAATTTCAATTTTATTATTTATTTATTTATTTTTAATATGAAATTAACGTTAAATGCAAGAATGAAAATATTTTTCTATATGCTACTTGTAAGAATGATAACTTCAGATAATTATTTTAATAAATAACATAATAAAATTTCTAGTTTGTCTATATCCAAGAGGATCACAATTATTAAAATATTATAATAGTAGAAAAATTTATTTAAAATAGTCATAGATAAAAAAAATTCTAAATAAATAAATCAACCAAATTAAAATATAGGTAATACTTTCACATTTTTTTAATATTTTGAAATGATCTTTTTTGAGAAATTACTCATCTTAATTATAGCTTTTACGAGTTTATTAAAGATCTTTTGTTATTCCTTTTGTAATTATAATTGGTTTGTAATCTTTCTTTTTTGTCGGATATTTCCTGGTAATGTCCTGTTTATTTAATTAAATATATTTGTATTATCTATGTTGGTTTGTGTAGACCGTTGAAATTGTTTTGTGTTGAGTTGCTACGTTGGTTTTAGTCGAATTAATTTAATTAAGTTGATTTAAGTTGTGTTGTGGTTAGTCGAATTCAATTAAATTGATAAGTCGCATAAATAATGTTGGAATGATACTAGTATTCTTAATGGGCTTATTTGTGAGTAGAAGTAGTAAAGAGTGGGGATGTAAGGATTCGGCCCAATGAGAATTACTAAGATTAATAAAACCATAAGTTAATTAGATTATAAGAAAAATATGTATTTATCATTAAAAAAAATGTATATTTTAGATATGTATATTTTAGTAAAATAAGTAATATCAAAATTCCATTATGATTTTAAAAAAATTACAATAGATATAAGGGATCAAGAGAGTTTTAGAAAAAATGTACGACAAATTATGGAAAAATTAAAATTAATATGTTAATGGTAATATTAAATAGCTTATAAAAAAAATATTTTTGCTAAAATTTTATTTTATGAAAATTTTAAATATTAAACATAATAGAAGATTCATTAAAGTGCTCTTAATATGGAATTATTATATTATAAGCGTTAATTAAATTTTACAATTAATATTAACAGTTCTCATTTCTCACAAAAGATATCAATTCTCACCAGATATGCTCCATATATATATATATATATATATATATATATATATATATATATATATATATATATATATATATATATATATATATATATATATATAGGCAAAATGGGCCGCACGCCCCATCACATCCCGCCTAATACCCGCAAAAAAAAAAAAAAAAGTGGGACGGACATGCCGGCCAAGTTGAAATTGGCATAAAAGTCTAGTCCGTCCCGCCAAGGTGATGGGTTGGCGGACGGCGGACTTGTCAGCCTTCTTTTTTTATATATATTTTTTCTATTTTCTTAAATAAATTAAAATGTTTTTTTTTACATTTCAATAAAAATAATAATTTAACTAATCATGTATTTTGCTCATTTAACTAGTCATGTATGATAATAAAATTAACAATTTTATCGATGAGTTTTGCTTGTTATATACATAATTTTTTTCTAACAGTGATTGTAATTTGTAAAATATATATACAAGTTGATCTTGATTTTTTTGACATAAGAATTTTGCCATTTCAACACCTCATTCTCATTTGAAATGGAACATACCCATATGCTTTCAACTGGTTTCTCAAAGATGGTGGTTGTAGGTGAATGTGGAGGTTTAAAGCATCCACAAGCTATTTTCATAGGCTCTTTCAAATACTTAAAAAGTATTTATTTCATAGGTTCGGCGGGCTTTGGCGGACGACGGGTTTTGACGGGGCGGATTTTGGCGGGTGGGAGTCTTTAGCGGGGTGGGTTTTTTGGACGGCGGACCCAAAATCTCAACCCATCCTGCCATTTTTTGGCGGGTGTGCGAATCGGACAGGCCGACCATATCCCGTTTGGTCACCCCTATATATATATATATATATATATATATATATATATATATATATATAAAATTAAAAAATGAATAATAATCATATAAATTTAATTATAATAAATATTTATTAAAAATAAAAACAACTCGTGAGATAAAGTAATAAATAAATAAAAATTTGAATTTTATAATAAGATTTTTTGTTTTCAAATAAATGTCATTATTAATTAAAATAAAATAGATATTATCCTAATAATAATTTATAAAATAAAAAATAAGTTGTATGAATGACTATTTAATATTATTCAATTTGATAAAATAAAATTTTAGTTTTATTAAAATAGAAAGATAAATAAATGATTGTTTTTATTGATAAGAAACAAATATAATTGCTTAAATATGTCCTTAATACAAACAAACAAAATTAAATTAAATTCGCGTGCACGTACACTCTTCATTTTTGGTCCCTTACGTTATCTAACTGAATCAAATTAGTCTTTTTTGTTAAATATTGGACGTGGATTTTTTTAATTTTTTTTTCCACGTGGATTTTTTTAATTTTTTCATTATATATTTTATTAATTATTTATTTTTAATCCTGTTTATTTTTTATTATATTTATTTTTAATTTAATTCTATTTTTCAAATTAATGTTTTAAAAAATTATAATTGAGTCAATAACAAGGACACACCCAAGCTCATTTACATAATAGTCTTTTGAACCCATGTAATATTTCATTTGAATTTTAATACATACATTGAATATATAAAGACTAAATGTTTCAATGCACCAACCTATGTGGGACTAGTAGAGGAATAAATTCTAAAGTATTTCTCTAGTACAATAAAATTGAAACACAATATGAGAAACAACATAATGCTACAGAGAAAATTATGCAACTAGGATATATAATTCTTCCCCAACACTTCCCAAAAGTGACCATGGAAATGCTCTACTGATCACATCATTTAAACATGAAATGCAATTGATAGTAACAATTTCTTTTCATAACTCTTGCAATAATGACTTTGTTTTTCTTCTGTTGCTTCTCTGAATCTTCTGAACCCAAAGACTTTGTATGCCATGGTGATGTTTGTATGCTTAGAGATCGAAAGAAGTACCAAGCAAAAAAGTCAAAGAGCAAACAATAGTGAAAGGTTTATCTAAGGAAATATATAGATTTTTCCATTAACAAGAGCCAATAAGCCCTTCCATTTGTTTAGTCATGCATAATGTTTGAATTTGCACTGAGTTTGACAAAATCATGGTAGGTTATGTCACCATAATTTTCCACAACTTAAAGTTTAAACATAAAGGAGGTGGATGGAGATTTTGTTTTTTATTTATAATTCCACTTCTTTATCCGAATTCTGATTTCTATGTAGGATACAACTTGGAAAGATTAGATGAATACTGGTTCATACTTTGTATTTCATTTATATCATTATATATGTTTGTGTCATGAAGTGTTTGCATAAACAATATAGTTAACCTCTTGATGATATGCTATTATGAAAAGAACTTAACCATAATTTTAATAGAACTTAACCATAATTTGTTTGTTGAAGCAACCCAATAGAGTTAATTAGACAAAGGAGTAACAATTTCTTTTCACATGCAAACCTTAACCTCCCCAAAGCTTTGGAGTTTTCATTGATGTTCAAATCCTTCTTATACTTTCTATGAAACAGTTCCACAAGACGGCTCACCAGATTGTTATCAAAATCAACACCACCCAAATGAGTATCTCCCGATGTAGCCTTAACCTTGAACATTCATGCATCTCTGTTTTATCTTGTCAAATCCATAAGCAATAGCAGCTGCAGTAGGCTCGTTGATGATTTGCATCACATTAAAACCAGTGAGTTGTTTAAGTGAGCAGGAACAATGTTTCTATCAACCAAAACTTGCCTCGGTTTACCACCATAATAACAATATATAGAACTTAGTTTTCTTTCACAAACTCTATAATTCAATCTTTTTAGAGGTGAAGTTATGGATAACAACTTGTTATTACTCTTTATAATTTGTTATTACTTTTTATTTTAGCAATGTTAAACTATAGATATGATAGAATAATTTGTATACTTATCTTTTTGTTGTACTTTTGTAGGTTTGATAGAGATTTAAGGTGGAGAACTGGTGTAAACATAGTTCCAATTCACTGCAACAGCTCTAACAATTTCCAAATTACACCATATGTTTTACTGGTGTAAACATAGTTCCAATTCGTTTGAAACTGAATTAAATTAATAAAATGAAATATATAAATATTTAGTTAAAAGATTAGTTCTTATAGAAAACGGAAAAGCTTGGAAGTCAAACTTGTTTGGAGAGCTCGAAAATGGCCATGATGAAGTGACAAAGCCATTGCATTTGCATCAGTGTGCTTTCCTCTTCTACTACTAGTCCCACATCGGTTGGTACAGAGAAAATTTCAGTCTTTATATAATAAATGTGTACATAAGAATTCAAAAGAAATATTATATGGACTCAAAAGACTATTATGAACAATGGGCTTATGGGTGTCCTTGATATTGGCCCAACTAATTTTTTTTTAAAACATTAATTTGAAAAATAGAATTAAATTAAAAATAATTATAATAAAAAATAAATAGAATTAAAAATAAATTAATAATTAATAATTAATAAAGAAAATCCACTTGGAAAATAAAAAATAAAATAAAAAAACCACGTCAGTAAAACTAACAACGTTTGTCAATATTTAACGGAAAAGACTAATTTGATTCAGTTAGATAACGTAAGAGACTGATTTGGAACTTTTAAAAGAAAGAGGACCAAATTGGACTCAGGCCTATAGTTAGAGGACCAAAAAGGGTATTAAGCCTAATTTAATTTTTAGGCAAAATACTATTTTGATCCTTTAAGTATATATTTGGGTTCAGATTGGTCCCTTTATTATTTTTCGTGTTACATTGGTCTCTTAACTCTTAAAATATGTCATGTAGGTCTTTTTATCTAATTAGGGACAGAAAATTTAAAAAATTGATTGTTAAATTCGTCGTTAATCTATAATATAAGAAAATTTGTTGTTCTGAAAAAGTCAACATTACCCTTGCCTATAAAATGCCACTACATCATTTAAGGGGTATTTTGTGTCTAACAATTACTTTTTCCAACCAAATGAGCAATGCAACTAATATAGTTACCTATTGCTTTGTAAATTACATTGTATTTGTTTAAAAGTAACTGAAGTTGATTTAAAGTAACTACGTTTGATACAAAAAGCAAACTGATTTATATTCCCAATGTAAGGACTTTCAATATTGATGCATCCCACTTTTTCCTTTTCATTATCTGACTCGTTTTCTCTCTCTGCATCCTTTCACACACACACACTCTCTCTCTCTCACCGTTTGTTCTTCTTTTTTTGTTTCTCTTCTTCATCCTCATTCTTTTTCTTCCCTCTTTTTCTTTATTTTTCCTTTTTTTTTCCTATGAAAATCAAATAGAAAATCTGCAACATTGATTTATAAATCGTAATGACGATCTTTCGAAAAACAAATTCAAATCTGTTATCAATAATATTGTTTTCGAACCCTAAGGCCCATTTGAAATTAGGGTTTCAAGGTTTTATATTTAAGCTAATTTTTTTTGGCTTATTTCACTGTTTTTGTGTTGTTTCATTCTGAACCTTCATTATATCTGGACCGCTGGCTCCATCGTAAGTTGTCTCAATCTTTCTTTTGATAACCATCATTAGATCTAACTTAGATTTTTTGTGGCATTTGATTTTGTAGGAGGATATGTTGGTTGAAACATTTTCTATCGGAACCGGGATTTGTTATTTTATTTGAATTCTTTTTATTCTTTTATAAGGTTTGTGTTTTTGTTTTTCTAATTACTATTTTTGTTATAATAGCAGAGTGAGACCAATAAGATTATTTATATGTTATCAAGAGGAATTTCTCGAATCTGGAGGTGAGTATTCCGTCTGCTTGGATTTCTGTTGATAATCTGGGAGTATTTGGTCTGCTTGGATAGCTTGGATTTCTGTTGATAACCCATGTTTGAGTGAAATCAAATGCTTTATTTCATGAAATTGTTAATGACATTTCGGTTGTTCAAAATGGTGAGCTACTAGTTTGGGAATGTATTTAGGAACTTTTTGAAGATGTAATTGTTTCATTCTTGAGCATATCATGTATCCTCCATGGCTTCAAAATATTGAATTCTCTAACTGTGTCAGGAATATCAAGGCCGCAAAACCATTAAATTCATGGATTTGTTGGCTTGGTTGTTTTCAGATATTTTAAAACAATTTATGGAAAAGACAATTTAATTTAATGTGCTCATTTGTTGGTGTTTATGGGGGATTTGATAACAATGTTGTTGAATATGAAGAAACTCATAATATAATTATTTTACCCGACTATGTTTCTTTTTCATTTCCTTCTATGGAATTGCCAGAGAAGGTATTTATTGCCTGCTTTTTTGGTTCTTTTTTGTTTATTAACAACAGGATTTGATTCATAGAAATAGTCTTATGTTGTGGAGAAGTTTCATTTCTATATATTATTTGTTGGAGAAAAAATCCAGGTAAGGTTTGGTTGTTGATGTTATATTGTGAGATGCAGGTGTTGAACGGAAGGAGCAATTTACATCTTGGACTGCATCTTATAGAAAAGTTGTAGAAGCACTGACAAAAGAGTAAATCAGAAGAATGATATTTTAATAATTGACGATAAAGGAAACCAAATAAAGTTATGTGCTACTAGGCAATTGTTGAATTTGTTGTCATTGTTGATTGTATGAAGCATAAAACAAGATTTTGATGTAGCTAAACTTTATGAAATGAAGTGTTAAGTTTCAAACTATATGAAATGCAGTGTTTAGTTTCAATCTGATTCTAAATCTTTAATGATCCATTAATTATGATTTATGACATTACTATAGTCATATTTTGATTTGTTTATTTGAACTTATCTACTAGCATAAACATTTATTTGTGAGATTGTTTAGAAGTTATTATGAAAACACCTTATGAAATGTTTATAGTTATTTTTCATCTACATCCATAAGCTCTCCAGTATAACATATGAAGTTATGAATAGCTTATAGTTTATATTTAAACAATTTGACTTTATTTTATCTTTTATTATAAAAATGGCTTTTACATAAGCAGTTATATGATAAACACTTATGCTATAAGTGCTAAATTATGTTGTTCATCCAAACATGGCCTAAGTTGTTTCTCTTTCCTTTTTCAGAAATATTAATGATGTCGATAAAACCATGGATGAGGCGTTCTGAATTTATTGTCCTTTCAGGATGAACTAGAAGCAGAATTTGAAGAATTAGAGAGTGATGAGTTGAAGGAACAACTTCTTTAGCCATCAACTATAGCTCCTGCTGCCACATCATATGTCCCAGCTGGAAGGAAACCTACACGCCATGTTCCTGTAAAGCCTACTCCTGGGGAAGATGAATTGGCAGCATTGCAGGCTGAGTTGTACAATGAATGATATGGATACAACTTGAGCTGGTAGATTTCAGGGGTTTGCTAGTAGAAGATCAAGATGCAGAATTTGTGAGATTGTTTGTGTCACATGGCATGGAGGCTTTTGTAGCTCAATCATACATTACAAATCTCAGTCTTTATGCCGAAAGGGTTGGGGCTATCAATGTCATTTCCTCATCACCAGAATTTGCAATAAGGTGTTGTAAATCGTGCAGAGCTTTCTCATATTTGAAATTCAATGCACTCTTCTAAGAAAAGGATTGAATTTGTCTACTCTTATCTTAACATCATTGGTTATTATTGAATCAAAGTGTTGATGTATACATTTATAGTATGTTTGTTATTGTTGTAACTCTACTGCAAGGAATCATTTAACATCATTGGTTCTTCTAAATTGCTGATGTAACACCCTTCTACCCCAAAACAAAATATTTAAATAATATCAGAGTAATCATCTAAAAAGGGTATCACATATCATCATAATTCAACACAAACAGTGTCCTGTCCCATAACACGGGTTAATCAACATCAAGAATATCATAAATCACTTCGCAACGGAATTTAAACTTCATAATTCAAAACTTCATAGACATAATTTTCACCATCCTGAATTTAACATCATAAAATAGGAAAACATTTATCCAAACAATAACATAACTGAAAACAGTTTAACAATAAACCCCGTCCCAGTGTTACATGACACAGAGCAGGACACATAGACCAGGACCACTTCTAAGGAACATTAAAGCACACTCCGAGACTCATGAAAAACTCCTCTTGCACTGCAAGCCTATTCTTTATCATCTGCAAGTTATCCACGAAAGAGGCAACATTTCCAAGCAGGCAGGGTGAGTAATCATAATATATCATAAACGTACAAGAATATAGAACATAAATAAATTAGTGCACATATCATGACATCATCGACTATAAAATTCAGCAACAACAACAACACGATCATGAAATTAAACAACACCAACACAGTCATGAAAATTCATCCAGAATATGCAATTCTAACATCCTGATATGCAATATGCACGTGGTACCATTTTAGTCGTGAGATGGATACATGACCATCAATCCTCCACAAAGGAGCACATCGTAAATCATCGAAACACTTCAATCCACACAATGGGATTGAAGCAAAATAAATAGGCCGAAGCCCCATCGTGAATGTTATGAAATGCAATGATGCGCTACATCGTAAATTCATCAAAATAATTCGCATCATCCATTTCAATCAGCAAAACAATCATCAAAATAATCATATATATATCATCATGACATTACACCCAGAACACTGGTTCTATAACCACTCTGACACATCAAGAATTGACCCGTACTCGGTAAATTATGAGGCAATTACAAGGTTATTTCATAAATTCATTTATAAAAACTATTTCATTTTTCTCATTTTTATTCATCAAAATAAAGTTCAATTTATGCTCTTTCCGACGCTTCAAACGGAATGCGAATCGGACTTACGGTTTGAAAGTTACGGATTTTTCAAGATTTTAAAATTACCACTCAAACAGTGTTAACCGGTTAACCCATAGCGTTAACCGGTTAACGCCTACGAAATTTCCAGACATTCACCAAAATTACAATGGTTAACCGGTTAACCTATAGCGTTAACCAGTTAACGCACGTTTTCCAGCAGTTCTCTGCTATACAATTGCAGACTGTTTCAACACCCAAAAACCCCCAAATCCCATTACGGGTTTCACCTCAAAACACTCAAAAACCATTCAAAAACATCAATCAAACATCAACAACATCGAGACAACAAGTTATACAATCAATTATATGATTCAACACATTTTTATCACTCTAATTCATCAAGATTTCTTTCATAAACTCCACCTAAATCAAAAACCCCTAAAACTCATAAACTCATACAATCCTAATTTATTCATAGTCTAATTCCTACACATTTACGATAGATTATAACCACTCCCCATACCTTAGAGAATTTCGCCGCTTTACACTCTTCTCTGGGGTTTTCCACAGCCTCTTGACTCTGAGCTTTCTCTTCCTCTCCCTTTTTCCTTCAGAGCACCTCTTTTCCCAAAACACGATAATGTTAGAAAACTAATTGTATTCCCCTCTTTGGATAAATTATCCCAATTAAGTCTTTTCCCACTTTACCCTCATAATTTCACAAAAGGACCACCTTACCCTTTTTCTTTAATATATTTTTAATAATAATAATAAAATAGTATAATAAAACATTATGTATCCTTATTATATAAAAATACTCTTTTTCTCCAAAATTCTCTAATTAATCTCAAACTCTCCAATTTTTCTAAATTAATTAAATAAATGACTAAATAATTAAATTTAAATTTTCGGGGTATTACAACTCTCCCCTACTTAAAGAATTTTCGTCCTCGAAAATTACCTGAAGTAAATAGAGTCGGATACGACTCCCTCATCTGATCTTCCCGCTCCCAAGTCCAACTTTCTCCAGCTGGTCCTCCCTACAATACCTTCACTAAAGCAATTTCCTTGCCTCGAAGTTGCTTCAATTATCTACCATCAATCCTCACTGGTAAAGCTTCAATCGTCAGATTATCTCTCACCTGAACATCATCTATCCGAATTACATGCGACGGGTCCGGAATGTACTTCCTCAACTGCGATACATGGAATACATCATGTAAATTCGCAAGTGAGGGAGGTAAAGCCACTCGATAGGCCACTTCCCCTATCCTCTGCATAATCTGATACGGACCGACAAAACGTGGAGTGAGCTTTCTAGACTTCAAAAATCTTCCCACACCAGTCATAGGAGTAACTCTTAAGAACACGTGATCTCCCTCTTGGAACTCAAATGCTTTCCTTCTCTTATCGTGATAACTCTTTTGACGACTCTGCGACATTTTCATCCTTTCCTGAATCATTTTTATCTTTTCAGTTGTTTCTTGGACAATCTCTGGCCCAAGCATTAAACTCTCTCCTGACTCATACCAACATAATGGAGTACGACAACGTCTACCATACAACGCCTCATATGGAGCCATCCCGATACTAGCATGAAAACTGTTATTGTACGTAAACTCGACTAACGGTAAATGACTATCCCAAGACCCTCCTTGATCTAATACACAAGCTCTCAGCAAATCTTCTAAAGATTGGATTGTTCTTTCTGTCTGACCATCCATTTGCGGGTGATAAGCAGAACTCATCCTCAACTTAGTACCCAAGGCATCCTGTAAACTCTTCCAAAACCTCGACGTAAACCGCAGATCTCTATCCGATACAATACTTGAAGGTACACCATGCAACTTCACAATTTCCTCAATATAAATCTCAGCTAACCTTTGCATGGAATGGTTAATCTTCATCGGCAAGAAGTGTGCCGACTTAGTTAACCGGTCAATAATTACCCAAATCGAATCATTACCTCTAGCAGTCTTAGGTAACCCAGTCACGAAATCCATGGAAATACTATCCCATTTTCACTCAGGAACATTCAATGGTTGCATCATACCTGAAGGTCTCTGATGTTCTATCTTTGACTTCTGACATGTCAAACAAGCATATATAAATTCAGCAATGTCTCTTTTCATACCCGGCCACCAAAACAACCTGCGTAAATCCTGATACATCTTCGTAGCACCAGGATGAATACTCAGTCGACTCTTATGCCCCTCTTCTAAAATACTCTTTTTAATCCCTATAATATCCAGAACACATACTCTATCTCGGAATCTCAAAACTCCATCTTCATCAACTCGAAAGTCACCTGCATTACCTTGATCAACCAACATCAATTGATCAACTAATTTCAAATCAGATTTCTGACCCTTACGAATCTCTTCCAAAATCTCGCTGGTCAGCTTTAACATTCCCAATTTCACACTATCAGTAGTAGTTTCACATAACAAGCTCATGTCTCTGAATTGCTCGATCATTTCCAATTCCTTCACCATAAGCATCGAAATATGCAATGACTTCCTACTCAAAGCATCAGCCACAACATTTGCCTTACCAGGATGGTAATTCAAATCAAAATCAAAATCTTTTAATAATTCAAGCCACCGCCTCTGTCTCATATTTAACTCTTTCTGATCAAACAAGTACCTTAAACTTTTGTGATCACTGAATACTTCAAATTTCGAACCAAACAAGTAGTGCCTCCAAATCTTAAGCACAAACACCACAGCTGCTAACTCTAAGTCGTGAGTAGGATAGTTCCTATCATGAACTCTTAACTTTATAGAAGCATAAGCAACCACCTTATTATCCTGCATCAAAACTCTACCAAGACCTATCTTGGAAGCATCACAATAAACTACAAAGGACTCATCTGGATTCGGTAATACCAACACTGGCGCGGGCGTTAATCTTTTCTTCAGTTCTATGAAACTCTCTTCACAAGCAACATCCCACACATATGCTTGACCCTTCCTAGTCAATTGCGTCAACGGTAAAGCTATCTTAGAAAAACCTTCAATGAACTTACGATAGTAACCAGCCAACCCAAGAAAACTACGAATTTCTGTAGCTGACTTCGGAGTCTCCCACTACAATACCACATCAATCTTTGAAGGATCCACCGAAATTCCACCACTTGAAACTACATGTCCGAGGAAACTCACCTCCTTTAACCAGAACTCACACTTAGATAATTTAGCAAACAATTTCTTTTCTCTCAATACTTGCAACACAACCCTCAAATGCTCGGCATGTTCCTCTTCTGATTTAGAATATACCAAGATATCATCTATGAAAACCACCACAAATTTATAAAGATACTCATGAAAGATCCTATTCATATATTCCATAAACACACCAGGCGCATTAGAAACCCCAAATGGCATCACCGATACTCGTAATGCCCATATCTCGTCCTGAAAGCTGTCTTCGAAATATCATCAGCTTTAACCCGAATCTGATGATAACCAGACCTCAGATCAATTTTACTAAAGACACAAGCACCTACTAGTTGATCCATCAAATCATCGATCCTCGGAAGTGGGTACTTATTCTTGATAGTCACTTTATTCAACTGTCGGTAATCGATGCACAATCTCATACTACCATCCTTCTTCTTAACGAGCAACACCGGAGCACCCCAAGGAGAAACAATGGGTCTAATGAACCTCTTCTCTAACAATTCTTCTAATTGTTTCTTCAACTCATTAAACTTTGAAGCCGACATTCTATAAGGAGCCATCGAGACTGGACTCGTACCCGGTACTAAGTCCACAGAAAAATCAATTTCACATTCCGGTGGTAAATAACTTATATCACCAGGAAACACATCTTGAAATTCACAAACCACAGGCAACTCTGCATTGACAGTCTTATCATCAACTTGCAATGATGCAGACATTGCAAACATCAGAGCTTCATCCAATATAAGTTCATCCACTTGCTTAGCAGATAAAAACATCAACTCACCATTCTTGCTCAATTCAGGGAACTGCATTGTCTTACTATAACAGTTAATATGAACATAATTGAATTCCAACCAGTTCATACCAAGTATAACATCGATTTGGTGTAATGGTAGGCACACCAAATCCATCATAAAATTCTTCTCTAAAATTGTCAAAGGACACTTCAAACAAACAAGCATGGTAGTCACAGAACCATTAACAGGAGTCTCTATTATCATATTACCGTTCATATCAGACAACTTTAAACTCAATCTATTAGCACACTCAAGAGAAATAAATGAATGTGTAACTCCAGTGTCAATAATTGCAATCAACTCAGTATTATTAATAAAACAGGTACCTCTGATCAAGTTGTCCTTCTTCGGAGCTTTTGAACCAGCTAACACAAAAACTCTCCCAGCATTCTGAGCAGTAGCAGCATTCTTCTTTGGTTTCTGGCATTGGGCGCTGATATGCCCATGCTCACCACAATTGTAACAGGTTGGGCCCTCATTAGGACAATCACTTAGCTTATGCCCAAGCTTGCCACAATGGTAACATTTCATAACTTTGGTGGTACACGCATCGGCCTTATGACCTGCCTCTCCACACTTGTAACACTTAACATGTACATTAGCAGCTCCCCTACTTTGCTTCTTCTCATCAGATGCCTTCTGCTTCCTTTTATCACCAGTAGTCACATAAGGTTTCCCTCTATACTGACTCTTGTCTTTCTTATCGCTCAGCTGTTTATAGTGAGCTGACCGAGCTTGGCTATCCTCGTCATAAATACGGCTCTTATCGACTAACTCTGCATACTTGCGAATTTGTTGGCATCCAATTCCCTGCTTAATTTCAGGTCTCAGTCCATTCTCAAATTTAAGGCACTTGGAAAGTTCAGCATCTGCCCTGTTGTAGTGAGGACAAAACTTCACCAGCCTTTCAAATTTGGCAGCATACTCTGCCACAGTCATGTTTCCTTGCTTCAGTTCAAGGAACTCTACCTCTAACTTACCACGAGCATCTTCCGGAAAATACTTCTTAAGGAACTCCACCTTAAACACATTCCAAGTCACCACAACAGCCTCATCCTCTAGACGCTGACGAGTATTATCCCACTAATCTTCAGCTTCCTCAAACAACATATGAGTCCCAAATTGAACTTTCTGCGCGTCAGCACATGCCATCACTCTGAAAATATTCTCAATTGCCTTGATCCACTTCTGTGCGCTCGTCGGGTCATGAGTTCCTTCAAACACAGGTGGATTATTCCTCTGGAATTTTTCCAAGGCACGAAACTCATCATGCGCATTGTTACAAGCAACAGTCTGAGCAAGAGCTGCAATAGCATCAGCGAGAGCATGCGTGTTGTTTCCAGCCATTCTGCACAACACTTACCACATCGGAAGAGAATAATCGTTAAGTAAATAACGACTTGACAACAACAAGACTTGTCCGGACAGACCGACCTTCTCTGATACCACTAATGTAACACCCTTCTACCCCAAAACAAAATATTTAAATAATATCAGAGTAATCATCTAAAAAGGATATCACATATCATCATAATTCAACACAAACAGTGTCCTGTCCCGTAACACGGGTTAATCAACATCAAGAATATCATAAATCACTTCGCAGCGGAATTTAAACTTCATAATTCAAAACTTCATAGACATAATTTTCACCATCCTGAATTTAACATCATAAAATAGGAAAACATTTATCCAAACAATAACATAACTGAAAACAATTTAACAATAAACCTCGTCCCAGTGTTACATGACACAGAGCAGAACACATAGACCAGGACCACTTCTAAGGAACACTAAAGCACGCTCCGAGACTCATGAAAAACTCCTCTTGCACTGCAAGCCTATTCTTTATCATCTGAAAGTTACCCACAAAAGATGCAACATTTCCAAGCAGGCAGGGTGAGTAATCATAATATATCATAAACGTACAAGAATATAGAACATAAATAAATTAGTGCACATATCATGACATCATCGACTATAAAATTCAGCAACAACAACAACACGATCATGAAATTAAACAACACCAACACAGTCATGAAAATTTATCCAGAATATGCAATTCTAACATCCTGATATGCAATATGCACGTGGTACCATTTTAGTCGTGAGATGGATACATGACCATCAATCCTCCACAAAGGAGCACATCGTAAATCATCGAAACACTTCAATCCACACAATGGGATTGAAGCAAAATAAATAGGCCGAAGCCCCATCGTGAATGTTATGAAATGCAATGATGCGCTACATCGTAAATTCATCAAAATAATTCGCATCATCCATTTCAATCAGCAAAACAATCATCAAAATAATCATATATATATCATCATAACATTACACCCAGAACACTGGTTCTATAACCACTCTGACACATCAAGAATTGACCCGTACTCGGTAAATTATGAGGCAATTACAAGGTTATTTCATAAATTCATTTATAAAAACTATTGCATTTTTCTCATTTTTATTCATCAAAATAAAGTTCAATTTATGCTCTTTCCGACGCTTCAAACGGAATGCGAATCGGACTTACGGTTTGAAAGTTACAGATTTTTCAAGATTTTAAAATTACCACTCAAACAGTGTTAACCGGTTAACCCATATCGTTAACCGGTTAACGCCTACGAAATTTCCAGACATTCACCAAAATTACAATGGTTAACCGGTTAACCCATAGCGTTAACCGGTTAACGCACGTTTTCCAGCAGTTCTCTGCTATACAATTGCAGACTGTTTCAACACCCAAAAACCCCCAAATCCCATTACGGGTTTCACCTCAAAACACTCAAAAACCATTCAAAAACATCAATCAAACATCAACAACATCGAGACAACAAGTTATACAATCAATTATATGATTCAACACATTTTTATCACTCTAATTCATCAAGATTTCTCTCATAAACTCCACCTAAATCAAAAACCCCTAAAACTCATAAACTCATACAATCCTAATCTATTCATAGTCTAATTCCTACACATTTACGATAGATTATAACCACTCCCCATACCTTAGAGAATTTCTCCGCTTTACACTCTTCTATGGGGTTTTCCACAACCTCCTGACTTTGAGCTTCCTCTTCCTCTCCCTTTTTCCTTCAGAGCACCTCTTTTCCCAAAACACGATAATGTTAGAAAACTAATCATATTCCCCTCTTTGGATACATTATCCCAGTTAAGTCTTTTCCCACTTTACCCTCATAATTTCACAAAAGGACCACCTTACCCTTTTTCTTTAATATACTTTTAATAATAATAATAAAATAGTATAATAAAACACTATTTATCCTTATTATATAAAAAATACTCTTTTTCTCCAAAATTCTCTAATTAATCCCAAACTCTCCAATTTTTCTAAATTAATTAAATAAATGACTAAATAATTAAATTTAGATTTTCGGGGTGTTACAGCTGACACCAACACCGATAGATGACATGGGTCGAAACAGTTTAGGATTTCTATTAACATAAATTATTCACTCGCATTGAAAGGGATTTATATCCCTGTCGTTAAGGGAAACATGTATTCATGTAGTTTGTTCATCAAAATCGTGAGATGGAGATCAAATAACCCACACGATTATGCTGTTAATATGATGTATCACACTTAAAGTGTGAGCAATTCGATCTTCATTTATTGGTTTTTAGTTGACTTACTGACTACATGAATATGTTATTTCGTCGAATGCATAGAAGTTGGATAATGCACAAGTTTCTTAACATAATTGATGACATGTTTAATGATATTAGATCACGCAAAACAAGCGATCTTAGCAGAATAATAGTTTTTATATGAATTATTTATACCCTGGTTTATTGAATTACATACAATCAAAAGAGATAGTGAAAGATGATATCAAATCCCTTATGACCAATACATTGTTCCACAAAATCACTGCACTATACACAACTATTTTCATGAAATCGAAATTAAATTCTTTGCATTTATCATTAAAAATTCCAAGGTCTTCAATAATTTAGGCCTAACCTTTTTTTCCTTATCAATATGTTTGTGCTTCATTTCCAGACTCCTAGCACATGTATTATTATATGAACAATATGATTCTGAATATATCTGCAATTTCTACCTTCGAGAAATCATCAATGGTTTGGAAGCATCATGAAAGCATGGTCTGGATTCTCTTCATTTTGCAATCAACATATTTGATGTATTATCCTACTCATTATTTATCTTCCTTCTTTTTCATTTAAATGATGTTGCAATCAACTAAGCTCTTTGTTCAAGATGTTATATCGGTCGATGCTTAAAGAATTTAGCGTCCTTACAAATGGGAACAACTAGAATCTCTTACCAAGATTGTGTATAAAGGATCATTTGGTTGACTTATAAAGGATGCTTAAGTTAAAACTTTTAGAGTTCTTTGGCTGGCTTATAAGGTTCCTTTATAATTTTCTCAATCAGTTTTACAAATTTTTTCAATTTGAACTATTTGTTGATGAATTCATATGTGAACATGTGAAATTTCTCAGTAGTACTATTCGAAAAATATATAGTAGAGGAAAATGAGGAGAATGATCATTCTACAAAAATATAGTTGAACGTAGGACTGGAGAACATCACGAAGAATGGGTGGGTACAAACTAATTTTGAGCCATAAATCCTTTTTTCTAAAAAAACCGTGAACCAGGCTACGATACAACCCTTGAAAGTCCTAAATGAAACAGGGTTATTTTGAGAGTGTATTACCACGAGACAACATTCCTGACTCCTATGAGTTGTGCTAAAAGATCTATGTCGGTATTGCATGTGCATGCTTTATTTCATTCAAAAAGTCAATGTCGTTCAACCGGTGATTCACTCACAAGGGTTTACATATTTTCAATAAGAACTTCAAGATTAACATATTGTGTTACATTAGAATATTCATTCTCAGAATAAACATTTTCTGCTTGCATACATCTTGTTTGACATCAAAGAAGCTTACATATGAAACCTCATTCCAGAAGATTAATCTTGCCGAGTTGAGAAGCTTGAAAGTCCCGAAGGACAATCATACGAAGGTGTACTTTTCCAAGAGGCTTTGTTGAACAGGTATTATCCTAATAAGTTGTGTTAAGATGTGAATAATCAAGGGCAGTCACATCGGGTAATATCTTCAAAGATCAGCCAATCTGACGCAGTCATGTCGAGCAATATCGCCAAACTGGGGAAATCACTTTGAGATCAAATCTCTCAAAAAGCCATTAGTCTGGGGTATTCACTCAAAGTTCAGCCAAACTGGGGCAATCACTTCGAGATTAAAATCTCTCCAAAGGCAGTTAGTTTGGGTATGCACTCAAAGATCAGTTGATCAGGGGCAAAGTCACTTTAAGGTTCGTACTGGGGCAGGTCACCCCAAGAGCACGAGAAGTCAATCTCTCTCGAAGATAATTAATCAAAAGCCACCTATCCAAGCAACATTTTTTCTGTAAAATCATCTTGAGACAATTTCTTTTGATATGCCCTACAACCTTGGGGACAAGTTAAGGAGTGAAGGAATTATCGCTCACTCTTGATAGTGATCAGTGCATTTTGATGCACATTTTTACATGATTGCACTTAGGCATTTCTTTAGTTTTATTTGTTTATTTTTATATTTTAATTTGTTTTTCTAATTTACTTTATTTTTGGCTTAATTTAATTTTCGTACTTAATTTTCAGCTTTAACATCTTTTACGGAAATGAGCATAACCAGAGTTCCAGGAATCTGATTGAGGCTTTCTACCAGTTGATGGAAAGCTAAGAAAAAGAGCTACAACTTTCGTGTTGGAGTCGAAGTCATATTCAGAGTCATATTTTCCAGAATTTTGTTTGAAGCTGCTGCATTAGTTTTATTTAGTTTCGGGTCATTTAGAATTGAGTCTAGATTATGTATTTGACCCAGTTGGGTTGTAAACGAGTTTTTCTATTTAACCTAGCAGCCGCAACTGTTCAAAAGACACTTTTTAGGATTTTGATTTTTTACGCTCGAAGAGACGAATTATGGAGAACTAATTCCAAGGATTAATCTGCTGTAATCGATTTTCGCCGACACTTTGAGGTTCTTATATTTTCCAATTAATCTATTTCCTTTCAATTCTGATCTTGATATCTTGTTTGCTTAATTCGATTTATCTAAGGTTAGATTGATTTATTTCGATGATTGCATGTTCCTATACTTTAATCGCGTTTGCTTAATTCGCGTATGTTTATCGTGTTTGCTTAATTCACAATTGATATAGTTCATCTGTTTGCTTAATTCGAAAATTAGGAATATTTATCATATAATATCAATTACGCTTGTTTGATTGTTATTATAATCGAAAAGGAAATAGAGTCCTCTTAGGAATTGGGAATTATTTGGGTCGATGATAAGTTGGTAAATCAAAACAGCAGATTAACCGTTTTGACTTATTCCATAATCACGTATTTTAATCACTTAATTGTTCTGTTTTTTTATCAACCTTAAAACACCCCCCCTAATTCAGAATTCGGTTACCTTCGATTAATAACAATATAAGAATCCTTGTGAAACGATTCGAGTCATTGTCGCTATACTACGTTTTCAAAAATTACTCGTTTTTTATCTGTGCACGACACGCGGATCAAATTGGCGTCGTTGCCGAGGATTCTTGTTGTTATTAACTGATTTTATAGTCATAGGTATATTTTTCTTGCTAGTTTTTTTTCTTTTCTTTTTTTTGTTGTGTTTGTTGATTTTCAAGATTGCAATACCGGTTCCATTATAGTGATAAGTTTTCCAGCCTTTCAGGTAAGTTGGAAGCTACTGTTTTGATTTACTCCGATTTTTTTCCAGAAAATCAAAAATAAATTGAAGAACACTACTCTTTAAGAATAAAAATCTAAAATATTTCGACCCTCAAAATCGCAAATTCTGCGTTTTTCTATTTTATTTGATTTATTTTCTATTTTCATATTTTCAAAAAAATCTGAAATTTTTTGTGCGAGCTTTATTTGATTTAATTAGATTTTTAGCGTTATTTTTATATTTTATTTTAATCGCTTTTTCGTTTTTTTAATTCTTTTTAAATCTGCAGTGATTTTATTTGATTATGTGTTGAAATTTATAATCATATCATGGTTGATCAAAGAACTCAGAGAGAACTTGTTGCACTTGTGAATTATAATGATTTATGTATTGAATATCCTGTTGTTGATGCACCTTTCGAATTGAATTTTAGTTTAACACACTTGTTGCCAAGTTTTAATGGTTTTGTAGGTGAGGATCCACATAAGCATATGAATGAATTTCAGGTTGTGTGCTCTGCACCTTCCGAACCTTCACTAGAGGACATTGTCAAGCAAATTGCTACAAATAATATCAAGTTTCAACAACAAATGGATTCTAATTTTCAGACTTTGCAAATACAGCTTGATCAACTTACCACTTCGATGAATGCTATGCAACAAGCTCAATGATCAAACCAATAGCCTTTGGAAGAACATTCTATTTTTCAAATAGAGTTGCCTTCTGAAATTGTTGATGATACTTGTATTAATTTGGTTGCAACTGATTTTGCATCATTGTCTGATTTTGATGATGTTTACTCTTATGATGTTTGCACTGACACTAAAATTTGCTCTGTTTGTGCTGAATTTGAGGTTGCCTTGCAAGATGATATTCTTACTGTAGATGAGGTTGAAAATGAAGTTGATCATGTCAATGAAGCTTTTGACATCCCGACTTCCCGAAACAAACTATCCATCGAGAAATCACCCTCTTTAGAGCTGAAGCCACTTCCTAATAACTTATTTGAATTTGTGCAGGAAGAGAAATCATTACAGGAACATAAGAAGAGAATTGGATGGACTTTGGTTGACACTTGTGATATTAGCCCATCCATAAGTATGCATAGGATCTCAATTGAAGATGAAACAAAAGTAGTGAGGCAACCTCTTAATCCTTTGATTCTTGAAGTTGTAGAAAAGGAGATCAATATCACCTGCACATTCAACACTTTTACTTATCGAATATTCTTCTTTGATCCTGAAATAAAAGGCGAAGGCACTAATAAAAGCTCCAAGATTAATGGATACTACCCAAAGTTTCTCTATGAGATCCCCACTTTGGAAGAAGAGACTATAGAAGAGCTCTCTTTAGGAAATGTTGCTTATGTGATCACTTATCCACCTTGACTACTCGGGTGTGTTCTTTCCTTTCTCCCCCTCTTATTTTATACTTATGTCCTTTCATTGAGGACAATGCTTATTTTAAGTGCAGGGGAGGGAATAATTTATTTTCTTTGTTTTTGTTTTGTTTTTGTTTGTTTTGTTTTGTTTTAGAATCACTAGACATTTATTTTGAAAGTTTTAGGCTATAGATTGTTGTGAGGTTAGTTGTGGAGACTTGGGAAAAGTTCACAAGACCGGTATCGTTTTAACACCTTAAGTCTCCTGAATATGGAAATCATTTTGAATACTTGTTATGCCATAGCCTTGAGTTCTCATCCTTTAATATCTCTTAAGTAGTTTATCTAGCAGTCAGCACCATCTAGAAATCAAACACTAAGTAATTAAGCTGATACAAATAAGTGAATGATCTTGCGCTTAAAAAGAAATATGAATAGGAATCCACCTTCTAAGTTAGGTGATCCTCAGCCGGTCATTTATCCTAACGGATGTGAAACCTTAAAAAAAAAAGAATTTTTTTTTGTAGTTACTAAAGTAACTTTAAAATATTGTCAAGTATGGATCATAATCACTAACATGCTTATTTACCATGTGTATGAATAGATAACAGGCTTAATGTGATTGCACTAGAATGAAATAGAGAAAAAGGGAGGATGAGTAAGTTAGACTTAGGCATAATAACATGATTCAAAATTGTTTGTATAGGAGGGAGGCTTATGACCTCACAATTGCGGATTTGTGTTCTTACGATATCCTTAGTGTGTAAGATTAGTACCTATCGATGCTATATTAATCGAAGAAGAGTTTGTAGCCTAGAATGAGTATGAATGATGTTGTGTTTCTTGAGTCTTGAGTTTATTTTTTGCTCGGAGTGCAAAAGTTCAAGTGTGGGGGAATTTGATCAGTGCATTTTGATGCACATTCCTACATGATTGCACTTAGGCATTTCTTTAGTTTTATTTGTTTATTTTTATATTTTAATTTGTTTTTCTAATTTACTTTATTTTTGACTTAATTTAATTTTTGTACTTAATTTTCAGCTTTAACAGCTTTTACGGAAATAAGCATAACTGGAGTTCCAGGAATCTGATTGAGGCGTTCTACTAGTCGATGGAAAGCTAAGAAAAAGAGCTACAACTTTTGTATTGGAGTCGAAGTCAGATTCGGAGTCATATTTTCCAGAATTTCGTTTGAAGCTGTTGCATTAGTTTTATTTAGTTTCGGGTCATTTAGAATTGAGTCTGGATTATGTATTTGACCCAGTTGGGTTGTAAACGGGTTTTTCTATTTAACCTAGCAGCCGCAAATGTTCAAAAGACACTTTTTAGGATTTTGATTTTTTACGCTCGAAGAGACGAATTATGGAGAACTAATTCGAAGGATTAATCTGCTGTAATCGATTTTCGCCGACACTTTGAGGTTCTTATATTTTCCAATTAATCTATTTCCTTTTAATTCTGGTCTTGATATCTTGTTTTCTTAATTCGATTTATCTAAGGTTAGATTGATTTATTTCGATGATTGCATGTTCCTATACTTTAATCGCGTTTGCTTAATTCACGTATGTTTATCGTGTTTGCTTAACTCACGATTGATATATTTCATCCGTTTGCTTAATTCGGAAATTAGGAATATTTATCATATAATATCAATTACGCTTGTTTGATTGTTATTATAATCGAAAAGGAAATAGAGTCCTCTTAGGAATTGAGAATTATTTGGGTCGATGATAAGTTGGGAAATCAAAACAGCAGATTAATTGTTTTGACTTATTCCATAATCACGTATTTTAATCACTTAATTGTTCTGTTTTTTTATCAACCTTAAAATAAACCCCCCTAATTCGGAATTCGGTTACCTTCGATTAATAACAATACAAGAATCCTTGTGAAACGATTCGAGTCATTGTCGCTATACTACGTTTTCAAAAATTACTCGTTTTTTATCCGTGCGCGACACGCGGATCAATAGTCAATATGCAAGGCAGCTCTCTGGATGAATGTCATGTGATTGGCCCTAGTGGGATATTGAAAGGGGTTCTTCCCTGATTAGACAACTTTTCCTCAGCCGTTATGGTTTCTTCATCTGATCATTCTACACAATTAAAGTCCAATAGTTATTGGCATCTTCGGGTTTAAAGTCCCATCTCTGGTGGCATCTCCTCAATCAAAGCCATTGGCATCTATATGTGTCCAACCTCCCACTTCAAGTTGAATGCAACAATCCTCGCTTTGGTTATCTCGTCCCTCGAGTCAATACTATCACCCTTGTTCTCTCGACCCTTGAGTCAATATCATTGTCTTCATTTTTCGACCCTTGAGTCGATATTGTCGTTTCACTTCCTTGACCCGTCTGTCAACATTGTTGCTTTCTTCGACCCTTGAGTCGATATTGTTGCTTCGTTTCCTCGACCCCTGAGTCGATATTGTCATTTCATGTCCTCGGCCCTTGAGTCGATATTATCGATTTATTTTCTAGACCCTTGAGTTGATATCATTGTCTTCATTTCATCGACCCCTGAGTCGATATTGTTGCTTCGTTTCTTCGACCCCTGATTCGATATTGTCATTTCGTTTCCTTGACTCGTGTGTCAACATTGTTGCTTTCTTCGACCCTTGAGTCAATATTGTAGTTTTCTCCGACCCTTGAGTCGATGTTTTTGCTTTATTCTCTAACCCTTGTGTCGATATTGTCATTATGTTGCCTCGACCCTTAAGTTGAGAGTGTCGTTTCTTATGACCCTTGAGTCGATATCATAGTCTTAAATACTTCAATCCTTGAGTTGTTTCCCGGTGAGTCCCTTACAAAAATAAAAAAAATCAATCATATCAACCTGACTCTACGCCCAACCAATGTCCAACCATACTTGGTTCATTTATGCCAGGGGCATGTTTCTGTATCATGTTGCATAAGATGGTGTTCGTATATGCTAATCTGTAGGTACGGAGTTTGAAACAAGAAGTCATCTCCTGCACAAGGCATCATGAGGTCCTTTTCCTCAACATATCTCAGTTGGTTCCCTTTCTCCAGCAGATCTCAATGTGTTTCTTTTCTCCAGCAAAACAATGGAAGGTTGATAGTTCCCAAGCAGAGACTCATCTTCTAGAAGAGAGGTGTCCTTCGCAGGGATCTTCTTATCCCTAGTAGTACAAGAGGATTACTTCCTCCCCAGCAGTGGTGAAGACGATGAAAAGTCGGAGTGTTTTCCTTCACGCATGTCAGATGTGATGATTCTCTAAGGATTGGAGTCTAAGTGGTTGTAGAGATCTTCCCCAACCAAAGTCAAATCTTCATTGGCGTCTCTCCCCAACAGAGTGCCTTATTCTCGAGTGATTCCCTAGCAAAATCTTTCTCCTCAATAGAGTATTGATAAGTCATATCCTCATCCGAATCAGAAGGTTGTTATTTCCTCAACGGAGTTCTACGGGTGGTGTCCCTCCCCGAGCAAATTACTGTCAGTTGGAACCTGCCCCAGTAGGTTCATTACTCCTTAACACCTCTAAGTCCAATTTATTTTTGGCAATTGTGGAAATTCAAAGTCGATGTATCGTTGACATTCTCCCCAGCTGAGATGTTATCCCCATATGGATTCATGGAATCATATTAGTGATTATTTCTCCCCAGTAAAGTCGACAGAGATACCTGTTACCTCCTTATCAGGAGGTCACCATTGCATTTGCATTTAGTAATCATCATTACATTACATCCTAAAAAAATGTGTAGCATTTCCATCGATATGGAGCATTACGCCATGGAAAAATTCAAACATATACATACGAAGCATATACTAGTTTGGTATCATGCACGGAAAGCCAAATGTGGTTCTTCGATCAGACCAGAATAACCCTATAAAGAATGCCAAGTTCATTCCTTAGCATGTAGTCAGAACAAACCCGAGGGTCGTAACACTATTATTCTTACCGCTCAATAATTGTTATCCCTAATCAAGTTGTGTAACACCCCAAAACTTGCCCTCTCATTTTATTACTAACATCCAGTAGCTTATGACTGCATTCATCTGCATTTTCCATTAGGTCATAACACTTGTGATCATGCATTTCATTAAGCTCTTAAGACATGAGATCAATGTCACTAGGAAAATTAAGGTTTTTTCTACTGGCTTATGGTTATCAGATGAATTCAAAGTTTCGATTTTGTGGCCATTAATGACATCATCTTCTTGTACTCTTGCCATTGGATTAAGGTTTATTTCCCTGATTCAGTGGTTTTCAAAATTTTCACCTGTAAAAGAACTGCTCACTGGTACCTCTAGTCCACTTTCAACGATGTGTGGATTTAAGGTTTTGATTCAGCATCTCAGGTTGCTCTCTTCATCATTGTCAGTGTGCATTCAAGGTGACTTAGGGTTTTTATTCCTCCATTGAAGGTCATGAAACTAGGATTACATGGTAAGGAGCATTGATCATCAAGTCAAGATATTCTTGTAGATTAAAGTTCAAGATGTGAGGAAAAAGATTTATTGTACTCAAGATGTCATTATCCTTCCAAGTACTCATTGCTTGTAATACACGTCATTTGTGGCTAGAGCATGGAAATTAGTTTGATGGAAGATTCCTACTAGAGTTTATTTGATGTGAGGTTTTTTGGACCGTACATGGTGGGAACTTCATGCTTATGGCATATTTGGAATGCAAATTCAAAGTTGCATATCTAATTCTCAATTCCAAATCTGATTTTAACCAATTAATCAAACCATGGCCACATTTTATCCAATAACTATTTCTTCATATCCAATATCCATCTTCTAATAGTTTTAAATTCATTCTTTTTATTCATTTTTTCAAATTGCCAAGAACCATTGTGATTCTAATTCCATCCAATCCAATACACGTAGATTGGCATACATGACAACAAAATTCACAAAATCAATAACAAAAACAGACTTCAGTTATTCTGTAACAGATCCATAACAGAAAAAGAAGGAACTCTCGGAACTCCCTCTCTTCTTCATCGCACCTTCATCAACAATCAACACCAACATTCTCCATCTTCACTTTTTCCCTCACCATCAATAACAACCTAACAAAACCTTCATCTCCATAACCATCTTCATCGAATCACCTTCAGAACATGCAGATCCAAGATCACACACAAATAACGGATCAAAAACTCAATGCATACATCATCATTGTCATCAATCTGCCAAGACCTGCAAATAGCATCAACATCAAGATCTTCATTGCAGAACACATCTTTCAAATAACAACAACAAACTTGCAGAAAATCAAAAATTGCGATCCAAGATTCACATCAACTCGCGCAAGATTTTGCAATGACTCGGAACCGCAACAAAGAAGAAGAATAAGAAAATTGCAACAAGCAAAGGAGCCTTTGATTGTCATCTCCTTGGAGTTCTTCGTGACGCACAGGTGGATTGCATCTTTGAATCGTTTTCTTTCCTGCAGTGTAAAATTAGGCGAATCGGGACAGTATTATTGAGGAGAACGGTGGGAGAATGAAGCGATACGATAACAATGATGAGTGGGTGGCTGAACTGTGATGATGTTAGTTTCGGTTAAGGAATAGGGGGAGGAAGTATCACGTTTAAGAAGGAGTTGCGACTGAGATTATGCTTGGATTTTGTGTTTCTGAGCTTTTTAGGGATTGGGCTCATTCTTTCATCACCATAGATTCAATGTTTGCACTACCTATTCGCTGGTCCACCCCCCTGCGAAATGTGAAGTTTGGGCCTTTGGCCCTTATTTTATTTTCTGCACCCTAATTCTTGAATCACCCCTATTCCTTTATTTTCATAGAGATTTGTTAATTAATTTGCTTGTAAAAAAATTGGTGATTAATTTTCTTGTTTAATAATTTTTGTTGACTAATATCTTGATTACTCTCTTGACTTTTTTAATTGTTGACCTTTAGAGATTTTGATTATGGTTTTGGACTAAGTTTGGATTAAAGTGTTCATGAACTTTTTGGATCGATTTTGATCAGTTTTGACTACGATGATTCTTCACGGATTAATTGTAGAAGACTAAGCATTTATTTTGTTTGTTGGAGATTACAAGATCTTGCACAAAGTTTCCGGGTTCCTTTTTATGTGAAGAATCGTCGCTTCGACCAAGTAAGAATTCTTGAAACTTTACGCATCATTCTATTCCGTATGTGGTTTAGGATCGTATAATGTAGGTTGCATATAGAGCCCTCCCACCCCAGACACTGGTTATATCTTGAATTATGACGATTTCGAGACTTAGGATTAGGTTATGCATGATAAAGTTTACTTTTCTCACACTTTCCCTTAATCATAATATTTTTCTTGTTTCGTTTCAATTGTGAAAAATAGTTTCAAGTGTGATAAAAGTCTGGAAAAATTCATGATGATCCTTAACCTCTTAGTTAATTTTGTATAATTTTTTTTTCCAATTTTGGATGAGTTTAGTAATTAATTTGGATTTTTGATTCAAAGTTGTCCAGAAGGACATGGTTTTGGTTTAAGGTACCAAACATGTTTTTTTTTCCAATAGGTGTGAAGTTAATCTATAGTGTGGAATTAATCACTGGAACATATGACACTTTGATTCTCCTTGGGATTTTTTTTCATAATTTTTTGTGTCAATTTGAATCCACTTTGTGAAGTTGTTTTTCGGCGATCATGCCTTGTTATCTTGCTCATTGAGTAAATTGTTTTGACACTTTGGTGCATAATCTTGTGAATTAATTTTAGTAAATGTAAGCTACTGACTTCACCATGCTATGACTAAATTTTCATTATTTTGTGAACCCTTTTGCTATTTTTCCATGTCACCTAGACTATAGGTCCTTTTATGTGCTGACTTGGTCCATACCTTGAGTGTTAGAAGGCATTTATGCCACTCTTTTGGATTGTTTTAGGTCATCTATTATAGGTCTATTATAGTTCTTTAGTTGCAATTATAGGTCACTTTTTTCTTGACTTCAAATGACTTTTATTGTGTAAAATTTGTGCATTGAACTATGTCTTTCATTTGCCTTGTTTCTTAAGGTCTTTTAGGTCTATTCACTTACAAACCTTTGCATAAGTTGAAAACCAACTTGAACATAATACAGTTACTGACTTTTGGCATCATTGATCATACTCATTTGACCTCTAATCTCACCTTTCTTACTTGAAGTGAAAATGACTTGTTAATGTACATCCATGATCCACTTTGTGTTTACTTGCTTTGTTTATGCAACGCGCTCAAGGTGATGCATCTAATTCACTTCTCATTTTTTTCATTCATGACCCATAATGTGAACATTAATGTACTCACATCACATTGACCCATACTTGTCATCCATGTCTCATAAAACCTAAAATTTCTTTGTGCTTTCTAATTGAACATTGTTTGCTCAAGTTCTTAACCATTGAATGATGCTTTCTTCTAACTTCTTAGGGGCTTAGATAGGACCTTTTAGAGGTTATTAGCTACTGACTTAGGTTCATCTCTTTGATATTTTCACATTGGAAGTCCATGCTTTTATTGCTTTACAAGTTACTTGTTTTAAGGAACTAGTTTAAACTTGAATCACTTTGTCTTGCCTTGGAGACATGAACTTGTTTTACCTAATCATGATATGAAATTTTTGTGATGTTTGAGATACTTCAAATTTAGTTTGAATTCTGAATCTTACTTGTATTCATGCTTCATGTCCATACTTGTAGCATTTAGGTGTCTTACTTTAGTAGTTTACATCTAACATCAAAGTAGAATAGTTTGGTAACATAGTTGTAACATGACTTGTGCTTACCTCATTCCTTTAATTCCTTTACTTTAACTAATCTACATCAAGTGTATGTAGTGTTTAGGCTTAAGTTTGCTTTGAATTGCACATACCTCCTTGTTATTACTAATGTGGTTGATTCATATATGCTAGGTACACAAAAGGAGAAATTCCAAAAGGGGTTTGACGAATTTCATTTTGTTAACATTTATCCACTATTAACTTATTTGTTCATTAATTAAAAAATGCTTTCGTGACTTGCATTAGGCGCATTTTTGTTGCTTTGTTACATATTTATATCTGTTTGGTAGGATTCCTTCACTTCTTTTAAAGATTTCAAATTCCATGAGAAGTAGGAATAGAGATGCCATGAGAAGCAGGGTTATATGGAAAGTACTCAAGTGAGGCTCTTTGTGTGCTTGCTTAATATTGTTCCTAAAGACATCTAAGAGGCTTCCCACTCCCTTATCCTCATAAGACCTCAAGAAAGGCAATTGATGGAAGGTAAGTTTCGCAATTGACCCCCGTTATTTTAGTGAGTCATTCATTAGCTCGTACTACATACTGATGCTTTTGGATACATCCTGCTCTTGTTATCAAGTCGGTCTAAGTGGAAGAAGGGTCAATAATCGACCCCCCACTAAGTTTCTTAGCTCACACTAGGCAGGTGTTAATGCTTATGTGATCTTAATCACATTCCACGTCTTTTCTTTCTTCATCTGCTTTGATATCACATTTCATTGCCTTGTTTGTTGTTAGCTTAGCTTTCTTATTTCTTAGCACACCTATTCTAACTTTCACAAGTTATATAGGTTAAAAACCATAACATAGGACTAACCATTGTATGTTAGGACTAGGTAGTCTTCCTCTCTTAAAATCCTCAACTATAGGATCAACCTTTGCATGCTAACTTTAGGAGTACGGTCTAGTCCCCCTAGTTTTGTCTTTTACCCTCGAGTCTCTCTTCTCTCTTCAAGGAAAAGCAAAAACACTTAATAACCAAAGTATGTATGGTGCGCCATGAGCCTTAAGCAATATGGGAAACGATTAGTGGAGGTCCCCTTCACTTTTCTAGAGTGCTTTGCAAACGTTCCATTGGGAGTGACCTTGTAAAGTATTCACTCATGTATCATAGTCTTTAGTATTGTGCATACGACAAACAAAACAAAACAAAAAAAATCAAAACATTTCTTTTAAAAGATAACAAACAAGCAACACATATTTCTCTTCTTATCTCACACTCATTTACGGACGCATTGACTTGTCACTCCCGTTCAATAGCAAGACTGTAACGCTCGATCTCGATTCAATGATCGGTAACACCTGAGTTAGAACATTGGAAATGTCATCATAAAAAACATAAAAAAAAGCAAGTTGCAACCAGTAGTAAGGCGAACTACGGCGATCTGATTCTCAATAGGAGATAAGTAGGCACAAGTGCGATGCTTGCCGACCAAAATCCCCATTCTGTTTAGAACTACGTCGACTCTGATTCTCATTCCCGATGAGATACGTTAGGATGGAACACTATGTCCTCTTGAGTCAAATTCATTTTCCCCCCTTCGTTCTTTCGTTTCCCGTTCTCTTTCCAGTTTCCAGTTAGCAACACATGAAACACATGTTTATATCTTTTGAGCAAAGCAACAAGCATGGATTCGGTCGAGTACGACGAACGTGAAGGGGTGCGATAACCTTCCCTTCATGTAACCGACTCCCAAGCCCAGACTATAGTTGTGATGACCATTCCTTTGCTTTCCCCCGGTTTTCTTCGATTGTTCTCCCTTCCTTTCGAGGATAAAAAACATTCGCTAGCGACTATTCTATTTATCCTTTTCCGCCGATTTTTTCCACATTGTGACAGTTGGAGACTCTGATGGGCACTAACTTTCCCCTATGAGACTCCATTCTAGCTCTTGTGTGTTTACAGCTTATTGGGTGCTTTACGTTTATGTTTTTAGCTTCTTTATTTATATGTTTCACTTATGTGTTTATCGCATTTACACTATTGTTGCATATACTGGCTGGCTGTACTGGTTTTACTTGGCGGGATGTGTGTTATGAGAGATAAACCCACTACCCAGGCTTTAGTGTACACGTATGTATTAGAATGGGAAGTCATGTGGCTTCTGTGGTATTGAGCACGTCTAAGTTTTCACGAGTCTCACACTTAGAAGAGGTTCTCTTGGGAGATATTCTATATTGCCTAGGAAGACCATATGATATTCCCATTTGAGCTGTTAACTCTGGTGACCTTTCTTTCCCGGGAACTCAGTTGAGGCACTCCTTAAAGGAACAATAATGGTATACCAGAAATGGAAAATGCATTGCGTATCCTGGCCGAGGAATAGATGCTGGGAACTGGCCATAGGTTTACCCTTTTGTCATAAGAACTCAGTCAAAGCGCTCCTCGTATGGAGATAGTTTTGTACCTATTAGTTCTGTGATTAATAACAATTTTGCTAAAACAAGGTGTTACCACTAGATGTTATGTCTCATGTCTTTACATGTGAGTCAAACATTCTGCAGATGGTTTTCTATGTTGTTGCAGGGTTTAGTTCATGATGTCAAGGTTGATGTCCTAACACATGCTTACAGAATATTCTGTTCAGAATGTTATGTTTTGTTTGTTGCACTTTATTTGCAATATTTTGTGTGATTATGATAAGTGATTGCTTGTGTAAATCATGGTGATGACTTTATTTGAAGCAAGAGCGTTCAGTTACTTTTTGAAGAATAGTTTGTTACTATTTTAGTACAAAAATATTTGAAAATATATTATAAGTTTTAATTAAGATTAAATATGAGATCTGCTATTGCCCAAACCCATTATGCTTGATCTTTATTTAAAGACGTGCTAAACCTACTTGCAAGATAGAGAGAAGATATTGAAAGTTGTGTGTTCAAGAATTAGGGTTTAGTCTTTCAAGTTTGTTTGTTGTGAGCCATTCATTCATCACTTAGATGATTGAATTGGACTGAGTTTTATTGAGTTGTAAGTTGCCCAATCTAAGCTTTTAAGCACGAGTGTATTATTCTTGATTGAAGCTTTAAGCAAGATCAATTATTGTCCTTGAAGTTTGATCTTCTATTTTGTATTTTTCTGTTTTATCACTGCTTGTGATTGAGGGGGAATGAGAGGTTTGTAACACCCCAAAAATCTAAATTTATTTATTTAATTGATTTAGAAAGAATTGGAGGTTTTGGGTAAATGTGGTGAATTTTGGGAGAAAAAAGAGTATTTTTATATAATAAAAATAATTAGTGTATTATTATACTATTATTGTTATTATTAATAAAAATATAATAAAAATAACGAAGTTAAGTCGATCCTAAAGGGATTAGCATGAAGTTGTGTAAAAGTTAAACACAAAATCGCTAAAACAAATACACTTTGAAAGCATAAGGCAAAAATGCAAATTAAATGCATAAAAAACTAAAAAGAATAAGTTGTGAAAAACTTACTTTTACCTCCCTACAAAACAAGGGTTATCATGATAAACATGAATAAGAAATGATGTAAACAATTACCAAACAATTCCTAAGGGATCTATGACCTAAACTAGACTCAATCCTAAGTTTTAAAGGACCTAAAAAATATGCAAAGCAAAAATCTAGCAGCCTATTACAGCTCCTAAATGCACAAACAACAATGAAATGCAATGCACAATGCAACCAGCTTTTTACAGTTAACAATCAGCATGCAAAACAGGTGTAAAAAGTGTAAAACAACTTGAATACAATGTATTTTTACAGCCTATATCTCAAAATGAAGCAATGAAAAGTGAGACATATTTGATTTATTTTTTATTTTATGCACAAAGTGAATGGTTAAAATGCACAAACATCACATAATATGATCAAATGCAACATCAACATGAAAGATTAACATGGAGTGATGTTCATGATTATTTACAATGAACTTGTTTAGAATGCACAAAAACAACCATGCAACAAGTATGTGTTTGGAGCACATGAGCATAAGAGCATGAAATGTGAATATGCATAAACAAGCATCAACAAAATGAACTTGCAACTTCATGCAAAAAATCAGAATTGGCATCAAAGAATTATGATCAAAGATGTAAACAAAAATGCAAGAAAATGCATACATGTGATCATGTTATCAAGCAAAATGCAACATGCAAGTATACAATGTGACATGCGGTTATGCGTTAAAATCATGAAAGTGAAGCAAAAACAGAACCTAAAACATATGTAGGCATGTTAGCAAAGAGTTTGACCATGGCAACAAACATTCACAAGTCATTTTATGCACAATTAACAAGTAAACACGAAAATATGCAAAAGTGGTGAATATGCGTGTTGAAACAACTCAAAACGATGAAATCGAACACCTAAAATGATCCTAGAAATTCCCTAAAATCATGATCTATCAAGCTATGGACATTAAAGGGACAAGGCCATCAAAACATGCAATGAAAACAAATAATTTTCAAAGTTCAAACAGAGTTAACCGGTTAACAGTATCGGTTAACCGGTTAACGCTCTCAATTTTTCAAAACAGGGCAAAATTTCAACGTGTTAACCGGTTAACCACTACAAAAAATCACATAAATATGGCGGTTTAGTTATGGCGTTTAGTATAAACCGCCACAATTTACTGTAGATTATGACGGTTTTACCAAACAACGTAATTTTAGTAATAAAATGGCGATTTCAACCGCTAGCATTTTCTAAAGTGTTTTGTACGACACGCGTTTATCTCACTCTTCCACCTTTTTCATTCTTTTAGCCATAAAATAAAATAAAATTTTAATTATATTAATTAATAATATTGTTTAAAAAAAACATATAATAATAATAATAATGTTATTATATGAATTAAAAAAAGAAAGAAAAGTCATTATGTCCTCCTCCTTCGTATACTCTTCAACAAAACCCAAACCTTTTATCTCTCTTGGATTCAACTATCGCAGTTTCCTCAAAGCTTCAATTTCTAATTTATCTTAATCTTTTCCTTCCAATCAATTTCCTATAAACCCTTTCGATTTCAATTTATTCACATCATTCAAATTCAAACCCTAACAATGTTTTGAAATTAGAATCGCACCTGTTATGTATCAGTATCAACATGGAACCCTAATAAACAACCCTACAAATCATTTAACCCATCTTTTTTTCACTTTGTTCAATTGCAAATCTGCATTCTGCAATTTTACAATCAAGTCTTTTACGACTCTGTTCTGCTTCTCCGTATTCTACAATTTTGAAATCGCCGGTTCTACTACTCCATCCTTCCACTCGACAATCCACAATTATGCAATCCACCAATTTCAAGGTAATATTTCTTTTTTTTTTTTCACAAAATGATTTCTGATATTAACCTAACTCTAATGATTTATGAGACTCAAGTAACGCTCTTAGTCTCTTTGTAGATTTTTGTTCTTCATTATGACATTCATCATTTGATGAAGGATATAAAAGAAGAGAAATGATTGATTATATGGTATTAGTGGAGATGTACATGATCAATTTGATGAAGATGGTGGTGGTGTACTTATTGAATTGGGAGATGTATCTCTTGGTGAACGACACTTATAAGCTATACTTTTTTGGATGATGAAAATGATATAATTAGTATCATACAGTAAGCAATGTAAAACTGAACACAATCATGACTTATTTTAATTAGGATTAATCTAGGTAGCATTCCACATATATTGTGATTTATACAAACATGTCAAGAAATTAAGAAGATAAAAAACAATTATAAATGAAAC
The DNA here is from genome assembly GCA_963966055.1 of Lathyrus aphaca. Taxonomy (NCBI): domain Eukaryota; kingdom Viridiplantae; phylum Streptophyta; class Magnoliopsida; order Fabales; family Fabaceae; genus Lathyrus; species Lathyrus aphaca. The sequence continues at coordinate 547,140,320 of OZ014520.1, forward strand.
ACATGAGGGTCTTGTTGAGGTGGAAAAGATTAAAGTGATGCTATAACGAACACCATACAATTTAAAGAGACTAGTTTTTTTCCAAAATGATAGCACCAGAGCCCCTTAGCTTAGAAACCACATGCACATCAATTGGAACCTCTGATCCCAACAACGCATACAAACTTGCAGTAGAGTTAAAATTATCAAAGGTGGTAACATTGTCTTTGATAAAAAAAGGTTTAAGGAAGTAGTTAGTAATGAAGTGATATCTTTTTTTTCCGATTAGGCTAAATCAGAAAGCTGACCTTGTTAATAATTTTCAACACAATGGTTTTATTTTTGTAGGTGACAACCACAATTGAACTTACATCCATACAAGTTGAAGTGTGATAAAGAACATTTGAACTCTAGGTACTTTTTATTCATAATTAATATCCTGTTGAGTATTCCATACTATATGTGGGACTTATGCGCACCATAATCCAAGTTCCTATCCTAATTGTTTTGGTGGATCTTTCCCTTTGTCTCCTCCCTATATTCTCCAGTTTACTTTGGAGGATCTTTCACTTTGTCTCCTCTCCACACATAAAGAACTAGGATGGCCTTTTAACAAAAATTATTCTGCAACATATGTTTAAACAAATTTAAAATTTTGTTACTAACTTAATATAACTTTCTTTAAATCAATTTTAAATCCTGGTTCAAAAACTGAATTATGGTTTGTCATTGGAACATATGTATGATGACTTAATGGCTAGGGTACTATTGTGTGAATTGTTTACAAAACTGACTTTAAATATTTCTTGTTTCTTTGAAGAAGCCTATTAGGTAGAGTATGGAGATTTGGGTTTTGTCAAAATTTCCAAAGTTAGTTTATGAATCATGATCTTGTGTTTCTAATGTAAGATTCTTTGCTACCGTGAATTTTTTAACAAAGAAATTGGTTTAGTTCTAGTAAACTCTATACACTTAATGTGAGAATTTGTTTGTAAACTTTTTGCTTCTTGTTTGTTCAATTACACTTCTCATGTTATGAGGTGTGATGTATTTTTGTAAATAAGGAAAATTGGTAACATTTACAAGAATGTGAATATGAAGAAGAAGAAGTTTGAGATAGGTGTTTCCTTTCCGACTTGCATATTTGTAAACAACATTGTATGATATTTATCTCCTCTTACCAATGATGAGACATGCTTGGAGAGACTAGAGATAACTTTAAAGGTAATTGATCATGTGTTGGAAAAGGTTCATTTTGATCTTGCACTTTTTGCGCATGCTAGGTTGATTGGAAAGAAAAAGATTCAATCCATGTCTGTGTTTCTAAAAGTAATTATTTTTCTAAATATGCTCTTACTTTGCAGTTATTCATTCATTCATTCTTCTAACCGTGCTCTTAGTTCCCTACTTTTATACTTTCATTTCATTCATTCTTCTAACTATGCTCTTAGTTTCCTCCTTTTTCTACTTTCATTTCATTCATTCTTCTATTTATAATAACCTTTCTATAATATCATTCTCACTTTAACTTAAACCCTAACACATTATGTGGATGGTAGGTTACAATGAAGGTAGTGACTTCAACAACAACATGGTTAATTACCCTTTCAATGAAAGAAAATCAGACCTCTTATTCCAAAACCACTCCCTACTACCGCCTCTTCTTCTCCTAACAACAACATTTCCACATCTATTACTCCGTCCTTAAACTGCATTCATGGCACCAATGATTTCTTTTCACAATATCACAATCTTCACCAAGGTATATATTTATATATACATATATTTATTTTGCATTTTTTATGAATGTGAAACCTAAAAGTGTAATGCTTTTTTTAATCAGTTGGAGATCAAAGCAAGAGATCAGAGATGACGAATAACCAGGCTACAACTGCAGTTGTGGTGAGTTTGAGATGGAATCCAACACTGGAATAGTTGAGAGCACTTCAAGAATTATACATAAGAGGAACAAGAGCACCATCTGCTGAACAAATCCAACAAATCACTGCACAACTTAAAAGATTTTGAAAATTTGAAGGAAAAATGTTTTCTATTGGTTTTAGAATCACAAAGCGAGAGAAAAACAAAAATAATGTTGTCAAATGGAATCAGCTGCTGAGTTTGATGCTTCTTTGGAAAAGAAAGACCTAGGTAAAAAAACAAAAAAAACAAATTGTTTAATTTTAGTATTAGTCTTTCATTATTTTACTCACCATGTGTTTGACAAAATCACTGTGAGGGTGTTTCTGTTGTTCTGATACGTTGTTATTTTGTAAGAATGTAATAATTTTGTTTTGTTTTTGTTAGAGAAATATAATATCTTTGTTTTTGTATAGGACATGCACTGCTTTATCTTTTTCTTATTCATTCGTATTGTTGTTGGTTGAGATGTAAAGTTATATTCTTTTTTGTTTTTCTTTTTGTCTACAGGCTCAAGTAAGACAGTCTTTGAAGTTGAACACAGCAAGATATGGCTACCATCCACAAACTCCAGTACCGGTACTCTTCCTCTTGTAGAGGTATTCTTTCTCTAACATTATTCACTTGTTAAAGATCTTAATTATTCACTCACTAAGCACTGATTATTGGTTAAAACATGATTAGTTAATTAGTTATAATGAAAGATGGATATGCACAAGAATCTCAAACTATAGGTATAGGTGAAAGAAAGGAGGTTAATATAGGTAAGAAAAGAAAGGTTTTGTTGTAAGTAAATTTGTTGAGAAATGAAAAGGTCCTAAGAGCTGCATTACTTCCTTTCTATCATGGCTGCTATTATGAAACTTAGCTGGGCTTTTGGGGTTTGTGCAGTTGTAGATTTTAGGCACTCTCCATTATTTATGGTACAAAAGACAACACTCACCTTCAACACTTATTTTATTTGACTTCACATAGACCAACATACACCTTTAAAAAAATAAGTATGTACACACTACTATAACTTTGACTGCATGCAACATGCTTATTTGAAATTTGTTCATGCTCTTTTTTTAACCTAAGGTTTTTTTTTGGTTTTTTTTACCTATGGTTTTAATTAAATTCCTCTGGAAGAAGGTCTGAAGTTTTCAATGTTTTAATGTTTGCAAGTTCTTGCAGAATAGAAAGAAGGACTGGGAAGAGCAGGGGTCAGTCAAGTCTAAAAGCTAGAGCTAATACCAAATTGTCATTTTATAAAGCTGCAGTTTCAATGAAAATCAAGTGCCTATTAACACTGGATTCTGATTCAAGATACCTCAAGAGATTGGTTTATGAGGCAGTTGTGTGATTAATATATTAATATATCAAATTTGAATTGTGTAAAAAAATTTGACTTTAAATAAAAGATTCCTATAAATAGGAACTTTATTCCAACTATAACATGTCACCTTAATAATTGTGTTCCAATAGCCAATAGACAATAGAGGACACTTATTAAATATATGATAATACTATATCTCATTCTAATGTGAAACTTTTGACAATGGCTAACATGTAATTCAAATGGTTTTATTTTATCATATGAATTTAAGATATGTTATTGTTATAAAATAAAGTTTTGTTTCTGTATTTCCAATTAAATAATACGAAACATATTGTGAAGCATAATTTAGTGGCTTTAGTTTATGCAATAGTACATCACAAGTTCCTTTTGATTCCTCATTTACTTTGCTATTGTTATTTATCTTAATTAGAAAATGAAGTGGACACAGTGATGATATAATGTTAGGACGATTTATATAATTTTAATTCGAAAAATATTATAAGTATATTAGGACGGTTTATATAATGTTAATTTGAAATATAATATAAGAATATTAGGACGGTTTAAAACGACAATTTTAACTGAATTACGACGGTTTTAACGAACGTAATATCTGAAGATATTTGTTTTTATGTGAAATATATGGCGTTTGAAATTGCCATTATTTACAAATATAAACCGCCATATTAAATTGGGTATAATATGGCGGTTTGCACGACGTTTAAATTAAAACCGCCACTTTTTACCTAGCGGCAACCAAATTTACATTGTTTTAAAAAACGTTGTATTTGTAAATTATGGCGGTTCAAACCGCCACAATCTTCCTAAATTAACCGCCACAATTTACGTATTATTTTTTGTAGTTAACCGGTTAACATTGTGCATAATGCTGAAAAAAGTCAAGAAATAAGCACCTTTGAACATGAACCTACTTCTAAGGACCCCTAACACACACATCAACATGCTAGCACAAATTTTCCACTTATCTAAGGTGTTCTAACACCTATTAGCACCTAGATTGAGCTATGATTTTAACTACTAACAATCAAAACAAGAAAATCGCAACCAAATCGTAATCAAACACGAAACGATCAAAACGTAATCATAACAATAAGCAATCGAAGAATGCCAATGCGGCGAGATGAAAGAATAAGTTAAACGCGAAGCGGTTTAGAATTATCAACCTTAAAAGCAGAGGATTGCTTTGGTGAGTGTTGCGATTCTATCGGAGTGCAAAATGAAGAGAAAACCGTGAGCTTCGATCTTCACTCCACAAGAACGCAAAATAAATGCCGATGCTCCAAATCGCTTCCGATTGGTGAAATAAACACCGTAACTGCACCAGATCTTAGATAAACCATTGAATTGGTGAAGAAGATGAAGGCTAAGCTTCCGATCGATCGAGTTTCGATGTGAAACTTGATGGATCGTGATGAAGATGAAGCTTTGAGGAACTTGGTAATGGAAAAAATTGAGAGAGAAATGAGAGATTTGAGAAGTGAAATTTGTGAGAATGAAGGTTCCCACCCCTTGCTTTAAAGTGATTAGGACTTATATGGAGTGTAGGTTTGACATTAGGCTTGGGTATGGATCTTGCTTGGGCTTTAGGTTAGGTTTGGACTTAGGTATGGAGTTAGGTAAAATTGGTTAGGGCTTAGGGAATATTCCTTGGAAGAGTGTGGAAAGATCTAGAATATGGTAGATATTTCTAGTGAATGAAGTGTAAATGAAATGTGAAGTGAAGTAAAAGTGGAAATAAAAAATGGAGGGAAGTGTGAGAGCAACCAAAAATTGAAGGTTTTTGTCCAAAATTCGCATCTGTTAACCGGTTAACCATATGCGTTAACCGGTTAATAGCAGAAAAACATGAATTTTTCTTTTCTTTGGTGACACCTCATGGAAATGACTTAGATTATTTTTGTTGCATTATTTCTTCTCTTGAGCCTCAATATTTGACAAGCCTTGTCCGATCACATGCCTCATGCACATGCAAATGATGTTGATTCATTATTATTTTATTTTATTTTTGTATGCAGTGCAATGCTATGCTTGGACGATCACGCGGGATGATGAAGCATACACCATTTGAGGCTGACAATAAATAAAAGGGCAAATCTCAGGGTATTACACTTAGTCTAGATAGTGTTGTAACACCCCTAAATTTGCCCTCATTTTTATAGCATTTAGCGTTTCATATAGCATTGCGTTCGTATCATAGAAAAAGTATAGCACGAGCTGACAGGGATATCACTTCAGATGTGGATGCTCAATTACGATCTGATTCAAAAAAAATGTTGGACCTAATGACGATCTGGTAATCGAGAGTTTTTTTTAATTCATGTCATCTGTTTCAATGGGCTATGTCCCAGTCAGAGTGTGCCCAATGACAAGTTAGATTTCAAGTCAATTTCATTTCTAGATATGTAAAGAGTTGGTTCAAAGTTCTAGTGTGCTAAAGTTAGCCTAGTGGCATCAAAATATTAAGATTTTATTAAATAAATCTTGACTTAAGTTAAGGTCAAGCGTGTCATTTACTCAATATTTATCCCAAATTTGGTCCATTTTAGTCAGATTTAAGGTCTATTGCAAGTTTGGTTATTATTATTCTTTTTTTACTCACATGGTCAGAATTGAAAGGTTAATTCAAAAATTGGGTAGGAATTAATTTGTTATATTTTCAAAAAAATAATATAATAATAATAAATCATGGGGAACGCAAGTGAGAGGCTACTAAATATTGCAAGGTTCATACATTTGCAAAGTCTTATCAAATGAAATCCAGCAAAAAAAATAACATTTTAAGATACATTACATTACAAAAAGTGAAAGTCAATTACAGGGAAAGGAATCGGTTACAAAATGGTTATACCAAAAAAAAAAGGAGGAAATTACAATGGGACTTCTTCAACAACTCTCCTAAAAAATCTCGATTCAAGAGAAGAAGTTGTGTATATGCAACAATAAAGGATTTCATGGCTCCATGGTCTTCAATTCAACTTTCGTCGCAACCATCATCATTTTGCGATTCAAATGACAAAACCTCAATCAACAAAGGAGCATTGTCTCATCGTCTTCAATAAATCTTACAACGAAAAATCTAGCTGCAAAGAATCAGAAGCATAATCGAAGTTCGGATACAAAAGTCACCAAACAATTATTTCCAATATCCAGAAATTAATGCCAAAGGAAGAAGAAACATATACTTCACTTTCAGAATCAACCAAGTTTCTATCAATCTTAATCGACCTTCCTAAACCTCAATTATTTCCAATCTTTCCCCGGACTCGCCTCATCACCCAAAACTCTCCTTCAATTATGACCTTCGAACTCTGCTTTAATACCAAACCTGTAAGGTGCAATAACAAAAAAAATCAAGACCCGAAAATCAGTGAAAAATCCCAATGCCCACAGCAGATGATCGTAAAAAAAAGTCAGTTAACCAAAAACAGAAAACTAACAAAAGCTTCTAACTAAATCTAACAAACTTTATCAGAGAATTTCCAGAAACTAACCTGAGAAATCCCTAAATGGCCCTCTTTATCTTCATATATAAGGGCCTGGTTGCTGCAAGTTTGGGGCTCTCTTCCATTTTTGTTCCCAGACTCAGATTCAATCAACATCTTCATCTCTAAACTCTTCCTGCTTCACTCAACCATTTTTCCCTCTATTCTTCAATATAGAACGAGAGCCACTCACTTTTTCATCTCTCACCTTCACTCTTCCACCCCTCTAGATTCATTCTCCATCAATCTTCTTTGCAATTTCACAATTTTTCCCATTCAACTTCTTCATCATCATCTCTACCTCAGAGTCTTCACACTTCAATTCTCAACCCTTTGAAATCTTCAACAACTTCATCAACTGACCAATTCTTCAATCTGCGCCATCATCTTCATCAACATAGATTCTTCTTCATCTTCTGCATCCTGTAACATTCATCAATTCATCAACAGCAAAAAAAACCACCACTTGATAAAGAAGAATAAGAAGCGATTTATGCAACAACAAACTACAAGATTCACGAAAACCTACACATCAACATCAAACTTTCATCATCATTACCACCTTCGACAAATCTTCAAGCCTGCAGTAGATGTGTGACTCAAGAACAACCAACAAACGCCAACATGCTTTATCAACGTATCAACAATCAAACCACCTTCAAGAATCTTCAACAAAAGTCTGCAAAGATCATCAACGGTTCAACAATAACAACAAAATAATTAAAAAGAACACAAGAAGAAGTAGAAAGAGTCGAAAACCATAACAAGCATACCGCAAGCGCTCGGTATCACAGAAGAAGCGAACGAAGTACCTTGGTTTGTCTTTCGTCACCGTTAAAAGATTACTGAGGTAAACCGATCTGAACTCCTTTGCATTCGTAACGTTCGCTTTTGTTGTAGAGATTTAGGTATTGTTTGAGAGTTTGACTTATCTCTTTGGTGTTTGAGTGCGGGATACGCCGATTCCTCCATTCGGTTGAGGATTCGAAAAAAAATTCGAGTGTGGATTCGTGATTAGGAGCAAGAATAAGATAGTGTTTATGTTGCAGGTTGGCCGTTGCAGAGCGGTTATTGGAGAGAGACCGGCGGCAGCTGGGTGTAAACACCCCAAATTTTCCCTCACTCATTTCACCATGGCTTGTGATTCTTTTCATTTGCATAAGTTCAATCATACCATCTCATATTGCATTTTTGCTTCATTGCATTAATTCAAAGTCATCTGCATCTAGGGTTTGTGACCTGAGCAATCCAAGGGCCATCTGAGCCACTCCAAAGGGATTAAATCATTTCAAAAGGGCCCATGTATGTTCAATCATCATATTATATCCTCCCAAGATTAAGAAAGTAAAAAATCACAAGAACTAAGGAAGGCATGGAAGCAAAGCCAAGCTTAACTGCACAGATGACCCAAAATTAGGGTTTTGGTTTCAGAGGCCATAACCCCAAATTTTTTTGGTCATTCTTGTTTCTATTGGTCTCTATATGTTATAAGGATCATACATACCAATTTTCATGAATAAATTCAATGGGGAAGGCATCTGATCAAAAGATGACTTCTTGAGCAAGTCAGTGCAAAATCAGGGCATCTGAGGCCCCCAATCATCTAATCAAAGGGTTTTCTCCATCATTTTTTAGGTATATGATCTTTATTTGATCTTAGAAGAAGTTAGAAGTTCACAAAATTGAAGAATTTCAAGTCATTTGCAAAGTTGCCATTTTGGGAAAGTGACTTGTAATGTAAACTTGCCATTTTGGGAAAGTTTTTCAACCTCCTCTTTTTGATTCAAAAATGCTTCAAATGAAAAATTCTTGGTCATGAAAGTTGTAGATTGGATCCTCCCATTTTCAAAAAGTATAAGAACTTGATCTAATTCATTCTAGAACTAAAGTTATGGCTTTGCAAAGTTGGGAAAAATCACTTAATTTTCACTTTTGTGCCAAAGAGGGAAACTTGCAAATTCTTGTACCAAGGCAATTTGTGACTTCTAATTGATGTCTAAGCTTTACAAAAACATCATACATGACTTAAACTTCAGATTGGCCCAAAAATTTCTCAAGTTCCATACCTTAAACTTCAAGAATTTCAAAAGGGGCCAAAGTTGGACAAAATTGCAAAATGATCCAAAACTCTTCATCCACTTGGGCCAGCTCACTAAATCAGTTTCCATGGACCTCCCTAAAGCCAGCTGACTCGAGCCATGCCCCTAAACCAGCCTGCCACTTGCCCATACCTCCAAGTACAACTTTCTTGACCTTTTGCAACATGAGCCATACCAATCACACTGCTCCACAACAACTCTCTGCCCAATCAGAACCTCATATGTGGACCTCAAGCAAGACATTACACACAACAAGCAAGCCTGAAACTCCAAGAACTCAGCACACTCAAAAATCCCCAAACTTGCAAAAGCCTTCGAATCTCTTGATTTAACCATCAAACCTTCAAACTTCTTTCACCATTCAATTCCATAAACCTCACCGATCATTTCCCACCTTTCATTTTGCCCTAAAACCTTCACAATCAAAAATACGATTTTCACATTTCACAAACTGAGCTTCTGCCATTTTCATTTTGAGGCCATATAAACTCCAACTAAGCATTACAAACACTTGAGGAGGATCATTGGAGCTGATTTGAAGCAAGGAACTGGCCAGAAAGCACCATTTTCGAAAGCTTCAGTTCAAGTATCATCAAGAACTTTTTTTTTTCCAGAAATGATTTATTAAGTTCTTAGATTGTTCTCCATGCTTCACTGATCACACTGCACCTTTTGGTTTTGAAAATGATTTAGTTTTAAGCATGTATAAAGCTTCTGAAATTTCTGTGATTTTTTCCGCTTTGCTTCGAATCTCTCTGTTCATGTGAAATAAATCCTGTTTGATGATTGATTCTTGTTTAGAATGGGGTGGGGATCATTTCTGGAGAGTTAGAGAGCTTAGGGTTGCGTATGGAGTGAGATAGCACATTTGGCTGGCCGGAGAAGATGACCGGAACACTGTTCCGGTCACCTGAAAGTAATTAGGGTTCAGATTAGGCTTAATGACATAATTAACGTAGTTTGAATTCTGGCCCTTGGATTGCGCGCGAAGTCAATTCCCTCCCTTTTGAGTTTGAACCTGGGCCCTTGGATTGACTGACTTTCTCATTTTCTCATTTAATTCAATTTTAATTTTATTTGTCTTCTATTTATTTGAACGAATTTTTAAAAATAGCAAACAATATCAAAAAATTCTGAAAATTTTTATCCAAGCTTTTATTTATTTTCAGAAACCAAAAATATTTTTATTTTTATTTTTTGCATTAAAAATTATTTTTAAATCATTTAAATGATTATTTTTAATTAGTTAATGAGAATTAATTAATTAAAAATACATTTAGGTATTTAAAAATTCCAAAAAAATTCAGAGAGCTTTTTAAAACATTTAGAAACATTATCAAACTCTTCAAACAAATTTCTTTTTGGTTCTTGACATATTTTGACATTTTTCTTTGGAATTAAAGTTCTTAAAAGTCAATATTTTTGTCTTAACTTAGAAAAATTCATTCTGCCTAACCTTGAAGAGTTTGATGATGGTTTTTTTTGCATTGCATTCTTCATGTCATGTAGTTCCTAGGGTAAAATTGGTTTGAATTTATCTCTCATTTTCAATTTGTTGTGCATTTTTCCTTTTGAAGTGCCTTAAAACCCTAACAAACTTAAGAAAATCATAACTCCCATTAGGTTAAGAGTTAGGTCCCCTCCTTTGGGCAGTGAACTTATGTAGGGTTAGGGTTCCTTTGATCCCATTTTCAATTTTTTATCTTGTCATTTGCTTCTGATTTTGAATTTTGCTTTGTGTCTTGTGCATAAACCCTAATTTTTGCCTTCATTTGCATCCATCTTCCATATGCTTGCATACATGAACTTGAAATGACATTTTATGCATGAACATGACTTCTAAGACGTCTTAGGACACATTAGAATCATGTTTGATCATTGCATCTTTCATTTGCCATGTTGTGCATTCATTCCATTTCATAAACTTTCATGAACTTTCATGGTTCAAAACATGCTTCATTGGCATCCTTGTCCTTGTATGATCATCCACAACTCTTGACATGTGTTTACTTTATCTCTTAGCATCATTAACATCATGTTTATGCTTCTGGTTTTGGTTTGCATCTTTGCATTCATGCCATTTCCATTTCATTTCATTTCCTTGTGCTAACTTTTCAGGTGGTAAGTCATTGAGAAGTGAATTTGCCTTCACTTCTCATAATCTCTTCTCATCTCTCTTATGAATCATTTCTGCATTTTACTTGTGTATTAGAGTGAGCTTGCTCATTCATGCTCTTTCTCCTCCTTCTTTCTTCAAGCAACTTGCCTTCCTAAGTGAAGCAAGTTGTCTTGCTTCTTGTTGCTTCTTTTCATCTCATCTGCTTCTTCCTTGGCGGCTCTTCCTGAAGATCTCTGTAAACACCCCAAATTTGCCCTCACCCATTTACACCATGGCTTGTGATCTTTTCATATGCATGAATTCAATCATAGCATCTCATACCACATTTGTGATTCACTGCATTGTTTCTAAGTCATCTGCATCTAGGGTTTGTGATCTGAGCAATCCAAGAGCCATTTGGGCCACTCCAAAGGTCTTCAATCACTCCAAAGGGGTCCATGTATGTTCAAGCATCATATTGTATCCTCACAAAGTCAAGGAAGCCAAAGAATCACAAGAACCGAGAAAGGCATGGAAGCAGAGCCAGGCTTAACTGCACAGATGACCTAGAATTAGGGTTTTGGTTTCAAAGGCCATAACTCCAAATTTTTTGGTCATTATTGTTTCTATTGGTATCTATATGATATAGGGATCATGCATGTCAATTTTCATGAAGAAATTCCATGGGGAAGGCATCTGATCAAGAGTTGACTTCTTGAGCAAGTCAGTGTAAAATCAGGGCATCTGAGGCCCCCAATGACCCAACCAAAGGGTGTTCTTCATCATTTTGATTGTGTATGATCTTTATTTGGTCATGAAAGATGTTGGAAGTTCACAAAATTGAAGAATTTCAAGCCATTTACAAAGTTGACTTTTTGGGAAAATGACCTGTAATGGAAACTTGCCATTTTGGGAAACTTTTTCAACCCTTTCTTTTTGATTCAAAAATGCTTCAAATGGGAAAACTTTGGTCATGAAAGTTGTAGAATGGATCATTCCCTTTTCAAAAAGTACAAGAACTCATTCTAATTCATTTTGGATCAAAAGTTATGGCTTGTAAAAGTTGGGGAAAATCACATAATTTGAAGTTTTCTACCAAAGAGGCAAAGTTGCAAAATCACTTGCCAAGGAAAATTGAGACCTCAAAGTGACTTCTAAGCTTTACACAAACATAAATCAAGGCCTAAAATTCAGAATGCACCAAGAGTTTGTCCATTTTCATGACTTATGGATCAAGAAACTTCAAAAGGGCAAAAGTGGGACAAAGTTGCAAAACATCCTTCAAACCCTAATCCATTTGCTGGCTGGTTCCAAAACTGATCCCATGGCCCTCCTCATTTCTTGCTGCGCAGGACACCCCTCTTGTCCTTGGCTAACTATTGGCCCATACCTCTCTTACAAAAAGCTTGACTTTTTTGCAAAAGACCCATACCAATCACAATAGGGCACAACCACTCCACAGACCTATCCATGAGTGATAAGTGGACCAAAGGCAAGCCATAACACCACACAACTCATGCTGAAACACTCTCCAAGCCATAGTTATCAAAAATCCTCCAACTTGCAAAACCATTTAAATCTCTCAGCTCACTCAACCATTCTTCAAACCTACTTTACCATTGATCTCAAAATGACTCACTGATCACAAACCAACCATTGAAACAACCAAAAACCTCACACAAACAAAATACGATTTCTCTCCCTCACTGAACAGAACTTGATCAATCTCACAAATCAGCCACTTTCCAATCAAACTAAACCTCAAAGCATCTTCAGGAGGTCCATTGGAGAAGCTTTGAAGCAAGGAGGCAGCCTGAAAGCCCCAAACTGAAAGCTTCACTTCAGGTAGCTTCGAATTTTATTTTTTCCAGGAACCTTGTTTTAAGTTACTAAAATGATCTACATGTTTCCCTGAATGCAATGAGCTTTGAATTTTTGAAAATGATGCAAAAATGAGGATGTATGGTTTGTCTGAAACTTTGCCCGTAAATTTGATGTTTGCTTGTTCTTCATGATTCATCAAAAATAAATAAGTTTTGTTGTTAGATTCTTGTTTAGAATGTTTAGTTGAGTTGATCTGGAGGTTTTGGCATGTTTTAGTGAGGTTTTGAGAGAGATAGGTTGAAGGTCTCGCCAGAGAAGACGACCGGAAGTCTTCTCCGGCCACCTGAGGGTCATTAAACCCTAATTGTGTCATTAAATGAACTTTGAATGTGGACCTTAGATCAGGCTGACTTTGGTTGACTTGCGCGCAAACGTGTGGCCAGGATCTCATCATTATGCCCTAATCCTCAATTAATTAAATAAATCCAGTTTAATTAATTTTAAAACAGAAATTAGCCAGGTTTGAACTTGGGCCGTAGGATTGCGCGCCAAGTCAAACCCTCCAAGCCCAGATTGCATCTGATCCCTTCATTGCGCATACCTCCATTTTATTCTAATTTTTATTTCATTTAATTTCATTTCTTTTCCTCATTTATTTTAAAATAGCAAAATACCTTTAAAAATTATGAAATTTTTTGTCAAAGATTTCACTAATTTTTAAAACCCAAAAATATTTTTATTTTTATTTTTTGCATTAAAATTTATTTTTAAATCATTTAAAGGTTTATTTTTAATTAGTTAATGAAAATTAATTAATTAAAAATACTTTTAAGTATTTAAAAATCACGAAAAAATTCACATAGCATTTAGAAACATTTAGAAACATTGTCCAACTCTCAAACCAAATTTCGTTTTTGATCTTGATGCCTTTTGATCATTTTCATTGGATTTAATTTCATTTTAAGGCAATATTTTGTTTCAAACTTCAAAAATTCATTTCTGCCTAACCATTGAGAGTTGGATCATGATTCTTTTTGCATTGCATCTTGTATGGCATGTAGTTTATATGATAAAATTGGTTTGAATTGATCTTGCATTTTCAATTTGTTTTGCATTTTTCTTGACAAGGTACCTTAAAACCCTAGCAATCTTAGGAAATTCCTAACTCTCACTAAGTTAAGAGTTGGATCCCCTCCTTTGGGCAGTGAGTTTGTATAGGTTTAGGGTTCCTTTGATTGCATTTTCAAATTTTTATCGTGTCATTTGCTTCTTGTTTTGGATTTTGCTTTGTGTGTTGATCATAAACCCTAATTTATGCCTTCCCTTGCATCCATCTCCCATTTGCTTGCATACCATGACTTGCCATGACATTTTGTGCATCCATTTGATTCATTATACATCTTAAGACATATTAGAATCATGATTGGTCATTGCATCTTTCATTTGCCATGTTGTATGTCCATTGCATTTCATAACTTTTCATGAACATCCATGGTTCAAAGCATGTTTCTTTTGCATCCATATGTTTGTTTGATCATTCTCATGCCTTGCCTCATGATTGTATCATCTCTTAGCATCATTAACATCATACTCAGGCTTCTGGTTTTGGTTTGCATCATGACATTGCATCTCATTTTGCATTGCATTTCATTTCTTATACTAACATTTCAGGTGGTAAGTTGTTTGAGAAGTGAATTTGCCTTCACTTCTCATTTTCTCTTTTTCATCTCTTTCACACTTCCTTTGCTGCACTTTTTGGTATGTGTATTGGATTGGGCTTGCTCATTCTTGTTCATCCTACTTTCTTTCTTCAAGCAACTTGTCTTCTTAAGTAAAGCAAGTTGTTTTGCTTCTCTTTGCTTCTTGCTCCTTCCATCTGCTCCCTTCCTGGTGGGTTCTCTGAAGATCTTCTTGCAAACCTCATTAACCTTAGGAATAACCAAGCATGATAAGAATTAGGGTTTGATTAGTCCCCCATTTAGCTTTTACCTTTGTGTCATCTTTTGAGTCTTCTCCTCTCATCTTATAATCAGGGACTAAACCCTAAAGGCTTTAAGGCTTTGTGATTAAGCTTATGTATGCATCCTTCTATTAGGATGGAGTGTATAACTTTAATCCTAAGTGTTAAACCCTTAATGTGTTTAAATCCTCTAATCAATTCACTTAATAATCATCAAGACATCAAGCTTGTAACTTGGGCCTTGCATTAGGGTTCTAATTCTTCCTTAATTGGTTAAGAAGGACTAACCCTAGTGTTAATGGACAAGTCCCCCTCAAGTTGTCTTACAAACCATAAAATTCACTTCTTAACCTTACCACTAACTAAAATCCATTTAATAAAGGCTTTGTTTTGTCATGAGGTTAATCCCTAATCATGGCTTAAGTTGAGGAGTCTTCCTTAGCTTAAATGTTCTCATCTATTATCCTTCTATTAGGATAGTGTAATGAGTCTATTAAATCCTTGATTATGGCTTAAACTCATTACTTAACACTAAACAAAAACAACAAAAAACATCTAAATAATCACAAGTAGGTTAATGATCTTAATCCTACATCATGGTGATTAAGTGTGAGGTGCTTACTTCATACTTAAGGTATTCTCATTACCCCTAATCAGAGGGAGGATGTGGTGAGTTTACTAACCCATTGGTTTAGGCTTAAGCTCATTAACTTATGACAAACTTCAAAAAGCAATAAAAGACTGAAAATACAAAAAACAAACAATAATCGTCTCCTCTGGGATTATTTTCTCATCATCTTCACTCATAAACGAGAACTTGCTTCTTCCGTCTAATGCAAGACAGTTTGCACCTGAGCCAGACAGGTCATACACTTGAGCATAGACAAGCAAGCAGTTCACAAGTCAATTTATCTTTCAGTCTCTTTGGGTCGAACTACGGTGTTCTGACTTCCTCATTGCACGAGAGGATACGTAGGCATAACTTAACAGTTATCGAACAAAAGTCTCTGCATATCCCCCCTCTTTCTAGCCTTATTCTTTAAGCCTCATGGTCTTGAGCATCTCAGTCTTGTTCTCACACTGACACTTCACTTATACACTCCACACTTCTCTTACACTGACACATGTGCATCCTTTTCCAGCTCTTTTGCACACAAAATAGCACTGACACTACCCCTTTAAATACAAATCTTTTAAGCGTGGATCCCGTCGAGTACGGCGGACAATCTGGGTGCTAATACCTTCCCAGGTTGTAACCAACCCCCTTTCTCAGTTTCTCTGGTTCGCGACCGTCTTATCCATACCTTTTCTTAGGCTTATGCAACATTACCTTTCCTTCGGGATAAAAATGCCTAGCTGGAGACTCTATTCATTCTCTTCTCTTTTCGCCGACCGTTCGCGTCTGTACCCTTTCTGACCAGGTGTCATTTGGTGGGAACGACAATCTCTTGCAAGCTTCATAAACCCTAGGAACACCCAAGAATGATCACAATTAGGTTTTGATTAGTCCCCCCATTTAGTTTTACCTTTGTGTCATCTTTGTGTCTCTCCTCTCATCCCCTAATCAAGGACTAAACCTTAAAGGTTTTAAGACTTTGTGATTAGGGTTATGCCTGTATCCTTCTATTAGGATGGAGTGTATAACTTTAATCCTAAGTGTTAAACCCTTAATGTATTTAAATCCTTTAATCAATCCACTTTAATAATCATTAAGACAATAAGCTTGTAACTTGGGCCTTGCATTAGGGTTCTAATTCTTCCTTGATCGGTTAAGAAGGACTAACCCTAGTGTTAATGGACAAGTCCTCCTCAAGTTGTCTTACAAATCATAAAATTCACTTCTTAATCTTACCATTAACTAAAATCCACTTTAATAAAGGCTTGTTTTGTCATAAGGTTAATCCCTAATCATGGATTAAGTTGAGGAGCCTTCCTCAGCTTAAATGTTCCCATCTATTATCCTTCAATTAGGATGGTGTAATGGGTCCATTAAATCCTTGATTATGGCTTAAACTCATTACTTAACACTAAACAAAAGCAACAAAAACATCTAAGTAATTGCAAGTAGGTTAATGATCTTAATCCTACATCATGGTGATTAAGTGTGGGGTGTTTACTCCATACTTAAGGTATTCTCATTACCCCTAATCAGAGGGAGGATGCGATGAGTCTACTAACCTTTGGTTTAGGCTTAAGCTCATTTTCTTATGACAAATCTCAAAAAGTAATAAAAGATTGAAAATACCAAAAACAAACAATAATCGTCTCCTCCGGGATTCTTTTCTCATCTCATTCACTCACAAACGAGAACTTGCTTCTTCTGTCTAATGCAAGACAGTTTGCACCTGAGCCAGACAGGTCATACACTTGAGCATAAGCAAGTAAGCAGTTCACAAGTCAATTTATCTTTCAGTCTCTTTGAGTCGAACTACGGTGTTCTGACTTCCTCATTGCACGAGAGGATACGTAGGCATAACTTAACGGTTATCGAACAAAAGTCTCTGTACATTCCCCCCTCTACCAGTATTATTCTTTAAGCCTCATAGTCTTGAGCTTCCCATTCTTTCTTACACTGACACTTCACATATTTCACTTCACTTTCTTCTAGCACTGACACTTGCATTCTTTCCAGCCTTGATACACAGATTGCACTGACACAACCCCTTTAAAAACACAAACTTTCAAGCGTGGATCCCGTCGAGTACGGCGGACAATCTGGGTGCTAATACCTTCCCAGGTTGTAACCAACCCCCTTTCTCAGTTTCTCTGGTTCGCGACCGTCTTATCCATCTTTTCTTAGGTCTATGCAACATTACCTTTCCTTCGGGATAAAAATGCCTAGCTGGCGACTCTTTTCTTTCCTTTCTCTTTCGCCGACCGTTCGCGTCTGTACCCCTTCTGACCAGGGTGCCATTTGTTGGGAGCGACAGCTTGGCGACTCTGCTGGGGAACCTTATGTTGTAACCAAGTCTTCTGGTTCTTTTTGTGGGTTCCTCCTAGAGTTTGTTTGATTTGTGTTTACTGGGGTGTTATGTGCTATGTGTGTTTATTTATTTTGCTTTATTTATTGCTTTATGTACAACTTTATTTATTGCTTTCTTTACAGTTTTACATATTTCATACTATCATTATCATTGCTGGATCTGGTTTCTGTTTTGGTGGGTGGGGTTCCATTGAGAGTTTAAGGTCCTATACCTGGGACCTGAGTGACACCTAGGATAGAGTGGTTCATGTTCTTTCCCATTCCATTTCGGTCTGGTGCGGGAATATGAAACACGGTTCAGATGTGGGTTTCTTCTTAAGAACTCTGTGCTACAGATTTCCTGTAGTGCTAGGGCTATCTGAGAAGCCTGCTAAGTCTGGATGACCTTTTTATGACCTTCAGAAACTGAGGTGAATTAGAGGAGGATCTTTTATGGTTATTGTAAACACTGTACCTCCGGGTTATAAGTGTTTACACTTCTCATAACTGATCCAAGTCTAAGGATCCTTGTTCTAGAACACTACATGTGAGGGGGTTGGGCTGTTTACAGGTTTGCAGGAACCCTGGGCCACATCATACCCTGTTACTATATTATTTAAGAGTACCTCATTTTGGACAGTTCTTGTGATTAAACCCTGGACATGTGACTCTTTATTTGAGTCCCCCACCATGGTTACTGGATTTCTAAGCCTTCATCTGGACCTTTGAACATACATGGGCCTTATATCAAGATAAATAATCAGATCCAGCTTGATCACAAACCCTTGCATATCATTTGCATATATCATCATTGCATCATTTAACATTTGTTTATTTGTTTTTCAGGGTATCCATATCATATCTGGTTTGGTTTTGACCCCTTCTTCTGCATAGACCTTTGCCTCATCAGTTATCTGCTTCAGCTATCTTCATTATCACCAGCATCAGCCTGTCAGTGGCTCATCTCCAGCATCAGTCTGTGATCTTCATCAACACTTACTTTCAGTTTCTTCAGCAGCACTCATGACTACTCCCAGGAAGAGCAACATATCCTACCATTTCTTTGAACCTGTTTTGACTGGTATCAGGCAGGTCCAGTCACTTATCACACCTGACCACATCCCACTGTTTAGGGAGCACTATGGAGGTATCCTGGATATGGTTATGGACCTTGACCCTTCTCAGAGAAGCATGATCCACACCTGCTTGCAATTTTATGACCCTTCTTTGAGATGTTTCACATTCCCAGACATTCAGCTAGGGCCTCTGATGGAAGAGTTTTCTTCATTGATTGGAGTACCTATCAGAGGTGGAATCCCCTTCAACCCAGAAATGACTTTTCCCAGAAATGAAGAAGTAGCAAAGGCACTGTACTTGGAGCCTGCCTTGATTGAGCAAAGTATGACAACAAAAGCTGGGATCCCTTGTTTGCATTTGGACTTCTTGATTTCTCAGGCCATCCCGAAGGCTTCATCAGGAGAGTGGAGGGCAGTCTGTGCACTGTTAGCCCTCAGCATATATGGGGCTATGCTATTTGCAGATGAGCCCAAATTTTTCAGCAAGAATGCCATCCATCTGTTTCTCCTGAAAAACCCAGTACCTACATTGCTGGGAGATTTCTATTATTCCATCCATCAGAGGAATGAGAAACAAAGGGGGAAGTTGGTGAGATGTTATGCTCCTTTGTTTTACACCTGGCTGCTCAGACACCTGCCTAAGTCAGATGCCTTCCTGAATCCCTACCAACAGAAAAACTGGGCTAAAAGGCTCATTGCCTTGACTTCAAATGATATTAGATGGTGCACCCAGAGTACCAAAGGAAAGGACATTATCACCAGTTGTGGACAATACCCAAATGTTCCACTAATAGGAGTGAAGGGTTGCATCAATTACAATCCTTTGCTGTTTAAGAGACAATTGGGCTATGCTTTGGTTCACCCTCCTAGAGGACAAGATTTAGCTGAGACCATGTATTGTGAAGTAAAACCTAATTCAGCTGCTGTTAGACAAGCATCCTGGGCTTGAGACAATATCCAGACAAAAGGGATGGCTATTCTTGGAAGGTGTAATAATGTTGCTTCAGCTCAGTACTATGATTGGTCCCGTACTAGATCTCAAATTACTTGAATGCCTTTCATCTTGGAGGACATACCTGGACTATCTACAGTACAACCTGCAACAACTGTCAGCCTAGAAGAATTTGAGAAGCTGAAGGAAAGAAATGAGAACTTATCTCAAGCTCTAAAGAAGACTCTTTGGGAAAGGAGTGATGATCGTCTGGACATTGAGAGATTGGAGAAGCTCAGGATGGAGCATCTTGCCAAAATTGAGAAGACAGAGGATTACATCAGGAAAGCAAGAGCTGGGGAACAAATATTGAAGAATGCCTGTAAAGAAGCCAAGATTCAGAAGGCTAGGACTGAGCTCTATCTGCAAGAGAGTCAGGCTAGGTGGGTCAGGATCACTGAGGCCCGTACACAGGAAGACCAGAAGACTCAAGCCAAGATTGAACAGTTAGAGGCTAATGAGAAGAAGCAGCAAGAAGCTTTGTTGGCAGCCCAGAAGGAGATTTCAGATTTGAAGCTCAGAGCAGGATTAAAGAGATCAAAGGACCAGGACAGGCATAAGAAGCTGACTACTGCCATTGCTATCAGGAATCTCCTCATTAGGACCATTACAGAGCACCCAGCTGGTCCAATGACTGAGGCACTCCTGAAGGAGGTCAGAGAGGATGAGTTTGGACTGGATGTCTGATTCTTTGTTTGTTGTTATTTCCATTTGATGTACTTTTCTTTTATTATATTTTGACCCTCCTTGGGCATGTGTTGTAAAACAGACTATGTATTGTTCGTCATTTGTAATATATTAGTTTGTTGTCATGAGGCTTCTTTTCTCAGCAACATCAAACATCTTCCTCGAGGTCTGGAAAGGTCAAAACCAAGAACCAAATCGGATACCTTGGAAAACAAATAAGCATACTGCATTGCATACTAACTTTTGTTTTGTTTTGTAGGTTTTATTATTTTTGTTTCTAACTTTGTTGTGATCTTAGGAAACATTGCTCGTTGCTGAGTGTTCCCTTTAAACCGCGCGCACCAGTACCCGACTCGTAACAACCTTCCCGGTATTCAAATGGAACAAGTACAGCAAGATCTGACTGAGGTCAGAAATCAGATGGCCAATGAGAGAGTATAGATGAGAAATCAGATGTCTCAATTCATGGCAGTAATGACTGGCTTAGCCCAGAGTCAGGAAAGGTTAAGAGAACTAGTGGAAAGGCAAACCCCTGAGGAGCCTCATCTTGGAACAGGAGGAACTAGTAACAATGAACGGGGCCAGCCTCGTATTGACCCACCAGTATTTGGACCTCATCTGGATCCGGAAGTTAACATCCCGAGAAATGTGCCAGGTAATACTACTGGGGGGAGAATCTTGCAAGAGGATCCCCAAGAAGAACAGTTTACTGTTATGGGGGCTGGAGATGAAGTATATGACCGGAGATTGGACGAAATTGCTGAGAAGTTGAGATGGACATGGGTCTAGTGGATGGGGTGAGAATTCCCCACAAATTCAAATCCCCATGCTTTGAAAAGTACAATGGTACCTCCTGTCCTCGCACTCATCTGCAGTCTTTCCTGGGAAGACTTAAAGCTTATACTATGGATGAAAAGTTGTGGATGTTCTACTTTGAAGACAGTATGACTGGAGCTTCAAGAGAATGGTATTCGCACTTGTCTAGAGCTACCATAAGATGCTGGAAGGATTTGGCTGAGGCTTTCATCCGTCAATATCAATACAACTTGGACATGGCTCCCAACAGGACCCTTCTGATGGGAATGTCACAATCATCTAGAGAGAGCTTTAGAGAATATGCCCAAAGGTGGAGACAGCTTGCTGCTGCTGTCCAACCACCCATGTCAGAGAGGGAAATGGCTGACATGTTCATGAATAATTTGCAAGGGACCTATATTGATAGATTGGCTGCCTTCTCCTCTACTAGTTTTGCTGATGTGGTCATAGCTGGTGAGAGGATTGAAAGCCTCTTAAAGATGGGCAAAATTTCCGACAGTGGTGCAAGTTCATCCAGCAATCCCAGAAAGCCTTTTGTGGGACCCCGAAGGGCTGGTGAGACAAATCCATTCATGCAAGCAGGGGCAGGCCTCAGTATGTTCACCGGTCAGTAGCAGCAATGACCATTCCAGCTCCGATTCCTCAACAATCAGCATATCCTCAACAACAACAACCACAATATCAACAACAAGTTCACTATCCACAGCAGAGAACCTACAACAACAGCAACAACAACCAACAACAGCGTCCTTTCCAGCAAAGGCCATCACAAGCAAACAAGGTAATTGACCCAATCCCAATGCCGTATGCTGCACTCTTGCCACAACTCCTGAAGCTCAACCTAGTCGAGTTAAGGACATTGGCACCTCCAGATCCCTCCAATATGCCAAAGAACTATGATGCCAATGACAAGTGTGCATTCCACTCGAACGCACCGGGGCATAATACTGAAAAATGCAGGGCCTTACAGATGAAAGTCCAAGACCTGGTGGACTCAAAAGCTCTCAACTTTGCACCTCCCCCAAATGTCACAAGGAATCCAATGCCTAGTCACAACGGGCCTAGGATTAATGCTATTGAGGAAGGTAAACTATCCACCTTAGTCACCAGTGTTGCACAAATTCGAACACCTTTGGTTGAAATCAAAGCTCAGCTTTTAGAACGCCAAGTGTTCCCCGGGTGTGAGCTCGACTGTGGGTATTGCAATATTGCAGTCAATGGGTGTGAAAGGCTGAGAAACGGCATAGATGGCCTTATCAAGGATGGTATCCTTCAGATTACGACAACAGCGCCTACAACTCCAACAATTCCTTCACCAACAATCACAGATACTCCTACAACATCAGCAACCATTGTTCCAACGGATTCTACTACAACTCCAACAACTGCTCAATCGATCACTTCAACGGATACAAGTTCAGTCACCATTCCTGCTACAACTTCAACCCCCATCCAGTTAACAATACCTTCTACAACATCAGCAGCAATTAATGAAAGTGTCTCAACGGTTACAATATACTACGATCCCGCAAATGTTCCTACCAACAATTCACAACAAAATATTACTCCTGTCAGAGCACCCGTCACCATATACTATGATCCACACACCATTGTGGTCCCTTCTGCAGCTGCTATTAGTCCAGTCACTATCATAGTGCCTGGGCCAGTTCCCTACGAAAGCAGTAATGCCATCCCTTGGCATTATGGCTCAGATTTGTACTGCGAGGGGCAGAAAATCACTTTAGAATCATCAACTTCTTCGCCTCAGATAGACAATGTGGGGGGAGGCGGGGGCTTCACTAGAAGCGGACGTCTCTTTGCCTCGCAAATTCCAAGACCCATTTCCGAAGCAGAAGCTGTTGCTAAGGCAAAAGGGAAGAGCATGGTGCAAGAAGAAACAGTTGCCAGGGAAGCTTTGAAGACTCCTTTTGATCAAGAAGTTGATGAATTCATGAGAATCATAAAGAAAAGTGATTATAAGGTGGTAGACCAGCTTCACCAAACACCTTCCAAAATCTCCATACTATCGTTGCTAATGTGCTCCGAGGCTCATCGGAACGCATTATTGAAAGTCCTGCACGCAGCTTATGTGCCGGAGGAGATTACCGTCAATCAGTTAGAGGCTGTGGTTGGAAATGTTAACGCTAGTCATGGACTAGGATTTACCAACACTGATCTGACAACGGAGGGTCGCAATCATAACAAGGCCTTGCATATTACCTTGGAGTGTAAGGGTGCAGTTCTTTCTCACGTACTGGTGGACACATGGTCATCCCTCAATGTCCTGCCCAAGAAAGCCCTTGTGAAGCTGGAGTATGATGGATTGGCACTACGCCTAAGTAACTTGGTAGTGAGAGCCTTTGACGGTTCTAAAAGATCAGTTCTGGGAGAGATAGAATTACCGATAATGATTGGCCCACAAGTTTTCAAAACGACCTTCTTTGTGATGGATATACAGCCTGCCTACAGCTGTCTATTGGGTAGACCATGGATACACGCCGCCGGCGCCGTGACGTCAACCCTTTTTCGCTCCCGCCAAAATGAGGCTAAGTCAAATGGGGTACAGACGCGAACGGTCGGCGAAAAGGAGAGAGAACACACAAGGGTGAACTCAAAAGACAAGAGTCGCCAGCTAGGCATTTTTATCCCGGAGGAAAGGTAATGCTGCATAAACCTAGAAAGATGTGGATAAGACGGTCGCGAACCAGAGAAACTGAGAAAGGGGGTTGGTTATAACCTGGGAAGGTATTAGTACCCAGATTGTCCGTCATACTCGAAGGGATCCACGCTTAAAAGATTTGTGTTTAAAAGGGGTAGTGTCAGTGCAATCTGTGTATCAAAGCAGGAAAGAATGCAAGTGTCAGTGTAAAAGAAATGTGAAGTGTATAAGAGAAGTGTCAGTGTCAGAACAGGAGTATGAAGCTCAAGACTATGAGGCTTAAAGAATGATGCTGGAAGGAGGGGGAATATACAAAGACTTTTGTTCGATAACAGTTAAGTTATGCCTACGTATCCTCTCGTGCAATGAGGAAGTCAGAACACCGTAGTTCGACCCAAAGAGACTGAAAGGTAAATTGACTTTTGAACTGCTTACTTGTCTATGCTCAAGTGTATGACCTGTCTGGCTCAGGTGCAAACTGTCTTGCATTAGACGGAAGAAGAAAGTCCTCGTTTGTGAGTGAAGATGATGAGAAAAGAATCCCGAAGGAGACGATTATTGTTTGTTTTTTGTGTTTTCAATCTCTTATTGCTTTTAGTGTTTGTCATAAGAAAATGAGCTTAAGCCTAAACCAAGGGTTAGTAAACTCATCACATCCTCCCTCTGATTAGGGGTAATGAGAATACCTTAAGTATGAAGTAAACACCTCACACTTAATCACCATGATGTAGGATTAAGATCATTAACCTACTTGTATTTATTTAGATGTTTTTGGAGTTTTTGTTTAGTGTTAAGTAATGAGCTTAAGCCATAATCAGGGGTTTAATGGACTCATTACACCATCCTAATAGAAGGATAATAGATGAGAACATTTAAGCTGAGGAAGGCTCCTCAACTTAATCCATGATTAGGGATTAACCTCATGACAAAACAAGGCCTTTATTAAATGGATTTTAATTAATGATAAGATGAAGAAATGGATTTTATGATTTGTAAGACCACTTGAGGGGGACTTGTCCATTAACACTAGGGTTAGTCCTTCTTAACCAATTAAGGAAGAATTAGAACCCTGATGCAATGCCCAAGTTACAAGCTTGATGTCTTAGTGATTGTTAAATGGATTGATTAAAGGATTTAAACACATCAAGGGTTTAACACTTAGGATTAAAGTTATACACTCCATCCTAATAGAAGGATGCAGGCATAAGCTTAATCACAAAGCCTTAAAACCTTTAGGGTTTAGTCCTTGATTATGGAATGAGAAGAGAAGACTCAAAGATGACACAAAGGCAAAAATAAATGGGGGACTAATCAAAACCCTAATTGTTATCATGCTTGGTTGTTCCTAGGGTTTATGAGGCTTGCAAGAGATCTTCAGGAGAAAAGCCACCAAGGAAAGAAGCAGATGAAAGGAGAAAGAAACAGAGAGAAACAAGACAACTTGCTTCACTTAAGAAGACAAGTTGCCTGAAGGAAGAGAGTGGGAAAGAGTCATGAATGAGTAAGCTCACTCTAATACAAAGATAAAATGCAGCAATGATGCATAAGAGAGATGAGAAGAGATTGTGAGAAGTGAAGGCAAATTCACTTCTCAAAACAACTTACCACCTGAAAAGTTAGCAAAAGAAATGAAATGCCATGAAAATGAGATGAAATGCCATGATACAAACCAAAGTTAGAAGCATGAACATGATGTTAACGATGCTAAGAGATGATGCAAACACATGTCAAGAATTGTGGATGATCATACAAGGATGAGGATGCAAATGAAGCATGCTTTGAACCATGAAAGTTCATGAAAGTTTATGAAATGATATGAATGCATAACATAGAAAATGAAAGATGCAATGATCAAACATGATCCTAATATGTCCTAAGATGTCTTATATGTCATATTGATGCATAAAATGTCATGGCAAGTTCTTGAATGCAAGCATATGAGAGATGGATGCAAAGGAAGGCAAAAATTAGGGTTTACATACAATATGCAATGCAAAATTCAAAATCAGAAGCAAATGATAAAATAAAAAATTGAAAATGGGATCAAAGGAACCCTAACCCTACACAAGTTCACTGCCCAAAGGAGGGGACCTAACTCTTAACCTAATGGGTGTTATGATTTTCTCAAGTCAACTAGGGTTTCAAGGTATCTCAAAAGGAAAAATTCTCATTAAATTGAAAATGCAAGATAAATTCAAACCAATTTTACCCTAAAAACTACATGGTATGAAGGATGCAATGCAAGAATAACCATCATCAAACTCTTCATGGTTAGGCAAAATGAATTTTTCCAAGTTTGGACAAAAATATTGCCTTTAAACAACTTTTATTCCAATGAAAATTGTCAAAATACATCAAGGACCAAAAAGAAATTTGTTTTGAGAGTTTGATAATGCTTCTAAATGTTTTAAAATGCAATGTGAATTTTTTTTGTGATTTTTAAATACTTAAATGCATTTTTAATTAATTAATTTCCATTAACTAATTAAAAATAAACATTTAAATGATTTAAAAATAATTTTTAATGCAAAAAATAAAAATAAAAATATTTTTGGGTTCTGAAAATTAATAAAAGGTTTGATAAAATTTTTTCAGAATTTTCCAATGCATTTTCCTATTTTTAAAAATTCGTACAAGTTTAATGCAAATAAAATGAAATAAAATTGATTAAATGGAGAAGTATGCAAATCCTGAGGCTCACATTCAAATGGATTTGGAGGGAATTGACTGGCGCCAGATCCTATGGTTCACATTCAAACTGGCATTTTTAAAACTAATCCTAATTAATTAATTTAAATAATCCTGATTAATCCTAATGACCTAATCTGGACCACACAAACGCGCGCGGGAAGGGCCATCTGATGGCTCACATTCAAAACTGGCCTAAACCCTAATTAGGGTTAATGACTTTCAGACGGCCGGAACAGTGGTTCCGGTCGTCTTATTCGGCGAATCAAAAACCCTAGCTTCCTCTATAGGTTACCAAACTCCAAATTTCTTCCACAAAAATGATCCTTACATCAATCTAAACCTAAACCCTCAATTAAAATCCATTTATTTCACTTCATAAGCATGAATCGAAGAAAAATACGAAACACGGGCAATTGTTCAGAGACAACATACATGATGGTTTCACATCCATTTTCAAAAGTAAATACATCCCCATGATCAGGGGAACATGAAGAACCATAAAAGAACTTAAAAGATAACTTCTGGGAAAAAAGTTCTTCATGTTACCTGAGATGAAGGCTCTCTGATTCTGAGCTTTCTGGACTCAAACTTTGTGCAAACCCTCTCCTTTGAGCACCCTGATGATGAAATGAAGCTTGGATAGCTTTGAGAATGGCTGGTTGTGGCTGTTTTGTTCTGGTGTAGCAGAAATGGAGGTCTTTGTGTGTGATGTTTCAAGCTGTTTCAGTGATGGATTTTGGTTCTGAGGATGATTTGTGACTTGTTGGTGAAAGAAAAATGGAAGTTTAAAGGTTGTGTGAAGAGTTTCGAAGAGGAGAAGTTTTGGACAGATTTTGTGCAAGCTGGATTGTGGGAGGTTTCTGGCTTGTGTGTGATTTGCTTTATGATCCATAGCACATCCCTAAACTATTGGAAGAGGTCTGAGGAAGTGACTTGCACTGTGGGAATGGCATGGGTCAATTGGCCAAAAAGTCAATGTTAGGTGTACTTGAGGCATGGGCTGTGGCAGAGGCTATTTTAGGGTTGCTCTGGGTTCAGCTGCCTTCAAGGATGGCCATGGGATGAACTGATGTGAGCTGGGATGGATGAAGGGTGAGATACCACATGTTTTGCAATTTTGCAACTTGTTACACTTTGTGATTTTTGGCCATGGACATGTGACACCTCTTGGGCAATATGAAGAAAAATGCACCATATAATGTTGTTATGACACTTTGATATTGATTAGAGATCAAACAAAACCAAAGGAACCCTTCTTGCAAGATTTCCCTCTTTGTGATTTTCATGAAAAGTAGCTTATGATTCTTGGAATTCAAGGCATGAAAGTGAGAAATTTCTTGGGCAAATCTGAATTATGAGCCATGAATTATGTTTGTGTGATGATTAGAAGCTGGTTTGAAGTCACATTTGGCCTTGGCATGAGGTTTTGCAACTTTCTTCTTTTGGTGCAAAAGTGAAAAATAAGTGATTTTTCCCAACTTTGACAAGCCATAACTTTTGATCCAAAATGAATTAGAATGAGTTCTTGTACTTTTTGAAAATGGGAAGATCCATTCTACAACTTTCATGACCAAAGTTTTCTCATTTGAAGCATTTTTGAATCAAAAAGAGGGGGTTGAAAAACTTTCCCAAAATGGCAAGTTTACATTATAAGTCACTTTCCCAAAAAGGCAACTTTGCAAATGGCTTGAAATTCTTCAATTTTGTGAACTTCTAACATCTTCTATGATCAAATAAAGATCATACACATTCAAAATGATGGAGAACACCCTTTGGTTGGGTCATTGGGGGCCTCAGATGCCCTGATTTTGCACTGACTTGCTCAAGAAGTCACCTTTTGATCAGATGCCTTCCCCATTGAATTTCTTCATGAAAATTGATATGCATGATCCTAATAACATATAGAGACCAATAGAAACAAGAATGACAAAAAAATGGATTTATGGCCTCTGAAACCAAAACCCTAATTCTAGGTCATCTGTGCAGTTAAACCTGGCTCTGCTTCCATGCCTTTCTCAGTTCTTGTGATTCTTTGACTCCTTTGACCTTGTGAGGATATAATATGATGCTTGAACACACATGGAACCTCTTGAAGTGATTGATGACCTTTAGAGTGGCTCAAATAGCTCAGGGATGGCTCAGATCACAAACCCTAGATGCAGATGACTTTGAAACAATGCAGTGAAGCAAAAGATGCAATATGAGATGCTATGGTTGAACTGATGCACATGAAGAGAGTCACAAGCCATGGTGTGAATGGGTGAGGGAAAATTTGGGGTGTTTACAGTTTCCCCTATTCAAGCATGAGTTAGCTGTGCAGGATGTAAGCAACGACTTAACAGGCAAACAAGATAACTTGTGGTTGAATACCAAAGACAGTCCAAAATTTGCACTCACAGAATGAAGAAGAAAATGGATATAGATTGTAGAAGAAAATAAAGTATAGTTATAAAGTGCGGGCGACGGAGGACGACCGTCAAGCAGAGGACGATTGTTGGGGATAAAGCAATGACGGGGACGACCGACATGCTGGGGAAAGTGCGGGAAATAAAGCCATGACGGGGACGGCCGACAAGCTGGGAATATAAGAGATTATGATGGGGACGGCCATCAAGTTCAAGGCATGGATGAAACGGATGATGAGATACGGTCATCAAAGGTGAATGACGATCACCTAGCAGGGGACGGCTGCTCTGTTGGGGATGAGGATGAGGGACGGTCATCCAAGGTGAAGGACGATCACCTGGCAGGGTACGGCTGCCGAAAATACCATGACATAGGACGAATGTCGGGTAAAAGGTCGACGACGGGGACGGCCATCGGATAAGCATGATGAAGTACGATCATCAAGAGGTGAAGGACGGTCACCTAGCAGGGGACGGCTGCTCTCAGGGTTTACCATGACATAGGACGGACGTCAGATAACCAGGTCATTGATGGGGACGGCCATAAATGATGAAGGACGATCATCGAGAGGTGAAGGACAATCACCTAGCAGGGGACGACTGCTAAAAATATCACGACATAGGACGAATTTCGGATAGGAAGGGGTTCTAATGAATAGAGACTCCACTGGGGGGTGATGAAGGATGATCATCAAAAAGGTGAAGGACGATCACCTGGCAGGGTACGGCTGCCGGAAGGTATCATGACATAGGACGAATGTCAGATGAAAGGAAATAGATCAATGGGGTTTGCTAGGGACTCTTCTGGGGAAGGGTAGACACAGACGAGTGTCTAAATTCAAGAGATGAAGGTATAAGTGTTTGACACTGTGTATAGATTAAAGATGCGGACGAGCATCCTTAAGACTATGATACGGACGAGTATCAGTAGAAACAAATGCTTGACGCATGTTCAGAGATGATGATACGGACGAGTACCAACTAGTTAACAAAGAACACAAACGAGTGTCGAATCTGAGGGGATATAAGTGGCATATACAAGATACAGACGAGTATCGGTATGAGTGAAAAGTGATGAGTGAGACACAGACGAGTGTTTAACTTGCTGGGGAGAGTGCGACACGGACGGGTGTCGGAAAAAGTGTATTATAAACAAGTATTTGGTTTACAAAGTATTTAGGCACTATGCTGGGGGGTGACACGGACGAGTGTCAAGGAAGTTGTATATATATATATGTATCTGTGTTAGTGAGTGCAAAGGGGACGCTTTGGCTTTCTGCTAGGGGTATGACACAGACGAGTGTCAAGAAGCATCTGCCATGTGTAAGTATCTGTTTGGGCGACTTTACTGGGGAATGATGACATAGACGAGTGTCAAACGGAGCACATTTCTGTATTTATGAGTGTAAAGGAAATGCTTTAATATTCTGCCGGGGAGTTTGAGAGGTATTTTGGTATTTACAAGTGTTCAGCTCGACTCATGGCTTATGATTTATGCAATATGTTTGATTTTTGCCGTAATGCTCCGTATTAGACGGAATGCTACGCTTTGTGGGGAAAATATGATGCGAATGCTATGATTATGCAAAGATACCGATCCGGGATTCAGATCCCGTTGCTGCAGAGATCTCTGGCTGATATGCTTGAAGTAGATATCCCAGCTGGGGAGGAGATCATTGGTATATCTGACATATATGACTCTGCTTGGGGAAATAGATCACTGATAGACCTATCTTGGTAATGAGGGATCCAGCTGGGGCCTGTAGAAGCTTTCTTTACTCTGTTGTGAGATCTTAAGGCGTTGCTCTTCTGGATAGAGGCTGAAACTCTATGGGGAGATGGTTCCCTATCTAGCACTTGGCTGGGGAAGAAGAAAGATCACTGAAAGATCTTCCTAGAGATTTCTGTGGGGATCCTGCTGAGGATGATACTTGACAACTCAGTTGGGGATATGAACACCTTCTGGTGCTGCTCTTTGAAGGAAATGTTGGAGAAGTGATGCCTGGCAACTCTGATGGGGAGAAAGCATCTCTGGTGCTGTTTGGAAGGTGTGCTAAGGAAACAATGATTTGGCAGCCCACTGGGGAGAAGCTTTCATGCCCCATGTTGCGCTTTGGATACCTGTAATCCTGTTATAACAAAGAAATGTACAAGTACCCCGAGGTATCCTTTACTGGATTCCACCATAGGAGTTTAGACACTCCCGGGAGTAAGTATATTTCCTGTAAGCACGTATATATATATATATATATATATATATATATATATATATATATATATATATATATATATATATATATATATATCATCTGTATTTATGCGATCAATATCTTAAGGACATCAGACATTTTTGCAAATGAAAATAAAATGTACGAGACAAAACATGACTGAAAATCTGATTTTATTAATTCGTGTGCCCTGAATTGGCAAGATACAGTCAAAGAAACGGATCCCCTTAAATGAGGAAATCGTTACAAATTGAAAAAAAACAAAAAGGTGTTGGCAACGTTGATGACGCTTCAAGGAGCTTCCCTTTTAATATGACTCGTATGACTTTTGACATTCTTCTCATCCTGCTTTTGAAAGAGGATGATTCTGACCGACGCTCGAACCTTTCGAAGCTTACCATGTTGCAAGTGATACAGATAAATTCAGAATGCAGTTGTTCGCTTATTCCCTCATTTTGCGTGGATCACCCTTTCAGGTTTTCGATCCACCGGGATACCCATTTTTGCCTGAGTCGTCCAATGCGGCTTTTCAACTCAGCGGGTGTACATTTTTTATTTGTTTTCCCTTATTTTTGCCCGAGTCTTTTATTCTGTTTTTGACTCGCCGGGATGCCCTATTTTTGCCTGGACTTATATTCTGTTTTTATGTCCAGCGGGTCATTTTATGCGAAGTATTTTTTAACTGCATCTGAATTTACAGGGGACAGGAAGTCTTCACCATCCATAGTACTGAGCATCAGTGCTCCTCCATAGAAGACTTTCTTTACTATGAATGGACCATCGTAATTCGGAGTCCACTTGCCCCTGTGGTCTGTATGAGGAGGGAGAAGTCTTTTCAGCACAAGATCTCCTACTTGGTACTCTCGAAGCCTGACTTTCTGATCGAAGGCTTTCTTCATTCTTTTCTGATACAGCTGCCCATGACAGATTGCAGCTAATCTCTTCTCTTCAATCAGATTCAGTTGCTCGTATCGGGATCGGACCCACTCTGCTTCATTCAACTTAACATCCATCAGTACCCGCAGGGAGGGTAATTCAACTTCAACTGGTAGGACTGCCTCCATACCATACACAAGCTGATACAGTGTTGCCCCAGTGGATGTTCTGATTGACGTACGGTACCCATGCAAGGCAAATGGTAGCATTTCATAATAGTCTTTATAGGTAACTACCATCTTCTGTACAATCTTCTTGATATTCTTGTTAGCTGCCTCAACAGCGCCATTCATCTTTGGCCTGTAAGGAGAAGAATTGTGGTGTTGGATCTTGAAGTCCCGACATAGTTCTGTCATCATTTTGTTGT
The DNA here is from genome assembly GCA_963966055.1 of Lathyrus aphaca. Lineage (NCBI taxonomy): Eukaryota > Viridiplantae > Streptophyta > Magnoliopsida > Fabales > Fabaceae > Lathyrus > Lathyrus aphaca. Next base: position 547,172,842 of record OZ014520.1, read on the forward strand.
TTAAGTTGGAACCATTATCAGTAATGATTCGCTCGGGAACTCCATACCGACAGATGATGTCTCTCTTCAGAAATCGGGCTACCACTTGCCTGGTAACATTTGCATAAGAAGCTGCTTCGACCCACTTGGTAAAATAGTCTATGGCAACCAGGATGAATCTGTGGCCATTTGAAGCAGTCGGTTCAATCTTGCCAATCATATCAATGCCCCACATGGAAAAGGGCCAGGGTGAAGACATCACATTCAAAGGATTGGGAGGCACATGCACTTTATCCGCATAAATCTGGCATTTATGGCATTTTCTAGCATAGGCACAACAGTCTGCATCCATTGTGATCTAGTAGTAGCCGGATCTTAGCAACTTTTTAGCCATTGCATGCCCTCCTGCATGGGTACCAAAGGATCCTTCGTGCACCTCGTGCATCAACAAGTCTTCTTCTGTCCTATCAACGCATCTGAGGAGTACCATATCAAAGTTTCTCTTGTACAGGGAACCATCAACATTCAGGAAGAAACTACCAGCTAGCCTTCTTAATGTCTTCTTATCATTAGAAGATGCCCCAGGTGGGTATGTCTGATCCTCCAAGAAGCACTTAATGTCATGGAACCAAGGCTTATCATTTTTAACAACATCTGCTGAGAACATATATGCTGGTCTGTTAAGTCTGGATACTGAAATCCGAGGCACAAAGTTGTCAGCTTGAACTTTGATCATGGATGAAATGGTAGCCAGAGCATCCGCAAACTGATTCTCGTCTCGAGGGATATACTCAAGCTTGACTGTTGTGAAGAAAGTCAACAACCTCCTTGTATAGTACCGATAAGGTATCAGATGATCTTGGTACGTGTACCATTTGCCGTTGGTTTGATTAATTACCAGAGCTGAATCTCCGAACACAGTCAAAGTCTTGATCCTGAGGTCAATGGCTTCCTCAAGACCCATAATACAAGCTTCGTATTCAGCTTCGTTGTTAGTGCAGTTGAAAGTGAGCTTTGCCGAGAAAGGTATGTGAACTCCTTTAGGTGTAATGAGTACTGCACTAACACCACGACCATTCATATTAACAGCCCCGTCAAATATCATAGTCCATTCTTCCTCTGGGCCAGGCCCTTCAGTGTGAACAGGCTCTTCATGATCTTTTGCTTTTATGAACATGATGTCTTCATCAGGGAAGTCAAACCTCATTGGCTGATAATCATCAATGGGTTGCTCAGCGAGATAATCAGACAATACACTGCCCTTGATGGCTTTCTGAGATGTGTACTGAATGTCATATTCTGTGAGGATCATTTGCCATCTTGCAACCCGTCCGGTAAGTGCTGGCTTCTCAAAAATGTACTTAACTGGATCCATCTTAGAGATTAATAAGGTAGTGTGAGTCAACATATACTGTCTTAGTCGGCGAGCAGCCCACGCTAAAGCACAACAAGTTTTCTCGAGCTGTGAATAACGTTGTTCACACTCGGTAAACTTTTTGCTTAGGTAGTATATTGCATACTCTTTTCGACCAGACTCGTCATGCTGGCCCAACACACACCCCATTGACTCTTCTAATACTGTCAAGCACATGATTAGAGGTCTTCCTTCAACTGGAGGCATAAGGATTGGAGGCTCTTGTAAGTATTCCTTGATTTTGTCAAAAGCCCTCTGGCAGTCTTCGTTCCACCTGACCGTTTGTTCTTTTCTTAACAGCTTGAACAAAGGCTCACAGGTTGCTGTAAGGTGAGATATGAACCTTGAAATGTAGTTAAATCTACCTAGAAACCCCCGAACTTCTTTTTCTGACTTCGGTGCAGGCATTTCTTGAATGGCTTTGACTTTATCAGGGTCAACTTCAATCCCTTTCTCACTTACAATAAATCCCAGCAGCTTACCAGATCGTACCCCGAATGTGCACTTGTTGGGGTTTAACTTCAACTAGTACTTCCTCAGACGCTTGAATAACTTTAACAAATTCACCAGGTGGTCTTCTTCTGTGAGGGACTTGGCAATCATGTCATCCACATAACATTCAATTTCTTTATGGATCATGTCATGGAATAATGTTACCATAGCCCGTTGATAGGTGGCACCGACATTCTTCAGTCCGAATGGCATCACCTTATAACAGAATGTGCCCCAGGGTGTGATGAAAGTTGTCTTCTCCATGTCTTCAGGTGACATCTTGATCTGATTGTATTCTGAAAATCTGTCCATGAAGGAGAACACCGAGAACTGAGCCGTATTGTCGACCAATACATCAATGTGAGGTAAAGGGAAGTCATCTTTCGGGCTGGCTCTGTTCAGATCCCGGTAATCCACACACATCCTTACCTTGCCGTCTTTCTTAGGCACAGGTACAATATTAGCAACCCACGGCGGATAGCTAGTCACAGCAAGGAAACCGGCGTCCCACTGCTTTTGTACCTCTTCTTTTATCTTCATTGCCATATCTAGGCGAGTACGGCGCAACTTCTGTTTTACTGGTGGGCAGTCTTCTTTCAGAGGCAGCTTGTGCATGGCAATGTCGGTGTCCAACCCTGGCATATCCTGATAAGACCAAGCAAAAACATCCACATATTCCCGAAGCATGTCAATTAGTTGCTCTTTTACTGAATCTTGCAGGCAGGCCCCGATCTTAACCTCTTTCACGTCTTCTTCCGTACCAAGATTAACCGTTTCAATCTCCTCCTGATGAGGAGTGATAACCTTCTCCTCTTGCCTTAACAACCTGGCTAGCTCTTCAGGTAGCTCATAATCTTCTTCAACCCCTTCATCAGCTTGATTGATTGGATTGTCGAAGTCATACGAAGTCATAGCAGTGTTGTTGTCGGTGCAGTCTGGAGGGCACTTTCTGCAAGGGTTTAGATTGGTTTATTTTAGTGATCAATTTTAATCTTGTTTAGAAAAAGTGAAAATGAAGTTATTTATTTTGAAAAACATTGCCATTTTATTTTTGTACAAAAAGAAAAATGAAAAGACAGTGAGCGAAAAAGAGACTCGTTTGCAAAAGATGTCCGATATTCATTGATTAATCCATTTGCACAAAATTACAAGATGGCCCGATTACAAAATGAGTCTTGACATCTTGGGCAAGATGCAAGACTTGATGCATGCTTTAAAATACAGGAAATAATAATTACTCTGCAGGAGTAACCCTTATAATTTCCTGGGAAGACCAGTTAAGGATTTGGCTCCCCGGGATCCTTGGACGTATCCAGCTCTCCAGGTTGCGGTTTCTTTCCTCCTCGTCTTCCAAATTGTTCACAGCATCCGGGGTGAGCATTCCCCCGCTGACAAACTTGGGCTCCTTGGCAGCCTCTGATTGATCTTGTTGAGTAGGTCTATAACCCAACCCAAATCGGTCTTCTTTCTTTTCCACGGGCAGCAACTTGCCCCAGCCTTGGGCAGTACCCTCTTCAACAACCTTTCGGGCTTGCTGGTACGATGCTATGGAAGTTCCCAGTACAGCAGATGCTTCATTAATGTTCAGGGCCTCAAACCCCTGGCTCATGGTTTCATGGATTTCTCCGTCCATTTCTATGTACTTATACGTAGCCAGATGGCTAACAAAGATGTCTTCCTCCCCACAGATGGTGATAATTTGACCTTCCCACTCGAATTTCAACTTCTGGTGAAGGGTAGACGTAACAGCGCCAGCGGCGTGGATCCAAGGTCTACCCAACAAACAGCTGTAGGCCGGCTGAATGTCCATCACAAAGAAGGTAGTTTTGAAGGTCTGCGGGCCAATAATCACAGGCAGATCAATCTCCCCAAGAACTGATCTCTTAGAGCCATCAAATGTTCTCACCACCAAATTACTCGGACGCAGTGCCAAGCCATCATACTCCAGCTTCACTAAGGCTTTCTTTGGTAAAACATTGAGTGATGACCCAGTGTCCACCAGTACATGAGATAGAACAGCACCCTTGCATTCCAAGGTGATATGCAAAGCCTTGTTATGGTTACGTCCCTCCGTTGTTAATTCAGCATTGGTAAAGCCCAGTCCATGACTGGTGTTGACATTTGCTACCACAGTTTCTAGCTGATTAACAGTAATCTCCTCTGGCACGTATGCTGCGTGCAGGACTTTCAACAATGCGTTCCTGTGAGCTTCGGAACACATCAACAATGATAATATGGAGATTTTTGAGGGAGTTTGGTGAAGCTGGTCCACCACCTTGTAATCACTCCTTTTTATGATCCTTATGAACTCGTCTACATCTTGTTCAAAAGATGTCTTCTGAGTTTCCTTGGCAGTTGGCTCTTCAGATACCACACTCTTTCCTTTTGATTTGGCAGCAGCTTCTGCTTTAACATTAGGTCTTTGAGTTTGTGAGGCAAAAAGGCGTCCGCTTCTGGTGAAGCCTCCGCCTCCCCCAACATTATCAATTTGTGGAGAAGAGGTTGATGAATCCAGGGTGATTTTCTCCCCGTTGCAGTAGAGATCGGAGCCATAATGCCAAGGTATGGCATTACTGCTTTCATAAGGAACAGGTCCAGGCACCGTAATGGTGACCAGACTGATTGCTGCAGAGGAGGGTACTGTGACGGTGTGCGGATCATAGTAAATCGTGACTGGTGATCTGGCAGGAGGCGCCACTGTTTGTTGTTGGAAATTGCTGCTGGGAGGAACCTCTGATGGGTCATAGTAGATTGTAACTGCTGAGACATCTTCATTAATTTTTGCTGACGTTGTAGAAGATTCTGCTAATAAAGTGGATGCTGATGTTGTAGAAGAAATGGTTGTCGAATTTTGACTTGTTGAAGTGATGGATGGAGCCATTGCTGATGATATTGATGAATCGGCAGGAATGATTGTTGCTGTTGTTGTAGAAGAATCAGGAATTGTTGTTAAAGGAATTGCTGGATTTGTAGGCGCCGTTGTTGAAATCTGAAGGATGCCATCCTTAATAAGACCATTTATGTCGCTTCTCAAATTTTCACACCCGTTGACTGCAATGTTGCAATACCCACAACCGAGCTCACACCCGGGGAACACTTGGCACTCTAGAAGCTGAGCTTTAATTTCGACCAAAGGTGTTCGAATTTGTGCAACACTGGTGATCAAGGTAGATGGTTTGTCTTCCTCAATGGCATTAATCCTTGGCCCACCATGATTAGGCATAGGATTTTTGTTGACATTCGGAGGAGGTGTGAAGTTGAGGGCTTTAGAATCCACCAGATCTTGGACTTTCACTTGTAAGGCCCTGCATTTCTCAGTATTGTGACCAGGTGCATTTGAGTGGAAAGCACACCTGGCGTTGACATCATAATTCCTGGGGAGATTGAGGGGATCTGGTGGTGCCAACGTCCTTAAATCAACCAAGTTAAGCTTCAGGAGTTGTGGCAATAAGGCAGCATAAGGCATAGGGATGGGATCAATCACCCTGTTTGCCTGTGATGGTCTTTGTTGGAATGGACGCTGTTGTTGGTTGCTGTTGTTGTTGTAGGTTCTTTGTTGCGGATACTGAACTTGTTGTTGATATTGGGGTTGTCGTTGTTGAGGATATGCTGATTGCTGAGGAATCGGAGCTGGAATGGTAACAGCCGCTACTGATCTGTGGACATACTGAGGTCTGCCCCTGCTGGCATGAATGGCATTTGTCTCACCGGTCCTTCGGGGTCCCACAAAAGGTTTCCTGGGATTACTGGATGAACTTGCACCATTATCAGAAATTTTGCCCATTTTCAATAGACTCTCAATCCTTTCACCAGCTATAACCACATCTGCGAAGCTGGTAGAAGAAAAGGCAGCCAATATATCAATATATGTTCCTTGCAAAGTATTCATGAACATGTCGGCCATTTCTCTTTCCGACATGGGTGGTTGGACAGCAGCAGCAAGCTGTCTCCACCTCTGGGCATATTCTCTGAAGCTTTCCCTGGAAGACTGAGACATTCCCATTAGGAGGGTCCTGTTAGGAGCCATGTCCAGATTTTATTGATACTGCCTGATGAAGGCTTCAGCTAAGTCCTTCCAGCATCTAATGGTAGCTCTGGTCAAGTGCGAATACCACTCCCTTGAAGCCCCAGTCAGACTGTCTTCAAAGTAGAACATCTACAACTTCTCATCCATAATATAGGCTTTAAGTCTTCCCAGGAAAGACTGCAAGTGAGTTCGTGGACAAGAGGTTCCATTGTATTTCTCAAAGCACGGGGGTTTGAATTTGTGGGGAATTCTCACCCCATCCACTAGCCCCATATCCATTACATCGAAGCCCAAGGAGTTCTGAGACTCCAAAGATCTCAACTTCTCAGCAATTTCATCTAACCTTCTATCATAGACTTCGTCTCCAGCTCCCATTACAGTGAATTGCTCTTCTTGGGGATCCTCTTGCAAGATTCTCCCCCCAGCAGTATTTCCTTGCACATTTCCTGGGATGTTGACTTCCGGATCTAGATGAGGTCCAAATACTGGTGGATTAACATGAGGTTGACCCCGCTCATTGTTGCTAGTTCCTCCAGTTCCAGGATGAGGTTCCTCGGGAGTTTGTCTTTCCACCAATTCCCATAACCTTTCTTGACTCTGGGCCAAGCCAGTCATCACAACCATGAATTGAGTCATTTGGTTCCTCATCTCCACTCTTTCATTAGCCATCTGGGTTCTGACCTCAGTCAGGTCCTGCTGTACCTGCTCCATTTGGATACCAGGAAGGTTGTTGCGAGTAGGGTACCGGTGCGCACGGTTGACAGGGAACACTCGGCGACGAGCAATATTTCCTGAAGTCACAACAGAGTTAGAAACAAATAATAACAAAACCTACAAAACAAAACAAGGTTAGTATACAATGCAGTATGCTTATTTGTTTTCCAAGGTATCCGGCTTGGTTCTTGGTTTTGAACTTTCCAGACCTCGAGGAAGATGCTTGATGTTGAAAAGAAACCCAATGAAAGCAAACTAATATATTACAAATGATGAACAATACATAGTTTGTTTTACAACACATGCCCCTGGAGGGTCAAAATACAACAAAAAGAAAAGTACATCAAATGGAAATGAACAACAAGCAAAGAAATCACACATCTAATCCAAATTCATCCTCCTTAACCTCCTTCAGAAGTGCCTCAGTCACTGGACCAGCTGGATGCTCTGTAATGGTCCTAATGAGGAGGTTCCTGGTGGCAATGGCAGTGGTCAGCTTCTTGTGCCTGTCCTGGTCCTTTGATCTCTTCAATCCAGCCCTAAGCTTCAACTCTGAAATCTCCTTCTGGGCTGCCAGCAAAGCTTCCTGCTGCTTCTTTTCATTAGCCTCTAACTGTTCAATCTTGGCTTGAATTCTCTGATCTTCTTGTGTACGGGCTTCAATGATCCTGACCCACCTAGCCTGACTTTCTTGCAGATAGAGCTCAGTACTGGCCTTCTGAATTTTGGCCTCCTTACAGGCATTCTTCAATATTTGTTCCCCAGCTTTTGCTTTCCTGATGTAGTCCTCTGTTTTCTCAATCTTGGCCAGACGCTCCACCCTAAGCTTTTCCAACCTCTCAATGTCCAGACGACCATCACTCCTTTCCCAAAGGGTCTTCTTCAGAGCTTGAAACAGATTCTCATTCCTTTCCTTCAGCTTCTCAAATTCTTCCAGGCTGACAGTTGCTGCTGGCTGTGCTGTAGATGGTCCAGGTATGTCCTCCAAGGTGAAGGGCATTCCAGTAATCTGAGCTCTAGCATGAGACCAGTCATAGTACTGAGCTGAAGCAACATTATTACACCTTCCAAGAATAGCCATCCCTTTTATCTGGATGTTGTCCCAAGCCCAAGATGCTTGTCTGACAGCAGCTAAATTAGGCTTTACTTCACAATACAAGGTCTCAGCTAAATCTTGCACTCTGGGAGGGTGAACCAAAGCATAGCCCAGTTGTCTTTTAAACAGCAAAGGATTGTAGTTGATGCAACCCTTAACTCCTATCAGAGGTACATTTGGGTATTGCCCACAGCTGGTGATGATGTCCTTGCCTTTGGTGCTATGGGTGCACCATCTGATATCATCTGGAGTTAAAACAATGAGCCTCTTGGCCCAATTCTTCTGTTCGTGAGGTTTCAAGAAGGCATCTGATTTAGGTAGGTTTATGAGCAGCCAGGTGTGAAACAAAGGAGCACAACATCTCACCAACTTCCCCCTTTGTTTCTCATTCCTCTGATGGATGGAGTAATAGAAATCTCCCAGCAATGTGGGTACTGGGTTCCTCAGAAGGAAAAGATGGATGGCATTCTTGCTGATAAATTTGGGCTCATCTGCAAACAGTATAACCCCATATATACTGAGGGCTAACAGTGCACAGAATGCCCTCTATTCTCCCAATGAGGCCTTCAGGATGGCCTGAGAAATCAAGAAATCCAAGTGCAAACCAGGGATCCCAGCTTTTGTTGTCATGCTTTGCTCAATCAAGGCAGGCTCTAGGTACAATGCTTTTGCTAATTCTCCATTGCTAGAAAAAGTCATCTCTGGGTTGAAAGGGAGTCCACCCCTGATAGGTACTCCAATCAAAGAGGAAAACTCTTCCAGTAGAGGCCCTAACTGAAAGTCTAGGAATGTGAAGCATCTCAAAGGAGGGTCATAAAACTGCAAGCATGTGTGGATCATGCTCCTTTGAGAAGGGTCAAGGTCCATAACCATATCTAGGATACCTCCATAATGCTCTCTAAACAATGGGATGTGGTCAGGGGTGATAAGTGACTGGACCTGCCTGATACCAGTCAATACAGGCTCAAAGAAATGGTAGGATATGTTGCTCTTCCTGGGAGTAGCCATGAATGCTGATGAAGAGCTGAAGACAAGTGCTGATGAGGATCAAGACTGATACTGGAGATGAGCCACTGATAGGCTGATGCTGGTGATGATGAAGATAGCTGAAGCAGATAACTGATGAAGCAGAGGTCTATGCAGAAGAAGGGGTCAAAACCATACCAGATAAAAAGTGGATACCCTGAAAAACAAATAAACAAATGTTAAATGATGCAATGATGATGTATGCAAATGATATGCAAGGGTTTATGATTAAGCTGAATCTGATTATCTGTCTTGATATAAAGTCCATGTATGTTCAAGAAGTTCAGATGGAGGTTCAGAAATCCAGTAACCAAGGTGGGGGACTCAAATAAAGAGTTACATGTCCAGGGTTAAATCACAAGAACTGTCCAAAATGAGGTACTCTTAAACAAAACAAGTAACAGGGTATGATGTGGCCGATGGTACCTGCAAACCTGTAAACAGCCCAACCCCCTCACAGGTAGTGTTCTAAAACAAGGATCCTCAGACTTGGATCAGTTATGAGAAGTGTAAACACTTCTAACCCGGAGGTACAGTGTTTACAATAACCATAAAAGATCCTCCTCTAATTCAACTCAGTTTCTGAAGGTCATAATAAAGGTCATCCAGACTTAGCAGGCTTCCCAGATAGCCCTAGCACTACAGGAAATCTGTAGCACATAGTTCTCAAGAAGAAACCCACATCTGAACCGTGTTTCATATTCCCGCACCAGACCGAAATGGAATGGGAAAGAACATGAACCACTCTAGCCTATGTGTCACTCAGGTCCCAGGTATAGGACCTTAAACTCTCAATGAAACCCCACCCACCAAAACAGAAACCAGATCCAGCAATGACAGTATGACAATATGATGTATAAAATTGTAAAGAAAGCAAATAAACAAGACTGTACATAAAGCAATAAATAAAGCAAATAAACACAATTAGCACATAACACCCCAGTAAACACAAATCAATCAAGCGCTAGGAGGAACCCACAAAAAGAACCAGAAGCCCTGGTTACAGTATAAGGGTCCCCAGCAGAGTCGCCAAGCTGTCGCTCCCGCCAAAATGAGGCTAAGTCAAATGGGGTACAAACGCGAACGGTCGGCGAAAAGGAGAGAGAACACACAAGGTGAACTCAAAAGACAAGAGTCGCCAGCTAGGCATTTTTATCCCGGAGGAAAGGTAATGCTGCATAAACCTAGAAAGATGTGGATACGACGGTCGCGAACCAGAGATACTGAGAAAGGGGGTTGGTTACAACCTGGGAAGGTATTAGCACCCAGATTGTCCGTCGTACTCGAAGGGATCCACGCTTAAAAGATTTGTGTTTAAAAGGGGTAGTGTCAGTGCAATCTGTGTATCAAAGATGGAAAGAATGCAAGTGTCAGTGTAAAAGAAATGTGAAGTGTATAAGAGAAGTGTCAGTGTCAGAACAGGAGTATGAAGCTCAAGACTATGAGGCTTAAAGAATGATGCTGGAAGGAGGGGGAATATACAAAGACTTTTGTTCGATAACAGTTAAGTTATGCCTACGTATCCTCTCGTGCAATGAGGAAGTCAGAACACCGTAGTTCGACCCAAAGAGACTGAAAGGTAAATTGACTTGTGAACTGCTTACTTGTCTATGCTCAAGTGTATGACCTGTCTGGCTCAAGTGCAAACTGTCTTGCATTAGACGGAAGAAGCAAGTCCTTGTTTGTGAGTGAAGATGATGAGAAAAGAATCTCGAAGGAGACGATTATTGTTTGTTTTTTGTGTTTTCAATCTTTTATTGCTTTTGGTGTTTGTCATAAGAAAATGAGCTTAAGCCTAAACAATGGGTTAGTAAACTCATCACATCCTCCCTCTGATTAGGGGTAATGAGAATACCTTAAGTATAAAGTAAACACCTCACACTTAATCACCATGATGTAAGATTAAGATCATTAACCTACTTGTATTTATTTAGATGTTTTTGGAGTTTTTGTTTAGTGTTAAGTAATGAGCTTAAGCCATAATCAGAGATTTAATGGACTCATTACACCATCCTAATAGAAGGATAATAGATGAGAACATTTAAGCTGAGGAAGGCTCCTCAACTTAATCCATGATTAGGGATTAACCTCATGACAAAACAAGGCCTTTATTAAATGGATTTTAATTAATGATAAGATGAAGAAATGGATTTTATGATTTGTAAGACCACTTGAGGGGGACTTGTCCATTAACACTAGGGTTAGTCCTTCTTAACCAATTAAGGAAGAATTAGAACCCTGATGCAAGGCCCAAGTTACAAGCTTGATGTCTTAGTGATTGTTAAATGTATTGATTAAAGGATTTAAACACATCAAGGGTTTAACACTTAGGATTAAAGTTATACACTCCATCCTAATAGAAGGATGCAGGCATAAGCTTAATCACAAAGCCTTAAAACCTTTAGGGTTTAGTCCTTGATTATGGGATGAGAAGAGAAGACTCAAAGATGACACAAAGGAAAAACTAAATGGGGGACTAATCAAAACCCTAATTGTTATCATGCTTGGTTGTTCCTAGGGTTTATGAGGCTTGCAAGAGATCTTCAGGAGAAAAGCCACCAAGGAAAGAAGCAGATGAAAGGAGAAAGAAACAGAGAGAAACAAGACAACTTGCTTCACTTAAGAAGACAAGTTGCCTGAAGGAAGAGAGTGGGAAAGATTCATGAATGAGTAAGCTCACTCTAATACAAAGATAAAATGCAGCAATGATGCATAAGAGAGATGAGAAGAGATTGTGAGAAGTGAAGGCAAATTCACTTCTCAAAACAACTTACCACCTGAAAAGTTAGCAAAAGAAATGAAATGCCATGAAAATGAGATGAAATGCCATGATACAAACCAAAGTCAGAAGCATGAACATGATGTTAACGATGCTAAGAGATGATGCAAACACATGTCAAGAATTGTGGATGATCATACAAGGATGAGGATGCAAATGAAGCATGCTTTGAACCATGAAAGTTCATGAAAGTTTATGAAATGATATGAATGCATAACATGGCAAATGAAAGATGCAATGATCAAACATGATCCTAATATGTCCTAAGATGTCTTATATGTCATATTGATGCATAAAATGTCATGGCAAGTTCTTGAATGCAAGCATATGAGAGATGGATGCAAAGGAAGGCAAGAATTAGGGTTTACATACAATATGCAATGCAAAATTCAAAATCAGAAGCAAATGATAAAATAAAAAATTGAAAATGGGATCAAAGGAACCCTAACCCTATACAAGTTCACTGCCCAAAGGAGGGGACCTAACTCTTAACCTAATGGGTGTTATGATTTTCTCAAGTCAACTAGGGTTTCAAGGTATCTCAAAAGGAAAAATGCTCATTAAATTGAAAATTCAAGATAAATTCAAACCAATTTTACCCTAAAAACTACATGGTATGAAGGATGCAATGCAAGAAGAACCATCATCAAACTCTTCATGGTTAGGCAGAATGAATTTTTCCAAGTTTGGACAAAAATATTGCCTTTAAACAACTTTTATTCCAATGAAAATTGTCAAAATACATCAAGGACCAAAAAGAAATTTGTTTTGAGAGTTTGATAATGCTTCTAAATGTTTTAAAATGCAATGTGAATTTTTTTTGTGATTTTTAAATACTTAAATGCATTTTTAATTAATTAATTTCCATTAACTAATTAAAAATAAACATTTAAATGATTTAAAAATAATTTTTAATGAAAAAAATAAAAATAAAAATATTTTTGGGTTCTGAAAATTAATAAAAGGTTTGATAAAAATTTTCAGAATTTTCCAATGCATTTTCCTATTTTTAAAAATTCGTACAAGTTTAATGCAAATAAAATGAAATAAAATTGATTAAATGGAGAAGTATGCAAATCCTGAGGCTCACATTCAAATGGATTTGGAGGGAATTGACTGGCGCCAGATCCTATGGTCCACATTCAAACTGGCATTTTTAAAACTAATCCTAATTAATTAATTTAATTAATCCTGATTAATCCTAATGACCTAATCTGGACCAAACAAACGCGCGCGGGAATGCCCATCTGATGGCTCACATTCAAAACTGGCCTAAACCCTAATTAGGGTTAATGACTTTCAGACGGCCGGAATAGTGGTTCCGGTCGTCTTCTCCGGCGAATCAAAAACCCTAGCTTCCTCAATAGGTTACCAAACTCCAAATTTCTTCCACAAAAATGATCCGTACATCAATCTAAACCTAAACCCTCAATTAAAATCCATTTATTTCACTTCATAAGCATGAATCGAAGAAAAATACGAAACACGGGCAAATGTTCAGAGACAACATACATGATGGTTTCGCAACCATTTTCAAAAGTAAATACATCCCCATGATCAAGGGAACATGAAGAACCATAAAAGAACTTAAAAGCTAACTTCTGGGAAAAAAGTTCTTCATGTTACCTGAGATGAAAACTCTCTGATTCTGAGCTTTCTGGACTCAAACTTTGTGCAAACCCTCTCCTTTGAACACCCTGATAATGAAATGAAGCTTGGATAGCTTTGAGAATGGCTGGTTGTGGCTGTTTTGTTCTGGTGTAGCAGAAATGGAGGTCTTTGTATGTGATGTTTCAAGCTGTTTCAGTGATGGATTTTGGTTCTGAGGATGATTTGTGACTTGTTGGTGAAAGAAAAATGGAAGTTTGAAGGTTGTGTGAAGAGTTTCAAAGAGGAGAAGTTTTGGATAGATTTTGTGCAAGCTGGATTGTGGGAGGTTTCTGGCTTGTGTGTGGTTTGCTTTATGATCCATAGCACATCCCTAAACTATTGGAAGAGGTCTGAGGAAGTGACTTGCACTGTGGGAATGGCATGGGGAAATTGGCCAAAAAGTCAATGTTAGGTGTACTTGAGGCATGGACTGTGGCAGAGGCTATTTTAGGGTTGCTCTGGGTTCAGCTGCCTTCAAGGATGGCCATGGGATGAACTGATGTGAGCTGGGATGGATGAAGGGTGAGATACCACATGTTTTGCAATTTTGCAACTTGTTACACTTTGTGATTTTTGGCCATGGACATGTGACACCTCTTGGGCAATATGAAGCAAAATGCACCATATAATGTTGTTATGACACTTTGATATTGATTAGAGATCAAACAAAACCAAAGGAACCCTTCTTGCAAGATTTCCCTCTTTGTGATTTTCATGAAAAATAGCTTATGATTCTTGGAATTCAAGGCATGAAAGTGAGAAATTTCTTGGGCAAATCTGAATTATAAGCCATGAATTATGTTTGTGTGATGATTAGAAGCTGGTTTGAAGTCACATTTGGCCTTGGCATGAGGTTTTGCAACTTTCTTCTTTTGGTGCAAAAGTGAAAAGTAAGTGATTTTTCCCAACTTTGACAAGCCATAACTTTTGATCCAAAATGAATTAGAATGAGTTCTTGTACTTTTTGAAAATGGTAAGATCCATTCTACAACTTTCATGACCAAAGTTTTCTCATTTGAAGCATTTTTGAATCAAAAAGAGGGGGTTGAAAAACTTTCCCAAAATGACAAGTTTACATTATAAGTCACTTTCCCAAAAAGGCAACTTTGCAAATGGCTTGAAATTCTTCAATTTTGTGAACTTCTAACATCTTCTATGATCAAATAAAGATCATAAACATTCAAAATTATGGAGAACACCCTTTGGTTGGGTCATTGGGGGCCTCAGATGCCCTGATTTTGCACTGACTTGCTCAAGAAGTCACCTTTTGATCAGATGCCTTCCCCATTGAATTTCTTCATGAAAATTGATATGCATGATCCTCATAACATATAGAGACCAATAGAAACAAGAATGACAAAAAAATGGATTTATGGCCTCTGAAACCAAAACCCTAATTCTAGGTCATCTGTGTAGTTAAACCTGGCTCTGCTTCCATGCCTTTCTCAGTTCTTGTGATTCTTTGACTCCTTTGACCTTGTGAGGATATAATATGATGCTTGAACACACATGGACCCTCTTGAAGTGATTGATGACCTTTGGAGTGGCTCAAATAGCTCAGGGATGGCTCAGATCACAAACCCTAGATGCAGATGACTTTGAAACAATGCAGTGAAGCAAAAGATGCAATATGAGATGCTATGGTTGAACTTATGCACATGAAGAGAGTCACAAGCCATGGTGTGAATGGGTGAGGGAAAATTTGGGGTGTTTACACCCTTCACCAGAAGTTAAAATTCGAGTGGGAAGGCCAAGTCATTACTATTTGTGGGGAGGAGGATATTTTTGTTAGCCAGCTGGCTACTTTCAAATACATTGAGATGGATGGGAAGATCCATGAAACCATGAGCCAAGGGTTTGAGGCCCTTAATATTAATGAAACATCTGCTGTGCTTGGGACCTCCATCACATCATATCAGTAAGCCCGAAAGGTTGTTGAGGAAGGTACCGCCCAAGGCTGGGGCAGGCTGCTGCCCGTGGAGAAGAAAGAAGACCGATTCAGGTTGGGTTACTGTCGCTCCCGATAAATGAAGCTAAGTCCAGATAAAGGTACAGACGCGAACGGTCGGCGAGAGGGACAATGAGAACACACAGCCGTGAACTCACTGGAGATGAATAGAGTCGCCAGCTAGGCATTTTTATCCCGGAGGAAAGGCAATGCTGCATAGACCTAGAAAGAGATAGATAAGACGGTTTGCGAACCAGAGAGACTGAGAAAGGGGGTTGGTTACAACCTGGGAAGGTGTTAGCACCCAGATTGTCCGCCGTACTCGACGGGATCCACGCTTAAAAGATTTGTGTTTTAAAGGGGTAGTGTTAGTGCAATTTGTGTGTAAAATAGCTGGAAAAGGATGTACAGGTGTCAGTGTAAAAGAAGTGAGGTGTATAATGATGTGTCAGTGTGAGAATAAGAGTGAAATGCTCATGACAATGAGGCTTAAAGAATAATGCTGAAAGGAGGGGGAATATACAGAGACTTTTGTTCGATAACTGTTAAGTTATGCCTACGTATCCTCTCGTGCAATGAGGAAGTCAGAACACCGTAGTTCGACCCAAAGAGACTGAAAGATGAATTGACTTGTGAACTGCTTACTTGTCTATGCTCAAGTGTATGACCTGTCTGGCTCAGGTGCAAACTGTCTTGCATTAGACGGAAGAAGCAAGTTCTCGTTTATGAGTGAATGAGATGAGAAAAGAATCCCGAAGGAGACGGTTATTGTTTGTTTTTGGGTTTTCAGTCTTTTATTGCTTTTGAAAGTTTGTCATAAGTTAATGAGCTTAAGTCTAAACCAATGGATTTAGTAAACTCATCACATCTTCCCTCTGTTTAGGGGAAATGAGAGTACCTTAAGTGTGAAGTCAGATTCTCACACTTAATCACCTTTGGTATAGGATTAAGATCATTAACCTACTTGTGATTATTTAGATGTTTTTGTGGTTTTTGTTTAGTGTTGAGTAATGAGATTAAGCCATAATCAGGGATTAAACAGACTCATTACACCATCCTAATAGAAGGATAATAGATGAGAATGTTTAAGCTGAGGAAAACTCCTCAACTTAACCCATGATTAGGGATTAAACTCATGACAAAACAAGCCTTTGATTAAGTGGATTTTATTTAATGATATGATGATGAAGTGATTTTTAGGGTTTGTAAGACAACTTGAGGGGGACTTGTCCATTAACACTAGGGTTAGTCCTTCTTAACCAGTTAAGGAAGAATTAGAACCCTAATGCAAGGCCCAAGTTACAAGTGTGATGTCTTGATACTTATTAAGTGAATTGATTAAAGGAGTTAAACACATTAAGGGTTTAACACTTAGGATTAAAGTTATACACTCCATCCTAATAGAAGGATGCAGGCATAAGCTTAATCACAAAGCCTTAAAGCCTTTAGGGTTTAGTCCCTGATTATGAGGTGAGGAGAGAAGACTCAAGAGAGACACAAAGGTAAAACTAAGAGGGGAGACTAATCAAAACCCTAATCATTGTCATGCTTAGTTGTTCCTAAGGTTTATGAGGTTTATCAAGAAAAATCTTCAATGGAACCACCAGGAAGCAGATGAAAGGATCAAGAGAAGCAAAGTGACTTGCTTCATTCAAGAAGTCAAGTCACTTGAAGAGAGAAAGGTGGGAAGAAGAAGAGTGAGCAAGCTCAAACTCAAACACATACAAAAATGCAGCATGGATGCAAGAGAGAGATGAGAAGGAAGTGTGAGAAGTGAAGGCAAATCCACTTCTCAAAGTTACCTACCACCTGAAAAGTTAGTGAAAGGAATGCAATGCAATGCAAAATGAGATGAAATGACATGATGATAAACAAAACCAGAAGCATATACATGATGCTAATGATGCTATGAGATGCTACAAACATGAGGCATCACATGGAAATGGTCATACAAGCTTATGAATGCAAATGAAGCAAGTTAGGAACCATGAAAACACATGAAAAGTTATGAAGTGCACATGACATACAACATGGCAAATACATGATTCAATGATCAAACATGTTTTCTATATGTCTTATGATGTCAAATGAATCACATGGAAGCATGGAATGTCATGGCAAGTCATGTTATGCAAGAGAATGCAAGATGGATATATATGGAAGCCCAAATTAGGGTTTATGTATCAAACATCAAACACAAACCAAAAACCAGAAGAAAACCCTAAGATAAAAAATGGAAAATGCCACACAAAGGACCCCTAATCCCATACTAAACCACTGCCCAAAGGAGAAATCTCAACTCTTGACCAATCTTAAGTTATGATTTTCACAAGTTTTTAGGGTTTTTAGGGTTTCCAAACAAAAGAAATGTCAAACAATTTGAAAATGCAAGATCAAATCATGGCCATTTTATCTCAAAAACTACATGCTAAACACAATGCAATGCAAGAAGAATCAATGTCCAACTCTTCATGGATAGGCAGAAATGGTTTTTTGGAACTTTGGATCAAATTAATGCATAAAAATGATTTTAAATCAATGAAAAATTATCAAAATGCATCAAGATCAAAAAAGAAATTTGGTTTGAAGGTTGGACAATGTTTCTAAATGTCTTAGAACATTTCATGAATTTTTTGGTGATTTTTAGATACTTAAAATTATTTTTAATAAATTAATTCTCATTAATCAATTAAAAATAATCTTTTAATTATTTAAAAATACATTTTAAATGCTGAAAATGAAAATAAAAATATTTTTGTGTCATAAAAATTAATAAAACTCTTGAGAAAAAGTTTCATAATTTTTAAGACATTTTTGCTATTTTAAATAAATTATGCAAAACAAATGAGAAAAATATGAAAATAAAATGAAAATAAATGAATTAAAGAGAAGTCAGCTGATCCAAGGGCTTGAATTCAAAGTCACATGCGCGGGAGTTGACTGCGCGCCACATCCTACGGCTCAAATTCAAAAATGACTAATTAATGCTTAAACCCTAATTGCGCCGTTAAACACTTTCAGATGACCGGAACAGTGCTCCGGTCATCTTCTCCGTTCACCCCAAACCTCAAACTCACTCCATACGTTATGAAAATGAAATCTAATTGAACAGAAATGTTTCCCACTCACTCACGAATCATAACCCTCACTCAAAACAAATTTATTTTTCCAGGAAAGGCTGAATCGAAGCAAACAAGAACTAGGGCAAAAAAGTTTCAGAGATCAATTAAATTCTCATTTCATCACCATTTTCAAAACTAAAAGCACCAGGACAATCAGTGAAGCATAGAGAACAAGTTTAGAACATAAAAAATGATTTCTGGAAAAATATTTCTTGAGCTACCTGAGATTCGAAGCTTTCACTCCAGCAACTTTCAGACCTCCCCTCCTTGTGAAATCCACTCCTTATGACCTCTTGATGATGCTTGAATGCTTTGGAGAAGTTTATGCTGGCTAGGTGAAGATTTTGAACAGCTTCTGCTCAAGCTCAGTTGAAAATGGCAATGGTGAGGCAGGCAGTTTCTGGCAATGGTGAAGGGTTGTTTGTGGTCAGGATGATGAGTGGAGAAGGCTTGTAGAGTTTGTTTGAGTGTTTGTGAGCTGTGGAGTGAGTTTCGAATGAAACTGCAAGTTGGAGTGAAAATGGAGAAGCAATGTTTTTGTTTGATTCAGGCTTGGTTCTTTGTTGGTTTAGGCTTAATGGAGTATGGTGAGATGATTAGTGAAGCTGGTTTGAATGTTTGTGAGTTGGGCAGAGAGATTCGAAGAAAAATGCAAATGGGGTGAGTTTTGTGTATGTGATGTTGTGGTGTGTTTCAGCTGGGCTTGGTGTTATGTTTTGCTTTCAAATGGAAAGTATAAACAATTCCAAGTGGCCAGAGGATGTGACATGGCCTGCTGTGATTGGGATGTTTGCTTTTGCCAAAAGTCAACTTTTTTGTAAGAGAGGTATGGCTTGGGTTCTAGCTTGGTACAATGGCTAGGGCTGGCGCAGCATGGTGTGTATGGGAGGCTAGAGTGGTTCAAAGGCCAATGCAGCAAGTGGTAAGAAGCATCATGATGGTTTTGCAACTTGGTTACTTTTGGAACTTCATGAAAAAGTCTTGTTATACAAACCATGATCATGAGAAACTTTGGTCCAAATCTGACTTTTAGGACTCATGTGATGTTTGTACATTGGTTTGAAGTGAACTAGAAGTTACAAACAGCCTTGGTTCATGATTTTGCAAATTTTCCTTTTAGTGCACATCTTGAAAATCAATGATTTTTGCCAACTTTGTCACACCATAACTTTTGATCCAAAATGAATTAGATCATGTTCTTGTACTTTTTGAAAAGGGAAAAATGTATTCTACAACTTTCATGACCAAAGTTTTTCCATTTGAAGCATTTTTGGATCAAGAATCAAGGCTTGAAAAATGGCACAAAATGACATATTCTTGAAAAGTCAAACATGCCCTAAAAAGTCAACTTTGCAAAAACTTCAAATTCTTGATTTTTGTGAACTTCAAACCTCTTCCATGATCAAATAAAGATCATATACACTCAAATTGATGAAGAATGCCCATTGATTGGGTCATTGGGGGCCTCAGATGCCCTGATTTTGCACTGGCTTGTCCAGAAAGTCAACCCTTGATCAGATGACTTCCCCATGGAATTTCTTCATGAAAATTGATATGCATACTCCCTATACCATATAAAGACCAATGGAAACAAGAATGACCAAAAAATTTGGAGTTATGGCCTCTGAAACCAAAACCCTAATTTTAGGTCATCTGTGCAGTCAAGCCTGGCTCTGCATCTATACCAATCCCAGTTCTTGTGATTCTTTGGAATTCTTGACTTTGAGAGGATGTAATATGATACTTGAACACACATGGATCCCTTTGAAGTGATTGGTGGCCTTTGGAGTGGCTCAAGAAGCTCTTGGATTGCTCAGATCACAAACCCTAGGTGCAGATGACTTTGAATCAATGCAGTGAATCAAAAAAATGTGACATGAGATGCTATGATTGAGTTTATGCATATGAAATGATCACAAGCCATGGTGTGAATGGGTGAGGGCAAATTTGGGGTGTTTACAGTTACAGACCAACTCGACAAGATCTATCAGAGGCTACAACAGAGCCCAAGTTTGTCAGCGGGGGAATGCTCACCCCGGATGCTGTGAATAGCTTGGAAGATGAGTCAGAAGACAAGCGCAACCTGGAAAGTTGGATACGTCCAAAGACCCCGGGGAGCCATGTCTCAAACTGGTCTTCCCAGGAAATTATAAGGGTTACTCCTGTAGAGTAATTATTATTTCCTGTATTTTGAAGCATGCATCAAGTCCTGCATCTTGCCCAAGATGTCAGGACTCATTTTGTAATCGGGCCATCTTGTATTTTGTGCAAAGATCAATTAATGAATATCAGGACATCTTTTGCAAACGAGTCTTTTCTTTTCCGCTCACTGTTTTTCATTTTTCATTTTTTGTACAAAAATAAAATGGCAATGCTTTTCAAAATAAATAACTTCATTTTCACTTTTTCTAAATAAGATAAAACTGATCACTAAAATAAACCAATCTAAACCCTTGCAGAAAGTGCCCTCCAGACTGCACCGACAACAACACTGCTATGGCTTCGTATGACTTTGACAATCCGATTAATCAAGCTGATGAAGGGGTTGAAGAAGATTATGAGCTACCTGAAGAGTTAGCCAGGTTGTTAAGACAAGAGGAGAAGATTATCACTCCTCATCAGGAGGAAGTCGAGACGGTTAATCTTGGTACGGAAGAAGACTTGAAGGAAGTTAAGATCGGGGCCTGCCTGCAAGATTCAGTAAAAAAGCAGCTGATTGATATGCTTCGGGAATATGTGGATGTTTTTGCTTGGTCATATCAGGATATGCCAGGGTTGGACACTGACATTGTTATGCACAAGCTGCCTTTAAAGGAAGACTGTCCACCAGTAAAACAGAAATTGAGCCGCACTCGCCCAGATATGGCAATGAAGATAAAAGAAGAGGTACAAAAGCAGTGGGACGCCGGTTTCCTTGCTGTGACTAGCTATCCGCCGTGGATTGCTAATATTGTAACTGTGCCTAAGAAAGATGGCAAGGTGAGAATGTGTGTGGATTACCGGGATCTGAACAGAGCCAGCCCAAAAGATGACTTCCCTTTACCTCACATTGATGTATTGGTCGACAATACGGCTCAGTTCTCGGTGTTTTCCTTCATGGATGGATTTTCAGGATATAATCATATTAAAATGTCACCTGAAGACATGGGGAAGACCACTTTCATCACACCCTGGGGCACATTCTGTTATAAGGTGATGCCATTCGGACTGAAGAATGCGGGTGCCACTTATCAACGAGCTATGGTAACATTATTCCACGATATGATCCATAAAGAAATCGAATGCTATGTGGATGACATGATTGCCAAGTCCCTCACAGAAGAAGACCACCTGGTGAATCTGTTGAAGTTATTCAAGCGTCTGAGGAAGTACCAATTGAAGTTAAACCCCAACAAATGCACATTCGGGGTGCGATCCGGTAAGTTGCTGGGATTTATTGTAAGTGAGAAGGGGATTGAAGTAGACCCTGACAAAGTTAAAGCCATTCAAGAAATGCCTGCACCAAAGACTAAAAAAGAAGTTTGGGGGTTCCTAGGTAGATTGAACTACATTTCACGGTTCATATCTCACCTTAATGCAACCTGTGAGCCTTTGTTCAAGTTGTTGAGAAAAGAACAAATAGTCAGGTGGAATGAAGATTGTCAGAGGGCTTTTGACAAAATCAAGGAATATTTACAAGAGACTCAAATCCTTATGCCTCCAATTGAAGGAAGACCTCTAATCATGTACTTGACAGTATTAGAAGAGTCAATGGGGTGTGTGCTGGGCCAGCATGACGAGTCTGGTCGAAAAGATTATGCAATTTATTACCTGAGTAAAAAGTTTACCGACTGTGAACAACGTTATTCACTGCTCGAGAAAACTTGCTGTGCTTTAGCGTGGGCTGCTCGCCGACTGAGACAGTATATGTTGACCCACACCACTTTATTGATCTCAAAGATGGACCCTGTTAAGTAAATTTTTGAGAAGCCAACACTTACCGGACGGGTTGCAAGATGGCAAATGATTCTCACAGAATATGACATTCAGTACACATCTCAAAAGGCCATCAAGGGCAGTGTACTGTCTGATTATCTTGCTGAGCAACCCATTGATGATTACCATCCTATGAGATTTGACTTCCCTGACGAAGACATCATGTTCTTAAAAGCAAAAGATCATGAAGAGCCTATTCACACTGAAGGGCCTAACCCGGAATAAGAATGGACTATGATGTTTGATGGGGCTGTTAATATGAATGGTCGTGGTGTTGGTGCAGTACTTATTACACCTAAGGAAGTTCACATGCCTTTCGCGGAAAAACTCACCTTTAACTGCACTAACAACGAAGCTGAATACGAAGCTTGTATTATGGGTCTTGAGGAAGCCATTGACCTCAGGATCAAGACTTTGACTGTGTTCGGAGATTCAGCTCTGGTAATTAATCAAACCAACGACAAATGGTACACCCACCAAGATCATATGATACCTTATCGAGATTATACAAGGAGGTTGTTGACCTTCTTCACAACAGTCAAACTTGAGTATATCCCTTGAGATAAAAATCAGTTTGCAGATGCGCTGGCTACCATTTCATCCATGATCAAAGTTCAAGCTGCCAACTTTGTGCCTCGAATTTCAGTATCCAGACTTGATAAACCAGCATACGTATTCTCTACAGACCTTGCTAAAGATGATAAGCCTTGGTTCCATGACATCAAGTGTTTCTTGGAGGATCAAACATACCCACCCGGGGCATCTTCCAATGATAAGAAGACATTAAGAAGGCTTGCTGGTAGTTTCTTCCTGAATGCTGGTAGCCATTGATTATTTCACCAAGTGGGTTGAGGCAGCTTCGTATGCAAATGTCACCAGGCAAGTGGTAGCCTGATTCCTGAAGAGAGACATCATCTGTAGGTATGGAGTGCCCGAGCGAATCATTACTGATAATGGTTCCAACTTGAACAACAAAATGATGGCAGAACTGTGCCGAGACTTCAAGATCCAACACCACAATTCTTCTCCTTACAGGCCAAAGATGAATGGCGCTGTTGAGGCAGCTAACAAGAATATCAAGAAGATTGTGCAGAAAATGGGGGTCACATACAAAGACTGGCATGAAATGCTACCATTTGCCTTGCATGGGTACCGCACATCAATTAGAACATCCACTGGGGCAACACCGTATCAGCTTGTATATGGTATGGAGGCAGTCCTACCTGTTGAAGTTGAATTACCCTCCTTGCGAGTACTCATGGATGTCAAGTTGAATGAAGCAGAATGGGTCCGATCCCGGTACGAACAACTGAATCTGATTGAAGAGAAGAGATTAGCTGCAATCTGCCATGGGCAGTTGTATCAGAAAAGAATGAAGAAAGCCTTCGATCAGAAAGTTAGGCTTCGGGAATACCAAGTAGGAGATCTTGTGCTGAAAAGACTCCTCCCTCCTCATACAGACCACAGGGGCAAGTGGACTCCGAATTATGATGGTCCGTTCATAGTAAAGAAAGTTTTCTCTGGTGGAGCACTGATGCTCAGTACTATGGATGGTGAAGACTTCCTGTCCCCTGTGAATTCAGATGCCGTTAAAAAATACTTCGCATAAAATGACCCGCTGGACATAAAAACAGAATGTAAGTCCAGGCAAAAATAGGGCATCCCGACGAGTCAAAAAAAGAATAAAAGACTCGGGCAAAAATAAGGGAAAATAAATAAAAAAAATGTACACTCGCTGAGTTGAAAAGCCGCATTGGACAACTCAGGCAAAAAAGGGTATCCCGGTGGATTGAAAACCCGAAAGGGCGATCCACGCAAAACAGGGGAATAAGCGAACAATTGCATTCTGAATTCTTCTGTATCACTTACAACACGGCAAACTTCGAAGGTATAAAGCATCAGTCAGAATCAACTTTCTTCAAAAAGCAAGATGAGAAGAACGTCAATGTCATACAAGTCATAGCAAAAGGGAAGCACTGAAGCATCATCAACATTGCCAGCATCTTTTTATTTTCTCAATTTTGTAGCAATCTCCTCATTTCAGGGGATCTGTTTCTTTGATTGTATTTGCCAAATTCAAGGCATGCAAATTTATAAAATCAGATTTTCAGACACATTTCGTCTCGTACATCCTATTTTCATTTGCAAAAATGTCCGATGTCCTTAATATATTGATTGCATAAATACAAATGCATCTTTTCTAAATTACATGCTTACAGGAAATATTCTTACTCCCGGGAGTGTCTAAACTCCTATGATGGAATCCAGTAAGGGATACCTCGGGATACTTGTACGTTTCTTTGTCATACCAGGATTGCAGGTATTCAAAGTGCAACATGGGGCATGAAAGTTTCTCCTCAGCAAGCTGTCAAATCATTACTTCCTCAACATGTCTTCCAAACAGCATCATAGGGGGCTCGGTTCCCCAGCTAAATTCATTATCCTCAACAGGATCCCCACACAAGTCACTAGGAAGGTCGTTCAGTGATCGTTCCTCCTCAAGCCAAGTGCAAAGATAGGGAATCATCCCCCCGTAGAGCTCCAGCCTCTATCCAGAAGAGCAATGCCTGAAGATCTCACAACAAAGTGACGGAAGCTCCCGCAGACCCCAGCTGGGCCCCTCCTTACCAAGATGGGTCTATCAGTGACCTATTTCCCAAAGCAGTGTCATATATATCAGATCTACCAATGATCTCATCCCCAGCTGGGATATCACTTCAAGCAGAGATCTTCACGGCGACGGGATCCGAATCCCGGATCGGTATTTTTGCACAATCATAGCATTCACATCATATTTCCCCCCAGAGCGTAGCATTCCGTCTAATACGGAGCATTACGGCAAAAATCAAACATATTGCATAAATCATAAGCCATGTTCTGAATCAAACATCTGTATATACCAACACTCCATACCTCTCAAAATTCCCCGACAGAAAGCCAGAGCATCCCTTTGCACTCTCAAATACAGATACATGCTCCTTTTGGCACTCGTCCGTGTCATCCTTCCCCAGCATAGTTACCTAAACACTTTGAGAACCAAATACTTGTTTATAATACACTTATTCCGACACCCGTCCGTGTCGTGCTCTCCCCAGCAAGTTGAACACTCGTATGTGTCTCACTCATGTTTACTTATTTCAGATACTCGTCCGTATCTTGTTTACACCACTTATCTTTCTCAAGATTCAACACCCGTCCGTGTTCTTTGTTAACCAGTTGATACTCGTCCGTATCATCATCTCTGAACATGCGTCAGCGTTTGTTTCTACCAATACCCGTCCGTATCGGAGTCTTAAGGATGCTCGTCCGCATCTTTAACCTACACACGACGTCAAACACTTATACCCTTTCTTACATTTAGACACTCGTCTGTGTCTACCATTCCCTAGAAGAGTTCTCAGCAAATCGCCAGTAAAAAGCAAATTTCTTTTCTATCTGACATTCGTCTTGTGTCATGATACTTTCGGGAGTCGTACCCTGCCAGGTGATCGTCCTTCACCTTTTGATGATCATCCTTCATCATTCCTCCAGCGGAGTCTCCACTATTGGAACCCTCTTATATCTGACATTCGTCCTATGTCGTGATATTTTAGCAGCCGTCTCCTGCTAGGTGATCGTCCTTCACCCTTCTGATGATCGTCCTTCATCATTTTATCTGATGGCCGCCCCAATCGTCGATCTTGTTATCTGACATTCTTCCTATGTCATGATAAACCCCGAGAGCAACCGTACCCTGCTAGGTGATTGTCCTTCACCTCTTGATGATCGTCCTTCATCATGTTTATCCGATGGCCGTCCCCATCGTCGACTCTTTCTATCCGACATTCGTCCTATGTCGTGATACTTTCGGCAACCGTACCTTGCCAGGTGATCGTCCTTCACCTCAGATGACCGTCCCTCATCTTATCCCCAACGGAGCAGCCGTCCCCTACTAGGTGATCATCCTTCACCTCTGAAGACCGTTTCTCATCATTTATTTCATTTATGCTTTGAACCTGATAGTCGTCCCCATCATTGACTTTACCTTTAATCCCCAGAGAGTCTTGTTCCTTTACTTGATGTCCGTCCCCATCATGATACCCTCATTTCCCCAGCATGTCGGCCGTCCCCGTCATTACTTTATCCCCAACATTCGTCCTCTGCTCGACGGTCGCCCTCCGTCGCCCACACTTTATGAACATAATTCACCTCCTTTTACAATCTATATCCCTTTTCTTCTTCGTTTAGTGAGTGCAAATTTTGAACTGTCTTTGGTATTCAACCACAAGTTATCTTGTTTGCCTGTTAAGCCGTCGCTTACATCCTACACAGCTAACTCATGTTTGAATAGGGGCAGCTGTAAACACCCCAAATTTTCCCTCACTCATTTCACCATGGCTTGTGATTCTTTTCATTTGCATAAGTTCAATCATACCATCTCATATTGCATTTTTGCTTCATTGCATTAATTCAAAGTCATCTGCATCTAGGGTTTGTGACCTGAGCAATCCAAGGGCCATCTGAGCCACTCCAAAGGGCTTAAATCATTTCAAAAGGGCCCATGTATGTTCAATCATCATATTATATCCTCCCAAGATTAAGAAAGTCAAAAATCACAAGAACTAAGGAAGGCATGGAAGCAGAGCCAAGCTTAACTGCACATATGACCTAAAATTAGGGTTTTGGTTTCAGAGGCCATAACCCCAAATTTATTTTGGTCATTCTTGTTTCTATTGGTCTCTATATGTTATAAGGATCATACATACCAATTTTCATGAAGAAATTCAATGGGGAAGGCATCTGATCAAAAGATGACTTCTTGAGCAAGTCAGTGCAAAATCAGGGCATCTGAGGCCCCCAATCATCTAATCAAAGGGTTTTCTCCATCATTTTTGAGGTATATGATCTTTATTTGATCTTAGAAGAAGTTATAAGTTCACAAAATTGAAGAATTTCAAGTCATTTGCAAAGTTGCCATTTTGGGAAAGTGACTTGTAATGTAAACTTGCCATTTTGGGAAAGTTTTTCAACCTCCTCTTTTTGATTCAAAAATGCTTCAAATGAAAAATTCTTGGTCATGAAAGTTGTAGATTGGATCCTCCCATTTTCAAAAAGTACAATAACTTGATCTAATTCATTCTAGAACTAAAGTTATGGCTTTGCAAAGTTGAGAAAAATCACTTAATTTTCACTTTTGTGCCAAAGAGGGAAACTTGCAAATTCTTGTACCAAGGCAATTTGTGACTTCTAATTGATGTCTAAACTTTACACAAACATCATACATGACTTAAACTTCAGATTGGCCCAAAAATTTCTCAAGTTCCATACCTTAAACTTCAAGAATTTCAAAAGGGGCCAAAGTTGGACAAAATTGCAAAATGATCCAAAACTCTTCATCCACTTGGGCCAGCTCACTAAATCAGTTTCCATGGACCTTCCTAAAGCCAGCTGACTCGAGCCATGCCCCTAAACCAGCCTGCCACTTGCCCATACCTCTAAGTACAACTTTCTTGACTTTTTGCAACATGAGCCATACCAATCACACTGCTCCACAATAACTCTCTGCCCAATCTGAACCTCATATGTGGACCTCAAGCAAGAGATTACACACAACAAGCAAGCCTGAAACTCCAAGAACTCAGCACACTCAAAAATCCCCAAATTTGCAAAAGCCTTCGAATCTCTTGATTCAACCATCAAACCTTCAAACTTCTTTCACCATTCAACTCCATAAACCTCACTGATCATTTCCCACCTTTCATTTTGCCCTAAAACCTTCACAATCAAAAATACGATTTTCACATTTCACAAACTGAGCTTCTGCTATTTTCATTTTGAGGCCATATAAACTCCAACTAAGCATTACAAACACTTGAGGAGGATCATTGGAGCTGATTTGAAGCAAGGAACTGGCCAGAAAGCACCATTTTCGAAAGCTTCAGTTCAGGTATCATCAAGAACTTTTTTTCCAGAAATGATTTCTTAAGTTCTTAGATTGTTCTCCATGCTTCACTGATCACACTGCACCTTTTGGTTTTGAAAATGATTCAGTTTAAAGCATGTATGAAGCTTCTGAAATTTCTGTGATTTTTTCCGTTTTGCTTCGAATCTCTCTGTTCATGTGAAATAAATCCTTTTTGATGATTGATTCTTGTTTAGAATGGGGTGGGGATCATTTCTGGAGAGTTAGAGAGCTTAGGGTTGCGTATGGAGTTAGATAGCACATTTGGCTGGCCGGAGAAGATGACAGGAACACTGTTCTGAGCACTTGAAAGTAATTAGGGTTCAGATTAGGGTTAATGACATAATTAGCGTAGTTTGAATTCTGGCCTTGGATTGCGCGCGAAGTCAATTCCCTCCATTTTGAGTTTGAACCTGGGCCCTTGGATTGGCTGACTTTCTCATTTTCTCATTTAATTCAATTTTAATTTTATTTGTCTTCTATT
This sequence comes from Lathyrus aphaca, assembly GCA_963966055.1. Taxonomy (NCBI): domain Eukaryota; kingdom Viridiplantae; phylum Streptophyta; class Magnoliopsida; order Fabales; family Fabaceae; genus Lathyrus; species Lathyrus aphaca. The sequence goes on from OZ014520.1 coordinate 547,201,489, forward strand.
TATTTGAACGAATTTTTAAAAATAGCAAACAATATCAAAAAATTCTGAAATTTTTTATCCAAGCTTTTATTTATTTTCAGAAACCAAAAATATTTTTATTTTTATTTTTTGCATTAAAAATTATTTTTAAATCATTTAAATGATTATTTTTAATTAGTTAATGAGAATTAATTAATTAAAAATACATTTAGGTATTTAAAAATTCCAAAAAAATTCAGAGAGCTTTTTAAAACATTTAGAAACATTATCAAACTCTTCAAACAAATTTCTATTTGGTTCTTGACATATTTTGACATTTTTCTTTGGAATTAAAGTTCTTAAAAGTCAATATTTTTGTCTTAACTTAGAAAAATTCATTCTGCCTAACCTTGAAGAGTTTGATGATGGTTCTTTTTGCATTGCATTCTTCATGTCATGTAGTTCCTAAGGTAAAATTGGTTTGAATTTATCTCTCATTTTCAATTTGTTGTGAATTTTTACTTTTGAAGTGCCTTAAAACCCTAGCAAACTTAAGAAAATCATAACTCCCATTAGGTTTAGAGTTAGGTCCCCTCCTTTGGGCAGTGAACTTATGTAGGGTTAGGGTTCCTTTGATCCCATTTTCAATTTTTTATCTTGTCATTTGCTTCTGATTTTGAATTTTGCTTTGTGTCTTGTGCATAAACCCTAATTTTTGCCTTCATTTGCATCCATCTTCCATATGCTTGCATAAATGAACTTGCAATGACATTTTATGCATGCAAATGACTTCTAAGACATCTTAGGACACATTAGAATCATGTTTGATCATTGCATCTTTCATTTGCCATGTTGTGCGTTCATTCCATTTCATAAACTTTCATGAACTTTCATGGTTCAAAACATGCTTCATTGGCATCCTTGTCCTTGTATGATCATCCACAACTCTTGACATGTGTTTGATTTATCTCTTAGCATCATTAACATCATGTTTATGCTTCTGGTTTTGGTTTGCATCTTTGCATTCATGCCATTTCCATTTCATTTCATTTCCTTGTGCTAACTTTTCAGGTGGTAAGTCATTGAGAAGTGAATTTGCCTTCACTTCTCATAATCTCTTCTCATCTCGCTTATGCATAATTTCTGCATTTTACTTGTGTATTAGAGTGAGCTTGCTCATTCATGCTCTTTCTCCTCCTTCTTTCTTCAAGCAACTTGCCTTCCTAAGTGAAGCAAGTTGTCTTGCTTCTTGTTGCTTCTTTTCATCTCATCTGCTTCTTCCTTGGTGGCTCTTCCTGAAGATCTCTGCAAACACCCCAAATTTTCCCTCACCCATTTACACCATGGCTTGTGATCTTTTCATATGCATGAATTCAATCATAGCATCTCATACCACATTTGTGATTCACTGCATTGTTTCTAAGTCATATGCATCTAGGGTTTGTGATCTGAGCAATCCAAGAGCCATTTGGGCCACTCCAAAGGTCTTCAATCACTCCAAAGGGGTCCATGTATGTTCAAGCATCATATTGTATCCTCACAAAGTCAAGGAAGCCAAAGAATCACAAGAACTGAGAAAGGCATGGAAGCAGAGCCAGGCTTAACTGCACAGATGACCTAGAATTAGGGTTTTGGTTTCAAAGGCCATAACTCCAAATATTTTGGTCATTCTTGTTTCTATTGGTCTCTATATGATATAGGGATCATGCATGTCAATTTTCATGAAGAAATTCCATGGGGAAGGCATCTGATCAAGAGTTGACTTCTTGAGCAAGTCAGTGTAAAATCAGGGCATCTGAGGCCCCCAATCAAGGACTAAACCTTAAAGGTTTTAAGACTTTGTGATTTATTCCTGTATCCTTCTATTAGGATGGAGTGTATAACTTTAATCCTAAGTGTTAAACCCTTAATGTATTTAAATCCTTTAATCAATCCACTTTAATAATCATTAAGACAATAAGCTTGTAACTTGGGCCTTGCATTAGGGTTCTAATTCTTCCTTGATCGGTTAAGAAGGACTAACCCTAGTGTTAATGGACAAGTCCTCCTCAAGTTGTCTTACAAATCATAAAATTCACTTCTTAATCTTACCATTAACTAAAACCCACTTTAATAAAGGCTTGTTTTGTCATAAGGTTAATCCCTAATCATGGATTAAGTTGAGGAGCCTTCCTCAGCTTAAATGTTCCCATCTATTATCCTTCTATTAGGATGGTGTAATGGGTCCATTAAATCCTTGATTATGGCTTAAACTCATTACTTAACACTAAACAAAAGCAACAAAAACATCTAAGTAATTGCAAGTAGGTTAATGATCTTAATCCTACATCATGGTGATTAAGTGTGGGGTGTTTACTCCATACTTAAGGTATTCTCATTACCCCTAATCAGAGGGAGGATGCGATGAGTCTACTAACCTTTGGTTTAGGCTTAAGCTCATTTTCTTATGACAAATCTCAAAAAGTAATAAAAGATTGAAAATACCAAAAACAAACAATAATCGTCTCCTCCGGGATTCTTTTCTCATCTCATTCACTCACAAACGAGAACTTGCTTCTTCCGTCTAATGCAAGACAGTTTGCACCTGAGCCAGACAGGTCATACACTTGAGCATAGGCAAGTAAACAGTTCACAAGTCAATTTATCTTTCAGTCTCTTTGAGTCGAACTACGGTGTTCTGACTTCCTCATTGCACGAGAGGATACGTAGGCATAACTTAACGGTTATCAAACAAAAGTCTCTGTACATTCCCCCCTCTACCAGTATTATTCTTTAAGCCTCATAGTCTTGGGCTTCCCATTCTTTCTTACACTGACACTTCACATATTTCACTTCACTTTCTTCTAGCACTGACACTTGCATTCTTTCCAGCCTTGATACACAGATTGCACTGACACAACCTCTTTAAAAACACAAACTTTCAAGCGTGGATCCCGTCGAGTACGGCGGACAATCTGGGTGCTAATACCTTCCCAGGTTGTAACCAACCCCCTTTCTCAGTTTCTCTGGTTCGCGACCGTTTTATCCATCTTTTATTAGGTCTATGCAGCATTACCTTTCCTTCGGGATAAAAATGCCTAGCTGGCGACTCTTTTCTTTCCTTTCTCTTTCACCGACCGTTCGCGTCTGTACCCCTTCTGACCAGGGTGTCATTTGGTGGGAGCGACACTAGGGTTTTCATTTTGAAGGAGATGACGGTGTGTGTGTGTGTGTGTAACCCGTTTTGAGTGAAAGAGAGAGAGTCTCATGGTGGCGCGGTTGTTTCTGTGGTGATTCACGGCGGCGATTTTGGGAAGAAGAAGAAGAAGCCGCCGAGGGGAAGAAGGGGCTTCTAGGGTTTTTTCGGTTTCCTGTTTGGCTGAAAATTTTATTTGCTTGTTTATAACTCTAGTGTTTGAGGATAATTAATAGTTTAATGGAAATTCATTGAGGTTTATTTTGAGATTAATGAGTATAATAAGCAATAAAATTCAATTAATGAATATAATAAACTCAATTAGTGTTTCCAATAAGATAAGATCAAGATAGGATTTTTTCGGATTTTGGCCACACCGCGGTGACACTTGTCACCGTCCGATAGGCTCTTCTTATGGTTCACTATAATTGTTACGCACCTTCACCTCAGGATCCATTAGATGGAAATACCTTGAAGAGACAACCAATCCAATGGCCCTCTGGGAGTCAACATTATTGACTGTACCCCATAACATACACCCTCCAAGCCCTGCACTAATGGGCCTAAGGTGTTTCTATCTGCGCCCCCTTTCTAGCCCATGTTGTTCATTTTAAATAGAAAAAGTTTCTATTCTCACCTCCCTTTCTATTTTCTTTCTTTTTATTTTTTGTTTTCATACCTTTTCAATTTAAATTCATAAAAAATACTAAAACCCTTTAAAAAAATTCTCTAAAAATTACAGGAGTTTTCTAACTCATTTTAGAAATTTGCTACATTTTTACTTTCTGGATTTTGGTATTTTTCAATTTAATTTCAATTTTCCATTTAATTTATTTTCTATGGAATTCTTTCATCTATACACAATTTTGTATATTTTATTTCTCCCACCTCCTTTAGGATTTTTGACCCATTCGTTTTGCTATGATTAGAGGACTAATAATAGAACCTGGAATAATTTTTGGTATATTTTTTAGGCCATTTTATCCACTGTTTTGGTAATGTTGTTTGTGTAAAATTATGATTGAAACTTATATAGATTTAAGTGACCATTTGACATAGTTAGGTTATGAATTTTTAGGAGTTTTTTTAACACAATAATATAGTCAGGTTAGGGACCCTAGGGAATTAATTCCATATTTTTTCCAGGACTTTTTCTATTTTTAGTGCCTTGATCTCATTCAACTTTTTTCATTGTAAATCCATCTAAGTTAACTTAGGATTTTATGGTGCATTAGGACATAGATTAATTAGGCTTAATCTTAGAATATTAGAAGGCCTTAGTATGATTTAGCCACTGATTTTAGAATGTTGATATTGAAGGGGCGTAAAGCACAAGGAAGGGGGGTTGGAATTGGGTTTTCTTAACAACTTAAAAAGGACTTCTATGACAAGTTGATTTATCCTGGTTCGTTTGAACCTAAACTACATCCAGTCCACCCGCCAAGGTGATTTTCCCTCTATCACAGAGGTCTTAATCCACTATTCAATATTTAGATACAATCACAATGAACTACTGTCAAAGTCTTCTTGAGTCTACTGACTAACTAGTCACTCAAGGAAAATCACTTTTATAATAAACAATAATGTAACTAGTATGCTTCTAATAAGCTTTTGATTCTTACAAAGTTTTGGCGCAATAATACAATATATGAAAAAGTAATTCGTCAGCGCCTCTTTCAATCTTCAAAATCATTCCTTTATATAGGCTTGAATAACGTGACCGTTGGGAACAACTTGAGCCTATTTTGGATATAAATTATTATCATAAATTCCTTCCAAAACGAGAGATACTTGTCTTCACCATTAATTGATATATTATTTAATTAATGCCTTTAATATGAGAATCATCATCTTCTAGACATAAATCAGAGAGAATTAAATCTTGATACGCAGCCAATAAATCACATCTTTAATGATGGATTCTTCAATAAATGTATCTTCTATGTAGGGCGCAATGTTTCTTCTAATTAAGCACGTTTTCCTTTCAATAACTTCCTTTTCTACAACTTCTACGCATATAACAAAGAAAGTTATTTTCAGTATGTATTAGAACTTCTATTCTTGCATAATAATAATTGTTATCATCAAAACTCTTAGAGGTTTAGAACCAGAATTGTTCTAACAATCTCCCCCTTTTTGATGATGACAAAACATTTATTTAGATTTTAAGAATAGAGTTTAATAGGATTAGAAGAACTCCCTTTGGTTAATTTAATTCAGAGATTTCCATTAGAAGGTTCCTTCAGAAGTTTTATCCTTCAGAAGTTTTATCAGCTTTAGCTCCCCCCGAGTTGGTTACTTGACCTGTTTCTATTTTAGAATCACAACTCAAACAGTTTTATTAGAATATATATGTTAGAGGTTAATCTTGATAACTGCTATAGATCAAAATCTTCTACGTTTCTCCCCCTTTTTGTCATAATCAAAAAGTAAAGATGCAGAAGGAAAAACAAAAAGAGTGAAGAAGCAAAACGAAACAAGTTTTCATTAATCAGGGGCATAGCCAAAAAAACAAATAGTGGTAATTAAACAGATAAGATTATTAGAAGATAAAACTAAAGGTTAACAGAAAATTAGGGTAGGGGATTCATCTTAGTTACTAAGATGAGGGTTTAGGGTTTCTAAAAAGTTTCAGAGAAGAAGAATAGATGAAGGTGAAAAAAAATAGAGAGTAAAAGAATGATGATGGTTAAAGTGAAAAATGAATGTAAAAGAGTGTTTATATAGGGAAAAAATTTCATTTAAGACATCGAGCAATTAGTGGAAAATTTTAATTTAAAAAAAAACATAATGATTGGAAAGTAATAAATGCAGCTGACAAAAGGGAAGGCGTAAAGATCTTGGAACAGTTACCAAAAAGATTTTTGCCTCTATTGTGTCAAATCAGCCTTTTCAGTTTCCCAGAATTTGAACAGGTGTCCTTCTGTAGAGGACAGTTGTCCAATTGCATGTTTTGTCACTTTTCAGAGTTTGGACACATATTCTGATTCTGATAGGATTCCTTAGAGCTTTGTTGACACGTGTTGATGTAAAGATCTGCATGTTATTCTCTTGAACAGAAGTTATCAGAATTAAACAGTTAGAATAAAAGAAATTATAACTTTTGAAAGAATAAAACAAAGGTTTTAGTTCAGAACTTCTGAGAGATAAAAACATACAATTAAAGCATTTTCATTCTGAACATAATTCCATACTAAGGTTGGTTATAATGAAATTAAATCTATCTTTAGGAAGGGGTTTTGTAAAAATGTCAGCCCATTGGTGATTTGTGTCTATGAATTTTAAAATTAAGATTCCCTTCTGAGTATAGTCCCTAATGAAATGATGTTTAACTTCTATGTGTTTAGCTCTAGAGTGTAAAATTGGATTTTTAGAGAGACAGATAGTAGAAGTATTATCACAGAGGATGGGAATGTTACTCTCATAAATATTGAAGTCCTCAAGCTGATTTTTCAACCAGAGCATCTGAGTACTGCATCCAGCTGCTGCAATGTATTCAGCTTCTGCAGTTGATAATGTTATGGTTGACTTCCTTTTACTAGACCAAGAAATTAGATTATCTCCCAGAAATTGACAACTTCCAGAAGTACTTTTTCTTTCTGTTCTGTCTCCAGCAAAATTAGCATCACAGTATCCTACAAGTTTGTAATCTTTGGATCTTCTGTAGCATAGACCAAGATTAGTAGTACCTTTCAGATACCTAAAAATTCTCTTAACTACTGTTAAGTGAGTTTCTCTAGGATCTGATTGGAATCTAGCACATAAACAAACACTATATAGAATATTTGGTCTAGAAGCAGTTAGATAGAGGAGAGAGCCAATCATACCTCTAGATTTTCTGATCTACTTTCTTACTTACCTCTTCTTTCTCCAGAATACATGTAGGATGCATAGGAGTTTTAGAGATGGTACTTTCAGATAAATCAAATTTCTTCAGAAGTTCTTTGACATATTTGCTTTGATGAATATATGTTCCTTCTGATGTTTGATTGATTTGGATTCCCAGAAAGAACTTTAACTCTCCCATCATGCTCATTTCAAATTCTGCCTGCATAGACTTAGCAAACTCCTTTCCCATAGCACTTTTAGTAGAACCAAATATTATATCGTCTACATAAATTTTGCATATCAGAATGTCATTTTTAATGTTTTTACTGAAGAGTGTTGTATCCACTTTCCCTCTGATGAAATCATTTTCCAGAAGAAAATTGCTTAGTCTTTCATACCAAGCTTTGGGAGCTTGCTTCAGACCATATAAAGATTTTTTGAGTTTGAAGACATGTTCTGGAAATTTTGTATTTTCAAAACCAGGGGGTTGGTGCACATACACTTCTTCATTAATATAACCATTTAAAAATGCACTCTTGACATCCATTTGATATAAAATGATATTATGGTTTACAACAAATGAAATTAGAAGTCTAATAGATTCTAACCTGGCGATTGGGGCATAGGTTTCTGTGTAGTCAATTCCTTCCTGTTGACTATAACCTTGTGCAACCAGTCGTGCTTTGTTTATGACAACTTCTCCTTGCTCATTTAGCTTTTTTCTGAATACCCACTTGGTGCCAATGATGTTGAATCCTTTGGTCCTAGGAACTAGATCCCATACATCATTTCTGGTGAATTGATTAAGTTCATCTTGCATAGCCAGAATCCAATCGTTTTCTGAGAGAGCTTCTTCTACAGAAGTTGGTTCAATCAGGGAGACTAGTCCCATTAGAGATTCTTCAGAGTTTCTGAATGATGATCTTGTTCTGATTGGTTCATCCTTCTTTCCCAAGATTTTGTCTTTTGGGTGATTCAGCTTGCTTCTGGATAGTTTCTTCTGAGTGGGTTCTTCAGAGCTTGTTGGAGTGATTGTCTTGTTTTGTTCTGTTTGTAGTGATTTCAACTTCTATATCTGCAAGAGATTCATTCTGCTTTGGTTTTTTAGAACCAAGCTTATCATCAAATCTGACATAAATAGACTCTATGACTATTCGTGTTTCTGTGTTGTATACTCTGTATCCCTTTGAATGTTCAAAGTATCCTAACATATAACACTTCTGTGCCTTAGAGTCAAACTTATTCAGAGGATCATTGGTATTCAGAATAAAACACTTGCACCCAAAAGGATGAAAATATGAAATGTTGGGCTTTCTGTTATTCCACAATTCATAAGGAGTCTTTTCAAGAATAGGTCTTAGAGAGATTCTATTCTGAATATAGCATGTTGTATTTATTGCTTCTGCCCAAAAATGTTTAGCCATGTTAGTCTCATTGATCATGGTTCTAGCCATCTCTTGCAATGTTCTATTCTTACGTTCTACAACCCCATTTTGTTGTGGAGTTCTAGGACAAGAAAAGTCATGAGAGATGCCATTTTTATTAAAGAATGATTCTAATTTTTTGTTTTCAAATTCTCCACCATGATAAGTTCTGACTTTAACAATTCTAAACTCTTTTTCATTTTGAACTTGTTTGCAGAAGTTAGAGAATACATCAATTGACTCATCCTTGTGTCTAAGGAACTTTACCCATGTCCATCTGCTGAAGTCATCTACGATCACCAATCCATACTTCTTGCCACTGACTGAAGCAGTTTTCACTGGTCCAAACAAGTCAATGTGCAGAAGTTCTAGTGGTCTAGAGGAAGATACAACATTTTTAGCTTTAAAGGCAGGTTTTGAAAATTTGCCTTTCTGACATGCTTCACACAGAGCTTTTGAGTTGAACTTCAAGTTTGGAAGTCCTCTGACTAGATTGAGTTTGTTAAGTTGAGGTAATCTTCTCATATTAACATGTCCCAATCTTCTGTGCCAGACCCATTGTTTAGTTTCCACAGACATTAGACATTTTACATTCTGATTTTTTAATTCAGAAAGTTTTATTTTATATATGTTGTTCTTTCTCTTTCCACTGAAGAGGATTGTTCCATCTTTCTGACTAACAGCTTTACAAAACTTTTGATTGAAGATTATGTCATAGCCATTATCACTTAATTGACTTATGGATAATAGATTATGCATTAATCCTTCTACTAATAGAACATTAGAGATAGAGGGAAGATTTCCATTACCAATAGTTCCAGAGCCAATTATTTTTCCTTTTTGGTTGCCTCCAAAACCTACGTGGTCTCTAGCTTTTAATTCAAGACTTTGGAACATATGCTTTCTTCCTGTCATGTGTCGTGAGCATCCAGAGTCCAGGTACCAGGATTGGTGTTTCAGTTTTGCTGTTAAAGACATCTGCAACATACACAATCTTATCTTTGGGTACCCATATTTTTCTCTTCTGTGTCTGAGTCTGATTCTGATTCTGATGAGTGATGATCTTCTGGTATTTTTTCCATTAGTGCAATGTTAGCATGTTCATCTTCTGAATCCGACTCTGCTTCAGATGATTCAGAATCATCGCATGTTGCCATGAGACTCTTTTTCTTTTCTCTGTTGAATTTCTTTCTGGGTTTCTCTTTCTGGAGTTTTGGATATTCACTCTTGTAATGTCCTGGTTCTTTGCACTCGTAGCACACTACTTCTTTGCTTCTGGGTTTCATGTGGCTAGATGTTGCTTCAGAGTGATTGCTTGTTCTTCTGGTATTTCTGAACTTCTTCTGACGATGCTTCCAGAGTTGTTGGACTCTTCTGGATAGAAGAGATATTTCATCTTCTTCTGATGAGCATCCAAAACTTTCTTCTTCTTCTGCCTGTAAAGCTTTAGAATCAAATTTGTTAGATTTAAGAGCTACAGACTTACCTTTCTTTTGGGGTTCATCTTCTTCTAGTTCTATCTCATGACTTCTCAAGGAGCTGATCAGTTCTTCTAAAGATATTTCGTTCAGATTTTTTGATAGCTTTAGAGCAGTGACCATGGGCCTCCAAGCCTTTGGCAAGCTTCTGATGATCTTTTTTACATGATCTGCTGTTGAGTAGCCTTTGTCCAGAACTTTCAGTCCAGCTACCAGAATTTGGAACCTTGAGAACATTTTTTCAATTGTCTCATCTTCTTCCATTTTGAATGCTTCATACTTCTGGATGAGGGCTAGAGCTTTTGTCTCCTTGACTTGAGTGTTGCCTTCATGTGTCATCCTCAGGGAATCAAACATGTGTTTGGCTGAGTCTCTGTTTGTAATTTTCTCATATTTTGTATATGAGATAGCACTCAGAAGAATGGTTCTAACTTTGTGATGATTACTGAACTCCTTCTTCTGTTGAGCTGTCATATTTTTTCTTTCAATCTTCTGACCATCTGCTCCAACAGGATGAGTGTATCCATTCGTCACCATGTCCCAAAGATCTCTATCCAGAGCTAGAAAGAAACTTTCCAGAACATCCTTCCAGTAGTCAAAGTTGTCACCATTGAACACCGGAGGTTTTGCATTGATCTTGTCATTTTGGTAGTCATTGTTGTTGTTGCCAGCGTCTGCCATGTGTTTTAACTTATGGATCTTTTACTGACACGGTTAACTGTATTTCTCAGAACCTAGCACTCTGATGCCAATTGAAGGGGCGTAAAACACAAGGAAGGGGGGTTGGAATTGGGTTTTCTTAACAACTTAAAAATAACTTCTATGACAAGTTGATTTATCCTAGTTTGTTTGAACTCAAACTACATCCAGTCCACCCGCCAAGGTGATTTTGCCTCTATCACAGAGGTCTTAATCCACTATTCAATATTTAGATACAATCACAATGACCTACTGTCAAAGTCTTCTTGAGTCTACTGACTAACTAGTCACTCAAGGAAAATCACTTTTATAATAAACAATAATGTAACTAGTATGCTACTAATAAGCTTTTGATTGTTACAAAGTTTTGGCGCAATAATACAATATATGAAAAAGTAATTCGTCAGCGCCTCTTTCAATCTTCAAAATCATTCCTTTATATAGGCTTGAATAAAGTGACCGTTGGGAACAACTTGAGCCTGTTTTGGATATAAATTATTATCATAAATTCCTTCCAAAACGAGAGATACTTGTCTTCACCATTAATTGATATATTATTTAATTAATGCCTTTAATATGAGAATCATCATCTTCTAGACATAAATCAGAGAGAATTAAATCTTGATACGCAGCCAATAAATCACGTCTTTAATGATGGATTCTTCAATAAATGTATCTTCTATATAGGGCGCAATGTTTCTTCTAATTAAGCACGTCTTCCTTTCAATAACTTCCTTTTCTATAACTTCTACACATATAACAAAGAAAGTTATTTTCAGTATGTATTAGAACTTCTATTCTTGCATAATAATAATTGTTATCATCAAAACTCTTAGAGGTTTAGAACCAGAATTGTTCTAACAGATATCATGTGAAATCCTTTAGTTTTAGGACTTAGGCTTAGAAACCGTTCAAGTGCGTTTCCATGAAGCGATTAGCCATTATTTCGGTTTTATGCCTTATATTCTTTAGAAATTCTTGCAACTTTGCCTTTAACTCATCTTGGCCATGTTTTTGCATCTTAATTTTTCATTTCATTTGCTAACATCATCCTTTTGTGCAAGGTATTTTACGAGGATTCGCTTATGGACTTGGATTATTTTTATTATGCCTCGATTATATTTTTGTGGTTTGAACTTTGTGATGTAATAGCTTAGAACTTTTATGCATGTATAGTTCCTATAATTAGGATAGAAAAGATAAAATGAATCGATAGAAAACCAAATCTCAAAAATAAGATAAAGAAATACTCGATCCAACGTCGAGTAAATTTTCAAATAAATAAATAAAGTTTCATGTGACTTTAGGATTCCTCGATTACCATCGCTCCACTCCATTACACCAAAAGCAAGCCTTGTATGTTGCACACCATAAGTCGTGCGTCTCAGCACCACGCAATCGACCCACCCGATCCATCGTTCCATCTCACTTACGATTCATACACGTTTTTTACCCACCATGATGTAGGAGGGACATGTTATTCATTATTACCTTTTGTACTTGCTTTTCTAGTCTAATATCCTCTTAGGTAGATTTAATCTTTCAAACCTCACTAACCATAGGTCATCATTAAACTCAATTAATTAAGGGTAAAGTCTAGTTTCCCTTAGAATTTTTCCTTTCTCCACTTGAGTCTCACTTCTCATCTTAAAGAAAAATCAAAATACCTAATAAAGTAAAATGTGTACAATGCGCCACGAGCCTTAAGTTATACGGGAAATGACTAGTGAAGGTCTCCTTCACTCTTCTAGGATACTTTACAAACGTTACATTTGGGGCGATCTTGGAAAGTATTCACTCATGTATCATAGTCTTTAGTGTTGTACATGCGATAAACATAAACTCAAAACACTTCTCATAAAAGACAATAAACCAACAAGACATCACGTCTTCTCTTCTCATCTCATACTCTTTGCGGACGAATGTGACTTTTATCAACAATTCAAACAGCGATACAATAAACACCCTCGAGTCAGAGCTGGTAACACCTGAGCTAGAGCTATGGCAACGTCATCCTAAAAAACATAAGCAAGTTCTCGCCTTAGTTAGACAAACTACGACGACTCTGATCTTCATTTACCTGATGAGGTACGTAGGCAGTGGGGTAGGGCCCATTCGAGCACATTCTTTATCTTCCCTACATTTTCCCCCTTTGTTCCATCTTCTTTTTCAATTCCTTTTCTCATTTCACTTTCATTCCAGATAGATATTCTTTCATTCAAACAACATATTATTTCTCACCCTTTGACACAGACTAACAAGCGTGGATCCCGTCGGGTACGGCGGACGAATTGGGGTGCTAATACCTTCCTAATTCGTAACCGACTTCCGGACCCAGATCTTTGGTTCGCAAGGCCTCGTCCTTTTTCTTCTTCCCCAGGTTTGTGCAAAATTACCTTTCCCGTTCCTTCGGGATAAAAATGTCTGGCTGGCGACTCTACCTTTTCCGCGCCACTTTCGCGTTTGTACTAGGTTGAAAATCCCGGGAGCGACAGCTGGCGACTATGATGGGGACCGAACCAAGAATCTTTGGTTTCCCCTTTGAGAGTCAATCCTAGCGCTTGTTTGTTTCTGTTTTCTTTGAGTGATTATTCGTATGTTGTTGTGCTTTAGTTTAGCTTTACTATTTATTTACAGATTATCTCTTTACTTTACAGCTTTATTTACAGCGTTTTGCACTTTACTTTATTGTTGCATATATTGGCATATACTGTACTGGCTGTTCTGGTTTTCCTTGGCGGGATGGGATTATTGTGAGATAAGCCAAATACCCGGCTTGAGTATACACATAGGATTTAGAGTGGGTAGTCGTGTGGCTTGCATAGTTTTGTGCACGTGTAGTTTTCACGAGTCCCACACCCAGATCAGGCTCTCTTGGGATATGTTCTATACTGCCTAGGCAGACCATAGAATGTTCCCACCTGAGCTGCTAACACTGGGAACCGATCATCGAGGACCTTAGTGGAAACAACCCTCTCTAGTGGTGACAGTGGCAGACCACATTTCGTGGCAAACCCATTCGCACCCGAGGGCCCACTAGGAAATCGCATAGGATAACCTTGTTCTCTCATAGGAACCCAGTTAAAGCGACTGGTCGTATGACGGTAGTATTGTATCCTTCGGGATGAATGTACTATTGTTTCTCGACTTCAGTGCTTGAAGCCGGGAACTTATGAGGGATGCTTGTTTTTCCGGACTCAGCTGAGGCCTCCCTGGGTAGTACATAATGCCAAACCGATTCCCTGATTTGGTCATGAGCCATTTCTCGGAAATGGTGAACGTATTATTGCTGCTCGACTTTGAGAGTCTGTGATGTTGACCCGTAGTAGCATACCCGTGAGATTGGGAAGGGTTTACAGGTTTGCAGGAAAACTAACCTTCAACCTACCTTGTTCTTGATACTTGGGTTTTCTTTTGACACATACTTGTGATCTGGTATTCATGACAATCGATATTCGGGAAAATTAGAAGGCAGTACAACAATGCTCAATATATGCAACAGTGATCACATGCCATTGCATTGCATCACATCATCCACATACTTGCATTCCTAACGCATGTTTATTCATTTGCAGGGCTGAATATCACATCCTTGATTCCAATTGTGGGTATTGATCTATGAGCATGGAATCCAAGAAAAAGACCAAGTGTATTATCTCCTACAAGGTTCATCAGCCTATTGTGAAAGAAATCCTCAAAGTGAAAGCCTTATCTCCTCCAGAAGTTCTCAATGTCTTCAAGCAGGATTACAGGTGGATTTTGTATTTTATAGAGCCCATCAGTGACTATGCTTTCAGAGGGATGCACACCTTGCTACAGTTTTATGATCCACAACTTAGATGTTTCGTACTTTCTGATTTCGTATTGGCACCTACATTAGAGGAGTACAGGAGTACTCGAGCATCCTGAGAGTTTCCGTGAAGGATTGTGCACCATTCTTTGGGTCCAAGATTGACCCCGACTTCAAAGATGTAGCAACTGCTATTTATTTGAGCAAGTCATTATTGGAAGACCGAATTGATAGCAAAGGAGGCTTCCGAGGACTTCATTTGAGTTTCTTGTTAGATGAGGCTACTAAATCCGCTGAAGCAAAAAGTTGGAGTACCTTCAATGCGATCCTAGTTTTGTGTATCTATGGAATCTCTTTGTTCCCAAACATGCCGAACTTTGTGGATGTCGATGCTATTCGCATTTTCATAGCAAAGAATCATGTTCCTACTCTCTTAAGAGATCTCTACCACTCTGTGAATTATAAGAATGAGAAGCGAAGGGGTAGAATGTTGAATTGTTGCGCGACTGTATTCTACAAGTGGTTCACACGCTTTCTTCCACAATCAGGGGCTTTTGAGAAGACAAAGAACTCACTTGAATGGTCGGAAAGACTGATGGGCTTGCAAGCAAAGGACATTGTCTGGGTTAATCAGGGATTGCGGTGCATTGACATTCTTCATAGTTGCGGAGGATTCCTTAATGTTCCATTGATCGGGAGGAAAGGGGGAATTAATTATAACACTTCCCTCACGGTTAGACAGTTTGGGTACGCCTTAAAGGAACCACCAGCTGTTGTGGACATCACATAGTCCTTATACTTCCAATCAATAGGCGGGTTCGAGATTGCTCAGAAAGCTTCTAATGCTTGGCATAGTCGAAAGACAAGACGGAAGAAGACTTTGGGAGTAGGGGATTGTCGAATGTATCCACCGTTTGCAGAATGGCTAAGAGAACATGTTGAAGTGTTACTGTTACCATTTGGGCCTGCGCCTCTTCTATATCCCACGGTCATTGAACAACCTACCACAGTTAGCATGGAAGAGTTCAACAAGATGAAGACGGAAAGAGACATGTTGTTAAAGGAGAATGCACAGTTGAGTCAAGAGCTTGCTAAGGCTAATCACGCCAGACTTGAGATTAAGTGGAAAGCTCAAGAAGATGCTGAGAAGCATACTATTGCAAGGAAACAATGTGAATTTGAGTTAGCTCGGTATGCGAGGTTCGAGTTTGCTACTAGGAGTTCTTCCAAGGAACATATTGACACTAGAAGGCAACTGGATCAAAAGACCTTGATGTTTGAGAACATGAAAAAGAGGCATGTTGCTTACAGGATCAAAAGAGAGGAACATGATAAATTTCAAGCTGAAGAGATCGTGAGAAAGCTAAAGGAGAAAGATGAAGAGATGGCCGGTAAGTTGAGAGAAAAGGATGCAGAACTTGCTAAAGCTCGAGAGGAAGCTGCTTATTACAAGCGGATGATGATCTACTATCAGAAGAAGCTGAAGAGGGTTGAGGACAACCAGGCGTAGACGAAGGAATTGGTAGAAGTTCCAAAGGCAGGACCGATCATTGACTCAGACCTAGATAGAGGATCACATTGACAAAGACATCTTTCTGTTTGCTTGTATGTTTTGGGATTACCATCAGAACTGTTGATGGAATCTTTTTATCATTGCACTTCTGTTTAAAATCCATGTTTTGTGTGTTTTGACTATATCAACAAGTGCTTATCTTTAAAAGATCTCTTTACAATCATTTTGTGTGCTCTCGCTTTGTGATCACCGACACATCTGGAAAGTTTGCAAAACACGTTGGTCTTCATGTTCTGGGAATTGTTTGGCACGTCTGCTACACACACACACACACCTTATATTATCAACACTGCTTATTATTTGCAACAAAAAAGGAGCTTCTGTCTTCATCAAACGCACAAAAACTAGAATCAGGGGATGGAATGTCCTAAGAATGAATAGACACGCCATAAGCATTCATTTCCTGCATATCATATTCTTGAGATTTTGCAGGTTACCCAGAATTTCTAACTTATTCAACTGCAGGCAATATAGCTGGTCAACGCGTTCACCGATATCCGACTAAAAGAAACCGAGTAAGGATGGTTGAACGAATGCAGACCGATCTCAATAAGCTCCGAAAGAGGATGGATCAATTCATGGAAATGATGACTGGCATGGCCCAGAACCAGGAACGTCTCAGGCTGATGGTTGAGCAACCCTATGGGAATGCTAATACTGGAACACCGACTGAGAACGTGGATCATAACGATGCCCGTAACGGAGAGCCTAATCCAAATAGGACCACAACACGCAATGCAGGTTTAGAAGACAATCAAGAGGACCAGTTCACTCTACTGGATGCTGATATGGGTAACATGAATGAGATCAACGATCGCAGGTATGAAGAGCTGACAGAGAAGATTAAGGCCATGGAATGTCAGAATTCCATGGGCATTGATGTAACCAGTCTCGGGTTAGTACCAGGGGTCAGAATCCCTCCCAAGTTCAAGGCACCATCATTTAACAAGTACAACAGCCGCACGTGCCCTAGGACTCACATTCACGCATACTTTGGAAGAATCTTGGCTCACACTGATGACGAGAAACTTTGGTTGCATTTCTTCCAAGATAGTTTATCTGGAGCTTCGTTGAGCTGGTACATGAAGCTGAGCAGGGTCTCTATTCGAAGCTGGAAAGATTTAGCTGAAGCTTTTCTCAAGCAGTATCAATATAACATTGATATGGCTCCGAACCGCACTCAGTTGCAGAACTTGTCTCAAGGACCTAAGGAAAGTTTTAAGCAGTATGCCTAGAGGTGGTGTGAGCTGGCCGCACAGGTTCAACCTCCATTGCTCGATTGGGAAATGGCCGACATGTTTATAGGCACCTTGCAAGGTGTTTACTTGGATCGTCTAGCCGCCTGCCCGTCCATTGGTTTTTCTGATATTGTCATCGTTGGAGAAAGGATAGAAAACTTTCTGAAACAGGATGCAAGCAGTGCTAGTTCTTCTGGTATGAAAAAGCCTTTTGGCAATGGCCAAAGAAGAAGAGAAGGCGAGACAAATGCTGTGTATAGAGGTCGAGACAGAGGTCATTCTCAAGGTTACTACCAAGCAGCTGCAGTGACTATTACTCCACAGGTTCAACAACGACCACAGGGTCAGCAACAATGGGTACAGAGACCGTTTCAGCAAAGAGCGAGAGCAAGGGACCTTAAGATTGATCTTGTCCCATGTCCATATGTTGTATTACTCCCAGAGCTGCTAAAGTTGAACATGGTCGAGCTTCGTACCATGAGACCTCCTCCTCCGGACAATCTACCTCCGAATTTTGATGCTAACGCCAGGTGCGAATTCCATTCGGGTGCCTAGGGGCACAGTATTGAGAAATGTTGGGCTTTTCAGAACAAGGTACATGACCTAGTTGACTCTAAGGCGATCAATTTCGCTCCTCTCCCAAATGTACTCCAGAATTCAATGCCTAGTTACTGTGGAACCGGTGTCACAATTGTTCTACCAGATGGTCCACGTTAAGCTGAAGTCTTCGAGTTAATCACCCAGGATGCCAGGGTATTCATGAAGCAAATAAAGCATGCAGTATTCAAGTACTCTCAGTGATGGCATTTGTGTGTTTTCCTTTCTTTATTGTTCATTTTTCATCCCTATTGAGGGGAACTATGTCGCTCTGATTCTTCATTGGTCATGGGTCAATGGAGATACGTAGGCAAAAGATCTTCAAATCTTTCCGAGCAACCTCATGGGGCAACTTTACTCCCCAGCTTCACTTTTTCCTTCAGACGTCTCGTGTCAGAGTCATAATAACTAGAAGAAGAGGTATGATTGCCATGGTTGGGTATACGGCTGCAACTACAAGATTATAAGTCTATGAAAAAGCTATAGATCACTGAAAGTATCCAAGACTGATAGGTCCAGACGGAGTCAAGCCTCCTCAACTACGACAATATTCAGTTTCTTTATTGCATTTCCATTTGTAGTTTCTTTTATGTGCTAAACATTTGTCTACATGTATTAAATTTGTTTGCTTTTGAATGTTAGCAATAATAAAACTCACATGTTTTTCTTAAAGTAATCCATTTGCATTCACTTATAATTTTTCATGTGTACATCACAATACCAATCGTCAATCTTAAACTCTATGAAGGAGAATGACGAAACAAAAACGCAAAATCTCTAATTGTGTGCTCTCGAGTAAGGCCATGTTGACGATGTACATGCATTGTTTCAAATCCCTAAACACTGGAGATATAAGGAAGATAGACCCTTGCTAACCCCTTTTAACCTTGAAGTAGAAGTTTCTTTTCGCATAAAAAAACCCTCACATGTGACCCAGGGGCAGGGTAGTGTAAACACCCAAAATTTGCCCTCACTCATATCACATCATGGCTTGTGATCTTTCATTTTTGCATAAGCATAATGTAAAAACCCCAAATTTGCCCTCACTCATTTCACACCATGGCTTGTGATCTTTCATTTTTGTTTAACATAAGCATCACACCTCATATTGCATATTTGCTTCATCTGCATAGTTCAAGTTCATCTGCATCTAGGGTTTGTGATCTGAGCAATCTAAGAATTCATATGAGCCATCCCAAGGGCCTCAAAGCATTCCAATATGGTCCATGTGTGTTCTATCATCATATTATGCCTCTCAAAGTTCAAGGAAGACAAGAAATCACAAGAACTGGCAAGGCATGGAAGCAGAGCCAAAGTTTTCACTACACAGATGACCAAAATTAGGGTTTTGGTTTCAGAGGCCTCAACTCCAAATTTTAGGGCCATTTTTGTTTCTAATGTTCTTAAGATGTTATAAGGATCATATGTACCTAGTTTGATGAAGAAATTCATTGTGGAAGTCATCTGTTCACTGGGTAACTTCCCGAGCAAGTTAAGTCAAAAATTAGGGCATCTGAGGCCCCCAACAATGGAACCAAAGGGGTATTTTCATCAAATTGAAGTTCTATGATCTTTATTTGATCATTGAAGTGCTTGGAAGTTCACAAAATTAAAGAAATTTGAGCTAAACCAAAAGTTTCCAAAAATGGAAATGACTTGTAATGGAAACTTTCCATTTTGGGAAAGTTCTTCAACCTCCTCTTTCTTAATAAAAATGCTTCAAATGAAAAATTATTGGTCATGAAAGTTGTAGATTAGGTCTTTCCCTTTTCAAAAAGTACAAGAACATGTTCTAATTCATTATGGAACTCAAGTTATGATCCTTCAAAGTTGGCAAAAATCCTATAATTTTCAAGAATGCACCAAAGAGGATTTTTTGCAAAACCCCTTGCCAAGCCATTTCTTGACCTCTAATACATCTCTAAACATCATACCATCATAGTGCAACTCATTTTGATCAGAATTGGCCCAAGAATTATGCATTTTCATGCCTTGAACTTCAAGAAATTCCAAAGGGGCCAAGACTTCCCAAAATTGCAAAATGGTATAGATCTTTCCATCCACTTGTGCCAGCTCACAAAATCTGTTTCCATGGCCCTCCTTGAACTCAGCTGAGGCCAGACACCCCTTGCAACCAGACCTACCATGACCTATACCCCAAGTACAACCAAACTTGACTTTTTGCAAATGAAGCCATACCAATCAGCATAGCCCACAACAACTCTTCTGACCTATCACAGCTTCACATACATGCCCTAAGGATCACATTTCATAACATCTTGGATCTTGAATCATCCCACACATTCAGATTGCCAAAATCCTCAAGAAAATTCATTTCTTCAAAACTCAAAAACCAACCATCAAAACTTCAAACAAACTTCACCAATCATCTCCATACATCCTCCAGATCATTTCCCAACCATTAAACAAGCCAAAAACATCAAGAATCAAAAACACGATTTCACCCCCTCTGAACCGAAACTTCAAAAATAGCCCAAATAAATTCATTCCAAGCATCAAAGCATCCTCAGGAGGTCCTTTGGAGTTGATTGGCACCAAGAAGAGGCCCAGATAGCTCAGATCGAGAAAGCTCAAGCTCAGGTATCATCAAGAACAAATTTTCCAGAACTTGTATTTTTTGTTATAGAAATGTTCTTCATGCTTCACTGATCACACTGCACCTTTTACTTTTGAAAATGGTTGAATATTGAGCTTGTATCGTGCTTCTGAAATTTTTGCAATTTTTATGTTTTGATTCGTATCTGGATTTTGATGCATGATAAATGTTGTTTGATGATTGTATCTTGCTTAGAATGATTAGGAGAGTGGATCTGGAAAGTTAGAGCTCCTAATTTGGCCTAGGGAAGAAGTTGAGATTTTGGGCTGGCCGGAGAAGATGACCGGAGCTTGCTCCGGTCACCTGAAAGTCATTAGGGTTTGTAATTAGGTTTTAGTTGTCCAGTTTGAATGTGGGCCGTTAGATGATGATTAGCGCGTAATGAGTGGCTAGGATCATTTCACTTAGGGTTAATTCTGATTAATTAATTTAAAAACATAATTAAGGCCAGTTTGAATCTCCACCATTGGATCTGGCGCGCAATCAATTCCCCCCTTTTTCTTTTGAACCTGGACCACTGGATCAACATACTTTCATTTTATTTGATTTTTATTTGATTTTTATTCATTTTTCTTGCACATTTATTTTAAAATACTTAGAAAAATCCCAAAAATATTTCATTTTTCATTTTTGTTTCAAATATTTTTCTTAATCAGAAAATGATTTTTATTTTATTTTTTGCATATAAAAAGTATTTTTAAAATATTTAAATGTTTATTTTAATTAATTAATGAAAATTAATTAATTAAAATAGCATTTAGGTTTCTAAAAATCACCCAAAAAATCATGTTGCATCTTAACACATTTAGAAACATTTTCAAACCCCTCATACAAATTTCTTTTTGGTTTTGATCATCATTTGACAATTTTCTTTGAATTTAGGGTTCATAAAATCACATTTTAAAACCCTAACCTTTGAAATATCTTTTCTGCCTAACCATGAAGGGTTTGAAGATGGTTCTTTTTGCATTGTTTTACACATATCATGTAGTATCTAGGATATTTTTGGAATGAATTCATCTTGCATTTTCAAATTTTTTGGCATTTTACATTGAGGATCACCCAAAAAACCCTAGAAACTTAGGAAATTCATAACTCCTTCTAGGTTTAGCTTCTGACCTCCCCCTTTGGATGGTAACCTAGTATAGGTTTAGAGTTCCTTTGAGTGCATTTTCAATTTTTTATAATAACATGTGCTTCTGTCTTTGCCATTTGCATCTCATCCTTTCATGTAACCCTAATTTTGCATCCTTACTTGCATCTTACATTGCATTGCATGGACATATGAACTTGCCATGCCATTTTAAGCATTTGTATGCCATCTTAGAAATCTTAAGACATTGCTTGAACATTGCTTGATCATTTATTCATACATTTTCTATGCTTTGCATCCATTACATTTCATGAACATCCATGTGTTTACATGCTTCCTACATGCTTCATTTGCATTCATTCTCTTGTATGATCACACACATGCATCTTGTATGCCTTTGCATCATATCATAGAATCATTTACATCATGTGTATGCTTCTGGTCTTGGTCTATACTCTTGCATATGCATCATTTCATTTCATTCTTTTCATATTGCATCTTGTATTAACTTTTCAGGTTAATGGTAAGTTTGTTTAGGAGGTGGATTTGCCTTCACCTCCCACCACTTCTCATCTTTTCATATTGCATCCTTGCTACATTTTTACTTGTCCTTGAGTGAGCTTGCTCACTTGTGCTTCTCTTCCTTTCTTCGTTTAATTTACTTATCTTTTTAGGAAGTAAGAAACTTATTCTTCTGCTTCCTTCTCTTTTCATCTTGCTTCTCCTTGGTGGCTTCCTTGAAGACTTCTTTTCTTAAGCCTCACAAACCTTAGGACTTACAAGCATGATAACTTTCTAGGACTTATTAGTTTCCCTTATACTTTTTTCCTTTGAGTCTCCTTGAGTCTCTCTTCTCATCTTCATAATCAGAGACTAAACTCTTAAAGTTTTAGGACTTTGGAATTAGGGTTATGCCTGCATCCTTCTCTTAGGATGGAGTGTATAACTTTAATCCTAAGTGTTAAACCTTTAATTTGTTTAAACCTCTTAATCAATCCACTTAATAATCACTAAGACTTCATCTTGTAACTTGGGCCTTACATTAGGGTTCTAATTCTTCCTTTATGTTTAAGAAGGACTATCCCTAGTGTTTAATGGACAAGTCCTCCTCAAGTTGTCTTACAAATCATAAAACACATTTCTTAATCTCACCCTTAATTAAAATCCATTTAATAAAGGCTTGTTTTGTCATGAATTTAATCCTTAACCATGGATTAAGTTGAGGTATCTTCCTCAGCTTAATTGTTCTCATCTATCATCCTTCTATTAGGATGGTGTAATGAGTTCACTAATCTGTGATTAGAGATTAAACTTATTACTTAACACTAAACAAAAACCCAAAAACATCTAAATAATCACAAGTAGGTTAATGATCTTAATCCTACATCATCATGGTAATCAAGTTGAGGTGCTTATCTCATACTTGAGTATTCTCATTATCCCTAATCAGGGAGGATATAATAAGTTTACAACCTTTGATATAGGCTTAAGCTCATTAACTTATGACAAACTCCAAAAAAAATAAAAGACTGAAAAACACAAAAACAAACAATAATCGCCTCCTTCGGGATTCTTTTCTCATCACACTCACTCATAAAAGAGAACTTGCTTCTTTCGTCTAATGAAAGACAGTTAGCACTCGAGCCAGACGAGTCATACACTTGAGCATAGACAAGCAGGCAGTTCACAATCAATCTTTTTTTAGTCTCTTTGAGTCGAACTACGGTGTTCTGACTTCCTCATTGCACGAGAGGATACGTAAGCATAACTTAACTATTATCAAACAAAAGTCTCTTTGTCTTCCCCCTCTTTCAACATTCTTTTCAAAGCCTCAGTTCCTGAGCATTCACCCTTTTACACTGACACTTGTATTTCTTTTCCAGCTTTTGCACACAGATAGCACATACACTTACCCCTTTAAACACAATCTTTTAAGCGTGGATCCCGTCGAGTACGACGGACAATATGGGTGCTAATACCTTCCCAGGTTGTAACCAACCCCCTTTCTCAGTTTCTCTGGTTCACAACCGTCTTATCCGTCTTTTTTTTCTAGGTTTATGCAGCATTACCTTTCCTTCGGGATAAAAATGCCTAGCTGGCGACTCTATTCACCTTCATTTTCATCTTCTCCTTTCGCCGACCGTTCGCGTATGTACCCTATTTGACCAGGTGTCTTTTGTGGGGAGTGACAGCTTGGCGACTCTGCTGGGGATCCTTATATTGCAACCAGGGCTTCCGGTTCTTTTTGAAGGTTCCTCCTAGTACTTGTTTGATTTGTGTTTACGGGGGTGTTATGTGCTACTTGTGCTTTTTGTTTATTGCTTTATTTATTACTTTCTGTACAACTTTATCTATTGCTTTTCATTTACAGTTTTATGCATTTCATACTGTCATTATCATCTGTGATGGATCTGTGTTTACCTTGGTGGGTGGGGATCATTGAGTGATTAAGTGTTAGAACAATTATGGTTCTAAACCTCTAATAGTTTTGATGATAACAAATATTATTATACTAGAATAGAAGTTCTAATGACTACCTTTATTCTTGTGTAGAAGAGAAATTTAATTTAAGGAGACGTGCATTACTAGAAGATATATTGAGCCATATATAGAAGATACACTCAATGAAGAATCTATCATTTAATGACGTAATTAATTGGCTGCGCATCAAGTCTTTACTATCTCTGATTTACGTCTAGAAGATGATGATATTCATAATGAAGACATTAATTAAAGAATATTTTAATTAATGATGAAGACAAGTATCTCTTGCTTTGGAAAGAATTTATGGTATTAACTAATATCCTAAATTAGCTTAAGACGTCTCCAACGGCTACATTTATGCAAGAACTATATAAAGGAATCAAATTGAAGATTTGAAGGCAATACACTCACGAGCAAAAAGACTGAATCATTTTTGTGCTAAAATATTTTAACATTCACTTAGTGATCTTAGCTTGATAAGAAGCAAATTAGTTACTATATTATTATCATTATAATAGTTGAGTAATATTCCTTGAGTGACTAGTTTCAGTCAGAAGACTCAAGAGGACATTGACTATAGGTCAGTGTGTGTATTCATTTGTTGAATAGTGGATTAAGACCTCAATAGAGGCAAAATCACCTTGGCGGGTGGACTGGACGTAGTTTGAGTTCAAACGAACCAGGATAAATTAACTTGTCATTAGAAGTTATTTTTAGTTGTTAAAGAAAACCCAATTCCAACCCCCCCTTCCTTGTGTTTTGCGCACCTTCAATTGGCATCAGAGCGCTAGGTTCTGAGAAAAACACTTAACCGTGTCAGTAAAAGATCCAGAAGTTAAAACACATGGCAGAAGCTGGCATTAACAACAATGACTACCAAAATGACAAGATCAACGCTAAACCTCCAGTGTTCAATGGTGAAAATTTTGACTACTGGAAGGATGTTCTGGAAAGTTTCTTTCTAGCTCTAGATGGAGATCTCTGGGACATGGTGACAGATGGATACATTCATCCTGTTGGAGCAGATGGTCAGAAGATTGAAAGAAAAAATATGACAGCTCAGCAGAAGAAGGAATTCAGAAATCATCACAAAGCTAGTACCATACTTCTAAGTGCTATCTCATATACAGAATATGAGAAGATCACAAACAGGGACTCAGCTAAACACATGTTTGATTCTCTGAGGATGACACATGAAGGCAATACTCAAGTCAAGGAGACTAAAGCTCTAGCCCTCATCCAGAAGTATGAAGCTTTCAAGATGGAAGAAGATGAGACAATTGAAAAAATGTTCTCAAGGTTCCAAATTCTGGTAGCTGGACTGAAAGTTCTGGACAAAGGCTACTCAACAGCAGATCATGTGAAGAAAATCATCAGAAGTTTACCAAAATCTTGGAGGCCCATGGTCACTACTCTAAAGCTATCTAAAAATCTGAATGAAATATCCTTAGAAGAACTGATCAGCTCCTTGAGAAGTCATGAGATTGAACTAGAAGGAGATGAACCCCAGAAGAAAGGTAAGTTTGTAGCTCTTAAATCTAACAAATCTGTTTCTAAAGCTTTACAGGCAGAAGAAGAAGAAAGTTCTGGATGCTCATCAGAAGAAGATGAATTATCTCTCCTATCTAGAAGAGTCCAACAACTCTGGAAGCATCGTCAGAAGAAGTTCAGAAATACCAGAAGAACCAACAATTATTCTGAATCAACATCTGGTCACAAGAAACCCAGAAGCAAAGAAGTTATGTGCTATGAATGCAAAGAACCAGGACACTACAAGAGTGAATATCCAAAACTCCAGAAAGAGAAACCCAGAAACAAATTCAGCAGAGAAAAGAAAAAGAGTCTCATGGAAACATGGGATGATTCTGAATCATCTGAAGCAGAGTCAGATTCTGAAGATGAACATGCTAACATTGCACTAATGGAAAACATACCATAAGATGATCACTCATCAGAATCAGAATCAGAATCAGATTCAGAAGAGGTATTTTCTAAACTTTCTAGATCTCAATTAGAAGCTAGCCTCTCAGAAATTCTTGAAAAATATCAGAAGCTTCAATTCAAATACAAAGACATGAAACAAAGTCTAGTATCTGAATTAGAAGAAGTTAGAAAACTAAACATAGAAAACTCTGATTATGAAGTTCTGCACATTGACTTGTTTGGACCAGTGAAAACTGCTTCTGTCAGTGGCAAGAAGTATGGATTGGTGATCGTAGATGACTTCAGCAGATGGACATGGGTAAAGTTTCTTAGACACAAGGATGAGTCAATTGCTGTATTTTCTAACTTCTGCAAACAAGTTCAAAATGAAAAAGAATTTAAAATTATTAAAGTCAGAAGTGATCATGGTGGAGAATTTGAAAACAAACAATTAGAATCATTTTTTAATGAAAATAGCATCTCTCATGATTTTACTTGTCCTAGAACTCCTCAACAAAATGGGGTTGTAGAACGTAAGAATAGAACATTGCAAGAGATGGCCAGAACCGTGATCAATGAGACTAATATGGCTAAACATTTTTGGGCAGAAGCAGTAAATACAGCATGCTATATTCAGAATAGAATCTTTATAAGACCTATTCTTGAAAAGACTCCTTATGAATTGTGGAAGAACAGAAAGCCCAACATTTCATATTTTCACCCCTTTGGGTGCATATGTTTTATTCTGAATACTAATAATACTCTGAATAAATTTGACTCTAAGGCACAAAAGTGTTATATGTTAGGATACTCTGAACGTTCTAAGGGATACAAAGTATACAACACAGAAACACGTATTGTGATAGAATCTATTTATGTCAGATTTGATGATAAGCTTGATTCTGAAAAACCAAAGCAGAATGAATTTATTGCAGATATAGAAGTTGATATTTCTACAAACAGAACATCTGAAGATCAATCACCTACAAAACAGAACAAGACAATTACTCCAACAACTTCTGAAGAACCCACTCAGAAGAAACTATCCAGAAGCAAAGTGAATCATCCAGAAGATAAAATCTTGGGAAATAAGGATGAACCAATCAGAACAAGATCATCATTCAGAAACTCTGAAGAATCTCTAATGGGACTTGTTTCTCTGATTGAACTAACTTCTGTAGAAGAAGCTCTCTCAGAAAATGATTGGATTCTGGCTATGTAAGAAGAACTTAACCAATTCACCAGAAATGATGTATGGGATCTAGTTCCTAGGCCCAGAGGATTCAACATCATTGGCACCAAGTGGGTATTCAAAAACAAGCTAAATGAACAAGGAGAAGTTGTCAGAAACAAAGCAAGACTGGTTGCACAAGGTTATAGTCAACAAGAAGGAATTGACTATACAGAAACCTATGCACCAGTTGTTAGAACAAATGTGGTTCTGATCCTCTAAGTGTTTTGATGATAACAAAGTCTTTCATATTAGAAGTTCTAATGAATATACGTACTCTCGTGTAGAAGATAATATTGCTTGAGTAATCCGTACAAGCCAGGGAGAACCATTATAGCAGATACGCTCAAAGAAGAATCCAGCATTAAATGACACATTTATTGGCTGCGCATATATTATTCATTATCTCTGATTTCCGCTTAGAAGATGCTGGTATCCTTATTAAAAAGCTTTAATTAAAGAATATGTTCTTTAATATTCAAAGACAAGTATCTCTTCTTATGGAAAGAAATTAAGGTATTAAAGTATATCCTATTTTGGCTCAAGATGTCTCCAACGGCTACTTTATCAAGAACTATATAAAGGACATCATTTGAAGATATCAGATACGAACGCAACGCTATACACGTATCTCATATATTCAAGCAAATCATTTCATCTTGTTCTTATTGTTGTAACTATCACTTAGTGATACCTGCTTATCTAGAAGCATTATAAGTTACGTTCTTATTATTCTTGTAATAATTATTTTTCCTTGAGTGACTAAGTTTAGTCAGAAGACTCAAGAAGACATTGACTATAGGTCTTTGTGTGTATTCTTATTGAATAGTGGATTAAGACCTCAGTAGAGGCAAAATCACCTTGGCGGGTGGACTGGATGTAGTTTGAGTTCAAACGAACCAGGATAAAGTAAACGTGTCATTAGAAGTTAATCTTAATTATTCCAGAAAAACCCAATTCCAACCCCCCCTTCCTTGTGTTTTGCCACCTTCAATTGGCATCAGAGCGCTAGGTTCTGAGTATTACACTTAACCGTGTCAGTAAAAGATCCAGAAGATAAACACATGGCAGAAACTGGAATTAACAATGACTATCAGAATGATAAGATCAATGCTAAACCACCAATGTTCAATGGCGACAATTTCGACTACTGGAAGGATGTTCTCGAGAGTTTCTTTCTAGCTCTTGATGGAGATCTCTGGGACATGGTGACAGATGGATATATTTATCCTGTTGGAGAAGATGGTCAGAAGATTGAAAGAAAAAATATGACAGTTCAACAGAAGAAGGAATTCAGAAATCATCACAAAGCTAGGACTATACTTCTAAGTGCTATCTCGTACACAGAATATGAGAAGATCACAAACAGGGATTCAGCCAAACACATGTTTGATTCTCTAAGGATGACACATGAAGGCAACTCTCAAGTCAAGGAGACCAAAGCTCTAGCTCTCATCCAGAAGTATGAAGCTTTCAAGATGGAAGAAGATGAAACCATTGAAAAAATGTTTTCAAGGTTCCAAATTCTGGTTGCTGGACTAAAAGTTCTGGACAAAGGCTACTCAACAGCAGATCACGTGAAGAAAATCATCAGAAGTTTACCGAAAGCCTGGAGACCCATGGTCACTGCTTTAAAGTTATCAAAAAATCTGAATGAAATTTCCTTAGAAGAACTGATCAGCTCCTTGAGAAGTCATGAGATTGAATTAGAAGAAGATGAGCCCCAGAAGAAAGGTAAGTCTGTAGCTCTTAAATCTAACAAACATGCTTCTAAAGCTTTACAGGCAGAAGAAGAAGAAAGCTCTGGATGCTCATCAGAAGAAGATGAATTATCTCTCTTGTCAAGAAGAGTTCAACAACTCTGGAAGCATCGTCAGAAGAAGTTCAGAAACACCAGAAGATCAAACAATTATTCTGAATCAACATCCAGTCACAAGAAACCCAGAAGCAAAGAAGTTGTGTGCTACGAATGCAAAGAACCAGGACACTATAAAAGTGAATGTCCAAAACTTCAGAAAGACAAACCTAGAAACAGATTCAGTAAAGAAAAGAAAAAGAGTCTCATGGCAACATGGGATGATTCTGAATCATCTGAAGCAGAGTCAGATTCTGAAGATGAACAAGCTAATATTGCATTAATGGCAAATATACCAGAAGATGATCACTCATCAGAATCAGAGTTAGAATCAGACTCAGAAGAGGTATTCTCTAAATTCTCTAGATCTGAGTTAGAAGCTAGTCTGTCAGAAATTCTTGAAAAATATCAGAAGCTTCAATTCAAATACAAAGACGTTAAACAAAATCTTGTATCTGAATTAGAAGATATTAGAAAACTGAAAATAGAAAACTCTGAGCTGAAAGAAAATCTTTTTGAATGTAAAAATTTTCTTGAGAAGCTCAAAGCTCAGAAAAAATCTGAATTAGAAGATCTAATCAATTCTGATAATATCATAAAACAATATGATTATAGTTTTCAACAATTTCTCACTAAAAGCTTAGATAGAAGTAAGATTGCTTCTATGATCTATGGTGTTAGCAGAAATGAAAGAAGAGGCATAGGATATGAGAAAAATAATGAAACTCTGAAATTAAAAAATATTGATGACATTGTCATAAATCCTAATACTCCTCTAAGTTCTCATTTCACCTACGGTCATAATCATGATCTTATATACACTAGTGAGTCATCTTGCTCTACAAGTTCTGATTTAAAACCTAAAATAAATCAGAAGTTTGTAAAAACTAACAAACAAGGACCCAGAAGAATATGGGTACCCAAGGATAAAATTGTGTATGTTGCAGATGTCTTTAACAGCAAAACTGAAACACCAATCATGGTACCTGGACTCTGGATGCTCACGTCACATGACGGGAAGAAAGCATATGTTCCAAAGTCTTGAATTAAAAGATGGAGGCCACGTAGGTTTTGGAGGCAATCAAAAGGGAAGAATTATTGGCTCCGGAACTATCGGT
Organism: Lathyrus aphaca; assembly: GCA_963966055.1. Taxonomy (NCBI): domain Eukaryota; kingdom Viridiplantae; phylum Streptophyta; class Magnoliopsida; order Fabales; family Fabaceae; genus Lathyrus; species Lathyrus aphaca. The sequence continues at coordinate 547,231,570 of OZ014520.1, forward strand.
AATGGAAACCTTCCTTCTATATCTAATGTTCTGCTTGTAGAAGGATTAATGCATAATTTATTATCCATAAGTCAATTAAGTGATAATGGCTATGACATAATCTTTAATCAAAAGTTCTGTAAAGCTGTTAGTCAGAAAGATGGAACAATCCTCTTTAGTGGAAAGAGAAAGAACAACATTTATAAAATAAAGCTTTCAGAATTAAAAAGTCAAAATGTAAAATGTCTAATGTCTGTGGAAACTGAGCAATGGGTCTGGCACAGAAGATTGGGACATGTTAATATGAGAAGAATATCTCAACTTAACAAACTCAATCTAGTCAGAGGACTTCCAAATTTGAAGTTCAACTCAGAAGCTCTATGTGAAGCATGTCAGAAAGGCAAATTTTCAAAAACTGGATTCAAAGCTAAAAATGTTGTATCTTCCTCTAGACCATTAGAACTTCTGCACATTGACTTATTTGGACCAGTGAAAACTGCTTCTGTCAGTGGCAAGAAGTACGGATTGGTGATCGTAGATGACTTCAGCAGATGGACATGGGTAAAGTTTCTTAGACACAAGGATGAGTCAATTGCTGTATTTTCTAACTTCTGTAAACAAGTTCAAAATGAAAAAGAATCAAAGATCATTAAAGTCAGAAGTGATCATGGTGGAGAATTTGAAAATAAACAATTGGAATCTTTTTTTAATGAAAATGGCATCTCTCATGATTTCTCTTGTCCTAGAACTCCACAACAAAATGGGGTTGTAGAACGTAAAAATAGAACTTTACAAGAGATGGCCAGAACCATGATCAATGAGACTAATATGGCTAAACACTTTTGGGCAGAAGCAGTAAATACAGCATGTTACATTCAGAATAGAATCTCTATAAGACCTATTCTTGAAAAGACTCCTTATGAATTGTGGAAGAACAGAAAGCCCAACATTTCTTATTTCCATCCTTTTGGATGTACTTGTTTTATGCTAAACACTCTTGATACTCTGAACAAATTTGATTCTAAGGCACAAAAGTGTTATATGTTAGGATACTCTGAACGTTCTAAGGGATACAGAGTATACAATACAGAAACACGTATTGTGATAGAATCAATTCATGTCAGATTTGATGATAAGCTTGGTTCTGAAAAACCAAAGCAGAATGAATTTACTGCAGATATAGAAGTAGAAATCTCTACAAATAGAACTTCTAAAGATCAATCTTCTAAAGTTCAAAACAATATAACTGCTCCATCAACACCTGAAGAACCCATCCAGAAGAAACTTTCCAGAAGCAATATTAATCATCCAGAAGATAAAATCTTGGGAAAGAAAGATGAACCAATCAGAACAAGATCCTCATTCAAAAACTCTGAAGAGACGCTACTAGGACTTGTCTCTCTGATTGAACCATCTTCCGTAGAAGAAGCCCTATCAGAAAATGATTGGATTCTGGCTATGCAAGAAGAACTTAATCAATTCACCAGAAATGATGTGTGGGATCTAGTTCCTAGACCCAGAGGATTCAACATCATTGGCACCAAATGGGTATTCAGAAACAAACTCAATGAGAAAGGAGAAGTTGTCAGAAACAAGGCAAGACTGGTTGCACAAGGTTATAGTCAACAAGAAGGAATTGACTATACAGAAACCTATGCACCAGTCGCCAGGTTAGAATCAATAAGACTCCTAATATCATTTGCTGTAAATCATAATATCATTCTATATCAAATGGATGTCAAAAGTGCATTTTTAAATGGTTATATTGATGAAGAAGTATATGTACACCAACCCCCTGGTTTTGAAAATACAAAATTTCCAGAACATGTTTACAAACTCAAAAAATCATTATATGGTTTAAAACAAGCTCCCAGAGCTTGGTATGAACGATTGAGTAATTTTCTTCTAGAAAATAAATTCATCAGAGGGAAAGTGGATACAACTCTTTTCAGTAAAAACATTAAAAATGATCTTCTGATATGTCAAATTTATGTAGATGATATAATTTTTGGTTCTACTAAAAGTGCCTTGGGAAAGGAATTTGCTAAATCTATGCAGACAGAATTTGAAATGAGCATGATGGGAGAATTAAAGTTCTTTCTAGGAATTCAAATAAATCAAACATCAGAAGGAACATATATCCATCAAAGCAAATATTTAAAAGAACTTCTGAAGAAATTTGAATTATCAGAAAGTTCAATATCCAAAACTCCTATGCATCCTACATGTATCTTGGAGAAAGAAGAGGTAAGTAAGAAAGTAGATCAGAAGCTCTACAGAGGTATGATTGGATCACTTCTCTATCTTACTGCTTCTAGACCAGATATTCTATATAGTGTATGTTTATGTGCTAGATTCCAATCAGATCCTAGAGAAACTCACTTAACAGCAGTTAAGAGAATCTTTAGATATCTGAAAGGTACTGCTAATCTTGGTCTGTATTACAGAAGATCAGAAAAGTATAAGCTTGTAGGATATTGTGACGCTGACTTTGCTGGAGATAGAACAGAAAGAAAAAGTACTTCTGGAAGTTGTCAATTTCTAGGAGACAACCTAATCGCTTGGTCTAGCAAAAGACAACCAACCATAGCATTATCAACTGCAGAAGCTGAATACATTGCAGCAGCTGGATGCAGTACTCAGATGCTCTGGATGAAAAATCAGCTAGAAGACTTCAATATCTATGAGAAACTTCTGTTCAAAAGATTAACTTGTAGATCTTCATATCAAACACTTGTCAACAAAGCTCTAAGGACTTTCATCAGAATCAAAACACGTGTCCAAATTCTGAAGAGTGACAGAACGTGCCTTAGCAACTGTTCGCTCAGAAGGATAACTGTTGAGATTCTTGAATCTGATACGACTAGGTTTGACATCAAAAAGGCAAGAAAATCTCTTGGGTAACTGTTCCAGAATCATTTACGCTTTACCCCATGTCAGCGCATTTAATGTTGTTAATCATTATGTTTTCAAAACTTAATTGTTTCCCACTAATTTCGCATTTAATTAATTGCTTCCATATTTTTCTCTATAAATATCAAGTGTATTCCTCACTTTCAAATTTTACCCGCATTTTACTCTCTCTATAAGTTATTCTCTCAGTCTCTTGTGCTTCCTCATTTTTTCTAAAAACCCTAAACCCTAACAGTTCATCTTAGTCACTAAATGGCTTCATCATCTTCACGCAAAGATTTCTCTGATGATTTCTACGTTGAACCATCAAAGACTCTTTCCACCCCTCCTGAAAAACTGGAAGTATTGTGTGAGCTATTCGTTGATTTCGCAAGCTTGAAGGATAATGGATTTGACCTCCTCCCTCAAGTTGAAGCTCAAGGCTGGGAAAAATATTTTGACAGGCTAATGGGACCAGTTTTCCCTAAACTGGTTAAAGAATTTTGGATGTACGCATACTCAAATGATGCACAAGTCACCTCCTATGTGCTTGGTAAACAGATTATCATCTCTGAAGATCACATTGCCAAACTCTTTGAGACTGATGGCAATGGTATCAAATGTAGTGATATGGATAGAGTATCTGATGCTGTTGTGATAGCTAAAGAAATTTTCACCGCTGGAAAACCATCAAACAAAATCAAAGACCTAAAGACTCCTCTGCGTATTTGGGCAAAAATAATTCTTGGGACAATCTGTCACAGGAAACCTACAAATTCTCCAGACTACATCAATCTGGATCAACAATTCCTCCTTTACTTCATCTCCAAACAAAAGAAAATCAATCTTGCCCACACACTGTTTCAGAATCTTAGATTCGCTGTTAAGGAAACAAGGGATACTGAGAAGACCAAAAGGGACTGGATACCTTTTGGACGTTTAATTTCTGATATTCTCTGTCAGAACAAGCTAGTGGACTTCCTAGCAGAAATAAATCAAAATGATCTTTTGGAAACAGACGTTGGAAAACCCTTGAATGCTAAAAACCTGAAGAAGATGAGATTCATCACAGCCATTCAGCAAGAACCCACTCTTCAATCTAGAGAAGTTATCAGCACCAGAAGGATACCTCTAGAAGGATTCCCTCTCTTTTCTTCTGATACACCAGCAGATGTTGTTCTCAACTATATGGATATCTGCAAGCGTCAAGGTACGGTACCTGATTTCAACCCAAAAGAACTCCAACAACAAATTCCAGATGTTGCCTCTCTCAGATTAAAGAAAAGGAAGACTGCTGAAGACCCCTCTCAGAAGATGCAAAAATCATCTAAGACAACAGGTAAGTCTTCTGCTTCTAATCCTGATTCCATTACTGTTGTAGAAGCTGTAACTGTAGAAGTGTCTGAACAACCTTCTAACATCTTACCTTCTAGCCAACCATCTTCTGATATCAACTCTGAACAAATTCATGCTTCTGAACCACCTCATAATATTAGTCCCATTCAAACTGAAGTTCCTACAACTTCTGCTGTTGCATCCATTCTATCATCTTTATATCCACCAGAAACAGAAACAGAAACAGAAAATCATCAACCCCAAACTTTTGCTGATTTTGATATACCAATTGATGACACTCCACCTTCTGATATTGACTGCTCCCCTACAAATGAAACACAATCTGCCTTGAAAGCTGCTCTTGATCTTGATCTTGAACACTACCAAGATTCAGATGCTGCCTCAATTTCCCATAACATTTCAACAAACCAAAATTCACCCTCTATCATAAACATTCCTGACTCACCAACAGAAACTGTGACTGAAAATGACAACCCCCTTAGAACTACAATTGACTTTGAAGCACTTCAAAAACTGTCCTCTATGTCCAACAAAAGAGCTATTCCCGTTCCAAAACCCAAACCATCCAAATCAGACATTTCTACTTTACTGCTGGCTTTTGAAACAGTTCTGAAATTAAAATTAGAAGATCTGAAGACTGCATGTGCATTAAATGACACATTTATTGGCTGCGCATATATTATTCATTATCTCTGATTTCCGCTTAGAAGATGCTGGTATCCTTATTAAAAAGATTTAATTAAAGAATATGTTCTTTAATATTCAAAGACAAGTATCTCTTCTTATGGAAAGAAATTAAGGTATTAAAGTATATCCTATTTTGGCTCAAGATGTCTCCAACGGCTACTTTATCAAGAACTATATAAAGGACATCATTTGAAGATATCAGATACGAACGCAACGCTATACACGTATCTCATATATTCAAGCAAATCATTTCATCTTGTTCTTATTGTTGTAACTATCACTTAGTGATACCTGCTTATCTAGAAGCATTATAAGTTACGTTCTTATTATTCTTGTAATAATTATTTTTCCTTGAGTGACTAAGTTTAGTCAGAAGACTCAAGAAGACATTGACTATAGGTCTTTGTGTGTATTCTTATTGAATAGTGGATTAAGACCTCAGTAGAGGCAAAATCACCTTGGCGGGTGGACTGGATGTAGTTTGAGTTCAAACGAACCAGGATAAAGTAAACGTGTCATTAGAAGTTAATCTTAATTATTCCAGAAAAACCCAATTCCAACCCCCCCTTCCTTGTGTTTTGCCACCTTCACCAGTTGCCAGGTTAGAGTCAATTAGACTTCTAATTTCATTTGCTGTAAACCATGATATCATTCTATATCAAATGGATGTCAAGAGTGCATTTTTAAATGGTTATATTGATGAAGAAGTGTATGTACACCAACCCCCTAGCTTTGAAAATATAAAATTTCCAGAACATGTTTTCAAACTCAAAAAATCTTTATATGGTCTGAAACAAGCTCCCAGAGCTTGGTATGAAAGACTAAGTACTTTTCTTCTGGAAAATAATTTCATCAGAGGGAAAGTGGATACAACCCTTTTCATTAAAAACATTAAAAATGATCTTCTGATATGCCAAATTTATGTAGATGATATAATTTTTGGTTCTACTAAAAGTGCCTTGGGAAAGGAATTTGCTAAGTCTATGCAGGCAGAATTTGAAATGAGCATGATGGGAGAATTAAAGTTCTTCCTGGGAATTCAAATTAATCAAACATCAGAAGGAACATACATCCATCAAAGCAAATATGTTAAAGAACTTCTGAAGAAATTTGATTTATCAGAAAGCATTATATCTAAAACTCTTATGCATCCTACATGTATTCTGGAGAAAGAAGAGGTAAGTAAGAAAGTAGATCAGAAGCTCTACAGAGGTATGATTGGCTCTCTCCTCTATCTAACTGCTTCTAGACCAGATATTCTATACAATGTATGTTTATGTGCTAGATTCCAATCAGATCCTAGAGAAACTCACTTAACAGCAGTTAAGAGAATCTTTAGGTATCTGAAAGGTACTACTAATCTTGGTTTATACTACAGAAGATCCCAAGACTATAAACTTGTAGGATATTGTGATGCTGATTTTACCGGAGACAGAACAAAAAGAAAAAGTACTTCTAGAAGTTGTCAATTTCTGGGATATAATCTAATTTCTTGGTCCAGCAAAAGACAGTCAACCATAGCATTATCAACTGCAGAAGCTGAATACATTGCAGCAGCTGGATGCAGTACTCAGATGCTCTGGATGAAAAATCAGCTTGAGGATTTCAATATTTATGAGAGTAACATTCCCATCCTCTGTGATAATACCTCTGCTATTTGTCTATCTAAAAATCCAATTTTACATTCTAGAGCTAAACACATAGAAGTTAAACATCATTTCATTAGGGACTATACTCAGAAGGGAATTTTATTGTTAAAATTCATAGATACAAATCACCAATGGGCTGATATTTTTACAAAACCCCTTCTTGAAGATAGATTTAATTTCATACTAACCAACCTTAGCATGAAATTATGTCCAGAATGAAAGTGCTTTAATTATATGTCTTTAACTCTTAGAAGTTCTGAAATTAATCCTCTATATTATTCCTTCAGAAGATACTATGTTCTAACTGTTTCATTCTGAGAACTTCTGTTCAAAGGAATAACATGCAGATTTTCAAATCAACAAGTGTCAACTAGGCTCTAAGGAATCCCATCAGAATTAAAACAAGTGTCCAAATTCTGAAGAGTGACAGAACATGCATTGGACAACTGTCCTCTACAGAAGGACATCTGTTGATCTTCTGGGAAACTGATATGGCTGACTTGACACCAAAAAGGCAAAAATCTCTTGGGTAACTGCTCCAGAATCTTTTACGTCTTACCATATGTCAGCAGCATTTATTGCATATAAACATTATGTTTTTAAACTTAATTTTTCCCACTAATTTCTCGTTTTATTAAATACATTATTTTTTTCTTATATAAGTAACTTTTCATTTTCACTTTCACTTTTTACCCTAATTGCATTTTTACTCAAAAATCTTTTCACTCTCTCTTTTGCGTTCTCTCTGAAAATTTTCTAAGACCCTAAAGTTCAAAAAACCTCATCTTAGTAACAATGGCTTCCCCTCCTCAACAACGAAAAGACTTCTCTGATGTGTTCTACGTTGAACCTATGAAGACCCTTACTACTCCTGCTGACAAACTGGAAGTTCTTTGTGAGCTCTTTGTGGATTTCAACAGTCTGAAGGATAATGGTTTTGATCTCTTTCCGGCCGTTCAAGCTCAGGGCTGGGAGAAGTACTTTGATCGTCTAATGGGACCAGTTTTCCCAAAACTGGTAAAGGAATTCTGGGCTTATGCAACAGCCTCCAACACTCATGTTACCTCATACGTGCAGGGTAAAAGAATAATAATTTCTGAAGATCACATTGCCAATCTCATAGAAGCTGATGGCAATGGTATTAAGTGTAGTGACATGGATAAAATGTCTGATACAAAGCTGATAGCCAAGGAAATCTTCACTTCTGGCCAACCTTCTAATAAGATAAAGGATCTGAAGACTCCTCTCAGAATTTGGGCCAAGATCATTCTTGGAATAATCTGCCACAGGAAAGCTACAAACTCTCCAGACTATATCAACATGGATCCGCAGTTTCTGCTGTAATTCATTGCCAAACAGAAGAAGATCAACCTTGCACACACTCTGTTTCAACATCTGAAAACTAGTGTGAAGGAAACTAGAGATGGGGAGAAAACCAAGAGGGATTGGATTCCTCTAGGACGTGTAATATCTGACATTCTCTGTCAAAATAAGTTGGTGGACTTTCTGGCAGAATTAAAGCAGACACAATTTCTTGAAACAGATGTTGGTAAACCTCTGAATGCGAAGAATCTGAAGAAGATGAAGTTTATAACTTCTATCCAGCAAGAACCTGTCCTCCATTCTAGAGAAGTTATCACCACTAGGAAGATTCCCCTGGAGAACTTTCCCCTCTTCTCTTATGACACACCTCCAGAGGTTGTGGTCAATTACTTGGATATATGCAAGCAACATGGTGTGGACCCAATGTTCAAGCCAACAGAACTCACTCAGAAAACTCCAGATGCTGCCTCTGCAAGAACCAAGAAGAGAAAGGCTAGAGAAGGATCATCTCAGAAGACTCCCAAATCAACCAGAAGATCAGGTAAAACTTCTGCCTCTAACTCTGAATTCATTTCTGTAGTAGAAGCAGATACAGTAGAAGTGTCTGAAAACCCTTCTAACCCAATACCTTCTGTTGACATTCCTTCTGTACCTATCCCATCTTCTGAACCACCTCAATCCTCTAAACCTATTTCACCCTCTAATCCTGTTCCATCTGTTATACCTGCAACTATTGTTGTCTCATCCATTCTATCATCACTTTATCCACTAGAAGTAGAACACCATCAACCACAAACAATTTCTGATTTTGATATTCCAATTGATACAACACCACTTTCTGATATTGACCGCTCACCAACAACTGAAACACAAACTGCTCTGCAACATGTCCTCTCTGACATTGATAATTTCCAACCCCCAGAATCTGTCCAAATCCCATCCTCTGAAAATGTTTCAAATCTTTCCCCCATAAGAGAAAGTTCACTGTCTTCATATATGTCTACCCCTCCTAACTCACCAACTTTTATAACCATCCCTAACACACCACCAGAAGAAGTTGAACATGAAAATCCACTTAGAACCTCTGTTAATATTGAAGCTTTACAAAAATTGTCCTCTGTCTCTAACAAAGCTGTAATACCTGCACCTAAACCAAAGCCCTCAAAAACAGACATTTCTTCTTTGTTAATTGCTTTTGAAACAGTAATGAAACTGAAGTTAGAGGATCTGAAGTCTGCTTGCTCAGGACTTCCAGATCCAGCTGCTTCTGACTTTTTGTGGGCTACCTTCAGAAAATGGTTTAATGTTGAGACAAAGAGACTCAAGGACATCTGTTATGACATTGCTCACCAGAACTTCTGTGAGTATCTCAAAGAAGTTGTTTCTAACATTGAACAGAACAAACCTCTTCTGCTGGACAATAAACCCTGGTCAGAGTCAGTACCTCTGGAAGAAAACTCTGGACTTCAAATGGTTCTGGTACCTTCTGAAGAAGATCATGATGATGAACCTTCTCAATCACCAGAAAATGTAGAAGTTCCTGAGAATCAAGCTGCTCCAGAAGTTGAAGATCCTCTGCCAACAAAACTTGTTCTGCAGACCTTGGAAGAGCTGAAAAAGGAAAATGAAATGGTTAAGCAACGCCTGGATAAGCAAGATGAAACCACTGCCGAGTTGAAGACAATGCTTGGAAAGCAAGTGGAATCATCCTCTGAGATCAAGTCTTTGCTGGAGGCCTTAGTTACTAAGATGCACTCCTGATTTTCTGCTTATCTTCTGCTTTAGCTTTTTTATCTTCTGTCTCTTCATGACTTTTTAAAATTCTACTGGTTTTGTTATTACTGGTTTTTTAATTATATTTAATGGTAACGTATTTTGCTTTTATACACTTGCATTGTTTTTCTGCATCTATTCTTTTTTATTATGACAAAAAGGGGGAGAAACGTAGAAGATCCTGATCTATAGCAGTTTACCATGATTTGCCTCTTACATATAAAATTCTAATAAAACTATTTGAGTTGTGATTCTAAAATAGAAACAGGTCAAGTAATCAACTCAGGGGGAGCTAAGGCTAATGAAACTTCTGAAGGATAAAACTTCTGAAGAGATCTTTAAAAGAAATATTTGATTTTATTCAATCAAAGGGAGTTCCTCTAAATCTTATTAAACTTTATTCTCAATATCTAAATAAATGTTTTGTCATCATCAAAAAGGGGGAGATTGTTAGAACAATTATGGTTCTAAACCTCTAATAGTTTTGATGATAAAAAATATTATTATACTAGAATAGAAGTTCTAATGACTACCTTTATTCTTGTGTAGAAGAGAAATTTAATTTAAGGAGACGTGCATTACTAGAATATATATTGAGCCATATATAGAAGATACACTCAATGAAGAATCTATCATTTAATGACGTAATTAATTGGCTGCGCATCAAGTCTTTATTATCTCTGATTTACGTCTAGAAGATGATGATATTCATAATGAAGACATTAATTAAAGAATATTTTAATTAATGATGAAGACATATGCTAGAGTGGCTTCATATTCTTTCTCATTCCGTTTTGGTCTGGTGCAGGAACATGAAACACGGTTCAGACATGGGTTTCTTCTTGAGAACTCTGTGCTACGGATTTCCTGTAGTACTAGGGCTATCTGGGAAGCCTGCTAAGTCTGGATGACCTTTTATGACCTTCAGCATCTGAGGTGAATTAGAGGAGGATCTTTTATGGTTATTGTAAACACTGTACCTCCGGGTTAGAAGTGTTTACACTTCTCATAACTGATCCAAGTCTGAGGATCCTTGTTCTAGAACAATACATGTGAGGGGGTTGGGATGTTTACAGGTTTGTAGGAACCCTTGGCCTCATCATACCCTGTTACCAATTTTTTTTAAAGAATGCATCACTTTGGACAGTTCTTGTGAAACCCTGGACTTGTGACTCTTTATTTGAGTCCCCACCTGGTTACTGGTTCTCTAAGCCTTCATCCGGACTTATGAACACACATGGACCCTATCAAGGCAGATAACAGATCCAACACTTGATCACAAACCCTTTGCATATCATTCTGTATACATCATTTTTGCATCATTTAACATTTGCCTATTTGTTTTATAGGGTATCCACCTTATTATCTTTGGTTTGGTTTTGACCTGTTTTGTTGCTCAGACCTCTTCAGTTATCTGCACTAGTATCTTCACCAGAGTTCCTTCTCCAGCCTTCATTAGTTTGTCTTCATCAGAGACTCTCCACCAGCATCTTCACCAGAGATTCTTCCCAGTTCTCTCCATCAGCTTTCATCATCAGAGACCCATCTTTAACATCTTCTTCAGTGACCTTCATCAGCAATCACCCTCAGTTTTCTTCATCAGCACCCATTGTCAGCATGGACACTTCCAGGAAGAGCAACATCACATTCCACTTTTTTGAGCCCACTCTGACAGGCATCAGACAGATCCTGTCTCTCATTACTCCTGATCATGTCCCATTATTCAGGGAGCATTATGGAGGCATATTGGACATGATCATGGACCTGGATGCATCCTAGAGGAGCATGATCCACACTTGCTTGCAGTTTTATGACCCTCCTCTCAGATGCTTCACATTCCCTGATTTTCAGTTGGGAACTCTGCTAGAAGAATTTTCCATGTTGTTAGGTGTCCCCATCAGGAGGGGGATTCCTTTCAACCCTGAGATGGTTGCTCCCAATAATGAAGATATAGCTAAGACCTTGCACCTGGAACCTACCCTCATTGTTCAGAGCATGACCACCAAGGCTGGGATCCCAGGCCTTCACTTTGACTTCTTGATCTCCCAGGCCACCCTACATGCTGCAGCAGGGAAGTGGGAGACTGTGTGTGTGCTCTTCTAGCCCTCAACATATATGGAGTTATCTTGTTTGCAGACGAGCCAAAGTTTGTAAGAAAGAATGCTATTCACCTGTTCTTACTGAGGAACCCAGTTCCTACCTTGCTTGGAGACTTCTACTATTCAGTGCACCAAAGGAATGAGAAGCAAAGGGGAAGATTGGTTAGATGTTGTGCTCCCCTCTATTACTGTTGGTTGTTAAGACACTTGCCAAAGCCAGACACTTTCCTGAACCCTCATCTGCCAAGGAACTGGGCTAAAAGATTGATTTCCCTTACATCAGAAGACATCAGATGGTGCACTCAGAGCACCAAGGGCAAATACATCATTACCAACTGTGGTTAATATCCTAATGTGCCTTTGATTGGAGTAAAAGGTTGCATCAACTACAACCCTTTGCTTTTCAAAAGGCAATTAGGGTATGCTTTGGTACATCCCCCAAGAGGGCAAGATTTGACCGAAACCCTCTATTGTGACATCCAGCACAACCTTGCCATTGTCAGACAGGCAGCCTGGGCCTGGAACAACATTCAGACTAAGGGAACAACTATTCTGGGCAAATGCAACAACATTGCTTCAACACATTATCTTGATTGGTCTCGTACCAAGGCACAAATCACCCGAATTCCATTCACCTTAAAGGATACACCTGGACCATCAGTAGTGCAACCTGCAGCCACTGTCAGTTTAGAGGAGTTTGAGAAATTGAAGGAAAGGAATGCTTAGCTCTCTGAAGCTTTGAAAAAGACCCTCTGGGAGAGGAATGACAGCCGTCTAGATAATGAAAGGTTAGAGAAGCTCCGAATTGAGCACTTAACCAAGATTGAGAATACGGATGACTACATCAGAAAGGCTAGAGCAGGAGAGTTAGTACTGAAGAATTCTTGCAAGGAAGCTAAGACTCAGAAGGCCAGAGTTGAGCATTACTTAGAGGAAAGCCAGGCTAGGTGGATCAGGATCACTGAGGCTCGTGCACAAGAAGATCAGAGAACCCAAGCTAGGATAGAGTAGCTGGAAGCTAGTGAGAAGAAGAATCAGACAGCTTTGTTAGCAGCACAAAAGGAGATCTCTGAGTTGAAACTCCGGGCGGGGTTGAAAAGGTCAAAGGATTAGGATAAGCATAAGAAGTTGACCAGTGCCATTGTAACAAGGAACCTCCTCATCAGTAGTATCACAGAACACCCAGTAGGTCCAGTGACTGAGGCTCTCCTGAAGGAAATCAGAGAGGATGAATTTGGATTGGATGTTTGACTCTTTTTGTTGTACTTCATTTTGATTGTATTTCTATTATTGTTGTATTTTGACCCACCATGGGGACTTTATTGTAATCAAACTATGTATTTTCACAATTTTCTGTAATATATGTTTTGTGTTATTTTATGGGCTTTATCTCTTCAACATCAGCATTTCCTCGAGGTCTGGAAAGGTCAAAACCAAAGAACCAAACCGAATACCCTTGGAAGACAAATAGGCATCCTGCATTGCATACTAACATTTTCTTTGTCTTGTAGGTTTTTGTTTTATTGTTGTTTCTCACTTTGTTGTGGTTTCAGGAAACATTGCTCGCAGAAGAGTGTTCCCTGTCAACAGAATACACCGGTACCCAACAAGAAACAACCTTCCGGGATTACAAATGGATCAGGTTCAACAAGACTTGACTGGAGTGAGGGCCCAGATGGCCAATGAAAGGACAGAGATGAGGGCCCAAATGAATCAATTTATGACAGTGATAACTGGTTTAGCTTAGAGCCAGTAGAGACTGAGGGAGTTGGTTGAGCGACAAACTCCTGAGGAACACCATCCAGGTACAGGGGGTACCAGTAACAATGATCACGTGCAGCCTCGCACTGATCCCCCGGAGTTTGGACCTCATATGAACCCAGACATCAATGCCATAAGAAACACTCAAGGTAACACTATTGGAGGAAGGGTTTTGCAGGAAGACCCTCAAGAAGAACAGTTTATAGTGGTTGGGGCTGGAGACGAAGTTTACGACGTCGGTTGGATGAAATTGCAAAGAAGCTGAGGTCTCTTGAATCCCAAAACTCTCTAGGTTTTGATGTCATGGATATGGGACTAGTGGAAGGGGTGAGAATTCCTCACAAGTTCAAACCCCCGTGTTTTGAAAGATATAATGGCACATCCTACCCACGTACCCATCTCCAGTCTTTCTTGGGGATATTGAAAGCCTACACCATGGATGAGAAGCTGTGGATGTTTTACTTCGAGGATAGCTTGACCGGGGCATCCCGAGAATGGTACTCCCACTTAACCAGGGCCACAGTAAGAAATTGGAAAGACTTGGCTGAAGCTTTCATCCGTTAATATCAGTATAATCTTGACATGGCTCCAAACAGGACCCTTCTGATGGGAATGTCACAGTCTTCCCGTGAAAGCTTTAGAGAGTATGCCCAAAGGTGGAGGCAACTAGCTGCTGCCGTTCAACCCCCGATGTCTGAAAGGGAGATGGAAGACATGTTCATGAATACTCTCCAGGGTACCTATATTGACAGATTGGCTGCATTTTCTTCCACCAGCTTTGCAGATGTGGTGATAGCTGGGGAAAGAATTAAGAGCTTACTAAAGATGGGAAAGATCTCCGACAACGGTGCCAGTTCAAGTAGTGCAAGGAAGCCATATGGTGGGCCCCGTAGATCTGGTGAAACAATTTTTGTCCATATGGGAAGAGGGAGACCCTAATATCTGCCCAGATCAGTTGCTGCTGTCACTATTCCTACTCCACCTCCTCAATACACTCAACAACCACAACACTTTCCACAACAGCCACAGTTTCCACAACAGAGATCATACAACAACAACAACAACAATCAACAATAACTCCCTTTTCAACAACGACCATCTCAGATCAACAGGGTGATTGACCCTATTCCAATGCCATATGCCACATGGCTGCCACAACTCCTGAAGCTCAATCTTGTTGAGTTGAGGACATTGGCTCCACCTGATCCTCAGAACCTTCCGTGAAACTACGATGTCAACGCTAGGTGCACTTTTCATTCCAATGCACCTAGCCACTCCATGGAAAAATGCAAGGCTCTGCATATGAAGGTCCAGGATCTGATAGATTCAAAGGCCCTGAACTTTGCACCACCTCCCAATGTCATGAAAAATCCTATGCCAAGCCATAGTGGGCCAAGGATTAATGCTATAGAGGAAGGCTCACCCATGATTCCCATTGAAGATACTATAAGTATTCAGACACCTCTGGCAGAGGTTAAAGCCCAGCTTTTGAAATGCCAAGTGTTTCCAGGCTGTGAGGCCTGTTGTGAATCTTGCAAGATTTCCGTGAATGGGTATGCAAGCTTGAGGAATAGAAATAATGGCTTGATCAAAGAAAGCATTCTGCAAATAACCACAACAGATTCTACAACACCAGCAACTCCTTTGTCAACAACAAGTGATTCTCCTATAACCGTAACAACAATTGTTCCAACCGATTCATCTACAACTTCAGCAACCATTTCTTCCTTCACTTCAACAAACAACAGTTCCATTTCATCTCCTTCTACAACTTCAGCAACCACCAACAATGACGTCTCCACAGTTACTATTTATTATGACCCGACAACGGTCCCGAACTCCAGCAACTTTCAACAATCTCAGCAACAGTTTCGACAATAATCAAGCTTCAATCAAACACCTCCAACATCCACAAGAAGTCATGTCACTATCTTCTATGATCCACAGACAATAACAGTTCCAACCTCCGCTGCAGTGAGCCCAATCACCATCACGGTGCCAAGGCCTATTCCATATGATAAAGACAATGATGTACCATGGCATTATGGTGCTGACCTTTACTGCAACGGAGAAAAAGTCCTTCTTGATTCTTCAGTTCCTACTCCCCAAGTGGATAATGTCGGGGGAGGCGGAGGCTTCACCCGAAGCAGACGCCTCTTTGCGTCACAAGCTCCAAGAACTAATATTGAGGAAGAGGTTGCTGCCAAAGCCAAAGGGAAGAGTGTGATACCTGAAGAATCTGCATCAAAAGAGACTCATAAATCATCCTTTGCTCAGGATGTGGATGAATTTATGAGGATAATTAAGAGAAGTGGCTACAAAGTTGTGGACCAGCTCCACCAGACTCCTTCTAAGATCTCTATACTATCCCTGCTGTTGTGTTCCGAAGCCCATCGGGATGCACTATTCAAAGTTCTGCACGCTGCCTACGTGCCAGAAGAGATCACAGTGAATCAGCTTGAGACAGTGGTGTCTAATGTCAATACTAGCCATGGGCTAGGTTTCACCGATGCTGATTTGACAACAGAAGGACGTCACCACAACAAAGCTTTGCACATAACCCTGGAGTGCAAAGGAGTTGTACTATCTCATGTTCTTATAGACACTGGGTCTTCACTAAATGTCTTACCTAAGAAAGCTCTTGTCAAGCTCGAATATGATGGAATAGCTCTCCAACCAAGCAATCTTGTGGTCAGGGCTTTTGATGGCTCCAAGAGGTCTGTTCTTGGAGAGGTGGAGCTACCAGTGATAATCGGTCCGCAGGTCTTTAAGACTACTTTCTACGTGATGGACATTCAGCCGACATACAACTGTCTGTTGGGTCGACCATGGATTCATGCCGCAGGCGCAGTAACGTCGACCCTTCACCAGAAATTTAAATATGAGTGGGAAGGACAGATTATCACCATCTGTGGTGAGGAGGACATATTTGTTAGCCATCTGGCTATGTACAAGTATATTGAGATGGATGGTAAAATCCATGAAACTATGAGCCAAGGGTTCGAGGCCCTGAATGTCAATGAGGCGACAACTGAAGTATTTGCTGCATCCCAGGAGGATAGGGTGGGTACTTCAATTGTCTCCTATCAGCAAGCCCGAAAGGTTGTTGAAGATGGTAATGCCCAAGGTTGGGGCAAGCTGCTTCCAGTGGAGAAGAAGGAAGATAGATTTGGTTTGGGTTACAGACCATTCTGACAAGATCAATCAGAGGCTGCTAAGTGTCGCTCCCCCGAAAAGACACCTGGTCAGACAAGGTACGGACGCGAACGGTCGTCGAAAAGGAGAAAATGAAGGTGAATGAATAGAGTCGCCAGTTAGGCATTTTTATCTCGAAGTAAAGGTAATGCTGCATAAAACTAGAAAAAGATGGATAAGACGGTTGCAAACCAGAGAAACTAAGAAAGGGGGTTGGTTACAACCTGGGAAGGTATTAGCACTCACATTTTCCTTCGTACTCGACAGGATCCACGCTTAAAAGATTGTGTTTAAAGGGGTAGGTGTATGTGTTGTCTGTGTGCAAAAGCTGGAAAAGAGATATACAAGTGTTAGTGCAAAAGGTGAAGTGAAATGCTCAGGAATGAGGCTTAGAAAGAATGCTGAATGAGGTGGGACACATAGAGACTTTTGTTCGATAACTGTTAAGTTATGCCTACGTATCCTCTCGTGCAATGAGGAAGTCAGAACACCATAGTTCGACTCAAAGAGATTGAAGGATAAATTGACTGTGAACTGCTTGCTTGTCTATGCTCAAGTATATGACTCGTCTGGCTCGAGTGCTAACTGTCTTGCATTAGACGGAAGAAGCGAGTTCTCGTTTATGAGTGAGTGTGATGAGAAAAGAATCCCGAAGGAGACGATTATTGTTTGTTTTTGTGTTTTAAGTCTTTTATTGTTTTTGGAGTTTGTCATAAGTTGATGAGCTTAACCCTAAATCAAAGGCTTGTAAACTCATTATATCCTCCCTGATTAGGGATAATGAGAATACTTAAGTGTGAGATAAACACCTCAACTTAATTGCCATGATGATGTAGGATTAAGATCATTAACCTACTTGTGATTATTTAGATGCTTTTGGGATTTTGTTTAGTGTTAAGTAATGAGTTTAAGCCATAATCAAGGATTAGTGAACTCATTACACCATCCTAATAGAAGGATAATAGATGAGCACACTTAAGCTGAGGAAGATACCTCAACTTAATCCATGATTAAGGATTAAAATCATGACAAAACAAGCCTTTATTAAAATGGATTTTAATTAAGGGTGAGATTAAGAAGTGGATTTTAAGTTTGTAAGACAACTTGAGGGGGACTTGTCCATTAAACACAAGGGTTAGTCCTTCTTAACCATAAGGAATAATTAGAACCCTAATGTAAGGCCCAAGTTACAAATTAATGTCTTAATGATTATTAGATGGATTGATTAAGAGGTTTAAACAAATTAAGGGTTTAACACTTAGGATTAAAGTTATACACTCCATCCTAAGAGAAGGATGCAGGCATAACCCTAATTCCAAAGTCCTAAAGCCTTAAAGGTTTAGTCTCTAATGATGAGATGAGAAGAGAGACACAAAGAAGACTCAAAGGTAAAAACTAAGGGGGAATTAATCACAACCCTAATTATTATCATGCTTGGATGTTCCTATGGTCTGTAAGGCTTGAGAAAGATCTTCAAGGAAGCCACCAATGGAAGAAACAGATGAAAGGAGGAAGAAGCAGAAGAAATAAGTTACTTACTTCATTGAAGAAGATAAGTAACTTAAAGAAAGAAAGTGAGAGATGAACATGAGTGAGCCATCCCACTCAAAGACAAATAAAAATACAGCAAAGATGCATATGAATAAGATGAAGAGAAATGAGAAGTGAAGGCAAATCCACTTCTCAAATTAACTTACCACCTGAAAATGTTAGCACAAGATGCATAAGGAAAGAAATGAAATGGAATGATGCATAGGCAAAAACAAAGACCAAAACCAAAAGCATTCACATGATGCAAATGATTCTATAACATGATGCAAAGGCATACAAAGTGTATATGAATGATCATACAAAGATGAGATGCAAATGGGAGCATGCTTGGAAGTTTGAAAGTTCATGAAAGTTAATGAAATGAAATGAATGTAAGTCATGGAAAATGAATGAAAAAATGATCAAGCATGATTCTAACATGTCCTAAGATGTCTAAGATGACATGTGAATGCATGAAATGTCATGGAAAGTTCATGTATTGATGCATATGCAAGATGAATGCAAATGGACATGTAAAATTAGGGTTACATGAAAGTATGAGATGCAAATGGCAAAGGCAGAAGCAAATGACATGATAAAAAATTGAAAATGCACTCAAATGAACCCTAAACCTATACTAGGTTACCATCCAAAGGGGGAGGTCAGAAGCTAAACCTGGAAGGAGTTATGAATTTCCTAAGTTTCTAGGGTTTTTTGGGTGATCTTCAATGTAAAATGCTAAACAAATTGAAAATGAAATATAAATTCATACCAAAAATATCCTAGAAACTACATGATATGCACAAAACAATTCAAAAAGAATCATCTTCAAACTCTTCTTGGTTAGGCAGAAAAGATTTTTCCAAGTTAGGGTTCAAAAATAGGATTTAAATGACCCTTAATTCAAATAAAATTCTCAAATGATCATCAAACCTAAAAAGAAATTTGTGTGAAGAGTTTGAAAATGTTTCTAAATGCAAAGGGATGATTCATGATTGTTTTGGTGATTTTTAGAAACTTAAATGGTATTTTAATTAATTAAATTCAATTAATTAATTAAAATAAACATTTAAATATTTTAAAAATACAATTTTTATGCAAAATATAAAATAAAAATCATTTTCTGATTAAGAAAAATATTTGGAATAAAAATGCAAAAGGAAATATTTTTGGGATTTTTCTAGGTATTTTAAAATAAATGTGCAAAAGAAATAGAATAAAAATGAATAAAAATGAATTAAAAGGGAAAGTCAGCTGATCCTAAGGCTAAGATTCAAACTTGGGGGAAAGGGGTTGACTGCGCGCGCAGATGGAGGGCTGGGATCTATCCTGGGTTAATTAATCTTATTTAAATTAATTAATTCCAATTAGGGTTTAATGACAAATCCTGACCATCCACGCACTAAACTAATCTTCATCCAAGGGCTGGCAATGAATCTGGGCACGCTAACCCTAATGACTTTCAGGTGACCGGAGCTAAGCTCTGGTCATCTTCTCCGGTGACCCCAAATCCTAACTTCTTCTATAGCTCACTAAAACTCAAACTAACTGCCCAGAAATGATCCTCAAACATCATGGAACTCAAATCAACAAACAAACCACATTTATAACATATAAATCAAGAGAATCGAAGCAAAACATTTTTACGGGAAAAATTTCAGACAGTCATGAAATACTCGATACGCAACCATTTTCAATTCTAAACACATCCGCATGATCAGTGAATCATAAAGAATCATTTAGGAACTTAAAAACACATTTCTGGAAAAGATGTTCTTGAGGTTACCTGAGTTGAAGCTTTCGAAACAGGAACTCTCTGGGCTCTTCTTTGGTGCTTTTCCACTCCCCTTGATCCCCTTATGCTTTTGGAATGCTTGAAAGGCGTTTATATGGAGTGTTTTGAAGGTTTTTGTTCAGAGGTGAGTGAAATCGTGTTTTTGTTTGAGGTGGTTCCAGGCCAATGTGAGGGGTGGGAAATGATCTGGAGAGTGTTTGGAGATGATTGGTGAAAGAATTTTGATGTTTTGATGGATGGTTTATGAAATTCGAAGAGATGAAGTTTGAGAGTGATTTTTTGTAAACTGAGTTGTGTGATGATTCAGGGCAATGTGTTGTGTAAAATGAGTTGCATAAGGCGTGTATGTGAAGCTGTGATATGTCAGAATAGTTGGTGTGGGCTATGGCTTGGCTCATCAAAGATCAAGGAAGGCTTATGGATCAGATTTGATGAGCTATAACAAGTGTATAGAAAGATTCATGCCATTTGCAAATTTGAAGAACTTTGGCCCTTTTGGAATTTCTTGAAGTTCAAGGCATGAAAGTGTATGATTCTTAGGCCAATTCTGATCAAAATGAGTTGTACTATGATGGTATGATGTTTAGAGATGCATTAGAGGTCATGAAATGGCTTGGCAAGTGGTTTTGCAAAAAATCCTCTTTGGTGTATTCTTGAAAATTATAGGATTTTTGCCAACTTTGAAGAATCATAACTTGAGTTCCATAATGAATTAGAACATGTTCTTGTACTTTTTGAAAAGGGAAAGACCTAATCTACAACTTTCATGACCAATAATTTTTCATTTGAAGCATTTTTGATCAAGAAAGAGGAGGTTGAAGAACTTTCCCAAAATGGAAAGTTTCCATTACAAGTCATTTCCATTTTTGGCAACTTTTGGTTTAGCTCAAATTTCTTCAATTTTGTGAACTTCCAAGCACTTCAATGATCAAATAAAGATCATATAACTTCAATTTGATGAAAATACCCCTTTGGTTCCATTGTTGGGGGCCTCAGATGCCCTGATTTTGCTATGACTTGCTCAAGAAGTTACCTAATGAACAGATGACTTCCACAATGAATTTCTTCATCAAACTTCGTACACATGATCCTTATAACATCCTAAGAATATTGGAAACAAGAATGGCCCAAAAATTTGGTGTTTAGGCCTCTGAAACCAAAACCCTAATTTTGGTCATCTGTGCAGTGAAAACCCTAGCTCTGCTTCCATGCCTTGCCCGTTCTTGTGATTTCTTGACTTCCTTGAACTTTGAGAGGCATAATATGATGATAGGATACACATGGACCCTCTTGGAATGCTTTGAGGCCTTTGGAGGGGCTCAGATGGATCCTTGGATTGCTCAGATCACAAACCTTAGATGTAGATGAACTTGAATTATGCAGTGAGACAAAAAATGAAATATGAGGTGATATGCTTAAACTTATGCAAACATGAAAGATCACAAGCCATGGTGTGAATATGAGTGAGGGAAAATTTGGGGTGTTTACACTAAGGAGCCCAAGTTCATCAGTGGGGGCATGCTCACCCCAGATGCTGTTAACAACCTGGAAGACGAGGCGGAAAGCGACCTCAACCTAGAGAGCTGGATACGTCCAAGGATCCCGGGGCACCAAGTCCTTAACTAGTCTTTCCAGGGAATTATAAGGGTTACTCCTGCAGAGTAATTATTATTTCCTGTCTTTTTAGCATGCATCAAGTCCTGCATCTTGCCCAAGGTGTCAGGACTCATTTTGTAATAGGGCCATATTGTAATTTTGTGCAAATGGATTATCAATGAATATCAGACATCTTTTGCAAACAATTCTTTTTTTCCGCTCACTGTCTTTTCATTTTTTACTTTTGTACAAAACAATAAAATTGCAATGTTTTCAAAATAATAACTTCATTTTTTCTAAACAAGATTAAAATTGATCACTAAAACGAACAAATCTCAACCCTTGCAGAGATTATCCTCCAGATTGCACCGACAACAACACCGCTATGACCTTGTATGACTTCGACAATCCAATTAATCAAGCTGATGAAGGGGTTGAAGAAGACTATGAGTTACCTGAAGAGTTAGCCAGGTTGTTGAGGCAAGAAGAGAAAGTGATTACTCCTCATCAGGAGGAGGTTGAAACAGTTAATCTTGGTACCGAAGAGGATTTGAAAGAGGTGAAGATTGGGGCCGGTTTGCAAGCTTCAGTAAAAGAACAACTCATTGACATGCTTCGAGAATATGTCGACGTCTTTGCTTGGTCCTATCAAGACATGCCAGGTTTGGATACGAATATTGTTATGCACAAGCTGCCTTTGAAAGAAGATTGCCCTCCAGTGAAGCAAAAGCTACGCCGTACTCGCCCAGATATGGCCATGAAGATTAAAGAAGAAGTACAAAAATAGTGGGACGCCGGTTTCCTTGCTGTAACTAGTTACCCGCCGTGGGTCGCTAATATTGTACCAGTACCTAAGAAAGATGGCAAAGTGAGGATGTGTGTGGATTACCGAGATCTGAACAGAGCAGGCCCGAAGGACGATTTCCCATTACCTCACATTGATGTATTGGTCGACAACATAGCTCAGTTCTCGGTGTCTTCCTTCATGGATGGTTTTTCTGGGTATAATCAGATCAGGATGTCACCCGAAGACATGGAGAAAACAACCTTCATCACACCTTGGGGCACATTTTGTTACAAGGTAATGCCTTTTGGACTGAAGAATGTCGGTGCGACTTATCAATGGGCTATGGTAACGTTATTCCATGATATGATCCACAATGAAATTGAATGCTACGTGGATGACATGATTGCCAAGTCCCTCACTGAAGAAGATCATCTGGAAAATCTGCTGAAGTTGTTCAAGCGTCTGAGGAAATATCAGCTGAAGTTGAACCCCAACAAATGCACATTTAGGGTACGTTCCGGTAAACTGCTGGGACTCATTGTAAGTGAAAAGGGAATTGAAGTTGACCCTGACAAAGTCAAAGCCAGTCAGGAGATGCCTGCACCTAGGACTGAAAAGGAAGTTCAGGGGTTCTTTGGTAGATTGAACTACATATCAAGGTTCATATCTCATCTCACTGCAACCTGTGAGCCCCTTTTCAAATTGTTAAGAAAGGAACAAACGGTCAGGTGGAACGAAGATTGTCAGAAGGATTTTGACAAAATCAAGGAGTACCTACAAGAACCTCCAATTCTTATGCCTCCAGTTGAAGGAAGACCTCTAATAATGTACCTGACAGTATTAGAAGGATCAATGGGATGTGTGCTGGGCCAGCATGACGAGTCTGGTTGAAAAGAGTATGCAATATACTACCTAAGCAAAACGTTTACCAACTGTGAACAACCTTATTCACTGCTCGAGAAAACTTGATGTGCTTTAGCGTGGGCTGCTCGCCGACTAAGACAGTATATGTTGACCCACACTACCTTGTTGATCTCAAAGATGGACCCCGTCAAGTACATATTTGAAAGGCCAGCACTTACCGGAAGGGTTGCAAGATGGAAAATGATTCTGACAGAGTATAACATTCAATACACATCCCAAAAGGCCATCAAGGGCAGTGTACTGTCTGACTATCTAGCTGAGCAACCCATTGATGATTACTAGCCAATGAGATTTGACTTCCCTGATGAAGACATCATGTTCCTAAAAACAAAAGATCATGAAGAGCCTGTTCACACTGAAGGGCCTGACCCAGAAGAAGAGTGGACTATGATGTTTGATGGGGATGTCAATATGAATGGTCGAGGAGTTGGTGCAGTGCTCATTACACCTAAAGGAGTTCATATGCCTTTCTCGGTGAAACTCACCTTTGCATGCACTAACAACGAAGCTGAATACGAAGCCTGTATCATGGGGCTTGAGGAAGCCAATGACCTCAGGATCAAGACATTAACTATATTCGGAGATTCAACTCTGGTAATCAATCAGACCAACGGCAAATGGTACACTCACCAAGAGCATCTGATCCCATACCGTGACTATACAAGGAGATTACTTACTTTCTTTACAACAATCAAACTTGAGTACATCCCTCGAGACGAAAATCAGTTCGC
Source organism: Lathyrus aphaca (assembly GCA_963966055.1). Taxonomy (NCBI): domain Eukaryota; kingdom Viridiplantae; phylum Streptophyta; class Magnoliopsida; order Fabales; family Fabaceae; genus Lathyrus; species Lathyrus aphaca. The sequence continues at coordinate 547,255,647 of OZ014520.1, forward strand.
GGATGCTTTAGCTACCATTTCCTCCATGATCAAAGTTCAAACTGCAAATTATGTGCCTCGGATTTCGGTATCCAGACTAGACCGACCAACATACGTATTCTCTGTGGACATTGTTAAAGATGACAAGACTTGGTTCCATGATATCAAAAGCTTCTTAAAGGATCAAACATGCCCACCTGGGGCATCATCCAATGATAAGAAGACATTAAGAAGGCTGGTCGGTAGTTTCTTCCTCAATACTAATGGTTCATTATACAAGCGAAACTTTGACATGGTGCTACTCAGATGTGTTGATAAGAAAGAAGCAGACTTGTTAATGCACGAGGTGCATGAAGGATCTTTCGGTACCCATGCTGGAGGGCATGCAATGGCTAAGAAGTTGTTAAGATCAGGTTACTATTAGATCACAATGGATGCAGACTGTTGTGCCTATTCCAGAAAGTGTCATAAATGCCAGATTTATGCAGACAAAGTGCATGTGCCTCCAAATCCTTTGAACGTGATGTATTCACCTTGGCCCTTTTCCATGTGGGGCATTGACATGATTGGAAAGATCGAGCTGACTGCTTCAAATGGCCACAGATTCATCCTGGTATCCATTGATTACTTCACCAAATGGGTTGAAGCAGCTTCATATGCAAATGTCACTAGACAAGTGGTAGCCAGATTTATGAAAAGAGACATCATCTGTCGATATGGAATTCCCGAGCGAATCATTACTAACAATGGTTCCAATTTGAACAACAAAATGATGGCAGAACTTTGCCGGGACTTCAAAATTCAACATCAACACTCTTCTCCTTACAGGCCAAAGATGAATGGCGCTGTTGAGGCAGCTAACAAAAACATCAAGAAGAATGTGAAGAAGATGGTGGTTACTTACAAAGACTGGCACGAAATGCTACCATTTGCCTTGCATGGGTACCGAACTTCAATCAGAACATCTACTGGGGCAACACCTTATCAGCTTGTGTATGGTATGGAAGCTGTCCTACCTGTTGAAGTTGAACTGCCCTCCTTACGGATACTGATGGATGTCAAGCTAAACAAAGCAGAATGGGTCCGGTCTCGGTACAATAAACTGAATCTGATCGAAGAGAAGATATTAGCTGCTATCTGTCATGGGCAGTTATATCAAAAAAGGATGAAGAAAGCCTTTGATCAGAAAGTCAGGCTTCGGGAATACCAAGTAGGAGATCTTGTGCTGAAAAGACTCCTTCCTCCTCATACAGACCACAGGGGAAAGTGGACTCCAAATTACGATGGTCCATTCATATTGAAGAAGGTTTTCTCTGGTGGAGAACTGATGCTCACTACTATGGATGGTGAATATTTCTTATCCCCTGTGAATTCAGATGCAGTTAAAAAATACTTCGCATAAAATGACCCGCTGGACATAAAAACAGAATGTAAGTCCTGGCAAAAATAGGGCATCCCGGTAAATCAAAAACAGAATAAAAGACTCGGGAAAAAATAAGGGAAAAATCAAAGAAAAATGTACACCCGTTGAGTTGAAAAGCCGCATTGGACAGCTCAGGCAAAAATGGGTATCCCGGTGGATTGAAAACCCGAAAGGGCGATCCATACAAAATCAGGGAATAAGCGAACAACTGCATTCTGAATTCGTCTGTATCATTCACAACACGGCAAGCTTCGAAAGGATAAAGCATCGGTCAGAATCAACCTTCTTCAGAAAGCAAGATAAGAAGAGCGTCAAGGTCATACGAGTCATAGCAAAGGAAGCTCACTAAAGCGTCATCAACATTGCCAACACTTTTACTTTTCTCAATTTATAGCAATCTCCTCATTCCAGGGGATTTGTTCCTTTGACTGTATTCACCAATTCAGGGCACCCAGATTAATAAAATCAGATTTCCAGTCACACCTCTTTTTGTATATTTTTGTTTCGTTTGCAAAATGTCCAGTATTCATGATATAATACTTGCATAAAACAAATGAGCCACTTTTAATAAATGCTTGCAGGAAATATATTTACTTTCAGGAATATCTAACTCCTATACGGAATCCGGTAAGGGATACCTCGGGATGCTTGTGCGTCTTTTTGTCTTAACAGGTTGCAGGTATTCAATACGCAACGTGGGGCATGCCAAGCACACTTCCCCAGCATACCTCCTCCCCAAGCAGTATTTGGAATGCTTTTCCCCAGCGGAGTTGTCAAAGCCTCCTCATCCCCAGCATAAGTCTATGCAACAGGAGCTTCCCCAGCTGTGATCCCCACCAGAGTGCCAGATCCTCATCCCCAACAAGGTTAAAAGAACTATCTCCCCATAGAGTTTCCACCCTCTCTCCAAAAGAGCAATGTTTGAAACTCTTACACAACAAAGTGATGAAAGTTTCCTTCTCCCCAGCTGAGTTCTCCTTACGGATAGGTCTACCAATAATCTATTTCCCCAAGCGGAGTTCTCCTTGCATTTAGATCTACCAATGATCTCTTCCCCAGCCGAGACATCCCTCCAAGCAAATTAGCCAGAGATCTTCAATGAGATCTGAATCACGGATCGGTTCCTCTTTTGCATAAACATAGCATTCGCATCATAAATCACCAAAATAAGCGTATCATTCCGTCTAATACGGAGCATTACGATAAAAATCAAACATTTGCATGATCACAAGCCAGGTTCGAGCCAGTCACCAGCAAATACCATCAGTATTTCACCAGCAATATATATAAAAGCTCACATCCCCTGCAAATAAAAGCCAAAGCGTCCCCTTTGCACTCTCCAACACAAATTCATGTTCATATACACCTTTTTCGACACTCGTCTGTATCGTATTATTCCCCGCAAATATAAGCCAAAGCGTCTCCTTTGCACTCTCAGATACCTATACATACTCTTTTGACACTCGTCCGTGTCACCTTTCCCCAGCACGGTTGCCAAATCACTTGTTGCAAACCAAACACTTGTTTATAACACACTTCTTTCGACACCCGTCTGTATCATCCTATCCCCACAGGTCGCCAGAACACCTTTGCACTCTCACAATACAAATGTTTGTTCATAACTCATACACATTCTCTTTTGACACTCGTCCGTGTCATACTTTCCCCAGCAAGTTGAACACTCGTCCGTGTCTTGCTCATACTTCACCAACAAATCAATGCTCACCCATACTTATACATAAGTCTGTGATACTCGTTCGTATCTCATATATATATATATATATATATATATATATATATCATTCCTCAACAGATTCAACACTCATCCGTGTTCTTTGTTAACCAATTGGTACTTGTCTGTATCATCATCTCTGAACACGCGCCAACGTTTGTTTCTACCGATACCCATCCGTATCATGGTCCTAAGGATGCTCGTCCGCATCTGTAATCTATACACATCATCAAACACTTATACCTTTTATTCTCGAAAGCGTAAGCACTCGTCCGTGTTTACCATCCCCCAGCAGAACACCCCTTTTCTATCCGACATTCGTCCTATGTCATGATACTTTCGGCAGCCGTCCCCTACCAGGTGGTCGTCCTTCACCTTTGGATGGCTGTCCCTCATCCTTTCCCCAGCGGAGTCTCCATTATTGGAACCCTTTTTCTATCCGACATTCGTCCTATGTTGTGATAAAGAGCAGTCGTCCCCTGCTAGGTGATCGTCCTTCACCTTTTGACGACCTTCCCTCATCATTTTATCTGTTGGCCATCCCCCATCGTTGATCTCATCCGACATTCGTCTTATGTCATGATAAACCCCGAGAGCAGCCGTACCCTGCTAGGTGATCGTCCTTCACCTCTTGATGATCGTCCTTCATCATGCTTATCCGATAGCCATCCCCATCATCGACCTTTTCTATCCGACATTCGTCCTATGTCGTGATAAAGAGTAGTCGTCCCTTGCTAGGTGATCGTCCTTCACCTTTGATGGTCGTCCCTCATCATTTATTTCATTTATTCTTTAAACCGATGGCCGTCCCCATTGTTGTTTACCTTTACTTTGCAAACTTGATGGTCGTCCCCATCATTGCCTTTACTTTAATCCCCAGAGAATCTTGTTTATTTACCCGATGGCCGTTGTCATTCCCTAATTTTTGACCCTAAGATTTTTCGCATCTCATCTGCATTTCGCATACAAACAAGATCACGTATTGGTTCATGTATCCTTCTCAGTTGCAGGTCTTTGCTTCGCAAGGGATCACCATGTTTAATTTCTGTTATTTGTTTACATTCACTAACTTCTAACCAAAATATCAAAAAAAATATGTTGCATTTGCTTCTTCTTCTTCTTCCGTGTTGCAGGATTTCAAAGACAGGGCTGTGATTCCAATTCAGATGCATTTGTTCAGTCACAATTCGATTCAAATGGACGTTTGACCTAATATTGGTCAAACTATCAGAAGATTGTTCAACTGCAAGTTAATTCTGCCAGTGGTTCATTTCTCAGACAATGCGTATTCGAAAGTTTAAGCTGTGTTGTGTGCAAAAGTCATCGGTTTGTCAGGCAGTGTTCTGTATGAAGTTTGGTTTGAATATTCAATGTTCATCAGTGCATCAGTGATTCGTTTATGGATTTATTTTCCTCAAATTTATCAGGGGAATTTTCAGACGATTTCAGTGATGGTGGTTTGAATTGGCAAGTTGTTCAATGGGTTCGTGTTGGTTGTATTCATCATTACCAGTGGTCTGTGCAAGAAAGATCAAGCTTTGGTTTTGGGCCTAAGACCAGTTTCCTTTTTCTTTAAATCCATTTCGATCCTCTTTTTTATCCAATTATTCATTCACATTCAATTCCTAAACCATATTTCTAGTTCGATTATCCAAATTATCATTTTTTTATTACCCAATTTCATATCCATTTTCGATAAAAAACCATTTTTCAGTTTATTCATTATTATCCTAATTACCATTTTTTAAATCATATTTCGATTTTTATCCGTTAATATCCATTTATCCATATTTTGTTTCAATTATCCTTCTTTTTCTTCTATCATATTCATTCATTATTTTATCATATCCAATCTTATATTCACTATTATTTTTTTTTTTAATTTCTTTTTTTATCCATTTCAAATATCCTTTTCACAATCAATTCTTTTATTTTTTTCCTAATTCACAAATAGAGCTCCATTCTCTTTTCTTTTTTTTTCATATACCTCATTTTATCCTTTTTATTCCTTATAATCTAAACAAAATAATAAAAAAAATCACTCTTTCCCAGCCTTCCAACATAAGCCCCACACTTCAAGCATCACGCACAGCATCACGTGCAACAAAGCCACAACACAACAAACAACAAGCCTCAGCTACACTTCAAAAGCCAAACACAAACATCTTCAGCTTCACGTACCGCACCAGCTTTAGCCGAAACCACACTTTCAACTCTCAGCCAAGCAATTATCCCGCAGCACTCCCTCAAGCCAAAGCGCGTATACACAACAGCTTTTCTGCAAGCCCAACGCGTGAACAAACACCAGCCAGCCACAACTTCAATTCTCATCTGAAACAACAACAACTCAAAGCCAATCCATCCCGCACGCGGAACACAACCGAAATCAAAAGCCCAAGCTGCAGCAACCGTCAGCTCCACACACCAAGCTAACATCCCAAACGCACACACCCTGTGATTGAACAAAACGCAAAAGAATAAGGCACAAAACGCAAATATTAGTGAAAAAAATCCAGGATGAACACGCGAAATTGATGACCTCCAAAACGACATCAAATTTTCGAAACGGCAGCAAAAATGAAATTAAAATCTCAGCTTACAAATTCATTTGAGAACCTCACCAATTCTTCTATAAAAACAACTCTTCCCCCTCTCAATTAAAAAGCTTTGAGAGCCCAAGAAATTTCTGCCCAAATCAATACAAAGCTTCAACCCACTACTCACTCTCTTCTCTTTCAATCATTCTCCACAAACATTTCACAACCTTCAATCTGTCTTCAACATCTCACATAAGCTTCTCTCCTCACCTTCTTCAACCGAAAACAATAATCAACAACAACGATTCTATAGGAATCGGATTTCGAAAAAAAAGAGGAAGAGAAAGGACGAAATCGAAGAAGGAGAGGAGGATTCGCGATTCTTGATCGGAACTCGTGGATTTCAACTTTGAAGGTGAGCCGTCGTTGTGGATTTGGCCTTTTTTCCCTATTTCCGCCGCTACACATGAAGAAGAAGAGGATTGATTCTGCGTTTTTTTTTTCTTTTCTTCTATACAGTTTTTTTTTTTTTAGATTAAGATATGATTGGGCTTAGGACCCTTTGGTCCATCTCTATTTCCACCATTCCAATCTTGCGCCACCTCCCCCCCATTTATCCTCTTTTCTTTTTTTTTAAAACCTTTTTTTAAATAAATTTTGGATCTATTTCTTTTAGAAATAATTCTTTGCTAATATTGTTTCTCTTAATTTTTAATTATAAATTCCTTTAAGAAAAGCATTAAAAAAGAACATTAGTATTTGAACTTGGATTTTTTTTATTATTATTACAATTTATTCTTTTGGTTGTTTTTTTAGTGGATTCCATTATTAGCTCCACTTTCTTATTCACTCTTTTTTCTTCTTTTTGGTCGATGAGATCTCCGATTCACGATTATTGGTTTTCGAAGATGTTTAATCTTCATTATTTAAAATCTATGGATGAATGATCATTTGGATCATTCTCCATACTTTGAGATCGTGATAGGGTGCCTTCGATAATTCAATGAGAAATCCCGATTAAGATTAGACCATTACCTTTTCTTTTTGTGCGACATGTTTTCGGAGAATGGTTCATTATATCATTTCTCTAACATGTATTAGCACAAATAGTTTCCACCTTAATTGGTGGTGGCCGACCTCATTTGTAGGGTAATTACTTCGTAAATTACTCGGTGATTGCTTAACATAGACCTAAACTTGTCCCGAATTCGGATTAAGATCCATTTGGATCCGGTTGCCTCGATTTTGGTTCTCTTTTGTGGTTGTGCTTGATTAAGTTCATCATACCACTTATATGTAAATATTATAATAATGTGAATATACTAACATTTTAATTCAATCTCTCGCACCTTGTCCTCTTTATTTCAATTTCTCGCTCCTTATCTCTCTTATTATGCTTATTATACTATATCATTCATCATATTGCTTATTGTTTATATTGTTATGCTTGTGATTTTTCCTTTGTCCATTTGGACACAAAAACACTAATAAAGGAATAAACATCTAAAAAATTGGTGACTTTAATTTCGGACTATGGTTACTATCCTTAGCATGAGACTTGGAGTTGGAATTAGATTCTAGGATTATCCCTTTGCTCAAGTTGTTATGGATTGAAGACTTTGGCTCTGATTGAGTTCACTCGATTATGAAGATGGAAATCCAATTGTTCAAAGAATGCTTGCTATATGGTTTGATCGTTCTTCCTTTAGCTTTTACTTTCAAGTCTTAGGATAGTCCCTTCATCTCTTCCCATCTTCTTCAATTTTCAAATCTTCTTCCTATTTTCAAAATCTTCTTTGTTTTCAAACTTCAAACATTTTTCTCAATCAAACCTTGACTTCGGTCATGTGTTTTTACCTCTTCATTTCATTTTCTTAATAAATGCTAAACCACATAAGCATATCGAAACTTTCTTCTCAAAAAACTTTAAAACTTTCAAAAACTCACTCAATTGTTTTGTGCCCTCGTGCATGTTTCCTTTTAACCATTTTTTATGTTTAGATATGATTCATTCTTTCTAGCGGAATTATTCGCTAAAGAATGACGACTTATCTTTACATTTTAAAATCAATTCAACTGATTTGCCTTTTCACAATTTGTACCACGAACTACGGGGTTTTGATCTCGCATTGCACTTTGTGGGTACGTAGGCATGAGACGTTCGTCTCTTCAAACACCAAAATCTTAAAAAACAATCTTCTTCTCATCTCTCCAATACTTTTTTCAAGCAAGCCCATTTCAAACCAAAAATGCAGTAAACATTTCAAAGGGTTCCCGTGGAGTACCACAGACATGTCGGGTGCTTAAAACCTTCCCGACTTGTAACTTATCCCCTTACCCGTTCTCTGTTTGTTTCTTTTAGCTTTTGCTTTTAGATTCATTAGGTATTGTTCGTTCATTTTCCTTTTTCCTTTTGGAAATAAATAAAAGCGCGGTGGCGACTCTGTGTACCGTGAGTTAAGTTAATCAATAGCTTACACTCATGATTTTACCGCTACAGAAAAGTGGCGACTCTACTGGGGAGTCAATCTCTAAGTGGATTCGGCCTACTTTAATTTATTTACTGGTTTAGTTTGATTTGTTTGTTACTTGGTTGTTCTGTTCCGGTTTTGGTGATTCTTTGTGAGATAGATTCTAACCCGGATCTAAGTGGAACTTATGATAGGACGGCGATATTCGAAGCGATATGCGATGGAGTAGTCCAAAGTAATATCAATTTGATAATCTCCACTCGGTTAGGCTCTCTTGGACTATCAATGTCATGACGAGTAATCGTACGTGGCATTATTTTCCGACCTTGAGCTGATCATACTGAGGACCGTAGAACCCTTAACCAATCCTAGCCAATTTAGGAGCGTAGTGCGGAAACTATCTGAGTGTAAACTTAAGGTGGTTGTCACGCGATACTACACTCGTACGAGGTCTATTTTAAGAATGTTATCGGTTGGGGAGTAATCCAACGTACCGATGATATTCTAAAGATGTCTGTTAACTCCAGGAACCTCTGTTAGCACCCTTCTGGTTTTTTTGCAGGTACATTGAAGACAAACCTTAGTACATGCCTGTGTGGGTTGGTGTTCTGTTACCATGACTCCATGCTCGTGATCCGAACCTTTGAACCTGTGTGCTTTGCGTGATCTTGTTTGTGTTTGTTGCATCTACATATTCATCATGATCATCATCACAACCATTTTTCAAGGAAGACAATTCCGATTATTGCAAATGTTTGAAAAAGTAAATATTCTTTTTTGTCAAGATTTTTCATGACAGTATTCTCGATGTTGACCATGATTGCAATAATCGAGTTGTTTTTCTGAAAATGGAAGTGAACATTGCATATCATTGCATCCTCGCATATTCTTGCATTCATCCGAGTTGTGTGGGAACTCATCCCGTTTGTTTCTTTCCTCAGTTGTCTGTTGATCCGTCAAGCTGACTCCTCACCACAGATACGGTACTAGAGCTACTAACAGATTGAGAGCTATTAGATTGAGAATGGAACACCAAGAACAACATAACATGGAAGTTCGTATGGAGATTGATGAGTTGAAGACCGGTATGACCAGGCTCACTGAAATGATGCAAGTTCTGATTGCTCGAGGTGAACCACCTCAAAGGACTGTTATCTCTGAAGTTTTTACTGCTGTTGTTGACCCTCCTGTTACTCAGCAACCAGATTCTACTTGGCCAGAATATGGGTTACCTCCGGATTATGTGCCAGTTTCTGCTACTGCTCAAATTGGTGGTCCATCTGTTGTTCCAGTCTTCTCAGCTCCGACTTTTGTCGAACCTCAACCTGTTGTACACACTACTGCTCAGACTACCTATCAGAATTCTCCTTTCTTGTACCAAGTTGCTGGTCCAAAAGCTGAAAGTCAGGGTGAACCTGGATATATGGACGAAGTTAGAGAACAATGTTTGACTCTTGAGAAGAGGGTAAGAGGTCTAGAAGGAAAAAATGTCTTTGGTTCTGCTGCAATAGACATGTGTTTGGTTTCCAACTTGGTTCTTCCTGATAAGTTCAAAGTTCCTGTATTTGAGAAGTACAATGGTTATACTTGTCCAAAGATTCATCTGCTGATGTATTGTCGCAAAATGGCTGCACATGCCAAAGATGACAAGCTGCTTATTCACTGTTTTCAAGATAGTTTGAGTGGTGCTTCTATGAAGTGGTATGTTGGACTCGAGAAGAGTCACATTCGAAGCTGGAAAGATTTATCTGATGCTTTTGTAAGGCAGTATAAGTACAATCTGGACATGGCGCCTGACCGTCGTCAACTTCAAAACATGTCACAGAAAGAGAAAGAATCATTCAAAGAGTATGCTCAGCGTTGGAGAGAGCTAGTTGCTCAAGTGGAACCACCTTTTCCCGAAAAGGAATTAACTGGTTTGTTCATGGACACTCTTCAACCGTTCTTTTGGGAGAAAATAGTAGGAAGTGTTTCATCTGGTTTTTCTGATCTAGTCACTATTGGAGAATGACTAGAGGAAGGTATCAAGAAAGGTAAGATTACCAATTCTGAAGCTCCTAATGCTGCAAGAAAGTCGTTTGGGAATCCTCACAAGAGAAGAGATGGTGATGTTTATGCTGTTTCAACTGAGAGGAGGCCTTATCACCCGCAACAACGATATGTTCAACCATATGTAGCTGCAATTGCTCCTGTTGTCAAAGCTCAACCTGCTCAAAATCAAGCTCAAGGTCAAGTTCGACCAGCTCAAGCTCAAGTTCAGATTCGAGCTCAAGCTCAGGCTCCTCATCCTGCTGCTGGACAAAATCAGTATCGCAATAGGCCAAATTTTGATCCTATACCGATGCCTTATACTAAATTGTTTCCTTCCTTGATTAAGAGTGGTTTAATTACTACTAGGCCTCCGCCTCCGCCTCATGTTCCAAATCCTCTTCCAGTTGGTTATAGATCGGATCTTCGCTGTGAATTTCATCAAGGTGGAACTGTTCATGACCTGGAACATTGCTTTGCTCTGAAGGCTAAAGTGCAAGAACTTATCAGGAACAACATCCTTTACTTTAATGACCTTAATCCCAATGTTATCAACAATCCTTTGCCGAAGCTTGGGAAGTGAATCTCCTAGAAGACTTCAATTGTTAATTTTCTTCAAGGTCAGAATATCAGCCGGGACAGCTCATCCTTGTTGTTGATGGATCACTAGGCCATTGTTTCTTCACGTTTGCAATTTTCTTCAATTGTATTGACTTGTTTGCTTTTAAGCTTGTTTGTACTTTCATGATGGTTTTAATGAAATGAGCATTGCTTTGTTTTGATTCAATTTCATTTACTATTTGCATCTTTATGCTTTACATTTCAAGTTCATTTATCTTTTCTCAAATTTTTACAATGATTGGAGGGAGGATGATGAAAACGAGATACCCATAACTGTTGTTGGTATGCTTTCAATTGAGACTTGGTTGATGATATACATGCATTGTTTCAAATCCTAAACACTGGAGAAATAAGGAAGTTAATCCTTTGTCAACCCCTTTGAGCCTTGAAGTTGGAGTTTCTTTCTATTAAAAAAAAAACCTCAATTTAACCTGGGAATGGGTAGTTCTCAATTAATTCGAATGTGCATTCAAGTACAAGAGAATCATTCAAGACACCTTTCAATAAAGGTTGCAATCTCAAGTTTTCCTTCACACACATCAAAGAAGTGTTGAAGATGATTCTCAGTTCAAAAGCCAATGATGGTTCATCGTAATCATTAAGCCCATGCAGTCATTATCTTTCAAAGAAAAATGTTGATATTAAAAAAAAAATTTATTGAAAAAATCAAAGCCCGCTAAGTCAAAACCTATGAAGGAGACCTAGGCAAAAATTGGGGCATCCCGCTGGCTGTAAGTTGAAATGACACAGTTCAGGCAAAAGTTAGGGATAATAAAAGGAAATATTTGTCACGAGGTCATCAAAATCCTCAGCAAAAATAAGTTGATTTGACCAAATTCCTCACTAAGGGAAAGATGTGACTGCCATCAAAAAATCCTTGGCTCATGAACCATCTTCATCTGTGCAATCCCAAATTGTTTGGAACTTGAATGCATAAGCTGAGTTAATTGAGTGTAAGACTGGAGTTCATCAAGAAGTTGGGTTGGGTACAAATAAACTTTGAGCCTATATCCTTTGTTTCATAAACCGTGAACTAGGCCACGTTACAACCTTCAAAAGTCCTAATTGAATCCAGGTTTCTTTTGAAAAGCATACTACAGCGAGGTTGCGTAAACTGACTCCCAAGTTCTTTACCAATCATTTGTTTCTTACAATTTGCTTTATCTTTCATGTTGTCTCAAACGACATGTTTTGACAATGTTTTCATTTACTTTACATCAATAAATTTCATTCCAAAAAATGATTCTTGATTTCAAACTTTGCATTGAACTTTGCATTAAAATTACCAGGTTTGTACAAACATTTTTTATTTGCAAATAAACTTTCCTCATCAAGGAATTTTCAAACAGTTGAGAAACTTGGTCGGTGATCTTATCAGGGGCAAGTTTTTCTCAGTTCCTATGGTTCAAGAGTTGTTGCTCAGTACAAATTATTCTCAGATTTGGTTGGTCAGAAGATTCTCTGCAAGATTCATACTGGGTTATTTTCTCAGCATTCATTTCAAGAACTGAAGCCATGAGCAGTTTATTTTCTCAGCAGTTATCTCAAAGATCTGATTATTTTCTCCAGCAGTAGGCAAGAACTGAATCCATTATCAGTTTACCTTCATCAGTCATTGAACTTGGGGCAACTTTCTTCAAGAATCCCCAAGCAGCTTTGCATGATTTCTCTCAAAAGATTTTCAATTTGGTACAGTTTACTGGTGTGACAGAGATTTGTTCAGCAGTAGCATCTCTAATTTCCGAGCAGAATGGCAGTGATCTCTGTGTTGAGGAATCATTCTTCTTTCTATTCCACTCCTCTAAGAGTCTAAACTGGTTGTCAGCATTTTCTCTCATATTATCTCCTTGGGTGTGTTATTCCCCAGTCTTGTCTATGTTTGCATATTTGAGTGTTTTAGTCCTCATTATGCGTTTTCTCGGGTGTGTTATTCCCCAGTTTTGTTTATGTTTGCATATTTGAGTGTTTTAGTCCTCATTATGCGTTTTCTCGGGTGTGTTATTCCCCAGTTTTGTTTACCTTTGCATATTTGAGTGTTTTAGTCCTCATTATGCGTTTTCTCGGGTGTGTTATTCCCCATTCTTGTTAATCTTTGCATATTTGAGTGTTTTAGTCCTCATTATGCATGTTCATGGGTGGTTTATTCCCCTTTTTTTCGTAAATGTCTGCATACTGAGTGTTTTAGTCCTCATATGCATTTCTCGAGGTCTTGTTGTTTTCAACTTCTTACTATTTGGTTAAAGTCCAACTTACTTGGCATTTGTCTGTCTCTCCAGAATTTTTTTTCTTCTTCTGCTACCTGTTGTTTCTCTCAGGTATTACACCCTTTTATCCGATTGCCATTCTCGGGTGTCCTTAGTGAAGTCATCATTGATTTGATGTAATGTCCCGGACCTTTTTTTTCCATTTCATTCAGTGTTGTTCCTGAATGTTGTGCTTCACTTTTTATCTGATTGCTATTCTCAGATGTTGTGATCACTTGCCTTCCGACCGCCATTCTCGGATGTCCATAGTGAAGTCATCATTGATTTGATGTACTGTCCCGGACTTATTTTCCCATTTCATTCAGTGTTGTTCCTGGATGTCGTAATTCACATTTCATCTGGTTGCCATTCTCAGATGTTGTGATCACTTGCCTTCCGATTGCCATTCTCGGATGTCCATAGTGAAGTCATCATTGATTTGATGTATTGTCCCGGACTTATTTTCCCATTTCATTCAGTGTCGTTCCTGGATGTCGTAATTCACATTTCATCTGGTTGCCATTCTCAGATGTTGTGATCACTTGCCTTCCGATTGCCATTCTCGGATGTCCATAGTGAAGTCATCATTGATTTGATGTATTGTCCTGGACTTTTTCCCATTTCATTCAGTGATGTTCCTGAATGTTCTGCTTCACATTTCATCTGATTTCCATTCTCAGATGTTGTGATCACTTCCCTTCCGATTGCCATTCTCGGATTTTCATGATTGGAGTCATCATTGAGTTAATGTACTTTCCCGAATATTTCTCATTTCATTCAGTGTTGTTCCTAAATGTTGTGATTCATACTTCTTATATGATTCTCAGATGTTGTGGTTACCCTTTTTCGATTGCCATTCTCGGATATTCCTAGTAAAGTCAGTAATGTCATCCTTGGATGCTTCTGATGTGCTGTTTCGGGACTTTTTCTCACTTCATTCAGTGCCATTCCTGGATGTTGTGATCCTTTTTATCCAATTGCCATTCTTGAACATTTTCGTCTCAACTGAGCCATGTTATGGACTCTGGCATGTTGTTTTTCCCGTCGGAGTCTTATGCTCCTTATCCCCAGCGTTTATTCTTTTTCATGTGTCGTCTTGTCCCTAACGGACTTCTCTGCATTTCATTTGGTTCCAGATACATTTCATATCATCTCATGATTTCTCTCATAATTTTTCATATGCTGTCACATATTTTCTCTGTATTTCACATATTTCCTCTGCATCTCATATACATCTCATATGCTTCATATCATTTCTATGTCATTTTCATATCATTTCATATCGTTCATTTCATTTCATTCCAGTTTTTGGCATCTTAGGATCAAAAATTGGGTTTTTTGATATTTAAGTATCTTCTATCTTGTCGAAATGAAGATTTCGATCTTCATTATCTCTGGATTGAAGAAACTTAAATAGGGGCATCTGTCAGACCCTAATTTTTGACCCTAAGATTTTTCGCATCTCATCTGCATTTCGCATACAAACAAGATCACGTATTGGTTCATGTATCCTTCTCAGTTGCAGGTCTTTGCTTCGCAGGGGATCACCATGTTTAATTTCTGTTATTTGTTTACATTCACTAACTTCTAACCAAAATATCAAAAAAAATATGTTGCAGTTGCTTCTTCTTCTTCTTCTGTGTTGCAGGATTTCAAAGACAGGGCTGTGATTCCAATTCAGATGCGTTTGTTCAGTCACAATTCGATTCAAATGGACGTTTGACCTAATATTGGTCAAACTATCAGAAGATTGTTCAACTGCAAGTTAATTGTGCCAGTGGTTCATTTCTCAGACAATGCGTATTCGAAAGTTTAAGCTGTGTTGTGTGCAAAAGTCATTGGTTTGTCAGGCAGTGTTCTGTATGAAGTTTGGTTTGAATATTCAATGTTCATCAGTGCATCAGTGATTCGTTTGTGGATTTATTTTCCTCAAATTTATCAGGGGAATTTTCAGACGATTTCAGTGATGGTGGTTTGAATTGGCAAGTTGTTCAATGGGTTCGTGTTGGTTGTATTCATCATTACCAGTGGTCTGTGCAAGAAAGATCAAGCTTTGGTTTTGGGCCTAAGACCAATTTCCTTTTTCTTTAAATCCATTTCGATCCTCTTTTTTATCCAATTATTCATTCACATTCAATTCCTAAACCATATTTCTAGTTCGATTATCCAAATTATCATTTTTTTTATTACCCAATTTCATATCCATTTTCGATAAAAAACCATTTTTCAGTTTATTCATTATTATCCTAATTACCATTTTTTAAATCATATTTCGATTTTTATCCGTTAATATCCATTTATCCATATTTTGTTTCAATTATCCTTCTTTTTCTTCTATCATATTCATTCATTTTTTTTATCATATCCAATCTTATATTCACTATTTTTTTTTTTAATTTCTTTTTTTATCCATTTCAAATATCCTTTTCACAATCAATTCTTTTATTTTTTTCCTAATTCACAAATAGAGCTCCATTCTCTTTTCTTTTTTTTTTCATATACCTCATTTTATCCTTTTTATTCCTTATAATCTAAACAAAATAATAAAAAAAATCACTCTTTCCCAGCCTTCCAACTTAAGCCCCACACTTCAAGCATCACACACAGCATCACGTGCAACAAAGCCACATCACAACAAACAACAAACCTCAGTTGCACTTCAAAAGCCAAACACAAACATCTTCAGCTTCACGTACCGCGCCAGCTTTAGCCGAAACCACACTTTCAACTCTCAGCCAAGCAATTATCCCGCAGCACTCCCACCAGCCAAAGCGCGTATACACAACAGCTTTTCCGCAAGCCCAACGCGTGAACAAACACCAGCCAGCCACAGCTTCAATTCTCAGCCGAAACAACAACAGCTCAAAGCCAATCCATCCCGCACGCGAAACGCAACCGAAATCAAAAGCCCAAGCTGCAGCAACCGTCAGCTCCACACACCAAGCTAACATCCAAAATTCATACACCCTGTGATTGAAACAAAACGCAAAAGAATAAGGCACAAAACGCAAATATCAGTGAAAAAAAATCCAGGATGAACACGCGAAATTGATGACCTCCAAAACGACATCAAATTTTCGAAATGGCAGCAAAAATGAAATTAAAATCTCAGCTTACAAATTCATATGAGAACCTCACCAATTCTTCTATAAAAACAACTCTTCCCCCGCTCAATTAAAAAGCTTTGAGAGCCCAAGAAATTTCTGCCCAAATCAATACAAAGCTTCAACCCACTACTCACTCTCTTCTCTTTCAATCTTTCTCCACAAACATTTCACAACCTTCAATCTGTCTTCAACATCTCACAGAAGCTTCTCTCCTCACCTTCTTCAACCAAAAACAATAATCAACAACAATGATTCTATAGGAATCGGATTTCGAAAAAAAAGAGGAAGAGAAAGTACGAAATCGAAGAAGGAGAGGAGGATTCCCGATTCTTGATCGGAACTTGTGGATTTCACCTTTGAAGGTGAGCCGTCGTTGTGGATTTGGCCTTTTTTCCCTATTTCCGCCGCTACACATGAAGAAGTAGAGGATTAATTCTGCGTTTTTTTTCTTTTCTTCTATACAGTTGTTTTGTTTTCCCTTTTTTTTTAAGATTAAGATATGATTGGGCTTAGGACCCTATGGTCCATCTCTATTTCCACCATTCCAATCTTGCGCCACCTCCCCCCCATTTATCGTCTTTTCTTTTTTTTTTAAACCTTTTTTTGAATAAATTTTGGATCTATTTCTTTTAGAAATAATTCATTGCTAATATTGTTTCTCTTAATTTTTAATTATAAATTCCTTTAAGAAAAGCATTAAAAAAGAACATTAGTATTTGAACTTGGATTTTTTTTATTATTATTGCAATTTATTCTTTTGGTTGTTTTTTTTAGTGGATTCCATTATTAGCTCCACTTTCTTATTCACTCTTTTTTCTTCTTTTTGGTCGATGAGATCTCCGATTCGCGATTATTGGTTTTCGAAGATGTTTAATCTTCATTATTTCAAATCTATGGATGAATGATCATTTGGATCATTCTCCATACTTTGAGATCATGATAGGTTGCCTTCGATAATTCAATGAGAAATCCCGATTAAGATTAGACCATTACCTTTTCTTTTTGTGCGACATGTTTTCGGAGAATGGTTCATTATATCATTTCTCTAACATGTATTAGCACAAATAGTTTCCACCTTAATTGGTGGTGGCCGGCCTCATTTGTAGGTTAATTACTTCGTAAATTACTCGGTGATTACTTAACATAGACCTAAACTTGTCCCGAATTCGGATTAAGATCCATTTGGATCTGGTTGCCTCAATTTTGGTTCTCTTTTTGTGGATGTGCTTGATTAAGTTCATCATACCACTTATATGTAAATATTATAATAATGTGAATATACTAACATTTTAATTCAATCTCTCGCACCTTGTCCTCTTTATTTCAAATTCTCTCTCCTTATCTCTCTTATTATGCTTATTATACTATATCATTCATCATATTGCTTATTGTTTATATTGTTATGCTTGTGATTTTTCCTTTGTCCATTTGGACACAAAAACACTAATAAAGGAATAAACATCTAAAAAATTGGTGACTTTAATTTCGGACTATGGTTACTATCCTTAGCATGAGACTTCGAGTTGGACTTAGATTCTAGGATTATCCATTTGCTCAAGTTGTTATGGATTGAAGACTTTGGCTCCGATTGAGTTCACTCGATTATGAAGATGGAAATCCAATTGTTTCAAAGAATGCTTGCCATATGGTTTGATCGTTCTTCCTTTAGCTTTTACTTTCAAGTCTTAGGATAGTCCCTTCATCTCTTCCCATCTTCTTCAATTTTCAAATCTTCTTCCTATTTTCAAAATCTTCTTTGTTTTCAAACTTCAAACATTTTTCTCAATCAAACCTTGACTTCGGTCATGTGTTTTTACCTCTTCATTTCATTTTCTTAATAAATGCTAAACCACATAAGCATATCGAAACTTTCTTCTCAAAAAACTTTAAAACTTTCAAAAACTCACTCAATTGTTTTGTGCCCTCGTGCATGTTTCCTTTTAACCATTTTTTATGTTTAGATATGATTCATTCTTTCTAGCGGAATTATTCGCTAAAGAATGACGACTTATCTTTACATTTTAAAATCAATTCAACTCATTTGCCTTTTCACAATTTGTACCACGAACTACGGGGTTTTGATCTCGCATTGCACTTTGTGGGTACGTAGGCATGAGACGTTCGTCTCTTCAAACACCAAAATCTTAAAAAACAATCTTCTTCTCATCTCTTCAATCCTTTTTTCAAGCAAACCCATTTCAAACCAAAAATGCAGTAAACATTTCAAAGGGTTCCCGTGGAGTACCACAAACATGTCGGGTGCTTAAAACCTTCCCGACTTGTAACCTATCCCCTTACCCGTTCTCTGTTTGTTTCTTTTAGCTTTTGCTTTTAGATTCATTAGGTTTTGTTCGTTCATTTTCCTTTTTCCTTTTGGAAATAAATAAAAGCGCGGTGGCGTCTCTATGTACCGTGAGTTAAGTTAATCAATAGCTTACACTCATGATTTTACCGCTACAGAAAAGTGGCGACTCTGCTGGGGAGTCAATCTCTAAGTGGATTCGGCCTACTTTGATTTATTTACTGCTTTAGTTTGATTTGTTTGTTACTTGGTTGTTCTGTTCCGGTTTTGGTGATTCTCTGTGAGATAGATTCTAACCCGGATCTGAGTGGAACTTATGATAGGACGGCGATATTCGAAGCGATATGCGATGGAGTAGTCCAAAGCAATATCATTTTGATAATCTCCACTCGGTTAGGCTCTCTTGGACTATCAATGTCATGACGAGTAATCGTACGTGGCATTATTTTCCGACCTTGAGCTGATCATACTGAGGACCGTAGAACCCTTAACCAATCCTAGCCAATTTAGGAACGTAGTGCGGAAACTATTTGAGTGTAAACTTAAGGTGGTTGTCATGCGATACTACACTCGGACGAGGTCTATTTTAAGAATGTTATCAGTTGAGGAGTAATCCAACGTACCGATGATATTCTAAAGATGGCTGTTAACTCCGGGAACCTCTGTTAGCACCCTTCTGGTTTTTTTGCAGGTACATTGAAGACAAACCTTAGTACATGCCTGTGTGGGTTGGTGTTCTGTTACCATGACTCCATGCTCGTGATCCGAACCTTTAAACCTGTGTGCTTTGCGTGATCTTGTTTGTGTTTGTTGCATCTACATATTCATCATGATCATCATCACAACCATTTTTCAAGGAAGACAATTCCGATTATTGCAAATGTTTGAAAAAGTAAATATTCTTTTTTGTCAAGATTTTTCATGACAGTATTCTCGATGTTGACCATGATTGCAATAATAGAGTTTTTTTTTCTTCTGAAAATGGAAGTGAACATTGCATATCATTGCATCCTCGCATATTCTTGCGTTCATTCGAGTTGTGTGGGAACTCATCCCGTTTGTTTCTTTCCTCAGTTGTCTGTTGATCCGTCAAGCTGACTCCTCACCACAGATACGGTACTAGAGCTGCTAACAGATTGAGAGCTATTAGATATAGAATGGAACACCAAGAACAACATAACATGGAAGTTCGTATGGAGATTGATGAGTTGAAGGCCGGTATGACCAGGCTCACTAAAATGATGCAAGTTCTGATTGCTCGAGGTGAACCACCTCAAAGGACTGTTATCTCTGAAGTTTTTACTGCTGTTGTTGACCCTCCTGTTACTCAGCAACCAGTTTCTACTTGGCCAGAATATGGGTTACCTCCGGATTATGTGCCAGTTTCTGCTACTGCTCAAATTGGTGGTCCATCTGTTGTGCCAGTCTTCTTAGCTCCGACTTTTGTCGAACCTCAACCTGTTGTACACACTACTGCTCAGACTACCTATCAGAATTCTCCTTTCTTGTACCAAGCAGCTGGTCCATAAGCTGAAAGTCAGGGTGAACCTAGATATATGGACGAAGTTAGAGAACAATGTTTGACTCTTGAGAAGAGGGTAAGAGGTCTAGAAGGAAAAGATGGCTTTGGTTCTGCTGCAATAGACATGTGTTTGGTTTCCGACATGGTTCTTCCTGATAAGTTCAAAGTTCCTGTATTTGAGAAGTACAATGGTCATACTTGTCAAAAGATTCATCTGCTGATGTATTGTCGCAAAATGGTTGCACATGCCAAAGATGACAAGCTGCTTATTCACTGTTTTCAAGATAGTTTGAGTGGTGCTTCTATGAAGTGGTATGTTGGACTCGAGAAGAGTCACATTCGAAGCTGGAAAGATTTATCTGATGCTTTTTTAAGGCAGTATAAGTACAATCTGGACATGGCGCATGACCGTCGTCAATTTCAAAACATGTCACAGAAAGAGAAAGAATCATTCAAAGAGTATGCTCAGCGTTGGAGAGAGCTAGCTGCTCAAGTGGAACCACCTTTCCCGAAAAGGAATTAACTGGTTTGTTCATGGACACTCTTCAACCATTCTTTTGGGAGAAAATGGTAGGAAGTGTTTCATCTGGTTTTTCTGATCTAGTCACTATTGGAGAAAGACTAGAGGAAGGTATCAAGAAAGGTAAGATTACCAATTCTGAAGCTCCTAATGCTGCAAGAAAGTCGTTTGGGAATCCTCACAAGAGAAGAGATGGTGATGCTTATGTTGTTTCAACTGAGAGGAGGCCTTATCACCCGCAACAACGATATGTTCAACCATATGTAGCTGCAATTGCTCCTGTTGTCAAAGCTCAACCTGCTCAAACTCAAGCTCAAGGTCAAGTTCGACCAGCTCAAGCTCAAGTTCAGATTCGAGCTCAAGCTCAGGCTCCTCATCCTGCTGCTGGACAAAATCAGTATCGCAATAGGCCAAATTTTGATCCTATATCGATGCCTTATACTGAATTGTTTCCTTCCTTGATTAAGAGTGGTTTAATTACTACTAGGCCTCCGCCTCCTGTTCCAAATCCTCTTCCAGTTAGTTATAGATCGGATCTTCGCTGTGAATTTCATCAAGGTGGAACTGTTCATGACCTGGAACATTGCTTTGCTCTGAAGGCTAAAGTGCAAGAACTTATCAGGAACAACATCCTTTACTTTAATGACCTTAATCCCAATGTTATCAACAATCCTTTGCCGAAGCTTGGGAAGTGAATCTCCTAGAAGACTTCAACTGTTAATTTTCTTCAAGGCCAGAATATCAGCCGGGACAGCTCATCCTTGTTGTTGATGGATCACTAGGCCATTGTTTCTTCACGTTTGCAATTTTCTTCAATTGTATTGACTTGTTTGCTTTTAAGCTTGTTTGTACTTTCATGATGGTTTTAATGAAATGAGCATTGCTTTGTTTTGATTCAATTTCATTTACTATTTGCATCTTTATGCTTTACATTTCAAGTTCATTTATCTTTTCTCAAATTTTTACAATGATTGGAGGGAGGATGATGAAAACGAGATACCCATAACTGTTGTTGGTATGCTTTCAATTGAGACTTGGTTGATGATATACAGGCATTGTTTCAAATCCTAAACACTGGAGAAATAAGGAAGTTAATCCTTTGTCAACCCCTTTGAGCCTTGAAGTTGGAGTTTCTTTCTATTCAAAAAAAACCTCAATTTAACCTGGGAATGGGTAGTTCTCAATTAATTCGAATGTGAATTCAAGTACAAGAGAATCATTCAAGACACCTTTCAATAAAGGTTGCAATCTCAAGTTTTCCTTCACACACATCAAAGAAGTGTTGAAGATGTTTCTCAGTTCAAAAGCCAATGATGGTTCATCGTAATCATTAAGCCATGCAGTCATTATCTTTCAAAGAAAAATGTTGATATTAAAAAAAAACTTATTGAAAAAATCAAAGCCCGCTAAGTCAAAACCTATGAAGGAGACCTAGGCAAAAATTGGGGCATCCCGCTGGCTGTAAGTTGAAATGACACAGTTCAGGCAAAAGTTAGGGATAATAAAAGGAAATATTTGTCAAGAGGTCATCAAAATCCTCAGCAAAAATAAGTTGAGTTGACCAAAGTCCTCACTAAGGGAAAGATGTGACTGCTATCAAAAAAATCCTTGGCTCATTAACCATCTTCATCTGTGCAATCCCAAATTGTTTGGAACTTGAATGCATAAGCTGAGTTAATTGAGTGTAAGACTGGAGTTCATCAAGAAGTTGGGTTGGGTACAAATAAACTTTGAGCCTATATCCTTTGTTTCATAAACCGTGAACCAGGCCACGTTACAACCTTCAAAAGTCCTAATTGAATCCAGGTTTCTTTTGAAAAGTATACTACAGCGAGGTTGTGTAAACTGACTCCCAAGTTCTTTACCAATCATTTTTTTCTTACAATTTGCTTTATCTTTCATGTTGTCTCAACCGACATGTTTTGACAATGTTTTCATTTACTTTACATCAATAAATTTCATTCCAAAAAATGATTCTTGATTTCAAACTTTGCATTGAACTTTGCATTAAAATTACCAGGTTTGTACAAACATTTTTTATTTGCAAATAAACTATCCTCATCAAGGAATTTTCAAACAGTTGAGAAACTTGGTCGGTGATCTTATCAGGGGCAAGTTTTTCCCAGTTCCTATGGTTCAAGAGTTGTTGCTCAGTACAAATTATTCTCAGATTTGGTTGGTCAGAAGATTCTCTGCAAGATTCATACTGGGTTATTTTCTCAGCATTCATTTCAAGAACTGAAGCCATGAGCAGTTTATTTTCTCAGCAGTTATCTCAAAGATCTGATTATTTTCTCCAGCAGTAGGCAAGAACTGAATCCATTATCAGTTTACCTTCATCAAACATTGAACTTGGGGCAACTTTCTTCAAGAATCCCCAAGCAGCTTTGCATGATTTCTCTCAAAAGATTTTCAATTTGGTACAGTTTACTGGTGTGACAGAGATTTGTTCAGCTGTAGCATCTCTAATTTCCGAGCAGAATGGCAGTGATCTCTGTGTTGAGGAATCAGTCTTCTTTCTATTCCACTCCTCTAAGAGTCTAAACTGGTTGTCAGCATTTTCTCTCATATTATCTCCTTGGGTGTGTTATTCCCCAGTCTTGTCTATGTTTGCATATTTGAGTGTTTTAGTCCTCATTATGCGTTTTCTCGGGTGTGTTATTCCCCAGTTTTGTTTATGTTTGCATATTTGAGTGTTTTAGTCCTCATTATGCATTTTCTCGGGTGTGTTATTCCCCAGTTTTGTTTACCTTTGCATATTTGAGTGTTTTAGTCCTCATTATGCGTTTTCTCGGGTGTGTTATTCCCCATTCTTGTTAACCTTTGCATATTTGAGTGTTTTAGTCCTCATTATGCATGTTCTAGGGTGGTTTATTCCCCATTTTTTTCGTAAATGTCTGCATACTGAGTGTTTTAGTCCTCATATGCATTTCTTGAGGTCTTGTTGTTTTCAACTTCTTACTTTTTGGTTAAAGTCCAACTTACTTGGCATTTGTCTGTCTCTCCAGAATTTTTTTCTTCTTCTTCTGTACCTGTTGTTTCTCTTAGGTATTACACCCTTTTATCTGATTGCCATTCTCGGGTGTCCTTAGTGAAGTCATCATAGATTTGATGTACTGTCTCGGACCTTTTTTTTCCATTTCATTCAGTGTTGTTCCTGAATGTTGTGCTTCACTTTTTATCTGATTGATATTCTCAGATGTTGTGATCACTTGCCTTCCGACCGCCATTCTCGGATGTCCATAGTGAATTTATCATTGATTTGATGTACTGTCCCGGACTTATTTTCCCATTTCATTCAGTGTTGTTCCTGGATGTCATAATTCACATTTCATCTGGTTGCCATTCTCAGATGTTGTGATCACTTGCCTTCCGATTGCCATTCTCGGATGTCCATAGTGAAGTCATCATTGATTTGATGTACTGTCCCGGACTTATTTTCCCATTTCATTCAGTGATGTTCCTGGATGTCGTAATTCACATTTCATCTGGTTGCCATTCTCAGATGTTGTGATCATTTGCCTTCCGATTGCCATTCTCGGATGTCCATAGTGAAGTCATCATTGATTTGATGTATTGTCCCGGACTTTTTCCCATTTCATTCAGTGTTGTTCCTGAATGTTATGCTTCACATTTCATCTGATTGCCATTCTCAGATGTTGTGATCACTTCCCTTCCGATTGCCATTCTCGGATTTTCATGATTGGAGTCATCATTGAGTTAATGTACTTTCCCGAATATTTCTCATTTCATTCAGTGTTGTTCCTGAATGTTGTGATTCATACTTCTTATCTGATTCTCAGATGTTGTGGTTACCCTTTTTCAATTGCCATTCTCGGATATTCCTAGTAAAGTCAGTAATGTCATCCTTGGATGCTTCTGATGTGCTGTTTCGGGACTTTTTCTCACTTCATTCAGTGCCATTCCTGGATGTTGTGATCCTTTTTATCCAATTGCCATTCTTGGACATTTTCGTCTCGGCTGAGCCATGTTATGGTCTCTGGCATGTTGTTTTTCCCGTCGGAGTCTTATGCTCCTTATCCCCAGCGTTTATTCTTTTTCATGTGTCGTCTTGTCCCTCACGGACTTCTCTGTATTTCATTTGGTTCCAGATACATTTCATATAATCTCATGATTTCTCTCATAATTTTTCATATGCTGTCACATATTTTCTCTGTATTTCACATATTTCCTCTGCATCTCATATACATCTCATATGCTTCATATCATTTCTATGTCATCTTCATATCATTTCATATCGTTCATTTCATTTCATTCCAGTTTTTGGCATCTTAGGATCAAAAATTGGGTTTTTTGATATTTAAGTATCTTCTATCTTGTCGAAATGAAGATTTCGATCTTCATTATCTCTGGATTGAAGAAATTTAAATAGGGGCATCTGTCAGACCCTAATTTTTGACCCTAAGATTTTTCGCATCTCATCTGCATTTCGCATACAAACAAGATCACGTATTGGTTCATGTATCCTTCTCAGTTGCAGGTCTTTGCTTCGCAGGGGATCACCATGTTTAATTTATGTTATTTGTTTACATTCACTAACTTCTAACCAAAATATCAAAAAAAATATGTTGCAGTTGCTTCTTCTTCTTCTTCTGTGTTGCAGGATTTCAAAGACAGGGTTGTGATTCCAATTCAGATGCGTTTGTTCAGTCACAATTCGATTCAAATGGACGTTTGACCTAATATTGGTCAAACTATCAGAAGATTGTTCAACTGCAAGTTAATTGTGCCAGTGGTTCATTTCTCAGACAATGTGTATTCGAAAGTTTAAGCTGTGTTGTGTGCAAAAGTCATCGGTTTGTCAGGTAGTGTTCTGTATGAAGTTTGGTTTGAATATTCAATGTTCATCAGTGCGTCAGTGATTCGTTTGTGGATTTATTTTCCTCAAATTTATTAGGGGAATTTTCAGAAGATTTCAGTGATGGTGGTTTGAATTGGAAAGTTGTTCAATGGGTTCGTGTTGGTTGTATTCATCATTACCAGTGGTCTGTGCAAGAAAGATCAAGCTTTGGTTTTGGGCCTAAGACCAGTTTCCTTTTTCTTTAAATCCATTTCGATCCTCGTTTTTATCCAATTATTCATTCACATTCAATTCCTAAACCATATTTCTAGTTCGATTATCCAAATTATCATTTTTTTTATTACCCAATTTCATATCCATTTTTGATAAAAAACTATTTTTCAGTTTATTCATTATTATCCTAATTACCATTTTTTAAATCATATTTCGATTTTTATCCGTTAATATCCATTTATCCATATTTTGTTTCAATTATCCTTCTTTTTCTTCTATCATATTCATTCATTTTTTGATCATATCCAATCTTATATTCACTATTATTTTTTTTTAATTTCTTTTTTTATCCATTTCAAATATCCTTTTCACAATCAATTCTTTTATTTTTTTCCTAATTCACAAATAGAGCTCCATTCTCTTTTCTTTTTTTTCATATACCTCATTTTATCCTTTTTATTCCTTATAATCTAAACAAAATAATAAAAAAAATCACTCTTTCCCAGCCTTCCAACATAAGCCCCACACTTCAAGCATCACGCACAGCATCACGTGCAACAAAGCCACAACACAACAAACAACAAGCCTCAGCTGCACTTCAAAAGCCAAACACAAACATCTTCAGCTTCACGTACCGCGCCAGCTTTAGCCGAAACCACACTTTCAACTCTCAGCCAAGCAATTATCCCGCAGCACTCCCACCAGCCAAAGCGCGTATACACAACAGCTTTTCCGCAAGCCCAACGCGTGAACAAACACCAGCCAGCCACAGCTTCAATTCTCAGCCGAAACAACAACAACTCAAAGCCAATCCATCCCGCACGCGGAACGCAACCAAAATCAAAAGCCCAAGCTGCAGCAACCGTCAGCTCCACACACCAAGCTAACATCCCAAACGCACACACCCTGTGATTGAAACAAAACGCAAAAGAATAAGGCACAAAACGCAAATATCAGTGGAAAAAAATCCAGGATTAACACGCGAAATTGATGACCTCCAAAACGACATCAAATTTTCGAAACGGCAGCAAAAATGAAATTAAAATCTCAGCTTACAAATTCATTTGAGAACCTCACCAATTCTTCTATAAAAACAACTCTTCCCCCTCTCAATTAAAAAGCTTTGAGAGCCCAAGAAATTTCTGCCAAAATCAATACAAAGCTTCAACCCACTACTCACTCTCTTCTCTTTCAATCTTACTCCACAAACATTTCACAACCTTCAATCTGTCTTCAACATCTCACAGAAGCTTCTCTCCTCACCTTCTTCAACCGAAAACAATAATCAACAACAACGATTCTATAGGAATCGGATTTCGAAAAAAAAGAGGAAGAGAAAGGACGAAATCGAAGAAGGAGAGGAGGATTCGCGATTCTTGATCGGAACTCGTGGATTTCACCTTTGAAGGTGAGCCGTCGTTTTGGATTTGGCCTTTTTTCCCTATTTCCGCTGCTACACATGAAGAAGAAGAGGATTGATTCTGCGTTTTTTTTTCTTTTCTTCTATACAGTTGTTTTGTTTTCCCTTTTTTTTTAGATTAAGATATGATTGGGCTTAGGACCCTATGGTCCATCTCTATTTCCACCATTCCAATCTTGCGCCACCTCCCCCCCATTTATCCTCTTTTCTTTTTTTTTAAAACCTTTTTTTAAATAAATTTTGGATCTATTTCTTTTAGAAATAATTCTTTGCTAATATTGTTTCTCTTAATTTTTAATTATAAATTCCTTTAAGAAAAGCATTAAAAAAGAACATTAGTATTTGAACTTGGATTTTTTTTATTATTATTGCAATTTATTCTTTTGGTTGTTTTTTTAGTGGATTCCATTATTAGCTCCACTTTCTTATTCACTCTTTTTTCTTCTTTTTGGTCGATGAGATCTCCGATTCGCGATTATTGGTTTTCAAAGATGTTTAATCTTCATTATTTCAAATCTATGGATGAATGATCATTTGGATCATTCTCCATACTTTGAGATCGTGATAGGTTGCCTTCGATAATTCAATGAGAAATCCCGATTAAGATTAGACCATTACCTTTTCTTTTTGTGCGACATGTTTTCGGAGAATGGTTCATTATATCATTTCTCTAACATGTATTAGCACAAATAGTTTCCACCTTAATTGGTGGTGGCCGGCCTCATTTGTAGGGTAATTACTTCGTAAATTACTCGGTGATTGCTTAACATAGACCTAAACTTGTCCCGAATTCGGATTAAGATCCATTTGGATCCGGTTGCCTCGATTTTGGTTCTCTTTTTGTGGTTGTGCTTGATTAAGTTCATCATACCACTTATATGTAAATATTATAATAATGTGAATATACTAACATTTTAATTCAATCTCTCGCACCTTATCCTCTTTATTTCAATTTCTCGCTCCTTATCTCTCTTATTATGTTTATTATACTATATCATTCATCATATTGCTTATTATTTATATTGTTATGCTTGTGATTTTTCCTTTGTCCATTTGGACACAAAAACACTAATAAAGGAATAAACATCTAAAAAATTGGTGACTTTAATTTCAGACTATGGTTACTATCCTTAGCATGAGACTTGGAGTTGGACTTAGATTCTAGGATTATCCCTTTGCTCAAGTTGTTATGGATTGAAGACTTTGGCTCCGATTGAGTTCACTCGATTATGAAGATTGAAATCCAATTGTTTCATAGAATGCTTGCCATATGGTTTGATCGTTCTTCCTTTAGCTTTTACTTTCAAGTCTTAGGATAGTCCCTTCATCTCTTCCCATCTTCTTCAATTTTCAAATCTTCTTCCTATTTTCAAAATCTTCTTTGTTTTGAAACTTCAAACACTTTTCTCAATCAAACCTTGACTTCGGTCATGTGTTTTTACCTCTTCATTTCATTTTCTTAATAAATGCTAAACCACATAAGCATATCGAAACTTTCTTCTCAAAAAACTTTAAAACTTTCAAAAACTCACTCAATTGTTTTGTGCCCTCGTGCATGTTTCCTTTTAACCATTTTTTATGTTTAGATATGATTCATTCTTTCTAGCGGAATTATTCGCTAAAGAATGACGACTTATCTTTACATTTTAAAATCAATTCAACTCATTTGCCTTTTCACAATTTGTACCACGAACTACGGGGTTTTGATCTCGCATTGCACTTTGTGGGTACGTAGGCATGAGACGTTCGTCTCTTCAAACACCAAAATCTTAAACAACAATCTTCTTCTCATCTCTTCAATCCTTTTTTCAAGCAAACCCATTTCAAACCAAAAATGCAGTAAACATTTCAAAGGGTTCCCGTGGAGTACCACAGACATGTCGGGTGCTTAAAACCTTCCCGACTTGTAACCTATCCCCTTACCCGTTCTCTGTTTGTTTCTTTTAGCTTTTGCTTTTAGATTCATTAGGTTTTGTTCGTTCATTTTCCTTTTTCCTTTTGGAAATAAATAAAAGCGCGGTGGCGACTTTGTGTACCATGAGTTAAGTTAATCAATAGCTTACACTCATGATTTTACCGCTACAGTCGTCCCCGTCGTGGTCTCTTTATTTCCCCAACATGTCGGCCGTCCCCGTCATTGCTTTACTTACCGCTTTATCCCCAGCAGTCGTCCTCTGCTCGATGGTCGTCCTCCGTCGTTTTCATTTGATAATCATACTATGCTATCTTTTACAATTTATATCCTTTTTCTTCTTCTTCCCAGTGAGTGTAAATTTTGGACTGTCTTTGGTATTCAACCACAAGTTATCTTGTTTGTCTGCTAAGCCAGACGCTTACATCCTGCACATCTAACTCATGTTTAAATAGGAGCAGCTGTAAACACCCCAAATTTTCCCTCACTCATTTTACACTATGCCTTGTGATCTTTCATTTTTGTTTAACATAAGCATCACACCTCATATTGCATATTTGCTTCATCTGCATAGTTCAAGTTCATCTGCATCTAGGGTTTGTGATATGAGCAATCCAAGAATTCATCTGAGCCATCCCAAGGGCCTCAAAGCATTCCAATAGGGTCCATGTGTGTTCTATCATCATATTATGCCTCTCAAAGTTCAAGGAAGACAAGAAATCACAAGAACTGGCAAAGCATGGAAGTAGAGCCAGGGTTTTCACTGCACAGATGACCAAAATTAGGGTTTTGGGTTTAGAGGCCTCAATTCCAAATTTTTGGGCCATTTTTGTTTATAATGTTCTTAAGATGTTATAAGGATCATATGTACCTAGTTTGATGAAGAAATTCATTGTGGAAGTCATCTGTTCACTGGGTAACTTCCTGAGCAAGTTAAGTCAAAATCAGGGCATCTGAG
Source organism: Lathyrus aphaca (assembly GCA_963966055.1). NCBI lineage: Eukaryota > Viridiplantae > Streptophyta > Magnoliopsida > Fabales > Fabaceae > Lathyrus > Lathyrus aphaca. The sequence continues at coordinate 547,285,457 of OZ014520.1, forward strand.
GCCCCCAACAATGGAACCAAAGGGGTATTTTCATCAAATTAAAGTTCTATGATCTTTATTTGATCATTGAAGTGCTTGGAAGTTCACAAAATTGAAGAAATTTGAGCTAAACCAAAAGTTGCCAAAAATGGAAATGACTTGTAATGGAAACTTTCCATTTTGGGAAAGTTCTTCAACCTCCTCTTTCTTGATAAAAAATGCTTCAAATGAAAAATTCTTGGTCATGAAAGTTGTAGATTAGGTCTTTCCCTTTTCAAAAAGTACAAGAACATGTTCTAATTCATTATGGAACTCAAGTTATGATTCTTCAAAGTTGGCAAAAATCCTATAATTTTTAAGAATGCACCAAAGAGGATTTTTTGCAAAACCATTTGCCAAGCCATTTCATGACCTCTAATGCATCTCTAAACATCATACCATCATAGTACAACTCATTTTGATCAGAATTGACCCAAGAATCATACACTTTCATGCCTTGAAATTCAAGAAATTCTAAAAGGGGCCAAGACTTCCCAAAATTGCAAAATGGTATAGATCTTTCCATCCACTTGTGCCTGCTCACAAAATTTGTTTCCATGGCCCTCCTTGAACTCAGCTGAGACCAGACACCCCTTGCAACCAGACCTGCCATGACCCATACCCCAAGTACAACCAAACTTGACTTTTTGCAAATGAAGTCATACCAATCAGCATAGCCCACAACAACTCTTCTGACCTATCACAGCTTCACATACATGCCCTAAGGATCACATTTCATAACATCTTGGAGCTTGAATCATCCCACACATTCAGATTTCCAAAATCCTCAAGAAACTTCATTTCTTCGAAACTCAAAAACCAACCATCAAAACTTCAAACAAACTTCACCAATCATCTCATCTTCCAGATCATTTCCCAACCATTAAACAAACCAAAAACCTCGAGAATCAAAAACACGATTTCACCCCCTCTGAACTGAAACTTCAAAAACAGCCCAAATAAATTCATTCCAAGCATCAAAGCATCCTCAGGAGGTCCTTTGGAATTGATTGACACCAAGAAGAGGCCCAGATAGCTCAGATTGAGAAAGCTCAAGCTCAGGTATCATCAAGAACAAATTTTCCAGAACTTGTATTTTTTGTTATAGAAATGTTCTTCATGCTTCACTGATCACACTGCACCTTTTATTTTTGAAAATGGTTGAATATTGAGCTTGTATCGTGCTTCTGAAGTTTTTGCAGTTTTTATGTTTTGATTCGTATCTTGATTTTGATGCATGATAAATGTTGTTTGATGATTGAATCTTGCTTAGAATGATTAGGTGAGTGGATCTGGAAAGTTAGAGCTCCTAATTTGGCCTAAGGAAGAAGTTGGGATTTTTGGCTGGCCGGAGAAGATGACCGGAGCTTGCTCCGGTCACCTGAAAGTCATTAGGGTTTGTAATTAGGGTTTAGTTGTCCAGTTTGAATGTGGGTCGTTAGATGATGATTAGCGCGTAAACGAGTGTCGCTCCCGCTAAGTGACACGGGGTCAGATAGGGTACAGAATCGAACGGTCGGCGAGAGGAGAGAACATGAAGATGAACTGAAAAGAGTCGCCAGCTAGGCATTTTTATCCCGAAGGAAAGGTAATGCTGCATAAACCTAGAAAGAGATGGATAAGACGGTCGCGAACCAGAGAAACTGAGAAAGGGGGTTGGTTACAACTTGGGAAGGTATTAGCACCCAGATTGTCCATCGTACTCGACGAGATCCACGCTTAAAAGTTTGTGCTTAAAGGGGTAGTGTCAGTGCTATCTGTGTGCAAAAGCTGGAAAAAGAATATACAAGTGTCAGTGCAAAAGAGATGTGAAATGAAATTGCTCAGGAATGAGACTTAAAATAATAATGCTGGAAGAGGGGGAATATACAGATACTTTTGTTCGATAACAGTTAAGTTATGCCTACGTATCCTCTCGTGCAATGAGGAATTTAGAACACCGTAGTTCGACTCAAAGAGATTGAAAAATAAATTGATTGTGAATTGCTTGCTTATCTATGCTCAAGTGTATGACTCGTCTGACTCGAGTGCTAACTGTCTTGCATTAGACGGAAGAAGCAAGTTCTCGCTTATGAACGAGTGTGATGAGAAAAGAATTCCGAAGGAGACGATCATTGTTTGTTTTTGATGTTTTCAATATTTTATTGCTTTTTGTGTTTGTCATAAGAAAATGAGCTTAAGCCTAAACCAAGGGTTAGTAAACTCATCACATCCTCCCTCTGATTAGGGGTAATGAGAATACCTTAAGTATGAAGTAAGCACCTCACACTTAATCACCATGATGTAGGATTAAGATCATTAACCTACTTGCAATTATTTAGATGTTTTTATAGTTTATGTTTAGTTTTAAGTAATGAGTTTAAGCCATAATCAAGTATTTAATGGACCCATTACACCATCCTAATAGAAGGATAATAGATGAGAACATTTAAGCTGAGGAAGATACCCCAACTTAACTCATGATTAGGGATTAACTTCATGACAAAACAAAATCTTTATTAAAGTTGATTTTAGTTAATGGTAGGATTAAGAAGTGTATTTTATGGTTTGTAAGACAACTTGAGGGGGACTTGTCCATTAACACTAGGGTTAGTCCTTCTAAACCAATTAAGGAAGAATTAGAACCCTAATGCAAGACCCAAGTTACAAGCTTATTGTCTTAGTGATTATTAGATGGATTGATTAAGAGATTTAAACACATCAAGGGTTTAACACTTAGGATTAAAATTATGCACTCCATCCTAAGAGAAGGATGTATGCATTAGCTTAATCACAAAGCCTTAAAACCTTAAAGGTTTAGTCCCTGATTATGAGATGAGATGAGAGACACAAAAGATGACACGAAGGTAAAAATAATGGGGGACTAATCAAAACCCTAATTTTTATCGTGCTTGGGTGTTCCTAGGGTTTATGAGGCTTGCAAGAGATCTTCAAGAATAAGCCACCAAGGAAGAAGTAGAAGAAAGAAGGAGAAGCAGAAGAAACAAGTTAACTTACTTCACTTAAGAAGATAAGTTACTTGAAGAAAGAAGGTGAAGGAGGAACATGAATGAGCAAGCTCACTCTAAAGCAAAGATAAAATGCAACAATGAATGCATAAGAGAGATGAAAAGAGAAAGTGAGAAGTGAAGGCAAATTCACTTCTCAAAGCACTTACCACCTGAAAAGTTAGCATAAAAGAAAGAATGAAGTGGAAATGAGATGTATGCAAGGATGAAAGCCAAAACCAGAAGCATGTTCATGATGTTAATGATGCAAAGGCATGTCAAGAGCAATGGATGATCATACAAGTGATGAGAATGCAAATGAGGCATGAAAGGAGCATGAAAGTTCATGAATGTTCATAGAATGTAATGAATGCATAACATGGTAAATGGATGAATAAATGATCAATCATGGTTCTAACATGTCCTAAGATGTCTTAGAAGTCATGTGAATGCATAAAATGTCATGGCAAGTTCTTACATGAATGCTTATGCAAGATGTATGCAAAGGAAGATGGAAAATTAGGGTTTTCATACAACATGAGATGCAAAAACCAAAAACAGAAGCAATTGACAAGATAAAAAAATGAAAATGGACTTAAAGGAACCCTAACCCCATATAATATCACACCCCAAAGGAGGAGACCTAACTCTTAACCTAATGAAAGTTGTGATTTTTCTAAGTTATCTAGGGTTTTAAGGCACCTAAAGGAAAAAATGCAAATCAAATCAAAAATGCAGAAAAAATTTGTGAAAAAATTATGCTAGAAACTAAATGTCAAATGAAGATCAATGCAAAAAGAACCATTGTCATACCATTCTTGGTTAGGCAGAAAATAATTCTTGAAGTTAGGGTTCTAAAATAGGAATTTTATGAACCCTAAATTCAAGAAAATTATCAAAGATGGTTCAAAACCAAAAAGAAATTTGTGTGGATGATATGATAATGTTTCTAAATGTTTAAAGATGCAATGTGAATGTTTTTGGGATTTTTAGAAACCTAAATGATATTTTAATTAATTAATTTCCATTAATTAATTAAAATAAACATTTAAATGTTTTAAAAATGATTTTTAGATGCAAAAAATAAAAATAAAAATATTTTTGGGTTAAGAAAATTATTTGAAATAAAAATGCAGAACAAAATATTTTTTAGAATTCTCTTGCTATTTTAAATAATTGGTACAAAATAAAATGAGAAAATGAAATAAAAATTAAAATAAACAGAAGTATGCACAATCAAAGGCTGGGATTGATTCTGAGGAAATCCTAGTTGACTACGCGCCACATCTGATGGTCCATATTCAAATCCACTTAAACCTAATTAATTAAATATTTAATCCTGATTAAATGTTAATGAACTAATCCTGGCCACACAACACACGCGGGAACTAAAGATCCAATGTTCCCTATTTAAACTTAGCCCTAACCCTAATTAGTCATTAATCACTTTCAGGTGGCCGGAAAAGACCTCCGGTCCTCTTCTCCGGCCACACCTCCCCTGAGCAAACTCAAATCTTCATTTCTAGGTTATTTCTGGAGCTCTAAAGCTCCAGATCAACTCCCCTCATCTCCCTGAACTCAAATCCACCCCTAAAACAAATTTATTCATTCTCAAACTCAAGATTCGAAAGAAAGATAAAAAATGTCAAAACTTTCAGAACATTCATACAAACTCATATTTTGACCATTTTCGAAAATACAAAGCTCAGAATGATCAGTGAAGCATGCTCTTTCTTAATGGAACATAAAATATGAGTTTTGGAAAAATGATTTCAGATGACTACCTGAGATGAAGCTTTCCAAACTTGAGCTTTTTGGCCACTTCCTTTGTGAAAAATGACTCCCTTTGACCTCCTGAGACTAATGGAATGCTTCAAAGGCTTTGAGAATGGCTGGTTTGTGTTGTAGCAACTGAACTGGCCAAGAATCGTGTTTTGTGTATGGGGTGTTCTTGGCTGGTTTAATGCTTGCTTTGTGGTCAGTGAGTGATTTTGAGATCAATGGTGAAATTGGTTTGAAGATTGAGTGAGTGAGCTGAGAGATTCGAAGGAAAATGCAAGAGGGATGATTTTTGGGGATGCTGAGTTCTTGGAGTGTTAGGCTTGTGTGTGTTATGAAAATGAGTCCTTAGAGCATGCTTGTAGAGTCTGGATTGGGCAGAGAGTGGGTGGTGGACTATTGTGATTGGTATGGGTGTTTTTGCCAAAAAGTCAAAAGTGTTGTACTTGAGGTATGGGCAATGGTGTATCTAGCTCATTGGCTTGTCCATGCGCAGCTGAGTTCAAGGATGTCCACAAAATCAGTCTTGAGGCAATTCAGCAAGTGGGATCAAAGTTATGTGGTGTTTTGCAATTATGTGAAGTTTTAGCCCCTTTGAGAAATCTTGATGTTCAAGGCATGGAATGATGCAATTCTTTGGGCAATTCTGATGTTAAAGCAATGCACTATGATGTTATGATACATAGAAGTGTGTTTGAAGTCACAAAATGCCTTGGCAAGTGGTTTTGCAAAGAATCCTATTTGGTGCATTCTTGAAAATTATGTGATTTTCGCCAACTTTGACAAGCCATATCTTGAGTTCCAAAATGAATTAGGTCTTGTTCTTGTGCTTTTCGAAAAGGGAATGATCCAATCTACAACTTCCATGACCAACACTTTTTCATTTGAAGCATTTTTGGTTGAGAAATAGGAGGTTGAAAAACTTTCCCAAAATGGAAAGTTTACATTACAAGTCATTTCCATTTTTGGCAACTTTTGGTTTAGCTCACTTTTACTCAATTTTGTGAACTTCTAAGCACTTCAATGATCAAATAAAGATCATATAACTTCATTTTGATGAAAAATCCATTTTGGTTCCATTGGTAGGGGCCTCAGATGCCCTGATTTTGCTCTGACTTGCTCAAGAAGTTACCCAATGATCAGATGACTTCCACAATGAATTTCTTCATCAAACTTAGTATACATGATCCTTATAACATAATGAGACCAATAGAAACAAGAATGACCAAAAAATTAGAGTTATGGCCTCTGAAACCAAAACCCTAATTTCAGGTCATCTGTGTAGTTAGACCCTGGCTCTGCTTCCATGCTTTGCAAGTTCTTGTGATTCTTTGACTTCCTTGATCTTTGAAGGGTATAATATGATGATTAAACATACATGGACCCTCTTGAGATGATTTAAGACCTTTGGAATGGCTCAGATGGATCTTGGATTGCTCAGATCACAAACCCTAGATGCAGATGAACTTGACCTAATGCAGTGAAGCAAAAATGCCATATGATATGGTATGATTAAACTAATGCAAGGATGAAAGATCACAAGCCATGATGTGAACTTAGTGAGGGAAAATTTGGGGTGTTTACAACGAGTGGCTAGGATCATTTCACTTAGGGTTAATTCTGATTAATTAATTTAAAAACATAATTAAGGCCAGTTTGAATCTCCACCCTTGGATCTGGCGTGCAATCAATTCCCCCCTTTTTCTTTTGAACCTGGACCACTGGATCAGCATACTTTCATTTCATTTGATTTTTATTTGATTTTTATTCATTTTTCTTGCACATTTATTTTAAAATACTTAGAAGAATCCCAAAAATATTTCCTTTTGCATTTTTGTTTCAAATATTTTTCTTAATCAGAAAATGATTTTTATTTTATTTTTTGCATATAAAAAGTATTTTTAAAATATTTAAATGTTTATTTTAATTAATTAATGAAAATTAATTAATTAAAATAGCATTTAGGTTTCTAAAAATCATCAAAAAAATCATGTTGCATCTTAACACATTCAGAAACATTTTCAAACCCCTCATACAAATTTATTTTTGGTTTTGATCATCATTTGACAATTTTCTTTGAATTTAGGGTTCATAAAATCACATTTTAAAACCCTAACCTTTGAAAAATATTTTCTGCCTAACCATGAAGGGTTTGAAGATGGTTCTTTTTGCATTATTATACACATATCATTTAGTATCTAGGATAGTTTTGGCATGAATTCATATTGCATTTTCAAATTGTTTGGCATTTTACATTGAGGATCACCCAAAAAACCCTAAAAACTTAGGAAATTCATAACTCCTTCTAGGTTTATCTTCTGACCTCCCCCTTTGGATGGTAACCTAGTATAGGTTTAGGGTTCCTTTGAGTGCATTTATAATTTTTTATAATAACATGTGCTTCTGTCTTTGCCATTTGCATCTCATCCTTTCATGTAACCCTAATTTTGCATCCTTACTTGCATCTTACATTGCATTGCATGGACATATGCACTTGCCATGCCATTCTAAGAATTTGTATGCCATCTTAGACATCTTAACACATTACTTGAAAATTGCTTGATCATTTATTCATACATTTGCTATGCTTTGCATCCATTACATTTCATGAACATCCATGTGTTTACATACTTCCTACATGCTTCATTTGCATTCATTCTCTTGTATGATCACAAACATGCATCTTGTATGCCTTTGCATCATATCATAGCATCATTTACATCATGTGTATGCTTCTGGTCTTGGTCTATACTCTTTCATATGTATCATTTCATTTCATTCTTTTCATATTGCATCTTGTACTAACTTTTCAGGTTAATGGTAAGTTTGTTTAGGAGGTGGATTTGCCTTCACCTCCCACCACTTCTCAACTTTTCATATTGCATCCTTGCTGCATTTTTACTTGTCCTTGAGTGAGCTTGCTCACTTGTGCTTCTCTTACTTTCTTCCTTTAAGTTACTTATCTTCTTAGGAAGTAAGAAACTTATTCTTCTGCTTCCTTCTCTTTTCATCTTGCTTTTCTTTGATGGCTTCCTTGAAGACTTCTTTTCTTAATCCTCACAAACCCTAGGACTTCCAAGCATGATAACTTTCTAGGACTTATTAGTTTACCTTAGACTTTTTCCTTTGAGTCTCCTTGAGTCTCTCTTCTCATCTTCATAATCAGAGACTAAACTCTTAAAGTTTTAGGACTTTGGAATTAGGGTTATGCCTGCATCCTTCTCTTAGGATGGAGTGTATAACTTTAATCCTAAGTGTTAAACCCTTAATTTGTTTAAACCTCTTAATCAATCCACTTAATAATCACTAAGACTTCATCTTGTAACTTGGGCCTTACATTAGGGTTCTAATTCTTCCTTTATGGTTAAGAAGGACAAACCCTAGTGTTTAATGGACAAGTCCTCCTCAAGTTGTCTTACAAATCATAAAACACATTTCTTAATCTCACCCTTAATTAAAATCCATTTAATAAAGGCTTGTTTTGTCATGAATTTAATCCCTAACCATGGATTAAGTTGAGGTATCTTCCTCAGCTTAAGTGTTCTCATCTATCATCCTTCTATTAGGATGGTGTAATGAGTTCACTAATCTGTGATTAGAGATTAAACTCATTACTTAACACTAAACAAAAACCCAAAAACATCTAAATAATCACAAGTAGGTTAATGATCTTAATCCTACATCATCATGGTAATCAAGTTGAGGTGCTTATCTCATACTTGATTATTCTCATTATCCCTAATCAGGGAGGATATAATAAGTTTATAACCTTTGATATATGCTTAAGCTCATTAACTTATGACAAACTCCAAAAACAATAAAAGACTGAAAACACAAAAACAAACAATAATCGCCTCCTTTGGGATTCTTTTCTCATCACTCTCACTCATAAACGAGAACTTGCTTCTTCCGTATAATGCAAGACAGTTAGCACTCGAGCCAGACGAGTCATACACTTGAGCATAGACAAGTAGGCAGTTCACAATCAATCTTTTTTTAGTCTCTTTGAGTCGAACTACGGTGTTCTGACTTCCTCATTGCATGAGAGGATACATAGGCATAACTTAACTGTTATTGAACAAAAGTCTCTTTGTCTTCCCCCTCTTTCAGCATTCTTTTCAAAGCCTTAGTTCCTGAGCATTCACCCTTTTGCACTGACACTTGTATTTCTTTTCCAGCTTTTGCACCCAGATAGCACATACACTTACCCCTTTAAACACAATATTTTAAGCGTGGATCCCGTCGAGTACGAAGGACAATCTGGGTGCTAATACCTTCCCATGTTGTAACCAACCCCCTTTCTCAGTTTCTCTGGTTCGCAACCGTCTTATCCATCTTTTTTTTCTAGGTTTATGCAGCATTACCTTTCCTTCGGGATAAAAATGCCTAGCTGGCGACTCTATTCACCTTCATTTTCATCTTCTCCTTTCGCCGACCGTTCGCGTCTTTACCCTATTTGACCAGGTGTCTTTTTTGGGGAGCGACACATAAGCATACCACATCATTTTGCATATTTGATTCACTGCATAAGTTCAAGTCCATATGCATCTAGGGTTTGTGATCTGAGCAATCCAGGATCCATCTGAGCCACCCCAAAGGCCTAAAAGCTTTCCAAGAGGGTCCATGTGTGTTCTATCATCATATTATGCTCCTCAAAGTTCATGAAAGTCAAAAGATCACAAGAACTGGCAAAGGCATGGAAGCAGAGCTAGGGTTTCACTACACAGATGACCAAAATTAGGGTTTTGTTTTCAAAGGCCTTAACTCCAATTTTTTTGGTCATTCTTGTTTCTAATGTTCTTAATATGTTATAAGGATCATGTGTACCAAGTTTGATGAAGAAACTCATTGTGGAAGTCATCTGATCATTGGGTAACTTCCTGAGCAAGTTAAGTCAAAATCAGGGCATCTGAGGCCCCCAACAATGGAATCAAAGGGGGATTTTCATCAAATTAAAGTTCTATGATCTTTATTTGATCTTAGAAGAGGTTGGAAGTTCACAAGATTGAATAATTTTGAGCCAATTGCAAACTTGCCAAAAATGGAAATGACTTGAAATGCAAACTTTCCATTTTGGGAAAGTTTTGCAACCTCCTCATTCTTAACCAAAAATGCTTCAAATGAAAAATTCTTGGTCATGAAAGTTGTAGATCAGGTATTTCCCTTTTCAAAAAGTACAAGAACATGTCTTGATTCATCATACAACTCAAGTTATGGCCTTTAAAAGTTGGCAAAAATCCTATAATTTCAAGTTTCATGTCAAAGAGGGATTTTGCAAATTGGCATTTTCAAGCATTCTAATGACTTCAAATGTACACAAACACTTCACAATATGTCAAATAAACCTCAAAAGATCAGAATTGTTTCAAGACATGTTAGTTGTTGTTTTTCTATGTTATTATTTCAAGACATGTTAGTTATTGTTTCAGTTATTATTTCTAGTTATTATTTCAAGACATGTTAGTTGTTATTTTTCTATGTTTTTGTGCGTTTTCGAGTCTTATGTTTATATTATTCCGTGTTATTCCGTTATGTGGCAAGGATGTTACATGTTATCTTTTATATCGTTGGTGCGTTTAATTTGGTTGTTTTTAGTGTATTTTCAGGTAGATATCAAGTCAGTGATTAGATACGAAGGAAACAGTGATCCGTATGCGAAGAAATAGAGAAAAACGGGGTCCAGAAGCCTGACACGGGTGCCCGTGTCACCTGACACGGCCCGTGTCATGATGGTTATGCAGAAATGAAGAATCTAGCAGTATGACACGGGTGCCCGTGTCACATGGCACAGCTCGTGTCATAGGTCCCCATTGAAGGCACGTGTGCAGGAGTCCAGCAGCATGACACGGGTGCCCGTGTCATACGACACGACCCGTGTCATACGACACGACCCGTGTCATGTGTAACATGGTGGGAAAACTGACTTTAGTTATGTTGCGGATAGCAAGAGTCGCCACCGACTTTTATTTTATCCATAGGAAAGGCATAAAAGAACAGGAAAGACCTTTTAAAAGATTTTTGGGTCCGGGGGGTAGGTTATGTAAAGGGAAGGTGTTAGCACCCTTTACATCCATGGTTATCCATGGGCTCTTAGTTGCTTAGCTCACTTTAAATTGTTTTTGAAATGTGAAGTGTGTGAATAGAAATTTTCTTAAGAGTTTATAATGGCCCATGTAGGGATGCGTATAAACCTTTGTTTTGAAAATTTTTGTTTGAAATTGTGAAGTGTTTGAAAAGTTTTGAAGAGTGAGCAAGTAACTATGAGGAACCTACCCTAAGTTTAAGTCTTTTCTGTTCTTGAATCCTTTAAATGGTAAGACTATCCCTATTATTAAGGAATAGGTAGTCATTACCTTGGATGTGTGGGACAAGTAAAGGGACATTGTTATTTAGGCAACTGTGGGGTGTATAAGCAATCTTGGAGGGACTGTCATCTTTATTCGAAAAGGGACAAGATCATTACAAAGGCAACATTCGAAAGGGACTTGATCTTTTATTTGTTAAGGGACTAGATGACTTTATTTTGAGGGACCTTTGCTTTATACACCCTACTTGACCTTTTTGAATAGGCAACATGAGAGGTAACCCTAGAAAGTGAGATGGCGATCCAAGATCGACTTACGTGTGTGAGTGTTCAATTTAATATTTATCTTTTAAATTAAGTGATCTAAATTAATTTTAAATAAACATACATGTTACACTCCCTATTTACTAACCATAGCATAAAATATAAATACTTGAACATTATAAATAAATATTACACCAAGGAGCAATTACATAATAATAATAAAAGCAATTTAAATAAATAAGCAAAATATTAATAAGCAAAATAAATAAGTAACTATAATTGGGTTGGTGAAAATAATAATAATAAAAATACCAAATTAAATAGGGTTAGTAATAATCATATAAACATAATTAATAATAATAATGAAATAAACAAGGATATTATAATAAACAAAATTTTTAATGGTTAATAAGAAAATATGAACAATTATATTAATTATTATAAAATTTGAAGTTATATGTAAATTATAAAATTAAATCAATTATGAATAAATTATAATTACAAAAAATTAAATTAACAATTTTTACATATTTTTAAACATATAATAAAATTATTTACATGCAAAAATTAAATTCTAAACAAATTATATCATATTATCATATTAAGAATTTTAATTTTTAAACAATTTATACATTAATTAAATTATGAATTTTAACTAAATTATGAATATAATATATACAAATAATAGTATTAAATAAATAGGAGAAGAAGAATTAGGGTTTGAGAAAAATATGTCTTTAGGGTTTATAAAAATAAATTAGGTTTTTTTAATTTATAATATCAATTTAATTATTAATTACTACATACATATAAATAAAAAACATATAAAGAAATAAATATATCAATTTAGATTTTGAGAAAATAATATAAGTTTTTTTTTTTAAAAAGAAAATGATTTACATATATAATTTAGAAATTATTTAAATTAATTTAGAAAATAAAATGAAGGAATAACAAAAGAAATAAAACAAGAAACCAAAAAACAGGACCTGGGATTTGAACCCAGGTCCTTTACCTGGACACACAAGAGCCTAGCCACTGGGTTGCGCGCTGCTAGCTGATAACATCCCACCTTCATTTGGTTTTATGCTCATCCTGTAAAACAAAACAAATTGCACAAAAAAATGCGTTGAGGCTGGTTTCGAACCCACGCCGTTGCCCTCACACGCGCACAAGCTTACCACTACACCATCAGCATCATTCAGTAATTTAAATACAAATAAAACTATATAATATAAAAACAATTTTGAATTCCAGGCTGCGCGCGAAACTCCTTCTTCTACCTCCAGACCTGCAAATGTTGCTACGAACTTTCCCACGAGTTTTCCTGCGAATCTCAAACTGCAGCAATCCCTACGAAACTCAAACACCAACGAAACAGCAAAATTTCACAAAATTGAAAACATCATTGAATTCCTGACAACATTTGCAACCATCCTATGTCTTTAGAAATCATTTATATTTGCCAAATGATAAAACCCTAAATGGGGGCCGAAACCCTAATAATGGTGAAATTCATCCTAGGCATCCAAACTTCAATCAATTAGTCCAGACACAACCTAAAGCTCATCACAAACCAGGAAATACCATCAAAATTCATTAATATTGCTTAAATATAAGAAATCAAAAACAAAAATATTAAGAACAAAAGGCATTCGGTTCATGCGTATGAACATGGTTATGATGCTTTTGAGGATTGGGATAGGTTTGAGGATGTCCAAGGAATCATTCCATGTCTTAAAATTACCTTCAAATGCCTTGTATAGTGAAAACCGAATTTGAAGTTTTGTGTGGTTTTTTGAAAATATGAACTTACTCTTAGGAGGCTGGAATTCGTGTCTAATGAGTAGGGTTAAGTCATATACTTATAGAGTGATGAATTAGGTCAGAAAAGATTGATGCTTGTGTGAAAAATTTGATCCAAAAAGATTCAAAAAGATAATGCTTTAAAATTCAAATATTCTTGTATGAACACCTTCTATTTTAAGCAAATCACCATGATTCTCTTACCACTTTGATACCAATCACTTTTATGAATTTCTAGAAGCTCAATCCTTTTTAAATCTTTGACTTTTATATTTTATTTTAATTTAAAATGATTTTTAATGAATTAAATCAAAATAAATAAAAATAAAATGATAAAAAAATCTGATTTTTAAGGTCTTGGGTCGTGCATGAGGTAATGGTATGAATTGGGTCATCATATGGCAAGCCCATTTAGAAAAAATTGGTTTTAAACCTCCATTTTCTTCATAAACCAACCAAAAATTTCCCAACTTTGCAAGGACACACATCCTTCAATTTTAATGCTATGAGGGTGTTCTTGGACATTTTGGAAAGCTTGAAGAGTCCTCTAACCAACCCCACTGGTTTCATGTCGATATCATTTACCATTCTCAAGTTATGCCCTTTTGAAGTTGTTGACTTTTTGTTGACTTTCAAAAGGACCTATAATGTCTTAGCTCATACCTTCCAAATGAAGCATTTTTGGGCTTGGCTTATGAGACACAAAGTTGTAGAGAATTCAATTTCCTTCAAAATGAGCTTTGGATGGAGACTTGGTGATGAAGCATGTGAAAGTTATGGCTGGTCAAAGTTCAGTTGACTTTTCCTGAGGAAACCCTAATTTAGAAACTCCTGATTCTTGATGATCTGAAATCTCCTTGATGAATAATGATCAACCCTTGATCAAATGATGAATTTTACTTCATATACTTGATGTTGGCAAAAAATCATGAAGTTTGACTTTGGTTTGACCACAGTTGACCTCAGTTTGACTTTTTAACTGCTTTGACTGATTTTGACTTATCTGATCATCTGACTGAGCAAACCTTTGAGAAAAGTCTTGAAACTTGTAATGGGGTTTCTTACACACATATAAGATGTTATGAAGCTCACTTGAAGTCTTGGAAGTTAATTTAGCCTGATTAAAGTCAAAACCCTAGTTTTGGATGCACTGCTTAGGAGGTGCATTGTATGAGGGAATTGTCAACTCTTCTGACCAATTGTGAACTTTGTGAACCTTGTGAACCATCATAAGATGTCTTGTGAACCTTGTGAACCTCATGGGAGGTCTTGTGAACCTTGTGAACCTCATAAAGTATCTTTTAGACTTTGTGAACCTCATGAAAGGTCTTGTAGGTATTGTGAACCTTGTGAACCTCATAAAGTGTCTTGTAAACTTCATGAACCTCATGAAAGGTCTTGTAAGTATTGTGAACCTTGTGAACCTTCTTAGCACACAAAGTCTTGTATTGTGAGGGCAAATTTTGGGGTGCAACAGCTGCCCCTGTTCAATTTTTTGAAACCTGAGGGGTTAGATTGGTACATTTGCCAGTCGTGACCTGGAAGGTTGAAGGGGATTGAACACAAAAGCCCAAAAATTTGCACTCACCGGTGCGTAGAGTGATACAGATGATTAGTTGAATATGCTTGAGTGGGCTTAAAGATGCCATTTGGAGAAAAGTTCTTCAGAAACATTTCTTGGAGGATAAAGCAGTCCAAAATATGAAGGTAAAATGATAGCTTTCAGGAAGATAAACAACGTCCCGAGGTAGTAATATACTTTCAGGAGGATAAAGCAGTCCAAAATATGAAGGTAAAATGATAGCTTTCAGGAAGATAGACAACGTCCCGAGGAGATAATATGCTTTCAGGAGGATAACAACGTCCTGAGATAGGGGTGATAGCTTTCAGGAAGATAGACAACGTCCCGAGGAGATAATATGCTTTCAGGAGGATAACAACGTCCTGAGGAAGTGGTAACATTTGGGAAGATAACAACGGCCCAAGGTAATAATATGCTTTCAGGAGTATAAACAACATCCTGAGGAGGTGATGATAGCTTTCAGGAAGATAAACAACGTCCTGAGGTATAAGAAGCTTTCAGGAGGATAAAGCAGTCCTGAGGTATAAGAAGCTTTCAGGAGGATAAAGCAGTCCTGAGGTAATAATATAACCTTTGGGAAGATAAACAATGGCCCAAAATAATATGCTTTCAGGAGGATAAAGCAGTCCTGAGGGATTGATAGCTTTCAGGAGGATAACAACGTCCTGAGGAGGTAATATGCTTTCAGAAAGATGAACAACATTCTGAGGTATAAGAAGCTTTCAGGAGGATAAAGCAGTCCTGAGGTATAAGAAGCTTTCAGGAGGATAAAGCAGTCCTGAGGTAATAATATAACCTTTGGGAAGATAAACAACGGCCCAAAATAATATGCTTTCAGGAGGATAAAGCAGTCCTGAGGGATTGATAGCTTTCAGGAGGATAACAACGTTCTGAGGAGGTAATATGCTTTCAGAAAGATGAACAACGTTCTGAGGTATAAGAAGCTTTCAGGAGGATAAAGCAGTCCTGAGGGATTGATAGCTTTCAGGAGGATAAAGCAGTCCTGATAGCCACAAGTTGTTGATGAAGTCTGTCTGTTGGAGAATTAACCTGAAAACAAGGTAGCATTCTGTATGGTAATATTAGTTTATGCATTATGTATGCATGTATGATATGATGTACTTAAGTAATGTATTATACATTCATGGATATGTATGTTATGGTATGATGTAAATGATGTATGTATGACATGTTGCTGCCTGAAGCGTCTGGATATCTTCGTATAACAACTGCTGGCCAGGGAAAATAAATCCCGGTTTGTTGCTGAAGAGTATGTGGAATTCGTTCCCGTCTTGTGTGATAAGAAGGTATACATAACCTCCTGTCTGCTGGGGATAGCAAGGTATATATAACCTCCCGTCTGCTGGGGATAGTAAGGTATACATAACCTTCCGTCTTCGTTTGATAGTAGGGTATACATAACCTCCCGTCTTTGTTCGTCGTACTCTTATTGGAAAGTAAATTCCCGAATATCCGTATGAGGATAAAAGAGATGGATATAAATTCCATGGGAGATGTGACTTTATGAAGATGGATTTGCCCTACTGAGGGTTTGTAGCTGTTTTGTAGAGATGAACCGGCGAAACTTCATTGAAATCCTTCCCTCGTTCGTCCTTAGTAAATACTATTACTGCATTTTTATGCATTTCTGGTAAACATCAATCATATTAAGCATACATGCATTTCTGGTAAACATCAATCATATTCAAAAGCATACATACATTCAAACACAACCAATGGACGTTTCGCTTATGTAAATAGGGTAAAAGTAAATCTAGATTCAAAGATGGAATTTTATTCATATCAAAAAGTGACCCATACATGGGTAAGTTTGTACAAGGAGACATAAATCCTAGTAAGAGGACTTTGTCATAAAGTTTTTTACAAAACAAGGAGAATCAGCTATGTGGGAAACAATCCTATTGAGTTTCAATTCTACTATTGCCATTATCTTCAAGTATCTCATCTTCTGCTGTTGAGACGGAAACAATTGGATTGAGCTTTATCTGTTCAAACTTGAGTAAGTAGCACAACTGGTTGCAGTTTCATGGGTGATCCAAACGAGACATAGTCATACGCTTTAATCCCTAACTTTTGCCTGGATTGCCCTTTCAGGTTTTCAATCCACCGGGATACCCTTTTTTGCCCAAGCCGCCTTTCTAGGTTTTCGACTTGCCGGGTGTACATCTTTCTATATATATCCCTAATTTTTGCCCAAACCCTTTTGGTTTGCCGGGATGCCCTTATTTTTGCCTAGGCCTGTCAACCTAGCGGGTCTCTTTTTATGCGTAGTATTTTTTAACTATGTCTGCGTTCACAGGCTGTGGGAAATCTTCACCATCCATGGTAGTAAGTATCATGGCACCTCCTGAGAATACTGTCTTGACTACAAATGGTCCTTCATATGTAGGAGTCCACTTGCCCCTAGGATCACCCTGTGGTAATATGATACGCTTGATTACCAAGTCACCAGCCTGATATACCTTTGGCTTAACCTTCTTGTTAAAAGCTTTGATCATCCGTTTCTGGTACATCTGGCCATGACAAACTGCTGCTAACCTCTTCTCATCAATCAAATTTATCTGGTCAAGTCGAGTCTGAATCCACTCATCTTCATCCAAGCCTGCATCCTTCATAATTCTTAAGGAGGGAATCTGAACTTCAATGGGCAGAACTGCTTCCATACCATAGACCAAGGAGAATGGGGTTGCCCCTGTAGAAGTACGTATTGTGGTACGATAACCATGAAGAGCAAACGATAACATCTCATGCCAATCCTTGTAAGTAACAGTCATCTTCTGTACAATCTTCTTAATGTTCTTATTAGCAGCTTCAACTGCCCCATTCATCTTTGGACGATACGGAGAAGAGTTGTGATGCTTAATCTTGAACTGCGTGCAGAGATCAGTAATCATAGTGTTGCTCAGATTAGAGCCATTGTCAGTGATAATCCTTTCAGGGATGCCATACCTACATATGAGATTATTCTTAATGAATCGAGCCACAACATTCTTAGTAACAGATGCAAATGAAGCTGCCTCCACCCACTTCGTGAAGTAATCAATAGCAACCAGGATGAAACGATGCCCATTAGAAGCAGTAGGCTTGATCTCACCAATCATATCAATGCCCCACATGGCAAAGGGCCAAGGAGCAGTCAACACATTCAATGGTGATGGAGGTATATGTACTTTATCAGCATAAATTTGACACTTGTGACAAGTTCTGGAGTGTTGATAGCAATCAGCTTCCATGGTAGACCAATAGTAACCTGCTCTCAATATCTTCTTTGCCATAGTGTGACCACTAGAATGAGTGCCAAAGGTCCCATCATGCATATCTTCCATAATCTCTGTTGCTTCCTTCTTATCCACACAACGAAGCAACGTTGAATCATGATTGCGCTTGTACAAAATCCCATTACTCAAAAAGAACTTAGCAGAAAACCTTCTCAGAAACTTCCTATCTTTGACAGATGCCCCTTCAGGGAACTCCTGAGCTTCAAGATATCTTTTTACTTCATAGAACCAAGGCTTCTCCTCTGCCCCTTCTGTGTCAATCTCATTGCAGTATGCAGGCTTCTCAAATCTATCAATAGTAATCTTGGGAGCTTCATCATCCCAGCTGATCTCAAACATAGATGCCATGGTGGCTAATGCATCTGCCAACTGATTCTCTCTCCGTGGAATATGTCCAAAGGTAATCTCTTCAAAATGTGGGATTAAAGACAACACATGCTCTCTGTAAGGAATGAGGTTATCGTGCTTTGTATCCCAATCTCCTTTGATCTGACTTACTACCAGGGCTGAATCTCCATACACGTCAAGGAACTGAATCTTCATATCAATAGCAGCTTTAATACCCAGGATACATGCCTCATACTCAGCCATGTTATTGGTACAATAGAAACAAAGTCTGGCAGTAATTGGGGTATGACAACCTTCTGGGGAACTAATCACAACACCAACACCATTACCAAGTGCATTAGAGGCACCATCAAAAACCATAGTCCATCGGGATCCTTGTTCAGGTCCGTCATATTGTCCAGGTTCTTGGGTAATAATCATAATGTCTTCATCAGGGAACTCAAAACTCATTGACTGGTAATCATCTACTGCTTGATGAGCCAAATGATCAGCTACAACACTTCCCTTAATGGCCTTCTGAGTAGTATACTGTATATCATATTCTCTCAAGATCATTTGCCATCTTGCAATTCTTCCGGATAGAGCAGGTTTCTCGAATATGTACTTGATTGGATCCATCTTCGAAATCAATAAGGTAGTATGAGTCAACATATACTGTCTTAGTCGGCGAGCAGCCCATGCCAAAGCGCAACAAGTTTTCTTGAGCAGTGAGTATCTTGTTTCACAGTCGGTAAACTTTTTGCTAAGGTAGTATATTGCCTGCTCTTTTCGACCAGACTCGTCATGTTTCCCCAACACACACCCCATTGAGTTGTCTAACACTGTTAAGTACATAATCAAGGGTCTTCCATCAACTGGTGGCATCAAAATTGGAGGTTCTAGCAGATATCTCTTGATTTCATCAAAGGCAGTCTGGCATTCATCATTCCATTCCATCACCTGATCTTTCTTCAACAACTTGAAGATTGGCTCACAGATAGCAGTTAATTGGGAAATAAATCTTGCAATGTAGTTCAATCGTCCCAAGAAACCTCTAACCTCCTTCTCAGTACGGGGAGTTGGCATCTCTCGTATAGCTTTTACTTTTGCAGGATCCACTTCAATACCTTTTCCACTGACTATGAAACCCAGGAGTTTACCAGATCTAACTCCAAAAGTACACTTGTTTGGATTTAATCTCAACTTGTATTTCTTCAACCTTTCAAACAATTTATGCAAATGATCAAGATGTTGCTCTTCATTCTGGGACCTGGCTATCATATCATCCACATATACCTCTATCTCATGATGAATCATATCATGAAACAAAGCCACCATAGCACGCTGATATGTTGCCCCTGCATTCTTTAAACCAAATGGCATCACTTTATAACAAAAAGTGCCCCACTGTGTAACAAATGTTGTCTTCTCCATATCTTCAGGTTCCATCTTGATTTGATTGTAACCAGAGAAACCATCCATAAAAGAGAATACCTTATGCTGAGCAG
The DNA here is from genome assembly GCA_963966055.1 of Lathyrus aphaca. Taxonomy (NCBI): domain Eukaryota; kingdom Viridiplantae; phylum Streptophyta; class Magnoliopsida; order Fabales; family Fabaceae; genus Lathyrus; species Lathyrus aphaca. Next base: position 547,305,331 of record OZ014520.1, read on the forward strand.
TGTTGTCTACCAGAACATCAATATGAGGAAGTGGAAAGTCATCCTTGGGGCTGGCCTTGTTCAAATCCCTGTAGTCCACACACATACGTACCTTACCATCTTTCTTAGGTACTGGCACCACATTTGCAACCCATTGAGGATAAGAAGTCACAGCTAAGAACCCTGCATCAAACTGTTTCATTACCTCTGCTTTGATCTTTTCTGACATCTCAGGACGCATACGACGAACCTTCTGCTTCTTTGGACGACAATCTTCTTTTACTGGTAAACGGTGAACCACAATGTCTGTATCTAACCCTGGCATATCTTCATAGGACCAAGCAAAGATCTCCACATATTCACGTAACATCTGGATCAATCTGCTCTTGACATTATCCTCTAAATCAGCCCCTATCTTGACTTCCTTCCTATTTTCTTCAGTTCCCAGATTCACAACTTCGACTGGCTCTTCATGTGGCTGTATAGCTTTCTCTTCTTGTTGTAACAACCTAGCCAGCTCTACAGGTACTTCACAATCGTCCTCCTTTCCGTCTTCAGTTTGATAGATTGGATTCTCGAAATTATAATTGGCAATAGTAGAACTGTTATCAACAGGATCCAGAGTGGATGAGGATCTGCATTTTAGTGATGTGGGTGTGTGTAAGAACACATAGCTGATAAAACAAAAATAAAAGAAAAGAAAGACAAGAACACAATATTTACGAAAACGAAACGTCCACTGATTTCTATTGAATGAAGTATGCAAATGAAATGACATCTCGTAACAAGCACACCATTGTACCCCGGGTAAGGCACAAGGCTTAAGAGTTCAATTGTTCAAGAAATTACAAACTTAAAAAGCAACAACACAGTAATAGTATTTACTCCTGACTAAAGGAGATAGGAATAACATCTTCAGCTTTCCAATTATTGAGTCCAGCACCCACAGTAGGAAATATCCAAGCATCCAAGTTGTAGTCTTCATCATAGTCACCCACAGCATTGATCTGGTCTTTCATAACCCCTTGATTGGTGATACGAATAGCACGAGCACGACGAACAGCCTTCTGGGACTCTGCCGTGAAACCCAAACCAAATTTGTCAGACTTGTATGGGATATCAGGAAGCTGACCCCAAATAGTACAACCACCTTCATCCACTACAGCTCTAGCATCTTTGAGAGAGGCCATTGTTGGAGGTATTCTGGTGACCACAGGAACTTTTTTGACAACAGGAGGAGCTACATAATCATTAACAATCCAAGGAACCACTTCAAATGTCTGACACGGAGTTTCAACATATTCACCTTCCACTTCCAGATACTTGAAGGTGTTCACATGGCTGACAGAATATTCTTCCTCTCCATAGACAGTAACAACCTTTCCTTCTACCGGATATCTCAACTTCTGATGTAATGTAGAGGTTACAGCACCTGCCCCATGGATCCAGGGACGACCAAGCAAACAAGAGTACGAAGGACGAATATCCATCACATAAAATGTAGCATTGAAAATCTGAGAACCAACTTTGATTGGGAGATCAATTTCTCCATGCACCACTCTTCTAGAACCATCAAAAGCCTTCACCACTATGTTACTGGGCTTCAGCACAGCATCTTCGGGACTCAGCTTATTCAGGACTTCCTTGGGCAACACATTCAAAGAGGAACCATTGTCTATCAATACATGTGACAGGGTAGTGCCCCTGCATTCAATTGAGATATGCAGAGCCCTGTTATGATCCCTCTTGGCAGGAGTCAAATCAGCATCAGAAAACCCTAACCCATTATCATAGGTAAGGTGGGCAACACAATTCTCAAACTGGTCAACAGAAATTGCATTGGGTACATGAGCAGTCTTCAGAAACTTGATCAAAGCTTTGGCATGAGCTTCAGAACATAACAACAAAGATAGCATGGAAATCTTGGAGGGAGTGTGCCCCAACTGATCAACAATGTCATAATCACTCTTGCGAATGATTTTCAATACTTCTTCCATCTGCTTAGAGAGATCATCAGCAGCTGGCACATCAGTAGTTATAGGTTCAATAACAGGACCTTTGCCCCGAGCATCAGTGGTGGAGGTAGCAGCAGGAGTAACTGCATCCTTGGAAGTAACTGAAGGAGAGAAGACTCTTCCACTTCGTGTGATCTTACTAGACCCAGCAATATTATCAACATCAACATGCACATCAGCTAAGGGTTCCTGCTTAACACCATGGATATAAACATCAGTCCCATAATGCCAAGGCACAGCTTTATCGGACGTATATGGAATAGGCCCAGGGGTAGTAATGACCATAGGAGCCACTCTGGCTTCAGCAACAATCTTCACAGGGCCTTCAACAGTGATCTTAATTGGACCCTTATGAGTGATTTTAATAGGTCCCTTTGAAGTGATCCTTACCGGTACTTTATCAACCATATCAACCTCTTTAGTCTTCCTACCTTTAGTAATATGATCCACCATACCCTCTACAGAAGATGGGGTCCTCTCAAATACTATGGTATATTTATCCATGAGACGCTGAATTCCATCTCTCAATCTCCAGCAACTATCCGGCTTATAGGTACAATACAGACAATCTTCACGACAACCTGGAAAGAACCCAGCTTGCACTAACTTCTTCTTGATGACAGACAATGGTGTGGTCAAATCTGCAACTGAATAGATATGTAAATCTTCATCAATGGCATTGACAGTCTTCTCGTGATTTGGCATGGGAGCAGTAATCACATTTGGAGTACCCAACAAACTCAATCTCTCCAGCCTCAATCATATCTTGAATTTTGTTCTTCAAGACCCAACAACTATTAGTATCATGTCCCTGACAGTTTGAATGATATGCACATCGTGCATTGGGATTGTACCTGGGAGAGGTAACATTGGGATTCTGAGGAGCCTCTTTCAGAGTAATAAGTTCAGCCTTCAACAAGTGTTGCAATGCCTGAGCCATTGACATGTTGATCTTTGTGAACTGCCTTCTAGCCCTCTGTTGGTTGCCCTGTGGCTGCTCTGGTGTTGTAGGTGTTGGATTTGAAATATGAACGACACTCACAGATTGATGCCTTCTATTACGACCAGGTTGACCATAAACAACATTGGATTCTTTCTTCCCAGTGGGAGGCTTCTTTGCAGCACCTGATGAAGAAGTACCCACTTGGATCTTGCCACTCTTTATACCATTTTCCACGCGCTCTCCTGTCATTATCAACTCGGTGAAGCCAGATGATAAGCTTCCAATGAGATGACTGTAAAAAGGACCATTCAGCGTACACATGAACATATCAACCAATTCCCTGTCAGTTAAAGGGGGTTGTACTCTTCCAGCTAAATCTCTCCACTTCTGAGCATACTCCTTGAAACTTTCTTTGGCACCCATAGACATGCTTTGCAGCTGCATGCGAGTGGGAGCTAAATCGGCATTGTATTGATACTGCTTATAGAAAGCTTCAGCAAGATCATTCCAATCCCTGATGTTGACACTCTCCAACTGATAATACCACTCCAATTGAGCTCCAGATAAGCTCTCTTGGAAGAAATGGATCCACAACTTCTTATCAGCAGTGTGAGGTTGGATTCTTCTGACATAAGACCTCAAATGCATCTTGGGACAAGAGACCCCATCATAAACAACAAAGGTAGGAACCTTGAAGCCAATGGGTATAACTACCCCAGATATCAGACTTAAATCTTCAAAATCCAACCCAGAAGACTTCTGCAACTCCATAGCATCCATTCTATCCACCAGCATTTTGAATTTGTCTTCATTAGGCTCATGGTAGTAATTAGCCTCAGAATCAGAGTCCCCCATAGTGTTGTGGAGACTGCCTCCCTCTTTTTCAGACTCTTCAGACTCATAATCTTCAACTGGTTCTTTGGTCTTGGCAAGACCTTTGAACCTTCTTCCCATGTTGATCAGGCCACCTGACCTTCTAGTCTTCTTAGTCTTCTTGGCCAGCAGCGTCTTCAATTCATCCTGCCCCTTGGTCAGGTTCAGGATCAGCTCTTGGAACTGTGCATTTTGTGCCTGGAGATCCTTAACTGTTTGTTCAAGAGCCATTGCTGAAATAAACAGCGAGAAGATGAGAAACCTGTGCACAATTATAAACCTGTGATGCAATGAAATGATATGTGAATGTATATGCAATGTTTTCAAGGACCGCAGGATTTAAATTTTCTTAAACAAACAAGAAGGTAAACTTTTATTAGTAATAAATTTGTTTTGCCTCTTGGGCTTACAAAAAATGAAATGAAATAAATACAAGGGATGGGGTTTTAAGTCTCCCATGGACGTTTCCTCTTTGTGTTGAGGTATGAGTTGAGATTCCGTTCCTCGTGAAGTTTCTTTGTTAGTTCCAGGATTCTTTCTTGGCTTGCTTTGTAATGAGCCTCAAAAGTATCCCTTTGCTCCTTCAACTGGATCCAGGATCTCTGCAAGTCTTCCATGTCAGTATGCATGTCTGGGTGAAGGATGGTATAAGCAGTATCTCCTTCAGCAACAGGTTCCATGGTAACTGGAAGGATAGCAGGATATGGCATCATGAGAGTCTGAGCACGAGATCGCACCCATATGAGATAAGCCTCCATAGGAATGGTGTACTTAGGCTCCAGAGTCTTGCTGTCAACCTTGTTTACTTTTCCCCAGGCTCGTATGAATCTCTGACGGTAACCTTGAAGATCGTTGTCGTAGTCAAACACAATGCCCTGAATCAACATGTCATGTGGGCCATCACTCCGAGCGTAACCAAACTGTCGTAAAGCCAAAGAAGGGTTGTAGGTAATGCCTCCTCTTATGCCTAGAAGTGGAACATTAGGAAATTCCCCACAACGGTCAATGATAGTGATATTCTCCATAGATCTGGAGCACCAATGGATATCTGAATGAGAGAGTGACATAATTCTTTTGGACCACCTGAACCCTTGCTCATTCTTCATTACTGAGCGAGGAAGGTGAGAAATAAACCACCTAGAGAGCAAAGGTATGCAGCACATCAAAGTTCCTCTTGCCCTTGTAGTACGGGTATGAAGAGAATGTAGGATGTCTCCAAGCAATGTAGGTACTGGATTGTGACTCAGGAATATGTTGATGGCATGAACGTCTATGAACTGATCTGGATTGGGGAACAATACTAAGCCATAAATCAGCAAGGCTAAGATCTCCTCAAAAGCATCATAGCTCATGGCCTTCAAGAACACCTGAGCTTTCTCTATCAACACCTTGGCAAGAATACCCTTAACTCCGCTTCTCGTCTCTAGAACAATGTCAGACTTCTTCAGATGTAGAGCTGCAGCAATAACCTCTGGTTTAAGCTCCCTCTCCAAGCCTGTGAAGGGTCTTTGATCAAGAACAGGTATACCCAGAAGTTTAGAGAACTCTTCCATTGTAGGAACCAACTGATAGTCAGGGAATGTGAAACAATGGTGTTTAGGGTCAAAGAATTGAAACAGAACACTCATCATGTCTTCATTGAACCCTGAAGTGACTAGATCCAATAGGTGACCATGTCTCTTGATGAACTGGGAGTGATCAGACACTTGAGAAACCAACTCTTTAAGCTTAGCAGGTATGCCCACAAAGTTGATCCTGATGGTGTTTCTACGAGCAGAAGCCATGACCTGCAACAAAGAACAAAGATAAATCCTTTGGTCCTTGAAATGGTTAGTAAAAATGCTATGCTTATGATGCATGATGATGTCATGATGTTATGTTCAATCACAAACATGTGGCACACACAAACAAGTCACACAATAGCCCTAGGTTTAAAGGCTTGCATGAAGTTTAAGGTAAGTACCCTCCCTTGAAGTTTAGTGGGTTCATCCTGTCCTACAAAAGTAACCAGGTTCTAAGGGATCTCAATATCATTGATCCTTCACAAGGGTGGTTGTTCAGTAGGCAACTTACTTGCCAACCAAAACCCTCCAAGTTTAGAATCTCAATGAGCGTAGTATCGAGTATCGACCAACTTCAGTCTGCACCAAAGCCGGTTATCTCACTACTTTCTAAAGGCCAAGATGGGATAACTAGGGTTCTAAAAGTTAGTTAGTGCATTGACAACATATGGCAGCCTCATATTATCCTCAACTTGACTTAAGGAACATAAGCACCAACCAAGAAGTCACACTAACTATGGCCACCAGATCAACCATATCGGTATACGCCGTACAGTTTCCTTGGTCTATTGCCATTTACCTAAGGTACACTAGATCCGGGTTAGGATCTTTCACACATAAGAGCCCAACAAGTAAGGTAAAGCAAACAAAGCAAACAATTTTAAAGTGATCTAATTCCTAAGGGTACCCCTCTTTTATTAAGTCCCCAACAGAGTCGCCAGTTCTGTAACACGGTGGGAAAACTGACTTTAGTTATGTTGCGGATAGCAAGCGTCGCCACCGACTTTTATTTTATCCAAAGGAAAGGCATAAAAGAACAGGAAAGACCTTTTAAAAGATTTTTGGGTCCGGGGGGTAGGTTATGTAAAGGGAAGGTGTTAGCACCCTTTACATCCATGGTTATCCATGGGCTCTTAGTTTCTTAGCTCACTTTAAATTGTTTTTGAAATGTGAAGTGTGTGAATAGAAATTTTCTTAAGAGTTTATAATGGCCCATGTAGGGATGCGTATAAACCTTTGTTTTGAAAATTTTTGTTTGAAATTGTGAAGTGTTTGAAAAGTTTTGAAGAGTGAGCAAGTAACTATGAGGAACCTACCCTAAGTTTAAGTCTTTTCTGTTCTTGAATCCTTTAAATGGTAAGACTATCCCTATTATTAAGGAATAGGTAGTCATTACCTTGGATGTGTGGGACAAGTAAAGGGACATTGTTATTTAGGCAACTGTGGGGTGTATAAGCAATCTTGGAGGGATTGTCATCTTTATTCGAAAAGGGACAAGATCATTACAAAGGCAACATTTGAAAGGGACTTGATCTTTTATTTGTTAAGGGACTAGATGACTTTATTTTGAGGGACCTTTTCTTTATACACCCTACTTGACCTTTTTGAATAGGCAACATGAGAGGTAACCCTAGAAAGTGAGATGGCGATCCAAGATCGACTTACGTGTGTGAGTGTTCAATTTAATATTTATCTTTTAAATTAAGTGATCTAAATTAATTTTAAATAAACATACATGTTACACTCCCTATTTACTAACCATAGCATAAAATATAAATACTTGAACATTATAAATAAATATTACACCAAGGAGCAATTACATAATAATAATAAAAGCAATTTAAATAAATAAGCAAAATATTAATAAGCAAAATAAATAAGTAACTATAATTGGGTTGGTGAAAATAATACTAATAAAAATACCAAATTAAATAGCGTTAGTAATAATCATATAAACATAATTAATAATAATAATGAAATAAACAAGGATATTATAATAAACAAAATTTTTAATGGTTAATAAGAAAATATGAACAATTATATTAATTATTATAAAATTTGAAGTTATATGTAAATTATAAAATTAAATCAATTATGAATAAATTATAATTACAAAAAATTAAATTAACAATTTTTACATATTTTTAAACATATAATAAAATTATTTACATGCAAAAATTAAATTCTAAACAAATTATATCATATTATCATATTAAGAATTTTAATTTTTAAACAATTTATACATTAATTAAATTATGAATTTTAACTAAATTATGAATATAATATATACAAATAATAGTATTAAATAAATAGGAGAAGAAGAATTAGGGTTTGAGAAAAATATGTCTTTAGGGTTTATAAAAATAAATTAGGTTTTTTATTTATTTATAATATCAATTTAATTATTAATTACTACATACATATAAATAAAAAACATATAAAGAAATAAATATATCAATTTAGATTTTGAGAAAATAATATAAGTTTTTTTTTTTTAAAGAAAATGATTTACATATATAATTTAGAAATTATTTAAATTAATTTAGAAAATAAAATGAAGGAATAACAAAAGAAATAAAACAAGAAACCAAAAAACAGGACCTGGGATTTGAACCCGGGTCCTTTACCTGGACACACAAGAGCCTAGCCACTGGGCTGCGCGCTGCTAGCTGATAACATCCCACCTTCATTTGGTTTTATGCTCATCCTGTAAAACAAAACAAATTGCACAAAAAAATGCGTTGAGGCTGGTTTCGAACCCACGCCGTTGCCCTCACACGCGCACAAGCTTACCACTACACCATCAGCATCATTCAGTAATTTAAATACAAATAAAACTATATAATATAAAAACAATTTTGAATTCCAAGCTGTGCGCGAAACTCCTTCTTCTACCTCCAGACCTGCAAATGTTGCTACGAACTTTCCCACGAGTTTTCCTGCGAATCTCAAACTGCAGCAATCCCTACGAAACTCAAACACCAACGAAACAGCAAAATTTCACAAAATTGAAAACATCATTGAATTCCTGACAACATTTGCAACCATCCTATGTTTTTAGAAATCATTTATATTTTCCAAATGATAAAACCCTAAATGGGGGCCGAAACCCTAATAATGGTGAAATTCATCCTAGGCATCCAAACTTCAATCAATTAGTCCAGACACAACCTAAAGCTCATCACAAACCAGGAAATACCATCAAAATTCATTAATATTGCTTAAATATAAGAAATCAAAAATAAAAATATTAAGAACAAAAGGCATTCGGTTCATGCGTATGAACATGGTTATGATGCTTTTGAGGATTGGGATAGGTTTGAGGATGTCCAAGGAATCATTCCATGTCTTAAAATTACCTTCAAATGCCTTGTATAGTGAAAACCGAATTTGAAGTTTTGTGTGGTTTTTTGAAAATATGAACTTACTCTTAGGAGGCTGGAATTCGTGTCTAATGAGTAGGGTTAAGTCATATACTTATAGAGTGATGAATTAGGTCAGAAAAGATTGATGCTTGTGTGAAAAATTTGATCCAAAAAGATTCAAAAAGATAATGCTTTAAAATTCAAATATTCTTGTATGAACACCTTCTATTTTAAGCAAATCACCATGATTCTCTTACCACTTTGATACCAATCACTTTTATGAATTTCTAGAAGCTCAATCCTTTTTAAATCTTTGACTTTTATATTTTATTTTAATTTAAAATGATTTTTAATGAATTAAATAAAAATAAATAAAAATAAAATGATAAAAAAATCTGATTTTTAAGGTCTTGGGTCGTGCATGAGGTAATGGTATGAATTGGGTCATCATATGGCAAGCCCATTTAGAAAAAATTGGTTTTAAACCTCCATTTTCTTCATAAACCAACCAAAAATTTCCCAACTTTGCAAGGACACACATCCTTCAATTTTAATGCTATGAGGGTGTTCTTGGACATTTTGGAAAGCTTGAAGAGTCCTCTAACCAACCCCACTGGTTTCATGTCCATATCATTTACCATTCTCAAGTTATGCCCTTTTGAAGTTGTTGACTTTTTGTTGACTTTCAAAAGGACCTATAATGTCTTAGCTCATACCTTCCAAATGAAGCATTTTTGGGCTTGGCTTATGAGACACAAAGTTGTAGAGAATTCAATTTCCTTCAAACTGAGCTTTGGATGGAGACTTGGTGATGAAGCATGTGAAAGTTATGGCTGGTCAAAGTTCAGTTGACTTTTCCTGAGGAAACCCTAATTTAGAAACTCCTGATTCTTGATGATCTGAAATCTCCTTGATGAATCATGATCAACCCTTGATCAAATGATTAATTTTACTTCATATACTTTATTTTGGCAAAAAATCATGAAGTTTGACTTTGGTTTGACCACAGTTGACCTCAGTTTGACTTTTTAACTACTTTGACTGATTTTGACTTATCTGATCATCTGACTGAGCAAACCTTTGAGAAAAGGCTTGAAACATGTCATGGGGTTTCTTACACACATATAAGATGTTATGAAGCTCACTTGAAGTCTTGGAAGTTCATTTAGCCTGATTAAAGTCAAAACCCTAGTTTTGGATGCACTGCTTAGGAGGTGCATTGTATGAGGGAATTGTCAACTCTTCTGACCAATTGTGAACTTTGTGAACCTTGTGAACCATCATAAGATGTCTTGTGAACCTTGTGAACCTCATGGGAGGTCTTGTGAACCTTGTGAACCTCATAAAGTATCTTGTAGACTTTATGAACCTCATGAAAGGTCTTGTAGGTATTGTGAACCTTGTGAACCTCATAAAGTGTCTTGTAAACTTCATGAACCTCATGAAAGGTCTTGTAAGTATTGTGAACCTTGTGAACCTTGTGAACCTTCTTAGCACACAAAGTCTTGTATTGTGAGGGCAAATTTTGGGGTGCAACATCATGGCACCTGAATGGAAGATTTTTTCTTTGGTCTCTTGTGCTGAGGGCATTTTCGTCGTTTCGCATGTAATTTTGTAATCTGATACATTAGGATGATCGTAACCAGAAAAAAACACTTTTGACTATTGGGAATTATCACGCAAAGGAGAACAAAGGATTTTAGAGGAGAAGTCGGATCGATCAAACGCGGAAGCAATTGACGATCCAATCAATCCTTTTTATATTGTAATGTTTCTTTTCCTTATGTATGTGATTTTCATTGTTTGGATTATGTGTGGCTAAACCCCCCAATGCTAGGGGGTGTCCCTGAGTTATTGTAATGACATTGAACTTTATTTGATGAATTTCACTGCTTCTATATTCATTGTGTTGATTGATTGATTTTATTGTAAGAAAAAATCAACATTGGAAAATTAGATTTTTAATCATTGGTTGACAGATGGTAAGAATACCCTGTTACGTTTTTCAATCAAAACTTTTTATCGTATATCACCAAGGAATTGGGATATCATATTTAACCGTAAAAACTTTCGATATGCAAATGCTTGGTATTCATTCTATACGATCAAGGAATTGGGTATAGGAGGAATACCAAAGGGTTTTCTTTAAAGGAATTTTGGAAAACTATTGTAATAAGGCGGTAATGATTTAGTTGCAGTGATATTTTAATGATTATAAACAATTAGTCATTGTAAGAATTTCTCATACACCTTCCCTAGCATAATTCTCATATTTGTCATCCTTAGTATTATTTTCCTAGATTTTATATTTACTAGTCTTTTGAGAAAATCTAAACAAACCCTTAGAAACTTTTGTTCAACTTGAAATAGTAAATAACTTAATTTGATACGCAGTCCTCGAGATCGATATTCGGGGAATTTCCTTTAAGATTACTACAGTGGGCAAAATTAGTACACTTGCTTTTTTCACATCAAGTTTTTGGCGCCGTTGCCGGGGACTGTCAAAAATTAAGTTAATTTTCTTATTTCAATTGAAATTTTGTTGCTCTACGACTAAAATTTTATTGTATTCTCAGTTTATTATTTTAGTGTTATTGAAATTTTGTTATCTAACTTGTGTCTAACTGTTTATGCGGGGTCATACCTCAACTAAGTTTTCCTTTGACGCAGAACCAGAAAGAGCTTTGCACGAAAGACGCCGCAAGGCAAGAATTGATAGACTGGAAGATACTGGTCCAAGTGTCCCGAATCAGGAAACGGAGGACGACATATATATGCACTCTGAGCATAGTGACTCAGACTCATATAGGGAGACAAATCCAGGATTTGATAACATGGCAGGAAACCAACCTCCTGTAGAAAGGCTGTTAGGTGACTATGGAGGGGCTAATGCCCAACCTAACCGGATGACTATTGTTAACCAACCGGTGAATGTTGCTCACTTCCAGTTACATCCGTCCACCATTCGCCAGTTGGAGAGTAAACCTTTCGCTGGAAGAATCAATGAGGATGCCAACAAGCATCTTCAGAGATTCCTGACTACCACTACATCTTTGAAGATTGAAGGTCATTCTGAGGAAGCAAAAAGACTTGTGATGTTTCCTTTTACACTTACTGATGATGCAGAAGAATGGTTCTACTCACTCCCAGTTGCTAGTATCACAACTCGGCTAGAGATGGAAACAGCATTCCTTAACGAATATTTTCCTGCTTCAGTTTTCATCTGGAAAAGATACGATATTGTCAATTTTAAACAAAAAGAGGGTGAATCACTTGGAGATGCATATAAAAGATTCAAAAGGTGTTTGACCGCATGTCCTACTCATAATATGGACGCGACTGAGCAGATGCAAAACTTTGTGAGTGGGTTGCGACTCAAGACAAAACAACTTATAGATACTGCTGCAGGTGGCTCAACAAACTTTTCGACAGCCACTGGTATCAAAAGAATCATAGAAGCAATTGTTGCTAATGAACATCTTGAATTGTATGATCTCACTGTGAGTCAACCAGATGGTAAGATTGATTTAAAGCTGACAGAGCAAGTCGTAAAAATGGAAGATCAAATAGCTGTAGAAGTTGAAAGAAGGCTGAAGAAAATGAATCTTAGCACACAGACAGTGGCTCAGGTGGAACCAGTTCAAGCAGTGATTTGTGAGATTTTTTGTGAACCACACTTTGCCATGTATTGTTTGGCAACTCAAGAACAGGTTGAACAGATTAATGTATTGAGGCAGAATAATCTGTATGCCAACACGTATAATCCGAGGTGGAAAAATCACCCCAACTTCTCTTGGAAAGATCAACACGGGAACATTCAAAAATCGGTTCAAGGCCAGCAACAATATCAGCCCCAGCAACAACAATACCAGCCACCAGTTCCAAGAAAGGCTGATTGGGAAATTGCCATTGAAAAGATGGCGGCTCACAATTCTCAATTCCAAGAAGAAACAAGGAGTAACTTCAAGAATACTGGAGCCTCTATCAAGAACCTTGAAGTGCAAATGATCCAAATTCCCCAACATCTTGCTATTCCCCAAACTCCAGGGGCTTTTCTAAGTGTAACTGTAACAAATCCAAGAGATAATCACAAAGTCAATGCAGTCACAACACAAAGAGGTAAAGATACTGAAGAGGTGAAAGACAATTCTGAGAGTGAAAATCAAATGATTGAAGTGGAACTGGAAATAAAAGAGAATGAAGTTCTTGAAGAAGAAGAAGCAGTAACCCCAGCACCGGAAATCAAAGAAAAAACGGTAGAACCAAAACTGGTGATCAAACTTCCTTATCCAACAAGAAACAAAAAGAAAGGACAACAAGAGAAGAATTTTGAGAAATTCCTAGAGTTGTTCAAGAAGCTGGAGTTGAATATTCCATGACTTGAAGCACTTGAGCAAATGCCACCTATGCCAAATTCATGAAAGATATCATTGCTAAAAAGAGTACCATGGGAGCTGAACCTATTATTCTAACCGAAACTTGTAGTGCTATTTTGCAGGGACTAAAGATTCCGGTGAAGAAAAGAGATAGAGGAGCTGTCACCATTCCATGCACTATCGATGATCGGTCATTCAAGAGAGCTCTCATTGATTTGGGAGCAAGCATTAGTTTAATACCTCTATCCATCTACAAAAAGTTGGGTATTGGTGTTGTTCAAGACACTCGGATGACTCTCCAGTTTGCTGACCATTCTGTGAGGCGGCCTTATGGAGTAGTCCATGATGTCCTGGTGAGAGTGGACAAGTTTGTGTTTCCGGTTGATTTCGTGATTCTTGAAATGCCTGAAGATGAAGAAATTCCATTAATTTTGGGCAGACCATTCTTATAAACCGGGAGAGTTCTGATAGATATGGAAGGGGGAACACTTACTTTGAAAGTGTACGATGAAGAGTTAAAAATTGATGTTAGGAACACTTTGAATTATAAAGATGATGTTGGCACTAGTAGCAACATACAAGTGTTAGAACAAGTGGAAGCTAGTGAACATTTAGAGAGTGTATCCCAATTGCCACTAGAGAGGGTATTGAGTATGTCTATTTTTAAAGATGATAAGGAAGTTGAAAGTGGTGATATGGAAGTGGTAGCAATGCTTGAAACTCAACCAATCCTGAAAAGAGTTAGAATTCATCGGTGGGAAGAGCTAATACAACCTATAGTGGTTGATGAAGGTGAAGACAAGCCGAAGATATCAGAATTGAAACAACTACCTGAAAATCTCAAATATGTCTTTCTCGACACTGAAGAAAAATGTCCCGCTATTATTAGCGCTAATTTGAAAAGTGTGCAAGAGGACAAGTTGATTGGAGTTCTTAAGAAATTTAAGGGAGCAATTGGATGGAAAATTGAAGACCTTAAAGATATAAGTCCTACTGTGTGCATGCACAAAATACTCATGGAAGAGGATCACAAACCGGTTGTGCAGCCCCAAAGGAGATTGAACCCTGTGATGAAGGAGGTTGTGAGAAAGGAAGTTGTTAAGCTATTAGATGCAGGATTGATCTATCCTATATCAGATAGTGCTTGGGTGAGCCCGGTCCATGTGGTGCCCAAAAAGGGAGGAACAACTGTAATAACTAATGGAAAAAATGAGTTGATTCCTACTAGAACATTACTGGATGAAGAGTTTGCATTGATTATAGAAGATTGAACTTGGCTACGAGAAAAGATCATTTTCCGTTGTCGTTCATTGACCAGATGCTGGAGAGACTAGCGGGGCATGATTACTATTGTTTTTTGGATGGTTACTCCGGATACAATCAAATTGCAGTTGCACCGGAGGATCAAGAGAAGACGGCGTTTACATGTCCTTATGGTGTTTTTGCATATAGGAGGATGCCATTCGGGCTATGTAATTCCCCCGCTACATTCCAAAGATGCATGACATCCATTTTTGCTGATATGCTAGAGAAGCACATGGAAGTGTTCATGGATGACTTCTCTGTGTTTGGATCTTCATTTGATTATTGTTTAGCTAATCTTTCACTTGTTTTGCAGCGATGTCAGGAAAGTAATTTAGTCCTTAACTGGGAAAAATGTCACTTTATGGTACGAGAAGGCATTGTTCTCGGTCACAAGATCTCACAAAAAGGGATCGAAGTTGATCAAGCGAAAGTGGAAGTAATCTCAAAGCTACCACCGCCGATTAACGAGAAAGGTATAAGAAGCTTCTTAGGACATGCTGGATTTTACCGCAAGTTCATAAGAGATTTCTCGAAGATATCCAAACCTTTAACTACTTTGTTGGTTAAAGATAAGGCTTTTGTGTTTGATAAGAAGTGCACCGATGCTTTTGAGATACTTAAAAAAGAATTAGTGTCGGCACCTATTGTTATTGCTCCCGATTGGTCTCTACCCTTTGAAATTATGTGTGATGCTAGTGATATTGCGGTTGGAGCTGTATTGGGGCAGCGTAGGAATAAGCTGCTGCATGTTATTTATTATGCTAGTCACGTTTTGAACCCTGCACAGATTAATTATGCGACTACCGAAAAGGAGTTGTTAGCTGTGGTTTATGCCTTTGATAAATTCAGGCAATATCTGTTGGGTTCAAAAGTGATTGTTTATACTGACCATGCTGCTTTGAAATACCTTTTTGCCAAACAGGATTCAAAACCTAGGCTATTGAGTTGGATTTTACTCCTTCAAGAATTTGATGTCGAGATTCGTGATAAAAAAGGTTGTGAGAACACTGTAGCAGATCACTTGTCGCGGATGTCACCGATTAAAGAAAATGAGGACAAGCGTCCTATAAAGGATGAGTTCGCAGACGAACACATCCTATCTGTGATTGGTGTTTGTCGCTCCCAAAAGATGAGACTGGCTCAAATGAGGTACAGACGCGAACGGTCGGCGAAAGGATGAAATGAATAGAGTCGCCAGCTAGGCATTTTTATCCCGGAGGAAAGGCAATGCTGCATAGACCTAGAAAAATATGGATAAGACAGTTGCGAACCAGAGAGACTAAGAAAGGGGGTTGGTTACAACCTGGGAAGGTATTAGCACCCAGATTGTCCGCCGTACTCGACGGGATCCACGCTTAAAAGATTTGTGTTTTAAAGGGGTAGTGTCAGTGCAATCTTTGTATAAAAGAGGCTGGAAGAAAATGTACAGGTGTCAGTGTATAGTGTATAAGTGATGTGAAGTGTATAAGAGGAGTATCAGTGTAAGAACAAGAATGAAATACTCAAGATTATGAGGCTTAAATATTGATTCTGGAAGGAGGGGGAATATACATAGACTTTTGTTCGATAACTGTTAAGTTATGCCTACGTATCCTCTCGTGAAATGAGGAAGTCAGAACACCGTAGTTCGACCCAAAGAGACTGAAAGATAAATTGACCTGTGAACTGCTTGCTTGTCAATGCTCAAGTGTATGACCTGTCTGGCTCAGGTGCAAACTGTCTTGCATTAGACGGAAGAAGCAAGTTCTCGTTTATGAGTGAATGAGATGAGAAAAGAATCCCGAAGGAGACGATTATTTTTTGTTTTTGTGTTTTCAGTCTTTTATTGCTTTTGGATATTTGTCATAAGTTAATGAGCTTAAGCCTAAGCCAATGGGTTAGTAAACTCATCACATCTTCCCTCTGATTAGGGGTAATGAGAATACTTTAAGTGTGAAGTCAGCTTCTCACACTTAATCACCTTTGATGTAGGATTAAGATCATTAGCCTACTTGTGATTATTTAGATTTTTTGGTGTTTTGTTTAGTGTCAAGTAATGAGATTAAGCCATAATCAAGGATTAAACAGACTCATTACACCATCCTAATAGAAGGATAATAGATGAGAATGTTTAAGCTGAGGAAAGCTCCTCAACTTAATCCATGATTAGGGATTAAGCTCATGACAAAACAAGCCTTTATTAGATGGATTTTATTTAATGATATGATGAAGAAGTGACTTTTAGGGTTTGTAAGACAACTTGAGGGGGACTTGTCCATTAACACTAGGGTTAGTCCTTCTTAACCAATTAAGGAAGAATTAGAACCCTAATGCAAGGCCCAAGTTTCAAGTGTGAAGTCTTGATGATTATTAGGTGAATTAATTAAGAGATTTAAACACATTAAGGGTTTAACACTTAGGATTAAAGTTACACACTCCATCCTAATAGAAGGATGCAGGCATAAGCTTAATCACAAAGCCTTAAAGCCTTTAGGGTTTAGTCTCTGATTATGAGATGAGAAGAGAAGACTCAAAAGAGACACAAAGGTAAAACTAAGAGGGGAGACTAGTCAAAACCCTAATCATTGTCATGCTTGGTTGTTCCTAAGGTTTGTGAGGTTAACAAGAGAAGGTCTTCAAAGGAACCACCAGGAAACAGATGAAAGGATCAGGAGAAGCAAAGTAACTTGCTTCACTTAAGAAGACAAGTCACTTGAAGAAAGAAAGTGAGAAGAAGAAGGATGAGAAAGCTCAAACTCACACACATACAAAAAATGCAGCAAGGATGTAAAAATAGGTGAAGAGAAGTTATGAGAAGTGAAGGCAAATTCACTTCTCAAAGTCACTTACCACCTGAAAAGTTAGTGAAAGAAATGCAATGCAATGCAAAATGAAATGAAATGGTATGATGTGAACCAAAACCAGAAGCACATATATGATTGTTAATGATGTTATGTGATGCTACAAACATGAGACAAGACATGAGGGTGATCATATGAACCAATGGATGCAGATGAGGCAAGTTAAGGAGCATAAACATACATGAAAAGTTATGAAATGCAAATGGCATACAACATGGGGAAATGCAAGATGCAATGATCAAACATAATTTCAAAATGTCTTATGATGTCAAATGGATCACAAGAATGCATAAAAAGTCATGGCAAGTCAAGATATGAATGCAAATACAAGATGGATGCATATGGAAGCCCAAATTAGGGTTTATGAACAATACATCAAACAAAAACCAAAATCAGAAGCAAACAACATTACAAAAAATTGAAAATGCCCTCAAAGAATCCCTAAACCTATTCTAACCCAAAGCCCAAAGGAGAAGTCCCAACTCTTAACCTAGTTCAAGTTATGATTTTTCTAAGTTTTCTAAGGTTTTAGGGTTCCTTAACAAGAAAAATGCCAAACAAATGGAAAATGGAAGATCAAATCATGGCCATTTAATCTCACAAACTACATGATATGCTAAACACAATGCAAAAAGAATCAAAGTCCAAATCTTTATGGTTAGGCAGAAGTGATTTTTGGAAGTTTGGATCAAAATAATGCATCAAAATGATTTTAATTCCATGGAAAATTCTCAAAATGCATCAAGATCAAAAAATAAATTTGGTTTGAGGGTTGGACAATGTTTCTAAATGTTTTTAAATGTTTCATGAATTTTTTGGTGATTTTTAAATACCTAAAAGTATTTTTAATAAATTAATTCTCATTAATTAATTAAAAAGAAACTTTTAAATATTTAAAAATACTTTTTTAATGCAAAAAATAAAAATAAAAATATTTTTGTGTTCTGAAATTAAATAATAACTTGTATAAAAAATTTCAGAATTTTTAAATTAGTTTTACTATTTTTAATAAATTGGAGAAAAGAAATGAAATAAAATGCAAAATAAAATGGATTTATGGAGAAGTCAACGCATCCAATGGCCTGTATTTGAATAAAAAGAGAGGGAATTGACGCGCGCGAGATTGGAAGGCCAGGATTCATTCTGGGGAATTCAAAATTAATCCCAATTAATTAATTCAAATAATCAGGATTAGGGTTTAATGAGAGATCTGGGCCATTGGTTCACGCGGGAGTCAACTAAAGTCATCCAGATCAAGGGTCCAAATTCAAACTTGCATTAATTACGCTGGTTAACCCTAATCTTTTTCAGGTGGCCGGAGAAGACCTCCGGTCGTCTTCTCCGGTGGGAACCCCACCTGAAAATTCCTAGAATCTTCAAAACGCAACTAAAATGAAATCTAAACAAACAGAAATCCTTCCCATACTTCACTGAATCAAAACCCCAACATAAACATCATTTATATTTCATCAATCACATGAATCGAAACAAAAGAAATTTTAGGGCAAAACTTTCAGAACACGATTAAACTCTCATATCTTCACCATTTTCAAAACCAACAACATCAGAGTGATCAGTGAACTACAAAGAACAACTTAGGAACTTTAAAAATCATTTCTGGAAAAAAAGTTCTTGAGCTACCTGAGTTTTGAAACTTTCAGTTTACAGCTTTCTGGCCTTTCTCCTTTGTGCAATCCACTCCTTATGGTCCCTTGATGATGTCTGGATGCTTAGAAGGAGTTTGTGTTGGCTAGTTTGAGAGTTTGAACATGTTCTGTTCAAGCTCAGGTGAGAATCGTGTTCTTGATTCTTTGAGCTTCAGGTTGGTTTTGGGGGTGCTTTGTGATCAGGGTGATGTGTTGAGAAGGTCTGTGTAGTTTGTTTGAGTGTTTGTGAATTGTATGAAGAGTTTCGAAGGCTTTTGCTTCAAGGGTGGAAAATGAGAATGCTGTGCTCTTGTGTGTTTCAGGCTTGTGTCTTGTGATGTTTAGCTTGCATTTTGTTTGTATAAACTAATCCTATTGGTCAGATGACATGACATGTCCTTTTGTGATAGGTATGGGTGCTTTTTGCAAATTGTCAACTTTGTGTAAGAAGGGCATGGGCTACTTTGCTAGCTTGGTACAAGGGGCTTGTCTTGCGCAGCATGAGGTGAGGAGAGGGCTAGGGTGGTTCAGCAACCAAGGCAGCAAGTGGGTGAGATGTTATGATGGATTTTGCAACTTGGTTCACTTTGGTTCTCATGAAAAGATCTTGTTCCACAAACCATACAAACATGTAATTCTTAGGTCCAATCTGAAATTTAGATGCCACATTGTCATGTTATGTGAATTAGAAGTCCATTTGATAGCCTTAGAACACTTGATCAAGTCATTTTGCAAAATACCTCTTTGGTAGAAACTTTGAAATTTTGTGATTTTTGCCAACTTTGACAAGCCATAACTTTTGATCCAAAATGAATTAGGTCATGTTCTTGTACTTTTTGAAAAGGGAAAGATCTAATCTACAACTTTCATGACCAAAGTTTTTTCATTTGAAGCATTTTTGGATCAAAAAGTAAGGGTTGAAAAAGTTGCATAAAATGACATTTTCATTAAAAGTCAAACTTGCCCAAAAAGTCAACTTTGCAAAAGACTTGAAATTCTTGAATTTTGTGAACTTCCAACTTCTTACATGATCAAATAAAGATCATATACACTCAAAATGATGAATATCACCCCTTGGTTGGGTCATTGGGGGCCTCAGATGCCCTGATTTTGCACTGACTTGTCCAGAAAGTCAACCTTTGATCAGATGACTTCCCCATGGAATTTCTTTATGAAAATTGATATGCATACTCCCTATACCATATAGAGACCAAAAGAAACAAGAATGACCAAAAAAATTGGAGTTATGGCCTCTGAAACCAAAACCCTAATTTCAGGTCATCTGTGCAGTTAAGCCTGGCTCTGCTTCCATACCCATCCCAGTTCTTGTGATTCTTTGGCATTCTTGACTTTGAGAGGATATAATATGACACTTGAACACACATAGACCCCTTTGAAGTGATTGTTGACCTTTGGAGTGGCTCAAGAAGCTCTTGGATTGCTCAGATCACAAACCCTAGATGCAGATGACTTAGAATCTATGTAGTGAATCACAAATGAGATATGAGATGGTATGATTGTGTTTATGCATATGAAATGATCACAAGCCATGGTGTGAATGGGTGAGGGAAAATTTGGGGTGTTTACAGCTGCCCCTATTCAAACATGAGTTAGCTGTGCAGGTTGTAAGCAATGGCTTATCAGGCAAACAAGATAACTTGTGGTTGAATACCAAAGACAGTCCAAAATTTGCGCTCACAGAATGAAGAAGAAAAGGGATATAGATTGCAAAAGAAAATAAAGTATATTGTAAAGTATGGGCGACGGAGGACGACCGTCGAGCAGAGGACGACTGCTGGGTAAAGAGCAATGACGGGGACGGCCGACATGCTGGAGAAAAGTGCGGAAAATAAAGCAATGACGGGGACGACCGACATGCTGGGGATAAAAAGAATTATGATGGGGACGGCCATCAAGTTCACAAAGCAAAGTAACCAACGACGGGGACGGCCATCGGGTTAAAGAATAAATGAAATAAACAGATGATGAGGTACGGTCATCAAAGGTGAAGGATGGTCACCTAGCAGGGGACGGCTGCTCTGTTGGGTTAAGATGAGGGACGGTCATCTAAGGTGGAGGACGACCACCTTGCAGGGTACGGCTGCTAAATATCACGACATAGGAAGAATGTCGGATAGAAAATCAATGATGGGGACGGCCATCGGATGAGCATGATGGAGGACGACCATCAAGAGGTGGAGGACGACCACCTAGCAGGGGACGGCTGCTCTCAAGGTTTATCATGACATAGGACGAATGCCAGATAACCAAAATCAACAATGGGGACGGCAATTGGATAAAATGATGAAGGACGATCATCAAAAGGTGGAGGACGACCACCTAGCAGGGGACGACTGCTAAATATCACGACATAGGACGAATGTCGGATAGAAAATCAACGATGGGGACGGCCATCGGATGAGCATGATGGAGGACGACCATCAAGAGGTGGAGGACGACCACCTAGCAGGGTACGGCTGCTCTCGAATGTCAGATAAAAGGAAAATTTGCTTTGTTGGTGATCTACTGGGGAATAGAAAACACGGACGAGTGTTTACATCCAAGAAACAAAAGGTATAAGTGTTTAGATATTTGTGTATAGATTAAAGATGCGGACGAGCATCCCTAAGAGTACGATACGGACGAGTATCGGGTAGAAACAAATACTGACACGTGTTCAGAGATGATGATACGGACGAGTACCAACTGGTTAACAAGGAACACGGACGAGTGTTGAATATGAGGGGACTCTTCTGGGGAACAGTAGACACAGACGAGTGTCTAAATTCAAGAAGACAAGGAAGTGTTTGACATAGTGTATGGATTAAAGATGCGGACAAGCATCCTTAAGACTATGATACGGACGAGTATCAGGTAGAAACAAACGCTTGACGCATGCTCTGAGATGATGGTACGGACGAGTACCAACTGGTTAACAAAGAACAAGGACTAGTGTCGAATCTGCGGGGATATATATGGTGTATACAAGATACGGACGAGTATCTGTATAAGTAACATGAGTGGTGTATAGATGAGTATTTAACTGCTGGGAGAATGACACGGGACGAGTGTCGAAAGGAGAAGAGTATAGTATGAACTGAGTATCTGATATATAAAGTGTTTATGTTACTGGTGTCAAGAAAATTGTGAGTGCAAAGAGGATGTCTTTGGCTTTCTGCTGGGGCCTGACACGGACGGGTGCCAAAGAGAGTATATACTGGTGTTTGTGAATGTGAGGCAACTGATTTTGCTGGGTAATCTCCGCTGGGGATTTGGGGGGGAAAGTGTTATGTATATTGTTGAAATGTCATTATTCACAAGTGTTTGATTCAAAACATGGCTTATGATTATGCTATATGTTTGATTTTTGCCGTAATGCTCCGTATTAGACAGAATGCTACGCTTTGTGGGTGGATATGATGCGGATGCTATGATTATGCAAAGATATCAACCCGGGATTCGGATCCCGTTGCCACGAAGATCTTTGGTCGATCTGCTTGAAAAGGACATCCCAGCTGGGGGTGAGATCGTTGGTGGATCTGATGAGATGATATCTGCTTGGGGATATGGGTCAATGGTAGACATATCCTTGTATTGAGGGACCCAGCTGGGGTTTGTAGAAGCTTTCTTCACTCTGTTGTGACCCTTCATGCGTTGCTCTTCTGGATAGAGGCTGAAGCTTTGTGGGGAGATGGTTCCTTGACTTTTGTATTTTGGCTGAGGATGCAATGGCAACTCGGCTGGGGAGAAGTAATAGGTGGCAAATCAGCTGAGGTCCAGGCACTTTGGGTGCTAAGGTTGAGTGTGGATTTGTCAGCTTGCTGGAGTGAAGCTTTCATGCCCCAAGTTGCATTCTGGATACCTGCAATCCTGCAAAGATAGGGAAACGCACAAGTAATCCCGAGGTATCCTTTACTGGATTCCGTCATAGGAGTTCAGACACTTCTGAGAGTAAGTATATTTCCTGCAAGCATGTGATTTTATTATATCTTTTGAAGATGGGCATCTGTACTTATGCAACCAGTTTTTTTCTTAAGACATCAGACGTTTTTGCAAATAAGAAACGTTTACAACGAAACATGACTGAAAATCTGATTTTATTAATTCATGTGCCCTGAATTGGCGAGATACAGTCAAAGAAACAGATCTCCTGAAATGAGGAGATTGTTACAAATTGAGAAACAAAATACTGGCAGTGTTGACGACGCTTTAAGGAGCTTCCTATGTTGCTATGACTCGTATGACTTTCGATGCTCTTCTCGTCTTGCTTTCTGAGGAAGGCTGAGTCTGATTGAAGCTTGATCCTTTCGAAGCTTACCAAGTTGTAAGTAATACAGACGAAGTCAGAGTGCAGTTGTTCGCTTATTCCCTTGTTTTGCATGGATCGCCCTTTCGGGTTTTCAATCCATCGGGATACCCATTTTTGCCTGAGCTGTCCAATGCGGCTTTTCAACTCAGCGGGTATACATTTTTTGTTTATTTTCCCTTATTTTTTCCTGAGTCTTTTATTCTGTTTTTGACTCGCCGGGATGCCCTATTTTTGCCTGGACTTACATTCTGTTTTTATGTCCAGCGGGTCGTTTTTATGCGAAGTATTTTTTAACTGCATTTGAATTCACAGGGGATAGGAAGTCTTCACCATCCATGGTGCTGAGCATCAGTGCTCCACCAGAAAAAACTTTCTTTACCACAAATGGTCCTTCATAATTTGGAGTCCACTTGCCCCTGTGGTCTGTATGAGGAGGGAGGATTCTCTTCAGCACAAGATCTCCTACTTGGTACTCTCGGTGCCTGACTTTCTGATCGAAGGATTTCTTCATCCTCTTCTGATATAACTGCCCATGACAGATTGCAGCCAATCTTTTCTCTTCAATCAGACTCAGTTGCTCATATCGGGACCGAACCCATTCTGCTTCACTCAGTTTAACATCCATCAGCACCCGTAGAGAGGGTAATTCAACTTCAACAGGTAGGACTGCTTCCATACCATACACAAGTTGATACGGCGTTGCCCCGGTGGATGTTCTGATTGACGCGCGGTACCCATGCAAGGAAAATGGTGGCATTTCATGCCAGTCTTTGTAAGTGACTACCATCTTCTGCACAATCTTCTTGATATTTTTATTTGCTGCCTCAACAGCGCCATTCATCTTTGGCCTGTAAGGAGAAGAATTGTGATGTTGGATCTTGAAGTCCCGGCACAGTTCAGCCATCATTTTGTTGTTCAAGTTGGAACCATTGTCAGTAATGATTCGCTCGGGAACTCCGTATCGACAGATGATATCTCTTTTCAGAAATCTGGCTACCACTTGTCTTGTAACGTTCGCATACGACGCTGCTTCAACCCACTTGGTGAAATAGTCAATAGCAACCAAGATGAATCTGTGGCCATTTGAAGCAGTTGGTTCAATCTTGCCAATCATGTCAATGCCCCACATGGCGAAGGGCCAAGGTGAAGACATCACATTCAAAGGATTGGGAGGCACATGCACCTTATCCGCATAAATCTGGCATTTATGGCATTTCCTGGCATAGGCACAACAGTCAGCATCCATTGTGATCCAGTAATAGCCCGACCTTAACAATTTCTTGGCCATGGCATGTCCTCCCGCATGGGTACCAAAGGATCCTTCGTGCACTTCATGCATTAATAAGTCCGCTTATGTCTTATCAACACATCTGAGGAGTACCATATCAAAGTTTCTCTTATACAGGGAACCATCAGTGTTCAGGAAGAAACTACCAGCAAGCCTTCTCAAAGTCTTCTTAGCATTGGAAGATGCCCCAGGTGGGTATGTTTGATCCTCCAAGAAGCACTTAATGTCATGGAACCAAGGCTTATCATCTTTAACAACATCCGCTGCGAATACATATGCTGGTCTGTCAAGTCTGGACACTGAGATTTGCGGTACAAAGTTGACAGCTTGAACTTTGATCATTGATGAAATGGTAGCCAGAGCATCTGCAAACTGATTCTCGTCTCGAGGGATATACTCAAGCTTGACCGTTGTAAAGAAAGTCAATAACCTCCTTGTATAATCCCTGTAAGGTATCAGATGATCCTGGTGGGTGTACCATTTGCCATTGGTTTGATTGATTACCAAAGTTGAATCTCCGAACACGGTCAATGTCTTGATCCTGAGGTCAATGGCTTCCTCAAGACCCATAATGCAAGCTTCATATTCAGCTTCGTTGTTAGTGCAGTTGAAGGTGAGTTTTGCCGAGAAAGGCATGTGGACTCCCTTAGGTGTAATGAGTACTGCACCAACGCCATGACCATTCATGTTAACAGCCCCATCAAACATCATGGTCCATTCTTCTTCCGGGTCAGGCCCTTCGGTGTGAATAGGCTCTTCATGATCTCTTGCTTTTATGAACATGATGTCTTCATCAGGGAAGTCAAATCTCATAGGCTGGTAATCATCAA
Organism: Lathyrus aphaca; assembly: GCA_963966055.1. NCBI lineage: Eukaryota > Viridiplantae > Streptophyta > Magnoliopsida > Fabales > Fabaceae > Lathyrus > Lathyrus aphaca. The sequence continues at coordinate 547,330,662 of OZ014520.1, forward strand.
TGGGTTGCTCAGCAAGATATTCAGACAATACACTGCCCTTGATGGCTTTCTGAGTGGTGTATTGGATGTCATACTCCGTAAGGATCATTTGCCATCTCGCAACCCGTCCGGTAAGTGCTGGCTTCTCAAATATGTACTTAACTGGGTCCATCTTTGAGATCAACAAAGTAGTGTGGGTCAACATATACTGTCTCAGTCGGCGAGCAGCCCACGCTAAAGCACAACAAGTTTTCTCGAGCAGTGAATAACGTTGTTCACAGTCGGTAAACTTTTTGCTTAGGTAGTATATTGCATACTCTTTTCGACCAGACTCGTCATGCTGGCCCAACACGCACCCCATTGACTCTTCTAATACTGTCAAATACATTATCAGAGGTCTTCCTTCAACTGGAGGCATAAGGATTGGAGGTTCTTGCAAGTATTCCTTGATCTTGTCAAAAGCCTTCTGACAGTCTTCGTTCCAACTGGCCGTTTGCTCTTTTCTCAACAACTTGAACAAGGGCTCACAGGTTGCTGTAAGGTGAGATATGAACCTTGAGATGTAGTTCAATCTACCTAGAAACCCTCGAACTTCTTTTTCAGTTTTCGGTGTGTCGCTCCCGACAAATGAAACAGGGTCATATGAAGGTACAGACGCGAACGGTCGGCGAAGGGAACAGTGAGAACACACAGCCGTGAACTCACTGGAGATGAATAGAGTCGCCAGCTAGGCATTTTTATCCCGGAGGAAAGGTAATGCTGCATAGACCTAGAAAGATACGGATAAGACGGTTGCGAACCAGAGAGACTGAGAAAGGGGGTTGGTTACAACCTGGGAAGGTATTAGCACCCAGATTGTCCGTCGTACTCGACGGGATCCACGCTTGAAAGATTTGTGTTTTAAAGGGGTAGTGTCAGTGCAATCTGTGTGTAAAATGGCTGGAAAGCAATATGTACAGGTGTCAGTGTAAAGGAAGTGAAGTATATAAGTGGAGTGTCAGTGTAAGAACAAGAATAGGATGCTCATGATAATGGGGCTCAAAGAATAATGCTGGAAGGAGGGGGAATATACAGAGACTTTTGTTCGATAACTGTTAAGTTATGCCTACGTATCCTCTCGTGCAATGAGGAAGTCAGAACACCGTAGTTCGACCCAAAGAGACTGAAAGATGAATTGACTGATGAACTGCTTGCTTGTCAATGCTCAAGTGTATGACCTGTCTGGCTCAGGTGCTTACTGTCTTGCATTAGACGGAAGAAGCGAGTTCTCGTTTATGAGTGAAGGTGATGAGAGAAGAATCCCGAAGGAGACGATTATTGTTTGTTTTTGAGTTTTCAGTCTTTTATTGCTTTTGAAAGTTTGTCATAAGAAAATGAGCTTAAACCTAAACCAATGGATTTGGTAAACTCATCACATCATCCCTCTGATTAGGGGTAATGAGAATTACCTTAAGTGTGAAGTCAGATTCTCACACTTAATCACCTTTGATATAGGATTAAGATCATTAACCTACTTGTGATTATTTAGATGTTTTTGGTATTTTTGTTTAGTGTTGAGTAATGAGGTTAAGCCATAATCAAGGATTAAACAGACCCATTACACTATCCTAAAAGAAGGATAATAGATGAGAATGTTTAAGCTGAGGAAGACTCCTCAACTTAATCCATGATTAGGGATTAAACCCATGACAAAACAAGCCTTTGATTAAGTGAATTTTAATTAATGATATGGTGATGAAGTGAGTTTTATGGTTTGTAAGACAACTTTAGGGGGACTTGTCCATTAACACTAGGGTTAGTCCTTCTTAACCTCTTAAGGAAGAATTAGAACCCTAATGCAAGGCCCAAGTTACAAGTGTGATGTCTTGATGATTATTAGATGAATTGATTAAGAGATTTAAACACCTTAAGGGTTTAATACTTAGGATTAAAGTTATACACTCCATCCTAAGAGAAGGATGCAGGCATAACCCTAAGCACAAAGTCTTAAAGCCTTTAGGGTTTAGTCCCTGATTATGAGATGAGAAGAGAGGACTCAAAGAGAGACACAAAGGTAAAACTAAGAGGGGATACTAATCAAAACCCTAATTCATTATCATGCTTGGATGATCCTAAGGTTTGTGAGGTTTTCAAGGACAAACTTCAGAGGAGCCACCAGGAAGCAGATGAATAAGATCAAGAGAAGCAAAGTGACTTGCTTCATTCAAGAAGACAAGTCACTTGAAGAAAGAAAGTGGGAGAAGCAAGAATGAGCAAGCTCAAACTCAAACACATATAAGAATGCAGCAATGGATGCAAGAGAGATGAAAAGAAAAGTTATGAGAAGTGAAGGCAAATTCACTTCTCAAGTTTACTTACCACCTGAAATGTTAGAAAGAAATGCAATGCAATGCTAAATGAAATGAAATGACATGATGCTATACCAAACCAGAAGCATGCACATGATGTTAATGATGTTATGAGGTTCTGCAAACATGAGGCAAAGCAATGGGGATGTTCATACAAGATTATGAATGCAAATGATGCAAGCTAAGGAGCATGAACAAACATGGAAAGTTATGAATCATACAAGACAAATGACATGGCAAATATGAGATGCAATGATCAAAGATGCTTCCTATATGTCTTAAAATGTCAAATGAATCACAAGAATGCACAAAATGCAAAGACAAGTCATGTTATGCAAGAGAATGCAAGGAGGATGCAAGAGAAAGCCCAAATTAGGGTTCATGAATCAAACATCAAACAAAAATCCAAAACAGAAACAAAGCCCTAAGATAAAAATGGAAAATGGCACCCAAAGAAACCCTAAACCTATAATAAACCACTGCCCAAAGGGGAGCTCTCAACTCTCAACCAAACTCAAGTTATGAATTTTCTAAGTTATTAGGGTTTTTTAGGGTTCTTAACAAAAGAAATGCAAAACAATTGGAAAATGAAGAAACAAACCATGGCCATTTTATCTTTGAAAATACATGCTAAACATAACACAATGCAAGAAGAATCAATGTCTCAACCTTCTCCAATAGGCAGAAATGATTTTTTGAACTTAGGATCAAATTAATGCATAAAAATGATTTTAATTCAAAAAGAAATTCTTAAAATGCATCAAGATCAAAAAATAAATTTGGTTTGAAGGTTGGACAATGTTTCTAAATGTCTTAGAACATTTCATGAATTTTTTGGTGATTTTTAAATATCTAAAAGTATTTTTTAATTAATTAATTCCCATTAATCAACTAAAAATAATCTTTTAAATATTTAAAAATACTTTTTTAATGATAAAAATAAAATAAAAATGTTTTTGGGTCTTAAAAATTATTAAAACTTTAAGGAAAAAGTTTCATAATTTTTAAGGATTTTTAACTATTTTAAAATAATTATGCAAAATAAATGGAAAGAAAATGAATAAAAATTAAATAAAATGAAAGTATGCAGCATGAAGGGTTGAGATTCAATCTGGACAGGGGACCATTGACCACGCGCCAAATCCAGTGGCCCACGTTTAAACTGACTAAATTCAATTAATTAAACTAATTAAAGTGATTAGGGTTTAATGACCACATCTGGACCCTTTATGCGCGCGGGAAGTCAACTTGTTCAACGCATCTGAGGGCTCAAATTCAAACTAACATTAATTACGTGATTAGGGCACAAATGACTCTCAGGTGGCCGGAGAAGACTTCCGGTCGTCTTCTCCGGCCAGCTCTCACCTAAAAACTACCCAAATCCCTCAAAACGCATCAAAAATGAAAAACAAGAACTGGGAAATGATCCTCACATCCTCACGAATCAAACCCCCATCCTAAAACACATTTATATTTCCTAAATGAGCTGAATCGAAGAAAAAGAAAACTAGGTCACGCAAGCTTCAGACATAAATTAAATGCTCATTTCGAAACCATTTTCAAAACCAATGGTACCAGAATGATCAGCAAGACATGAAGAACAAGTTTGTAACAAGAAAAATGATTTCTGGAAAAATTATTTTCGAGCTACCTGAGATTTGGAGCTTTCAACTTGAGGACTTTCTGGCCACTTTTCCTTGTGCAAACCACTCCACTTGATCCCCCAAAGATGTTTGAGTGCTCAAAATGAGTTTGTGCTGGCTGGATAATGAGTTTCGAAAGCTTCTGCTCAAGCTTGATCAGAAATGGCAATGGAGGTTCTGGCTCTTTCAGGTCATTGTGAATGATGGTTTGAGGTCCAAATGATGTATGGAGAAGCTTTGCAAGGTTAGTTTGGCTGTTTGTGAGCTAGGATGGAAGATTCGAATGGAACTGCAAACTGAAGTGAGAAATGGCAGTGGGATCTCTTGGCTATTTCAGGCTTGTGTTCTTGGTGTTTTGTGATCTATGAGGCAGGGTGAGTTGAATGGAGGAAAAGGTTTGAGTGTTTGCAGGCTGTATAGAGAAATTCGAAAGCTTATGCAAAATGGAAGGTTTTTGTGAATGTGAGTGTGTCCAATGTTTCAGCCTTGCCTTGTGCTATGTTTAGCTTGCAAACTGTCCACATAATTCTCTCTCATTGGTCAGTTGACAAGACATGCCCTTTATTGATTGGTAAGGCAACTTTTGCAAAAAGTCAAATAATGTGTAAGAGAAGCATGGCTCATGATCTAGGCAAGTACATGGGCATGGGCTGGCGCAGCAAGGTGAGGTGAGAGGCTAGCAAAGCTCAGCATCCAAGGCTGCAAGTAGGAGGGAGCATGATCATGAGTTTTGCAACTTGTTGCTTTATGGTTCACATGTGAAGAAAACCTTGTTACACAAACCAAACCATAGGCAAACTTGATCCAATTCTGATTTTCAGCACTTAGAGAATGTTTATGTGTTGGTTTGAAATGAATTAGAGGCTGCAATATGCATTGGTCCAAGACTTTGCAAAATTTCCAAATGAGGCATGCCTTGAAAATTAATGATTTTAGCCAACTTTGCATTGCCATAACTTTTGATCCAAGAAGAGTTTGATCATGTTCTTGTACTTTTTGAAAATGGAAAGATGGGATCTACAACTCTCATGACCAAAGTTTTTCCATTTGAAGCATTTTTGGATCAAGAATCAAGGCTTGAAAAATGACCTAAAATGAAGCATTCTTGAAAAGTCAACTATGCCCAAAAAGTCAACATTTGCAAAAACCCTAAATTCTTGATTTTTATGAACTTCAACCTTCTTCCATGATCAAATAAAGATCATATACACTCAAAATGATGAAGATCACCCATTGGTTGGGTCATTGGGGGCCTCAGATGCCCTGATTTTGCACTGACTTGTCTGAAAAGTCAACTCTTGATCAGATGACTTCCCCATGGAATTTCTTCATGAAAATTGATATGCATACTCCCTATACCATATAGAGACCAATGGAAACAAAAATGACCAAAAAATTTGGGATTATGGCCTCTGAAACCAAAACCCTAATTTTCAGTCAACTGTGCAGTTCAACCTGGCTCTGCATCCACTCAAACCCTAGTCCTTGTGATCCCTCTGCATTTTTGACTTTGAGGAGATGGAATATGATATAAGAACACACATGGACCCCTTTGAGTTGATTGGTGGCCTTTGGAATGGCTCCAGATGCTTTGGGATTGCTCAGATCACAAACCCTAGGTGCAGATGACTTAGAAACTATCCAGTGAATCAAAAATGAGATATGAGGTGACATGTTTGTGTTTATGCATATGAGGATGATCATAAGACATGGTGTGAATGGGTGAGGGCAAATTTGGGGTGTTTACAGCTGCCCCTATTCAAACATGAGTTAGCTGTGCAGGTTGTAAGCAACGGCTTAACAGACAAACAAGATAACTTGTGGTTGAATACCAAAGACAGTCCAAAATTTGCACTCACGGAAATGAAGAAGAAAAGGGATATAGATTGTAAAAGCAAAATAAAGTATATTGTAAAGTGTGAGCGACGGAGGACGACCGTCGAGCAGAGGACGACTGCTGGGTAAATAGCAATGACGGGGACGGCCAACATGCTGGGAAAAGTGTATGAAAATAAAGCAATGACGGGGACGGCCGACATGCTGGGGATAAAAGGTAAAGCTAAGACGGGGACGGCCGACTAGCTGGGGAAATAAAATCATGATGGGGACGGCCATCAAGATAAAGCTGTAAAATTTTCTGGGGATCGAATGAAACATGACGGGGACGGCCATCAAGTTCATAAAGGCAACCAACGATGGGGACGGCCATCGGGCTAAAAGGGAAAAGGGACCACGACGGGGACGGCCATCGGGTTAAAGAATAAATGAAATAAACAGATGATGGGGTACGGCCATCAAAGGTGAAGGACGATCACCTAGCAGGGGACGGCTGCTCTGTTGGGGATAAAAGAAATATGATGGGGACGGCCATCAAAGGTGGAGGACGACCACCTGGCAGGGTACGGCTGCCGAAAAAATATCAACGATGGGGACGGCCATCGGATAGGAAAGGTCAACGATGGGGACGGCCATCGGACGAGCATGATGGAGGACGACCATCAAGAAGTGGAGGACGACCACTCAGCAGGGGACGGCTGCTCTCGAGGTTTATCGTAACACAAGACGAGTGTCAGATAACCGAAATCAACAATGGGGACGGCCATTGGATAAAATGATGAAGGACGATCATCAAGAGGTGGAGGACGACCACCTAGCAGGGGACGGCTGCTAAAAATCAACGATGGGGACGGCCATCGGATGAGCATGATGGAGGACGACCATCAAGAAGTGGAGGACGACCACTCAGCAGGGTACGGCTGCTCTCAAAGGTATCATAACACAGGACGAGTGTTAGATAAAAAGAAAATTTGTTGGTGATTTACTGGGGATGAAGTAAACACGGACGAGCGTTTACATCCAAGAAACAAAAGGTATAAGTGTTTGGTATTGTGTATAGATTAAAGATGCGGACGAGCATCCTTAAGACCATGATACAGACGAGTACCATGTAGAAACAAACTGACACATGTTCAGAGATGGTGATACGGACGAGTATCAACTGGTTAACAAAGAACAAGGACTACTGTCGAATCTGTGGGGATATGAGTGATAATGTATACAAGATACGGACGGGTATCTGTATAAGAGCGAGTGGTGTATAGATGAGTGTTTATCTGCTGGGGAGAGTGACACGGACGGGTGTCAAGAGAGAAAAGTATAATATTAACAAGTATATGAGTTGATGAAAGTGTAAGTGACTGCGCTGGGGATATGACACGGACGGGTGTCAAGAAAAGTGTATGTGCAAGTATGTGTGAGTGCAAAGAGGATGTCTTTGGCTTTCTGCTGGAGGTATGACACGGACGGGTGTCAGGACGTATCTGTGATAAGGGTGATTTGTTTGTAAAGAGTGTTCTGGCGACTTTACTGGGGAATGATGACACGGACGGGTGCCAAAAGGAGTATATACTGGTGTTTGTGATTTGTGAGGCAGCTGCTTTTGCTGGGACTCTGGTGGGGACTCTGGGGGAAAGTAATCTGTGTTCTGATGAATGGTTACTAGTCACAAGCGTTCAATTCACAACATGACTTATGATTATGCTATGCATTTGATTTTTGCCGTAATGCTCTGTATTAGACGGAATGCTACGCTCTGAGGGTATAATATGATGCGAATGCTATGATTATGCAAAGAGGCACCGATCCGGAATTCGGATCCTACTGCCGCGAGGATCTCTGGTTGATCTGCTTGAAGTGAACATCCCAGCTGGGGATGAGATCATTGGTAAATCTAATGATGTATCTGTTCGGGGATATAGGTCACTGATTGACATATCCTTATAATACGGGACCCAGCTGGGGTTTGTAGAAGCTTTCCGAGCTCTGTTGTGACTTCTTCGTGCGTTGCTCTTCTGAATAGAGGTTGGGGGAGGTTGCTGGTCACTCAGCTGGGGATGAAATGGCAATTCGGCTGGGGAATTGTGAGAGGCAACTCGGCTGGGGATAGCAACAAGAGGCAACTCAGCTGGGGATAGAGCATTTCCGATGCTGAGATTGAGTGCATGTCGATTTGGAAACTTTGCTGGGGAAGTGGGCACCTTCCAATGCCACGTGGAAGATAGACCGAGTTGATAATGATTTGCCAGCTTGCTGAAACGTAACTTGCATGCCCCAGGTTGCGTTCTGGATACCTGCAATCCTGCAAAGGTAAGGAAACATACAAAAGGTCCCGAGGTATCCCTTACTGGATTCCGTCATAGGAGTTAAGTACTTTCGAGAATAATCACATTCCCCGTAAGCATGTGTTTTTATTTTTAGAGAAAGACATCTGTACTTATGCAATTGTATTTTTAGAGATATCAGACAACTCTTTGCAAAACATAAATGTAAAAACGAGACATGACTGAAAATCTGATTTTATTAATTCGTGTGCCCTGAATTGGCAAGATACAGTCACAGAAACATATCTCCTGAAATGAGGAGGTTGTTACAAATTGAGAAACAAAATGCTGGCGATGTTGGCGACGCTTTGAGGAGCTTCCTCTTCTGCTATGACTCGTATGACAATGACGTTCTTCTCGTCTTGCTTCCTGGAGAGAGTTGATTCTGATTGAAGCTTGATCCTTTGAAGCTTACCAAGTTGTACATAATACAGACGAATTCAGAATGCAGTTGTTCGCTTATTCCCTTATTTTGCATAGATCGCCCTTTCGGGTTTTCAATCCATCGGGATACCCATTTTTGCCTGAGCTGTCCAATGCGGCTTTTCAACTCAGCGGGTGTACATTTTTTATTTATTTCCCTTATTTTTGCCCGAGTCTTTTATTCTGTTTTTGACTCGCCGGGATGCCCTATTTTTGCCTGGACTTACATTCTGTTTTTATGTCCAGCGGGTCATTTTATGCGAAGTATTTTTTAACTGCATCTGAATTCACAGGGGACGGGAAGTCTTCACCATCCATGGTGCTGAGCATCAGTGCTCCACCAGAGAAAACTTTCTTTACAACGAATGGTCCTTCATAATTTGGAGTCCATTTTCCCCTGTGGTCTGTATGAGGAGGGAGGATTCTTTTCAGCACAAAATCTCCCACTTGGTACCCTCGGTGTCTGACTTTCTGATCGAAGGCTCTCTTCATTCTCTTCTGATATAACTGCCCATGGCAGATTGCGGCCAATCTCTTCTCTTCGATTAGACTCAGTTGTTCGTATCGGGACCGAACCCATTCTGCTTCACTCAGTTTAACATCCATTAATACCCGCAGAGAGGGTAGTTCAACTTCAACAGGTAGGACTGCTTCCATACCATATACAAGTTGATACGGTGTTGCCCCAGTGGATGTTCTGATTGATGTGCGGTACCCATGCAAGGCAAATGGTAGCATTTCATGCCAGTCTTTGTAGGTGACTACCATCTTCTGGACAATCTTCTTGATATTCTTATTCGCTGCCTCAACAGCGCCATTCATCTTTGGCCTGTAAGGAGAAGAATTGTGATGTTGGATCTTGAAGTCCCGGCACAGCTCTGCCATCATCTTGTTGTTCAAGTTGGAACCATTATCAGTAATGATTCGCTCGGGAACTCCATATCGACAGATGATATCTTTTTTCAGAAATCGGGCTACCACTTGCCTTGTAACATTTGCATATGAGGCTGCTTCAACCCACTTGGTGAAATAGTCGATGGCGACCAGGATAAATCTGTGACCATTTGAAGCAGTTGGCTCAATCCTGCCAATCATATCAATGCCCCACATGGCAAAGGGCCATGGTGGAGACATGATGTTCAAAGGATTGGGAGGCACATGCACCTTGTCTGCGTAGATCTGGCATTTGTGACATTTTCTAGCGTAAGCACAACAGTCTGCATCCATTGTGATCCAGTAATAGCCTGATCTTAGCAATTTCTTAGCCATGGCATGCCCTCCTGCATGTGTACCAAAAGATCCTTCGTGCACTTCATGCATCAACAAATCTGCTTCCGTCTTGTCAACACATCTGAGGAGTACCATGTCAAAGTTCCTCTTGTATAAAGACCCATCAGTGTTCAGAAAGAAACTACCAGCAAGCCTTCTCAAAGTCTTCTTATCATTGGAAGATGCCCCAGGTGGGTATGTTTGATCCTCCAAGAAGCACTTAATGTCATAGAACCAAGGCTTATCATCTTTTACAACATCCGCTGCAAATACATATGCTGGTCTATCAAGCCTAGACACTGAAATCTGGGGTACAAAGTTAGCCGTTTGAACTTTGATCATGGATGAAATGGTAGCAAGAGCATCTGCAAACTGATTCTCGTCCCGAGGGATATACTCAAGTTTGACCGTTGTGAAGAAAGTCAATAACCTTCTTGTATAATCCCTGTAAGGTATCAGATGATCTTGGTGGGTGTACCATTTCCCGTTGGTTTGATTGACTACCAAAGCTGAATCTCCGAACACGGTCAAAGTTTTGATCCTGAGGTCAATGGCTTCCTCAAGACCCAAAATGCAAGCTTCGTATTCGGCTTCGTTGTTAGTGCAGTTGAAAGTGAGTTTTGCCGAGAAAGGCATGTGAACTCCTTTGGGTGTAATGAGTACTGCACCAACACCACGACCATTCATGTTAACAGCCCCATCAAACATCATAGTCCATTCTTCTTCCGGGTCAGGCCCTTCGGTGTGAATAGGCTCTTCGTGATCTTTTGCTTTAATGAACATGATGTCTTCATCGGGGAAGTCAAACCTCATAGGCTGGTAGTCATCAATGGGTTGCTCAGCAAGATATTCAGATAGTACACTGCCTTTGATGGCCTTCTGAGATGTGTACTGTATGTCGTATTCTGTGAGAATCATCTGCCATCTTGCAACCCGTCCGGTAAGAGCTGGCTTCTCGAAAATGTACTTAACTGGATCCATTTTTGAGATTAATAAGGTAGTGTGGGTCAGCATATACTGTCTCAGTCGGCGAGCAGCCCACGCTAAAGCACAGCAAGTTTTCTCGAGCAGTGAATAACGTCGTTCACAGTCGGTAAACTTTTTGCTTAGGTAGTATATTGCATACTCTTTTCGACCAGACTCGTCATGCTGACCTAGCACACACCCCATTGACTCTTCTAGCACTGTCAAGTACATAATCAGAGGTCTTCCTTCAACTGGCGGCATGAGGATTGGAGGTTCTTGTAAATACTCCTTGATCTTGTCAAAAGCCTTCTGGCAATCTTCGTTCCACCTGACCGTTTGTTCCTTTCTTAATAGCTTGAACAAAGGTTCACAGGTTGCTGTAAGGTGAGATATGAACCTTGAAATGTAGTTCAATCGACCTAAGAACCCTCGAACTTCTTTCTCAGTTTTCGGTGCAGGCATCTCTTGAATAGCTTTGACTTTATCAGGGTCAACCTCAATCCCTTTCTCGCTTACAATAAAACCCAGCAGCTTACCGGATCGCACCCCGAATGTGCATTTGTTGGGGTTTAACTTCAGTTGGTACTTCCTCAGACGCTTGAATAACTTCAGCAGATTTACCAGGTGGTCTTCTTCGGTAAGGGACTTGGCGATCATGTCATCCACATAACATTCTATCTCTTTATGGATCATATCGTGGAATAATGTCACCATAGCCCGTTGATACGTTGCACCGGCATTCTTGAGCCCAAATGGCATTACCTTGTAGCAGAAAGTGCCCCAGGGTGTGATGAATGTTGTCTTCTCCATGTCTTCAGGTGACATCTTAATCTGGTTGTATCCTGAAAATCCGTCCATGAAGGAGAATACCGAGAATTGAGCCGTATTATCCACCAATACATCAATGTGAGGTAAAGGGAAATCATCTTTCGGGCTGGCTCTGTTCAGATCCCGGTAATCGACACACATCCTTACCTTGCCGTCTTTCTTAGGCACAGGTACTATGTTAGCAACCCACGGTGGATAGCTAGTTACAGCAAGGAACCCGGCGTCCCATTTCTTTTGCACCTCTTCCTTGATTTTCATTGCCATGTCCGGGCGAGTACGGCGCAGCTTCTGTTTGACCGGTGGGCGTTCTTCTCTCAAAGGCAGCTTGTGCACAACAATATCGGTGTCCAACCCTGGCATATCTTGATAAGACCAAGCAAACACGTCCACATATTCTTGAAGCAGATCAATCAGTTGTCTCTTCACTGAGTCTTGCAGACAGGCCCCGATTTTAACCTCTTTCACGTCTTCATCTGTTCCAAGATTAATCACTTCAACCTCCTCCTGGTGAGGAGTAATAACCTTTTCCTCTTGTCTCAACAATCTGGCTAGCTCTTCAGGAAGCTCATATTCTTCTTCAACCCCTTCATCAGCTTGATTGATTGGATTCTCAAAGTCATACGAAGTCATAGCCGTGCTGTTGTCGGTGCAGTCTGAAAGGCACTCTCTGCAAGGGTTAAGTTTGTTCATTTTAGTGATTGATTTTAATCTTGCTTTAGAAAAAAGTGAAATGAAGTTATCATTTTGAAAACACCGCCATTTATTTTTGTACAAAAAGAAAAAAGGAAAAACAGTGAGCAGAAAAGAAAAAGACTCGTTTGCAAAAAGATGTCTGATATTTCATTAATTTAATATTGTTTGCACAAAAGTACAGATGGCCCTGATTACAAAATGAGCCTTGTCATCTTGGGCAAGATGCAAGACTTGGATGCATGCTATGAAAATACAGGAAATAATAATTACTCTGCATGAGTAACTCTTATAATTTCCTGGGAAGACCAGTTCGAGACACTGCTCCCCGGGATCTTTGGACGAATCCAATTCTCCAGATTGCGCTCCTCTTCCAGCTCGTCTTCCAGACAGTTGATAGCATCGGGGGTAAGCATCCCTCCGCTGACAAAACCATACTCTGCAGCAGCCTTTGCTTGATGTTGAGTTGGTCTGTAACCCAACCCAAATTTGTCCTTCTTCTCCTCCACAGCTAATACCTTGCCCCAGCCTAGGGCAGTTCCTTCTTCAACAACCTTCCGGGCTTGTTGGTAAGATGACATGGAGGTCCCTGACACAGCAGATGCTTCATTGACATTCAAGGCCTCAAAACCTTGGCTCATTGTTTCATGGATCTCCCCATCCATCTCAATGTATTTATAAGTAGCCAGATGGCTAACAAAAATATCCTCTTCCCCACAGATTGTGACAACTTGACCTTCCCACTCAAATTTTAACTTTTGGTGAAGGGTAGACGTTATTGCGCCAGCGGCGTGAATCCAGGGTCTACCCAACAAACAGCTGTAGGCGGGCTGAATGTCCATCACATAAAAGATAGTTTTAAAGGTCTGCGGGCCAATTGTCACAGGCAGCTCAATCTCTCCCAGAACCGTTCTCTTAGAACCATCAAAGGCTCTTACCACCAGGTTGCTGGGTCTCAATGCCAATCCATCATATTCAAGCTTCACCAGAGCCTTCTTTGGTAAGACATTCAGGGAAGAACCTGTGTCCACCAGCACATGAGAAAGGACAGCTCCTTTGCATTCCATGGTTATGTGCAAGGCTTTGTTGTGATTGCGGCCATCCACTGTCAGGTCAGAATTGGTAAACCCTAGCCCATTGCTAGCAGTAACATTACCAACCACGGTTTCCAATTGGTTGACAGTAATCTCCTCAGGCACGTAAGCTGCGTGCAAGACTTTAAGTAGTGCATTCCGATGGGCCTCGGAGCACATAAGCAGTGAGAGGATGGAGATTTTGGATGGCGTCTGGTGAAGCTGATCCACAACTTTATAATCACTCTTTTTGATGATCCGCATAAACTCATCAACTTCCTGATCAAATGGAGTCTTCAGGGCTTCTTTGGCAGCTGGATCTTCCTGCACCGGGCCTTTTCCTTTTGCCTTGGCAGCAGCTTCTGCTTCGGCTGTAGGTCTTTGAACTTGTGAAGCAAAGAGACGTCCGCTTCGAGTGAAGCCTCCGCCTCCCCCCACATTACCTACTGGTGCAGGTGTGGATGTTTCAAGAGTGATCCTTTTTCCTTCGCAGTACACGTCAGAGCCATAGTGCCAGGGGATGGCCCTATTGCTTTCATATGGTACTGGTCTAGGCACCGTGACAGTGACTGGACTGATTGCTGCTGCTGAAGGGACTGTTATTGTTTGTGGATCATAAAAGATTGTAACTGGTGCTCTGGTGGGAGCAGCACCTTCTGAATGGTAGGCGGAATTATTTTCAGGATCGTAGAATATGGTAACAGTAGAGACATCTTCATGATTGATTGCTGGTGTTGTAGGAGGTACTGTTGGAAGGACTGTTGTTGTTGTTGGCGGAGATTCGAAATGGAATGAAGCTGAAGTTGTAGCAGGAGAAACTGTTGAAGTCTGATCATTTGGAAGGACAGGTGAAGTACTTGTTGATGGTGCTGATGAATTGTTGGGAACAATAGTTGCTGCAGTTGTAGGAGGGTCTGAAACCGTTGTCGATGAAGTTGCCGGATTTGTCGGAAATGATGTAGTGATCTGTAGCAAGCCACTCTGAATAAGGCTGTCAATGCCATTCCTCAGGTCCTCGCACCCATTCCATGAAATATTGCAGTAGGGGCATCCTAGTTCACACCCCGGAAATATTTGGTTTTCACGGAGTTGAGCTTTGATTTCCACCAATGGTGTCCTGATCTGATCCACACTAGTTATCAAATAAGACGGTTGGTCTTCTTCAATAGCATTAATTCGGGGACCACCATGGTTTGGCATTGGGTTTTTATTGACATTGGGCGGAGGTGCAAAATTCAGAGCCTTGGAGTCTACCAAGTCTTGTACCTTCATATGCAGAGCCCTGCATTTTTCTGTACTGTGACCAGGTGCGTTTGAATGAAAAGCACACCTAGCATTGGAGTCATAGTTTCTTGGTAGACTGTTGGGATCCGGAGGTGCCAACGTTCTTAGCTCAACTAGGTTGAGTTTCAGAAGTTGTGGCAGCAAGGCAGCATATGGCATTGGGATCGGGTCGATCACTCTGTTAGCTTGGGATGGCCTTTGTTGGAATGGCCTCTGTTGGTTGTTATTGTTGGAGTTGTTGTTGTTGTAGTTTCTTGGAGGATACTGATTCTGATGATACTGGGGTTGTTGTTGGAAGTTTTGTTGAGGAGGTTGATAGACTGGCTGTGGATGAGCTGGAGCAGGGATAGTGACTGCTGCTATTGTCCTTTGAACATATTGGGGCCTACCCCTGTTGGTGTGAATGGCATTGGTCTCGCCAGTTCTTCTCGGGCCTGCAAAAGGCTTTCTTGTACTACTGGACGAGCTTGCACCGTGGTCTGAGATCTTACCCATTTTCAACAGGCTTTCAATTCTCTCTCCGGCTATAACAACATCTGCGAAGCTGGTGGAAGAGAAAGCAGCTAACCTGTCAATATACGTTCCCTGGAGAGTGTTCATAAACATGTCTGCCATTTCTCTCTCAGACATTGGTGGTTGAACAGCAGCAGCCAGTTGCCTCCACCTTTGGGCATACTCTCGGAAACTTTCCCTTGACGACTGTGACATTCCCATTAGGAGAGTCCTGTTGGGTGCCATGTCTAAATTGTATTGATACTGTCGGATGAAGGCTTCTGCCAGGTCCTTCCAGCATCTCACAGTTGCCCTTGTCAAATGGGAATACCATTCCCTAGAAGCTCCAGTCAAGCTATCTTCGAAGTAGAACATCCAAAGTTTCTCATCCATTGTATAGGCCTTCAGCCTTCCCAGAAATGATTGCAAATGAGTCCGGGGGCATGAAGTCCCATTATACTTTTCGAAACAAGGAGGTTTGAACTTATGGGGGATCCTGACCCCTTCTACCAAACCCATGTCCATGACGTCGAACCCCAAAGAATTTTGAGATTCTAAGGACCTCAACTTCTCAGCTATTTCATCCAGCCGCCTATCATAAGTTTCCTCTCCAGCACCCATTACTGTAAATTGGTCCTCCTGAGGATCTTCTTGAAGTACTCTGGCTGCAGTGGCTGTTCCTTGAAGGTTTGCAGGAATATTGATCTCAGGATGTAGATGTGGGCCAAACACAGGGGGGGTAACATGTGGTTGCACCCTTTCATTGTTACTTGTGCCTGCAGTCCCCACATGGGGCTCATCTTGATTCCTCCCTTCTACCAAAGTTCTGAGCCTCTCCTGGCTTTGAGCTAGGTTGTTCATCACTTCCATGAATTGTGTTATCTGGGTTCTCATCTCTAGTCTTTCGTTTGCCATCTGGTTTCTGACCTCCGTAAGGTCTTGCTGCATCTGATCCATCTGAATTCCCGGAAGGTTGTTTCTAGTTGGGTACCTGTGAGGCCTGTTGAGAGGAAATACCCGGCGGCGAGCAATAATTCCTGAGATTCACAACAGAGGTTAGCAACAACAAAACAAAAACCTACAAAACAAACAAAAGGGTTAGCATGCAATGCAGTTATGCTTATTTGTTCTCAAGGTATCCGGTTTGGCCTTCAGTTTTGACCCTTCCAGACCCTTGAAGATGATGCTGTTGAAGTTGCTTTTGAAGTAACCCAGATGGAAACTACCACAAATATATTACAAAGGTGAAATAATACAATTTGTTCATTTTTACAACACAAGCCCTCAAAGGGGTCAAAATACATCACAAAAAGCAAAAGTACATGGAAAAGGAACAACAACAAGCAAATGATCAAACTCCAAGGCCAAACTCATCCTCACGAACTTCCTTGAGAAGTGCTTCGGTCACAGGATCAGCCGGACGCTCCGTGAGACCTCTGATGAGAAGGTTTCTTGTTGCAACAGCTGCAGTCAACTTCCTGTTCTGACTTTGGTCCTTAGACCTCTTCACTCCAGCTCTGATTTCTAACTCTGATATTTCCTTCTGGGCTGCTGCCAGGGCTTTTTCCATCTGCTCCATTTTGTCTTGAGCTCTCTTGTCTTCTAGAGTACGGGCCTCAGTGATCCGGACCCACCTGGCCTGACTCTCTTTCAAATACGAGTCTGTCCTTGCTCTTTGGAACTGGGCTTCTTTACAAGCATTCTTCAGAATCTGTTCACCAGCTTTGGACTTGTTGATATAATCTCCAGACTTCTCAATTTTAGTCAAGTGTTCCACCCTCAACTTCTCCAGTCTTTCAATCTCCCTCACACCTTCACTCCTCTCCCTGAGGGTCTTCTGCAAGGCTTGTGTTAACTTCTCATTCCTTTCCTTCAAGCTCTCAAACTCCTCCAAACTGATAGTGGCAGGGGGTGGTGCTGAAGATGACTCAGGCATGTCTTCTATGGTAAAGGGCATTCCAGAGAATTGGGCCCTAGCATGGGACCACTCATAATATTGGACTGATGCCACATTATTGCACTTCCCCAAAATGGTGATTCCTTTGGTTTGAACATGATCCCAGGCCCAGGCAGCCTGCCTAACAACAGTCAAACTAATCTTGTTCTCACAGTAGAGGGTCTCCACCAAGTCTTGTTCCCTAGGAGTATGAACCAGTGCATAGCCTAATTGCCTCCTGAACAGCAGAGGGTTGTAATTGATACTTCCCTTAACTCCTATTAAGGGCACATTGGGAAAGTGCCCACAGCTGGTGATTATATCTCTGCCCTTGGTGCTCTGAGTACACCATCTGATATCTGCTGAAGTGAGAGTAGTGAGCCTCTTAGCCCAGTTGCTTTGCTGATGAGGGTTGAGAAATGCATCTGTCCTGGGTAGATGCCTGAGAAGCCAAGCATGGAATAATGGAGCACAAATCCTCACTAATCTTCCCCTCTGCTTCTCATTTCTCTGATGTACTGAGTAATAGAGATCACCCAGTAAAGTTGGCACAGGGTTCTTCAGGATGAACAAGTGGATTGCATTCTTGCTAATGAAACGGGGCTCATCTGCAAACAACACAATCCCATATACACTTAAGGCCAACAGAGCACAAACAACTTTCCACTCCCCCAAAGAGGCCTTCAGACTAGCTTGAGAAATCAGGAAGTCCAGATGAAAACCAGGGATTCCAGCTTTGGAGGTCATATGCTGTTCAATCAAAACAGGCTCCAGGTGCAAAGCTTTTGCTATCTCTCCATTGCTGGGAAAGACCATTTCAGGGTTAAAAGGGATTTCTCTTTTGATGGGCAGACCAGTCAATGATGAGTATTCTTCTAATAGAGGCCCCAACTGAAAGTCTTGAAAGGTGAAACATCTCAATGGAGGGTCATAAAACTGAATACAGGTGTGGATCAAACTCCTCTGAGATGGGTCCAGATCCATGACCAAGTCAAGTATATCCCCATAATGCTCCCTGAACAAAGGTATGTGCTCTGGAGTGATCAGGGTTTGGATCCTCCTGATGTCTGATAAGTCCGGTTGGAAGAAATGATAGGTGATGTTGCTTTTCTTTGGAGCCATAAGTGCTGAGACTGAGTAGAGTGAGTGCTGATGAAGATGCTGAGGAGTGGGCCACTGGCTGGCTAGTGCAAGTAACTGAAGTATGTGGCTGACAAACTGAAGCAAGTGCTGGTGGGGATAGGTCAATACTGCAGATGGGGTCAAAACCAAAACCAGATGAAGGTGGATACCCTGAAACACAAATAAGCAAATGTTAATATGATGCAATGAGTATGTATGCAAATGAAATGCAAGGGTTTGTGACTGAGCTGGATCTGATTAACTGCCTTGGTGTAGATCCATGTGTGTTCAAGAAATCCAGGTGGAGGTCTATAAATCCAGTAACCAGGGTGGGGGACTCAAATAAAGAGCCACATGTCCAGGGTTTTAGAATCACAAGAACTATCCAACATGGAGCATTCTTAACAAAGTCAAAGTAACAGGGTGTTCTGAGGTCAAGGTACCTGCAAACCTGTAAACAGCCCAACCCCCTCACAGGTGGTGATCTAGAACAAGGATCCTCAGACTTGGATCGGTTATGAGAAGTGTAAACACTTCTAACCCGGAGGTACAGTGTTTACAGTAACCATAACAATTCCTCCTCTAATTCACCTCAGTTTCTGAAGGTCAATACTAAAAGGTCATCCAGACTTAGCAGGCTTCCCAGATAGCCCTAGCATTGCAGGAAATCTGCAACACAGAGTTCTCAAGAAGAAACCCATATCTGAACCGTGTTTCATATTCCCGCACCAGACCGAAATGGAATGGGAAAGAATATGATCCACTCTAGCCTAGGTGTCACTCAGGTCCCAGGTATAGGACCTTAACTCTCAATGAATCACCCACCCACCAAAGCAAACAACCAGATCCAGCCAGCAGCAATGACAATATGATATAAATAAATGCAATAAAGAAAGCAGTAAAGTAACTGTACATAAAGCAATAAACAAAAATAAATATAAGCACAAACAAGCACATAACACCCCAGTAAACACAAATCAAACAAGCGCTAGGAGGAACCCACAAAAAGAACCAGAAGCCCTGGTTGCAGTATAAGTTCCCCAGCAGAGTCGCCAAGCTGTCGCTCCCGACAAATGAAACAGGGTCATATGAAGGTACAGACGCGAACGGTCGGCGAAGGGAACAGTGAGAACACACAGCCGTGAACTCACTGGAGATGAATAGAGTCGCCAGCTAGGCATTTTTATCCCGGAGGAAAGGTAATGCTGCATAGACCTAGAAAGATACGGATAAGACGGTTGCGAACCAGAGAGACTGAGAAAGGGGGTTGGTTACAACCTGGGAAGGTATTAGCACCCAGATTGTCCGTCGTACTCGACGGGATCCACGCTTGAAAGATTTGTGTTTTAAAGGGGTAGTGTCAGTGCAATCTGTGTGTAAAATGGCTGGAAAGCAATATGTACAGGTGTCAGTGTAAAGGAAGTGAAGTATATAAGTGGAGTGTCAGTGTAAGAACAAGAATAGGATGCTCATGATAATGGGGCTCAAAGAATAATGCTGGAAGGAGGGGGAATATACAGAGACTTTTGTTCGATAACTGTTAAGTTATGCCTACGTATCCTCTCGTGCAATGAGGAAGTCAGAACACCGTAGTTCGACCCAAAGAGACTGAAAGATGAATTGACTGATGAACTGCTTGCTTGTCAATGCTCAAGTGTATGACCTGTCTGGCTCAGGTGCTTACTGTCTTGCATTAGACGGAAGAAGCGAGTTCTCGTTTATGAGTGAAGGTGATGAGAGAAGAATCCCGAAGGAGACGATTATTGTTTGTTTTTGAGTTTTCAGTCTTTTATTGCTTTTGAAAGTTTGTCATAAGAAAATGAGCTTAAACCTAAACCAATGGATTTGGTAAACTCATCACATCATCCCTCTGATTAGGGGTAATGAGAATTACCTTAAGTGTGAAGTCAGATTCTCACACTTAATCACCTTTGATATAGGATTAAGATCATTAACCTACTTGTGATTATTTAGATGTTTTTGGTATTTTTGTTTAGTGTTGAGTAATGAGGTTAAGCCATAATCAAGGATTAAACAGACCCATTACACTATCCTAAAAGAAGGATAATAGATGAGAATGTTTAAGCTGAGGAAGACTCCTCAACTTAATCCATGATTAGGGATTAAACCCATGACAAAACAAGCCTTTGATTAAGTGAATTTTAATTAATGATATGGTGATGAAGTGAGTTTTATGGTTTGTAAGACAACTTTAGGGGGACTTGTCCATTAACACTAGGGTTAGTCCTTCTTAACCTCTTAAGGAAGAATTAGAACCCTAATGCAAGGCCCAAGTTACAAGTGTGATGTCTTGATGATTATTAGATGAATTGATTAAGAGATTTAAACACCTTAAGGGTTTAATACTTAGGATTAAAGTTATACACTCCATCCTAAGAGAAGGATGCAGGCATAACCCTAAGCACAAAGTCTTAAAGCCTTTAGGGTTTAGTCCCTGATTATGAGATGAGAAGAGAGGACTCAAAGAGAGACACAAAGGTAAAACTAAGAGGGGATACTAATCAAAACCCTAATTCATTATCATGCTTGGATGATCCTAAGGTTTGTGAGGTTTTCAAGGACAAACTTCAGAGGAGCCACCAGGAAGCAGATGAATAAGATCAAGAGAAGCAAAGTGACTTGCTTCATTCAAGAAGACAAGTCACTTGAAGAAAGAAAGTGGGAGAAGCAAGAATGAGCAAGCTCAAACTCAAACACATATAAGAATGCAGCAATGGATGCAAGAGAGATGAAAAGAAAAGTTATGAGAAGTGAAGGCAAATTCACTTCTCAAGTTTACTTACCACCTGAAATGTTAGAAAGAAATGCAATGCAATGCTAAATGAAATGAAATGACATGATGCTATACCAAACCAGAAGCATGCACATGATGTTAATGATGTTATGAGGTGCTGCAAACATGAGGCAAAGCAATGGGGATGTTCATACAAGATTATGAATGCAAATGATGCAAGCTAAGGAGCATGAACAAACATGGAAAGTTATGAATCATACAAGACAAATGACATGGCAAATATGAGATGCAATGATCAAAGATGCTTCCTATATGTCTTAAAATGTCAAATGAATCACAAGAATGCACAAAATGCAAAGACAAGTCATGTTATGCAAGAGAATGCAAGGAGGATGCAAGAGAAAGCCCAAATTAGGGTTCATGAATCAAACATCAAACAAAAATCCAAAACAGAAACAAAGCCCTAAGATAAAAATGGAAAATGGCACCCAAAGAAACCCTAAACCTATAATAAACCACTGCCCAAAGGGGAGCTCTCAACTCTCAACCAAACTCAAGTTATGAATTTTCTAAGTTATTAGGGTTTTTTAGGGTTCTTAACAAAAGAAATGCAAAACAATTGGAAAATGAAGAAACAAACCATGGCCATTTTATCTTTGAAAATACATGCTAAACATAACACAATGCAAGAAGAATCAATGTCTCAACCTTCTCCAATAGGCAGAAATGATTTTTTGAACTTAGGATCAAATTAATGCATAAAAATGATTTTAATTCAAAAAGAAATTCTTAAAATGCATCAAGATCAAAAAATAAATTTGGTTTGAAGGTTGGACAATGTTTCTAAATGTCTTAGAACATTTCATGAATTTTTTGGTGATTTTTAAATATCTAAAAGTATTTTTTAATTAATTAATTCCCATTAATAAACTAAAAATAATCTTTTAAATATTTAAAAATACTTTTTTAATGATAAAAATAAAATAAAAATGTTTTTGGGTCTTAAAAATTATTAAAACTTTAAGGAAAAAGTTTCATAATTTTTAAGGATTTTTAACTATTTTAAAATAATTATGCAAAATAAATGGAAAGAAAATGAATAAAAATTAAATAAAATGAAAGTATGCAGCATGAAGGGTTGAGATTCAATCTGGACAGGGGACCATTGACCACGCGCCAAATCCAGTGGCCCACGTTTAAACTGACTAAATTCAATTAATTAAACTAATTAAAGTGATTAGGGTTTAATGACCACATCTGGACCCTTTATGCGCGCGGGAAGTCAACTTGTTCAACGCATCTGAGGGCTCAAATTCAAACTAACATTAATTACGTGATTAGGGCACAAATGACTCTCAGGTGGCCGGAGAAGACTTCCGGTCGTCTTCTCCGGCCAGCTCTCACCTGAAAACTACCCAAATCCCTCAAAACGCATCAAAAATGAAAAACAAGAACTGGGAAATGATCCTCACATCCTCACGAATCAAACCCCCATCCTAAAACACATTTATATTTCCTAAATGAGCTGAATCGAAGAAAAAGAAAACTAGGTCACGCAAGCTTCAGACACAAATTAAATGCTCATTTCGAAACCATTTTCAAAACCAATGGTACCAGAATGATCAGCAAGACATGAAGAACAAGTTTGTAACAAGAAAAATGATTTCTGGAAAAATTATTTTCCAGCTACCTGAGATTTGGAGCTTTCAACTTGAGGACTTTCTGGCCACTTTTCCTTGTGAAAACCACTCCACTTGATCCCCCAAAGATGTTTGAGTGCTCAAAATGAGTTTGTGCTGGCTGGATAATGAGTTTCGAAAGCTTCTGCTCAAGCTTGATCAGAAATGGCAATGGAGGTTCTGGCTCTTTCAGGTCATTGTGAATGATGGTTTGAGGTCCAAATGATGTATGGAGAAGCTTTGCAAGGTTTGTTTGGCTGTTTGTGAGCTAGGATGGAAGATTCGAATGGAACTGCAAACTGAAGTGAGAAATGGCAGTGGGATCTCTTGGCTATTTCAGGCTTGTGTTCTTGGTGTTTTGTGATCTATGAGGCAGGGTGAGTTGAATGGAGGAAAAGGTTTGAGTGTTTGCAGGCTGTATAGAGAAATTCGAAAGCTTATGCAAAATGGAAGGTTTTTGTGAATGTGAGTGTGTCCAATGTTTCAGCCTTGCCTTGTGCTATGTTTAGCTTGCAAACTGTCCACATAATTCTCTCTCATTGGTCAGTTGACAAGACATGCCCTTTATTGATTGGTAAGGCAACTTTTGCAAAAAGTCAAATAATGTGTAAGAGAAGCATGGCTCATGATCTAGGCAAGTACATGGGCATGGGCTGGCGCAGCAAGGTGAGGTGAGAGGCTAGCAAAGCTCAGCATCCAAGGCTGCAAGTAGGAGGGAGCATGATCATGAGTTTTGCAACTTGTTGCTTTATGGTTCACATGTGAAGAAAACCTTGTTACACAAACCAAACCATAGGCAAACTTGATCCAATTCTGATTTTCAGCACTTAGAGAATGTTTATGTGTTGGTTTGAAATGAATTAGAGGCTGCAATATGCATTGGTCCAAGACTTTGCAAAATTTCCAAATGAGGCATGCCTTGAAAATTAATGATTTTAGCCAACTTTGCATTGCCATAACTTTTGATCCAAGAAGAGTTTGATCATGTTCTTGTACTTTTTGAAAAGGGAAAGATGGGATCTACAACTCTCATGACCAAAGTTTTTCCATTTGAAGCATTTTTGGATCAAGAATCAAGGCTTGAAAAATGACCTAAAATGAAGCATTCTTGAAAAGTCAACTATGCCCAAAAAGTCAACATTTGCAAAAACCCTAAATTCTTGATTTTTATGAACTTCAACCTTCTTCCATGATCAAATAAAGATCATATACACTCAAAATGATGAAGATCACCCATTGGTTGGGTCATTGGGGGCCTCAGATGCCCTGATTTTGCACTGACTTGTCTGAAAAGTCAACTCTTGATCAGATGACTTCCCCATGGAATTTCTTCATGAAAATTGATATGCATACTCCCTATACCATATAGAGACCAATGGAAACAAAAATGACCAAAAAATTTGGGATTATGGCCTCTGAAACCAAAACCCTAATTTTCAGTCAACTGTGCAGTTCAACCTGGCTCTGCATCCACTCAAACCCTAGTCCTTGTGATCCCTCTGCATTTTTGACTTTGAGGAGATGGAATATGATATAAGAACACACATGGACCCCTTTGAGTTGATTGGTGGCCTTTGGAATGGCTCCAGATGCTTTGGGATTGCTCAGATCACAAACCCTAGGTGCAGATGACTTAGAAACTATCCAGTGAATCAAAAATGAGATATGAGGTGACATGTTTGTGTTTATGCATATGAGGATGATCATAAGCCATGGTGTGAATGGGTGAGGGCAAATTTGGGGTGTTTACACGGTGCAGGCATCTCTTGAATGGCTTTGACTTTATCAGGGTCAACTTCAATCCCTTTCTCACTTACAATAAATCCCAGCAGCTTACCAGATCGCACCCCGAACGTGCACTTGTTGGGGTTCAACTTCAATTGGTACTTCCTCAGACGCTTGAACAGCTTTAGCAGATTTACCAGGTGGTCTTCTTCAGTGAGGGACTTGGCAATCATATCATCCACGTAACATTCTATCTCTTTATGGATCATATCGTGGAATAATGTCACCATAGCCCGTTGATACGTTGCACCGACATTCTTGAGCCCAAATGGCATTACCTTGTAGCAGAACGTGCCCCAGGGTGTGATGAAGGTTGTCTTCTCCATGTCTTCAGGTGACATTTTAATCTGATTGTATCCTGAAAATCCATCCATGAAGGAGAATACCGAGAACTGAGCCGTATTATCCACCAATACATCAATGTGAGGTAATGGGAAGTCATCTTTCGGGCTGGCTCTGTTCAGATCCCGGTAGTCAACACACATCCTTACTTTGCCGTCTTGCTTAGGCACAGGTACTATGTTAGCAACCCACGGTGGATAGCTAGTCACGGCAAGGAACCCGGCGTCCCATTGCTTTTGTACCTCTTCTTTGATTTTCATTGCCATGTCTGGGCGAGTACGGCGCAGTTTCTGTTTAACCGGTGGGCATTCCTCTCTTAAAGGCAGCTTGTGCACAACAATGTCGGTGTCCAACCCTGGCATATCTTGATAAGACCAAGCAAACACATCCACATACTCTTGAAGCAGGTCAATCAGTTGTCTCTTCACTGAGTCTTGTAAGCAAGCCCCGATTTTAACTTCTTTCACGTCTTCGTCTGTACCAAGATTAATTGTTTCTACCTCCTCCTGATGAGGAGTGATAACCTTCTCCTCTTGTCTCAACAATCTGGCTAGCTCTTCAGGAAGCTCGTAATCTTCTTCAACCCCTTCATCAGCTTGATTGATTGGATTGTCAAAGTCATACGAAGTCATAGCCGTGCTGTTGTCGGTGCAGTCTGGAAGGCACACTCTGCAAGGGTTCAGTTTGTTCATTTTAGTGATTGATTTTAATCTTGTTTAGAAAAGTGAAATAAAGTTATCATTTTGAAAACACTGCCATTTATTTTTTTGTACAAAAAGAAAAATGAAAAAAACAGTGAGCGGAAAAGCAAAAAGAGACTCATTTGCAAAAAGATGTCTGATACTTCATTGATTAATCTTGTTGCACAAAAATTACAGATGGCCCGATTACAAAATGAGTCTTGTCATCTTGGGCAAGATGCAAGACTTGATGCATGCTTAAAATATACAGGAAATAATAATTACTCTACAGGAGTAACTCTTATAATTTCCTGGGAAGACCAGTTTGAGATACTGCTCCCCGGGATCTTTGGACGGATCCAACTCTCCAGGTTGCGGTCGCTTTCATCCTCGTCTTCCAAATTGTTGACAGCATCAGGGGTGAGCATCCCCCCACTAACAAAGTTGGGCTCCTTAGCAGCCTCTGCTTGATCTTGTTGAGTTGGTTTGTAACCCAACCCGAATCTATCCTCTTTCTTCTCCACCGGTAACAGTTTTCCCCAGCCTTGGGCATTTCCTTCTTCAACAACCTTCCGGGCTTGTTGATAAGATGTCATTAAGGTTCCAGGTACAGCAGATGTTTCATTTATGTTCAAGGCCTCAAACCCTTGACTCATTGTTTCGTGGATCTCCCCATCCATCTCAATATATTTATAGGTAGCTAGGTGGCTAACAAAAATATCCTCCTCTCCACAGATAGTAACGACTTGACCCTCCCACTCGAATTTTAACTTCTGGTGAAGGGTTGAGGTCACGGCGCCAGCGGCGTGAATCCATGGCCTTCCCAATAGACAGCTGTAGGCAGGCTGTATATCCATCACGTAGAAGGTCGTTTTGAAAGTTTGTGGGCCAATCGTTATAGGCAACTCAATTTCCCCCAGAACCGATCTCTTAGAACCATCAAAGGCTCTCACTACCAGGTTGCTGGGACGTAATGCCAATCCGTCATACTCTAGCTTCACAAGGGCTTTTTTAGGTAAAACATTGAGGGATGACCCTGTATCTACCAGCACATGGGAAAGAACTGCGCCTTTACACTCCATGGTAATGTGCAAAGCCTTGTTATGATTGCGGCCTTCCGTAGTCAAATCAGTGTTGGTGAACCCTAGCCCATGACTAGCATTAACATTTCCAACCACAGCTTCCAACTGATTGACGGTGATCTCTTCGGGCACATAAGCTGCGTGCAAGACTTTTAGTAGTGCGTTCCGATGAGCTTCGGAGCACATGAGCAATGATAGGATTGAGATCTTGGAAGGCGTCTGGTGAAGCTGGTCCACTATTTTGTAATCACTTTTCTTGATGATTCTCATGAATTCATCAACTTCTTGATCAAAGGGTGTTTTCAAAGCTTCTTTAACAATCTGCTCTTCCTGCACCAAGCTCTTCCCTTTTGCCTTGGCAGCGGCTTCTGCTTCGGCAGTGGGTCTTTGAATTTGTGGAGCAAAGAGACGTCCGCTTCGAGTGAAGCCTCCGCCTCCTCCCACATTATCTATTTGTGGTGTAGGGGTTGATGATTCAAAAGTGATTTTCTGTCCTTCGCAGTATAGATCAGAGCCGTAATGCCAAGGGATGGCATTACTGCTTTCATAAGATACTGGTCCAGGTACTGTGACAGTGACTGGACTGATGGCAGCTGCAGAAGGGATTGTGATAGTCTGTGGATCAAAGTATATTGTGACTGGTGTTCTGATGGGAGTGGCATTTTGTGAGTTGTAAGCAGAATTATTTTCAGGATCATAATAAATCGTAACCGTTGAGACATTTGCTGCTGAAGTTGTAGGAGACATTGTTGGAAGGATGGGTGTTGTTGTTGTAGGAGGTTCTGAATGAAGTGGTGCTGAAGTTGTAGAAGGGGTGTTTGCTGATATCTGGTCCATTGAAGTAACAGATGAAGCATTTGTTGATGAGATTGAAGAGTTGTTTGGAACAATGGTTGTTGCATTTGTATAAGACACGGGAATTATTGCTGATGAGGTTGCTGGATTGGTAGGAATTGACGTTGTGATTTGAAGCAGGCCACTCTGGATGAGACCATCTATGCCATCTCTCAAGTTATCACAACCATTCACTGAAATGTTGCAATAAGCACACCCTAGCTCACATCCCGGGAACATTTGACATTCAAGGAGTTGAGCTTTAATCTCTACCAACGGTGTCCGAATCTGACCCACACTGGTTATCAAGTAAGACGGCTTGTCTTCTTCAATAGCATTGATTCTGGGACCTCCGTGGTTTGGCATAGGGTTTTTGTTAACATTCGGTGGTGGTGCAAAGTTCAGAGCTTTGGAGTCTACCAGGTCTTGTACCTTCATGTGCAAGGCTCTGCACTTTTCTGTACTATGGCCAGGTGCATTTGAGTGAAAAGCACATCTGGCGTTGGAGTCGTAATTTCTGGGTAGACTGGTGGGATCCGGAGGTGCCAACGTCCTTAGCTCAACCAGGTTGAGTTTCAGGAGTTGTGGCAGTAATGTGGCATATGGCATAGGGATCGGATCGATCACCCTATTGGCCTGAGAAGGTCTCTGTTGGAACGGTCTTTGCTGATTGTTGTTGTTGGTGTTGTTGTAATTTCTCTGAGGAGGATACTGAGTTTGTTGCTGATAACTTGGTTGCGGTGGTTGATAAGCTGGTTGTGGATGAACTGGAGCGGGAATGGTGACTGCTGCCACAGACCTATGAACATATTGGGGTCTGCCCCTGTTGGTGTGGATAGCATTGGTCTCACCAGTTCTTCTTGGGCCCACAAAAGGCTTCCTTGTGTTGCTGGATGAGCTGGCACCGTTGTCAGAAATTTTGCCCATCTTCAACAGGCTCTCGATTCTTTCTCCAGCTATTACGACATCTGCAAAGCTGGTAGAAGAGAAAGCAGCCAGCCTGTCAATGTATGTTCCTTGGAGGGTGTTCATAAACATATCTGCCATTTCCCTCTCTGACATAGGTGGCTGGACAGTAGCAGCCAGCTGCCTCCACCTTTGGGCGTACTCGCGGAAGCTTTCCCGGGATGACTGTGGCATTCCCATTAGGAGGGTCCTGTTGGGTGCCATGTCCAAATTATACTGGTATTGTCTGATGAAGGCCTCTGCCAAGTCCTTCCAACACCTGATGGTTGCTCTAGTCAGATGGGAGTACCATTCCCTTGACGCTCCAGTTAAGCTATCCTCAAAATAAAACATCCATAGCTTCTCGTCCATAGTATATTCTTTCAACCTTCCCAAAAAGGATTGTAAATGGGTCCGCGGGCAGGAAGTCCCGTTGTATTTCTCAAAACAAGGAGGCTTAAACTTATGGGGAATCCTGACCCCGTCCACTAAGCCCATGTCCATAACATCAAAACCCAAAGAGTTTTGAGACTCCAAGGATCTTAATTTTTCAGCAATTTCATCCAGCCTTCTGTCATAGGCTTCTTCCCCAGCACCCATTACTGTGAACTGATCCTCCTGGGGGTCTTCTTGCAGCACTCTACCTGCAGTGGCAGTCCCTTGAACATTAGCGGGAATGTTGATCTCTGGATGAAGGTGGGGTCCAAATACAGGGGGATTGACATGAGGTTGGACCCTCTCATTGTTGCTTGTCCCAACAGTCCCTATATGGGGGTCTTCTTGATTCTGCCTTTCTACCATTGCTCTCAATCTTTCTTGGCTCTGAGCCATATTGTTCATCACTTCCATAAACTGCGTCATCTGCGTTCTCATTTCCAATCTTTCGTTGGCCATTTGGTTTCTGACCTCTGCAAGGTCTTGTTGTACCTGATCCATTTGTATGCCCGGAAGGTTGTTACGGGTTGGATATCGGTGTGGACGATTGAGTGGAAATACCCGACGTCGAGCAATAGTTCCTGAATATCACAACAGAGTTAGCAACAATAAAACAAAAACCTGCAAAACAAAACAAAAGGTTAGCATGCAATGCAGTATGCTTATTTGTTTCCAAGGTATCCGGCTTGGCACTTGGTTTTGACCCTTTCAGACCCTTGAAGAAACTGTTGATGTTGCTTTGAAAGAAACCCAAATGGAACAAACTGATACATATATTACAAAAAAGCAAATGATACATAATTTGTTCTTTACAAAACATGCCCTCTGAGGGGTCAAAATACATTACAGGAAAATAAAAGTACATGAATGAAAGCAACAACAAGCAAAAGTCAAACACCAAGACCAAACTCATCCTCCTGAACTTCCTTGAGAAGTGCTTCAGTCACAGGATCAGCTGGACGTTCCGTGAGATTCCTGATAAGGAGATTCCGGGTAGTAACAGCTGCAGTTAGCTTCTTGTGTTGACTCTGGTCCTTTGACCTCTTCACCCCAGCTCTGATCTTCAGCTCTGAGATCTCCCTCTGGGCTGCTGCCAGGGCTTCCTGCTGCTCTTTTGCACTAGCTTCCAGCTGCTCTATCTTGTCCTGAGTCCTCTTATCTTCCAGAGTACGAGCTTCGGTGATCCTGACCCACCTAGCTTGACTCTCCTTCAGATACAAGTCTGTCCTGGCTTTCTGGAACTGGGCTTCCCTACAAGCATTCTTCAGAATTTGCTCTCCAGCCCTAGACTTCTTGATGTAATCCTCAGACTTCTCAATTTTAGCCAGATGCTCCACCTTCAACTTTTCCAACCTTTCAATATCCAACCTACCATCACTCCTCTCCCAGAGGGTCTTCTGCAAAGCCTGAGTCAACTTCTCATTTCTCTCTTTCAAGCTCTCAAACTCCTCTAAGCTGACAGTGGCAGGAGGTGGTGCCGAGGATGATCCAGGCATATCCTCCATGGTAAAGGGCATCCCAGAAAATTGAGCCCTGGCATGGGACCATTCATAGTATTGTGCTGATGCTACATTGTTGCACTTCCCCAGAATGGTCACTCCTTTAGTTTGAACATTGTCCCAGGCCCAGGCTGCTTGCCTGACAACAGCCAGATTAGGCTTGTTCTCACAGTAAAGAGTCTCAGCCAAATCTTGTGCCTTAGGAGTGTGGACCAATGTATAGCCCAGTTGTCTTTTGAACAGCAGAGGGTTGTAATTAATGCAACCCTTAACTCCTATTAGGGGTACATTGGGAAAATGCCCACAACTGGTAATGATATCCTTGCCCTTGGTGCTTTGAGTGCACCACCTGATATCAGCTGAAGTCAGAGCAGTGAGTCTTCTAGCCCAGTTTCTCTGCTGATGAGGATTCAAAAATGCATCTGTTTTGGGCAAATGCTTGAGAAGCCAAGTATGGAACAAAGGAGCACAGCACCTCACTAATCTTCCCCTCTGCTTTTCATTCCTCTGGTGCACTGAGTAGTAGAAATCCCCCAATAAAGTGGGCACTGGGTTCCTCAGGATGAAAAGATGGATTGCATTCTTGCTAATGAATCTGGGCTCATCTGCAAATAATATAATCCCATATATGCTCAGGGCCAATAACGCACAGACTGCTTTCCACTCTCCCAAAGAAGCTTTCAGGGTAGCTTGAGAGATCAAGAAATCCAGATGCAGGCCAGAGATTCCAGCCTTAGTGGTCATATGCTGCCCAATCAGAACTGGTTCCAGATGCAATGCCTTTGCTACTTCTTCATTACCAGGAAAGACCATCTCAGGGTTGAAAGGGACTCCACCCCTGATAGGTATACCAACCAATGATGAGTACTCTTCCAATAAAGGGCCCAACTGAAAATCCTGAAAAGTGAAACACCTCAGTGGGGGATCATAAAACTGAAGGCAAGTATGAATCAGGCTCCTCTGTGAAGGGTCCAAATCCATAACCACATCAAGTATGTCTCCATAGTGTTCCCTGAACAGTGGTATATGGTCTGGAGTAATCAGGGTCTGAATCCTCCTGACGTCAGCTAGCTCAGGCTGGAAGAAGTGGTAGGAGATGTTACTCTTTTTAGGTGCCATGTTGTTGAAGAAGAGTTGAGACAGGTGCTGATGATAACACTGAAAATGGGCCACTGACTGGCTGGTGCAGGTGACTGAAGCAAGTAGCTGATAGCTGAAGCAGATGCTGATGAAGATAGGTCTATACTGATGATGGGGTCAAAACCAAGCAAAAAAATGAAGATGGATACCCTGAAAAACAAGTAAACAAATGTCAAAATGATGCAATGATGATGTATGCAAATGATATGCAAGGGTTTGTGACTGATCTGGATCTGATCAAATGCTCTGATATAAGTCCAGGTATGTTCAAGAAATCCAGATGGAGGTCTATAAGTTCAGTAACCAAGGTGGGGGACTCAAATAAAGAGCCACATGTCCAGGGTTTAGAATCACAAGAATTGTTCCAACATGGAGTATTCTTAATCAAATCAAAGTAACAGGGTATACTGAGGCCAATGGTACCTGCAAACTTGTAAACAGCCCAACCCCCTCACAGGTGGTGTTCTAAAACAAGGATCCTCAGACTTGGATCAGTTATGAGAAGTGTAAACACTTCTAACCCGGAGGTACAGTGTTTACAATAACCATAAAAGTTCCTCCTCTAATTCACCTCAGTTTCTGAGGGTCAATACTAAAGGTCATCCAGACTTAGCAGGCTTCCCAGATAGCCCTAGCATTGCAGGAAATCTGCAACACAGAGTTCTCAAGAAGAAATCCATATCTGAACCGTGTTTCATATTCCCGCACCAGACCGAGATGGAATGGGAAAGAAGATGAACCACTCTAGCCTAGGTGTCACTCAGGTCCCAGGTATAGGATCTCAACTCTCAATAGAACACCCACCCACCAAAGCAAACAAACAGATCCAGCCAGCACAATATGACAGTATGATATATGCAAAGCAATAGAGAAAGTAGTAAAGCAACTGTACATAAAGCAATAAACAGAACAAATATACAAACACAGACAGCACATAACACCCCAGTAAACATAAATCAAACAAGCGCTAGGAGGAACCCACAAAAAGAACCAGAAGCCCTGGTTGCAGTATAAGGGTCCCCAGCAGAGTCGCCAAGCTGTCGCTCCCAAAAGATGAGACTGGCTCAAATGAGGTACAGACGCGAACGGTCGGCGAAAGGATGAAATGAATAGAGTCGCCAGCTAGGCATTTTTATCCCGGAGGAAAGGCAATGCTGCATAGACCTAGAAAAAGATGGATAAGACGGTTGCGAACCAGAGAGACTGAGAAAGGGGGTTGGTTACAACCTGGGAAGGTATTAGCACCCAGATTGTCCGCCGTACTCGACGGGATCCACGCTTAAAAGATTTGTGTTTTAAAGGGGTAGTGTCAGTGCAATCTGTGTATAAAAGAGGTTGGAAGAAAATGTACAGGTGTCAGTGTATAGTGTATAAGTGATGTGAAGTGTATAAGAGGAGTGTCAGTGTAAGAACAAGAATGAAATACTCAAGATTATGAGGCTTAAATATTGATGCTGGAAGGAGGGGGAATATACAAAGACTTTTGTTCGATAACTGTTAAGTTATGCCTACGTATCCTCTCATGCAATGAGGAAGTCAGAACACCGTAGTTCGACCCAAAGAGACTGAAAGATAAATTGACCTGTGAACTGCTTGCTTGTCAATGCTCAAGTGTATGACCTGTCTGGCTCAGGTGCACACTGTCTTGCATTAGACGGAAGAAGCAAGTTCTCGTTTATGAGTGAATGAGATGAGAAAAGAATCCCGAAGGAGACGATTATTGTTTGTTTTTGTGTTTTCAGTCTTTTATTGCTTTTGGATATTTGTCATAAGTTAATGAGCTTAAGCCTAAGCCAATGGGTTAGTAAACTCATCACATCTTCCCTCTGATTAGGGGTAATGAGAATACTTTAAGTGTGAAGTCAGCTTCTCACACTTAATCACCTTTGATGTAGGATTAAGATCATTAGCCTACTTGTGATTATTTAGATTTTTTGGTGTTTTTGTTTAGTGTCAAGTAATGAGATTAAGCCATAATCAAGGATTAAACAGACTCATTACACCATCCTAATAGAAGGATAATAGATGAGAATGTTTAAGCTGAGGAAAGCTCCTCAACTTAATCCATGATTAGGGATTAAGCTCATGACAAAACAAGCCTTTATTATTTGGATTTTATTTAATGATATGATGAATAAGTGACTTTTAGGGTTTGTAAGACAACTTGAGGGGGACTTGTCCATTAACACAAGGGTTAGTCCTTCTTAACCAATTAAGGAAGAATTAGAACCCTAATGCAAGGCCCAAGTTTCAAGTGTGAAGTCTTGATGATTATTAGGTGAATTAATTAAGAGATTTAAACACATTAAGGGTTTAACACTTAGGATTAAAGTTACACACTCCATCCTAATAGAAGGATGCAGGCATAAGCTTAATCACAAAGCCTTAAAGCCTTTAGGGTTTAGTCTCTGATTATGAGATGAGAAGAGAAGACTCAAAAGAGACACAAAGGTAAAACTAAGAGGGGAGACTAGTCAAAACCCTAATCATTGTCATGCTTGGTTATTCCTAAGGTTTGTGAGGTTAACAAGAGAAGGTCTTCAAAGGAACCACCAGGAAACAGATGAAAGGATCAGGAGAAGCAAAGTAACTTGCTTCACTTAAGAAGACAAGTCACTTGAAGAAAGAAAGTGAGAAGAAGAAGGATGAGAAAGCTCAAACTCACACACATACAAAAAATGCAGCAAGGATGTAAAAAGAGGTGAAGAGAAGTTATGAGAAGTGAAGGCAAATTCACTTCTCAAAGTCACTTACCACCTGAAAAGTTAGTGAAAGAAATGCAATGCAATGCAAAATGAAATGAAATGGTATGATGTGAACCAAAACCAGAAGCACATATATGATTTTTAATGATGTTATGTGATGCTACAAACATGAGACAAGACATGAGGGTGATCATATGAACCAATGGATGCAGATGAGGCAAGTTAAGGAGCATAAACATACATGAAAAGTTATGAAATGCAAATGGCATACAACATGGGGAAATGCAAGATGCAATGATCAAACATACTTTCAAAATGTCTTATGATGTCAAATGGATCACAAGAATGCGTAAAAAGTCATGGCAAGTCAAGATATGAATGCAAATACAAGATGGATGCATATGGAAGCCCAAATTAGGGTTTATGAACAATACATCAAACAAAAACCAAAATCAGAAGCAAACAACATTACAAAAAATTGAAAATTCCCTCAAAGAATCCCTAAACCTATGCTAACCCAAAGCCCAAAGGAGAAGTCCC
Source organism: Lathyrus aphaca (assembly GCA_963966055.1). Classification (NCBI taxonomy): domain Eukaryota; kingdom Viridiplantae; phylum Streptophyta; class Magnoliopsida; order Fabales; family Fabaceae; genus Lathyrus; species Lathyrus aphaca. Next base: position 547,365,296 of record OZ014520.1, read on the forward strand.
AACTTTTAACCTAGTTCAAGTTATGATTTTTCTAAGTTTTCTAAGGTTTTAGGGTTCCTTAACAAGAAAAATGCCAAACAAATGGAAAATGGAAGATCAAATCATAGCCATTTAATCTCACAAACTACATGATATTCTAAACACAATGCAAAAAGAATCAAAGTCCAACTCTTTATGGTTAGGCAGAAGTGATTTTTGGAAGTTTGGATCAAAATAATGCATCAAAATGATTTTAATTCCATGGAAAATTCTCAAAATGCATCAAGATCAAAAAATAAATTTGGTTTGAGGGTTGGACAATGTTTCTAAATGTTTTTAAATGTTTCATGAATTTTTTGGTGATTTTTAAATACCTAAAAGTATTTTTAATAAATTAATTCTCATTAATTAATTAAAAATAAACTTTTAAATATTTAAAAATACTTTTTTAATGCAAAAAATAAAAATAAAAATATTTTTGTGTTCTGAAATTAAATAATAACTTGTATAAAAAATTTCAGAATTTTTAAATTAGTTTTACTATTTTTAATAAATTGGAGAAAAGAAATGAAATAAAATGCAAAATAAAATGGATTTATGGAGAAGTCAACGCATCCAATGGCCTGTATTTGAATAAAAAGAGAGGGAATTGACGCGCGCGAGATTGGAAGGCCAGGATTCATTCTGGGGAATTCAAAATTAATCCCAATTAATTAATTCAAATAATCAGGATTAGGGTTTAATGAGAGATCTGGGCCATTGGTTCACGCGGGAGTCAACTAAAGTCAGCCAGATCAAGGGTCCAAATTCAAACTTGCATTAATTACGCTGGTTAACCCTAATCTTTTTCAGGTGGCCGGAGAAGACCTCCGGTCGTCTTCTCCGGTGGGAACCCCACCTGAAAATTCCTAGAATCTTCAAAACGCAACTAAAATGAAATCTAAACAAACAGAAATCCTTCCCATACTTCACTGAATCAAAACCCCAACATAAACATCATTTATATTTCATCAATCACATGAATCGAAACAAAAGAAATTTTAGGGCAAAACTTTCAGAACACGATTAAACTCTCATATCTTCACCATTTTCAAAACCAACAACATCAGAGTGATCAGTGAACTACAAAGAACAACTTAGGAACTTTAAAAATCATTTCTGGAAAAAAAGTTCTTGAGCTACCTGAGTTTTGAAACTTTCAGTTTACAGCTTTCTGGCCTTTCTCCTTTGTGCAATCCACTCCTTATGGTCCCTTGATGATGTCTGGATGCTTAGAAGGAGTTTGTGTTGGCTGGTTTGAGAGTTTGAACAGGTTCTGTTCAAGCTCAGGTGAGAATCGTGTTCTTGATTCTTTGAGCTTCAGGTTGGTTTTGGGGGTGCTTTGTGATCAGGGTGATGTGTTGAGAAGGTCTGTGTAGTTTGTTTGAGTGTTTGTGAATTGTATGAAGAGTTTCGAAGGCTTTTGCTTCAAGGGTGGAAAATGAGAATGCTGTGCTCTTGTGTGTTTCAGGCTTGTGTCTTGTGATGTTTAGCTTGCATTTTGTTTGTATAAACTAATCCTATTGGTCAGATGACATGACATGTCCTTTTGTGATAGGTATGGGTGCTTTTTGCAAATTGTCAACTTTGTGTAAGAAGGGAATGGGCTACTTTGCTAGCTTGGTACAAGGGGCTTGTCTTGCGCAGCATGAGGTGAGGAGAGGGCTAGGGTGGTTCAGCAACCAAGGCAGCAAGTGGGTGAGATGTTATGATGGATTTTGCAACTTGGTTCACTTTGGTTCTCATGAAAAGATCTTGTTCCACAAACCATACAAACATGTAATTCTTAGGTCCAATCTGAAATTTAGATGCCACATTATCATGTTATGTGAATTAGAAGTCCATTTGATAGCCTTAGAACACTTGATCAAGTCATTTTGCAAAATACCTCTTTGGTAGAAACTTTGAAATTTTGTGATTTTTGCCAACTTTGACAAGCCATAACTTTTGATCCAAAATGAATTAGGTCATGTTCTTGTACTTTTTGAAAAGGGAAAGATCTAATCTACAACTTTCATGACCAAAGTTTTTTAATTTGAAGCATTTTTGGATCAAAAAGTAAGGGTTGAAAAAGTTGCATAAAATGACATTTTCATTAAAAGTCAAACTTGCCCAAAAAGTCAACTTTGCAAAAGACTTGAAATTCTTGAATTTTGTGAACTTCCAACTTCTTCCATGATCAAATAAAGATCATATACACTCAAAATGATGAAGATCACCCCTTAGTTGGGTCATTGGGGGCCTCAGATGCCCTGATTTTGCACTGACTTGTCCAGAAAGTCAACCTTTGATCAGATGACTTCCCCATGGAATTTCTTCATGAAAATTGATATGCATACTCCCTATACCATATAGAGACCAAAAGAAACAAGAATGACCAAAAAAATTGGAGTTATGGCCTCTGAAACCAAAACCCTAATTTCAGGTCATCTATGCAGTTAAGCCTGGCTCTGCTTCCATACCCATCCCAGTTCTTGTGATTCTTTGGCATTCTTGACTTTGAGAGGATATAATATGATACTTGAACACACATAGACCCCTTTGAAGTGATTGTTGACCTTTGGAGTGGCTCAAGAAGCTCTTGGATTGCTCAGATCACAAACCCTAGATGCAGATGACTTAGAATCTATGCAGTGAATCACAAATGAGATATGAGATGGTATGATTGTGTTTATGCATATGAAATGATCACAAGCCATGGTGTGAATGGGTGAGGGCAAATTTGGGGTGTTTACAGTGTTCCATGGTTTGTGGATTATGCGAACTATCTGGTCGGTGGTATTATACCTGACGATTTTGACACTAACAGAAGAAAAAAGTTTGTTCATGATTGCAGGTTTTATCTGTGGGATGATCCTTTTCTGTATAAAAGAGGAGTGGATGGTTTGGTCAGAAGGTGTGTACCCGAAGAAGAATAGAAATATGTATTAAAAGCCTGTCATGATTCCGAGTACGGAGGGCATTTTAGTGGTGACAGGACAACGGGTAAAGTCCTTCAATCGGGGTTATATTGGCCTACCTTATTCAAAGATGCTCAGCAGTTAGTAACGGAGTGTGACAGATGTCAGAGGACCGGGAACATATCAAGAAGGAATCAAATGCCCCAAAACTCTATGCTTGAAGTAGAGTTATTTGATGTGGGGGGGATAGACTTCATGGGACCATTTCCTCAGTCATTCGGAAAGACATACATCTTGGTTGCGGTGGATTACGTGTCAAAGTGGGTTAAAGAGGTGGCATTGCCCACCAACGATGCGAAAGTGGTTACCAAATTCTTAAAGGATAATATATTCGCAAGATTTGGTGTACCAAGAGCTTTAATAAGTGATGGAGGAACCCATTTCCTAAATCACCTCATGGAGAGGCTTCTACAAAAGTATAACGTGAAACACCGGGTAGCCACTCCATACCATCCGCAAACAAGTGGCCAAGTGGAGGTATCAAATAGACAACTCAAACAAATTTTGGAAAAGATAGTCAACTCGTCTCGAAAGGATTGGTCTGTTAAGTTGGATGACGCTCTATGGGCATACCGAACGACCTTCAAAACATCGATCGGCATGTCACCGTATCAGTTGGTTTATGGAAAGGCATGTCATTTACCGTTGGAACTTGAACACAAGGATTTATGGGCTACTAAATATTTGAATATGGACCTATCTAATGCCGGAAGATCTCGCATACTCCAACTGCATGAATTGGAGGAATTCCAGAAGGGCATATGAGAATGCTAAGATGTACAAAGATCAAACAAAGAAATGTCATGACAAGAGAATTCAAACGAAAGAATTTTTCGAAGGACAACTTGTCTTACTGTATAACTCAAGGCTGAAACTCTTTCCTGGGAAACTCAAATCTAAGTGGTCGGGACCGTTTGAGGTGCATCGAGTCTTCACGCATGGGGCAGTCGAGATAAAGAATCAATCTAACGGAGACATCTTCAAAGTGAACGGGCAAAGGTTGAAGCCTTATTTTCAAGGACAACTTAGAGATCATGCCAATGTCATTCTTCTTATCCAGTAGAATGAATGACCGTCGAGCCATGCGACGTTAAACGCAGCGCTGCGTGGGAGGCAACCCACGATGGTTTCATTTAATCTTTATTTGTTCATTTTGTAGGTAGGTCGAATAAACGTCTCACAGAGTCGGTAGAGGAAAGAAAAGAAAGAAAAATGGTTCGAATGTTGAAAAAACGCATTTTTTGAAAAATCAGGGCCCTGACACGGGTGCCCATGTCACATGACACGGCCCGTGTCAGGATGATATGTGGATTTGAGGTTGAGGATGTTTGGAAAAGCAGGGGTGCAACACGGGTGCCCGTGTTGCAGAGTCTGAGCATTCCTTCCTTATTAACTTGTTTTTTGTTCATGCAGGGGCCTGACACGGGTGACCGTGTTGCGCAACACGGCCCGTGTCAGGAGGGCGGATCCAATTTTTCAATTTTTTTTAATACATTAAATGAGTGGGGCCCACGAATTTTTATCACTAAACCACTCATTTGCCCTTAGTTGTCATTTTCAGATTTCTTTTTCACAAAAATTTGCCTTCTTCTCGACTCTCTTCCTTTCTAAAACCCTAGCCTCCATTGTTCTCCACACCAAAAACCTTCATTTGCTCTAACACCCATTCACCCAAACTCTATACTCACTTCACAAAAAATGCTCCTCTCATCTTCCTTGTCACTCCTACGTTGACGTTTTTTCTTAATTCGAATTTCGAAATTTGTCTGTTCATTTTTGCAGGAAGTGAGAATGCCTCCACGAAGGGACACTGGAAAGGCCGTGGCTGAGCCATCTTGCCCCCGGAAGATGGCACACCGTATGGCAAATGCTCACGACATTTTGTTCGAGGAGCCGGAGCATCAACGGAAATACTCCGTATTGGTCAAGCGTAAGTTAATTCCGACAAGGTATATCTATAATGATACGCTTGATAATTTAGGACTGAGATTTGAAGTACATAGGATGTTTCATACTTTAGGCATGCTTGAATTTATGAAATTTGAAGCGCCGACCTATGAGCGCATAACTTTCGAATTTTTGAGTTCTTTGGAGTTTCAGTTGAAGCACAGGTGGACGGGTTCCGATGAGGAATATTTTGGAACATTAAGGTTCCGTCTGTTTAATACTACTCACTCATTATCCTTGGCGGAACTGGGAGAAGTCCTGAAGCTGCCTAGCTTCGGACCTGGAGCTCCCCCAACTACTTTTACTGCTGGTGATTTCTGGACAGCTATCACAGGAAATCCCGAGTATGTCGCAAAGGCGGCAAAGGCATCGTGCATCCACAACCCATGCTTCAGATATGCACAGAAAGGCTTGGCATACACCTTGTTTTGTAGAGGGTACAACATGGGTGTAGCAACTCAGAAAGAGTTATACCTGTTGTATGGCATGTCCAACAAAGAGCTGATCAATGTCGCGGCTTTTGCGGCTGACCATCTGAAAAGAGTGGCAAATGCTAACTCGGGAGAGATATCAGTGGGAAGCATGATAACCCAAATTGACGACCACTTTGGATATGGTGCTTTGCTGAGGGAAGAACCGATTGTTACAAGTAAAATAAAAATTGACCTGGCCACCCTCACAACACAAGGTATGATTAAGGTCTTTAATGATTATTACTCTTTGGTTAGTCGTAACCATCATTTGTTGGCATTACCTGCGCCTGATTTTATAAGCATTGAAAATGAGGCTAATTGGATATACGAGATTCCTGTACAGGACGATGAAGTTGTTTTTGATGATGTTGCAGGTACATATGAAAAAGAAGGTTATCAACCGGAGATGGCGCCTATGCCGCCAGTTGGTAACTCAGTCAATGCCAATCAAGGAACAGGTTTTTCGTGGAGCATGGGTGAGAAGGATTGGGAATGGATGCAAAATGAAATGTGCTACCTCCGAAGTGAGCAAACTCGACAAGGAGAAGAGCAAACCCGACAAGGGAAAGAGCAAATCCGACAAGGCAAGCTTATCGGAGAAATGCACGAATGTTTGAAGCAGATGCATTTGCGAGACCAACCACCTCAACCACCTCAGTAGGCTTCTGTGAGTCCCATATTCGCACTAGTTCTCCATCAGTGGGGACACTGATGAGTTCTGGTGTGGGAGGGTTTATTTAGTTATTTTGTGTTATGTTTTTACCGTTTATTTTAATTGAGAGTTTGTACTGCTTGAATAAATAATTGGAATCATTTATGAAATCGCCCCCGAGCTGGAAAAAAATATGATGATAATTTGTCTTGCGAGTGAGGTGAGGAAAAAGTGTAGAGGGTTAAGTGAAAAAGAATCGGATGAAGAAATAGAAAAATCTTGAGGTGAAAGTATAATGCAAACACACTGAATCCGATGAGTAAGTAACGAGTCCTAAATGTAGATTTGTGCCATGGTACTTAAATCTGAGAAGTACCCCTTATTAGTTTATCATGACAGTCAGGCTTCATTTATACTAGTTGTTGTGCATGGTTGATCGGAAAAAAAAAAAGAGAAAAGACACCGGAAAAAAAAGAGATAAATAAACAATCGATCCTTCTAAGTTGGGTAACCCTCGCCCGGTTATTCAGCCTAACGGCGGTTGAACCCAAATGTTGGTGTCTCAAAAAAATAAAGTTGGTCAACCAACCTTGTGCATACAATGAAAAATCACAAAAAGCCTTAAAATGAGTGTCCGAATGAAAAGGGGGAATTGATAGGAAGACCTAAGCCCAAAGCATAGTCGGAGAGGTTACCGAAAAGAGGGTTGAGGTCCATGGTGTTATCGCGGTTCAGTGTTTGCAAGATATTTTCATTGAGAGAGAAGCACTAAAAGTATCCGCCCGGTGATTTGGATCTTATCGCACGAGTATCCTCATTTCATCTCAAAAGTCATCAGTTACGAATGGTTAACTTGTGAAATTATGCAAGATTTATGCTTGAGGACAAGCAAAAATTCAAGTTCGGGGGAGTTTGATCGATGATTTCCAGTTATTATTTCAAGACATGTTAGCTGTTGTTTTTCTATGTTTTTGTGTGTTTTCGAGTCTTATGTTTAGATTATTCCGTGTTATTCCGTTATGTGGCAAGGATGTTACATGTTATCTTTTATATCGTTGGTGCGTTTAATTTGGTTGTTTTTAGTGTATTTTCAGACAGATATCAAGTCGGTGATCAGATACGAAGGAAACGGCGATCCGTGTGCGAAGAAATAGAGAAAAAGGGGGTCCAGAAGCCTGACACGGGTGCCCGTGTCACCTGACCGGCCCATGTCAGGTTGGTTATGCAGAAATGAAGAATCCAGCAGTATGACACGGGTGCCCGTGTCACATGACACGGCCCGTGTCATAGGTCCCCATTGAAGGCACGTGTGCAGGAGTCCAGCAGCATGACACGGGTGCCCGTGTCACGACACGGCCCGTGTCATGGCACCTGAATGCAAGAGTTTTTCTTTGGTCTCTTGTGCTTAGGGCATTTTGGACGTTTCACATGTAATTTTGTAATCTGATACATTAGGATGGTCGTAACCAGAAAAAAACACTTTTGACTATTGGGAATTATCACGCAAAGGAGAACAAATGATTTTAGAGGAGAAGTCGGATCGATCAAACGCGGAAGCAATTGATGATCCAATCAATTCTTTTTATATTGTAATGTTTATTTTCCTTATGTATGTGATTTTCATTGTTTGGATTATGAGTGGCTAAACCCCCCAATGCTAGGGGATGTCCCTGAGTTATTGTAATGACATTGAACTTAATTTGATGAATTTCACTACTTTTATATTCATTGTGTTGATTAATTAATTTTATTGTAAGAAAAAATCAATATTAGAAAATTAGATTTTTAATCATTGGTTGACAGATGGTAGGAATACCCTGTTACGTTTTTCAATCAAAACGTTTTATCGTATATCACCAAGGAATTGGGATATCATATTTAACCGTAAAAACTTCCGATATGCAAATGCTTGGTATTCATTTTATACGATCAAGGAATTGGGTATAGGAGGAATACCAAAGGGTTTTCTTTAAAGGAATTTTGGAAACCTATTGTAATAAGGCGGTAATGATTTAGTTGCAGTGATATTTTAACGATTATAAACAATTAGACATTATAAGAATTTCTCATACACCTTCCCTAGCATAATTCTCATATTTGTCATCCTTAGTATTATTTTCCTAGATTTTATATTTACTAGTCTTTTGAGAAAATCTAAACAAACCCTTAGAAACTTTTGTTCAACTTGAAATAGTAAATAACTTAATTTGATACGCAGTCCTCGAGATCGATATTCGGAGAATTTCCCTTAAGATTACTACAGTGGGCAAAAATAGTACACTTTCTATTTTCCCATCAAAGAACATGTCTTGATTCATCATAGAACTCAAGTTATGGCCTTTCAAAGTTGGCAAAAATCCTATAATTTCAAGTTTCATGTCAAAGAGGGATTTTGCAAATTGGCATTTTCAAGCATTATAATGACTTCAAATGTACACAAACACTTCACAATATGTCAAACAAACCTCAAAAGATCAGAATTGTGCATTGAGCCTAGGGTTTCCATGACTTATGATCCAAGAATCTTCAAAGAGGGAATTTTGCAAATCATATGATAACTCTTCATCCAAGCCTTCCAGCACATCAAAACCAATCCCATGGCCATCCTTGAACCCAGCTGAGGCCATACACCCCATGAAATCTCCTCTGACCCGTGCCCATACCTTAAAGTGCAAAATCTTGACTTTTTGCAAAAACTCCCATACCAATCAGCCTGTGCCACAACAACTCTCTGGCAATCAACATTGTTTATGTGGACAATAAGCAACTCATTTCACACAACATTGAGGCCTGAATCCATCCACACACTTAGAATCACAAAAACCTCAAGAAGCCTTCCCTTCATCGAATTTCATACACAGCCAACAAAAATCACAAACTCTTCCACCAATCAACTCAGCATCACCCTAGGATCATTTCCCACCCATCACCATAGCTTAAAACACCTTCAAACACAAATACGATTTCTGCAACTTCAGAAACAAAGCACTCAAAATAGAAACTCTAAGCTTCATTCTAGCTTGCCAATAACTTCAGGAGGTCAAAGGGAAGTGGATTGCACAAAGGGGGAGCTCTGAAAGTCCAGATTGCAAAGCTCCAACTCAGGTAGTCATCACGAACTTTTTTCCCAGAAATGTGTTTTCATGTTATAGAATGATTCCTCATGCTTCACTGATCATGTTGATGTCTTTTCTTTTGAAAATGGTTGAGTTTTAAGCATTTCATGATGTTCTGAAATTTTTGTCGTTTTGATGTTTTCATTTGAATCTTGTTGATGATGAATGATAAATGATTTTTGAGGCTGGATTATTGTTTAGGGTAGTTAGTTGATTAATTCTGGAGGTTTTAGGGGCTTGGGGTGGTGATTTGAGGAAGCTCAGGTGAGGGGTTGGCCGGAGAAGATGATCGGAGATTGGTTCGTGGCCCTTAGATCTAGATTAGGGTTAGGTTTTGAGTGGTTCAGATTAGTCCATTAAGTTTAAATCCAGATTAATTAATTATAAAACATAATTAAACTCAGTTTGAATGTGAGCCGTCCAGATGCGCGCGTGGTCAATTCCCTCCAACCCCAGTTTAAATCCCAGCCACCAGATCAGCATACTTTCATTTTTATTGCATTTTAATTCATTTTAATTCATTTCTTTTGCATAATTTATTTAAAATAGCAAAAAGCATCAAAAAAATATTTTCTTTTGCATTCTGACTTTAAATATTTTTCTCATTCCAAAAATGATTTTTATTTTATTTTTTGCATTAAAAAAGTAATTTTAAAATATTTAAATGTTATTTTTAATTAATTAAAGTCTTTTAATTAATTAAAAATACATTTAGCATTCTAAAACTCACCAAAAAAATCATGAAACATCCCAATGCATTTAGAAAATATTTCAAACTCTTCACACAAATTTCGTTTTAGGTTTGATCATAGTTTGTGAATTTCCTTTGAATTAAGGGTCATTAAAATCATATTTTTGAACCTTAACTTAAAAAAATCATTTCTGCCTAACCAAGAAGAGTTTGAAGTTGATTCTTTTTGCATTGTTTTGAAAATTGCATGTAGTTTATAGGTCATTTTCCTCATGAATTTATCTTGCATTTTCAAATTGATTTGCATTTTTCCCTTTGAACCACCCAAAAACCCTAGAAAACTTAGGAAAATCATAACTTTTGATTGGTTAGGCTTCTGACCTTCTCCTTTGGGGTGTGACCTAATATGGGATTAGGGTTTGTTTGAGCTTGATTGAAAAGTTTTATCATGTCACATGCTTCTGTTTTGTTCATTTTCATCTCATACTTCCATATAACCCTAATTTCTCATGTTCACTTGCATTCACCTTGCATATGCATCAATACATGAACTTTCCATGACATTTCTTGCATTCATATGTCATCTTAGACATCTTAGGACATGTTAGAACCTTGCTCAATCATTTATTCATCCATTTTCCATGATTTGCATTCATTTCATTTTATTAACTTTCATGTGTTTTCAAACTTCAAAGCATGCTTCCTTTGCATCTCATTCTTGTATGATCATTCATATGCATTTTGTATGCCTTTGCATCATCTTACATGACATTTACATGACATAAACACTTCTGACTTTGGTCATTTCATCTCATTTCATCCCATTCCATTTCATTTATTTATGCTTTATACCTTATGCATCCATGCTAACTTTTCAGGTTTGGTAAGTTATTGTGGGAGGTGGATTTGCCTTCACCTCTCATATCTTCTTATCTCTTTCATTTGCATTTTATTTGTCTTTGAAGTGAATTTGATTCACTTGTGCTCAATCCCTCTCACTTTCTTTCTTTAAGTTACTTATCTTCTTCAATGAAGTAAGTAACTTATTCTTCTGATTCTTCTTTCTTTCACCTGCTTCTTCAATTGGTGGCTTCCTTGAAGATCTTTCTTAAGCCTCAAAAACCATAGGATATCCAAGCATGATAATAATTAGGGTTGTGATTAGTCCCCTTTAGCTTTTTACCTTTGAATCTCCTTGAGTCTCTCTTCTCATCTCAACAATCAGAGACTAAACTCTTAAACTTTTAGGACTTTGGAATTAGGGTTATGCCTGCATCCTTCTCTTAGGATGGAGTGTATAACTTTAATCCTAAGTGTTAAACCTTTAATTTGTTTAAACCTCTTAATCAAATCATCTTAATAATCATCAAGACTTTATCTTGTAACTTGGGCCTTGCATTAGGGTTCTAATTCTTCCTTTATGGTTAAGAAGGACTAACCCTAGTGTTTACTGGACAAGTCCTCCTCAAGTTGTCTTACAAACTTAACATCCACTTCTTAATCTCATCCCTTAATTAAAATCCATCTTTAATAAAGGCTTGTTATATAATGAATTTAATCCCTAACCATGGATTAAGTTGAGGTATCTTCCTCAGCTTAAGTGTTCTCATCTATTATCCTTCTATTAGGATGGTGTAATGATTCCACTAATCTGTGACTAGAGATTAAACTCATTGCTTAACACTAAACAAAAACCCAAAAAACATCTAATAATCACAAGTAGGTTAATGATCTTAATCCTACATCATCATGGTAATTAAGTTGAGATGCTTATCTCATACTTAAGTAAGCTCATTATCCCTAATCAGGGAGGATATAATGAGTTTGCAAGCCTTTGATTTAGGCTTAAGCTCATTAACTTATGCAAAACAACAAAAACAATAACAAGACTGAAAACACAAAAACAAACAATAATCGTCTCCTTCGGGATTCTTTTCTCATCACACTCATTCACAAACGAGAACTTGCTTCTTCCGTCTAATGCAAGACAGTTAGCACTCGAGCCAGACGAGTCATACACTTGAGCATAGACAAGTAAGCAATTCACAATCAATTTATCTTTCAGTCTCTTTGAGTCGAACTACGGCGTTCTGACTTCCTCATTGCACGAGAGGATACATAGGCATAACTTAATTGTTATCGAACAAAAGTCTCTTTGTCATCCTCCACTTTCAACATTCTTTTCTAAGCCTCAGTTCCTGAGCAATTCACCTTTTGCACTGACACCTGTATATTCCTTTCCAGCTTTTGCACACAGATAACACATACACCTACCCCCTTAAACACAATCTTGTAAGCGTGGATCCCGTCGAGTACGACAGACAATCTGGGTGCTAATACCTTCCCAGGTTGTAACCAACTCCCTTCCTCAGTTTCTCTGGTTCACAACCGTCTTATCCATCTCTTCTAGGTTTATGCATCATTACCTTTCCTTCGGGATAAAAATGCCTAGCTAGCGAATCTATTCAATTCACCTTCACTTCATTTTCTCTTTTCGCAGACCGTTTGCGCTTGTACCATGATGCAAATCTTAGGGAGCGACATGTAGATGTCAGCTAGTCGGACCAAGCGTTCAGGCTTTCATAAAGGAGTGTATTTGAGGATCCATTACATCCTACTATGCTAATCAAGAGGTCCAAATACCCGAAACCACAATGGTTATCCAAGTCAAAAGGTCCAAAGATTGAAAACTACAATGGTTATCCTTCGTCGACCAAAGAATGAGGCGGTCACAACCCTTGGAAAACAATCAAGACAAACAGTGTCACACGACTCGTTCAAAAAGCAAAAAAAAATGAAAAAGCCCGCTAAGTCTAAATTTGAAAACAAGCGACTTAGGCAAAAGTTAGGGCATCCCGCTGGATTTTACAATCAAAGATTCACAAGAATCAGTCCGGGCAAAAGTTAGGGATAAGCAAAATAACACAAAACAAAAGACGGAAAGGATTACACAAGAAATATCCTCAAATGAGAACAAAGTCGTGTGGCACAGACACGAAAGATAGAGGGATGACTAACTCTCAACAATAACCTGATTGGTGCTTGAACCGATAGCAGCAATGGTTCCTCAATCAACACGAAACCCTTATGAAAGGTGAATGCTTGTGAAAACTAGCTGAACATAGGAATGGAGAACATCACGAAGAGTGGGTGGGCACAAATAAACTTTGAGCCTATATCCTTTGTTTCTATAACCGTGAACCAGGCCACGATACAACCCTCAAAAGTCCTAACAGAAACAGGGTTACTTTGAGAGCATACTACCACGAGATAGCGTTCCTGACTCCTATGATTTGTGCTAAAAGATCCTTGTTGGTATTGCATGTGCATACTTTCATTAAAAATAATGCCGTATCTTAACCAGTGATTCGCTCACAGAGGTTTGCGACACCCTTCTTATTAAAGACTTTAAGATTAGCATGTGTGTTGCATTAGAATTTTCATTCTAAGAATAAACATTTTTGCTTGCATACATTTGCTTGGCATCATAAATGGTTCACATGCGGAAATTCAGTCCAGAAGCTTAAGCTTGCCAAGTTGAGAAGTATAAAACTTCTGAAAGACAGTCACGTCGAGGTGCACTTTTCCGAGAAAAGCGCCATTGAGTAAAGACTTTCCCAACTAGTCATGGTAAGAGCTAGCCAATCCGGGGCAATTACGTCGAGCAATCTCTTCAAATTTCAGCCAAACTGGGGCAATCACTTCGAGATTCAAATCTCTCAAAGAGCGAAGATTAGTCAGTCAGGTACGAAACTATTCAAATACTTGTACTAGGGGAAGGCCACCCCAATAGCACGAGAATTCATTCTTTCCCGAAGACAGAAGATCAGAAGCATTTACCCGGAGTTCAGAATACCGTGGTCACTCGTCAAGCCAATTATCTCGTTCAACGTTTCTTACAGCTCCAAGTTCATCTGCATTGACAATGGCTACCTCCCCAGCAAGGTTATTACGCCAATTCAAGCAATCGCTGCGATACCTAAGAGTTTAAAGACACCTAGTCTTTTGTAAAATCCTCTTAAGGTAAAGTCCCGACAAAAGCAAATGATCCCCATCCTAGACGACTTGAAATATTTCCTCCTTAGCAGGACGTGTCTCGGTTTTGTCATCCCCAACAGACGAATGGAAGTTATCCCCAGTAAAGTCACCAAGTTTTTCCTTCAGCTGGTTTCCTTGATCTCGGTTCCTCAACAGATCTAAGGTAACTCCTATTCCCCTAGCAGATTTCAGATAAATCATTCTCTTCCCCGACAGATCCTTAAGAGTGGATAATCCCCAATAGTCGAGGTATCCCCTGGCACGGTCCTCAAATCTAAAGTCCAATTTATTTTTGGCAAAGGTGATAATTCGGGACAGATGAATTATTCACGCTCTTTTCCAACAGAGATGTTATCCCCACGGGGCTTCTTGAGATCGAATCCGCGATCATTGTGTTTCCCCTCAGAGTCAATAGGGACTTATTATTTCCGCATCAGGAACTCCCTTTGCAGTTACGCCATTTCATTGACATGTTCAAAACCTAAAATCCCCAGTGTCATGGGGCATCATGCCATGTAATTCAACATATGCGTACCAGGCATAATCCAAGTTTAATATCTTGCAAAGTCCAACCGCAGACTGGCCAAAGTCCATCTTCGGGTGGCAAATCCTAAAAGTCCAGCCGCAGATTGGCCAAAGTCCATCTTAGGGTGGCAAATTTCTTAAAGTCCCCCGCAGTGGGAAAAAGTCTCTCGCAGTGAGCAAAAGTCCAGCCACAGACTGGCCAAAGTCCATCTTCGTGTGGCAAATTTCTAAAGTCCCCCGCAGTGGGCAGAAGTCTCCCACGGTGAGCAGAAGTCCACCCGCAGTGTGGCAAATTTCTAAAGTCCCCCGCAGTGGGCAAAAGTTTCCCGCAGTGAGCAAAAGTCCAGCCACAGACTGGCCAAAGCCCATCTTCGGGTGGCAAGTTTCAAAAGTCTCCCGCAGTGAGCAGAAGTCCACCCGCAGTGTGGCAAATCTCTAAAGTCCCCCGCAGTGGGAAAAAGTCTCCCGCAGTGAGCAAAAGTCCAGCCGCAGACTGGCCGAAGTCCACCCGTAGTGTGGCAAATTTCTAAAAGTCTCCCGTAGTGAGCAGAAGTCTCCCGTAGTGAGCAAAAGTCCCCCGTAGTATGTCAAAAGTATCCCGTAGCGAGCAGTAGCCCCCGTAGTGTGGCAGATCTTCAAAGTTCACCCGCAGTGTGGCAAATTATCCAAAGACCACCCGCAGTGTGGCAAAGTAACTTGAAGTCCAACCGCAGATTGGCAAAAGTCCATCCTCAGGGTGGAAAAGTATCTTAAAATTTGATCGCAAATTGGTGAAATTCCACCTGCAGCGTGGCAAGTTAGTAGCCATCTGACATCACTCAAAAGGCATCCCTTGTTTACTATTCTTCCCATCATAATTATCTCCAAGCAGAGTTCATTCGGTAGAGTTTATTTCCCTGCCAAAGAGTGTAAATTTTCTGGTTGTTTCTGGTATTCAATCCCTGCATACCTCAAATGTATGAAAGCAACTGCTATCATCCATTCACATCCATAGTGATTGAATAGGGGCAGCTGTAAGACCCCAAAATTTGCCCTCATTTTTATAGCATTTAGCGTTTCATATAACATTGCGTTCGTATCATAGAAAAAGTATAACACGAGCTGACAGGGATATCACTTCAGATGTGGATGCTCAGTTATGATCTGATTCAAAAAAAATGTTGGACCTAATGATGATCTGGTAATCAAGAGTTTTTATTTTAATTCATGTCATCTGTTTCAGTAGGCTATGTCCCAGTCAGAGTGTGCCCAATGACAAGTTAGATTTCAAGTCAATTTCATTTCTAGATATGTAAAGAGTTGGTTCAAAGTTCTAGTGTGCTCAAGTTAGCCTAGTGGCATCACAATCTTAAGATTTTATTAAATAAATCTTGACTCAAGTTAAGGTCAAGCGTGTCATTTACTCAATATTTATCCCAAATTTGGTCCATTTTAGTCAGATTTAAGGTCTATTGCAAGTTTGGTTATTATTATTCTTTTTTTACTAACATGGTCAGAATTGAAAGGTTAATTCAAAAATTGGGTAGGTATTAATTTGTTATATTTTCAAAAAAATAATATAATAATAATAAATCATGGGGAACGCAAGTGAGAGGCTACTAAATATTGCAAGGTTTATACATTTGCAAAGTCTTATCAAATGAAATCCAGCAAAAAAAAAACATTTTAAGATACATTACATTACAAAAAGTGAAAGTCAGTTACAGGGAAAGGAATCGGTTACAAAATGGTTATACCAAAAAAAAAAGAGGAAATTACAATGGGACTTCTTCAACAACTCTCCTAAAAAATCTTGATTCAAGAGAAGAAGTTGTGTATATGCAACAATAAAGGATTTCATGGCTCCATGGTCTTCAATTCAACTTTCGTCGCAACCATCATCATTTTTCTATTCAAACGACAAAACCTCAATCAACAAAGGAGCATCGTCTCATCGTCTTCAATAAATCTTACAACGAAAAATCCAGCTGCAAAGAATCAGAAGCATAATCGAAGTTCGGATACAAAAGTCACCAAACAATTATTTCCAATATCTAGAAATTAATGCCAAAGGAAGAAGAAACAGATACTTCACTTTCAGAATCAACCAAGTTTCTATCAATCTTAATCGACCTTCCTAAACCTCAATTATTTCCAATCTTTCCCCAGACTCGCCTCATCACCCAAAACTCTCCTTAAATTACGACCTTCAAACTCTGCTTTAATACCAAACATGTAAGGTGCAATAACAAAAAAAATCAAGACCCGAAAATCAGTGAAAAATCCCAATGCCCATAGCAGAGGATCGTAACAAAAAGTCAGTTAACCAAAAACAGAAAACTAACAAAAGCTTCTAACCGAATCTAACAAACTTTATCAGAGAATTTCCAGAAACTAACTTGAGAAATCCCTAAATGGCCCTCTTGATCTTCATATATAAGGGCCAGGTTGATGCAAGTTCGGGGCTCTCTTCCATTTTGTCGCTCCCACCAAATGAAGCCGGATCAAATGGGGTACGGACGCGAACGGTCGGCGAAAGGGGGATGCGAGGACACACAGGAGTGAACTCACAGGGAATGAATAGAGTCGCCAGCTAGGCATTTTTATCCCGGGGGAAAGGCAATGCTGCATAGGCCTAGAAAGAGATGGATAAGACGGTCGCGAACCAGAGAGACTGAGAAAGGGGGTTGGTTACAACCTGGGAAGGTATTAGCACCCAGATTGTCCGTCGTACTCGACGGGATCCACGCTTAAAAGATTTGTGTTTTAAAGGGGTAGTGTCAGTGCAATCTGTGTGTAAAATAGCTGGAAAGATGTACAGGTGTCAGTGTAAAAGAAGTGTGAAGTGTATAAATGTACAGTGTCAGTGTAAGAACAGGAATAAAATGCTCAAGATCATGAGGCTTGAAGAATAATGCTGGAAAGAGGGGGAGTATACAGAGACTTTTGTTCGATAACTGTTAAGTTATGCCTACGTATCCTCTCGTGCAATGAGGAAGTCAGAACACCGTAGTTCGACCCAAAGAGACTGAAAGATGAATTGACTTGTGAACTGCTTACTTGTCTATGCTCAAGTGTATGACCTGTCTGGCTCAGGTGCAAACTGTCTTGCATTAGACGGAAGAAGCGAGCTCTCGTTTGTGAGTGAATGAGATGAGAAAAGAATCCCGGAGGAGACGATTATTGTTTGTTTTTTGTGTTTTCAATCTTTTATTTCTTTTTGAGTTTGTCATAAATTAATGAGCTTAAGCCTAAACCAATGGATTTAGCAAACTCATCACATCTTCCCTCTGATCAGGGGTAATGAGAGAACCTTAAGTGTGAAGTCAGCTTCTCACACCTAATCACCTTTGGTGTAGGGTTAAGATCATTAACCTACTTGTGATTATTTAAATGTTTTTGTTGTTTTTGTTTAGTGTTAAGTAATGAGATTAAGCCATAATCAAGGATTAAACAGACTCATTACACCATCCTAATAGAAGGATAATAGATGAGAATGTTTAAGCTGAGGAAAGCTCCTCAACTTAATCCATGATTAGGGATTAAACTCATGACAAAACAAAGCCTTTATTAGGTGGATTTTAGTTAATGATAAGATAATGAAGTGATTTTTATGATTTGTAAGACAACTTGAGGGGGACTTGTCCATTAACACTAGGGTTAGTCCTTCTTAACCAATTAAGGAAGAATTAGAACCCTAATGCAAGGCCCAAGTTACAAGTGTGATGTCTTGGTGATTATTAAGTGAATTGATTAAGAGATTTAAACACATTAAGGGTTTAACACTTAGGATTAAAGTTATACACTCCATCCTAAGAGAAGGATGCAGGCATAAGCTTAATCACAAAGCCTTAAAGCCTTTAGGGTTTAGTCCCTGATTGTGAGATAAGAAGAGAAGACTCAAAAGAGACACAAAGGTAAAACTAAGAGGGGAGACTAATCAAAACCCTAACCATTGTCATGCTTGGTTGTTCCTAAGGTTTGTGAGGTTTACAAGCAAGATCTTCAGAGGAAACACCAGGAAGCAGATGAAAGGATCAAGAGAAGCAAAGCAACTTGCTTCATTCCAGAAGTCAAGTCACTTGAAGAAAGAAAGTGGGAAGAAGAAGAATGAGCAAGCTCAAACTCAAACACATATCAAAATGCAGTATGGATGCAAGAAAGAGATGAAGAGAAGTTATGAGAAGTGAAGACAAATTCACTTCTCAAAATCACTTACCACCTGAAAGGTTAGAAAAGGAATGCAATGCAATGCAAAAAGGGATGGAATGACATGATGCAAACCAAGACCAGAAGCATACTTATGATGATAATGATGCTATGAGATGCTACAAACCAGAAACAACTCATGTGGATGATCATACAAGCTTATGAAGGCAAATGAAGCAAGTTAAGAACCAAGAACATGCATGAAAAGTTATGAGATGCATATGGCATGCAATATGACAAATGCAAGGTGCAATGACCAAACATGCTTTCAATATGTCTTATGATGTTCAATGAATCAAATGGAGGCATGGAATGTCATGGCAAGTCATGTTATGCAAGAAGATGCAAGATGGATACATATGAAAGCCCAAAATAGGGTTTATGATCAAAGCAACAAACACAAACCAAAATCAGAAGCAAACAACATTATAAAAAATTGAAAATACCCTCAAAGGATCCCTAAACCTATACTAACTCACTGCCCAAAGGAGAGGTTTCAACTCCTAACCAAAATCAAGTTATGAATTTCCTAAAATTCCTAGGGTTTTAGGGTTCCTTAACAAGAAAAATGTCAAACAAATGGAAAATGAAAGATCAAATCAAGCCAATTTAATCTTACAAACTAAATGCTAAACACAATGCAATTCAAAAAGAATCAAGGTCCAACTCTCAATGGTTAGGCAGAAATGATTTTTGGAAGTTTGGATCAAAATAATGCATAAAAATGATTTTAATTCCATGAAAAATTCTCAAAATGCATCAAGACCCAAAAAGAAATTTGGTTTGAGGGTTGGACAATGTTTCTAAATGGTTTTAAATGTTTCATGAATTTTTTGGTGATTTTTAAATACCTAAAAGTATTTTTAATAAATTAATTTTCATTAATCAATTAAAAATAAACTTTTAAATATTTAAAAATACTTTTTTAATACTAAAAATAAAAATAAAAATATTTTTGAGTGTTAAAAATTAATGAGACTCTTGACAAAAAGTTTCATAATTTTTAAACAAATTTTACTATTTTAAATAAATTAAGGAAGTTAAATGAAAGAAAATGAAAATAAAAATAAATAAATGCAAAGGTAAGCTGATCTGATGGTGGAGATTTAAACTGGATTTGAAATGGTTGACTAGCGCGTCATCCAAGGGCTAAGGTTGGTCCTGATTAAATTAATTTAATTATGATTAATTAAACTAACTAAAGGGGATTAGGGCAAAACAAGTGAATCTGGGCCATTCATGCACGCGGGAAGTCAACAAAGTCAGGCAATCTAACGCATGAGATTCAAATGGACTTAATGACTGGGATTAGGGTTAATCAAACTCAGGTGACCGGAGGGAAGCTCCGGTCATCTTCTCCGGCAACAACAAAACCCTAGATCCTGATTCAGGCTTCTAAACAACAAATTAAACACAGCCAAGTGATCCTCTAACATCCTAGGATACAAATCCACCTTCAAACATTATTTAAACATCAAGAATCAAGCAAATCGAAGGAAACAAATTTCACGGGTGAAATTTCAGAGCAACAGTACAAACTCATTCCTTACTCATTTTCGATTCTAAGAGTATCCCCATGACCAGCAAGACATAAGCAACCAATTTATAACTTAAAATGAAAGCTTTGGGAGAAAAAATCCATGGTCATACCTGAGCTGGAAAGCTTCAACACTGAGCTTTCAGAACCTCCTTTGTGTGCAAATGAACTTCTTTGACTCCCTTGAACTCAATGAGAAGCTTCAAAGTTCTTGTGGATGGCTGGTTTGAAGAGAAGTGTTCTGGTGTAGCAGGTTTCACAGTCAGGATTTGTGAAGTTTCAAGTTATTCCAATGGTGGATTCTTGCTCCTTTGAGTGTGTTTGACTTGTTGGTGAAGAGAAATTGGGTGTTTGATGGCTGGAAAATGAGATTCGAAAGTTCTGGCTTTGAGAATGAAAAATGGTGAAGCTCAGTTCTTGCTTGGTTCAGGCCTATGTCTTGCTGGTTTTGGCTCAGTGAAGCAAGGTGAGTTGATTAGTGGAGTTAGTTTTTTGTGTTTGTGGGCTGTGGAGTCAGATTTGAAAGGTTTTGCTTGAGGGAGTGATTTTGTGAATGTGTTGTTCTTGTGTGTTTCAGCCTGGCTTGTTATGTGAAATGGCCAGCATTTTGTTTTCATAAAATAATCCCATTGGTCAGATGATGTGACTTGGCCTGCTGTGATAGGTAAGTTAACTTTTGCAAAATGTCAACTTTGGTGTAAGGAGGGCATGGGCTGGGTTCTAGGCAGGTACAAGTGTGTGGGCTGGCGCAGCATGGTGTGAGAGAGAGGCTAGAATGGTTCAGCATTGTAGGCAACAAGTGGATGAGGTGTGATGATGGTTTTTGCAAGTTGATCACTTTTGGTTCATATGAAACTTTCTTGCTATACAAACCATGAAACATGTGATCTTTTGGTTCAAATCTGATCTTTAGCACTTGTATGATGCTTGCATATTGGTTAGACATGAATTAGAAGTCACAAATGCCTTGGTACAAAGTTTTTGCAAGTTTCTCATTTGGTACATATCTTGAAAATTAGTGATTTTTGCCAACTTTGACACACCATAACTTTTGATCCAAAATGAATTAGGTCATGTTCTTGTACTTTTTGAAAAGGGAAAGATCTAATCTACAACTTTCATGACCAAAGTTTTTCCATTTGAAACATTTTTGGATCAAAAAGTAAGGGTTGAAAAAGTTGCATAAAATGACATTTCATTAAAAGTCAACCATGCCCTAAAAAGTCAACTTTGCAAAAACTTGTAATTCTTGAATTTGGTGAACTTCAACCTTCTTCCATGATCAAATAAAGATCATATACACTCAAAATGATGAAGATCACCCCTTGGTTGGGTCATTGGGGGCCTCAGATGCCCTGATTTTGCACTGACTTGTCCAGAAAGTCAACTCTTGATCAGATGACTTTCCCAAGGAATTTCTTCATGAAAATTGATATGCATACTCCATATACCATATAGAGACCAATGGAAACAAGAATGACCAAAAAATTTGGAGTTATGGCCTCTGAAACCAAAACCCTAATTTTAGGTCAACTGTGCAGTCAAACCTGGCTCTGCCTCCACACAAATCCCAGTTCTTGTGATTCTTTGACATTCTTGACTTTGAGAGGGTATAATATGATACTTGAACACACATAGACCCCTTTGAAGTGATTGATGACCTTTGGAGTGGCTCAAGAAGCTCCTGGATTGCTCAGATCACAAACCCTAGATGCAGATGACATAGAATCTATGCAGTGACTCAAAAAAATGTGCTATGAGATATTATGATTGTATTTATGCATATGAAATGATCACAAGCCATGGTGTGAATGGGTGAGGGAAAATTTGGGGTGTTTTATCTAACACTCGTCCTGTGTTATGATAAAACCTGAGAGTAGCCGTACCCTGCTAGGTGGTCGTCCTCCACCTCTTGATGGTCGTCCTCCATCATGCTCATCCGATGGCCGTCCCCATCGTTGAATTTAGCAGCCGTCCCCTGCTAGGTGGTCGTCCTCCACCTCTTGATGATCGTCCTTCATCATTTTATCCAATGGCCGTCCCCATTGTTGATTTTGGTTATCTGACATTCGTCATATGTCATGATAAGCCCTGAGAGCAGTCGTCCCCTGCTAGGTGGTCGTCCTCCACCTCTTGATGGCCGTCCCCATCATATTTCCTTTATTCCCCAACAGAGCAGCCATCCCCTGCTAGGTGATCGTCCTTCACCTTTGATGGCCGTACCCCATCATCTGTTTATTTCATTTATTCTTTAACCCGATGGCCGTCCCCGTCGTGGTCCCTTTTCCTTTTTCTTTTAGCCCGATGGCCGTCCCCATCGTCGGTTACCTTGCTTTGTGAACTTGACGGTCGTCCCCGTCATGTTTTCCCCAGAGAAATTTTACAACTTTATCTTGATGGCCGTCCCCATCATAATTTCTTACTTTTCCCAGCTAGTCGGCCGTCCCCGTCTTGGCTTTACCTTTTATCCCCAGCGTGTCGGCCGTCCCCGTCATTGCTTTATTTTCAGCACTTTTCTCAGCATGTCGGCCGTCCCCGTCATTGCTCTTTACCCAGCAGTCGTCCTCTGCTCGACGGTCGTCCTCCGTCGCCCACACTTTACAATATACTTTATTCCCTTTTACAATCTATATCCCTTTTCTTCTGCATTCTGTGAGTGCAAATTTTGGACTGTCTTTGGTATTCAACCACAAGTTATCTTGTTTGCCTGCTAAGCCATTACTTACATCCTGCACAGCTAACTCATGTTTGAATAGGGGCAGCTGTAAACACCCCAAATTTGCCCTCACCCATTCACTATGGCTTGTGATCATTTCATATGCATAAACACAATCATATCATCTCACATCACATTTTAGTTTCACTGCATTAGTTTCTAAGTCATCTGCACCTAGGGTTTGTGATCTGAGCAATCCAAGAGCTTCTTGAGCCACTCCAAATGTCAACAATCACTTCAAAGGGATCCATGTGTGTTCTTATATCGTATTACATCCTCTCAAAGTCAAAAATGCAAAAGGATCACAAGAACTGGGATTGGTGTGGATGCAGAGCCAAGTTTGACTGCACAGTTGACCTAAAGTTAGGGTTTTGGTTTCAGAGGCCATAACTCCAAATTTTTTGGTCATTCTTGTTTCCATTGGTCTCTATATGGTATAGGGAGTATGCATAGCAATTTTCATGAAGAAATTCCATGGGGAAGTCATCTGATCAAGGGTTGACTTTTCAGACAAGTCAGTGTAAAATCAGGGCATCTGAGGCCCCCAGTGACCCAACCAAGGGGTGATCTTCATCATTTTGAGTGTATATGATCTTTATTTGATCATGGAAGAAGGTTGAAGTTCACAAAAATCAAGAATTTGAAGTTTTTGCAAAGTTGACTTTTTAGGGCATAGTTGACTTTTAAGGAATTTGTCAATTTATGCCATTTTTCAAGCCTTGCTTTTTGATCCAAAAATGCTTCAAATGGAAAAACTTTGGTCATGAAAGTTGTAGAATACATTTTTCCCTTTTCAAAAAGTACAAGAACATGATCTAATTCATCTTGGATCAAAAGTTATGGTGTGGTAAAGTTGGCAAAAATCACTAATTTTCAAGTTATGCACTAAAAGGAAAACTTGCAATTTCATGTATCAAGCATTCTAGTAACCTCAAATTGACTTCAAAGTTTCATCACATGATCATATATGACCCTAAAAACAGATTTGGCCCAAGGATTTTTGTATTGCTTGCCTTGATTTTCAAAATTCCATAAGGCATTTTTCATAAGTGTGCAAAAGGGGATTCTTGGCAAAACTATTCTTCAAGGAATTATGTGACCACTAGCTGACTTCTAAACATTGCCATGACCAATTGAGGCATCATGTGACAAAATTCAGCAAGCATTGTTTCATGTACTTAGCATAAATTCATGGGAAAACACAAGTTGTCAAGTTGCAAAAGCTAGCATAGCTTGTCATCCATATGTTGCAGTCAGCTACAAGCAATCCAAGGGCTCTCCTCAACTCAAGCTGGAGCAAGACATGACCTCACACAGTTGCTGCCATGACCCATGCTCTCAAGGACACAAACTTGACTTTTTTGCAAAAGGCTCCCATACTCTTGGCACAGTGCACAGCCACCCTACTAACCTGCCTCACAGTCTATTCACACAAGTTGGAGGTGATATAGCAAGGCATTGAGCATTGAAGCTGGCCAGAATACAACATTCACAAAAACACTCCAATCTGCATTTTCATTCGAATCACCTTCCACAGCCACAAAACATCCAAACTCTTTTCACCAACAAATCAAACACATCAAAAGGAACCAAAACCACCCTTCACATTGATCTAAAACAGCCTATACACAAACTCCATTTTCTGATACACCAGAACTGGACTTCTCAAACCAGCTTGTTTAAGCTCATTTCAAGCCTTCCATTAGCACCAGGGGAGTCAGTGGAGCAAGTTTGCATCAAAGGATAGCTCTGAAAGCCCAGGAACAGGAATCTCCATCTCAGGTATGGCTATGAACATTTTTTCTCAGAGCTTGTTTTTTAGGTTATAAACTGATTGCTTATGCCTTGCTGGTCATGGGGGTGGTTTTAGAATTTGAAATGGGTGAGAAATGAGGATTGACCAGGGCTCTGAAACTTTGCCCGTGAAACTTCATGGCTTCGATTACCTTAGTTTAAGCATGAGAAATTCATTTTGAGAGTTGATTCGAGTAAGGTTTGAGTAGAGGATTGTTTCCCTGGCATTAATTTGAAGAATGGTGGCCTGAATCGTATTTTAGGGTTTTGGGGTCGCCGGGGAAGATGACCGGAGCTCCCCTCCGGTCACCTGAATTTGTTTTGCCCTAATCTCAGGTCATTAAGGCCATTTGAATATTGAGCGTAGGATCACTTGACTGCGTTGACTTCCCGCTTGCTTGAATGGCCCAGATCCATTTGTTTAGCCCTAATCCCTTTAATTAGTTTAATTAATCTTAATTAAATTAATTAACTCAGATGCAATCCTGGCCACTAGATCTGGCGCGTGGTCAACTTTTTTAAACCCAGAGCTCATCCCAGCCTTCCATTCGTTTGACTTTCTTTTATTTCAATTTATTTTCATTTCTTTTTCATTTTATTTACACAATTTATTTAAAATAGCAAAATTGTTTTAAAAATTATGAAACTTTTTCTCAAGAGTTTTATTAATTTTTAAGACACAAAAATATTTTTATTTTCATTTTTAGCATTTAAAAAGTATTTTAAAATATTTAAAAGTTTATTTTTTAATTGATTAATGAAAATTAATTTATTAAAAATACTTTTAGGTATTTAAAAATCACCAAAAAATTCATGAAATGTTCTAAGACATTTAGAAACATTGTCCAACCTTCAAACCAAATTTATTTTTTGATCTTGATGCATTTTGAGAATTTTTCATTGAATTAAAATCATTTTGGTGCATTATTTTGATTCAAAGTTCAAAAAATCATTTCTGCCTATCCATGAAGAGTTGGACATTGATTCTTTTTGCATTGCATTGTGTTTAGCATGTAGTTTGTGAGATTAAATGGCCATGATTTGATCTCTCATTTTCAATTTTTTTGGCATTTTTTTTGTTTGGAAACCCTAAAACCCTAGAAATCTTGTGAAAATCATAACTTGAAAGTGGTTAGGAATTGAGACTTCTCCTTTGAGAAGTGGTTTAGTATAGGATTAGGGGTCCTTTGTGTGGCATTTTCAATTTTTTATAAAGTTGTTTGCTTCTGATTTTGACTTTTGTTTGATGCATTGTTCATAAACCCTAATTTGGGCTTCCATATGCATCCATCTTGCATTTCTTGCATAACATGACTTGCCATGACATTCCATGCTTCCATGTGATTCATTTGACATCATAAGACATATTGAAAGCATGTTTGATCATTGCATCATGTATTTGCCATGTTGTATGCCATATGTACTTCATAACTTTTCATGTATGTTCATGATTCCTAACTTGCTTCATTTGCATTCATGAACTTGTATGATCATTTCCATGTGCTGCCTCATGTTTGTAGCATCTCATAGCATCATTAGCATCACATATATGCTTCTGGTTTGGTTTCTCATCATGTCATCTCATCCCATTTTGCATTGCATTGCATTCCTTTTCTAACCTTTCAGGTGGTAAGTAATTTTGAGAAGTGAATTTGCCTTCACTTCTCATAACTTTTCTTTTCATCTCTCTTGCATCCATTGCTGCATTTTTATATGTGTTTGAGTTTGAGCTTGCTCATTCTTCTTCTTCTTACTTTCTTTCTTCAAGTGACTTGACTTCTTGAATGAAGCAAGTCACTTTGCTTCTCTTGATCCTTTCATCTGCTTCCTGGTGGTTCCATTGGAGATCTTTCTTGTTTAACCTCACAAACCTTAGGAACAACCAAGCATGACAATGATTAGGGTTTTGATTAGTCTCCCCTCTTAGTTTTTACCTTTGTGTCTCTTTTGAGTCACCTCTTCTCACCTCATAATCAGGGACTAAACCCTAAAGGCTTTAAGGCTTTGTGATTAAGCTTATGCCTGCATCCTTCTCTTAGGATGGAGTGTATAACTTTAATCCTAAGTGTTAAACCCTTAATGTGTTTAAATCTCTTAATCAATTCACTTAATAACCATCAAGACATCAAGCTTGTAACTTGGGCCTTGCATTAGGGTTCTAATTCTTCCTTAATTGGTTAAGAAGGACTAACCCTAGTGTTAATGGACAAGTCCCCCTCAAGTTGTCTTACAAATCATAAAATTCACTTCATCATCATATCATTAAATAAAATCCACTTAACAAAGGCTTGTTTTGTCATGAGTTTAATCCCTAATCATGGATTAAGTTGAGGAGCTTTCCTCAGCTTAAACATTCTCATCTATTATCCTTCTATTAGGATGGTGTAATGAGTCTGTTTAATCCTTGATTATGGCTTAACCTCATTACTCAACACTAAACAAAATCACAAAAACATCTAAATAATCACAAATAGGTTAATGATCTTAATCCTATACCAAAGGTGATTAAGTGTGAGAATCTGACTTCACACTTAAGGTATTCTCATTACCCCTAATCAGAGGGAAGATGTGATGAGTGTACTAACCCATTGGTTTAGGCTTAAGCTCATTAACTTATGACAAACTTTCAAAAGCAATAAAAGACTGAAAACACAAAAACAAACAATAATCGTCTCCTCCGGGATTCTTTTCTCATCACACTCACTCATAAACGAGAACTTGCTTCTTCCGTCTAATGCAAGACAGTTTGCACCTGAGCCAGACAGGTCATACACTTGAGCATAGACAAGTAAGCAGTTCACAAGTCAATTCATCTTTCAGTCTCTTTGGGTCGAACTACGGTGTTCTGACTTCGTCATTGCACGAGAGGATACGTAGGCATAACTTAACAGTTATCGAACAAAAGTCTCTGTATATTCCCCCTCTTTCCAGCTTCATTCTTTTAGCCTCATTATCTTGAGCATATTCTCATTCCTGCACTGACACTTTCATATTTCACTTCACTTCTCCCTTGCACTGACACCTGTACATTCTTCCAGCTCATTTATACACAAATTGCACTGACACTACCCCTTTAAAACACAAATCTTTTAAGCGTGGATCCCGTCGAGTACGACGGACAATCTGGGTGCTAATACCTTCCCAGGTTGTAACCAACCCCCTTTCTCAGTCTCTCTGGTTCGCAACCGTCTTATCCATATCTTTCTAGGTCTATGCAGCATTGCCTTTCCTCCGGGATAAAAATGCCTAGCTGGCGACTCTATTCATCTCCAGTGAGTTCACGGCTGTGTGTTCTCATTGTCCCTCTCGCCGACCGTTCGCGTCTGTACCTTTATCTGGGCCCTGTCTCATTTATCGGGAGCGACAGCAGGGTACGGCTGCCGAAAATATCGCGACACAGGACGAATGCCGGATAAAGTTCAACGATGGGGACGGCCATCGGATGAGCATGATGGAGGACGACCATCAAGAGGTGGAGGACGACCACCCAGCAGGGGACGGCTGCTCTCAAGGTTTATCATGACATAGGACGAATGCCAGATAACCAAAATCAACAATGGGGACGGCCATTGGATAAAATGATGAAGGACGATCATCAAAAGGTGGAGGACGACCACCTAGCAGGGGACGGCTGCCAAAATATCAACGATGGGGACGGCCATCGGATGAGCATGATGGAGGACGACCATCAAGAGGTGGAGGACGACCACCTAGCAGGGTACGGCTGCTCTCAAGGTTTATCATAACACAGGACGAGTGTCAGATAAAAAGAAAATTTGTTTTGTTGGCGATCTACTGGGGAATAGTAAAACACGGACGAGTGTTTACATTCAAGAAACAAAGGGTATAAGTGTTTAGATGTTGTGTATAGATTAAAGATGCGGACGAGCATCCTTAAGACTATGATACGGACGAGTATCGGATAGAAACAAATACTGACACGCGTTCAAAGATGATGATACGGACGAGTATCAACTGGTTATCAGAGAACACGGACGAGTGTTGAATCTGAAGGGACTCTTCTGGGGAAGGGTAGACACAGACGAGTGTCTATATTCAAGAAGACAAACCCTTGCATATCATTTGCATACATACTCATTGCATCATATTGACATTTGCTTATTTGTGTTTCAGGGTATCCATCTTCATTTGGTTTTGGTTTTGACCCCATCTTCAGTATTGGCCTATCTTCATCAGCACTTGCTTCAGCCATCAGTTATCTACTCCAGCCAATCAGTGGCCCATCCTTCAATGTTATCATCAGCACCTGTCTCTACTCATCTTCAGCCTCATGGCTCCTAAAAAGAGCAACATCACCTATCACTTCTTCCAGCCAGAGCTATCTGACATCAGGAGGATTCAGACCCTGATCACTCCAGATCATATACCATTGTTCAGGGAACATTATGGAGATATACTTGATATGGTTATGGATCTGGACCCTTCGCAGAGAAGCCTGATCCACACCTGCCTTCAGTTTTATGATCCCCCACTAAGATGTTTCACTTTTCAAGACTTTCAGTTGGGCCCTCTATTGGAAGAATACCTATCATTGGTTGGTATGCCTATCAGGGGTGGAGTCCCTTTCAACCCTGAGATGGTCTTTCCTGGTAATGGAGAAGTAGCAAAGGCTTTGCATCTGGAACCTGTTCTGGTTGAGCAGCATATGACTTCTAAAGCTGGAATCCCTGGTTTTCATCTGGATTTCTTGATCTCTCAAGCTACCCTGAAAGCCTCTTTAGGAGAGTGGAAAGCTGTCTGTGCTTTGTTGGCCTTGAGTATATATGGAATTGTGTTGTTTGCAGATGAGCCTCGATTCATCAGCAAGGATGCAATCCATCTTTTCATCTTGAAGAACCCAGTGCCCACTTTATTGGGGGACCTCTATTATTCAGTGCATCAGAGGAATGAAAAGCAGAGGGGAAGATTAGTGAGGTGTTGTGCTCCATTGTTCCATACTTGGCTTCTCAGGCATCTACCCAGGACAGATGCATTTTTGAATCCTCATCAGCAGAGAAACTGGGCTAAGAGACTCACTGCACTAACTTCAGCCGATATCAGATGGTGCACTCAAAGTGCCAAAGGCAGGGATATCATCACTAGCTGTGGGCATTTTCCCAATGTGCCCCTAATAGGAGTTAAGGGTAGTATCAATTACAATCCTCTGCTGTTCAGAAGGCAACTGGGCTATGCACTGGTCCACACTCCTAAGGCACAGGACTTGGTGGAGACTCTTTATTGCGAGAACAAGCCTAATCTGGCTATTGTTAGGCAGGCTGCTTGGGCCTGGGATAATGTTCAAACCAAGGGAATAACCATTTTGGGGAAGTGCAACAATGTGGCATCAGCACAATATTATGAATGGTCCCATGCCAGGGCTCAATTCTCTGGAATGCCCTTTACCATAGAAGATATGCCTGAATCATCTTCAGCACCACCCCTGCCACTGTCAGTTTGGAAGAGTTTGAGAGCTTGAAAGAAAGAAATGAGAAGTTGACTCAGGCTTTGCAGAAGACCCTCCGGGAGAGGAGTGATGGCAGGTTGGATATTGAAAGGCTAGAGAAGCTGAGAGTGGAGCATCTGGCTAAGATTGAGAAGTCTGGGGATTATATCAAAAAGTCTAAAGCTGGAGAACAAATTCTGAAGAATGCTTGCAAGGAAGCCCAGTTCCAGAGAGCAAGGACAGACTTGTATCTGAAGGAGAGTCAGGCCCGGTGGGTCAGGATCACCGAGGCTCGTACCCTGGAGGACAAGAGGGTCCAAGACAAGATAGAGCAACTGGAGGCTAGTGCAAAAGAGCAACAAGAAGCCCTGGCAGCAGCCCAGAGGGAGATATCAGAGCTGAAGATCAGAGCAGGAGTGAAGAGGTCAAAGGACCAAAGTCAGCACAAAAAGCTAACAGCAGCTGTTACGACCCGGAATCTCCTCATCAGGAATCTCACGGAGCGTCCAGCTGATCCTGTGACCGAAGCACTTCTCAAGGAAGTTCGTGAGGATGAGTTTGGTCTTGGTGTCTGACCATTTGTTTGTTGTTGCTTTCATTCCATGTACTTTTATTTTCCTGTAATGTATTTTGACCCCTCAGAGGGCTTGTATTTGTAAACAAACTATGTACCATTTGTCTTTTGTAATATATGTGTTAGTTTGTTCCATCCAAGTTTACTTCGAAAGCAACATCAACAGCATCTTCAAGGGTCTGGAAGGGTCAAAACTGAATGCCAAGCCGGATACCTTGAAAACAAATAAGCATACTGCATTGCATGCTAACCCTTTTGTTTGTTTTGTAGGTTTTTGTTTTATTGCCACTAACTCTGTTGTGATGTTCAGGAACTATTGCTCGGCGCCGGGTATTTCCCCTCAACCGTCCGCACCGTTATCCAACCCGTAACAATCTTCCGGGCATCCAAATGGATCAGATGCAGCAGGACCTTACTGAGGTCAGAAATCAAATGGCAAATGAAAGGCTAGAAATGAGGAATCAAATGACACAGTTTATGGAAGTGATGAACAACATGGCTCAGAGCCAAGAAAGATTGAGGGCCATGGTGGAAAGGCAAAATCAAGAAGATCCACATATAGGGACTGCCGGCACCAGCAACAATGAAAGGGTCCAACCTCATGTTAACCCCCTTGTATTTGGCCCCCATCTTCATCCGGAGGTCAATATTCCTGCAAATGTTCAAGGGACTGCCACTGCAGCCAGGGTACTTCAAGAAGACCCCCAGGAGGATCAGTTCACAGTAATGGGTGCTGGGGAAGAAGCTTATGATAGAAGGCTGGATGAGATAGCTGAGAAATTGAGGTCCTTAGAATCTCAAAACTCTTTGGGTTTCGATGTCACGGACATGGGCTTGGTAGACGGGGTCAGGATCCCCCATAAGTTTAAGCCTCCTTGTTTTGAAAAATACAACGGGACTTCATGCCCCCGGACTCATTTACAATCATTTCTGGGAAGGCTAAGGGCCTATACTATGGATGAGAAGCTCTGGATGTTCTATTTCGTAGACAGCTTGACAGGAGCTTCAAGAGAATGGTACTCTCACTTGACAAGAGCAACTATCAGATGCTGGAAGGACCTGGCAGAGGCCTTTATCAGACAGTATCAGTACAACTTAGACATGGCACCCAACAGGACCCTCCTAATGGGAATGTCACAGTCGTCAAGGGAAAGCTTCCGAGAATATGCCCAGAGATGGAGGCAATTGGCTGCTGCTGTTCAGCCACCTATGTCCGAAAGGGAAATGGCAGATATGTTTATGAACACCCTTCAGGGGACCTACATTGACAGGCTGGCTGCTTTCTCTTCCACTAGCTTTGCAGATGTTGTCATAGCTGGGGAGAGAATTGAAAGTCTGTTAAAAATGGGCAAGATCTCAGACAACGGTGCAAGCTCGTCCAGTAGTACAAGAAAGCCTTTTGCAGGCCCAAGAAGAACTGGCGAGACCAATGCCATCCACACCAACAGGGGCAGGCCCCAATATGTTCACAAGTCAGTGGCAGCAGTCACCATTCCCGCTCCAGCTCATCCTCAACCAACTTATCAACCTCCGCAACAAAACTATCAACAACAACCTCAGTACCATCAACAGAATCAGTATCCTCCGAGAAATTACAACAACAACAACACCAACGACAACAACCAGCAAAGGCCATTCCAGCAGAGGCCTTCTCAAGCCAACAGGGTAATCGATCCGATCCCTATGCCATATGCCACATTGCTGCCACAACTCCTGAAACTCAACCTGGTTGAGCTAAGGACGCTGGCACCTCCAGATCCCAACAGTCTACCCAGGAATTATGACTCCAACGCCAGATGTGCTTTTCATTCAAATGCACCTGGTCACAGTACAGAAAAGTGCAGAGCCTTGCACATGAAGGTACAAGACCTGGTGGACTCAAAAGCTCTGAATTTCGCACCACCACCCAATGTCAATAAGAACCCGATGCCAAACCACGGTGGTCCCAGAATTAACGCTATTGAAGAAGACAAACCGTCTTATTTAATAACCAATGTGGGTCAGATCCGGACACCGTTGGTAGAAATTAAGGCTCAGCTCCTCGAATGTCAAATGTTCCCGGGGTGTGAGTTAGGGTGTGCTTACTGCAATATTTCAGTCAATGGGTGCGATAACCTGAGGAATGGCATAGACGGTCTCATTCAGAGTGGCCAGCTCCAGATCACTACATCATTTCCTACAAATCCTGCAATCTCATCAGCAACAACTCCAGAACCTCCTACAACTGCAACAACCATTGTTCCTGACAATTCCTCGGCTTCATCAACAAGTACTTCATCTATTATCTCAACTGATCCGTTATCAACAAATTTTTCCTCTACAACTTCAGCATCACTCCATTTTGAAACTCCTACAACAACAACATCCATCCTTCCACCAATGTCTCCTACAACATCAGCAACAAATCATGAAGACGTCTCAACTGTCACAATATTTTATGATCCTGAAA
This sequence comes from Lathyrus aphaca, assembly GCA_963966055.1. Classification (NCBI taxonomy): domain Eukaryota; kingdom Viridiplantae; phylum Streptophyta; class Magnoliopsida; order Fabales; family Fabaceae; genus Lathyrus; species Lathyrus aphaca. Next base: position 547,398,417 of record OZ014520.1, read on the forward strand.
ACAACTCCGCCTACAACTCAGAAGGTGCTGCTCCCATCAGAGCACCAGTCACAATTTATTACGATCCACAGACTATCACAGTTCCTTCCGCAGCTGCAATCAGTCCAGTCACTATCACGGTGCCTGGACCAGTACCTTATGAAAGCAGTAATGCTATCCCCTGGCATTACGGCTCTGACCTGTACTGTGAAGGACAAAGAATCACTTTTGAATCATCAACCCCTGCACCACAAATTGACAATGTGGGAGGAGGCGTAGGCTTCACTCGAAGCGGACGTCTTTTCGCTCCACAAATTCAGAGACCCACTGCCGAAGCAGAAGCTGCTGCCAAGGCAAAAGGAAAAAGCTTGGTGCAGGAAGAGCAGACTGTTAAAGAAGCCTTGAGAACACCCTTTGATCAAGAGGTTGATGAGTTCATGCGAATCATCAAGAAGAGTGATTATAAAGTAGTGGATCAGCTTCATCAGACGCCTTCCAAGATCTCAATCCTATCATTGCTTATGTGCTCCGAAGCCCATCGGAACGCGCTACTCAAAGTCTTGCACGCAGCTTACGTGCCTGAAGAGATCACTGTCAATCAGCTGGAAGCTGTAGTTGGAAATGTTAATGCTAGTCATGGACTAGGGTTCACCAATACTGATTTGACAACGGAAGGCCGCAACCATAACAAAGCCTTGCACATAACCCTGGAATGTAAAGGCGCTGTCCTTTCCCATGTGCTGGTAGACACGGGGTCATCCCTCAATGTCTTACCAAAGAAGGCCTTGGTGAAGCTAGAATATGACGGATTGGCGTTAAGACCCAGCAACCTGGTGGTGAGAGCCTTTGATGGTTCAAAGAGGTCGGTTCTAGGAGAGATCGAGTTGCCCATAACGATTGGCCCGCAGACCTTCAAAGCGACCTTCTACGTGATGGATATACAGCCTGCCTACAGCTGTCTATTGGGTAGGCCATGGATTCACGCCGCTGGCGCCGTGACCTCTACCCTTCACCAGAAGTTAAAATATGAGTGGGAGGGTCAAATCGTTACAATCTGTGGAGAGGAGGATATTTTTGTCAGCCACCTGGCTACCTATAAGTATATTGAGATGGACGGGGAGATCCATGAAACGATGAGCCAAGGTTTTGAGGCCTTGAACGTGAATGAAACATCTGCTGTGCCTGGTACTTCAATATCATCATACCAACAAGCCCGGAAGGTTGTTGAGGGAGGAAACGCCCAAGGCTGGGGCAAACTGCTATCGGTGGAGAAGAAAGAGGATAGATTTGGGTTGGGTTACAGACCAACTCAACAAGATCAAGCAGCGGCTGCAAAGGAGCCCAACTTTGTGAGTGGGGGGATGCTCACCCCTGATGCTGTCAATTGTCTGGAAGACGAGCTGGAAGAAGAACGCAACCTGGAAAGCTGGATTCGTCCAAAGATCCCGGGGAGCAGTATCTCAAACTGGTCTTCCCAGGAAATTATAAGAGTTACTCATGCAGAGTAATTATTATTTCCTGTATCTTTATAGCATGCATCAAAGTCTTGCATCTTGCCCAAGATGACAAGACTCATTTTGTAATCGGGCCATCTGTACTTTTTTGTGCAACAAGATTAATCAATGAGATATCAGACATCTTTTTGCAAATGAGTCTTTTTCTTTTCCGCTCACTGTTTTTCCATTTTTCTTTTTGTACAAAAAATAAATGGCAGTGTTTTCAAAATGACAACTTTATTTCACTTTTCTAAAACAAGATTAAAATCCAATCACTAAAATGAACAAACTGAACCCTTGCAGAGTGTGCCTTCCAGACAGCACCGACAACAGCACGGCTATGACTTCGTATGACTTTGACAATCCAATCAATCAAGCTGATGAAGGGGTTGAAGAAGAATATGAGCTTCCTGAAGAGCTAGCCAGGTTGTTAAGACAAGAGGAGAAGGTTATTACTCCTCACCAGGAGGAGGTTGAAGTGATTAATCTTGGTACAGATGAAGACGTGAAAGAGGTTAAAATCGGGGCCTGCTTACAAGACTCAGTGAAGAGACAATTGATTGACCTGCTTCAAGAGTATGTGGACGTGTTCGCTTGGTCTTATCAAGATATGCCAGGGTTGGACACCGATATTGTCGTGCACAAGCTGCCTTTGAGGGAAGAATGCCCACCGGTCAAACAGAAACTGCGCCGTACTCGTCCAGACATGGCAATGAAAATCAAGGAAGAGGTACAAAAGCAATGGGACGCCGGATTCCTTGCTGTAACTAGCTATCCACCGTGGGTTGCTAATATAGTACCTGTGCCTAAGAAAGACGGCAAAGTAAGGATGTGTGTCGACTACCGGGATCTGAACAGAGCCAGCCCGAAGGATGATTTCCCATTACCTCACATTGATGTATTGGTGGATAATACGGCTCAGTTCTCGGTATTCTCCTTCATGGATGGATTTTCAGGATACAACCAGATCAAGATGTCACCTAAAGACATGGAGAAAACAACTTTCATCACACCCTGGGGCACATTCTGCTACAAGGTAATGCCATTCGGACTGAAGAATGCTGGTGCAACATATCAACGGGCTATGGTGACATTATTCCACGATATGATCCATAAAGAAATCGAATGCTATGTGGATGACATGATTGCCAAGTCCCTTACCGAGGAAGATCACCTGGTGAATCTGCTGAAGTTGTTCAAGCGTCTGAGGAAATACCAACTGAAGTTAAACCCCAACAAATGCACATTCGGGGTGCGATCCGGTAAGCTGCTGGGATTTATTGTAAGTGAGAAAGGGATTGAAGTTGACCCTGATAAAGTCAAAGCCATCCAAGAGATGCCTGCACCGAAGACAGAGAAAGAAGTTCGAGGGTTCTTAGGTCGATTGAACTACATTTCACGGTTCATATCTCACCTTACAACAACCTGTGAACCCTTGTTCAAGCTGTTAAGAAAAGAACAGACGGTCAGGTGGAACGAAGACTGCCAAAGGGCTTTTGACAAGATCAAGGAGTACTTACAAGAGCCTCCAATCCTTATGCCTCCAGTGGAAGGAAGACCTCTGATAATGTACTTAACAGTATTAGAAGAGTCAATGGGGTGTGTGCTGGGCCAGCATGACGAGTCTGGTCGAAAAGAGTATGCAATATACTACCTAAGCAAAAAGTTTACCGACTGTGAACAACGTTACTCACTGCTCGAGAAAACTTGCTGTGCTTTAGCGTGGGCTGCTCGCCGACTGAGACAGTATATGTTGACCCACACTACCTTATTGATCTCAAAGATGGACCCAGTCAAGTACATATTTGAGAAGCCAGCTCTTACCGGACGGGTTGCAAGATGGCAAATGATTCTCACAGAATACGACATCCAGTACACATCTCAGAAAGCCATCAAGGGCAGTGTACTATCGGAATATCTTGCTGAGCAACCCATTGATGACTACCAGCCTATGAGATTTGACTTCCCTGATGAAGACATCATGTTCATAAAATCAAAAGATCATGAAGAGCCTATTCACACTGAAGGGCCTGACCCAGAAGAAGAATGGACTATGATGTTTGATGGGGCTGTTAACATGAATGGTCGTGGTGTTGGTGCAGTACTCATTACACCTAAAGGAGTTCACATGCCTTTCTCGGCAAAACTCACTTTCAACTGCACTAACAACGAAGCTGAATACGAAGCTTGCATTATGGGTCTTGAGGAAGCCATTGGCCTCAGGATCAAGACATTGACCGTATTCGGAGATTCAGCTCTGGTAATCAATCAAACCAACGACAAATGGTACACACACCAGGATCATCTGATACCTTACAGGGATTATACAAGAATGTTATTGACTTTCTTTACAACAGTCAAGCTTGAGTATATCCCTCGGGACGAGAATCAGTTTGCAGATGCCCTGGCTACCATTTCATCCATGATCAAAGTTCAGACTGCCAACTTTGTACCTCAAATTTCAGTGTCCAGACTTGACAGACCAGCATATGTATTCGCAGCAGATATTGTCAAAGACGATAAGCCTTGGTTCCATGACATTAAATGCTTCTTGGAGGACCAAACATACCCACCTGGGGCATCATCCAATGATAAGAAGACATTAAGAAGGCTTGCTGGTAGTTTCTTCCTGAACACTGATGGGTCTTTATACAAAAGGAACTTTGATATGGTACTCCTCAGATGTGTTGATAAAACAGAAGCAGACTTGTTGATGCATGAAGTGCACGAAGGATCTTTTGGTACCCATGCCGGAGGGCATGCCATGGCTAAGAAATTGTTAAGATCAGGATATTACTGGATCACAATGGATGCAGACTGTTGTGCTTATGCCAGGAAATGCCATAAATGCCAGATTTATGCGGATAAGGTGCATGTGCCTCCCAATCCTTTGAACATCATGTCGTCACCATGGCCCTTTGCCATGTGGGGCATTGATATGATTGGCAAGATTGAGCCAACTGCTTCAAATGGCCACAGATTCATCCTGGTCGCGATTGATTATTTCACCAAGTGGGTTGAAGCAGCCTCCTTTGCCAATGTTACAAGACAGGTGGTAGCCAGATTTCTGAAGAGAGATATCATCTGTCGATATGGAGTTCCCGAGCGAATCATTACTGATAATGGTTCTAACTTAAACAACAAAATGATGACAGAACTGTGCCGGGACTTCAAGATTCAACATCACAATTCTTCTCCTTACAGGCCAAAGATGAATGGCGCTGTTGAGGCAGCAAATAAGAATATCAAGAAGATTGTGCAGAAGATGGTAGTCACCTACAAAGACTGGCATGAGATGCTACCGTTTGCCTTGCATGGGTACCGCACGTCAATCAGAACATCCACTGGGGCAACGCCGTATCAGCTTGTGTATGGTATGGAAGCAGTCCTACCTGTCGAAGTTGAATTACCCTCTCTCCGGGTACTGATGGATGTTAAGCTGAACGAAGCAGAATGGGTCCGATCCCGGTACGAACAACTGAGTCTGATCGAAGAGAAGAGATTAGCTGCAATCTGTCATGGGCAGTTATATCAGAAAAGAATGAAGAAAGCCTTCGATCAGAAAGTCAGGCACCGAGAGTACCAAGTAGGAGATCTTGTGCTGAAAAGAATCCTCCCTCCTCATACAGACCACAGGGGCAAGTGGACTCCGAATTATGAAGGACCATTCGTGGTAAAGAAAGTTTTCTCTGGTGGAGCACTGATGCTCAGCACCATGGATGGTGAAGATTTCCCGTCCCCTGTGAATTCAGATGCAGTTAAAAAATACTTCGCATAAAATGACCCGCTGGACATAAAAACAGAATGTAAGTCTAAGCAAAAATAGGGCATCCCGGCGAGTCGAAAACAGAATAAAAGACTCGGGAAAAAATAAGGGAAAATAAACAAAAAAATGTACACCCGCTGAGTTGAAAAGCCACATTGGACAGCTCAGGCAAAAATGGGTATCCCGATGGATTGAAAACCCGAAAGGGCGATCCATGCAAAATAAGGGAATAAGCGAACAGCTGCATTCTGAATTCGTCTGTATCACCTACAACTTGGTAAGCTTCGAAAGGATCAAGCCTCAGCCAGAATCAACATTCTTCAGAAAGCAAGATGAGAAGAACGTCAAAAGTCATACGGGTCATAGTGAAGAGGAAGCTCCTTAAAGCGTCATCAACACTGCCAGCATTTTGTTTCTCAATTTATAACAATCTCCTCATTTCAGGGGATATGTTCCTTTGACTGTATCTCGCCAATTCAGGGCATATGAATTAATAAAATCAGATTTTCAGTCATGTCTCGTTTTGTACATTTTATTTGCAAGAAAATGTCTGATGTCTAAAAAAAACTGATTGCATAAGAATACAGATGTTTATCTCCAAATAAAAACATGCTTGCAGGAAATATGCTTACTCTCAGAAGTATCCTAACTCCTATGACGGAATCCAGTAAGGGATACCTCGGGATTACTTGTGCGTGTCTCTATCTTTTCAGGATTGCAGGAATCCAGAATGCAACTTGGGGCATGTAAGCTTCATCCCAGCAAGCTGACAAATCAACACTCATTCTTAGCACCTGAGGTGCTTTCTCCCCAGCTGAGTTGCCACCGATAACTCTCCCCAGCTGAGTTGCCATTTGTTACTATTCCCCAGCCGAGTTGTCATTTCATCCTCAGCAAAAATGAAAAAGTCAGGGAACCATCTCCCCACAGAGCCCCGGCCTCTATCCAGAAGAGCAGCGCGTGAAGGATCACAACAGAGTGAAGAAAGCTTCTTCAAAACCCAGTTGGGTCCCTCAGTACAGGGATAGGTCTATCAGCGACCTGTATCCCCAAGCAAGTATCATCTCATCAGATTTATCAAATGACCTCACCCCCGGCTGGGATGTCCATTTCAACAGATTGATCGAAGATCTTTGTGGCAGCGGGATCCGAGTCTCGGATTGGTATCTTTGCATAATCATAGCATTCGCATCATATTCACCCGCAAAGCGTAGCATTCCGTTTAATACGGAGCATTACGGCAAAAATTAAGCATATAGCATAATCATAAGCCATATTTTGAATCAACACTTGTGAATAATGACAATCCGTCAATATACAGAATACTTTCCCCAAAATCCCCAGCGGAGATTCCCCAGCAAAATCGGTTGCCTCACATTCACAAACACCAGTATATACTCCCTCTGACACCCGTCCGTGTCATCACTCCCCAGTAAAGTCGCCTGAACACTCCTTGCAAACAAAACCACCTATATTACAGATACTTTCTGACACCCGTCCGTGTCAAATCACCAGCAGAAAGCCAAAGACATCCTCTTTGCACTCACAGACACCTATATACATTTCCTTGACACCCGTCCGTGTCATTTCCCCAACGCAGTCGTCTACACTTTTACAACCCATATACTTGTTGATATTATTATACTCTCTTGAAATTCGTCCGTGTCACCCTCCCCAGCAGATAAATACTCATCTATGTATACTCATACCACTCATACCTATACAGATACTTGTCCGTATTTTGAATATACTTATATATCCCCACAGATTCAACATTGGTCCTTGTTCTTTGTTAACCAGATGGTACTCGTCCGTATCATCATCTCAGAACATGCGTCAAGCGTTTGTTTCTACATGATACTCGTCCGTATCATAGTCTTAAGGATGCTCGTCCGCATCTTTAATCCATACACCGTGTCAAACACTTTTGTCCTCTTGAATATAGATACTCGTCTGTGTCTATTATTCCCCAGGAGAGTCCCTTCAGATTCAACACTCGTCCGTGTTCTCTGTTAACCAGTTGATACTCGTCTGTATCATCATCTTTGAACACGCGTCAGTATTTGTTCCTACCCGATACTCGTCCGTATCGTAGTCTTAAGGATGCTCGTCCGCATCTTTAATCTATACACAAATACCAGACACTTATACCTTTTGTTTCTTGGATGTAAACACTCGTCCGTGTTTACCTTTCCCCAGTAGACTACCAACAAAGCATATTTCTTTTTATCTAACACTCGTCCTGTGTTATGATAAAATCTGAGAGCAGCCGTACCCTGCTAGGTGGTCGTCCTCCACCTCTTGATGGTCGTCCTCCATCATGCTCATCCGATAGCCGTCCCCATCGTTGACTTTAGCAGCCGTCCCCTGCTAGGTGGTCGTCCTCCACCTCTTGATGATCGTCCTTCATCATTTTATCCAATGGCCGTCCCCATTGTTGATTTTGGTTATCTGGCATTTGTCCTATGTCATGATAAGCCCTGAGAGCAGTCGTCCCCTGCTAGGTGGTCGTCCTCCACCTCTTGATGGCCGTCCCCATCATATTTCCTTTATTCCCCAACAGAGCAGCCGTCCCCTGCTAGGTGATCGTCCTTCACCTTTGATGGCCGTACCCCATCATCTGTTTATTTTATTTATTCTTTAACCCGATGGCCGTCCCCGTCGTGATCCCTTTTCCTTTTTCTTTTAGCCCGATGGCCGTCCCCATCGTCGGTTACCTTGCTTTGTGAACTTGACGGCCGTCCCCGTCATGTTTTCCCCAGAGAAATTTTACAACTTTATCTTGATGGCCGTCCCCATCATAATTTCTTACTTTTCCCAGCTAGTCGGCCGTCCCCGTCTTGGCTTTACCTTTTATCCCCAGCGTGTCGGCCGTCCCCGTCATTGCTTTATTTTCAGCACTTTTCTCAGCATGTCGGCCGTCCCCGTCATTGCTCTTTACCCAGCAGTCGTCCTCTGCTCGACGGTCGTCCTCCGTCGCCCACACTTTACAATATACTTTATTCCCTTTTACAATCTATATCCCTTTTCTTCTGCATTCTGTGAGTGCAAATTTTGGACTGTCTTTGGTATTCAACCACAAGTTATCTTGTTTGCCTGCTAAGCCATTGCTTACATCCTGCACAGCTAACTCATGTTTGAATAGGGGCAGCTGTAAACACCCCAAATTTGCCCTCACCCATTCACCATGGCTTGTGATCATTTCATATGCATAAACACAATCATATCATCTCACATCACATTTTAGTTTCACTGCATTAGTTTCTAAGTCATCTGCACCTAGGGTTTGTGATCTGAGCAATCCAAGAGCTTCTTGAGCCACTCCAAATGTCAACAATCACTTCAAAGGGATCCATGTGTGTTCTTATATCGTATTACATCCTCTCAAAGTCAAAAATGCAAAAGGATCACAAGAACTGGGATTGGTGTGGATGCAGAGCCAAGTTTGACTGCACAGTTGACCTAAAGTTAGGGTTTTGGTTTCAGAGGCCATAACTCCAAATTTTTTGGTCATTCTTGTTTCCATTGGTCTCTATATGGTATAGGGAGTATGCATAGCAATTTTCATGAAGAAATTCCATGGGGAAGTCATCTGATCAAGGGTTGACTTTTCAGACAAGTCAGTGTAAAATCAGGGCATCTGAGGCCCCCAGTGACCCAACCAAGGGGTGATCTTCATCATTTTGAGTGTATATGATCTTTATTTGATCATGGAAGAAGGTTGAAGTTCACAAAAATCAAGAATTTGAAGTTTTTGCAAAGTTGACTTTTTAGGGCATAGTTGACTTTTAAGGAATTTGTCAATTTATGCCATTTTTCAAGCCTTGCTTTTTGATCCAAAAATGCTTCAAATGGAAAAACTTTGGTCATGAAAGTTGTAGAATACATTTTTCCCTTTTCAAAAAGTACAAGAACATGATCTAATTCATCTTGGATCAAAAGTTATGGTGTGGTAAAGTTGGCAAAAATCACTAATTTTCAAGTTATGCACTAAAAGGAAAACTTGCAATTTCATGTATCAAGCATTCTAGTAACCTCAAATTGACTTCAAAGTTTCATCACATGATCATATATGACCCCAAAAACAGATTTGGCCCAAGGATTTTTGTATTGCTTGCCTTGATTTTCAAAATTCCATAAGGCATTTTTCATAAGTGTGCAAAAGGGGATTCTTGGCAAAACTATTCTTCAAGGAATTATGTGACCACTAGCTGACTTCTAAACATTGCCATGACCAATTGAGGCATCATGTGACAAAATTCAGCAAGCATTGTTTCATGTACTTAGCATAAATTCATGGGAAAACACAAGTTGTCAAGTTGCAAAAGCTAGCATAGCTTGTCATCCATATGTTGCAGTCAGCTACAAGCAATCCAAGGGCTCTCCTCAACTCAAGCTGGAGCAAGACATGACCTCACACAGTTGCTGCCATGACCCATGCTCTCAAGGACACAAACTTGACTTTTTTGCAAAAGGCTCCCATACTCTTGGCACAGTGCACAGCCACCCTACTAACCTGCCTCACAGTCTATTCACACAAGTTGGAGGTGATATAGCAAGGCATTGAGCATTGAAGCTGGCCAGAATACAACATTCACAAAAACACTCCAATCTGCATTTTCATTCGAATCACCTTCCACAGCCACAAAACATCCAAACTCTTTTCACCAACAAATCAAACACATCAAAAGGAACCAAAACCACCCTTCACATTGATCTAAAACAGCCTATACACAAACTCCATTTTCTGATACACCAGAACTGGACTTCTCAAACCAGCTTGTTTAAGCTCATTTCAAGCCTTCCATTAGCACCAGGGGAGTCAGTGGAGCAAGTTTGCATCAAAGGATAGCTCTGAAAGCCCAGGAACAGGAATCTCCATCTCAGGTATGGCTATGAACATTTTTTCTCAGAGCTTGTTTTTTAGGTTATAAACTGATTGCTTATGCCTTGCTGGTCATGGGGGTGGTTTTAGAATTTGAAATGGGTGAGAAATGAGGATTTACCAGGGCTCTGAAACTTTGCCCGTGAAACTTCATGGCTTCGATTCCCTTAGTTTAAACATGAGAAATTCATTTTGAGAGTTGATTCGAGTAAGGTTTGAGTAGAGGATTGTTTCCCTGGCATTAATTTGAAGAATGGTGGCCTGAATCGTATTTTAGGGTTTTGGGGTCGCCGGGGAAGATGACCGGAGCTCCCCTCCGGTCACCTGAATTTGTTTTGCCCTAATCTCAGGTCATTAAGGCCATTTGAATATTGAGCGTAGGATCACTTGACTGCGTTGACTTCCCGCTTGCTTGAATGGCCCAGATCCATTTGTTTAGCCCTAATCCCTTTAATTAGTTTAATTAATCTTAATTAAATTAATTAACTCAGATGCAATCCTGGCCACTAGATCTGGCGCGTGGTCAACTTTTTTAAACCCAGAGCTCATCCCAGCCTTCCATTCGTTTGACTTTCTTTTATTTCAATTTATTTTCATTTCTTTTTCATTTTATTTACACAATTTATTTAAAATAGCAAAATTGTTTTAAAAATTATGAAACTTTTTCTCAAGAGTTTTATTAATTTTTAAGACACAAAAATATTTTTATTTTCATTTTTAGCATTTAAAAAGTATTTTAAAATATTTAAAAGTTTATTTTTTAATTGATTAATGAAAATTAATTTATTAAAAATACTTTTAGGTATTTAAAAATCACCAAAAAATTCATGAAATGTTCTAAGACATTTAGAAACATTGTCCAACCTTCAAAACAAATTTATTTTTTGATCTTGATGCATTTTGAGAATTTTTCATTGAATTAAAATCATTTTGGTGCATTATTTTGATTCAAAGTTCAAAAAATCATTTCTGCCTATCCATGAAGAGTTGGACATTGATTCTTTTTGCATTGCATTGTGTTTAGCATTTAGTTTGTGAGATAAAATGGCCATGATTTGATCTCTCATTTTCAATTTGTTTGGCATTTGTTTTGTTTGGAAACCCTAAAACCCTAGAAATCTTGTGAAAATCATAACTTGAAAGTGGTTAGGAATTGAGACTTCTCCTTTGAGAAGTGGTTTAGTATAGGATTAGGGGTCCTTTGTGTGGCATTTTCAATTTTTTATAAAGTTGTTTGCTTATGATTTTGACTTTTGTTTGATGCATTGTTCATAAACCCTAATTTGGGCTTCCATATGCATCCATCTTGCATTTCTTGCATAACATGACTTGCCATGACATTCCATGCTTCCATGTGATTCATTTGACATCATAAGACATATTGAAAGCATGTTTGATCATTGCATCATGTATTTGCCATGTTGTATGCCATATGTACTTCATAACTTTTCATGTATGTTCATGATTCCTAACTTGCTTCATTTGCATTCATGAACTTGTATGATCATTTCCATGTGCTGCCTCATGTTTGTAGCATCTCATAGCATCATTAGCATCACATATATGCTTCTGGTTTGGTTTCTCATCATGTCATCTCATCCCATTTTGCATTGCATTGCATTCCTTTTCTAACCTTTCAGGTGGTAAGTAATTTTGAGAAGTGAATTTGCCTTCACTTCTCATAACTTTTCTTTTCATCTCTCTTGCATCCATTGCTGCATTTTTATATGTGTTTGAGTTTGAGCTTGCTCATTCTTCTTCTTCTTACTTTCTTTCTTCAAGTGACTTGACTTCTTAAATGAAGCAAGTCACTTTGCTTCTCTTGATCCTTTCATCTGCTTCCTGGTGGTTCCATTGGAGATCTTTCTTGTTTAACCTCACAAACCTTAGGAACAACCAAGCATGACAATGATTAGGGTTTTGATTAGTCTCCCCTCTTAGTTTTTACCTTTGTGTCTCTTTTGAGTCACCTCTTCTCACCTCATAATCAGGGACTAAACCCTAAAGGCTTTAAGGCTTTGTGATTAAGCTTATGCCTGCATCCTTCTCTTAGGATGGAGTGTATAACTTTAATCCTAAGTGTTAAACCCTTAATGTGTTTAAATCTCTTAATCAATTCACTTAATAACCATCAAGACATCAAGCTTGTAACTTGGGCCTTGCATTAGGGTTCTAATTCTTCCTTAATTGGTTAAGAAGGACTAACCCTAGTGTTAATGGACAAGTCCCCCTCAAGTTGTCTTACAAATCATAAAATTCACTTCATCATCATATCATTAAATAAAATCCACTTAACAAAGGCTTGTTTTGTCATGAGTTTAATCCCTAATCATGGATTAAGTTGAGGAGCTTTCCTCAGCTTAAACATTCTCATCTATTATCCTTCTATTAGGATGGTGTAATGAGTCTGTTTAATCCTTGATTATGGCTTAACCTCATTACTCAACACTAAACAAAATCACAAAAACATCTAAATAATCACAAATAGGTTAATGATCTTAATCCTATACCAAAGGTGATTAAGTGTGAGAATCTGACTTCACACTTAAGGTATTCTCATTACCCCTAATCAGAGGGAAGATGTGATGATTGTACTAACCCATTGGTTTAGGCTTAAGCTCATTAACTTATGACAAACTTTCAAAAGCAATAAAAGACTGAAAACACAAAAACAAACAATAATCGTCTCCTCCGGGATTCTTTTCTCATCACACTCACTCATAAACGAGAACTTGCTTCTTCCGTCTAATGCAAGACAGTTTGCACCTGAGCCAGACAGGTCATACACTTGAGCATAGACAAGTAAGCAGTTCACAAGTCAATTCATCTTTCAGTCTCTTTGGGTCGAACTACGGTGTTCTGACTTCCTCATTGCACGAGAGGATACGTAGGCATAACTTAACAGTTATCGAACAAAAGTCTCTGTATATTCCCCCTCTTTCCAGCTTCATTCTTTTAGCCTCATTATCTTGAGCATATTCTCATTCCTGCACTGACACTTTCATATTTCACTTCACTTCTCCCTTGCACTGACACCTGTACATTCTTCCATCTCATTTATACACAAATTGCACTGACACTACCCCTTTAAAACACAAATCTTTTAAGCGTGGATCCCGTCGAGTACGACGGACAATCTGGGTGCTAATACCTTCCCAGGTTGTAACCAACCCCCTTTCTCAGTCTCTCTGGTTCGCAACCGTCTTATCCATATCTTTCTAGGTCTATGAAGCATTGCCTTTCCTCCGGGATAAAAATGCCTAGCTGGCGACTCTATTCATCTCCAGTGAGTTCACGGCTGTGTGTTCTCATTGTCCCTCTCGCCGACCGTTCGCGTCTGTACCTTTATCTGGGCCCTGTCTCATTTATCGGGAGCGACAGCAGGGTACGGCTGCCGAAAATATCGCGACACAGGACGAATGCCGGATAAAGTTCAACGATGGGGACGGCCATCGGATGAGCATGATGGAGGACGACCATCAAGAGGTGGAGGACGACCACCCAGCAGGGGACAGCTGCTCTCAAGGTTTATCATGACATAGGACGAATGCCAGATAACCAAAATCAACAATGGGGACGGCCATTGGATAAAATGATGAAGGACGATCATCAAAAGGTGGAGGACGACCACCTAGCAGGGGACGGCTGCCAAAATATCAACGATGGGGACGGCCATCGGATGAGCATGATGGAGGACGACCATCAAGAGGTGGAGGACGACCACCTAGCAGGGTACGGCTGCTCTCAAGGTTTATCATAACACAGGACGAGTGTCAGATAAAAAGAAAATTTGTTTTGTTGGCGATCTACTGGGGAATAGTAAAACACGGACGAGTGTTTACATTCAAGAAACAAAGGGTATAAGTGTTTAGATGTTGTGTATAGATTAAAGATGCGGACGAGCATCCTTAAGACTATGATACGGACGAGTATCGGATAGAAACAAATACTGACACGCGTTCAAAGATGATGATACGGACGAGTATCAACTGGTTATCAGAGAACACGGACGAGTGTTGAATCTGAAGGGACTCTTCTGGGGAAGGGTAGACACAGACGAGTGTCTATATTCAAGAAGACAAAAGTGTTTGACACAGTGTATGGATTAAAGATGCGGACGAGCATCCTTAAGACTATGATACGGACGAGTATCAAGTAGAAACAAACGCTTGACGCATGTTCTGAGATGATGGTACAGACGAGTACCAACAAGGAACACGGACGAGTGTTGACTCTGAGGGGATTTATAAATGGTATATACAAGATACGGACGAGTATCAGTATGAGTGTTTAACTGCTGGGGAGAAAAGTGTAATATAAACAAGTATCTGATATGCAAAGTGTAGATGACTGCGCTGGGGATACGACACGGACGGGTGTCAAAGGATCGTTATATGTAAGTGTGTGTGAGTGCAAAGAGGACGTTTTTGGCTCTTTGCTGGGGTTATGCCATGGATGGATGTCAAAGGGAGTACATACTCTGGTGTTTGGGAGGCAATTGCTTTTGCTGGGGAACTTCCGCTGGGGAAAAGAGGGAAGTATTATGTGGATTGTCATCATTCACAAGCGTTGATTCAAAAAATGGCTTATGAATATGCTATATGTTTGATTTTTGCCGTAATGCTCCGTGTTAAAACGGAATGCTACGCTTTGTGGGTGAATATGATGCGAATGCTATGATTATGCAAAGAGTGCCAAACCGGGACTCGGATCCCGCCGCCACGAAGATCTTTGATCGATCTGTTGAAATGGACATCCCAGCTGGGGATGAGATCATTGGTAGATCTGATGAGATGCTATCTGCTTGGGGATTCGGGTCACTGATAGACCTATCCTTGTACTGAGGGACCCAGCTGGGGTTTGAAGAAGCTTTCTTCACTCTGTTGTGATCCTCTATGCGCTGCTTTTCTGGACAGAGGCTGAAACTTTGTGGGGAGATAGCTCCTTGACTTTTGTACTTGGCTGAGGGTGAGATGGAAACTCGGCTGGGGAGAAAAGAGGAATCACTGAAAGACCTCCTTAGAAATTCTGTTGAGGTGGGTTCTTGACTCAGCCGAGATATGGGCGCCTTCTGTGATGCCTGGAAACTCTGATGGGGATAAGTAATAAGTGGCAACTCAGCTGGGGAGAAAACACTTTGAGCGCCGAGTGTCGATTTGTCAGCTTGTTGGGATGAAGCTCACATGCCCCAAGTTGCATTCTGGATACCTGCAATCCTGCAAAGATAGGGAAACGCACAAGTAATCCCGAGGTATCCTTTACTGGATTCCGTCATAGGAGTTTAGATACTTCTGAGAGCAAGTATATTTCCTGCAAGCATGTTTTTTTTTATTTGAAGGTAAACATCTGTACTCTATGCAATCAGTTTTTTTTCCTAAGATATCAGACATTTTTGCAAATAAAATGTACAAGACGAAACATGACTGAAAATCTGATTTTATTAATTCATATGCCCTGAATTGGCGAGATACAGTCAAAGAAACAAATCCCCTGAAATGAGGAGATCGTTACAAATTGAGAAACAAAATGCTGGCAATGTTGGTGACGCTTTAAAGAGCTTCCTCTCCTGTTATGACTCGTATGACTTTTGACGTTCTTCTCATCTTGCTTTCTGAAGAATGTTGATTCTGACTGAAGCTTGATCTTTTCAAAGCTTACCAAGTTGTAAACGATACAGACGAATTCAGAATGCAGTTGTTTGCTTATTCCCTTGTTTTGCATGGATCGCCCTTTCGGGTTTTCAATCCATCGGGATACCCATTTTTGCCTGAGTTGTCCAATGCGGCTTTTCAACTCAGCGGGTGTACATTTTTTGTTTATTTTCCCTTATTTTTGCCCGAGTCTTTTATTCTGTTTTTGACTCGCCGGGATGCCCTATTTTTGCCTGGACTTACATTCTGTTTTTGTGTCCAGCGGGTCTTTTATGCGAGGTATTTTCTAACTGCATCTGAATTCACAGGGGACGGGAAGTCTTCACCATCCATGGTGCTGAGCATCAGTGCTCCACCAGAGAAAACTTTCTTTACTACGAATGGTCCTTCATAGTTTGGAGTCCATTTGCCCCTGTGGTCTGTATGAGGAGGGAGGATTCTCTTCAGCACAAGATCTCCTACTTGGTACTCTTGGTGCCTGACTTTCTGATCGGAGGCTTTCTTCATTCTCTTCTGATATAACTGCCCAAGACAGATTGCAGCCAATCTTTTCTCTTCGATCAGACTCAGTTGTTCGTATCGGGCCCGAACCCATTCTGCTTCACTTAGTTTAACATCCATTAGTACCCGCAGAGAGGGTAATTCAACTTCGACAGGTAGGACTGCTTCCATACCATACACAAGTTGATACGGTGTTGCCCCAGTGGATGTCCTGATTGACGTGCGGTACCCATGCAAGGCAAACGGTAGCATTTCGTGCCAGTCTTTATAGGTGACTACCATCTTCTGCACAATCTTCTTGATATTCTTATTTGCTGCCTCAACAGCGCCATTCATCTTTGGCCTGTAAGGAGAAGAATTGTGATGTTGAATTTTGAAGTCCCGGCATAGCTCTGCCATCATTTTGTTGTTTAAGTTGGAACCATTATCAGTAATGATTCGCTCGGGAACTCCGTATCGACAGATGATATCTCTCTTCAGAAATCGGGCTACCACCTGCCTTGTAACATTTGCATAGGAAGCTGCTTCGACCCACTTGGTGAAATAGTCAATAGCAACCAGGATGAATTTGTGGCCATTCGAAGCAGTCGGTTCAATCTTGCCAATCATGTCAATGCCCCACATAGCAATGGGCCAGGGTGAAGACATCACATTCAGAGGATTGGGAGGCACATGCACCTTATCCGCATAAATCTGGCATTTATGGCATTTACTGGCGTAGGCACAACAATCAGCATCCATTGTGATCCAGTAATAGCCTGATCTTAGCAATTTCTTAGCCATGGCATGTCCTCCAGCATGGGTGCCAAAGGATCCTTCGTGCACTTCATGCATTAACAAGTCTGCTTCTGTCCTGTCGACGCATCTGAGGAGTACCATATCAAAGTTTCTCTTGTATAGGGAACCATCAGTGTTCAAGAAGAAACTACCAGCCAGCCTTCTCAAAGTCTTCTTATCATTGGAAGATGCCCCAGGTGGGTATGTTTGATCCTCCAAGAAGCACTTAATGTCATGGAACCAAGGCTTATCATCTTTGACAACATCTGCTGCGAACACATATGCTGGCCTGTCCAGTCGGGACACTGAAATTTGTGGTATAAAGTTGGCAGCTTGAACTTTGATCATGGATGAAATGGTAGCCAGAGCATCTGCGAACTGATTCTCGTCCCGAGGGATATAATCAAGCTTGACTGTTGTGAAGAAAGTCAATAACCTCCTTGTATAATCCCTGTAAGGTATCAGATGATCCTGGTGGGTGTACCATTTGCCGTTGGTTTGATTGATTACCAGAGCTGAATCTCCGAACACGGTCAATGTCTTGATCCTGAGGTCAATGGCTTCCTCAAGACCCATAATGCAAGCTTCATATTCAGCTTCGTTGTTAGTGTAGTTAAAGGTGAGCTTT
The DNA here is from genome assembly GCA_963966055.1 of Lathyrus aphaca. Lineage (NCBI taxonomy): Eukaryota > Viridiplantae > Streptophyta > Magnoliopsida > Fabales > Fabaceae > Lathyrus > Lathyrus aphaca. The sequence goes on from OZ014520.1 coordinate 547,416,100, forward strand.
GCCGAGAAAGGCATGTGAACTCCTTTGGGCGTGATGAGTACTGCACCAACACCGCGACCATTCGTGTTAACATTCCCATCAAACATCATAGTCCATTCTTCTTCTGGGTCAGGCCCTTCAGTGTGAATAGGCTCTTCATGATCTTTCGCTTTTATGAACATGATGTCTTCATCAGGGAAGTCGAATCTCATAGGTTGGTAATCATCAATGGGTTGCTCAGCAAGATATTCAGACAATACACTGCCCTTGATGGCTTTCTGAGATGTGTACTGGATATCATACTCTGTGAGGATCATTTTCCATCTTGCAACCCGTCCGGTGAGTGCTGGCTTCTCAAATATGTACTTAACTGGGTCCATCTTTGAGATCAACAAAGTAGTGTGGGTCAACATATACTGTCTCAGTCGGCGAGCAGCCCACGCTAAAGCACAGCAAGTTTTCTCGAGCAGTGAATAACGTTGTTCACAGTCGGTAAACTTTTTTCTTAGGTAGTATATTGCATACTCTTTTCGACCAGACTCGTCATGCTGGCCCAGCACACACCCCATTGACTCTTCTAATACTGTCAAGTACATGATCAGCGGTCTTCCTTCAACTGGAGGCATAAGGATTGGAGGCTCTTGTAGGTATTCCTTGATCTTGTCAAATGCCTTCTGACAGTCTTCGTTCCACCTGACCGTTTGTTCTTTTCTCAATAATTTGAACAAGGGTTCGCAGGTTGCCGTAAGGTGAGATATGAACCTTGAGATGTAGTTCAATCGACCTAAGAACCCTCGAACTTCTTTCTCTGTCTTCGGTGCAGGCATTTCTTGAATAGCTTTGACTTTGTCAGGGTCAACTTCAATCCCTTTCTCACTTACAATAAATCCCAGCAGTTTACCAGATCGCACCCCGAATGTGCATTTGTTGGGGTTCAACTTCAGTTGGTACTTCCTCAGACGCTTGAACAGCTTCAGCAGATTTACCAGGTGGTCTTCTTCAGTAAGGGACTTAGCAATCATGTCATCCACATAACATTCGATTTCTTTATGGATCATATCGTGGAATAATGTTACCATAGCCCGTTGATATGTTGCACCAGCATTCTTCAGTCCGAACGGCATCACCTTGTAACAGAACGTGCCCCAGGGTGTGATGAAGGTTGTCTTCTCCATGTCTTCAGGTGACATTTTAATCTGATTGTATCCTGAAAATCCATCCATGAAAGAGAATACCGAGAACTGAGCTGTATTATCCACCAGTACATCAATGTGAGGTAAAGGGAAATCATCTTTCGGGCTAGCTCTGTTCATATCCCGGTAGTCGACACACATTCTCACTTTGCCGTCTTTCTTGGGCACATGCACTATGTTAGCAACCCACAGTGGATAGCTAGTCACGGCAAGGAATCCGGCGTCCCATTGCTTTTGTACCTCTTCCTTGATTTTCATTGCCATGTCCGGGCGAGTTCGGCGCAGTTTCTGTTTAACCGGCGGGCATTCTTCTCTCAAAGGTAGCTTGTGCACAACAATGTCGGTATCCAACCCTGGCATATCTTGATAAGACCAAGCGAACACGTCCACATACTCTCGAAGCAGGTCAATCAGTTGTCTCTTTACTGAGTCTTGTAAGCAGGCCCCGATTTTAACTTCTTTCACGTCTTCATCTGTACCAAGATTAATCGTTTCGACTTCCTCCTGATGAGGAGTGATAACCTTCTCCTCTTGTCTCAACAACCTAGCTAGCTCTTCAGGAAGCTCGCAATCTTCTTCAACCCCTTCATCAGCTTGATTGATTGGATTGTCAAAGTCATACGAAGTCATAGCCGTGCCGTTGTCGGTGTAGTCTGGAAGGCACTCTCTGCAAGGGTTCAGTTGGTTCATTTTTAGTGATTGATTTTAATCTTGTTTTAGAAAAGTGAAATAAAGTTATCATTTTGAAAACACTGCCATTTATTTTTTGTACAAAAAGAAAAATGGAAAAACAGTGAGCGGAAAAGAAAAAAGACTCATTTGCAAAAGATGTCTGATATTTCATTGATTAATCTTGTTGCACAAAAATTACAGATGTCCCGATTACAAAATGAGTCTTGTCATCTTGGGCAAGATGCAAGACTTGATGCATGCTTAAAATATACAGGAAATAATAATTACTCTGCAGGAGTAACTCTTATAATTTCCTGGGAAGACCAGTTTGAGATACTGCTCCCCGGGATCTTTGGACGTATCCAACTTTCCAGGTTGCGGTCACTTTCATCCTCGTCTTCCAAATTGTTGACAGCATTAGGGGTGAGCATCCCCCCACTAACAAAGTTGGGCTTCTTAGCATCCTCTGCTTGATCTTGTTGAGTTGGTTTGTAACCCAACCCAAATCTATCCTCCTTCTTCTCCACCGGTAGTAGTTTGCCCCAGCCTTGGGCAGTTCCTTCCTCAACAACCTTCCGGGCTTGTTGGTATGATGTCATTGAAGTTCCAGGTACAGCAGAAGTTTCATTCACATTCAAGGCTTCGAAACCTTGGCTCATTGTTTCATGGATCTCTCCATCCATCTCAATGTATTTATAAGTAGCCAGGTGGCTGACAAAAATATCCTCCTCTCCACAGATTGTAACGATTTGGCCCTCCCACTCGTATTTTAACTTCTGGTGAAGGGTAGAGGTCACGGCGCCAGCGGCGTGAATCCATGGCCTACCCAATAAACAGCTGTAGGCAGGCTGTATATCCATCACGTAGAAGGTCGTTTTGAAAGTTTGCGGGCCAATCGTTATGGGCAATTCAATCTCTCCCAGAACCGATCTCTTAGAACCATCAAAAGCTCTCACCACCAGGTTGCTGGGTCTTAACGCCAATCCGTCATACTCTAGCTTCACAAGGGCCTTTTTAGGTAAGACATTGAGGGATGACCCCGTGTCTACCAGCACATGGGAAAGGACAGCACCTTTACATTCCATGGTTATGTGCAAAGCCTTGTTATGGTTGCGGCCTTCCGTAGTCAAGTCAGTGTTGGTGAACCCTAGTCCATGACTAGCATTAACATTTCCAACTACAGCTTCCAACTGATTGACGGTGATCTCTTCAGGCACATAAGCTGCGTGCAAGACTTTGAGTAGTGCGTTCCGATGGGCCTCGGAGCACATGAGCAATGATAGGATAGAGATCTTGGAAGGGGTCTGGTGAAGCTGATCCACTATTTTGTAATCACTTTTCTTGATGATTCGCATGAACTCATCAACCTCTTGATCGAAGGGTGTTTTCAAAGCTTCTTTCACAATCTGCTCTTCCTGCACCAAGCTTTTTCCTTTTGCCTTGGCAGCAGCTTCTGCTTCGGCAGTGGGCCTCTGAATTTGTGGAGCAAAGAGACGTCCGCTTCGAGTGAAGCCTCCGCCTCCTCCCACATTATCTATTTGTGGCGCAGGGGTTGATGATTCAAAAGTGATTTTTTGTCCTTCGCAGTACAGGTCAGAGCCGTAATGCCAGGGGATGGCATTACTGCTTTCATAAGGTACTGGTCCAGGCACTGTGATAGTGACTGGACTGATTGCAGCTGCGGAAGGAATTGTGATAGTCTGTGGATCGTAATATATCGTGACGGGTGCTCTGATGGGAGCAGCACTTTGTGAGTTGTAAGCAGAGTTATTTTCTGGATCGTAATAGATTGTAACGGTTGAGACATCTTCGTGATTCGTTGCTGATGTTGTAGGAGACATTGTCGGAAGGATGGGGGTTGTTGTTGTAGTAGTTTCAAAATGAAGTGGTGCTGAAGCTGTAGAAGGAACATTTGTTGATATCTGGTCAGTTGAAATGACAGATGAAGTACTTGTTGATGAAGCCGAAGAATTTTCGGGAACAATGGTTGTTGCAGTTGTAGGAGTTGCTGGAACTGTTGCTGGTGAGATTGCTGGATTTGTTGGAAATGATGTGGTGATTTGAAGCTGGACACTCTGAATGAGGCCATCTATGCCATTCCTCAGGTTATCGCACCCATTTACCGAGATATTGCAGTAAGCACACCCCAACTCACACCCCGGGAACATTTGACATTCGAGGAGCTGAGCCTTAATTTCTACCAACGGTGTCCGGATCTGAACCACACTGGTTATTAAATAAGACGGCTTGTATTCTTCAATAGCATTTATTCTGGGACCCCCGTGGTGCGGCATAGGGTTTTTGTTGACATTGGGTGGTGGTGCGAAATTCAGGGCCTTAGAGTCCACCAGGTCATGTACCTTCATGTGCAAGGCTCTGCACTTTTCTGTACTGTGGCCAGGTGCATTTGAATGGAAGGCACATCTGGCGTTGGAGTCATAATTCCTGGGTAGACTATTAGGATCCGGAGGTGCCAACGTCCTTAGCTCAACTAGGTTGAGTTTCAGGAGTTGTGGCAGCAGTGTAGCATATGGCATAGGGATCGGATCGATCACCCTATTGGCTTGAGATGGCCTCTGTTGGAATGGCCTTTGCTGATTGTTGTTGTTGGTGTTGTTGTAATTTCTCGGAGGATACTGAGCTTGTTGATGGTACTGAGGTTGCTGCTGATAGTTTTGCTGCGGAGGTTGATAAACTGGTTGTGGATGAGCTGGAGCGGGGATGGTGACTGCTGCTACAGACCTGTGAACATATTAGGGTCTGCCCCTGTTGGTGTGGATGGCATTGGTCTCGCCAGTTCTTCTTGGGCCTGCAAAAGGCTTCCTTACATTGCTGGACGAGCTGGCACCATTGTCAGAAATCTTGCCCATCTTCAACAGGCTCTCAATTCTCTCTCCAGCTATGACAACATCTGCAAAGCTAGTGGAAGAGAAAGCATCCAACCTGTCAATATATGTTCCTTGGAGGGTATTCATAAACATATCTGCCATTTCCCTCTCAGACATAGGTGGCTGAACAGCAGCAGCCAATTGCCTCCATCTCTGGGCATATTCTCGGAAACTTTCCCTTGACGACTGTGACATTCCCATTAGGAGGGTCCTGTTGGGTGCCATATCTAAGTTGTACTGATATTTTCTAATGAAAGCTTCTGCCAAATCCTTCCAACACCTGATGGTTGCCCTTGTCAGGTGGGAGTACCATTCCCTCGACGCTCCAGTCAAGCTATCTTCGAAATAGAACATCCAGAGCTTCTCGTCCATGGTGTAGGCCTTCAACCTCCCCAGAAATGATTGCAAATGAGTCCGGGGGCACGAAGTCTCGTTGTATTTTTCAAAACAAGGAGGCTTAAACTTATGGGGAATCCTGACCCCGTCTACCAAGCCCATGTCCATAGCGTCGAAACCCAAAGAGTTTTGAGACTCTAAGGATCTTAACTTCTCAGCTATCTCATCCAGCCTTCTATCATAAGCTTCCTCCCCAGCACCCATTACTGTGAATTGATCCTCCTGGGGGTCTTCTTGCAGTACCCTTCCTACAGTGGCAGCCCCTTGAACATTTGCAGGAATATTAACCTCTGGATGAATGTGGGGACCAAATACAGGGGGATTAACATGAGGTTGGACCCTCTCATTATTGCTTGTGCCAGCAGTCCCTACATGTGGATCCTCTTGACTTTGCCTTTCCACCATGGCTCTCAATCTTTCTTGGCTCTGAGCCATGTTGTTCATCACTTCCATGAACTGCGTCATCTGCGTTCTCATTTCCAATCTTTCGTTCGCCATTTGATTTCTAACCTCTGCTAGGTCCTGCTGTACCTGATCCATTTGAATACCCGGAAGGTTGTTACGGGTTGGATAACGGTGCGGACGGTTGAGGGGAAATACCCGGCGTCGAGCAATAGTTCCTGAGCATCACAACAGAGTTAGCAACAATAAAATAAAAACCTACAAAACAAACAAAAGGTTAGCATGCAATGCAGTATGCTTATTTGTTTTCAAGGTATCCGGCTCGGCATTCAGTTTTGACCCTTCCAGACCCTTGAAGAAGCTGCTGATGTTGCTTTCGAAGTGGAACAAACCAATACATATATTACAAAAGGCAAATGGTACATAGTTTGTTTACAAATACAAGCCCTCTGAGGGGTCAAAATACATTACAAGAAAATAAAAGTACATGGAATGAAAGCAACAACAAGCAAATAGTCAAACACCAAGACCAAACCCATCCTCCCGAACTTCCTTGAGAAGTGCTTCGGTCACAGGATCAGCCGGACGCTCCGTGAGATTCCTGATAAGGAGATTCCTGGTAGTAACAGCTGTAGCTAGCTTCCTGTGTTGACTCTGGTCCTTTGACCTCTTCACTCCAGCTTTGATCTTCAGCTCTGATATCTCCCTCTGGGCTGCTGCCAGGGATTCCTGCTGCTCTTTTGCACTAGCTTCCAGCTGCTCTATCTTGTCTTGGACCCTCTTATCCTCCAGAGTACGGGCCTCAGTGATCCTGACCCACCTAGCCTGACTCTCCTTCAGATACAAGTCTGTCCTTGCTCTCTGGAACTGGGCTTCCTTGCAAGCATTCTTCAGAATTTGTTCTCCAGCCTTAGACTTCTTGATATAATCCCCAGACTTCTCAATCTTAGCCAGATGCTCCACTCTCAACCTCTCTAACCTCTCAATATCCAACCTACCATCACTCCTCTCCCGGAGGGTCTTCTGCAAAGCCTGAGTCAACTTTTCATTTCTTTCTTTCAAGCTCTCAAACTCCTCCAAATTGACAGTGGCAGGGGGTGGTGCCGAGGAGGATTCAGGCATGTCCTCCATGGTAAAGGGCATTCCAGAGAATTGAGCCCTGGCATGGGACCACTCATAATATTGTGCTGATGCCACATTGTTGCACTTCCCCAGAATGGTTACTCCCTTGGTTTGAACATTATCCCAGGCCCAGGCTGCCTGCCTAACAACAGCCAGGTTAGGCTTGTTCTCACAATAAAGAGTCTCAACCAAGTCCTGTACCTTAGGAGTGTGGACCAGTGCATAGCCCAGTTGTCTTTTGAACAACAGAGGGTTGTAATTAATACTACCCTTAACTCCTATTAGGGGCACATTGGGAAAATGCCCACAGCTGGTGATGATATCCCTGCCTTTGGTGCTTTGAGTGCACCACCTGATATCAGCTGAAGTTAGAGCAGTGAGTCTTCTAGCCCAGTTTCTCTGCTGATGAGGATTCAGAAATGTATCTGTCCTGGGTAAATGCTTGAGAAGCCAAGTATGGAATAATGGAGAAAAACACCTCACTAATCTTCCCCTCTGCTTTTCATTCCTCTGATGCACTGAGTAATAGAGATCCCCCAATAAAGTGGGCACTGGGTTCTTTAGAATGAATAGATGGATTGCATTCTTGCTAACGAATCTAGGCTCATCGGCAAATAATATAATCTCATATATGCTCAGGGCCAACAAGGCACAGACTGCTTTCCACTCTCCTAGAGAAGCTTTCAGGGTAGCTTGAGAGATCAAAAAATCGAGATGGAGGCCAGGGATCCCAGCCTTAGAAGTCATATGTTGTCCAATCAGAACTGATTCCAGATGCAAAGCCTTTGCTACTTCTTCATTACCAGGAAAGACCATCTCAGGGTTGAAAGAGACTCCACCCCTGATAGGTATACCAACTAATGCTGAGTATTCTTCCAATAGAGGGCCCAACTGAAAGTCCTGAAAAGTGAAACACCTCAGTGGGGGATCATAAAACTTAAGGCAGGTGTGGATCAGGCTTCTCTGTGAAGGGTCCAGATCCATAACCACATCAAGTATATCTCCATAGTGTTCCCTGAACAGTGGTATATGGTCTGGAGTGATCAGGGTCTGAATCCTCCTGATGTCAGCTAGCTCTGGCTGGAAGAAGTGGTAGGTGATGTTGCTCTTTTTAGGTGCCATGATGTTGAAGATGAGTAGAGACAGGTGCTGATGATAATGCTGAAAGAATGGGCCACTGATTGGCTGGTGCAGGTGACTGAAGAAGATGACTGATAGCTGAAGCAGATGCTGATGCAGATAGGTCAATACTGAAGATGGGGTTAAAACTAAGCCAAAATGAAGATGGATACCCTGAAACACAAATAAGCAAATGTCAAAATGATGCAATGAATATGTATGCAAATGATATGCAAGGGTTTGTGACTGAGCTGGATCTGATCAAATGCCCTGATATAGGTCCAAGTATGTGCAAGAATTCCATATGGAGGTCTATAAATCCAGTAACCAAGGTGGGGGACTCAAATAAAGAGCCACAAGTCCAGGGTTCAGAATCACAAGAACTGTTCCAACATGGAGTATTCTTAATCAAATCAAAGTAACAGGGTATGCTGAGGCCAAGGGTACCTGCAAACCTGTAAACAGCCCAACCCCCTCACAGGTGGTGTTCTAGAACAAGGGTCCTCAGACTTGGATCAGTTATGAGAAGTGTAAACACTTCTAACCCGGAGGTACAGTGTTTACAATAACCATAAAAGTTCCTCCTCTAATTCACCTCAGTTTCTGAAGGTCAAAACTAAAGGTCATCCAGACTTAGCAGGCTTCCCAGATAGCCCTAGCATTGCAGGAAATCTGCAACACAGAGTTCTCAAGAAGAAACCCATATCTGAACCGTGTTTCATATTCCCGCACCAGACCGAGATGGAATGGGAAAGAATATGATTCACTCTAGCCTAGGTGTCACTCAGGTCCCAGGTATAGGACCTTAACTCTCAATGGAACACCCACCCACCAAAGCAAAACCAGATCCAGCCAGCAGCACAGTATGACAATATGATATAATGCAAAGCTATAAAGAAAAGCAGTAAAACAACTGTACATAAAGCAAAAAAAATAAATACAAATACACAAACACAAATAAGCACATATCACCCCAGTAAACACTAATCAAACAAGCGCTAGGAGGAACCCACAAAAAGAACCAGAAGCCCTGGTTGCAGTATAAGGGTCCCCAGCAGAGTCGCCAAGCTGTCGCTCCCACAAAATGAAGCCGGATCAAATGGGGTACGGACGCGAACGGTCGGAGAAAGGGGGATGCAAGGACACACAGGAGTGAACTCACAGGGAATGAATAGAGTCGCCAGCTAGGCATTTTTATCCCGGGGGAAAGGCAATGCTGCATAGGCCTAGAAAGAGATGGATAAGACGGTCGCGAACCAGAGAGACTGAGAAAGGGGGTTGGTTACAACCTGGGAAGGTATTAGCACCCAGATTGTCCGTCGTACTCGACGGGATCCACGCTTAAAAGATTTGTGTTTTAAA